>JAHSPW020000001.1:11737385-14727385 GCA_019985065.2 Arctostaphylos glauca | reverse complement strand
GGTCGCTCGAGCAGTCTGCTAAAATATCGGATTCTAGATTCTGATCAAAATAAGATCAATTTCATAGTTTTTAAAAATAAACCCTAAAGTAAAACAGAATCTTAAGCATGCTTTTCTATCAAAAATCATAAGACAACTTATTGTAAATCGTAGCCTAAGGGTTGAAAATGATTTCCCTTATCTCGAGTGATGGACTACAGAAAACAATTGACCTCGGATTGCAAAAAATCTCTAAAGCAAAGCCTCCTCTAAGATCAAATCCTCAAGAACACTTGCAAGCCCTCTCTCTCGCGAAAATCTCTCTAATAAACCTTTCGATTACGAAATCGTAAATGAAATCAATCCCCTAATTATAACCACGTTTAAGTAGCCATTACCCTCATAATACGCAATCAAATCGACTAAATCCAGAATAAATCTGATACAAAAAACGTTCTCCTACATTAATGCCATTACATAGTAGTTGCTACGCACTAAAATTTGAACAGGCAGCTCAAGTGGCCTCGAGCTCGCTCAAGCGAGCTCCCAAATTTTGAATCCTGAATTAAATTAAACTATTAACTAGAAATTCATGAATAATATCTAAAAATAAGGGTTATTACAAAATTAGTCATCATCTATATGACTTCTGTTTACAAAGCTGTCATCATTAATTAAAAACTAACTCTAATTTACGAAACTGCTATTATTCAACCATACCCCCGTCACCCAAATGACACTTCTAATTAATCACTCATATACTATAATCGTCTATTCTACTATATATCCTTATTACCTATATAGATAATTTTACATACACACTGTCTAACACCGTGAGTTGTACAACCTATTTTGACAATTTGATCGAGTCTTTTTTCAGCAAGTCTAAACATGTATATGTTGAACAAAATATTTCTCAAAAAATAACAATAGACAATTTTTATTTATTGTTCTGGTATACAGCTTGTCGAAAAAAATCGGACTGAATTAAAAATCAAATGAAAAAGCAAACTGATGCACGGGACCTCACGGTGTCCTTAAAATAAAATGTGCCGCCCCACCAAAGTGCTTGAGGAACTGCTCGTTGTTCGTCTCTTAAAATACAATAGCTGGATTGATATCGGTAGCACCTCTTGAAAACTAGCTGGCGAACTGACTTGTGTTGCACTTTCTTTTTGACCCAAAAACACCAAGAACTCGAAGAACTCTCGAATATCAGTAGGAGGAATCTTGTGTGAATTGTTGATGTCTAAAATCCAAAGTATAATGCCCAATTTATAGGACCATGGGTAGCCAAAATAATTAATTTCGTCATAAATCCAAAATTGAATTCTAGGCTTTATTTTAAAAATACATTCAGTGATCACCATTCCAAAGATAAATTCTGGATTTTAAATGCAGAATCAATTCCGTGGTAATAAATTCAAAATTGAATTTTGGTTTTAAATCAGAAATTTATTCTTATATCAAAATTGATTTCTCCAAAGTCAATTACATGATTGAGGGTTACAAAATAATATGTGGCCATTAGTCTCCACATTAAATTCAATTGCATGTGTGCGCTAAACCCACTTACGTGACACAATTACAACTGGGTTTCAAGTCCAAACCAAGTAAGCCCAATTTTTTGGGCAATAAAAAAAAATAAGTCATAGGGGCTAAGTCAAGCAACGCCAATATGCGTGTGCCAAGGGCTACGGTTTGGTTCGGGCAGCGGTGGCCCTTGTGTGTGTGATAATTTTGGACCAAACTCCACATTACCTGAGTCCTCCTTCATTTGGAAAACTTTGGTACCCCCAAATGGTCCAAACTTTTAGGTAAACATGAGAATTATACACTCAACGCACATCCAATGTTTCTCCGATGTGGGAGTAGGTGGCTTATCACATTCTTACATATCACACATGATTGAATACTCTGAAAATTAATTTCTCATTCAAACTTTAATGAATTATTTTTTATTACTTTCATAGTTTAAACCCCTCACTTAGGAATACACAAATTCACTTAGATCCACCCGAAGTGGTCTCATGTGAAAAAAAAAAAAAAAAGTTATAGTTTTCGTCATTTGTGAGTTGATTTGCACGATGCACTTATAGCTAACCAATTAACTTAAATGTTTACATGAATAATTTGCATACTATAATCTATAACAACATAACTCTGATAATCTATTCTAATATTATTATATAAATGGAGAGCGAAATTTGGCATCTCATAATTTTAAGCTTTGTCATGATTTTTAACTTTTCAAAATTACCCGTCAAAAAAACTGTTTTTACACTATACAAAATGGACAATAAATTAATTTACATAGATAAAATTGACAATACCTCAATTTAAAAAACACTACACATGAACTCCCCTATATTCTCAACTACACTTTCACTTCCAATTATCTCTCTCTCTCTTTCTCTCTCTCATCTCACACACAATAATATTTTGTGTCTTCAATTCAATTCGGTTGTTAACTTTAATGCGTTGAAAAAAAGATTTTCAAAATTGCGATTGTTTATTTTGAAACAGGATCACAAATTCAACGCTTCTCTTCATCTCCTTCTATAACTTCGCAGGTATATATAACTTTATTTATATTTTAATTTGTTAATTTGATCGATCAATTTGTATCAGTCACAACAAAGGATTTGGCAACAGTCAAAGCGCATCGTTCGGCGGTGAGCCCAATTTTTGACGATGTGATATTGGTTTATTTATTTATTTGATGATGTCCAATTTGCACATGCATTGCGTGTGCCTGACCACTATTAAAATAAATTAAGAGATGTGTTTCAAACGTGTCATGTAGAGCCCGATCTTATTATATTCGTGTGAACCTCTTGAAAATTCATCCCACTAACAAACAAACCGAGAATATTTATTCCCAGATTCTCTTTGAATGATTTCACACATTATTGCACTGAATCTCAGCTTGCATTAGTAAGTCTTCACGTCTTCCAGACAAACACGGATTTGAATGCAAGAAAGAATTAGAGATAACGAACTTGTGGGGATTCAGTCACTGTCTTGTTCCCTAGTAAAACCTTAATTAGACTAGCCAAAGAATCTTCTTGTTCCCTAGTAAAACCTTAATTAGACTAGCCAAAGAATCTCAGCCTATGATATTAGAAGAAGACAAGATTTATGGAGAACAAGTCTATCCGAACCCAAGGGTAAGCCAGGTTGTCAAAATTTCATATATAGGACAAGATCTAGAGACTACCATTGTCCTATTCCAAGTATCTCATTCATCAAAATATAACTATTAATATTCATTTACGTTGAAGGAAAACGAGAGGAAATCATATGACCAAGTACACAATTTATATTTGATTTTCACATTGCCTACATGCATCGGCTTTTGTATTCGTTGACATCTTAAAATGAGGTAGCTATGAATATTAACCCCAAAACAACTTTGTAAATTGTTATAATTACACACATTAATATAGAGAATTTTTGTGTTTCGAGAACTAATTTAATCATCGGAGTGTCTTCCTATCACAAGTTTGCGGATCACAAGTTTCAAAAAATGAGAAGAAAAGAATTATATTCTGTCATCTTGAAATACATAATTTTCTAGCGTAAGGAAAAAATCACACACCTACATAACTCTTAAACAGCCAAACCGGTCAATAAACGGACCATGGACTTCGCTCAAGTCTTGTTGACTCAATCAATGTTCTGAATACCGGGTCGGTTTGGGTACCTGTTTTTCTACTGGTACGGTACGTACTGGTACCGGTCATGTACCGTGTACCGTATCAGATTTATCGCAAGTATCAATATATATATATATATATATATATATATAAATTATAGAGAGAAAGTCCAAAAAAATTAAGTTTTGTCACAACTCTTAAAAAAAAAAAAATCTGGTACAAGTACTCAAATAATATCGCGTATATATAAAAATCTGGTAAAAGTTCAAATTCCTTCACATCCCACCAGAAATCAATCAATCAATCTCTCTCTCTCTCTCTCTGTATCCAAACATATCGCGTATATATAAATGATGATGCCCATGAACCACAAGTACTCAAATAATATCTTAATTACAAGCATATGATCACTAAAACATCTGCTATTATATTAAATACCAAAATGCCTTCCCTTATTCGCCCACTCGCAAGACAAAAACTATTGTTCATCCCAATACTAGTGATATCTTTCTTTTTTGTGTTCTCACAAGTCTCTAGTTATACAGAACAGAAGACAGATAAATTGAGAATTGGAGTTCCTCGTAGAGCCACCTTCAAAAACTTCGTGGAGATAAAGCAAAGTTCCGAAAATCCAAATAAGAAGAATTACACCGGTTTCTGCATTGAGCTTTTTAAAGAGATTCATGAGAAATTGGATGATCAGATACCTTATGAATTTGAAGAGTTCGATGGATCGTACGACGATTTAGTTGCTAATGTCGCTAACAAGGTAAATCATCTCTCTCTCTCTCTCTCTCTCTCTCTCTCTCTCTGCATATGTTCCAATAATTCGGAGTGCTGCCTTTTATTGTATTATCATTTTATGTTTTCTTTCTAGCTTTGGTTAAAATTTATGCAAAGAAAATTTGAACAGAAATTCATGCTGAATGTTATGTAACATCTTCAAGTGAAAGGTCTTTACAAAACAAAATTTTATAGCAAAACTCACAGAGATTGATGTGATAGTATTATTTTTACATTATCACTTAAAATAAGAGCGGTTTACAATTGAATGGAACTGAAAGATTTACAAAAAAATTCACATTATCATAAAGTAATTATGTATAGAAAATCCTGTTTAGTGGAGCATTACTTTTTGAAACTGTAATCTATAGTTGTGGGTGTTTGCAGTTACCGTCTAACATATATTTGCTTTGCTTGGTCTACGTGTGTAAAATCAGACTTTTGGTGCTGCGGTTGGAGATATAACGATATTAGCTGACCGTTGGAAGGAAGTTGATTTTTCAGAACCATTTACAGAGTCAGGCTTGTCCATGATAGTTCCAGTGAAGCCCAGCCCAAAGGCATGGATATTTCTATATCCTTTCACTTTGGATATGTGGTTAGCTATTGGGGTTGTTTTGGTCTACACAATGTTCGTAGTTTGGTTCGTAGAACATCGCTCCAATCCCGAATTCAGCGGTCCTTGGAATGATCAACTAGGAAGCGCGCTCTGGTTCACCTTCTGTTCGCTTTTCCTCGCTCATAGTAAGTACATACACATATTATTAGTTATTAAATTTGTACTATTGTTTTTGGTCTACACAATGTTTTTGTATGTACAGTTCATGACAAGGAAAAAATTCACATTTAATCATACAGGAGAGAAGATTCAAAGCAATTACGCTCGGATTGTGGTGGTTGTATGGCTTTTTCTAGGATTGGTGTTAACCCAAAGCTACACCGCTAACCTCACGTCAATGCTCACGATCTCACGACTCCAACCAGCAATACAGTCCCCATCAAAACACTCAAAAATCGGTTGCGACGGAAATACATTCATGGAGAAATATGTGAAGAATGTGCTTAACTACAAAAATGTCACTCTTATTAGCGACGAAGACGAGTATAGCAGGGAGTTAGAGAATGGCACTATATTGGCAGCATTTCTTGAGATCCCTTATGCCAAAGTTTTTCTCAACAAATATTGCAAGAAATTCAGCATCATTGGAACCACCTACAGATTTGGAGGGTTTGGCTTTGTGAGTAGTGAATTCTTTTTCCTTTTGCACTTCCTGTCCTATACTTCATGAAACTTGGAGATCTGGCCAAAACAATAGACAAACATGTACAAATCACTAACAAAAATATCTTCATTATGTTCCCAACTTTGCAGATATTCCACAAAGGTTGCCGAATAACTCGCAAGGTCTCCAAAGCCATTCTACAACTCTCAGAGAATGGAACCTTGAAAGCGTTAGAACAGAAGTGGTTAACTCCTAATAACAACGAGTGTTCGAAGTCTCAAACTACGGCGGAGAACATTGATAGCTTGAGCTTCCAAAACTTTTGGGGCCTATTTGTCTTCTCCGGTGCCACTTCCTCTGTTTGTTTTCTCCTATTCCTCGTCCACTTGCTAAGGAATTACTGGCATCATCAATCTTCTCGAGTGGCCGACCATAATTCAAGTGATGAGAGCATTTCGGTCAAGACATTTAGAGTTGTGCGATATTTGATCAATGCTCCCAAGACCATGGAGACATCCCCCAATCAGGCGATGCCTGAAATTGAAATGCGCTAAATATAGAATGTCTCATGTGATCTCTTAACAATAATTCCCATGTCAAAGACTTCACTAGATTACACACCCGTGATAGTAGACATCCAAGTATTGTTGTATTGTACATGTCAATAGTCCACACTCTAGGATAGCCTTCATAAGCCACTCCATTTGTAATGCAAATTTCAGAAGGGAAAGAAAAAAGAATTATGTACGTAGTGTAAAACATATTGTATTGTTTCTCTTTATCTTATCTCGAAATTTTATCATTAACTATAAGAATTTTGGTATTTAGTGACGAATTAAATTTGTCTCAAATTGCAAGTTTTTTCTCTCAAATGGTATAGGTTACGATACAACTGACAAAATTATTTCCTCAACTAAATGTCGTCGTAAAAACCCACATACAAGGACTTTTTTATGATGAAATTTATTCCAAAGATTAATTCATGAATAATCTTTGCAGGGATTGTTTTCTCAACTCAATAATCTTTTATTCCAGTCACTTGGGTAGAGTACATGGATGGATGAGCCATTCGTTTTATTTAGCTCATTAATCTAGATGAAGTAATTTCCTTTGTTAAGTCTAAGATAATAATGTGATTTTTTATCTCATCATCCCATATTGTTCTTCCTTCGGCCTGCCTCTAATTCTTTTACAACTCTCAACGTGGATCAAATAACTCCTCCACGTATGCCCATCATTTGTGCATACCATTCAAATGGGTGCTCTTCCTTCTTGTTACGGCAGCTGGTTTTCCTTCCTTTTCCTTTTGAAAAGTAAAAAATTATATACTGAAAACAAGGATTCGACAAAGTACACGTGGTGTTGAGTCCACCTGTGTGGGCCAACAAATCAAGATAAGCTTGAAAAAACACAATCCATCTAACCCAATTTCGCCTCAAGGACTACACAAGGACAGATATTTACAAACCCCCCACCTGGCTACGGCTGGTTTTCATTTAGCCTAATTTGTTTTTTAGGATTTTTTTTTTTTTGGGCATTTATTGTTTTGGCCATAATATTTTGTAGATTAGTGGTCCTTCTGGATGAAAGAAATTGAAAAAGTATAAAATTATGTCCAAAAATTAAAAACAATACTACTAAAGATAACGAATAAGCTCAAAAAACCTTGTTATTGGAAGCACTCATCGAGATAATTAATAATCCACAAAAAATTGACAAAAGACAAAAATTGCATAAAAATTTATACATAAAGATGAAAAAATGTCCAATAATCTAGTCAGGCCAAATGAAGATATGTTCTTTAAACTAATGTTACTTTATGGACATGGTTTTTCTTGAACGCGCAACATTCATGATCAAGAAGGTCTTATGGCAATCATATGAAATTTTCCAACTTGATCACTTCGAAGTATCCTATGATCACAAAGCACTCTTAATGGATTCCTCAATTTCACGCATGCATCTGGTGCTTGTTCATTGATGGACTTCACAAAACACTCTTGATGACTTCACAAGAGTGCTTTGGACGAGAAAATGGTCTTGCAGACATCAGATGAAAGAAGTGAGTTCAGATATTGTATTTCATTACTATTGTTCATCTTCTTCTTAAGTGTATTGTTGAAGACAATCTGATCCTTTGGTTTTCCTCAGAAATTTGTATCAGTGATTTATTTGAGATGTTTGTGAGTTATAAACATTGAAGAAACATTAACTTGGGACAACGCCCAGATCAACACTATACTAGGCTCAATGGCTAATTCAATACTTGGCACGACGGCTATCAATTACCATTTTTCATTTAACGAACCTACTTGTTCTCAACATATTATTACGACTATATATTGTAAAGAAACCTCACAACACTCAAAGATGCACCCATAATCCCAAACCATTTCATTCAATGAGGCAACAAAAGTCAAGTCTACAGATATTACATCAAAAGTACTCCCAAAATCCGAAAAAGAAACTCTAAAATAATACTAGAGTCAACCGTTTTACATTTCCTTGTGAAAATAAAGAATAAAGTTGAAAATGAGTTACAATATATCTTTTCAAAAATTTTAAAACGAAGATGCTAGGTAAGTCTAGTCAAAATCTTCAAAAAAATCATGCAGCACCATCTGCACCACATGCTAAGTATCCGGAACTGTACCTGAAAATGATAGGGTGAGCTTACAAAATCCATTAGAAATGTCTATGCCAATATCACACTGAGTATAAAATGACATGATATAAGGTACAAATGATCTCAAAGTGGATGTGCAAGCAATGACACTAAACCAATAGTAAGTGATACAACTACTTCCATATTCATCTCACGAGTTAAGATTTCGTTCTGTCACTATCCTTAAGTATTTCATTGTTTAATAAGTTCCATTCAAATTCAATGGTCAATGACGGCACCTCACCCATAGGTGGCCTAATAAGATAAAGCATCTTACTCGTACAATTCTCCCAAAAAGCTAGCCAAGTTTCATAACTAGCATCGCTCCTATAAAAGGAGGCTAGCATCGTTTCATAT
Organism: Arctostaphylos glauca; assembly: GCA_019985065.2. Lineage (NCBI taxonomy): Eukaryota > Viridiplantae > Streptophyta > Magnoliopsida > Ericales > Ericaceae > Arctostaphylos > Arctostaphylos glauca. The sequence continues at coordinate 14,718,719 of JAHSPW020000001.1, read as the reverse complement.
TTTCATAGCACCACTCCTATAAGGAAGCTAGCATCTCCTCACGCAGGCTAGGCCACTACACCTTGTGTCAATTGTATAAAAAATCATAAGTCTACAATTTTTAATCTCGCGTTTTTCTAACAAATATGCATCATTTATAAGAATTCATATTTATCCAAGACAAAACCTCACATATCGTACTCCAAGCCATTTCCAAATCTCCAATATCATATACAAAATATGGTTCAACTAAACACCTAGATAAGCCCAATCTAAAGAAAGGGAATAATCCAACGAAAGATGAAAAGATGGTGGTTAAGCATCGAGACATTGGAACAACAAATCTAAAGAAAAACCCAATATGAAGAAATATAGAACAAAGGTCCACAAAACATTCAAAATGAGGGATATGGTCAAAAAATGTAAAATACCCATAAATTGAAGAGAAAATATCTCTACCTCAAGATTTGGTTCAAATAGTTGAGCTTCCAAACCTTGCACAACAATGATTGTGAAGAGTTCCTAAGATCTTGCCTCAAGTTAAAAGATGCTTCCAAACTCAAAATATCCACTAATCTAGAGATATTAGCAGTGGATCTTGAAGGAATTTGAGTAATATCAAGAGGAATCAAGAGTTTGGAGGGATTGTTTGATGGGAAAGAAGACCCTTAGAGAGAGAGAAAGAGAAAACCTCTCTTAAAAAAGTTAGATCTTTTTCCCAAAAAAATTGATTTTAGCATATTTTTAAAAACGTGCAACAGATCTGACCGAATGGTCTAGAAATCTAACGGGTTAGATTTCTCTTTTGACTTAAAAATTTTAAAACATCAGGCCAAAATTTCGAATCGGACTGGAACTCTAACTGGTTGGTCATAAATCTGACCAGTTAGATCTGTCTTCTGTCTAAAATGTTCAAATCTGACTTGATGATTTTCAAATCTGATTGGATGGTTTTCAAGCCTTCCAAACCTGATTGGATGGTTTTCCAAACCTGACCTAATGATTTCTAAATCTGACCTGATGGTTTCTAAATCTGACTGATGGTCCTGGGATCTAACCCGATGGTTTTTCACCCATTTTTCACTTCTCACTTCACCTCAAACATATTCAATCACTCTATTTACGTCATACACTTCAATATGGATCAATTAATGACCTTTGGATCACATAAAGTGATGAAAATATTCGGACTCTTACATATTTTATTACTTATAATATTCACTTAACAACCTCCGCTTCTATGTTATGGTGGCATTCGAACCGGTATCCCTAACATGGATTCTAGGTTTCATATAAAGTTTACCTACTATAGTTAATTAGCATGACGGCTTAACTACAAACACCTACTGCAGTGACGACCACATCAATCTATCAGTGTGACGGTCATATCACCACTTTCGATTTACAACATTGGTTAGCACGACGGCTAAACATGAATATAACAATATTACAACAACATTACGATTCTTACAACTTTACTATTAATATCATAATAAGAACTTACAACATCGAACACCTCATGGTCAAAGATGGCCAAACGCTCACACGGAGTCCAACGGAGACTCGTGGTCAAACATATCACGTTTGTGGATGCATGTGCAGCGCGATCATATAAAACAATGGTGGTTATATGGTCTGGTTCTACTGCCGAAAAGCCTAGTCCCGTTCTATGAACTTTCTGAATTTCAATAGGTCGCTCGAGTAGTCTGTCAAAATATCGGATCCTAGATTCTGGACAAAATTGTCAGAAAGTAGTCAGAAAGTAGTCAGGTCACTCAAGTGAGGTGTCTTTTCCAGTAGCTCTGGGTTTATAATTTTTTATAAAGCTGAGCACGATGCAGACCTTAAATTGTGGTTTTCTGAAGTAAAACATAAATTAAAACTACATATAGTAACTTTATATATCATAGATCATAAGTCCTCTATCGATTTAATCAATTAATTCATAAATAAGATCAATTTCATCCTTTTTAAAAATAAACCCAAAAGCAAAAATAGAATCCTAAGCACGTTTTTTCTATCAAAAATCATAGACAACTTATTGTAAATCGTAGCCTAAGGGTTGAAAGTGATTTCCCTTATCTCGAGTGATGGATTACAGAAAACAATTGACCTCGGATTGCAGAAAATCTCCAGAACAAAGCCTCCTCTAAGATCAAATCCTCAAGAGCACTTGCAAGCCCTCTCTCTCGCGAAAATCTCTCTAATAAACCTTTCGATTACGAAATCTTATATGAAATCAGTCCCCCAATTATAACCACATTTAAGTAGCCATTACCCTCATAATACGCAATCAAATCAAATAAATTCAAAATAAATCTGATATAAAAAATGTTCTCCTGCATTAATGCCATCACGGAGCAATTGCTACGCATTGAAATTTGAACAGGCCGCTCAAGCAGCCTTGAGCTCGCTCAAGCGAGGTCCCAAATTTCAAATCCTGAATTAATTTAGACTAATAACTGGAAATTCGTGAATAATATTTAAAAATAAGGGTTATTACAAAATTAGTCGTCATCTATACTACTTCTGTTTACAAAGCTGTCATCATTAATTAAAAACTAACTCTAATTTACGAAACTGCTATTATTCAACCATACTCCCATCACCCAAATGACACTACTAATTAATTACTCTTATACGATAGTCTTCTATTCTACTATATATCCTTATTAATTATATAGGTAATTTTACATAGACACGGTCTAATAACATGAGTTCTACAACCTATTTTGATAATTCGATTGAGTCTTTTATTCAACAAGTCTCAACATGTATATGTTGAACAAAATAATTCTCAAAAAATAACAACAGACAAAATGGGCATGATCTCATGGTGTACTTAAGACAAAATGCGCCGCCCCAACAAAGTGCTTGAGGAACTGTTCAGTGTTTGTCTCCCAAGATACAACGGATGGATTGATATCGGTAGCACCTCTCAAAAACTAGCTGGCAAACTAACTTGTGTTGCACTCTCTTTTTGACCGAAAAACACCAATAATTCAAAGAACTCTCGAATATCAGTGGGAGGAATGTTGTGTGAAGTGTCGGTGTCTAAAATTCAAAGAATAATGCCAAATTTATAGGACCATGGGGAGCCAAAAAAATTAATTTCGTCGTAAATCCAAAATTGAATTCTAAGGTTTATTTTAAAAATACATTATGTGCTCACCAATCCAAAGATAAATTCTGGATTTTAAATGTAGAATCAATTCCGTGATAATAAATTCAAAATTGAATTTTGGTTTTAAATCAAAAATTTATTCTGGTATGAAAATTGATTTCTCCAAAATCAATTACATGATTGAGGGTTACAAAATAATATCTGACTATTAGTCTCCAGATCAAATTCGATCGCATGTGTGGGCTAAAACCTAGTATGTGACACAATTACAATTGGGTTTCAAGCCCAAACCAAGTAAGCCCAACTTTTTGGGCAATAAAAAAAAAGCCATAGGGGCTAAGTCAAAAAATGCCACTACACTCGGGCCAAGGGCTAGGGTCTGGTCCGGGCGGCGATAGAGCTCGTGTGCTTGGTAATTTTGGACAAAACCCCACATTACCTAAGTCTTCCCTCATTCAAAAAACTTTGGTACCCTCAAATGATCCAAACTTTTAGGAGAACATGAGAAATATACACTGAACACACATCTAGTGTTGTTCCAATGTGGGAGTAGGTGGCTTATCACATTCTCATGTACCACACATGATAAATATTTTGAGAATTAATTTCTTATTCAAACTTTAATAAATTTTTTTTATTGTTTCCATGGTTTAAACCCCTCACTTAGGAGTACACGAGTACACGTAGACCCAAGCCAAGTGGTCTCATGTGAAAAAAAATGTTACAGTTTTTGTCGTTTGTGAGTTGATTTGCATGATGCAGTACTTATAGCTAACCAATTAACTTAAATTTTTACATGAATAATTTGCATATTGTAATCTATACTAGCATAACTCTGATCATTTATTCTATTATATAAATGGAGAGGTAAATTCAGCGTCTTCATATTTTTAAGCTTTATCATGATTTTTAACTTTCCAAAATTACCCATCAAAAAAACTGTTTTTACACTATATGTCACGCCGTTGATTTCAAGTAAGATAAATATTCACATTTTTAAATAAAATCTCACACAATTTATCCACAATATGCCCCAAACCAACATTTTTCATATGTTAATTATGATCGTATGTTTCAAAGTATTATAATCAAAAGGGGCACCCTTGGGCCGATTAACCAAAACTAACATGTCTAAATATTACAAACGATTTGGGTTCGAGTACATAGTTTTAACAAAAGAGGAGTTACTTTACATCTTTTAAAAAGTTAAATCTAAAGATGACATATAACTTCTACAATGACATTTCTTCAAAATATGCATCACAATGCATTCATGCAATTCTGTATAATGCCTCCGGGGTAGTACCTGAAAGAATGAAAGGGTGAATTACAAAGCCTAGTAAATATACCAATGTTATATGAATATGAGGTGATATGGCATGCTTCATGGTTAACTCTTAATAACACGCGTAATTCGATAATACCACAAATCATAAAGATACGATCACAACATCTAGAATAGTATGCCACGTTAATTCCACCAACGATGCTCATATCAATCCAATCGTTCGTATCCCAACTAGCATATCATCCGTCGGTGGCTAGACAATACTCAAGTATACTAGCACATTTCTGAATGAAAGCTAGACATCACTTAACAAGCACGTCTCTTGTCAGAGGCTAGGCATCACCTCAAGTCAATGGATATAACAATTTACAATTTAACATTGACCGATAACACACATCAAGCAAAAGAGCAACAATATCACATATCTAATTCTCTGGGCAAAATCTCAATCTCATAGTAAAAGAAAAACGATTGTTTGAATAAAGATGTAAATATATAATTTCAACGTCAAGGAGTCTTATGAGATTCGTAGAAACTTGACCTCTAGTTCTATGCCTGTTCAAGTTAAACGTTCCACAAATGGCATAGATGAGTAAAATGGTACAAAACATCCATAGTATAACGAAAATAAGGTAAAAAGATTAATCATGTAGCAAAATAGAACAAAAATAAAAAATCGGACCAAAATAACCTCCGTCCGGACGCCCGTCTGGATGCCCCACTTTTCCGTCCGAACGCCCTTCTGCTCGAAACCCGAATTTTGCTACTAATTTTTCTGTTCGGATGCCCCTACCTTCCGTTCGGACACTCGAACGATTTTCTGATGCACGATTTTGACAATTTTCTCCAAGTTCATCCACACAACAATGTCTACCTTTAAACTCGAATTAAACATGAAACATAGGTCTAAATATATCATAAACACATACCAAATGTTAGAAATCCTTACCTCAAGTTTGAAATCGAAAGATTTGGTGAGGATGCGTAAACCCTAACTTTTAAGGTTTGATTCTTAAGCTTCCGAGCTCCAAATCACGATCCGTCTTCGATTCCACGTTAAGCGCGTTCCAAGCTTCCTATATCTCAAAGGAATACGAAAATAGCAGGATGGATTGATGATGGTGGTAGAGAGAAGGTAGAGCTTGAGGATGTAGAGAGAGAGAGAGAGAGAGAGAGAGAGATAAGAGGAGAAATGATGCATGGGCGAGCTAAACACCCCAAAATCTGATTTTTTTTAAGGCTCCCAAGGGTTCCCACGTAAAACATCACGTAATGCGACGTCCGTGAGATAAAAATAAAAGTTTCCGAACTCGGTCTCGTAACTGAAATTCAAAATATAAAATAACAAACCATATGATTATCCTGCAATAAAATTAATTAAAAATTTAAAATTTTTCGGGCTCTTATACTATACAAAATGGATAAAAAATTAATTTACATGGATAAAATTGACAATACCTCAGTTTTAAAAAAAACTACACATGCACTCCCCCTATATTCTCAACCACAATTTCACTTCCAATTCTCTCTATCTCTCTCCCATTTCACACACAATAATATTTTGTGTCTTCAATTCAATTGGGTTGTTAACTTTAATGCGTTGAAAAGAAGATTTTGGAAATTGCGATTGTTTATTTCGAAGCAGGGTCACAAATTCAATGCCGCTTTCATCTCCTTCTATAACTTCACAGGCATATAACTTTATCTATGTTTTAATTTGTTAATTTGATCGATCAAGTTGTATCAGTCACCAACAAACGATTTGGCCACAGACAAAGCGAATTGTTCGGCGGTGAGCCCAATTTTTGATGATGCGATATTGGTTTATTTATTAATTTGATGACGTTCAATTTGCACATGCATTGTGTGTGTCTGACCACTATTAAAATTAATTGAGAGATGTGTTTCAAACGGTGCCATGTAGCAGAGCTCGATCTTATTATTTTCATGTGTACCTATTGAAAATTCATCTCACTAACAAACAAACCTAGAACTACCCATAAAATTATTCGATTTCCATATTACTATTCTTTCCATAAATGACAAGAATAGGTTCGGAATATTCAGATCTAGATGCAACTGTCTTCCAACTATATTGCCCTCATAAAGTCCAATTTCCTTTATTCCCATGATTCTCTTTGAATGACTTCACACAATGTTGCACAGAATCTCAGTCTGCATTCGTAGGTCTTCACGCCTTCCAGAAAAACACGATTTTGAATGCAAGAAAGAATTAGAGATAACGAACTTGTGGGGATTCAGTCATTGACTTGTTCTTTAGTAAAAACTTAGACTATATAGCCAAAGAATCTTAGCCAATGATATTAGCAGAAGACTAGATTTATGGAGAACAAGTCTATCCGAACCCAATGGCAAGCCAGGTTGTCAAAATTTCATATATAGGACAAAATCTAGAGACTACCATTGTCCTATTCCAAGTATCTCATTCATCAAAATACGGGTGACAAGTACGATTTTCTAGACAACCTAGCTGTGAATATTAACCCCAAAACAACGTTGTAAATTGTTATAATTACACACGTTAATATAGAGAATTTTTTGTGTTTCAAGCACTAATTTAATTATTGGAGTGTTTTCCTATCACAAAATTAGGTGAAAGATTTTTTAACTATTTTTTATCTTGTAGATCACAAGTTTCAAGAATTAGAAGAAAAGAATTACATTCTGTCATCTTAAAATACATAATTTTCTAGCGTAAGAAAAAAATCACACGCCCACATAACTCTTAAACGGCCGGACCGGTCAATAAACTGACCATGGTCAATTCGCTCAAGTCTTGTTCACTCAATTATTTGGTTCTTAATTAAGCACTAGTACTATTCTGCATTTGAACTTTTCAAACACTCAGAAATTCGAATGCCTTCAAATTCCACAAGAAATCTCTCTCTCTCTCCAAACATACTGCGTATATATAAATGATGATGCCCGTGAACCACAAGTCAAATAAAATTTTAATCACAAGCATACATCTGCTATTATTTTAAATACCAAAATGCCTTCCCTTATTCGCCCACTCGCAATACAAAAACTATTGTTCATCCCAATACTAGTGATATCTTTCTTTTTTGTGTTGTCACAAGTCTCTGGTTATACAGAACAGAAGACACAGAAATTGAGAATTGGAGTTCCTCGTAGAGCCTCCTTCAAAAACTTCGTGGAGATAAAGCAAAGTTCCAAAAATCCAAATGACAAGAATTACACCGGTTTCTGCATTGAGCTTTTTGAAAAGATTCAAGAGAAATTGGATGATCAGATACCTTATGCATTTGAAGAGTTCGATGGATCGTACGACGAGTTAGTTGCTAATGTCGCTAACAAGGTAAATCAATCTCTCTCTCTCTCTCTCTCTCTCTCTCTCTCTCTCTCTCTCTGCATATGTTCCAATAATTCGGAGTGCTGCCTTTTATTGTATTACCATTTTATGTTTTCTTTCTAGCTTTGGTTAAAATTTATGCAAAGAAAATTTGAACAGAAATTCATGCTGAATGTTATGTAACATCTTCAAATGAAAGGTCTTTACAAAACAAAATTTTACAGCAAAACTCACAGAGATTGATGTGATAGTATCATTTTTACATTATCACTTAAAATAAGAGCGGTTTTCAATTGAATGGAACTGAAAGATTTACAAAAAAAATCACATTATCATAAAGTAATTATGTATAGAAAATCCTGTTTAGTAGAACATTACTTTTTTGAAACTGTAATCTATAGTTGTGGGTGTTTGCAGTTACCGTCTAACATATATTTGCTTTGCTTGGTCTACGTGTGTAAAATCAGACTTTTGGTGCTGCGGTTGGAGATATAACGATATTAGCTGACCGTTGGAAGGAAGTTGATTTTTCAGAACCATTTACAGAGTCAGGCTTGTCCATGATAGTTCCAGTGAAGCCCAGCCCAAAGGCATGGATATTTCTAGATCCTTTCACTTTGGATATGTGGTTAGCTATTGGGGTTGTTTTGGTCTACACAATGTTTGTAGTTTGGTTCATAGAACATCGCTCCAATCCCGAATTCAGCGGTCCTTGGAATGATCAACTAGGAAATGCGCTCTGGTTCACCTTCTCTTCGCTTTTCCTCGCTCATAGTAAGTACATACACATATTATTAGTTATTAAATTTGTACTATTGTTTTTGGTCTACACAATGTTTTTGTATGTATAGTTCATGACAAGGAAAAATTCACATTTAATCATACAGGAGAGAGGATTCAAAGAAATTACGCTCGGATTGTGGTGGTTGTATGGCTTTTTCTAGCATTGGTGTTAACCCAAAGCTACACCGCTAACCTCACATCAATGCTCACGATCTCACGACTCCAACCAACAATACAGTCCCCATCAAAAATCGCAAAAATCGGTTGCGACGGAAATACATTCATGGAGAAATATGTGAAGAATGTGCTTAACTACAAAAATGTCACTCTTATTAGCGACGAAGACGGGTACAGCAGGGAGTTAGAGAATGGCACTATATCGGCAGCATTTCTTGAGATCCCTTATGCCAAAGTTTTTCTCAACAAATATTGCAAGAAATTCACCATCATTGGAACCACCTACAGATTTGGAGGGTTTGGCTTTGTGAGTAGTGAATTCTTTTTCCTTTTGCACTTCTTGTCCTATACTTCATGAAACTTCAAGATCTGGCCAAAACAGTAGACAAACATGTACAAATCACTAACAAAAATATCTTCATTACGTTCCCAACTTTGCAGATATTCCACAAAGGTTACCGCCGAATAACTCGCAAGGTCTCCAAAGCCATTCTACAACTCTCAGAGAATGGAACCTTGAAAGCGTTAGAAGAGAAGTGGTTAACTCCTAACAAAGAGTGTTTGAAGTCTCAAACTACGGCGGAGAACATTGATAGCTTGAGCTTCCAAAACTTTTGGGGCCTATTTGTCTTCTCCGGTGCCACTTCTTCTGTTTGTTTTCTCCTATTCCTCGTCCACTTGCTAAGGAATTACCGGCATCATCAATCTTCTCGAGTGGCCGACCAAAATTCAAGTGATGAGAGCGTTTCGGTCAAGACATTCAGAGTTGTGCGATATTTGATCAATGCTCCCAAGATCATGGAGACATCCCCCAATCAGGCGCTGCCTGAAACTGAAATGCGTTAAATATAGAATGTCTCATGTGATCTCTTAACAATAATTCCCATGTCAAAGACTTCACTAGATTACACACCCGTGATAGTAGACATCCAAGTAGTGTTGTATTGTACATGTCAATAGTCCACACTCCAGGATAGCCTTCATGAGCCACTCCATTTGTAATGCAAATTTCAGAAGGGAAAAAAAAAAAAGAATTATGTACGTAGTGTAAAACATACTGTATTGTTTTTCTTTTATCTTATCTCGAAATTTTATCATTAACTATAAGAATTTTGCTATTTAGTGACGAATTAAATTTGTCTCAAATTGCAAGTTCTCTCAAATGGTATAGGTTACGGTACGACTGACAAAACTATTTCCTCAACTAAATGTCGTCACAAAAACCCACATACAAGGACTGTTTTGTGATGAAATTCATTCCAAAGATTAATTCATGAATAATCTTGGCAGGGATTGTTTTCTCAACTCAATAATCTTTTATTCCAGTCACTTTTTTTTTTTTGATCAGCAAAACACATTTTATTAAAACAATTTGACATTACATCTTAATTCATTACACCATTGAATACCCTAGCCTACCAGTTCATCTTCCACCTAAGCCATTTCGCCCTACCATCGTACCTTCACCAGTGCTCTGCGCGCCTAACCCCAGAGAGGAACAAGGGTCCCCCCCTGACCGGCGATCGACAACTCCACCAATCACTTGGCCCTTGGGTGGAGTACATGGATGGATGAGCCATTCGTTTTATTTAGCTCATTAATCTAGATGAAGTAATTTCCTTTGTTAAGTCTAAGATAATAATGTGATTTTTTATCTCATCATCCCATGTTGTTCTTCCTTCGGCGTGCCTCTAATTCTTTTACAATTCTCAACGTGGATCAAATAACTCCTCCACGTATTTTATCTGATCATCCCATATTTTTTATCTCATTATCACTTGTCCATACCATTCGAATGGGTGCTCTTCCTTCTTGTTACGGCTGGTTTTCCTTCTTTTTTTTTTTTTTTGAAAAGTAAAAAATTATATATTAAAAACAAGGATTAGACAAAGTACACGTGGTGTTGAGTCCACCTGTGAGGGCCAACAAATCAAGATAAGCTTGAAAAAACACAATCCACCTAACCCAATTTAGCCTCAAGGATTACACAAGGACAGATATTTACAAAACCCCCACCTGGCTACGGCTGGTTTTCATTTAGTCTAATTTTTTTTTTTGGATTTTTTTTTGCCTCTAGTCAATTTTTTTTTTTGCATTTTTTATTTTGGCCACAATTTTGTAGATTAGCCCAAAAAACCCTGTTATTGGAAGCTCTCGTCGAGATAATTAATAATCCACAAAAAGTTGACAAAAGACAAAAATTGCATAAAAATTTATACATAAAGATGAAAAAAAATCTAATCATTTAGTCAGGCCAAACGAAGAATTTTCTTTAAACTAATGTTACTTTATGGACATTGTTTTTCTTGAACGCGCAACATTCATGATCAAGAAGGTCTTGTGGCAATCATATGAAATTTTCCACCTTGATCACTTCGCAGGTATCCTATGATCGCAAATTAAGCACCTTTGATGGATTCCTTAATTTCACGCATGCATCTGGTGCTTGTTCATTGATGGACTTCACAAAACACTCTTGATGACTTCACAAGAGCGCTTTGGAGGAGAAAATGGTCTTGCAGACATCAGATGAAAGAAGTGAGTTCAAATATTGTTCATCTTCTTCTCAAGTGTATTGTTGAAGACTATCTGATCTTTTGGTCTTCCTCAGAAATTTGTATCAGTGATTTATTTGAGATGTTTATGAGTTATAAACATTGAAGAAACACGAACTTGGGACAACGCCCAGATCAACACTATACTAGGCCCAATGGCTAATTCAACACTTGGCACGACGGCTATCAATTACCATTTTTCATTTAACGAACTTACTTGTTCTCAACATATTATTACGACTATGTATTGTGAAGAAACCTCACAACACTCAAAGATGCACCCATAATCCCAAACCATTTCATTCAATGAGGCAACAAAAGTCAAGTCTATAGATATTACATCAAAAGTACTCCCAATCCGAAAAGGGAACTCCAAAATAATACTAGAGTCAACCGTTTTACATTTTCTTTTGAAAATAAAGAACAAAGTTAAAATGAGTTACAATACATCTTTGTAAAAATTTTAAAACTAAGATGGTAGGTAACTTTAGTCAAAGTCTTCAAAAAAATCATGCAGCACCATCTGCACCACATGCTAAGTATCTGGAACTGTACCTGAAAAGGATAGGGTGAGATTACAAAATCCATTAGAAATGTCTAGCCAATATCACACGAGTATAAAATAACATGATATAAGGCACAAATGATCTCAAAGTGGATGTACAAGCAATGACACTAAAACAATAGTAAGTGATACAACTACTTCCATATTCATCTCACGAGTTAAGATTTCGTTCTGTCACTATCCTTAAGTATTTCATTGTTTAATAAGTTCCATTCAAATTCAATGGTCAATGACGGCACCTCACCCATGGGTGGCCTAATAAGATAAAGTATCTTACTCGCACAATTCTCCCGGAAAGCTAGCCAAGTTTCATAACTAGCATCGCTCCTATAAAAGGAGGCTAGTATCGTTTCATATTTTCACTAGCACCACTCCTATAAGGAGGCTAGCATCGTTAGGTCATGATCCCTAGTACATCTCCTCACGCAGGCTAGACCACTATGCCATGTGTCAATTGCATAAAAAATCATAAGTCTACAATTTTTAATCTCGCATCTTTCTAACAAATATGCATCATTTATAAGAATTCATATTTATCCAAGACAAAACCTCACATATCGTACTCCAGGCCATTTCCAACTCTCCAATTATATCATATACAAAGTATGGTTCAACTAAACACCTAGATAAACCCAATCTAAAGAAAGGGGATAATCCAACGAAAGACGAAAAGATGGTGGTTAAGCACCGAGACATTTGAACAACAAATCTAAAGAAAAACCCAATATGAAAACATATAGAACAAAGGTCCACAAAATATTCAAAATGAGGGGTATGGGTCAAAACATGTAAAATACCCATAAATTGAAAAGAAAATATCCCTACCTCAAGATTTGGTTCAAAGGGTTGAACTTCCAAAGCTTGAGCAACAATGGTAGTGAAGAGTTCCTAAGATCTTGCCTCAAGTGAAAAGATGCTTCCAAACTCAAAATATCCACTAATCTAGAGATATTAGCAGTGGATCTTGAAGGAATTTGAGTAATATCAAGAGGAATCAAGAGTTTGGAGGGATTGTTTGATGGGAAAGAAGACCCTTAGAGAGAGAAAGAGAAAACCCCTCTTGAAAAAGTTAGATCTTTTACCAAAAAAATTAATTTTTAGCATTTTTAAAAACGTGCGACAGATCTGACCGAATGGTCCAGAAATCTAACTGGTCAGATTTCTCTTCTGACTTAAAAATTTTAAAACTTCAAGCCAAAATTTCGGATCTGACTAGAACATCTAACTGGTTGGTCATAGATCTGACCGGTCAGATCTGTCTTTTGTCTAAAATTTTTAAATCTGACTGGATGATTTTCGAATCCGACTGGATGGTATTCAAGCCTTCCAAACCTCACTGGATGGTTTTCCAAACCTGATCTGATGGTTTCTAAATCTGACCAGATGGTCCTGAGATCTGACCCGATGGTTTTTCACCCCTTTTTCACTTCCCACTTCACCTCAAACATATTCAATCACTCTATTTACGTTATACACTTCAATATGGATCAATTAATGACCTTTGGATCACATAAATTGATGAAAATATTCGGACTCTTACATATTTTATTACTTATAATATTCACTTAACACCCTCCGCTTCCGTATTATGGTGGCATTCGAACCGGTATCCCTAACGTGGATTCTAGGTTTCATATAAAGTTTACCTACTACAGTTAATTAGCATGACGGCTTAACTACAAACACCTACTACAGCGACGACCACATCAATCTATCAGCGTGACGGTCATATCGGCCACTTTTGATTTACAACGTTGGTTAGCACGATGCCTAAACATAAATATAGCAATATTACAACAACATTACGATTCTTACAACTTTACTATTAATATCATAATAAGAACTTACAACATCAAACACCTCATGGTCAAAGCTGGCCAAAAGCTCACATGGAGTCCACGGAGACTCGTGGTCAAACATATCATGTTTGTGGATGCATGTGCAGTGCGATCATATAAAACAATGGTGGTTATGGTCTGGTTCTACTGCCAAAAAGCCTAGTCCCATTCTATAAACTTTCTGAATTTCAGTAGGTCGCTCGAGCAGTCTGCCAAAATATTAAATTCTAGATTCTGGACAAAATTGTCAGAATCTGTCAAAAAGTAATCAGGTCACTCGAGCGAGGTGTCTTTTCCAGCAGCTCTAGGTTTAGAATTTTTTATCAAGCTGAGCATGATCCAGACCTTAAACTGTGGTTTTCCGAAGTAAAATATAAATTAAAACTACATATAGTAACCTTATATATCATAGATCATAAGTCCTCTATCGATTTAATCGATTAATTCATAAATAAGATCAATTTCATGCTTTTTAAAAATAAACCCTAAAGTAAAACAGAATCCTAAGCATGCTTTTCTATAAAAAATCATAAGACAACTTGCTGCAAATCGCAGCCTAAGGGTTGAAAGTGATTTCCCTTATCTCGAGTGGTGGATTACAGAAAACAATTGACCTCGGATTGCAAAAAACCTCCAGAAGAAAGCCTCCTCTTAGATCAAATCCTCAAGAACACTTGCAAGCCCTCTCCCTCTCGAAAATCTCTCTAATAAACCTTTTGATTATGAAATAAGTCCCCTAATTATAACCACGTTTAAGTAGCCATTACCCTAATAATACACAATCAAATCGAATAAATCCAGAATAAATCTGATACAAAAAATGTTCTCCTGCATTAATGCCATTACAGAGCAATTGCTGCACATTGAAATTTGAACAGGCCGCTCAAGCAGCCTCGAGCTCGCTCAAGCAAGCTCCCAAATTTCAAATCCTGAATTAATTTAAACTATTAACTAGAAATTCGTGAATAATATTTAAAAATATGGGTTATTACAAAATTAGTCGTTATCTATACGACTTCTGTTTACAAAGCTATCATCATTAATTAAAAACTAACTCTAATTTACGAAACTGCTATTATTCAACCATACCCCCATCACCCAAATGACACTTCTAATTAATTATACTCTTATACGATAGTCTTCTATTCTACTATATATCCTTATTACTTATATAGGTAATTTTACATACACACTGTCTAATAACGTGAGTTCTACAACCTATTTTGACAATTCAATCGAGTCTTTTATTCAATGAGTCTCAACATGTACATGTTGAACAAAATAATTCTCATAAAATAACAATAGACCATTTTTATTTATTGTTTTGAAAAAAATTAGAACTTGTTGAAAAAAAATCAAATGAAAATGCAAACTGATGCACGTGATCTCACGGTGTCCTTAAGACAAAATGCGCTGCCCCAACAAATTAAGTGCTTGAGGAATTGCTCAGTGTTCGTCTCCCAAGATACAACGGATGGATTGATATCGGTAGCACCTCTCAAAAACTAGCTGGAAAATTGACTTGTGTTGCACTCACTTTTTGACCGAAAAACACCAAGAATTCAAAGAACTCTCGAATATCAGTGGGAGGAATGTTGTGTGAAGTGTTGGTGTCTAAAATTTATAGGACCATGGGGAGCCAAAAAAATTAATTTCGTCATAAATCCAAAATTGAATTCGAGGGTTTATTTTAAAAATACATGATGTGCTCACCAATCCAAAGATAAATTCTGGATTTTAAATGTAGAATCAATTCCGTAATAATAAATTCAAAATTGAATTTTGGTTTTAAATCAGAAATTTATTCTGGTATCAAAATTGATTTCTCCAAAATCAATTACATGATTGAGGGTTACAAAATAATATCTGACTATTAGTCTCCAGATTAAATTCGATCGTATGTGTGGGCTAAAAACCAGTACGTGACACAATTACAATTGGGTTTCAAGCCCAAACCAAGTAAGCCCAACTTTTTGGGCAATAAAAAAATAAGCCATAGGGGCTAAGTCAAAAAACGCCACTACGCTCGGCCCAAGGGCTAGGGTCTGGTCCGAACGGCAATGGAGCTCGCGTGCGTGGTAATTTTGGACAAAACCCCACATTACCTAAGTCCTCCCTCATTCGAAAAACTTTGGTACCCCCAAATGGTCCAAACTTTTAGGTAAACATGAGAATTATACACTGAACACACATCTAGTGTTTTTCCGATGTGGGAGTAGGTGGCTTATCACATTCTCATGTACCACACATGATAAATATTTTGAGAATTAATTTCTTATTCAAACTTTAATGAATTTTTTTTATTGTTTTCATGGTTTAAACCCCTCACTTAGGAGTACACCAGTACACTTAGACCCATGCCAAGTGGTCTCATGTGAAACAAAATGTTACAGTTTCTGTCGTTTGTGAGTTGATTTGCATGATGTATTTATAGCTAACCAATTAACTTAAATTTTTACATGAATAATTTGCATATTGTAATCTATACTAGCATAACTCTGATCATTTATTCTATTATATAAATGGAGAGCTAAATTCGGCGTCTTCATATTTTTAAGCTTTATCATTATTTTTAACTTTCCAAAATTACCCATAAAAAAAAAAAGTGTTTTTACACTATATGTCACGCCGTCGATTTCAAGCAAGATAAATATTCACATTTTTAAATAAAATCTCACACAATTTATCCACAATATGCCCCAAACTAACATTTTTCATATGTTAATTATGATCATATGTTTCAAAGTATTATAATCAAAAGGGGCACCCTTGGGCCGATAAACCAAAACTAATGTCTAAATATTATAAACAATTTGGGTTCGAGTACATAGTTTTAACAAAGAAGAGTTACTTTACATCTTTTAAAAAATTAGATCTAAAGATGACATATAACTTCTATAATGATATTTCTTCAAAACATGCATCAATGCATTCATGCAAGTCAGTATAATGCCTCCGGGGTAGTACCTGAAAGAATGAAATGATGAGTTACAAAGTCCAGTAGATATATCAATGTTATATGAATATGAGGTGATATGACATGCTTCATGATTAACTCTTAATAACACGCTTAATTCGATAATACCACAAATCATAAAGATACGGTCACAACATCTAGAATAGTATGTTGCGTTAATTCCACCAACGATGCTCATATCAATCCAAATTACGTTCGTATCCCAACTAGCATATCATCCGTCGGTGGCTAGACAATGCTCAAGTATACTAGCACATTTCCAAATGAAAGATAGACATCACTTAACTAGCACGTCTCTTGTCAGAGGCTAGACATCACCTCAAGTCAATGGATATAACAATTTACAATTTAAGATTTACCGATAACACATATCAAGCAAAATAGCAACAATATCACATATCTAATTCTCTGGGCAAAATCTCAATCTTATAGTAAAAGAAATACGAACGTTTGAATAAAGGTGTAAAGATATAATTTCAACGTCAAGGAGTCTTACAAGATTCGTAGCAACTCGACCTCTAGTTCTATGCCTGTTCAAGTTAAACGTTCCACAAATGGCATAGATGAGTAAAATGGTACAAAACATCCATAGTATAACGAAAATAAGGTAAAAAGATTAATCATGTAGCAGAATAGAACAAAAATAAAAAATCGGACCAAAATAACCTCCATTCGGACGCCCGTTTGGATGTCCCACTTTTACGCCCTTCTGCTCGAAACCGAATTTTGCTACTAATTTTTCCTTTCAGATGCCCCTACCTTCCGTTTAGACGCTCGAACGATTTTCTGATGCAAGATTTTGACAATTTTCTCCAAGTTCATCCACACAACAATGTCTAACTTTAAACTCGAATTAAACATGAAACATGGGCCCAAATATATCATAAATACATACCAAATGTTAGAAATCCCTACCTCAAGTTTGAAATCGAAAGATTTGGTGAGGAGGCGCAAACCCTAACTTCCAAGGTTTGATTCCTAAGCTTTCGACCTCCAAATCACGACCCGTCTTCGATTCCACGTCAAGCGCGTTCCAAGCTTCCTATATCTCAAAGGAATACAAAAATAGCAGAATGGATTGATGCTGGTGGTAGAGAGAAGGTAGAGCTTGAGGATGTAAAGAGAGAGAGAGAGAGAGAGAGAGAGAGATAAGAGGAGAAATGATGCATGGGTGAGCTAAACACCCCAAAATCTGATTTTTTTAAGGCTCCCAAGGGTTCCCACGTAAAACATCACATAATGAGACGTGCGCGAGATAAAAATAAAAGTTTCCGAACTCGGTCTCGTAACTGAAATTCAAAATATAAAATAACAAACCATATGATTATCCTGCAATAAAATTAATTTAAAATTTAAAATTTTTCGGGCTCTTATACTGTACAAAATGGACAAAAAATTTATTTACATGGATAAAATTGACAATACCTCAGTTTAAAAAAACTACACATGCACTCCCCCCTATATTCTCAACCACAATTTCACTTCCAATTCTCTCTATCTCTCTCTCATTTCACACACAATAATATTTTGTGTCTTCAATTCAATTGGGTTGTTAACTTTAATGCGTTGAAAAGAAGATTTTCGAAATTGCGATTGTTTATTTCGAAGCAGGATCACAAATTCAATGCCACTTTCATCTCCTTCTATAACTTCACAGGCATATAACTTTATTTATATTTTAATTTGTTAATTTGACCGATCAATTTGTATCAGTCACCAACAAACGATCGATTTGGCCACAGTCAAAGCAAATTGTTCGGCGGTGAGCCCAATTTTTGATGATGCGATATTGGTTTATTTATTAATTTGATGATGTTCAATTTGCACATGCATTGTGTGTGCCTGACCACTATTAAAATTAATTGAGAGATGTGTTTCAAACGGTGCCATGTAGCAGAGCTCGATCTTATTATATTCGTGTGTACCTATTGAAAATTCATCTCACTAACAAACAAACCTAGAACTACCCATAAAAGTATTCGATTTCCATATTACTATTCTTTCCATAAATGACAAGAATAGGTTCGGAATATTCAGATCTAGATGCAACTGTCTTCCAACTATATTGCCCTCATAAAGTCCAATTTCCTTTATTCCCATGATTCTCTTTGAATGACTTCACACAATGTTGCACAGAATCTCAGTCTGCATTCGTAGGTCTTCACGCCTTCCAGAAAAACACGATTTTGAATGCAAGAAAGAATTAGAGATAACGAACTTGTGGGGATTCAGTCATTGACTTGTTCTTTAGTAAAAACTTAGACTATATAGCCAAAGAATCTCAGCCAATGATATTAGCAGAAGACTAGATTTATGGAGAACAAGTCTATCCGAACCCAATGGCAAGCCAGGTTGTCAAAATTTCATATATAGGACAAAATCTAGAGACTACCATTGTCCTATTCCAAGTATCTCATTCATCAAAATACGGGTGACAAGTACGATTTTCTAGACAACCTAGCTGTGAATATTAACCCCAAAACAACGTTGTAAATTGTTATAATTACACACGTTAATATAGAGAATTTTTTGTGTTTCAAGCACTAATTTAATTATTGGAATGTCTTCCTATCACAAAATTAGGTGGAAGATTTTTTAACAATTTTTTATCTTGTAGATCACAAGTTTCAAGAATTAGAAGAAAAGAATTACATTCTGTCATCTTAAAATACATAATTTTCTAGCGTAAGAAAAAAATCACACGCCTACATAACTCTTAAACGGCTGGACCGGTCAATAAACTGACCATGGTTAATTCGCTCAAGTCTTGTTCACTCAATTATTTGGTTCTTAATTAAGCACTAGTACTATTCTGCATTTGAACTTTTCAAACACTCAGAAATTCGAATGCCTTCAAATTCCACAAGAAATCTCTCTCTCTCTCTCTCTCTCTCAATCTCTCTCTCTCTCCAAACATACTGCGTATATATAAATGATGATGCCCGTGAACCACAAGTCAAATAAATTTTTTTTTTTTGAAAAGCGAAAATATATTAAAAACGGGAATACGCATACAAACATACAATCCAAGCCAATTAGCAAGGAGCCAACTATTCAAGGGGAGTACATTTGCCTAAACACTGAAGTTATCAAGTATTAACCCAGATCCCACCCCCAAAGCTGCTACCCATAGATGGTATGCAGAAACCAGAAGCCAAAAAGAGCTACTTCTGCTGGGATTGAATACAGAGAATAGAAGACCAAAGCCCTGCCATCCCTCTACCCCAACCGAGCTTGCTGTAAGTAGCCACTCAAATTGAATAAAATCCCCCTGATCATGCTGCTGCTTTCCTTATGGTGATCCAAAACCCATCCGGTCCACCTAATCTTAAATATCTCCATCAGCTGTTCCCGCCATTAAAGATCCTATCATTACGCAACTTCCATATGGACCAGATCAAAGCTGACGGTGCCGCCATCCACAAATTAGTGAGGACCTTCCCAGTATCCATTCTAACCTTCCAACTGGACCACCATGTGAAGAGATCAAGCATGGTTTTTGGTGGAACCCAGGTAACACCCCACCAGGATAAGACTTCACACCAAGATTCCCAAACCGGCCTGCAATGGATCAGTAGATGGTCTTGTGACTCCACCTCTGAATCACACAGATTGCAGATGGCTTGTGGTGGTTGGACAATTCGTCTGATCAGAAGTAAATACCCAGTTTTTACCCTTCCCTGCCACCCCAGCCAAGCGAAGAATTGCACCTTAGGAGGGCAAAATGTCTTCCATACACACAAAGGTGGGGCACTCCTTTCCTGATCCCACTCTTTTTGAACATACTCACATAATGCCTTGACCGAAAAATGAGATTCAGTTCCTGAAATCCACTGAAGCTGGTCCTCCCTTCCAGTTGCCCGAAGCCCTAGCCCCTCCCATGTCCTCAAAAGTTGGTCCAATTCCCCCTCCTCCCAAGAGAAGGGTTGTCTCCTTAGGCCCAAAGCAGCCACCACATTTGTTGCTTGGAGGATACTTGCTAGGTTGGCTTGTTTGTCCACTACTAACTGGTAAATGGATGGGAACCTCACACACCAAGGATGCCCTTCGTGATCCCGTTGGTCATTCCAGAGTTGGATTCTTTCCCCATTGCCCGCTGAGAACCTAAGTTTTTGAACAAACATATCATATGTTTCTTGCTCCTTGTGTTGGATGCTCAAAATCCCTCTCCATGCCGGAGACCCCCTCCTGCTAAATCGAACATAGGAAGCCAACACTCTGCATTTATTTTATTCACATCACAAATAACATTCCTCCATAGGCTATTTGGCTCCTTAGGAAACCGCCACCACCACTTCAATAATAAGGCAGTATTCATGAGTTTACAATCTCTTATACCCAACCCTCCTTGATCCTTATGGCTCACAATGTTCCTCCACTTTACTAGGCTTACCTTTTTGTCCCCCTGAGTTCCTCCCCAAAGAAATCTTACTTGAACTTTCTGGATTTCTTTTGCCACCTTAGATGGCATCTTAAACAATGACAGATAATAGATGGGCAGATTCATAAGTACAGCCTTTATCAATGTTACTCTGCCACCTACTGATAGATACTTCCTCTTCCATGTAGCTAATCTTGATCTTATTTTGTCCAGCACTGACCTCCACGTACAGAACTTTAGGGGATTAGCTCCCAAAGGTAATCCCAGATAGTTGAAAGGCATAGTTGTTTGTGTGCAGTTGAGAATCTCAGTACATGCACCAATGAAACTCTCCTCCCTACCCACTCCACATACTGCCGATTTCTTATAATTGATTCTCAATCCGGAGACTATCTCAAATCCTCGGAGAATCCTTTTAATGTTCCAGAACTCCTCTAACTCTCCTTCGCAAAATAGCAGGGTATCATCCGCGAACTGCAAATGGGTAAGGTTACCGGATATTGGTCCTAGACTTACTCCAGATATTAGTTGCATCTCCCTGGCTCTGGATAATAGCAGACTTAGCCCCTCAGCTGCAACAATATAGAGAAAAGGGGATAGTGGATCCCCTTGCCTAATCCCTCTTTCCATGCAAAATTCCTGTGTAGGTGAACCATTTACTAGAACAGATAGATAATTGTTCGTTATACACTCCTTCATCCACCCCACCCATTTGGAAGGGAAGCCCATATCCTCCATCATGGCCAGCACGAAATTCCAGTTCAAATGATCATAAGCCTTTTCGAAGTCCAACTTGATAAGCACTCCCTTCTTTCTTTTCTGCTTCCAATGACTGACAACCTCATTGGCCACCAGAATTCCATCTTGAATCCCTCTGCTTCCTACAAAAGCTGACTGAGCTTTACCTATCACCTTGGCCATAACAGGAGCAATTCTCTTCGCAAGAACTTTAGCAAGGACCTTATATGCACTTCCAATAAGACTTCTCGGCCTGTAATCCCCTAGTACAGATGGGTTAACTACCTTTGGGATGAGAGCTATGAAGGCTGACTTCACCCTTTTACCCAATCTACCATTTGTATGAAACTCCCTCATGAACTCCATAACATTTTCCTTTACAACGGGCCAATAATGTTTGTAGAACATTAGATTAAAGCCATCAGGCCCAGGAGCCTTATTCCCATCTGCCTTGGCTACTACTTCCCAAACTTCCTCCACAGCAAAGGGTGCCAACAGTTGATCCCTCATGTTCATAGAGATCAGGTTCTGAGCCGGCAAATGCAGCCTTGGTCTGATAACCCACTTTTCTGAGAAACCCTCCTTGAAATGTTCATAAACCCCCTGCTTGATCTGTATAGGATCCACAACCAACCCTCCTCTGAATTGGATTGAGTTAATCCCATTCTTCCTTTGTCTTCCTGACGCCACCATGTGAAAGAACTTTGTGTTCCTATCTCCCTTCATGTTCCATGCCAACCGGGACTTTTGGAGCCACATCCAATCTAAAGCTTTGCTACACCTCCAAAATTCCTTCCTAGCTTTCATGTATTGAGATGATTCCTCCTCAGACAATATACCGAGTTCAGCCTTCAAATCCAGGGTGGAAATAATAGCCTCTGATTCGTTTAGCTTAGACTTCATAATGCATTGTGCCCCTTTACTCCATTCTTTCAAAGCTTCCTTTGTGACTTTGAGTTTCTTTGCCAATCTAAATCCTGCCCATCCATGCTCCCTATTCCCCTCCCAGGCCTTTTTAACAATGCTTTCAAATTCTTTCTGATGAATCCATGAGTTAAAGAATCTAAAAGGTTTAGGACCCCAATCCCTGTCATCCTCCTTTAGCACAATAGGGCAATGATCGGAAATTACCCTATTTAGACCCCACTGTTTGAATTTGAACAGATCCAGCCATTCTGGATGGATTAGGAACCTATCAATTCTGCTTCTACTATGTGAGCCTGCACCTCCTGCCCAAGTAAATTTCCTGCCTAGTAAAGGCAGGTCCATGAAACCCATATCCTGAATGAAAGCATTAAACTGATCCATTCCTCTATCTCTCCTAGGTACCCCTTGCCTCTCTCTTGGGCTGCACACCTCATTAAAGTCCCCACCAACACACCATGGTATGGGTAGGGATGATCGGATCCTGCGTAAAGAATCCCAAATGGCCCTTCTAGAGGAAACATCATTTGGGGCATAAGTATTCACCAAAACACAGTGGAAACCCCCAGCTAATGCACCTTCCATGATAATGAATTCCCTTGCTGCACTAAAAGAGATTGCCTTAAAGGCATTGGATCTCCAAATGCACAACAAACCCCCCGCATTTCCTCTAGCATCCACCTCCATGAATTCAAAATCATCAGAACCCCACACTGACTTTACCCATAGTTTAGAAATCTGGGCAATTTTAGTCTCTTGAAGAAGCACCACATCAGCTTTATTAGAGTTAATTACCTCCCTTACTCTCCTTCTTTTGTCCTGCCTATTTAGGCCTCTAACATTCCAAGAAAGTATGATCATAAAGAATAGTTTGAAAAAACCCAAACCTAGAGAGAGCTGATCACCAAGTTAAGCTGCCCCCTCAGCCTCCTTCCTCTGGTTATCCTGATCTTCCACTCCAGCCAGATAAGCTAAGACCTCCTCAGTCTTCTCTTTCCCTTCTGCAGTTATCCCAACTCTTTTGCATAACTCCCACATGGCTATTGCTTCTTGTCTAAGTTGAGAGTTCCTGTTCTGAATATCCCCAGTTGAAATTGACGATGGATCAATGGTTGTAGCAGCTGGAGGCCTGAGCACAATGGATCCATGCTTTCTCCTAGCCGTCTTCTTCCCTCTCTTTAGGATTTTGCTGAGATTACCCATTAATTCTTGGACTTGTTTCTTCTTCCGTAGTCCTCTTCTGCTTTTGGTTGGTATCAGATGGGCCTGAGCTAGCTGGGCTTCGTGATCTCTAATATGTTGTAGGCCATGGTTTTCTTGGCTCAAAGGACTTGTGAGCCCAGGAGAAGTGACGCTTCCCAAATGGTTAAGAGGCCCCACACTGGGCCCCAAATTTCCTGACCCATCCATCTCCACCACATCAACCCCTATAGTACACCCTAGTCCTGATCTGACCTCCACATCACCCAAGGCAGTAGGGATGTCTTGAGCCCTTCCTTCCACAGTAGCATTAATGAGACAATCCTTGTTGAGATTTAGGTCACCATCTTGGTGATCCTCCACCTGTGTCTCTTCTACCCTTGACACTGCCTGATCACTGACTTGTCTTGTATTTCCCACCATTTTCGTGCAACTAAGTTTCTCCTTTTCTTCCTCCCTCTGAACCCACTCCCCTTCTTCCTTGTCTAGTTCACACTCCCCTCTAAAACTACTGTAGGGCCGGAATGAGTTGTGGACATTGCATGAATGCTCCACATTGGTTATTCTGTTGCTTGCATCCCAGTCCTCCATGATCCTTACTATGAACGAGCTCCCCTTATGTTGTAACCTAATACTTTGATTAATCCAGTCCATGTTAGTGGTCATTATTTGTACCCTGCCCACCGAAAAATTCCTTACATGCAGGGTATCATCATCAAATTGTAACACATCCCCCAAAGACTTCCAATTTTATTAAAAGTTGACAAGTTCCAGAGATGGATTGGGATTCCCAGACATTTGAGCCAAATCATCCTTTCCGTATTCAAGCTAAGTTGGGGACTCCACTTCACGAACTTTGAACACCAAGTATTCAGGAAACTTAGTTCCCCATCCTGGATTGCCCTCTCCATTTTAACAACGGATTGGAACGTAAAAATTGCTTTCAGGCCCCCTCCAACTCTTACCATGACTTCTGCACCATAGCGACGGTTAATATTTTCCTTGACTCTCTCCAAAGATCTAGCATCCCTGAGTTCGCTTATCGCACTTCTCCAAGCCCACTCATTTCCTTCCGAATCCACTGTGATTGCTAATTCAGCTGGGGTTTTTGCAATGTTGTGATTCTGAACTACATCAGCGAAAGATTGCACACCTCTAAGTCTTGTGACATTCTGATCATTAACAGGACTCCCCTGATGCTTGTTACTCCCCTCAGTTTTCCTACCATACAAGTGCTCCATTCCTTGACCTTCCCTTCTGCTTCTCCCCCCCCCCCCCCCCTTTCCCGGTGGCTTCGGAGCCCAGGGAAACTTTGCAAACTTTGTATGCAGCATGTTACCTCTGACGATAGTTCCGTTCATCTCTTGAATGGCCTTAGTAGCTGCTTCCTTGGATGAAAATTTTATGAACCCAAACCTGGTATTATTCATGGACTTCTTGGCTGGGATAGTTGCCTCCAGCACATCCCCAAACCCCTTGAAGATTTGAAGAAGCCATTCCCCATCCATAGAGTTTGGAAGATTATCCACGAACACAGAGAACACTGGCCCCTGTACTCCCCCGTTTCTATTAGTAGCCATACTTTTAGTTGCAAACCCCTTCCTTCTGGACATTCTTTCTCTATACAAGTCAAATAAAATTTTAATCACAAGCATATGATCATCTGCTATTATTTTAAATACCAAAATGCCTTCCCAGCTTATTCGCCCACTCGCAATACAAAAACTATTGTTCATCCCAATACTAGTGATATCTTTCTTTTTTGTGTTGTCACAAGTCTCTGGTTATACAGAACAGAAGACACAGAAATTGAGAATTGGAGTTCCTCGTAGAGCCTCCTTCAAAAACTTCGTGGAGATAAAGCAAAGTTCCAAAAATCCAGATGAGAAGAATTACACTGGTTTCTGCATTGAGCTTTTTGAAAAGATTCAAGAGAAATTGGATGATCAGATACCTTATGCATTTGAAGAGTTCGATGGATCGTACGACGAATTAGTTGCTAATGTCACTAACAAGGTAAATCTCTCTCTCTCTCTCTCTCTCTCTCTCTCTCTCTCTGCATATGTTTCAATAATTCGGAGTGCTGCCTTTTATTGTATGATCATTTTATGTTTTCTTTACAGCTTCGGTTAATATTTATGCCAAGAAAATTTAAACAGAAATTCATGCTGAATGTTACGTAACATTTTCAAATGAAAGGTGCTTTCCAAAACAAAATTTTACAACAAAAACTTATAGATGTTGATGTGACAGTATCATTAATTTTTTACACTATCACCTACAATAAGAGTGGTTTTTGATTGAATGGAACTGAAAGATTTAAAAAAATTCACATTATTTTAAGGAAGTTATGTATAGAAAATCCTGTTTAGTAGAGCATTTCTCTTTTAAAACTGTAATTACCTATAGTTCTGGGTGTTTGAAATTGAGAGGAAAAGACAATATGTACTTCTATTTCTGTGATGTTTATTAAATGGTTAATATTAGAGTTAATTATTCAAAGTTTTACCCATTCTAAACATTAACATCCCTATCTTCACCTCTTGAGCTTCGAAGGTGTTGTTGGCTCAAAATCCGAATTTATTTACATTACTATTAGGGTGGTTGGTGCTATATGTTTATTTTATTTTTAAAAACAAAGAAACTTTCATTTATCATACGATAACTTGAAATCCTTACAATTAATTGG
Organism: Arctostaphylos glauca; assembly: GCA_019985065.2. Taxonomy (NCBI): domain Eukaryota; kingdom Viridiplantae; phylum Streptophyta; class Magnoliopsida; order Ericales; family Ericaceae; genus Arctostaphylos; species Arctostaphylos glauca. The sequence goes on along the minus strand of JAHSPW020000001.1, from coordinate 14,692,167 downwards.
TAAATCATGCATGGCACAGAGCAAGCTTTGAGAAACCAGCATGAATTTTCCTAGTGCTAAAACTCACAAGGAACTCAACCTACCTACCATTGGCCTCCCATTTTTAAATGAATCTAACTTATACACCAAACAAAAAAGTAGATAGCAAGATACCAACTCCAAGAATCCCACTCTGAGTACCTAGAAATATAAAATCCTAAACACTTCAAAAATCTAAAAATCCAAACAACCAAGAACCAAGTCAATCTGGTCACCTTCCATGTCGCATCCATCAAAGCGCTTACCTGATCCTTTGAAAACAACCCTTGCGACCTCCACTGTTGAGGCCCGATCCGCCGCTGTCGTAGTAATTGTATATTTAAAATTTGTAACGACCCGCCCCCGCCTTGTACAATACTTTCCGCTTTTGTCGCCCAAACCCTATGGACTTCCCAGTAGGTCACCCATCCCTGAATTGCTTCAGGGTGAGCACGCTTAACTGTGAAGTTCCATTTGGTGTTGGCGCTATCACGACTTTAAAAGGCCTTGTACAAGGAAGGTTCATAATCTTATAAATACTATCGAACTTACATCCACGAAGCAATGTGGGACCCTTGACCACCCATCCGGACGTTCCACTGAGACTCCATCTCATGGACGCCGGCCTCACAACTGGCACCACGGCCTAGCTAGGGTGTCACAAAATTTGTCACCCTCGAATTTCATTCCTAACTCTACTCCTAAGTGTCAAAGTGGGATGTATGACAGCTCCCCACAATTTTTTTATTGGAAAAAGTAACAATATATTAATCTTTGGAACAAGATTACAAATATACAAGGGCTACAAGCATCTAAGGCACTAAATGCCACTTGAAACCTTGAAAGAACACCCAAAAGTTAGCAAACGTACAAATCACACTGAACAAAAAATGAACCTCAGGTCATACCCCCTTAGGCCAAAAGCAAGAACAACACTAGAACAATACCCAGTTGTCTGCTACATCAATTGTTATATTGTCATCACCACATTCTAAAAAAAACACCATTTGACGCAGAATTGATGAGCATAATAAATGAAGGAGCAGAACCAACAGATCTTTTTTAAACTCTTATCTGATCAATCTTCCCGGTCCCAGCAAAATCAATTCCAGGGAAGTCATTAAGTAGCATAGGATATCAAATAATCAGCAAGGAAACAATAGTCGTACGAGCATCACCAAGGAATATATTAGCAAAGGAAAATATCAACATTGGTGCAGCACATCAACAAAACACCACAGCTCTCCACTTCGTTATTGAAATTAAAAATTTTATTAGCAATTTGACACCACCCAAGTTTTTAATTTCTAACAATACCCAATAATCATGCTTGATCATAACCATTGTGTTTTGGTCTTACATGGTCATATTTTCATGTGCAAATTGAGGTGAGCATTCTATTATATATAAAAGATGCGTAGCAAAATCCTGAAGGTGTAATAATACACAAATTGTTGAAATTTATCTATAGATCAGTTTGGACACCTTGAAAATGAATTCATGTTAATAGTCTTAAGTAAATATAAGAAAGTATGATTGAAACTATTTAAATGAGAGGGTTATATATGGTCAATATATAACAATCTTGAGTAAATATTGTGGTTTGGATTTACAGTCTAACATATATATGCTTTTCTTTGTGCACATGTGTAAAATTAGACTTTTGGCGCTGCGGTTGGAGATATAACGATATTAGCTGACCGTTGGAAGGACGTTGATTTTTCAGAACCATTTACAGAGTCAGGCTTGTCCATGATAGTTCCAGTGAAGCCCAGCCCAAAGGCATGGATATTTCTGGATCCTTTCACTTTGGATATGTGGTTAGCTACTGGGGCTGTTTTGGTCTATACAATGTTCATAGTTTGGTTCGTAGAACATCGATCTAATCCTGAATTCAGCGGTCCTTGGAATGATCAACTAGCTAGGAAATGCGCTCTGGTTCACCTTCTCTTCACTTTTCCTTGATCATAGTAAGTACATGTATATATACATATTATTAGTTATTAGATTTGTACTGTTGTTTTTGGTCTACACAATATTTTTGTAAGTATGGTTCATGACAAAGGAAAAAATCACTTTTAATCGTACAGGGGAGAGGATTCAAAGCAATTATGCTAGGATTGTGGTGGTTGTGTGGCTTTTTCTGGCATTGGTGTTGACCCAAAGCTACACTGCTAACCTCACATCAATGCTCACAATCTCACGACTCCAACCAACAATACGGTCCCCAACAAAAGTCGGTTGCGATGAAAATACATTCATGAAGAAATATGTGAAGAATGTGCTTAACTACACAAATGTCACTCTTATCAGCGATGAAGATGGGTATAGGAGGGAGCTTGAGAGTGGCACTATATCGGCAGCATTTCTCGAGATCCCTTATGCCAAAGTTTTCATCAACAAATATTGCAAGAAATTCACCATCGTTGGAACCAGCTACAGATTTGGAGGGTTTGGCTTTGTGAGTAGTAAATTTTTTTTCGTTTTGCACTTTATGTCCTATATTTCATGAAATTTCAACACGTTCCCAACTTTGCAGATATTCCAAAAAGGTTGCCCAATAACTGGTAACGTCTCCAAAGCCATTCTACAACTCTCAGAGAATGGAACCTTGAAAGCATTAGAAGAGAAGTGGTTAACTCCTAACGAAGAGTGTCTGAAATCTGAGACAAGGACGGAGAACATCGATAGCTTGAGCTTCCGAAACTTTTGGGGCCTATTTGTCTTCTCCGGTGCCACTTCCTCTATTTGTTTTCTCCTATTCCTCATCCACTTACTAAGGAATTATTGGCATCATCAATCTTCCCAAGTAGCCAACCTCAACTCAAGTCATGAGAGCATTTCGGTCAAGACATTTAAAGTTGCACGATATTTGATCAATGCTCCCAAGACCATAGAGACATCCCCCAATCGGGTGGTGCCTGAAACTGAAATGTGTTAAACATGGAAAGTGTCATGTGATCGTTCTCTTAACAATAATTCCCATGTCGAAGACTTCACTAAATTACACACCCGTGACAGTAGAGATCCAAGTATTCTTGTATTGTACATGTCCACAGTCCACACTATAGGATAGCTTTCATAAGCCACACCGTTTGTAATGCAAATTTCAGAAGGGCAAAACAGAAAAAAAAAAAAAGAATTACGTACGTAGTGTAAAACATATTGTATTTTTTCTCTTAATCCTATCTCAAAATTTTATCATTAATTAAGAGAATTTTGGTGTTTAGTGACAAATTAAATTTGTCTAAAATTGCATATTTTTTTCTCTCAAATGGTATAGGTGATGAAATGACTGGCAAAATTATTTTCTCAACTAAATGTCTTCACAAAAAGCCACATACATGGACTGTTTTGTGACAAAATTTATTCCAAAGATCAATTCAATAATCTTTGTAGGGACTGTTTTTCCAACTCAATAATCTTTTATTCCAATCACTTGGATGGAGTACATGGATGAATGAGCCATTTGTTTTAGCTCATTAATCTAGATTGAGTAATTTCCTTGTCAAGTTTAAGATAATAATGTAATTTTTTATCTCGTCATCTCATGTTCTTCCTTGGCCTGCCTCTAATTCTTTTACAATTCTCAATGTGGATCAAATAACTCCTCCGCATATGACCATCGTTTGTCCATACCATTTTGTTATGACAAATAAGATAAATAAGAAGAATTAATTAACAAGAAAACAAAAAAATATAGAGATTTACGTAGTTCTGAATAAGTAATAGGTCAAACGTACATCCACGAGAGAAGAGATAAATTTCATTATAATTAAGAGAGATTACAAGGGTCAGCTATGATCTGAAACCCTAATGTGAGATGCCAATCAATTAAATCTCTTCAAATTTTTTTTAGGATAACTTTTAGGGAACCATGTCTTTCATATTTATAGGAAACCCTAAACAATATGAAAGAATATTAATCCCTGAATATAATAGGAAAACAAATCTCCTAAAAAACAGGACAATATCCTAAATAGATTAGGAAAATAAATTTCTCAAATATTACTAGGATTCTCGAGGGTACTCCTATTACTGGTAATGCTGCATCTATTACTGGTAACACTAGTTGTTGTCCCAAAAAATCAGATTCTTTTATTACTGATAGTTTCAGCACTACTACCGGTAATACCAGTCACTGTCTAAAATCATTCATTCTTCAAATTCAAGGTATTTTTCAACAAATCTACACTTTGACCTGAATTTCAACAAACTCAATCAAAGAGCCACTATCTCGCACCTCGCTCTCCTTCAAACCTCGAAGAGCAATTAGTAACTGCGAACACCAATTACGTCCAAGCAAAGATTGAACTTAATAACAGATATTGGTTTAGTTATCATATTTGTTGGATTTTCTACCATGCCTATTTTCTTCACCTCAACCAATTTCTGAGAGATGATATCTCGAATAAAGTGATACCTGACATTAATGTGCTTCGTTCGCTCATGGTACATAAGATTTTTAGTCAAATGTATAGCACTTTGACTATCACAATAAACAACAGTTTCATCCTGTTTTAGACCAAGTTTTTCAAGATGTCCCCTCATCCACAATGCCTTCTTAACAACTTCAGTCACCACCATATACTCTGTTTTTGTAGTGGACAATGCAACTATAGCCGACAAGGTACCTTCCCAACTAGTAGCACTACCCAAAAGAGTGAACACATATCTAATCAAGGATCTCTAGTAAAATCAGAATCCACATAACTAACAAGAAATCCATCTTTATTGATACCTTGGTCGAACACCAAACCAACATCTGCAGTTCCCCGCAAATACCTCAGTATGTATTTCACTATCTCTCAATGTGTCTTCCTTGAATTTACCATATACCAATTAACAATACTAACATCATGTGAAATATTAGGACGAGTACATACCATAACATACATCAAACTCCCAACAATACTAGCATATGAAACTTTTGACATGTGCTTCATCTCATACTCCATTTGTGGTAACGAGTCTGCAGAAAGTCTAAAATGCACAACTATTGGACTAGATACAAGCTTGGAACTCTGCATAGCAAAGCGCTCAAATATTTTTTTCAAATAACTCTTCTGAGTCAAGTATAACTTTTCAACCTTTCAATCCCTCTCGATTTTCATGCCTAAAATCTTCTTTGCAGTACCCAGGTTTTTTATTTCAAACTCTCCACCAAGTTATTTCTTCAACCTATTGATTTCTAACATATCCTAGCAACAATTAACATGTCATCAACATATAATAGCAAATAGATAAACGAACCATCAGGAAGTTTTTGAAAATATACACAACTGTCATATTCACTCCTAGAGTAATTTTGATCCATCATGAATATATCAAACTGCTTATACCATTGTCTAAGTGTTAAGGCCATGCAAAAATTTCTTTAACAAGCAAATGAAATCTTTCTTACTAGAAACTGCAAATCTCTCCTATTGATGTATATAATTCTACTTCTCAAGCTCACCATGCAAGAATACAGTTTTGACATCATGCTACTCCAGCTCTAAGATGAAATGCGAAACAATGGCAAACATGATGTGAATAGAACTATGTTTAACAACTGATGAGAATAACTCATTGAAATCCACTCTCTCTTGTTGACTATAGCCTTTTGCTAGTAATCGAGTTTTAAGCCTTGCATCTTCCACTCTTGGGATACCTGCCTTTCTTTTGTAAATTCATTTACAACTAACAATTCTCTTTCCCTTAGATGGTTACATCAACTCACACGTTCGATTCTTATGAAGAGACTCAATCTTCTCATTCATATCAACAGTCCACTATGTACCCTCCTTTCCCGTGATAGCCTCACGGTAGGAAGAAGGCTCTTCATACTCCACTATTTCTGCTATAGACAATGCATAAGCAACCATACCTGCATAAACATATTTCTTAGGTGGGTGAATCTCCCTCCTTGGCCTATCTTTCACAATACTGTATGGTTGATGCTACTCTGCACCTTTTTTTGTGTCTGAATCATGAACTTCCCTAACTGGCTGATCATTATTCTTCTCCCCTTTTGAAAGTTTCACATTCTAGCTCCACCTGCATCAGAATCCTCTCACCACTGTCTTGAATATCAGCACTTGCCTTTCCATTGATCAAAGAGTTATTCTATCCAAACAAGTGGATCTTAGCGTCTAGCAGTGGATCAACGGTTGCATATGCGATTTATCATTCTTACTGATGAACGGCTAACACACTGAAAGTACTTTGTATATAAAATTAAAGTGAAAGGTTACATGTACAAAGTAGTTGGGGATTAGCTGAGGCCCATACTACTAAGTATTTAATGTTTTGGGAGTACACATTGTACTCATAACAAATCATGTAGTGACAAAATATTGTAGGTGACAAAATATTGCAAGTGACACATTAAAACTTGTTTTTGTTGGAATGTGGAAGACAAAGAAAGACTGTTGCGATAATTTATTGATTGTTGTGTTATGAGTGTTTAGAGGCGGAACCAGGATTTAGAGTTTGGAGGGGTGATTTTGGAAAAGAGGAAGGGCCGACTGTAATTTAGAAGGGGTCAAAATATAATTTTTTAAAATGTATACTTAAGTTGTAAATTAAATTTTTTTTTTTTGGAAACCTGGTTTCTCGATCTACGCATGGTACCACTCTTGAGAGTGCTTCATGAAAAAAATAAATAAAAGAAGGGTAAAATGCACGTACCTCCCCTAAGGTTTATAACAATTACAAAGACTTGCCTTGTGATTTTGAAAAATGCACTCACCTCCCATACTTTTGAAAGTATTGCACTGTTTTTCTTTTACCGTTCAATTTTGTTAAAAATAGGTTACTTTTTGATAATGTTATCAGATTTCTTTTTTAAAATGACCGAAACACCCTTAGGCATGCTATAAGAAGGATGAAATCTTTTTTAAGACACTATGCATATCACCTCACCTCACAAAAGAGTAAAGATATGTAATTTATTTGAGTATAGTTAATTTTTTTGTACAAATGCATTAGTTAATTATTTATTTAGTTACCAATGTAATTTTTTTTCAGTTATGAACATGTCATCTAGTACTGAAAGTGTCCTTAGGGGTCAAAAACAAATGTGTCAATTTTAATTAGGTGAATTACAATGACCTCCCCTGAGGTTTACAAAAAGTACAATGCCCTCCCTAAGGTTTCTAAAATTACTCTGACCTCCCTTACTTTTTAAACTATTATGCAATTACCTTATTTACTATTTAAATCAGTCAAACATTATTAGTTACACTATTAAAACTCCAAGTTCAAGATTTTTTGGGATAAAATAAACTATAAAATAATTTTTATGGCGTTCAAAATAACCTATGATGATATTTTTATAGTTTTCTAAAGTAGAAATTCAAGCAGAGTTTTCAAATCTGTCCAAATTTTGACTTTAGAAAAATCACAAAAATTTAATATAGGTTGTTTTGGACGTAATAAGAATTACGTTACAGTTTGTTTTGTCAATAAAATTCTAAAACTTGAAGTTTTAATAGCGTATTTAACGACATTTGATAGATTTTTACGGTAAAAGAGGTAACTGAATAATAGTTTTAAAAGGTCAAAGTAATTTTAGATACTTCAAGGGAGGCATTGTATTTTTTTAAACCTCAGGGGAGGTCAGTCTAATTTACCCTTTTAATTAAGACTAATCATGTCAATTTTGTCCCATTTTTCGTCTTTAATATTTTTTAAGCTTTTGGACATAATTTTATACTTTTTAAATTCGTTTCGTGAAAACGAACCAATAATCTGCAAAAATTAAGAAAAAAATGGCATGTCAACTTTTGTTGATTATTGATTTGTCTAGACGAGGAATTTCATAAAATTAAAAAAATATGATCCAAATTTGAAAAAAAAAAAAAGAGTTTTTTTGAACTTATTTTTCATCTTTAGTGAACTTTTTAAATATAATTTTATACTTTTTAGATTCATTTTCGTTAAGACAAATCAATAATTTACAAAAATTTAAGGCAAAATAAAAGTGACTGATAACGTTCATTTGAATTTATTTTGGTCATATTGTTTGTATTTTATTCTCGATAAAAATTTACTATTGACTAAAAACAATATTTCAAGATTAATCGCGAACTTAAAATTTTAACAGTGACTCCAGATTGCTTATATATAATTAGAGATAAAATGTTCATTTTATGGGTAAAACAAACACTGTCATCCTAAATTAACGGCAGGCGAAAGAGTGCAATACTATCAAAAATAAGAGAGGTGTATGTATTTCTCAAAATCACAAGAGATATCCTTGCGATTATCTCAGATAGCCGGTGCATTTTACCCAAAAAAGAAAGATAACAGTTCCAACCTATAAAACCATCCTTGACGGGTACAACTCAGACAAAAAAAAAGTAATAAACTTGACCTAGGGTGAAAGTTTAAACCAGAAAATCAAACTAAACCGGTAAACCAAATCGAACAGACAATTTAGTCCGTTTTTTAATCTAATCAGTCCGGTTTGAGATTTTAGTCACTTAGGAACCAAATTGGACTGGATTAAACTGGTTCAGTTTTCAATTTTAGTCACTTAGGAACCAAATTGGACTGGACTAAACTGGTTCCTATACTCAACTCTAAAAAAATATAAAAAACCCTAAATTGATACATATTTTTTTTAAGTCTCAAACTAGTTTTTTTTTACGTTGATTGTTTACGGGACTTTAACTTTGCTATAATTTATAATTTTGTATATTATTAACTTTACCAGACTTGTAGTTTTTTTTGAAGTTTTTTTTAATTTTAGCTTAGGCCTAATCAAATTGAAAATCGGTATTAAAATAAAAATTAATCCGTACTTTATCCATTCGGCAAGAAACTCTTAATTTTTTAGAAGTTTTTTTAATTTTGAATCCAAGTCCAACCAAATCAAAACCGGACCGAAACCAAACCGAAATAGAAAAAACCAAATCGTACCAAACCAAAATAGTTCGGTTCGGTTTCAATTTACAAAATCTCAAAATCGGAATTACCAATTTGGCCTAATTTCTTTGGTCAAATCAGAACAAATCGAACCGATTTCAACCCTACTTGCATCTGTGGCCAAAAGGGTACCCAGTCGATCAGCTTATTTATTTGCTAGTTGGAGTGTACTCATTACTTTCCTATAATAATGGTAGTACTGCTGGCAGCTCAATAAATATAGCAAGTTGGAATTTTTTTTTAATTAGGAAAATAGCCTTCCAATGGATTTATTATTCTTTGAGTGATACGACAAAAATGACCCTTCAACTTTTGGATTTTTACATCCCTACTAAGAGCAAGTCCAACATCTAACCAAATTACCTAGTTAAAGTTTTGAAATGTTAGTTTAATTAGCTCTATTTCAATTAATGCAACTCCAACAATTCTCTTTAATTTAAATATCATTCTATTAAAATATAATTACTTTTTTTTCTCTATTTTCTTTCACTTTTGAGCACAACTCAATAGTAACACATATCTCCTCGGGAACGAAGAAAAAATACTAAAGTATTGAATAGCTTGTGAACAGTGCCTCGGTAAAAAAGGCGAGATACTGTGCTTGTTGCTGAGGCTGCTGCAAAACCTTTTTCTTAATTCTTGCTAGTTTAAATAGAGAATTTGTTGTAGTGCTCTAAGGGATAGCTAAATAACAACATATATGAAGTCTATGACTAGAATGTCTATACATAACGATGTCAATGTTTGTAGTGGAACACCAATTTAACCAGTTCAACAGATTGATTTGGTGGTAAAAAATTCAGCTTAAAATCACTCTAATGTTATCAACTTTTATAATTTTAATTGGGGCATCATCCAGTGGACAATTAGATTGATTTTACAATTAACTGATCGAGATGTGCGTAAGCTAATCTGAATAAATTTTCAAAAAATAATATGACCTTAAGAGATGGCGAAGCCCCATTTGGCGAAGATCTTAATTAAAATCAGAGTAAAACTCTGTATAGATTGACTCTATTAGAATTGATATCGTCGTTTTGAACTTAAGACTTTAAGAGATATCAAGCCCCTAAGTCTCAAGTTTTGTCCAACTGCCAACCCCTTGGGATTTACTTGCTATTATTTTAATTAGATCCTTTAGGTGCTATTATTTTAATTAGACATATCTATTCACAATTTAATTTAAGCCTATTAGTACAAGTTGAATTTTTAAAAAAATTGGTTGAGGTGTTCGTAAAGTGACACGAATATTATTAGTCAAATTATAGATGAAAAAGTGTGGGATTTGAGATAATTTAAATCAATTTTGGGTTCTGTTTCTTTCTTACATGTAGCGGAGGCACTTGGTTATACAGACGTCGTACGAGAATTATGGGATCCAACTTTAGTGAGTGCAGATTTGTTACACAGTGTTAGTTTTGCATCAGCTGGTTCTGGTTTTTTTTTTTTTGATTAGCAAAGAAAATTCATTGAAGTAAAATGGGATTACAACAATGAAACAAAGTTTGCTTCCAAGCCCAAGTTGGCCAGTAGCCAACGAAGAAGGAAAGAAAACTAAGAAAAGGAAGAAAACACAAAAAGAATTGATGAAAGCAACTACTAATGTCAAACTCAAACAAGTAGTGTTTTAACACAATGAATGTTCCAAAAGAAGTCTTCAATAGCTACCCCAGGGATCTTGAATTTTCCTTTAACCCATATTGCTGTTCTTGTGATTGCCCTGTCTGAAATTTCTTCTGGTTGCTCTTGAACCCCACAGAATACCTTCTAATTTCTTGCAATCCATATTGACCAAAGAGTAGCATACAAGGCTGATTCCCAAATAAATTTTTCCAAATTTGAGAATGTATTCTGAAGCCAATACTCCACCAGGACTTGGACATTTGGGGGTGTAACCCACTGAGATCCCCACCAACGAAGAATCTGAACCCATATTTTCCACGAAAAACTACAACCAAGCATGAGATGATTTGTTGTTTCAACCAAGGTGTTGCACATAGGACATTCTCCTTGCCCTAAGTTAATAATGCCTCTCCTCCACAAAGCCATTCTGGTTGGGATTTTATCTTGTAAAACCTGCCAGGTAAATATCACTGTTTTTGGTGGACATACCTTGTTCCAAATTGAATTGAGAAGCTTATTCTCAGAAAAATTATGTTCTTCCCAAATTCTGTATACTGATTTGACAGAAAACTTTTTGTCCTCAGTCCACTTCCAAACAAGATGGTCCTCCCCTCCCGTGTTCCTTGAAAATAACTGCAACCTAGTCTTCAATTGGTCAGCCAGATGTTGTTCCCAGACAAACAGATTTCTTCTGAATTTGAGTTGCAGATCCTGGTCTTGGCCTTCTGTCAAGACTTGATTGACCAGATCAAAATTTTGCAAAGAGAGTAGATAGAGCCTAGGAAATTGATCTTTGAGTGGTGAATCGCCACACCAAGTATGGTCCCAAAACAAGGTGTTCCTCAGATCTTTTACCACAATAAACAATCCTTCCTTCAATATCTCTCCCAGAGGAGCATTGGGTGCACTTACTGAACAGATATCTCTCCATATCCCTGACATCTGACCTTGGGAAGGATTAGATGGGAACCAAGTTGTCAAATTTAGATCATACTTCCTAGACACAACTTGAGACCATAATGCATTCCTCTCTCTAGATAGCCTCCACCACCATTTACCCAGAAGAGAATGATTAAACTGAATAATTCTCTTAATGCCTACTCCACCATATTTCTTTGATCTAGAGAGAGACTCCCAATTGACCATATGTAGCTTTTTCTTGTCCCCGACTTCCCATATGAATCTCCTTTGGATTTTTTCTATCAACTTAGCCACTCCTTTGGGACATTTGAACATGGAAAGGTAATATACCGGTAGGTTAGTGAGGGTTGATTTGACCAAGGTTTCTGGTTATGATGACCTAACCGCCAATTTCTCGGTAAGACATTTTCCTTCCAGTAATGCTAGGAACACAAATACATTCGAATACATTTGGACACAGACATGCTCAGAGCAGTTAGATACACATGAGGTTATGAAGTTGATGCCACTGTAAAATCTACCTCCCCTCCTCGGTCCTTTGGCAACATCTTGGTGTTTGGTGACTCTTTTCAACATGTGATTTTCCATTATGTCGTTACAAATTTTCGCACTCTTATCTTTGCCTCTTATAATTATAGTTTATTCGTAAGCTTATTTATTCTTTGTGTATCTTGAAAATAATCCATTCAGATTGTTCTCTTGAATTGGTGAAATCAGAATTCGTTGTCCATTTCAAAACAATTGGAGTATTTCAAGCATTATAAGATTAATCCGAGACATTTAGTGGGAGAGATGAAGGCTGAAGAAATCACAAGCAATGCCATATATGTTCTAAGCATGGGCTCCAATGACATTCTCCAGAACTTACAGAGAACTTGTTCGTTCCAAACAGTTCTGTCTGTGAAACAATACGTGAATTTCTTGGCCATTCGGATGTTTCGTGCGGTTCGGGTTCTTTCCCTCTCTCCCCCCACCTAGGCGGCACGCACAATTATAACATACTTGAAAAGAAAAAGGGTAAAATTACACTAACTTCCCTTATTTTTCTAACAAGTATTATAATCCGCCTGAGGACGTTTTTAAACTTTTTTGATCTCCCTTATTTTTTAAACTATTACGTAATTACTTCTCATACTATTAAAATCAGTCACAAATTGTAATTTAAACGATTGAAACTTTATTCAAGATTTTTTTGACAAAATGAACGATGCTATAATCTCTACCTTATCTGAAATAGCCTATGTCAAATTTTGTGAGATTTTTCTAAAATTAAAACTTAGACAAATCTCAAAACTCTGTTCAAATTTCTACTTCATGAAAATCTTAAAAATTCAACGTAAGCAATTTCAAACGTGATTACAATTGTGTTTCAATTTATTTTTGTCAAATAAAATCCCACACTTGAAATTGAAATAGTTTAACTATCGGAGTTTGGCCAAGTTTCTTAACGTGATAAGAATTTCTCATATGTTTTTATAATTTTTCAATTATCTTAACTATTCAAATTAAAAGGGAGACAAAAGTCCATCAATTTCACAACTTTTTATTCCGTGTTATTAAAAAGATCATTTTTCTTAGTTTTGCATTAGAATTTATAAATGATTAATTCATCTTAACGAGAAGGACTTCAAAAGTAAAATATTATGATCAGTAAAAAAGTTAAACAAAAACAAAAACAATCACTTTTAGATTTTTCTTTTTTTTTGTTTTTCTAATTTTTAAAATGTGGTTCACATATTTTTTATTTCTTTGAATTTGTTTGTCAAGACAACTAATAATATGCAAAAATTTGCTACAAAATTAACGAATATAAATTTTTTTGAATAAAAAACTATTAAAAAAGTTTGGCTTTTCTTTTTTCATTTTTTTTTTTTGTTGCCATGCTGCAAAAAAGCTAATTGCCATGTGGGGTAATGGCTATGCCAAATTTTAGAGGCTCACATTGCATTATTAATTATAATTAATCATAGAGAACTGAAAGAATAAGGTATCAAAAAGATGTAATTATAATTCTTTCGTTGCAATTAACCAACATTTTTGTTCATCTTTTACTTTACTTTCTAAACTAAAACACTGGTTAAATAAATTGGAAGACAATCCTATCATGTAATAGTTGCTATGAGAACAAAATGGACAATTAAGTTTCAAGTATCACCATATCAAAGTCTATATTCTACAATATTTATTCGAAACAAACAAATGGTCCATTAATTTATATCAAGTCATATATTATTAGGCCTAGCTATTACTCATATTATTCATAAATGTCTTGTTCCATTAATTTAGGAATATATACAGCTGTATAGTTTGTTTCCTTTTCAGTAGCCATTAATTTAGGAATATAGTTAGCTGTATAGTTTGTTTCCTTTTCAGTAGCCATTAATTTAGGAATATAGTTAGCTAGGGTTAACCTAGTTTGATGTATATATACATTGGCAGCAGTCACAAGTGCTGCACGGAATAAACACAAGAGAACGATTTTTTCTTCTCCATTCTCAAATCTGTCTTGGTATCAGAGCAGGTTTGATAATATTTTTTTTCTCTTCTCTTTGTGGTATTCTCTATTGCAATGGGCGACACTGAAACTATCAAGGGTGTGGATTCTTCGTCTCCATATTATTTACATCCTTCTGCGAACACAGATCGAATTATCTCCCCGGTGGTGCTCCGTGGGAATAATTACAATGAATGGGCTCGATCGGTCCACAATGCTCTCAAAGCGAACAACAAACTTGGGTTTATTGATGGCTCGATTCAGCCACCCAAGTCGACCGAAGCGACGATATATTCTGCATGGGTGCAGGTGAATTCGATGCTCGGGGCATGGCTACATAACACCCTCGATGCATCCATCCGTTCTACTGTCCCTATTACTGATGATGTTAGGGAAATGTGGGACGATATTCGACAGCGTTTCTCGGTTGGAAACGGACCTCGAATACATGAATTAACGAGTCAATTGACTCGTCTTGAACAAGGTGGCGACTCGGTGGTCGACTATTTTGGTAAAATCCGAATGATTTGGGACGAATTACAAGGTTATTCCGCTCCTGCGTGTACCTGCAGCTGCAAGTGTGGTGCGAAGGGTGCATTGGTGAAGGAAAGGGAAGATCAGAAGGTTCACCAATTTTTAATTGGTCTTGACTCAGCCATACATGGTACGGTCCGTTCTCAGATTCTCATGTAAGAACCCCTTCCGCCATTGAACACGGTCTTTTCCAAGGCATTGACTGAGGAACGACATCATTCCATTGTTCGTCAAAGTGACAAGAAAGAGGCCGTGGGTTTCGCGGTGCAAGGCATTGCTCGTGGGCGAGGTGCAGCGTCTGCCAAAGAAGGTGACAAGCCTCGCTTCACTGGCACATGCTCTCATTGTAACAAAGTCGGGCACGCCAAAGACAACTGCTTCCAGCTCCTAGGATTTCCTGACTGGTGGTATTCTGAAAATAGGGCAGCAGCCAGGGGTGGCGGCGGCGGCAAGTACACCCGTGGTGGCCGGAGCAACGGTCGTGGACGTGGGAATATGGCAAATGTTGTTGGTCAATCCTCTGGTAGCACCTCAGACCAATATATAAACGCACCCGATCGCAATGGGGTGCAACTGTCGGATGCGCAGTGGCATCATTTGTTGGGTATGCTAAAAACTTCTCCATCCAATGCAGTTACTCCTACACATGATGGTAAGTATAAGGCAACTCAATGGATTATTGACACTGGTTGCTCGAATCATATGACCGGGAATGTTTCTTTATTCGAAAGTTTGTATGATATTTCTCCATCTCCAGTTGGGTTACCAAATGGCAACCAAACGACGGCAATTAAGGAAGGCAGAATTGTCTTGAGTGATGGTTTGATTTTGACGGATGTGTTATATGTTCCTGATTTGAATGTTAATCTCATCTCTGTTTCACAATTACTGGCTACCTTGAATTATTTTCTCACAATAACTGATAAGCTATGTATCATACAGGACCGCAATTCGAGGACCCTGATTGGAGCGGGTGAACAATGTGACGGAGTATATTGGTTTAAGTCCACGAAGCGGATTCAAGCTAATCAAACTACTGTGGTTGGACAGCACGAATTGTGGCATCGTCGGCTTGGTCATCCCTCCCGAAAGGTGGTGAATCTGTTGCCTTTTATGTCTAGTAATAAAGCTTATCGTGAGAGCAATGATGTTTTTGACTCTAAGGAACCTTGTGGTATTTGTATGATCGCTCATCAAACTAGAAGTGTTTTTCCGATTAGTGGAAGTAAAACAGTTGACTTGTTTGAGATGATTCATTGTGATATTTGGGGTGCTTACAAAGTTGCTTCTAGTTGCGGTGCTTATTACTTTCTCACCATTGTTGATGATTTCTCACGGGCCGTTTGGGTGTATTTAATGAGTGCTAAAAGTGAGGTTGGACAGATTATCAAAGATTTTTGTTCTATGGTTCAAACTCAATTCCATAAACAGGTTAAAATTTTAAGAAGTGACAATGGGCCTGAATTTACTTGCTTACACCGTTTTTATGCTGAAAAGGGAATGTTACATCAAACGTCATGTGTTGATACACCTCAACAAAATGGTCGGGTAGAACGTAAGCATCAACATCTACTTAATGTGGCTCGGGCTTTACGTTTTCAAGCTAACCTTCCGTTGAGTTTTTGGGGTGACTGTGTCTTGACGGCTGCCTATGTGATCAATAGAACTCCTTCTCATGTGTTACATGGAAAATCTCCGTACGACGTTTTGTTTGGCAAATCTCTGAATTACTCTCTTATACGCACTTTTGGTAGCTTGTGTTATGCTCATTATCGTCCTAGAGTGCGGGATAAGTTTGGTCCTCGCTCTCGGAAATGTATATTTGTCGGGTATCCCTTTGGGCAAAAGGGTTGGCGGCTTTATGACTTTGAGAGGAAGGTTTATTTTGTCTCTCGTGATGTTATTTTTTTGGAAAATAACTTTCCTTTCAACGACATGGATGCACCTGTGAAACCTAATGGAGTTGGTATAAATGAGTTCTTTCATCGCCAACCGCAAATTGTTGATGAGAATCCTGACGATAGTGGAGTTCGGGGGAGGAGTGAGGGCCATGAGGTTAGAGCGGCTGACCAGCTTACTACTCCCCCTGACCAGCAGTCTCCACCGCCTGGGTGTCCTCTTGACCAGCAGTCTCCCCAGCCAGTCCCGTTGCAGCAGTCACTTATCACTCCACCACCTATTGTGGAAGAACCTCTTGGTAAAGGACATCGTATACGGATTCCGTCCACACGTTTAAAAGGCTACATCACCAACACAATCCAAACCATTGCTCCCGTCACTGTCACTTGTTCATCTCCTCCAAAGCGGTCCTCAGGTACGCCGTTTCCTATAGCTTATTTTGTTAACTGTGATAAATTTTCTGTGAAACATAGGCAATTTTTGGCAGCAGTCACAACTTGGGTTGAACCAAAATCCTACTCTGAAGCAGTTAAGCACCCAGGATGGCGTAATGCCATGAGAGCCGAGCTTGACGCTCTCGAACGACAAGGCACGTGGACATTGGAATCTTTACCTCCAGGAAAGGTTGCTCTTGGTAGTATGTGGGTCTACAAAGCTAAGCTCCGGCAGGACGGGTCCCTGGAACGACTGAAGGGGCGTCTTGTTGTCTTTGGTAATAGACAATTGCCTGGTATTGACTTTCATGAAACGTTTGCACCAGTAGCCAAAATGGTGACCGTCCGTATATTTTTGGCCGTTGCTATTACTCGAAATTGGGAGCTTCATCAAATGGACGTACACAATGCATTTCTTCATGGAGACTTGGAGGAAGAAGTCTATATGAAGCTTCCCCCTGGCTATGCACCTTCGGGTTCGACGGGTAAGGTTTGTCGTCTCCGTAAGGCTTTGTATGGTCTTCGTCAAGCCCCTCGGCAATGGTTTGCCAAATTATCGTCCGCTCTGAAGTTGTTTGGTTTTAAGCAGTCTACTGCAGATTACTCCTTGTTTTGCTATACTAAAGGGGATGTGTCATTATACGTGCTTGTGTATGTCGACGATCTCCTCATTGCAGGTTCAGGTCATGATGCAGTGATCAAGCTTAAGGCCTATCTACGTGAGTGTTTTCATATGAAGGATCTTGGGGTTCTTAAGTATTTCCTTGGCATTGAGGTGGCTCGAGGTCCCGATGGCTTGTTTTTTAATCAAAGAAAATATGTCTTGGATATCATAAGCGAGGCCGGCTTATTAGGATCCAAGCCTATTTCTACGCCCATGGATCAAAATCATCAATTGGCTCGGAGTGAGGGGGAGTTGTTTTCAGAACCTGAAAAGTACAGGCGGCTTGTAGGGCGGTTAGTCTACCTGACGATTACTCGACCTGAGCTCTCCTATTCAGTTCATGTATTGGCTCAATTTATGTCTTCTCCTATGATCACCCATTGGGAAGCTGCCCTTCGCGTTCTTCGATATCTTAAAGGGTGCCCCGGACAAGGAATTTTGCTACATCGTCAGTGTAACTTGCAGATATATGGTTTTTGTGATAGTGATTGGGCTGCTTGTCCTCTTACACGGCGATCTTTAACCGGTTATTTTGTACTTCTTGGGTCTTCTCCGATATCTTGGAAGACAAAGAAACAACCCACAGTTTCACGCTCTTCCGCCGAGGCAGAATATCGTTCCATGGCTACGACTACGTGCGAGTTGAAATGGTTGAAGTCTATTTTAGTTTGTCTTGGTGTACGACATGATCAACCTATGCGTATGTATTGTGATAGTCAAGCAGCTTTACATATTGCAGCAAATCCGGTCTTTCATGAACGTACGAAACACATTGAGATGGATTGTCATTTTGTTCGAGATGAGCTTAAGGCTGGTACCATTGCTACATCATACATACGAACGGGTGATCAATTGGCCGATATCTTTACCAAGGCTCTTGGAAAATCACAATTTTTGGTACTTCTTCGCAAGTTAGGCATTCGAAATCTTCATGCTCCAACTTGAGGGGGAGTATTAGGCCTAGCTATTACTCATATTATTCATAAATATCTTGTTCCATTAATTTAGGAATATATACAGCTGTATAGTTTGTTTCCTTTTCAGTAGCCATTAATTTAGGAATATAGTTAGCTGTATAGTTTGTTTCCTTTTCAGTAGCCATTAATTTAGGAATATAGTTAGCTAGGGTTAACCTAGTTTGATGTATATATACATTGGCAGCAGTCACAAGTGCTGCACGGAATAAACACAAGAGAACGATTCTTTCTTCTCCATTCTCAAATCTGTCTTATATCTACTGAATATTATTATATCCACATATATTCACATGTACAGAATTTTGTATTCCACCATTTATATCCCGGCAAATAAACAGTCCCTTGGACTTTTTGATTAAACCCAGTTGATTTGTTTGCTTCATAATGATCCACTTGCCTCGATAAAATGATGGATTTGGCAAAAGACAAAATGGCTGTCCAATTTGACAATAGAAATGACAATGAACCTTAATTATTTGGTTTTGGGGGCGCAGGGAATGCATGGTTTGGGAGCAAGAAGATTGGCAGTAGTGGGGGCTTTGCCCGTTGGGTTGCGAACCATTGATCAGGACCCTCAATGATGTCTCCAAATGCGACGATGAATATAATGAAGTCGCTCGGTCTTTCAATTCAAAGCTACAGCAGAATTTCGCAACCCTGAGGCCATCCTTGGGCATGCAAATTGCCTACATTGACATCTAAGCTGTCATGGCCAATGCAATAAACAGTCCCAAGAAATACGGTCGGTAAATCTTTTCTCCTGGGTAGTTGTTATTTATATACATGAAAACGTACGAGTTTGGATACCTCAGGAAAAAAAAACATCCACGAAACAAATGTTTTTGTGCTTATGTGTTTGGATAGTAATTCTCTGATAATAAGTTATCCGAGAAAGGAGATTGTGTTAAATGTATCTGATAATAAGTTATCCGAATACTTTTGCAATATATTTCCTTTTTTTTACTTGAAAACATGTTTTTCTGTATAGAAATATATGTTTAATAATTAGTACACTTATAATCATGCTCCATAGCTTCTAGTTTAATTCAAAACTTACATTAAAAACAAAAAAAAAAAAAAAAGCAGAGTTTTCAGTAAATTCTAAACTCTGTCTGTGTCCTCGAGTATTGCAAACGGTCCTCTGTAATAAAAGGAAGCAGGAACAATTAACAAATAACATGTATTATAACTGATGGTGAGACCGAATTAATGCATATTATGTTTATGTGCACTTTATAAAATTGAATAACTAATACCAATATCCCTCCAATTTGTAATGGAATATTGGTTTTGCTAAATCTTGTTGTTACGGCTTACTTAGTTAATCCATGGGGTACTGTATTAATTACTTGCCAAATTATCGTGTTTCCTTAATTGCTAGTTTTCGTTTATTTTCAGAAGGCTCCACCTAACCGAACTAAATGCTCACCACAATTTTGCTACACATACAACACACTTGCACAACACCAAACACAACACAACCCAAAACGGCGTCGTTTTGGGCTGTTTTTAAAAAATAAAGGGTTAACTATTGTTTGGTGCTGTTTTTGAAAAAAAGAGTGAATTCCCAGAAATCTCCACCCCCAAACAGTTCTTCCCCAATCCACTGTTACGATAACCCTCTCCCCCGCACACCCCCCCCCCCCCCCCCCCCCCCCAAACGGGGCTCCAGTTCGCCGCCACCGTCGCCGCACCACCAAATCGCCACCGTGGTTACCTCTCTCCCTCTCTTGTATTGACGGTGGTGACTCTCTCTCACGGTTACCCCTCTCTCTCTCTCTCTGTGTATATATATATCTCTATTGGCATATGTAAAGATGAATAGATGTGTACGAAAGTTTGCAGCACACCATGAACATCTAAATGGTGTTTTCTTATGTTGAAATGTATTTGATGTATATATATTTTGTTCGTGAAGAAGTCAAGGTTGAAGAAGGAGTAGTGGTCGTGGAACACTCTCTCTCTCTCTCTGTCTTCGACTAGTGGACGGGGAGCGGGACTTGGGGGAAGAAGACATCGGTGGTTGCTGCCGTGTGGTGGTGGCGAACTGGAGGGGGTATCGCAATAGTGAGATGGGAGAACGACTTGGGATTTGGGGAAGAAAGGAGATCTGCTGGAATTTTTTTTTTTTTTTGAAAAAGCAGCCCAAAACGACATCGTTTTGGGCTGTGTTGTGCCTAGTGTTGTGCAAGTGTGTTGTATGTGTAGCAAAATTGATGCTCACCACCAAACACATTGTAGCCATCACGTCATTTGGCATTCGGTAATTATTAAATTATTGTTGGATATTTTTTATTATTATTTAAAAAATTTATAATTTTTTATTTTGCGTCAATTTTTTGATAGTTATTGATTTGTCCCGATGAAATTTTTTTTAAAAAGTTATAAATTATGTTAAAAAATTCAAAAAAAACAAAAAAATAAGCCACAAATAAGGCTTGTGTTGACTTACTTTCGTCTTTACGTTTTAGATTTTTTTTGTCGAGACGAACCAATAAATCATAAAAAAATAATACAAAAATAACAAGTACAAAAAATTTAAATAAAGACAAAAATTAAGTAATTTAGATAAGTCTATCAAAGTAGAATACTAGCTTGAGGATGGATCCTATACGTAAGTTGATTTTCATAATCAGGGAGGAAAGTTAAAACTTCACTATCCATCAGAATCTATGCTCTTAATATGGATGGATTTGTAGTCTGCTAAACAATAACTGGTCAAAAGATCCTCTACCACTATGACAGGAAGACATTTTGATAATTAAGTTAGGCAAATCTCATAAGAATGAATATAAATCAAGCTAATATTCTTTATTAATTAGTGAATTAGTGCGTACTTGTAGGAAAAAGACATCCAAAGATGCAAAATTCAAAATTTTGGAGGAAGTAAAAATAAGGAAGGGGAGTACCATATACACGGAGGACGGAAGGAACCGATTAGGATTCGTATGAATTGGGATCAACGTTGCATTAGATAAATTCGAACATAATAAAATTTTACGCCCGAATAATTATAATACCAACAGATGATCCACTCCGCGATTAAACGAATCTAGACGCTAGACAGTATGAATATTTATCATACTTAATACTAGATTAAAATCATAATTTCATAGTCGGAAACTATTAATTATAAAAACGGCTCAAATTTTTGGGTCATTATAGGAGGAGCAAGTCCAAGAAATGCTAATTTCTATAACCAACTAAACTCTCTTCTGAGTTTAAGGTGAAGCCCAAGACAATAACTTTTAATTTCACTCTCTCGTATTTAAAGTTATCTCTCGATTTAATAAATTCAAGTGATAGTGGTACAATTTAGTTCATTCAAGTAATTTTATGGTTCCAAAATAACGAATGTGTTCTTTTCTATGATAATAAGCACATGATTATAACCCAAAGGGGGTTGCCCGGGCGGTTCGACCTTGCAAGCTGTAAACCCCAGATGCAGGGTTCGAATTTCACTCTGTGGCGATTTCTCTTTGGGCCACTGGGGGTACACAAAGGGTCGACACGCCAGGGCCTCGAGGACTAGTCGGCAGAGGTGGGGGACCCCCCAAGCAATACCAGCTTGGTCCCCAAGCCGTCCGGATACCTCGGTTATCAAAAAAAAAAAAAAAAGCACATGATTATGCAATGGAAATCATGTCAATGTGTTCGTGAGTAGGATGAAACATGCCTAAATAAGATGAGTTTAACTTCAGTTAGTATAGCAATCCAATCTAATTAAAGATGATTCATGCCTAAGTCACACGTACATATTTATTTTTATAAATTTTATTATAGCTTGTCATTATAATACATCCTATCAAATTTAATTGAGTAAATCACAAGATTGTAAAATCATTTTTACAAGACTAATGCCGGATCCTAAGCCTAAATAGTTTTTTTTTTTAAATCACTAGAAGCTTGATTTTGACACTATCAATTAGGGTTCTAAGAGTTTCTTACATTAAATCAATACAATTAAAGCTATCCCAAAAGAGAACTTTGTTTTGCCAAAAAAAAAAGGGAAGAAATTGTGATTTCACATATTTCCATCATTCTATTTCCAAAAAGTAAAAACAGAAACGAACAAAGACCTGTTTGTATGTTCAAAACTAAGTAAAACAGAGAGATGAACACCCATAAAATAGAATTGCACCATCGTCATTGGTCCAAATTGCTAAGCCTAGATAATAGAATTGATACTGGGGAGAAAACTTTTAAAGATGATAAAATACGCCCTTTCAGTTGGATGAACTGCATCCCAAAACACATACTTGGATGCATTCGGAGGATCAAATGATGTTGGATTACATGATGATACCACTTCAACGTAACCAGTGCCACAGCATCCGCGGCTAACCACATCAAAACCTACACAAAAAGATCCAATACAATTTGTTTCATCAAGAGTACTACATACACATCATTTTAACACATCACTTTTACACATCACTTAAAACTACGTCGTTTTATGTTAAGGAAGACCCAAATATGTTTTCAGCGATATGGGTCAAAAATAAATATGGTTTTTTTTCAACACAAAACTACATAGTTTTGAATGATGTGTGAAAGCGATGTGTAAAAGTGGTGTGTCTTTAGCATTTTTGTTGTTTCATTTAATCTCATCTACAAAAAGAAATAGTAATAAAGGGTTAGGTGGCTATGGTTCACTCACCAAAATTCTGTGGGAAATTGATAATTTCCAATAGTGGTTCATATATGTCAATGTAAGTGATGTTGGTGCCATATTTCGTCGATGTCTTTTGGATGGACTTGATTTCATTTTCCAACATTTGATTGTACTGCATTGCTAATGTGTTGTAAGATTCGATGCATTCACGTTTTTTTATCCGAGTTTTGGATTTGACTGTGATAACCACGGGTAAGCAACCGAAGGGTGGTATTCCAGAGACCGCAATTTTTCGAGCCCCTTGTTCTTGCAATTCCTACAAATAGGGACAGAGCCAAAAGTTCTGACGAGTGGGGTCAAAAACCAATCAAGCTGTCCTTTGTAACAGGAGGAAAACATATGTGGAGTACTATTATGCGTTTTGCTAATTGATAAAAATGAAGGGCGAGGAATTGGGTAGGAACCTGTATGAAGTGTTTGGCTTGCTGCAACAAAAACTGTACGTAATTTGGAACTGTAATGTTCGAATGGCGAATGGGAAGACTAATGATGAAGTCGTTTAATCCAGCGTTCACAAAAAATAAGGCTTTCTCTATCAAATCTTCTTCATTTTTGCTTCCGATCGCGTTATCAAGTCTTGTCTTGTATGCTTTGAAGTAGTCAAGTTGCTTTGACAACGGAATCACATTCTGAAATTGCCAAACAAGTTAAACATACATGTCTAATTTTTTGCACCTAGATTACCATGTCAAGAAGCAACAATTTTGGGGAGAGAGAGAGACACTTAGGTGTGCTGTAAAAGGGTCATATCCGGTGCCGGCAGAGGCGAAACTAACTCCAGTTAATAGATCCTCTGTTTTAAGCTTGGGATTCAAGTATGGGGGAGGGAACCTTTCAATGCCCAAATAAGTTGCTGCACTTCACCACATCAAATCAATCATACTCAAAATTGCATCATTGGAAATAGAAATAAGGTCGTCCCCGTCTTTTTTTTATGAATCATGTTACGTTTGGAGTAAAACTTCGGGGCAAAGAAATGGAACAGAAAGGAAAATAATTAAGAAAAAAACTGTGGCAAAAAAGATAAAGGAAAATTGTACTATCCATAATGCTCTGTTTTGTTATTGTCCTCTTCATTTTCTCTGCAAACTAAACAGTTAAAAAGTATTTTTTTTCTTATATTCAATTGTTTTCCCTCACTTTCTCTACGTTTCAAACAGACAGTGAAGCCTTTTTCAATCACATCCTTGGAACCCTTCTCTCTGAATATCTCATTTTGCAGTTTGATGCAGTTTACCCTTTAGTCCAGAGTCGATAATGATGAAAATACAACTAAAACACTTAGAATTTAAACACGTCTGAATCTGATTGAACATTATCGACTCTAAAATACCTTGTTCTTCTTTTGCTGTCTAGGATCCACAACTCAGCTATTCCAATTGATTTATGTTGGCATTTACGAAAAATTCCAAGAGAATAAAATGCAAGACTAGTCGTTTGCTGTAAATCCGGTCTTCCCAATAATTTTTGCATTCGATAATTGTTTGCTTAGATTTGTTAAGATAATGCCTAATTAGCTTGCTCTCTTGAAATCAGTAAAATTCTGATGCGTGGTTAAGTTTGTTAGATCCAATCTGTTAGCTGAGTTTGTTAGCTCTCTGGCTGTTAGAACCAATTCTGTTTGTTTGGTTTCTGTTAGCTGAGTTTGTTAGCTGTTAGTTTGGTTTCTGTTAGCTGAGTTTGTTAGCTGTTAGT
The DNA here is from genome assembly GCA_019985065.2 of Arctostaphylos glauca. Taxonomy (NCBI): domain Eukaryota; kingdom Viridiplantae; phylum Streptophyta; class Magnoliopsida; order Ericales; family Ericaceae; genus Arctostaphylos; species Arctostaphylos glauca. The sequence goes on along the minus strand of JAHSPW020000001.1, from coordinate 14,667,320 downwards.
TGAGCCTATGGTTCTATAAATAGGGCCTTCTTTTGTAGTTACAAGTACGTAGCATTGCTGCAAAATCAAGGATGAAATGCAATATGATAACATTCAAAATTCTCATGATCAGTTCTTCACATACTGATGTTTCTCTTCTTCAAGCATTTGGTTTAGAATTCCATGTAATTCTTTATGGTATCAGAGCAATACAAGTACTGGCGTACATCAAAGATCCTGACCTTACTCTGAGGATTTGAAGTTTTCTCTCAGTCAATATAGGTAACTGCTGAACAAGTTCAAAAAATTCTCAAAAAAAAAGGTAATGGATCCTCAACATACTTCTGGTTCAGGTAATAGATCAGTGAATGTACCATCTTCTCTTGTGTTCTTAGTATCTAACTTTCATGGTTTAGTTACGTTAAAGCTTGATTCAAATAACTACATCCTATGGAAAACACAAGTACAAAATGCAACACGACCAAATGGTTTTTTTGGTTACATAGATGGAAGTTTCAAATGTCCAGAGGAAACAATTCTCATAAATGAAGAATGTGTTTCAAATCCCGAGTTTCTACACTGGAGTGTAGTAGATGGTCATCTTTTATCATGCCTTACTGCATCAGTAACCTCTTCTATTCTGCAACATGTTCTTGGTTGCAACCATGCATATGAGGTGTGGAATTCCTTGGAAAATCGTTTTGGCTTACTGTCCAGATCACACATCCATGTCCTCAAGCGAAAACTATTTGATGCAACCAAAAACTCTTCAATGGACAAGTACATTGATTACATTAAGGATTGTGCACAAAAGTTAGCAAGCTCAGGGTGTCCAGTGTCGGATGATGATTTGGTTTTTCATACCATGCATGGGCTGTCAGCTGATGAATTCAAGAGTCTCAAATTGGCCCTTAAAGCTAGAACAGAACCGATTCTGTTTGATGATCTAGTTTCTCTCCTTCAGTCTGAGGATCTAGATGCTGAAAACCATAAACAAGTAGATCAATCTAATTCTGTTTATGTGGCACAAGTTCAAGGAGCAGGTACTGGTGTTACTGCCTTTGAAAATCAGAATAAGCAGTCAGTAGTCAGTAATCAACCATTACAACCTACTGGTTCTGGTTTTTCTTCAAATACTTTGTATCCTTCTTTTAATCAACATGGAAACATAGCGTCTCAACCTCAATTTTTCAATGGTTCGTATAACAATCAAGGAAGAGGATATTCAAAAGATAAAAGAAGGAACTACAGAGGCTATAATTCTGGTTTTGGTGCAAATACTGGTTTTATCCCTTTTGTTCCTCATAATGCTAGACAATCTAGTTTTGGTTTTCCCAAGCCTACTTGTCAAATTTGTGGAAGAGATAATCATTTGGCTAATGCATGTCATTATAGACAGAATCTTTCATATCAACCACCATCATTTACAAATCCTGGACATCAGTATCCTGGTTATAGACCTATCCAGTCCACCTCAAGTGGACATGGTTCTTATGGGAACTCCTCTCCTGGTGGAATGACAAACTTACCTATGTACAATGTTCCTTTGGTTTCCGGATCAGGTGTACATCCAGGTTTTTCTGGAAATTCTCAGTCACCTAATCAACCAATTATGAACCAGGCACATGTGGCAGCACATCCTGTGGTCAGTGGCTCCAATCTCAGTTTACCAGGGTCAAATCCCTGTCCTGCACCTCCTTGGTACTTTGATAGTGGAGCAACCGGACATGTTACTAATGCCTTGTCCAATCTGTCTTTACATCAACAACCTTATGCTGGTTCACAAGGTATTTTAGTTGGCAATGGGACCAGTGTTCCTATCACACACACTGGAGAAGGCAAGTTAACTACTCCCTCCAATGTTTTCTCATTGACTAACATGATGTGCACTCCTCAAATTAGCCATAACCTACTCTCAGTGTACCAGTTCACAAAGGACAACAATTGTAGACTTATTTTTGACTCTAATGGCTTTCTTATTCAGGACAAGGAAAGCAATCACATATTGGATCAGGGGTTATGTCAGAAGGGGCTCTATCCACTTCAGAATTGGTCTAATGCAGTCTCTGGTACTGCCTTTGTGAGTTCTCAGACCTTCTCTAGTTCCTTGTGGCACAAACGCCTTGGTCATCCCAGTGCCGGTCTGATGCATCACCTGGTTAAGCAGAAACTGATCACTTCTACTAGACTCACTGATGATCAGTGTGTTTCATGTAGCATAGTGAAGAGTCACAAATTACCTTTTGCTTTATCTGATTCTCAATCTACAGCTCTTTTTCAGCTTGTTCACATAGATGTATGGGGTCCTTCCCCGGTTTGTTCCAATAAAGGATACAAGTATTATCTTCTACTTTTGGATGATTTTTCCAGATATGTTTGGATTTTTCCTATGTTTTACAAATCTGAGGTCAAGGATCATCTCACTCACTTTAAAGCGTATGTTCAAACTCAGTTTAATACCACGGTCAGAAAAGTGAGGAGTGACAATGGAGGAGAATTTATTAACAACTATTTGTGGTACCTTTTCTTGCAATCTGGTATTATTCATCAGACGTCTTGTCCACATACGGCTGAGCAGAATGGTAGAGCTGAAAGAGCCCATCGTCATCTCATGGAAACCACATTGACCTTGCTTCATCAAGCTCAGTTGCCATGCTCTTTCTGGCTTGAGGGTCTACTGACTGCAGTGTTTTTGATAAATAGGTTACCTCATTCTGCTATCAAGTATCAAATTCCTTATCATCTTGTGTTTAACAGGCTACCAGATTATCATCTAATGAAGCCTTTTGGATGTTCATGTTTTCCATGGCTTAGGCCTTATACTTCCAACAAACTGGATTTCAAGTCTGTCCAGTGTGTTTTTTTGGGGTATTGTCTTAACACAAAAGGATATTGATGCTATGATCCTCAAACTCACAAGGTTTATGTTTCCCGTCATGTTAAATTTCATGAGGACATCTTTCCTTACAAAACTCTGGTGTCTGAATCTGTTGACACTGTCTCCTCTTTTCCGTCTCACTTTACAGTTCCTCTTACAGAGTATGGATCAGTGGTTGTGACTTTTGGTTCTGATATATCCACAGCTGGCTCTGGCTCAAGTTTTTCTAATCCAGCCAGCATGACCCCTGCCTACCATTCTGGACAAACATCCTCACACCTTTCCCGAGTTATCTCAAGGTCCTCCGGTGCAGAAAGTGTCTCTCATGATTCCAATGGGGCCTCATCCGTTTCACCAAGCTCCAATGCTCATGTTTCCAATGCCATATCTCCTAATTCTGTTCCTCAGTCACCTGCTCCCATAGTTACCTCATTCCCTAATACTCATCCCATGGTTACAAGGGCTAAGGCTGGTATAACCAAGCCTCGAATTCCTATGTCTCTATCTGTTACAATTCCAGATGCTACGTTGGAGCCTAAAACATTCTCTGCAGCTGTTAAAGTTGATGTATGGAAAAAGGCTATGGATGAGGAATACTCAGCTCTGTTAAAACAAGGGACATGGTCTTTGGTGTCCTTACCTCCTCATGGTCATATCATTGGTTGTCAGTGGATTTTTAAAGTTAAACGTCATTCCAATGGGGACATAGCTCGTTACAAAGCTCATTTAGTTGCCAATGGTAATCAACAAACTGAGGGGATTGACTATGCAGATACTTTTAGTCCTGTGGTGAAACAGACTACTGTTCGGTTGGTATTGTCTCTAGCTCTCACAAACTCTTGGCCTCTTCGTCAACTTGACGTGTCCAATGCTTTTCTTCATGGTGTTATTGAAGAAGAAGTATATATGCGTCAACCTCAAGGCTATAAAGATCCTCAACATCCTCATCATGTTTGTAAACTCCACAAGGCTTTGTATGGTCTCAAACAAGCACCTCGTGCTTGGTATTCTGTTTTCAGTCAATTCCTTGTTGGTCAGGGCTTTGTTAACAGTACAGCAGATACTTCTCTATTTGTTCTAAGGAAGGGATCCTCTTGCCTTCTCTTGTTGGTTTATGTGGATGATATAATTCTAACAGGTAATGATGATGCTCTCATATCTCAGTTACTTGATACTCTCAATTCAACGTTTGCCATGAAAGACTTGGGGACTTTACATTACTTTTTAGGGATTGAAATCACACGTTCTCCCAAGCATATGTTTCTGTCACAGCAGAAGTATGCCACTGATCTTCTTACTAAGGCTGGTATGTTACATTGTAAACCAAGTAAGACTCCAGCTTCTGTCAAACCAACTGATGCATCTGCTGATTTGTTCCATGATCCTAGTTTGTATCGAACTCTTGTTGGATCTCTTCAGTATCTGACTATTACAAGGCCAGATATCTCTCATTCTGTTAACACTGTTTGTCAACATATGCATTGTCCTACTAATAGTCACTATGCTGCGGTTAAGCGTATTCTGAGGTATGTTCAAGGCACAGTAGCACATGGGTTACACTTTTCTCCTGGAGAGTTTACCTTCACTGCCTATACAGACGCTGATTGGGCGGGTGATTCTATGGATAGACGCTCCACATCTGGTTATTGTGTTTATTTTGGGCCTAATTTGGTTTCATGGTCTGCTAAAAAACAGCCCACTGTGGCTCGGTCCTCCACTGAGGCTGAGTATCGTGCTTTGGCCAATGTTGCTGCTGAGCTGACCTGGTTATCACATTTAGCTAAGGATCTAGGCCTTGCTTTCTCCTCTCCTGCTCATATTTGGTGTGATAATCAAAGTGCAATTGCTCTTGCCTCTAATCCCGTGTTTCATGCTCGCACCAAGCATATTGAAATTGACTACCATTTTGTTCGCGAGAAGGTTCTCAGTAAGCATGTGATTGTTCACTATGTTCCATCTCATCAACAGGTGGCTGACGTGTTTACTAAAGCTCTACCAGTTTCTGTTTTCTTGGGTTTTAAGTCCAAACTAATGGTTGATTCTCCCATCAGTTTGACAGGGGATGTTAAGATAATGCCTAATTAGCTTGCTCTCTTGAAATCAGTAAAATTCTGATGCGTGGTTAAGTTTGTTAGATCCAATCTGTGAGCTGAGTTTGTTAGCTCTCTGGCTGTTAGAACCAATTCTGTTTGTTTGGTTTCTGTTAGCTGAGTTTGTTAGCTGTTAATTTGGTTTCTGTTAGCGGAGTTTGTTAGCTGTTAGTTGAGCCTATGGTTCTATAAATAGGGCCTTCTTTTGTAGTTACAAGTACGTAGCATTGCTGCAAAATCAAGGATGAAATGCAATATGATAACATTCAAAATTCTGATGATCAGTTCTTCACATACTGATGTTTCTCTTCTTCAAGCATTTGGTTTAGAATTCCATGTAATTCTTTAAGATTGAGCAAAGCAGTCCAAACTAACAACTCACCAAGAAAATCCGTGATGAGACGGCCATTAGTAAACCTCCCAGTTGGTAAGTGGTTGACAAAGTCTCTCCCATAAGGCGGGAAATTGCTCCTAGCAGTAGTCCTTATGTAATTGTTGTTTCCAGGATCCACAAACGAGTCTCCAAATACTATCAGGGCTTTCACTGACTTGTTCGTCTTACCCTCATCCCTACTCAGATTCACCTTTGCTTCAGCTCCACAGTTGAAAACCAACACAAACACAATCAAAAAAATCGTACGATAGTTTTCAGAAAGAAGAAACTGATAACCATTGCGTAAATATCTCATTGTCGCATCACTATGGAAAACCCCAACACTGAGAGGACCAATTGCGTAAAACTTCTTATAGTTGAAGAGAAATGCTACAATTACGCACACAAAAGGTTCGTACTATAAGTCAAAAAAGGTGCATAACACATTAAATACAGGTGTGTGCGTATAGCAGCACTTTCAGATTTGATCCGTTTCACTTAGATTCTAGTTTAAGAGATTTTTCTGGAGATCAAATTCGATTTGGAGAAAAATATTTATAAAAAAAAAAAAAATCGAGGACCGTAACGAAAGCTGGTTAGAGTACATTTGCCCGGTTGCACAATTTGTTTTATAATAGTTATTAAATATGTATCATTTTATTCTTTCACCTCTTTAAATATAAGTAATTACATAACATTAGGTTTGTATAATAAGATTTTCTTACTTTTGTATTCTATCATCTTATTTCTAATTTAAAATTAGCATGTTAGTTGTTTGAACAATTTAATTGTGTTATGTTTGATCCCCGGATTATGTAACTTTTCTTTATGTTTGAGCTCCATTTGTTTTTTTTTTTTGAAAAGTTGGATTTTAGGTGTCGTATTACGTAATTTATGTCTATGCAACTTGTATAGTCATGTAATGAACGGAACATGAACTCCACCATTAATTTCCACCCAAAATAGATATTGGAAATCCTCGCCGTGCCCCTTTTTTTAAGTAAAAAAGAACATGACAGGAATGAAGACAAATTTTAAATTCAAGAATAAAAAATAAATTGATCATATTTATTTATAGGTATCCTTAGCTGCGGGGATCATATTTATTTATATGTACCACTGCATTTATTTTTGTTGGCTGTTGTGGAGAAAACAATGAAAGCCAACTTGGTCCAGTCTATACGTTCTAAAGGCTGTGTTTTGTGTTGTAAATTTTCTTCTAGAGGGACAACAAAAAATAAATGAATATATAAATAATTTTTTGTCTTTCTACCTTCTACTTTTTGCATGTCATGGTTTTCCTTTATCTCCTTTTGATCATGTTAGAGGTTTTTTTCCTTTCTTTTTAAATTTAGGAGCCAAAAACAATCTAAATGAAATTACTAATAGAAGACAAATAATAAGAGACTGCATAGTAAGAATAGCACATGGAGACACTAGTAAATCAAATGAAAATTTCCAACCTTGGATTTGTGCGATTGGAGATGTAAAACTTGCTCAAACTTCCAACCTTGTATTTGGTGTGCGCCATTCAGGTTTCAACGGTTTGGAACTTGACTAGAGAGACTCGACTGATTGGCTTTGATCGTTTTCACATGGCCTCTAGAAGGCTTGGCTCTGCCACGTGGCATCTGACTTGACGTTGAGTACATCAAGTATAATGTTAGGGTAGTGATGATTTTTTCTAACATCATGGGAAAATTTGCTCCACACATACTGGCTTATAACCCAAGCTTGGTTCCTAAATAAAAGATAGCTTTAGGCAAAAAGTATAATACATGTTATCTTCTCTATAGACATAACATCCCGTTTATTTTTCTGGTTTATGGATTGACTTAAGCATCATAATGATTTATCGCTGACGTTGGTCTGACAAGTAATAAATGATTCTTGCTTTTGTAGTACTTAAGAGATTCAAATAAGCTTTTTTATTTGAGCTTGGGTTAGAGGACATTTGGTTAAAGTACTCTAAAATTGAAGGCCAAAGTGGGAGTCTTTCTCCCCATCTTCCTCACCTTCCTTACATTCAAATTCTCTAATCTATCTTTGGTATAAATGACATCCCCAATCAACGATAGTCTATGTCAGACTGCCGCTGGATGCTACAAAGTCAATGTTGATGCACAACACATAGCTAGTGGATCACAAGGCCCTCTTCCCTTTCCTGACAAGACAACCATGGATCCTCACTCTCGGGCCTTTATCGAGCATCTCAAAGCAAGGATCAACAAGAAAGGCCAGTGTAGACACCTCAATTCGAACCCCGACAAACCTCTAAAAGCAATGTCTAGATAATCCTGATGATAAAAAAAGACATTTTTATCTTATCCATGGATAAGTCACAAGTCATATAAGATATCGTAAGCCTAACGAAGGGTGCCTTAACTTTATTTTACACAAAACTTTTTGAACAAGCATACGTCTCTCTGAATGGCGCATGCCAGTCTGTTTAGAGGTACACCAGTTCTCATTGAGTTGTCAAATTACACTAACTCACAATATGCCACGTCATACTGTATAAAATTGCCTGACCTGTAGCTATGTGTGCAAGTGAATTGGCGTGCGCCACTTCACCAAGTAGCACACCCCTCTCTGTTCTTACAGGTGTCAATTCAGTCTGTCTAGTTAAATCACTAGCATTACCAAGGTTGTGTGCTCCCTACTCTACTAACATGTACGGTTTTGACCCCCTTTTGGAGCCTATAAAAGGGATCTAAGGTTTGAATGCCAAAGGCAGAGAGAGTTTCCTTTGAAAAGAGGTGGAGAATTCTACATTCTTTAAAGAGTTAGGGGGAAAATGTCTCTTGAAGAGAAAATTGTAGATCAAAAGAGTATTTTTTCAGAAGATGCTTCAAAGCCAAGTTAGGAGTATCTAAGTCAAGAAAAAGTAGAAGAGAAATGGTTGTCATTGAATAAGTAATCTGCCATTTACTTATTTACTTTCAAACATATTTCTCGAATACTTGGGTCAAAGATTAAAAATAAAGACAAAAAAATCCAGGTATACACTATTTCGTGCTAGCTTGCACTTATTCTTGAGGAAACTTCGGAAAATTCTATAGTAATCCATCCTATTTACAAATTTTTTGTCATATTTTTCTTGAAATTTTGATAGGACTCCATCCGAGCCTCAATTGGTGTGTGCGCTCCCATGTAGGTGCACATCAGTTTCGGGATCAATGCATGCATCATCTTCTTGGCATGCACCAATCTGAAATCACAACACATACATTGTTCAGATTCTCGGCTAGCATGTGTCATTCGGCTCGATTGTATATGCTACCTACGGAAAGATAACATCAATATTACCATGGTTTTTTTCCATTCCGCCCAATCAAAAGTGAATTCTGTGTTGAACATAACGTTTCTTTGAAAACTTTATTCCATGCATCTTGTTTTGTGTAAAGGAAAAATAAATTAACCTCTATGTGTTATTGTTTTTATCCCCTTTAAAGTGATTCCCTTTCCGATATATGGTATTACAAATAGAAAGCAATCAAAATCCCATAAATGTCAAGTATAGACCGATCCTCGAGTCAGGCGAGGCGGGTGCCTAATACTAACCTACTCCTAGTCATGTGATCTCTAGTTATGACAGATTAGTGCTCCGATATGTTTTTGTTCGCAAGTACTTGCTTAGTTTTTGGGGGGACAACCTCAAATCCGGGTTGCAACTCCAAGAAGTAAAAATATCGGCCAATATCCTCACAAAAAAGGCAATGAACGCATAACAAAAAAAATTTGGGCACATCGGTCAATGGCCGGATGGATTTTCGGACGCAAAGACCACAATGGCGACTTCACTGCAGACCGCTGCAAATAAACCCTTTCGACCGTGATGCGTCAAAAGTACTGCTTAAGGATTCCACTACATGTCAACAAAAGATATATCTTGGCTCTAGTCCAAAGGTACCCTCTGAGGCCACCAAACCTTCTCCAAAATAGAAAGCTCTAGCACATTCAAATCTAGAACAATAACCCTACATGATTACTTGTTATGTATAGTCATTATACCCTATTTACGTGGCATTATGTTACTACTTTTCTTATACTATTATGCAACACGCATGCGTTCTTTTTGTGTGTGGACTATAGATTTAGAATTAGGATAGCAGTTTTGTCCTTACTAGAAAGGTCATTCTGGTGAGGGTTGAGGCAATCCTAATCTTGGATCAACTTGACCCTACAAAAGGACTCCACGTAGAAGACAGAAAGGGTACATAGTTAAGAGGAGGATCCACCCTAGTTTCATGAGGATGTCTATCCAAAATGATATGAATTGCTATATGGGCAACAGTTGGCTGAAGTTTAGGTGGACCAAGGTAATCCCAAAGATTGATTGACTTGATCTCTCGAGAGGTCATTAGTTAGGTCTCGTTTTTGGTTTCAAAAGAAAATAAATACTTTCAAAACATTCAAGACCAGTACATGATTAAGGAACTCTACCATATTCTTGAGAAAAGTGAGCATTTTGCAGTGAGCAGCTAAGGTGTCTTCAACCAAACGCTTGCTCAGATTGTCCAAGTCACCTCTGGTAATTTTTTAGAAAACAATCAACAAAAAAGGCTGGGGCAACTCTAGTCCTTGGGACTTACGTAGCCTATTTGTACAGTTGATTACACCGGTCAAGTTTTCCAATCATGTACTCCCTTGCTTAGGAAATTTTGGGAGACTAAAGAGATTGTGAGCATAGGAACCTAGGTCAAATCAATGATATTTGGGATACAACAATCCCTGAATTTTTTGTTACAACATCACCTAAACAAGATACAAGCTTTGCATGCATTTTTATGTCATCACAGGGCCATGCTAAGTTGCTTTTATTCTACTGTCAGACTTAGAATCATTGAGCTCGAAAAAGAATCAATACCCATTTGAAACTAATCTGGGAGAAAATTAACGAGTCCAAGTCTGCCTTCTGCATCCTCTACACCGCTCACTTTAATGACTGAGCAAATCAAGATAGGATCCTTGAAATAGAGTGTGGGGGCCATCCATCAACAGCTAGAACATAGAATGACTGCTAGCCAGAGTTTTCTAAATGCACCACCTGTCGATACTCCACACAATCATGCTCCCAAAGTTGGGGCAGGAACAAAAGAGTTCTCTCCTCACCTTGTCCATCAAGTTGTACTTCCTACACTTTCCATTGACATGAATGACTTGTGCTTGTTTCACAATGCCAGGCTTCTGGAGAAATTCAAATTCCCCAATTCTGCCACCAGGAACCCGAAAACACATCTAATTGTTTATGTTGCTATAATGGTTCTAATGGGGATTGAGGCAAAGTCATTGCCCAGTTATTCCACCGTACTTTTGCTAGGGTAGCTTTGTCGGAATCTTATCACTAGAAATGTCAAGAAAGAAAATCTGAGATGATATTAGAGCAGCATTTGTAGCCCAATACTATTACAACGTGAAAGTCCAAATGACTACTAGAGAGTTGGAAGCGACAAGAATGGATTCAAAAGAATCCTTCAATGATGGAAACTAAGTGTTCGGTTGAGTGTTTCTGAAACGATTTTTAGGAAAAAAAAAACTTTGAGATATTGTTTGGTGTAAGTGTTTCACAAAAAATTTAGGAGTTAAATTTTTTTGGCATTTTCGAGATGTTCTCTCTCTCTTCCTTTATAGGAAAATGAATATTGTTTGGGAAAAAATGTAACAATGTTTGGGAAAAAATTTCCCAAACAAGTTCACAAAAATTTTCTAAAGTTTTTTGGAAAAAAACCAACCAAACATAGCCTTAAGATAGTTAATCGCCCATCTAATAAAAATCAGATTCAAATGGTGATAAAAAAATCTTCAGCCCGCCTACTATCGTTATTTGATCGCTCTCCCTCTCTATGGTTTTGAAGCTCACTTCAAAGCGGTAACTCTATTGAGAAACACATGCATAATGGCTTACTAGAGAAGGTGGAAGCAAATCCAGAAGCAAGAAGACATATTCTCAAAGCAAGAGTGTGCTGTATACAGAGGTAATAGCTACGACTATGGAAGAACCAACAGTGGTCCCGCAAATAACACCTCCTACATAATCGGATCAATACAATCATCCCGTAGCTAAACCGATCCAGGTCTCCACCTAGAGTCTTCACTAACTTGGGCGTTTCTCTCGCCACCATATTTGAGAGACTCGTCAAACATGGAGTGTTGAAACCATTATCACTATCTCTTCTACCAAATCCTCTACCACCCAAACATAAACCTTCCCTATTTTGAGCCTTCCACCAAATACTTGGTCATTCGACTGTGATTGCTAACGACTCTAGTATGGAGTGTAGGATCTAATTGACAACAAGGTCATACATGCACCTAATTACAAGCCAAATTTCATATCCTATCCTATGCCAATGAACTACCCCAAATAAATGTCTTATCCTTCAGCTCCATGGAGGGTACATCATTCCCAAAAGTCACCACAAACCCATAGAGTAGCCTAGCAACACGGGATCACTTCTTGGTTTCAAAAGCAAAACTCAGCTTGAAACCCACTAGAACATTAATGGGAAGAAATACAAGAGAAGTCCCTCATTGCGGCATATGCCTGCAATACCAGATTACTTGACAGCGCTTGTATTGCAAGAGGAAGATGAGGGGAAAGAAGAGAGGAAAGCTAGATAGGAATTACTGAATCTCGAGGAAACTGATGATGGCTGTACACTAAACGAATACTTGTGGGATGCTGAGCTAGATGCATGGGTTGAGGAGGAAAAACATGTAAGCAACCAACCACTTAATATGCTTGTGGGGTGACCCTACTCAATCTACCATCTCATCCGAGTCATTTCCAAGTTGAGACAGCATTGTGGAGAAATTGAGGAAGGACGGCCCCTACCAATGCTTTGCCTTGATGACCCCTATACTTACTTCACATCTACTCTATGAAACCAGACCCCCAAATGTACATATAACGTGCATATTTTTAAGGTTGTATTCACTTTTCTTTTAACCCACCTTTTGCTCATCCATCCTCAGGAGGGACTTTCAAAAAGAAAAAGTTTCCCAAGAGACTGCACGTGGACCCTTAGGTGGCCAAAAACAAATCGGTGAAGCACATTGCAAAAAAGTAGAAGGGAGGAGAGATAAAAGGAGGGATTGGAGAAGGAAAAGAAGGAGGAGGAGGCCGAACAGCTATTATGCCGCCTCAAAAAAGGACACTGCTCTGGCTTGCTCTTTGCAACCGAGTCGTCCGACCAAGAGCCCACTTCACAGCCTGCCTTGCCTATCGATTCTGCTAGTGCTCGACAAAGAGAAAGGCATGGTCTGATTCAAGCCAAGCAGCCACCCAAAAGGAGATGCTTCAAATCAATCAGTTTGTCCGGAAGCCATCAGACTAAGGTGACTGGGATGAGAGCAATGACTGATCCTCTGTCAAAGGATCATTCTCAATGGACGCTTAGAGAATGGCTGCTCATATGACCAGCCTATCCAACACCTTCAACTTTGCTGACCCCATTCCTGCAAGCAATCACGAAGATGTTTGTGCGGTCAATGGCGCCATCTAAAAGATTACCCGTGATAGATTTATTGAGAGAGAAAGAAACTCTGTATATTATTGTGTGTTGAATCAATGTACAAAGGCTCCTATATATAGGAGAGATAGAGTTAGAGTTCTAAACAGATTAGGGTACATAATCCTAATCCTAAACTAACTAGGATACATTAATATTAATAGCCCCCCTCAAACTCAAGGAGGGTAAACATCAACCAACTTGAGTTTGCAAACGAGATCAAGGAAGCGGCTAGTAGGATGAGCTTTTGTGAACATATCAGCAGGTTGATCAATAGAGGAAATCGACTGGAGATGGATAGTACCACGAGTGACATGTTGGCGAATGAAATGACAGTCAATCTCAATGTGTTTGGTACGGTCATGAAAAACATCATTGTGAGCAATTTAAATTGCACTCTGATTGTCACAAAAGAGGGTAGTAGCACCAGAGGGAGAAACACCCATATCTGTAAGAAGCCAACGAAGCCAGAGAAGCTCTTGAGTAGTGTCAGCGAGAGCACGGTATTCTGCTTCTTTCTAGGTGAGAACATGAATGTGAATAAGCTCATAGAGACGTCCACTTTTACGGCCGATCCCAAGAGTCCGTTCCGTCCGAGGATCCTGCACCAAACAACCAGAGTGGGAAAAAGAGACAGTTAGACCATGCTCACACAATTGACTTATGGAGATTAAATTTAAGGTAAGAGCAGGCATAAGATAAACATTGGATAAAGACAAGTTGGTGGTGGAAACAGAACCAACATGACTCACAGTCATGATAGAACCATCAGCAGTGTGGATAAAGGGAACATGAAGTGGTGGAGAGAGAGAAGTAAAAATGGTAGAATCAGAAGTCATGTGATTACAACAAGCGGAGTCAAAATACCAAGAAGGGTTACCTGTGGTGACTGACAAGACAGAAGAAGGAGGAGTACCAAAAGTGGTGAGGAAGTGCTGGAACATGGCCTCAACATCTGTTTGAGAATAAACTAGAGTAGAGGGAGTGACGGGGACAACTGAAGGTAAATCTTCTGAGGCAGCAGCAGTAGTGCGATGAGCAGGCAAAGATTTAAATGGAGTCACAGACTCAGATCTGTGATAGTTACCACGGGAACCAGTTTGTTTGCAATCACGCTGAAGATGGCCTGGGCTAATTTTTTTGCAAATTCGGCATTGGCGGACTGGGCAATGGACCAGAGGATGAGTGGATGGAAGACCACGATTCTGGCAATAGATGCAAGTTGGGGAAGAAGAACTCCGGGACTGGGGAGTAGCAAGAACAGAATCTACTGGTGGTGTGCGGTGAGGACCAAGCCGAGTTCTTCCGTTAAGAGTTCAGAAATAGCTCGCTCAAGAGTTGGTAGAGGGGTGCGATGCAACAGAGAGGCACGCACGGGCTGAAACTGAGAAGTGAGAGCCATAAGAAATTGAACCAATCGCTACTGGTCGCGATAAGTAGTAAACAAGGCAGCATCTTCAGTATGGGTCCATGTAGGTTCCGAGAGAGCAAGCTGATCCCAAACAGAAAATATTTGAGAGAGAAATTCGTTAACAGATTGGCCTGGCTCTTGGCGCATACGGTGAAGGTGACTTTGGAGTTGAAATTGATGAGCAAGGCCAGTAGTTTGATAACGGTCTTTCAAAAAATCCCAAATGTCTTTGGCTGGAGGTAGAGACAGAGTCGAGCTGAAATCGTCCAAATTGCAGACTAATAGATGTAACACAAGTATTGCGAAACCAAGTGATAATCTGATAATTTTTACTGTTCCAATCCTCCAAATATTCGGCAAACTTGGTATCGGTATCAGTGGTTGCTTTGACGGGCTTGGACACATCGCCAGTGATGATGCGCCATAATTTTTTACCTTTTAAGAAGCCAGACATTGTCACGCCCCAAATTTTTATATAATTTAAAATCACAAAATATTACTCATAACTCCATAAAGTTCCATTTCCAAAGTCAAGGGGCACTATCGGCCCAAGTTACATAATTCATGAGTTTCCAAAAGATGAGAAGTCCCACTTGAGTTAACAAAATACATATGAAGTTATGTTGCATCTACCCCAAAAAGATTTTTCATGCAAATACTAAACATCTTCTCCACTAGTCTTAATCAAAAGATGGCACGCCAAGCAATCCATGCTACTCCTCCGCAACGGTACCTGAAAATGGAGGGGTTGAGCTACTAGCCCAGTAGGAAAATCTATACCAAGATTATGTATATGTGATATGCATGGTATGCACAATTATCATGGTATAACAATGCATCACTTTCGTAAGTCATATACAACCACACGAATGACATTTCGTCGTTCGTCAATACACATACAATAACCACATATCACGATCAACCATTTCTCACATCTAATGCCTTTCAAATACAATTACACAAGTCAAGATATTCATACCCTGGCACTTCTCCCAACGGAGGCCAGACAAGGCATCGTGTCGTGCCAAATCAGTGGTCGTACATATGTCCTAGCACATCTCCCAACGGAGGCTAGCCAATGCCGTTTCATGGCGTCAGGATAGTTTATACCCTAGCACTTCTCCCAACGGAGGCTAGACAATGCCAATTCATGGCGTCTCCTAGCACGTTCCCGACCGGGAGCTAGTCTCATTATTTTCCTAGCGCCGCTCCCGATGGAGGCTAGTGTTACATTTATCATTCACAACGACTTATGTTAAGTCAATTGAATGCATATCACATTCAATCATCTCAATCACACATAACAATTCCCAACAATCCGTGCTCACGTCAAACTACCGATTAATAGTGTTCCGCTAAGTAATACACCACGGACATAAAAAATCAGAATATCAAAAACTAGAGTCTTCATTCCAGAAGCCCCAGGAGCGCTACGCCAAAAACAAGGTAGCGCTACCCTCAAGCCCTCGGTAGCGCTACACCAAAAACAAGGTAGCGCTACCTCTACGTCCAGAATCACCAGGAGCGCTACACCAAAAACCAGGGAGCGCTACCTGTGCAGAAATCATCGCGATTTCCAGATTTTCACTCGATCCACTTCGCACCAAACTACAAATCTACCACATAATAGACACCAAAAAACATTACATACACATAATAGAAGATAGAAATCCCTACCTCAAGCTTCGAAGTGGAAGTTTTGGTCCAAAGATGAAAGCCCTAGCTCGGTGGGTGCTCCAAAGCTCAAATCCGCGCCTCCCGAGCTTCAATCCACGATCCAACTTCAAGTCCTTGCTAAATACGGTGCAAAGCTCCTAAATCTCCGAGGGATTCGAAAATGGTGAGGAAAATTTGTGGATTTGGGTAGAGAGAGGTGAGAGCTCAAGGGGGGAGTGAGAGAGGTTTTGGGGTAAAATGTGGGAGTTCCCTTCCCCCCTCTAAAATCTGATCTTTTAACCTCCCAAGGGTACCCACGTAATTTGCTAAGTGAGGATACGCGCACGAAATAACACAAAGAACTCCGGGCTCGGTTCCTAGAATCATAATCCGGTAATTACCACACTAAATTCATTTTATTTATCCAAAATAAACTTTCAAATAATTATTTTAAAACTCGAATTTTCCGGGTCCTTACATCCTCCCCTCCTTAAAGAAATTTCGTCCTCGAAATTTAAAACAACATGCCGATACCGATACCTCTACACATAATCCATAAGTCAGACACAGATACTTCCAGATACGGACACACCGCTATTTCTCAATCTTTACCATAAACCAATCCGTGCTTTCACAAAGCTCAACGGATGTCAACTAAGTTTTCATGTTCAAGTAACATCAACCAAGCATATATAACAAGCATGCACGCACCGTGCTCATCGAGTACATAACAATCAACGCATAGTCACATTTCTAGTTCTATAGCTCATATTCAAGAATGTATTACAAGTAAACACACAATAGGGTGGCAACACGCCCCAACCCATCAATCAAATGATAAGTATATAGAAGTCACGGGTTAAACAAATGCGGGTATTTCTCCCGAACCTCATCCTCACGCTCCCACGTGGACTCCTCTTTACCTTGGTTGCCCCATAACACCCGAACCAAAGGGATCGTCTTACCTCTCAACACTTGCTCTCGGGCATCCAGAATACGAATCGGTTGCTCTCCATAAGATGCGTCAGCCTCTAGCTCCAACTCGGACCACTCCAAAACATGAGAAGGATCCGGCTCGTATTTCCTCAACATCGAGACATGGAATACATCATGCACACCCGACAGCTTCGGTGGCAAGGCTAAACGGTAAGCAACTTCTCCAATTCTCTCAATGATATCAAACGGCCCGATATATCTCGGTGATAACTTTCCTCTCCGCCCAAAACGCGACAAACCCCGTCGTGGCGATACTTTCAAGAACACATGGTCCCCCACCTCAAATGATAATGGGCGACGGCGTCGATCGGCATAACTTTTCTGTCTACTTTGAGCGGCAAGTAATCGTCGGCGGATTGTCTTGACTAACTCTGTAGTCCTCTCTTGCGCCCTCGCAAGTTGCTTGCGAATCAACTTCATACTTTCGGTAGTCTCTCCTATCAAGTCCGGCCCCACAAGTGTTGCCTTACCCAACTCGGTCCAACATACCGGTGATCTACATGGCCTACCATACAAGGCCTCAAATGGTGCCATCTCAATACTCGATTGATAGCTATTATTGTAGGCAAACTCGACAAGAGGCAAGTGATCCTCCCAATTTCCCCGAAAGTCCAAAACACATGCCCGAAGCATATCTTCAAGAATCTGAATCGTACGCTCGGATTGCCCATCGGTCTGGGGATGGTAAGCAGTGCTAAACAATAAGTTCGTGCCAAGTGCCGCTTGCAAACTCTGCCAAAACCGTGCCGTAAATCTAGGGTCTCGGTCGGACACAAATAGAAACGGGAATCCCATGCAAACGGATAATCTCACGAACGTATAGTCTACTGAGCTTCCCCACCGAATCAGTAACTCGAATTGGTAAAAAGTGAGCGGTCTTGGTCAAACGGTCCACCACTACCCATATCGCGTCATGCCCTCTCGGCGATCTTGGTAGACCCGTAACGAGGTCCATCGTCACATGTTCCCACTTCCATTCCGCTACTGGCAAGGGTTGCAACTCCCCCGCGGGTCGTTGGTGTTCGGCCTTTACCTGTTGGCATGTCAAACATCTCGCCACGAAACTTGCCACATCCTTCTTCATTCCAGACCACCAAAATTGACGACGCAAATCATGGTACATCTTCGTTCCACCTGGATGGACAGCTAAAGGAGAATGATGAAACTCCCTCGAAATCTCCTCCCGACAAGAGATAGGTACAAACAATTTTCCTTGGAAGCGAAGGCCTCGGTCCTCATAGATCCTCCATCCATCACGGGCATTACCACTTAAGAATTTTCGGCGCAACTCTTCCGTCTCCCCATCGTGTTGTTGAGCCTCCACTACCCGGGTGGATAAGGTGGACTTAATCGTCATATTGCATAACATTGCCCCATCACCGGCCTCCTCAAAACACATCGCATAACTCCCCAACTCCTCTACCATTTTCCATTCACGAATGGCCAAGATCGCCAATTGAATTGGTTTTCTGCTCAAGGCATCCGCTACCACATTTACCTTCCCGGGGTGGTATTGCAACTCAAAATCATAATCCTCGATGTGCTCCATCCACCGGCGTTGCCTTAAATTTAACTCCTTCTGGGAAAACAAGTATTTCAAACTCTTGTGGTCGGAGAAAACTTCAAACTTCTCACCATAGAGGTAATGTCGCCAAATCTTCAAAGCAAACACCACTGCGGCCAGCTCCAAGTCATGAGTTGGATATTCCGTTCGTGCATCTTCAATTGCCTCGATCCATAGGCCACGACTCGTCCCTTCTGCATTAAGACACACCCGAGTCCCTCTCTCGATGCATCACAATACACTGAGTACCCAACTCCCCTCTCGGGTACTATCAAGACTGGTGCGCTAGTCAAACGCCGCTTCAACTCTTCAAACGCTGCCTCGCATGCGTCATCCCAAACAAAACGCGTCCCTTTTCGAGTCAATCGGGTCATAGGTGCCGCCAAGCGAGAGAAGTCAAGCACAAAACGATGGTAGTATCCGGCCAAACCCAAAAAGCTCCGAATCTCAAAAACGTTCTTCGGTCGTTGCCAACTCATCACCGACTCTATCTTTCCCGGATCAACGGACACCCCCCTTTGCGAAACAACATGCCCCAAAAACTTGACTTCGGAAAGTCAAAATTCACACTTGCTCAACTTAGCATAAAGCCGATGCTCCCTCAAAAGCCCAAGAACTATGGCCAAATGCGATTCATGATCTTCTTCCGTGCTTGAGTATATCAAAATATCATCGACGAACACCACCACGAATTGGTCAAGATACATACGGAAGATACGGTTCATAAGATCCATAAACGTGGCCGGAGCATTAGTCAACCCAAATGGCATCACCACAAACTCATAGTGCCCGTAACGCGTCCGAAAGGCAGTCTTTGGGATGTCCTCACTCCGGACTCTCAACTGATGGTACCCCGATCTCAAGTCAATCTTTGAGAAACACCTAGCTCCTCGGAGTTGATCAAATAAGTCGTCAATTCTTGGCATTGGGTATTTATTCTTCACGGTCACACGGTTTAGCTTCCGGTAATCGATACACAACCGTAAAGACCCATCCTTTTTCCGCGCAAACAAAGCCGGACCTCCCCACGGTGACGTACTCGGACGTATAAAACCCAAATCTTGCAACTCCTGCAATTGAATCTTCAACTCCTTCAATTCTGCCGGAGCAAACCGATACGGAGGCATAGAAATTGGTGTGGTACCCGAAACCAAATCTATCGTGAACTCAATCTCTCTCTTGGGAGGTAAGCTGGGTAACTCCTCCGGAAATACATCTGGGAAGTCTCGAACCACCAACGGTAACTCACCTCGTTTGTGCACATTCTCATCAAGTGTCAAACTAGCCAACAACGCATAAATGGAGTCTCGCTCCTGGGGTTCATAAAGGTAAGGCTCTAGCGGTTCTCGGCATTCTCCGAAAAACTCAAAACAACCGTCCACCGGCGAACAAATGCGGACTCGGCGCTTAAAACAATCAATCATTGCACGGTGGGTAGACAACCAATCCATACCCAAAATAACATCGAATCCGGTCATGCCCAATATAATAAAGTCATACGTAAAGCGACGGTCAAGGATCATAAGCTCGCAATCTCTACACACCCGGTCAAGTAGAGATTTTCCCCCAATAGGCGTCTCTACATACAACGGTGGGTCTAACAACGTGGTCTCCAAACCCAAATCACAAGCAAATGATGCAGCAATAAATGAATGGGATGCTCCAGAATCAAATAAAACTCTTGCAAAAGAATTGAATACAAGAAATGTACCCCTTACAACCGACGGGTCTGGACTCTGAGAAGTCGAAGGTGCCACTGCAGTAGTGATATTGTAGGCCCTAGCAGGAACCTGATGCCCTTGCATATACCCGCCTCCCCGTCGAACAAAATTCGCTGGTGCCGATAAACTAGCCCCTTTCTCAGTTTGTGAACCCTGCACCGAAGTAGTTTGGCGGAAATGGGGTTGTTGCTGTCGTTGTGGAGCCCCATGGGATTGCTGCCCCGTCCTTGGCTCGGTTGCTGCACCGAGCCAACCTCGCTACGTGTCCCTCCCCCTTGGGGACAATTCCTCGAGATGCGATCCTCCTTTCCACAAGTATAACAAACTTTAGGAGGTACTGGGCACTGAGTACAGATGTGTCCAGGCTGATTGCATCGAAAACATACACTCGGAGGCCTCGAAGTAGTGCTCCGCGAGCCCGACGAAACAGGGGGCCTAAGGTTGGAATGGCTTCGTTGGGACTGAAACTGCTCCCTCTGGCGCTTACGCCCTTGACTTCCCGAACTCCCCGAAGATGAAGAGTAACTTGGCACCGTGCTCGGCTGCCTTGGTTCCCACACTCTGGAACCCCGTTGTGCCTCCTTGGGCAACTCAACACTTCTTGCACATTCAACCACATCCACAAAGTTCATCTTCCGTTGGCTCACCACGAGCCTCTTAACTAAGGAGTGAAGACCCCTCTCAAAACGCCTGCATTTTCGACTTTCCGAAGCCACGAGCTCCGGTGCAAAACGGGACAAGGTTTGGAACCTTGCAGCATACTCGGACACAGTCATATTTCCCTGCTCCAACGTCTCAAACTGTTCACGCAACTGGTCACGATAAGATTCCGGGAAGTACTAGTTCTCAAAGAGAACCTCAAAATCCGCCCAAGTCAAAGTCTCCCTGTCCGGCTCATTAGTCCCAGTTGCTCGCCTCGCAGCCCTCCTTGCATCCTTCCGTGATTCTAAGACTGACTTCCACTACTCATTTGCTTCCCCCGTCAATTGGCACGCCACAATCTTGACCCTAAGGTTATCCTCCACAATATCCAAGGCATCAAACAGTTTGTTGATCTCGGACAACCAATAATCAGCAGCTAGAAAATCACCACATTCCCCGCCAAACAGTGGTGGGTTCAAACGTCGAAACTCCCTCATGGCATCCATTGCCCTATTTCCATCTTCGGCCCTCGTACTGGTCCTCAACATGTTGGCCTCGGCGAGAGCCGCCACAAACTCCCGAGCAAACATCCCCGGAGCAGCCGGTGTTTCAACATTTTGCTCAACTTCTTCATTTACCCTCTCCACACGAGGAGCCTCCCTTTGTTGACTTACCACATCCTCCAATGGAATCTCATGGCAACGATCACCGCCTCGGCTTCGGCCTCGCGGTCCACCCAACCTCACACCACGCCTAGGAGGCATATCTCTACAATGTGTAAACATTAACAAGATCAACAACCACACAACACGAGGCCAATGCCTATCACGGAAATCCAACACATTTCATCAATTCTATATTTGCTCATAAGAAACAGTTTATACGATGCATATGAATGTCATGCACACATGCACACACGTGTCTTTTCAAAAATGCAAGTTTGAACCCATGAGACTCTAAGTCTCCCCACGGTCTCAAGGTGTTCCAACTCTCGCTCTGATACCAAGTTGTCACGCCCCAAATTTTCATATAATTTAAAATCACAAAATATTACTCATAACTCCATAAAGTTCCATTTCCAAAGTCAAGGGGCACTATCGGCCCAAGTTACATAATTCATGAGTTTCCAAAAGATGAGAAGTCTCACTTGAGTTAACAAAATACATATGAAGTTATGTTGCATCTACCCCAAAAAGATTTTTCATGCAGATACTAAACATCTTCTCCACTAGTCTTAATCAAAAGATGGCACGCCAAGCAATCCATGCTACTCCTCCGCAACGGTACCTGAAAATGGAGGGGTTGAGCTACTAGCCCAGTAGGAAAATCTATACCAAGATTATGTATATGTGATATGCATGGTATCCACAATTATCATGGTATAACAATGCATCACTTTCGTAATTCATATAAAACCACACGAATGACATTTCGTCGTTCGTCAATACACATACAATAACCACATATCACGATCAACCATTTCTCACATCTAATGCCTTTCAAATACAATTACACAAGTAAAGATATTCATACCCTGGCACTTCTCCCAACGGAGGCCAGACAAGGCATCGTGTCGTGCCAAATCAGTGGTCGTACATATGTCCTAGCACATCTCCCAACGGAGGCTAGCCAATGCCGTTTCATGGCGTCAGGATAGTTTATACCCTAGCACTTCTCCCAACGGAGGCTAGACAATGCCAATTCATGGCGTCTCCTAGCACGTTCCCGACCGGGAGCTAGTCTCATTATTTCCCTAGCACCGCTCCCGATGGAGGCTAGTGTTACATTTATCATTCACAACGACTTATGTTAAGTCAATTGAATGCATATCACATTCAATCATCTCAATCACACATAACAATTCCCAACAATCCGTGCTCACGTCAAACTACCGATTAATAGTGTTCCGCTAAGTAAT
The DNA here is from genome assembly GCA_019985065.2 of Arctostaphylos glauca. Classification (NCBI taxonomy): domain Eukaryota; kingdom Viridiplantae; phylum Streptophyta; class Magnoliopsida; order Ericales; family Ericaceae; genus Arctostaphylos; species Arctostaphylos glauca. The sequence continues at coordinate 14,644,578 of JAHSPW020000001.1, read as the reverse complement.
ACACCACGGACATAAAAAATCAGAATATCAAAAACCAGAGTCTTCATTCCAGAAGCCCCAGGAGCGCTACGCCAAAAACAAGATAGCGCTACCCTCAAGCCCTCGGTAGCGCTACACCAAAAACAAGGTAGCGCTACCTCTACGTCTAGAATCACCAGGAGCGCTACACCAAAAACCAGGGAGCGCTACCTGTGCAGAAATCATCGCGATTTCCAGATTTTCACTCGATCCACTTCGCACCAAACTACAAATCTACCACATAACAGACACCAAAACACATTACATACACATAATAGAAGATAGAAATCCCTACCTCAAGCTTTGAAGTGGAAGTTTTGGTCCAAAGATGAAAGCCCTAGCTCGGTGGGTGCTCCAAAGCTCAAATCCGCGCCTCCCGAGCTTCAATCCACGATCCAACTTCAAGTCCTTGCTAAATACGGTGCAAAGCTCCTAAATCTCCGAGGGATTCGGAAATGGTGAGGAAAATTTGTGGATTTGGGTAGAGAGAGGTGAGAGCTCAAGGGGGGAGTGAGAGAGGTTTTGGGGTAAAATGGGGGAGTTCCCTTCCCCCCTCTAAAATCTGATCTTTTAACCTTCCAAGGGTACCCACGTAATTTGCTAAGTGAGGATACGCGCACGAAATAACACAAAGAACTCCGGGCTCGGTTCCTAGAATCATAATCCGGTAATTACCACACTAAATTCATTTTATTTATCCAAAATAAACTTTCAAATAATTATTTTAAAACTCAAATTTTCCGGGTCCTTACAGACATGGCTTGGGCCCAGAGAACATAGTTGGTGCCGTCAAAAATAATAGAAAGATGAGAGTCCGAACGATCCATAGAGCAATAACATTATTATAGATGCAAAACGGAAAAAAACTGAGCGTACCACGGAATTCGGAAGGCCCAAAATAGGTAGGAACCGGTCTGAACCGGCCCAAAATAGCCCAAAATCGGGCTGAACCGGCCCCGGGAAGTGGCTGACCCGGTTCAGGGATTAGGGCTGACGTCAGCGTCGTAGGGCTAATGTCAGCGGAGGCTGCACCTAGGGCTGATGTCAGCAGAGGGGTGGCTGACACAAGCAGGGCACGGGACACATCAGCGCGAGTCGACTTGGACGGCTGAGTTGGCGCGCGAAGTTGAGACGGCGCGGCTGCGTGGTTGATGTCAGACTGACGTGGACAGGAGGTGACGTGTCGCGCGTGCTGGCGCGTGGGAGAACGGTGGCGGAAGCAGAGACGCGCTACCACTTCTGGCGGCGCGTGAGAGGGTTTCTGGGGACGGGTTTGATGATTTTGGAATCGTACGGAGATTCCGAGCACGATGGTGGTGGCATGGTTGAGTAATAAGGGATCCGAGAGCGGACCAGTGGAGAATCAGTGGCTGGTGCGACAAGGGAGGAACCAGAAGTGAGGAAGGGTTTGGCCGCCCGCTGGTGAACTAAATAGATCTTAACCTATAGCTCTGATATCATGATAGATTTATTGAGAGAGAAAGAAACTCTGTATATTATTGTGTGTTGAATCAATGTACAAAGGCTCCTATATATAGGAGAGATAGAGTTAGAGTTCTAAACAGATTAGGGTACATAATCCTAATCCTAATCCTAAACTAACTAGAATATATTAATATTAACAGCCCGAACAATCATGGTGCCTCGCCGAGTTTTCTCTGGTCAGTATTTACTGCTTGATTTTGCTAAGGTGGGTATATCAGAGAGGGTGTTTGACGGGACGGATTAGGGTGAAAGCTGCGAGCGCTCGGCCTGTTAGTCAATCGGTTGGTCATCCATGAACATAAGCGATCCTGGTTAGCCTAGAGTTTATGCTGACCACTGATCGATCCCCTGCTGATCGGAATAAAACCAAACTCATCAGATTATAATTACACGTGATTAACATTCCATTATTGTTTAATAGGTGTGTGTACTTGGTCAGACTTGATTGGGAGTGACTAACAGTTGCATACCCAAAATTTTACAATCTTAAGCAAAGTAGCAAATACAATCTCAATAATTATTTTCACACCATCCAACGACAAAATTATAGAAAAATAATATGTAAACAATTTATTGATATAATTTATCATAAACTATTTTCTACAAGATAACGATGAGTTCATGTTCTGAAGGATCTTTGTTGGTTTCTAGTTCATGCTATTGATATAGTCGATCGAGTTTAAGAGCACTTTCAATACATAATAACTAAAAAAGACATCAAAATCAAATTTTGACATATTACATAATGATTAAAACGTCAAAATTTATTAATTGTACTATAATGCGAGCAAAGCTATACCTTTAATTTATATATTTTATTTTATGTAAGTCTTCCAAAATTTTCTTGGTTGATTTTCTAACATTGTTTCAAGTGCTTTGATCCCATAATTCAACTATCCTATGTTAATATTTATTTGGGATGTTGTTAGGAGTTGATTTTTAGAAATATGTAGGTGCATAATTGACTAACTAATTAACAAGCATATAAGTTGAGTAATTCTTCACCTGCCTTACTACAGAGCTTTTTGTCGAATAAAATTGATATTATTTAATATATTGTGATCTTTTGTATGATTTTTTGTTATTTTTTTCTTGCGTTTTCTCATTCCTCTCAATGAGAGCAATAGGAAAAACATAATAATATGATTCAAAATTAGAAAAAAAGTTCATATAAAACAACAACGAAAATACTAAAAATTATACAAAAATATGTTTTTTTTCAAAACTTTTTCGTACGCAGTTAATTTTTTAGGGCTTTTTAATCCCTAGATTCTTTTTATTCAAAACGAATAATTAATTGAAGCATCTAATGCGATTTTTTTAAAAATTGGAAAAAAATAACAAAAAAGACAATGATATATATATATTAATAGCTTATAATAATTTAGACCAAAAAATTTTGCATAACAATGCACAATATACCATTCGACAGCTGGAATTTTTCTAAGAATGACCGATAAAGTAAACGTAACTAAGTAATTCAGTCAGAAAATTGGCACCTAATAAGCCGCAAAATAAGCTAGAAATGTTAGTCCTTAATAAGGAAATCAATGTCAGATTTAGAGGCCTGGAAGAGGAGGTTGTATGCCTTCTCGGAGGGATGTATCGAGTCCCAAAATACATACTTTGACGCATCAGGGCAAACGTACGATCCCGGGTTGCACAAGAATGATGCTTCCAGTATGCCAGTCCCACAACAACCAATCTTAACCTCATCAAAATCTAAAACAACAACAAATGATTATTAGCCAATTCACGATTTTAAATCCCGGTATCAGGACAGTAATAGTAAATCCGATTTTGAATCCATATCGAAAGGCGAAGAATCCACTCACCAGAGTTTGGGCTTTGGATAATCATGTCGGAAAGAGGACCATATACATCAAAGTAAACAATTCGTACACCAGACTCTGATAGGATAGATTGCATGCTACTAAGCTTTGTTTGGAGCATCATATTGTGTTGCCTAGCAACTGAGGAGAAAAAATCAACACAACTGCGTTCTACAATTGCCTTGTCCGAATTAAGGGTGATGACTATGGGCAGACAACCCATTGGTGGCAATCCAACCACTCCTATTCTTACAGCCCCTTCCTCCAACAACCCCTGCAACCCAACACAAGGTAACTCCCCCTTTATTTTCAATTTCAAGTGAGTCAAATGATTCTGAATATGTCCCTATTAAGATATATGCAATATAATATCTATTCACATAGATAGTATTTCTCTTGAGGAAATGATGTTTATAGAAGTGAAACCTGCATGAATTGCTGGACTCTCTGCAACAAGAAGTCTCGGTAACTTGGGAGACTGTAGCTCTTCCGCCGGATTGGGACAGTAAAATAATTGACAACATAGTCATTTGTGCCAGCACTAACAATGTACAGTGCATTTTTTACCAAACTTTTTGTTCTTTCTTTACCTATCACAAGCTCCACCCTCTTTTGATACTCTTTGAAGTATTCCAGTTGCCTTGGCAGTGAGATTACATTCTTAAAAAAACACATACACAAAATAACCCAAATCAGCGTACTTAAAAACTCGAAATTGATGACCAACATAGCAGCATATACAAAAAAAAGTGCATGATGGCAAGAGAGAGTGAGGTTTTAAAACAAACCAAAGCTGGGCTCGTTTTATGATGGATTGCTACGTAAACTGATAACAAGTATACCATTTTAACGAATAATTGTGGCCATTAATTTCATGAACTTGGCTTGAACTCCATTTTTTATATACTGGAAGAATGAAATAATCAGCTCAACTCAATACGCTTACCAACCCATCGATAGAGATAAAAAGGAGAGAGAGAGAGAGAGACGGACACTTAATTGTGGTGTAAGTGGGTCAAATCCTGATCCAGCTGAGGCGAAACTCACTCCGGTCATTACCTCTTCAATGCCAAGAGTTGGGTCTAAATATGGAGGCACATACTCTTTGATTCCCACATAGCTAGCTGCATTCGAAAACACACTTTCCCCTTCAACATCACTTTCTTAATTTTATACAAAAGAAAAAAAACCACCAGCAAATTACTTAAACGAGAGTAAGAAAGTGTAACAAACTCACCAATGAAGTCATTTGGGAGCCGTCCATTGGTAAACCTTCCGGTTGGAACTCGATTTGGAAAATCTCTCCCATAAGGCGGGAAATTGCTCTTGAAAATAGTTCTGATGTAGTTGTTGTTTCCAGGATCAGCTGTTGAGTCTCCAAACACAAAAATGGCAGTAACTGAATTGTTCAAAGCCTTATCGCTTGCTATCACTTGAGCTTGAGCAGCTTTGGTTATGACGACCAGAACACATGGAAGAATTAAAAGTGAAAAAAATTGACAATAGAGAATATTTGACGAATGTTTGTGAGAGGAACTCATATTGGTGAGATTGACTGGAAAACAGAGCAAAAATGCTGATTATATAGAAACAGAGTTTGTTTGTTTCCAGCTTTTTTCGGCCTTCTAGTTGCGCTGTGGTAAAAGACAAATACTACCCTTGGATTTGTCTCCTGGGTTGATGTGGTTGGAAAACCAAAATTTTAATGAAATTCCCAACCACCTTGCGAAATTTAAGTTATTTGGTGATATGTGGACAAAAAAATATGGTATATCAAAAAAAGAAGTTTACTTAGTAGTGGAGGCACTCAATATATAAGTGGAGGTTAGTAGTGGCGGCACTAAATATCCTATTCCCAAGAGCAAGAGAGGCAGGTCTTATCCAAGGGGTACAAGTGGGATTAAATGGAGAGATCATCACTCACCTTCAATTTGCAGACGATATGATTATTTTGGCCAATTACAATATAGATGAACTCACCAGCATCAAAAGAATTCAAGATGCTTCTACTTTCTACTAGGACTCAAAGTTAACTTCCACAAGACTACTTTAAGTGCAGTGGGGTGGATGAGGAATTGACCAGGGACCTACCCAAATTCTTGGAACGCAAATGGGACAAACCCCCTATAGACTACTTAGGAATGCCCCTTGGTATCAACACTAAAGGGAAAGAAGCTTGGCGGCCACTCATTGAAAGAACGGACTTGCCAAATCGAAGAGAGGGATCCTATCACAAGCTGACAGAATAACGCTTGTTAATTCCACCCTCTCAAATATATTCATCCATCTTATGTCCCTACATAGAATGCCATGCTTTGTGGCCATAAGGATTGAAAGAATTCAAAGAAAATTATTTTAGGAAGATAAGGAGGACAAAAAGAAGCTATGCTATGTCAAGTGGGACTCTCTAACCAAGAGTAAGAAATTTGGGGGGCTAAGGATTAAAAGAATTAAGCAACATAACCTTTTCCTATTGACCAAGTGGTGGTAGAGATACAGTCAAGAAAAGGGGTCCCTATGGCTTAAGGTAATTCAAAGAAAATACAACCTGGACTCAACCTCATGGCTTCCAGAAACAGGGAACACATGCTGGACTTCTTAGTTACACCTACTCAGTGGGTGATGAAATATGGATACAGAGTTTGTTGATATTCAAAAAAAAAGGTCAGATCAGGTAAAACAACAAAATTCTGAAAACACACCTACTTAGGGGATTCAAGTCTTAAGGATCAATACCAGACACAATACGAAATTTCCAACCAGAAGGGGAGATGATCTTGGTACTCAGTAGCTCTGGTTCATGGAATTTCAACTTCAGAAGACAACTCTTCGAACAGGAAAAGAATTACTCAAGGAGATGCTATAAAGAATCAATTACCTAACCCCATCTGCAGAAAACCTGATGAAATGACCCAGGCATGGAGCAACAATCAGGACCACTTCTTCTCTATTTTCTCAGCATATGCAAGATGGGAAATGCTAAATTTCAAATTGAATCGCAAGCTATAAATGGAAGGCATCAACCCCAAAGGTGGACCTATTCATGTGGATGGCCGTACAAAATGCAATCGGGGTGTATTTCCCTACCAATGCTAAAATCAAAATGAAATGAAGAAACTAACTAATTTCCCCCTGCTATCCACACAAGTGACCTTCATATGCTTGATTGTAAATCAAATATGATACGTGCCATCAAATGTCAATAACAATTGTGGGTGTATCATACCATGAACCAAGTTAAACAACTCTCATTATTGGATGCATGCAAGTAATGGAATTGCGACGAGTTTTGATTTCAAAACTCATCGAAACTCTTGCAAGTGAATTCACTCAAGTATGGAACAAAATTCACATCAGAGAACAATAAAACTAAGCATACAACACTATTTAACGCACATTTATCAACAAGTATACAAATCCATTGATTCATCAATAAGTATGATCAATATCCAAAAACAACATATGCTACATCACGATGCATAAATTAGGAATCCACAACACATATAAGATCAACAAGGCCTTTTTATAGCATTTAATGACTTGGTTCAACAAAGATAGACTCAAAAGCAGTGTCAGTGTATAATGTATGGCTACATGTCCAAACTACCCCAGTCACCGACACTATACCAACTACTAAGTGTTTGATAAAATAAAACAAAATGACGTAAAAACATAAGCAAAATCAAGATAACCACCAACTCCACACTCGACAAATAACAACACTTGCCAATCACTCTCTTAAATATGTCGGTGTGTGGTGGCATGCCATCATGGCTCGGGTGGCGGTGGAACGTAGCTGACTAGTGCTCGCTCTAGCCCTGTCTCAACCTTGGATGCCTCATCCTTGGGCCCAATGGCCTCTGAAAGTGTCCCCTCTGTCTGTGTCCCCTCCGCTCAACTCTTTTAGGATAGTGACTCAGTGACAAGGTCAAATAGTGGCTCAAAACACTGCTCCTCTAACGGCCCAAATAGCATCTCATCATCAGATGCCTTGGCCTCAGACTCGACTGGTGTAGCTACTGCCTTTTTGTTACCTATTTTCCTTTTTCCCTCTCCCTTTGTTTTGATTCCATGACATCCTATGTGGCCTTCCTTCGTGTCCCTATACGTCCAAGACTCACCATTTCCTCCTCACTCTCTCCTTCTTCTACATCTTCACCCTCACTCTCACTCCCTTCAACTCATCATCATCATCATCATTGTTTTCACCTTATCACCATCACCATTCTCATCCTCTTCATGCTCGGAGCCCTCCTCAAATCGCCTCCCGGCCAACTCTCCTAGCAATGAACTTTGAAATTTTCAAACACTTTCGGATTTGCTTCTCCATTTTGGTTTGCCATTTGCGCATATCAATTTCTTGGTTTAGGATTAGGGTTTAGCATTGGAAAATGATCTGATTCCATTGTTCATGTCACTCCTTGGGATTTTTGGATCTTGGAATATTCACACCGGATTGGGGGTAAGTCTAGGCAGTGGTTTGAAAAAGGCTTGGCTCTTGGCTTTCGAAGCCTCAGTAATTGAACCGGGTATCCCCTCTGTCATCTTGTCACCCGCTCTTATGGGCACCTTGTGTTGTTGGCAAAAGTGGGAGCCGGGAAGATGAGATTTGCATTCCCACTTGCCTTTTGTCAAAAATATACCATTTCTTGAAAAATAACACGGCCAAAGTCAATTATCTTTCCCAACATGAAAGCATGCATGAACATGATTGTCCTTGGAGGCACCATTTTCTCACTTGCAATGGGTAGATACTGTATTTCACCACCTTATTCAGAAGGCGGCAATCCTCTTTCAAAACCCCCGGTGAGAATTGGCCCTTAAAATCACTCAGATTCGCCAATACCTTTTGAGCAAACAACCTCCCCTCAAATGCCACCGGATCGAATTCATAATTCGGTATAATTACAATTTTTGAATCGCGTATGAAGCACTCCAAGTATTTTGATATCTGTTCGGCAATAATCCACACTTTGACCCCCCCCCCCCTTCATCTTCTACAATCCTTGGGTTGTTGGTTTTAAGTTTTTCGGGTTTCATAGATTTGTAAAATGCTTCCACCATTCCCCAAATGTACCCCGGAACCTCCTTGAAAGATCTCTCCAACTTTCTTTGCTCTAATTTCCTGATGATGACATTCCTCACGGTCAAACTTCACTTCGAAATTTGCCGCTCACATATGATTTTCTTTTTCTCGCACTTGGCTTCCCAATCTTTTTGCCTCTTTTCCTCCTCTAACAACCTCTATTTCTTACTCCTCGACCCTCCTTCATCCCTTTGTTTCTTTCTTTTCATACCCTCGTGGATCTAGATGTGGATGTAGATTTAGGTTTTGACTTGGATTTCGACATAGGGGTAGAGGTCATAGGAGATTTCCCTTTGTCCCTAGGCATAATGGCCCAAAACCATACTCAACAAAGTCCACATCCGAAATCATAATTTTTACCAATTGGGGACAGTCGCTTGAGTGATGTTGTGACCTCAACATAGTGAGGATTGCTGAAGCAACCCAAAAATTGTACACATTTCTTAAGTGACATGAAGGTCGCTTGAGCAACCTAGGCGACTTTTAAAATCTACAGATCGGAAAGGTTGTTCCCCAAAACTACAAAATCAACATTTATACTATCAATAATGATCAAAACACAAAAAATAAGTCCAATACAAGTCTTATACACTCAACAAGAAGGAAATATCTCTACCTCGAAGTTGAATTGCGAGAAATGAATCTCCCAAGCAAACCCTAGCTGTTGAAATATTGAAACTTTCCAAGCAAATTACCTCCAAGACAAATAAACATCACCACGCACAAGACTGTACACCATCGAGATGTGAATGATTCTTGAAAGAATTGGCAAGAAAATGTGTACTAATCAAGGGATTTGTGGTGAGAGCCCAAGAGAGAAGAGAGGGAAATGTGGGAGAGTTGATAGAGATAAATGTGTTATGTCAAAATGCCCAAAAATCTGATTTTTATGAAAATAGAATGGGTCCCTAAATGACACCAATGCCCTTAGTCTTGCTAACATACTTCTAATCAATCCTCGAGGCTATAATCTAACACACATGACTCAAAACCAAATAATGTTCATAAATAACACTACATACATTTCAGGTAATTTGGTTTTAAAAATGAAATTTTTTCAGGTCTTTACATCCTACCCTTCTTAAAGGAATTTCGTCCTCGAAATTAGAAGTCATGAAAACATAATCCCATCTCGACAATGCCAAACTAGCATATAATAAATGTGACTCTAACAAATCCAGGAAACCACGCAAATCATACTCACACGACTCATGCATCATCAATGCTAAATTAGTCTACAATGATCATGACTCGACAAGTCCAGGAAATTAAGCAAAACGCGTCTTTGAGATTCGAAGCTTTCTGAGATTAGTTAGTCATTACTGGCATTTTGTTGGGGATTTTGCACGGTTGTCAGCTTTGATAACACGACTTACTAAAAAAGAGATAAGATTTGTGTGAGATGAGGCATGTAAGCATTCATCCAAGAGCTGGAAAGGAGGTTGACATCGCTCTAATTTTGGTGATTCCCGAGCGAGGATAGGAGTATTCAGTATATTGTGATTCTTTGAAGGACGAACTGGGATTCTTGCTAATGCAGGATGGAAGAGTTGTTGGTTCTCGTCAACTGAAGAACTATGAGCGCCTATATCCCACTCATGATTTAGAATTGAAAGCAGTTATATTTGCGCTCAAGAGTTGGATACACTACTTGTATGGCAAATAGTTTGAGATCTTCTCAAACCACAAGAGCCTTAAGTATATGTTCACTCAGAAATATCTAAATATGAGACAACGGAGGAGGATGGAGTATATGAATGACTATGGCTTTGAATTATAGTACTATCTGGGTAAGGCAAATGTGATGGAAGACACCTTGAGAAAAAAGTCACTCCACAGTCTAGTTAGTATGGTTTTGTGAGAATGAAAAATTAGTGGAAAGATTGGTGAGCATAGTTTATAGTTCAGCACAGACAGTGATAAGGCCGCCCTATTTAGCATAGTAGTCCAACCAATCATATTGGTGAGAGTGATAAAAGAACAACAAAATGACTCAGAGGCAAAGTCAATGCAGGGCCGTTTGGCTTCGAGTGAGTAGATTGATGGTTGAGTTCTTCAAACAAATTAAGGGCTGAGATTTGCTAGCAAGGTTTACATACCCGAGTCGTGCCACGATGGTGTACTTCAAGAGTTACCTCATTCTCATCTCATAGTACACCTTGGGAGTACAAAGATGTATCACGAGTTGTAGATGCAGTAAGGATGGAAGGAAATAAAACATGATGTTGCTCTATTTGTACCGAAATGTTTGTGTGTCAACAGGTTATGACTGAGCATAAGGAACCAACCAAGTTGTTACCGCTTTTGTCGGTGGCCCAGTGAAAATGGGAGCATGTGACCATGGATTTTGTGACAGGGCTTTCAAAGACACCAGCAGAGCATGATGCATGAGGAGTGATTGTTGATCGACTGACAAAGACCGCTCATTATCTTCCTATTCGCGTGATAGATGTCGTAGAGGCACTGAGTAGACTTTATATTCGGAAGATAGTCCGATTGCATGGGGTGTCCTTGTCTATCGTGTCAGATCAAGATCCCCAAATTCAATTCACGACTTTGCTCTAGCCTTTAGGGGCACTTAGGAAAGATTTGCGGATGAGTGCCACATTCCATCCTCAAACAAATGAGTAGTCCAAATGTACAATTTTGGATTCTTAAGGACATGTCAAGGGCTTGCCTCTTAGATTTTTAAGGTTCATGGGAGGATCACTTTCCACTGGCAGAGTTTGCCTACAATAATAATTTTCAGTCCAGCATTGGGATAGCTCTTTATGAGGCACTTTACAACAGGCTTTGCAGATCATCGGTATGTTGGGATGAGGCTGACTGGCCGGTAAAAGTGCGTCTTTAGGGCGCCTGCCTAAGTCAACGTTTAATTTTATAAAACAAGACTTCCCTCAAAGATTAAAAGAAGTATAGCAGAGAGTCCGGAGTGTTGATCTACAAGAAAAAGTAGTTAGGTTGAAAGATTTTGCAAATTTAGTTTTTCGACATTTTAGACGTCAACCTCAAAATTTATTTGGTAATAATTAACAACTATATTAAACTAAAAGAGGGAATAAATCAAGTTTAATGGGATAGGCTTAGTCTTCAAATTTCATTTACCATAAAATATACTAAACAATATATCCTTTTATAACTCAATCTAGATTCTGGTTAAGGATCCTAGATCGGAAAATGTTCAATGAAAATCAGTCTTTTTAGTTCAAAAGATGTGCTTCTAAATTTATTCAAGTTCAAGAAAGGGTAATCCAAAATAGGGATGACATAGGTTTAAGTATTAATATACCAAATAAATGACAATAACTAAGTAAAAGCTTAACTCTACCATTTTGTTTCTAGAAATAAGAACTTGTATGGATTCAAGAACAAGTTTGGAAAATACGTAGGAGATATTGAAAAAGGTAAGTTTTAGATAAATTTCATCCTAAGACCTACCTAACCTATGAAGATTTAGCTACTCATACTAGTGAAGGAAATAATAATCATGAAGAGAGTAAGAAAGATAAAACTAAAATATTAAGAATGATGAACTTAATTACTAACAAGAAATAAAAATCTGTTAAGAACACACAAAATTAAAAGTTAAGATTCCGTTAACTTGCCAAAAAAATAAGATGAAAAAGCAAACCAAGTAAAGAAAAGAGGAATAGAGCTTAACTTACTGACTCTTTAAATGGATAATGTCTTACAATGTTGAAGAGAAAAATATCAAGAAATGAAGAACATGAATAACTAGAGAGAGAAACTCTCAACTCTCGAACTATAACTTGAAAGCACAAAAATTGTCTAAATGTTGAGATCCACTTTTATCTCTCCCATACATATGGACATATAGGTCAATGGGGGACCAAAACAATGCTCAAATTAACCTCCTGCATGCTCTTGCAAAGAAAAATTTGTGGGGAGATATATCCCAAAAGGTGCTATAACACAAAATATCAAAATCAATATTTATTGCACATCAAACACTCTCTACCAGTAGAGAGGCATTTTTCTTTGTCTTCAACTGGCCTTCTACCAATAGGATTGGATTATCTACCGATAGAGAAGTGCACTGCCTCATTTTTACTTGTATTCCTCTACCAATAGGGGTATTGTCTCTACCGATAGGCAAGTGTAATTCAGTCTTTTACCGATAAAGACTCATTCTACCTATAGAAGTGGTGTCTGCCAATAGGTCTTCCTTGTATCAGTAGGTCTTCTTTGAAATTCAGTATTGTTTAACACTCTCCTTATAGTGCTTCATTCTCTATCGATAGAGAAGTGTTATGTTTTTAATTTCCTTGGCTTCTTTGTTCTTTCATCCCGTTTTCTCTTCTATCATTTTTAGGCCTTCTTTTGGACCTTTATCAATGTCATAAATGGTCCCGGGACCCTTGAGTCGTAATGAAGCCTTCGAATATGCTTTTAGCGCTTGAAAATCTAAGATGTAACAAAGACAACTACGCATGCAATATCAAAAAGATGTCAAATTTGATACATTGAGCCACATTAATATGTAATATAGTGCCCTCAACAAGGTTGGGAAAGGCAAAATGTTGGGGCCTGATTTGGTTCGGAAGACTACTAGCAAGGTTGTTCAAATACGATAGTGGTTACGTGCTGTAGAGAGCCATTAGAAAAGTTATGCCGATCGCAGGAGACAACCATTATTTTTTGAGGTACGCAATCATGTCTTCTTGAAAATCAAACTGAGGTGCGCGATCATATCTTCTTGAAATTCAAACCTGAAAAAGGGTTGATGCGATTCAGTCGTAGTAGAAAGCTTTCACCGATGTCTGTTGGGCCATCTATGATTCTGGAGAAAATAGGGGAGGTGACGTATCAACTTGCTTGCCACCAAGGTTGTTTGGAGTTCATGATGTGTTTAACGTGTTTATGTTGCGTAAATATGAACCCGATGCATCACATGTGTTGATTGCACTGATTTGGAGATTGAAGATGACATATCCTATGAGGAGAGGCCAATGTGGATTCTAGATACCTGATAGCAGGTTTTTCGCAATAAGACTATTCTATTGGCCAAGGTGTTATGGCACCATCACGGAGTGGAGGAGACCATGCAGGACCGAGAGTCAAAACTTCGCTCTAAATAGCTAGAATTGCTCCACCCTTGAAATGGCAATTTCGAGGACGAAATTTCTTAAGTAGGGGAGGTTGTGAGGATTTGCGGTTCGAGACTTGTTATTTTATATTTGTAATTTACTTTAGAGTCCCATGGTTTTTGTTTAATTATGTAATTGTGGCCCGTTTGCGAGGATTTTAAGTTTTGGGCCCAACGAAGATTTGTCAGAACTAGAAGTGGATTAATGCAATTAACCTTTTAATGAGTATTTAAGGCTTAATGATACTCTAATTTCAGTATTTTTAAAATTTGGACAGCTTTTTAGTAAATCTAAAAACTTTAGTTTTGGTAGAAGAGGCTAACACGCCAGTATACGAAGGAATCTCGTGAAGCTTTCAATTGGAGAATTATTGATGTTGCCAAGAATTTCAAGTATAGCCCATGATTAGTCATACATGCAAAGAGTGTAACTTCAATATTTGATAGTGTTTTCATTATTCTTTTTTATTAAGGTAGGATTTCATATTGATTTTATTGAGATATTGCTTAGATCTTGTTTAAATCATGAGTACACGCATTATTTTCTAGTGTGATCGACTCATGCATGTTCTGTGTACTTTTTGAGGTGTTTTGGACAATGATGTTGCAGAAACAAAGGCCAAAACGAGATATGTTCAATAGAATAAAATCTGAAAAATTACTTAGGCCGCTAGATCAAACTCTAGCCACTGGAGCAACCTCCTTAATTTTTTAGCATTTAATTTTGGACAGTGGACTTGTTTTTGGCAATCGAGCGGCCTCCCTAAAGCTAGAAAAAAGTTTTTTTTTTTAATCTTTGGCTTGGTTCTTGCCTTTCGGTCCATTTGTGCTTACTGTTCAGGTTTGGAACTGTACGTTAAGGGATCATATGATTATGCGTTAATGGTAATAACATTATATTGGCGTCTTTGTAATTTTGGCAGTGAAAGTCCATTTGAAATATTACCAAGTTGAAGATGTCCCGATGGTTGTAGGTTGCCCGTGAAATCGATATAGGGTGCCCAATTCTTTGAGTAGGCCCGCGGTGAAAGAGGATTGTCAGATTTATGCAGAGTGCCCGTTGTTTGTGGGTAGGCCTACAGTGAGACACCGTTAAATGATTGCATGAGTTGCATATCGAGCATGTTGTTGATGGTTTCTTTTAGTTATTTATTCATGCTGATTATATTATGATATTGATGTGAGCATGATTTAGTCAATATGTTGATGGTTCAATATGATTTTCTACTTAAGTCACGGCTTATTTTTTGTGTAAATTAATCATCTACAGGTGATGATGTTGACTTGAGGAGTTAGACCTCATAGTGAAGATATATGGGGTTTTAGTAAGGGTTTTCTTTATGACAGTTGTTTTCATGTTCTATATGTTTCAGAGATTGACTAGTTATTTGGGCAATGTGGACCTGTATTTGTCTATTTGTTAAATTTTTTAGATTTGACATATTTACTGTTGAGATGTTGGTTAGTAGTTTAAGGAATATGTTTTTTGTTGAGCTTTATTTTTGTTGTATCGTTCTATTATTTATTTCATACTCTTGAAGTGCGGAATGTGACATCTCAAATGGTCATTGATAGTTGACGATGATCTCGGATCAGTGTTAGGGTCCTTCATTTTTTAGGTAAAAGGTATTGGGAACCTTGGGAACTTGCCTTGGCACTCATAGACTGGAATTGTACTTTTGTTCTCCCTAAGTACGTGGTGTAATTGAAAGAGTAGTCGAATACGAGTGGAGTGTCTTGAAATTGAATCTCATAGATCTTGCTCAGGAGATCAAGATTTGCCTCTCTTAAAGCTTGGAATAACCTGGCACACTTGGAATAGGAAAGGGAAATAATGAATGTGCTATCATGAAGAAAAGATCAACTATAATAAAATAAATCGAGAATGAATAGAAGCACCTATCACTCCTCTCTATCTCTTGGAACATGGTACATCACTTCTTTGTCGGAACCGAACTCAAAGTTTCCTTTTATAGATAAGAAATCATTGGCGCTCTTGAGTTAGAAGGAGTTCTAGAATATGAGTTCAACTCAGCAGACATGGAAAATAATACCGTCAAGACTTCTTATTTTGCTTAATTGGTGTACGTCCCAAAGATGTCCTCAAATTCAAAGTCAAGGTTGTAGGCTTCTTTCAGTCGTATCATTCCAGTCTTCTAAAAAAGTTGACTAACAGAGTGAGGTCAAACTCGTTGAAAAATTGAAATAGGAAAGAATGTAGGGGGAACCGAACACTGCCGTCTATAATGGTGACAACGGGGACGTGAATTCAATCATTCCTTGGGGTCAACGCCACCCTATGCAAAAGATGTTTTAACTACATATCATCTGGGATTCAATACTCCTCTCTGAAGCCCTAATTGAATCTTCATGAGCAAATGTAACTCAATATTTGTCAAAAGCCATACTTTGATACCTAACAAGGAGATATGTGCCTACGATTAGGGCTTGGTCGATATTGTGTTCTTTCAAAGCAAGGACATGCTGCAGAGTACGATACATAGAGTTATTAGAACTAGTTTGTAGAGGCAGTGGGTGGGCCTCAATGAGAGACCCACCAGAAGATTGACCAGAGACTAAGAAATAAACAGAGCCAACAATAACAACAAGCAAGATAGAGCAACCACACGGTTCACGATGGATGGAAACAGAACAATAAGAAAGAGAGAGAATAAACAAACTTGAGAATCACTAAGGCTAAGTGCTTCTTGCTACAGAAATCTTTCAGGATCAAAGAGGAGACATGACACAGTACTCCAACAATCTCGAATGTAAAGATTGGAAGGAAATTGAGTGCACTGTGGAACTTGGAGGAGATTTGAGAATTTTGGGAACTCAAATAATACAACGGGGTAAAAGTAAAAAGGAAAAAGATCGATTCGGAAGGCTAAGTTAGAGGGAATCCTAAAAGATGCATTTTAAAAAGCCAGCAGAGAATTGGGGCAACATTACATCTCAACCTCTCGTTGTCTGATGCATGACATCACATTTAAGGTGAGGAGATAGTTCGTGTGCTTTTCAAAGCTGATGCATGTGCGTGTTCTTTTGACTGATACCAGTAGAGTGGATGATTGACGCATGTCCCCCACACTTCTTAGGGAGCCAAGCTTGCCTGTATGGGAGACACCATCATCTATCTTTGTTCGAGCTGACGTATTCGTTGTTGAAACAATAGTGGAAATCAACACCTCACCGCTCAAGCCGAAGAGGAGTTTAGGGGCTAATATGGAGGACCAAATCGGGATGAGGTTATGGGCGGAACACAAGTGAGATTGCGGTAGGAGACAAACGGAGCCCAATGTTGCCATCTTTTTTTCTTTTGTAGGCTAGATTGAGCCAAGACCAAGCCCATGACACATAGTGCCTCCAGCCCAACCCAAGGGCACACTTCATGGGTCTAGGCCAAGTTAGTGCCCAATTTACTAAGCTCAGCAGGTTGGCATCTGAACAGGTCGGACCAAACTCAGACCATTCCCTTGAATCATAATGTTCCCCGCAAGCCCAAAGGATGCTTAACCTATATGGCCAAGCCGAATTCGTTTACAACATATTGGAGTCCACTTTGCAGATGGGTTTATAGATTGCAGCACGTGATGTGCGAGCCGAAATCCATTGTCATTGGTTGATGTAATAACTGAATTCTATTGTGGGTGATTGTTACAAGGGAGTGTGCTCCGCACTTGCCAATCTAAGCTTAAAACTCAAGTTAAAAAGTGTATAAAAGGAACAACACTGGGAAGAGTATGGTAGGCATGACCTTCTAAATCCTAGCTTAGTACTTTCCTTTCTATTCTTCTCCAAGTACTGACTTAGGTATCAGAGCGCTTCTCGGCTAACCTCCGGTCGGTGGACACTAACCTTTGATTCTAGTTTGAGATCTAGGTGCTCTATATTTGAAGCAAACGGAATCGTGAGTGAAGTCATAATACATAATAAAGGGCTCCACAATTACTATAGAGCTTGGACTGAAGTATTTTTTGCTCAAGACAAATGATATTATTTGATATACGATCTTTTGTAAGTATTTTTGTTAATTTTTCATGTTTCCTCTTTCTTCCCAATTTCATTATCAATTGAAAAAAAGATTAAAAAACGACAATGACATTAATACTTAATAATTTGGACCAAAAAATTTCACCTACGAATGCATAATAAGCTGGAAATGTTAGCCCTTAATTAATAAGGAAATCGATGTCAGATTTAGCGGCCTGGAAGAGGAGGTTGTATGCCTTCTCGGAGGGATGTATCGAGTCCCAAAATACATACTTTGACGCATCAGAGCAAACATACGATGCCCGGTTGCACATGAATGATGTTTCCAGTATGCCACTCCCACAACAGCCACTCTTAACCTCAGCAAAATCTAAAACAATAACAAAAAATTATTATTAGCAAATTCATGATTTTAAATTCGAGTATTAGGACAGTAACACTAAATCCGATTTAAGATCCATATCGAAAGGCCGAGTGACATATAGAGAAGAAAAGGAAATGAAAAAGGAGAAGAATCCACTCACCAGAGTTTGAGTTTTGGATAATCATGTCAGAAAGAGGCCCATATATATCAACATAAACAATTCGTACACCAGAATCTGATAGGTTTGATTGCATGCTACTAAGGTTTGTTTGGAGCATCGTATTGTGTTGTCTAGCAACTGAGGAGAAAAAATCGACACAACCGCGTTCTGCAACTGCCTTATCCGAATTAAGGGTGATGACTATGGGCAGACAACCCATTGGTGGCAATCCAACCACTCCTATTCTTACAGCCCCTTCCTCCAACAACCCCTGCATGAATGAAAAAACATCGGAAAACATCATATTTGCACTTGATTTCTTGATAAATTTTCAGGGTCTTTTTTCTCTTACTAGTTGGTCGGGTAACTTGTGTCATAAAGACAAGTTTTCAAAAAAAGTCATACCGTGTGGGTCATATCATGTGGAACTTAACTATAAAGTGTTGTTTGAGTGATAAATCCAATCATGATGAGAACTAAAAAGATTTTTATTTCGCTTTATTATTTTGATAAATGTATAGTATTTTTAAAATATTTTTTCATTCGCTTTATGATATATATTAGTGATAGCCCAAAGGCCCGACATGTTTATTATATTTTTAAAATGGTTTTTCAAAACTCTACGTCAAATTTATCGAGAATTCGTCCCGTGGATGCGCGTTTTGTCAATAATTATGATGAATTTATAAGAAGAAATGAGAAATTATGATTAAATTTTCTCATTTGTTATTGTTTGATTTTAGTCTGACAATCAAGTGATTTGATGATCAAAATAGGTACACATTGGACAACAATCATATAATCGTACGTCAATGTTAGTCCTCAGGTTCCTAAATACATTATCATTAATTTTTTAAAATTTGCAATTGTATTTATGAAAAATCTATTTAATTATCGTGGGCTGATTTGGCCAAACTAGATTAATTGGATTATCTAGATTATATGGGGTTTTAATCCAGCCCATTTGGGCTAAATTATTTACTCAAATAATCTGGATTAATCTAGCTCCAAACACAACATAACCAACATATCCACAAATAATTTAGTCCAAACACTTTGAGCTAGATTATTCCGTCCGGCACCCAACATAATCCAACAATCCAATAATCCCATAATCTAGTTACGCCAAATGGACCCCATATTTATGAAAATGCTTCTACAAACAATTAATCTACTTCTCTTGAGTTTTACAAAATGAACCACGAAGATAAATATTTTAGGCTTGGAATAAAACTAGGTTTAATGGATCTACCTGTTTATCACTTTTGACTATTTTCATGCTAATCAAAATCTACAAAAAAAAAAAAAAAAAAAAATTCATTCATTTCACTCTAATTAACGGATCCTTACATTTAAGTGCTACATTTTTCTAACAAACGATCGGCAAGGATCAAAATATAATGATTTCACAAGTAGTGTTTTCTAAATATTACACATTTATGATCAAATGGAATGATTATTCACCACAAATACTGGGGATTGTTTGGCAATTAAAGAAATACAAAGCCTATGCACATCAATTTATTGTATATAAATTCGGATACAGATGTACGTATTTGGTATCATTTAATACGCGTGATGTCCACAACATACTAAGGGCTTTAAGTGAATCGGATAATCTAAATATATATATCACTATTCGACTGTATTCATCAAAATCTATTCACATAGATAGTAGTTCTCTTGAGGAAATATAATGTTTATAGAAGTGAAACCTGCATGAATTGCTCGACTCTCTGCAACAAGAAATCTCTGTAACTTGGGAGACTGTAGCTCTTCCGCCGGATTGGGACAGTAAAATAATTGACAACATAGTCATTTGTACCTGCACTAACAACGTACAGTGCATTTTTTACCAGATTTTTTGTTCTTTCTTTACCTATCTCCAGCTCCACCCTCATTTGATACTCTTTGAAGTACTCCAGTTGCTTTGGCAGTGAGATTACATTCTTAAAAAAAACACACAAAATATAACCCAAATCAGCCTACTTAAAAACTCCAAATTGATGATCAACGTAGCAGCATGATTATACGAAAAAAGTGCATGATGGCATGAGAGAGAGAGAGGTTGTAAAACAAACCAAAGCTGGGCTCGTTTTATATATGATGGATTGCTGCGTAAACTGTGAAGAAATATACCATTTTAACGAATAATTGTGGTCATTAATTTCATGAACTCGGCTTGAACTCCGTTTTTTATATAGTGGCCGAAGAATGAAATAATCAGCTCGACTCAATACGTTTACCAACCGATCAATAGAGATAAAAAGGAGAGAGAGAGAGAGACGGACACTTAATTGTGGTGTAAGTGGGTCAAATCCTGATCCAGCTGAGGCGAAACTCACTCCGGTCATTAGCTCTTCAATGCCAAGAGTTGGGTCTAAATATGGAGGCACATACTCTTTGATTCCCACATAGCTAGCTGCATTCGAAAACACACTTTCCCCTTCAACATCACTTTCTTAATTTTATACAAAAGAAAAAAAAACCACCAGCAAATTACTTAAACAAGAGTAAGAAAGTGTAACAAACTCACCAATGAAGTCATATGCGAGCCGTCCATTGGTAAACCTTCCGGTTGGAACCTGATTTGGAAAATCTCTCCCATAAGGAAGGAAATTGCTCTTGAAAATAGTTCTTATGTAGTTGTTGTTTCCAGGGTCAGCTGTTGAGTCTCCAAACACAAAAATGGCAGTAACTGAATTGTTCACAGCCTTTTCATTTTCTAGCGCTTGTGTTTTAACAGCTTTGGTTATGACGACCCAAACAAATGGAAGAAATAAAAGAGAAAAAAACTGAAAATGGAGAATATTTGATGAATGTTTGTGAAAGGAACTCATATTGGTGAGACTGATTGGAAAACAGAGGAAAAAAGCTGATTATATAGAAACACAGTGAGTTTGTATCCAGTTTTTTTCGATCTTCTAGTTGGGGTGTGCTTAAAGAAAAATACTACCCTTGGATTGTCTTCTGGGTTGATGTGGTTGGAAAACCAAATTTCTAATGCAATTCCCAACCACCTTGAGAAAGTTAATTTATTTGGTGATTATATTGACAAGAAATATGGTATATCAGAAAAAGAAGTGTCTTGAGTTTACACTTATGAAGTACATTGCATATTTCTATGGTCTACCTTAAACAAAGCAGAGTCACTGTAACGCCTCCATTTTTTATGATTCATTATTGGGTATAATGCACTGACCTCCCTTGAGGTTTCTTACAATTTCAGGGACCTCACCTCAGATTTCAAAAAATACAATCATCTCTCTTATTTTGGAAACTATTAGATCATTACCCTGGCCGTTAGTTCTCATTAGTTCATTAGTTTTGTTCTTAGATTTGATTATTTTGCTCTTCCTTCGCACTCACTTCCTTAATATTTTTTTCAATAATTTTCTTTTGAGAAAAATTTATGCTATTTTTTTAGATCTAAAGATTAATGGATTATCGTGCATATTTAAAAAAAATTATTTGCATCAACTCAAAAAAGTAAGGGAAAAAATTGGTGCTAAAATTTTTAAAAAAAATTTATCTTACATAACTTTTTAAAATTTTGATACTAATTTAAAAAATTTGCTTACTTCTTTGAGTTCGTGCAGATAATTTTTAAATCTATTTACGAAAATACTTTAATATTTTGATCCGAAACATTAGCATGAATTTTCATAATAAAAAATATATTATAATATATGGAAAAAATAATTGGTCTACTCATCGCTAAAAAATAAAAGTTTATTTGTTAATATTAAAGTAGATTATTCAGACTAATTTACGTGCACCTCGATTAAAATTTGAAGAAAAATAAAATAAGTTTATTTCTAAAATAAAAGTTCTTGCAATATTTTATTATTATATCCTTATCGAACAAACATACAATATTTTGAAATATTTATTCTTTTAAAGTTATAGATTTTTTCACGGTATATTATTATCTTTATGAGATACTTGCTGCTAATAAAAATTGTCAAATCTTAAAAATATTCCTCAAAAATAATTATTAAAAAAATTAAGAGAGTTAGTGTGACGGAATGACAAAATGGCCAAATTTAAGGACAAACCTAATGGATGTTAATGAAAATTAACAACAAGAGGTAATGATATAATATTTTCCAAAGTAGATGATCACGATTGTATTTTCTGAAACCTCAAGAGAGGTTCCTACAATTGTCAGAAACCTCAGGGGAGGTCATTGCATTTTACCCTTTATTATTAGTAAAAGACATTGCTAGAGTATTTTTTTGACATTATTTGTTCTTTTCAAAGGAAGAAAAATAAAATTGTTCAACTTCCCATGAAAACATCATTTAATTCATGTCGTCAAAACAACCGACCCAACCACAAAACTTAATTAATGGTTTGCAGAACTCATTAATCAAAACCGATCGATGATTGTTTTATATTAAAAAGGAAACTAAAGGACTTCCCAAAATCTTGCCAACGACTTCTACTGATACAACTATTACTATTGGACTTCCCATATATTCAAACCTTGGATTAACTTCATCTCAACATGTTCTTCTCAGGACTTGGCATGAAATCTCAGAAGCGCCAACGGTTACACCATGAGCAATAATACTCGCTGAAACAACGAAACCTTACCTCATAATAACAACAATCATATAACAAAATATCCCACAACAGGTGCATGAAAGAATAATTCATAACAGTAATACATGCAATGAGGACGTGCATACATCTTTTGTAATGAATTCGTTGATTTCTCTTTATTATATCTTGTTTTACTTCCATACACCAAGCAATTCCATACACGATGCTCCCGGACATTAAGCTCCCATATATGCTTCTCCCAAGGATAAGACTTGTCTCAAGGCATTAACACGGCTAACATATCATATAGTTCATAGACATTGGCATGCTAATCAACATCCTCAACCCAATCCTTAACATTGTCTATAATGGGACATTTATCACATACTTTGGTAATGTTATCGACACCCTAATTGTTGTGACAACGGGCTCTCATATGTTGGATGGATTATGATGTGGCAATTATCACGTGCTTTGGTAATGGTGTCAATGTCCCTGTTATTATGACAAGAGATTCTAACACGCTTGCTGGTTAATGATGTATATTTGGTAATGTTATACGCGCCTGACTATCAATGGGCTCTAACATGTTTTTAGGAAGTATGATTGACTTATAAATTACTCTTGGACATATGATATTATCTTAACTATCAATTTAATGTTATTGTCTTGCACTTATGTGTTACTGTTTCTGTATAACTGTTCATCCATTATTATTATCATATACATAAATTTGGGTATAAGGATTGAATTGTTTACCGAGTTTAATCGCTCATGGTGTCATTTTCTGCCACTAGCTTTTTATGCTATGTACCAGAGACGAGAGTGCGCACCCGATGTACTTGACCGATAACAACAACGTACTTCACAGAGCCCTAGTTCAGATAGTATAGTGTAGTTGTCACACTCTCGATTTTCAACATAATATCACAATAATATATATTAAAAGAAATCTCGCAACACTCAAAGATTCACCCATGATCCCAAAATATTTCATTCAATGAAGTACGGAAGTCAAATCTAGAAATATTACAACAAAAGTACTCCCAGTTCAAAAAGAAATTCCAAAATAAAACATGAGTCAATCGTCTTATACTTCTTCTGAAAATAAAGTACAGAATTGAAAATGAGTTACAATACATCTTTTCAAAAAAATTTAATACAAAGATGCTAGGTAACTATAGTCAATGTCTTCAAAATTATGCAGCACCTTATGCAATCACGCACCACATGCTAAGTCTCCGGAATTATACCTGAAAGGGATAGGGTGAGCTTACAAAGCCCAGTAGGAATGTCTATGCCAATGTCACACGCATACATATAACATGGCATAAGGCACGAGTGATATAAAAAAAATGATGTACAAGTAGTGACATTAAACCGATAGTAAATGATACACTTTCATCCAAATTAATCTCACGATTCAAGACTCCGTTTTGTCACTATCCTTAGCTATTTTGTTATTCGATAAATTCCATTCAAATCTAATAATCGATAGCGACTCCTCACCCGAAGGTGGCGCAATATAAATAAATTCCTACTAGCACAATTCCCTCAGAAAGCTAGTCAAATTTCATAACTAGCACCGCTCCCATAAGGAGGCTAACAACATTTTTCATTTCACTAGCACCGCTCCCATCAGAGGCTAGACCACGATATTATGTTCCCTAGCACATCTCCTCACGGAGGCTAGACCATTACGCCTTGTATTAAATGCGTAAAAACCATAAGCCTACAATGTAGGTATTTCACAATTTATGATTTCACGTATTTCTCACAAATACTCGTCATGTACAAATTTCATGTCTATTTAAGACAAAACATCACACATAGTGCCCTAAGTCATTTTCAACTCTCCAATGTCATATACAAGTATGATTCAACCCAACACCAAGACAAACCCAATCCAAGAAAAAGATAACCCAACCAAAGATGGAAAAAAAGTGATTTAACACCGGAATCGAAAAACGGAAACACAAATCTAAGAAAAACCCAACATGAAGGGATATAGAACAAAACTCCACAAAACATTCAAAAAGAGGAGATATGGGTCAAAACATATTGAAAACCCATAAATAGAAGAGAAAACATCCCTACCTCAAAGTTTAGATCAAATGAGTTGAGCTTCCAAGCTTGAGCAACAATGGAGGTGGAGATCTCCCAAGATCTTGCTTCAAGTGAAAATAGTGCTTCAAATCTTCAAATATCCACTAATCTAGAAGTATTAGTGGTAGATCTTGAAGGAATTTGGGTTTAATCAAGAGGATCAAGGATTTGGAGGAAGGGTTTGGTTGGGGAAGAAGACCCCTTAGAGAGAGAGAGAAAGAAAAAGCCCTCTTTGAAAAAGTTAGAAATCTATCAAAAAATCAAATTTTTGCCTTTAAAACGCACGTCCAGGATCTGACCAGAAGATCTGACTGGATGGTCTAAGATCTAACCGGTCGGATCTCCTCACTGACCAAAATTTTCAAAATTTCTAGGCAAAATCGAAATCTGACCGGAACATCTGACTGGTTGGACACAAATCTGACCGGTCAAATCTACCTTCTATCCAAATTTTTTTTTTTCAAATCTGACTGGATAGATTTTAGAATCTGGCATGTTGGTCCAAAATCTGACCTGATGGTCCAAAGATCTGACCCATTCGATTTTCACCCATTTTTCACTCCCCATTTCACTTCAAACATTATTTTTTTTTTTTTCAAAGATAAAAGGAAAAAATTAAAACCATGGACAGATAGACCAATTAATTTAGGTTGGTGAGAACCCAACCAATACAACAGCCATCAAAACTCCCTACCACACCATCTCTAACAATGAAGCCCTAGACAGTCACCGACCGCCACCTACTGGAGCAAAATCAACCACCTGATCTTCGATTCCCCACCGTTCTGACCTGCAGCAAGCCACCATGAACGAGGCCCTTCATATTATACGCAATGTCCACAGTAGAGAAGGGTTTAATTTTCAAACGGTCCAAAGCCCAGGTAAACACTCTCACCTTGAATGCCTCTGCAAAATGACCCCACTTTGGCTTCGAATTAGTAAACGTAGCTTTGTTTCCTGCAATCCAGATGGACCAGATCAACATCCCCGGGGTTGCTCTCCAAACCAGAAGCGGCCACGGATCCGATTTTCTTCTCACGGTCCATTCTGACCACCAGGTAAACAGATTCGATACTGAACTGGGGGTAGCCCATTTAACATCCCACCACGCTAACACTTCACCCCAGATTCTCCACACTGGGTCACAATGCACCAGTAAGTGGTCTTGCGATTCCACTACCTTCTCACAGAACACACACAAAGCTTGATTGTGGGGGATAATTCTCATAATAAGAAGAGACTCTCCAGATTTGACTCTTCCTTTCCATGCTAACCAAGAGAAGAAATTGACCTTAGGAGGGCACTTGGCTTTCCAAATGCACGAGGGAGGCTCAGAGAGAATCTGGCCTTGCCCTACCTGTATGACATCCCTCATCTCTTTAACCGAAAACAACTCTCCAGAGCCCTTCCTGAAGATCATCACATCTTCTTTGCTGGCCCTGTGAAAACCCAGAGAATTCCATCTATCCGTAAGCTCCTGGAGCTCTCCCCTCTCCCATGAATATAAAGATCTTCTAAAGTTTAAAGATGTCTCCAACTCAGTCCCATTAAAGATCCTAGCCATCTTCAATTGTTTATCAACCACTATCCGGAAGATACGTGGGAATTTTGTACACCAAAGTTGGCCATCCTGGTCCCAACAATCCAACCACAGCCTAATGGTCTCCCCATCCCCCACCCTAACTCTTAGCTGATTCCTGAAGCTTTCAAAGGTCGTGGGATCCTTTGATTGAATAGACATAATACCCCTCCAGATGGGGGACCCTCTGTTGGACAGCCCCTCAGTAGGAAACCAAGCTTCCCCATGAATTCTGCTCACGTCACACACCACCTGCCTCCATAGACTCTCTTTCTCTCTCGCAAACCTCCACCACCATTTAAGAAGCAAGGCAGAATTCGCAATCCTGCAGTCTATAACCCCTAGACCCCCCTGAGACTTAGGTCTTAGAATAGTCTTCCAATTAACTAGGGGTATCTTCTTATCCCCACCTGCACCCCCCCTTAAAAAGTTCCTCTGGATTTTATCAATCTCAGAGGCAGTCTTGACTGGGAGTTTTAATAGAGAAAGATAGTATATTGGGAGGTTGTTTAGAACCGCCTTGATCAGAGTGATCCTACCCCCAGCTGAGAGGAATTTCCTCTTCCACGAAGCCAGCTTGGACCTACATTTCTCCAGCACTGGGTACCAGGTTGAAGACCTACTGGGATTAGCCCCTAGGGGGAGACCAAGATATTGAAACGGGAGGGTAGAAATCTTACACTTTAGAGTCCTACTGCACTCCATGAGAAAATCCTCCTCCCTGCCCACACCGCAAATTGAAGACTTTTGATAGTTAATCTTGAGTCCTGAGATGATTTCAAATCCCCTCAAAACTTTCTTAATTACCCAAAATTCCTCTAATTCTCCCTCACAAAACAGCATAGTATCGTCTGCAAACTGGAGATGAGTTATAATTCCCGAAGATTCACCCAGCTTTGCTCCTGTAAATAACTTCAGCTTGCTAGCTCTTGAGAGTAGAACATTAAGCCCGTCTGCAGCCAAAATGTATAAAAACGGGGATAACGGGTCTCCTTGCCTGATCCCTTTCTCCATCTTAAACTCCTCTGTTGGTGAATCATTGACAAGAACAGAAAGGGTTGGGGTCGATATACACTCTCTAATCCAGGTTATCCACATATTAGGAAAGCCAACGCTCCTCATAACTTGTATAACATAATTCCAGTTGAGTTTGTCATAAGCCTTCTCAAAGTCCAACTTAATAATCACCCCCTTCTTCCTCCGCCTCTTCCAATCAGAAATCACTTCATTTGCTATCAATACCCCGTCTTGAATTCCCCTGTTTCCCACGAAAGCTGATTGGGTGTTTCCTATCAGAATAGGCATACACGTAGCCAACCTACCAGCCAGAACTTTGGCTAGGACCTTATAAACACTAGCAATTAGGCTAATAGGCCGAAATTCAGAAAGGTTGGACGGATTAGAGACTTTAGGAATAAGAGTAATAAAAGTTGAGTTAATCCCTTTAACAAGTTTCCCATTCAAGAAGAAATCTGAGAAGAAGCCCATAACACTGCCTTTAATTAAGTCCCAACACTCCTTGAAGAAAGTCAGATTGAAACCATCTGGCCCCGAGGCTTTATTTCCGTCAGATTTAGCTATAACCTGCCACACTTCCTTTTCTGAAAAGGGACTCGTCAGATTCTCCCCCATAGACTGAGAAATATGGTTGTGATCTTCCAATTGCAAATTCGGTCTGATCCTCCACTCTTCTTTAAACGCTTTTCTAAAGTGATCTAAAACTCCCCTATTAATATCTGTAGGATCTACCACCTCCACACCCCACAGACGAATACAATTAATTGAATTAAGACTTTTCCTTCCTGAGGCTATAAGATGGAAAAACTTAGTATTATTATCTCCTTTCAAACTCCAAGCAAGCCTGGATTTCTGAAGCCACATTCGATCATTAAGTCTGCTTAGTCTCCAAAAATCCTTCCTAGCAACCAACAGACGGTCTGCATCCTCAGCTGAGAGTTGAGGAACGTCTTCTGCCTTGAGCTCAATATTGGATATGATTACTTCTGCCTCCTCTAGCCTGAACTTTAGATCATGAAACTCTTTCTTACTCCAATTCCTGAGAGCTTGCTTGGTCGCTTTTAACCTTTGGATAAGTTTGAACCCTGCCCAGCCTTCCTCTTGACTACCCTCCCAAGCATCCTCCACTACCTTCTGGAAACCCTTGTGAGAAGTCCAGACGTTGAAAAATTTAAAGGGTTTTGGTCCCCAATCCCTGATATCATCCTTTAGGAGGATAGGGCAGTGATCTGAAACTAATCTTGCCAGCCCCCATTGCTTAAAGTTGAACCATTGAGACCACTCCGGGTGTATCAAGAATCTGTCCAGTCTACTCCACCTGGAATTAGACTCCCCGCCAGCCCAGGTAAATTTTCTACCCACCAAGGGCAGATCCACCAGCTCCATATCATCAATGAACTTGTTGAAATCTCTCATACCCCTATCTCTGCAACCCTCTCCTTTCCTTTCCTCCAAAGAAGTCACCTCGTTGAAGTCGCCCCCTATACACCAAGGGACAGAGAAATTATCTCTGATTCTCACCAGATGATCCCACAAAACCCTCCTATGTATAGCCTCATTAGGGGCATATACATTAACCAGCACACATCGCGTCTCCCCTAAAATAGACCCCTCCAACAGGATAAAGTTTCTATTTGCACAACACGAATTGACTTTAAATTTGGAAGGATTCCAAATACACAAAATGCCCCCTGCCGCCCCAACTGCTTCAACTTCTAAGAATTCAAAATCCTCATTCCCCCATAAGGAGTTCACCCAGATTCGATCAATACTAGAGCTTTTAGTCTCTTGCAAGAAAACCACATCCGCTTTATTCTTTATAATTATCTCCTTCACTCTCCTCCTTTTCTCTGGCTTACCTAGCCCTCTAACATTCCAGGATAGAACAATCATTAGAATGGGAAAAAACCTTAACCTTACCTCCAAGGTTGGACAGCCTAATCTGCCACCACCTTCCCCCTGACTCTTTCCTCTTCTCCCTTCTTCTGATCTAACACCTCCATATCCACCAAATGGGAGATAGCTTCTGCTTCCACCTCAGGGCTTGGAACAAAAACTCCCAGCCTTTTGCAAAGCTCCCAAGTGTCTTTTGCTTCTTTAAGAATGATATTATTCCTATTGCTGATATCCTCTGATGAGATAGAAATAGCTGGGTGTAACATTGAACGATCTTTCCTTTTCGAACCCTTCTTCTTTCTGGGACCCGATTTACCCAACTTTCCCCTTTTCAGCAAGAAGTTGAGGCTGCCCAATACTTCTGACACCGGCTTCTTCTTCCTGGAAAGCTTCCTCCTGCTAATCTCCTTCACTGTCTGTGGGCCTGATAGTAAAGGGCCTGGTTGGGAAATAGATATCTGGTCAGAAAAGCAATCTTTGTTCCCTCCCTCCACGCAAACTGGGCTCGTCAAATCCAAACCGCCACCAGTTGACAGCTTTGGGCCCACCGTTGACCTGCCCCTATTCCTGGCAAACACCCTATCTTGACTACTCCTGCTATCTAGAGCCCCACCACCCAGCCCCTCATTAATGCGCTTGTACCCCTTAAGATTTGAATCTTCTTTTTGGGTGTCCACCTGGACTGACTCTTCAACCCATGACTGAAGAGATAGGCCTAAACCACTCTGATCGCTGACATGGCATGGCTCTTTCTCTGCTTCCAAAATTCCCGAAATATCCCTGCCCGGCCCAGATTTGACTATTTCGCCCTCTTCTTGTTCTGATGGAACTCCTTCAAACTCACCCTCTGCGATTGGAATCTCCAATCTGTGTATATTACCTTCCCTATTGTGCTCCTTGTACATCCTTTGATCTTCAGCAATCCTCACTGAATAGAAGGATCCATTGCATCTAAGATTCACACCTTGACTAATTGTCTCCAACTGATTGGTTTTAATAAGGACCTTCCCCACGAACAGATCCTTTTCTTTAATGGTATCTTCATCTAAAGAGATCACCTCCCCCCAAATGCTTCCAATCTTAGTAAACGTATCCCGATTCCAAAGATGAAAAGGCACGCCATAGCACTGGAGCCACACAACTCTCTCAGAACTAAGCACATGTTGAGGGTTCCATATAGACAAGTTCACGAACCAAGGCCAAAGAAAAACTAACCTCCCATTGTTAAATTCATTTTCCATCTCAGCCACAGATGGGAAAGTTATAATCGCATTCAATCCTCCAGCTGAACGCAGGGATATATGCATCCCTAGCTCCTGTTTAATCTTCTCCCTAACTGCTCCCCAACTCCTGGGGTCTTTAAGCTCTCCCACTATACTTCTCCAAGCCCACCCAGTTCCTTTCTCCGAGACATCAATGGAAATATCCCCATCCTTTGGAAATTTGACATCTCCTTTGACTACTTCCACAAAAGATTTGGTTCCCTTGTCTGAAAAAGAATGCATTCTTCTGTTGAATTTGCCCTGATCACCTATGGTATTGGTTTGAATCCCCTTTGCACTGATACCCCTTTCCACCTTATCCCTCCCTTGAACTACCTTAGTATTAATGGCCTCTGGTTTCCAAGGATATTTCGCAATACGTACATGGATAGCCTTCCCCCGAACCATCATACCATTCATCTCCTTAATGGCCCTGTTGGCAGCTTCCATGGTGTTGAATCTGATAAACCCAAACTTGGTATTGTTCCTCGACCTCTTAGCTGGAATGGAAACCTCCGAAATCTGGCCAAATCCTTTAAACAACTGCAGTAGCCACTCCTCATCCATAGAATATGGTAGATTATCCACGAAGATAGAAACTACCTGTAAAAATTTCTCTGCACCCATATAACTCTCCCTCCTGATCTGTAAATGTGTCCCAGCCTTCCTCCTAGTGACCAAAGTCCAGCCAGATGATGATCCTTCCTGATTCTCCCGCACCTTCCTCTTCCCTTTCCTTGGATCTTCACCCTGGGTCCTCTCTCTCTCTCTCTCTACACATTGTTTTTTTGCGATTTTACATTTTTTCACTTCAAACATATTTAATCACCAAATTTATGTCGTACACTTCAATATGGATCAATTAATGACCTTTTGATCGTATAAATTTATGAAATTTCCGGGCCCTTACAGTAGTGCTATGAAATCGCGATGTAAAATCCTTTTTAAAAAATTTCCTTTTAAAAGGACTTTATTTTGATATTTTTCATTATTTTGCAATACAAACATGTATTTTCTTTTCTTATGAAAGTTTGGAGTTTGGAAAAGACTGTCTCCGAGAATCAGGGATTATAAATGGGTGGTGGCTTCAACAGCCTCAGTGAGTTATGGGTTGACTTACCTCAACAGAAAGAAAAGGAAAAAAAAACGATCGCACAACTATTAAGATTGTTCATATATAAAATATTATGAAACCTCTGCACTATTTTATTATTTTGATTGCTGGACGAATAAAAGGTTCCAAAAGCGAATTAAGAGTAAGGATGGGGCAAATTGAAGGTTCCTTTACGTTTAGATTTGGAGAAGACGAAAATATTGCAATTTGCACATGCATGGTTTGACGTACGAAGGAGAAGGCGTTGTCATTGAATGCTCCCAAGTCCCAACACCATGTGAGTGTGGGATATATCATCTCACTATAATTGTGTTAAATCTAAAATTCAATTCATATTTTTATATTTTTTTTAATTCATCGCGTGGATATGAATAATTGATCCCAAAAGTTGTGATAAAAAATCATATGAAAAACCATTAGACGTCAAACAGTACTCATAATTGTGTTGACCGGGACTATTCTAGAGAGTGAAATTACAAAATTAACAACCACTCTCCTTCAGGGTCGAGTCTTCCTCTATCACCACGTTCTCTTGATGAAGCTGATCTACAACCATTAGAATGGAACAAATAAAATCAAACAAAATAAGCCGTAAGACAAGGAGATGTAACATGTTGCGGTATTCAATGGCGCATAAATAGAAAAAGCGACTTAACTATATAACCAAATTGAAGAACCAAAATAGGCAACAATCAGATAGAGACAAAAATTTATTCAATTTTCTTGGAGTAATATTTCAAAGAGTCTCACCATCATACATTAATGTGTGTTAATTTATTAGTTTTTGAAGTAAATATTATTGCATGATAATAATTTATTATAAAAACTTCAAAAATATGGAATGTCCTAGTATATATATATTAGAGTACCTCCTTATAGAAGCAAAAGTATTTGTAATAGCCACAAATGGAGAAGAAGTTGAACCACAAACACAATTGTGAGTAAAACCCAAGATGCATGGAGAATCGTTGGAGTGAGCAGGAGACGGAATAGAAAGTTGCCCTCCACAGGTTCGATAAAATTACAAGAAGAAGAAATTAAAGAGAGAGAGAGAGAGAGAGAGAAATATGATGATGATCTAGATAGACAATGCGGTTGAAAGCTAGTCGTAGACACTCAAGCCTTCAATGGGTTCCCAATCAAGAAAACCAAACCCCACTCGTTCTCCTTCTTATTCCTCCTACCTCCCCCGCTGCGTCCCCCTTCTGGTATTCTTATCACTCTTCGCCTTCCTCTTCCTCTTCAACCTCGACACCTTCATTTCCCGGACCAAATCCATCGCCCGCCACACCTTCTCCGAACAATCCCGCATGTTCATGAACGCCGAAGGCGGAAACCTCCACCGTGAGTTCGACATTACCTGGGGCGACGGCCGCGCCAAAGTCCACAACAACGGCGGCCTTCTCACTCTATCTCTAGACCAAAACTCTGGGTCCGGGTTCCGGTCCAGAAACGAATACCTCTTCGGGAAAATCCAAATCCAAATCAAACTCATATCTGGAAACTCCGCCGGGACGGTCACCACATACTACTTATCCTCGGAGGGCGAGACACACGACGAGATCGATTTCGAGTTTTTAGGGAATTCGAGTGGGGATCCATATACCCTTCACACCAATGTCTATTGCCAAGGAAAAGGAAACAGAGAGCAACAGTTTTTCTTGTGGTTTGATCCCACTTTGGATTTCCACACTTATTCTATCAATTGGAACCCAAAAAGGATTATTTTCTCCGTTGATGGGAGCCCCATTAGGGAATTCAAGAATTTGGAGTCAAAGGGACTTCCATTTCCGAAGAATCAACCCATGAGGGTGTATTCGAGTTTATGGAATGCTGATGATTGGGCTACGAGAGGTGGGCTTGTGAAAACAGATTGGAAGAAAGCACCCTTCACTGCTTCATATAGAAATTATAAAGCTGAGGCTTGTGTAATGTCCGGAGGAATATCTTCTTGTGGTTCGAGGTTATCGGCATTGAATTTGACTGAGAATTCTTGGGTTTCGGAGAAGCTGAATTCGACGGGACTGGAAAGATTGAAATGGGTGCAGAAGAACCATATGGTGTATAATTATTGTACTGATAAAATGCGGTTTCAAGAGGGCCTCCCTCCGGAATGCAAGATGTCTTAGGAAAGTGAAAACAAAACATACAACGTGCTTTTGGTTTTACTGCCATGGCCATTCACATTTGTCTAGTTCTTTTTTTTCCTAATGTAACTTCTATACGGTTAATTTATTGTAGTCTGTAGTTAACAATTTAAAGTAAATGCAATATATCACATCAATCTCTTTGCAAAACACTTGGGGATTTTATTGTTGAATCTGTCAGCTTTTTTATTAGATTTTATCGGATGCTGCTGACAAATCCTATTCTTCGTTGTTAGTGAATCTCACAATGTATATAAGCATTAGACAATTATATTGCATTCGAATAAAAATGAACAATAAATAATACTTTAAGCGTCGATAATTAAAAACACATCTTATATTCGTAAGACTTTATATTTTCTTTTTAATTAAAAAAAACTTGAGAAGAGACTAAGTAGAGAATAGAATGAGTGAGACAAAATTGAGTTAGGTTTCATTAACTTCCTCCTCCGAAAGTTTTCTTATAACTTCTTGTGTGTTTCGAAATAAGTAAAAAAATTTCTCAAGTATCATTCACCTCGAGTTCTTTTCGGCCTTTGACAAAGTTCAAGTGTGCCAAAAATTATTTCTAACTAGTGCGTTGTTTGTGTCTTTGTCAAAACGAGCCCGACGAAGGTGTCAAGGGCCGAAAAGAACCCAAGGTGAATGACATGCTAGTTTAATAACCGCGTGTGAGATTGGTTGCCGTCACGCGCACCAACATGTTACATATGCAGGCTGAAGGTTGAAGACGATCACGCCACCACCACGGCAGATTCATGTCACAACCACGATAGCCAGATCGTCGAGTTAGCTTGCAAAGATGACAGCCACGTCAGTGGAACGTTGACATCACGTCAACAATAGACGCAAGCTGAACAAACAAGTAGACCGCAATGTGGCAACCACGACATTTGTCCCATCAGCAAAAGTGGGCACAAAGTTCAATTGCGGTTGCCATGTCAACAATCATGCTCTAATGACCCGCTCTCGGCATGTACAATATTGTTGGCTTTGGCCGTCCAATTTTTATGGGCTTTTCAATAGGTCAACTCGTTGTTGCATTTCGACAAAATAAACACGCTTAACTACAAAGTTTATCATAGAATTTTGGTCCTCACGACTTTAAAACGTCTTATACAAGTTAGAATCATAATCTAATACATATAACATTGAGCTTACATCCACAAAGAGATATAAAACTCTTGGCAACCTATCCAGATGTCTACCAAGACTCCCTCCACAACGCCTGACCTTGCATCACTACAAGAAAAACTATTTATGGCGACAAAATCGGAAGACGAAATTTAATTTCGTCACCAAATGGGTATATATGGTGACGAAAAAAATATTTTGTCTTTTTTTTGAAAATATTTGCGAGGAATTTATTTTCCTCGCTAAATATACTTCGTTAGCGACGAAATTTTATTTTTCATCTCTAAATATGTCATTTGGCGACGAAATATCTTTTTCGTCGCCAAATGTATATATTGGCAACGAACTATATTTTTCGTCTCCAATATAGGTAGTTTTGGTGAGAAAAATAATATTTCGTCACCAAATCACATATTTGGAGACGAAAAAAATATTTCCTCGCCCAAAATACCTATTTGGAGACGAAAAATATAATTATTCGCCATATATATAAATTTGGCGAGAAAAATAATATTTCGTCGCCAAATGACATATTTTTTAGACGAAAAATATAATTTCGTTGCTAACGAAAAGATATATTCAATTATATATATATATGTATAAGGTATACATATATATATACACACATATATATTATATGTATTGTAGACATGTATGTATAAGGAATACAAATATACATATACATATAAATATATGTATTATAGACATATGTATCCTCTATATGTGTATATGCGTATATATACATATATATATACACACAAGCAGATATGCGCATATTCAATTAGTACAACTACTAAGAGGAGGGAGAGAGAGAGAGAGAGAGAGATTAGAGAGATAGGTTTAACATTATTCATTTTGGATTTATAGAGAGAGAGAGAGAGAGAGAGAGAAGAAAAAAATAGATAAAAGATAGGTTTGAATTTTGAGCTAGAGAGAAAGATAGAGTGAGACTAAAAGAGAAAGATAGAGTGAGACTAAAAGAGAAATACAAAGAAAAATGAGAGGAAGAGAGTGTAGAAATAAAGATGAGAGATAGTGTAATAATTTTAAATTTAATATTTTGAGAGATGGGAGAGAAGAAAGGAAATAGGGGAGAGAAGAAAGGAGAGAGGGGACGAGAGAGGAGAGATGAGAGAGGAAAGAATAGAGAAATATAGGGAAAAATTAGAGTAATAATTTTAAATTAATAATCTAATTAAGAGAGATGAGAGAGATGAGAGGGAGAGAGAGAGAGAGAGAGAGAGAGATGAGGTGTAATAATTTTAATTTAATGTCTTAAAAGAGAGAAAAAGAGAGAGAGAAAGAAAGGAGAGAGAGAGAGAGAACAGAAATGAGGGACAAAGGGGGGAAGAGAGAGAGAGAGAGTGGAGAGAGATAAAAATATAAAAATATTATTATGTTTAATATCAGAGAGAGAGAGAGAGAGAGAGAGAGAGTATAACATATTTTTAAAAAAATAATGTTAAACATATGTTAAGTATTAAATGTTGTAAATAATTTATGAATATTGTGTTTGGCGTAGTGGTCAAAGACGATGTACAGAAGGTGTTGGTAGGGTGGAGGTCTAAGGCTCGAATCCTAGGAAGGGAAAAATAATGAGATTTCCGAGTAATTTATTTTGAAATAGAAATCAATTTAACGACGAAAAAAATCGTCTCAAAATCTAGCTATTAACGACGAAAATAAATTCCTCGCGAATGACAGTAGTTAGCGACAAAATAGTTCGTCGCGGAATATTAATATCAGCGACGAAAAAATTTCTCGCTAAATACCTACATTTGGCGACGAAATATTTTGTCGCCAATATAATATATTAGGCGACGAATTGTATTTTTCATCGCCATGACCTTTTGCGTGAAACTATGGGCGACGAAAATTAGAGACGAAAATTTTCGTCGCCTAATGATTTGGCGACGAAAAACGTAATTTTTGAAACGAAAATGTTTCGTCGTTATACACTAATTTTATTGTAGTGCATCTAGCACTACAAACCGGTTGGGGTGTCAGAATCACCCCCACTTACAAACACAATTCTCGTATGTGGGGTCGAGATTTGTCCCATATTTTGGTTGGTGTAGGATCTGATACCATCTGTAATGATCTGCTCCCGCCTTATATAATCTTGTTCGCTTTGGCTGCTCAAGTTCTGTGGACTTTTCAATAGGTCAACTCGTTGCTGCATTGCTACAACATAAACACGTTTAACTATGAAGTTTTATAGAATTTTGGTCCTCGTGATTTTAAAACGCTTGTACAAGTTAGAATCATAATCTAATACATATAACATTGAGCTTACATCTACAAAGTGATATGAAACTCTTCACAACCTATCCAAATGTATAACACCCCATGTAAACCACTGACCCAATAACTTGTTGGAGCCCAACCACGTGGTCCAAAATGCTTAAACCCAAATTGTTAATAGTAGTTTACATGTGTAAGGACCTGGAAAATTTGAATTTTTAAAAATAATTATTTGAAAATTTATTTCGGGTAAATAATTTGATTATTTATGATATGTATCGGATTTTAGTTATAGGACCCGAGCCCGGAGTCTCTTGTTTTATTTCGCGCGCGTCTCTTTACGGGACTTATTTCGTGGAAGCCCTTTAGGACCTTAAAAATCTGATTTTGTGGGGCTAAGGGGAGGAGAAGCCCCCATTTCCCCCACCTCACTCTCTCTCTACCCTTGGCTCCTCCTTCTCTCTAACCTCTCCACCAATCCACTCCACCATTTTCAAATTCCTTGGAGATATAGGAGGCTTGCATCGTTTCTAGCGTGGAATCGAAGACGGATCGTGGTTAGGAGCTCAGGAAGTGCGGATTTGGAGCTTGGAGGACCACCAAAACTAGGGCTTCCATCCCCTTTGATCAAATCCAACATTTGAAGCTTGAGGTAGGAATTTCTACCTTGTATTATGTGTATATGATGTGTTTTGGTCCATATTTCGTGGTTATTTTGTTGCCTTAGTGTGATTTGGAGAGTAGGCGAAATCTGAAAATCGCGCAGAAATCTGCAGATCGCGTCGGGACGTCCGGACGGGGACCATGGGCGTCCGGACGGCTGGCCCAGGAAATCGGACAAAGAGTTAGTGTTTTGGGCGTCCGGACGGGACTGCCCGGCGTCCGGACGAGACTGGACGGGACTGGACGGGACCGGACGGACATGCTGTTTTCTCTCTTGACTGTGTTTTTATCTCATATTATGCCTTGAACCATCTTTAATTGATAGTTTGACGTGATCGTGGAACATTGATATCTTGTTAGAGTGAATGATATAAGCGCAATACTAGCCTCCATCGGGAGTGGTGCTAGGAAAACTATAAATCTAGCTCCCCTTGGGGAATGTGCTAGGAAATGCCATGAATTGACTTTGCTAGCCTCCGTTAGGAGATGTGCTAGGATACAAGTATGACAATTGATTAGCACAATTTGATGATTTGTCTAGCCTCAGTTGGGAGAAGTGTTAGGGCATAACCTATCTTAATCTCGTGTGATTGTACTCGATTAGCATTGGATGTGGGCGATGAGTTAATTGCGAGGTGTAGTTGTTGTACGTGTATTGGCAAATCGTGGATTGTATTCATGATATAGTGCATGACACATGGAAGTATCACATTGACATATAATGCTCATTAGTGCATGTCATGCATCTCATATGCACATAATCTTGGCATAGATTTTTCTACTGGGCTTGTAGCTCAACCCTTCCATCTTTCAGGTACCGTAGCAGAGGAGTAGTATGGATTGCATGGTGTGACATCATTTTGAAAGGGCCAATGGAAGAAGTTATTTAACATCTGCATGAATTTATTTTTGGGTAGATGTACTATAACTTCCATATGTGTTTTGCTAATGAAAAGTGGAACTTCTTATCTTTTGGAATCATGGCTATGTATCTTGGGCCGGTAGTGCCCCTTGTCTTTTGAAAATGGTTGGACACTTACTATTTTGGGTATTACAATTATGAAGTAAATCAGATTATTAAACGGTGCTTGGTGAAGTTGGGGATATTATATTGTGTTTCTATAATATTGAAATTCAGGGCGTGACAACATGGTTCCTTATATACCCAGGATTACTCATGTAGACTTTCGATGTGGGACGGGACATCACAATCTCCCCACCTTTAAAGACCTTGCGCCCTCGCAAGGGGTTCACACTAGAGTCACCACGGCCTAACTCGGGTCTGTTCCCTAGTGACCAAACAAAGTCTCCGCCCCACACTCGATCATGTACACGGGTCGTTCTGATACCATTTATAACACCCCATGTAAACCACTAACCCAACAATTTGTTGGAGCCCAACCACGTGGCCCAAAATGTTTAAGCCCAAGTTGTTAGTAGTAGTTTTACATGGTTCCTTATATACCTAGGATCACCCATGTAGACTTTCGATGTGGGACGAGGCATCACATTCTCCCCACCTTTAAAAGTCTTGTGCCCTTGTAAGGGGTTCACACTAGAGTCACCACGACCTAACCCCGAGTATGTTCCCTAGTGACCAAACAAAGTCCCGACCCCACACTTAATCGTGTACACGGGTCGCTCTAATACCATTTATAACACCCCATGTAAACCACTGACCCAACAACTTATTGGAGCTCAACCACGTGGCCCAAAATGCTTAAGCCCAAGTTGTTGGGTCAGTAGTTTACATGGGGCGTTACAAAATATCTTCCGAGACTCCCTCCACGACGTCTGGCCTTGCATCTAGCACTACAGATCAGTTGGGTTGTCACAATCACCTCTACTTACGAACACACGTTCTCGTATGTGGGGCTGAGATTTGTCCCATATTTTGGTTGGTGCAGGATCTGATACCATCTATAATGATCTACTCCCGTCTTATATAATCTTGTCTGCTTTGGCTGCTCAAGTTCTGTGGACTTCCTAGTAGATCAACTATCGTTGCATTGATACAGTATGAACACACCTAATTATGAAGTTCCATGAAACTTTGGGGCCCTCGCGACTTTAAAAAAACATTGTAAAAGATAGGGTCATCCATGCCAACATATTGAGACTCTCTTTAGAACGCTTGATATTACAATTGGCACAACAATCTGACTGGGGTCTCACGCAGACTTAGACAGATAGACACATGGCAATGCCACATCAGTGTGGAGGCCGGTGCTAAAGAGTATTTCAGAACATGTTTTTTGTAATTTTGGAGTCATTTTAGCTCCGAATTCGGTAAAAGCACAATTTTTTCCTATTAATTTCGCAACGTTCTGGATCAAACGCGTGCTCCGTTTTTCGAGCTTCAACTCTAATTAATATGGCGGTGTTATAATATTTATAGCTTTGGAAGGCCATTTTCGGCATTTCAAGACCAACAGAGAGTCCAAAGGAAGTTTAGTTTTGGATTTCTTGCGCTTCAACTCCATTTGTGCATTAATTAGTTAAACACAAATTGACCATGCTACAATTAACTTAGGCTAATGTTTTCTTCTCATTTTCTTAAGACCTTTGAAGATTACTATCCATACTAATATATTGGTCTTTTACTTGAGCAAGCTCAATTTTATTTTGCAATTTATTCTTCAAGCATTAATTTTTTTTATTTTTTATTTTTGGTCCTTACCTTCCAAGATCTTCACTTTCTCTTCAATAGGTAAAAGATATCAATAATATTTTTTTATTACTCGTTTATTTAATGGAGGATCACCATTGTCAAAGCAATCGCATAACTCACATATTTTTGTATATGAGCTTCATATTACTGTAACACATAACAATATGGTAATGAATTAACTATTATCTAGTCTAAGTTAATTATCTCATATATGCCACAACTAATGAATCTCCTACCCATGTTTCAAAGTGGAAGAAGTTTGAAATACAACTCTCAACGCACAAGCTATAGGCCCTTAAGGGGATGGACTAGGGCCTCAAAAACAAAAAGACTATTTTTTTCATGTACACGCACACACATATATATTACTTACTGAAATGGGCCGATTTTTCAAAATTAATCCAAAATCTATAGCAAAATTGAGAAGGAACTTTTCAAAAATGGATTTGATCGAAACTTATCTTTGTTTGACCATGTCACAACAAGTGTTCAATGATTTAAATACATGATCTCTCAAAAATGAGATTGTAAGATATACAGTGCAGTTACTATTTTGCCACTAAAAATAAAAGAACAATAATATTTAAGTAATTAAATAATCACTATTTTTGAGATTTTTTATTTGCTTGAGTATACTTTTACTTTTTTCTACATTAATGATATATCGTTTATTATTTTTATTTATGAAAATATGTAAGGTGCCCTAATTATAAAATAGCTTTTGGATCCTCATAATATCAGAGACGGTCCTATCTCTGTCTAGGAGCTTACATAGGAAAACATATATATACACACACACATATACACACATGTATATAAGCGTGTCAAATCTGCAACATAAAATAAATAGTAAAAATTAAAAAGCTAACTGAACTCAAATTCCTAATATATTCAAAAATCATAAATGAAAAGATATACTTTCAATGAAGGAGTATAAACATAACCAACATGAGTTCATAGTCTTCTATGACTCCCACCATGATAACATTTGGACTTTCTAATAGTTTTAAAAGACAAAAGTGTGTGTGCATGTAAAATATAGTAAAAGTCTTTCGAGGCCGTTTCCGTTACTGTATTTTGAAGGGCCAAAATAAATTTTAAGGTTAAAAGTGCCTTACGTACATCAACTAGATAGTAAAAGCAAAATACTTATAATTAAATCTAAAAAATTTAAAATAATATTACAAAGTCAAGTAGATAAATTTTCAAAAGTAGTTATTATTTTAAGAACTTAAAAGTGTCATAATATAACAGGTGATTTTTCTTTTCCATAGATAACATATTTAATTATTTCAACCGTTCTAATATCATCGAGCAAATATAAATTTTAACGAAATTCAACTTTAAAAAGCTCCTCTACCATTTTTTTTTTTTAGAATGGACTTCAATTATAGGTGAATCTGAAAAAATAAGCCTCCTTTTATGAGTTTACACATAATAGACCTATTTTTTATACACATGAAAACAATCTGTAAAATTTTGAGAGCTCCTAATTTTAAGCAAATTTTGTGTGTCTGCCTCATTAACAGCTGTCCCTTACCCTAAAGGGTTGGCCTAGTAGTCAAGACTTGGAACTTATGCTCCCTCTTAGTCTCAGGTTTGAAATCTCTTAGGTATTATCAACTATTTTGGGGCCGTTTATACAGAGCAAAATGCTCTGTCTTTAATTGGGGCCCCTCGTAAGTGGACAGTGGAATTGATCTCCCGAGGATTAGTCGGCATTAGATTAAGAGTAATCTCAAGGCCGACTGGATACTTCTGCTATAAAAAGAAAAGGGCCGGCCCTGAAGCCTTTGGTAGGAGATTACCGAACCACATCATTAAACTTGTTTTAATTTGGAGCAAAAGGGAAAACAAGTAATGCTACGTTCACAAAACAAAAACCTAAAACATAAATATAGACGCATTAATGCACGAAATCAAGTGACCAATGAGAGAAATCAGGTGGTACATTACCTGGTAAGTTGTTGTTCTGGTTAGTATTTCTCAAGCAATGTTTTTTTTTGAAAGGCAAAAAGAAAAAAATTTTATTAATCAAGGTACGTGTACAATGATTAAAAGGACACCCGTCATAAGTAAGCATCACAACGGAAAGAGAGGATCCCAACTAGGTTGGCACCCTAACAACCGACAATCATTTGCTAAACGGGAGACCAACAGGAAAACTATAGGTTGGAAAGGGACCAACCAAAAAGAGTTACATGATAACCTCATACACTATAGAACAAAATCAACAATCTACAAGAGAAGAACAAGCTGCACGTGGGTATTGCATTCCATTTCCAAAAACCCTTAGTCTCTCAGCACCAATACAATTATTCTGTGCAGTCTCCTGGTTCATCGCCCTCACCTGTCCATCCCCACCAGTACTCCACCAAACGCCACCGTCGTAATATCCCCTTCCTCTCCCTTGTCCAAAACCACTATAAATAGCTGCACTACTACTGCCTCTTTCTCTCTCTTCTTCTTGTACAAAAGAGCCGTCATAATTGAAACCTGGGTTAACACCTTGAATCCCTCTTCCTCGAATAATCCTACATATTGTTGTAACAAACGTGCTATGAACGCGACTAAGTTTACGGAGAGATTAACAAACGCCAATCAACAAGCAATCACACGACACACAGATTTACGTAGTTCCCTCAAGAATGAGGTACGTCCACGGGCGAGGAGAGAGAGAACTTCACTATCAATCGTAGAGAAGATATTACAAAGAGCCGGCTATTATCCGTAACTCTAGGAAGGCCACCAATATGAGAGAAAGGCAACCAAAGGGATGATTTAATAAGAGTTCCCCAAACCTCTATTTATAAGAGGATACAAAACCCACAACTCTCTAGTTTTCCAATGTGGGACAAAACCCACAAACCTCTATTTATAAAAGGATACAAACCCACAACTCTATAGTTTACCAATGTGGGACTAAGAACTTCAAGGCATTCTCAACAATTCTCCACCTTGACTTGAATTCCATTGAAACCAAATCACCAAACATAGCTCTCCTCTTCTAACCTCTCACTCGCCAAATGCCCCCAAGGGGCGATCAACTGCAAATGCCAAGCAAGCCCAAGAAATGCTTGAACTTGGCAACCAGAACCGGTTTAGTCAACATGTCTGCCGGGTTGTCTGCTGTACCCACTTTCTTCATCTCAACTTCCTTCTGTGAGATGATATCTCGAAT
Source organism: Arctostaphylos glauca (assembly GCA_019985065.2). NCBI lineage: Eukaryota > Viridiplantae > Streptophyta > Magnoliopsida > Ericales > Ericaceae > Arctostaphylos > Arctostaphylos glauca. The sequence continues at coordinate 14,600,971 of JAHSPW020000001.1, read as the reverse complement.
GAAGTGATACCTAACATCAATATGCTTGGTCCTCTCATAATACATCGAATTTTTAGTAAGATGTATAGCACTTTGCGAATCACAAAATACAGAAGTGACCCCTTGTGCAATACCAAGCTCACAAAGTAAACCTCTCATCCACAATGCCTCCTTCACAGCTTCAGCAATGGCCATATACTCCGCTTCCGTTGTAGACAGCGCGACTGTAGCCTGCAAGGTAGCTTTCCAACTAACGGCACTTCCGAACAGGGTAAATACATAACCTGTTAAAGACCTCCTCTTATCGTGGTCACCAGCGAAATCCGAATCAACGTAACCAATAGCCTGATTACCCGAATTAGCAACCCCAAACAATAAACCCATATCTGCAGTTCCACTCAAATACCGAAGTATCCATTTCACAGCCTCCCAATGTGTCTTACCAGGTCTCGCCATATAGCGGCTAACGACACTAACTGCATGTGAAATATCAAGACGAGTACATACCATAGCATACATAAGGCTCCCCACTGCGCTTGAATATGGGACCTTTTCCATACGCTTTTCCTCCTCCTCTGATTGTGGTGACATCTCAGCTGAAAGTCGAAAGTGTGCTGCCAAAGGGGTACTGACTGGCTTCGAGTTCTGCATAGCAAAGCGCTCAATGACTTTGAGCACATAGGACTTCTGATTTAGAAACAATTTGCCAGCTACTCGATCTCTGCGAATCTCCATACCCAAAATACGTTTTGCCGCACCCAAATCTTTCATCTCAAATTCACCACCTAACTGTCGCTTCAACCTGTTGATCTCTGATACACTTTTGGCAGCTATAAGCATATCATCAACATACAACAGCAAATAAATAAACGAACCATCTGGAAATTTTCGAAAGTACACACAACTATCATATTCACTCCTAGAATATGATTGGCTTATCATGAATGTGTCAACCCGCTTATACCACTGCCTCGGAGACTGTTTAAGGCCATACAAAGACTTACGAAGTAAGCACACATGATCCTCCTTACCAGAAACAATAAATCCCTCAGGCTGACGCATATAAATCTGTTCCTCAAGCTCGCCATGCAAAAACGCAGTCTTGACATCAAGTTGCTCTAACTCAAGGTCATAACATGCAACAATAGCAAGTAAAGTGCGAATGGAACTGTGTTTAACCACTGGAGAAAATACCTCGTTGTAGTCAACACCTTCTTTTTGACTAAATCCCTTCGCCACTAGCCGAGCTTTGAACCGTGCCTCTTCAACCCCTGGAATACCTGGTTTGCGCTTGAAGACCCACTTGCACCCAACAATCCTCCTGCCTTTCAGCGGCTCTACTAACTCACATGTTTGATTCTTGTGAAGAGACTCAATCTCCTCACTCATAGCAACTGACCACTGTGCACCCTCAGTACTCGAAACAGCTTTCGTATAGCTAGAAGGCTCATCAAACTCCACTGTCTCAGCAACTGATAAAGCATAGGCTACCATCTCAGAATAAGCCGAATACCTTTCAGGAGGACGAATCTCCCTCCTAGGCCTATCTTTAGCAATAGTGCGCGGTTGCTCTATTTCTGCATCATTCTCTGTGTCTGAACTCTGAACATCCTCCTCAATTGGCTGATCAACAAGGACCTTCCCTAAGTCGGAAGATTCACTCAAAAGCTCCACCTGCTTTGGAACACTCTCTTTCTGAACTGCATCCCCAATTTGCTTCGACCCCTTAACCAACAAGTTTTCATCAAAAGTAACATCTCTGCTAATCAAAAACTTGGAGGTTTCTGGACACCATAATCTGTACCCTTTAACACCTGCCTGATAGCCCAAGAAAGTACACTTCTTGGCACGTGGCTCCAACTTACCCTCATTCACATGAGCATAGGCTGGACACCCAAACACACGCAGTACGGAATAATCAGCCTTATATCCCGACCATACCTCAAACGGAGTCTTACACTCAATAGCAGTTGACGGAGACCTGTTCACCAAATAACAAACTGTGGAAACGGCTTCAGCCCAAAAATCTTTGCCCAACCCGGCATTGGACAACATACATCGCGCCTTCTCCAAAAAAGTCCTGTTCATCCGTTCAGCCACACCATTCTGCTGTGGAGTTTTTCGAACTGTGCGATGCCGCACAATTCCCACACTGCTGCAGAATTTATCAAATTCGCCAGAACAAAACTCCATACCATTGTCAGTCCTTAATCGTTTTATTTTCTTACCGATCTGATTCTCGATCAAAATTTTAAACCTTTTAAAAATGTCAAGTGCCTCACTCTTATGTTTCAAAAAATACACCCACACTTTACGAGAGAAATCATCGATAATACTCATAAAATAATTATTACCACCTTTAGAAGTTACCTCAGCGGGACCCCAAAGATCCGAGTGAAAATAATCCACCGTGCCTTTGGTGCAATGAACAGCTGTACTGAATTTCACCCTGCACTGCTTGCCGTAGACACAATGCTCACAGAAATCCAGCTTCTCAAATTTCTGGCCACCCAGCAAACCCTGTTTGCTCAAAACTGTCATCCCTCTCTCGCTCATATGCCCAAGACGCATATGCCATAACCGAGTCAAATCCGAACTTGCGACCTTTGATGAAGCAACCACTGCAGCAGAACCTGTAACTGTACTGCCCGCTAGCAAATAGAGACTGCCCTTTTTCTGACCTTTCATCAGCACCAATGCACCCTTTGAAACCTTCAAAACTCCACCTTCACCATGGAATTTGTACCCACGAGCATCAAGAGCACCCAGGGAGATTAGATTTTTCTTCAAATCCGGGACGTGCCGAACCTCAGACAGAGTCCTAACAATACCATCATGCATCTTCAACTGAATTGTTCCCAAACCAACAGTTTTGCAGGCCTGATTATTGGCCATTAAAACTGTACCACCATTGACCGCCTCATAAGTGGAGAACCACTCTTTATGCGGGCACATGTGGTATGAACATCCAGAATCCATGATCCATTCGGCCTGCGAGTGGGGATCACCCGCCGAAACTGATAAAACATTATCAGTATCTAACTCATCTGAACTTTTAGCAACCCCAGCAATTTCCTTTCCCCCTTTCTGGCCTTCTGCTTCCTTCTGCTTGAGTACCAAACAATCCTGTTTCCAGTGCCCGGGTTTCTTGCAGTAATTGCACTTCCCCTTCTTCTTTTTATCTGCTGACTTAGATCGAGCTCTATTGCTCGAATCACCCCTTTCATTCGTTCTTCCCCTAACAAACAAACCCTCCGCTTGCATGTCACCCTCACCAGACACCTTTTTCCTCAATTCTTTCGAATAAAGACTGGCTTTAACATCCTCCATAGATATCGTGTCTTTGTCATACAATAGGGTTGTAACAAAGTGCTCATACGAAGGTGGTAAAGAACACAATAAAATAAGGGATTGATCCTCATCATCGATCTTGGAATCAATATTTTTCAAATCCATAATAATATGATTAAACTCGTCTAAATGATCCTTAACAGGTATACCTTCACGCATACGAAACGTATAAAGACGTTGTTTGAGATATAACCTGTTTGTGAGCGATTTCGTCATATAGATGCCTTCCAACTTCAGCCAAATTCCCGCTGCTGAAGTCTCTTCTTCTACCTCACGAAGAACATCGTCTGCTAGACTCAACTGAATAGAACTCAGCGCTTTAGCATCCATGTCTTCCCAAAGTTCGGTGCTGATGCCGGACTTTCCCTGCCCCTGCAAAGTCTTCTGTAATCCCTGTTGCGTTAACAAAGCCTTCATCTTAATCCTCCAAAGACTGAAGCTGCTGCTCTGTCCGTCGAACTTTGCAATCTCAAACTTAGCCGCCATAGCCACAAGCGGAAATCTCGAAACCCTAAGGCTCTGATACCAGTTTGTTGTAACAAACGTGCTATGAACGCAACTAAGTTTACGGAGAGATTAACAAACGCCAATCAACAAGCAATCACACGACACACAGATTTACGTGGTTCCCTCAAGAATGAGGTACGTCCACGGGCAAGGAGAGAGAGAACTTCACTATCAATCGTAGAGAAGATATTACAAAGAGCCGGCTATTATCCATAACTCTAGGAAGGCCACCAATATGAGAGAAAGGCAACCAAAGGGATGATTTAATAAGAGTTCCCCAAACCTCTATTTATAAGAGGATACAAAACCCACAACTCTCTAGTTTTCCAATGTGGGACAAAACCCACAAACCTCTATTTATAAGAGGATACAAACCCATAACTCTATAGTTTACCAATGTGGGACTAAGAACTTCAAGGCATTCTCAACACATATTCCGTTGCCCTCTCGCTCTTCTAAAAAACTAACATTATTATTATTTGGATTCATAGCCGATGAGTCTGAAATTAGATTCCCGTTGTCATGGCTAAAATCTACCTTGCCATTGTCGCATCGCAGTAAAAAATGTTGAGCCATATCTTGAATCACAGCCTGCTGTTGTTTTTTCTCTTGCTCTAATAACTTAATCTTGTTCGCTAACCTTTTTACGTGACGAAAAGGCCCGTGTATCGGGTCTTGGATCCACGCAGTCGCTTCCCATATAAAAGAATTAATCGCCTCCTGTTGTTGCACGAAATTGAGTGGTTTGATCGTCCTCGTCACGTTGGCTATCCCAAACATTTTCTGCACTGCCAGGAACTCTTCCGTCCGGCATGGCGGAAAGTGTGGTGCCAAAATACACCGCTCGGAACACTTTCTCCTCTGGTGCTTGCATGATGCGCAGGCCGAACGGTTTGTGAGTCCCTCGTTGTCGCTCATTCTTGATCAACACAGGAGATTAAACAAAGGAAGAAGTAGGACGGCAAAAAAAAAAACCCAAGTTTTCTTTTTCCTTGCTCTTCTTGTTTTCTAAGGTAATTATAACATAATTTAGAGAGAGAGGAGGTTCCCAGTACAAGAACAAGAACAAGAAGAAGAGAGAGAGTTGGCGATGCTCTAGGATTGGAGAAGAAAGATGAGGAAGACAGGGTCTTGGCTGGGTTTTTATATTTTTAGACTTAGAGGTTGTGGGTGGGGTTCGGCAGAAGAGAAATTCATTTTGAGAATAACAGAGGATCCTGATTTCTTAAGTGATCCATGACATTGAGTTAATTGACGCTAAATAGCAATTGCCTAATTGTTTGGGACTTCCTAATTCTTACCTGTTACATCGAACGTGTAAGATCCACTGACAAATCATCCATTTAACTGTAGCCCTTAGATAAAAATTGATTAGTTTGAGATTCATCCAACTTAATGAAGACTCAATTATATGTACTGTACTCTCTTGGACTATATGTGTTTTTGTGCGTGTGTGTGTGTGTCTCTAACTTGTGGGGTCTCTGAGTAAAAGCAAATTTGAAACGAAAGAAATATTCATAAGAAAATGAATAAAAAATTGAGTCATTTTTTATTTAAGTCAAACTGAATCTCATACATAATTTGAGTCAAGGATTGGAGTGAATTTTAAGACATTTTTATTCATATCTTAATTATGAGTGAATAGTCGTACGTAGACAGAAGCCGGCGTAGTAAGGAAAACGTGAGGTCACGGCGCCCACTCAAAATAATTTGTTTTCACTTGTATTTATATATAATTTTGGAAAACTGTACGTGTATGTGTCTCATTAAATTAATACAACATCTAATTTTTATACATTTTCTAGCTAACACATCTCAACTTTTATTCATCATGTTAGTTGATATAAAATTGTTGTTTTATATATTGTTTGTCCAGTTGAGGTATCTGCTTACTTGATTTTTTTTTTTTTTGGTCTTTTGATAGTCATGGACAAAAGTTTTATTTAAGCAAATCAAAATTTTATTTGAAAAAACATCTTGAGATTAATTCTAAAAATATGTTTTTTTTTTTTTTACTTGGAGAAAGAGAAATTTATTAAGCTTTGAAACATGAGTTACAAAGATTAAAAAAAAAAAAATCAAAATGGCATCACTATAGCCACACTTAATCACAAACTATGTTGGTACCTTTAGTGGTTGGGGCGTGGTGTGTCATCACTCTCCTTCACAGTGTACATTTATCTTTCTTTTTTAATATAATGTTTTTGCTTTTCAAAAATAAAATGTTGGTACCTGAAATACCGACCATTATATGTTGTTTGACTCCTTGAAATAAAACAAGAAGATGGCTAGATGCCAACGAACACTCCACCGACTCTATTACCAACAGACCTTTCCAGGAGCCTTATAGCCCAAATGCACACTGACTCTACCCGTTGAGATTAAGTATAAATCAGACCAAATTACTAATCCCTCTCAAAAGAAATCAAAAAACAGAGAACCCCTCCCCGTTACTCCCACACCTTCTCCTTGATGTTTGTCCTACAGCATAGTCTTCATGGACCATGCATATAAAATAGCCTTCACATCCTGGTTCTTCTGATATCCTGTAGATTATCCATATAGTCATGCAATGTATATGCGGTCATATCATGTCTGCTTTTGACCCATGTTGCCATTCTGAATTTAATCAGATCCACCACTTACTTTGTATCCACAGGATTGTTCTTGAATATCACCGTATTTCTAGCCATCCGGATTGACCACACGTTAGATAATAGAGTGCATTACGAGCAGCTTTTCTTCATTTTTTTTTTTTTTAATTTGAAGTAGGACCAATTATATCAGGAGCAGTGGGCCATGGTCCGAGGTCCGTGGATTGTGAGTCTGGGCTTGACTTGGCATGGCGTGGTTCTTGGACTCTTATGGCCTATTTTTCATGGCCCAATAGTTTGAGTTTATTTGCATGGGCTTGAGCCCATACATGGGTGTGAGATTTTGGAGCAATCATTTATGATACTAGAATTTATTTTTGATATAAACCATAATTAATTTTTTGATTTATTCCACAGAATTTATTTTGAATTTTAAATTCATAATTCATTTTGGATTTGTAACCACATAATTAATTCTGAAAATAAATCTTTGAATTTAATATTTGGTTTATTACGAAATAAATTTTCAAGCTCCCCATGGATCTATAAGGGTTACAAGTTTTTAGAGAAAAATATATATAAGTGCATAGAGAGAACGCAAATCTCAGTGAGACTGTAAGAAGACTTCTTGATTCTATTTCACAGTGGATTGTTGTGGCTCCCATAATTTTTTTTCGTGTTGAGGTTTCCACGTATATATATCTTGTGTCTTGTATTTTTTCCGTTTTTCATTACGCATAATTGTTTGCTTGATTATAGTTCATTGTTCCCAAGATCCGTAAGGGCGTTGTGGGATTAAGGAGTAAAGTATATACTTCGACTTTCTTGTGCTAGAACTTTGGCTCGTCTTACCGACTAGACTAGATATGGGTGACCCTTCTTTTTTCTTACAGGTGCGTGAAGGGGTAGTAAGAAAGGGTTGTTCGAAAATTCCTAGACAGTTGAAAGACCAATAATCACGCAACTGATGAATGCAAGATTTGCTCTGGTTCAACTCGCTACACGAAGTCACACAAATCCTTGCCCGTCTATCACTATACAGTCTAAATAAATAAAAATACTGAAAATACCGTTAATGAAATAAAAAAATAAATTCTATTTTTTTCAATTTAGTAACCATGTTGTCTTTGCAAAAGCTACATGACAAACGGTTTCATTCATCATTGTGGGTCCACTGTATAGTAGGACTCAAAAATAAGAGTTGGGAAAAATATAGAGGGATAGAGGTATGATAGGAAGTTGATCGCGAGACAAATTGGGGGCAAATACCCTTTGGTTGAAATAAATTTTGTAAGTTTGGTAGAACTATTTATAAATCATAAATAAAATAATAGACACTGTTCTTTTAACCAATCACATTCAGAATATTACTCAACCACCTAAAAAAATCAGATTAGAGTATTCTACAAACAAAACACTTCTCGGTGTATTGCTTAATTAAGCCGTTGTTTCTTCCTCCTTCAATCATTCATTCATTCCCTCCCTTCTCCAGCACTTAACCCAACTAACACCCCCACTACACCTAATTTGATTAGAGTCTCTTTTGCACTTAAAGTAAAGAAAAAAGGCCTATCAAACTATGAATCTGCATGACTGTGCCTAGGTAGTTGAAAGCCCACCCTCCCTCTCTCTCTCTCTCTCTCTCTCTCAATCCTATTATCTTCAAAATTGGAACTCTTTGATGTCTTGTTAATTTGTTACAAATACAGATTGTTATACTAGAAGATCAGTAGGCTAGAGAGGAAAATACCAAGAAAATGAGTACAGCAAGGTTCCTCAAGTGCGTTACCGTAGGCGATGGCGCGGTGGGGAAGACTTGCATGCTGATTTCCTACACTAGCAATACTTTCCCAATGGTACGAATTATGGGTTTGTGATTTTGGTTTCCATTCAGATCTTGATTTTTTCCTTACTTTCATATGTTTTTCGATAGGATTATGTTCCAACAGTGTTTGACAACTTCAGTGCAAATGTTATGGTGGATGGTAGCGTAGTGAATCTTGGCCTGTGGGATACTGCTGGTAATTAAACTGTTCCTTTACGTCGGTTCTATTTTATATCCGTATCGATCTAATGTGTTGTTTCTGCAATTTCTTATCAATTTTGGAGTGTTAATCTAGTCTAGATTGAAAAATGCAGGACAAGAAGACTACAACAGGCTAAGGCCTCTGAGTTACAGAGGAGCTGATGTGTTTCTATTGGCTTTTTCTCTCACCAGCAAGGCCAGCTATGAGAACATTTACAAAAAGGTTCTTCCCCTTAATTTTTCTATCTTCAAATTATGATTTGCTACTTTGTTAATATCTTAGTGCAGGAAAATCACAATTGGTTTCTTTGGTTAATAGTGGGTCCCTGAGCTGAGACACTATGCTCCTACTGTACCAATTGTGCTGGTGGGAACCAAGCTTGGTAAGCCATTATATTCAAGAGTATATATGTTTGGTGAACCAAAAATTTCTAACCATTGGCCTTTCCCCTGTTAATTCATTTTTATCAAACTTTAAGATCCCAACAAACAATCAGTCACAAATTTCACAAATTAATACAATAAGTAGGTGATCACTGAAATGACGGGCACAATTCTATAGCAATAGGTTATTAATACGATGTACTGTATTTGATGTTTCGGGGGATTCTAATGAAATTTCGTAAACCCAATTCCATGCGATTCTGAGAATCAGAATAGCCCCTCATGAGTTACTGAGTTTTGAGTTTATAAGATTTAAGAGTGAAACTTACGGGTGTAATGAAAGCAGACTTGAGACAAGACAAGCAGTATTTGAGTGATCATCCTAATGCAACACCTATAACAACTGCCGAGGTATGTTATCCTTACTCCTTCATACAAACAAACAAAAAAAAAAACAAGCTGTTCCTTTCTTCTGTTTCGTTCACATATTTTAAACAATCTGTTGTACAGGGAGAAGAACTGAAGAAGTTGATAGGTGCAGTTGCTTACATTGAATGTAGTTCCAAAACTCAGCAGGCAAGCACTTCTCACTTCTTTTTTAACCCACATATATGAACTCGATTCAATGCTTTTTTTTAGTTTTATAACAGATTATGTAGACAAATTAATCTCGTGTATCCGACAAACCTTCAATTGTCCTGAGGATTGTTTATGCTATTTCGATTAGCAGCCTATGCTAAACAAGTGTTGTGCCTAACTAAATCTCTGATTTTCTTCTTCCTTTTTTTTTTTTTTTTGGCAATATTTAGAATGTGAAAGGGGTGTTTGATACGGCAATAAAGGTTGCTTTGCGCCCACCAAAACTGATCAAGAAGAAGACACAGAAGAGGAGGCCATGCACATTTCTTTGAATAAATGTTGTACTCTAGATTACTATACATCTCAACTAAAATTGTCAATATTCGTACATGGTATTGCTTTTTTCGAGTCTTGTACTTTCCCCATAATTTCAATTTAGCTGCACAAGACTTTACATATCTTATGTTTTTTTGTTGAGTTCAAATAATTGAAGCAAGTAATCTTTGGTGTTTTTTTTATTTTTTTTTTGGCTACATTTCTTTTGTTTAAAGTTGAACTCATGTTTAGAATTATTTAAGTTTCATAGAGTAGACTAACTATCCAATCCAGCCATGAGCAAAACCACACAAAGCTACGATTAGAGCAAGTCCATTGCATAGCCAATGCCATATGTTAGTAGAACTTTTGGCATGATTGTTTATTGGTTCGTCTTGACGAAATGAATTTAAAAAATACAAAATTATGTCCAAAAACTAATTTTTTTTTCAAGATAAGCCAAAATATGGTCTTGATTTATTTTTCGTCTTTAGTGTTTTTTTAAGTTTTTGGATATAATTTTTTACTTTTTAGATTCCTTTCGTCCAGGCGGACTAACAAATCCCAAAAAATTGATGAAAACATAACAAATACAATAAAAAATTGAATAAAGGCAAAAAAAATAAATTATTTAGATTATTTAGGCCAAAAAACAAAAAAGTGTAAACGTTTTGCCAGCTGATTCATCTTTGAAATGAAATTTGGTTTGCCAAATGTTGTCACCTCACCTAACCTAAGACAATTGATTGAGCTACCCTCTCTTTCTTTTGGTGAAAATCTTCAAAATTCAAAAGAAAAGTCCTAAACTGAATTTCTCCCAAACATGCAAATTCGAATTCCTAAACTGAATTTCTAAAAAAATTACCCAAGATTGATTGTTTTGAAAAAGAAAAAAAAAGTTATTCTACGTTTTGGATAAAAATAAAATAAAGTACTTTAATCTTCGTATCTCTCACAAATTTTACAGGTGACTCATACTCAAGACACTCAAACAAGATTTACAGGACTAAATCTTAAGAACTTAAAACTTTCTCACAGTAATAGTCTATCTCTAGGAAAACTAATTCGTAGAGAGCGAAGCAAGGCCTCTAGTCATATATAGTGGACGTTCCGCACTTTAATGTTCTATTAGCTTTTGAATTTCAAATCCTTACATAATCTTATCACTAAAATAAGGCTTCTTATTGGCATGGTTTAAGGATAGAAAAGTCTATCTGTAATTACTTTGGTCCTTGTCATGTATAGCGTAATTTCAAATCTTTATACTATGACATTGTAATTACTTAGAGCAATGTTATTAACACATCACTTTGTACATTAATGCTTATGTAGCATCCACTAATTTGAATACATATCAAAATTCGCGTGACCCGCTTTTACACTTTATATTTAAAATAACATGCTATGTAGACATGATATAATATTTGATATACAACTTAATATATTAATAAACTTATTCAGGCCCTGTTTGGCCAAACTAGATTATGGAGATTGTCTAGATTATTAGGAAAATAATTTAGCCCCATTTGGCCTAAATTATTCACCCAAACAATCTGGATTTATCTAGCTCCAAACACAACATAACCAACATATTCACAAATAATTTAGTCCAAACACTTTGAGCTAGATTATTCTCTCCGGCACCCAACATAATCCAACAATCCAATAATCTCATAATCTAGTTACGCCAAATGGACCCTCAATTACTTACCCTAAATAACTCTAGTTTTTTTTTTTTTTTTTTTTGGCTCAGCCTAAATACCTCTAGTTCTCTCATAAATGATAAAACATTCTATTTCCTCTCGGAATACATGTTTAGCTCTCATAGTAATATTCCAAATGCAGACATTTGTTCTAACAATCGTACCTTGTATTCCCAGTTAATAATTCTTAAGCCTCCATACGTTTTGACATTCCTACCATTTGGGCTCATATTTTCATACTTATTATTCGAATTGTAAATTTAGAATTTTTTACACTTTAGTTTTATTCTAAATTAGACCCCATTCAGAAGAAGTCATAGGCATTTACTCCATTAATCAACTTAGACTCCCCAATTTCCAAAGAGTATGTATGTATCCGTAATTCTCGGATCGATATAAATACCCACTACAAACATATATATACTACTTATCAAAAGATAAAAAGGGAGTAAAATATACATGGAAAATTACATAGAGGTATCATTCATCGATTCTACGTGTATAAAATAATATAATCGACATGCCGTTTCATATATATATGTATATGTATATGTATAAAATTGTACTTCTAATTGAGATTTGTACTCCTAAAAGTCGTTTATCATTTAAAATTTCTTCAAACTACCCTTCAATTAAAGTAATTGGACTTCAATCCAAATACTGAAAGCTTACCCAAAAAATATTCCTTCAGACATATTATCATGAATCAATCACCCACCAAATAATTTTTTTAAGTGAAAAAAAAAAAAAAAAAAGTTACTTTGAATCCCAATGAAAAGTAATTCCTGTGAAAAAATCGAAATCCAACTCATCAAATCTAAGGAAATTTTTTGAGAATATCTTATATTTTATTGAAATACGAAATTCCTGTATTTTTTTAAGAAGTTTACATTATTATGCTAGAATGGGATAACAATTCTCATATACCATTTTTTTTTTTTTTGGGACATACTTTTTAAAAGAGTTAGCTAATATTTTTGAATGGATATAAAATTCTCGGTCTACTTATAATGCGGCTGCATCTAGAACTTATAACAATAAAAAAAAATCGAGTGTTGTGGTTCATGGCCATAGTGTCTTCTAGAGTTTCTCGAAGTTCTCGCAGTTTTTGATAGTGGGTGTTGTGGTTCTTCAGATGGATTATTTGTATAATAGAGGTGATCAATAGATTTTTTTCTAATTTTCTCCCAGGGGTGGTTTGTGGTACATTTACTGTGTATAATATTGGAGGTGATTTTGGCTTCTTGCCAACTGTACTACTCCACTACGAATTTCTCTTTTGTAATATCTCTGTTCCCTATATATATATATATATATATATATATATATATATATATATATATCTTTATTTATTTATTTATTTATTTATTTATTACTTATGACAAAAAAAATTGAGTATTGTACTACTAAAAACACATTTCAGTGTCAAACAAACTTTATTCATGTCACAATCCTCGCAGGTAAGATCTTCATATCAAATAACATATGATTTGAATCAATTGGTCAAATGTAACAAAATATAAAGCAGATTTGTGAGTTTAAAATTTCAATCCATGAACTGCAGACTCTCACGTGGGAGAGAAGTTGAAGAAGAAAAGTTGAAATTCAAATATGTGACTTAATTTGGTTTTAGAAAGAAAATTCCTCTTGGGTCATAGAAATTTTTAATGTGCATTTGGATTTAGTTAGTGCCCATATTTGTCATGTAATGGAAGGTCAAACTTAGAACTAAACTTCTTTAGAAATATATGGGGCTATATAAACCAAATTTGTGTTCAAATAGAATCACCGGGTTGATTAGAGTTAGAGTGCATGAAATGCATGTACTGGCCCCAAAAAAGTTTCTTTCCTGAACACAGACAACTATCGTTCATAATCCCAATGGCCTTGAACAAATAGGTAAATTTCATCACAAAGATAATGGCGAAAACCTACATGAACGATAGAGACAATTAGCAAAATAACATAATCCATCCTAAAATAAATTAGAAATATTTAAGTTCCCGAATAAACCCAAATAATAATGATGCATTGCCAGTCGCATGATACAGCTAGAATCGTGCAACTACCAATGAAGTGGGAGAGGAAATACACAAATATGTGAACATATATCTGATTGATGTCCTAACATACATAACCAGATTTTTAAGTGGAGAAAATAGTTTTTATAATCCTTTAAATGAACCCTTGAACAACTTGAATAGCATTGTGAGAACAATGAAATAATTTTTCTCTTAAATTTGCACAAGCACCCATTTCTACCAAAACGTAAAAGATTGAATATTAGGCTATTTGATCAAACTGGTTTCTTGCCTATTTGATGATCGAGAAAATCCTAAATAGGTTAATTAGGTTTTATCGTCTTCAATTATCCCGTAACTTTGGTTGCTCCCAACCGAACAGATACGCAATAGGCAAAGCTTATCTTCTCGCCATTCTGCTCCATGTACACTCGCTAATCGAATATATCCTTGTTCGGAAAAACGTGCTTTAATTGCTAATTTGAGTCGGTGCACATTAAATGTGAATAGACGTCAAAGGCATGCCTTTTGGTAACCGACGTTACCCTTCACAGGTGCCTTGGTCACTAACGCCTCTTTTCCGTCTTTATCCACCGTCTCACTCTCTTTTCTTTTAACTTTAACTTGTGCTATATATCGTCTCTTTGTTTAAAACCCTAGGTCTTCTGAAACTTGACGCATCTCGCCATTCTCAGTCTCCATGAATACTCGGATCCCTTCTGTAAGTCTTCCTCTCTCATTGCCTTCTTCTTCTCTCTGTTTAGTCGAGTTCATCACACTAGTAATAGGAATCATTAGGATCAATTGTTGTTTTCGATATAATAATAGATTTAGCCAAGTTAAATAGGATCTTAGGCACTAACATGGTTTGAGCAAACTTATGGATCTATTTCCTCAAGATCCAAAGGAACCTAGAATGTATCTTTACCCATCTTCTAGATTCTGCTAGAGGTGATGACGATGATTTCATTGGAGTCATTGGTGATTGGGAATTTGGTCCCAAAGTCATTGAGAAGAACATACTACGTACGCTTCCCCACTAGTTTAGAAAATTCTGTTAGTGCCCCTTAATTATTTTCTCTACACTATATACCACTATACTTTGATCAATTTTCAATTGTTTCTTTTCTTTCTGTTGCAGTCATCAAGTGCAACCAGTCATCAGGGCCACGACACATGTCCAGACAATTTAAAAATAGTCCTTGCTTATAAGGGTCCTCCTCAGCAAAGGGGATTTGGAAGAGCTTCCCATATTCTCCTATAGTATACCTCGAGCTATAAAGGCTTCATCACTCCTAGCTTGGTTGCCACCGTCATTAAAGCATCTCTAAGTACAAACAATGAGGAGGGAATTCTTCATGCTTTCTTTAGATCTTTCGGCCACATCATTGTAGTGAGATTGGCATCCTCTCCCTTACTTCATCGTTTGAGAATTCCTCTGCCTTCAACCCTCGAAGGTGTGACTCTCCATCCTTTATTTTGAATTCGAATAAGCAACCAAGGAAGACATGAAAAAAGACCCAGCCAACATGTGTGATTTCATTACCATCGGGAAGAAGTGCAAATTTAATAGAGGTAGACCCTTCTCGGGCCACCCTCCCACCCCCAGGCCTCTGTTCAGCTTCCAACTTCTCTTTCCCATGAAATTGATCTTGACCTTAAAGTCCAAGCAAAAGAATCCTCTATAGAAGCCCCGCAACAACAAAAAATGAAAAAGGGGTGCATGAAAATCCACTACCTAGCAAGCCCCTAGTAGTACTCTAGAGCCTATCCTCGGAGGCTACACATTGTCCTTGCCAATTGTCCAATCACAATAAAGTACACTGCTCAGGTCGCTTCAAGCGTCACTAAATTCTCAACTGCCTTCCATTTTCTTGAGAACATGATGGAAGCCGACCACTTGAGCAAGGATGACCTCCTATGCACTGCCCTTACCCACGGCATGCTAGTATGAACTCAATTATACTGTGATCCATTGATTTATCTTCTTCTCCGTACTAACTTTCCTTCTCTATAGGCAATACAAAGGATGATGGTCACAACAACAAAGTGGCTTTTCAAGCCAAAAAAAAACAAGTAAATACATTGTCAAAGCAACTCACAATGGCCAACAATTGAGCTGATACTACTTAGGCTGAGGTGGAGACCCTAAAAGACAAGTGTAGTAGCCTCTAAGCAAACATTGACATTGCCTACAACAAAGGCATTGACACTACAACCGAAAATTACAAGAGAAAAAATTTCATTCTCAAAGAAACCATCATTTTCTATGGTTGGAGACTTGCCCCCGAAGAAAGCAAGGGTCCCTAAGGACTCCCGTCTTTTTGTTGAGATCTTTGCCTCTAGTGAAATCGAAATGGAATACTATGAAGGTATTGAGATCAGGGACGAGTAGGTTGGCAGAGAAGAACTTTATCTAAGTTGCCTGCTCCAGAGCTAAACACGGAGGAGCTTGCCTGGGGAGCCCAAACTACTGCCCTAAAGAGATTACTATCGCTGCAAATTAATCCTTCGCTTTTCTTTTCTTTTTTTTCCTTTCTTTAGTTCGACACAAGTAGCCATGTAAAGTTCTACCCTCTCATTTAAACAATTTCTTCTTTACCTTTCTAGCACGAACATGCTCTTTTCTTCATTAAATTTCACTACTTTATTATTTGTAGCCAATGCTTTGTCTAACATATATAGGGACCCAAGTCACTATTTTGAGTATCATTCCCCTTACTAACAATTGGAGATCTAGTCCCGGCCATTGCCAATAAGAAGTTCCATCCCTTAACATTTATCAACATTGTGAAAATCTCACTATAAGCCAATACTACAAAAAAAACAAAAAAAAATCGAAAAAAACATTATTGGACCATTGTCCAAGACCTATGTCATTCTAAATACTTTTGGACCATTGCCCTCCTAAAAGCTCTTTTGGACCATTGTCTATGACCATTACCTTTTAACTCGGCTACGAGATCATTGTCCCCCAACAAGGTAGTGGAGGCAACCACTTAGTCCCCATGTATGGTTAAGCCCATCAGAGAACACTACGAAGCACCATTTGATTGGGTTGGGTTATGCGAGGCTCACTCACCCCATAATATTATAACCCCAATCTTGTCCAAAAAAAACAATTATCAAGATATAGTGTTTGAATTGAAATGACAAGAAAATACAAAAATAGAACAGATCATACCACAAGGAGGTGCTAGAAACCCACAACACTATCGCCTACCTCTCTAAAGACGGCTGCCAAAAACTAGTGGAGGGGTAGCCAATAGGACCCCACCCCAGCTGTACTCTAGATGGCAGCAAAATCCCAGAGAGTGGGAAGGTAAGACAAGTGGACCCTATTCTCCCTTTTCGAGAACAGGGTGCCTCGAGGAAGTATAGCAAAAAATCCATTGTAGCATGGGTGCAATGCTCTAAAGTGTCTATCTCGTAGTGCACATAATGCAAAATAAACCATAAGTACCAGACCATCCTATTCTCGTGAGGAGGCACATCCCCAAGGAAGAACCTCACAGCCACATGATCCATATGGAAGCCAAAGTCGAAGGGAATGGGTCAACCACCCACCCGTAAGCATGTAAGTGCAGCAACGTCAAGAGGCTTCACAGTCACCTTTTTGCATAGAAGGTGGAAGGAGTTATTCGTGTCCCACCATCTCTCATAAAAGTTTGTCAAAATCACGTGGTCTCCCTTGGTCCACTCAGCAAAGGATGAGGTGTTGAAAACCAATCTGATCAACCAAAGCTCGAATCTCTAGAGACAGGTGGTATTGTACTTCCCAACGTTACTCGCGTCTTTGAAGCAGCGAACCCCAAATGTATCTTGAAATATCAAAGAAAAACTTTCAGAATATGCAAGATAATGAAAAAATGAATCAAAACTCCATGAAGGGAGAATAAGAAGAAAGATTTACACTAGCCAACACGTAGAACGATGTCTATCCGAATAACAGAGGATCAGTGAGTCGTCCAAAACAGGCACTATGGAGCGAAAGACTATGAGACCCCAACGGTAGAAGGAATGCAAAATAGGAGCATACGTCTGGGCATCAAAAGGAGGTCGGGGGGCTTCTTCCATAAAACCGTCATTGACAAAGTTGTCCACAATGGCAAAGTCTTCGGCATGCTCGAGCTCAGGAGCATCAACCATAGCATCACTAAGTAGGGGTCAAGCAAGATCATGTCTGAGATCTACCCCCGACTCAACCAGAGCTTTGACACCTAAACAATCTGCACTAGAATCAACTGTTGAGGAAGTAGCAATCAAAGTAGCTGCATTGGAAGAACGAATGATAGACACGATCGATGGGAGGATTTTTTCTAGGGTTAGAATAACGCTAAAGTAGATGAGAGGAGAGAAAGATAGGAGAGAGTTGTGAGTCACTGCCCCCCGCCCCATCCTTCTCCATGTGCCTTTTATAGCCTTCAGCCAAATCAAGGCTTCTGGCATACACCACCAGATAAGTCCCCAATAGTGTAAATAAAGGGGCTTATCTCTCTCATTTTTGCCACACACGCATGCATAATATGGCTTTTATACGATTGATGTGGTGCGTGGGTGTATTTTGATAGTTTCAGGAGAAACTCGAGAATAAGGTGCGTTTCAACGCCATGGATAGTCAAAGGGGTGCCCGAGTACCCAAGGTCACGTGGCACTCCGCCACCGAGTCCCGGGAGTCAAGGAATGAAGCATCGAATGAGATTCGGGAAGCCAAAGGACAAAAAAAAAACCAAGTGAAAGAAGGCATGAAGATGCCCAGTTGCTACCAGTAGCCATATACAATACTGCTACCAGTAGCCGACGTTCAGAAACTCAGATTTCCGTTTGCTACCAGTAGCAATACACCATATTGCTACCGGTAGCCACTACGAAATTCAGCAACTTTTGAGCCCGATTAAACTTTTATCTTAGGGGCATTTTGGACCTTTTGTACACGTTTTTGGGGGCTATAAAAGCCACCCAACATCAGATTATTAGGGATCCAACACTTTTACCTTCTCTCTCTACCTCCCCTCTTCTTTCCACCATTTTTCTCTACCTTCTCTCTAGAAATTAGGTATTAATCTTCAAGAACCAAGGCTACGGCCTTCATCAAAGTTGTGAGCACTCTTCTTATCTATTCAAATCTCTAATTTATTTCCATTTTCGTTATGTTTCACGTTTTTATGCCATTTTCACTTAGTATTTCCATTTGCCCTCTTGAGTATGTGTGAGTAGTCCATTAGGCTTGGCATGGGGTGATTTCTACCCCATGGCTTAGGGGATTTCACGGTTTCTCATTTTTTCGGGCTATATACGGGTTTGTGAATGTATAGCTCTCTCATATTTATGATCAAAACATGGTGTTGTTTATTTCTTTGATTGGGTGTAGACAAAATATTGGCACACACAATGCTTAGAACCATGGCACACTAGGTGTTTGATAAAATGCCTCAATGAGATTGCTTTCCATTACCAAACCCCACCTTTTGTCAAACTTGATTTTCACTGTTAGATTCCCGAATGTGAGCGAGCAAATCGACTCTCATTTGAGTTATCTTTGAGAAACGTGAAAGAAGCTAAGTCATGGGTAGTTTGAACCCCTAACCGAGCCCTTGTTTAATTTCCTAGTCAAATCCCGTTTTCACTAAATTAGGAGGTAAAGAGAGAATCTCACAAACAAGCCAAACCAGAAAGTTGGCCGTCTTAACGTCGAAGATTCTCAACGCAAGTCACTCTCATGCCAGTCGCATTTGGTCCCTGTGGAAATCGACCCCGGTCTTGCCGGGTTACTATGCTTTCGACGACCTAGCCCTACGCTTGGGGCGACGCTAACTACAACAAAGCTAGGTGTCAAGCATTTTTGGCGCCGTTGCCGGGGACCCAATGGTCCACCGAGCGTGAGTTTCACTTGCCCGCTGTAAGTATTTCCTTCTTTTAGTATAATTTAGTTTAGTTTAGTTTACTTGTTTTTAATTTACTTGTTGGATTTAACGAGGCTGCGGCATAGCCCCTCGGAACTGTTTGTGGTGAGGTGGTTGAATAACCCCTCCTGTCTGCTAGTTGGTAGTGTATGCACGGGCAGCGCGGTTACTTTCGAGTCCCTCATAATCGCCGCTTAGTTAGCATTGACACTCCGCCAGTCGAAGTAATGGCTGACGATGATGGGGTTCCACGAAACAATCCACCACCACCACCACCACGTCAGAGGACTATGCGGGATTACTTGAATCCCGATCGCACACCGCATACTTCGTGCATAGTCCTCTCCAACACTACGCCCGCAAACACTTTCACCGTAAAAACTCACCATATAAACTTGGTCCCTCATTTTTATGGGCATGAGCATGAGAGTCCCTACTCTCACATGAGGGACTTTGATGAAATTGTAAACACAATTGTAAACCAAGACGGTCAAAAAGAGTCCGCACGACTCAAACTTTTTCCATTTTCTCTAAAAGGAAAGTCCAAGGATTGGTTCAATGCTTTGAAACCTGGGTCTGTACGGGCTTGGCTTGATTTACAAAAGGGAGTTTTTCAAGAAATTCTTCCCAGAGCATAGAACTCGTCATATGATGCAACAAATTCAAGGTTTTCAACAACAAAATGACGAGACTTTCTATGCATGTTGGGAGCATTTTAAAGATATGTTGATATCAGTGCCACATCATGGTTTGGAAGAACAAGATCAAGTGATCACTTTTTATCGCGGCCTTTCTCACGAAAACCGAAAATTGATTGACACGATGTGCAACGGAGAATTTCTTGATAAATATCCCGATGGGGCTTGGGAGTATTTGGACCAATTGGCCGAGAACAATCGAGTGTGGGACTACTCGAAACCTTCTGAGAGGTCCCATCCGGCCCAAAGTTTGAATACTCCCGGCCCTAGTGCATCTGGCAAGTACACATTGGAAGAGCAAACCGACCTACACCGTAGGGTTGACTTGCTTGCCAAAAAAATGGATAGTTTGGAATTGAACAAGATAGCGGAGTTGGCCGCAGTGGCCCAAGTGGAAGAAGTTTGTCACTATTGTGAGTTGGGTGGGCACATTTCGAAGGAGTGCCCCGCCTTCGCCGCTTTTAAAGAGGCCCTTCACGGGACCGATCAGGCGGAGGTGAACGCAGTCAGTCAGAGGTACGATCCTTTCTCAAACACGTACAATCCGGGCACGAGGGATAACCCTTTGCTCAAGTGGAGGGAACCCAATCAAGGGCAGCCCCAAAGGCCACCCCCGGCTCAAAATCAAGGTTATCGACCTCCCCAAGGTCAAAATCAAAACCAAGGGCAAGCCCGGTACCCTCCCAATCAATACCCTCAAAATTACCAACACCAAGGCCAAAGCTCTAATGTGTACCAACCCCCTCAAAAGCGCTCATTGGAGGATACCCTCCAAATGTTCATGCAAACTCAATCGGTTGTCAACGAGCAAAATTCACATTCTTTGAGGGAGATTCAAAGCCAAGTCTCCAAGTTAACCACGTCCGTGGGGGTGCTTCAACAAGAAAAGAGAAGGTTTCCCTCTCAACCACAAGCAAACCCCCAAGGCCTACACTTTGCGAGCGCCTCGTCGGGCCAAGACCCGAACACTCATGAGCAAGCCAAATCCATCACCACGTTGAGGAGTGGCAAGGAGATTGATAAAACTATTCATCCCAAACCGGTCACTCCTCCAATTCCCTCTCCCACTCTCAAGGCTCCCGAGTCCACACCTTCGGACTCCGAGCCTACTCAATTGGTGGAGCCAAGTGTTCCTATCTCTCCCGTTCCGGCCCCTTATCCCCATAGGTTGAGGGTGCCGAACAAGCTGTCTTCAGAAACCGAGGTGTATGAGCTTTTCAAACAAGTAAAAATTAACATCCCTCTTTTGGATGCAATTAAACAAATACCCTCGTATGCTAAATTTCTCAAAGACCTATGCACGGTCAAGCGTAAGCTCAACGTGCAAAAGAAGGTCTTTCTCACCGAGCAAGTGAGCTCGATCATCCAAACCGCCATCGCTCCAAAATACAAAGACCCCGGTTGTCCAACTATTTCCATTGTCATAGGGGGTAAAAAGGTTGAGAGAGCGTTACTTGATTTGGGAGCGAGTGTCAATTTGCTTCCTTATTCGGTGTATGAGCAATTAGGTTTGGGAGAGATGAAACCTACGCGAGTCACGCTTCAATTGGCGGACCGGAGTGTCCGTGTTCCCAAGGGTTTGGTGGAAGATGTCTTAGTCCAAGTAGACAACTTTGTCTACCCTGTGGACTTCGTGGTTTTAGACACTTGCCCCGTCACGAACGCTTCACAAGCACAAACACCCATCATTCTCGGACGCCCTTTCTTGGCGACATCCGACGCGGTCATTCACTGTAGGAATGGGTTATTAAACATGACGTTTGGGAACATGAAGATGGAGATGAATGTTTTTAACATTGGGACTCAAATGGGGGATGATGACGATGTCCACGAGGTGAGCCTTATAGACACACTTGTGCAAGAGCATGTGGACACTATTCTTTACACAGACCCTCTTGAGGTTTGTCTTACCGCCGAGGAGGCGACGTTTTTAGATTCTCCGGAGGTAGAGTATTTATACTCTCTTTTAGATGTTGAGGACGTGTGTGGGATGGAAGTGTGGTCCCCAAAGTTTGAGGAGTTGCCTCCCATTGAGAGCAAAGCTCTCCCATCTAGTGTCCAACCACCTAAGCGTGAATTAAAAACCCTTCCGGACACTTTGAAGTACGCTTTCCTTGGCACCGGTGAGACATTCCCCGTGGTGATTTCTTCTTCCCTTGAAGAGCACCAAGAGTCCAACCTTTTAAAGGTTTTGAGGCGGCACACTAAGGCCATTGGATGGTCCATCGCCGATATTCACGGGATTGATCCCTCGGTTTGCACACACCACATATATCTCGAGGAGGATGTGAAGCCGTCCCGCCAACCACAACGTCGTTTAAATCCTATCATGAAGGATGTGGTGCGAGCGGAAGTTTTAAAGTTATTGGATGTCGGGATCATCTACCCCATTGCCGATAGTAAGTGGGTGAGCCCCATCCAAGTGGTCCCTAAGAAGTCCGGCATTACGGTGGTCAAAAACGCCAATGATGAGTTAATACCTCAAAGGGTGACCACCGGATGGAGAATGTGCATAGACTATCGGAAGTTAAATGCTAGCACGCGCAAGGACCACTTCCCTCTCCCCTTCATTGATCAAATCTTGGAGAGGGTAGCCGGTCATGCGTTCTATTGTTTCCTCGATGGGTACTCCGGATATAATCAAATTGAGGTCGCTCTTGAGGATCAAGAGAAGACCACCTTCACATGTCCTTTCGGTACTTTCGCGTATAAGCGCATGCCCTTTGGCTTGTGCAACGCGCCCGGAACCTTTTCAAGGTGCATGATGGGCATTTTCAATGACATGGTGGAGAAAATCGTTGAAGTCTTCATGGATGACTTCTCGGTATTCGGGGACTCGTTCGAGTCATGTTTGGCTAATCTAGAGCGTGTGTTGGAGAGATGTGAGGAGAAGCATCTTGTTTTAAATTGGGAGAAGTGTCACTTCATGGTGACACATGGGATTGTCTTAGGCCACATCGTGTCATCGAAGGGGATAGAGGTAGATAAAGCCAAAATTGACTTAATTGCGAACCTCCCTACCCCTAAATGTGTGAAAGACATTCGGTCGTTTCTTGGGCACGCGGGCTTTTACCGTCGATTCATTAAGGACTTTAGTGCCATTTCGCGTCCCTTGTGTCTCCTCCTCTCGAAAGACGCACCATTTATTTGGACACCCGCGTGTGAGGAGGCCTTCTCCAAGTTAAAAGCTAGTCTCACCTCTCCACCGATTGTGCGTGCTCCCGATTGGGACCTCCCATTTGAATTGATGTGTGATGCGAGTGACTATGCGATAGGGGCTGTGTTGGGCCAAAGGAGAGGGAAAGAGCCGTGTGTGATTTCTTACGCGAGCAAGACTCTAAATGATGCTCAAATGAACTACTCCACCACGGAGAAAGAGTTGCTTGCGGTTGTCTTTGCTCTTGACAAGTTTCACTCTTATTTGATAGGGTCCCCTATTGTGGTCTTCACGGACCACGCCGCCTTGAAATATCTCATGACTAAACAAGATGCGAAAGCGCGGTTGATTAGGTGGGTCCTTCTCCTTCAAGAATTCAATCTAATAATCAAAGATAAAAAGGGGGTTGAGAATGTTGTTGCGGACCATTTGTCTCGTCTTGAGTTCGAGGATCGCTCCTCGAATCTCCCTATCATTGACACATTTCCTGACGAGCAATTGTTTGGTGTCTCTTCTTGCCCATGGTTTGCGGATATTGTCAACTATTTAGCCACGGGCCAACTCCCTACCAATTGGACTCCCCAAGAGAGGAGGCGTTTCTTAAGTGAGGTGAAAAGATTCTTCTTTGATGATCCTTATCTTTTCAAGTATTGTCCGGATCAAATTATCCGGCGGTGTGTGCCCAATGTTGATCAACAAGGCATTCTTGCCCTTTGCCACACCGAAGCTTGTGGTGGACACTTTTCCACCAAGAAAACCGCCGCCAAAATCCTTCAATGTGGCTTTTATTGGCCGACACTTTTTAAAGATGCGTTCGAATTTTGCAAAACATGTGAACGGTGTCAACAACTAGGTGGTGTTACCTGGAGGAATATGATGCCCCTCACTAATATTCTTGTAGTTGAAGTTTTCGATTGTTGGGGCATTGACTTCATGGATCCATTTTCGATGTCTTGTGGCTACCTTTACATCCTTTTAGCGGTGGACTACGTGTCCAAGTGGGTTGAGACGATCCCCACTCGAACAAACGACCACAAGGTGGTCATTGAATTCTTGAGAGAACACATCTTGTCTAGGTTTGGAGCACCACGTGCGATAATCAGTGACCAAGGGACCCATTTTTACAATAGGCCCTTTGAAACATTAATGCTTAAATATGGTGTCACTCACAAGGTCTCCACGGCCTATCACCCTCAAACTAATGGTCAAGCCGAACTTGCGAACCGGGAAATAAAGCACATCCTTGAAAAAACGGTGAATCCTAATCGGAATGATTGGTCAACTCGTTTGACCGATGCCTTGTGGGCCTATCGAACCGCGTACAAAACTGTTTTGGGGATGTCCCCTTATCGTTTGGTTTATGGGAAAGCGTGTCATTTACCGGTGGAACTAGAGCACAAGGCCTATTGGGCCATCAAACAATTGAATTATCGCATGCCTGAGGCCGGCAAGCATAGAAAGCTCCAACTCAATGAGCTTGAGGAAATCCGGAGAGATGCTTATGAGAGCACGTCAATTTATAAATCAAAAGTCAAAGAGTTTCATGACAAGAACATTCAAAGGAAAATCTTTCATGTGGGTCAAAAAGTGTTGCTTTATAACTCTAGACTTCATCTCTTTCCGGGAAAATTGCGGTCACGTTGGGAGGGTCCGTATGTTGTGAATAAGGTGTATCCTCACGGTGCTATCGATGTTTTTAATCCAAGTAATGGTGAAATTTCTAAAGTGAATGGTCAAAGGCTTAAGCCATTTTTGGAAACTGTTGATGTTGAGGAAGTGGATGAGGAGTTGGTCGATCCTGTTTACACGGATGACCCCTCCGCTTGATTCTGTGAGCTTGAATTGAAGTCTAGGAGACTATAAATCCATGGAGTTTGTGATACCTCCAGTGTTTGCCGTGCTCGAACGG
Source organism: Arctostaphylos glauca (assembly GCA_019985065.2). NCBI lineage: Eukaryota > Viridiplantae > Streptophyta > Magnoliopsida > Ericales > Ericaceae > Arctostaphylos > Arctostaphylos glauca. The sequence goes on along the minus strand of JAHSPW020000001.1, from coordinate 14,575,845 downwards.
CATCCGACGGTCTGGTATAGCCACCTTGTCAAGCTACGTATGTAGTACCTTGAGGTTGGGTCTGACGGCAGGCGCGTGGACAATGAGAAATCTGTCTGAACTCTTTCGGCTTTAGTGTCAAGTTCCGTGGAGATTGCTTCAAAGCGGAATGAAGGGGTAAGGAATTTGGGGGGCCCCCCTCCAAAGGGAGTGGTAGCCTATTAGATGATGGCACTACTTCTCAAGATATTGTTGAACCCCACGCATACTGTCCTTCCAACAATAGGGAAACACAGCCTTCGACAAGGAAGAAAAGTAGTACTCGTGTCCTTCGCGTGAAGAAGTTGTGGATTTATTGCTTATTTTCATTATTGTCTTTTTTTTTTGGACTAACCCGCTAATGAAATTTGTGTTCCATGAAGTCATGTTTGCTCTTAGTAGGTAGTTGGTGGTTCAGTCTTCACAAGTTGGAGCCGAAAGAGTATACCTTGGAAACCCTTCCAATGACAAACGGTGCAAGTGACAAGAAATCCTCAAACTTGGTCGAGGTATATGGTGGTTGACATTCCACCTCGCAGGTATGTTCGTCCCGCTTTCATGCTTAATGGTGCGTTGTCTTCTTGCATTGAGGACAATGCAAATTTCAAGTTGGGGGGAGAGGTTAGTCCAATTTTAGTGTTTTTTGAGTTATTTTAGTCCCAATTTTTTTTTGAAAATTTTGTTGATGCTTCCCTTGCAATGATCCTAGCATATGCTTGATAATTTTGATATGTGCAAGAGACATGTATGCGCCCGAATTACTCTTAAAAATCCAAGTTATCTCATGCGCATAAACATGAACCACTTTGAACACTTTGAGCTAGGAATTGTGATTGAATAAGGAGACCATATAGAGTGGAGATTCAAATTGTCGCATATCACATATCCATGTCGCTCTCGATAATTCCTGTTCAATCCATGCCATACTCTATTCATGTTTAACATCTTGCATGCATCAATTTGGAACCCATCGCGTCTCAAGGAAAAGGAAACTAGGCCATTGTTGCATGATAAAACCACAAACAAGTCTCCCTTGCCCAAATTTTGAACCAAGTCAAATTCTCCCAATTTTTGTGAATAACTTAGGAAACCGGATGTTCGGAGATGATTTGGGGGATGTTTTGAAGGGTGTGGTGAAGACGGTTGGTCAAAATAACCAACGGAAAAAATCGGCAAATTTTTGGTCAGAACACTTTTATACCGGTAGGTGTTCATTTAATACCGGTAGGTGAAGAATTGAAAATTGGACAGAATGATATTCTACCGGTAGGTAAGAATTTTCTACTGGTAGTACCCGTTGAAAAATCCCTCTCAAATACACTATTACCTAGCCAATTCCTCTCATTCAAGACCCAAATCTTAACCCACCCTACCCTCCATACTCCGAAAATCACCCATTTACCCTCCTCCATTCGGAAAAATTGTTGATTTTGGGCGAAAATGGCTCGAGTTCCGAATGCTTGGAAGGATTTGAGGGCGGATGAAGTTCGGTTCGAGCGCTCTTGGTTCTTCATGGTCATTGGGTATGTTCTCCTCTCTCTCCTATGTATTTTAATGGCTAGACCCAACACTCCCAATGTGGGGGTCGAGGGGAGTGAAACCGAAGAGGAGTTTGACCTCGAAGAGGCTAGGAGAGAAGAGGTGAGAAAGGAAAAACGGAAGGCCACCGGGGCCTCAAGCAAAAGTAAGAAAAAAAAGAGCTCCGATGGTAAGGGCGCGGGACAGAAAAAATGGGAGCATTCGATGACCACTCGGAGTGTCACATGTGAAAGAATGGTAGATCAAAAAAACATCGAAAAAACATCTCCCACCACCACCTTCCGGTCCGGGCCAACCTTCCACCCAACCTTCTCACCAACCTGCAACCGCTACTTTCAAAGAAAAAATGCTGAAAATGATGAACATCCTTTTTTGCCGCCAAACCGATATTATGAAATCCCAAAAGCAACTTGGTCGGACTCAAGGAAAAATTCTTAGGAGGCAGCAGTATTGTGTTGATGAGATAGCAGCGCGGACCTTGCGACCCTATGTTTCAGAGGGGGAAGAAGAGTCGGATAATGATGATGAGGATGACGAGGCACATGCTATTTTCTTCAAAGGGGAAGAAGGAGGGGATGATAACAGTGAGTGAGGATATGGTAGTCTGAGTCATGATCGTATTATTAGCTGTAATTGGAGGGTAGTTGAGTCAGTTTTTCTAGTATCTTTTTTTTTTTTCTTTCAATTTGCACGAGCGTGCACGGTTGGGTAGTAGAATGGAGTGCCGGCCATGGGTAGTTCAACCAAAGCCATGTTATGGCCGGCACCAATTTTGTTGCATCATTCTTTGTGAACCCAAGGTCGTTATTATCTATTTAAGCCCTAGTGGATTCCTTGATTACATGTTGGATTCGATTTTGATGCATTTTGAGTAGTTACATGAATTCTAGCATTTGACATTGTCATATCTTATTTCTACACATACTTGCCTTAGAATTTGCGATTGCGCTAAATTGTTTGAATGCATAAGCTTTTTCTTCATCGCTTTGCATGACTGTTGTGCAAATCTACGGAGGCAAAATAAAGTTTGAATTGAGTGGCCATTGTGAGAGCAACCCGTGAGGTTTGGAATCGAAGCTCACCTTGGCCGCTACCAATCTTTTGCATTCATAGGCTAAAGTGTTCAATCTTGTTCATATATTGATTGCACCTGAGATTGATATTGGCAAATGTTTGGAATTGCACATTTTCTGTCGCTAATCAAGCATATGAAAGTTTATGTCTCAAGGAAGTTAGTTTTTTTTTTCTTAAAGTTTGTTGTTTGATTGATGAGTTGCTAGGGACTAGCAATCTTCAAGTTGGGGGGTGTGATAAGTCCCCAATAGTGTAAATAAAGGGGCTTATCTCTCTCATTTTTGCCACACACGCATGCATAATATGGCTTTTATACGATTGATGTGGTGCGTGGGTGTATTTTGATAGTTTCAGGAGAAACTCGAGAATAAGGTGCGTTTCAACGCCATGGATAGTCAAAGGGGTGCCCGAGTACCCAAGGTCACGTGGCACTCCGCCACCGAGTCCCGGGAGTCAAGGAATGAAGCATCGAATGAGATTCGGGAAGCCAAAGGACAAAAAAAAAACCAAGTGAAAGAAGGCATGAAGATGCCCAGTTGCTACCAGTAGCCATATACAATACTGCTACCAGTAGCCGACGTTCAGAAACTCAGATTTCCGTTTGCTACCAGTAGCAATACACCATATTGCTACCGGTAGCCACTGCGAAATTCAGCAACTTTTGAGCCCGATTAAACTTTTATCTTAGGGGCATTTTGGACCTTTTGTACACGTTTTTGGGGGCTATAAAAGCCACCCAACATCAGATTATTAGGGATTCAACACTTTTACCTTCTCTCTCTACCTCCCCTCTTCTTTCCACCATTTTTCTCTACCTTCTCTCTAGAAATTAGGTATTAATCTTCAAGAACCAAGGCTATGGCCTTCATTAAAGTTGTGAGCACTCTTCTTATCTATTCAAATCTCTAATTTATTTCCATTTTCGTTATGTTTCACGTTTTTATGTCATTTTCACTTAGTATTTCCATTTGCCCTCTTGAGTATGTGTGAGTAGTCCATTAGGCTTGGCATGGGGTGATTTCTACCCCATGGCTTAGGGGATTTCACGGTTTCTTATTTTTTCGGGCTATATACGGGTTTGTGAATGTATAGCTCTCTCATATTTATGATCAAAACATGGTGTTGTTTATTTCTTTGATTGGGTGTAGACAAAATATTGGCACACACAATGCTTAGAACCATGGCACACTAGGTGTTTGATAAAATGCCTCAATGAGATTGCTTTCCATTACCAAACCCCACCTTTTGTCAAACTTGATTTTCACTGTTAGATTCCCGAATGTGAGCGAGCAAATCGACTCTCATTTGAGTTATCTTTGAGAAACGTGAAAGAAGCTAAGTCATGGGTAGTTTGAACCCCTAACCGAGCCCTTGTTTAATTTCCTAGTCAAATCCCGTTTTCACTAAATTAGGAGGTAAAGAGAGAATCTCACAAACAAGCCAAACCAGAAAGTTGGCCATCTTAACGCCGAAGATTCTCAACGCAAGTCACTCTCATGCCGGTCGCATTTGGTCCCTGTGGAAATCGACCCCAGTCTTGCCGGGTTACTATGCTTTCGACGACCTAGCCCTACGCTTGGGGCGACGCTAACTACAACAAAGCTAGGTGTCAAGCACCACCCCTCGTGCATTCAATGCACCCACATGCACCAGAATGTTTCAATTTACCATACATGTATTGCACATTGGATGTGGTGTAACCCTCACCTTACCCTCGTGCACCTGTCGGGTTTGATTACCCAACAGCGCATGACACAACCCTTAGTTTTCTAACACTTCATGTACCCGCACGCCAGTCCACTATGTTCGGGCAACAGTTTGTTCTAATTCATTCGCTTGTTTGTGTATCTTTGTGCACTGATTTATGTTTCATCGTCAAACGTTAAACTCAACACTTATAAAGACACGACATTTTGCCTTGGGATTCCTACCAACTTTGCTACCTACGGTTCTCCACCTATCACTTTACTTATGATTTTGCACCCATTTTGTTCCCTCAAGTTCCACACCAATTATATTCCTATGGGTTCCGCACCCACTTTGTTACCTCAAGTTCTATACCCATTTTGTTACCTTGTGTTGCACACCTACCATTTTAGTTATTTTGGTTTTGCACCCGTTTTTACATCGGGTTCTATATTCATTATTTTACTTTGAGTTCCGCACTTACTTTGTTACTTTGGGTTCTGCCCCCGCTATTTTACTTTGAGTTTTGCACCCACTTTGCTACCTTGAATTCCGCACCCATAATTTTACTTTGGGTTCCACACCACCTTGTTACATCGGGTTCTGCACCTACTACTTTGCCTTGGATTCTGCATGCACCTTGTTGTCTCGGATCTGCACCTATCATTTTACCTTGTGTTCCGCACCACCTTGTTATCTCAAGTTTCACACTCTTTATTTTGTTTTGAGTCCACACCCACAAGTTCATCTCCGGTTCTATACCCGCTATTTATTTTGGGTTCTGTACCCACTGTTTCACCTCAGGTTCCACATCTGTTGATTCATTTTGGGTTCTGTACCCACCATATTGCTTCGAGTTCTATACCCGCCCACTCTTTTTCGGCGAGCACATCCAATGTACACCCAAATACGCTTATTTTGTATCCTGAGTATATGTATCCATAGCACATCCGCATACACTTCTTTCATACCCTGAGTACATGTACCAGCCGCATTCGCTTCTTTTGTACCCTGAGCATACACACACGCATCTCACACTCTTGCATACCTGTTCATGATACATGCATTGCCTCAAGAACAATGTTGGTCTTATCCTTACAATGGGTCACGAGGGCAGCTTGAAAAGCACAACAAATGTGCTTGATTTTTCAACCATGAAGAGTTCCGAATTCGAATTGCGACATCCTTTATCTTTGATGGCGACTCTTGTCACTCGTTGACTATCAAGTCTCGTCAAAGAGGGGGAACTATAGATACCCCAATTTGAATCCCGAAGAATCTCTAGAAGTAACAGTTGGATGATCCCGATGATAAAATTTTGTGATACAATCAAATTACAAAACTCGATTTGCAAGAGAAAATAAAAATTGAAAGATATATAATTATTTAATATAGATGCTTATTTTGTTATGTAATTCAGGTAATTAAGATCCCACACACCTTTGCCCTCTTTCACCGAAGAGGAAAGAAGAATCTTCCAAGCGGGCAGAGACCTAAATTTCCATTAGATTCATTCCTAAGCTTGCTTTGTTGCAGCAAGATGATCAGTCCGAGAGTGCTGGAGAGAAGAGAAAGCGGGAAAAACCTCTCTGATTCGGTCACCGAGCAGTCGGACGACTCTTCTCAGTAACCCAAGATGCCCACAGGAAGGCTGAGATAAGAGTTAACATTAATTATATTTTCTTGTGGAGCTAGTGAAATGAATTGTGAGAACCCGGAATTTAAAAAATAAATAAATTATTTTTCCAGAATGTGGTTTAAGTGGTAGTTTATTAAAATTTTTGTATAAGAATGACTTAGGGTTTATGTGTGGTGGAAGTTTGACAAAGGATTTGAGAGTAGCATGTCTTAAACTTGAGGGGTGTGAGTGTAATTGAGGTTTAATTGAGTTTATATCAGATTTTTGAGAAAAATGGAAACTTATTTCCCACTCCTTCCCTCTCTCTACTCTCTACACACTCTCTCTCTCTCTCTAAACCTCTCCACAAATCCTTGCTCCTACATCAAATTCCTTTTGGATCCTTGAAGAATCATTCATATACGGAAGATATCTCAAGCTTGATCGTGTTCTTTTCGCTTGGAAGGAGTTTAGTTCGAGTTTTTCCACCATTGGAGGTTAGGACTTGTTTTGGAAGCTCAAATCCTTCGATCTGACACTCTATGTAGGGATCTCTTACCTCTATTATGTGTGTATGACTTATTTTTGGTGTTTGATGAGCTTGGATGTTGATTTAAAACTTGAAAATAGAAGTTAGAAAATTTGTCAAAAATCTAGAAATTTTCGCCCAGTACGTTTTACTACCGGTAGTAGGGTCTGTACTACCGGTAGTACTGTTTTTCCAGTTTTCAAATTTTTGGGCAGTAGGTTTTACTACCGGTAGTAGTACTGGTACTACCGGTAGTAGTTGTGGTAATACATGTGGTAGTAGCATTTGTACTACCAGTAGTAGCGACTGTACTACCGGTAGTAGGGTCTGTTTTTACCAACTTTTTATATCTTTTTTTATTGAAATAATTATTAAATATTTAAATTGTTGGCCTCTAAGGGTAATATTTGTACTTATTCTCGGTCATACGTAGATGATGAATACGTGATTTCGGGATTCCATTTGATGATTAAGCATTTGTACATTATTTCTTTGGCTTATCGATTATGACTTGGAAATTATTGTATCGTGGTGGTTGCCTTGCATTGACACGAAATATTGTTTGGCTCTCTGATGAGAGATGTGCCGGTTATATAATATTTGGCTCTCCGACGGGAGATGTGCCGGTTATATAATATTTGGCTCTCCGACGGGAGATGTGCCGGTTATACGATGTTTGGCTCTCTGACGGAGATGTGCCGGTTATACGACGTTTGGCTCTCCGACGGGAGATATGCCGGTTATATGACGTCTAGCCTCCGACGGGAGATATATTAGTATAGTTCAATATTGTCTAGTCACCGAAGGGCGAGGTGCTAGTTGGAATGTGATAATTGAATCGATATGGGAATCATGAGTTGATTATACGGTTGACTTGTAGTTTTATACTTTAGATTCTGTGATCATACTTCGAAGACTTAGACTAATTGTTATACGCGTGTTATTATAGATTGTTCATGAACCATGTCAAATCATTGCATATTCATATAATATTGGCATAGACATCTCTACTGGGCTTTGTGGCTCAACCTTTCATCCTTTCAGGTACTGCTTCGGAGACATGATTTGGACTTGCATGGATGCATAGCAATGCATATTTTTTAAGGAATGTCATGATAGGAGTTATATATCATCTTTAGACCCTTTTTTTTTTAAAGATGTAAAATAACTCCCCTTTTGTGGAACCATGTACTCAAACTCAATTCATTTGTAACACTTGAACATGTATTTTAATTATCGGGTCGGGAGTGCTTTCTTTTTGGGTTGTAATACTTAAAACTTAAGAACTTAATTAGATTTTCAAGTATGATAATTTGGAAGTATTTTCGTGGAATTGGCAGATTTTATTTAAAAATATGAATGTTTATCTTGCTTAAAATCGCGGACGTGACATGAATGAAAAGGTGCGGAGAAACAAGTAATTTTCTCCACATGGAGTGAATTATTTTAAACGTAATTAAGACCTCTTGTCGTGTTAATCATACACATTCTATTATCTTGGGCTTAAAACTCTCACTTTCTCCTTGAGACTCAAAAGTTGTAAGCATGAAGGTATACCTAGTCTAATTTTATGACTTAATCCCCAAAAACAAACGAACCCTTTTAATTTGTCGCATTCATATTCTTTACTAACAAGTATGAAACTTAAGGAGACATGTTCAGAAAAGGACTGACATAGGCATTCAATCTCCATTCTTGAGCTGAATATATACAGGCTCCAAAATATTTATATGGGAGAGTGCAAGGAACCAATCGGTAAGTGAAGAGAGAATCAATTGTCAATTGATACCACACAACTTCTAACAACCTTTAGAATTCAAAGTCCTCTCTCTCTCTCTCTCTCTCTCTCTCTCTCAATATTCTGTGCCAAGACTAATATTTTATTTACATTTTCTTGAATATTTCAACAAATAAAACTTTGTTTAAACATTTTTGGTTGCATGTGCAACAAATTTGTGCATTTAATCAGGCATGTTGTGTATTTAATACATGCACGTTTGTCTTAGTGAATGCTGTTGGCGCCTTTCAAGCTGGCAAAGACACACATACCCATTTCACCAATGCATTTTCAAAAAGTGTGGACACATTCATTGTGACCATGTGAGCCCAAGTTTTAATATGCTGCTTCTAATTTCACTTCTGTACCATCTCTGTTGGTCTTCGCTTCAACAATAGGATCAAAAGTTTTGTTTTAATTGCATGTAAATAAAATAAAAACTAATTTAATTAGTCTCACTACCTCAAATATGAGTGGACCCCAACATTCTACAACAGAAAACGTTTTTATTTTATACTTTTTGACAAGTAGAAGCTTTCCGCCAAAGTCACCCTCATTCTGAATGAATCATCAAGTTTCTACTACTTGATTATTATAAAAGAGTTAAACTCTACAAGGATGATTGCTTGAAATATACTGCGCCAATACTAAACAAATTTAAAAACATGAAGGAGTTTATGATATTGATGCATGCATGGAAACCATTTCGCAAGTCAAATGAACCTCTTCGTTAAGTTATATTACCCGTCATTTATTTGCAATGGTTTATCTTAATCATGTTGTCTAGATCCTTAAAGTAACTGCACAATCGTTGGTTTAACAATAGGAAAGTAACTGCATAATCGTTTAAAAAATAAAGGAGGTTATAGTAATTTCAGAAACCTCAAGGGGGGGTACTGTACGTATTTGGTAGAAACCTCAAAGGAGGTCAATGTAATTTACCCTGTTTATTTCTGACAGCAGCATTGCCAGCGTTTTTCAAAACACCGAGAAGAACGCCAACAAAAGTTTTCCAGCTTTTATACAACTTTTACCGGCGTTTTAAAAACGCTGGAAAAATCCTAATCTGTTGTAGTGACAATTATGTCAACAAGCTCAATTGAAGTCTCTAATGGTCACAACCCATTGACGCTTGCTGATACAATTACCACAAGTTTTCAATAGGGATTAATGTGGTTCAAATCCGGGGTTTTTGTAGGCTGCTAGTTCAAAGGCATTACTGCAAAACTTGAAGCTGAGGTAGTGATGAACAAGTAGCATAAATTCAAGAGCTCTGAAGGGCAGAGATGGAATTTTGCACCCTTGTTGAGCAGTGGAAATCAAACAGTAGAAAAGTTTGGCAGAATTAAAAGCCAATGTGACATTTTTGTTCCAGACAAAATGGTGGAAACAGAAAAAGGAAGGTTGATGAGAAAGGAAGAAATTAAGTTGACATGGATCTGGTAAGAAATCAATAAATATGAGATTGTACGGGTGTAGGTGTAACTTGTATCATCAGTTGGATCACCCCCAACTACTGCATGGACATGAAGTTGGAGAGGGGATGGGTGTTTGTGAGTACAGTACATATACATATAAATACAGACATGAATTTATACTATTAGCAAGTAGCAAACATTTGGGAGGAGGGTGAATTTAAAGCCAAATGTACTGGTAGCTATTACCATATCCAGTACTCATCATGGGTCTCCTCACTTCTCACTTCTCACTTCTCACTTCTCACTTCTCAGACTCAGACTGACATTTTGATTGAGTTTCTATTTCCACTGCATGATACTTACGCTACAAGCCCAGTACTTTTAATGTGTATGAGAGTACAAAAATCTATTAGTGAATTACTATGGAACCTCATATGAAAATTTATAATGGAAAATTCTAACACCACGGCGGTGGATAATATGTAAAAAATATATCGATATCTGTAAAATGTGTATTGATATCCACGAATATGCATAAATATTATTTAGCAAAAAAAAATATGCATAGATATTCATAAAATATGTATTGATATCCGTGTTTATTTATCTTTATGTGTCTATTATTCACTGCCTATTAAGCGGTTTTTAATAAGACCCAATTTATATTAAGAAAGAAAATTTAAAACGGGAATAAAAGTAGGAAGATTTTTTTTCTTATTATTTTTTATGTGAATTTTTATATATTTTTTAATTTGTTCTAAAAAACAGAGTATACGTTCTATCATTAGTATATGAATATAGATAGATAAATAGATCCACACTTAGTGTCGTTATCTGTGCTTTTTTTTTTTGTGTACCCTTCTTTTTAATACATATTCAGTCACGGCATTATGTCCTGAATGTGTCGTTAAGAGAACCTAAAATAAAAACGTAGTGCAATAGTGCTTATAAGAGAGACCCTAAACCAAAATGGATTGGATCATAAAAAAATCTCCAGTCTCTGCTTCTTTGATTATTGTTATTTTTTAGGCTAATTTGAGAACTGTAGAGAAATATTACAACCACATACTAAAAAACTAGATAGTCATACAATGAGACCAGAGGGTCCCACTCAGCCCTAAATATGAACTCCATACTGGGTTCAAAAAATGAACACATAGATTTTTTTTTGTATTTTATTTCACTTCAATTTTTCTAAGAATAACTTTTTCGTACAATTTTTTCGACAACTGAAACGGAGCCTAAGTGATGTAAGAGCTTGACCTACGATGTGGAGAAAATAGGTAATTCTAAAATAAGTTTTTTGCAAAATAATAAAAACATTTTTTTATATTTACAAAAAAAAAAAATTGGTTGCCTGAGCCTGAGGGCTTGCAGGGTTTATCTTGGGACCGGCACTACATGCAAAACAAGTCCAACGATTAGGGGTGTTCTAGGCCATGAACCTTCGGTCGTTCAAGTTAGTTGGAAGTGCTTGGATGCTCTGTATTTCAAGAATGAAAGAGTACATACCATTTAGGTAACAATAAATCATGACCTACTTATAGGGCATGTGGAAGAAATTAGGATAATTAGTTTCGTAAAGGGGAGCGACATCTTCACCTAGATTAGCTCCTTCAATCCCTCATCTCCTTAATTTATACTCATGATCAAACCCAGAATGACATCTACAAATTGGTCAAGCAAAAGAGATCAAACAGATTCATATCTCGCTAGTGTGATTGACCTTTTGCTATTGGATTTGAGGCCCATAATATTTTTTGTAGTCTCGTCTATCCCTTGGTTGTTGTAATAACCCAAGTATTTTAATAAAATTTAAACATTATTACATTAATTCCATTTATTTCCTTGTCCTAATTAAAATTCAAGCTTTCAACTTTGGAGCTCGCTCGAGCAACCTCTTCGAATTCTAAACAGGTAGATCAGGGTTTTAAAGCTCAATGACCGAAAATCATTTTCTTTCATTTATAATCGGAGGTTTATGATAGTTAATACGTAAATTAAGGTGGATTATTGCTTCATAAATGTGTGTTAGCCTTTATTATGATCATTCGCATATCAATTCAGAATTTTCGAAGGGTTGTGAGAGTGTTCTTGAGGGTCGAAGCTCTGTCCAATAGATGTGTCAACCAAACTGTGCTTGTTCGTCGTTTGTTCATCGATTGAAGATACGATTCTTTACTTACCAACCTCTAGGTTTTAATTTCTGAGCTTGGATGCATATTTAGGTGATTAGCAGTGTAAAATAGTGTTCTGTTTGTACCAAAGTTTCATATCTAGAATTTTCAGAGTTCGAAAAAAAGGACAGGCCGCTCAAGCAAGATTTGGCTGCTTAACAACCCTCATAATTTTTCCAGAAGCTGACGCGTGTCTAGAGAATATATTATAGTCAATATGCATGTTTTGGTATATCGTTCAAGTGAGTTGAGGTCGCTTGAGCAACCTGTCGAAAAAGCAAAAAAATTCCAGAATGTTTCAAATCTTAGTTTGGGCCCACGGGCTCTGTTACAGACTGTTTGCTATGTCCAGAATGCATGTACACTCAGTACAAGCATACACCCACTTTAATTATGTCCATGGGTCCCCAAGGGATATCATGCGAGCCAAAACGCCCTAAGTTTGACCTTTGGTGTATGATGCACACAGGAATTTTGTGTTGGTTGTTGGAGAATTCTAATTGTGTTGGTAAATATCTGAACAAATGATAAAAGTAAAAATAATTTAATTATAGTTGTAATGCTGCCTGTTGAACTTCCGGGTTTGATCCCTAGACAGTCTTGTGGGTTAGATTTCATGGATCCATTCATATTTTAGGTTCGATTCTCGAGGTGAATTATGACGTTCAATTGCCCATATTCACTTATATCTGAATTAGATTTCCAAGGTGAATTATGGTGGTTTGATTATCCATATTCGCTTATGTTCCCGATTGAATCCCGAGCTGAGTTATGGAGTTTAATTCCCACATACTTGTTCCGTGGGTTTAACTTTCTAATAGTCGTCGTGTCGTGTTACCGAGCATTGTCTCAATAAAAAAGAGAAAGAATGAACTTCATTCGCATGTGTTATCAACTATTTTGTTCTGCATATGTTACTATTGATTTTGTTATGATTGGTTAATTCCATATCCTGTTGTTATGTCATTTATGCTATTTTCATTTTATATCCTTTGAGTTGGTTTCTGGGTGGCCTTTTCTACTAAGTTTCATGAACTCATCAATGAAACTTCTCTGTCCCTAGTGTTTCATTTTAGATGGAGACGTGCAGATAGAGGATCCGGCAGAGCTGATGGAGTCAAACGCCAAGGGAGTTGACCAAGTGGAGATCGGGGCGAGCTGTAAACCTGGACGTCTCGAGGTCGAAACTCGGCGACAACATATGGGGTTGCTAGAAATTTATTCGGTTGTTAACTTTAGGGTTCTAAAAACTAGTCGGCAATAAGTGGGGACTCTCCCAAGCCGGTCGAATACCTTGGTTATAAAAAAAAATTATAAACTAAACTGGAGCCTTAACTCCATTTAACAGAGAAGATATTGCTTGAGTTTGTATGTATTTTGTATGGAATCATGAACAAAATTCTTTTTTATATGTTACAAATAGTTATTTACTTTTTGTTAAATATTTTTCTGTATTTGTTTTTTTTTTATATATATATCAAGAAAAAATTTATAAATTCTATAAGTAATGGACCCCACAACTAATAGTTCATGGCTCTGTCCCTACTGAGAGGTCATATCTTTTAGAGCTGCATGTGTTACGATTTACATTAATCCTAACGTCAAGAAAAACTAGTATAAAAGTTTATTTTCTCTTATTAGATTTCTAAAATCCTTATATCCAAATTATTAACAGATAAAACTCTTATATCCAAAATATCATCTCACTGCTAAAATTGTAGGCAGTGATTGTCATTTAACTAATTGTCACAAAAACATAATTAAATCTGAAGATTTCATTTTTTACATCAATGGCACAACGGGTGATATGCAATTCTATTTGTTTGAATTTTTCTCTGTATTTGATTTTATTTATTTGATATGTTTACATACTCAATAGTTCAATTTTTGTAAAAAAAATAAAATAAAAAAAAAAGAGGTAGGAATTAAGTAAATAGCCCTCGAGTCAATCCAAAGCCCACCTTACTTTGCCCAAAGTAACCGAAGTAGCAATTACTCTCCCACCACCACTGGTTTCCAATCAAACCCCTCTCCCTTCTTGACTTTCAAACACATCCCTCCCCTATTTATTCCCATCAACAACTTCTACTTCCATTACAATAATCAAACACTTATATAATTATTATTTAATATAATACATGTATATCTACAACCCTCCTCATTTATTATGACGATCTCCAAAAGAAAACCCAAATCGAGGAAAAGACAATCCAATCCTCTCCTCTGCTATGGAAATTAAACTTCGAAAATTCATAAACATAATTGATTGAGAAACAAAGAGACAAATTCATCAGAAACCCTCTCTCTCTCTCTCTCTCTCTCCTCCCAACACTTTTGCATTTAGAGCTCTCTCTGGCTTCACAGATGAAGAATCTAATATGAGCTACAGCAAGTACTCCTTTCAATGCTCACTTTGCTTCTCTTCCGGGGGAATTGGCTTGTACTTTTGAGTGGTGTACAAGTATATCAATTTTAATGCAAAATTGTAAGGAAGAAGTATGGGAAGAGTGTACTCTATCTATCTTGATCCCTTTAGTATTTATTTTGGTTTCTATTCTTGTTTATGGCTTCACAGGCGATTCCTGTGGGTTTTGTCTATTTTATTTCTGGTGTTTTCTGTTTATTAATTTCTTTCTTTCTTTCTTTCTTTCTTTTTATTCTTTTAGGAGATGGGTTTTTAAATTTATTAATTAAAGTGAAAATGAACTGAACCACAGGGGTAGGTGAGGAGGCAGGCTGGCCGCTATAAGAAGAGATGATATGTTGGGCTAGTAGTTTCACTCATTGAGAAACAATTTAAGAGAGAGAGAGAGAGAGAGAGAGAGAGTGAGCAACAAAAGGGATCTGTTTCTTGTTGTTTGTATATCCCCTTCACATAATCAATCAACACTCGATATATCAATCATGGCTTCATCAAACAAGCACTGGCCTAGTATGTTTAAGTCCAAGCCCTGCAACACCCACCACCACCACCAATGGCAGCATGACATCAACCCCTCTTCTCTCTTGTCTTCCGCTTGCCACAGAACCACTTACTCATCAGGTGATCTCTCTCAAGAAATTGCAGTCTCAATAATATATACGCACCATTTGTATATCTCTCTCAGTCTCTCTCTTTCTCTTCTGTTGTTAACAACAGAAGAAAGAGAAAGAGAATTAGACTTCGGTATTGTCTAATTATTTATGCTCTCATAAAATTCTTTTAACCTTTTTCAATATTCAAAACAGATGCTATATATAGAGAGCTTTCACTCTGTTGCCTACCACCCAATCCCCAAAATACACATATCAACACTCATAGATCAGTGATTATAAGTGAGTTCAGAATGGGTGTTGCTTTCAAACCCTGAAAGAAATGCATTAGTTTAGCAGATAACTCTTCAGAAATTTACCCAAATAACCCATGTGTTTTTTTATCCTACTTATATTTCACCCAAACAGTTTTTGATAATTCAAAAGCATCTTAATTTGTGATTTTATAAAGCCACTATGTACACTTGAATACCCTTTTCGTACGCATTTTTTGTTGAACAAAAGTTTTTTTTGGTGTTCGTATCTCTCCAGTAATAGAGAACATAAAAATAATGTGACTAAATTTTGTTTTGAAATTAATTTTTGTCTACACTACACCAGCTAATTAGAATATGTATTTTCTATCCAATTTTTTCTTCAGTTTTTTTTTTGGTGTTGTATTTGTATTATTTTCAAAAATAGAAAACCAAAAACGATATCAGAATTATATTGTTGGTTGTGATTCCAACAGTGCCTGGGTGTGAAGAAAGAACTCCAGAGCCAAAACCAAGGTGGAACCCAAAACCAGAGCAAATCCGGATACTCGAATCCATCTTCAACTCCGGAATGGTCAATCCACCACGCGACGAGATCAGAAAAATCAGATCCCAACTCCAAGAATTCGGCCAGGTCGGCGATGCCAACGTTTTCTACTGGTTCCAAAACAGGAAATCGCGAAGCAAACACAAGCAACAACGCCACCTCCAAACCACCACCACCACCACCACCATCTCCTCCTCCAACAAACAAATACAAAACTCCCCTACCACAACCACCACGTCCGCTGGCACTAACACCACCGCTCCCTCCTCCTCCTCCTCTTCATCGGAGAAATCTTCTCCGACCAAGTCAGTTAACCAGACCTACTTCCAGAATACCCCACAAGAATTCCTGCCGGAAGCCTTCTGTTTCCCGGCCACAACTGCGTCTGTTTACAGTCAAGGGTTTGGATTCCCGACGGAGCTTTCTAGTGGGGTACTTAACCTTGGACAGGTTGGTGATCAAACGGATGGGAGTTGCTCAGGAATGTTGCTTGGTGAGTTGATGATGATGAAGAAGGTGGAAGAGGAGAAAATGAGTTACACTAGTCATGTTATTACGACTACAACTCATCCCACTAGTGCTCCTACTGCTAGTGCTAGTGCTAGTGCTACTCACTCAGTTTTTCCTTCCACAACAACTAGTGTCAGTGTTCCATCTATCATCCATCACATTCTGGGTAAATTACACGTCCTATATTTGTTTGCACGTGCTACACTAATCATAATAATAGTAATAATAACACAATTTGATAATAATGTACTATCAAAAGCGATATTTAGATAACTCCCGCGCATTCTCGCTAGGTAATGGCACACTCCCATTACCTAGCGAGTGTGCGTGGGGGTAATGGCTTCTGAAGAGGGGGGAAATAAAGAGGGTAGAATTGTCTTTTAGTCCGGAATCCGCGATGTAATGTCTAGATGGACGTGTGCATGGCGTAGCTGGTTGATTGACTGCTGCTTTGGTGTTGTGTACATAAAGACTAGTGGGAGGAGGAAATAAGGAACTGATTCTCTGTGAACAGGTGCAGGTGTTGGCGAATCGGCAGCAGTGGGACCAGCTAAATCAACGGTGTTCATAAACGATGTGGCGTTTGAGGTGGCTCTGGGGCCCTTAAACGTGCGTGAGGCATTTGGAGATGATGCAGTGCTCATCCACTCTTCTGGTCACCCTGTGCCTACCAATGAGTGGGGCGTCACCCTCCAGTCACTCCAGCACGGGGGTTTCTACTACCTGGTGCGCACGTTAACTCCCATCAGTACTTCTGCATCAGAAAACACCACACATATGGTATCAACCCTCATGAATATCTCTTTTCTTTCGTGGCTTTCAATTCATACCACATTTGATTTATTATAGTAAGATATCGTCATCCATGTACTCTCTTTGGGATCCTAACTATCATTTAAATTTTCAAAACCAAGGATATATTAGCTTAGATCTCCATCCAAATGAACACTATATTCATAAAAAGAAATTGATTAAAAGAATATTACTACGCAAACAGATTTTCATTCATGAATTATTATATGGATGTGTATGACATTATTCGAGGGCACACAAAATTCTTACTTTTTGGTGGACTCGATAGTCTATTTCATGATTTCGGACACAAACGAATTGAAATTTGGACTCGATAGTCTATCTCTTTTGTTATATTAATAGAGAAGGCTCTTTAAATTAGGTACGGAAAATATTCTTCATGAATTCTTGACAATGAAATGTCTATATTTTTGTAATATCATTACCACTAAGAAGGTTTTAGCAATACCTTTAAATGAGAACTAAGATGGGGCATATTTCATAAATCTTTTGAAATAAAATATTATAAAATTGGATAAATATACAAAGTTGTGGTTGCAGTTTGAATGATCCCTGTTGCATTATTCTTAAATTTAAACTACATAAAGATTATGTCAATATCAAATCGAAACCACTGCCGTACATACTTATATTTGGGTGCCTGACATATTGAATCACTTTGAATTTATAAAAGAGAAAAGCCATGAATTCATTAACTTCTTATAGCAATGTATAAGATTTAGACGTAAATTCAATGCACCGACTTGGAATTCATAATATTTGTATGTTATTTAGTTTTGTCTTGATGTTATGAATATTTATACAAATAGTATGAATTTTTAAGCAATATTTATGAATTTTTATGCAAATATTTATAAAATCTTATATGTATGATTTTGTATACAAATATAATTATGAATTCAAAGGGATTGAAATGATGCATATGGTGTACATTTAAAAGTGCGTACGATAAGACCAAAAAAAATAAAAAAATTACCCATGGATCGTGCATTGCTTTGAAGAGAACTATATATACTAAATCACACTTTAAAAGTTTGTAATTAAGATAAGACAAAAAAAACTATTTTACACAACAGATCGTGCATTACTTAGAAGAGAACTATATATACTAAATCACACTTTAAAAGTTTGTAATTAAGATAAGACAAAAAAAACTATTTTACACAACAGATCGTGCATTACTTAGAAGAGAAATATAATAAATTATGCGATTACAAGATTATGGATCAAACATATTATTGAAGTTAATGAATGATTTTCATCTCCAACTTATTAAGTAGTGAGTAATATTTAAAACCTTCTTGTTTTCCATTTGCGTTATAGACTTTCTGTGAAGCTTTCTACACACCTGGTTTACTAATTTATGTTCTTGATTGCAGATATAGGAAAAGCGTGGAAGTTGAAGCTAGCTGTTTTTCATTATGGTTGCTTTTGTTTCATTTCTCTCTCTCTCTTTCTCTCTCTCTCTCTCTCTCTCTAATGTGGTAATCGAAGGATCTTCAAGAGATTGAAATTTCTATGGACAAGCTAATGTAATTCCGATTCATGTGTGATCTATTACATATATTTATGCAAGATAGGATTACTGGCTATTGATTAGCTAGGCAAATCATAAATATGAACAGGTAGATGCAGGTTGGTTGGGAGAAACATTATGCATGCGTTGGTAAACTAAAAGCAGCTGCTTAAGTAATTGTGCATAATAAGTTATGCATGCATGAGAGTTGTTTATGTATGTACTATGTAGTGGTGATGAACATACATCCAACTTGGGTGATATCATCTTTCATAATTTCGGCCTTCTTTTGTGATTTGTCGATATTAAGGTCAATCTTGTCACCTTGTGGCTCAATAAACTGCTATTGCTTACCAGATAAGTCACCTCCTCCAAATAATTAATGCCCTATTTGTTACGTGGGCCAACGTGAAGGATCATAAGTATTACTTTATTATCCATTTGCTCTCTCATTCATATTTTATCATTCTTTTATTTGATAGAAATGTGTTTTTCATTAGCAAATCTTCATATAGATTTTACATAGATTAAAGGGAACCCGAGCAAAAATGCATTCCAATTATGTTGGTACATGTTTTGCCGACGTTCATTTGCCGCAAGAGCCCCCCAGAAAAAAGAAAAGAAAAATGTTGGCAGGAATTGACAACCAAATAAATATACAAAAATAGAAAACAAAATCAATCAAAGGCATACCCTTTTTTTTTTTTGCTTAGCATGTTTGTAAATCTCGTGAATACAAGGACTAAAGGGCTTGAATAAACAAGACCCAAATACCAAATGGTGAGTTGA
The DNA here is from genome assembly GCA_019985065.2 of Arctostaphylos glauca. Classification (NCBI taxonomy): domain Eukaryota; kingdom Viridiplantae; phylum Streptophyta; class Magnoliopsida; order Ericales; family Ericaceae; genus Arctostaphylos; species Arctostaphylos glauca. Next base: position 14,556,547 of record JAHSPW020000001.1, on the reverse strand, counting down.
CAAGATACCAACAAAAATAAAAGGAAAACAACAAAAAGACTGGGCCAGTTAACAGAAATCATGACCCAGATAAGTGAGGGAGAACCTCTATCAAAAGAGAACACACCCATAGCAGAGGAGCAATATAAGGTGATAAAATGTAATCAACCTAATTTGGGTTTTCTTGAACAATAAGGGGAGAAATCAGCTCAATAACACAGTATTCTTTTGCACGGGCAAGTTGCCAAGCATAAAATTGTATTTGCCGATCTGAGAAATGCGGTAAGATAATTGCAACTTTTACAATAAGAGGATAAATTCTAGACTCGAATAATCCAAGACCAATCATAGACAGGCAATGGTAAAAAATTCTAGACTAATTTGACTATAACGAGAAGTCAATAGTTCAACAAAAATTTAACATCGTAGATAAAATCAGATTTCGAAGTGTCTGGATAAAACTTATCTAGCTAGTTAGCTAGGGAGTAGTTGTCAGAAAGAATAATCTGCCTCTAAGGAGAAATTAGAGGTCAAAAATGACTCATTTAAGTGAGGGAGAACCTCTATAAAAGTGCAGATATCATGCTGTAAAAGTACAAGTGGTTTACCCACAAATTTCTTTTTATCTAAAAAATTATAAAAATATATTTATACATCCTACGAAAAAAAGAAAAAGAAAAACAGAATGGAGTAGCCTCGTCCCCAAGTATGTCAAACACAAGCTTTTGTGCTCATGAAATTGTACACATAACTAGCCCAAAATTTGTTGAGGTCCTGATAGGATTTTGCTATTGATACAAATGGAGTACACAAATGTGAGAGGAATGGATTCCATTTTGGGTGGCCTCCGGCTCCATCCTCTCTCTCCTTATCTCCTGTCATATTTTTGCACCCCATTTGTACCCATAGTAAAACTCGTTCTGATACTAGAATGACTGAGAAGTATAATGGGTAACATCAGAATTTAGAATGGAAAATGCATCAGATTTATGTCCCAAAGAATTGGAAAGCTTTGTTTGTTTGTCTGTGATTACTGTCATCCTAGAGCCCACAAAATCTAAGAGATCATAGGATATCTACCCCTACCATCCAAACAAAACCCATATAAAGAGTTTGTGTAGGGGGGACCACGGGCCATACAAAACGTGTGTTTGTGTGTCTCTAGGAACTGAAACTGAACATTCTGAGTCTTGTCTAATTAATATTAATACATATATATTGGGTGAATGTATAAACTTTGTGTATGTATAATTATGTCATTGTCATGGTACAGTGTAAAACTGTACGTATCTGGTTTTAGCACGAATGGGGAGAGGTCTGCCACCAAAAGGGAAGGGAAGGGAGTTTATTGTTTTCTTGTTTGTTGGAGGAACAGAGTTTATACAGATCTTCTGATCGTGAAGGGGGTATGTATGCACACTGCCGAAACACGCAATAGATGTGAATTTTCCATTTTGTCTTCTATATATAATTTTTTTTATTTTGAGTATTTGACTGCTTATTATAAATTCTATTTAAAAAATAAATTGAAAAGTTTTTTAAATGTTTTATGCAAATTTACACATTACTCGTCTGGAATTGGATGGAATGGGTCTTGTTTTTTCCACAAGAGAGACAAGTGGATTTGGCGGGTCAATTGGGATTGAGTGTGTGCAGATTAGTTACGTACACACCGGTGGCAACAGTTATCTGCTAATTATATATATACTTATATATATATATATATATATATATAGCTTTGATTGATTGAGTGATTTTGATTTATCGATCTGCAAAAAATTCCTCCTCTCTCTCTATACGTCAAAACCGTGTTGCATGAACCGTCACGTTTAGTAATCATCACCACCACGACCAAACTGCCCAGATACCCATCTCTCTCTCTCTCTCTCAGAGTCACGGTGTGGGGGGAAGAACACATGCAATAAAAATGGAGAGGTGATTGATTTTGCAATGTGGGGTTCTTGGAGAGGAACAGAACTCTAATATCCCAACACTTCATCTACATATATACATAAAGAAAATTACAGTACTTACTTTTCTTTGTCCATCTCTTTTTTTAGACTTTTTGACAAACGGTGGACCCATAAAAGGTGAGGTGTCACATGACATCTCATGATCCATAAAAAACTTTAAAAAAAAAAAGCTTTTTTAGGTTTAGTAGTAAACCAAATGATCACCGCATAGCACTGTGGCATTCTTATATTCTTTTTGCTCTTTCAATCTCTTTCAAATTTATCAATCTATTAAAATTTTACTTTTAATTGTTTATTTACTTTGATAATGACACCTCCAAATTAAAATATTGGATCCGTCATCCACAATCCAAACAAAACAAAAACAAAAAAAAAGCCAAAAGCCATATTCAATGCCAAGTTTTGAATCTGGTGTGTTCGGTTGAATGTTTCTAAAACAATTTTTGGAAGAAAAAAAAACTGTAAGATGTTGTTTGGTATAAGTGTTTCAGAAAAAATTCGAGAGTTAAATTTTTTTGACATTTTTGAGGTGTCTCTTTCTCTCTCTTCTTTTATAAAGAGATGAAATTATTTGGAGAAAAGTAAAAAAATTTAGAAATTTTTTCCCAAACAAGTTTTTGAAAAAAAATTTCTGAAACAAGCAAACAAACACATTTTAGGTAGTTGGTTGGTTGCTGTCCATTAGTATTTGGGTTATCTTAGTTGACCCCCAAATTTTTCTTTGACCTTAATTTGTTTTTTACCAATTACATGTATCTTCATGTATTAAAAGGAATTGAGAAGACTATTGTGTATTACATACAAAAGTTTCTATTGCACATCAAAATGGTATTATTTTGGCGCCCCAAATACTGTCTAAATAGTTGAATGTTGATTGAATAATTTTTTGTCAGTGTTTTATACGTCAAAACGATGTCGTTTTAGCTCTCAGCAGAGATTACTGTACAAATACACATCAATCTCTCTAGTCCGATCTCGACAAAAAAAATTTAAAAAGTATAAAATTATACCCAAAAGCAACAAAAAATTTCACTAAAGACAAAAAATAACTCAAAATAGGGTCTGTTTTTACTTATTTTTGTCTTTAGTGAAATTTTTGTAGCTTTTTGTATAATTTTGCACTTTTTTATTCTTTTTATTGAGGTGAACCAGTAAACATCAAAAAAATTGGTGCTTAATAAGAAATTATAAAAAAATTAAATAAGAAAAAAATAATTAGACAATAATTTAATAATTACTACAATTTAAATAACCTTATTAATCATCCAATCGGGGCCTTACACTTCTATCCCCACCGTTTTATCACATTTCCATCTATCTGGCCCCCCAACGAGATTGATAGAAATTGACACGCAAGTGACACGTGACTCTTTTTTGCTTTATTAAAATTCAGTTTGATTTCATATCGACACTACGCCCAAATGAATACAAATTCTTACGCGCACACTCAAAAGTCTTTTTGTCTCATATTCCAGTTTCTCTGTCAAAGTTTTGACAGATGGATGACAATTTGTGACTCAGAGTAGAAGGAATGCTGGAATGGTATACCACATTGGCAGAAAATATAAGGGGAAAAAATTTAGAAATGTAAATTATTTGTACATATTTAAAAAAAATAAATGTGTCTCAAATTAATAATTGTACATAGAATTTATATGATTATAAAGAATTTCACGAGCATCTGACGAATTTAAATACATTTCTATCTGAATATGCATGGGAGAAAATAAGATTTTAATAAACATAAAATGATGCTAAAGTGAGATTAACCCATCGACAATTTCTTTCAATTTCATGAAGGGGAGGTCTAGCATTTGTCAGAAACCTCCCCTTTCTATTTGTTTTATTTTGGTGACACTGGACCCTTAGACCTGCTAGTCATGAGGTCTTCTCTATACACAACTCCTCTCAAGCATCCAACTGAACAGTTTAAAAGGTGAAATAATAAAAAGCAGTCAAAATTATCATCAAATAGGAGACTCTTCGCTATTGCTGCGTATAAATGTCAGCTTTATATTTTGGAAACATTAAATAAGTAGTGAATTAGATGAAGTTGGTGGATGTGAGAACTCCAACCAAAACAAAGGTCGTGAGACTCTCACTTTTTTTAGATTACTTTTTTAATCCTTATTTGAAAAAAAAAATTACATTTCTTAAATTGCTGTTAAATTTTCGTAAGTTATTGGTTTTAAAAAATTAAAAAATACAGAAAAAGTAGTTTAAAAAATCGATTAGAATTTATTTTGTCTCTAATGATTTTTTTTAACTTTTAATCATAATTTTTCATATTTAAATTTATTTCGTCAAGACAGACTAATCATTTAAAAAAATTGAATATAAATCTAAGAAACGTGAATATTTGCCAATATTAATTCACAAAATTTAATATTCATGCATGGACTAATTTTTTTGAATTTCTTTTTGTCTTTATTTTAATAAATTATAATTTTTCTTTAATTTTTTATAAATTATCGATTCGTCTCAACGAAAATTTCAAAAAAGTTTTTAAAATTATGAACTAAAATTTAAAAAAAAATACTCTATAAAACAAAAATAATTGTAAGACAAGGTTTGTCTTTATATACTTTCCATCCTTAGTAAATTTCTTTTAACAATTTGAACATAATATTGTAGTTTTTAAATTTTTTTAATCAAGAAGAATTAAATAATTCACAAAAAATTAAGAAATAAAATAACTAATGCAAAAGAAAAATAAAGACAAATAAAAAGTTAAAGGCATCATTCATATTCATATTCTTTCTTTTTTATCTTTATTCAAAAAAATTATATTACCAATTTTTTCTTCTAATTTTACTGAACAATTGATTCATTTTGGCCCAAAAAAATCTAAAAAGTATAAAATTATTATTAAAAACAAAAAAAATTACTAAAGACAAGAAATAAGTCAAAACCAATTCTATTTTTTAAATCTTTTTTATTGTTTTTAAAATCTAGTTTATAAATTTTAATTTTTCTAACCTCTCTAGTCGAAACGAATCGATAATCGACAAAAAATTAATGCAAAATAAACATTACACAAAAATTCATACAAAGACAAAAAAAAAAAAAATTGAAAGAAAAGTTAATCCTAATCGAGTGGCTTAATTAAAAAATTCTATTATTATTTTATCTACTCAAAAAAATCGCATTTCGATAATTTTGCATCAGATGTTTGTGTCATGTCAATTTATCTTAACGAAAAAAAAAATTAAAAAGTACAAAAAAAAATGCCCAAAAATTAAAAATAATCAATAAAGATAAAAATAATCCACAATTGATGGATATTTTTTAATTATTTTCTTTTCTGACTCTTACAAATTTAGTCCATATTTTTACTTTTTTGATGAGACAAACTAATAATTCACAAAAATTGACTCAAAAAATATAAAAAAATTGCAAATAAATATAAAAATTAAAAAAAACTTTAGGCCAAAAACGAGGACAGTAGAAAGAGGGAATAATATAAATGTGACTAATTATACAAGATTTATTTAGATACGGAGAACATAGATAGATAATGAGGTCTACGTGAATAGTAGTAGTATTTTCGTAATTATTGATCACATTTTTATAAACATAAAAAGCAGGATAAAAAACGAAATGATTCTAAACACGTGAAAAATGCCAAATTCTGTCGAGGTGACAAAACACTCTTCAATAAAGAATTGCTATACCCAGAATTGAGTCAACTTTGGTATTACCTCTCAAAAATCGAGTCAACTTTGGTATTACCTCTCAAAAATCGAGTCAACACCCATAAAAATCTCCTACGAAAATTGCACGGTGCTACATGTGCTAACATTTACTCGATAGGTTACAAGTATTTTTGGACAAAGTGACTTGACTCAAAATTGCATGCACTTGAAGACAAGTCAGAGGCAGGAACACCGACTCCACTTCCATCCCCACTTGCCTACAGGAGGGACAAGTATATACCCTGTAATCCCACAAATATCGCATTCCAATAAACAAGTTGTCTGTACTAATGTATTCCCAGTGGCTATGCATTTTCATCTCTGAACTTTTTACCAAAAATGGTATCAGGGTCAATAGATGGCATGGTTTTGTTAGAGATCCTTTTTAAATCAGGTACTAGTAGATTCTTCAAGACAAATTATCTAATCAAACACTCAGATCTACTTCTCAGTTTATTCATAATTACTTTATATAGACCATATGCCTAGAGTGACTAAAATTCACTCAAAGGATCTTAATCCCGGATATACACGCATCACTCAAAGGGTGAGCCAGCAAAGGGTTAAGTAATCTTATGAAATGTTTATTGTAAGTGGCGTCTAAACCAGTTGTACCATTTGCCTGTACTCAGTCAGGAAGTAACTCATTCAACATAGCAGTGACCTAAGCAACCCATTTAGCAGACGACAAACCCAATCAAACGTACACGCCCACAAAAAGAAATTGTACCACTTATGACCTAATAAAAAAGTATAGGAAACTAATCTCTATTCTCTTGTTTGTGCCCTGGTATTAAACAGAGAGAATCAAGTTTATGTTACAGTGGAATGTGCTGCTACTTAGTTGAAGTTTCCTCCAAAGAAAAAGCAGACACTTCAAAGAATATGTTGTGTTGGTGCAACACGACACCACACTTGTAGAACACCCCCACAAGTCTGGGACAGTGGCCTAAAATGCCTATTATTATTGATGTTCAAATTTCAAAGGTGGACGGACAGGATTCCGAGATATTGGGCACACACGTGTCCATCTCTAAGGCATGTGAAACAGCAATAGAAGTTTCAAAAATAATTCAAGACACTATAGACTTATGACTATTGATCTCACTCTCACATCCCTCAGATTATGTAAGCCATCTAAGATTAGTAGGGACAGACGGGATTTAATGTTGGGTTTGTATTCTTCCAAGGGATTGCAAAGTACGATACACGCACAATATATGGGGTATTGACTATACTTTGGTGTTCAACTCATAGAATATATGGTATTCTAATGTTAATTCCAATTATGTTGTATATTTCAACAATTCTCAATGAAATTGTCTTCTTATCCAATCTACATGACAAAAATACATAGAAGGAAGTAGATATTTAACGCGCGGCAGTCGACATGTCAGCATATCATGTTCTGCACTTTGTGAAAGTCGCGGTAGAAAGTTATTTTGTGTCCATGTCATGTGTCGTGCTAGCTAGCTATCCTATATCCAAAGGGTGTAGTGGTTATTTGCTAAGCTTCAAAACAGGTATTGTAAGTCTTGGCACCATTCTTAAAGGCATAAGGTCAATACATACTGTTCTCAACGCTTAGAAGTAGTAGTCAAAATATATTTCTTTGAAAGACCCATACATGGACACATAGAGAGTAAGAAATAGGGGAATATTTTCACAATTTCTAGCATGGCAATAACAATGGTACTTTATTGTAAACCAACGAAAAAGCAAATATTTGCATCCTACCACCTGGAGTACAAGTTTCACATGAAAATTCCTTGCAGCCGTCATGTTCATTTACGAGCCTCGGCCTTCTTTTGTTCCTTGGCTGCAAATCAATTACATTTTCATTAATGCCAGGAAAGTGAAGACAAAGTAGTCGGTACACCAATCTCTGAACCGTACCAGCTTTTTCTTCTTCACGTTTTTTAGCAGCATCAGCCCTTTGCTGCCGTATAAGCGCCAACCGCTCTACAAGAACACTTTATAGTCAAGGCTACGACAGTGAAACAAAAGTAGGAACCGATAAAACATGTGATCATCTCATCATATGTGAATACATTGAAATGGAAAAAGAGAGCACGGATGGAACATAAAAGTAAAATAACAGCAACCATAATCAATTTGACGTCTGTTCATTTATTTCTTTTGGTAAGTGAACCACTACATTATTTGATTACCATCCAATGGAAGTTCCGCACATTTATCAAACTTTATACCAAGTGCCAAACAAGCATCAGACACTGGTGGCCAGTTGAGAGGTGTTCAAGACACCAACAGGACAATCATCCTTTTTTCATTTGTTTGTTCAAAAGCCAAGACAACCATCCTACATTTAGCACAATATCCAGTCCACAGAACCTTGGCTCGTAAAAGTGCTACCATGGTCTATGAACTTTTTCCCTCTTCAATCACATCAGTATCACACTTAGTCACAAGTACCACGATTAGTCTCATGAATCTACTACTATAGGAGCAAGCTCTACAAACACTTGCAGAAATCTACTTAAGCTTCTCACTGCAGCACGACAGGTAGTTTGTTTTTCTTTTATTTGGGGGGAATACATGTATAGATTGTCCCAAGATGAGGATGCCAAACAGGCGTTGTCAAACTCTTGAAAAGAAATTGGTTACTTCTTGACCTCATAAGCATATAAAAGCAACTTCACCTCCCATAACTAACACAGCAACAACATACATTAAACAAATCCATACAACCTGTTAGTTGTTATGTGGGATAGATTAGGTTATGTTAACCCTAATGGGCCTAGGTGGTTAGAGCCCATTAGGTTAACCCTAATCTCATCTATAAATAAAAGAGTGTTAGAATAGTAATGGTTAAGTTGTTATTAATGTTTAGTTGCAAGGGTATTATTGACCTTTCATGTAATTAGGGTTACCTAGGGTTTCTAGGTTTTCTTTATATATTGATGTACTGGCCCCTTGTAACATAATTACTCAATAATACAAGTCTCCTTTCTCTAGTTTCACAACATGGTATCAGAGCATAAGATCTAGGCCTGTGGAATACTCGCTTTTCGGCGGGCTGCTTATGCCTTGCCGCCGTCCGCCGGTTGCATCAGGGTCCTCTGTTGTTTGCTTTTGCCTGTGGTTCCGTTGCCTCTGTTTGAGTTCGTTGTCTCTGGTTCTGTTAAGCCTTTTGCTAGCCGCCTTTCGTTGGCTCGCCTGCCTCTGGTTCACTTCCGGTCTGTTTCTGATCTGCCGTCTACCTCTGGTCTGTTGCTGTCTGTTGTTTGCTGACTTCAGCCACCTGGTGCTAGCCATTCCACCTGGTCAGCCGCCTGCTTCCGCCTGGGTCTATTGTTTGAATCTTGTGGTACCCTCGTCAGTCTTCTACCCTAACCTGTTTCGTTTTAGGCGTTGGTTGCTCCAGCCCCTTGGTTGTGTTGTGGGCCTGATCTGCTGTTGTGGGCCGCACCCCCCTTGCTCCCTCATTGTTGTCGGTTGCCCCTCAAGTTTGTTTTGATTATAGTTTGATTCCCAAACTTTGCAATATTTGATTTTGGTCCCTCCAGTTTAGACTTTTGGTGAATTTATGGACAAGTCTTTCTTTTGTTGGTTGGTTGTTAAATCCCCGTTTGGTGTGCCAAGTGGCCCCCAAGTTGTGCCGTGTGGCACCTTGTTGTGATCCTAGTTGGATTCTTTGTTTCTCTCTTCCCGTGCGATTCGGGGTTCGCACGTGAGGGGGAGAACTTGTCCCATATTCCTTTGTTAGTTATATTCTACTGGGTACCAAAATTAATGTTGTCAAAGAATTAAAGTTGTTGAAGAATTGAAGTCGTTGGAGAATCGAAGTTGTCAAAGACATCAGTTGGAGCATCTCTTTTTCGTTGGAGAATCGAAGTTGTCAAAGACATCAGTTGGAGCATCTCTTTTTCGTGTTGGCAAACCCATAATGCTCTCCATGCTCGCATCATGTGTTTGAGGGGGAGTGTTAGTTGTTATGTGGGATAGATTAGGTTATGTTAACCCTAATGGGCCTAGGTGATTAGAGCCCACTAGGTTAACCCTAATCTCATCTATAAATAAAAGAGTGTTAGAATAGTAATGGTTAAGTTGTTATTAATGTTTAGTTGCAAGGGTATTATTGACCTTTCATGTAATTAGGGTTACCTAGGGTTTCTAGGTTTTCTCTATATATTGATGTATTGCCCCCTTGTAACATAATTACTCAATAATACAACTCTCCTTTCTCTAGTTTCACAACACAACCTATCAAATACCAAGCTCTCAAACTTAAACACTGTTTTGTTGGATTCTAAAGCTCCAGTACAATAGTATTCTTCAAATGATCTCCAACCCAAGAAGAAATGGGTTATGGGACTAACCTACCCAGCTAAGAAGCAAACACTGCTAAGAATAAGGCGTCTGTGTGAAAAAATTGCCGTAATAGTCGGCACCAATGTTTAAAATACCAGACCATCCGGTTCAAGTTTCAGTCCAAATACCCTGGAAATAATAGCCTCCAAAAAAACACACGAACCGTCCAACCCAGTTACGGAATGGCCCAAGCAGCCAATTCTTGGTCATTAGAGATGTATCATGCATCCACTTACTGACAAAGTTCTTCCAAATGCTCGAAAGCAGAACGTAGAGCTTGGGTAAGCATAACACCAACCCACTGGACCAGCATCTACCTTGTTGACCATATTAACTCCTTTTTTATTTAATCAAATAGTACACCAAAGCACTGTGAACAATATCAGCAGTCAAATTGCCATTGATATTACATCATAAGCCATATACAATATTTGCTATTTAAGTATTTAAGCTATCGTATTAAAAAAATATTTACATTCGTAGACTCATCAGTGGCGTGCATTGTTATATTTATACCTGTTAACCACTCCCTGTTGTAAATCTATTCTTTTCATTCGTACTTATATCAAGTATATATAGAGGAAATGATATGTTCCTGTTTTGCCATCATCAAGTACATATAGAGTTGTAATGTAGAAAATCAAGTAGCTGCTCTCTCTTGTAGACATATACAGAGTATATCTACAATATCTCACAATCTTTGATATTCAATGCACAATAACACGAAGACACCACCTATTTCACCTCCATCATCGCTATTAAGGAGCTACACAATTGACAACTAAAGGAAACCTCCTTAGCAATATCCTACTAATTCCAATCATGTGCTACCTTTTACTAGTAAAACTAGCCTCGAGGTTCCCACTCACAGCGTAAATAGGCAACCACCCCCTTATTCTCCTTCACCACATATGTGCACAGTTTCTACATCTCAAAAAGAAAGATGAGAGATGACCTACTCATTTTACTAACGAAAATAAACTTACATATAACTAGTTCCAAATACTACACAAATTCAATTACATATATCTCTTTACCTCATGCAAATGAAGGATTAACCACAAGTGTAAAGATGTATATAACCATCTAATAAACTGACGTTTCAAGTCTCCCACAATGTGGAAACAGCACTAATAGCAATTTAAATATTTTTTTGCTTATGTTACGAAAGTCCACAAATGAAAGTTCGCAACAACATACAAGATCATGCAACAAACGTCCATCTGATTAAATGTTTAGTACCCAATGCAGCATATGCTTAAGTAATTGCACCATGCAACTAGGCAAAGCAGAGTCAACAACTAGTTTATATCGAACAGTGTCATACCTAAATCCTTCCTTGCTTGTTCTGTCTTCCCTTGTTCTTGCAACCTCATGTACCTTTCATGAGATTGTTGTTTTTCTATTTCTTCTCTGCGAAAAAAATTAAGTAGTATTACCTTTTCAGTTGCAAATATCTTGAATGTCAAAACTATAATAATCGCTAAATTTCAAGGGACAGAGATGGCAGCTAAGAGATCCAACTATAGCAGTCTGGTGTTGCATGTTGGAATAACTTACACTTATTAAAATAGCCAAGTGGAATTAAATCAACGCAACAGAAAGTAGAAAGGAGCCGAAACACTGTACATTCCGAAGACCCAAACAAGGTGAGATCTGAAATGCTACATATCCACAAGCATACACGACAAACCAAAAACTGAACAGAACAAAGAGCAAAACAGCCTCTCCTCTTGGAGACTAAACACCATATACGATTGGAATTATAACCTTGTTATGTTTGAACTAACATTTATTCCTGGAGTCACTATTATTTCCTTTTTGTAATTATTTACATTTGATTTGTATTTTGATTACTCTATCAAGCGAGGAAGACACTGTTTGATGATTTGGAAGTTGCATTTTAGCTCTTCTCCCTGGAACAGATCCGAGATAACTACCTATGGAAATAAAAGTGACTCCAGGAACAAATGTTGCTCTTTTTCATACATCGTTTTCCAATTAATAAGTACCCATATTTCTTTTAACATCGTACCGCGCGGACCTACTGTTCCTAACTTTGATCTTCCCTAGATTATCACTTGCCAGTTGCCAAAAAGAAGGGATGAGAAATCGAAGCTGTTAAGGAAGCTTTGTTTCTCTCTGTAGTCGCAGCACTCAGCTCGCCCTACATCGATTCAAAAGGAAATGGCCACTGATTCTGAAATTTCTAGATAAAAACTCCATTTATCAACTTCGAGTAAGGTATTTAATATCACCCTCGATACCAAAAGAAAAAGGAGGATATTATCCGTCGAGAGAGTTTATTGTTTTCTGTGTATTCTTCTCCTAGCAGTAGGCACAATTTATAGGACACGCACACACATCTAATTATATTCCTACCATATTACATTGTCAACAAATCAAATCCTACCATATTACATTAAATCAAATCCATCAACATTATCCTTCCAAAGCATTAATATATGAGGTTATAACTCCAGCAAAAACGTTAGAATTTTCAACTTCAAAATTTCCTTCCTTCATCCCACGTATGAACATATATGCCTAGATATATATTTTTGAAAAGTTCCTTCACCATGGAATATAGTCCATAACGTAATATTCACATTTTGTGGAAGATGTGAACATACACACACACATCTAAAGCTCCTTTAATTGTTCGACCTTACACCTTATTCTTAACACCCTCCTCAAACAAACTAAAGGGATCTCACATTACTTCATTTCATATACCCCCCCAAGTAAATCGACTTCAATCTCAGAAACACTTTCCGTTTCCCTCAAACAAAACAAATTTCATCACGGATGAACTGACACCATTATTAAATGTTGCAAATGAACACCCAAATCTCAAGTACTATCAGCCTATTAGAATGTCCATCCTTCTAGGGCAAACAATCATTTAACTTTCCATGTGTTGTGTAGTACAACATGTACCATCAGCCTTAGTCCAAGAATCGAAATAATACATAGACATAGTTGAAATGTCGTATTTTATTTTTGTTGCTGGGAATTTGGGATGTTATACAGACAGCTTTTAAGTTATTAAATTCCTTCTAGTAATTCGTAACAGGTTTATCTTTGGGGATGAAAAATCTCACACAAATGAAAAATGTGTCCATGTCACCTCGTAAAAATGAACAGAAATTTCTCAACATGACACCTAATGAACTCAAGTCGAGACGTAACCAATCAGAAAATGATAGGGCTATCAATTATGATATTTTACATGATCTTACATAACAAGTTTAAGACATACGTATACCCAGAGAATGCACAGTAATACTAACAATTTGCAAGGATGGGAAGGATTGCAGTACAAACTGCTGGCATACACAACATGGAAGGAGACTACTGCCAAACCAGGGAGAGGGAGAAGGCGGGAGAGGAAACCAAGTATCTAAGTGAAAAAGAAAATGGTGAGAGGCAGAAAGACACAGGGAATCCTTGCACAAAAAGGGTGAGGTAGAAAATCAGACGCCAAAATACCACAAACAGAGATGGAATCCTACACTCGTACAAATTCTCTAACTTGTCTCTTTGCCCAGCTTACACAATATATGACAACGAAATATTAACGAACATAAGATCAAAAGCCCAGTTTCATTAGGGAAGGCTTCACAAACCTTTCACGTCTTGAAAGTTCAGTTGTTTTATCAATCTGCAAAACGAACATAAGTTCACAATCACATTCGCAGAATAGCATATAAAAATATTTAATGTTGTACGACTTACATCAACGTCTCTAGCTTTCAGACTCTTTGGCTTCACCAAGTTAGGGTTCTCAACCTCAATAACACCTTCAGTGCCCTTCCGCTTCTGCAAAACAACATCGACGAGAAAACATATGCTGATTTACTAACAAACTACTTATTTCCGAATCAAGACGCGGAACGCAGTTTGAAACAACATCTAATTTAGAAGCAAAATGTTCATAGAAAGTGTGCCATAAATTTGTTCACCTCAGATTCTTCCTCAGACTCCTCTTCTGAATCTTCTTCAGGTCTATCTTCTTCAACTTCTTCGGCTTCTGCCTAGAAATACTAAAGAGGTTAAATCTGATAGACACGAAACTGTAGGTAGCTCCTAAGAATGTATCTGAATGATACTTAATATCCCAATGACCTCATAGTATTCCGGCATTTCAAAGCACAAAAACCATGCCCCGCCGAGCCCATAAGAAAATAACTAAAACTATAAGAGATGACGTGAAAGAATACTTCTACTAATGCACATTGGCCATGCTGTAGACACGCCAACATGGCTCCTTTATCCACCACCATTGATCATTTGCTCACAGATTGGCATGCCTCGTCTACAAGCAAAACACATAGTATATAATACAACATCCCCTAATAGTAAACATACAAGCATAGGCTAGTCATTATCTCATATTGATATTGGAGAATTTCCATGTCCCACACCACAATGGTTTCAATGTAGCATTCCGTCAATGTCCACATGGAAACTACATTTGCCAGAACGCTTTTAGCCTTTAGGTCTCTTGAAGCAACACCACTAAATGTTCTCCTGGTCATTTGTTGTAAAAAAATTCTAATTTCTAAACTAAACCCACTTAAAAATTGTTTCCACTTTTGGATGCCATGTACATGAAAGAAAAGCATAAGAGGCAAACTGGTCCACTTTCAACGAGGAACTACAGGATTTGTACGAGAAACAAAAGGCAAGGGGAGTACCTTTTTAAAAGTGCGAGGACGAGAAGATGTACCAGCAACTACAAACATTTGAGAGGGAAAGAAATTGGTCAGCACTAACTTGAGATACTGTTACAGACTCACGATTGTTGTCAAAAATCAACAATCACCATGTTAAACAATAACAAACCCCCTGGCCCAAAGAAAATTACAAACAAAAATAAAACTAACCCTCCTACGTTTGCCCCCATTGGCCACCGCATTTGTGCACCACATTTAGATACGGTTCGAAGTGGCACGAAATGTGACACCAACCACATCACTTAGTGGGACCCACACACTACCTGATAAGGTTATGCAAGGTTCATGTAAGGTGCCACTGGTGACTTGGTTGTGGTCACCATACTAACAGATTCGTCCTCAAAATTTACAATACGAAGTAATCAAACTAATTGAGAAGGATATCAGTAATGAAACAAAAAAGATACCAACTTCATCAGACCAGTAACTTCAATCAAAAGAACACAGAGAAAAGAAACCATCAAAGTATTTCCGCTAATATACATAAACATAACGAATTCGCCATATCCAGATCTAAATATCAAAGAAATCCTGATCAAACCACGGACATATAATTATATATATACATATGTAGATAAATAAATATATATGTAGAGAGAGAGAGGCATACGCATCTCTTCGGGGGTGGAGAACTGGCGACGACCAGTGGGCTTGCCCTTGAACTTTCCTCTCCCCATCCTCTCTGTATTTCGTATCCACCCTGTGTATCAACGAGAGAGATAGAGGAGGGAGACAGATGAAACCCTAGGTCTTTTAGCTGGAAGCCAGTGGAGATTGAAGAGGTAACGGTTGGTTAACTCATGTAATTACACAAATTTATATACTTTACTCACGATATGTGAGGTTGAAACTTGAAATAGATAGAACTTTTTCATTTGTGAAAAGAGAAAAAAGAAATATAAAATTTACATACTTTTTCTCGAAAATAATTTTGTATCTCAAAATAGTTTGTGACTTCATGTGAGATCCCGATCCAAAATAAAGAAAATATAAAAAAAGTAGAAAAAAATTGGTGAATTTAAAAATTCGATCGAATTACTAAATGGAAACTTTTCGAAGTTGTTTCGATAACTATTGGGTAAACGAGGAGATATCCCGGAATTATTTATGAATATTTGAAGTTGGATCGAATCATAATCGGAGACCGAAGGATAGTTCAATAATTTATTTTAAGTATAAGCGATAACTGAAGATTAAACCAAATATTACTCTAAGGGAGCAATCCGTCTAGATTAGGGGTCCCTAAAACTAATTTATTACCTTTTTTTTTACTGAGAGATTTATATATGATATAACTTAGATAAATATAGATATTAATGGTATGATATTTCACCTTTACGTTAAGGAAAAAGAGATAGACTTTGGCTTTGCATTGTCATCCTAAATATTACCAAAAGAGGACACCAAGGAGCTTATTATGTTTAGACCTCCTGCTATAGTTTTGTGATATATATCTCCTACCAAGCTGGTCAAATCTTCTCCATTTCTACAATAGCATCACGGGGGATTAGTCAAAGGAAAACAGAGAAGGAAAAAAATAAGAAGAAAGAGAAAAGGAGAGGCGAAGAAGAAGAATAAAATTAGTGATGGTACCTCTACTTCTTGTACTGAATCTGGGTAAGAATTTTCTGTGAACCTAACATAGATTAGTGTTTATTTTGGATTTATACAGCTTAATTAAGTTAGCTTAGGGTCTGGAATTATAGAAATTCGAAGTTTGAGAGGAAGAAACCGAATCTGTCATGGTTAGTCTGGTAGCATTCAACTGCTGCTGTAAGACAGATTTTTCCTCTGACTTCAAAAGCTTCCCTAGACCTGTTAATATCTCGGATCGTCATGAAATTTGGAACACAGCTAGATCAATGTCTTAGTTAACATTTCCAATTTGAATCACTAAATTCTAACGGTTAGATTTGAAGAAACGTCATGTTTGGTAAACTGTGTCGATTTTCTACCAGTTCTGTTATGCTGAGTTTTTATGTTACTCAGAAGCTATTCCAAGTCTTGGGTTCTTCATACTGAATGTTCACTATCACCCTGTCAAATTTGGTGAATTTTGGACATGTTTTAATGGGGTTTCCAAACTGATTTCTATCAGCGTAAATTTTTGAGAATCTGTCACGAGTTTCACTTTGACGATTTTGAACCTCAAACCTTTTTATTTGACCTCGTGATCTCCCAAACCATTTAATATAGATATTCTAATATTAGGAGACTAATATTTATAACCTTGTATGAGTCTCAATCCATACGTGAGATATTTTTGTTGATGGATTAAGAAAGTCGGTTACTCGAATTTAAGGAATACACTTGAGGTTTGAGTTTATCTTTAAGCGTTAAACTTTAGTTATTGAGTAAGATATCCTTGATGATATAGGAAACGAGGTATAAAGAACGAGAAGTGAAAGTGGTGACATATTAGCGAGTCCACGAGACATAGCAAGAGGTGAGTTCAAATATGACTTGTTACGCGTATAATTTTAAAAGCATGAAAGCATGAGATATTTCAATGTTATATGTTGTTTTAAGCATGAAAATGCCATGCTAGATCATATTGAATTGTTCATACTTAGACCATGCGTTAATTAAGAAAACATTGATTAATACGTTGATAAGTAGTTCAAACGGTACCCCGACCGCTAGGGGATTAGAATATAGCGAGAGGCGTGAAACAAGGTTGTTAACCACGGCCAATATGGTTTATGGATGACGTCATTCCACGTATGCGATGATGCATAAGGGGATAGCTCCCACCTACGAACAATTGGCAACCGTTTAAATTGAACTAAATGAGATAAGTTTGAACAAAGTCCTAGGCTTGACCTTTTGGACTATGCTGTTAATTATGATTATCAAGATCATTATGTTACATGCATTGTGCATATGAATAACATGGCAAACACGTAGAATTTTATATTTGAATTCACACTAGCGTTGTGTTAATGATGTTGTTAAACAACATACCAGGTTCTGAGGAGACGAGCCATGGACAGTAGGGAGATAAAAGACTTTTGGTTGTATATATTGCATAGATAGTATGTTTAGTTTTGTTTGATCACTAGGCCTTGTTCGGCCACCTGTTAGGCTGATATTTTTGTGGATGATGTTATAGGATGTCTGTATGCTCAGTTTAACACGTACACTTCCCTGGTGTTTGTTTTGAGGTTGTAAATATATGTTTCCATTTACTCTGATTAGTTTTGGCTTAGATTTTTGCGTGGCAGGTTGGAGATCCTTAACTGTATTCGTTATAGGCCTTAACGAGATTAGCTCGTTGGCCGGTCACTAATCTATTCCAAATTGGAATGGATCGTGACACTTCATAATATGAAAAATGATATCATAAGAAATAAATTTATATTCTTAAATAGCTTGTGACTTCATAATATAAAAAATGAAATCATAAGAAATCCAAACTATTGAGAAAATAAATTTTGCATCTCGAAATAACTTGTGACTATACAATTGGAGAATGAAATCATAAAGAAACCCAACTATTAAGAAGAAAGTAAAAGAAATTGTAATTAACCATGTTAAGATTGAAATGATATTGAACCTTGAATCTAATTATGCAATGTTAGAAACAAATTTGAACATGAAATTGGTACGTCGTGTTCAATAGAAAAAACACAAAAATATACCAGAATGAAGAAAGAGTGATCGCAGACTCTCTAAAATAAAATAATCTTGATACAAACCAAAATATGATACTTGGTAGAGTTTGTGTTCGGTTTGTACAGTCATACTCACCCTATGAGAAGCTTGAAGTATCTTTGTTGAGAGGCTACATTTCAAAGTGTATTCAACTCTATTGGAGTAATCTCTACCAGACACATAGCATCACAAAATAGTTAGTGTAATGAATAGAAAAGTGCAATATTTGTAACACATAATTTTTTTACATTATAAGTATCTTGTCATAGTCTTGCACATATGTTGGTATGCTTATAATTTTTTTTAGAAATATTTTTGACCTATATGAGTAAAGTTTGTTGGCTATTTATACTATTATGTATTGCAGGGTAACTTTTAGTGAAACTCACCATAGACGCGACAAGTGGCACAACACAATTAGTTTGCTATAACAAATAATATAAATATTATTTAAGGAAATTAAATTCAAATACAATTATTATCCTAGAAAATGAAATCCAAGCTAATATTTATCATTTTGATTAAAAGCAGCGCCAAGTGACAGGTCACAATTGGATTAAAAATTAATTTTTTTTTATCTATACAGAGTAATGTAAATATTAATTGAACAAAATAAATTCAAATGAATATTTATCCTTCTAAACAAATCAAATCCAAACAAATTAATACTTATCCTTTTAATCAAATGATAATTCAAATGGATAATTACTATCATCAATTTCAAGATTTTCTGTCAATGTTTTCACCCTAAAAAACTCTACTGATTACTATCTTTAATCCTATTAGCCAGCCTTCATCTCATATGTTACACTCCTGATTTAGTGAAGCCACGGTGAAAATCAAACAAGTTTTGAAAATCAAACTCAGATATACACTAAAATTGTTGGATTTCTTTTTACTTCTTTAATAACTTCACTCCATTTATAGAAATCTCCACTCCTTAATAAATTGATTTGCTCTTTTTTTAGCTTGCTTCAACTATGAAAATCTCCATCAATAAATCTATTGAGAGCTGAGAAAGTTCTGACTGGTCGATCAATAAACCAATTTGATCTTTCGGAGAATGGGGATATTTGTTCAAGAGGTGTTTATTTTTTACTGCTTGATAATCTAAGGTATAAATTTTTATATTATTGTCATTGAAATTTTTTTAAAACCATATTATAAGCATATCATCATTTAATACCATTCTATTTGAATTTTTTTTTTTACACTTTTTCAATTCTAACGTTTGAATAATTTTGTATCTTTAATTGTGTAATTTTATTAATTTTGAATGTTTTTAATTAAGTGGATTTGATAGTTGGGATTGATTTTTTAACTTTGGCAAAATTTTGTGATGTTTTCCTTTGTAAATTCTGTTAAAACTCAATTGACGAATTAACGAATGAATAGATAAATGACAATAATTTATTTCAATTGAAATCAAGAGAGTAGATGTTAACAGCCTGTTTGGATGAACATTCATAATTACGATACTTACAAGATTAGATTTGACTGATAATTAAGCGTCCCATATATTTTTCTTTCAAAGATCAAATATTTTTTGTGCTTCAAGTCAAGAGTTGTCTTCTTCTTATTTGATTGAACATGATTATTGATATGATAATTTTTATAAGATTTTACTTTATGGGTGATTTAAAAGAAACAAATTAACTGATATTTTTTTTGAAAAAAATCTGAACATCACAATAGTAAGAAACCTCATCTAAAATTAAAATTTGGAAGCTGAGTGTTATTTACTATTTAGTGGTACTAATATTTACGGTATCTTTTTTTCTTCTTCTTTTTTATGCAGTTTTACTGTTTGGGATGTTAGTAATTATCCTATAGTTTTTTCATTTTTTATGGGTGATTTAAAAGAAACAAATTAACTGATATTTTTTTTGAAAAAAATTTGAACATCACAATAGTAAGAAACCTCATCTAAAATTAAAATTTGGAAGCTGAGTGTTATTTACTATTTAGTGGTACTAATATTTACGGTATCTTTTTTTCTTCTTCTTTTTTATGCAGTTTTACTGTTTGGGATGTTAGTAATTATCCTATAGTTTTTTCATTTTTGATCAATGATAATTGTATAGTAGTATTAGAGTTTTGTTTTTTCTTATGCTCATTGGCAATTAAGTCCTTGCTCAGTTTGGAAATTTTTTTAATGATGTTGATATTCTAATAATGTTGATAAATAATTAATTGAGGTTAGTTTTTTATTTGATTTGAAATATATTTTTCTTAAATTATGAAAATCATAACACTAAGAATAAAACTTTCACAAACGTACCTTATTCAACAGTTGTTGTAGAGAATTTATAAAACTCAAAAATTATAAAACTTTAGTAATTTGATTTACTAACTTAACTAGAATTTTATAATTGATATTATTATCTAAGACTATCAAGTATGAAAAAATAGAAAGAACTGAGTGAAAATAATATATCAAGTACAAATTAATATCATATCTAAAATTTCTAAATTTATTTTTACTTTTTAGTTGCAAGTATTATTATAATTAATTTTATACTATGACACTATACTATTGGCTCTGTGGATAGCATGGATTTACTGCTAGTGATTAGTATTAGATAAATACTAATGAAAAAATACCAATTCATTTGTCTGGATATTTTTTGAGATCAGATAATAACATCATAAATTTATAATTTGAAAAGATTATCAAAACTTTTCTCTTTGGATTTAATCTAAACATTCAAAAAATTTAATAGTAATAAGTTATGTATTATAAATACTTAGTACTCTCTATATTAATTTTTTTTATAAATGATAAAGGTGAAAGTACTTTTTAGATATTTTTAAATTGATCAAATTTTAAATTTTCAAGCAAAGAATAATTTAGAAAAAATTTTCTTATCTAACTATTATTTCCTTATGACTAATTCAAATTATCTTCACCATTTATATGCTAATGAGTTATCTCTTTATTTCCTCTTTTTTACTTTCTCATTGACTTTGAACGAATATATTATATTAAATTTATATTTTACACGTTAATTGATATAGTGATTAAGTTGTGCGTTTAAATAATTCAAATAAGACAAATATATGTGTTTTATGATTTTATTTTAGTTACATATATATTTATTGACCCGTGCATAGCACGGGTTTATTGCTAGTACTTAGTAAGGGAGAACGTACGTCAAAAGAAAATAAAATTACACACATGTATATCTTTATTGTCCTTAATTAGGGTATTACCACTGCAATGCAAGATCATTAAAACATGAGGCAGTATTATTAGGAGTTTGAATGTAAATTTTAATAATAAATAGGAAATATAAAGTTAAAAATGAGCCAAAGATGTCGTTCCGAAAAGTAATTTCTTCAACTTATTAGTAGCGTCAATAATTTATTCCTACTTGCTATACGTTTAATGTTAGTGTGTCATCATCATGTTCACTTTTTTGTTGGTAGTAAATTATAATTATATATGTATATATATTAGATACCCATACCTCTTTCAAATCATATTCTATTTACCTATAATATCGTCCCTGTTAAAAAATGTAACTGTGGTTTTAGTTGTACTACATCAAGAGTTGTAATGAAGCGATATATAGAAAAGTTGGCGTATTTAAATTTCTTTTGTGCCATTAGCTCATGTATTATTAGCTCTTTCAAAATAGCGTTGTTGTCTTTAATTGAGAATGACCAGCCTGGATTGTAAATTAACTATTGTGGTACTTGTATTAAGCAAAAAGAGTGTTTGAGAGAGAAAATAATTATTTTTATTGATTTTTATTAAATTACATTATTTTGTTCGTACTACGCGCGCTCTAGAAGAAACTATATTACAATATCCACAAAACTTGAAAATAAACAGGGCTAAAAAATCGGAGCAGAAGAATGGAGGAAAAGAGAAGGGATATTTTTGTCTCACAATAACAAGCTTTTCTCTTACTTCGATATATTGACTAGTTCTACTAATTTTAATATAAGTGAGTTTAATTTATTTTATTTAATGAGTATCTATACTATATATTATTGCAGGGCGACTTTTCGTGAGAGTTGCCCTGAACGTGACACATGGCACCACAAAAAATCAAGAATTAATAAAAAAAACTAATATCAAATCAAATTTGTAATTGGAAGTAAATGTAATTGTTATGGTATTATTTCCAAAACAAAAATATTTAAGGTGAATAATACTTCAAAAAAAGTATACACAATCAAGATTAAATTTAAATGAAAGTTAAATTTGCTAATTTATTATGTAGATAGGAAATAACAATATTAACAAAATAATCTCTCTTTCCTTGGAGGGATTTAGTATCCTTTTGGGGGCTGGGGAAATCAATACGGGGATTTCATATTAGAGTTAGATTTGTTAATTTATTATGTATATAGGAAATAGCAATATTAGCAAAATAACTTCTTCTTTCTTGGGAGGGATTTAGTATCCTTTTAGGGGGAAAAATCAAGATACGGGCATTTAAAATAAATAATTTAAAGAAAACATAAAATCATCTATATTTTGTTCCTATATAATTTCGTTTCTATATATTGCTAAAAGGTTTTTTATTATATAAATTTTATTGGTTCATATTTTTCTTATGAGTGCACACTATCTTCATAATCTGTTAGGTGAATCTCATCCTTATTTTAATATTTTTACATTTTTAATATTGTTCAAGGAATTCATTCTTACCACCAAACATATTTTTACAGGTAATTTAGTTCAGCATATTTTAATTTAGTTCAACATATTTTGCAATCGTATCTGTACAGGTTTAAAATGAATTACTATTTTGATGTATATTTTTATTCTTATCCTCCAAACAATAGAGTATTGCCATCTTTATTTGCATATAGAGTTGCATAAATAAAATGATATTAACTTTCTTTAATGTTTCATCAATTTGGATTGAAAGTTCAAAATGAAAAAATGAAATTATGCATAGGTTATTGAGGTGGCATTTCTGTGAAAAATCCTATCGAGCTTACCACGTAGCACCTCGAAAAAAATACAAGTAAAAAGTTAGAAACCTAAATTTAAGATCAGGTTATGGTCAACAACATATAGTCTTTATTTGTAGAATACATCTGTGTGTTGCCGTTGAAATGTCAAGGAATATAATTCAAAAGAATATAATTTAGATAAGATACCTTTAAAAAAATAGATATTTTGTAAGATATTAATGTGGATATATAAGAAAACTTATTGAAAATACAAAAATAAAAAAAATACAAAGGAGAATAAATAATTATAAAGATTTTAAAATTTGAGTACTATATATCATTTGGTATGAAATTCGCATTCATAAAAAATATCTTAATTTATCCCGTGCATAGCACGGGTTTTGTGCTAGTTATCATGTATTGTAAGAGCAAATATTGACAGACACCTTACTAAATTAACAACGACACTGAAGAATAAAATGATAATATCATTAAATAAAATCAATTAAACTCACTTATATTAGAATTAGTAGAAATAGTCAATAATGTGAAAAAACAATGTGGCTTAATCTCAAAACCCTAGACCAGATCTTTCGATTCAATTACACTCTTTCTCACAACTATTGGTCTTTTTGCTATCACCCATTTAGATTGAAATTTCAAACATTTTTTCGAAGATTGGATTAGGTTTGATAGCAAAAACAAAAAAATTTAGGGATCGAATCAAAAGTAAATTCACGTATCTCCGATTCAATGCCCGTCTTGTTTACTGTTACATGCACAACTTCCTCAGAATTATTTTTTATCATCATTTGATTAAAATTATAAAATATTGAATTTTTTATTTTATTTTATTATCAAAAAAAGTTCGGGGCAGAGTGGGAATTCTTGATCCCATTAAGGACAGGGATGGATGATGAAGATAATTTCTCATTTGAAAGCACCGAATAAAAATAAAAACATATATCAAATTCGAAAATCAAACACAAAAATAATCCATATATCAAATTCGAAAATCGAACACAAAAATAATCAAATTTACTTTCGATTCATCCCGTTGTCCTTCTTAATATATATCTAATGAATGTTCTCGAGGAGGAGCAATTTCCCAATAACTGTGCAAGAAATGAGGAATTTACAACTTCCTCTTTGTAACTTCCAATTATATGAACATACAAATTCAAGCCTATTATATGTGATAAGAGATATCACTGTTATTCAAACTAATCGCGAGAAGAATAAAGTTTAATAATATGTTGGGAATAATTATGCATAATCCCGACTAATTTTCTATCAAAGACTAATTCAAAATAAGTAAATTGAAATCAAACACAAAATCGAAGTTAAGCAGTTTAAAATTTATTTTTAGGCCATGAAGAGTTAAATGATGACAAAGTTTGAAAACAACTCATTTAGGTAGACAAAAAAAAAAAAAGAGAGTTGAAGCTCTTGCAGGAACAAGTTTTCATCAAGGAGTGTTCGGAGGAGTGTATCATTCAAGAAGGCCTTGCAGCTTCTGAATGAAACTATCAATGTAAGAGCTATCAAGACTTTTCCTTGACAAGAACTCACTCCATTTAGCACGGTTGGATCTTACCTTCTTCCCAACTTCGCTATCAACCTCCATTACCATTCTTACAGCCTTGCACACACCTTCACCCGTAAACAACCCCTCTTCCTCGTCCCTCTCAACCTCCACTCCAACCTCCAAATATCCGCTCATCAATCTCGAGTTGATGTTCTGATCACCATACTGCGGCAGTAGCACCAGTTCACACTCGCTTACCATAGCCTCCAGTAACGAACCATAACCACAGTGTGTCACACTGCACCCCACAGAGGGGTGCGCCATAAGTAATTGTTGCTGAACCCAACCTCCATAAACTATACCTCTTCCTTGGGTCCTCTCTAAAAACCCTGTTGGTAATGCGTAGTCGATCTTTTCCACCCCTATAGGTGGTTTTAGGGCAGCAAAAAAAGGCATACCGGTCACCTCCAAACCCAGAATCAGTTCTCGAAACTGCTCCTTCCCAAGTATACACTCGCTTCCAAATGAACAGAAAATCACTCTTTTGGGTTCAAAACTTCCCAGCCACTTTTCCCATCGTTCGTCCAGGGTTGCAGCTGGTGGTGGATCTGGCCTGACTGGGCCTGCCAGAATAACCATTTTTTTTAACTGCTTTTCAATGTAATCACAAAAAGGTCCTTCAATCTCCATACAAGTTTTGAAACTGATGGCATCACAATCCCTTATGGAGATAGAAAAGCGATCCATGAAAGACATTCCACCTCCAAATTCGTTTACTCCTAGACCAACAGTGGCACGAGCTTCGTATGAACGCAGTTTAATGGATGAGGCAGGGTAACCTGGTGGCGGTTTCATCAATTCAGATTGTGTGAATGGGTTTGCATGGTCTTCTCTTTCCGGGCGCAACAGGTAACCCGGTGTTGCAGGGCTAACGACGAGATACTGTATAGACTTAATACCTAAACGGCGAGCCAAGGCTGGTATCCATTGAGTCAAATCGAAGAATACAAAGTGGGGTTTGAGGTGTTTCAGAGAAGCTTCAATGGAGGGTTCTGTAAGATCCATCGCAGTCATGATAAGACGATGCAACGGATAGGAAACATCTGCGGTTGTTTCAGCGCCATGAGGGAGGCCATCCACGTGTGGAACAGTGACTGGAATAAAGGTGATGAGGTTTGGGTGAAGATTTAAATGATCAAACTTGGGTATTGTATTTGTGGGTATGAAGAAAAACACCCTATGGCCTCTTTGGGCAAGCCTGTTGGAGATGTTCATAAATGGGATTAGATGCCCCATGGCAAACCATGGGAACATAGCTACGTCAAAGGTTTTGCTCGACATATGTAAATGTTCTGATAGAATACCAAATTTGGGGGATATTCAGGCAGGTTAAGCCCTCACTTCTTGTCAACTTTATTTTCAATTCACTGATTTGGAAGATACTGCGAGGCTTGCATCAAACAAGGAAAAGAAGTAAGAATGAGTTTATATACCCCCTAAAAACCACATAAATTCATTTTGTTAGGTTAGTTGGGATACGCACTAATTTGGGATGTGGATATAAAAATAAAATTGGGTCCGCTAAAGGCCCTAGAATTCTATCCGAATCGTTATCTATTTGGCTCGTCAAGTAGGTAACTCATGTAAAAAATCATACCGATCTAACATGATAGCCACACAATTGTGGCACATTTGTCTTGCACCTTATTTTTGAAAAGTTTGTCCTTAGCAACATTACCAATTTATTTTGGACGATCTGACAAAGAAATAATTGAACGTGGTAAACACGTCAGCGGACCCTTTCTGAAGAGATATAAATGATCTTTTGAAGAGAAACTCAAAGTAAATGATCTTCTTTTATGAAATTAAAAACACTAGTTCAAGATTATAGCCAAAGACAAGATGCACCGATGCCATAAATTCTTGTCTTTTCATCTTTTCCAAGAAAATAACTCTGCGCACCTTGACCTTTCCTTCCCAAAGATATTCCTATATATTTTCCATTATTACCATCAAAGTTCAATTGACCTTCAAATCGTGTCACAACTGAATTACTTGCCAAGAATAAGGAAGACATCATTGGACTGCTAAGGATGCTTTGAAACCATAATCCCTTTTTTAGATAGATTAAGATTCTATACCTCTAAAAACAGAGCACAACAAAATACATGGGGCCTGGAGAACAACATCAAGAAGCCTCAAATTAAACAAAAAAACACAATAGACACCTTAGTTACCATATATATATATATATATATAACGCATCAGAATACTAGAATATAATGTACACAATAGGCACCTTAGTTATCCTATCGTCTCTTTTCACCAGATCGATCTACAAAAACACATGATCTAGTAGTAGTGAAGTGGGAAAACCTTGGCCCTTAAAAAAGTTGATCAGGGATCTAAGATTTTCAAGTTTAACCAAAAGAAAAACAGAGGGTTGTGAAATTACCTTACAACTGAGATAGAAGAGTGACACAAAGCAAGAGAGGGAGCTTGAGGTCATTGGGTTTCTACAAGTGACAAAAGAGTTGAGTGTATATAAACAAAAATGCAAGAGACACATCATTTATATACATCACTTTTACACATTATTCAAAATTACGTCGTTTTGAATTTGAAAAAAAACTATATTTGTTTTTTACTCATATCGCTCAAAACATATTTGGGTCTTGCTCAATACAAAATTACGTAATTTTGAGTGATATGTGAAAGTGATATGTTAAAATGATGTGTATGTAGCACTCTTGGTATATAAATTGATGGTAAGATATGTCCGCAAATCGAGGTCCACTAGGGTAAATTGCACTGTCATCCCCTGATGGTTTTGACAAATTCAGAAACCTCCCTTGTAATTTTCACAAAATCACTTATCTTTCCTACATTACAAACTCTTTAATAGATTCTCTCTTCCCTTCCCATCAACTTTTGTTAATTTCTTAATTATAAATACTGATGTCATTAACTAGTCCGCGTTATATATCAAAAATGCACTTTCATTAACTCCTATGGCTATAAAAATATTTAAAAAAAACTTATTAACCCTATTAATATTTTAATTAGAATTATTCGATTAAGATTTTTTTTCTCTTCGACAAGTTATATATTTAGAAAGTACATAATTTCTAATCTTATTAAACTGATTATCAATAAATAAAAAAAAAAACTTCGATAACAAGAAACACACAACGGGTCGCAGCCACTACTTTGACTCCTTTTATGCCTGGTGAAGTAGCCCTATCAAGTAAAGGCCGGGCGAGAGGTAATATAATAGTAAGCAGGATCGCAAAGAATCATGAAAATTCGAGTGTTAACTTTTTTAGTGGGGGTTTAATGAAATTAGGAAAAGAGAATTCATTTAAATAACTAAATAAGAGGTTTCAAATTAGATAAATTGTTTTCTCTATGATTCGTTGGAGCAAAAAGAAGAGCCCAGCTATTCTGTTTGACTGAAAGGATTGGGCCGTTTTACTCCTGTTCTCGCATTCAATCTTATCTTAATTCAATTGCTGCTAAACGCTATATTCGCATAACTGAATAGAATTGCGAATGCTTTCTCAGGAGTGAGATCTTGTTTTAATAATTTTTCCAAACTATTTTAAATGAGTTATGCGCCAATGCAACTAAGTTAAAGGCAAGCAGAGGCAGCTTCTTCGTGTTATAACTGGGCGCGCCACAAAAAATTATATATGTCGTTTTTCTGCCCCTACTCCTTTGAGACTCTCTAAAAGCAAAAGAGTAAATAATATTGACATTTTTTATAATTTTAAGTTATATATACGAAAGTATGTTTGTAATGTATATGTAGAAAATAAAAAAAATTACCAAAAATGTAAAGTCAAAAATATTTATTTTCATCATACAAAATAATATTTGGAAATGAGTACACAAAATGAACCAAAGCAAATAGTTAAAGTTGTAATAAAATAAGAAATTTCAAGGTAAGATTGATTGACTCTTTTTTAATAAATTTGTGAGAATTTTTTCTTGATAGATTAGAATGTATATGTTTATTGTATTAATATAAATACAAATAAAGGACTAAAAAATAACGAGATTTATTACGTAAAAAATATTTATTTTTTATAAATCTAAATAATAGTTAGGCGTAAGTAATTTTACAAATGTGACTAAATTTGACTAATATAATCTAAGTTTAATTAGAATTTACAATTTAAAACTTAAATGGAAAAAAGAAATTAAAATATTAAAGAGAAATTAAATTAAATTAAAAGTCATAATTAGTTTTTAATGAGATAGACTAAAAATGCATATTTGTGTAATGTGTGTGTGTTTGTATTGCACAAGCATAAATAGATTAAATACATACAAAAAGTGAGGGAAAAAAAATAAAGAAGAGTATTTAGTACAATCGAATGTTTTCGCAAAATCTATAAATAGGAGAAGTTAGTACAATCGTCAGAACATTAAGGAATGTTTTCGAATTCTTTAGAAACGTCAGGGCATAAAAGTGCAATTTAGGAGGGCCCCCAATCCCAATTTATCCATTATTTTATTAAGCCACTACTCGTGTATGTTTGTTGTGATGTGATTATTGTAAAGGCAATTATTGAGAGCACCTTGCATTTTCTTATTGTAAAGGCAATTATTGAGAGCATCTTGCATTTTCACGTGGCATCCAGCCGCCCTTGCATATTGGGTCCATTTGGATTGTGATTTTTATCGTGGTATTTATTGAAATTTTTTTCGTCCTTATTTTAAATTTTTTTGTAATTTTTTGTTTTTCATCAATTTTTTTTGATTTATTGGTTCATCTCGACAAGAGCTTTCAGAAAAGTTATCAATCATCGGCTAAATTTGAAAAAAGTTCAGAAAAGACAAAAATAAATCAAAAAATAGAATTTTTTGTACTTATTCGTCGTCTTTAGTGACTTTTTTTAACTTTTGGATATAATTTTATACTCATTAGATTCCTTTCATCAAGACGGACCAATAAGCTACAAAACATTGAGATTTAAACAACAAATGCAAAAAAAAAAAAATGAATAAAAAAATTGAAATAAATATTAACCATAGGCCAAATGGGGCCAATTATTTACGATAAATCATACTGGCCTCTATTAGTAGTTATTATAAAATAAATTAATGTAAGGACCCGGAAAATTTGAGTTTTAAAATAATTAATTTAAAGTTTATTTCGGATAAATAAATCTAATTAAGTGTGTTATATGTCGGATTATGATCATAGGACCCGAGCCCGGAGTCCTTTGTTTTATTTCGCGCGCGTATCCTTATTTGGCTTTTTACGTGGATGCCCTTGGGGGTTTAGAAATCAGATTTTAGGGGTTTAGGAGAGAAGAACTCTCATTTCCCCAACCCCTCTCTCTCTCTCAAACCCTTGCTCCACCTTCTCTCTACAAATTCCACCTATCCAAGCCATCATTTTCGAATTGCTCGGAGATATAGGAGCCTTGTATCGTGTCTAGCTAGGAATCGAAGCCGATTCGTGGTTGGGAGCTCGGGAGGCGCGGTTTCAAGCTTTGGAGGACAACCAAAGCTAGGGCTTTCACCCTTTGGCCAAAACTTCCACTTTGAAGCTTGAGGTAGGGATTTCTACCTTGTATTATGTGTATGTGATGTGTTTTGGAGTGTATTTCGTGGTTGTTTAGTGAGATTTGGAGAGTTTGCGAAATCTGAAAATCGCACAGTTTTCTGCAGATCGCGTCGGGGCGTCCGGACGGGGACCATGGGCGTCCGGACGGCTGATCCAAGGAAAACTACAGAGAGTTAGTGAAATTGGCGTTCGGACGGGGGTGACCGGCGTCCGGACGGAGCCTGCCCGGCGTCCGGACGGGACAGGACGGGACCGGGCGGCCGTGCGTTTCTGTGTTCTGATTTTATTTCCGTTACGTATTATGCTGTGGAACATCGTTAATTGGTTGTTTGACGTGAATATAGACAATTGGGATTGGTTATGTATGGATGAATTAATGAATGTGATATGGGTATAATTGACTTGACATAAGTTGTCGTGAACGATAAGTGTAATACTAGCCTCCGTCGGGAGTGGTGCTAGGCAAACTACGAGACTAGCTCTCGGCTGGGAATGTGCTAGGGAACGCCATGAATTGGTATTGGCTAGCCTCCTTTGGGAGATGTGCTAGGATACACTTATGATACTTGTTTGGCACGGTTTGGTGCATTGTCTAGCCTCCGTTGGGAGAAGTGCTAGGACAAGACTTATCGTAACTTTGTGAGATTGTAGTTGATGGGCGTTGGATATGAGTAATGGGTTGAGTGTTATTCGTGTGGTTGTGTATTATCCATGAACGTGATGCATCGTTATACCATGTTTATTGTGCATGCCATGCATCTCACATGCGCATAATCTTGACATAGATTTTCCTACTGGGCTTGTAGCTCAACCCTTCCATCTTTCAGGTACCGTAGCGGAGGAGTAGCATGGATTGCTTGGTGTGACATCTTTTGGATAGACTAGTGGAAGGAGTTAATTCACATCTGCATAGACTTATTTTTGGGTAGATGTACTACAACTCCTCTATGTATTTCGTTAACGCAAAGTGAACCCTCTCATCTTTTGAAAAACATGATTATGTATCTTGGGCCGGTAGTGCCCCTTGACTTTGAAATGGTATTTAGTGAGATTATGGATATTATTTTGTGATTTTATTATATGGAAATTCGGGGCGTGACAACTTGGTATCAGAGCGAGAGTTGGAATACTTTGAGACCGTGGGGAGACTAGAGTCTCATGGGTTCAAACTCTGCATTTTTGGAAAGGCATGTGTGTGCTTGTGTGCATGACATTCATACGCATCATATAAATTGTTCCTTATAAGCAAATATAGAATTGGTGAAATGAGTTGGATTTTTGTGTTAGGCATTGGCCTTGTATTGTGTGGTTGTTGACCTTGTTAGTGTTTGCACATTGTAGAGATATGCCTCCTAGGCGTGGTGTGAGGTTGGGCGGACCCCGAGGCCGAAGCCGAGGCGGTGGTCGCTACCGTGAGATCCCATTAGAGGATGTTGTGAGTCAACAAAGAGAGGTTCCTCGTGCAGAAGAAGTGAATGAGGAAGTGGAGCAAAGTGTTGAACCACCGGTTGCTCCGGGGGTGTTTGCTAGAGAGTTCGTGGCGGCGCTTGCCGAGGCCAACTTGTTGAGAACAAGTGCAAGGGCCGATGATGGAAATCGGGCAACGGATGCCATGAGAGAGTTTCGACGCTTGAATCCACCGCAGTTTAGCGGGGTATGTGGTGATTTTCTCGTGGCCGACTATTGGCTTTCTGAGACTTGCAAACTGTTCGATGCTTTGGGTATAGTAGAGGATGACCTTAGGGTCAAAATTGTGGCGTGCCAATTGACGGGAGAAGCAAATGAATGGTGGAAGTCGGTCCTAGAATCACGGAAGGATGCACGGAGGGCTGCGAGGCGAGCAGCTGGGACTAATGAGCCGGATAGGGAAACTTTGACTTGGGCAGACTTTTAGGTTCTCTTCGAGAACCAGTACTTCCCGGAATCTTATCGTGAGCAGTTGCGTGAGCAGTTTGAGAGGTTGGAGCAGGGAAACATGACTGTGTCTGAGTATGCTGCAAGATTCCAAACCTTGTCCCGTTTTGCACCGGAGCTCGTGGCTTCGGAAGATCGTAAATGCAGGCGTTTTGAGAGGGGTCTTCACTCCTCAGTTAAGAGGCTCGTGGTGAGCCAACGAAAGATGAACTTTGTGGATGTGGTCGAATGTGCAAGAAGTGTTGAGTTGCCCAAGGAGGCACAGCGGGGTTCCAGAGTGTGGGAACCAAGGCAACCGAGTGCAGTGCCAAACTACTCTTCGTCTTCGGGGAGTTCTGGAAGTCAGGGGCGTAAGCGCCAGAGGGAGCAATTTCAGTCCCAACGAAGTCATTCCAATCTTAGGCCTTCTGTTTCGTCAGACTCACGGAGCACTACTTCAAGGCCTCAAAGTGTATGTTTTCGATGCAATCAACCTGGTCACATTCGTACTCAGTGCCCGGTACCTCCTAAAGTTTGCTATACTTGTGGAAAGGAGGATCACATTTCGAGGAATTGTCCTCAAGGGGGAGGGACACGTAGTGAGGTTGGCTCGGTGCAGCAACCGAGGCAAGGACAAGGGCAGCAATCTCATGGGGCTCCACAACGACAACAACAGTCCCATTTTCGCCAAACCACTTCGGTGCAGGGTTCACAAACTGAGAAAGGGGCTAGTTCTTCGGCACCGGTGAATTTCGTTCGGCGTGGAGGTGGGTACATGCAAGGGCATCATGTTCCTGCTAGAGCTTACAACATCACTACTGCAGTGGCACCTTCGACTTCTCAGAGTCCAGACCCGTCGGTTGTGAGGGGTACATTTCTCGTATTCAACTCTTTTGCAAGAGTTTTATTTGACTCTGGAGCATCTCATTCATTCATTGCTGCATCATTTGCTTGTGCTTTGGGTTTGGAGACCACTTTGTTAGACCCACCGTTATATGTTGAGACACCTATTGGGGGAAGATCACTACTTGACCGGGTGTGTAGAGATTGTGAGCTTATAATACTTGACCGTCGCTTTACTTGTGATTTTATTGCGCTGAGCATGATCGGGTTTGATGTTATTTTGGGTATGGACTGGTTGTCTACCCATCGTGCTATGATTGATTGTTTTAATCGCGGAGTCCGTATTTGTTCACCGGTTGATGGTTGCTTTGAGTTCTTTGGAGAACGCCGAGAACCATTAGAGCCTTATCTTTATGAACCTCGGGAGC
This sequence comes from Arctostaphylos glauca, assembly GCA_019985065.2. Classification (NCBI taxonomy): domain Eukaryota; kingdom Viridiplantae; phylum Streptophyta; class Magnoliopsida; order Ericales; family Ericaceae; genus Arctostaphylos; species Arctostaphylos glauca. Next base: position 14,522,991 of record JAHSPW020000001.1, on the reverse strand, counting down.
GAGACTCTATTTATGCGTTGTTGGCTAGTTTGACTCTTGACGAGAATATGCATGCGCGGGGTGAGTTGCCATTGGTGGTTCGAGATTTTCCGGATGTGTTTCCGGAGGAGTTACCCGGTTTACCTCCCAAGAGGGAGATTGAGTTTACAATAGATTTGATTCCGGGTGCCACACCGATTTCTATGCCTCCGTATCGTTTTGCACCTGCCGAATTGAAGGAGTTGAAGATTCAATTACAGAAGTTGCAAGATTTGGATTTTATACGTCCAAGTACGTCACCGTGGGGAGCTTCGGCTTTGTTTGCACGGAAAAAGGATGGGTCATTGCGATTGTGTATCGATTACCGGAAGTTAAACCGTGTAACCGTGAAGAACAAGTACCCAATGCCAAGAATTGACGATTTGTTTGATCAACTCCGAGGAGCTAAGTGTTTCTCAAAGATTGACTTGAGATCGGGGTACCATCAGTTGAGAGTCCGGAGTGAGGACATCCCGAAGACCGCCTTTCGTACACGTTATGGACACTATGAGTTTGTGGTGATGCCGTTTGGGTTGACCAATGCACCGGCAACGTTTATGGATCTTATGAACCGTATCTTCCGTATGTACCTTGACCAATTTGTGGTGGTGTTTGTTGACGATATTTTGATATACTCGAGCACAGAAGAAGATCATAAATCGCACCTTGCTATCGTTCTTGGGCTTTTGAGGGAGCATCGTCTTTATGCTAAGTTGAGCAAGTGTGAATTTTGGCTTTCCGAAGTCAAGTTTTTGGGGCATGTAGTTTCGCAAGGAGGGGTGTCCGTTGATCCTGGAAAGATAGAATCTGTGATGGGTTGGCAGCGACCGAAGAACGTTTTTGAGATTCGGAGCTTTTTGGGTTTGGCCGGATATTATCGTCGTTTCGTGCTTGACTTCTCTCGTTTGGCAGCACCTATGACCCGATTGACTCGTAAAGGGGCGCGTTTTGTTTGGGATGACGCATGCGAGGCAGCGTTTGAGGAGTTGAAGCGGCGTTTGACTAGCGCACCGGTGTTGATTGTACCCGAGAGAGGAGTTGGTTACTCGGTGTATTGTGATGCATCGAAAGAGGGACTTGGGTGTGTCTTGATGCAGACAGGACGAGTTGTGGCCTATGGTTCAAGGCAATTGAAGATTCATGAACGGAATTATCCAACGCATGATTTAGAGTTTGCTGCAGTTGTGTTCGCACTGAAAATCTGGCAACACTACCTCTATGGGGAGAAGTTCGAGGTGTTCTCTGATCATAAGAGTTTGAAGTACTTATTCTCTCAGAAGGAGCTAAATTTGAGACAACGCCGTTGGATGGAGCACATTGAGGATTACGACTTTAAATTGCAATATCACCCCGGGAAGGCAAATGTGGTAGTGGATGCTTTGAGTAAAAAACCAATTCAATTGGCGAGCTTGGCCATTCGTGAATGGAAAATGGTAAAGGAGTTGGGGAGTTATGCGACGCGTTTTGAGGAAGTTGGTGATGGAGCTACGTTGTGCAATATGACGATTCAATCCACCTTATCCACCCGGGTAGTGGACGCTCAACAACACGATGAGGAAACGGAAGAGTTGCGCCGGAAGTTCTTAAGTGGCAATGCACGCGATGGATGGATGATTTATGCGGATCGAAGTCTTCGCTTCCAAGGGAAATTGTTTGTACCCATCTCTTGTCGGGAGGAAATCTTGCGGAAGTTTCATCATTCTCCCTTAGCTGTTCATCCAGGTGGAACAAAGATGTACCATGATTTGCGTCGGCAATTTTGGTGGTTCGGAATGAAACGAGATGTGGTGAGTTTCGTGGCGAGATGTTTGACATGCCAACAAGTAAAGACCGAACACCAACGACCCGCGGGGGAGTTACAACCTTTGCCAGTGGCGGAATGGAAATGGAAAAACGTGACGATGGACTTTGTTACGGGTTTGCCGAGATCGCCGAGAGGGCATGATGCGATATGTGTAGTAGTGGACCATTTGACCAAGACCGCTCACTTTCTGCCGATTCAGGTTACCGATTCAATGGGGAAGCTCAGTCGGTTGTATATTCGTGAGATTATCCGATTGCATGGGATCCCCGTTTCTATTGTGTCCGACCGAGACCCTAAATTTACGGCACAATTTTGGCAGAGCTTGCAGGCAGCACTTGGCACGAACTTATTATTTAGTACTGCTTATCATCCCCAGACCGATGGGCAATCTGAGCGTACAATTCAGATTCTTGAGGATATGCTTCGGGCATGCGTTTTGGATTTTCGGGGAAGTTGGGAGGATCACTTGCCTCTTGTCGAGTTTGCATACAATAATAGCTATCAATCGAGTATTGAAATGGCACCATTTGAGGCTTTGTATGGTAGACCTTGCAGATCACCTATATGTTGGACCGAGATGGGTGAGGCAACACTTGTCGGGCCAGATTTGATTGGAGAAACTACCGAGAGCATGAAATTGATTCGCAAGCAACTTTCGAGGGCGCAAGAGAGGACTACTGGGTTAGTCAAGACAATTCGCCAACGATTACTTACTGCTCAAAGTAGACAGAAAAGCTATGCCGATCGACGTCGTCGTCCGTTATCGTTTGAGGTGGGGGACCATGTGTTCTTGAAAGTATCGCCACGACGGGGCTTGTCGCGTTTTGGGCAGAAAGGCAAGTTATCACCGAGATATATTGGGCCGTTTGATATCATTGAGAGTATTGGAGAAGTTGCTTACCATTTGGCTTTGCCACCAAAGTTATCGGGTGTGCATGACGTATTTCATGTCTCGATGTTGAGGAAATACGAGCCTGATCCTTCTCATGTTTTGGAGTGGTCCAAGTTGGAGCTAGAGGCTGATGCATCTTATGGAGAACAACCGATCCGTATTTTAGATGCTCGAGAGCAAGTTTTGAGAGGTAAGACGATACCTTTGGTTTGGGTATTATGGGGCAACCAAGGTAAGGAGGAGTCTACGTGGGAGCGTGAGGATGAGGTTCGGGAGAAATACCCGCATTTGTTTAACCCGTGATTACTATGTGCTTATTATTTGATTGATGGGTTGGGGCGTGTTTGCCATCATATTATGTGCTTACTTATGGTACGTTCTTGAATATGAACTATGGAACTTGAAATTTGGCTATGCGTTGGTTGTTATGTACTCAATGAGCACGGTGTGTGCATGATTGTTATGTGCTTGGTTGATTTTGTTTGAATATGATGACTTGACAGTCGACATCCGTTAAGCTTTGTGGAAGCACGGATTCGTTTATAGTAAAGATTGAGAAAATAGCGGTGTGTCCGTATCTGGGAGTATCTGTGTCTGACTTGTGAATTGTGTGTAGAAGTATCGGTGTCGACATGTTGTTTTAAATTTCGAGGACGAAATTTCTTTAAGGAGGGGAGGATGTAAGGACCCGGAAAATTTGAGTTTTAAAATAATTAATTTAAAGTTTATTTCTGATAAATAAATCTAATTAAGTGTGTTATATGTCGGATTATGATCATAGGACCCGAGCCCGGAGTCCTTTGTTTTATTTCGCGCGCGTATCCTTATTTGGCTTTTTACGTGGATGCCCTTGGGGATTTAGAAATCAGATTTTAGGGGTTTAGGAGAGAAGAACTCTCATTTCCCCAACCCCTCTCTCTCTCTCTCAAACCCTTGCTCCACCTTCTCTCTACAAATTCCACCTATCCAAGCCACCATTTTCGAATTGCTCGGAGATATAAGAGCCTTGTATCGTGTCTAGCTAGGAATCGAAGCCGGTTCGTGGTTGGGAGCTCGGGAGGCGCGGTTTCAAGCTTTGGAGGACAACCAAAGCTAGGGCTTTCACCCTTTGGCCAAAACTTCCACTTTGAAGCTTGAGGTAGGGATTTCTACCTTGTATTATGTGTATGTGATGTGTTTTGGAGTGTATTTCGTGGTTGTATTGCTATTTTAGTGAGATTTGGAGAGTTTGCGAAATCTGGAAATCGCACAGTTTTCTGCAGATCGCGTCGGGGCGTCCGGACGGGGACCATGGGCGTCCGGACGGCTGATCCAGGGAAAACTACAGAGAGTTAGTGAAATTGGCGTCCGGACGGGGGTGACCGGCGTCCGGACGGAGCCTGCCCGGCGTCCGGACGAGACAGGACGGGACCGGGCGGCCGTGCGTTTCTGTGTTCTGATTTTATTTCCGTTACGTATTATGCTGTGGAACATCGTTAATTGGTTGTTTGACGTGAATATAGACAATTGGGATTGGTTATGTATGGATGAATTAATGAATGTGATATGGGTATAATTGACTTGACATAAGTTGTCGTGAACGATAAGTGTAATACTAGCCTCCGTCGGGAGTGGTGCTAGGCAAACTACGAAACTAGCTCTCGGCTGGGAATGTGCTAGGGAACGCCATGAATTGGTATTGGCTAGCCTCCTTTGGGAGATGTGCTAGGATACACTTATGATACTTGTTTGGCACGGTTTGGTGCATTGTCTAGCCTCCGTTGGGAGAAGTGCTAGGACAAGACTTATCGTAACTTTGTGAGATTGTAGTTGATGGGCGTTGGATATGAGTAATGGGTTGAGTGTTATTCGTGTGGTTGTGTATTATCCATGAACGTGATGCATCGTTATACCATGTTTATTGTGCATGCCATGCATCTCACATGCGCATAATCTTGGCATAGATTTTCCTACTGGGTTTGTAGCTCAACCCTTCCATCTTTCAGGTACCGTAGCGGAGGAGTAGCATGGATTGCTTGGTGTGACATTTTTTGGATAGACTAGTGGAAGGAGTTAATTCACATCTGCATAGACTTATTTTTGGGTAGATGTACTACAACTCCTCTATGTATTTCGTTAACGCAAAGTGAACCCTTTCATCTTTTGAAAAATATGATTATGTATCTTGGGCCGGTAGTGTCCCTTGACTTTGAAATGGTATTTAGTGAGATTATGGATATTATTTTGTGATTTTATTATATGGAAATTCGGGGCGTGACAATTAATCTCTTAAAAAATTAGGAATTTGATTTCCGCACACACTTTTTGTCCATTTGCACATTTTTTTGTCCTTATTATACAAAATTACTTAAAAAATGCACAAATGGACAAAAAAGATGTGTAAAAATCAATTTCCAAAAATTACTCTAATCTTGTTTACTTGGCAAAGCATTCTAAAATGAATTGTACATCGTGTCTATGTAGCATATAATGACAACTTATATTTTATGTATAAACTATAAATTATAAAAGCCAGTCCTATAAATTTTGATTATATGTTTAAATTAATAAATTTCATGAATTGTATGACATACTACGTAGACATAATGTACAATGTGATGTGTTGATAACATCACTCAACTAAAATCCGTGTTTCAATTTGTCAAGTTCATTAACAATGTTTGCTCAAATTGTGCATTTTTAGTTTTCAAATGTCTAGATTACCCCCAAATGCGCACATTTTTTTACTCCGAAGAACACTTGTGTACACTATATTAAGCAATAAAATAAGTTAAAAGTATTTTACTTTGCTAAATCAATGAAAATATTATTTTTCCCTTTTTGTTTCTCTATTTTTTTTTTCTTTCTACAAGTTTAAGATTTAACTACACAAAAAATATGCTCTAGAACTATAAAGAAATGGTCAAATAATAATTTTGAAAAACAGATCTAGAAAAATTACTAAAATAAAATAATATTGAAACATTTTTTAAATTCAATAAAATGCCCTAAAGACATAATAAAAGCTAAAAAAATAATTCACAAGGAAGGTTTGAATGAAATGAAGTAAAGATTAAAAATGCAAAAAAGGCGGTGTAACCGGTCTGGTTACGTTCGATTTGGTGAAATTTATGGGACCAACTGGTTGTACGATTTAAAAATTTTGTAAATCATAACCGGACCAATTACACCGGTCCAGTTTCAATTGAACAGGTTTCGGTCTGACTTGGAATTTTTTTTGAACAATATTTCGGGCCAACCACAAAAAAAAAAGTAAAAAATTAACAGTTCAGAGTAAAATTTTCCAAAATATAAATACACCGAGCAGTACTCTAAAAGGTTGAACAATTCAAACTTACTCTTATTTTTTATTTCCAGACTAGTATTTTTCGTTTTCATTCACTCTCTGTAAATAATGATTTTTTAACTCCTTATCTGACTGGAGCCGAGCTGAGGGGCTATTGTAGTAGGTTGGATGTGTACAAGTATGGGTCTTCGGCCCAAATGTGTCACGATCCATCCCGTAAAGGTAAAGGCACGTGACCGACCACGAGTAGAACTCGTAAGGGCTTTTAAAAATGTACCAGTTTAGAGATTTTCTATCAATATATCTGATATCAGAGTGCGAAAATAAAATTAACTTCCAGAGTTCGATGTATAAAATAAAGTGCAACAATATAACCCTTATGAGTTTACAAACAATGACTACGGTCCAAATTTCCGACCGGTCAACCAAATACATTACGATCAAGATCAAACTATATCAAAACATGTAAAAATTAAAAATGCAAAAAAGGCTAAAAGTAGGGGTGTAACCGGTCTGGTTACGTTCGATTTGGTGAAATTTATGGGACCAACTGGTTGTACGATTTAAAAATTTTGTAAATCAAAACCGGACCAATTACACCGGTCCAGTTTCAATTGAACAGGTTTCGGTCTGACTTGGAATTTTTTTTGAACAATATTTCGGGCCAACCACAAAAAAAAAGTAAAAAATTAACAGTTCAGAGTAAAATTTTCCAAAATATAAATACACCGAGCAGTACTCTAAAAGGTTGAACAATTCAAACTTACTCTTATTTTTTATTTCCAGACTAGTATTTTTCGTTTTCATTCACTCTCTGTAAATAATGATTTTTTAACTCCTTATCTGACTGGAGCCGAGCTGAGGGGCTATTGTAGTAGGTTGGATGTGTACAAGTATGGGTCTTCGGCCCAAATGTGTCACGATCCATCCCGTAAAGGTAAAGGCACGTGATCGACCACGAGTAGAACTCGTAAGGGCTTTTAAAAATGTACCAGTTTAGAGATTTTCTATCAATATATCTGATATCAGAGTGCGAAAATAAAATTAACTTCCAGAGTTCGATGTATAAAATAAAGTGCAACAATATAACCCTTATGAGTTTACAAACAATGACTACGGTCCAAATTTCCGACCGGTCAACCAAATACATTACGATCAAGATCAAACTATATCAAAACATGTAAAAATTAAAAATGCAAAAAAGGCTAAAAGTAGGGGTGTAACCGGTCTGGTTACGTTCGATTTGGTGAAATTTATGGGACCAACTGGTTGTACGATTTAAAAATTTTGTAAATCAAAACCGGACCAATTACACCGGTCCAGTTTCAATTGAACAGGCTTCGGTCTGACTTGGAATTTTTTTTGAACAATATTTCGGGCCAACCACAAAAAAAAAGTAAAAAATTAACAGTTCAGAGTAAAATTTTCCAAAATATAAATACACCGAGCAGTACTCTAAAAGGTTGAACAATTCAAACTTACTCTTATTTTTTATTTCCAGACTAGTATTTTTCGTTTTCATTCACTCTCTGTAAATAATGATTTTTTAACTCCTTATCTGACTGGAGCCGAGCTGAGGGGCTATTGTAGTAGGTTGGATGTGTACAAGTATGGGTCTTCGGCCCAAATGTGTCACGATACATCCCGTAAAGGTAAAGGCACGTGATCGACCACGAGTAGAACTCGTAAGGGCTTTTAAAAATGTACCAGTTTAGAGATTTTCTATCAATATATCTGATATCAGAGTGCGAAAATAAAATTAACTTCCAGAGTTCGATGTATAAAATAAAGTGCAACAATATAACCCTTATGAGTTTACAAACAATGACTACGGTCCAAATTTCCGACCGGTCAACCAAATACATTACGATCAAGATCAAACTATATCAAAACATGCTAAGTCTAGAGATTACAAGAGATACTCCAATCCTAATACAACTTTGCAGAATTTCAAGCATAGTCGCATCAGTAATTAAAACATGTTGCATCAACAACTTCATTAGCATTAGGCAAGTGTGAGTCTAGATATGACAAGTCTACTAACTTTCTGTATTAAGATAACCCGTATTCTTGAAATTCATTATAATTAAATGCCAACATTATATGATATACGGATCCAGCTTTTAGTCTTGCGCTGTAACCATACACACTTATTAAATAATCATGTTATGTGACGTATGAATTCAGCTTTTAGGCTTACGCTGTAACTATGTATGATAACATTAATTGATCAATGGCCCACTAGTAAATTAGGGAGTGACCCCAAATATATAGCCGGCGTGATATCACCCATTGGATTACCTGGCTAATAATCTCCACCCGTATTACTTCACCCTATCGCTAGAATATTCATCTACCCCCTAGCGGCCGGAGCGCCGTATTGATCTCATGCCATAATATATCCATGTTTTCATGATGTTATGATTCTTTTTAAAATCTTAATATGTCATGCTTAGTCTACTATCAATTTAGTAGCATAGATATACATGTATCAAAACAAGAAATCATTCATTTATTGCAGAATGTAAGTAAGCAAGTCATACGTAAGACTTACCTGAAATTAGTTCGTAATTTTTTTATATTAACTTGGTCCAACGATCTCCAATTCCCGAATCTATCATGATAAATAAAAAGTCCTTATTGCCAACAGCTCTTGAAAGAATATACTAACTTAGTGAGTCGAATCGCATAATCGTTCGAACTCCTCAATATGTAAGGGTACAAAGTGTAATTTGAGTTCTAGGGTAAAGTAGTCAATTTATCCAATTAACAAGTGGCCCCGAGAGCTTCCTTGGGATTCGGGTCAATTTCATTACCTAGTCATTAGTCCCATTTGTATATACTAAGACTCGAGTGACTCACGTTCGATCGGTTTGATCGCCGGTTATTTAGACCGTAAAAGGGTATTTTCGTAATTTACTATCGACCGCCCGAAAATATAACCGAGACCTGACCCACATTATTTCCAGTCGTTATTCACATTCAAAGCCTAATTCCATGGTCGGTCCGTTCATGTGGTGATTTTAGTGTCAGTAGGCCAAAAAGTAAGTAAGAGTGGCGTTTTGGTAATTATACTCTCCGGTCTCCAAAACCGGGACCGAAACTTGACCCGCACATTATTTAACCCCAATTTTATTATGGCATAGTCAATTTCGCAATTCGACTAACGGGTGTGGTGATTTAAGTGGATGCGTGAGTGGGGTTTCTAGAGAGAGAAAATCCCCTAAAATGGACTGTTTTTCGTGGTGTCTTTGGGGTCATTTTTTGTGAGCTACGTAGGTCTCGAGGACAATCCAATCTATCTAGGTTCAATATTTAATGTTTTTCTACAACTTTTGTGTTTTAATAAACGGATTTTGGCTAGTCATTATATCGTATTGATATCGGAGAATTTCCTTGTCCCACACCACAATGGTTTCAATGTAGCATTCCGTCAATGTCCACATGGCAACTACATTTGCCAGAACGCTTTTAGCCTTTAGGTCTCTTGAAGCAACACCACTAAATGTTATCCTGGTCATTTATTGTAAAAAAATTCTAATTTCTAAACTAAACCCACTTAATGATTGTTTCCACTTTTGGATGCCATGGACATGAAAGAAAACCATAAGAGGAAAACCGGTCCACTTTCAACGAGGAACTAAAGGATTTGTACGAGAAACAAAAGGCAAGGGGTGCGAGGACGAGAAGATGTACCAGCAACTACAAACATTTGAGAGGGAAAGAAATCGGTCAATACTAACTTGAGATACTGTTACAGACTCACAATTGTTGTCAAAAATCAACAATCACCATGTTAAACAATAACAAACCCCCTGGCCCAAAGAAAATTACAAACAAAAACAGAACTAACCCTCCTACGTTTGCCCCCATCGGCCACCGTATTTGTGCACCACATTTAGATGTGGTGCGAGGTGGCGCGAAATGTGACACCAACCACATCACTTAGTGGGACCCACACACTACCTGATAAGGTTACACAAGGTTCATGTAAGGTGCCACTGGTGACTTGGTTGTGGTCACCATACTAACAGATTCGTCCTCAAAATTTACAATACGAAGTACTCAAACAAATTGAGAAGGATATCAGTAATGAAACAAAAAAGATACCAACTTCATCAGACCAGTAACTTCAATCAAAAGAACACACAGAGAAAAGAAACCATCAAAGTATTTCCGCTAATATACATAAACATAATGAATTCGCCATATCCAGATCTAAATACCAAAGAAAAGAAACTCTAATCAAACCACGGACATATAATTATATATATACATATGTAGATAAATAAATATATATGTAGAGAGAGAGAGAGAGAGAGAGAGAGAGAGAGAGAGAGAGGCATACGCATCTCTTCGGGGGTGGAGAACTGGCGACGACCAGTGGGCTTGCCCTTGAACTTTCCTCTCCCCATCCTCTCTGTATTTCGTATCCACCCTGTGTATCAACGAGAGAGATAGAGGAGGGAGACAGATGAAACCCTAGTTCTTTTAGCTGGAAGTCAGTGGAGATTGAAGAGGTAACGGTTGGTTATCTCATGTAATTACACAAATTGATATACTTGACTCACGATATGTGAGGTTGAAAAACTTGAAATAGATAGAACTTTTTCATTTGTAAAAAGAGAAAAAAGAAATATAAATTTACATACTTTTTATCGAAAATAATTTTGTATCTCAAAATAGTTTGTGACTTCATAATATGAAAAATGATATCATAAGAAATAAATTTATATTCTTAAATAGCTTGTGACTTCATAATATAAAAAATGAAATCATAAGAAATTCAAACTATTGAAAAAATAAATTTTGCATCTCGAAATAACTTGTGACTATACATACAATTGGAGAATGAAATCATAAACAAACCCAACTATTAAGAAGAAAGTAAAAGAAATTGTAATTAGCCATGTTAAGATTGAAATGATGAACCTTGAATCTAATTGTGCAATGTTAGAAACAAATTTGAACATGGAATTGGTACGTCATGTTGAATAGAAAAAACACAAAAATATACCAGAATGAAAAAAGAGTGATCGCAGACTCTCTAAAATAAAATAACCTTGATACAAAACAAAATATGATGCTTGGTAGAGTTTGTGTTCGGTTTGTACAGTCATACTCACCCTATGAGAAGCTTGAAGTATCTTTGTTGAGAGGCTACATTTCAAAGTGTATTCAACTCTATTGCAGTAATCTCTACCATACACATAGCATCACAAATAGTCTTGTCATAGTCTTGCACATATGTTGGTATGCTTATAATTTTTTTTAGAAACATTTTTGAGCTATATGAGCAAAGTTTGTTGACTATACTTAATAAGGGAGAACGTACGTCAAGAGAAAATAAAATTACACACATGTATATCTTTATTGTCCTTAATTATTAGGGTATTACCATTGCAATGCAAGATCATTAAAACATGAGGTAGTAATATTAGGAGTTTGAATGTAAATTTTAATAATAAATAGGAAATATAAAGTTAAAAATGAGCCAAAGATGTCGTTCCGAAAAGTAATTTCTTCAACTTATTAGTAGCTTCAATAATTTATTCCTACCTACTATACGTTTAATGTTAGTGTGTCATCATCATGTTCACTTTTTTGTTGGTAGTAAATTATAATTATATATGTATATATATTAGATACCCATACCTCTATCAAATCATATTCTATTTACCTATAATATCGTCCCTGTTAGAAAAAGTAACTGTGATTTTAGTTGTACTACATCAAGAGTTGTAATGAAGCGATATATAGAAAAATTGGCGTATTTAAATTTCTTTTGTGCCATTAGCTCATGCATTATTAGCTCTTTCAAAATAGCGTTGTTGTTTTTAATTGAGAATGACCAGCCTGGATTGTAAATTGACCATTGTGGTACTTGTATTAAGCAAAAAGAGTGTGTGAGAGGGAAAATAATTATTTTTATTGATTTTTATTAAATTACGTTATTTTATTCGTACTACGCGCACTCTAAAAGAAACTATATTACAATCTCCACAAAACCTGAAAATAAACAGGGCTAAAAATCAGAGCAGAAGAATGGAGGAAAAGAGAAGGGATATTTTTGTCTCACAATAACAAGCTTTTATCTTACTTCGATATATTGACTAGTTCTACTAATTTTAATATAAGTGAGTTTAATTTATTCTATTTAATGGGTATTATCATGTATCGTAACAGCAGATATTAACAAACACCTTACTGAATTAACAACGAAACTGAAGAATAAAATAACTATTGGTCTTTTGCTATCACCCGTTTAGATTGAAATTTTAAATATTTTTTCGAAGATCAGATTAGGTTTGATAGCAAAAACAAAAAAATTTAGGAATCGAATCAAAAGTAAATTTACGTACTCCGATCCAATGCCCGTCTTGTTTACTGTTACATGCACAATATATACTATTTATATTTTATCCTTATAAGTATTAAATATCTGTCTTCAGAATTATTTTTTATCATCATTTGACTAAAATTATAAAATATTGAATTTTTTATTTTATTTTATTGTCAAAAAAAAATTCGAGGCAGAGAGGGAATTTTTGATCCCATTAAGGACAGGGATAGATAATGAAGATAATTTCTCATTTGAAAGCACCGAATAAAAATAAAAACATATGTCAAATTCGACAAATCAAACACAAAAATAATCAAATATACTTTTGATTCATCCCGTTGTCATCCTTAATACATATCTAACGGATGTTCTCGAGGAGGAGCAATTTCCCAATAAACTGTGCAAGAAATGAGGAATTTACAACTTCCTCTTTATAACTTCCAATTATATGAACATATAAATTCAAGCCTATTATATGTGGTAAGAGACAGGGGCGGAGCCAGGATTTCGTAACGGGGGTGGCACCGGGCGGGAGAGGGAGCGATGGGCGGCGGTTGCGGGCGGGAGAGGGAGAGGGAGCGGGAGGGAGAGCCGGAAAGGGTTTGGTCTGGGGTACTGGGGTGGGGTACTGGGGTGGTTGGGTGGGTCCCAGCCTTTAAAAAAAAAAACATTCATTTTTTGGAATTGGGGGGTGGCACGTGACCCCCCCCCCCCCCCCCCCCCCCCAATTTACCTCCGCCCCTGGTAAGAGATATCACTGTTATCCAAACTAAGCAATTTTTTTCAAAAAAATCTTGAGAAGAACAAAGTTTAATATGTTGGGAATCATTATGCATAATCCTGACTAATTTTCTATCAAAGACTAATTCAAAATAAGTAAATTGAAATCAAACACAAAATCGAAGTTAAGCAGTTTAAAATTTATTTTTAGGCCATGAAGAGTTGAATGATGATTGAAGCCGCATAACCTAAATGATGACAAAGTTTGAGAACAACTCATTTAGGTAGACAAAAAAAAAAAAAAAGAAAGAAAGAGTGGAAGCTCTTGCAGGAACAAGTTTTGATGAAGGAGTGATCGGAGGAGTGTATCATTCAAGAAGGCCTTGCAGCTTCTGAATGAAACTATCAATGTAAGAGCTATCAAGACTTTTCCTTGACAAGAACTCACTCCATTTAGCACGGTTGGATCTTACCTTCTTCCCAACTTCACTATCAACCTCCATTACCATTCTTACAGCCTTGCACACGCCTTCACTCGTAAACAACCCCTCTTCCTCGTCCCTCTCAACCTCCACTCCAACCTCCAAATATCCGCTCATCAATCTCGAGTTGATGTTTTGATCACCATTCTGCAGCAGTAGCACCAGTTCACACTCGCTTACCATAGCCTCCAATAACGAACCACAACCACAGTGTGTCACACAGCACCCCACAGAGGGGTGCGCCATAAGTAATTGTTGCTGAACCCAACCTCCATAAACTATACCTCTTCCTTGGGTCCTCTCTAAAAACCCTGTTGGCAATGCGTAGTCGATCTTTTCCACCCCTACAGGTGGTTTTACGGCAGCAAAAAAAGGCATACCGGTCAGCTCCAAACCCAGAATCAGTTCTCGAAACTGCTCCTTCCCAAGTATACACTCGCTTCCAAATGAACAGAAAATCACTCTTTTGGGTTCAAAACCTCCCAGCCACTTTTCCCATCGTTCGTCCAGGGTTGCAGCTGGTGGTGGATCTGGCCTGACTGGGCCTGCCAGAATAACCGTTTTTTTTAACTGCTTTTCAATGTAATCACAAAAAGGCCCTTCAATCTCCATACAAGTTTTGAAACTGATGGCATCACAATCCCTTCTAGAGATAGAAATGCGTTCCATGAAGGACATTCCACCTCCAAATTCGTTTACTCCTAGACCAACAGCGGCACGAGCTTCGTATGAACGCAGTTTAATGGATGAGGCAGGGTAACCCGGTGGCGGTTTCATCAATTCAGATTGTGTGAATGGGTTTGCATGGTCTTCTCTTTCCGGGCGCAACAGGTAACCCGATGCTGCAGGGCTAACGACGTGATAATGTATAGACTTAATACCTAAACGGCGAGCCAAGGCAGGTATCCAGTGAGTGAAATCGAAGAATACAAAGTGGGGTTTGAGGTGTTTCAGAGAAGCTTCAATGGAGGGTTCTGTAAGATCCATCGCAGTCATGATAAGACGACAAAACGGATAGGAAACATCTGCGGTTGTTTCAGCGCCATGAGGGAGGCCATCCACGTGCGGAACAGTGACTGGAATAAAGGTGATGAGGTTTGGGTGAAGATTTAAATGATCAAACTTGGGTATTGTATTTGTGGGTATGAAGAAAAAAACCCTATGGCCTCTTTGGGCAAGCCTGTTGGAGATGTTCATAAATGGGATTAGATGCCCCATGGCAAACCATGGGAACATAGCTACGTCAAAGGTTTTGCTCGACATATGTAGATGTTTTGATAGAATACCAAATTTGGGGGATATTCAGGCAGGTTAAGCCCTCACTTCTTGTCAACTTTATTTTCAATTCACTGATTTGGAAGATCCTGCGAGGCTTGCATCAAACAAGGAAAAGAAGTAAGAATGAGTTTATATACCCCCTAAAAACCACATAAATTCATTTTGTTAGGTTAGTTGGGATACGCGCTAATTTGGGATGTGGATATAAAAATAAAATTGGGTCCGCTAAAGGCCCTAGAATTTTATCCGAATTGTTATCTATTTGGCTTGTCAAGTAGGTAACTCATGTAAAAAATCATACCGATCTAACATGATAGCCACACGATTGTGGCACATTTGTCTTGCACCTTATTTTTGAAAAGTTTGTCCTTAGCAGCATTACCAATTTATTTTGGACGATTTGACAAAGAAAAAATTGAACGTTGTAAACACGTCAGCGAACTCTTTCTGAAGAGATATAACTAATCTTTTGAAGAGAACCTCAAAGTAAATGATCTTCTTTTATGAAATTAAAAACACTAGTTCAAGATTATAGCCAAAGACAAGATGCACCGATGCCATAAATTCTTGTCTTTTCATCTTTTCCAAGAAAATAACTCTGCGCACCTTGACCTTTCCTTCCCAAAGATATTCCTATACATTTTCCATTATTACCATCAAAGTTCAATTGACCTTCAAATTGTGTCACAACTGAATTACTTGCCAAGAAGAAGGAAGACACCATTGGACTGCTAAGGATGCTTTGAAACATAATCCCTTTTTTCGATAGATTAAGATTCTATACCTCTAAAAACAGAGCACAACAAAATACACGAGGCCTGGAGAACAACATCAAGATCAAGCCTCAAATTAAACGAAAAAACACCATAGACACCTTAGTTACCCTATATATATATATATATATATATATATATATATATATATATATATATATATATAACGCATCAGAATACTGGAATATAATGTACACAATAGACACCTTAGTTATCCTATCGTCTCTTTTCACCAGATCGATCTACACAATGTACCGTATCTACAAAAACACATAATCTAGTAGTAGTGAAGTGGGAAAACCTTGGCCCTTACAAAAGTTGAGCGATCTAAGATTTTCAAGTTTAACCAAAAGAAAAACAGAGGGTTGTGAAATTACCTTACAACTGAGATGGAAGGAGCTTGAGGGAGCTTGAGGGTCCTTGGGTTTCTACAATTGACAGAAGAGTTGAGTGTATATAAATTGATGGTAAGATATGTCAGGCTGCCCCATTGATCGCCGCTCTATTAGTTTATTTTGTGTCTTCCTTTTTTTTTTTTTTTTTGCTAAGCTATTTTGTGTCTTCCTTTGAGACTCTCTAAAAGTAAAAGAGTAAATAATATTGGCATTTTTTTTATAATTTTAAGTTATATATAAGACAATGTGTTAGTAATGTATATGTACCTCCTATAGATAAATGCATGTAGAAAATAAAAAAATTACCAAACATGTAAAGTCAAAAATATTTATTTTCATCATACAAAATAATATTTGAAAACGAGTACACAAAATGAACCAAAGTAAATAGTTAAAGGTGTAATAAAGTAAAAAATATCATGTTGAGCGTAAGATAGACTCACTCTTTTTTAACAAATTTGTGAGAATTTTTTCTTGATATGATAGATTAGAATGTAAATGACTAAAAAATAATGAGATTTATTATGTAACAAATATTTATTTTTTATAAATCTAAATAATAGTTACTAAAATATAAGATGCGTAAGTAATTTTATAAGGTTGACAAATATATCTAAGTTTAATTAGAATTTACAATTTAAAACTTGAATGGAAAAAAAATAAAATATTAAAGAGAAATTAAATTAAATTAAAAGTCATAATTAGTCTTTAATGAGATAGACTAAAAATGTATATTTGTGTAATGTGTGTGTGTGTGTTTGTATTGCACAAGCATAAATAGATTAAATACATACAAAAGTGAGGGAAAAAAATAAAGAGGAGTATTTAGTACAATCGAATGTTTTCGCAAAATCTATAAATAGGAGAAGTTAGTACAATCGTCAGAACATCAAGGAATGTTTTCGAATTCTTTAGAAACGTCAGGACATAAAAGTGCAATTTAGGAGGGCCTCGCAATCCCAATTTATCCATTAATTTATTAAGCCACCACGTGAATCTCCACTGCTCCTGTATCTTTTTTGTGATGTGATTATTGTAAAGGCAATTATTGAGAGCAACTTGCATTTTCACGTGGCATCCGGCTGCTCTTGCATATTATTTACGATAAATCGTACTGGCCTCTATTAGTATTTATTATAAAATAAATTAATCTCTTAAAAAATTAGGGATTTGATTTCCACACACATTTTTTGTCCATTTGCACATTTCTTTTGTCCTTATTATACAAAATTACTGAAATACCTCTAATCTTGTATTCTTGTTCACTCGTCAAAGCATTCTAAAATGAATTATACATCGTGCCTACGTAGCATGTAATGACAAATTATGTTTATGTATAAAGTGTAAAAGCCGATCCTATAAATTTTGATTATATGTTTAAATTAGTAGATCTCATGTTCAATTGACCGGTTTCGGTCTGACTTGGAATTTTTTTTTTTTGAACAACATTTCGGGCCAACCACAAAAAAAAGTAAAAAATTAACAGTTCAGAGTAAAATTTTCCAAAATATAAATGCATTAAACGATACTCTAAAAGATTGAATAGTTCAAACTTACTCTTATTTTTTATTTCCGGAATAGTGGGTTTTCATTTTCATTCACTCTTTGTAAATAATGATTTTTCAACTCCTCATCTGATTGGAGCTGAGCTGAGGAGCTATTGTAGTAGGTTGGATGCGTACAAGTATGGGTCTTCGGCCCAAATGCATGCTCAATCCATCTATGCTAGGGATGGCTGGATCGAGCCCAATTTAGATCAATTCCTGCAGAGCTGTGAGGTTCGGCAAGCCCATTTGGCTTGCCTCAAGTCCTGTCGAGCACACGAATCCAGACGTGGCTGAACCTCTCGTACGTCGGCACACAGGATGGGTCATGGGATCAATCTCACAACTGACATTGCTTAGTCGCGCCGACGAGGGCTTGATGTTCGGCACGGCCAAAGCATTACATGTTCTCTATATTGCAAGCAGTTGCCTAAGAAAACGTGGGGGTGATGTGATGGACATGCGGGCATTAGCGTTCAATTCGCACAGACGCGAGGTACGTACGTGGTAGAAGCGCTGTGGCTTACGATCCACAACGTGATAATTTTGGCCAGTGTTCTCAGCGCTATGTTGGGTTCTGCTACAAATAGAGCAAGGGTACTCCATTCTCAAGTAGGTGCAAACAAATCACTCAAGCTTTCAGTTAGTTTTGCTCTCATTCAAAAATTAACTTAGGTATTGGAATGCCAATCGAAAATTCAACCCCTGTTGACACTAAGCAGAGGAAAACTCAATAAAAACTCAATAAGTGAAATTCAGACTCTGTAATTACCAAAATAGTTTCTCCCAAAAAATAAAAAAAATAGTATAGATTAAAGCATAGCACAAGGAAAACCCCAATGCAATTGAGTTTAATGTAGACACCCATGATTCATTAATGAAAAAAGAAATGGTAAATTATGAGAGAGATTTCTGACAAATATACTGACTAATTCTCATGTAATTTGAAAGATTACTTTAAACATCATTTACTTTTGGAGCCATTAACTTAGGCTTAACACCGTTAGTTTTGAATGAATAAAGTTCGGAATATCCTTAAACATAAATTAAATGTAATCAATAATAAATAGGGTGATTAGGTTTGTAAAATACAATGCCTCCTTAGGTTTCCAAAATTATAATAACCTCCCTTATTTTTTCATATTATTATGCAGTTACCTCCTTATCGTTAAAATCAGTCTAATATAATTAATTATGCCATTAAAACTTCAAGTTTAAGATTTTTTTGATAAAATAATATGTAATATGATATTATTAAATCGAAAATAACCTATTTTGAATTTTTTAGATTATTTTGAAATTAAAATTCTGATAGAATTTTAAAATTTATTTGAATCTTGACTTCAAAAAAATTTAAAAGAGGCTATTTTAAACGTGATGTGAATTATGTTAAAGTTTATTTTGTTAAAAAAATCTTAAATTTAAAGTTTTAATAGCTTAACTTACGATGTTTGACTAATTTTAACAATATGAAAGTAACTACATAATAGTTTAAAAACTAAAAGAGGTTATAGTAATTTCAAAAACCTCAAAAGGGCACTATATTTGGTAGAAACCTTAGGGGAGGTCAATGTAATTTACCCTAATAAGTAAGATTAATATTACTAAACTCATCTCTTATATTACTCTAGCATTGTTTGATTTGCGGATTAGGACTGCAGAATTGTACTATTCGTACCTAATTCTGCGCAATTTTATGTTTGGTTTCTCAAAACTGAACTAGGACAATTAATTATGTAATTACTATAATATCTATATGTAACTTGTCCCATATTCCTTTGTTAGTTATATTCTACTGGGTACCAAAATTAATGTTGTCAAAGAATTAAAGTTGTTGAAGAATTGAAGTCGTTGGAGAATCGAAGTTGTCAAAGACATCAGTTGAAGCATCTCTTTTTCGTTGGATAATCGAAGTTGTCAAAGACATCAGTTGGAGCATCTCTTTTTCATGTTGGCAAACCCATAATGCTCTCCATGCTCGCATCATGTGTTTGAGGGGGAGTGTTAGTTGTTATGTGGGATAGATTAGGTTATGTTAACCCTAATGGGCCTAGGTGGTTAGAGCCCATTAGGTTAACCCTAATCTCATCTATAAATAAAAGAGTGTTAGAATAGTAATGGTTAAATTGTTATTAATGTTTAGTTGCAAGGGTATTATTGTCCTTTCATGTAATTAGGGTTACCTAGGGTTTCTAGGTTTTCTCTATATATTGATGTATTGGCCCCTTGTAACATTATCACTCAATAATACAATTCTCATTTTTCTAGTTTCACAACATGGGACACTGTTTTATCCTGGGGGGACTCATTTAATCTCATCTGTTTCAACCATTACTCCACCGTCTCTACCCACCGCCATGCCACCACCCTACCACATCACCACTACATACATATATCCACATGAAAATAATCAAACAAGGCCTATTGGTATAAAACAAATATGTGATTTTTTATTTTTGCAATGACTATTGGTTTATGCGTGCATTTTACAAATACCAAAACAAAGAAGTGAAATTCGGTCAAAAGTTCATCTCAATAAAGTTTTAACACAATAAGTTCATCTCAAACTAAATTACGAGTAGAAGTCCTTTTGGTGATAAATTTTAAAAATACCCTTCTAGTAAAACAAGCGATAATATTATCTGTTCGTTAAATATCCCTTCTAATAAACACATGATAACATTATCTGTTCGTTAGATATAAAAACAATGATTTCATTTTATATCTGTTAATATTTATCAATTAATATTTCTGTCGATTTAAACAGATACCTTAATAAACAACGTTATCTGTTAGTTTTCGAAGTAATAATGTTATCAGATAACATTATATGTTGGTTTGATATATGTATTAGAAAACATAAAACATATAATTTTATTTGATTCGCCTATTAAAAAAATAACTTTATCTTTTAGTTTTAAAACGATAATTTTATTAAATAAAGTTACCTGATATAGTTTATCAGTTAACATCTTCTATTGTTTTTAACAGATATCTTAACGAATAATGTTATTTGTTAATTTTCGAAATAATAATATTATCAGATAAAATTATCTCTTCGCATTCAGGAACAAATTCGTCTATAAAAGAACCTCTAGTATTAGAACTTCTCAAACTATGGATCTTGACTCATAAAATAAAATAATATGTCCTTAATGAGCTAAATAAGCCCAGATTTATCGTTTTGGCCAATTTTCCAAACAAAGAATTCTATTTTTCTCTCTTTAAATGCCAATTCTTTTCTTTAATATTCATTATATTTCGCTTTGGATTTAAATAATGGAAACAGGATATCCCACTGTGTTTATTTCTCCCCCAAAAAAGGGTGCTGTGAAGCCAAAATCAACAAAGGCCAACAATGCGTCAAACAATGAGAAAAACGAAAGCTTTCTTGTTGAGCTACAAACAGCAGTAAATGCCTTATTTGCAGTTAAAAAATCTTGTGATCGGGTCGAGCTCGCTAGCCCATCTTCCCAGACTTTCCGTCCTCAACAGAAGCATGCCTGAAGTTGAAAACACCAGCAAGTCCTCTTCCCTTAGCAAGTTGATCCAGCTCTTCAAGTTTTTGCTTAAGAAGCTCCACCTGTCCCGCAAGCTCTTCATCTCTTAGCCTCAAAACCTAGGAAACCCATTAAACAGAATTTCAACAACCACGTGGTGGAAATCATCCTAAGAAGTTTGACACAGCAACAGAGGATGGTAGATTCAGATATGCACCACCATTTGACATTACTGAGATTATTTCATTGGATACTCTAAGCAAAAACTTACTTACCACAGTTATTTGATAACCAAGTCATGTGAAACTTGTCCTTTTTTACTTAAGGACCTATCTATCACCATTTTTCAGGGAAAGACCCAAAGCCAGCCCAATCTTGCAATTATGATGTCTTCAACTACTTCGTGCAACCAAACAAACATTTAGGAATAACACACGAGGCCTTGAATCAACAAGGCCTTGTAATGATTACTTGAGGTTGCTTGCATTGAACCATTTTTTCTCAAGTTCAAGGAAACATGCATCTCAGAAAAAATGTCTTCACTTAGAATTTCCCTAAGCACATACTAAAAAAAAGTACATCCGCAACCTCAACAAAAAAGTATGGGTACATACAAGAAAGAAAAGGAAGACAAGATTATTAATGGAAAAGATGAAAATATTAGTAAATTACCTCCAGTTCTTGCTTCCGCAGTTCCTCCTTTTTAGCTTCTGATCTTGAACTTCTTTGCACCTCAAAAACTAGAGCAACTCCTGCAACCTGTAGATACATTTAATCCTGTAAGTACATGAGCAAAGGTAGATATGTTCAACCCATTGGCTTTGGATGTTGAACTGGAAAACGAATTAGCACCATAGGTCATCTAGACTTTAGAGAATACAAATCTCAGATTAGGCCAAGTCATCCACCTTGTGTTAGATGCAACGCAAGCAAAAGAAGGCTAGGTTCTGCTTCATATGGGCACCGTCCCAGGGATGACCATTATTTTTCTTACAACAAAACCAATAAAAAATATAACCGGCAATCAAGGAACTTTGTGGGCGAGTATAAATGGTGGAATCTGATTAGTTAACCCTCATAATAAGGGATATTTTGCAACCACTCCTGAAGTCACTCCTTTTAGTACTGACTACTTGGATCGGTTTCAACGACTTCTAAGTTGCTCCTTGCCCAAAGTCATTACTCCAAATTATAAATAGCTGTAGAATCACTTCAGAAGGGAAGTGATATACGTGCAAGGAAAGGACTGGAACTGATACTCTTACCTCCTGTTAACGAATAAGGTGCCTGACTGTGCAGCAACGCAACAAATTACTTAATATGTGGTAGCTAACTAGACCTTGCAACAATTGTGGAAAAATCTACGATCTCACAATAAATAGTAATTAGCCAAATAGTTGCCAAGCCTCACTCTAATTGTCAAACAAAAGGCAAACAAATATTGCGCAGTAGAAATAAAACCGTCCCACAAATCATTATTGGTCTTACCAGGCATAGGAGCAAACTCAAAAACCTAGTAACCCAGAATTGTTTGGCCAAGGGGTCCAGAATTCAGGATACAGCGAGAAAACATATGTACTGGTCATCACAAAATTCCCTAATGACTGAACTGAATATATAAAAAATATGATGTGATTTTTCAGAAGATATGAAGCAATAAAATTCTCCCAACAATAGTTAAGCCTTCAGCAGAATTTTTGAGAAAGTGTCTGAATCATTGAAGTAGGTGATCCCAGTGGGGTTAGGAAAACTGATGAAGAAATCCATATAGCTTGCGAACTCGCAACTTATAAGGAGCTTTGTGACAATGTTTCTAGGTTATTGAGCAATTAATCACTCTGCAGCCGATGGCTGCAACTGCACTTCAGGTGTGCTGGCAGGCAAGGTAGGACGAGGACTGGAGTCCAACCCGAAAGTACAATGTCTAATTTTCCTATTAGTAATTACCTCTAATACTTTTGAGGAGATATTCTTCATAATGACTTAAAAATCAAACCACTAAACAAAATAAGTAACTTGTGGTAGAAACTCACCGAAAAGACAAAGAGCTCACCAATCAGGTCAACAGCAGCTTGAACAGCTTTCTCCTCATTGAGGGGGCGGATCTCAACGTCAGTAGCATGGCCATAGATGCGTCTTTGCATTGTTGTTGTGAGCCGATGGTTTGCCTATTTCCATACCCAGAGTAAGCAGCAAGACGTTGTAAAATTTCTTTAATTACACATGCAAAATACAGAAACTACAGTACCAAACAAGCCGGCAACTTGGCTAAAAGTTGCTCTTCAAAGCTATATCAAATGTGGAAGGTATGTCTGAGAACAATTCAGATTTGGCTGTGTTCGTTTAGAAGTTTTCAAAATATTTTCTGAAAATTTTCTGAAAATGTTTTGGAAACTTGTTTGGGAAATTTTTTTCCAAATATTTTTATTTTTTTCCTAAACAACTTCATCTCTCTATAAAAAAAGAGAGAGAAAGAGAGCACCTCGAAAACGCCAAAAAAATTTAACTCTCACGAGTTAAATATTTTTTTAGACACTTACACCAAACAACATCTCAGAATTTTTTTCCCAAAAATCGTTTCAGAAACACTCAACCGAACACAACCTAAATAACTAGTTAGTAACACTAACATTCGGGCACAAACTGATCCAAGGAACAACAGAAACAAAAAGCTAAAGGTAATTCGGTACTGAAGGAACACCAGAAATGAGAATCCGTGTTCAGATCCTAAGGGGAAAGCTATTCCGCCTTCATTGACATCATATGGTCAAATTTTGACATGCTCATTGAGAGATGGATGAATTAAAAGATGGTTGAATTTGAAGGAGGAAGACGCAAGAAGCAATTTGTAAAAGTCTAAATTTTCCATATGTACCATTTCTGCACCAGAAGCCCGAGGACTAAAAATTAATTGCTCACATTACGTCATAACATGATGAATTGAATCCACTACATAAAAAGCAACAAGCAATGTTTTAAAAACTGGACCGGAACTGCCAATTCAACTGGTTAAACAGTCAATTCGACCCGAGTCCGGTCCAACTTCTAAACTGCTATTTCTAGAAAACCGGCCTAATTTGTCTATACCATTGAACAATGGCAACATACAAGAATTTGTAATGATCAGAACTATGAAAATATCCATTGAATTGGGGTATCCTGGAGGTCTAATACCAATTAGTAGTGATGTTTTTTATTGGCTCCAATGTAAGGAAAAAGAACTTAAACCCAATATATAAAAATTGTGTTATTCGGATAATTTTTCCTCTAATACTTAGGCTATACTTTTTCTTTTTTTTGTGTAATTTTAATATATTTTGACGTATTATGACATCACGGTTCAATTTGGATTCGACTATGGTTGAACCAGTGACCCCTTGCCCAGCTCCTCTTTTTCGGTTTGCTCACTGGTCTGGTTTTCCAAACAACGCCAATAAGTTTCCCAAGCCTCACCTTTTTTTTTTTTCATTACGAGCATAAAGTTAGCAATCAAATGCTTAGCCAAATCTGTGGACGCTTTCCACTTGATTGGCTCTCAACAATGTAACTCTCTCTAGTCCCTCTACCCCCAACTCCTTACTTTCTTTCCTCCAACTAAGTAGGCTGGTAAGTTCTCCTGAAAAGATGCCGCTAGACAATGGCAGGCCAATAACGGCTATGGCCTCCATCATGTTGTTAACTTATGGCAAGGATTATGTCCCAAAAAGTCAATGTCCCTTTGTCTGAGTGCACTTCCAACCATATGACATGGCTGAAAACTCTAAAATACGGATCTGGCAGCACAAACATGTACTACTGGAAACCAAGCTCGGGCCCAAAGTGATAATCGGTATTAACCAGAAGGACTAAATAAAAAACATCATGAAGTGGAATTGCTAGTGCCCATGGTTCCCCATCCTCATGCCATTATGTATTTTATTACCCATTGGCCATCGTGTACACAATGATTCAATGAATACCTACTTCAATGAAAAGCTTTGATTCAAATTGATCAAAGCCCACTTAACTTGCGACAACGGCCAAAAATTTGAAAAGAGAGTCATTCTTCTATTACCAAACTTTTACCTGAGACCTATTATCTTTAATAAATAGCCAGGCAGTGGCCCAACAATTGTGTAGCTGCACTTAGATGTAGTGAGGTTGTGGTTCAAGAACGCTTATTGGTGGATGGGGTTGAGATTAGGTTAGTCTAGATTCTTCTAGCATGTCACAAAAATAATATTATCTGTAGTGAAGTCTTCTACATTTGATTCCACGTTCTCAATTAGAACACTTTGTACCCTAAAATGCTATGTTAATCAGAATGGAGCATCAATTGGACAGACTGCGAAGCAAAACCCTTTAAGCTTAATCTGGATCGAGAACTTGTAGAGGGGTTTGCGGAGGAAACATAAGACGTAAGGATTCTCATTTATCACACAGCAAAAGATGATGTAAATCCATTACCTTTTCTTTTCCCTCGAGAAATCGCTCCCCGCATCTCAGACCAAAACCTTCGATCTTAATGCTTCATTTTCAATTTCCTCGAGAAATTTGACAATTTATAATCCTTTCTAGTTATTAAAGAGAGAACTTTTTCAGATTCTTGTACCAGTCATATACCCCTACATTACCATAGATGCTGTACAGAGAGGAGAGAGTACCTGGGCCATGCTGACAATCAACTTCCGGAACTTTGGGTGCAAGCCAGCCTCCGTCTTGAGTCGCCCGGCAATAGGTTTGCTTAGAGTCTTCAACACCAGTGTCCCCAGCTTCAACAAAGGGAGGACCATTCCTGTTTCTCTCTAAAGTTTATTTCTGATCTGGGTTCTTTGATTCTTGAATTGTATACCACCAACTGTGTTTGATCTCTATCATATAGTAGCGGAAGATGATTATATGTTTGACTGGTTTAGAGTTGGTGTTTCGTGGAGAAGAAGGAAAATGCGTGCGGAGGAGCAAAATGGAGAAGGTAAAAGGAAGTGGAGATTATTTCCGAAGTACCAAAAAGAAAAAAAAGGAAGGAGAAAAGTCAAATTAGTGAAATATTATTCTGTAAGTTGACGACGCTGATCTGGATCGGGAAATTATTGAGGCGTCTAGTGGCTCGTTTATATGGGTCTTAAGTTAAAGTTAAGTTATTTTATTTTATTATCCTCGTAGTGATTAATTATATTAAAAATGGTTTATTAATTTAAAAATTGTACGTAAATAAAATATTTTTATTTGTTAGTTCAATTTAAAATAAATTTGTATTTTATTAATTAATATGTCATAATTACAATAATAATATTTTGTTGCGTCGTAATTATTATTTTTATTTGCGAACATAATTACACAATTTAAAATATGAAAATATTGTTTTAATTTTTTTAGTTTGGGCCATTTTTTATGTTTTTCTTTTATGATGAATGTTATCTGTTGTCATAAGAACGTTGTGATGTTCACGTTATGCTTGTAACTATATTTTGAGAGGCGAGATTAAATATGACGAATTACAAATTATGGATCGAAAAAACTCAACAATCGGTAAGTGATGTCAAAACTATTTTATATTGCAACTTTAGAATCTGAAATTTGAATTAAACTTCTCTGAAGAACCTCGTAGACTTTTTATTTGTGTTTGCAAAACACTCAACACTAAATCAGTGTTGGCCGGGGTTGGATTTCCGGTGAGCACTCCGATGATCAAATTAGTCTTTAGTAAGAGCAAAAGCCACCTGAAAGTAAGAGTTATTGCGAGTATATGAATGTGTGTATTTGTAGTAAGAGTACCCTTGGAGTATTTATAGAGTAGCAACTCAATTGCCTATTGGTGCTTCGGTCAAGAATGTAGGTTGTGGTTCAGAAACTACAGAGGTGTTCCCACGTGCCTCATACCTGTGTGGATCGGACGAGCATATTTGCACTACCTTCCCTACATTAATTTGAAATGTTGAGAGTACGCCTCCACGTGGTATTTCCGTACACAGTATGGCCGAGGGTCGAGAGTAACCGAAGATAGACACCGACCGTGTAAGTGAGGGGACGTGAGAGAGTGACCGAGTCTCATATGGGCCACGAGTAACCGAAGATAGATGCCTAGCGTGTAAGCGAGAGGTCATGAGAGAGTAGCCGAAGATAGATGACGACCATGGATTAAGACTAACCGAAGATAGACATCGATCATGTAAGTGAGGGGCCGAAGATAGACACCGATCGTGGATCGAGAGTGATCGAAGATAGACAAGGGGTCGTGAGAGAGTGGCCGAAGATAGACGCCAGTCATGGGTCATTCAGCTTATAAACCAAGAATCAATAATATAGTTCTTGGGCTGAGCGCAGATAGATCGAGAATGATCGTGGGCCGAATGCCCACTGTTGTGTATTTCGGCTTAGTACAGCAACAAGTTAACATGTGTACAACTATGTGGTTATATGATTTGATAACTAAAGGTGAAATTATCTGTGTAATCATTAATTTCAAGAATTGTAAAGTAGCATGCATACAAAAAAACATTCAGACTGGAAGTATGAAGATCTGATGGTGGTCACTGCTGGACCTTAAAAGTCTCACCTAGATTTTTTTTTTTTTTTTTGTAGATATGATACTTTATAATTCTTGAAATGAATGAGTACATGTCTAACCTCAATGTTATCATACAATGTGACAGTACAAATAAAATATAACATTTCTTTCTTATCATACAGTACAATGTGCTATCCACGTGCACTATGAATGCGGCGTAGGCTACTTTGTAAGTTTGAAATTTCTTGGGACGACGACATCCATGTCCAGAGACTTGGGCATTGCACTCGTCTCAAGAAGAATAGATCTTTGGCCTCCGCCCTACAAAGACGACATAGTGCGTTGTACTTGCCAAAAGTTATACTTTTCCACTAACAGAAAACAATATTAATTTTTAAGTATAATGCAGTGGTATTATATGTATGTTGCTCAAATTACGTTTTTTGATGGCATAAGGGCAATACTTGATTGTATAATTTCATGCCCCGCCAAGCATAATTACTCGCCTTCTCATTGAATCCTTATTAATCATCACAGTTGAACTATGAGCTACTGTCGTTCGTTTAATGTCGTTCGAATTACAGGAAAAATATTTCCCTAATAAGTAGGAATAGCCAAGATATCAGGAATCTTGGATGCAACTACCGCGTTTACCTAAGAAACGACATCACTAAAGAAGACTTTGAAATTCATCATAGCCCTAAGGCTCAAAATATGTTCGTTATCAAAATTCATCATAACCCAATTATAGCATGCCAATGCTCTGTAATACCCCGACCCATTTAATTATTTAAATTTAAAAATAGCGCGGATAATTATAATTATTATGTGATTTAATTATTTGATTTGAAAAAAAAAATTGATTTCGGAACCTACGCTTATTAAATACGTTAAATTTTACGACATTTGGAGAGGTCGGCCTACCAAGGAATACTCGTAAGAGAAATCTGAGCACACCATGACGATCCTCGTAATTTTCTGAGTCGCCCGGTCTATTTTCATATTTTTCGAAAAATCAGTACCGGAACAGTTTCTCGGGATCGTGCAGTATTTTGCGCTCGCGCACGCGACGGAGCCCTTGACTGATGGAAACCCAACTAGTCAAATTCAAATCCTCCTTTTTCCTTAAATCAAGGGGCATGTTCCCTAATTTATTAATTAAACCTAGCCTAATCTATTTATTATTTTCTCTCCAATTAATGCCTATATATGCATATATATGTTTTGCATGGGTGGGGTGATCTCTCTCTCTCTCTCCCATACGGCAGTACCCTCTCTCACTCTCTAACTCTCATTTTACTCCACTTCTTCTTCCCTCTTCTTCTTCCTTTCTTCTTCTTCTCCTCCCCCTTTTCTCCCTTATTTTTCTTCTACCACTATACAACCACCACATCCACGTCACCAACTATACTAAGACACGCCGGAGTCCCTCCTAGATCACCGTATTCGTAGCCCGAGTCACCATTTTCGTCCACCAAGCTTTCCGGCAAAAAGGAGGTAAAACACTTTTATTAAATGCATACTTTTTCTTATATTCAAGGCCTTAAATCTTCATGTTTTATATGGTTTAATCTAGTTTTCATTATTAGAACTCGTAATAGGACACTTAGTCTTCGAAATAGATGAATTGGATCGACCTTCGGACCATTAGAACCCGTAGAGATCAAGCTACGAAAGTCACTCAGAAAACTGTTTTTTTCCGGATTTTCCAGTTTTTCGCTGATTTTTGACCAACTTCGGAGACGTAAATCTTGATGTTTCATTACTCGAATCATGTTTTGTAAAAGACGAAAGTTTGAGACGAACACTTTATCTTAAACATAGACAGAACGGATTTTCTCTACGACATTTTTAACGCGTTAAAATCGTGCTACAAAGATGACTCGCGCGCTGTTGAACACTGTTTTCCAGATTTTTCCCAGATTTTTTGTTAACTTAGAGCCCTTGGATCTTGATGTTCGGGTGGTCAAAATGAGTTTCTTAAAACACGAAAGTTGTAGACGAGCATCAATTCTTTAACCCGGATAGATTGGATCGTCCTCGGGACCTACGTAACTCGTAGAAACCGACCTCAAACACACCATGAAAATCAGCCTATTTCTGGGATTTTCTCTCTCTAGAAACCCCACTCGCGCACCCACTTAAATCGCCACATCCGTTAGCCGAATCACGAAATTGACCTTACCATGATAAAATTAGGGTTAAATTAAAGTACGGGACAAGTCTCGGTCCCGGGTTTCGGAGACCGGAGAGTATAATTACCAAAACGCCACTCTTACTTACTTTTGGCCTACAGACACTAAAATCACCACACGAACGGACCGACCATGAAATTAGACTTTGAATATGAATAAGGACTGAAAATAATGTGGGTCCGGCCTCGGTTATATTTTTGGACGACCGATAGCAAAATTACGAAAATACCCTTTTACGGTCTAAGTAACCGGCGATCAAACCGATCGAACGTGAGTCATCCGAGCCCTAGAATGTACAAACGAGACCAAGGTTTAAGTAATAAAATTGACCCGAATCCCGAGAAAGCTCTCGGGGCCACTTGTTATTTGGTAAATTGACCACTTTGCCCTAGAACCTGAATTACATTTTGTACCCTTA
Source organism: Arctostaphylos glauca (assembly GCA_019985065.2). Classification (NCBI taxonomy): domain Eukaryota; kingdom Viridiplantae; phylum Streptophyta; class Magnoliopsida; order Ericales; family Ericaceae; genus Arctostaphylos; species Arctostaphylos glauca. The sequence goes on along the minus strand of JAHSPW020000001.1, from coordinate 14,492,856 downwards.
CGAATCGAGAAGTTCGAGCAGTTACGCGACTTGAGTCACTAAGTTAGTATGTATTTTATTGGCAATAAGTACTTTTTACTTATCATGATAGATTCGGAAATTGGAGATCATCGCGCCGAAGTTAATATAAAGGAATTACGGACTAAATTCAGGTGAGTCTTATATATGACTTGCTTACTTACATTCTGCAATAAAAATGAATGATTCTCTTTACTTTGATGCATGTACATCTATGCCACTGAATTGATAGTAGACTGAGCATGATATGTTAAGACATTAAAAATAATCATGACATCATGTAAACATGAAAATATCATGACATGAGATCAATACGGCGCCCCGGCCGCTAGGGGGCAGATGAAGATTCTAGCGATGAGGTGAAGTAATAAGGGTGGGGATTATTAGCCAGGTAATCCAACGGGTGATATCACGCCGGCTTATATTTGGGGTCGCTCCCTAATTTACTGGTGGGCCGTAGATCGTATAACGTTACCATACATGGTTACAGCGTAAGCCTAAAAGCTGGATTCATATGTCACATAACATGATCACTTGATAGTATACATGGTTACAGCGTAAGCCTAAAAGCTGGATTCATATATCATATAAAGTTGGCATTTAATTATAATGAACTTCAAGAATACGGGTTATCTTAATACAGAAAGTTAGTAGACTTGTCATATCTAGACTCACACTAGCCTAGCGCTAATGAAGTTGTTGATGCAACAGGTTTTAATTAACGATGCTGACTATGCTTGAATTCTGCAATTTGTATTGGAATTGAAGTATCTTTTGTAAGCTCTAAACTTAGCATGTTTTAATGTAATTCGATCTTGATTGTAATGTATTTGGTTGACCGGTCGGGAATTTAGACCGTAGTCATGGTTTGTAAGCCCATAAGGGTTATATTGTTGCACTTTATTTTATGCACTGAACTCTGGAGTTAATTTTATTTTTCGCACTCTGATATCAGTTATATTGATAGAAAATCCCTAAACTGGTATATTTTTTAAAGGGCCTTACGAGTTTCACTCGTGGCCGGTCACGGGCCTTAACCTTTACGGGATGGGTCGTGACAACAGTGGTATCAGAGCCTAAGTTTTCGGATTTTCTTTAAATAAAACCCAGAGTTATAAATTTGATTCACACGATAGTCGCACATGACGTGTATAATTATGTGATGACGTGCTTACTACTTATGTAATTTTATACTTTAATAACGAAACGTTATAGTCGGTACTGACAAGACTATATCTTGAGTACTGTAGGTATGGACTTTAGCGATGATGATAGCGAGGAAGAAGGGTATACAAGTGACGACTCTTATGGGAGGTATGAAGTCGGACCGCAAGGGGTGATATCGTTGGATGAAGACGCATACCGCGAGGCGATAGGAAAGGAAGCAGGGATGATAGCTGCAGGTGTGGCAACAGGTGTGATGCGCAGGTACAAAGGGCGATCTGACAACAACTTGCGATCACTGATTCAATACCGTATTGAGGCGGAGAGAAGGGCATGCGAGGTTGCCCTACAAACACTACCAAAATGGGAAAAACTGGATGAACTCAAGGAAATCGTAAGGAAATTGGCAAACAATGGAGAAGGCACTTCTGGAGTGCGTATGTCTGATAATGAAGAAGATGAGCCAAACAATGAAGAAGATGACGAGGACGAGAAGGATGAAGAGGTTGAGCCAGAAGAAGAAGAAGAAGAAGTACCACAAGAGCAGGGATTGGAGCTTGACCCACAACCAGGAGACGAAGTCAATGAAGATCCGATGATGGCTGACCCAGAGGAGTGGGAGGAAGATTGGGATGAACCTGAACTATTGAACGAACTTGAGGAAGAAGACCAGCAAGAGGACCCAGACCCACCAGGAGGACCTGTTGAATGGTTGACCCCAGAGTACGAGTGGCCCAGCGAATCTGATGACGAGTAGATCGAGGACTAGCCAGCAGTACATTTTCCCATCATGCCAATAGTATATGACTGACTTTTGTATGTCATCCGGAGTACTCTTGTTGACTGTGGTAGATCATGGGGTCGGACCCATGGGTAGTTAGGGCATGAGGTTTTTGAATGTGTAGGATGTAATGTACTGCTGTTATTTGGCATATCAGTCTACCTATATGACATGACTTCGTTATAACATATTTTGTCAGTAATTACTATTAAGTATCATTTAATTTTGACCATTTCGCGACCAGACCAATTACGACGTTGTTACTTCGGAACGAGAACGAAACTTTTAGGAGTTGAAAAAAAAACAGTTGTCACGATACCCTAGATAGAAATTTGACTATAGCCAATATACCTGTGGTACGCGACTACCCGGATGTATTTCCTGACGAGTTGCCAAATCGAGGGATCGACCTTTTCAGAGAGTGTACTCGAACCCAACCAATCTCTAAGGCACCTTATCGCACGACTCCAACAAAACTAAAATGGTTGAATTACAATTGCTGGAATTGCTTGATAAAGGATTTATCCGACCAAGATCAACGTCACGGGTAGCGTCGGAGTCATTTGGAAAGGAGAAGGACAAAACGACGAGATTGTACATCGATCATTGGGAGTTAAACAAGTCACTATCAAGAACAAGTACCCCTTACCACGAATTGATGACTTATTCGACCGACTTCAAAAAAAAAAACTCGCGCGTTTTCTAAGATTGATTTACGTTCGGAATCACCAACTCAAGGAGAAGTCGGGAGATGTTGAGGAGATAGAAGATGTTGGGAAGATAGCTTTTTGTACATGCTACAAACACTACAAAGTTCTTAGTGATACCTTCGGGATGACGAATGTACTAGCAAACTTTTATGGACTTGATGGGTCGAGTTTTCATGGCGTACCTAGACCACTTCGTTCATATTTATTGATGACAATTTGATCTACTCAAAACGCGAGGAGCGGGACGAGGGGCATCTAAGATGGTATTAGATACATTGCAAGAGAACGAGTAATATGCTAAGTTCAGGAAATGCGAGTTTTGATTAATCAACGTAATGTTCTCGACAACATTACCAAAGACGAGGGAATTGCGGTGGACAACTAGGAGAATGAGGCGATTGGCAGAGGCAAACGTCAACGTCAGAAGTTTATAGTTTTCCAGGAGTTGCGATATACTATCGGAGATTTGTCCAAGATTTTTCAAAGATTACAGTACCATTGACGGAGCTAACTCGCAAGAAGGAGCCTCTATTTACATGAGGAATGAGGACGAAGTTATAAGATTTGAAGAAGTTGATCATGGCACCGATACTCAAGTTACCCGAGGGGACAGAAGAATTTGTCATCTACAGTCACGTATCACACCGAGAATCGAAATGCACTCTAATGCAGCGCGAAAAGATTATCGCCTACGTCTCACAAAAGTGGAAACCATACGATAAGAACCCTACGCACGATCTGAAACTTGCAGCAATTATTCTTTTTGGAAATTTGGCACCACTACTTATATGTAGTTACGTGCGAGGTCTACACCGATCAGAAGGGTTGAAGGATATCTGCACACCGAAATAGCTGAACTTCAGACAAAGAAGGTGGATAGAACTGATGAAGGACCACGACATCAGTATCACCCAAGAGATGCTGACGTAGTAGCGGGCGTGTTGAGCCAGATGGTGATCGGCTCGTTGAACAATCTATTTACTCAACAACAACAATTAATCAAAGAGATGAAGGAATTGGAGCTGAAGATAGTAGCTCGTGACGAAGGAGGCTTTTGCGCGGCAATTATCATAGAATCGAAAATCAGAGGAGAGATCAAACTAAAGCATGTGGAGGATCGCGAGTTAAAAACGATGTACGATTAGTTGTAAGTGTACACAACCGGTGATTGGTAATGAAATTATTTTGAGTGGCGTTATTACTTAACATAGTACGTGTGAAGATATTGACTGACATGTCACCTACATTCTGGATAAGCTATCACCCACTCCTCCATTGTTTAAAATCTTCTTGTTGACTTCTTTGCCAACTTTTCGTACAAGATATATTGCATCGATTGCTGAGCTATCACACTTGTCAGACTGTTAAAATCTTATGTCAATTTTTGTGAATTCATGATGTAATCTCCCCACTGCTTGCGAGTCAAGTCTAATCTAAAGTCTTACAAGATTGTCATCCTAATCCTGAAATTTCTCATAAGGATCTTTTATATTGTTCATGTGTGGTATTTCTCATTTTACCTTGAATGATATTCTATGCCACTTATTTCAGATCAATCACTTTCGGACCTCGTTTATTTTGAACAGTATCATATGCCACTTATTTCAGATTAGCCACTTTCGTTCTTAACGGAGTTTGTTTTGGACCATTGATTCAAATTGATTTTGTTGAAATCACTGATTGGCAGTCTGTATGACTTCGCAGCCCACGTGTATTGCTATGTGCTGCACTTCAATTACCAACTTCATTACAGTTATCGAGTTATCAAATCGTTGCAAATACTCCTTTGGCAAATCATCTATATCTTTGCAAATACTCCTTTGATCTTGTTACGAAGTCTTTTGCAATTGTTGCAATCCTCATATTATTCAGACTTACATTGCATTTATTTCATCATTTCCAACTATTTCATCTCAATCGGTGGCCCTAATTGGTATTTTTGTTTGACCAAATGGGACCGAACTTGTTGTAATCAGGGTTGTTTCTCATAAGCTGTTGAGCTAATTTGACATCTATCCATCATTATTATTCCCAATTGGCACTTATTAGAAGAATGTGTTTTAATGATACTTCGAACTATTGTTACCCTCTCTTTGTAATCGTTATACTATGTTCTATGTTATTTGATTTCAGTTAGACCGTCAATTATTTCGTTGAACACTCGTACTGGCCGAGATCAAGTTTGGGGACCAAACTTCCTAAGGTGGGGAGGATGTAATACCCCGACCCATTTAATTATTTAAATTTAAAAATAGCGCGGATAATTATAATTATTATGTGATTTAATTATTTGATTTGAAAAAAAAAAATTGATTTCGGAACCTACGCTTATTAAATACGTTAAATTTTACGACATTTGGAGAGGTCGGCCTACCAAGGAATACTCGTAAGAGAAATCTGAGCACACCATGACGATCCTCGTAATTTTCTGAGTCGCCCGGTTTATTTTCATATTTTTCGAAAAATCAGTACCGGAACAGTTTCTCGGGATCGTGCAGTATTTTGCGCTCGCGCACGCGACGGAGCCCTTGACTGATGGAAACCCAACTAGTCAAATTCAAATCCTCTTTTTTCCTTAAATCAAGGGGCATGTTCCCTAATTTATTAATTAAACCTAGCCTAATCTATTTATTATTTTCTCTCCAATTAATGCCTATATATGCATATATATGTTTTGCATGGGTGGGGTGATCTCTCTCTCTCTCCCATACGGCAGTACCCTCTCTCACTCTCTAACTCTCATTTTACTCCACTTCTTCTTCCCTCTTCTTCTTCCTTTCTTCTTCTTCTCCTCCCCCTTTTCTCCCTTATTTTTCTTCTACCACTATACAACCACCACATCCACGTCACCAACTATACTAAGACACGCCAGAGTCCCTCCTAGATCACCGTATTCGTAGCCCGAGCCACCATTTTCGTCCACCAAGCTTTCCGGCAAAAAGGAGGTAAAACACTTTTATTAAATGCATACTTTTTCTTATATTCAAGGCCTTAAATCTTCATGTTTTATATGGTTTAATCTAGTTTTCATTATTAGAACTCGTAATAGGACACTTAGTCTTCGAAATAGATGAATTGGATCGACCTTCAGACCATTAGAACCCGTAGAGATCAAGCTACGAAAGTCACTCGGAAAACTATTTTTTTCCGGATTTCTCAGTTTTTCGCTGATTTTTGACCAACTTCGGAGACGTAAATTTTGATGTTTCATTACTCGAATCATGTTTTGTAAAAGACGAAAGTTTGAGACGAACACTTTATCTTAAACATAGAGAGAACGGATTTTCTCTACGACATTTTTAACGCGTTAAAATCGTGCTACAAAGATGACTCGCGCGCTGTTGAACACTGTTTTCCAGATTTTTCCCAGATTTTTTGTTAACTTAGAGCCCTTGGATCTTGATGTTCGGGTGGTCAAAATGAGTTTCTTAAAACACGAAAGTTGTAGACGAGCATCAATTCTTTAACCCGGATAGATTGGATCGTCCTCGGGACCTACGTAACTCGTAGAAACCGACCTCAAACACACCACGAAAATCAGCCTATTTCTGGGATTTTCTCTCTCTAGAAACCCCACTCGCGCACCCACTTAAATCGCCACATCCGTTAGCCGAATCACGAAATTGACCTTACCATGATAAAATTAGGGTTAAATAAAGTACGGGACAAGTCTCGGTCCCGGGTTTCGGAGACCGGAGAGTATAATTACCAAAACGTCACTCTTACTTACTTTTGGCCTACCGACACTAAAATCACCACACGAACGGACCGACCATGAAATTAGACTTTGAATATGAATAAGGACTGAAAATAATGTGGGTCCGGCCTCGGTTATATTTTTGGATGACCGATAGCAAAATTACGAAAATACCCTTTTACGGTCTAAGTAACCGGCGATCAAACCGATCGAACGTGAGTCATCCGAGCCCTAGAATGTACAAACGAGACCAAGGTTTAAGTAATAAAATTGACCCGAATCCCGAGAAAGCTCTCGGGGCCACTTGTTATTTGGTAAATTGACCACTTTGCCCTAGAACCTGAATTACATTTTGTACCCTTACGAATCGAGGAGTTCGAGCAGTTACGCGACTTGAGTCACTAAGTTAGTATGTATTTTATTGGCAATAAGTACTTTTTACTTATCATGATAGATTCGGAAATTGGAGATCATTGCGCCGAAGTTAATATAAAGGAATTACGGACTAAATTCAGGTGAGTCTTATATATGACTTGCTTACTTACATTCTGCAATAAAAATGAATGATTCTCTTTACTTTGATGCATGTACATCTATGCCACTGAATTGATAGTAGACTGAGCATGATATGTTAAGACATTAAAAATAATCATGACATCATGTAAACATGAAAATATCATGACATGAGATCAATACGGCGCCCCGGCCGCTAGGGGGCAGATGAAGATTCTAGCGATGAGGTGAAGTAATAAGGGTGGGGATTATTAGCCAGGTAATCCAACGGGTGATATTACGCCGGCTTATATTTGGGGTCGCTCCCTAATTTACTGGTGGGCCGTAGATCGTATAACGTTACCATACATGGTTACAGCGTAAGCCTAAAAGCTGGATTCATATGTCACATAACATGATCACTTGATAGTATACATGGTTACAGCGTAAGCCTAAAAGCTGGATTCGTATATCATATAAAGTTGGCATTTAATTATAATGAACTTCAAGAATACGGGTTATCTTAATACAGAAAGTTAGTAGACTTGTCATATCTAGACTCACACTAGCCTAGTGCTAATGAAGTTGTTGATGCAACAGGTTTTAATTAACGATGCTGACTATGCTTGAATTCTGCAATTTGTATTGGAATTGAAGTATCTTTTGTAAGCTCTAAACTTAGCATGTTTTAATGTAATTCGATCTTGATTGTAATGTATTTGGTTGACCGGTCGGGAATTTAGACCGTAGTCATGGTTTGTAAGCCCATAAGGGTTATATTGTTGCACTTTATTTTATGCACTGAACTCTGGAGTTAATTTTATTTTTCGCACTCTGATATCAGTTATATTGATAGAAAATCCCTAAACTGGTATATTTTTTAAAGGGCCTTACGAGTTTCACTCGTGGCCGGTTACGGGCCTTAACCTTTACGGGATGGGTCGTGACATGCTCAATTTGGGCTCCGTATTTATATTTGAAGGTGTTGTTTGTTAATGGTTCTTCGTTTATTGTCCTAGTGAATTTCACATTACACACCCAATTCACAAGCACGCACCCAATTGTAACACCTCTTTCGCAAATGAATAAAGTCTCATATCGCAAAAGCGAACAGAACATACACCATTACCGAGATCTTGTGTCCACAATATAAACCAAGATCACTGACAAAAGAGGTGTACATCTCAAATAGACACAACCCTGAACAAAACACAAATTAAGAAACACACAAAATCCAACAACTCAACATGTAATAAAGAACGGAAGACGAAACTCAAGAACTAGAATAGAACAATACAATCCCTCAATGAAGAAATAATGAAGAAGCTAGATGTCATTGTCGTTAAAAACCCACAATCTAAAACCACAAACATCAACTCAAACCAAAGTTGCACAACACAAAGTTAACAAAATCTCCAAAAATGTATCAGAACGTAAATGACATCTAGCAAAGCCCAAAGTTCCCCAAAATTCCAAAGGGGAAAACTCAAAAATCAAAATCACGTAAAAAGAAGTGTAATTACAAATCCAACCAAAAAATTGAACGCACACATGATTAAAAATTAAAAATACGCATACATTCGAAGAAAATGAAGAACTCTCAGAAGTGGGACGGGTTGGATCCTAGTCTGGTCTTAGTCCTCTTCAGAAGAGAAGAAAACCTTGAAAAAGTTTCGACGTTTAACCAATGCCTGGATGTGCGGAATGGCTGGACTGATAATATTGTGAATATCTTTGAAATAAGTTCTCTCGACTTTCGGGGAGCAAGAAAATTCACCAAAGGTAGGTGAAAATGAGTGACTGTGTAAATAATAACACAAATGCAAGGAAAAGAAGGACCACTCATGCCCCAAATTGGGAGGGTTTGAGTGAAAGAATCTATGATCGGCCAGGTCTAGTAATAAGAGATTAGAAGAGAAAGGAAAACATACCTAAGACAAAGATTACAGTAAGTTACAGAAGCTAGTTCAGAGTTTAAAAGGGAATCGCCAAGAGTTTTGCTTGAAGGAACTCTATAGAAGGTAAAGAGAAATGGAAGATCAAAGGGTATTCAAAAGATACTCACAATTGCCCTTAAATGTGAGCCTTCCATTGTAACGCACGACCAAGGGGCAGATCTACATCACGTGTAATAATAGGAAAAAAGCTTATGATAGCATTTAATGTTGCGTAAAAATCGAATAAAAGGGGTAATCGTCATTTCTCTCTCTCTGTTTAGATATTTTCTTGTGATCATTTGTGCTCACTCGAAAACAGAGGAGTAACTGATGGGTAGAAAAACTGATAGTATGATCGAGTACATATGATTTGCTCAGTTCAGTTCTTTGTTCAGTTTAGGAGTGTGCTCAATTCAGTTCTCTGCTCAGCTAGGTTGTGGGGGAAATCCAAAAAGACCTGATCACTTCTGAAGGCTATCTTGCTAGGCTAAATAACCTGCCATGTTCTTGATCTAATCATGACCTTGGTATTACGGGATAAGAGAAAATTTTCTACAACAGTTATTCATATTGATCTCGAAATGAAAAAAGGATCATAGAGTTCATTCAGTGTCGTTCCTATCTTTAAGGAACTGCCTCCTAAATTTACTCTGCGATGTTGGCAAGGAAGCCCTTATTCTTATATAACCTAAGCTAGCCTTATTGTACAAGGTATGAGAATTCTTCCATTCTAACTCTTGGCATTTTTCTTATCTTCTTCTCCTCAAAAATTTTGACTTACGCATTGAAGGAGTGTTGGTGTCAGTGTTAAGTGTATTACTAGGGATGTGCAAAAAAATAAAAAAAAATCGCTAAACTGGACTGACCGAACCGAACCAGCCTTTTTAGATTGGTTCTATGGTTTAGCGGATTAATTATGGTTACAAAAAAATGAGAACCAAATATTATAGTTCGGTTCATGGTTCCATAATTTTAAACTGTAACTCAAACCGAACAGGACTGATTATACACACCCACATATCTCTTCCACTCTTTCAAAAAGATCACGAATCTTTTACTCTCTAAAATCAAAAATTCTCTTAGTCTCAATGTAGTTGTGGTTCCTATAAACTTATTAGATGTATAAAACTAGTGTTGTTATATTCATATTGATGTAATTATTATGTTGTTTATTTTATTCGCAATTTTAAAAAATTAGTGTTATTCTATTCATATTTTGTTTTGGTAATTTTTAAATGCTAACCTGGTTTAGAATTGAAACCGAAACTGGTATAATGGTTTGGTTATGGTTCGATTCTATACGTGTAACAGTCTGGTTATGGTTCTCAATTTTTTAAAAATTGTTAGATATGATTTGGTTCTTGGATTCTAGTAGTACTGGTCCAATCCGGACCATGTACACCCCTATGTATTACAGGTTCAGGTGAGCAAGAGGTGTTCTAATTCGTTCCATTAGGAATATGAAAAATATAAGTAGATAAATAATATTCATTAAATGTCATTTTTGTAGATATCAATTAAAGAAGTGAAAAAGCTCTTTGTTATACAGTAATACCATTTCTTCGATCCGCGTAAGAATGACAACGGGACAGATCGGAGCTAGATTTGCCCATTCCCACCTCCAATTTTGGAATTCAAAATTTACCTCAATCCCCGCTCTATTCTGCAAATGAGAATGAATTCTACACTCTATTCCTGCCCCAAATGGGGATCAAGAATCCCCATCGTGTCCCTTTTTTAATTAAAAAAATTAATTACCTATTATAGTACTCATAAGGAGTCACAAAAATTGTTAGCCAAGTTGTACAAAACAAATAAGAAAGAACTCAGAGAGGGCCAACTCAGAACATGAATGAGGAATAATTAATTATACGGACAAATCTAAAAATAAAATAAAATAAAATACTATATTTAATAATTATTTAAAAATAGATTGGGGAATGGGGCGAGAGTACTTAGACCCGCATCAGACCTGTTTCCCGTTTGTTTTTCAAATTTTACCTTTAAATCTAACCCAATCCCCTTGTTCCTTAATTCGTTTTTAAATAATTATTAACTATAATATTTTATTTTATTTTTAGACTCAGCATCATACTTGTTTCCTTTTTGTTTTCCAAATTTTACCTTTAAATCTAATCCAATTCCCAAAAACATTCTAAAAGCTTCAATTCAGACACGACGAAAACATGACACTATGACAGATCATATTGGAACGAATCGAACTAACTAAACTACCATTCCTAAATCCGCGAAGCAGTCTCCATCAAAAGAACCCGGAACGTCATCGATCCGCGGCTACCCAATTAGACGAATGGACAACCGTCGATCACCACTGAAATCTAGCGAAATCAACGGCAACAAGCATCTCGGTCTTAACCCCCAGAAAAAGGAAAATCATAAACGTCCATGTCAGCAATCCGTGACTAAACCCCTGAAATCATTTGGCACCGTCGATAGCCGCTTTACCCTACAAGCCCAATCAACGTCCTCAATCACTTCCCCATCCCGCCACAAATTTCAAACCCCCCATAAATAACTCCCCTTCTATTCATTCGCCTAAACACGAACTGCACACATTCTCTAATACAGAATCTTATTGTTTCATTCCCCCGCGCTCTCAAACCCTAGATTACAATGGCCCGCACAAAGCAAACCGCTCGCAAGTCCACCGGCGGCAAGGCTCCACGGAAGCAACTTGCAACCAAGGCGGCCAGAAAGTCCGCTCCGGCCACCGGCGGCGTGAAGAAGCCTCACAGGTTCCGCCCTGGAACCGTCGCGCTCCGCGAGATCCGGAAATACCAGAAGAGCACCGAACTTCTGATTCGGAAGCTTCCGTTCCAGAGGCTGGTGAGAGAAATTGCGCAGGATTTCAAGACTGACCTTCGGTTCCAGACCTCGGCTGTTGCCGCCCTCCAGGAAGCGGCGGAGGCGTATTTGGTGGGCCTTTTTGAGGATACGAATCTGTGTGCTATTCACGCTAAGCGCGTGACTATTATGCCAAAGGATATTCAGCTCGCTCGCCGTATCAGGGGTGAGCGCGCTTGATGTTGCGGATTGGAATAGTGTGGATTAGTGGTGGTTTGGTTTGTATAGGCTGTCTTAGGATTTCGATCCTTGTATGGTCTTCTTTGTCTAGCTTGTATTATCATATCAATTAAAGTCATTAAGTTTATTGACTAAAGTCTCTTCTCTATGTGTCTTTGTATATGATTTTGTTGTCATTTGGTTTAAGTATTCTTTGGAACATAGCACAAGCATTGATTTCTTAAAAAGTTTAAATGAAGTAACAATAGAATGAAAATCAAAGCAGAGTCATGTTAATTCTTCTTATATATAAGAACTATCTGAATTTTTCATACTCCGAGTAATAAATGTTAAATGGAACTATTTGTTTAAACCCAATCAGTCAACAAAATTCTTTACACGAGACTAACATCTTTAGAAATTATGTTATTTAACAAGGATAAAGATGAGCTTTTACTTGATTTATCCCATCTACAGTTCTATTACTCTGATCTCCACCAGGTGACCACAGTTCTCTCCCAAAAAAATGACTGAGCATTGTAGCTTGCACCTTCTGAAAGCCAAAAAAGTAGAGGAAAAGTCTATTTTCATTGCTTTACAGAAAGGAAAAAGAAGGTTATCACATCATCCAATCTTGCATTCCCCCTCTTTCACTCTTCAGGAAATCAAACTTTGGAATTATTTGTAATGAGACTCCACAGTTTCATAGTTGATTAATATGATCCTGCAATTTTATGCTTAAAATTAAGGTAGTTTTTATTGGCGAAATTGATGTTTGATTACAATTTGAGTTTGTGCTGATAATTTTTGGTTGTTATGAAGAATTGGATGAAGAAAATGGGCATGCTCTTAATTTGCTCATTTTGCAACTTATTTCTGCTATTGAGAAAAGTAAAGACGATGCAACTGAGTGGGGTGTATATTGGTGTATCTGAGATAGCAATGTTGCCACGCTGAATTGGGTCTTATGTTCTTGACACATCTTTTTGTGTAATCATAGAAAATAGGATAGGATGAATGTAGAAGATAGGTAGAATCTCAATTCGAGAGGGTTGAACCTGCTGCTGGTTCAAGTTGAGGTGATGGAGAACCTGTCTTTTCAGACCTTCACCAGTGATATATGAAATGCTTTCTAATACCCAACCAATGCACAACTACATATCAAGGTAATGTACATTTTATCATATCATTGTCACACACCCAGGAACCCAAAATAATACACGTCAAATATGCAGGTACAAAGATTTATGTAGTTTATCAAATTTTTTACTCTACGGGCATCGGATTCCTTGTATGGAAGATATTACAACTCTCAAAACCCAATCCCCAGTTCATTTCTCAATTTCTCACTCCCTCTTTCTCTACGATGCGAAATCAGTACAGAAGGGATACATATTTATATGGTCTGGAAAGAACCCTATTCAAAATCACTAGTGGAAACTTCTTCTTCATGGTGTGATTTGCATTGAACTGGGGTGGATCCACTTTGCCCGCAAAGTCCAAAATAGGCTCCAGCGTATCTGCAGAATTTGAGCCAACTGCCCTGAGAGATTCTTCAACAATCATGTGTTAAATTGGTCGCCCAATCTTACGTGCAACAGATATGAGTAAACTCAACTTTTGTAAGCACCAATTCATTCATTAAACACATTAATGCCCGGTGCTCTACTGCACTCTTTATTTTTGTACTAGAAGTATACATGAACATACGTTGAGGAAACATGTGGTTGCTAGTACAAGATGTGTGATAGTAAATTTTTGTATTCCTAAAGATGAAAATTATTGAAAGGTCTACAATTGAGCTTGCTATTTTCTTGTAACAAACAACAATAAGAACTTTGGTGCCTCTTTTGTTAAAGGAAAATGAATTTTTTTTGAAAAGAAATGTGATTTTAGTAATTTCAGGGAGGCTAAAATGGTCGCTTGTTAAAAACTTTAATGTATTTATTCTGTCAACGTTTTTTGCACTTGACTAGGACTAACATTATTAATATTAACTAAAGCAAAAGATTCACTTTCCATAGTGGAGTTTTTGCTTTAACCAATATACTAAAGATAGCAAACGAGGTGTCCTGAAATTAGCAGCAACCCTTGTAAATAGGCTTGAATTGTGAAGAACCACCAAAATTCTCTATCTCCTTTGCTTCCATATTGTCTTTGTCATTTTCTCACTCCATCATTCTGAATTGCCTGGTGTTTATCTTCAGATATGGTGGATTAAAACCCCTATCACCTTCCCTAGGTAATAAAGAAAATTACCCAGAAAAAGTAGAGCGATGCTCATACCAATCTTTCCTATGTTGGATTGAACGCATTCACAAAGTTTTTATGGCTGGAACCGTGTACCTCAAAACAGATAAATTTGACGTCAAGCTGGAGGGGATTACATTAAACGTGAAAGATTTTGAGCCTTTGTGCACAATGGACTTCCTCTTTCCAAAGGGAAAGGTTTGGCCACATCCCCCTGTTGTTGGCCTTGACGTTCTTCGCCACCCGCGCGATGCCACCATTGGGTTGTTGCTCTTGTGCTTTGGCACAGGTTGTGTAATCCTTAGGTTCTGCTTGGGGGAAGATTTACCTGATCCAATCCTCAAGTTTCTTCAAGATGATAGGATTTCTTTTGTGGGTTTTGGAATTCCTGATAAGAAAGATTTGTTCCCGTTTGATAGCCTCGGATTCAAGGAAAGCAAAGTTGATGTTGGTTACTTGGCCGCCAAGCGTCTTGACAACCCAAAACTGAAAAAGTGCGAGTTAGCAGATTTGGCACGTAGAGTTCTAGGGGTCAAGGCAATGGTGGGAGTCACAGAGGCGCAGTCTCTAGGGAGACACGAACAAGTCAAGCGTGCAATTTGTGAAGTCTTTGTTGCCAGTGTGATCGCCATGACTCTGATGAACTCGAAAAAGGGGAAGAAAGTAGCGAGTCCTGCTAAAATGGGCTTGTTTGGGAATTTGGAGATGTCGTTGTCTGTGGAGAGGTGGTCCAAAATTCCCATAAGAAAAAAAGAGAAGACTGATAAGGTTCATATCCACGACAAGGTTCAAGAGGACATCTCAGGTGATGATTCCGGTGAGGCATCAGATTCTTTGACGAAGACGCCTTTGAAAGGAATCTTGAAATGTCCATCTTCAGGTTCTAACTTTCCTCAGATTTGTTCTTATCCACAACAACCAAAGGCAGAAAGGGGCTCACCTCTGAAAAGGGCCAATTCCAAGGGGTGCAACGTGTCTTTTACGGAAAAGAATTCTGTTCGCAGGAGTTAGGCTTATTTCGTTGTTTCTTGTTTATGTGAAAATACCCTCCTATCTTTTGCAGTTTTACTCCTTTTATTTTTTCCTACAAGTATATATACATTGTAAATTAAACCCTTAATCCCATCCCTCCTTGATTTCAGACTCCTCGGAAGGACTCGAATAGTTTAATCCACAAAAAATAGTAACCTATGTTTCCGATCTAGACATTGTTTTTCCTCCATTTTCCATCTCATATGATTGAAAACCAATCATTGTTCTAATTTCCTTTTGCAATTACCATATGTGATTTTAACAGCGGTTCTTGTTTTTGGTGTTCTTTCAACCCTAACAGCAAGTGTTATGGTGCATGAAATCCTTTTAAAAACCAATTGGAGTTTCTACATACAACCTTAAGATATCCAGGTTATGATCAAACTTCGTGGAAAGACCCAGAAAATTGCAGAAGGCATTCTTTGGGGGTATTGTGTTTTTTGGTGCATATGGTTTCTCATATCAAAGAACCTATTGCAACAAAAAAACAGGAAAGATAGGCCAAGGAAGTTTTGAGTTACAGAAGCTATGGTGAGGGGGAAAAAGCATACACATATCACCAATGCAGTTATATATGTATGTCCAGATTGAGTGGGAGGTCAATGAAATGATAATTAACCAGTTTGTGCATTATTTGCATAGCTATGCGTCAGGTCGTCAACTATAATATTTCCATTGCTCTTAAACAGAATGCAATTCAAATAAACTTCAGTAGCTTACATTCTTTTTTTTTGATACAATACATAGGGCTTATGAGTTATCGACCCAAACTCAAAATAGTGTACAATCTTGAAGAATCCAATATGGTTGATGGGAAGAAAAATGGGTATTTCTATAGTATTAAGAATTCAATATGGTTGCAGATGCATTTTCACAACATTGCATTGCCCCCATAATGATAAAACAAAATGTTCTGGCAACATCCCATATTGGTCAAAAGCTGTTATGCACAAGATAATAATCTAACATTTGGAAGGAAAATACTTGGGGGATACATATTTTTGTACACACAAATACACACACTCACAAATGTGGGCCCTCACATTCATATTCATATTCATAACATGTGTGGTTATATCAAAACTCATTTTGAAAGGGAGAAAAATGTCTAATGGATGCAGTTGAATTGGAGCATGGCCACTAAAACCAAAATGGATTTGAAAAATTGGAGTGGTTAGCTCTCTCTATCCATGACCATTTAATGTGAGTTACACAGAACTGAATTTCAGACCAATTGGTGTGCTAATCTATCAAACTTCGTTTACGACGGTACATCTCAACAGCTTCCTTGACTATCACGCAAACTTGTATCTGGAATTGCAGAAACAAACAAATGATTCTCCTTTGTTAAAAGGTTGAACATCAAAACCAAATTAATATCGCTTTTCCACTAATTGTTTCAGAGACTTTCTTTTTGCCCCCCTCAAAAGTTAATCCTTAAGTTGATACTGACATAGCAGGAGATAAATAGTGTGGGAATAAAACAAGTAGTACTCACAAAAATACAAATGAGTTATGTGATTCTGAGACATGACAACAATATATATTTCACTATGGTAGAAAGAGGTTACATAAGCATTGAAATAACCCTCTCCACCCAGGAATCTGACAATTTCCTCGTCCAATTCCCGCCTTCGACCTCTCCATGCCAATTAGAATGGGCTTCAATATAGAAACAGAGGTGGTGATGGTATTAACTTTCTTCGAAAACAGGGATTCTGCTATGCACCGTGCATAATAGAGTATATTATGCATCAAAACAACATTATTTTGGCGCAAAACATACTATTTGGACAGTTTTTTTCATCAAATTAACATATTTTTGCTACTGTGCAACAGACTTCCATTTTCGCTTTCTTCGCTCCAGTTTACCAATTCCTTTAAGAGAACGAATTTAATACAATTGTGACCATAAATAAAGACATGATTATTCTCGGACCTGCCACCATCCTGTTAGTATATTGTAATTGGCGTTCTTTTGAGTTGTACAAAATCATCATTTTTCATGTAAAAGTTGTGTAATTCTGTTTGGGTTTTTGGTGGGTAATGTTCTTTGGTTTGAGAGTGTCTCTAAAGATCGAAGGGTTCAAGGCTCAAGCGCGGTCCGAAGAAACACTTGGTAGTGCCCCTTGCTTGCATCTTGCATCATTATGTAGTTGTTATATTTTCTTGGAAGTTTTGATCTTTGATTACGTGTTCTTTTCTTTCCATTCCAGCAGTTGGCGCCCCAGGAGCGCCCTTAAAGGATCATGGCGCTTCAGAGCACCCCCAGAGTGCCCTCAGAGGGCATGGCGCTTCGAAGCGCCGTCAGAGCGCCATGACGCTTCAAAGCATCCTCATGGAGGAGGGCGCTTATTTGGTGCCTGTTAGCTTCTTTTTTCCCTTTCTCTCTAGTAGATGGCGCCCTAGTAGCGCCTTGAGAGCGCTTCGGTGCTTTGAAACGCCCCGACAGCATGGGGGCACTAATCCGGCGCTCTTGAGCGTTTTTGTCAGATTCTTTCTCTTTGCTTGGTTGTCCGTTTGTGTCCGTACTAGGACATATAAAAGCTATAAGTTTGGGCCTTTTTAGGTATTGAATGCTCCCCTAACCTCTAAAGAGAGAATATCTCTTCCTTTTCTCCCTAGATTGATTTTGCTATCTTTTGAAGAGGTTTTGAGCGTTTTATCCATCAGATTTTTTGAGCTTCTTCATCTAGACTTTTGTGCCTTACATTGAGTGCCACTTGACCTTGTCTAGTGTGAGAGCCACTTTGCATAGTCATTATTCATCTTCCTATCATCTCAAGACTCAAGCTTTATGGAATGGTTTGATCGAGCTACAAAGGCTGGGTGAGACCCGGAGCCACCGCACTGTGGAAATTGAGCCCGAGAGCTCGTGGTTGCTAGTGGATCATTGAAGAAGCTTGGATAGCCATACGAAGGAATGGGGTAAGGACCTTTGGGGTAAAATCTTTGTACTTGCACCTCTTGTAACTTTCTTCATTGATTATAATAAATTGTGGTAGTCGGTTCGTGGTTTTTCACTTAAGGGTTAGTGGACGCTTAAGTGTTTTCCACGTATATCTTGTGTTGTGATTGTTTTGCTCTCCCTATTATATTTGTGTCTTAACATACATGGCTATAACTTGTTCACTTTTCTTAAACTTCAAAGTTTTTGAAGTGTTAAAAATTAGGATTTCTATTCACCCACCTCTAGGAATTCCATGTGCTTCCGCATTGTTTCACTTCCAATTTTCTGTGTCCCGTCTATGCTCCCATTCCTATAAGAAATGAGGCGAGAACAGACTACAGTAAGTATGATTGCAATATCCCATCTAAGTAAGCAGTTTAAAATATATTTTTAATGATATCCGTGAGAAATTAATTCAAAATATTATCGAAAAATAAAAAAGAACTTGATTTAAGTAGTTTTTCATAAAATTGTTTCTGTCAGCATTTATTAAAAATTAGTTAGATCAAGTCTTTCTTGATATTTTTTTGAGCCGATTTTTCGTGGATATCCATAAAAATATGTTTTAAACACATTAAACGGTTCGAATTATTAAAATTTGATCATAAAAGAAGAGGTTATCATTTTAAAAAATAAGAGATCCTTTGTTAGAAAGAGTTAGAAAGAAACTCCTCCCCTCTCTCTCTCTCTCTAGACACACACACATATATATGCACACGAGATTCAAAGCTCCCTATATCTAAGATTTTTACAATGTTTTTGCGGTTATTAAAGCTGAGAAATGAAATTAGTATTTACTGTTGAATTTTGGGCTGAATTGACAATTATGACCCCATTGTTTCCACAATATCGACCACTGAATAGTCACTGGCCTATGGTCCAGGCAAAAGATTGAACCTGACCAAAATCCTTGCCTATTATCGCGTTCCATTGTAGTAAAGTGTAGAATATAACGCCAACTATCTTGCTCATCCAAAATAACGTAAATTTATAACTTGTCCTCATTCTTGGTACCTTATCCAAGCAAATACATATCTCTTGTGGTAACCAAGCTCTGCTCTTAACAGATTTATAATTCATCAATTGAAGCAGAGAACTTAAGTGCATCATGGATCACCAAAAAGGCCAGTTAGGAGCAAACGATCTGTTCCATGTTGGAGATAAAGAAAACAATCTGACAGAGAAAGAATAAGATAACAAATTTTGGTGCTGTAATCTCACAGCTTTTCCATTGCCTTACTTCTAATTTATAGGAAACAAAAAACACATGCTAAAACAAACCTACAACCCATGATCCCATGATCCCATGATCCCATGAACCCATGATCCCATGATCCCATGATCTCATGAACCCATGATCCCATGAACTACAACCCACTATCCCATGAAGTGGGGCACCTCCTACTTTTTTGCTATTAGTTGGTGAAGCACAACACGTGCTATTAGGAACAGAAAACAAATAACTAATAATTTCTATTCTAAACAAAACCAACTTCCTACTTTCTTGGACACAATCTTATCTAACAATCACCCCCTAAGCTTGTGTCTTCACTTGATCTCGACCATGCCAATCTTGTCACGAAGCTCCAGAAACTTGACTCGACCGAGCGCCTTGGTCAGAATGTCCGCTAGCTGATTATTAGTATCCATGTACTCCACTGCTATCTTGCCATCCTCAATGCACTCCCGTATGAAATGGTATCTGGTCTCGATATGTTTGCTCCTATCGTGGAACACCGGGTTTTTGCAAAGAGCAATTGCGGACTTGTTGTCAATGTTGAGCGTGACAGCCTTGGGCTCCTTGTTGATGAGATCACTGAGTAGCCGAGACAACCACACACCTTGACATGCTGCAGTTGTAGCTGCAATATACTCTGCCTCACAAGATGAAAGAGCCACCACTTTCTGCTTTTGACTCTGCCATGTGATAGGGGCAAGACCGAAGCAAAACAACACCCCCGTTGTGCTCTTACGGTCTTCTGGATCACCGGCCATGTCACTATCACTGAACCCAGTTAGAGTAGCCTGACTTTCCTTCTTCTTTTTCCCATAAAAACATCCAAGCGAACGTGTCCCTGCGATGTAACGGAGGATGTGCTTCACCGCTGCAAAATGCTCCTCATGCGGTTCCTGCATAAATCTGCTCACATAGCCAACAGAGTACGCCAAGTCGGGGCGAGTATGCACCAAATACCGAAGGCAACCAACAATACTCCGGTACTCGGTGGCATCAACGAGCGGAGTTGTACTGGACTTGGACAACTTGAGACGCGCCTCCATGGGGACATGGCACGGATTGCACTCTTTCATGCCACTTCGGTCCAGTAACTTTTCTGCATACGCCGCTTGCTTGATACCGATACCGTCCAACCCCTGAAACACTTCAATGCCGAGATAGTATGACAAGAGCCCAAGATCACTCATACAGAACAAATTCTTCATCTCCTGCTTGAACGTGTCGATGGCACCCTTATCTGCTCCTGTGATAACAAGGTCGTCAACGTAGACACCTACAAGCAACAATCCTGTCCCAGAGCCCCGCGTGTATATGCCATGTTCCGCCGTACTCCGCCTAAAACCCAAGGTTACCAAACTCGCATCCAGTTTGGCGTTCCACGCCCTTGGAGCCTGTCGTAGTCCATACAAAGCCTTCCGGAGCCGCAGTACCTTGTGCTTCTGCCCGGCAACAACAAAACCAGGAGGCTGCGCTACATAGACCTCCTCATTCAGTTCACCGTTGAGAAAAGCAGATTTAACATCCATGTGATGCATAGCCCACCCCTCGTGAGCCGCCATTGCAATCAAGAGTCGCACGGATTCAAGACGAGCCACAGGCGCAAACACTTCCTCAAAATCGATGCCCTGCTTCTGAACATACCCCTTTGCAACTAAGCGAGCCTTGTGTTTGACAATTGCACCACGTTCATCTCGCTTCACCTTGAAAACCCACTTGAGACCAATTGGGCGATGTCCAGCCGGTGCATCAACCAATTCCCATGTATTGTTCTTGATGATGGAGTCCATCTCCTCCAACATCGCCTTGCGCCAGCACACCTCCTGTTCGGCCTCCATGAAACTTGACGGTTCCTCTGCCGAAGTCAGGAGCAGCTCCTCGAGATCCTTTGGTTCAATTGGCACTGTTGAATTATAGATATCACTAAGGCTTCGATATCTCTGTGGTTGAGCCGGATCAATGGTTGCGTCGAGGTGATCGTTTGGTGACCAGTGCGCTACCGGAGCACCCCCCAAGCCATGCTCAACCGAAGCCGGAGTCAGTGGTAGTTGAGCCGGACTCATGGCTTCGGTTGAACCATGTTCGGGTGAACCTGGAGTCGGTATCTGCTGCTGTTGTGCCGGACTCATGGATTCGGTTGCTACTGCTTCCGGTCCGCTTCCTGCGGCCTCTGCCTCCGCTCCGGTACTCCACACAGCTCCAACTCCTCCTTCTTCATGGAACTCCGCTGATCCCCACACATCTGCGCCATCATCCCACTGCCATGGTACATTTTCTTCAAATTTCACATCACGACTTACAATTACTTTACCCCGGCGAGGATCGAGCAGACGATGTGCCTTGCACCCATCCTCCACGCCGAGATACACCAACTGCTGACTCCGGTCGTCAAGCTTCTTCAGGTGTGGAGTTGTCACCTTCGCATGAGCCAAACAACCGAATACTCGCAGGTGTCCCAAGTGTGGCTTCTTCCCTGTCCAAGCTTCAAATGGAGTTCTCTCCCCCATTGCCTTCGTTGGCAAACGGTTCAAAAGATAAACCGCATGCCTAACTGCTTCTCCCCAGAGCTCGCCCGGAACCTTCATGCTTTTCAACATGGATCGTGCCATCCCAACCACGGTCCTGTTTTTGCGCTCGACAACACCGTTTTGCTGTGGCGTGTAGGGCGCTGTGAGTTGTCGCCTTATACCTGCTTCCTCGCACACTCCAGTAAATGCTTTATTTAGGAACTCCCCGCCGCGATCGGACCGCAGCGTTTTGATACGTTGTCCACGACAATTTTCAACTAAGGCCTTGAACTTCACAAATTCCGCACATGCTTCGTCCTTATTCTTCAAAACACACACATGTATCCATCTCGAATAATCATCAACGAATAACATAAAGTACTTATTACCTCCACTTGTCAATGGGGTAATTGGCCCACAAAGGTCGACATGAACCAGCTCTAGACACTCCTTTGCCCGGTGCGGCGTCTTTTGCGGGAATGCTCCCCGCGTTTGTTTTCCCACCAAGCATCCGTGGCATAATTGGTTCGGATGCGTGATTAATGGCACTCCTGCCACCATGTTCTTGTCAACGAGAAATTTCAAAGCCTTGAAGTTGACATGACCGAGACGACCATGCCATAGCCATGCCGGATCCTCCATCTTTGTGAGCAAGCAAACCGGACTCGCCCTTGTCAACTCAATATGGTACAGCCTGTTTGAAGACCGAGGCACCTTCATGAGCAACTGCCCCGTCGATTTCTCCAACACCTCCAGCTTGCCTCCGTCCAGCACCACACGGTAGCCGACCTCAGTCATTTGTCCAAGGCTTATGAGATTGCTACACAGCCTTGGAATATAGTAGACATCTTTGAGAGCCCACTGATCTCCATTCTTACACTCAAACAAAATTGAGCCCTTTCCCATAATCTGCACAGTAGACCCGTCACCGAATCTCACCTTACCGGTGATTGCTTCATCCAGCTCCTGGAAATTCTCCCGGTCGCCGGACATGTGGTTGCTAGCCCCGTTATCAAGATACCATGTGCTCCCGGTGGTTATGTCTTTTCCCGTTAGGTACAATTCGGGAAAAACATTGTCCTCCACCAGTAACAAGATCTCCGGCTGCTTCTCTTCCACCTGCTCGAGCGGCGTCAGCTCCTCCGACACCGCGAGCAAAAGTGCTTGCTCCATCGTATCCGTGCGGGCATGGTGTGCCTCTTCTACCTTCCTCGGCTCCTTGCACTGGTTGGCGAAATGGCCGAAATTACGGCAATTAAAACACTGAATATTGCTGTAATCCCGTGAGCCACCACCTGTCACTTCCTTCCCCGTTGAGTTCCCACGCCCACCGGAGCGCCCGCCGCGCCCTCGGCCTGTGCCACGGCCACGGCCACGGCCTCTTCCGCGGGAACTTGCCTCCGGTATCTTTCCCTTGCCGGAGCTTTCGCCACCCATCTTCTTCTGCCGTGCCTCCCACTCCGCCTGAGTGTAGAGAAGTTGTCCATCTCCGGTCGTGCCCGCTGTGGGGCGTCGCGTTCGCTCTTCGAATGCCTTGAGTCGGCCCACTGCCTCCTCAAATACAAGAGTGGAGAGGTCGTAGAATTGTTCGATTCCAGCGATAACAGTGATGAAGCGCTCAGGGACTGAATCGAACAATTTCTTCACGAGCGCGGCATCGTTGAGTAAACCGCCGAGACTACTATACCGGACAGCCATGGCCGACAGTCTCCCGGCGTATTGATCAACCGAGTCATCCTCCTTCATGCGCATACCGTCGAATTCACTCTTCAACGTTTGTAACCGCGCATCTCTAACGCGATCGGCGCCGACGAACCTCGTCTTGAGGCAGTCCCAAATCTCCTTCGCCGTGTTCTTGTTCGCCACCTGCATAAGAAGATCTTCTGGCAGACACTGGATTAGATGCGATTTCGCCTTCTTATCCTTCTTGACATTGACGGCCTCCCCGGCCGCTGGCTCGATCGCCTCCCAGACCTCCTGATCCTCCATCATTGCCTTGACTCGAATCTTCCAGCAAGTGTAATTCGACGTGGTAAGCTGCGGATACACATATCGAAGTGTATCCCGCTCGCCGCCGCCGACTTGAGAACCTTCTCCTCCGGTGACAATGGACATGGTGTTGAACCGGGGATATTTGGGCATACAATAACCGCTCTGATACCAATTGTTGGAGATAAAGAAAACAATCTGACAGAGAAAGAATAAGATAACAAATTTTGGTGCTGTAATCTCACAGCTTTTCCATTGCCTTACTTCTAATTTATAGGAAACAAAAAACACATGCTAAAACAAACCTACAACCCATGATCCCATGATCCCATGATCCCATGAACCCATGATCCCATGATCCCATGATCCCATGATCTCATGAACCCATGATCCCATGATCCCATGATCTCATGAACCCATGATCCCATGAACTACAACCCACTATCCCATGAAGTGGGGCACCTCCTACTTTTTTGCTATTAGTTGGTGAAGCACAACACGTGCTATTAGGAACAGAAAACAAATAACTAATAATTTCTATTCTAAACAAAACCAACTTCCTACTTTCTTGGACACAATCTTATCTAACATTCCAGTCTCAATCTCATATATACAAACATGCTTTCAGCTTCGCAAACTCCATGTGCCTAAACTGTGCAGTTCAGCTAGGCATTCCAGACATAATCCACAACCACAACCAGCCGATAACCCTTCCAGAATTAGTCTCATTGCTTCACCTCCCACCTGAGAAAACCAACACTCTCCACCGGCTTTTGCGCCTGTTAGTGCACATGGGTATTTTTGCCACAACAAAAGTTAACAACACAAATGAAGGAGATGATCATCAAGAAGCTTATGTGAGATCGCCAATTTGTCTCCGTTTGTTCGAGCAATAGTGGATCCGGTTTTGGTTACTCCATGGCAGTTCTTGGGAGATTGGTTCCACGGGAATGAGAAAACCGTGTTTGAAACCGCACATGGGGTTGGAATGTGGGAGTTTTGTGACCAAAACCCAAAGTTTAACCATACTTTCAACGAGGCAATGGCCAGTGACTCCAAAATGATGAATTTTGTTGTTGCAGAGTGTGAGGCAGTTTTTGAAGGGGTGAATTCAGTAGTTGATGTAGGGGGTGGCATTGGAATTATTGCTCGGATCATTTTGGATGCGTTCCCTCATATAAAATGCACGGTTTTTGATCTCCCACATGTTGTCGCGAACTTGCCCGAGAATAAGAACTTGAACTATGTTGGTGGTGACATGTTTCAGTCTATCCCTTCAGCCGACGCCATTTTATTCAAGGTACGCACTTTTTCAATTCTTTTTTTTTTTTTTTTGATAACCGAGGTATCCGGACGGCTTGGGGACCAAGCTAGGATTGCTTGGGGGGTCCCCCACCTAACACCGACTAGTCCTCGAGGCCCTGACGGTGGCGACCAGGCATAAACCGTCAGTGGCCCCAAAGTTTGCAGTTGCCGAGATTCGACCTTAGGACGTCTGGGTTTACAGCTTGTCCCAATCTCCACTTGGACAATCTCTTGGGATTAATTCCTTTCTTTTCTTACTGAGTTCCAATAATTCAATCTGAATAAATTGAACAAATTTTGGGAATTACTTGGCTCCAGGTGGATAATAATACAGCATATCAGTAAACACAAATTACCTCTGTATAGCCGTATAGGTATTAGTGGGTGATCAAAGTTAATAGCAACAAAAACAAGAAGAACAGGAAGCACATCACCCACATAGGTGTTTTGTCAAATTTGTATTGGTTTTTTTGGACTTTTAATGGTGGGGTCAAAATAACTGGCAGTGTGTTTTGCATAATTGGAGTGACGAGGATTGTGTGAAGATACTGAAGAGATGCAAAGAAGCTATTTCAAGCAAGGATGATGGAGGGAAGGTTATAGTCATAGACATGGTGATCGATGGGGAGAGAGATGAACATGACATAGCTGAAACAAAGCTTGTTTTTGACATACTGATGATGGTTTTGGTCACCGGAAGAGAGAGGTGTGAGAAAGAATGGGAACAAATCTTCTTGCAGGCTGGGTTTAGTCACTACAAGATCACACCCATCTTTGGTTTAAGGTTCCTTATTGAGGTATATCCTTAAGTTATGTATTGCCAAAACCTATATATCACTCTATTATACACTAAATCTGGTATTTGAACTTGATCTTGATTGTAAGTGTTCTAGCCAAATATGTCTTGAACATATTGTTGGAAATTTGAAAGGATTGTGAATGAAATTGGGACACCGGAGGGTCTCACGAGGCAACCGGAAGGTCTCCGCATTTACAACTCATTCATGGTCGCATTGATGTCCATCAATAGCGCTATTGATATCCATTAATGACCCTATTAATCCCTTTCTTTATGATTTTAGCGGTTTCAGAAGTTTATGGATTCTATTTATAGTGAATCTGTTTTTGATTTTGAAAGACACACCGAATGATTTCTGTATGATTTTACGGAGAGAGAGGCAAACGCAGTTAGTTCGATAGGCAGTCGATTGGGTGGTGTTCCATCGGCTGAGTGAGCCGTTTTACCCTGGGAGACAGGCGCCGGAGCAATCCTCCAACACCCACGGGAGGCGGCGAATCTGTTTTAAGGGGACTGTGATACACAGGACTTGGTTTGGTAATGTATTTTCATTTCCGAATTTACATTGTAATTCTGTTCCGTATATTCGGTTATCGTTTTAATGAAATTATTTTCTACAAATTGAATCCGATCAATCGTCGCACAATTTTTTCCTACAATCTTAAAACAGACTCGATTTCAGTTGATCGGTATTCGGATGTTTAATGAAAATAGTTTTGTTTTTGCAACTAATCGTTTCGTGCAGATCAGTTTTTATTTGGCACGATTATTATTGTTAAGAACAGTCCATCAAGAAAATCTTATATGCGTGAACTCATGGGAATTTTTATGGGCAATCCTAACCAAAGAGTTTGTTGGTTGGTGACGGCGAACAAATGGTAAGGGTTGTATCCCATTTACCAAGAGAGGTTTGACTCACAACTTCCTATTTCAATTTTCGGTGGAATTATCTATCTAAATGTTGTGTTCTATGTTTTGGATTAACAAAACACATGAGCCCAAGAACCCCAACTGGAGGAAAATTGGGAACCCAAAACCAATGGGATACACGACCTGCATTGTTACCAGGCCTTGAGAAGGCAAGAGGGAAGGAAAAAAAAAATCCAGACACTAATTGTTTGTGCATCAGTTGTAAAGAGCCTTAGTTTTTGGATTTGGCGTTGCTCGAAACTGGTGTTACAATTGTGAGGAAGCATTCTCAGAGATTGCATCTGAGAGGGTGTGCTTGACGAGGAGGTATATTTGAATCAAACTCAAAATAGTCTCTTTCTATGAATAATCTTGTTTGGTTGTTGAGATGTTGTACGAAGAATCAAAAATGATTTGGAAATTTGATTCTCAGTTTAGTTTATGACTATTCAGAATAAGGATTAGTTGGATCCTAGTTCTAGACAGGGGAAAAAAAAAGGAAAAAAAGCCGCAGCAAATGCGAGAGGAACCAAGAGTTTTCCATAGGTCTATGTTTTCTCCGAATCTCATGGGATTTAGTGGATTTTTCCAAGCTGTTTCACCAACTAGGAAAAAAAAAAAAACCATACATCTATATATACATATATTTGCAGGTTCATAGAAAGAGAGAAGGGCTTCTGCTGTTGGTTTTTTTGGGAAGAAATCATGGTTAGCTTTGATGATTGAGAGTCATCTTGTTTGACTTGGTCAAAATGAACAAAATCAGTTAGCTACCAATTATTTTGATTTATTTGTTTAAGTTTACTTAAACCAGATGAAGCTATGATTTGGTATTTGGTTTATGGTTAATTAAAAGAATGTATGATTCATGAATAATCAATCCTCTATCAAAACGGCTATGAGAAAATAATATTTGTTTTGACAATGGTAAGTGGTAATTATGGTAAATTACTATTGAGTCTTACTAGTTATGTGGTTCAAACAAATAGACGAAAAGGGTATTGTGAGTTCACCCTTATTCATTTTCCTATGAGTTTTAATATTTTTCGGGTTTTCAGTCACTTAATTCATGCTAATGTGATTGTGTTGTGAGTATTTATAAGGGCTAGAAATTTTATGAGAAATAGAGAAGGGAAATTTATTTCCTGCAACATTCAAGGAATAAGTTTATATATTTATTGATTTCCCCATTTTAAGGACATGTGTTATGTTATGTGTGAATTTAATTAAAATTCTTTGGCATTTAAAAAATTCAGGGTGATTAAATTTTAAATTTAATTAGTCATTTATGTGGTGCCTTAATGCAAATAAAGTTTGTGTTTGTAATGGACAATTACCCATTAAGATGGTATATATTGTCATTATTGAAAATTAATACATTTGACTAGTAGCTTTTACTGTGGAAAAAATGCATAAATGAGTATTAATTGAGGCATTGTATAACCACAATTGTTGGTGCGCCAACAGAGATCCTGTGGGATCATGCTCCTCTTTTTATGAGAATGAGCGGAGAGTGGCAAATTGTTGTCAACTTGAATGTCAAAGTGAAAGACTTCTTTTCAATACGTTGAAAGAAGCACCAAACTTTTGAGTTTGATTCAGTGATGTGTATCACTTGAATATCTCACGCATATGGGGAGACAAAGAGTTTGATACTTTTGTCGTTGATAGCATAAGATAATGCTATCAGTACTTGCTCAAGAGTAAGTATGAAATTTTGAATAAACTCATTATTTTCAGAATGAAGTTTAAAATTCAATATAGCAATAAAGTTAAAGTGCTGAGAAATCACCGTTTGGTGGATTTAGTGTTCAAACATGAAGTTGTTTACACAATATTTGCTTTAACTCGATAGAGTTGTTGAATTGAAAAATCATGGTTTATAGGCAATGATAATTGCTACGTTGATAAATCTTGTTTTATCACGAAACGTGAATGATATTTTCAATGTGAGATGCCATGCAAGGAAAATGATTAAAAATTCAAGAATGTGGGGGTTGAGAGCCTTCCCCTTAATTCTTGAATTGTGGGGGTATCTAGTAGATGTGATGATACATACACCCAAAAGGATCCAAGGTAGAACCACTGGAAAGCGATAGTCAGGGTGTTGTGATACTTGAGATACACACATAACTATAGGCTGCACTATACCAGATATCTTGCGGTACTGGAAAGGTACAGTGATGCAAATTGAATATCTGATATAAAGGACTCAGATCCATAAGTGGGTATGTTTCATACTAATATGTGCAGTTGTGTGTTGGAAATCTTCCAAATAGACGTGTATAGCACGTTCGATGATATTAGTCAGAGTTTATTGCTCTAGACAAGGCAACTAAAGAGTCCAAATGACTACGCCAACTATTGAAAAATGTTCCTAGGTGGACGAAAATATGTGCCAGGAATATGTGTAAATTGTGATAACCAATTGAAAATTGGACGGGCACAGAGTAATGTGTAATGGTAAGTCTCGACATGTCGTTGTAGACACAATACCATTGAACAACTGCTCTCAAGTTAGATTGTCACAATTTGACAGAGTGAAGTCAAAAGGCAATATTGTAGATCTGCTAAACTGAGGGTTAAATAGAGAGCTAGTTGTAAAGCATCGACGGGAATGGGGCTAAAGCCTATGACGTTAAAAATTACCGTGATGGAAACCCAACCTTGTTGACTGGAGATCCCAAGATCAAGGTTCAAAGGGACAACCTAATCGCGTGTGGTTACGGATATCACTGAGGAGATTGATTCTTCTACCCATTCCTATGGTGCAACAGTGAAGTTGTTAAGGATAAGCAATTTCTATTTGCTTTTAATGACTCTTATGCGTTGGAATTGAGATTCCTAGTAGAGTATTTGAGATGCTCATGGTAAGAGATCACCTATGTGAGTGTGAAGTGGGGCCGTTTTAATAAGAATTTGAGAAGGCGAAATTCTTAATAACACTTGCAGAACCAGGATGCGTGTTCATGGCCAAAACGAACACAACAGTGAGAACTAAACTGTGTTATGAGAAGTTCCTATGTGGAGTCTATTGTCTCGGTTTACACAAACGGAAGAACAGTTCAAGACACCATGTTCACTGGTCAGCCAGTAAATTCGATGGCTTTTACAATGGAAGGTTCAAGGCTAAAAGCTACCTATCCTATGCAGGAATTATCTGATGTGCTCTCTCTCCGTGTTTACTTTGTACTTTGCGTGAGTTTTTTGCCAAGTTCATTCATGTGGGGGATTGTTGGAAATTTGAAAGGATTGTGAATGAAATTGAGACACCGGAGGGTCTCACGAGGCAACCGAAAGGTCTCCGCATTTACAACTCATTCATGGTCGCATTGATGTCCATCAATAGCGCTATTGATATCCATTAATGACCCTATTAATCCATTTCTTTATGATTTTAGCGGTTTCAGAAGTTTATGGATTCTATTTATAGTGAATCTGTTTTTGATTTTGAAAGACACACCGAATGATTTCTGTATGATTTTACGGAGAGAGAGGCAAACGCAGTTAGTTCGATAGACAGTCGATTGGGTGGTGTTCCATCGGCTGAGTGAGCCGTTTTACCCTGGGAGATAGGCGCCGGAGCAATCCTCCAACACCCACGGGAGGCGGCGAATCTGTTTTAAGGGGACTGTGATACACAGGACTTGGTTTGGTAATGTATTTTCATTTCCAAATTTACATTGTAATTCTGTTCCGTATATTCGGTTATCGTTTTAATGAAATTATTTTCTACAAATTGAATCCGATCAATCGTCGCACAATTTTTTCCTACACATATCAAATCTAGTGTTCATAGAAGAGCCGAATAGTGAATTGTTCAAGTCTAGTTCGAAATTTTAATGAGCTGCAAAATATGTTCAAGCTTGGTTTGTTTTTCAAGTAAGTCGATTTCAAATAAGCTTCAATTGAGCCGATATCGAGTAGCTTGAACTTTTTCAACATTATTAGCGGAATGAGTCAAATAGTAACTTGTTTAAATTTTGTTTGAAAGAGCTTTTAACGAACCGGACATGATTTTGAACTCCAGTAGTTGTGTTTGTTATCAAATCTACAAGCCCGTAACGTGTGTTAAATTTCCTATGTTTTCGATTATTTTGGTCATAACTTTCTACTCGGTTCCGATAGAAGTGATTCAAGTAGAGTTGAAATACTAACTCAGAGTTACAACTTTGTATGAAATAAAAATATTTTAATTCAAACATTTATTAGGTCAGCACGTGCCTACAAGTTGAGGCTAAAATCTTGAAAACTATTTCACTTGTCTAGATGTCACTCGAGGGAGTTATAGACTCTTCTTTTGCTCTGCGGTCGTTGTTCGAGATAGAAGAGAGTGTCAAAAGGCCGCTCTAACAAACTACCAGTGTACAAATTATTTAGGAATAACACGCTACACAGTCAAGACCAAATAAGAGAGCAACAAGAAGGTTTCTAAAGAGAAAAATACTTCGCAGGGTCAATAGAAACACCTATAAGTTAATCCCTTGAGAAATTTGAGATCTACATGCTTGCTTAATCTCTCGCAACATTGGTTTGTTCTTTGAAATAGTTCAAATGTGATTGAAGGACAATTTATGGATGAGCCCCGCATATAAATAAAAGATTCGTGGAATTAAATATAGGATAAGTATCTGTTATATCAGTTCACTAGTGTTAGTTGCATAATTTGTAATCAACAATCCCGTGACAATTTCTTCGTAATTAAAATCAATGTTATCATTGTTTACATAGGTTTGAAATTGATGTATACCGGTGAGTTATGGTCTTGAAATCTAGTTATCCGTATCGCCATTTTGCACAACTAATCGTAACAAGAAAAGCAGTCATAGTTACACATGTCTAAGTATTTTACTCATAACTTTTGGCTTAGTTATTCGATTGAGTTGAGAGGGCAAGATAGTTGTATAAAAAAACTAGACCATTCACCAAAAAAACTAGATGATAGTTGTATTAAAAAATATACAGTCAAAATGTTAACTTTTATTTAACATGATTTGCTCAAATGACGACCGATATTTTATTAAGCTAGTTATTTACACTTCAAAAACCTATGACGGAGCTAAGATTTTGATTGGACGGTTGCGACTGTTAAAGAGAAGTACATTTCAAGAATTAATTATTCTTAATTGATCCCTTCTTAAAGATTAAAAAAATTTCGATTGCCAATATTTTCATATTCCATACAAAAAAAAAAGAATGTAATTATTTCTAAAATTGATCTATTTTAAAATTCAAAGAAAATTAATTTACAATCTACTAATTTTTTTTTGAAAAAATATTTCATTTTCTATTTTTTTTTTTAAAAATGGCAGACCGTGGATGCCTCGGCCATTAAAAATGAATGAATTTTATCCGAAATATATTACACATTATATGTGTCTGAAAATCCATGTAAATGAGTCTCTAACGAGAATAATTGGGTACCGCAGGGAAGGTGCCTCCTTCAAATTATTATTAATGGTTGGTCGTCTTTCCCCACTGGGTCCAGCCTAGTGATGTTGATACGCACGTTTGTTATTGGCCCTATTTGGCCTCTAGTTTATATTTATTCAAAATTTTTGTCTTTATTCATTTTTTTTTTACATTTGTTGTTTAAATCTTAATGTTTTGTAGTTTATTGGTCCGTCTTGATGAAAGGAATCTAATGAGTATAAAATTGTGTCCAAATGTTAAAAAAAAGTCACTAAAGACGACGAATAAGTACAAAAACTCTGTTTTTTGATTTATTTTTGTCTTTTCTGAACTTTTTTCAAATTTAGCCGATGATTGATAACTTTTCTGAAAGCTCTTGTCGAGATGAACCAATAAATCAAAAAAAATTAATGAAAAACAAAAAATTATAAAAAAATTTTAAAATAAGAACGAAAAAAATTTCAATAAATAAACACATAAAAACCACAGCCCAAATATGGCTATTATTATTATTATCATCATCGCCTTCTGGCCCTGCCTTTCTTCCCACTAGGATATGTGGCCCATCGGCTTTCCCACCAATTTAGAGCTACAAACTTTGATTTTCAGACGCGATTTCCTCTCCGCTGTATTCACATCATGTAAACTTTATGAATTAATGATTCATTTTTATGAAATTTATTTTTACAAGTAAATGTTTACGGTCAAAAGTATAAAAAATATTAGCTAAATTAAATAAGATAACTTTTTCTTACTGTTTTTAGTATTGTCTTATTTGAATTTTTTAAAACTTTTAAAACTTTTTCAATATTTTTTTTTATGTTTTTTCGATTCCTCGTCGAGTCAAATGATTATCTTTAAAAATTTTGACATAAAACTATATAGAAAATTGTTAAATACTCACGGTCTTCAAAAAGAAATAACTCTTTTTAAAGAAAGCCTTAATTCTTTAGACTATTGAAAATTTAAGGGTGTGAATATTTTAGACACTGGAAGATCTCTCGACAACCGGAGAGTCTAGCATGTTACGCAACCAAAGAGACTACACTATTCTCCATTATCATCGTTCATGAAATTTCATGGTTGAGAGCACAAAGGACTCGACGATTACGAAATCCAAAGGTCCCTCATTGTTTTATTTATACCAAACTTGTTATTGGTTTGGCACATATGAATTTTCGTTTATGAAAGGACTCCCATATTCCATTTCTTCAAGTGAGAGAGAGGCAAACACAAGAAGGTTCGACAATGCGACATAATTAGGTGTTACTCCTTTCGTAGGACCCATTTTATCCTGGGAGAAAGACGCCGAAGCAAACTTCCAACACCCATGGCGAGGCGGCGATTTTATCTTAAGGAAACTGTGTTAAACACATGACTCAATTCGATAATATTGTTAGGTTTTGTACTTCAATTCGTGTATTGTTTCGTAGAATTTGTTCTGTAATTTTGGATTCAATGATTAATGAAAACGAATGTATTATTTTTGGAAGTTCCGAGTTAGATTCGAATTTGGTGCATATTTTTTCCCTACAAGCTGAAGACAAAATTGATTGTTCCGAACCTTGATTTTTGTTTAACAAAATCGATTTTGGTTGTGAAATCATTTTGTGATAGATTTCTAAGTGATCTTGTGACAGATTCAAAGGAATAAAACCTAACACATCAGTTTTAGAGTGATCTGTTGGATGGATATTCAGATTCCAAAAAATATAGTTTATGTTTTGACTAACGGTTTCGTGCAGATTTGTTTTCCTTGGATAATTGTTATCGTTGCAGAACATGAAATGATGGAATGAATTCATGTTGAGATTTGGATTGACAATTGATTCGATTATAGTGTGCTAATCGATTCAGCCAGTGGTAGAGGTGTGGGCTCAGCCTAGTGGTATGGTTGTTTTAGTCTCGGCTGTATGATGATCTTCATGGCCATGGTTAGTTGTGCGTGACTTAGCCTTGGCTTGATAGTAAATTATTCATAGCAGATTGCTCAAACTTATTTGGGTTCGGCTTGGCTTGACCATGTGGTCAGTTCGGACCAATGGCCTCTAGATTAGTCTACTCAGCTATGCTGAGGCACTACTCAGCCAGACCATGTGTGGTCAACTCGGCTTAGTTGGCCTTTGGAGCAGTCCACTCAACTATGCCGAGACATTGCTCGACCAGGCTTTGTGTGGTCAACTTAGGTCAATCGACCTCTAGAGCAGTCTACTCAGGTTTGGCCTTAACACTACTCGGCCAAGGCCTTGAGTAGTTGGCATGGACTAGTGATGTGGTCTATTGGTCGGTTCGGTTAGTAGTACTCTGCAGCCTTGGTGTGCTTGGCTTGAAGTACTCAGCTAGTGATCGTGCGGTTCCAGTACTCAATCCTAGTACCTGGCAGCAATGTTCTGAATACCGGATCGGTTTGGGTACCAATTTTTCTATTGGTACGGTACGTACCGGTACCGGTCATGTACCGGGTACCGTATCGGATTTATCGCAACTATCAATATATATATATAAGTATAGAGAGAAAGTAAAAAAAAATTAATTTTTTCTGTAATTCTTTAAAAAAAAAAAAACTAATCCGGTACCGGCTGGTATTGAAAGCGGTACAGTACTAGGAGTATTTGGTACCGTTTTTATGTCAAAACGGTACGTACCGACCGGTACGGTACGGTAATGACAACATTGCCTGGCAGTGTTGGATAGCTAGTACTAGAACTAATCCACCCTAAACATAGTTGAATGGATTGACAAATCACCCTATAATAGTGGACTCTATATACCGTTTACCTTTTTGGGGCACTACCCTCAACCCCCTAGGCCTAATTATAAAACAATTGAGAAAACATTTACTAAAAACCAACAACATGCGTCCCTCTATATTTTTTGGGAAGAAGTACATCTCAAAACTTCATTACTTATTCCACAAGATAACCAGAGTTCTATGTGTAGGATCAAAGTCAGTACATAACAACACTGTTATACAATACTTTAATATAGCTTGACCGGGACAAACAAATCTAAAAGATTACATAGTCCTATATTCACATCGGAGCAGTACCGTGTGTACTTCAGAACTAACATCAAAAAATAAAGGCTTCAATTTAAGCGCAAAGCCAAGTCTTTCTGCTCTTGACGACTTGGAAAATATATTTTTGAAAACTCCATAAGCTAAAGCTCGTGTGAAATATAGCATATCCAATAACACATTAAATCATAGATGTTGCTAACTCATGCAAAAATATTGTCATCGTTTCAGTTCCAAACATGTAAAATATTCTTTCAAGATATTCAAGATATCTTCTTTCACTATTATTGTCGATTTCACACATCTTTCACGAACACGTTTTAGCCAGAATCTGGATGAGCGACCTCTAAAGCATAAAAAGGAATGACGTCAAATCATCGAAATACCTGGCCAATATCCCCCAACCTTATTACTCCAATCTACTTTATTTTTTTACCGTCCTCAAGTAAGGTCACTTGCTCAAATTAATCAATATCCATGATTTTATTTAGAAAAAACATTTCCAAAGTACTTCAATATCAATAGTACTTTTAAACGAAAACATGTAAATAAGATATGTATGTTTCACTTTGTCTTTGGAGACGCAGCTAACGACACACGTTCGCTCTATTCTCAACTCAACGATCAACGACTCCTAAGAAAAACACAAGCCAGGCGTCACTTCTATAGGTACTATGCTCATAACATGAATCACTATTCTCTTATCTCAAGATTTCAAGTAACTTAGTCCATTAGAGGTAAAATGGTCATGTTCTCTCCATTTTTTAGCCCTAAATAATCTAATCCAGAATACTAACTTAGGTGCAGGAACTCAATTTTTCATTCACAGAACCAATTAAAACATCAAGACTATTAATGGACCTGTTTTAGAAAATATGTCACCCTTTTCTTTTAAAAATCATAACTTATTCATAATAAATCCAAAAATCATGAAACCAACACCCAAAATTTTATGACTCAAAGGATCATTCTCAGTAACCAACGCCCAAAATTTCATAGCTCAAAGAATCATTCTCAGTAAAAATTTTAGTTTCATAAGTAGAAAGGATTTTCTCCAAAAATCAAAACAAGACATGTCCTTAACAATTGCAAAATATTAATGCAAAATAGGAGAAGTAGATAAAAAATGTAACGACAATGGAGTGAGCACTTCCATTGTTAACCCAAATGTCTAGAGAGAGAGACTCCCCATCCCACCTCCACCCTTGCCCACCAACACCCCCTCCGCCACCCCCTTCACCACCCCCTCCACCTCCGCCACCCCCACCACCCCCACTTAAGCACACCCACTACCTCCAACACAATCCTTCTTCATCCAAACCACCCACCATTTTCCCGTATAAACATATCCCACAAAACCACAAAACCATAACCCCATTTTCCCGCCAACCTCCACCCCCTTCTCCCCCACCTTCACCTCCATACCAACACAAATCCAATGACAGTTGGATCCCTGTCCAAGCCCGCACCAGATTCACTCCAAAACATAACCATAACCTGAACCAGTCCAAGCGAGGAATGCCTCCTCTCATCACACTCTTTGTGGATAACCTTCCAGAATATGCTAATACAAAATGGCTGCAAAATTTCTTCAATAAATATGGAGTTGTCAGGAACACTTTCATCCCTCTTAAAAGAAGCAAAGTTAATGGAAGCAGATTCGGCTTTGTGAGATACGATTGCTCTGTGTCTGCAGACGTCGCCATCTCCAAGACAAACGGCCTTTGGGTGGAAGAGAGGCAGTTGACAGTGAAGCTAGCAGATCGCGCCGGAGCTTTTCCGAGCACCACAACAAATAGCAGAAAGGTTTATCCCTCTCCAGCCCAGTTTTTGAACAAAGGAAACCCATTGGGTCCTATAAAAACCAAAGACAGAGGAATTCCATTGGATACTAATCGGGCCCGAGGCAGAAGTTATGCCCAGGTTCTTAAAGGGGACCTTAGAAACACAGACTATCCCAAGCAAATCGAGTGCACTCCATACGGGAATGAATGGCTTCTTAGGAGTGCCATTGCCACCAGAATACCCAGAATGCCAACAACTAGGATCAGGGAAGATTTGGCGGCCCAAGATCTTCAGAATATCCAGGTGAAAGACATGGGGGAAAGGGAAGTCATTCTCACTTTCAGGACTGAACATCTTAGGGATGATTTCATCTCACATAAGGGGACACTGAAATGGTTTAGCAATATCACTAAATGGAATGGCCACCCAGCAAGTCTAGAAAGATTGACCTGGATCCACTGCAAAGGTCTCCCTCTTAATGCTTGGGGGGTTGAAACTCTCAAAAATATAGCGGAACTATGGGGAGATTTTCTATTCCTGGGGGAGGAAACTCTCAATATGTCCACATTCACGCTTGGGAGGATATTTATAGCTACTAGCCACAGAGGAAGGATTAGCGAATGAATAAAAGTAGCTGTTAGAGGCAGGGAGTATAATGTACTTGTGGAGGAGCACATCTCAGCCTCTCCAGAAGTAAATGCAGCTACCTTCAATGGCATTCAAGGCGTGTTAACCCTGTTCTTGAGCCTGTCTGTAGAAAGTGGAAGATGACAGAGATGACATCTTGGCATCCGAGGTGGCACCATCCTTTGTCCAGGACAGCCACGTTGGATTGGAAACAGACCCACTTAGACAACATATTGGAAGATGTAATTTCTAGAGTCAACTCTGATGGAGACAACTCTACAAAAGATCACACTTCTCCCTCTCTGCCCATTGGGCCTTCTACCCAACCTTCACCCATTGGGCCTGATATTAGCCCAGACCTCAACCTTGGCCCTCTTGCCTTAAGCCTTGCTGATTCCCCCCTTCCCTTACCCATAGGCCCACTAAACTCTGGCATCAATATTATTATTGATCTTAACAATGCTGTTAACAGGAAGAAAAGAAGGCAGCAACTATCCCAAACATCAGAGCACCAACTGGCTTGCAACAACTCTCCACAAGCAGCAACTCATCACAAGAATCTGACACAAAATAACTGCGAATCAAGTATTGAAATGGAGGTAAATAATACAATCAGAACTGCCCGAATGCTAGGCATTCCATTCTCGGAGAAACATTCTGAGCAGTGGAGGAAAATGATTGAGGAGGAAGCAGATGACTACTCCAATGCTAACAAGGGAGTGAGACCCCCTGGTGTGTAGACCCCCTTCTTGGTGTTGTTCCAAGGTTTAAACTTCAATGTTAATCATCTCTTGGAATGTGAGGGGCCTGGGTAGCTCAAGGAAAAAGAAATCTCTAGCTAAGCTCATCAAAATTAAGAAGCCGGATATGCTCCTGATCTAGGAAACCAAGCTAGCAGCTTTTGATCAGGCCTTGGCAGCTAGTCTCTGGAATTTCTCTGAGGTAAAATTCTCTTTCATGCCATCAGATGGTGCTTCTAGAGGTATAATCACCCTATGGAATCCTGCAAAGTTCAAACTTGACTCTGATCAGTGCCACAAAAATTTCATTATTCTAAAAGGCTCATTCAATGACAATTGGGAGTGTGCTATTGCAAATATCTACGCCCCCAATATACCCTATGAGAAATGCTTCACTCCTGAGGAGATCACACAAGCTCTAGATAATTGTAGCAGCAACAAAGCTCCTGGTCCAGATGGGTTTAATTTCAAATTCATCAAAAAGGCTTGGTCTTTCATGAAGGTGGAGGTGATGCAATTCTTCCAGGATTTCTTCTCCAATAACAAAATTCATTCTCCTTTGAACACCACCTTTGTTGCTCTAATCCCTAAGGTTCCTGGGGCAACTGACCTTAAAGATTTCAGACCTATAAGCCTTGTTGGATGCATTTACAAGCTTCTATCTAAAGTTCTAGCCAACAGATTGAAGCCCCTTATGCACAAGGTTATTGGCCCTTCTCAGGGAGCCTTCATGGGTGATAGACAAATCTTGGATTCCATCCTTATTGCAAATGAAATTATCCATTGGTGGAAAGTTTCTAAGAAACCAGGAGTGATTATCAAATTAGATTTTGAAAAGGCCTTCGATTGTGTTAACTGGGATTTCCTGCTTTCTATGATGCACAACATGGGCTTCCGGAATAAATGGAGCAAGTGGATCAAAGCGTGTATCTCCTCCTCTACTATTTCTATTATAATCAATGGCTCGCCAACCAGACAATTCAAGCCCAGTAAAGGACTGCGACAAGGTGATCCCCTTTCACCATTCCTCTTCAATATGGTGGTGGAGGCTCTCAATATTCTCTTCCAAAGGGCTTTTGCAGCAGGCTTAATTTCTGGGGTTCAAGTAGG
Source organism: Arctostaphylos glauca (assembly GCA_019985065.2). Lineage (NCBI taxonomy): Eukaryota > Viridiplantae > Streptophyta > Magnoliopsida > Ericales > Ericaceae > Arctostaphylos > Arctostaphylos glauca. The sequence goes on along the minus strand of JAHSPW020000001.1, from coordinate 14,453,368 downwards.
CCTCAATGGAGAATCAATCACACACCTTCAGTTCGCAGACGATACCATTGTCTTTGCTCAAGCAGATGTGGAAGAAATAAGGTCCATTAAAAGGATCCTTAGATGCTTCAACCTTCTCTCCGGACTCAAAGTCAACTTCCAGAAGACTACCCTATGTGGGATGGGAATATCTGACTCTGTAACATCTGAGTTAGCCAAAGTCATGGAATGCAAGAGGGTCTCTCTACCCTTCAACTACCTGGGAATGCCCCTTGGAGTTAATCCTAAAAGGAAGGAGGTCTGGAACTCAGTCATAGACAGAGCAAAGAAGAGGCTGGCTAACTGGAAAAGGGGGATCTTATCTCAAGCCGGGCGTCTTACCCTTATTAAATCCACTCTAGCCAACTTACCTATCTACCTCATGTCTCTCTACAAAATCCCTTCCTCTGTGGCCTACAAGATAGAAAAGGTACAAAGAAATTTCTTCTGGGGAGATTCGGATATCAAGAGAAAGATGCATTATGTTAAGTGGGACACTCTTACCAAAGCCAAGAAATATGGTGGCCTGGGTATCAAAAGAATCAAACAACAAAACATGGCTCTATTGGCAAAATGGTGGTGGAGATACAGTCAAGAAAGGGAGGGTTTGTGGCATAGAGTTATATCCAAGAAATACAACTTAGACTCTACATCCTGGCTGCCGGCCAAGGGGAACTCACGTAGAACATCTCAGACTTGGAGAGACATATGCGTAGTGGGGGATGGCAATAGAGATATAGAATTCGCAAATGTGATCCAGAAGGGCTTCAAAGTCCTAGTCAAAGGAGGGAATTAAACCAAATTCTGGAAACATATTTGGTTGGGAGATATGAGTCTTAAAGATGAATACCAGAGGCTGTACCAATTGTCAAACCAAAAGGAAGGCTTTATCTCGAATATGGGGAATTCCATAAGCTGGAATCTGGAATTTAGAAGGCCTCTATTCGTATGGGAATCTGATCTCCTCCATGAGCTACTACACAGAATCAATCATCTGCTTCCTACTACCTCAGAACAAGACACTATGACCTGGGTTTGGAATAAAGGCCACATCCACAATATCTCTGTATCTTCAGCTTATGCTAGATGGGAGGATTCCAAATTCACAATGTCACACAACTTACCTAGAGTCTGGAAAGGCATTACACCACCAAAGGTTGAATTATTCTATTGGTTGGCGTGTCAAAACTCAATTGGGCTAAAATCTGTCCTACTCCATAGAGGCATACATTTCAATGAGGACAACAACCATACCTGCAACTTCTGTGAGGTAGAGGAGGAAACCACAAATCACCTATTGTTGCACTGTCCCTTTGCTTGGGAGGTGTGGAATCACATTATCAACTGGTGGAACCTCAAATGGGTAATTCCGGCAGAGGTCAATCAGCTTCTGGATGGCTTCCCTGGGCCAAAATTCAACTCTTTGGAAAAAACACTGTAGTGGGCTTCAGTTTATTCCACTATTTGGTCTATTTGGCTTGCAAGGAACAACCTCATATTCAGAGCAGACAAGAAATCGGCGGAGGAAATTGGAGATTTGATTAAATTCAGAGTGGCCCTATGGGTCAAAATTAAGCTCAACATCAAGTTCTACTCGGTGGAGGAAATGGTGGAGGAAATGGTGAGAAGGTTAGACGGGATACGGAAGCTCAAATCTCGTTCGTTGAGGCGAAGAAGGGATGTTGATCGTAGCAGAAATTAGGAGATTACATGGCTGTCTGTGCTAACCTCGTTCATTGTTAGCTTTGTTTGGTTGGCTTTGAACTGTTCTTTCCTTTTACCCCTTCATCAGTTGGTACCTTACCAACAGTGGTGCTCTTTCCCTTCATTAATCTTTGTAACTCTTATATTGATTAATGAATCTTTTGCTTAGCAAAAAAAAGACAGGTCCTTAACAATTTTTGTTTCCAGCCAAACAACTTCACTTTCAAAATTCACCAAAAATTATACATTTATCCAAAAGACTTGATTCTAACACGAAAATACTACTAACTTAAAGGTATAGATCATGTAAAAAATATTATGGCCATTCAGGTTGTAGAAAATCCCTAGAAACAAAAAGAAGTCAGTAATGCACAGATTTGGAATTCCCATATATAGTAAGAATTGAAAACTTCATAACTAATTCCATATCACTCTGATTTCCATATTTTTGGTACCAAAGGTTTTGTATTGAAACGTACTATAAAAGTTGTACAGACACAAAAATTTGATTCACAGCTTAAGGAATTCCAAAATATGAATTTCGGGACGGATGTCAAGCTGTCCTATGAAATCTAGTTGTTTCAACTTAAATTCTTTCATGATAATGAACTCCTAACACCCTAAAATCATGCATATATGCTAATAAATTAGAGGTTTATGGCTTCTTAATCTCAGTTGTACCTGAAAATAGCTACAAAAAAAATAGCTACCCAATTGAACCCGACAGTTCTGCCGAGAATTCGAGTTTTTGGGTGATAATCGGTGAGATATTTGAGTTGTTTAGGAGCAGCCAGGAGCCAGCTATTTTTCCTCTCTTCCCCTTGCTTACTAGAAAGGGTAAAGAAAATGAAGTGAGGTGCTTGGTTAGTCTTAACGTATGAGTTTGCAACACAAGCATGACATGTATCTCAAGCTTGAAGGTGTCAAACTTTGGTGCAAGAAAAACATGACAAGACAAAAGCTCTTCCTATACATAATTATCCTATTTTAGATTCTCTTTTCTCCCTTTGACACCTAGCGATGCATGTATGGCTAATTCCGTAGTTGGGTTCATGTGCAGTTTAGAAAAACTGTTCGAATTTTGAACTCAGAAAGATATGAAATTCCCATAGTAGCAGGAATAAATTATTCTAGGAATAATCCCATCCTCGAAATTTCATACCAGAGTATCCACTTGTTATAATTGGTTATTCAATTTTTGATTCTTAGACATTGTGATATAACTCTTCATTTTGTATTCAGTAGTTTCATCTCTAATTGGATTTGACTACAACTTCTTATTTGTGAATTCTTAGTCAACTTTTGAACCCAAGTTTTGAACTGTATCTTGAAACTCGAAAGAATGTGTACTCATTTCGTCTTTTGGTATTTGAACTTTCAATTATCTCATTTTGTGTTCTGAAATGATCCAGGTAAACTGACTGCCTCATGGGGACACAAACTATAGGCATTCGGGTTTCTCGAGTAAGGTGCAGAGCTGTCTTTCCTGAAGCGTGACTTGGACTACAATGACAACTCAAGACTGCACGAAACTCAAGACTTTACGGCATCGACAAAGCATTGGGAACCAACATATAACTAAGCACAACGATCCATCCATGGATTGATGATTAAGTAGAGCAGCTGCTTCAAATTTAAGGGATATAGGTAGAATCTAGCTTCTATTATGAAGCGTGACGACACGATCAAGGTGACACTTTATGAAGAGAAGTCGATTCAGATCTCGAATTCTTGGATTAAAAAAAAAAAAAAGATACTGCGAGATGGGACTATCTATTCGATCAAGATTCATGACGTCATCAGAACTTGAACGAGTCAACTTGGAAGCAAGAAGGACGCAAGCCATCTACTCAACTTCTCTATTTAGACAATTTCGTAAAATTTCGAGGAGGAGATTCTTTTAAGGGGGATAGATTGTAACGACCCGACATTTTAAACATACAATAAATAATTTTTAATCAGTTATTGAAATTTTTATTTTTGATATAATCGTATTTAATTGATTGTGTTTAAAAAGAATGTAAGATTTTGTTTTCAATTATCGTTAATTATTTTTGGCATTTAACTACATTCCTTAGAATGTCGAACAATTGGACTAAGTATGAGTACACATGTGATTGTGAGTTGTGAGTAGCACCGGATTAATTTTTCCAAAACCTATCTTGCTTTATTTTATGTTTAGTGTGTTCCGAGAAGCTTGAGAACCAACCTTTGAATCCATAATGGTTTTTAGTCCAATTTCAATGTGGCCAATTTGTAGTCCAAAACAACTACCTTGATTTTTGTAAAAAATACTGCAGAACATTATTTTAAATCACAATGTAAATCCAGAAGGGTATTTTAATAATTTTTGTCAAACTTTCACAAATAATGTTAAAGATTTTAATTAATGTTCCGAAAAGCGGGACGTTACAGATGCGCTTAGGAATGATGGCCTAAAGTGGAATATAACCCTTAGGACCGAGGTCCCCAAGTTGACAATTTCATTATTGGAAAAAAAAAATCTTGTCTAGTCCCTTAATATATGTACAACTTTAACCCTAATTTCATGTAAGATGAAATGGGGAAACATGCAGCAAACGTATTGTGTAGAAAAATGACATCGTTTTAGCGTAAAAATAGAGTTTTTTATCGGTCGGAGTCTGCCCAAAATGGTATTTTAATTTGTATGCCAAAATAATGTTATTTTAGTGCAAAACACATCCTGCTTTGCATTATACACAACAAAGCCCTCAAATCCCATTTAAGATGTGCAATTTAAGTTCTGCATGAGAATTTGATCTTTTGAATACAAAATGTGCTTTTGAAATGAAAATATAATGTACTGTGACTATGAAACGCCTCATTACCCACAAAATCTTCCAAGTCTGAAACAAACCCAATTAGTAGTTCCATGCAAAATACATATTTGGACACCAAAAATGCTAGAGACACACCACTTTTGCACATTGTTTTCACACATCACTCAAAATTATGTAGTTTTGTGTTGAAAAAAAACCATATTTATTGTTGACCCATATCGCTGAAAACATATTTGGATCTTCCTTAATATAAAACGACGTAGTTTTAAGTGATGTGTAAAAGTGATGTGTTAAAATAATGTGTATATAGCACTCTTGGTTTGGACACCATCACCATCAATTAATTTGGAAGTGTGTACAGATTGTATACCTTTTTCGTAATGTGAATGTAAGACATTTACCCAAAAACACAAAAAATGAAAAAGTGAATATAAGAAGAGGTGGGCGAGTTTTCCTAAACCGACATTAGTCATTTCAGAAACATCAAAATCAAGAAAGATACTGTGCTTCCCCTCTGCTTCACCCCCCGCCCCTTGCCTCACCAATTCGTTTATGGTCCCACCAAAGAAACATGCCTTTCATCAATCAGAATCACCCCCTAACGCGTATTACTATCTCCAAAAAGTCTCAAACGAAGATGCCACATTATTCATTTCAGAAACTCCACGTCATTTGCCTCCGAACAAGGTATGTGGAAGGGTCAGACATGGCGCACTGAATCAAAAGCGTTGACGCCTTTGACTATATAACCTGCGCTTCTAGGAAAAGCACCACGGCACATCCTTAAATATTGTCTAATTTTATTTCCTCGAACAACAGTCTCAGGTCTCCAACACTCTTAACGCTTTTGGACACATAAATCTACAGAGAGAGAGAGAGAGAGAGAGGGAGAGAGAGAGAGAGAGAGATGGCGGAAGAAGATGAAGAGTTATGGAGCCTTGAAGTTACACCCACATGGGCAGTAGCTACTGTTTGCTTTATTCTGATAACAATCTCCTTACTCATTGAGTATGGCCTTCACCTTTTGGCCAAGGTATACTAATCATATGCACTATATCTATTTATATATATGTATGCATGCATTCAGTCTCTAGACATGAAGGGATCATCAATTACCCCTTGAATATATAGTAGAAAGAATTTAAATACATGCAAATGAATTGATTTTGATCTTTAATTTGAATCAGTACTTCAAGAGAAAGAGAAGGAAGTCTCTCATTCAAGCCCTTGACAAGATTAAATCAGGTAGGTAATCATCACATTATGGATACAGTGTTTCGTACAATTCATATATATTTTCATTATAATTCTAACTCTCTCTCTTTCTCTCTCTCTCATATCAGATTTGATGCTTTTGGGATTCATTTCTTTGTTCCTGACTATTAGCGAAAAGCCGATTGCGAGTATCTGTATTCCAAGGACTGTGGGTGAGACTTTTCTTCCGTGCCAAAGCATGACAAGTGATGGGGAAGAGGAATCCAAATGTGAAGAGCAGGTAACTGATAGGGCCAATGAAATGGAAACAAAAAATAATCATACTGCAAAATATATGTATCTAAACTGATTATATTCTGTTGTTATCTTTTTTTTTACAAAGGTGCCCAAGACTTCACCACTGTATATTAGGCACATATAGCTAACAAAAATTAGGCTAGTTAGGTCTCGCCTAAGATTCAGTTGTCCAATTAAAGGAATGACTAGAGCCAATTTTAACATTTGGCCAGCTACTTTGAAATACCTTGATCAGTAACTGATATGAGCAAATTACTCATGAGTCTTGTGTTTTATGTTCATGGGTTGATGATTTTGATTGTTTTGAATTTGAGCTTTGCATGCATCTATATATATTTTGCATGATTTTGAGCTTATGTTACTCATGGTTTAATTCTGAAATTGTAAACAGGGGAAGCTTTCTTTGTTGTCCAGAAAAGGTGTCCAACAGCTGCAGTTGTTAATCTTTGTACTAGCTTTCTTCCATGTTTTCTCTTGCTTCCTTACATTCAGCCTTGGAATCGCTAAGGTAATTCACTGCATTCTTTATCGTATTTTACTATTTTCTTGTTCGATATGGGTTCCCTGTCTCCAAATGTTGTCTCGTGTCTTAAATGTGCTGTCATACGTAAGAATGTGTCTCCAAATTTGTTTAGTATGCCATATTGTGAAAGTAGGGTCGAAGTACATTGTAGAGAGACTAATGAAATTTTGGGATAGAGAATTCGTGATTTTCTTCCTCCCAATTTGGATCCTTTCTTGTTGAAGTTGGAGGTGATAATTGGGCTTTGAACAAAGGTGTCAATCATAGTGACTTTAACCTATTCAAGAGGAGAAAGAGAACTTCTAAAAGGAGTCCTCTATCTACACTGTGGAAACTTTACCAAACTTTGAGAAAGCAGTGGGAAAGTCTGGACCCATGTTTGACAATTTTATGTGAATGGTTTCTGTGGTGACAATTCTTCAGATGAAAAAGTGGGAATCTTGGGAGGCAGAAACAAGAACATTGGAGTATCAATTTTCAAACGGTAAGTATTAAGCTTTGAATTTTATCTGCCATTGAAAAGTCCTCGTGGTGGGACATTATTCTTTAACTTTTTGTCCCTATATGTAGATGAAAAATACCATGTTATTGACCGTTTAAGCCTTTTCATCAAGAGTACAACGAATATTACTCTGCTGATTTTACTTTCGTGTTCAGTTAGTATCTTAGTCTGTAAATATCATTATTAATCCCAAAAAAATTATCCATCAAAATTCTTGTGCAAATTTTCGATAAGTTTGTATTTAGTCCTATTGATAATGAAGAGATGCTTGACCTAGAAACAAAATTTATTTGCCATTAATTGCAATGGTTTTGGAAAATCAACCTTGATAAATTTTGCACAAATGACCAAGATCCAAGAAGGTTCCAGCTCATACATCAAACTTCATTTGGGAAGCGGCATTTACAATTTTGGAGCGAATACCGGTATCTTCGTCTGCCGGTTAGTTCTTAACAAAAATCTCATTGCCAACATCTGTAATTACTTTTCTTTTGTTACACATTTACCATTAGGTGCAACTAATACTTGTATTTTTCACCTCAAATTGTAGGTTTGTTTCGTTCTGCAATTCTTCAGATCCGTCTCAAAAGTGGACTATTTCACTCTTCGACATGGATTCATTATGGTACTCTAATAGTTCACAAAATCAGTTTATTTTCTTAGTTAATGGAAACAAAACATTTACTTATTACTCTATGCTATTTTCTCCTCTAGGCCCATTTTGCAGAAGGAAGCAACTATGATTTCCAAAGGTATCTGAGAAGAGCTCTTGAAAGAGACTTTGGGGTAGTCGTGGGAATGAGGTATCAATATCGTACGAAATGGGTGACATTTGATCATACAACATTTGATTTCTCAAGTTACTAAAACCTCATTTTTTTAATTAACAACAATTGAATGCTTAATCTTGTGCAGCTTCTGGATTTGGATATTTTCAGTTATCTTCATATTCCTAAATGCACATCGTAAGGCACTTACCCATCCTGTACTTTCCCTTAAAAGGACAGAGAAATTGAGGTCACTAACCCAAGTGATATTTTCTAACTGCTTTCATTTTCTTGAAATTTCTGCAGTTTTTTACAACTATTTTTGGCTTCCCTTCATTCCATTGGCGGTAAGCAAGCTGACTTGAACAAAAACAAAACTGCTTCTTATAGTAACTGGAAGTTGCCATAAATTGAGAGACTAATGTTTTATAGTTTGAGCTGCAGATGTTGTTGATAGTTGGGACAAAGCTACAAGGAATAATAACAAGGATGTGCGTAGATAGTAACGACAAGTCTCATGTTGTTAGAGGAACGTTGCTTGTTAGGCCGAGCGATCACTACTTCTGGTTTGGCCAGCCAAAATTTCTTCTCCACCTGATGCACTTCATCTTATTTCAGGTGATCCGATACCCGTCCTTAATTTTGATTTGAATATGGATTTTGTTTCAATTTATGTGGAAGTACTCTTAGGCATAACATTTCTATCCTATGCAGAACTCCTTCCAATTGGCATTCTTCACATGGACTGGGGTAAGAATCTTCAGCATTACTACCTGAATCATCTTGTCATTTTAGGGAAAAGGTCCATTGCCTAACATTTTTTTCCCCATTGAAATAGGTCAAATTCGGGATAAGATCTTGCTTCCACCGCGAAACTGAGGACATAGTCATAAAGATTGTGGTTGGGTTGTTGGTTCACTTGCTCTGTGGCTATGTAACTCTGCCTCTCTATGCTTTAGTCACACAGATGGGAACGTCGATGAGGAAAGCTGTGTTCACGGAGGGAGTGGTGGAAGGCCTAAAGAGATGGCGAATCAAGGCCAAGAAGAATGTAGCTATTAGGAACACAAACTCAGCACGCCGATCATTGGATGCTTCCATTACTTCACTTGAGACCTCACCATCTTTCAATACTCTTGACAGTGTTTCGTTCCACGTAGAACTCGTTAATCCATCGGGTGATACTGATACCCATTTTTTAGCAGTTAAAGTTGGGGAAGATGGTAGTGTAGCTGGTGACAGAACAGAGCATCATCAGAAGTTAGGGTCATTTGAGGGATTCGACATGAGCAAAAATCCATGATTTTTCTTGTTTTCCTCTTTGTTTATAATAATATCTCTTTATTAATTTATTCACAACACAAGTGAACAAGACATTAGTTGATGGAGAGCAAGGCTCTGATTGGAGCTAGTAGATGTTGCGGGATTATATACAGCATGCATAGTTCGAATATCTGGATCCATTAAATTGATATTGTATGTCGAAAACTGTTCTAAAACTTATTCATGCATCCAAAGCACGTTTGTGTACTTTTTTCTTGTTGGTTCTCGAGAAGAAGTTGTGTAATGGTCGAGCTTATGAGCCGAATCGAGTTGCACACTCGACTGGAGGAGGCGAAGGAGGAGAGAAGGCAGGTTGAGCATAGCACTACCAATCAAGCAGAGGGAATCAAGGAGCGCCGAAAGAAGACACGTTCTTCGATCAGGAGAAAGAAAAGAGATTTGGCCGTTTGAATTCATAACCGAGATAACTACTTTTAAGTGTATCAGGTGGTTAAGAAAATTGAAAACGAAACATTCTTGAAATGGATGAATAAGATGATGGGTGAGTCAAAATCAAGAAACCGAAGACTGAGACGTTCATACCACAAGAACCAGGGATATTTAACTACAAACTGCCGACAGTTCAAGTCCTCCCTGGAGGAGTTAGTGGATGTTGGACACCTGAAGAAATGAATTGATGAGAAGAAAATCAAAGCAAGAGTAGTACCAAAGAACAACGACAATCGGGTTGTAGAGATTGAAGTAGGGCACACATACTTTTATTTAGCGGCGGATCTAAGAATTTTATACAGGGGTCACTTATTTAGAATATAAACTTTAAAAAAATTCAAAAGTCATATTGCAATATAATGAAAGCAAATTTAGTTTAAACTTAAATTTAAATCACATGTTAAAAATATGGGAATGAAAAATTCAAGAATGTAGGGGCCAAGAGCATTCCTATTAATTCTTTAAAATGTGGGAGTTTCTTGCAGTTGTGATGATACCTATACCCAAAAGGGTCAGAAAAATATGAAAAAATCATTAATTGTATATTGATCGATTTTGTGGTGTGTGTTGGATTCTCATGTTTGAATCTGAACTACTCGATATTCACAAGTGCGTGATTAGAAGATCGAGAAATGCATCAGTCTTTGGACACGTAATTACATATAGATCCAGGGGAGAACCACTGAAAAACGATAGTCAGGGTGCTAAGTTACCCAAGGTACACTCATGACTATGTGCTGCACTAGACCAGATATCTTGCGTTACCCAAGGTACAATACACCAATTTGTTTTGTAATTCTATTTTGTAACATTAATTTGGTTATCATTTTAATGAAATTATTTTTTGTAATGGATTTGATCAATTATCCGCCCATAATTTTTCGTACGATCCTTTAGTATCTATTTTCACCACTCAGTTTGGGCATTTGTGGACTCTTCTTAGGAACATTTTGATGATTCAAAGAGTTTATTTTTTAGGACTCGTCGAGAATATAGAGCACATCAACAATTAGGTTGATTAGATACCGGTCAATATAATTTCGCAACAGATTTATTTTACAACAAAACAATTGCAACAATGGACCGGAATCGATTTAGCCCATTTATTTCAAAAATAATTTCTTCCAAAATCTTATGATAATGTATCTGATTAATATAACTTTTTGTGTAGTTGATGATCTAAACAGACTTTAAAAAATGATGGATTCAAATCATCAAAATAAACTAAAAAATGTCTCACAAATGCCAAAATTTAACAGTCCAAGTATATTTTCGTGATTTTCTTTCCTTTTATTATTTTCAATGAACTTCTAAACCTCACGCATCTCTCTCTTTCTCTCCCCTAAACTTCTAAAGTGATTTAGGGTATTCAAAAATTATTTGATAAATCAAAAATTTAAATATTTTCATTTATGAATACTTCTAGAATACGTATCTATAAGTATTCGTAACCGGCTCTAATTTAAGTAGTTTGGAAATTCTCAGGAATGTTTTTTTTGCTGTTTAGTTCAAGATATTTTCCTCAAAACTATTGCTTTCTTCTGCTTAATTTAAAAGCTGTACAATCGTATGCTAGTTGTGCAAAGGAGTTCCTTCATAGGATTGAGGTTGGATTCGACCTAAATTAATTTGTTAAAAATTAGGAAAGACATAAAATTATAGTAAAAATTGTCTTTTTATTTGTTATTTTTTTTTATTTTAGTAAACAATTTCTTTGTTTCAGAATTCATCTTGTCAAGAGAAATGTTTAATTTCAATTTTTTTTGAGAAGAATATAATATAAATTCAAAAGATAAAAAAAATTATCTCTTAGTTCAATCTCATCTTCTAGTCTCTCAAAATAAACAAGAGAGTAAGTTGAGTTTGGCCGGACTGTTTTTTTGAAATATTATTTTTATTTTAAAAGATTCTGCATTTGTTAGTTGAACGTCAAATTATTCGTTCGTATCGACAAACTATTCAAAAAGTAAAAATATTTGAACAAAAAACTAAAAAAACGATAAAAATAATCTAAATTATATGTCTATTTTAAATTATTTTTGTCTAGTAATTTTTTATTTTTGTAAATTTTGAGCATAATTTTTTATTTTTTAAGTTTTTTTTATCAAGACAAATTAATGATGTACAATGTGAAAAAAAATTAAATAAAAAATAGAAAAAAAATATTTAACCAATTTGGTCCTAACTAAATTGGGAAAACACGTGGGCGGTGGGACCACATGTTTCGTTATATTATGAGTGTGAGATTGCAATTCCTAGAAAGTTACCCCAAACTCTACCAAATTCGTCGAAAGGGGCCTAAAAAGTTTCCCCAAACTCACCCTCATTCATTATATAAATGTAGGAGTCCGTGATTGTGGAAAGACAATTATTGACTAGAGAAAAGTCTGTGTACACAGATTATCTAGATACATTTGAACGCAAATATATTCGGATCCGTTAGATACATGTGGAACCTTTAAAATGGCTCTTGACATATCTCTGTCCGGATGGTATGTGTTTCTAGCATTACTCTTTTGACCGGACCTAGATTTTAGAAACCTGATAAACAAGGATAAATTACATTGACCTCCCCTGAGGTATCTAAGAACTATAGTACCCTCACCTTTCGTTTAAGAAATTACTTTACTCATCCTCACTTTTAAAAATATTATGCAGTTATCTTTCTTATCAATAATAATTTTGTATTAACAAAATATTTGAAATAATAATAACAAAAAATAAATAGATATAATCAACAATAAATAAATAAATATAGTCAACGAAGATAGAAATAGAAACAATTGGAAAAGAAATGAAAGGTGAATGATGTATAATCATGTGAGAAAAAGAGAGTGGCACGTGAACTATATTCTCTTAGTATATAGTATAGATGTAGAAAGTGAATTGTGATTCTACACAATTCACTTAAGTGGATTGCAATATGTAATTCGTTCAATTAGATACACATAATGAGTCCATTTTAACAATGATAGAGAATATCAATCATGTTAAATATTATATTAAATAAAAGAAATACTTAATCAGATGGAATGCAATATGAATGGATGATATAATTACATTAGTGGGCTGTTTTTTAATGTGCATGTATGGAAAGATGTGACGGGAAATGATGTAATTGCGTACGTCATTATATAGCCAGGCAATGCAATGGTACAATTGTTTTTCTTGGCCGACAAAGATTTGCAAGATTCTAGGTGCAGCTAATCCGGGGACTTGGATCCTCTCCAGTTATATTATTTTCATGATCGACCCACCCCCTTTATTTGTAGACTTTTTTCAACTTAATTTGATGATCAAATTAGTTATTTATTAATACTTGTTTAGAGATGATCAATCATGCCTAATATTATATTATTTGATATGTTTTCAGTACACACTTATCTTTAAAAAATAAACTATAATCTAGTATTTTCACTGAATTATTTCGAGCACAAATATATCTTGAACGCATATCTAGTGATATCAATCAACAAAACATATGGTGTGATTGATATCTAGATGAGTATTAATTAAAAAACTTTTTCAATCATGAAAATGACCAAAGCAAGCAGAACTTATGATCCTTGTAATTATTTTTTCCCTCAAAATGTGATTAAATTATTTGATTAGCATTTCTTTCTTACTCCAGCCATTCCTTATATCTTTTAATTTCTTCAATGAAACTAAATCTCCAAGCATGTTAGCACACAAATTAGCTTCGGGATAGCTCCGTAAAGTTTTCAGAACAACAAAAACTTCCTTCCAAAATAGAAGAATAAGATTAGCAATCGCTAAAAAGAAATTAAGGAATGTTATTTCTTCTGTTCTTTTTATTTTATTGTATTTGTTATTGGTTCCAATCCTTTTTTTTTTATTAGTTTAATTATCAGAAGAAAAAATTAAGTAACTTCACACACTTTTTGTTGCATTAAGCCAAATTGATTTCAATATAGAGTCTATTATGTTAGAACATGAAATATCTATATATCTATGGCCCTATTTGGGCAAACTAGATTATGGAGATTATCTAGATTATTAGGAAAATAATTTAGCCCCATTTGGCCTAAATTATTCACCCAAACAATCTGGATTAATCTAGCTCCAAACACAACATAACCAACATATCCACAAATAATTTAGTCCAAACACTTTGAGCTAGATTATTCCGTCCGGCACCCAACATAATCCAACAATCCAATAATCCCATAATCTAGTTACGCCATATATATATATATATATATATATATATATATATATATATATATAAAGTACTTCTTAAAAAAATTGGCTCTCCTCAATTTTTAATCCTAGCTTCTCGCCCATAAGACAAAAGCTTTATGATCACTTCGTCGGTTGATTTGCAGAAAGAAAATCTCCTATCTAAGACCACGTTTTGGTGGTGTTTTGTGCACTAAGATTTATTCTAAAAAATGCAATGGTTATCTAAGACCACGTTTAATGTAACAGGATAATATAATAAGAATATAAAGTATTAAAATTTAAAGGGTAGAATGCACTGATCTCTCCTGAGGTTTCTGACAAATGCAGGGAACTCCCTTGACATTTTAAAAAATACAATTACCTCCGTTGCATTTGAAACTATTAGACTATTACTCGTATGCCGTTAGTTTTTATTGATAAAAGACTAAAATGTCACTCTTAAGATGCTCTCTCTTAAGTCTTTTTACCTCTCTTTTTTCATATATAATCTATTTATGTGTGCATTCAAATATATATTCTGTAATTATATATACGAATGTATAAAGTGTAAAATAATTCTTAAAAAAGTTTTAATTGTTTAAATAAAATTAGACTTACGTTATATTTTTATCAATTTGTGCAAACAAATTAATATACATCTTATATATTAATAATTATTTTAGTTACAAAAAATATTTTAATTTATCACTTAATGCATATTGTTAAGTTTGTATTTCTTATGTATATTTATCTAATAAAAGTATATATACATTTTTAGTCTATCTTATCAAAAAAATGTTATGACTTTTAACTTAACTTATTATTTTTTAATTTTTTTATGTGAGCTTTAGATATTGAAATTAAATTGAATTAAAGTTATATTAGTCAATTTTATAAAATTACTTATGCATCTTACGTTTTAGTCATTATTATTTAGTTTTATAAAAATGATGTATTTACTTATTGAATTCAATTACTTTTTCATTCTCTATATGTATTTTATTTAATAAAAAATACATATACATTGTAACTTATCATATCATGATGAAAAAAACTTTTATGATCGAAGGTTTGAGCAGCGTGTCAGATATGATATCAATGTAAAACTTCCGTAGGATACTTAGGAACAAAATGCCTCATTGTAAGTAGGGTAAATGTCATTCTTTTTTTTTTTATAGTCGAGGTATAAGCCGGCTTTGGGGTTACCTCCAACCTATTGCCGACTAGTTCTTGGGGGACTAATCTCATCGTCTACTTGCCGGGCCCCATTTAAAACCAGGACTTCACCCTGTATAAATTAGCCCTATAAGGATTAATAGCACCTGAGAGATTCCAAACTTGAGACTTAGGAGGGAGTATACCTCCACTTTGACTGTTATTCGTATAATTTTTAAAATTTCTTTATTGTGAAATGCATTTATAAATAAAGTAAATGAAAGATTAAAAAAGAGGAGATAATTTATTTCTAAAATAGGATAAAATACACTGACCTTTCCTGAGGTTTCTAACAATTGTAGAGACCTCCCCTCTTTATATATTACATCATTTACCCTCTGTCGTTAATTTTTGTTAAAAGTTAGTTAGTTTTTTACGAGGTGAACATATTACTTTTCTAATTAGTTGGACGTTAAATTTTTGTGATTATTAGTTTGTACCGACAAAAGGTTGAATACAAATTTAAAAAAAGACAAAAATAATTAAAAAAAATATGTCTATTTTAATTTTTTTTGTCTAGGGAACTTTTTTTTTAAATTTTCAACCATTATTATTATTTTTTAAGTTTTTCTTATCAAGACAAATTAATAATGTACAACTCGAAAATGGTTGAATAAAAAAAAGGATAGAAAAGATATTTAACCAATTTGGCCCTAACTAAATTTCGTGGGACCACGTGTTTCGTTATATTATGAATGTGAGATTGCAATTCTGGAAAGTGAACCCAAACTCTACCAAATTCGTCAAAAGGTGCCTAAATAGTTTTCCCAAACTCACCCTAATTCGTCAGGGCTGACGTTTCATGCTTTCTGGTTACAGTCATTATATAAACGTAGGCGTCCACAATTGACCTCTACTGTCTTCTTTTTTTTTTTAATGATAACCTCGAGGTATTGGGTTCGGTTTGCGACCACAAAGTTTGGAGGAGTCTCCACCTAAATGCTGACTAATCCTCAGGGTCCTGAGTTTATCGACCGGGTAAACACGCAGTAACCCCTCTTTATTGCCAACGAAATTCGACCTTAGGACATTCGGATTTACGGCTCATCCCGATCTCCACTCAAATAACCCTTTGGGTTATTGACCTCGTTTGTCTTCCCAGGTAGTTTAAGATATTATTTTAATCATTTTTTTCTTTTTATGTAATTGACTCTCATCTCAATAAAATTGTTAAACACCATTAGTCAAGCTATTAAAACTTCAAATTGAGAATTTTTCCTACAAAACGAACTGCATCATAACTTGTATCATCTCCAAGATAGCATATCTCAAACTTTTGAGATTTTTTGAGACTGAAACTTAGAGAAATTCTTAAACACTGCTCGACTTTCGCTTTCAAAAAATATCAAAAGGTCAACAAATGGTATTTCAGATTTGAGAAATTAATTATGTTGGAGTAAAAAAAAGAAAAAATCGAACCTGAAGTTTATTAGCTTAACTAACTGCGTTTAATTGATTTTAACCATAACAGTTTTAAAAGCAAAAGATACAAGAATAATTTCTCAAATTATAAGAGTAGTGGTCAGTATACTTATTCGAAACCTTAGAGGAGGTCAATGTAATTTACTCATAATTCTTTTCACAAAAGCATTAGATTTTAGTTATTACAGTAATATCGTACTGTGATGTACGTCATGCAAAGCGCGAGAGAATGAGAAAAGGGTATTATAGTTGTACGGTTGTTAAAGAGAAATTTATATTGAGAAAATAGTTTAAATAGTAATAACAAAAAATAAATAGGTAAAGTTAAGGAAAAATAAATAGCTATACAATGAACGAAAATAGAAATAATACGAGTTGAAATGTGAATGATATGAATTTACATGTTATTTTTCTTTTAAAAAGAGAGGGTGCTTCCTGTGCTAATATCTCTTATTTAATATATTGTTCCTACATGAAATCTACCCAGCCCACTTAAGCGAATTGCACTGTGTTTAAGTATACATAATTGAGTCCATTTTAACAATCAAAATAATTTATTTTTTAAAAATTATCAAGAACATCAATTATATCAAAAGTCATCTTAATCAAATGATAGTAAATATCTTATCTGAACATATTTATCTTTCAAAAAATGAGCTAGGTACATTAGATTAAATCAATTTTTGAA
The DNA here is from genome assembly GCA_019985065.2 of Arctostaphylos glauca. Lineage (NCBI taxonomy): Eukaryota > Viridiplantae > Streptophyta > Magnoliopsida > Ericales > Ericaceae > Arctostaphylos > Arctostaphylos glauca. The sequence continues at coordinate 14,436,261 of JAHSPW020000001.1, read as the reverse complement.
AAATAAATGTGTTCAAATTAGGTATTTATTCATATTCAATGAATGCGACTTTTTGAAAAATTAATGCTAGTCATCAAGTTCTAAAATATGAACAATTTCGATTATCAAAATAAATTCATTATGAGATAGGAAATGAATCAACGCACAATACAATTCACTTTAATCAGACTGTCGAGAATCTATGTCTATTATTTATGTAAAAGTTGCGTTCTTGAGTCAGAGATGTTATCTCTTGTGCCCTTTGCATTTCAGAGAAGCCACTCTTGTTTTTAATATCTGGTGGACCACCTTAGCTTTTTTTTTTTTTTTTATAATTTAAATAAAAGGAACATCTAATCTGAGGAATGCAATATGAATGGATAATATTATTAAATTTTTGGGCATTTTTTTATGTGCATGCATAGAAAAATGCAACCGGAAATGATCGTAATCGCGTACCTCATTATATTACCTAATTAGTTATGGATGAGTGAAAGATACAGCCCAAGTTGTTTTCTTGGCCGACGAAGATTAGCAATATTTGTACTGTTGTACATCTTTTACGAGCATATATTTAATGATGTTTATTTATTGATACTTGTCTAGAAATAAATCACGTCACGTGCCACGTGTCATGTTGGTTAGTTATTGTTTGGTATGTTTTCATATTTATATTTATCTTGGACTATAATCTAGTGTTCTAGTATTTTACTTGAAGAGATATGTAATTTGGACACATATCAGATCATATTGGATCAATGTATTATTTTACGTTGTTGATGTTATCAATGAGTTTTAAGAAATAAACGGCCGAAGTCAAACAAATAACTAGAAATGACACTAGACCATGTTATAGCTCTAACTAGGCTTTCACGGGAGCAATGTAACGCCCCAAATATCAAGCATGTTAATAAAAGATTTTAAAAACTTCAAAACACTTCTCATTTCATAAATAAAAGAAAAGTACAAGTTTGGTTTGTACATCCTCCGAAATAAGAAATTAAATTTGACAAAAATGAGATATATTTTAAAATATTGTTCAAAAAGTGAAAATACAGTGCATCTACCCTAAGTAACTAAGGTTTGAAGAAGTTTTTGTCCACGACGTTGTTGTCGACTAGATATTCTGGGTCTTCAATCCAGTCTTTAGTACCTAGCGTGAAAAGTCAAGAGCAAAAAAATTGTATCATGATCTATGAGGCTTAATAAATTATACCACCCTTCATCTCATTTTATGTTCATGACAATATGACAGGATAAGTTTGGCATCATATGTAGAGTTTAACGGAAGCAGTAATACATATGTGCATAAATAAATAATAAAGAGTTGTCAACGGTAATGTGATTTTAGTAATCTCCAAATAAATCACTAGGTCTAAAACCTCAGTATTACCAACGATAGTATCTCCAATGTCAAACCATATCGATTCTAAATTTCTACATCTCAAATCCCGGATTATCACAAGTGTTGCCCGCAAAATCAAACTCGGGTCGATACAAGCGTTGTTCATATAACCATATCTTCTTGTTTGTGATATTTCCCAACCGATATGATCTCTACCATTATATTGACCGTATTTAGACCATTGTCGCTCCTGAACGTTGACTCCCGACCACCATGCTCCAAGTCACTATCTTTCCGAATGTTATGTTTTTCGTACGTGTCAGAGACTGAAAACATCCTATTCACTTCTAATAATGTTTTATTTGAATGACAAGACACGACTTACAAACGTATCTCGGCTTAATACTTAACTTTTCTTAAGAAGCGATGACTAATGACACAACTCAACTAAAGACGCAATATGGCTAATGACACATGTGGTCCAGTATAATATGGCTAAAGTCATATCACGGCTCATAAACATACCACAGTGGAGAAAACCATTCTACAATTTAGATTCTCATCAATTTGTGTATCATTCAAATGTGTCTCAAAGACTCCAAATTCAACGTCAATCTAAATTCACTAAACTCGAGTGTTTCGTCATCAACATAAATTCCAAGTATTTCATCATCAACGAGTAAATCAATATTGAAGAAATAAATAAAAGTATGAGTAAACACATAAAGATTCATGTAATGATGTAATACTATTAGCATGACATAGATCATGATGTACATGTGAGACGATGCAGGTCTCTTATTTCCTGATTAAATTTTGACGATACAATTCATTCGATGTGTTCAAAACATGTTTTTAAAGGTATCCACAAGAAATCGACTAAGAACAATATCGAGAAGAGTTTGATCTAAATAATTTTTGATAAATCCTGACACGAACAATTTTATAAAAAATTGAATGGAACAAGTCTTTCCGAATAATATTTTGAGTCGATTTCTCGCGTTAACTCTTAAAAATATATTTAAACACATTGATCTGTTCGAATCATCAAAATTTGATCAAAAAATAAGAGGTCCGTACCGTAGTAAAATAAAAAATTTCTTATTAGAAGCTCACTCTATCTATCTATCTATACATATATATATATATATATATATATATATATATATATATATATATATATACACACACACACACACATATATATATATATATATATAATATCAAATTACTCATCCTAATATTATTAAGTTAAATAATTGTTGCTTTATTTTTCAGCAATTTACTATCTCACTTTTAAATCTCAAATAATCCTGCAATTTGTTGTGGAATCAAAATAATTCAAATTGAGGCACTGTGTACTTTGCACATCTAATTAGTTTGGTTACCATTTTTTTTTGGATTTGAATTAAGAAACAATATTTACAGACGACAAGAGAAATAAAAATATGCAGAGAGAACCAAATAAGCCCCGACTGTTGTAGGGGAGACAGGTTTCTTCAATCGTCTTAGAAGGGCCCCACATTCCTGGCTTAGAACCACGTTATTCAGTCCAATAAGTTACTCGCTCCGTCTTGATTTATTTATCCACTTTTTAACTTTTATATGTCTCAAAATGTTTGTCCATTTTTAAAATTGACTTGTGAAAGTTACCTCAATGCCCCTCATTTATTTAAAAATCACACTTTGAAAAACGTGCACTCTCATTTAATGCTTAAAAAGTTAAAGGCATTTTTGAAAAGTTAAAATTTTGAAGAGTAATGATTATGTTCTCTTAATAATTAGAATTTCTAAAATGGACAAACAAATTGGGACGGAGAGAATGAGCATGACGCACTTGCTGACATCAGAAACAAGGGACGCGTGGCACTTGTTTCACCATCTTTTGAGGCTCCATCTGCCCCTAAAATCGTTTTGGATTGTTTTTATTTAAATATTTTTATTCGTTAATTTTACACTATTATTTGTTTTTGTTTACAAGAGAAATATTATAAGTGAAAATTCACCATAAAATATTTAAAAAGTTCGTGAAAACATAATCAACTGTCTAGCAGGAGGTTGTTAGTATTTTTTATTTTCAATAAATTTTTTAAAATTTAAAATTATATATTATATTTTTTAAACGAACTAATATTTTAAACACGAACCTAAGAAATACAGAACAATTTACATAAACACAGTGATAATAACACATGACCCAGGCATCGCCCACTTGAGAGTTGGGAAAATCCCGCCGTTGACGTTATTCCCTTCCCAAATCCCATCTAACAAATCTATAAAATCGCCCTTCCTCCTATACATTCCTCTCTCTCTCTCTCTCCCTCTCTCCCTCTTTCTCTCTCTCTCCAAATTCACATACCATGCAAAATGCAATCCCCTACAGAAGATGGGTTCTTCCGTCCTCCACCTCCACCTCCACCTCCTCTGCCACACGAACCACCAACTCGGGTGGGCAGTCGGCCGAACCCAGCACGAGTGTGAAACAATTGGTGGCAGAGAATCCAGTGGTAGTGATTGGGCGCCGTGGATGTTGCATGTGCCTCGTGGTAAAACAATTATTATTGGGGCTCGGAGTCAATCCTCCAGTTGTGGATGTTGATGATGACGAAGAGGCGGCGGTAATCAAAGAGCTCTCGGGAATTGTGGGCCGGCACAAAGCTGGAAAAGACGGCCAAGTGCTGCAGTTTCCGGCAGTCTTCGTGCGTGGAAAGTTGTTTGGTGGGCTAGAAAGAGTTATGACCACTCATATTACCGGTGAGTTGGTTCCCATATTAAAACAAGCCGGAGCCCTTTGGCTTTGACTTTTGACTTTTGATCATGAGTCCTCCTCCTCCTGAAAATCTCTCTCTTGTTGTGTTCCTTCTTCAGAAATTTTTGGAGAGGCAAATTTAGAAGCTTTCATTTCGTCAAGTTTATTTTTTTGTTTTTTCTGTTTATGATAATATGATAATTGCAATTGGAATTGCAGTGTACTGTTTCTTGATTAGAGGGAGGAAGGGCGTGTGAGATTTGTTTGTGTGCTGAGTTTGATCATTTTTGGCTATTTTAATGAAATCACACAGCACATAAATAATTATGAAAATACACTAGAAATAACAATCTCTTAACTAAAGCCACTCTAAACATGACAAAAATCACCAAAAGATAGGCAAACTATCATGAATTGAGCTTTGTGCGTTTGGTCTCGAAGCTTCATTGCTTAATTAAATACCTACCCCGTTGTCAAAAGAATACGAATGATTCGCCTCGATATGAATATTAGAAAAAGCTGTAAAAACGCTAAAGATCTGGCCCATGAGATGGATCTCCTCAAACATAAGATTCTGCAAAAATACAACTATTGAGAAAGAAAACAAAAATTAAAAAAAAATTAAGAGACTGTTATAGTGAGAATGCCTTTATTGTCCTCCAATTAAAAAAGAGGACGTGAGTCAATAAAAATGTTAAACATAAGAGACTGGGTTTTTATTTTCTTGTCTATTGTTTCCTTTTCTACAAGTAATTAGAGTTTAAGGTTAGGTCTAGATCGGGTTCCAATTTGTATCTTGCCAAGAGATGGATGAACGGTCAATTTTGGGGTGTAATTTTTTTTCATCTTCATCAATATAATTTTCTTTGCTGATAAAAAAAAAATACAACCTTTACGATTTACATATCTCTTTAAAAGATCACATTGTGTACGCCTATAATGACATGTGACTTCTTTGGATTCGACCAATGCGCCGCTATAAAAGACATTTCTTCTAAATCACTACATATGATTAAGATTGGATTTGACCAAATTAAACTAATTTTAAAGTATACGGTGTGTATTGTCGACTTTTAATAATTAATTATTTAATTTTTCATTATTTTTTAAATATTAATTATTTGTCTCAGCGAGAAAAATTTAAAAGGTAGACAAATAAGAAGACAGTGAAAATTGTTTTTTTTTTTTTTTAAATTTGTTTCTAGTTAAGTGAAGAATCCCTTGCTTTATAGATTTTCTCTCATGAAGATTAATGATTAATTTAAAAAATTGATAGGAATAAATGAAAATTTAAAATTAGATAAAAGAAAATGTTGAAAATAATAATTTCTTAGTCTTCTTTCAATCCGTCGACATAAGCATGAGACTAACTCCCTCTTTGATATAAATTAATGAATATTAATGTTATTATTTTTTAGCTATTTTTTTTAATAGTTATCATATGTGTTATATTTTTCAAATTAAAAATAATATGTACAAAAAGCCCCTAAAATTTTATCAAAGGCAAAAAAAAAAAATTGAAATATATAATTTTTTATTGTCTTTAGTGCCTTTAGCATCATCTTATCTAAATAGTTTTTATTTATTTTGATCTATATTTTATTTTTTTATTTCAATCGTCTAGAAAAATGATAAAACAAAACTATTTGACGAAAAATTATCTAAAAACCATAAAATATTAAATAATATTTTCTGATTTTATAAAAAAAATCTAAACTCATCCTAATTCGTCAAAGGTGCCTAAAGAGTTTCCCCATATCCTAATTCGTCAGGGCTTACGTTTTGGTTAGAGTCATGATAAAAATGTGGGAGTTCTTTAGACATGATCAACACTTTTTAATCCCACATTAAACATGATAAAGGGGTAAATTACATTAACTTCCCTAAGGTATCTAAGAATTACACTGACCTCCCTTATAGTTTAGGAAATTATTTTAATCTTCTTTACTTTTTAAACCTGTTATACCTTTCCTATTCATAAAATAATCAAACGCTATTAGTCAAGTTATTAAAACTTCAAGCTCGATATGTTTTTAGCAACGTAATTCATAGCATGTCTACAATAATGTATATCTATTTTTTGAGATTTTTCTGAAACTGAAACTCAAAGAAATCCCAAAAAATCTGCTCGACTTTCGATTAACAAATTTAACATATGCTATTTTAGATATGATAAATTTATGTTGCAATTCGTTTTGCTAAAAAAAATTTGAGTTTGAAGTTTTATTAGCTTGACTATTATCCTTTGATTGATTTTAATGATAGGAGAAATTATTATATAATAATTTCAAATTCCAAGAAGGTAAGAGTAACTTCCCCAATTATAGGAGAGGTTAGTATAATTTGCTCATACAAAAATTTAGAAATTAAAGCATCAACTTTTAGTTATTACAAGAGATATCTTGTGTGATGCACGTCATGCGATGTATTAAAAAATGATGAAAATGTGATATTAGAGTTATGTGGTTGTTAAGAGTTAAATTCATATTGAAAAAAAAGAGTTTGAATAATAAAACAAAACATAAATAGGTAAAGTTAACAAAAACTAAATAGCTAAAAAAAAACAAAAATAGAAATAATAAGAGTTTGTGAATGATGGAGAAATTATGTGTATTTTTTATTAAATAAAAGAGAGGGTGACATGTGGATTACAGTCTCTTCATATATTGTTCCTACATGAATTCTAGACCACCCGCTTCCCCCATTTGAACTGTACAATTCGTTCAATTTGGGGTACGTAATTGAGTGCATTTTGATGATTAAAATCATTTATTTTTTAGAAATTATTGAGAACATCTATTATACCAAAACTCATGTTAATCGAATAACAATAAATATCTTATTTGAACGCATTTATCTTTTAAAAAATGAGTTCGGTACATTGGACTAAATCAATTTTCATAAAAATTAATTTGTTCAAATTAGGTACTTATTGATGTTTAATGAATATGATTTTTAGTAAAATCAATGTTCTTATCAAGCTTTAGAATATGAACTATTTCGATTATCATAAATTCATTATAAGCTAGAAAATGAATCAACTGCACAATACAATTCCTCTTAAGTAGATTGTCGAGAATCTATGTCTATTATTTATGTAAACGTTGTGTTCCTAAGTTTGAAATTTTTTCTCTTGTGCCCATGGGCAGATCCACATGGGGTACTTGACCCCCTCAACTTTTCAAAAATTGTATTTTTGTTAAAAATTAATTTATTGCTCCAAGTATTTAACTTAAAATATAAAATTGCCCCAAACACTTCATGTATTGTATAAAATTGTACCAAGTATTTCATCTTACTAACAAAACTATTTTAACTATGCAGATTGTATAAAAAAATTATTTCATATTAAAACAAATCAACTGATGAATAATATTTTACACTTATATAATTAAAAAATATCTTAATTTTTTACCTAACGAATGACGTTTCCTATATTTTTCTTAAATAAGAAGAGTTATTGAATGCTATTTTGAATTAATACGTAAGTAAGATTTCATATTTATCTCTTATTAAAATAATATTAATTTATTATGTAAGTTAAAATTTTGACCCCACTTATTAAAATTTTTGGCTGTGCTCGTGCAGTTATGCCTCCTTGCATTTCAGAGAAACCACTATATCTGGTGAACTACATTATTATTATTATTTTTTATAATATAAATAAAAGAAATATGTAATCAGATGGAATGCACCATGGGTGATATTACAATATTTGCGGGCTTTTTTTTTATGTGCATTCATAGGAAAATGTAATCGGAAATCTCATTATAATATTGCCTAAGTTATCAACGAGTTAAAGATACATCCAATTAAGTTGTTTTTTGGCCCAAAAAGATTAGCAAGATTATAGGTGTAGCTAATTATCCGAATAGCTAATAAATAAGGACTTGGATTCCTCGGATTAGGTCCAGTCCGTCTATTTGTATATCTTTTTCGAGCTTATTTTAAAAATGTTTATTTATTGATATTTGTCTATAAATAATCACGCCACGAGTCATGTTGGTTAGATAATTGGTATGTTTTCGATACATATTTATCTCGAGAAAATAAACTGTAATCTAGTATCCTAATATTATTTCAAAATAAATACATTTTGGACACTTATCAAATCATATCGAATTAATGAATTATTTGGCGGGGTTGATGTTAAAAATAAGTTTTAAGAAAGAAACGGTCTTGATCGTTAAAATGACTAAAAATAACACTAAATGTGCTCAAGCATGTTAGCACACAACTTTGTTTCGGGATATATAGCTCCATAATGTTTTCCGAGGAGCAAACTTCCTTCCAACTAGAAATTTGTTATAGTAAGATTCTCGAAGGAAATAAAATAGGATTACAAATTGCTATGAAGGAAAGGAATATTTCCTCTATTTCCTCTATTCTCTTTATTATTTTATTGTTTTGTTCCATTCCTATCGTTTATAAGAGGAGATTGTTGATTGTATTCATACAATACAAAGACGGTTGTCATTTATCATTGCAAAATGGTGAAGCGTAAAGCAGAAGAAATATTACAATGGGGTCACCTGGGCGGCGAGACTTGTCTCCGTCCATTTAAAAAAAAACTAATTTAATATTTATTTAGGAAAAAAAACTTTAAATAATAAATAGATACTAGCTACTATATAATTGATGAGCCTGGATTTAACTGAGCACTGACCTAGATAATGGTTGGGTTCCAAGCCGACCAGACAATACCCACCGATCGACTATGTGCATTTCTAAACAAGAGACGTCCGACTGGGGTTCCCATCGGACCGAGCACGACAAGAGAACGGAAGCTGAGCGAATCGAGACCCTTTGACTGATCATAGATTTTGGAAACGACGATGTAGGTTGTTTTGAGGGCTCGAGAATGACGCAAAGGGGAACAAGAAAGCGAATATTCTGAGCAAAGTTAGGGCACTGTTAGTGGTAGCAATCAGTCGGGAATCCCTACTCTATTTACAAGGGGGAGGAATGTGACTATTGAATTCGATTATTCTTGTTTTTCATACTGTTTCTACTACTCCACGATTTGGCTCTAACTTGATCGTCGGAAGGTCTACCGAATTACCACCCCCATTCACAGGACGTATGTGCAGGAGCCCAAGAAGCTATAAATTTAAGTGATCAGATAGCTGGAGACAGTGGTGACCACCAGGTCTACTGTCGGAGGAAGTCAACAGAGCAATGCCTCTCAGAATAAGGGACAATGAGTTAGCGCCCCACAAAACGGGAGCCCACTGGACGCCTAAGTGCAGAATCTTACCCAGCTAGTCACAACTCTAGCAGACTAGACCTAAATACTGGTGCAATAGTTACACGCCAGAGCTCCACCACTGCCCGACACACCGTTAGTGAAAGACCCTAAAGGGGAACCTGAAAACTAGGGGCTCGACGAAGGGCTTCCAGAGGAAGAGGTCAACAGCCACCCCACTAGCAGGGAAAGGAATGGCCCTCCCTCAATGGGTGCGACAGTCCAGGCAGAAGACTCCACAGAACAAGAAGTGGACATATGGAAACTCCGGGAGAAGCTCAATGGTATTGTGAAAAAGATGGAGGAAAATGAGTAGGGCAGCGTTGAGGGACAAGCTAGCTTTCTGTTCACAGAGGCCGTAATGGCTTGCGCCCTTCCCCCAAAATTTAAAACTCCCCAAATGGAGTTGTTCGATGTGTCTGGCAACCCTTTAGACCACCTGGAGATGTACAAGGCATTCATGGCCTTCATTTCGTGCCCAACGAGGTCATGTGTCGGGCCTTCTCCGCCACACTAAGGTGGCGTGCTTGAGCATGGTTCGACAAGCTCAAAGTTGGGACGATCGACGCGTTCAAGCAGCTGAGTCAATAGTTCATCAACCGCTTCTATAGTGGCGGCATCCTTGTCGCCCGGTGACGTACCTACGAAATATCAAGCAGCACCGGGAGGAGTCACTACGAAAACACCTACAAATGCTTTAATGACGAAACCCTCCATGTCGACGAGGTCGACGATGAGATCATCCTCACAGTTGTCATGGGTGGGCTCCAGCCCATCCAATTCTTCTACCACCACTTCAAAAAATCATTGGCAAGCCTGGCAGAACCAATGGTAAGGGTCCAACAACACATGAATGCAAAAGATGCTATGGCCACACACCATGGGCAACTAGAAGAGGTTGAAAAGAGAAGGCTTAAACTGAAAGCAGTAAGGTAGCCCAGTTGAAAAGAGCTGGTGAGAAGAGAACAAGAAGAGAGAAAAATGATTAAAGAAGTTCACCCCCTGACTGCCCTGCTAGAGCAAGTCTTGTTGTGCATAGCCAATGAGTCAAAGATCAAATGGCTCAAGAAACTTAAATCAGACCCAGCCAATAGGGATGAGAGGAAGTATTACCGGCTCTAGCGAGATCACGACCATAACACTGCTGAATGTTTCGACCTGAAGCGACAAATTCAGGAGTTGGTGTAGAGAGAGAAATTGAACAAGTTTGTAGCAGGATGGTAAAACAGTGGCGAGCAATGCCCAGTTTGGCAGAAAAGGTCGGCCAAGCACAGGGAAGAGCGAGAGTAGGGCCAAGATCTAGAGCCCATCCAACATATTAGGGAAATCAGAATGAAATCTAGGGATTTGTCGGAGGTGACAAGTCCAACTCCTCGCACAAGGCCCACGCTAGGAGGCTCTGAATAGAGGAAGGGACAGAGATAATGATGATAAAATCCCTTAAGCAAAGGAAGACAAAATAGCCACCCATCAACTTTATCGAAGAAAAAGCTGAAGGAATACACGCTAGGATCGCCCATGAACCTGTTGCCTGGTTAGATGTAGTCTTGATTTGGTGGATTTGTGATTTCGACGATGAGAGACCGTTAAAATCGGATATGAGGAGTCTTGATGGACGAAAGGAGCCCAGGAGCTCACTTGGAGTCTGGGATTACATTAGGTCTCGGCATACATTGAAGTCTGGGACAGTATGTAAGTCTCTGCATAGTTGCATGAGTTACCATTGTAAGAATCCAATTTTTTTTTTTTTTTTTTGCATTTTTCAATTATTGGTTTGGAATGTGTTACGGTATGTGCTATTGACTTGTATTATGTGATGTGGGACTTTTAAGTAGTGGGACTTTAATCCGGGAGCTTTATTTCATTATGTACATGTTATGAGAGATGTTGGGTTTATTGGGGGCCCATTTTATTTGGCTAAAAATCAGATTTTGGTTCATGTGGGAGGAAAACACCACTCTCATTTGCCCTCTCTTCTCTCTCTATAACTCTTCTATCACCACTCCATATCTAGGTATTCCTTGTGCCATTTTTGAATTCCTTCAGGACATTACAAGTTTCCTTCATTCTTAGTGAGTATCCAAAGCTTGATTGTGTTTTTGTAGCTCGGAGGATAAGATTTAGAGTTCTAAAGACATTTGGAGCTAGGGTTCACCATTCGAAGCCAAATCTTTTGATCCAAAACTTGAGGTACGGATGTTTCACCTGTATTATATGTTTATAGCATATTTTAGTTGATTTGTGGTATTATTGATCGAATTTGAGAGTTTTTGGTTGAGAAAGCAAATCCGTGATTTTCTGCAAAAATGCTGAAATAGCCAATGTAGCTCTAGCAATTTTGAGGTCGCTCTAGCGACTTGCAAGTGACTTATGACTTCTACTGTCTTATTTTTGCTTGAGCGACCTGGGTTGATTAGTTTAATTTTTCAAAAATAAGGTATTCAACTTTAAACCAACACAATTGTGTCTCTGAATTCTGTTTTTAACCTAAGACCTACCATTGAAAAGCTTGTAGAGTATAGTTTTTATTAACGTTGGACCCATATTATTTACAAAGTATAACGTTTTAGAATTTTTAAGATTGAATCTAACTACATAGCTTTGACCACTTGAGCGACCTCTTGAAATTCAAAAAATTACTTTTCTAAAATTTAGCCCATTTCTTGTTTTTAGGTTTGTTTGTGCATACTTTTCTGGGTCTAAAATAGTCGGTTACATATTGTTTATATGGTCATGCATTGGTGATGAAGTTAGATGTTCATATGATCATGAATTGGTGATGATTACCCTGAATTGGTGTTTTCGTGATTTTGGCAGTGGAAATTCGTAAAATGTTAGTTTGGGGATGTCCCGATGGCCGGAAGCTGTTCGTGAACTTGTTACTTGGTTAGATGTAGCCTTAATTCGGTGTCTTTCTGATTCTGTCGAAGAGTGACTTTTAAAATCTTACCAAGTACGAGGAGTTCCAACGGATAGAAGGAGCCTGTAAACTCACTTGAAGTCTAGGATTAGATTAGCTCTCAGCATAGCTAGGCTAGAGTCTAAAACAATATGTATGTCTCAACATAGTTGCACGAGTTACCATTGTGGCAGAGTCTCATGTTGTGCAGGAGTTGCATCGAGTATGTTTGCATATGCCGTTTTGAGTTTATTGCATGAGTTTTAAGTTATTTATGTTTATTTGGATATGATAATGATGTGATCATGCTTTATTCAGTATTATCATAGAATCTATGTGTTCCTACTCGAGCTTCGACTTATGTTGTTATTATAAACTATTTTTAGAGGGATTAAACTCGTGCCAAGTGATTAAAGTTTTTAGAGGATTTTAATGAAGTTATGTAGCTTGATTTTTCTTATATCTATTGTTAGTTGTTTGTCAATTTAACTTTATTATTTGAAAGCTTGTGGGTCTTAGAGTTTGGACGTTGAGACTGTTCTAAAAATAACATCAATTAAGTTTAACTTTATTATTTCAGAGCTTGTGAGTTGTAGAGTTTATTTTTGAGTTGTTGGAATTTTTGAAGATAAGTAGATGTTCTTGATATTATGTTTTATATTGAGCTTTTTGAGACGTATTATATTATATTTTACTGCCCAATTCATACCCTTAAAATGCGATGTGACAGTAAAATTGTTTCCGTCCATTTCATATAGTGAACAGTTTGTTGTGCATGACACACTAAGTGACATCAGAAATACGACACCTGTGTTATTGAAGATTACATAATCTTTTGTTAACTCTCATTCGCAAATCATGAATATATATAAAAACTAGTTAGAGGGTATTTGTATAAAAATTTTAAATACTATTTTTAATTTCTTAGCAGTTATTTTTTAATTTTTATCTTATTCTCATGAAAATTTGAAAACTAATTATTTGTGTTGATAGATAAAATTTGAAAAATAAAAAAATTACGACAAAAATCTCAAAATTTATTAAAGAGAAAAAGTGTACGAAAAAACAAATTTAATTATTCTTAGTATTTTAAGGTAACCTATTGGAATTTTTATCAAAGTTTACATAATTATACTTTTTGAATTTTTGTAGATTAGACGAATGATCTTAGCCAATTGTTTTAGCAAGAAAATCATTAGCTATCAACAAAATTTATTTTCTTTAAAAGAAAATGAGGCCAAAGTTAGGAGAACTAATCTTGTGATGCGTCAATCTAGGTTGAGGAATTGAGGCTGGGGTTGGCCCTATTTTTTTTATTTGTTTGTGCTTATTTAAAAAAAGTTATGTATTAATTTTTCTTTAAATTATTGTGAATTATTATTATCTTGACTAGAGATTTTTAAAAATACAAAAATATGAACTAAATTTTAAAAATTAAAAAAAACCAAAAAAATTAAGAAATAATGCATTGGTTTTGAATTATTTTCGTCTTTAGTGAACTCTTGTAAATTTTTGGTCATAATATTTATTTTTAAATTTCTTTCGTCATCTTGACGACTCAATAATCTAAAAAAAAAATTGACTCAAAAGTAACAAATAAGAAAAAAAATTTAAATAAAAAAAATTAACTTTCATCAAATTGGGCTTGAACGACATGACTTTGGTGGGACGTAGCTAGGCATCGTCTATCGGCAATTGGGAATTAAATCATACTCATTCACACATACATTTCCATAAATGTATAATGTCACACACACCGCAACGTGATACCCCATGTTTTAAATGAGTATGGGCAAATATGTGTGCAAAATAGTTGAGGTTGCATGTGTGGAAGAATTGATTGGGAATCCCGTGTGATCCAACCAGACGCAAGGTCACATCAGCAACCAAACTTGTGACGTATTAGAACACATCACTGTGAAATATTTGTATTCTTCCCTCCCCAAGTACAACCAACCCAATCCGTCCATAAAATCAACCCATTCATAGATCCTCTCTCTATCTCTCTCTAAGTTCATATACCATGCAACACGCAATACCCTACAGAAGATGGGTTCCTCCGTCCTCCATCTCTCCCTGCCCCTCATCCGCCACAGAAAATACCAATTTGGGAGAGATGTCAGTCACAACCGCAATAAATGTGAAGAAATTGGTCGCAGAGAATGCGGTGGTAGTGATTGGGCGCCGCGGGTGTTGCATGTGCATCGTGGTGAGGCAATTGTTATTGGGGCTCGGAGTCAATCCTCCAGTTGTGTATGTTGATGACCACGAAGAGCCGGCGATAATCAAAGAGCTATCGGGAATTGTGGGTGGCCACCGTGCTGAAAAAGACGACCAAGGGCTGCAGTTTCCGGCGGTTTTTGTGCATGGAAAGTTGTTTGGTGGACTAGAAAGGGTTATGGCCACTCATATTTCCGGTGAATTGGTTCCCATATTGAAACAAGCCGGAGCTATTTGGCTTTAACTTCTGACTTAAATTATTATCTGATCACCAGCCTTTGTCCTAAAAATCTCTCCCATGTTGCTTTCCTTCTCGATAGCAATTCAGAAGCTTTCATTTCGTTAAGCTTATGATTTTTTTTTCCTTTTTCATAATACTATATGTTGTATTTGGAATTTGCAAGTGTACTGTTTCTTGACAATCTCAGCTGATTAAATCTCACATGCGATTTGTTTGTGAAGTGAGCTCTGTTTTGGTGGCGAACCATATTCTCAAACGATTTTACATGGATTAAACAATTTGGATTATCATTGTGGCCTCCAACGGGAGGAATTATTTGGCCAAATCTTTAATCTACTTGCACTGTTGACTGGATATTCATATTTTTTCACTCGCAGCCAATCCGAACAAACTCATAACCGACCAGTTAAGCCCAATTTGGCCAAATTTTAATAATAAGGGTAAAATCCATTGACCTCCCCTCAATGCAAGACCTCTTCTGAGGTTTCACAAAATTTAATAACAATTCTCTACTTTTGAAAATATTAGATTATTTGTCCATTGTCAATAATTTTAGGAAGACGCCGTTTGGTTTATAAATAAAATGACAATCTTACCCTTAACTATATACGGGTAATCTAAGACAGAAAAATGTGAACCAAATTTTATTTTGAAATTTCGAGTTGACGATTAATCTTAAAATAAGTTTTTAGTCAGCGATGAATTTTTAGATTTTTTGAGGATAAAATCCAAACAGCATGACTAAAAGATGTTCAAATGAGCAGTAACTGTCACTTTTTTTTTTCAAGGGAGGCGGTGACTGAATAAGGATATATTTTTCTTTTACTTTTGTTTTTGCTTTTTTTTTAATTTACTATTATTTTGCATATTAACCCTAATTTGTCAATATATCAATAATTTGTTATTATTTTTTTCTCGTGCAGTTATCAGAAAATGATGAAAAAATAAATTTTTAAATACTTTATTTGGTGTTCACTTACCAAGAAAGTAGTAAATCTCACACTTGAATTTTTTTCCATTACGATGTACTTTCCCGGAAAAAAAACACAATGACTAACTCTTTATGACGAAGGGATGGTTATGGAGGCCAATAGGCAAGAGAGGGATAAGGCGGAAAGCAAGGCTGTGTTAGTGGGGGCAGATAGTAAGGAAAAGAAGAGATAGAGAAATGGCAATACACATTTTGAGGGTACAAGAGGCAAGCTGTTTCGGCTCCATCAGTTGTTTCAACAAGGCAGAGTGCACAGTGGAAGCTGACATGTTACAAGTGTAGGCAACCTAGCCATAGGAGGGTGGAGTTTCGATAGGGGACACAAACACGTTGAATTATGACACCGCCATACCTTTTTATTTTGTCAAATTCTTTCCAATCTAGTTAGTTAAATTTTAAACACCTATATTATTTAGTCATTGAATATAAATTTAATCTTTAGTTGTTAATTTATTTTGACAGTGACACTCTTAAATTGAAATCCTGATCCGCCTGGGGAACTAGCCTCTCTCTCAAGTCTCAACCAGAGCAGAAGTTGAGGTATATAAAAAGTACACAGCCAATTGGTATTGGGTTTTGAGATTTTCAAAACATAGAGGGTAGAGGATTAGCACTTAAAACATCATAAATTGGTTTTGCCGGGAGTAATTTTCCAACCACAATTAAATTCTATATATTTTGAGAGAGATGTTTTGGAGAAAAATAAGTTATATAGTGAACATTTTTTTGGATCCTATTACGTTCTTGATAATGGAATATTTTAAAATTTATAAATTTTTTTAAAACTATTTTCCATCCATTTTGGTCATCTCTAGAGAGTTTAAAAAAGGAGAAATCTTGGGAATTAGACAAAAAAAAATAAAAAATGCCTCCAAATTCAAAATCAAAGACCATAATTTACTTGAGACTAGGGTGCACATCTAATGCAGGGAGAATGCTAGACCATAGCTGTATTTGTAAGCAACCAAATATCAGAAATACCCTCTCCCCGGACTATCAGTGGCTCAATAAACAGGGGTATACGATACATCAACCCACACAGTGCCTCCTAGCTTTCTTTAAAGCGCCGAAAACCTCTGGCACTGCCTTTTCCCTCCCCAATTTTAAACGCACGCTGCTACTCTCACCCAAAGCATACATACATATATTCCCTATC
The DNA here is from genome assembly GCA_019985065.2 of Arctostaphylos glauca. Taxonomy (NCBI): domain Eukaryota; kingdom Viridiplantae; phylum Streptophyta; class Magnoliopsida; order Ericales; family Ericaceae; genus Arctostaphylos; species Arctostaphylos glauca. The sequence goes on along the minus strand of JAHSPW020000001.1, from coordinate 14,419,436 downwards.
TCTGTAAAAGCAATAGTAAAGCAGGATCCAAGACCAAGAACGCGACCGATATCATGTTGAGGTTATTCTCCAGAGGCTCTGGTGACTCTCCTCAGCCTTCGGCGGAGGCTTCTCCGTCATCGGCCTCGCCGGTGTCTACCACTGGACCGGCGCGCCCTATTCGTCTGGTGTACTGCGACGAGAAGGGGAAGTTCCGGATGGATCCGGAGGCCGTTGCCACGCTTCAGCTCGTCAAAGAGCCAGTCGGCGTCGTCTCTGTCTGCGGCCGCGCTCGCCAGGGCAAGAGCTTCGTATTGAATCAGGTTTGAGATAAATTGAGATAAAAAACTGATGTATTCTATTAATTCGCAATCTAGGGTTTGCAAATCCCTATTTTTGGTGTGGAAATTGAGGTATAGAGTTCGTTGCTTTCATTCTTTTTGTTACGAAGGGTTGGTGTGTCCAAAGGACTACACATTGGAATGAGTATTTTGGAAGAAGGAAAACCAACAATCCTTTATTAAATTGTCTTTAACAATGCGACCAATCGGAGAGTAGAAGTGGCAGTGGCGATTTGTGGATTGTTTTCACTTGATTTTGTTTTATATCGTTCTCCCTGAATGAAAAGCAGTGTATCTACTAGCTGTTTCGATTTCTGTTCGAATATCTGCACAAAATTTCTATTGTTGCTTCTTTGTGTGACAAAAATATTGAGCGCAAGGGTGATACCATCAAGTAGGAAAAATGCAAATGGCATCATTGTCTTCCACTGACCCAACATTCAGTAGTATGTACTGCACTGTCCTATCTTCTATTCTTTGGTGATACTATCTCGTGGTATAAGTGCCGTTGTACCAAATGTTTGCTCCGTAATCACTGTGTTTTATGTATTCAAAGTATTACTTAGAACTTAGAAGTGACGTCTTCCAGACAATTTGACATCCTGGCCACTGTTCTTCATCGTTTTAGGCTTTTAGCGTTGCTACTTTAGTTTCAGTTTGTTGGTTTGTAACCCATCCATGGTAAGTCTCATTCATCCCTGCTAGTGGAAGCACACAAAATAAACATGGACTCTCAGAAAAGAGAAATCTTCAAACCAGAAGTTTTACACGCTTCATGGGTGAGATCTAATCAATTGCAAAAATGGAGAGATCACACAATTGGGGAACAAGAAATACACAAAATCCACCAATACGATACCCCCGAAGACATATATACTTCCCTACTCACATCGTTGTCCCTAAGCCATACTAGTTCAATGCTTATATATGTCCCCTACTCACATTTCATCTTTCACTCTGCTCTCCATTCGCCAAGACCCTCACCTTTGGGATATTGCATGAATTAGGCGGCTTAGGGGAGAAAACAATTTCACCAACTTGCCATCTTTCTTCTGCATTACAAAAGCTCGTGCGGTGCCAGAAAGAATTCTAGCCTCTCCCGAAATCTTAAATCACCCAAAATTGACAAGCAGTACTTGTCTCCCTCATGGATAGGCTTGTACCTACAATGCCGTAATTCATTTATGCTTAGTTGACGCAATCTGGAGCTTTTGCTCAAGGAGTTGTAAATTGGTAGCTCCGAGTGCGACTTATATGCATTGTTAATGTGTAGTGGTATCTCTATGGTATTCATATTTGCTTCTTTTACCATTTAGTATTTTCCATATTAAATAACAAGAAGCAGGTGTATACACTGTTGTTAATTGGCTCTCGCCTCTCTATAGTACCCATGTTTGCTTTTTTGACGAATCAATAAATTGAATATTGCATGATAAACGCATGCGTCTACATTAGTGCTTTAACTTAAAGTGATGCTTTCATTTCTGTTCTTTAGCTTCTTGGAAGGAGTAGTGGATTTCAAGTTGCATCGACTCATCGGCCTTGTACAAAGGGGCTTTGGTTGTGGAGTGCACCCATAAGGAGAATTGCCCTCGATGGAACTGAATACAACCTTTTACTGTTAGATAGTGAAGGAATTGATGCGTATGATCAAACGGTACGTTATTTTTCTTGTACAACTACAAGAATAAGCTGTAATTTCCCTTATTTGTCTAGAAGAACTGTGCCATATCTGTTTCTTATTATCATACTCTTATAACTCACGCTTGATACCTAATCACATATTTTACATTTTTGCATACTGCAGTCCATTTTTCATTTTGCTTGATATTATCATTTATCGTTGCTTAGGTTTATTTTGCTCCAGACATTATGTATTGATATAATCTTATTTGCTCTTGTTTCTTCTTTTTATTTACTTTTGTTTGTGCACAACAGGGAACATATAGCACACAGATATTCTCCTTAGCTGTGCTCTTATCAAGCATGTTCATATATAACCAGGTTAGAAAGACAGCCCGGGTTCTTTTCCTTTTGAGACAACACTGATAGTCCTCTCTCTCTCTCTCTCTCTCTCTCTCTCAAGTTGTAATCTGATGAATCTTTTGTTCTTACAAGCAGCTTCGATATTGTAATGTTTGTAATCTGGTTGGATCTACTATTTCATTGACCACTTAATCTGATATTTACGTTATCCTGTTGATTTAGATGGGTGGTATTGATGAAGCAGCCCTGGATCGCTTGTCGCTTGTTACTGAAATGACTAAACATATTCGTGTTAGAGCCTCTGGAGGACGGACTACTGCTTCTGAGCTTGGGCAGTTCTCCCCAATCTTTGTTTGGCTTTTGAGGGTAATCTTGGGTTGATATTTGATAGATTTGTATCTTTTTGTTGCTATTGGACATGTTACTGTCGTGTCTGCTATTACTTTGTTTGTGTATATCTATTGTTGATGCCTTTGACAGACTTGCATGCCTGTTCTATTCAATAGGTGCCGACCTCTTAATATGATTTATTCACGTGCAGGACTTCTATTTGGACTTGGTTGAGGATGATAGGAAAATAACACCCCGTGACTACCTAGAGCTAGCTTTGAGGCCAGTTCAAGGCAGTGGAAGAGATATGGCTGCTAAAAATGAGGTTTTTGTCTCTCTGTACTGCCTCTGGTGATATAATTGCTAAGTTGTTAATAAGTGAAAGCCCACACGGCTACAATTGCTTATAGGTTATTACTGATTCCAAGATTTCAATGTATGGTGATGTTCCTCCTTTTCTTTGACCATTTGATGTAATAATTCTGCCTTGCTGCTACTTCCAAGTGGATGTACTAATCATGCTGTAATAATGATTAATAGATCCGTGAGTCCATTCGGGCTCTTTTCCCGGACAGAGAATGCTTCACCCTTGTGCGGCCTCTGAGCAATGAAAATGAACTCCAGCGACTTGACCAAATTCATGTGAGTATATCGTTTGTGTAAGATACATTCTAGTATTACTATGTTGGTTTTGGATATCGTTATGATGGTTATAAAAGCTGTCCTCTTTGTGTATTGGTGCAGTTGGACAAATTAAGACCGGAATTTAGATCTGGTCTGGATGCTTTGACAAAGTTCGTGTTTGAGAGGACCAGGCCCAAGCAAGTAGGGGCAACAGTAATGACAGGACCCCTTCTTGCTCGTATTACTCAGTCTTTTCTGGATGCAATCAATAATGGTGCAGTGCCTACAATAGCCTCCTCATGGCAGGTGATTTCCTAGTCTCATTGTTAATTCCATGATTTTGTTTGTGATTTTTGTGAAGTTCTTGGTTTACAGAAATTTGTATCCCTTTTGTCACTCTATACTATCCACATTTTGGTGTGATTAAAAATTCTACTAACATTATCTTTGATATTGGGGCTATCAAACACTGTAAAAGCTTTTTGTTATTCTTTTTGTTACAATTGAAGCTGGAGGCCGTAACAGTTACGTTTGTTATTAATGCTGTTGTACTAGCTTGTAGCATAATGTTTAGGATTTCAAATTTTAATGTTTAGGATTTCAAATTTTACTTTCATTTAATCTCTTACATTGACGAAGTGAGCTTGTTAGCACAAGCAGATACACTGTTGCAAAAACTATAAAGAAGCACAAACACTTTTGTGGGGGATGCATGTCCTGTTGAACACCCGTGTCGCTGTGAAGTAGAACACTTCTAGGAGGTCGCCGTATCTGTGTCAAATGCTCAAGGACACATGCAACGCCCATTAGATTGTAATATTCTTTATGTTGGCACACGCCACACGCCCAGACACGACGTGGTGACTTTTGTAAATTTTAATAGTTTTTTGGAGGTAGATATTTATAATTTTTAAAAGATTGAGCTGAAGTTGTAGTACATTAATTTTTTATGGATGTAGGTATATGCCATCCGTTTGATAATGCATTCGATAGAAGCCATAACAAAAATGTTTACTGGTTTTAATGTAGGTATGCATAATTGAAGAATTTATTAAAAAAATGCCATTTCCCCCGTCGTCTCCGTGTCCCTGTTTCTTAAGAATTGTTGTGTCCCATGTCCGTGTCCGCGCTATATAGCCGTGTCGTTCATGGACCCTCCTTGGACACATCTAAAAGTATCTCCCTCAGCACTTCTTAAATGTGTGTTAATTCGCAAATTAAATTCACAGTATTGGAAGAGCCATTCTTTTGTTTTGATGATCAACTGGATTGGAAATAGTCTTATCCTATGATTATGAACTTTGGAAGAACATACTGTATGTTACTTGGTTGTCTCTCTTCAACAAGAAATTGTTGGATGAAAGTACCAAAAACTTTTTTGGGTCTCATGGGTGCCACTCCTGGAGGATCTATAGAAGGATGCGAAAATAGATTTCATGAGGCAGGTTTCACTTTGATTTTGTATGTACGTACTATCTGATCACCACAAGTATACTCTCTATTTGTGTATTCATTGTAGTCCTGTTTGCTGTGGATACACCTTTGTGGGAATGTGTACTACTGACATAATTTTGGCGAGGACATGCCACATGATGTAGTGGTGTTTTTATTGACAAGAGTCATGTTGATAATATATGTGCTATTCAGCTTAGCTGGACAATCTTTCTGATCAGGCATTATATTTGGTATGTGAAACTGAGATTAAGTGGGTGGCGAGATAGTTCTTTACTTGTAGGAAATAGGTAATGTTGATTTTCTACTATTATGTTGTCTGACAGATGTCACTGCTTAATTTAATTTGTTGGTATGTTTACGTTAAGAGATTTCATGCAGTCACTAATCACACATTCACATTCTGTTGTAATTTTGGTAGTATCCTTTTATAGATTTTTATTTTATTGATACACATCATTGGAAAGGATTTTACTTAATTACTACTATGAAAAAATATTTCAATATTGAACAAGAAATAAGTGGTGACTATGTGCACTGTGATCTAGCTACATTTATTGAGTATGTGAGTTCTGTTCAAATGATACTTTATTCTCAAGATAGATTTAATATGAGGAACCCAATATTAGTTGAAGCCTTGGAGGCACTCACTGAGGGAAATGATGCTTGTCTTCTTGTTTTTTTCACGCACCATTTGGCTATTGAAAATATTGCTTTGAACTTTTGCAAAGCAAGGTATGTGCTTCTTGAGCAAAGATTGTATTATGGGTACTGAATGTATGGGAAAATTTCCCTTGAGGTTTGAATTTCTCCTGTTTTACAGAGTGTTGAAGAAGCGGAGTGTCAAAGAGCTTATGATTTAGCAACTGAGGTCTATATGGCTGCTTTTGACAGATCAAAACCCCCTGAGGAAGTGAGTGTATCTTTCGTCCTGCCAGTTTTTGGATTTTATTGCTTTCTGATTTTGTGTTGGTTGTAGGTTGCACTAAGGGAAGCACATGATGAAGCAGTTCAAAAATCGACGGCTGCATTCAATGATAGTGCTGTAGGGGCTGGTTTAACAAGGCAGAAATACGAAAAGCGTCTCCAAAACTTCTTAAAGAAGGCATTTGAGGTATTCTTTGTTTTCTTTTTCTTTTCTGTTTCTTATTAGGTGTTTCATGTTCTGAACCACGATTTCTTCGGTCCATACTGCGTTTCTTAGCACTAGTTATAAGCATAGTTTGAAATGTCAGTGACACGTAATGGTATCGGTCGAAACGTAATGATATAAATTAAGTACTGACTCCTGTTATTGGTCGATATTGTGGTGTGAACGAAAATCGCATAATGGTGGTAAGGGACTGTTATTGACAAGAAATGTACAAAATTAACTACTTGCAGGTTTTGATTCTGCCAAAACGAAGGAAAGGGTAAAAAAATAACTTTTCACCTTGAAATCTACTTTATTGGCTTGATTTTAGCTACCCAGCTCACTATCCTTCGTCCTATGGTTTTAATCTTATGTTTTCATACTCCTAGCCGGTTCACCAAGGAGAGGAACAAACATAGGATGGTGACACGCCATGGTCTAGTTATGTATTTCCTATGAATTCTAGTGGATGGATGAAGGTAGCAGCAGCAGTAGTAATCAAGCTCAATCTAATTTCTAAAAGCTCCACGCCATCTTTTGGGTCATGTACTTTTCTATTAGTAGTTAGTATCCTGTCATCTGAGACACTAGACGAAATTAATTTTCGTAGTTTGTAATATGTAATTTAATGTTTGTACCCTATTTGTTCAACGATATGTTTTTGCATTGTTAGAAATTAGAATGTATGAGTTTGGAATTTTCAATTTTCGTTTTTACAATCATTACATTATATAATCAAAATTGTAAATTATAATGTTCTTGAAATTACAAAAGAAAAAATCTTCATTAATCTAGCATAATAGCATATGACATTTGCCCTTATAATGCTTTGTGATATGCAAACTTCTTCAAAATAACATTAATTTTAGACTAAATTATTTTCAAAACTACTTAAAGTTTAACTAAAAAATATGAATTATATAGCATAAGACATAAAAATTAAAGAAAAAATAGCCAAACATCATTTCAAACCTTAACCAAATATGATTCTGCAAAAAAAAAAAAAAAAAAAGTAGTTATCTATCATTTTTTCTACGTGTTTGAATTTAAAAAAAAAATCCATCTTTGTAATTGCTATCATTACGCTCATTACGTTACGACTGACACATCCGGAAACTGCATTATTGCGAACTATGGTTATAACTTATAAGTAGTTCTTTTCGTTTAGCATCTGAATAAACTTTGATGATGGTATAGTGTCCACTTACTTTGACATAATTATTAGAAGAATCAAGTCTTGACATTGATGGATGTACTCTATGTCTAAGTCACAAGTTCGCCAAGTGGGTGCAGGAGCACAAAAGTGTCGACTTTGAAAATGACCAAGATCCGGAGCACCATTAAAGCGTCAATACTTGATAAGAAATCAGTGATTATGCTTTTTCCTCCCACCTAAGATGGTGCTTGTTCCACTCTCACTAAGTTTTTTTTTTGTTGACCTATTAATGACTTTTTAGAAGTGTGTGACAATGTGGAAGTTGGTTAGCGTCCATAATGGGTAACACTACTTCCATGTGCACATACAATAATTGCAACATGTATAATTTCTATTAGAAAATGCAACTTTTGCACATCATATAAGAAAGCGCAACTTTTGTACACGGATTGCAATTTGGAAATATTGGACTCACAAATTTAAGCTGGAATTTCATAAGAACTGAAAGCGCAATTTGGGAGTGCACACAATAGCCTATAACCACGGATGATTGTGACTTAGCTCTGTGTTACTCGGACTTGGGTATGGTTGTCAGATTGCACATTCTAGATGTTGGACTCACTAGTATTCATAATTTTTTGTGTGGACTCGGCAAAAAAAAATGGTGGGGATACGGCACATGTTATGCCCTTTTTTTTAGATTTTTCATTACAACATCGAGCATGTCAATGAAATTTGTAGTTTCCAGTTGCCGTTAATATGATGAGTTAATACTAAAAAGTTTGCCCCATCCATGGTTTAGCCCTCTATTTATATGTGAGCCTGTTAAACAACTAGTTTAGTTTTACGGCTAAGAAAATTGTTCTATCAGCGGCCAAATGTTTTATTTTATTTGGTGGTTGAGCTTGTTTACAACTTATCTTTCTACTTCTTTACCAGAACTTTAACCCAGAAGTCGGAATTGTCATGTCTGACACAGGTTCGACTCAGTGTTGGTGTTGTGTCAACTTGGGTAGGATGCCTTAACTGGAGTGTTGATGTAACATAGGACGTCCTAGTTATCTTGATAATATAGGATGTACTTGCGTAGCAATATATAATTCTTACATTCTTCTGGTATTGTTCTAAGCATACTAGATTGCAAATCAGTGAAGTTGCTAGTTCATATTTTTGGGAGCTGTGAGCAATGGAGTTACAGATTATGATGTTAGAGCTTAGTTGCAGGATCCGCTTATAGGGTGGCGAAGTCACCTAGGAACCAAGCTCCCACGCTCCCAAGTCAAATCTTCTGGGAACCCTGCTCCCATCGAAAAGGGAGCACATTGTGAACTGTGATAGAGCCTCTCAAGAGTATGGAAAAATACGAGCTAACTAGCAAGCGAAAATATGAAGTATACGTAAGATTCTAGCAAAATAACAGTTCAAATTTTCTCAAGTATGTAGTATAAACATTATATGTACTTGTGTTTACTAACTAATCATTTTCTCTTGACACCAATAACTAATATTTGTTAGCATGTACACTAGAACTAATACTAGATTTTAAAAGTATGTTTATATTTTATTTTTTATTCTAGATATGTATGTATACTCCTATTGGTGCTCCTAATCTTAGATTCTTCTATATTCTCTCTCTCACTCTCACTGCTTCCTCGTCACGAGGGTTAGAGGCGTTCCTAGCTTGGAAAGTAGTTTTAGTTTTCTTTGGGCATAAGAAAAAAATAAAAATCTGTCACCATGCATGAGCTGTTTATTCAGGGTCTTATACCTTTTTACTCTTGTAAATATATTGATTAGGTCCATTCAACAAGTTGCTAATTATCCCCCTTTAATCTGACAGTTGCATGTGGCACTGATTTGGATTTGCTACTGATGCAGGACTACAAAAGGGATGCTTTTAGAGAGGCATACTTGCAATGTTCGAATGCTATCCAGAACATGGAAAAGGAACTAAGAACAGCTTGTCATGCTCCTGATGCAAAAATAGATCGTGTTCTTAAGGTAACATATACTGTCCTGGTTATTGTTGCTCTTTATTTTTCTCAGGTGTCTGATGATTTTTTATAGGATTTTTGAAAGAAACGTATAGTCCTGTCTTTTTGAAGTACTTTTTCCAGGTTATTTCTTATTCTTTTTTTCAATTTGAAGATGCTATGCACTCAACGTTATCCAGTCGTCTTTCAGTTTAGTTATTCTGAGATTAAAGTACATCTTCTTGATGTTGATTTTCAATTTAGTTTGAAAGGTTTGTGAAAACATAGTAGTTTTGGTGTCGAACTTATCAACTTCAAGCATTTTTGGCTCATTGACGGACTATGATTAAACACGGGAAATTTGACCAGTGTTAATGTTCATGGTTACAGTTGATGCTTATTTGTTATATGGTCATGGAAATTCAAGTAGTGGTAACTTCATCAGTGATAGATGTTATAAAAAGGACATGATGCACAGGATTCCTTGCACTTCTAGTTGCAAGGGATTGTGCTGTAAGCATGTGCGTTTTTTTTCTTCTGAATTTATAACAATCAATTGCTAGATATCCTTCTGGAATGAGTTACTGGACATTAACTCTGCTTACAGTAGTAGGGTTTGTATTATTAATAGGTGCAATGATTTGGCATGTTTTTGAGCCTTGGAATATGATATGCTTGTGACGCTGCTATGCAGATTCTTGACGATCTTGTATCCAAATATGAAGCATCGCCACATGGTCCAGAAAAATGGCGGAAACTGGCTGGATTCTTGAAACAGAGGTTTGTATCAGCTGTCTTTATTCAAAAATCTGCTTTTGAATCTTGCTTATTAACCACAATTTTTATCCCCCCAGTTTGGAAGGTCCAGTTGTAGATCTCATCAAGAAGCAAATAGACCATATCGGGTCAGAGAAGAGTTCGCTCATGCTTAAATGCCGCACTATTGAAGACAAGATGGGATTGCTCAACAAGCAACTGGAAGCTAGTGAAAAGTACAAATCTGAGTATTTAAAGCGTTACGAGGATACTATAAATGACAAGAAGAAGCTTGCCGATGATTACATGAGTCGGATAGCGAGTTTACAGAGTAAATGTAGCTCGCTAGAGGAGAGGTGTTCTAGCTTGTCGAAAACATTAGATTCGGTAAGGCAGGAGTCTGGGGATTGGAAAAGAAAATATGAACAGGTTCTTGCCAAACAAAAGGCAGAAGAAGATCAGGCAAGCTCAGAAATAGCAACTCTCAAGTCCAGGAGCAGTGCTGCAGAGGCAAGGTTGGCTGCTGCCAGGGAACAATCTCAGTCTGCTCAAGAGGAGGCAGAGGAGTGGAAACGGAAGTATGATATTGCTTTTAGGGAAGCAAAAGCTGCTTTAGAGAAGGCAGCGGTCGTTCAAGAACGGTCAAGTAAGCAAACACAGCTGAGGGAAGATGCCTTGAGAGCAGAATTTTCCAGTACCTTAACTGAGAAGGTGCGCTCTCTCTCTCTCTCTCTCTCTCTCTCTCTTGTTTGTCTAAATTTTAACGTGGATTATATTTTTGGGCAATTTGTTGTTTTATTTGTTTATTTATGTGTTTTGTTATATATATTTGTATATAATGGACATTGCGGTGGGATATATTTTAACACTAAAAAATGGGGTGTAAAAATATGTAAATATGTTAAATTTGGTCTGTATAATTTTTGTCCCCCCCATAGATTATCCTGGCCCACCTTTGTGCCCTATAAAGTATGTTTGGAGCATTTCTGGATGCCAGAAGTATTTATGTTTTCTTTGATGTGATCTGCAGGAACATGAATTGAAGGATAAGGCTGGTAAGATTGAATATGCAGAGCAGCGTTTGACGACTTTGAGTTTGGAATTGAAGGTGAGTTTTTGGGGGTGTTTTGACTGCATCTAAAAAATATATATTACAATATGGACATGCTTATCACTTTCGCTTGACACACCATGATGGTAGCAATCACAAACCGATCACTCTACTTATAAGGCCCCTAATATATGAATATGGCCCCTCAACCTTTGCAAAATTCTGATAAGATATGAATCCCTATAAAATGTTACCAATGTCTCAAAAGTTTAAGCTGCTAGGAACAATTTATATCAAGCTATTTAACACCCTTCCTCAAGTACAACCTCATGTTGCAAGTGGAGATGGAAATACCCATAGAATAAGCGAGAAATAATATGAAGGGGAGAAGCAGAAAGCAAATGGAGAAGAGGGACTTGAAACCCAAGACCTCTTCTAACCTGAGCTCAGATGCCATGTTACTTTTTAGAGAGAGAAGCGATATCTATTGTCCTACAAAGGAAAGGTTAATCTTATGAGAGAAATGATGAAGCTATGAACGCTTACGAAGGCCAAAAGACTAGACCACTCTTGCTATAAAAGATAAATAACAAAATAAGAACACTACATTCACGATAAATAATATGATATACTTTATGTAGACTAGCTGCCTTAGTCTTAAAAATTCTTTAATTGACGTTCTACTTAATTTCTTTATAAATTGCGGGTGACAGTATCATTTTCAGTTCAGTTGATTAAAAAATATGTCAATGCCACTTATTGTTTTCCAGTTATAAAAGAACATAAAGGTAGAATGCTATTTAGGTAAATTACCAGAACCAGTGAAATGGTTGTAGTTTTGTTGACCTTTCTTGCCGTTCTTTTCTTAGGCCTATGTACGGCTTTTATTTTGAGAAGCCCATTTTTTGCTTATCTTGCCCCCCCTAAAGAATAATTTCCAGCTTGATCCCAATTTGATATGATAATTGCTTCCTATTTTTTCGATTGCATGATAGTTTGAGTAGCAAATATTTTGTGGAGTGTTGCAGTGTGTTAATGCTTGTGGTTTGTGGTATTTAGTCGTTTGTGGTAAATTTTGGATAGAAAACCTTGTAGAAAGTAGTACATGGGTTTTCAGAAAAATTTACCATTGACCCACTTAATGAACTTCAGTAGGCTAATTAGAGTAGTGGTATCACAAGGAAGAAAATCCCAGGTAGCTTGTGCTGCATATTAGCAAATTAGGTAGTTCTTGCGCATACATTCGTTATTTACGTGTCAATAAAATGTATACCCTGTTGATGGTGTTTAATTGTGCTCTGTCCTCATCAAAGGCTGCTGAGTCAAAGATAAAGAACTATGATTCAGAAATTTCAACTTTGAAGCTTGAAATCAAGGAATTAGCTGAAAAGTTAGAAGCTGCAAACGTGATGGCTCAATCATTTGAACGAGAAGCCAGGATACTGGAACAGGAAAAACTCCATTTGGAGCAAAAATACCAATCGGAATTCAACAGATTTGAGGAAGTCCAAGACAGGTGTAGGAATGCAGAGAGAGAAGCCAAAAGAGCAACTGAGTTAGCTGATAAAGCACGAGCGGAAGCAGTCACTTCTCAAAAGGAAAAAACAGAGATTCAGCGAATTGCAATGGAAAGATTAGCCCAAATCGAAAGATCTGAAAGGCATGTTGAAAGTCTAGAACGGCAGAAAGCTGACTTGGCAAACGAAGCAGAAAGATATCGGGCTGCGGAGGCAGATGCTGTTTCCAAAGTCTTGATCTTAGAAGCAAGGGTCGAAGAAAGAGAGAAAGAGATAGAGTCGCTTTTACAATCTAACAACGAACAGAGGCTTAGTACTGTTCATGTACTTGAGAGTCTATTAGAGACAGAGCGTGCGGCACGTGCGGAAGCAAATAACAGGGCAGAAGCGCTCTCAGTTCAGTTACAAGCGACGCAAGGGAAACTAGACTCGCTCCAGCAGAAGTTGACCCAGGTTCGACTCAATGAGTCAGCGTTAGATGGCAAGCTGAAAACAGCTTCTCATGGGAAACGGGTGAGAGTTGAGGATTATGAAGCGGGGGTTGAGTCTGTTCAGGATATGGACACTAATGACAGAGTAAAGAGAGGGAATAAGAGATCGAAGAGCATGACTAGCCCTTTCAAAATTGTGCATCCGGAAGATGGGGGTTCAGTTTTTAAGGGGGATGATGAGGATAATAACAGCCAGCGGACCAATTCGGAGGATTATACGAAGTTCACTGTTCATAAACTGAAGCAGGAACTTACAAGCCATAATTTTGGTGCTGAGTTGCTTCAGTTGAAGAATCCCAACAAGAAGGATATTGTTTCTCTGTATGAAAAATATGTTCTTCAGAAATCGTAACATTTGAAATAGTTTGGAATGGATTGATTGCTAGCTAATGGATGCCGGAGTCCCAAAACGCGAGTTAGTTGTTTGTTAAAATCGATTATTGGTGTGGAGCTTTCGAGTTATTTTGGTGTAATTAGAACTAGCGCCAGCTGCTAGCTTCAAGAACTCATATAGTTATGATATATTTGGTGTTGGTTGTTTTTGTTTTTGAACTTTTCTGGGAGGGGTGTATTTTTTGTTTGGGGAATCTTTGCTTTTGGAGTTATTTTGAGTGAAATCCTTATTTTGTGTGTGATTTGATGCCTACTTAACGGCTTTATGCATGTCCCTCCAAAGCTTGTGTTAGATTGGAGATGTTGAATTGGTCGTATAGCTTGATAAAAAAAAGTTGAATTTCCACTTGAGGATTTGTGTACTCCCGTTGTGATTGAAGAAGATGACACCGTTTTGGCCTTGCATCAAGTTGCCAGCCTCTCACAGCTTCACTCCTGTTTGGATGCAACTTTGCAGTTTGCATTACCTAAGTCATTTGTTCAACTCTGTTGTATAGAAAACCAGTTAACAAATACACTTTGTGGGCCACGATAACAAATCAACGGGTCATGGTCAATGGAACACTTCTCTACAGTTGAGTCACACCGGCTAAATTTTCCAAATAATGCATTCCCTTGTCAGTGGAATTTAAAAAAAAAAAAAAAATGTTGGTTTTGAGCCCGAACTTAGACCCTAGGGACAAAGCAATCCCAAAAATTTCTGTTGAGTCAGTCGAGATAAAAAAGGTGCATGCATTCTTAATTCTTTACAGGACTTGCTGAGTTGCTCTTTGTTCTACAGTCAAATTAAGAATCATTGAGCCTGTAAAAAAATCTATACTCATTTGGATCTGATCTAGAAGAAGACTCATTAGGCCAAGTTTGCCTTTTGTGTCTCCTACACTACTCCTTCCAATGGCTGAAGAAACAGAGATAGAATCATTGAAGCATAGTGCTGGGGCAATGTAGCATCAGTTAGATCTCATAATGACCACTATTCAGGGTTTTGGAAATGCATTGCCTGTTGTCACCCAACAAGATCCCCAGAATCTTATTTCCAAAGTTGGGGAAGGACCCGATGGTTTCTAATGTCACCTTGTCCGAGAAGGAGCACTAGTTGTCGATTTCAATGTTGGGACATAGTTATCTAACATGAAAGCCAAAATAGAAAAGATAGAAAGGTCCATGCAGAAATTCAAAACAACAGCCGTTATGTCTATAGATGTCGCTAATATGTGTGTTTCCAAAGGCACGATTGCCGGAGCACTTCAAATTCCCCCATTTTGATAGATACGATGGTATTGAGGATCCCAAGGGGTCTTGCAATTGGCTATGTCAGCACTATGGTTCCAATGGGGGTTGAGACGGATGCTATGGCTCAAATGTTCCACCATACTCTGAGCAAAGCAGAAAAATTGGGTTGATATTCGGGCAGCGTTTGTTACCTAGTATTCCTATAACACCCAACTCCGAATGTCAACCAAAGAACTTGAGGCCTCCAAATGTCAAACAAAGAACTTGAGTCCACGAGAATAGACTCAAAAGAAACCTTGACCAATTTTGTGTAACAATGGTGAGCCAAGGCAACCAAGATAGTTGACAGCCTGTTTGAAAAGGATCAAAATCAGAAGGTGATAAAAATCTTCAGTAGACCTACTCTCGGCATTTGATCTCCCTCCTCCTCTTTGGTTTTGAAGCCTTCTTTAACTGGCATGCACGACGGCTTAATTGACAAAGTAGAAGCAAACCCCATAGCAAACAAACGGTGTTCTGGAACTAACAGTACACTGTACGGAGGAGACAACTACAAGTACGGAGGGACAAGCAGTGGTCCCCCAAACAATACCACTTGAAGAACCAGAATTAGCACCATCACATGTCAACCAACCAGTTTAGACCTTCGCCTAAAACTTTCACCAATATAGGTGTTCCTCGCTCAACAATCTCTGGAGAGACTTATCAAGCATAGAGTGGTAAAACCACTAAACCCAACCCCATTACCAAATCCTCTATCTCCCATGATGCATGCTTTATATTCTTCTTGATTGTTTGTCACCTCAATATTGAGCCTGAAGGATAATGAAATGTGTGCTTTGTCGAGGGATATTAGCAAGATGCCAATGCCGTACCCCTTCTGATTGGATGCACAATCGAAATAAAGCACCCATACATCACTTGACACTGTCATCAAATCCTCATTTGGAAACTCAAACTTTGCTTCTGCATCTTTCTCGATCAGGTGATCCGCCAAAAAATTTATAACTGCTCTTGCTTTCACTGACTTTCGCATCACATATCTTAGATTGAATTCTGCTAGTAGGAGCAACCAATGTGCTAGTGTACGAGTTAATGTGAGTTTCTCAAACAGATTTTTGAGAGGATCCATTCAAGAGATCAACACCACTTAATATGCTAGCATGTAGTGCCGCAACTTCTTTGATGCTCAAACCAAGGCCCAACACATCTTTTCTAAAAGTGTTTACCGCTCTTCGCTATGACCATCTTCTTACTGAAATAGTAAGACTTTCTTTTTTGATCCGTTTTCTCCTTCCAACATACATTCCATCGAGGTTCTTGTTATCGAGAGATAAAGAATCAATGGTTTGTCCAGTGTTTGGGGCATCAGGATTGGTAGATTTTATAAGTACCTCTTGACTGCATCAAAAGCTTCTTGACATTGATCATCCCATCAGAATGGGGTATTCTTCCTCAACAATTGGAGCAAAGGTTCGCATGTGGAGGTTAACTTGGCAATAAATCTGTTGATGAATTAGGTTTTTGCTAAGGAAATCTTAGACTTCTTTCTCGGTTTGGGACGATTCCATTTCTAAGATAGCATTGACCTTGGAAGTATTCACTTTTATTCCTCTCGTAGTGATCATGAACCCTAACATCTTGCTGACGGTCACCCTAAAGGCACATTTCTGAGGATTCAAATGCATTTTGTACCTCTTGATTGTCTAAAATAATTTGCGTAATGACATTGTGTGCTTGACTCTCTCCTTAGTCTTGACAATCATATTGTTAACATAGACTTCAGCTTCCTTGTGGATCATGTTCGTGCAACAAAGTCGTAGAGGCGTGCTGATATGTAGACCTTGCATTCTTTAACCATAACGGCAGTACCTGATAGAAGTAAGTCCCCTATTCTGTGATGAAGGTCGTTTTCTCTCAATCGTCATGGGCTAGATCTAGTTGTAACTCAAAAATTCATCCATGAAACATAGCAATGTGTGGCCGACTGTGTTATCGACTAGGGCGTCATTGTGTGGTAATGAAAAGTCATCATTTGGATCTGCTTTGTTCAGATCTATGAAGTTAACACAAACCTTGATTGTGCCATCCTATTCTAGGACAAACACGATGTTGGCAACCCATTTTGAATACTCCATAACCACGAGAAAACCTATGTTGATCTGCTTTGAGATTTCTTTTTCGATTTTCAAAACCCAGTCAGGCTAGAGTCTTCTCAGTTTTTACTTGATAGGTTTAGCATCAGGGAAGAGCGTGATTTGGTGCTAAACTATCTCAGAGTTAATCCCAAGCATGTTCTCATGGGACCAAACAAAATTTTCTACAAATTCTAGTAGGAAATTGATTAAAGTTTCTCTCTCAGGGAGAGACAACAGAGAGCCAATTTGGACCGTTTGGAGATCTATTTAAATTTATTAACATTAGTCCTTCCATTACAGGTTGGGCGTACTTTTTATTTTTATTTTTTTGGTCAAAAAATTTAATTCGCTAGAATGTTCCCCTCTAGATTGTCAAAAATAATCTTTTGGATGCAACAATTAATATCAGGCTCAATTAAGTATTTTCTTGAGAAAACCTTCTTTTTTTTCAGAAAACCTTCTTTTTTTCAAATAATCTCGGAGAGAGGTTTTCTTCACAAAACTATCATTACTCTTCTTTTTCAAAACACATATGAAACTCCCCCTTCTCTTCCCCACTTCAAAGCAAGGTGATCTCTTCCTTCAAGGCTGGGGGTCCTATTTTATAGGCCCCAAAGTCCTCAAAATTGTGCAAGGATATTTTTTGACTCTGCAACAGTTGGACTAACGCACACCATTCCATAAATATTGTAATGTGAAACTCCATGAATTGGCGCATGCTAGTTCTCTGCAACAAGCTACCAAAGCCTAACATGACCCTAGACTTCATTTGAGGATAATAGTGTCCTTTATTATCATTGGAATGTCCAATCGTTGCTTTCAGAGATTCGTCAGGATCCCAATTGAAATGTTTACATCGGGGCTGAACTCTTAATTCTGTAACGATCAAGAAATCGTTGTCATTGTCTTGATTGGAGTCAGTAAGGTGGGTTACTATCCTCTCTAGGGATGAAAATTTATACCGAACTAATGGTTATCTGAATCGAACTGCTTAATTTTTTTCGAATCGCAACCATTTTTTTCCCGTTGGTATATATGGGGATGGCAGGAACGGATGAACCTGTTCGGGTTTGATTTGGTCATGATTTAGATAAATAACCGAACCGGTCTCTAAATTCAACCATTTTTTCGAACCTAACTAATTAACAGAATTCAAAACGACATTGCTTTATACTCTTACATTTCTCGCTGGTGACCTTAAAAACATGCTTTAAATACATTGAATGGTTCGGATCGTTAAAATTTAATTAGAAATGAAGAATTTAAATGTTGGTCTAATATTGGTCTAAAAACGTATTGGTCTCTTTATCCTTTCCCATATATGTATATATATATATATATATATGTATGTATGTATGTATGTATGTATTGTATGTATATGTGTGTGTCTATATATAAAATTATAATTATAACCCTTAACTCTAAATCTAAATATTAGCGGCGCAAGGGGGTTTGAGAAACTAGGACTTAGAAGTTGGAAGTTGGAAGACCTAATTTTCTACTCTTCAACTACGATCTAATGAGATGCTATTTTTTTTTACATAACTTGCTATTTATCATTTTTTTTTAATTTCGGTTACAGTTCAATTCAGTTCGAGTATTCTTCGAATCGAATGGTTTGGTTATGAAGTATTTTCTCTCACTTGTTCGATTATTGAGATAGTTTCGGGTAAGATATAATATTCGTGGATCGAGTATGTTTATCCTAATAATTGACTTAATCCGCTCCGTTGCCATCCCTAATAGCATGCTTTGGTTAGTTTTTGAGGTAGTACAAGTAGGCATCAGACTTGACCATGTCTTAATCATATTGAATGTCCCATAATCCTAAATTGATTCCTAGCAGTCTGTTAAGTTCAACTGTGAACATGACGATACATCAAGTGTTTATAAAAATTTGCATGGGATTAAGCTTGTGGTGACATAGGGCTTTATGAAGTAAGGAATGTATGGGCAATTGGACTCCACCCTCTCTAATGGCCATGAGAAGAATGTGAATGGTATCATCATATGAACCCTCACTAAGGATATTGGGACCGTTGAGTCCAATTACAATATCATCTGGAATGTTGCAATGACAATAAAATTCAGCAATTTTTTCCAAAATGAATAAGAGGGATCTAAAAGCCTCCATTTGGAGAATGATGGGAGAGAGAGAAGAAAATAGAATGGAAAGAAACAGTTCGATATAGAAGAAAACATAATAGAAAGAACAAGAGTTCGAGAAGGACTACAAAGAAACGATGAGAAATTGAAGTCTTGAGTCACAGGAACGATAACAATGGTGGAAAACGGAGAACGATAGAGAAGATGAACATTGTGCAAGGGAATAGATAAATAAGAGAAGAGATTGAGAACTTTGATTTTCTTTTTGAAAAAAGAATGTTATTTAATGAGTTTGTAACGACACACGTGAGAAAGATGCTTGTTCCGTAAAAAGCTATAACATTGTCAATTATATTAAATATAACGGTACAAATTTCAAGCAATTAAGTTTTTCCTCAAACTATTCATTTAGTTTGGCACTAAGATGCTTTCATGCACATGCATGCTCAGGGGCGGAACCAGGATTATGACATTGGGGGAGCCGAAATTTTTTTTTTTTTGGAAATGAAGGGTTAAATATAATTTTGGGGGGGCCGAAATGTAATTTTTTATATAATTTTTAATTTTTAATTTTTTTTATACCTAGGTTTTAAAATTTTTTGAAATTTTTGGGGGGGCCCGGGCCCTCCCCGGCCCCCACCTGGTTCCGCCCCTGTGCATGCTACTAAGCTCAAAAGAATAACAACCGACTAGAAAAAGACGGTTCATTCACTTATTTGCCGAGTTGAGAAGGGCTGTTTAGATGATTGCTGACCTGAGAAAAATGGTTACCTATCTTGAATTGTTGATGAAACAAAATCCCGTTTATCTCGCGATAGGTTCTAATAAGATATGAACAATTAATTTTAGGCTGATTCAACTTAGAATAATGAGTTTGAGATTGAACGATAGAAGATAATTTTCTGAAGAGTCTAAGTCGATTTTATCTCGTTAGTACCTAATTAGAAGGTACTTCTACACCATTTCTAACGAGGAATTAAAAATCTAAGAGAATTGGGAAGATTAATTTATGAAATCTATAAATAAAGGTAAAGATTCATGATGAAATTAAGGTGCACATTGATTCATAATTTTAGCTATCGTTTAGAGAAATTCTTGTGATTGTCGTTTTGATTTGATCATTTGAATATCTTCCCGTCACAGCTGGATATTCTTTGGATAAAAATCAGAATATAATTCTTCGCGCGGGCCCGGGGGGGGGGGGGGGTGGTGTGGGGGTGGCGTTGGTGAAGTTTGGTGGTGTAATTTACATTTTTATAAGGTACACTTTCTCTAATTTTCACAATAATACCTTGGTCTACAATTGCCGAAATTTCAATGGGTCTTGTAGAATTATGTACTGAAAGATTGTTAATTATCGGTTTAAGGACGTAAGGTCTTTTGACGGAATGATAAAATATCTAGTAAACACTATTGCATTCTTTATAATTTCTTATCTTGCATATCACAGGCTTAGAGAGAGAGAGAGAGAGAGAGAGAGAGTATTATTCTGGCTGAATACTGAGATATTAATTTTTCATTGATTGAGAAAATCATTCCACCTACAATTTTATTCAATTAAAGGTACGTAAGAATACAATTAAGGTGAACACAGGATAAAAAACTACGCCCATTAAACTTGCAACAATTATGTTTTTACATTTCTACAATCAACTTATCACTAAACGTAACGTGTATACATGGGTGTCGAGTTGATCACCAGCTCCTTTGTATCATCGTTATACGTAAAAACTACAATATATAGTATGTTAAGACCGACTTCACATTCCCATGCATCAAAATGGGTCTCCAAGTCCAGCTATAGAAAACACCCTTCTTATTTTGAGTCTCAAATATCAACAACCAAACGAGCCCTTTTTCATCTAAATTTCCCCTACTAAATCATCCTCCACTAGTATTCTATTTCCTCTCAAGTACTTTTCCTTTGCTTCCACTGGTGGCCAAATGAGTAAATGAAGACCCATCACCTCGCATAACCAAATCAGGGATTATCTGACGAGATGGGCTTTCCCTATTTTG
Source organism: Arctostaphylos glauca (assembly GCA_019985065.2). NCBI lineage: Eukaryota > Viridiplantae > Streptophyta > Magnoliopsida > Ericales > Ericaceae > Arctostaphylos > Arctostaphylos glauca. The sequence goes on along the minus strand of JAHSPW020000001.1, from coordinate 14,398,759 downwards.
CCCCACAATCTCATAAGAAATCAATGGAGAATTATAGTACTCCGCAAACCCTGTGTTCCCATTAATTAAAGAACAAGGCTCTGTTTGGCTAACTGATTCTTTTAAAGCACATTGTCTAGGCTGTGTTTGGTAGAAAACTTTTGAAGCAACCATTTCTCCTTCCCTCTCCTCCTCATTATTTCCAAGATGGTACTGGTGCATTACCCAGTTTGTCTTTTCAGGCTTCTTTTGCCTTCCATAGTTTGTGTAGAGCACTAGAATCTTTTTGAAGCCTTTCACTCCCCCATCAACAAAAACCGGTCTAGTTTTGCCTGTTTTGTGCCACCTTGTTTCACCACCATTATCTGAATCTGTGTGAACCTTTCTTCTCTTTCTAGTCCCGGTGGTGTACGCTTTTGATGGCCGGTGAAAGAAGTGGCGGATTTGGCCGTCTTTTCTTACACCTGCATGATTGGAGAGTGAATGTATACAGAATTGTTTTGGATCTAGTTTTCATATTTCTATGTGAATGAGGAACTCTACACCCCCTTGATGACACAGAATATGTGAAAATTTAGTTTGATTATGTCCACGTCTATTTTAACTGGCCAATTCTTAGTCTTGTTTAGAAAGAATCGGTAGATAGGAAAAGCCATGATCAAACTTGTTTTGAGTTTTCTTGAAATATTTAGGCAGAGAATATTGATTATACAAAACTATTACAGATCATGGTCAGATTCCGGGACGGATGGAGACGCGGGTGGGCGGAAATCATGCCCCCCAATTTTTTTTTATCGACAAATAAAATCTCATATATTATAAAGATATAAATATGAAATCATACGATAAGAAGCGAAAAGTATCGAGAGAGTTTTGAAAAGAAATCGTGAATTTTCCTTGCACTCCTTGTACTCAAACATACCTCAAAACCACCCATTTTTTGAAAAAACAAATGTGAATAAAAGAAGTTGACAAGATGCCAACTCCACATAACCTAAAAAAAGAATCCTAAAAAAGCCTCAAAAACTCCCGAGTTTCACAAAAATAATGAATACCTTATATAAAATTTGATGTATATTGAGAAAAAGTAGCACTTTGGCCCATTAAGTTCCTTTTTTTGGATGGACTGCCCATCTTCTTAAAAACATTACCATTTTCTCTCAAAACAGTGAACAATTATACTTTGACCGTCCAAACTCTTGGTGCATTATTTTATGGAACCCCCCTTCATGCTTAGATCGGAGTCATGATTAGATAGGTGATTTGAAAATTTGGAAGCAATTAGATGAAATGCATAGCCACGTTGTTACCAAAAGTGAAATGAAACTTTGTGTGTGTGTGTGTGTTGGGGGGGGGGGGGAGAGAGAGAGAGAGAGAGAGAGAGAGAGAGAGAGAGAGAGAGAGAGAGAGAGAGAGAGAGAATCTTTCTACATCTTGCCATTATGCTTTTGAAAGATCCTACAAAAACTCCATATATGCTTAGCTTACATAGCACTTCTCACTTTAGGATTTTGTCATGCCCTAATGAAACTATTCACTAAGATAGATATAGCATGTTAACCAAGGTCTTAAATACAGTGAATCTACCATGATTTTGGTACCAAATTACTAAGTAAATTTTGTTCAATATGATCCGCTAATACATGTATAACTACATATATCGCGAATACCCATACATACCATATATAAAACTTCGCGTGCAGTAGAACAAGGCTATGTATGATATTACGAGAAGCTGTCACCCTTAATTATGGTTAACATAATCAGAACTTAACTTATGTTGTGACACTCATTAAAATGTCAGGGACAAGCATTGCCCTTTTGCTTGTGTGATACCAATATCCTGCATTGTGTCTTAAATGTCTTGTGTGCAATGCTGAATATCCTCATAATGCGACGTAAAACATAATTCGATACAATTTTCATAAAATAGAAGTATCATGCGATGTTTGCAACCTCTTATATGCAACTATGAACATCGTCCACAAGGGACGCCATCAAAATCAAAATTTGATGTATTTGTTGTTGTCTATGACTGGTGTGTTCCACCCAAATTATCACCCACGTATTCTTGCTTTATAGTCTCAATCTTATTATTGGAAAAGCACATTTGGTAGGTTTTCAAATCACACAAACATGCATGATCAAGGTCATCATTCTAAAATCTCTTCTTTTTTTTTTCCCCGCAATTCTCATAGATGTTTACCCCAACGTTGCTATCAGTAATGAAAATCAGATTGAATTTCCTACCAAACACCTTTAAAAGTTAAAATTATTTTCACGAATAGTTTAACTTTTAAATGTGTTTAGTGGTGAATTCAGACTGATTTTCATTGCTGATAACAAAATTGATGTTTACCCTCTATACGTATCTCAAATTTTGCAAATAAACATACATACATCTATATTTCTACATATGTGTGTGCGTGCTTACACACACATATACATACATAGATGAATAGATGTACAGAATCCATGGTAAACTACTTGAGAGAAAAGATTTACCAGGTAGCTTTTCTGGGTGTGTATAGCAAATACCACTTTCCCCTTCAAGTGTTTGAATAAATTCATCAATGAGAGGGTGAAGCTTATGGGGATCAAATGACACCTTCGCTTCCAAATGTTCAAGAATTTCTTGGTCAGAGGGATCAAACTTCACACCGGCCGGAAGTCCCGGCAAATCTTGAATTCCAGCCTAATTCAAATCATCTTAACGTGATTAATTTGTGCATATATATGATTATTAATTTACACACAAAAAAAAAGGGTTAAAAAAATGAAGAAGACGATAGTACCTGATCTTGTAACTGGATACTATGGCCACATGAAGGGCATGTTATGATATGATTTTCTTTGGAATTAGTTAGTAATTGGGGGGCACTTTCTTGTTGGGAGTCATTGCACCATGTCATCTCTCTTGTTTTGCTCTTATGCCCATCCCAAAATGGGTTTCTCTCTCCTGTTTCCTCCACTTCTCCAAACTGAACAAACCAAAAATAGCATCACAGAATTATATATACATATCAACAAATGGAAATAAAAAAAAGGGAAAAAAGCAACCCCTCTCTTTTTAAATCACGTTTTGTTGGTTAAAACAGAATCTTCTTCTTCTTGTTACTGATGTTGGGGAGGAAACAAGAGAAGTGAATGCTCCACCTTTTTGTTTTCTCTTCCAGACAGACACACACAAAGAGAGAGAAGAAGAAGAAACAACTGTATTTGTTATATATATACATATATTTATCTGTAAATGGAGAGAGAATTTAGTTGTTTATTAAAATAATAGGTTGCTTGGACGTCAAGTTTGGTTTTGCTTGTGTGTATGTCCACACATGTATAAGGAGAATATGATGTGTTGCTTTTTAAACTCTCTGTTATTATTCTTTCTAACTAAAACTGTTCAAAAGACTTTTTGTAAAACAAACAAGGGGTAGAGTGGAGATGGAGCAACCTGATTCTTGTAGGACGTTTTACCTCTTTAGAGAGAGAGAGAGAGAAGCATAGAGAGAGAGAGGGGGCTTTAGCTCCTGCGTCAACCTAGAGTGTCCCTAAAGCTATATGTAAACCTATACATACATATATACCCAACCGAAGCGAAAGTAACATACGAAATTTACACCAGCAACCAGCTGTATCTTCCTACTAATCTATTTCTTCACGTATACTTCTCATGTCAAGCAAAGAATCCCTTCTCTCTCTCTCTCTCTCTCCCTTTCTGTCTCTATATATGTATATATGTTTAAGTTCGTATGTATATATTTTTTCACGACGCTAGTTTCTTAATGAGCTTACATGTACCTCTGTTAATAGTAAGCCCATAGCATATATACGCGTATGTCCATGGTCAAAGGAGCAACTACATAGACACCCCCTCCAAAATATTTAAAAAAAAATTCAAGACCTAATTAAAAATTATAAAAAATACATTTCAACCCCCAAATTAGATTCAGTCCCTTCCTTTTCCAAAAAAACAATCTTGACCCCAAAAATCGAATTCTGATTTCGTACATAGCTGCTACTTGACTGGTACAAAATACATTGTTAAAACAGAATGAATACTTTTTTTTTTTAATTCGCAAACGAAACCATTATATTAAAATTGAGGATCCAAATACATAATTGTGATCCGAAAATACTGTATCAACAGCCTTAAGTTAGTATAAGACACAAACATAGGGCCATATGTGAAAGTAGACTTTATAAGGTTTGGTTGAAGGTTGAGGCATCTAATTAGGATAAATAAAATTTTAAAACGTGTGGATGAAATTGTATTGAAGACGTACTATTTTTTGAGTTTAAATAAAACCACCCTCTCGGAACACACATAAACACACACATGTACATATATATACAATCAGGACCATTGTTTTTGAATCCAGACAAAATTGTTTATTTTCAATAAAATTGGTGCAATAAAATTGTCAATTTTTCCCTCTATTGTATGAACTATATAGCAGTAGAAGTTCCGTACGGAAGTTTTCCAATGCACTACTTGTTCCTTAAACTATTGGGAATTTCTTTGGTCACCGAATTTTTCATCAAATATTCTCGAATTCCTCTTTGAAGGATGAGATTTATATGAATGTGTAATTTTTTTTAAATAAGTGAATCTCATTCATTACTTTTAATTCGGAAATATTTTGCTGATAAATTTTTTGATAACTGTAGTCTTGTTCTAAAATATTTAACTGTCCCTTAGTAAGATTCCTCATATATGGCCTGTTTGGAAGTTGGGCTAAGTTTGGAGGATTGATTAATAAGAAGATATTAAGGAAAAATACGATATAAGGGGATTAATTAAGAAGAGTATTTACTTTTGGTTGGTGGTTTTTAAATAGAGATAAAATTATTTAATTGCCCTTATCCTTTTAATGCACCAAATAAATAACTGAAATTGTGGGAGTATTTTTTTTTTTTAATCGTCAAAAACAAACATGAATTTATTAAAGTAGACCATAGTACACCCAGTGACCCACTATTAACTATTTGGCAAGGAGAGGTCACCACATGGAGAATAGAACAGAAGGAGAAATAAAACAAATGAGAAATGGGGGTCTCATTCTCAGAAAATACACTTTAAATACTGCACCTACCCTCCCCAACACCCAACTTCCAGAGCTCTCCCATTAAAGCCCGATCAAGCTTAGATCTTCAACTTCCTTATGATTTAACTGTATTAAGGAATACTTCTATTACTAATTAATACATGTTTGAAGGTGTTAAATAGTCTATAAACTACTTAATCCGGACATCAAAATTAATCAAATACTGAATTAACTACTCTTACTAGCTAATATTCCCATATAATCTAAAGTAATACTAGGAACAAATATGTGTCTAGACACATCCAGACACAGATCGATGTGTTCTGAGCCGTTTGATGTACATAGAATTCTTAATAGATTGAAAACTTCATGTGCATCTAATAGCTAGTTAGACTTTTTCTATAATCTAGCTATCCCCCCAAACATGCATAGAATGTGTACACAAGACATAGAATGCTGACGTGGGATTCTTGCAGCTTGACATGCTGGCGAATGCAAAGTGTGAGACAAAAGAGTTGATAGCAGAGGAGTGTGTCCATGAGCTATCCTATCCCCTCCCCTGGATACAGTTACATCAGCCGACATATCTTGTAGGTATAATTCAATCAGGGGGTCCAGCTGTCCAAATCATGGGTTCAGCTTCTCGGATACGCGACGCAAAACAATACCTTAGCCAGGAAGCTTCATTTGCAGGGTTTACTTTAACGCATGGACGAGGGTTTTAGGATAATGTCAATTATGTACTATTTTGTTTCCCTATTTATAATTAGATAAAAAAGAGATGAAGTTTTCCTCCTATGTCTACACGCTATTATCTTTATGTACATTCGGATTCAAATGTATTTATAATCGACAAATGCAAATGAGATTTTCTATAGTCACGTGAGTCTTATGTACATTCGACAATTCTAAACACATATGTGTTCGAATATACATGAATAATAGTAGACTTGTTCTCTCTCTTTATTGTGACCCATTTTGGGTATTTTTTTGCTCGACAAAAGAGTGTATTAATCTCATAAAAGGATACACAATTAAAAGAATTCTTGAGAATATGGGTATAAGACACCCAGAGCCCAAGCCCCAAGAAACCGTGGGGAAAGAAAACAAAAACGAAAAAGGTTGATAATTTATCTAGTGAATATTCTATAATATCATTTTAGTTAGTTATTTTTTCTTTCAAAACTTTAGCAATACTCTTCATTTTACCTATTATTTATTAAAATATGTAGTCTTGCTTTTTCAATTTTTTCCTTAATTAAACCAGGGAGGAGAGAGAGTGGAAAAAAACAAAAAAAAAAAGCTAAAGCTAGACAAATTAAGCTAAGCACTGTAGCAAAATGTATTTTAGCTAGTTCATTATTGAGACTGTTGGAGGGTAATTTTATGATTAATTTTGACTAGCTAAAATAGTTAAAATACTAATTTTCCTAGTTTGGTGTACATGCTCTAAGTGGCGAACCTCATAAAGAAACCCTAAGGGACCACTGCCCAAAAGCCCATAAAAAGAAGCCCAAAGCCCTAGCCCATCCTTCCAAAACAAAAAGGCGAACATAAAGCTTAGGAGGAGAACCAACACCATAAGTTTATTTAATTACATAGGAAAGTATCTTAAAAAATAATTTTTTAAGTGTTAATTTTCACTTTATACATTTAATGTTTAAAAATACCACTCTCACGTGCTGACTTTTGAATGATATTTTGATAAATACTCGGGAAAAATTAATATAACAAGACAAATAACTATCTTCAATGAATATTGTTCTTTTTTATAAATCTCAACAATTTATTCTACACATTTTCCGGTCTAAAAATATTCCTCTAACATACTAACGGTTGAATGACACATTTTGATAAATAATATTCTTTTTAAAATTCCAACCCTTCATTCTACTCATCTAACCGTGTAATCATGACAGCCATGTAATGTCCCAAGTTTCGAACACGTTGGTAAGAAATTTTCAAAACATTTCTCATTTTATTTAAAAGGGAAAGTACAAATTTGATTGGTACAACATCTGGAATATGAAATTAAACTTGAAAAAATATAGAATACATTCTAAATATTGTTAAAAAATTAAAGGAAGATACAAAGTATCTACTCTAGGTATCTAAGGCTTGAAGTCTTCATTATCAACTTTGTTGCCTATCGAATATCCTGAGTCTTCAATCCCTCCTTCGATGCCTGTCGTGAATTGCTAGGGACAAAATATAGTAACATGAGTAATGAGGCTCAATAAGCTATCCTATCCTTCTATCACAATATATATATATATATATATATATATATATATATATATATATATATATATATATGGGGGAGGCTCAAGGGACCAACACTTTTTTAGACCAATATTAAACCAACGCCTAAACTCTTCGTTCCCGATTAAATTTTGATAATTCGAACCGTTCAATGTGTTTAAAACATGTTTTTAAGGGTACCCGCGAGAAATCAGCTCAAAATATTACCGGAAAAGACTTGATCCAAACAGTGGTTCAAAATGCTGACAGGAACTGTTTTATGAACCAATGTTTGGATCAAATCCTTTCCGGTAATATTTTGAGCTGATTTCTCGCGGGTACCCTTAAAAACATGTTTTAAACACATTGAACGGTTCGGATTATCAAAATTTAATCGAGAACGAAGAGTTTAGACGTTGGTCTAATATTGGTCTAAAAAAGTGTTGGTTCATATAGTCTTTCCCTATATATATATATATATATATATATATATATATATATATATATATATACATGACAGCAATGAATGATGCACAATTTTATAACATGAGTCCAACTGAAATGAAATCGTATTTTCAAAAGCCCAAGTGAAATTTCCACGTCTGATCATAAGCCAATAAGTCATTTGGTTTCAAACGTACTAATTATCATGATATTGAATCCAAAGAATGTCAGAACCCACTGAGCACTGGTAGCGTTACTTAGCAACCATGATAATTGCTACATCACAGAACATCAATTGAGTATCCATACATTATTGTAGACACCCTGATTTGGATCCTGATGAATTTGCAAAAAGCAATGATTGGATGTTCCCGATGATAAAAAAGAACACTTTTAATTCTTGAGATGCTCTAACTTAATTTTTTACTACAAAAAATTTCTGGACCAACAAGCATTTCTTCTTGGCGTGCGCTAGTTCATTCTCAGTGGCACACGACAGTATAATGACTAGTCAAATCACTCTAACTTCGGTATGGCTCATCATACTGCGTGACATGTAGTTGCATGTTGCAGAAGACCAGTGCACACTAGTTCAGGAAATGACGCATGGTAGTATATTGTGTGGCACGTACCTGTTTGAGTGTTGCATAGTAAAAAAATTCCTTGCACGATTTTTGGGATATTGGGAACTTATAAATCAGACCCCCAACGCTTGAGAAAGAGGGAGGAGAAGTATTTCATGGGAGATCACAATATTGGTCTTTAAGGTGAGGAAAAAGTAAAAAATTGAGGATTTTGTGAAAATATCTTCTTTCCGAGAGAGTATTTAGAGGGAAAGGAGAGATTTTGCGAAAAGTTATTGTGGAATTGAGGTAGACCATCCAAGTTAAGAAGAGTAGGATAGATAAGGTTGACAATGAATAAGTGATCCAACATCTACTTGAAATTAGTGGAAGCACAAAGAATTTCCAAAGGAGGGTGAATAGGAATTTTAATTTTTAATATTATAAAAACTTCGATGCCAATTAAGAAAGGAGATCAAGTTATTGTCATGCTTGTTAAGACAAAGATATATCTATAGAGAGAAATTCAACCACAACACAAGATATATATGGAAAACACTTAAGGGTCAATTCAACCACGAACCGACTACCACAATTCACTATAATCAAGACGATTACAAGAAATGTAAGTACAAGGTTTTTACCTACAAGCCCTTATCCCAATATCTCATATGGCCACTCGAGCTTATTCAATGATATATTAGCAAACAAGAGCTCTTGGTCTCGATCTCCACAGTGCGGTGGCTACAGGTCTCACCCGGCCTTGGTAGCTCAATGAAAACAATCTATAAAGCTTGAGTCTTGAATGGTGAAAAATGCTATGATTATACAAAAATGACTCTCATTCTAGACACGGTTAAGTAACACTTAACAATGAGGAACAAAAATCTAGGAAGAGAGAGCCTCAAAATTTGATAGAAAAATGTATCTAGAGCCTCACTAAACAAATATAGCAAAATCTGTCTAGGGAGAAGAGAAAGAGAGATTTTCTCTCTAGAGGCTATAGGAACATTCCATACCTTAAAAAATTCCAAAATTATAGCTTATATATGTCCTAGTATGGACACAAACGGGCAACCAAATAGGAAAAAAATCTGGGCAAAAACATGTAGGAATGCCAAAGTAGTTCCCTCGTGGCAATAGGGCACTTCCAAGCACCAGGTGCTCCCAAGCCGCCTATGGTGCGCCAGCTTCTAGAGAAATATTGAGGAAAGGGAAGAAAGGACATTGCCAAATAAGTGTCATCGGGCCATCAGGGCGCTTCCAAGCGCCGGGGTGCTCTGGCGCACCACCCACTAAAAGGAAAGATGAAAAAAAAGCCAGATGCGCCAAATATGCGCCCTCACGCCACCGGATCACTTCCGAGTGTCGGAGTGCTCTCAAGGAGCTAGCTTCTGTCCGAAAGAGAAACAAAAAATTTTATAAACACAAAGCGTAATTAAGAAAAAGCCCTACATGATAATGCATAATGCAAATGAGGGGTGTTACCATTAGTCACTTTCGACCGCGATTACCTTGAATCCTTTGATCTTCGGAGTCAGTCTCAAACCAACAAACACAACCCACCAAAAACCAAAAGGAGATACACAATGTTTTTTTATGAAAAATGACGATTTTGTTCAGCCTAAAGAAATACCAATTACAATATATTAACACTACTTATTCCCTTCCAACCTTGTTCTTGAATACTCGCACCAAATTAGTTAAACACGATTAAAGCTCCGATCAAGGTACATATTCTCGTGCTAGCTTGCACTCATTCTTGAGGGAACATTGAAAAAATTTGAATAGTACTCCATACTACTCACAAACTTTCCTTTGTCATTTTCTTGAATTCTGATAGGAGTCAAAACTCAAGTTTGAGTAGGAATAGCATGGATGCTTCAATGTAGATACATACTACTGTTGGGATAAATTTGTACACCTTGTTAGGATACATATATTTTGATACAATTTTATCGCTTTATTACGTGTGCATTCAATATTTAGAAGTCGTAACAAGGACAAGAAGATAATCACAAGCAAAAACATCATGTTTAATGAAAAAGTGATGTACAAAGAAAGGGACAACAAGTTGACTAGTGGGAGTATTACTTCAGATTGAGACACGTTTGAGTACTTTGGATTAGAGGATCTTCTACTTGACAATGGAGTTGGGCAGAGGTCTGGTCAGACAGAGGAGACAATTTTATATGGTGTAGCTCTAGAGATAAAATTTAGTTCAACAATCAGACAGTCGACGAGGTCAGCGAGATTGTGGAGAACTAAAGTGTTATGACGAGACTTTGCAGGTTACCGAGTTACTTAAGTGGAAGAGTGCAATGCTGGAAGTGATGGGCTTTCTTTATTCCAACGGTACTTGGTAGTTAGCTCAACTTCCCGTAGGAAAGAAAGCCTTGCACAACAAATGAATCGACTTAAATAAGAAAGTGATAGTAAGAAAAGGTACAAGGCAAGATTGGTTGTAAATGGCTTCCAACAGAAAGACAGAATCAATTATATAGAGATATTTTTGTCAGTTGTGAAGATTATCACTATTTGAGTGATGTTGAGTATGGTTGTTGCTGAGAATCTCTACCTTGAGTAGTTAGATGTCAAAACTATTTTTCTTCATGGAGACTTAGATGAAGAAATCTATATGAAGCAATCTTCTGGCTTCGGTGTGAAAGGCAAAGAAGAGATGGTGTGCAGACTCAAGAAGAGTCTGTATTGTTTGAAACAGGCTCATAGACAGTGAAAAAGAAAGTTTGATGATTTTATGCAGCGTAGTGGCTACTCAAGGTGTAACGCAGATCACTGTTGTTACTTCAAGAGATTTGAGTCTAGCTACGTTGTTTTATTACTCTATATAAATGATATCCTTGTAGCAGGTTCCTTGTTAAGGAGGTCAACAGATTGAAGCAACAGTTGGCAAAAGAGTTTGCTATAAAAGACTTGAGTGCAGCTAATTAAGCAGATACTTGAGATGAGAATCAGCAAAGATAGGAATCAATAAATTAACCTTGTGGTTGACTCAGGATGAGTATATTGATTGTGTTCTGAAAATGTTCAATATGCAGAGAGTGCTAAGGCAGTTAGCATACTCTTAGGAAATCACTTCAAACTTTCTCAAGAGCAATCACCCAAGACAAATGCAAAGAGAGAAAGTACAAGGCCAAGGTTCCGTATGTCTTGGCCATTGGTAGCCTGATGTATGCGATGGTGAGCAGAATATCAGCTATTAACCATACAGTGGGAGATGTGAGCATGTTTGTTAGCAATCTGGGAAAATAACATTGGGAAGCAGTAAAGTGGATAATGCGATACTTGAAAGATTTCACTGATTTGCTACTTTGTTTTGGGAGAGAGAAATTGACAGTGAAGCACCACATATTATGTTTATACGGTTGGTTCAACAATGGTGAGTTGGGTTTCACGTCTGCTAAAACCCACGACAGAAGCTGAGTATTTGACTGTGATTGAGGCTACAAAGGAGACGATTTAGTTGAAAGACTTTTTAGAGGAGTTAAATTTGAAGCAAGAGAACAATATTCTTTTAAATGACAACTGAAGTGCTATACACTTTGCCAAAAATTCAGTGTTCCATAAGAGGACGAAGTATCTTGATTTGAGATACATTTCATTTGTTCGCTTTTGGAGGATGAGGATGTATTGCTGGAGAAGATTTTCAGGAGCAAAAATTTGACAAATATGTTGACCAAGTTGGTTGCAGTTGAGAAATTGAAGTTGTGTTCAACTTCAGTTGGCCTTCATGCTTGAAAAAATAATAGGTTTGGAGTCACACCAAAGGAAGTTAGATGATTAGGTCCACGTTGATTGAGATTCGGATTTGTAGTTGCTGATGTTTTGGTGAACTTCAAGTGAGAGATTGCTAGGAATAAAGACTAACAATATCACTAGAATTCGTTTTGTTAGCCATTTTCTAATTATTGTTATAAAAAGATTATGGTTAGTTTGTTATATATATCTTTTTTGGGAGGTTTTCAAAGAGAAGAAAAAAAAAACATAGCTTTCAGCGCAAGAGAGAGAGGCAAAAGAAAACACATCTCAAAGAGATTGTAAGAAAATTTGTATTTTCTACTAATTCGATTCATAGTAAACTAGTGTGTCTCTTGTGATTTTTTCTCGCATTGATATTTTCTACATAAATCTTGTGTCTCGTTTCTTTTTCGTTTTTGTTTCTATTACTCACATGGTGATTATTTTGTTTTTCGTTTGATCATTCATTATTATCAAGATCCATAAGGACGACGTGAAATTAAACGTTGTTGGTTTAATTCTTAAAATCAAATTAGAAGCTTTAGTACTAATTTCTTCTAGCTTTATGGAGGTGCTGATGACATCATAATCACATCACAGAGGATGAAAAAGTAAATAGAGTTGGAGAAACATTTCACCAACCATCCTGGTAGTAGGTGTATCTGCTGGTTATAAATTATTATTTTAAATAACACAAAATCTGTTTTCAAGGAAACAGATCTCAACCCCCAATTAATTCCTCAGCTCCAGCAGAAACGAACAAGCTAGCAGGTCATGTCATGCAATCGAATACTTATTAGTAAAGACTCGCTATACCACGTAGATAACGGGGGGCAATATTTTCCGGATAAAAAAATAAACAAAAGGGTACGTCATGTTCAAATAAAATTAAACGATAAATTAAGTAATTAAGAATCTTTCTATAACTACAATTCAACATGCACACACACTGTGGATGAAATAGTCAAGCCAACCATTGAATAAAACAAACAGGTACATCCATCAGGACATGATTTGGTCAAGGGTCCTCTCACATAGGCTGAGTGTCATTGTGATCGATTAAACATATTTCTACATCACGTGATCACGATTTTAGTTGTACATACTATTTGGATTTTAATTTGTGAAGAAATTTTGTATGGACGAAAAAGTAAGAACAAATTAAGATCTGAAAGACAACATTAAAGATCGGTATAACTTATGTTTCAGATAGCTATTATTCACAAAAAAGCCCCATCTCCACATTATTTAAAATTGCAGCAACTTCCACAATAGAAGGCCTATTCTGTCTAGAATTGACAACACAAGCTGATGCAACTTTTGCCAATCTGACAAGAGGCTTCATGTCAGATGGAATCGCAAGCCTAGAATCCAAAACTTCACTAATCTTCATTTCTTTGATCAAAGGCAAAGCCCACTTCAAAAGCAAATTACCATCTCCACTTTTTCTCCCACTCAAGAGCTCAATCAAAACCACCCCAACTGCAAAAACATCACATTCCCTTGACGCCCCTCTTTTCTTCCCCCAGTACTCCTCATCTACATACCCTTCAAGGCCCCTCCTATCTAAATGGGCCAGAAAAGATAACCCATAATCACAAACTCTAGCACAATACTTGACATCTATTAACACATTTGAGGGCTTAATGCAACCATGGACTATAGGTGGTGCCACCACTTCATGCAAGTACTCTACCCCTCTAGCCAACCCAGCTGCGATCCTCAGACGCCGTCCCCAATCCAATAAAGCCGCTCTTTCTGAATCTCCATCGTGCAAAAAGTAGTCCAAACTCATGGTACCCCCAACAAATTCCATTAGAATGATCCTCTCCCCTGGCGCCTCCGAAAACCCCAAAATTGGGACTATGTTTGGATGGTGAGCTAAAGAGAGCCATTTAAGCATCGATGAAAATCCTAAACCGGCATTACTTAGAACTAGTCGCGGATGAATCCTCTTAACTGCGGATAGCTCCCCATTTGGTAACCGGGCTGCGTAGACAGTCCCAAGCCTCCCTTTTCCGATAATTCGCCTTTGGTTGAACCCATCGGTGGCTGCATCTACGTCCATTAGTGAATATGGAGCTGCACAAATCTTGGGTGGAGCATCAGCAGTTTCTACCGACGATTCAACGTGCCGTTTCTTGTAGAGAAAGAAGAGGATCCCGGAAAGGATTATGAGGGAGAGAGAAAGGAAGGTCATGACTGCAACATAACCGACGTCTTCACCATGGCTCATGCTGGGGAAAAAATTGGTTTGCCAATTCTCCTGTCCTTTGGTTGCGAGTTCTAAGGCATTGAGGGGTTGGAAAAGATTGGGCTACCAAAAATATCTGTAGGGAATTTGGGTTATATAGATGTGTATGATCATGGAAGTAATATTATATATGGGCATCTCATGTAGCTAGTTAATAGAGGTGATCAAGTCCGGATTTGTATTTGAAAGTGTCAAAATTAATTATAAATAATAAAATAAACATTTTTATATTAAAAAAAGTACATGTAAAATTTTTAAGGTTAAGCATCCTTAATACCCAAAAAGTCCACATCTTCTAAGCTTAATCATCCATCAGCATAGAACAAAAAAAATTTAATTAACATTCTATCAGAAAATAATTTAACATTCTTTTAAATTCTGAAAATCATCTAATATGTGATTCTAAATGAAATCTTAAAAAAAAAAAAATATTTTTTCAATAGAGTGTTTGAAAAAATAATTATCATTTATCTTGTCTCGAAATTTTGATGATTTCCATAAATTTTATCGTCTCGTCGCATTCGCTAGTTAGCGTAAATGGATAAGCTTTTGAAAAGTATAGGATTGTGATGGCATGGTAGGTCATAGTTGGCTGCCGGTTTGATTGAAAAATAGAAGATGGTTAAGTACAAATTTTGTGAGCATTTGCTTAAGCACAGCCAATTGTCTCGTGACACCGCATATATATATTAATACAACTGTAAAGCTATTAGTTACTTCTTTTTTTGTTTACTATTTTTTAATTATTATATTGTTTCACAATGGCGTATCTATAATATGCTTTGCTTCTGTTTTGGGAGTGTTAGCATCAAAATAAGTAAATAATTAAGAATAAAATTAATTTGTATTAAAAAACTAAAAAATATAGGTGTTCAAATTTTAATTAACCAGATTGGAGAGAGTTTGACAGAGTAAAAGAAGTATGAAAATGTCACAGTACAACGTGATAGGCTTTGATTTACTCTTAAACCTTAGTAGAGCATGGGGGTGTCGCGTGACACCTCCCAGCTGTACCCCTTTTTAGTTCTGCCGCAGATTCAGTGATCTTGAGATATCTCAAAATTTTCTTCCATTAGACCTTTACATGGAGTCGTACAATTTGACCCCATATAAATGTGAAGTGGTGGACATAATAGACGCAACGCTCCAAAAGCACCCAATCATTGTTCTATGAATGAGTATGTATCTCTTCTAATTATATAAAGGGGTAATTGTTATAGGTCTGAACTAAAAGTTGAAATGCGTTCACAAAATTAATTTTCAAAAGTATCCCTATAAAACATATCTTATTACATCATACTATTTTAACGTCAAATTATTAATCGAGTCATGAGTAATAAAACTACTCGAGCTAATTAACAATTCTCACAAATTTACTCTCACATTCTACTACTACACTGCACTCCTATATTTCACCGACACACATCACATATTTAACTACATTACACATACACGGATTTGCCGTTTGCATGCCAAACCTCTAGTACATATTAAGTTACTGTGTTTTGATTATGATTTGATTTGCCTTATTTTGTTCAAAAGAGGTAGTATTAGAAATAAAATGGGTTAATTATACTTTACCTCCTCTAACAATGACCTTTTTTCATGTTGCCCATTTTATCTTTTTTTGGTTACAACTTACCCTCTTCAACTATAGAAAAATGACATAATGCCCCACTGTTAGCTCTTCCGTCCAATATTTAACGGTAAATGTCATGTGTTTTGCACACGTACTCTTAAAAATATTTATTGTGAATGGAATACCCTGCACATACAAAACATTATACATAATATATAATTTATGGATTAAATTAGTTAATATAAATTTTTATTTTATGCTATTTGTATTGTTTACGTGTTAAATTCATAATATTTGGACATAAATTCATAACATTAAATCAAATTTTGATCAAATTATTTCTTGATATACCCATTTTAAAGCTTCTTAGTATGTTTTATTTTTCGGTAAAAAAACATCTTTGTATGTCATTATATATATATATATATATATATATATATATATATATATATATATATATATATATATATATATATTTTTAATTTTGTAATTTTTTTCAAGTTTTATGAATTTTTAGACATTAAGTATATTATAAATTATGTATTATGTATTATGAATTATAAATTTTATACTCACAATGAAGAGTATTATAGTCACAATAAATATTTTTAAATGCACGCGTGCACAACAAATGATCTTTACTGTTAAATATTGGACGAAAAAACTAAAAGTAGGATATTATGTCATCTTTCTATAGTTGAAGGGAGTAAGTTATAGCCAAAAAAAGATAAAGGGGATAACGTGAAAAAGAGTCATATAAAGGGGGTAAAGTATAATTAACCATAAATAAGATACTCAATCTGAATTATTATATCCATATGTAATTGCTCTGTGTACAACGCATTAAAAAATTGTCTTGTGCCTCTTCACCTCTACGCCTAATATGAACTTTTCGTTCATGTGAAATTAAGTCGAAGCACAGACGAATATAAAATAAATAGTAATGTGTCAATGGGTCGTTGTAACAGTTTGGTTGTAACAACCCAGTTCAAAACTGTACTTTTTTCACCTAAAAATCTCTTACTTCGGATTCTCCAAGACAATAAAAATATTTGTTATTTTTTATGAATATTTTATGTAATATTAATTTGTCTTGACGAAATAATCTTTAAAAAATAAAATTATATTCAAAAGCTAAAAATAATTCACTAATGTTTTGGTTCTTTTTTTATTTTTTATTTTTGAACATAATTTTATATGTTTTTAAAATTCTTTTATTGAGACGAGCCAATAACCTATAAAAGAATTGATGCAAAACAAAAATTCAAATAAAAATAATAAATTAAGTACTAATTCAATAATTACCACAGATCAAATAGAAATTTTAAAATTTTCCCTCGACACATAATCCTGTGAATTTGGCACGATATGATTTGGAGGAGAGTAATCTTAATGGGAAAATGTCAAGTTTGGAATCCACTACGTTCTTACTAACTAAATATTAAAAAAGTTACATGAAAATTAATTTTTCCATCATTTTTCATCTTTTACTGGTAATTGATCAGCAGGGCTCTAACGAAGGTTAGCAGTAAAAAAAATTAATACATTGATGAGTTTTTTTTTTTACCAAATGCAATTTAATAGAATATAAAGTGAAATAATGCCATGATGTATGATGATATGAAAGAGCAAATTATTATCCATGTCTATAAAACAAAACTCATGGAAAACATACCAATATGGGGCTGGCATTGTTATGAATTCAATGGATGTAATACTACATATGCAGAAGTAGTGAGGTTGGAGATGCTACTATATTGTTGTGGAATCTATCAAACACAGATATAGTTGCATGAATAAACAATTAGAAAAAGAGCTCAATCAAAAAATACGATACAAAATTTTTATGTCGATTCTCAAAGTAACATGGGTACAGACACAACTCACACCAATTCAATGAAAATAAGCATATTAATAGTCATATGAAAACTTCAAACAAAGGTTGTTAGCCAACGGGAAAGCTTCTATTAGGCTCCGTTCATTTCTCAAGAAATTGACGTGAGAAAATTATTCCTGAAAAAGTTTTAGTGAAGTGAAGTAATGAAAAAATATATATTTTCCTTTATGTGTTAATTTAATAAAAGAAATTTATGGGAAAGCTAAAATTCGATAGTTTAATTATTTAAGAAAGTAGTGTAAAAGTAAAATTTCCCGAAATTTTTTATGTCTTTTGCAAAGCATATTTTTAGAAAAACTAATCCTACTACTGAAAAAGATAGAGACATGAGTCCTGTAACTTTTTTACTAACTGAACACATAAAAAATACAGAAAAAATAGATAATCTCATACTTTCCTTTCTTAATTTTCTCTGCGACTGAATATGGCCTTAATCATGGAAATTGGAGAGGCTGTTGTGCATTGCTTACAACAGTCTGTGTTGCACGCCAAAGCGACGATATTTTAGCGCGCAAAACTGACTGGCCATAATAGGCTGAAATCTTATATAGTAATCAGATATTCGGGTCAGGGGGCTTTAGCTTTTGGAAAATCAATGTTCATACTTTCACGGCTCTAAAGTAGAAATAGTCAAATAGATGAGTAAGGAAGGTTCTTAAGTCCTTTTCCTTGTTTTTTCCCTTTTCCAAATGAAGAAGCTCATAGTACAACTATTATTTAATATTTTTGTAAATTAATAAAAAAAATTATACCTAGAACTAAATATTATCATAAGAACAAAACTACATATTGGTATGTGCCGTACACATCAATTCATAGCTGACTAGAATAAAACGAAGTAAACACCTTTAAAAGTCCTAACAACATTAATGAACTAAGAATTACATAAGAAAATTAATGAACCAATAAATAAGTAACAAATTGACCCATAAAATTAATGGATAACATACGAACTATAAAATTTTTTAACTACCCATAAATATGCGTAACTTTATTTATCTATGGTACATACATATATAATTGTAGCTACGGAAAAAATACATAAAGAAGGCAAAACACAAGATGATAAATGTATAACATTGATATGGTACACAGCTCTCTCATTTGCGAATTCATTTGATTTTCCTTGAAAAATATTATGATTAAGATCTTTCTATAGACATTATGCATGTTGGCGATTCATTCAACAATTAATATACTTTCTCAGTCGGCGTCTTGCTTTTTAGATTTTGTTGACTCAACTCTGTTGACTTATTGAATACATGCATTTGAGTTAGCTAATGAACTTGTTAATATTGCCAATGAGTAAGCGATGTAGGATTTGTCACGCCAAAACACGTACTTTCACGTGTCTAGACATGGAAATCATTCATGTTGTGAGGATAAGCATAAATTCCTTGAGGCAACTCTTTGACAACTGCAAGTCAACTCAATAAACTGAAACAAAGCACACCACATTCTAATTATGCTGGTTCAAATACCTTCGAAAGTGACAATATAGTCAGTCCGCAGCTTGATCTTAATATATTCAGTCCGCAGCTTGATCTTATAGGGTGATAACCTAGGATGACATGATGACATGCCACCTCTAGATCCTTAACTGAAGTAAAAAAAGGGAGTGTGATTTAAATTTCTAGAAAAGTTTTATTCTGAAGAATGAATACGGATAGAGGATATAATATGGACAGGCAGATATGTTATTTCTCTAAAAGGTCGGACACAAATACAGTATTTCTAAAAAGTTGGACACAGAAATGTTGAATTATATGTATTTAAATAAATATTCATGTAAATAAATGTCAAACCTGTGTTGGAGGGTGTTGGACACGTACCCGTGGTCGACCCGTGGTGGACACAAACACATGCATCATCTTCTTTGAAGTGTCCACGTGTCTTAAGTATAATGCATTCCCAATTGATTTATATTATTTAATTGTTGGATTTGTTGTAGAGAAAACAATGTAACTTGCTAGTACGATTCCTTGGATTCGGGGGGCCTGCTGTGCACCCCCGCACAGCAGTCCCCGCTGTGCAACGAAACTACGTCATTTTGGGTCTATTTGGCCAAAATTTTTTTTTTGACTTATTTTTTGTCTTTATTCAAAATTTTTTTATATTTGTTATTTTTATGTCATTTTTTCGTGGATTATTGGTTCGTATCGACGAAAGGAATCTAAAAAGTATAAAATTATGTCCAAAAATTAAAAAAAAATACTAAAGACGAAAATAAGCCAACACGGACGCTGTTTTTGACTTATTTTTTGTCTTTTCTGAACTTTTTTCAAATTTAGCCGATGATTGATAACTTTTCTGAAAGCTCTTGTCGAGACGAACCAACAATCATAAAAAAATTGATGAAAACAAAAAATTAAAAAAAAATTTCAAATAAGGACAAAAAACTAAACAGTGAATAATCCAATAATAACCACAGGCCAAATGGACCTTTGTGTATTAAAGTGTTGCTCAATCCTTTAACTTACTTCCTTGTTTGGTCCTAAAAAAGAGTTATTCAATCTAATCAAAACTACGTTGTTTTAACTCTAAAAAATAGAACAAAGTTGGTTATGTACACTTTTTTTTAATCCCTGTTCACAAATAATTGAAACCACTTATCCAAAACTAAAGCCAACGATTTATACCATCCAAAAAAGGCAATAATTTTAAATCAAACAAAGCTGGTTATGTACACTTTTTTTTAATCCCTGTTCACAAACAATTGAAACCACTTATCCAAAACTAAAGCCAACGATTTATACCATCCAAAAAAAAGGCAATAATTTTAAATTACTTCATCCAAATAACTCCAATCTACATAAACATAAAAAAGAAACCAACAATTTTTAACATCCAAAAAAAAAACCAATAATTTTAAATCACTTCATCCAAAAACTCCTCAATCATATCCAAAAATATTCATATCCCTCACATGCCAGATTGGAAATTAATTTTGTAAGGGTGATTGTGAATTAACACAAAAATCAATAAAATTGTCATTATCGAAGAATGACTCAACATCCGTGGGAGTATGTGTTGCTTGATCATTTGAAGCGTATCTTGCTCGATCAAATGTTGTGTCCTAAAAAAAATACCGAAAAAGTTATGAGTTCAAGATTTAATAAATCAAATACAAAAAACCATGAATTTCAAAAGTACTAAGCACCTCAACAAGTTGTGGATTACAAGATTCTTGAAAAGATAAATGCGTTGGTTGTGGATAATACGACATGTCACCGCCCTGCATAAAGAAACATTACAAAAAGGTTAACTTTATTTACCATTTTTGAAACAGATGTCAAATAAAAATAATTCGTTTTATTAACGATACTTGCTCCGAAGATGCATTTTGAAGACTTATGAGGTCGCCGGGTGGTGCAACAACCTAAGAGGTTAGTGAAATATGTATAATTATATTATACTCAATAAAATTAAAAAAAAATTCTTACTAAAGTAAAGTAAAATTAATACCTGACTAAAACGAGATCGTGTATCATCTTTTCCCCTCTTCTTAAATTTCTCATGCCAAGGCTTTAGTCTTTTGCAGCCTTTACTTGCATGGTCCGTCGTTTTCTTTTTTAAGCCTTTTGCGCTTTTCAAATTAAGATTAATCCCGTCTAAATGAATGCTAGGTCCACTACTCAAAGCACCATGGATATGCACCGAATGAATGATACCATCCACCTTTACACATAAATCTGTAATAGTTTCCTCCACCAACTTATAGGCTTCGTCATGCTCAGATGCCCGAGCCGCTAGTGTTACCATTCTAGGACAAAGATATCTATACCGTGCCGGTATTATCAACTTTCTATCATTCCCGTCCACTACAACTTCTTTTCCTTTTGATGAACAACCCTTTGCATCTCACCTCCATCGGCCTAGTATATATTTCTCGGGAATTTCCATAACATTCATTTGAGAAAGTACTTTGATCGCATGACCACATAAAATTCTAAAACTCTCAAATTTTCGACAGCTACAACAAACTTTTCCACAAATTTTATCTCCCGACTCATCAAACTCTATATTACCCAACACAACATACTCCATTTCTTCTCCATGCTTACATATCACAAATCTAATTTCTTCTCCTAGCTCATGGTATTTCTTTACTTTGCAACTAAGAGAAATGTCAAATTCTTTATTGAACAAGTCAAGAGAGGAGGAGTGTAAAATTTTGCAGCATGGAGTAACATAGGAGACCATGAAAACTTCATTCTTACCAACTTTTCTCTAGAGTCGTATGTTGCTTCTTTTTCATTGTACCGTTTTTCTATAACAACTTGATCAAAATGGGTAAAGAATTGAACAAGATTAAGGTCAGATTTCAAGTGTTTCTTCAATTTTGCATTCAAACTCTCGCTAAGTTGGGTACTTCTCATTCCTGCAGTATAAGACCACTTCATGTACACATGTGCCCATTTCTCTCTAAGGTCCCAAGTTTTTTTCATCCATGAATTATCCTCCAAGTTGAATTTTTCAATCAACAAATTCCAAGCTTGAATTAATTCCGTTTCTTCTTCGTAATCAAACATGCAAGCATTAAAATCCGTACCAAATGTTGAACTACCACCAAACAAGTACCCTAAATGTTTCATTGCATTTTGGTTTAGATGAAAAATACACAATCCGTGTTTGACATCCGGCATAACTTGAGAAAGTGCATTAGCCATTGCTTGATCTTGATCGGTGAAAAAGGAGAAAGGCTTTTTACCCGACATTGCCTTTAAAAATGTTTCAAATAACCACACAAATGATGGTGTAGTTTCATCATACATCAATGCAGCACCAAAAATCACCGTCATTCGAAAAATGATTAAAGCCGGTAAAAAGAGCCAATGGTCGATACTCTTTATTAGTACGAAATGTCGTGTCAAAAGACAACGTATCCCCGAAAAGCCCATAATCTTTGATCATCTGATGGTCAGCTCAAAAAATATTGGTTACCATCTCATCAACATCCAATTGCATTTCATGAAAAAAATAAGAATTCTCAAGAGTTTGTTTCTGAAAATGTCTCAACAAAGTTCCCGCTTCACCATATTGTAAGTCTCTCTCTCTTTTAACCCGCAAATAACTTTTTAGATCCTCTCGCATGAATCCTACAAACTCTCTCCCCCCAGCTTGGGCACTAATAAGATCATGAGACAACTTAAGAGGTAACCCAGTAGACTCGGCAATTTCAACATTTATACCTTGGGACACACACAATCTTCTTTGAGATGATATCATATGAGCAGTTTCAGGAAAATGCAACATGTGATTGTGCATATCATTAAACTTTGTCACAACCCATTTCAATGTATCTCGCTTAATTGACACGTACATAAATGCCTTCCAACCAGTTCTCGTCTCTCGTCTAGACTGTATTACTGTTTGATTCCGTTTGTCCTTTTCTCTTACTCCCTCTTTACTACAAACAAATTTTCTATTGATGGTCATACCATCCTTCCTGCTTTTTGTTTGGTAGTCTTTTCTAATACTAAATCCTTTAATCTTTCCATATTCATTATAGAACTGAAATGCAGTTTCCTCTGACTCAAATTCCATACCAATACATGGTATACACTCCTTTAACAATTCTTCATTATGTTCTATAGACCCCTCAACTCCACCTCCTTCCATTCTAAAAATAATTACGCGCAAAATCTGAAATAAAAATGAGAGGAGTAACACAATTAAGAAATCAAACTAATACAATTAAAAAATCAAACTATGGAATTTTTCACTAATGTAAACTAAAAACTAGAGACTAAATTTTTCTACAGTACCTTATCTTTCACTGAAATTTTTTACTGTCATGACTATGCAAACTAGAGACCAAATTTTATACCTTTCGGTAACACTCCAATAAAATAATAAATTGTCCTTAAGTGGAAATTAGTGAGTACACCAGTAAAACGTGAACTTTACATAAGAATCCTACTGCTGTAAATTAATGGAATCGAGCAATAAATTAACATTAGGAATCCCCATAACCTCATCAAAACTAGAACAAAGTCATGACCAAACAACAAACAACAAAATCATCCAAAACATCACATATCATTACACCCCCCATGTTCCTCCCTAATCATTCTCCTTTTTTTTTAAGTGTTCCACTTTCCAATTGTTTATTCCCCGATGACACCTTATGTTTCTTCTTCTTCGGACAATATTCTGGCCTCCTACCACTTCTCACCTTCCTTATTTTTAGGACTAAATTATTTCGTGTTTTTTTTTAAATAATCATTAACTACTTATTTGTTGAGTCTCCTTCGATTCAATTGCAACGATAACTCACTGCTCCAGCTACTCGTTCTCTTTGTAAGTGATAATACTTACTGAGCGATGTCATCTTTTATTTTCCAATTTCATATCATCTCTTTGTAGGTGATAATACTCACTGCTCCAGCTATTCAATTGCATATCATCTCTCATTTTGCAATTTTGGTGTTTTCCTCCTATGCCACGATTACCAATTGCATCAATTTCAAAATATAATCACATGGCAACCCCATTTGGGATAAGACTTTTTTTTTTAAACATTTAAATAAGTTCTTACTGTTTGTGGTATTAGATTTATCTTTTCATGATTCTTAACCAATATATTACATTTTAGTTAAAATATTCTCCACTACTCTAATACTTACTTATTAAAAAAAAAGAGTTTTCATACCTTTGGAGGGCCGAAAATCAGCCCTGGGAATGGAGGACGCCGGCGGAGATGCGGAGGTCGACGGAACGGACAAGAATCATTGTTTTAGAGAAGGGCGGAAGATGCGGTTGATGCACAGCAGAACAGGTACCATTGTGTTCTGTTCACAGAGGCGGCATACGGCGGCGATTCTGTTATTGAATGTTATATTGTAAGTGGGTAAAACCTGATTACATGTAAAGTATAATATCAGTTATTGACATCGTTTTCAGTATCAGTGCACCCCCATGCACATTTGCAAACTCAAGTTTAATCCATTTACCTCATTTACTGTTTCAAACCCTCTTTTCTTTCCATAAACTCTTGGTTTTTTCCTCTTACTTGTTACTGTTCATCGTCTTCTCATATTTTCTACTTCTCTTGATTGTGAACATTCTGAGACTCCATTCCTGTAAGTCCTCTGTCCTCTAAGTCTTCCTTTCTTCGTCTTTGATTGTACTTCTACTTCTTCTGCATCATTCATCCCTAAATGAGAATTTTTAGAGAACTCCTCGCCATACCGGTGAAATTTTAAGAGTTTTGTCATCACTACACCACAATTTATGATAGAAATGACGCCAACACCTACCATATTCCCATTATGGCTATAATTGAGGGCGGGGTCAGATTCCCCTTCCACCGCCTCCTCTAGGAGGTACTGTGCTATTACCGCCTTTATCTGCTCCAAATTTCTATGAGCACATGTTGTATAGTCATGTCCATTGTCGCGCTCAACAAACTATTCAAGACCAACATCGGCTTGCATGAGATTCAATTTCACTGTGATATGGTGAAAATCATCTCTGTCAGTACTATTTGGAGAGGCTGGTTATAAGTGATATTTGCAATTTATAAAGCACTAGGGTATCAACTCTAACGTTTAGAAGGAGTCTGTTTGTGTAGGAAGAAGAGCAACTCTAAACATTAATCCGCCATGTTAATATTTTCCATTTCAGTTGAAGTAGGGAGGATTACCTTGTTTGGGAACCATACCAATCCAAGATATACTCGGTAAGATCGGCATATGCCTAATGGGAGAAGGAATTATTCGAAGCAAACCAAGCAAGCATCGCAATCTGGAGGAGGGGATGTCCTCTGAAGGTGGAAGTTTGTGTTTGGAAGACCATCAATAATGCTATTCCGACCAAAACTCTTGGGAATCAGAGGAACTCTATCAATTCAGTAGCTTCTATTGTGTCCCTTCTGTTTGAACCATGTGGAGACTATGAACCGTATTATACTGTATTGTATGGTGTCTTGGGATATTTGGGGTTTTATTCTACGATGGTGGGACGTAGTCTTATGCTTTCCAAATTCAATCAGGGAGTTGATCGAAGAAGGCTCCAAGACGGGCTTCTTCAAATTGGAACAATCAATGTGGAGAAGTACCAAATTTGCCACGATCTGGAGCATCTGGAAGCATAAAAACCTCATCATCTTCAAAAAGAAGGATATCCAAGTGCAACAGGTAGTGGATTCAATAAAGTGGTGGGTTGCTGTGTGCACCAAAGTGAAATTCTATCTCAGAGGAGTGACCATAGCAGATTTTGAAAGGAGCTTTGACGGGGTTACGAGAGTCAACACTACAGTAACAAGATCATATAAGTAGGTGATGGAATCATGGAGGAGATGCTCATACAGTTGAAGGCATTTAATGTGGTGGGTTAAAGGAAGTCGGACCAAACCGTAGTGGTGGGGTGGTGGACCTAGGCTGGGTTTTGCTTGTATTTGGGCATGGTGTTTTTATTTCTTGTAATAAGTTTCTTAAGGCTTCTGGGCTACTCTCATTAGTTGGTATCTTGCCAACATATTTGGTAGTAGTGAGCCTTAGATTGTTTTACAATCTTTTTAATATATGTGTTTTGCTAATCAAAAAAATAATAATAATTGAAGAGGCTGGTCACCAATCTCAATTACTCTAGTCATGGAAATGATAATGATTTCCTCATCGTTATAGGAAACTGGAACTCAGCTCCAACGAATCCCCACACTCCAAATTTAGCATCACAAGAAGATTCGGAATTTCCTGTTAGTCTTTAATTGCTTTTCACTTTGCTTTTTTTTGCCTTCTCGACCATCGTCTCACATTTGTTGTTCTTGCTGCATGCCTTGTCACACAGCAATTAATTACAACCACGACCGAAATATTTCTAGAATCAACAATAAGGACGTGAAGAAAATTATTCAATACAAAGGTGAACCCAAATAGGCTATTCCTCGAGCTCTCGAGAACTTAATGCACTACACCCTAAGCTATAAGGGTTACATCAAGGATCGTCCCAGACCTCTGTTGTTGCCATTGGCATCGAAGTTTTAGGCCACATTCCAAAATCTATTCCTATAGCACACCTACATGAGCCGTACAGAGTAGCCATTGCCGAGCCCTCTTTTGGAGATAAGATAAAAGGCCTCAAGCCAAATATCTGAGAGGAGATGTCTTTGGGAGCAGCTAAAGGAAGTGTCTAAATACATCCAAGGACCATAGTTGGTCACCAGGGACTTCAATGGGTCCTTTCTCTCTCCTCTTTCACTAGTGAGTGGTGAGTCTCCTTTTTTCTAGGTAGGTACCTCTTGGATTCAGAGTTTGTTTCAACAGTTGCCATACGTGAGATCTTGATCGTCTTCCTCCAAGAGTTGTTGCCAGCTGGGGGAAGGAAGGAAAGTAGGGTTTCCTTCCAGGACTGGAGAAGGTCAAATTCTGGGCGGGCTACGAGGTTTTGCCTACGCTATGGTTGAACAAGACTTTTCCTTTTTCTTACTTGAAAGACGCTTTCTTTCCTCTGTTGCAGATAGCAGCGACTTTCCTGTGCTAATAACGAGAAGGTAACTGGAGGAAAAGATTTCATTTTCTCTTGGGGATTCACTCGGCAAGAGAGCCTTTCTTTTACAAATACAACTAATTTAGTGAAACTCGTTTACTTTGAACGTTCTTTAGAAGGAGTAACACGAGGGTACCGGTTACCTTCGAAAAGGCTAGTAAGGACCAGGTGAAGAATGAAAAATATCCGCTAATGCCCACGGGACAAGATCTTTTTAAGATTAGCAATGAATATCTTGTATCTATGAAGAAGGATTTCTCTTTGGGTTTAGACACTAAATGCCATACCTTGCTGAAGGCGATTCTCTCATGAATCGCGCATAGTTTCATTTGACTGAGATGTGAATGCCTGTGACCTACTCGGTATAGTGATGGATTTCATGGTTGACGTCTAAATGGCACGAATACTTCGACATGAAACGAGTTTCCCGCATAACATTTTTTCTTTCGTCCTTGGACGTTTGGACGTTTTGTTTGATTACGGCACTTGCGTTTTCATGTCCGGAACCCTCGTAATTGATTGGGAGAAAGAGCAAAAGCGAGAAAGATAGATTGTTATCCATCAAAAATTGATAGGAATTCTCCGGGGATTGCCTTCTAATAGATGTTCTTTCTTTCATTATTAACGTCTAATCCCATGCTGATAAGAAAAATAAGTGATTGCTAGTCAGCTTTCTTTTTCTTAAATAGAATGGTATCGGTAGAGACTCTGAATGCTTGAACGACTTTCGCCTGGGGGAATGGTTACACTATATACATTCTTATTCTCAGACACTCTTCCTTTCACACCATTGGCAAATTCCACTATTTTCACACGTAGCTTGAATTTCGTTGAATTCATAAACACATGAAATCTCACATTTTCAACTAAGACCCGCGACCAATCTCATCCATTCCCATAGTACACGTACATGAACCGTACAGAGTAGCCATTGTTGAACCCCCTTTTGGTCCCCTTGCAATCTCCTCATTTTTTTGATACCCAGTCTTTGCCCTCCCGAATTGGAGAGCTGTCGAGCATTTCTCCTCATCACGACATTTGCAACTCAGAAGACGAATGTGAAATCGACCAAGATATTATGGAACAAAACAAGGAGATACCTGAACTCCTTGGAAATTTGAATCCCCCACAAAAATCTCCAAATACGCCAAAATGCGTCTAGTTTAAGGTATTTCCTCCCAAGACTTAGTTTTTCACGTGGTTGGCTTGGTGTGGAAGAGCGAAGTAGACAGAGATACTCCTTCAACGGGGGATCTTTGTCACAAAACCAGGCCATTTGTATCTTTTGCGGATCCTAGGTGGAATCGCAAGACCATTTTCTCCTACACTGCAAGCATATTTGGACCTTCTGGAGCACAATTTTATCCTGGTGGAGGATCTCATGGATATCTCCATGGTTAGTTGGTGATCTCTTGTACTGGTGGTCGGATTGAAGGATTTCCATCTCTTCTAGTAAGGTCATGAAAGATCTCTGGTTATCCATTCATTGCTTCCGATCCTGTGGTCATTGTGGTTGGCTTGAAACCAAGCCCAATTCAATGAAGCTCCACCACAATGGGAAAGGATTGTAGATGCCTTCAAATTCAAATGCGTCCATTTAGAAAGAAGGATTGAAGGTTTAGGGCCTTATATAGGGTGGTTTATCTAATCACAAAGACTTCAAGATCTGTGTCAACCAGATAATATTCAGTGCCATGGGTTCCTCCGAAGAATGAAATTGTCTTCAATTTAGGTGAGCTCCTTGTGGGAGTTATGTGTGGTCAGTGGGGAGTTTGGTTAGAAGTTATGGCCTCATTAGGGCGCAATTCAGCAGGTTGTGACTCTTACCTACTCGCATGAGAGTACGCGTTGGGGGACGAGAGGTTTTTTCTTTATTATTTCGGAGTATTCTAGGTTACTCCTGGGGTGTGGGGAATAGGTACGCCAATCCCCATCTTCCTATTTCCACTTGAGGGTCCCCACCATGCTCAATACTAAAGGTAAATATATAAATGTTTCTAACATATATATATATATATATATATATATATATATATATATATATATATATATATATAACCACTAAGGGAATGAGAATGATGAGGTCAAAGGAACAAGATGGGAATCATGGCTAGATGATCACTTGTCAAGTCATGTAGTTTTGTTGTCTTAGGGTCGCTCCCTAATTACTTGAAACTGTTGGACATAGGGATGGCAATAGTGCGGATCGGTTCAGTTATTTATTTGGATAACTGAACCCGATCCCCGAACACAATATATGAACCGAAAATCGAATGAAGGGAGAAAGAATATTCCATAACCAAACTAAACGGGGTTCGGTTATGTAGGAAAAAATATGCGAACAAGTTGATCGGATTCAATTCCATAAAATAATTTCAGTAATCGACAACTCAAAAATTATAGAACGAAATTATAATACCGATTCGGAAAATAGAATACGTTACCAACCGAGTCCTGTGAAATCACAGTTCCCTTAAAACAGATTCGCCGCCTCCCGTGGGTGTTGGAGGATCACTCCGGCGCCTGACTCCCAGGGTAAAACGGCTCACTCGGTCGATGGAACACCACCTGATCGACCGCCTGTCGAACAAACTGTATTTGTGTGTCTCTCTCCACAAAACACGAAAAATCAAAAGAAAATCGTATAGACACAAAACTTCCAAGTCATTCTTCGTTCTCGGTGTGCCGAAATAAAAAATAGGATCCACTATAAATAGAATCCATAAACTTTCGAAACCGCTAGAATCATAAACAAGGAGATTAATAGGGTCATTGATGGATATCAATAGCGTTATTGATGGACATCAAAGCGACCATGAATGAGTTGTAAATGCGGAGAGTTTCCGGTTGCCTCGTGAGACCCTCCGGTGTCCCAATTTCATTCACAACCCTTTCAAATTTCCAACAATCCCCCACATGAATGAACTTGGCAAAAAACTCACACAAAGTACAAAATAAACTCGGAGAGAGAGCACATCAGATAATTTCTGCATAGGATAGGTAGCTTTTGGCCTTGAACCTTCCATTGTGAAAGCCCATCGGATTTACTAGCTGACCAGTGAACATGATGTCTTGAACTGTTCTACCATTTGTATAAACCGAGACAATAGACTTCACACAGGAACTTCTCATAACACAGTTTAGTTCTCACTGTTGTGTTCGTTTTGGCCATGAACACACATCCTGGTTCTGCAAGTGTTATTAAGATTTTGCCTTCTCAAATTCTTATTAAAGCGGCCCCACTTCACACTCACATAGGTGATCTCTTATCGTGAGCATCTCAAATACTCTACTAGGAATTCTAATTCCAACGCATAAGAGTCATTAAAAGCAAATAGACATTGCTTATCCTTACAACTTCACTGTTGCACCATAGGAATGGGTGGAAGAATTAATCTCCTCAGTGATATCCGTAATCACACACGATTAAGTTGTCCCTTTGAACCTTGATCTTGGGATCTCCAGTCAACAAGGTTGGGTTTCCATCACGGTAGTTTTTAACGTCATAGGCTTTAGCCCCATTCCCATCGATGCTTTACAACCAACTCTCTATTTAACCCTCGGGTTAGTAGATCTACAATATTGCCTTTTGACTTCACTCTGTCAAATTGTGACAATCTAACTTGAGAGCAGTTGTTCAATGGTATTGTGTCTACGATGACATGTCGAGACTTACCATTACACATTACTCTGTGTCCATCCAATTTCTGATTGGATATCGCAATTTACACATATTGCTGGCACATATTTTTGTCCACATAGGAACATCTTTCAGAAGTTGGCGTAGCCATTCTGACTCTTCAATTGTCTTGTCTAAAGTAATAAACTCTGACTAACATCATAGACTGTGTTGTACACGTCTATTTGGAAAATTTCCACCACGCAACTGCACATGTTAGTATGAAACATACCCACTTATGGATTCTGAATCCTTTATATCAGATATTCAATTTGCATCACTGTACCTCTCTTGTACTGCAAGATATCTGGTATAGTGCAGTCTATAATCATGTGTGTATCTCAAGTATCACAACACCCTGACTATCGCTTTCCAATGGTTCTGTCTTGGATCCTTTTGGGTGTAAGTATCATCACATCTGCTAGATACCCCCACAATTCAAGAATTAAGGGGAAGGCTCTCAGCCCCCACATTCTTGAATTTTTAATCACTTTCCTTGCATGGTATCTCACATTGAGAATATCATTCACATTTCGTGATAAAACAAGATTTATCAACGTACAATTATCATGCCTATAAGCCATGATTTTCCAATTCAACAACTCTATCGAGTTCTAGCAAATATTGTGTAAACAACTTCATGTTTGAACACTAAATTCACCAAACGGTAATTTCTCAGCACTTTAACTTTATTGCTATATTGAATTTTAAACTTCATTCTGAAAAGAATGAGTTTATTCAAAATCTCACTCTTACTTTCGAGCAAGTACTGATAGCATTATCTTATGCTATCAACGACAAAAGTATAAAATTTCTTCGTCTCCCCATATGCGTGAGATATTCAAGTGATACACATCACTGAATCAAACTCAAAAGTTTGTTGCTTCTTTCAACGTATTGAAAAGAAGTCTATTACTTTGACATTCAAGTTGGCAACAATTTGCCACTCTCTGCTCATTCTCATAAAAAGAGGAGCATGATCCCATAGGATCTCTGTTGGCGCACCAACAATTGTGGTTATACAATGCCTCAATTAATACTCATTTATGCATTTTTTCCACAGTAAAAGCTACTAGTCAAATGTATTAATTTTCAATAATGACAATATATACCATCTTAATGGGTAATTGTCCATTACAAACACAAATTTTATTTGCATTAAGGCACCACATAAATGGCTAATTAAATTAAAAATTTAATCACCCTGAATTTTTTAAATGCCAAAGAATTTTAATTAAATTCACACATAACACAACACATGTCCTTAAAATGGGGAAATCAATAAATATATACACTTATTCCTTGAATGTTGTAGGAAATAAATTTTCCTTCTCTATTTCTCAGAAAATTTTCAGCCCTTATAAATACTCACAACACTTGTGACTTTATGAGTTACAAACGAACAAATATTATTTTGCCAAACAATTAATTCAGAAAAATGCAACCAACTAAAATATATTGACGGTATAGGTGAACCTCAATTTCTTGAGCCTAAGTCCACTACCCTTGAGTAACAAGAAAGGAAGTCCAAATCAATTAGCTGTTTCTCCACAAAAGATGCGAAACTCAATTTAAAGAACCACTGAGTACTCCTTTGGGTAAAGTGGGAGCTAAGACATTGAATCATGATCACGAGGAAATTTAATTTTGTATCAAAGCACAAAATAAACACATACATCTTTTCCCCCAAAAGATGTAACTCCAAAAATTAGACCCTTAAATCACGAGTCATTCACTTTCACAAAAATTTCCGTAATGAAACACATACCCAACATACAGCCTCGGAATCATGATTGGAAAAATAGACTTTCCAAAATTTCCTATTTTGTGGTCAACTGACAATGGAATTGGAAAGTGATATCGCAAATGTAAAGTTACAGTATCATACTTATCAAAACTCAAGTATATTTTCCAAATTCCAATCGATAAAAACACATCTTCAAAAACCACAGAGTAGATAAATTAGAGTATAACGAAATGGGTGAAGATGATGATCTCTGTGTTTCTATGAATATCCTTATTGAGTCACTAACTTTTTGAAATGGGGTCCACAAGACATCATCAATGTTCCACCATTGTAGAATTCTCCATATCTAAGAATCTGTTTCTGTATTTTTTTTTTTTCCAGACCAAAAATTTTTCTCCATTTTTTTCCAACCACCAAATTTGTATTCTTGAAAATTTCTATTTTCCATAAATCTAGGATTACATGGAGAGGCATGGCTGAAAGCTTCAAGCTTCTGCTTTGTTTAGAAACAAAAGTAGTTTATGATATTGAACAGTTTACCTGCACCTGTTAAGATCCAAACCCACTTGGGCCTGCAATTCCCATCACCAGTTTGAAGAAATCCACTATCACCATTTTTCCACAACAATTGGAGAAATTCCTACTTTCTCCGGAAACACCAGTTTTCCATGGGAATCGTTTTTGCAAATTCCAAATCTGAGCACAACCCTTACTGGACTATTCAGACAGCAATCAACGTGACAAAAAGAAATGATTTGCATGTACCAATTAGTCCAAAAACTGAATCTATTTTCATGGAAAATTAGAAAACCGATCAACCAAAGTTGAATCTGTTTTAAGATTGTAGGAAAAAATATGCGAACAAGTTGATCGGATTCAATTCCATAAAATAATTTCAGTAATCGACAACTCAAAAATTATAGAACGAAATTATAATACCGATTCGGAAAATAGAATACGTTACCAACCGAGTCCTGCGAAATCACAGTTCCCTTAAAACAGATTCGCCGCCTCCCGTGGGTGTTGGAGGATCACTCCGGCGCCTGTCTCCCAGGGTAAAACGGCTCACTCGGTCGATGGAACACCACCTGATCGACCGCCTGTCGAACTGACAACTTGAAAATTATGGAACGAAATCACAATACAGATTCAGAAAATAGAATACAATACCGAACCGAGTCCTGTGAAATCACAGTCCCCTTAAAACAGATTCGCCGCCTCCCGTGGGTGTTGGAGGATCACTCCGGCGCCTGTCTCCCAGGGTAAAACGGCTCACTCGGTCGATGGAACACCACCTGATCGACCGCCTGTCGAACAAACTGTATTTGTGTGTCTCTCTCCACAAAACACGAAAAATCAAAAGGAAATCGTATAGACACAAAATTTCCAAGTCATTCTTCGTTCTCGGTGTGCCAAAATAAAAAATAGGATCCACTATAAATAGAATCCATAAACTTTCGAAACCGCTAGAATCATAAACAAGGAGATTAATAGGGTCATTGATGGATATCAATAGCGTTATTGATGGACATCAAAGCGACCATGAATGAGTTGTAAATGCGGAGACTTTCCGGTTGCCTCGTGAGACCCTCCGGTGTCCCAATTTCATTCACAACCCTTTCAAATTTCCAACAGGTTATTCCTGAACCGAACGGTTAACCGAATAGTTCAATTATTAATTACTCGAACCGAACCGAACCGAATTGCCCTCTCTCTATCATCCTTCAATTCAAAGATACTAACAGTAACCACTAGTTTTAAGTTTTAACAACAAACATTATCTTGTTTCGGCTTTTGACAAAGGGCAGTGTGTATGTTGTATCATTTCTCTTGTGTTTTACGAAATTGAAACAGATTTGAAATAGCATGTACCGGATATGTCTTCTAACTTCATTCAGTGACCTTTAGTGTTAAATCTCTAGGCACCTGCTGCACCTTGCGTTGAGAGAGAGAGAAATACTTGATCGGCGTTGTACCGTAGCCGCTGATCGAAAACTCTTGCGCCGTTGCTGTGCTTAGTTCCTCACTTCCTTCATCCTTGCACTGTTGCCCACAAAGTCTGAATGTGATAGATTTTAGGTTAGTATTTAGGTTAACTCGCTAAAGCCCAAAGGGCTAAAAAGTAAAAGAGTTATAAAATTATAATATATTATATATGCACACTAGGTAAAAGCCAAAGGGTTATAAAATTATAACATTACATATATATATATATATATATATATATATATATATATATATATATATATATGTAATGTTATAATTTTATAACCCTTTGGCTTTTATATATATATATATATATAAAACGACATCATTTTCGGTTCAGCTCGGTTTGGATAACGGTTCAGTTATTTTGTTAACCATAACCGAACCAAACCAGAACGGATATTCATCCGTCTATACCATATCCACACCCACGAGGAAAAAAACGATTACGGTTCGGAAAAAATTAAGCGATTCGGTTTGGGTAACCATCGTTTCGGTACAAATTGTCATCCCTAGTTGGACATAGCATACTTGGTGATTGAAGAAATAACACGTGTTGAAATATTGGTTAGTTTTTCTATGACACGAAACACATTTGATAAAATAAATGGAAACGTGATTAGTTGATGGCAAAATAGTAAATTTAAGTATATCGTGACTCACACTAGTTTAATTTTATGCTAAAAATGTTGTTGATGCAACTTTCATATGATCAAGTAAAAAGTGAATATTATAATACCTAGCGCGGCTTAGTGCCTTTTTGTTTTATGATTTTGTTGACGGTTGCACCAACCTATGCTAGAACTGTGGTTTGTAATTTTTACTAATGACGATATATGTACGACAGCCTTGGATATTAATTTACAGTTCTGCACTTTTATGTTTCAAATTATTGTTTTATGAATTGTTGAATAGAAAATCCCTAAATTTTTTATCAAAGGGTCTTGATGAGCTAATTATATTGAATCTAAAATTAAAGCTTAATTTTACCACTTCCTTTTAAATATGACTACTCTTATATAGATTTTGGAGCCGACACTCATTAGCAAACAAAAAAGGAGAGTGAAAATGTGAAGAAATTGAGTACATATATGAAGTAGCATTCTTTTTTTCTTATCATAAATTCCCAACCCAAAGTATATCCAACATGTTGGGTTTGTTGAGTTCTTTTAAGTTGAAATTTAGCAGATCTATCTACAACATTTAATATTTGGTCACCTCCACCGGAGAAAAAGGATACCCATTATTAAATACCAGAGGTAGTTGCAGTAGGGAAGCCAATCATGAGCTTTATCTATAGAATTATGTGTTTCCTAATTAACTTTAATTTGTTGAGATTTAAAAATTCTAAAAATATAAGAAAAAAACAAATTTGATTAGACAAGCTCATACTATATGATGGTATCCTGCATACGAATGTACTATATGATCAGAATTTTTTTAATTATTTTGGTATATTTTTTCCATTTCCAAATGATAATGTGCTGTCTAGAAAATATTATTCAGTGGCCCTGACGCATTATTTGTGATAGAGGACAGCAATTATTCACATTTAAAAGGTTTGGTTTGTCATTTAGATTAGACAAGCTTTAGGGGGGCACACCGCACATGCTTCAAGCACTCAATGCCATTATTTCCATGACTCACCCACTATAAAGCCCCGGCCTAGCTAGTTACCCAGCGGCCACTAAAAACATATGTCAAATTCCATAAACAACCCTCCCTTTCTTTATGTTTAACCTAACATCATTGGAATCCATAAATTTTGGACCAATTCTGTGACAACATTATGGGTATTCAGACATAATTATAGAAAAAACATTTTAATTCAAAGACGGGTCTCGTCCGGTAAAAATTGTCTGGGAGTTTCATAGTCAAATCGAAGAAGAGTGTTTTAGCTATTTATTTTTTGCTACATTGATAGAGCCTGTAAAATAGCCGAATACCGTATGAGATTTTTAAGTATATTGACTATTCAAAACACAAAATGATGCTCCAATAACCTCAATAATTGAATTATTTTTTCTATTGACGTAGACAAGACGTAAAAATATTCTTTTATATATATGCTAATTTTGACGTCCAAGTATTACATAATTCTCCGAGCATATAACATAAAACAACAAAAGTTAGGGTCCATTTGGCGTGACTGGATTATTGGATTATTCACTGTTTAGTTTTTTGTCCTTATTTGAAATTTTTCTTTAATTTTTTATTTTTCATCAATTTTTTGATGATTGTTGGTTCGTCTCGACAAGAGCTTTCAGAAAAGTTCTCAATCATCGGCTACATTTGAAAAAAGTTCAGAAAAGACAAAAAATAAGCCAAAAACAGCGTCCGTTTTGGCTTATTTTTCGTCTTTAGTGACTTTTTTTTAACTTTTGGACATAATTTTATACTTTTTAGATTCGGTTCGTCGATACGAACCAATAATCCACAAAAAAATGACATAAAAATAACAAATACAAAAAAAATTTGAATAAAGACAAAAAAATTACGCCGGATAATCTAGTCAATACAGTTTGCCCAAATAGAGCCTTAATGAATCACGAGAACTTCGTACGGGAGCTAGCTATATATGATTTGGATTTTACCCAGCTTATGACTTAAGAGTCAGATTAATGAAACACTAGTAGCAGGATTAGCTTGAAGAAACAGCTAAAAATTATGAGAAATTAGGACCACATTGCTTTCTGTAGGAACACAGAGATGCAGAACTGAAAAATAATGTAAACCAAAAGGAAATTAAAGAGAAAAAGAAAAGAAAAACAGAAACTTCCTTAGATTAAAAGGAGTCTTTTGTTTTAGGTACTATTATACCAGGGAACAGAATCATCAACCAGTTTCCCATCCCCCTCTGCACCTAATGAGTACAAAGTTCTGAAGAGAGAGAGAGAGAGAGTGTGAGTGAGGCTCTATATTATATAATATAAAGATTGGTATCAAAACATAACCCCCACACTACTACTTCGTTCACTCACCACATCAAACAACACTATCTTTTTCTCTATCCCTTTCATGGCTACCTCAGCCAAACATTTCCCCTTCCTCTTGCTCTTCCTCCTCTATGCTCCCTTATCCTCCCTCCATTCTCATGCCAGAGAGAGCTATTTCTTCAGCAAAGCCACCAATAACACCACCAACAATGCAAAAGAAACAGTGGAAGTCCTGCCCAGCAAAACCAAAGAGCAAGACCCAAATTTCATTCCAGATACCCAAAGTGGATATGGCCTATATGGCCACCATTCCGGCCACCTCCCCACCACTACCAGGAACTCCCCACCCTACACCGCCACCAACCTCCCATACAAAACCGAATCCGGTGTGTCTTACACCACGGACAACAACTACGACAATTACAACAATTACAACAAGGAAGCCTATGTGACTGACCCACAAGGCATGAGTGACACAAGGTTCATGGACAGCGGATACACCACCCGGAATGCCGCCACAAAAACCACCAGGGCTGAGCCCTACTACCCAACCAACGCCATTAATAACAACATTAACGACAACAACTACAATAACTACAAGGAAGCATATGCGACTGACCCACAAGGCACGAGGGACACAAGGTTCATGGACCGCAGCTACACCACCGCCACTGCCGCCGCCAATACCAACAACGACAATTACTACAATGGTGGCAATTACAACGGCAATATCCAACAACAAGGGATGAGCGATACAAGATTTCTGGAGAATGGGAGGTACTATTATGACATTAACAACGAGGAAAAATACCGAAATGGGTATGGGAACTCCAGAGGGATTAATTACCAAAATAGGCGTTATTTTGGGAGTTATAACAATGAGAAATCATATGAAGACAATAATTCAGTGGAAGGGTACCAGAACGAAGAGGATCAGTTTGAAGAGAGTGAAGAAGAGTATGTGCCTTAATTAGCTTACCTCCACCTTAATTAATTGAGTGATTTTGTTTAATGTGATTTCTATTATGGCTAATTTAAATGGAAAAATTGTTGGGTGAGAGTAGATCAATTTATGGGTGTTGATTTGTGTGTTCCTAGTCTTCATGCTTTGGGAAGGAGAAGGGTGAGAGGCTGATGATGTACTAAGTGATGAGTAAGCACTTAAATTAAGTTGTATATTTTCTGCTCTAAAGTTTTTCTGTTGTTCCCTCCCACTTTAAATTCATTATCGTTTACAGCCTCTGGTGAGATTAATATAAAGGATTACCTTGTGCACGAGTGTTTTGTTATTGGTTTTAAAAAAGGTGATTCTACGTATGTATGTATGTAATTTGTGGTGTTATGGTCACTTTATGTAGCAATTATAGTAGTACTAAAATTGTAAGGATATATGGGTAGATATTCTGTGTGTACGTAATAGTCCCTGTAGGAAAGGGTCCAGCAAAGGAATAGAAGTTGGAGAAGAAGTTGCCATGTTTGTGATCCATATTAAAGACCATCTGATCATATGTTGGCATGAGACAATAATGAGACTGTGATAGATTCATCAAACTTCTTCTGCACATGGAATCCTGTTATAGTAAACAAATGATAATGGGGACCGCTGACAATCCCACTGGCAAGGTGATAATTGCCCACTGTGAAAGACAACAAAATTAAAGGGTAAATTTCACCGACCGACAAATACACTTACTATTCCTGAGATTTGGTGAATGGCAATGTCCTCTCCCTTGCTTTTTGATTTTGTGAATGTACAAAATTATCCTTTTAAGGTGTGAAAAATTGAGAAATTAAAAATAATATTATACGCTTGCATGAATCTTATCAAAAGAAAGTTACAGATATAAAAAAAAGTGCAAAAATAAAATCCATTATGTAAGTTGAAAATAGATAAAATAAAAAAAGAGTCGGAGTAAAAATTAGTATTTGTTCTTACATTTTTGGTTCAAATAGTGACTTCTTAGTAACGAAACAAAATATTTATCAAATTATATATACTTCTTATTAGTGTAGGGGCATTTCAGTCGTTTAATTGGTGAAGGTAATGCCGTCCACAGTAATTTATGGAAAGGGGATAATATTATAATAGTCAATAAAATGAGGGAGGGCAGTGTAATTTTGGAAACCTCAAGCAAGCTTGTGAAATGATTTTGTCTTTCTTCTGTGGGAAAATTGCACTGACCTATCTTGAGGTTTCTCATGAATTCGGAGACCTCCCTTCAGGTTGACAAATTCATTGACCTCCCCGACGTTACATACCATTCAATAGATTCTCCTCTCCTTTTAAGTTCAGGTAATTTATTAAACATAAATGATGATATCATCAATTAGATTGGATTATATGCTAACAATGCCCTTTGGGCCTATTTGATTGGGGGATAACATTACATGAGATTGTAGTAAACAGATTATTAGTCCATGGACTAAAAGTCCTATGACTATTAGTAAAATAATCTCTCTTATCTTGTGTTTGTTTGTTTATGAGATTATATATAACAAGTCGTATCCAGTCAATTTCATATTTATTTTGGAGACCTCTGGGTAAGAACTAATGTATGAATTGACTATCTTGCCCCTATTGCATTGTTTTACTCAATCTAAGTGTAACTTCTTCCTTTATATATTATTTTATGTCTTTCACTCATTAAACCCAAACATCAACTTTATAATAATAATATTAACTTGATGGTGATAATAACTTCATATGACAACCAATTCCTTGCATGCACCAAAGAACAATACATTAGAAAATCATTCTAGAAAAGCAACCAACACAAATATAAAACAAAATAATAATTATAAAATTCATTGTCTCAAGTTATTACCATTTACCACTGCATAAGTTACCAACTATCTAGAAGTATAGCTAATACGCAAGGTCCGGAAGATATTAGCATAGTCAAAAGAATGATAATTAAAACATGTCTAACCCATGCGAAGCAACTTCCCAACCCACTAATACTTGTCATCGTAGTTCAAGCTAAAAAATATGTCTATATTTTGGACATCATAGAAGATTATCTCACAAACATGTAGCCTCTCATCAGTAATAATCGGCAAGTGATGGAGCTCCTCATTTAGGATAGCCCACTTGGACGCAAGGTCATGTGAATAAATCATTCTCTTCCCGATGAACTCTAACTTCTCATTTATCACAGTCAACATATCTCCTACCTTGTCATCAAACATGGCCAACCAGTTAACTACTTCCTCCCTTTGCCTTTTTTTTGTCCTTTTTCGCTAAATGTTGTTATCCAACTAAGTTAGAGCACTCCCTATTCTCAACAATAGAACCCCTCTCAATTGCAACCCCGATAGTAGCACGTAACTTGTCATCACCAAATAATCATGACTTATTATTTGTGAAGCTCGAAAGTAGTTAAACTTAATTGATCTAACGTTCCAATCATGGGCCAGAATGTTTAAAAATAAGGTCACTTTCTCCTCGAAGGTGACATATTTTGAATCTCCCAAACCACCAATAATTTTAACCATGTTACATAATATCATAAAACAACGTCGATCCATGCGGAGTTGTTCAAGACAATCAACATCATTGACCAACAACTAACCTGTTGATGTGGTCATATTGTTCTTGGAAGCGGTTGAGGCCCCTAAGCCTTGGACCATATTTTGAGTAATTGTTACTAAGCATAATATGGAGGACGACATAGCGCATCGACAAAATGAGATAAAGTTCTTGTGTAAGCACGTGAAGAACAACATATAACTCAAGCTCCTTTTCGTTAGTGTCGTCATAAAAATCCATCTAAACATAGACCAAAGGAAGGATGTGATATTTGTTGTATTAATCAAAAATAGAAAATGACAAGGATAAACAAGAAATTATAACTCAATCGAGAGAAAAATAAGATGAATTTTAATTAACTCCAAATAATTAGCTCTGAAACAGGTCCTTTGTAAGACGGTAACAAAGTTAATTAAATTTAACATCCAAATACATTCTTTAATTAGATCCGAAATAGCCAAAAGATAAAGATGAACAATGCAAAATTAAAAAAAAAATGGGTGTGGAAATATTCACACCTTTGTACATCCAACCTCCAATCATAAACATTTACCCTAACTAAACCGTATGCATTGAGTGCACAAAACGGTAAATATTTTATCCACTTTAATACTTTTTTATTGTACCTCAACCTTAGCTAAGAAAACAAATTAGGCAACGCAAGTGCAATGGTACTAAAATCACTTGCTGATCAAACACCATCCACAACCCCAATTATTATATCGTCCATCTCCATTAACCTGAACATTACAAATATCACTACTAGCCAAAATTGGTTATAACGAAAAATTACACAATTTTAAAATACATTTGACTCCTTAAGGTATCTTTGCACTCTTTTCAGCTAACTGTAGCTGCCACCAAATATATGGCACCCTTCTGAATATTCCCCATCTTTTCAATTAGGAAATCTTTGTAATTCATCCAAACATCAATAGCACATAAGCAATCCCCAACCTCAATTCCGTGACAAGGATGGTCTTTGTCCTTGCCACCATTGAGCTTGAACTTCGTTTTCTTAAGTATCCTAGCTAAATCTATCTGCCTCATCAAGATCAACCATTCACGTTTTTAGATTACCCTCACTGACACCGATAAATACCTTATCAGGTGTAGGTACTAAATTTGACGGACTATTATCACTTACAATGAACAATAGCACATGGTGCACCACAACCTCCTCTTTGGCATCCTGCCCCAATTGAACGTTCCCAATTAATTTAATTTCTTGCACCACAATTTTGTCCAATTGACGGTCAGACCTTTTATTCCCCAAATTAATCTCATTCAGCAACCTTGATTATTAAAAGCAACATCACTTAGAGGTTTATCGAATAACTGTAACTTCTTTGCTCGCCTTTTAGTCCTTTTGGCATCCAACTAGACATTTCATTAGTTCAGTTGGGATTGTGGAGCATTTGACGTTGTCGATAACGTTTTAGCAGTATAAGTATTGCTTGTGATTTTAAAGACATGACTAATTTGGTCGTAACGTTTGTAGTATAAGAATAACATTTTGATTATTTTGTCATATTGGTAATTCGCTGAAAAAAAATCTCCCAAAAACAATCAGAGCCTTTGGGAAATATGGACTAAATTGCATTTTCAATTCTTTTCCATACCCAAATACCGATGTTTTGTTTTTCCTGAATTCTTTCACTCTACAATACCCAAATACCCAAATATGGACAAAATCTCCCTCCAGTCTGATTGGTTGGTAAAATAGTGAAGCTTTTCAAAATGTAACAGGTGACTCATCAATTGTGGTTATTAGGGTTAGGTTGGGTCACGCTAAAATTAAAAGAGCGAAAAAGGCACCCTAGGATCTATTGAGCGTGGTCTCCTCCTTTGAATGACCGATAAACTTGTTGTGCCTTTTGTTAAGGGCTAGGGACTTGGGTCAATAAATTTTCTGAAAAAGGTATGTTAATGTGTACGATAGTAATATTAATTATGTAATTTTTATTTATATATATGTTACGCCTTGTTTAGCACAGTCTTGAACAAGTTTGTAGAAAATAAAGTTACGCATATTTATAATTAATTATGAATTTTATGAGGAGCTAAGAATTTTATAATTCTTTTTTATGCATCTTTTTATGGTTTAATATGCATGTTACATATCTTTTGTTTTGTTTGTAACTATTTTTTATGGCATTTACTATTGTTTTGGTCAATTACGAATAAGTATATATGGTACATATCAAACTATCATGAATTATATTAATGTTACCGATTTTTCAATTAAGTTACGCAGATATTTAATGTTAATGATTTTTCAATTAAGTTACGCAGATATTGATCAAGTCATAGAAGAGGCTTTTTATTTGTTTATCACCAATCTTTACATCTCCTATATATGTTTTGTTCGGCCACCACCAAACCTCTCATTGGCATTCATACCCTGTTCGTGGATAATCTTCAAAATACCACAAATGGGGAATGGTTATATCAGATTTTCGGGAACTTTGGAACCATTACAGAGGTGAATAATATTCCAGCTAAATGTTGTAAATTTAACATCAAGTTTGGATTTGTAAGGTTCTTATCAAGGGAATAGCTCTCTAGGCTATGAAAGAGATGAATGAAACAGTTGTAAGGGGGCATAACACGAAACTGTGGATCGACAAATATTGAAATGAAGGGAAATTACAACAATATTAATTTTGCACATCAACACCCTCGGAGATTACTCACCCACTAATAATCTTTGCCTGGCCATTCCCAGAGAGAAGAAAAGTTCTAAGCAGATAAGGTAAGGGAGCAGACACAGCCTAAAATGAAGTCAAAACTCTCGATTTCTGTCCAACAGGACGGAAATGGTGGTTGTGGAGGAGCGCAGTTGCAGAACTAAGATTTCCCAGATTCAAGAAGCCATTGAGGAAGGCTATTCCAGATCAGTTAGATCCCAACATTTTGGTCCAATCATTAGGAGGACTTAATATTAATGTAATTCGATATCTGATGTGGAATCATTTTTTCACTAGGAGCAAACTTGGTTAACCAACTGGTTCTCAAACCTAACAAGATGGAATCCACAGTTCAATGTTTAATCAAAATCTTGTGTGTGCTATCTTTGGAGGATGAAACTTAAGCCCTGAATTTCTCTGTTGGGAAACTTCAAATTCTCAATTCATACATGCATGTCATTAATATCTAACCATCAATTTGGCGTGCAAATTAAGGTATTCATATACCCTGAGAGTTCTCTAGATTACAAATTAGGACGGTGTGGACTCCACATATTTTACAACAACTGTCAGGATCGTTTTGATCCAATGATTGAGACCCTCATTTCACATTTC
This sequence comes from Arctostaphylos glauca, assembly GCA_019985065.2. NCBI lineage: Eukaryota > Viridiplantae > Streptophyta > Magnoliopsida > Ericales > Ericaceae > Arctostaphylos > Arctostaphylos glauca. The sequence continues at coordinate 14,354,324 of JAHSPW020000001.1, read as the reverse complement.
AGAGACATGCATGCTAATAGTATGCATGTTGTGTTCTATACTTTCCGAGAAGGCGTGTTGTTATCACTTTAACATACGTGTACTTGCTAAAAATCAGTGAACATGACATTTTGAACTATTTTGTTGTTTGTGTAAATCAATAAAACAGATTTCATTCGTAAACTCCTTCTAACACAATACATTTTTCATTGTTGTGTTCGTTTTAGTCATAAACATGAGTCTTGGTTCTATAAGTATACATTTTAAGAATTTTGTTCAAATTCATTTTGAAGCGGCCCCACTTCACACTAATTTAGGTGACCTCTTATCATGAGTATGTTACAAAACTCTGGTAGCAACCCTAATTCTTCAACACATAAGACTCATTAAAGGCAAAAGTTCATCCTGCTCAATATCGTTGTTACACCATAAAAAAAGAGTAAGAGAATCAATCTCCTCAATGATTTCTGTAACCACACATGATAAGGTTGTTCTGTTAAATCTTAATGTTGTGATCTCCAATTGACAAGGTTAGGTTTCAATCATAGTTGCTTTTAACGTCACAGGCTTTAGACCCATTCCGATCAATTGATCAAAACGAACGAATTTATTTTACGGGAATTGTGAATTTATTTACAAAACTCAATTCAATATTATTTACGTTTTATATTTTATTTCCTGGATCAATTCTGTTATGTAATTTCTATTATGATATATTAATGAAAATATTTCTAAAATAAAATTCGACTATTTTTTCCTACAAAAATATGTACTTTCTTCTTCTGATCCTTCAACTCGGCTCGAAGACTTGTGGTATAAGACTCGACAGAGTTATATAATTTAAACCCATATAGCTAGTCTGCATTGCTTTATTTCATATTGATTTTTTTAGACAATCTTGCAATGAATTAGCTTAAATTCATATTAATGGGTATTTGATTAAATAATTCTGGAAATGTTTAGATCAAAGACTTACACATACCCAATTGAGTATTGTTAAAAATATATCAAATTGAGTAAATGTATTGGAAGATTGCTTAATAAATCAAGACCTACAAAATGAGACTCAGTTTGGGGTCCAAACAGAATAAATAATGTTAGGTATGCTTACATATACATCCCCAGTCCGGTTGTTGGGTGATCACTACAGCATGAAATATGATCCAACCAAAATGTTAATGGGAACTAAGGTTTACAGGTTCACAGTTAATTTCTAGGCTTTGTTTCATTTATTGTAGGTAGATGGTCTTTTTTCCGATAAGTTGTTCGAAGTATTATTGAAAAGGACAAGCCCATGATTGCACTTCCAACAAGCACATGGTTAGTCATTATTCGGACAAGCGAATGAAGTAAAAAAAAAGAGTAGTTTTTTACAAAAAGTCTAAGTACACAGACACATTCGGACACATGTCCGAATGTGTTGCGTTCCCAGCATTATTCTAATTTTTTTAATACCATTATGGCTTGAACTCACAAAGTGGCAATGATACTAAGGGGTCACGAGTGTCACCACCAAGGAAGTTTAAGCTTGATGATACCAAGGTACAACGTCAATAATTTTAACGTAATTGTAATAATACATGTGATTCTTGTAAGACGAAAATAGTCCCCGAAAATAATTAACCATTGTTTTTTTTATTCTGAAATTACAGTTTTTGAATAATGGAAAGAATGTAAAAATATTTTGAAAAAAAAAAAAACAGAAACAAATCAGAAGGCAAATAGGTTATGCAAACTGAGGTGCGTAAACACATGATGTACTTAAGATAAATTTATCATCTCAACAGAGTGCTAGAGTTATCATCAGCCTTTCATCTCCAGAAATATTATAACGGCTAGAACGAAAAACGTTAGCGCCATCCGAAATCGTTTGGCGAAACGACTGCATGGTGGTCTCTGGCTAATTAAGCAACATGAAGAACAACTTGAATATAGAGAGTGGAGAAGGCTTAAAAAAAATTATGTGTATTTTTCCAATGAGTGGTGCCCAAATTATAGAATTATGGGGAGACCATTTGCTCCAAGAAATTTATTTCTATAATAAATTCAAAATCAATTCTGGGCTACACATAATTGATTTCAAATTTAATTCAAGAATCAATTTAGGGATTATACAAAATTAATTTTCAGTTTTAATTTCAGAATCAATTCTAAGGTTACAAATAATTAATTAATAGTCTTGATACCAGAATCAGTCATCCATGTGAGGGTTCAAACTCCACTCAAGTGTAATATGTGACCCAGTTAAAATTGGATCCAAACCCAAGTCAAGTGCGCCCACACTTTAGGCCGATAAAAAAATAAGTCATATATAAGGGCCCAAAGACCAAGCACAAACCAAACCAAACCAAGTTAAGCCCATGCCCATGGACCACAAATCTCAGACCACGGGCCTCAATCACAATGTGTTTTTGCTATGTGGGATTTGGTGATTTTTCACCTTCCCACATACTATACACGGATTATTCTGATAACTAATTTTCAATTCAATTCTTAATAAATTTTGTTCCTTATTTTCATGGCTTAAACTCTAGAAGAACACAAATCAATTTGAACCCAGCCGAATTAGTAGTGGAATAAAGCTATAAAAAATTTATGAATAAAAGTTTATTTTTCTAACAATCCACCATGTGAATGAAATTTGACACAATACAAGTTATGAAAGATGATGCAGACTCAGAGAGAGAGTACATCGGATATTTCCTGCATATGAGAGATAGCTTTGGGGCTTAAATATTCCCTTCTAAAAGTCTGTGAAATTTACTAATTGACCAGTGAACGTGATGTCTTGAACTATTCTATTGTTCATGTGAATCAAGATAACAGACTTCATGTAAAGATCGATATTTTTAATTCACTGTATAAAAGAATTATATTTAACTAATTTAAGGCACTATATATAATTATTTCATACTTAATTAACTCTATGCATATTCCCTACCTATATATGTACATACATACACATATATTTGCATACAACGTACCATAGTCCTCGGGAATTGCTATTCGCAAGGAAACTTGCAGAGAATCGCACAGAGATCACAAGCGGGGGTGAGAAAAAAAGAAAATTCTCCAAGCAAAGAAAAATCAGTTTTGCTATTAGCAAGGAACGGACCACCAAACGGTGCAGGGAATGACCTGGCACTCCCACAAAACGATGTTATTTTGTGTGCCCATTTACAAAAATTTCAAAAGGGTCCAAAACGACGTTGTTTGGACCCAAAAATTCGTTTTGGAATCCCAAATTTCAGTTCTTGACTTCCTTCCTTTCACAGCTTATTGTTCGAGAGAGAGAGAGAGAGAGAGAGAGAGAAAGGAGGAGGAAGAAGCACCACTGCCGGCGTCCACCACCACAACTCGCCGTGAACTCCACCACCTGACCCCGCTGCCACCCGATGCCATATCTGGTTGCCCAACCATGAACAAACACACACACTCTCTCTCTCTCTCTCTTTTAAAGCTCATTTATGTGTGGAAATCACCCTCATAGTTATACTATATGATTCATGAAGCCGGAGCTATGCCCATTCAAGTGATTTGTATGGGCATTCGCAAAAGTTTTGCCATTTCAATAGGGTCCAACTTCTTCCTAGTAATTGGACATCCAGTTGGAGAGAAGCCATGTGCATCAATTAGTTTGTTTCTTTTACTTCATCCATGACCATAATTAAGACCTCTTGCCATCTTTTCCCCAATGTTGTCTTACTAGATCAATCAGTTGGATATGGCGTCGGGTTGCAGCGGGGTTGGGTGGTGGAGTTTGCGGCATGCTGTGGTGGTGGACGCCAACTGTGTTGCTTCTTCTTCCTCCTCTCTCTCTCGAACGACTGTGAAGGAGCTAAAATTTGGGGAAAAAATTAGGGCTGAACTTGGGGATGAAATTTGGGGTCCAAAATGACATCGTTTTGGACCCTATAAAAAAATTTTAAATGGGTACATAAAACGACATCGTTTTATGGGAGTGCCAAGTCATTTCCTGTGCCTTGTAGTGGTCTGTTCCTTACTAATAGCAAAATTGAAGAAAAATCCCGCCACGTGATCCCTGTATGATTCCTACGGGCTTCCTTGCGAATAGCAATTCCGCAACCCCTTATGCTTTACCTTGCATCTCATTGCACCATTCCAAGTGGTATGGTAGTAATCATCCCCAGTCTTCTAATTTTAATTAATTTTTTGATTAGAATTATTGAGGATTGTGGGGGCAATATTATAATTTTTGGAAAGTTAGGATTTAATTTGAGATTGAATGAGATTTTAAGGTTGAAGTGTAATTAGTCCATTATTTATTATATAATCAGGGTTAAAAATTTTCTTAGGTTATTTTGACAAATTATCGAACATACAGACACCCTAGAGAGTCCCTGTATAATTTTCACAAGCATTTGATAGAGTACGAGTGTCAATCTTTCGAGATTCTTGATCGAAGAATGCGAGGAAGAAGTATCAATTCGTGTCAAAAGCATACATCAAACAAGGTGTTGGTGCGTTGGCAAACAAATCGGAAGGATCGCAGCATACTATGATTTGTGGCATTGTCATATTAGTGGTACGATTCTTCTTAACTTTAATTTAAGGTCGTTTAATACATGTGGTAACGCATTTTTTTATGTCTATCGATGTTGTACGTGGTGTTAGTTTCATGGAAACAAGGTTTGAACCATATGGTTGAATGTTCTGTGTTATTTCACAAAAATCATTGTTCGACCGGTCAAAGTATAGTGTCAACCAGTCCAACCTATTTTGGAAAATCGTCCAGAATCACTTCAACCAATCGAGGTATGGTCAAATCGGTTGATGTTGTTATTCCAAAATATTTCGCTAGCTAAATCAACTGATTGATGAGTTGTGTCAATCGATTAAGAATGAAACTTAAATATTTTTTAATGTCAAGTAGTCGAACCTGTCTAGCCATTTCGTTCTTTGTTACGTTGTCCCTAAGGTATAACAAGTCCAACCATTTCGTTATATATATACTCTCACAAATTTCTACTATTTGAAGGGTGAGAAACTTTTTTAATAGCACTCTATTTTATCCAAAATAAAAATGTTGTATAAATTACGAGGAGAAAAAAATGTAGATCGAGCAAGAGCAAGGTAGTGAAAAAACAATTGGCCATTTTTCTTTGGCCACATTCAATTTATATAGATGTTGATGCGTGAATTTCAAAAATTGCTTATTACGGCCATTCAATGGGAATAAAGCTTGTATATATAAGCTATATATACATAATCAAAATATACTTTATTTTTCTTTATTATTTACATTACTCCAAAAAAAAATAACCTCCTCACATTAAAAAATAAATCATCAATTACTAGAATATAAAATCATTAAAAGATTTTTACAATAAAAACATAAATGTGAACTAGTAATGAAATTTAAATAAAAATGAATTATTACTAAGTAAATACTAATATAAATAAATTTTTATTTTATAAAAATACTCTAGCACCTTTTTCATGTGATAAGTGCAACGAAAAATATCCAACCAACGTGTCATTAGAAATTAACACGCGTATGTACATGTATTTGTACACATTTATGTGTGTCGCAAGTGTTTTAATCGTTATAAATATTTCATTTGGATAAGTGAATGAAGGAATAAAAAAGTGAAAGAAAAATAGTAAAAAACAGGAGATATTTTAAAATACCTCATTAGAGGAAGTTTTGAGAATGAGTGATTGAAAAACATTGTGTTATAAGTTTTCAGATAGACAAAGAAGGAGGCTACCATGGGTCGAACCCCCAGTGTGTCTCAAAGACCACAAGAGTGCCACCACGTGGGAAATCACGCTTGGTGGAATTTATTACACCTTGTGACATTTTGGCTTTCGAATTTTATAATGAAAATTTTTCAAAAACTATTTTGCCAAAGTTTCATGGAATCAATTTACGAGAACAATTTTTTTTTTCTTTTGAGACTTTTTTCCCTTCCTTCCACTTTTCGTCATCTCTTTTCTTTCTAGTCACACATTAATGATTTTACAAAAGGTAAAACACGTAATGTGAGACTCTGACACGAAATTCAGACAAGTAAGAGTAATTTGGAATTGCTAACGTGGATCCAGGGGATAAATTAAAATTTATCGGGGATCAAAAATTTATTTTGAAATAAAGTTGGATATACGGTGTGATTTGTAGAGATTTGTTCGAACATTAATGGAAGTGATCGGGCATTTATGCGTTTGGCACGAGCCACACCATGGTATTTTCTCCTTGATGTTCATCATTTGATTAAAACTAAGGAGCTTGGGATATGAGTCAGCAGAGCACCTCTTATTCCCATTATTCTCCTATAAACGTAAGCACTGGGAGAGAGAAAATTAAGGAAGAATGGAGATTGAAGAAGGAGGCGAACCCATTGAAGAAACAGCTTAAACCCACAACCTCAACAACAAGAACTAACAGGTTCTTCAAATTCTTCATAATTTTGAGTTCAAAATACTTGGAATTGATTAGAGATAGAACATAGCAGTAAGTATTGGAGTGTACACTATCAATTACAGGTTTTGTAGATTAGCCATGGGGGTCGAGGAAGATTTAACCAAGACTCTGTAACATATTCGGCACTAAAGTCGGATGGTAGTCCTATCATTACCCCAGACGACCGGCTTGATAGATTGCTGGGACAGAACACTGTTATGCTGGTTTTTGGTACTCTGTGCTATCTTGGTTTCTTTTTAACCCGACTTAGTGATATAGACCAATCCTAGCAACAAGCCAGGTACTGAAGCCAAGGGCGAGAGAAGTTAGTGAAGGTAGACCTTTTTGCATCTATATATAAGAAACTACGTATCTTTAAAACTCATATGTAGGCACCATGGGGGATTAGGGATTAAATCCTTGAAACTCATGAATTTAGCTCTGCTTATCAAATGGTGGTGGAGATTTGGTGTGGAGAAATCCAGCTTATGGAGGCAAGTTATATGTGATGTTAATCGTATTCCTTACTGTGCCTGGCTTCCAAATGAAGGGGATGTGCCTAATGTATCCTCAGTTTGGAAAGGGATCATAAAGGTGATGCAATAGAATCCATGCAGTCTCCTCTGCCTCACTAACGACTTGGCCCTTAAGGTGGGAAATGGAGCACACTTACAATTATGGAACCATGCTTGGGATTCCTCACAACAACCTCTGAGCATCCAGTTCCCTAGGTTGTTTCAGATTTCGATTAATAGAGAGATCACACTGGCTGAGCTAGGGGATTCCTCTTCCTTATTGACGGGGTTACAATTTAGGAGAAGGCTCTACAGTTGGGAAAAGGAGGACCTCAACATCATCTCAAGTATTTGGGACAACTCAAGACCATATTTTCATGAAAGGGAGGACTCGCTAGTTTGGAATGGTAATGCTAACTTATCTTACTCAGTCAAGTCCATGTACGATATTTTGGAAGATAAGGGGAATATCCAATTCTCACCTCTCCCATCTTCTGTTTGGGTTAAGACTTGTCCCCCTAAGGTCCAATTCTTCACTTGGATTGCATGGAAAGGGAGAGTGAAGACGGGGGAATTTCTGAGTCGTAGGGGCCTAATCAATATTCAAGATGCAGTCTGTAAGTTTTGCAACAGGGGACTGGAGTCACAAGATCACCTTCTCATACATTGCGATAAAGTTTGGAAGATTTTGGAGCTCATTCTTATCATACTGGCAGATTAGTTGGGCCATACCTAAATCAGTGGAGGGACTTCTATCATGGTGGTCTAGTTGGAAATTTAGGAGAAAATCAAATCCACTAACAGTTGCCTTGTGGCTCTCCTTGCCTGCTTGGATTATGTACTCAATTTGGCCAGCCATAAATAACTTGGTTTTCAATGGACGAGTCATCAATTGGGAGCTTCTGCTTCAAAGGACTAAGTTTTGGTGGATTCAATGGGTTCTCATGCAGCAAAGAAAAATTCAGGATAACCTCTCCATTTCTGCTATAATGTTCAACATTTCAGGAGTTACGCAATGTGGGGAACTGAGGGAATGAAGCAGTTTTTAATGGTCAGCCGATTCAATGAGAGAAGATTTTTGAGCAGATCCTATTTAGGTGGGCTGAGTGGGTGAAACCGTTCCAATCTAATGGTGTTTACTCTCCTTTAGATGTAGCTTATAATTTACAAGGGGTCCTACATAGGGTTAAGTTCAAGTAGCAGGGGAGTAGCAGTCTTATGCGGCTTCAGCTTCATTTTAATTAATCAGGTTCAATCACGATGTTCTGATGTGAGTGCTAAATGTGCACTTTTTCTTTATTATTTGGGTTTGTTGGTGGTGTTATTTAGTTTAGGCTGTTTGTTCTTATGTGGTTAGATCCTCTTTAACTCTTGATTTTCTGTAACTCTCATCTTATCTAAATATATATTTCACTTTGCTTTTCAAAAAACAAAAAAACTCATATGTAAGTTTTGAGAAATACTTTTGTTAATCAACTGTTAGGCCATGTTTGGGCCAAAAACAAGCTGTATTTTGTAATGTAGACAAATTGAGTGAATTATGTATATTGCATGTCTTTGATGTTATGTTCTTAATTACTTTTCATACTTTTGCAATCTGATCATCTTCAAGATCTATATACAGATGAGAGGTGATAAATTTCTAAACTCATTAAGTCAGAGACCTTAGTGAATTAGATTCACTGGTTGATCACTAACCCTACTCACTTTGAGATGTGTCATGGCAGAGCTGGTATCGAAGTGGGAATTTCGGATTTATAAAAGTAAAAACTGAAACATATAGATGTGACTACACAACAGTTGCACCCAACATATGTATGTACTAGTGCATGCCCATGTCTCTGAAGGCACGCACAGTTTCTTTAGGCATTTTAACTTATATCCTTCATAAGGTTCGAGTGAACAATAATGAAGAAAGAACTAACTTTCAGGGCGAAAAATAATGAAGAAGTCTATAAATATAAAATTTCGTTTGTAAATTTGAACAACATATTTATTCAGAATCGTTCGATGCACATGAAGTTTACAAATTAATGAAGGACTCCAAGTGCATCAAACGGTTTCGAACACAACTGTATCCGAATCTATGCCCGAAAGTTGTGTGCATAAATTAACTTGCTCAAGAATAATATTGGTATATTGTATATTCGATAGCTTTGATAAAGCTAAAACTTGATTAAGAAGACATGTTTTCCAATTCCATAATTTGCTCAATTGATCCATCTTCCCAAACAAACTATATCATTCCGATAAACAATCACATCTGCTCTTTGGCAAAAGAAATTTTACCATTAGAACATATCTGTACATTTTTAGAAAATATAACATATCATGAAGAATCTGTGAAGAAGACAAATTTGTATTCTAAATTGAACAATTTCTTAGACCAAGAAAAGTAGCCTCAATACTTTTCTTCCACTAAAACAGAGAGAAACAAATGAAAAAAGCTCGAAATTAGCTAGCTCTAGTATCATCAAAAAATATCCAAATCATCTATATACTAATGTGGGATTAGAAGAGCTTGAGGTAGCAAGGCTTCATGGGCAGCAACCTCTGAGGTTTTGGAATCAAAGTTGCGAGTGATTCTCATTGTTTGCATGCATCGAATAGCTAAATTTGTTCCACATAGTTCATAGCATAGTTGTAGAAGGAAGTGTTGTTAGCACCTGGTTCAAAGTCTATTTGCACTCTCGTGTCTCGAGTTTAGTATATGTGTCGTCTCTTGTGTTTGTACAGGGGGAAATTATTTCTTTTTTTTTTGTTTGCTGTCAATGTTTCTGTCATTTGAAGTTTCAAGTTGGGAGATGTATTGAGCGCACAATATTGTATTTATAACGGATCAATACATCCATTTTTTTTTTTTTTTGAGGTAGATTCATTACCATAATAATCGTCAAAGATGACAATTAAAAACTGTCATTAAACGTGAAAGATGACAGTTTTATGAAAGTGACATTAAAATTTTTTAATTTTTTATGATAATTTACAACTGTCATTGATATCTATATAAATGACACTTTATAAGTGTCATTAAAAAGTATAAAATGACAGATTATAATTGTCATTGTTAACTATAAATATGACAGTTAAAAAGCGTCATTAAAAATAACACTATTATCTACTCAATATGGCCAAAACACCATTATTTTTCATTTCCAAGCTTCGAACCTTTGACCTTCCATCCAACCAACACATTATGTGCATCCTCTCTGACCACTACATCAAACATAATATTCATGAGATATTGTAAATATCTAACATATGTGTTCAACACCTCACACACGTTCTTTGTTTCAATGTCATTCTTAATCAAAATTGATATTATAAACGGGAATTGTATGACAGTTTTTTTGTAGACTGCATCAACACTTGTTCTAATTTTTTCAATGACAAGTTTGCAAAAACTGACATATTATTTAAATACTATTGTGGTAGCGATGACAATTTTTTTGTAGACTAGCATCAGTACTTATTTTAATTTTTTCAATGACAAGTTTACAAAAACTAACATCTTATTTAAGCACTATTATTGTAGCTAGCGATGATAGTTTTTTTCTGTAAACTGATATCAATACTTGTTTCAATTTTTTCAATGACAATTTTGCAATAACTGACATCTTATTTAAGCACTATTGTAGTAGCGATGATAGTTTTTTTATAAACTGACATCAATACTTGTTTTAATTTTTTCAATGACAGTTTTGCAAAAATTGATAACTTATTTTAGCACTATTGTAGTAGCGATGACAGTTTTTTTGTAAATTGACATCAATACTTGTTCTAATTTTTTTTTTTTTTGGGCTCGACAAAGGTGAAGTAGTATTAAAACCCCAAAAAGATACAGAAATTAAAAGGTGGGGTTTAAGTTGGCAAGAAGCCAACTAAAAAAAGAACCACCAGTAAAAGAAAGGAAAGGAAATATATTACAAGCTGGGCCCAGGCCTAGAGATCCACCACAGCCCATAAACTGCACCAAACTATTCTCCTTCAACAAATGTGAGAGAAAAATAGACCAGGCCCATAACTAGAGAAATTATGAGATATGGCCGATTGGACAATTGTAGACAAGCTGGAAATGCCGTAAACAGATCTGAGAGGATCCCTGGAATCCTGTTTGAGATCTCCTTAGGACGATGTCGATTGGACCACACTCACTGAACATCCGTCAAATACACAATAGTTGATAAAGGTACGACTCCTTTATGCCCCTTTCTTCTGATTTTCCCAATCACTACTTAGAAACATACTACAATACAAAGCCCTCTCCTCTATTGAAACCAAAGTGAAGAAAAGACCCCAATAGATTGGTCTGAACTAGAGATCAATCCTTCTAACGGACCTTCTCCGGATGAAGGCTTCTAATCCCTTGAAATCTTCTAGTGTATAGCCCAGCATGGCATAGCTACCTTTCAGTCTTTCACCCATAGAGCTACTCCGTGTTTGATCAAATCAACAGTGTCTAGAATTACTGGGACTTTCATAGGGAAAATTAGGTTATTTCTAGCCCCCCATATGCTCCATAGAGTACACAGGATAGAAGATGACCGGAACTGATTCTCCCAAGGGGAAAGAGCCATCGAATGCCCTCCCTTTAGAATGATTGTCGCTTGAGGAGGGATGCACCAGCTAAGGTTCCACCATTGGCAAATGTGGTTTCAAATTGTCCAGGAGGTGGGGAACTGTAAAAGGATATAATTCGGGGTTTCTATATGATCTGAACAGAAAGGTAGGGGTTTAGGGCGGATATGATGTGTCTATGATCGAGTAGCATAGATATAGGAAGAATGTTAAAGTATATCTTCCAAGAGCATATTTTGACCTTAGGAGGGCAGACATTGTCCCAAATTGGAAGAATTGATCTATTAGTAACAAAAATTTTCTTCTCTCATTGGTGATAGAGAGTGGTCATTGTGAACACTTTAGATGTATCTCATATCCAAGTTACAGAGTCTCTATTATTTCTTGGAAAGGAATAGGAGTCAATGGTTTGGATAAGTTGTTCCAGTTGATATTGTTCCCAATCATATAGGCTCCTTCTAAAATGCAAGGTTACTCCCCCCTAACTTTCTGGGTTAAGAATATCCATGATCAGAACTTGCTGTTGGTTGGATATGGAGTATATTCTCGGAAAGAGCTCCTGTAGGCAAGTATTGTCCCTCCATTGATGTTCCAATTTTTGCAATAACAGTTTTGTAAAAACTGACATTCACTTTGATAGTGTTATTTTTAAGCATTATTGTAATAGTAATTTGTCTGATTTGCAGGTTTTATACACTAGCGGAGTACCTAGGAGTCTTAGTTGATGCCTGAGTATTTTAATGGAGTCCTGAAGGTTCGAGAAGATGGACCGATGCTGAGATGAAAGGATACCGAAGGCCCAAAAGTTGGTCAAAGTCCAAGGATGAAAATGTGCAAAAATTTAAGAGGAGTAACCGGCCAAAGTAGAAGCCTAACCGATCAAGCCTGAGTGTGCAAGAAATTTCAATGAGCAAACCTAATTGGTTAGAATGATAGTGTAACCGGTCAAGAAGGAAAATCCTTATGTTCTAGTACACACATATGATCGGTTACGAAACCACTGTAACTGGTTAAGTCTACAAATGAAGATTAGACAGATTTTGGTTTCAAGTTCAGTTTTGATTTTCTTTCGCTCTATGTTTTTAGTAAGGTTTGTTTCGTTGTTGCAACACGGTTCTCAAAAGTATTTGATATTTTAATTTGAGATTCATTCTTTAATTAATTTGTTACGTCACGTTTTTGATGCTCTTCATTAATTACTCAATTTTTCCTTCAATCATGCTAGGCAAAGTTCTTTAGGCAATGTTCTTATAAGAGGAAATGGTTTAAGTTCTTATTTTAAGAACCTCGCAGGAAGTGTTAAACTTCTTATTAATATCGCCAATGAACCTTGATACAGATATGCTTAGGTTCATGTCCTTCTTAGTTTCGACCGAATATTTCTTGAATCAAAATCATTCTGAAACACATCTTTAGAAATCAAACTATTGTCATTGAATTATTTTTCAATCAGAACAATTGGCTTGGGACTTGATTACCAAACCAAACCAAACTGAGCCTTATGTCCCAAATCAATTGGGGTCGGCTTGGGACTTGATTGAGTCATAAAAAGAGAAGATATTGCTAACCGAAGTTTAGGGTGAATGGATTTTGTGAATATTAATGCCAATCTTTTTATCTGATTACTTTTCATTGTTAAGTGATTTGCAGTTTTTTAGATTAATTCTACTCAAACTAAAGGTTAACGTTCGAAGCGCTACAATTGCAAACTCTCTGCTCCAACCTTTACTGTTTCCCGTAGATCGATACTTAGCACTGCTATAATATTTTTCACATTCAAGGAGGAGTTCTATTTTGAAAGTAAGTATTGACACGGTTGTTACTTCAACGACACTCTTTTGTCGAGCAGTGAATTATCTAATTAATTTTCAGTCCATGTTTCAGGGAATACTAAAATGTTCTTTTTTATTTGCTTTGCTATGGCTCCCCAGCTGGGAGATATCTATGATTTTTGAGCATTTTCGGTATTTTCTATCACTAATGTGTGGTATTAGAGTCATTGGTCTGTTATTGCATATGAGTTTGGTTTTAAAATTGATCTTATAACCATTGTTGTCATTTCTGAGTTCGTTACTAGTTTCTTAGCCCATTTTTAGACCGTTACTACTTTCATGAATAGAATGGATGACTTAATTTGATAAAATGGGTAAAATAGTAAATGCGAGTGCCAGTAAGGATTAACTCGTCCTTATTATAAGAATTATCAAGCTAAATATGCGCATCAAATCAGTTCATTGCCTCAATCTAGAGGATTTGTTCGATAATTACAAACAAATATGAACAAATGATCAACTCCAAAGAAAATAAAACTAAAATTAATAAGAATTAAGCCCGATTACAAACGATGAAAGTATCAAGTAACAAGACCATACCTGCAAACTAGATTAAATTATTCTTACTCCAAGTTACGTTAATGGCTACACATATGAAAATTGAAAATGCTGGATAAATAAAGGATAACTAAAGTACATTGGATAAACATAATTGAAAGTTCTTTGTCTAGTTCTTAGACCCCTTGCTCTAAAACCTTGAATGAATATTAATACTTACTCACTAAAGTAATCGCTTTTGATTAGTTGATGCATTGGCTCCCACACAAATTATGCATTCCACCTTTCAAGGTTCGGCCTCAAGCAATGTTCACTCCTCCATGCACGTTGTTATTTTTCATCATGATTCTTGATAACCGTACCCATTCACTCCACATTCTCTTATTTGCTTCACGAGTAGCAAGATATACTTCTGGGCATCTAGTAAGCTGGCGAATTCACCAAGTCCTTCTAAAAGCACTGGTGTCATTTATTAGACCACTTCTAATTTCTTCTAATCAAATATATATTTTGTTTAATTTCATACTGATTGCCTTTATCCTTGTATCACAATTTCAATCAGATTTCATAGTTTATTGTGTCATCAGCAGTGCTTCATTCCAAATAAATTTTTTACTTTGGGTTAGAAGGAAACTGGAAATGGTCTAAAAGAAGTAGAAAGTACTCGCCAATTATGCAGGTGGGGATGGAATTATTTGATGTGAAATCGAATAATTAATGGGGAAGTGCCGTGTCAATTGGGATTTAGGACATGGGATTACGGGGATGTCCGTGTCGGTTGGCGGTGCCCTCGCGGCAAAAACAAGCCTTTTGTGGGTGGGTGGTTGGTGGGGGAGGTTGGTTTTACATTGCCACTCGCTGGCACATCACTAAGTGAGAAAGACAAGTATGGAAAAAATTATCAAATAATCACATAAATGTGCGTTATTTAAAAAAATTTAGAACACTATGTGTCAGCACGTTAACAATATTTTGGAGGTGTTTGGGAGTCTACTTTTTGTATTTTTTTATTTCGATTTTTGAATTTTGGCTGTTTGAGAGCCACATTTTCAAAATGAGTTTTGCAGAAGTCATAATCTAAGGTTATATACCGACTTGAATATCAAAAATCCTGCAGGGAAGTGACCTTCTACTATCCACTCAGATCAATAACTACATTACCCTATCTAGATCCAAACAAATATGACGTCACCAAATCATGTACCAAGGACCTTTAACCGCTTCTCTTTACTAGTTCAATGACACCGAAGACAGATATAGAAGAGCAAATGGAGATGCACCCAATCAATAAGAGCCAGGACTTGGGAGATGATAATGTCACAGAGACTCAGTTGTCGTACCCTTAGACGATTTGAATTTTATTTTCAGTTACACAACTAAATTTGGAAGGGTATTTTGGTAATTTCATTTTTAAACTCGCGACGACTCATTGAAATAAATGAAAATTCTCTTTAATTATTATCTAATTGATAAATTATTTTTGAAAGAATTTTAGTAACGTTTGCCAAGAAATCAAAGCGTTACAGTATCAAAATATTATCACGTAAAAATAAAATATTAAATAATAAAGTATAAATATATTTTACATATAACTAACAAATTAGAATACTTCATTTACATATAATTTTTGGACAAATAAGCTATTTTTATTAAGTTTATCCAGTACAAGAGCAATAAGGTCAAATAATTTAATTTTTGCTTAACACCCCATCTAATCTAGGGATGGCAATCTCGTACAATTCGGCCCATCCCGCTCAAATTCCTGCCCCAAATGAATCAAGAATTTAGAAATTTTTTCGGGGATCAGATTGGATTCGGGGATAGATTTTTAAAAAATTAGGAAACAAGTAGGATGCGGGTCCGCGTATCCTCACCCCAATCTCCATCCCGCCTCACAAATGTTAAAACCTTATTTTAATATTTATTAGGGTTTGTAAGAAGTAAGAGAATAAAATCATGTTTTTGAATTGATGGAAGAATGCAACAAGTCAATAACATTTTTGAATGATTCTTTTTGTTGTTGTTATGAATCGAACTTATGGAAGAATGTTGTATTAACTTTAACTCTACATTTTAATTAGTTATTATTATTTTTTTTAATATTTTAGAAAACTTACATATTTACTACATGTGACATAAGTTTAAAAAATTAATACTTTATATATTCCCTTCGTTTAGACGAACTAATAATTTATAAAAAAAATTAATATAAAAATAATAAATAAATAAATTAGAATAAGAACCATAAACCATGAATTTGTACAGGTCATAAAACCATGAGTTGAGTAATTGTTGTTGAGCAATCAATTATCTTAAGTTACCATTGATGCATCAAGGGAGTGAGGGCCCAATTTATGCTTTAATCTCAAATGATTCTCTTATTACACGTCGGTAGAACACATCATTCTTCAGTATAATTACTACTATTTTTGTTTAACCCAAATGGAAGTCATATTGGATTAGATGGCAGAAAGTTGATTTCAGGTTTAGCGGTTAAGCTAACAACAACTTCGGATTTCGGGTCAGTGTTGCGAAGCATTGATGTGCAGCCTCATCATCTGAATTGATCCATATATGGGGTTTGTCAATCACATTATGACTAAAAAAATATTGACTGATATTCGATCAATTTCAGATTTTGTATGAACAAATCAGCTTAACCTTTCTTGTATCGTCAACGGTGCTGATCACATTATTTGTCTTTAAAGGATCCCACCGACGCTGAACGCCCAGTCCAAAACAAAACCCAACCCAATTCAATCCATTTTTCTTTTTTCTTTTTTTTTTTTGGCAAAAGCCAAATCCAAGCAACGATTCAAAGAGGCATAGTGAATTCCATGGTGATGTAAAGGTTGAACTCCTTAGGTGGGACCCGGTCCACAGAGGCATACGGAGTTCCCTTGTTTTCAGATTTGGAGTCTTCCACTATTCTTCATTGGTCTTTGTCATTCCAAAACCATTAATACCCATACTGGAATTCATTACGTGATCACAATCAAAGTCATCGTCCTCATTCATTCATTTTCTCTGAGGAGTCCATCCCTATTCACACCATGGTTGTAGAGGTAAATAGCTCAAAAAAAAAATTCAGGGGTTTTTCAATTGAATGAAGTAATAACTCTTTACTCTGTTGTTTTACTATTTCGCATAGCTGGCTTGATTTGATTGATGTGTTTTGGAATCTGAACTATTTGTGTCCGGTTATGTTCTCTACAATCCCTTTGATTATTCGTTATTGTGAAGTGGTTGTAGTTTTGCTGGTAACTACTATGGCTATTTTGCTTGTTCCTTTTGAGATCTATTGAGCCATTGTTTCCCCCATATGGTTTGAATAGGTTATAGAAATTTCCTTTTTGATAAAAAAAAAGGGTATTCTTTGAATTTGCTCTTATAGAGGAATTTTGTAGAGTGAAATCTACAATTCATTCGGACTGTAAGAAGTTTTGAGTTCCACAAAGTTCTTGTCCATATTTATTTTTCTTTGATGGTTCTTGTTTTTTCTTGAGAGAAATGCTCTTGTTTTGTTCGCTGGACTAAATGGTTCTTGTTCCTGTTTCTTTTGAACGGTGATGTCAAATGTTCAGTATGTCAAGTGTTTGAAGAAGAGAGAGAATTTGAAAGGCTTCTAAAAGTTTACTTTCTGAAACCCAGAAGTTTTTGCATTCAACTTTTGGAGTACCAATTTGAAAATGAGAACGAAGAAAACAGAAAAAATTCAAAGCAGACCTAATCCAGATTGTCATCAAAATTAGCCAAAACAATGTGAAAATTATCTCCTATTAGTCTTATTGAAATGCTAATTTGTAAAACAAGAATATTCTTGCCTGAACTGTGGAAATCTTGTAGCATTTTTACATTTTAATGGGAAGAATTGTAAGTTGACCGGTTGGACTTTGGGGGGTCCAAGCTAATCTTGACGAATCCCTATGCTGCTATGTGTTGTTGATTGTCTCAGGACCATGGTATGCCTAGCGGATGGCCACTCGGACTGGGAAACTTGAGCCTAAGACTCAGAGTGAGAGAGAGCCAACAGCCTGCTGCACCACAACGTTACTCTTCACATGCACATTCATCCAGTTTCTCTTCGTTGTCGTCGTCCAACCTTGACACCGAGGTAATTCTTTATCATCTCGTCTCTTTGTTTCCATCTCTTTAACCTACAATCGTGTGACGTGTCAATGGCAACTTCAAGAAAGAAATGCTTTACTTATATTATATGTCTGTTTAGAGGTGTTAGATTAAATTTAGTTTCCTCCTCTGTTTGAATATGCTAGAACCAATTTCATATGTTTGAGAGATTCACAGATTAAGGCCATGTTTGCATCATGAATTGGTAGAGGGATGTGCGGAGGAGGGGAACGAAAAGACGAAGCAAATAAGAAAATTTCCTCTCTGGCTTCCCTAGCCTTCTCTTTCCTCTTGCTAAATCTCACCACAAATCCATGATCCAAACTGAGCCTTAAAAGTAAGATTCTGCAGAACCTCATCTTTGTCCTTTGTTAGGCAATTGGTAGTAGACCATTGTGAATATTTTGGTGGCCAATAGAAATTTAAATGTCATTTGTCCTTGAATTTGCTGTAAAATGATTGAACCCTTTCATCTAACTAGTTTATATCATATTTCTGCGTCCATATGAGGTCAACCAGTCCACAGCATCTTTTTTCCAAGACCATAGCGTTACATTTGGCAGGCTAATTGGGATTAGACCAAGGGATAGAGAGCTTTTGTGCTTTCCAAATTCAAACCGCGTTGAACAACATGAGAGTATAACAGAGAGAATATCATTGACGGAAGAACCTGGATGCCAAGTTGAAGAAATGTCTAGAGGAATTTGTGTTCCTCTACTAGTTAGTATCCTAATGAAGCTGACCAGAAATAGAAGCAACTCGAGCCGTTGAGTGACTCTGGCAGTTATGTCAGTGACATATTTGTTCAAGGCATTCTTCATGTATGAACACTGTTGCCTAAATGTATTGTAAATGGCTGATTCATTGTGATTCACCTGTTGGTTGTTTGAAGGGATTTTGAATAAAGGAATAATAGTTACAAATGTATCTTTGACAAAAGTTCATTGCGAGTATTTATTACATGATGGTTTTTAATTTTCCTTACAGTCCCTTTGTTAGCGGTCAAGAATTTTGGAAGTGATCGATATAAGAGATAATGAGAGGGAGATAAGGGATGAATTCGATAAAAGTGGATTGATTTGGAAGTGGAGATTAACAATTACTTAATTTCTTTACCTTTTTATAGAAAGAGATAATGTCTGTAATTGGTTTATTTAGTAGTTGATGAAAATTAATGAGTGGTAGATGAGGTAGAATTGTGATAATTTTTTATTTTGTCCTTAAACAAAACTAGATATTCTCACGTAATTGGTAAAAGGACTATACATTGCCTAAAAACACAAAAATTGAAGATGACATCATATTTTGTTTATTCTTGTCGACAAGTATTTTGTTTTATTCATGTATTACACATCTATTTATATTTTATAGCTCATTTTCTATCCCGAAAACACATTTCTAAAATTCTGGGCTACAATCCTAATATTTGTCTTTAGTATTTTTTTTTTAAATTTTTGGTTTAGTTTTACAAACATGTCTAGTGTAACTCTCTCAAAAAGTTATAAATATTTATTTTATCAAGTAAAAAATAGTAAAAATAAAAATATATTCAAAAAAGTCAAAATACCAAGTCAAAGTTGGTTAATTTTTTTATTTTAAGTATATTTTTATAAAATTCTTTTAAGTTTTTCAGTTTTCAAGTATATTTAGACTAGATGTACTCAAAGACCAAAAACAATTGATAAGAAATCTAATAATTTTTTTATCTTCAAAAAACACAACCAAACACACTCCAAACCATATAAAACTAATATTTTCTACTAGCCAAATACAATTTTTTTGAATGAAAGTTGGATACAATTCAAACAATCATATGACAATTATATCGTATCACACTTGTAGCGCATTTAGTTGAACAAATAGCATTTAGGCTTGCGGATTTATGTACGAGTTAATTTGAGAATTGGATTTGCTTGTTAAATATGGGGTTGCAACTTGCAAGTATCCACTAATTATGATTCGATTCCTCTCTTTGATTCATATTGCCCCTGTAGCGTGCGTAAAGAACAACCAGTTAGTGTCACTGGCCACTACCAACCGGAAGACACTCTGATGCTTAGTTAGATGTGTGGGATAAAAACACAATAGTAATTGTACTTATAATTGATAGTATACCTGATTTTGCCTTTTTTACTTCTATTACAAGCCATCAAGTGCCTTTGTTGCGCCCGAAAATTTTTCGACCCCCTCGCGAAAAGAAGTGTGAATGAGGCGGAACAAAATCTTGACTTTAAAATATGACGGAGTTTGAAATTGAGTTTAATAGCTGAGACTTGCTTAAAATTTGGAGTTGTCACTTGACATCAAATTTGGATGTGTCAAGTCACCTACTAAAGTCATTTTCAAAGAAGATGTCTTTAGAAAAATCAATTGATGTATTTTTGCTTAGAAATTCGATTTTGTTTGTAAATGACTCATCTCAAGAATCTGATCTGCAAATTAGAGTTGGGTTCGAAGCTTTACTGTTATGAGTTGAAAATATGTTAGGCACCCAACATTGCTTTTTTGGTACTTAATTTTTCCAGATTAATTTTCTTTGAAATTACCCTTGGCCAAGAAAATAAACATCAAATGACTATGCGTGCAACATGACAGAATATGAAATAATGTGAACGCATGGTCTTGGCTTGCACAAAATGCTTACAGTGACAAAATGTCAAACCGAACATTTGTTAAACCTTGACAGAAACACATGATGCAAACCGACTGTTGCATGCCATGTTTCGACTTCCGAAATGTCAAGTACACAATTTTTTAGCGCAGGAAAGTTCAAATATAACAAATGCCTAGTTTTGTTTTACAATGTTAACATTTCTTGAAAATACAATATGTATCACATTTCTGTTCATTTCTCGTCACATTCTCAATTCAACAGCGTATTGGGATGTTCGAGGTTAATATAACGTGAATACTATTGTCACCGCGATAATCTTTCGAAAAATCACAACACGTAAGTTGGCATTATCGCACGATTCTTCGTATTTTTGGAAGACCCATTCTTTTGGATCTTCATTAGTCCTAGACGCACTTTCATTTTGAATGCCGAATACTCAATTCAACAACATTACTGAAATTTCAAGATTATCAGAACTAAAATTAGAAAATATGAACAATAGGTGTCAACACCACCGTATCATTGCTATTCATACTATCTTGTTTTTAGGCAAATTGCATATTGCTGGAATTAATTATTCAACCTTCCTTTCTCCGGCTACTCAATTCACCAGAAGTTGAAATTATAAAATAATGATATTACTTTGGTCACGAAAATCTATGACGAGAAAATAACGTGCAATACCAATCACATTTTATTCTGAAACACCGCACTTAATTTAAATAGCGTTTACTCAATTTTGAGATTAACTTGATTTTTACCTTGATTTTATGTAGATAGTCGTTGTTCATATTACTTTATCTATGAAATAACATTTTTTTTTATTGATTTTACAGGAAATGATAAAATAAAATGTGCGAAACAATAAAGTAAAAATTTACAAGAAATGGGAAAAGGAAGTTACGGGAAACATGAAAAGGAAATGTAACGTAAAATGATATAACGAAAATTCACGAGAATCAATATAAAGGAATTTCACGATAATTGACACGATGTAATCACAAAGGTCGATATCAATAAAATTCACAAAAAGTGATATAATAGAATTTTACAAGAATCGAGAAAATAAAATGTTAGATGTCAAATATAAGATGTTAGTTCGGATAGATGTCGACACTGTCAAACGGTATGCCGGCAATGCAAATGTCATTTCTAAGAAAATTCATATAACTAATCGTAGAGACAAGGCAAGTAGGTAAGAAACTGTCCAGATCTAAAAGCACACCCCGATATCATGTTCACATTGCACGAGCATCCACTACACTTGTTTAAAGTCCACGAGTTCCCGCAGGATCTCGTGTAAATCGACTGACAAAGTTTCATCACGACACTTTAGGAAGATCTCCTGCTCTTAAGTGTCGTTTTTGGTGTGATTAGTGCTCCCATTGCCTTTCTCGAATGATTGCCCTTTAATCGTGGACATAATGCTTGGGATGCTGAGTGATTATTGGCATTACTACCGGAATTTCCCAGATGAGAATTGTGGTCTCCTTGTTCTCACCATGCTACCCTGCTTAGCTCAACTGGTTGGTTGCTAAATTAGCCCAGTCGACCGAGAACCTCTGATCGTGCGGTTATTGCCAAGTGGGTGTCGTACATGCTGATATTTGATAGATCTAAAAGGTCGGAATGCTTCCATCTCGATATAAATGAAATTTCATATAATCATACCTGATCCATATTACTTTTAACATAATTTGTGTTCTTGACTAGATCTAAAAATACAGAAACCAAAAAGCAAAATCGAAACTGACGGGGTTTTTTGCAATGTTCTAAATACCGAATAGGTTTGGGTACCGATTTTTCTACTGGTATGGAACGTACCGGTACCGGTCATGTACCGGGTACCGTGTCGGATTTATCGCAACTATAAATATATATATAAATTATAGAGAGAAAGCCCAAAAAAATTAATTTTTTTCGCAATTCTTAAAAAAAAAAAAATCCGGTACCGGCCGGTACCAATCAATATGGCCGGTATTAGCCGGTACGGCCGGTATCCGGCCGGTACTGGCTCGTATTGAGAATGGTACGGTACTAGAGGTATTTGGTACCGTTTTTTTATCAAAACGGTATGTATCGACCGGTACAATACGATATCTATAACATTGGTTTTTTGATTATCAAACCAAAACGATTCCACAAGTAGGAATTTTTCAGAAAACCCACTTCTATAATTTGACAATATTGTCTGACAACCGTATCAACGTCCCTGATTTGTTTGTTTGTAGGATAAAGCAGCGGGTCTAACTCGTACATCAAACAGAAACCGAGCACCAGCGGACAAACCTTCAAATTTAGACCACAAATCACACAAACACAACCACTCAACCAAAATCAATCCGATAATCTCTCTCTTCATTTGTTGTCATCCCCCCTGGCCACATAAACATTCCCACCACTCTCTCTCTCTCTCCACATTGTCATCTGAACCTGGATTACGAAGAAAAAAAGCCAAATATCTAAAGCAATAATTGGAAAACAAATAAACAAAGGCACAACATTATTAGAAAATAAAAAGCAACAGAAAAACTCGTCTCTCGCTCTATCTCTCTAGATGGATTCCGATTTCTGGACCTCTCGCCTGGCCGCCGCCAAGCGTCAATTCACGTTGAACAACCATCACAGCTCCCAATTGGGTTCGTTTTGTTTCCTTTGTTCCTCTTTCGGGTATTGGTCTATCTGTAAATTGGTTTTGAAAACAATTTTCTTTTTCGATTAGTTATTTGGTGGTTTTGTTTTTTGGTTTTTCAGATCGGTTGAACATCGACGATTTCGAGGTCGAGGATGATGTCCGACCCGATTTCCCATGCCCGTACTGTTACGAGGACTTCGATATCGCATCTCTTTGTTCCCATCTCGAAGATGACCACTCGTTCGAGTCCAAAGCCGCCGTGAGTTTCTCTTTAGATTATTTTATAAATCATGTAAATATAGGTTTCTGTACATATTGCCATTTCATCATTTGAGTTTTTACTACCTTTTTCCTTATTGTGTTATTCAAGTTTGCCCCTTTTGTTGGAAAGTTGTGATCTTGTTGGTGCTTTGTGTCTAAATCCTTCATCTGATCTGATCTGTTTGTTGGAAATGTTATTTTTTATAAAGCCAGGTGTGCAAGGTCATCCTTTAGCTCTTGAATCATTTTGTCAATCTTTTTCTTTCCTTTTTCTGCATAATAGCTATTGGGTTACCAAGTTGAAACCGGATCAATAAGCCTTGTCCCAGTCACGATGGTTTCTTTTTCGCTATCTGGCTGTCATTTGTGACTGGCTGTGTTAAATTACATTTGACAAAGTTATATCCTCTTGTCAACTCATGTCAATTTAGTCTCCCATCACCTAGCATTTCGAGCAGTGTCTGGCTTCATGAATTTATAGCATCGTGTTTAAAATCTCATATATTGGTATGAGTTAGATCAAAAGCATAAAGATACGTAAAATTCCACAATTGTCCTCGATGAGTTTGCATATTTTGAGCCAAGCAAAACTAGGCTGGTGTGTTGATCGCTTAATAATATCCGGGAGAGAAATTGTGGTGAATAGGTTGGCACAAACCTTGTTGGCGATATACATTAGGATGATACGACAAAATTTTGTTGTAGTTCTGAATCCGAAGAAAAATTATCCAAGTCAACAGTGCTTCGGTTGAAAGGATCTTGAGTGTTGCTATCAACAAAAGTTTCCATAAAAGATGAATCTTGCAATGTTTTTGTCCGTTGCCTATGATTTAAATGTACTAAATGTTTACTACCATTTTTTCTTTGTTTAGTTTTGTTAATTTATGAACAAATTTTGAAGTTTCTGTGATTATGAATGTGGGCTTTGTTTGGGCTAATGTATCAGGTGTTCAACTATGGACTACCTAGGCTGATGAGTTTTCATACTGTATTGTACTAGTGTTCAAGCAAAGTCTAAAATGAAATACCTTCTAGTAAAATGCGGAAAAAGAAATCTGGGTGTTCAGCTGCTCACCCTGAGATGGGTGTGCCAGCCAATGATTTCTGGTGACAATAACCTTGGCTTAAAGTGAAAAAGGAAGATTTCTTACCTTATTTTTTATGGTAGGGTGGTCACCATCTTATAGAATCATAAATCCTATATGTTTGATCATTGAATTGAATGAGGAATTCTCAGTACAAAAAATGATTGAACAACAAACCGTATGTATGCTTATTCATTGAAATCTTAGTATAACGTCTTCTACATACCTCTCACTGTGCAATAGATTAGTATTTATACATCAGTAGCTTAACTTCCTTCACATGCTTACATCCAACTCTAACAATCATTTACCAACCATAGTTTGCCAGCTCAGCAAACTAACTCAAGCCGACACTGTTTTCACTGCCACTCTTAACAGACGAGTAAATACTCTGCTGAAATGAACCAGAAGAATAGTGCTGCATGTGTAGCTCATTCATCCTATACACATCTTGATGTTTGGTTGGTCCGTCATACATAGGCGATAGGCTAAAACATAAGTCTAAAACGAAGCTCTACTACAGATGCATTTCATATTCCTAGTTTGACCACAGCTTGAGGTATTATTTCAACTATTTTTTGTAGATTGAACAAAATAGAAAGCCTCTTTAAGATCACACAGGGACTATGTCTGCTGGTCGTGAACTAGCAAAATCTTGTGTGTTTTAAACTGAAACTGCCTATGTGAATTTCAAATAGCATGGTCTGCTGAAGGATCAAAGGGGATTTGGAACCGAAACATATGGTTTGATATTTGACTCGGTTATTGGTTGGGTTGATAACAGGATGAGAATGTACATTTTGCTATAGTAATGTGACAAAACTTGAAATAGAAAAGTAATACGGGCATTGTGGTGACTGCTATATATACAACAGTTGGTGTTGTGAATTTGATTGGTTTTCTCAAAGCAGAGAGTTCAATGGAAGAAAGGATTTGCTTTAGAGGATTCAAGTTATACGGGGAAGGAGGGAGTATCATGTCTTTGTCACTCAAGCAGGATTTTCACCCACCATTGTACACCAGTTTGTGTAACCGGATATATTTGATGAGGACTTTTGAGTTGTTTAACAAAATGGATAACTATCCACAAAAATATTATTTTTGTATCCAGTTGAAGGCACATTTATTGAAAATGAACCAACAATAGTGGTTGGAAGGAGTATGAGTTCCGCTGAAACTGTCAAGCATATGACTAAGACCATGATAGTGGCTTAAGATGGATAGGCCCAATGGAATCAGAAAAGGCCTTCTGTGGTAAAACGCTAAATCAGCATTTGATTCGTAAATCACCATAAAAGTGCCAGTCTTCTGAGTAATTGCTGTTTAAGCTCCATTTTGATAACAAAGAGTTGGAGCATTATTTCTTCTCGTTTAATGCCTTTCATCAGACCTTTTTTCAGTTATTTTTAAGAGTGGAGAGCTTGAAGACTTCTATAGCTAGGTGATATGTTTAATGGTTTCTAGCACCTTCTTGCATTATTTCTCTCCTTTTCTCTCTAAGATATCTGTTAGGTGCCTTAACGACCTATTGGAACCAAGACCAAAGGAATTGCTCACTAATGAAAACTAGGATCATTTTGTGCAATTTCCTAACCTCTACAGTCTACACAGAGGGATTAGTTGACGTATCCAACTAATATTGTGGATTGTGGTTGTCATTAGCTGGTAGTTGGACAGTACAGTCAAGTGGCTGTCAGGGCTCCCAACCTTGACTCAAGTCTTTATACAGGTGCATATTTCTCTTTGTTATGATCCCTTGATAAGCCATGCAACATCTCTTAGCTTTTACCGTCTGACAATCCTCCATCAGTTCTGATGGTAAAATTTGTCAGCATCATTTGGTAGTGTTCTGCATTTGGGTCCAACATCCTTGAAAGTGAACAAGTTTTTGTGTTTACCTCTTGGCTTTCTGAGTTTTTCCATCTTCTTGTTGCTTGTGATCATTTCTTCTCGTAATTGAAGAAGTAAGTGCGGCATATGAATGAGATTGGTATGGCACTGTCTCTAACATCTCCAGAGAACTTCTGTTATGTTATATCTGGTATTTTCTCTCTTTCCAGCGTGTGAAAAACAAAAAACATTGACTAAGATGGTTGCATTTTATAGATCTTCGGAAATGAGGGATTAATCTGGTCAGAAGCCTTGGTTTCACTTTGTTTTGTTATCTAACTGTAGTGAGGTTCTTTGTTTTTCTCAATGCAATTGCATGAGTCCATAAGAGTCGAACTAGAATCGAAACCATTTCTTGTGGAAAGAGGGATAAAGTGACACAAAAGGAGAGAAATTGAGAGAGAAGTGAATGTCTTGATGGTTCATAGTCATGTACTTTGTTTACAATTCTTGCCCTTGGTAGTTCTAGCCAAACTTGTCCCAGCAATCTAACACTGCTTCATTTTTCCCTTTCAGGTTTGCCCCGTTTGCTCTGTTAAAGTTCCCAGGGACTTGTTGAGTCATATCACTCTGCAACACGGAAACTTATTCAAGATATCCTTTGACATGTTATTTGTGTATATTCATTCCTCATAAAGTGTTAAACAGTACCAGAAAACCCAATATAGATGGACCAAGGTTCACCTCATGTAGTGATTGTGGACTTATGCACTGTTCAGATTTATTGAACACCAGCTTCGGTATTGACTCTCTGATAAAGCGATAAGATTTTGTCCGACATGCTCTATAGCAACTTTCTCTAGACAATATTAAGGAAAGGATATAAAGTAAAGTGAACATTTTCAAGTGTTCAAGCACATTGAGATGAAGATTACGTGAATCAGAAACTTGGATGCATACTTACACCCAATGCCTACATTTGTGTCCATGTAAAACAGCAGTTATCTTTAGATCCATGCTCAGCTCCGATTGAGATTTTCTTTAACGGAATGCTACATGCAGAGACGTCGCAGATTACGTAGAGTTGCGATTCCCAACAGTCAGGCACTCTCTCTCCTTGGACGGGATCTTCGTGAGGCCCATTTGCAGGTGCTTTTGGGAGGCAGTGGATATCGGCCAAGCAATGTGAATCCAACTAGTGCCGCTACTGATCCATTCCTTTCTTCTCTCATTTTGAATTTTCCGGCGTCTGAACCGGAAGATATTTCAAAGTCCGTGCTATCCAGTGCTGAGGATAGTTCTACTAAGCGCGTAATATCGTCGCCCATATGGAAAGCAAGGTAGCAGATCAATTTTCTTTCTATCATAGACCTTTCTTATTCACTGTAGGACCCTATGTACTCATCAACCTGTTTACTTTTGCAATCAGTTGTCACCACACCCATGCACTACACACGGCTCCTTTTTCATTTTGCCAGTTGTTCTAAAAGCTTAAACCGTTAGGAAATGGCCAAACTATGTATGTCAAGCTATCTAACATCCTCTCTCACGTCAATGCTGTCTTGCACGTGCAGATGCAAGCATCCAAACCTGCTGAGAACGGGATAACGAATTTAAACAGACAAACTAAAACCAAGACCTCCCCAACCTGAGGACCGATAAGATGTTTAGTAACAACTGAACAGTAGTCCAAAATCTAAAGCTACCTGGAAATGGGCCTGAAAATTGCAATATGGCTTGTAAATAAATTGTATTGGAGGATTTCAAGGTCAGATGATGGCAGAAGTTGGACCATAAAGGTAGGAGCATGGTGCAAGTAATCGAGCATGGTGCAAGTAATCGGGATAAAGTTCATTTAAGTTTTGATATTTGTAAACTTTTAGGAAAGATCGGCATCATTAAATTTCAGATAGCATCCTCTCATCTGGTGTTCTGGGATAGAGAGTTCTATGAGTTTAGGAAACATGTGTTGTCTATTGGTTATTCGTGGTCATCGACTCATCTAGTCCAGACTTATTCCGTATTGCTGCCGTTTATAGGTAAAAATGTATCATCCTTCGAAGCAACTTCATGTGTGCTGAATGTGTTATAAAGTGCATCAAGAATCATTTAGTCACTCAGCTACTCAAAATCTTGTTTGTTCCAAAATGAGTTTTCGGAGAACCATTATTCTGATGATGTGCCTAGGGCAGCTGTAATCACTTTCTTTTAAGACTAATTTTTAACATCTCTCTCTCTATCTTCTCTGCAGTTTGGATCCATCGTTGAGCTATGAAGAGCGGGAGAAAAGGAGGAGACAGGCTTCGGGAAGAGCTTTTTTTCTCCAGGATCTTCTAGTCTCAACTCTATTAGGTGACTAGTAGAGCAGTTTTAAGAACTGAATACAAAATACTGTGGAAATGTAAGTTATTCTCGGTAATGCTGATAAGGGGCAGTTTGTGTTGTTAATTAACGTTGTCACATTTTTCAGCTACCAGATATCTGCCTCATTTAATGTTGTAGTTGAAACAGCATTAGCTATTGCTCAATCATTAATTTCATGTTTTTGTGCATTACTCCACTAGAACTGTAAAAATTTAACATCCTTTCATCAAAGAATCATTAGCGAATATTTGTTTTGATTTTGAGTTGAAGTTTGATTTGTTATGTCTCATTGTTTCCTTTTGTTTTATATTTTGGGGTTGCGAAGATCTGCTAGTCTGATCTAACTCGCTTTCGCGTTTCGAGTTGCACTTGTAGTTTGTGCATGGAACAAGAAGTTAGTGGCACCCAATCATTGTCCGTTGAAAGACATTTCGATGCTTAAGTTAGAACGTGTGACATTAAAGCTCAATAATAATTGTTCTTGTAATTGGTTGCGTACCTGTTTAGGCTCTATAATATCATATTTATAAGTCATCTCATATTTTATTATTTAGAAGCTGAATGATTTGCAATATCTTCTTAATTCATTGAGGATTCTGAATCCTTTCCCAATTAACTTATTACCAAATCCAGCTGTTTTCTCAAAGCGCAAAGGTTTTTTAAACACGATTCTTGTCATATTTTACACTTCTTTTTTCGAGTTCTCTTCTATATCCAGAAGAAACGCGTTTGTTTGTCCAGATGGTCGGTCAATCGCTCAACATAGTGATGGCTCATGCTACCGACCAAGCCCACTATCCACTTCAGGTAGGTCTCACACCCAATGCCATTTTGGCTTAATCAAACTTTGGCCCGATAGGTCAATTGTCTGGCAACTAGGTAACTCCGTTAGTTTAGCCCGTTAGTTCGACGTCAGCCCTGTCGACACACGGCTGCTAAGAATAGTCAGCTGGGTAAAGCTACTATCTTCTGACACGTGCCAAGCGTCATCACTAGATTGGTCCGATCGGACCAGACATGCGCAGGTAGCTTGACCGCTTTACCCGTCATTGAAACACAAGCTGGGTGATCTAATCGACACTTTGTTTCGCACGCGTTGATTCGGGCACATTAATTCTCCTCCAATAAAGAGGTGCCACATGGTGCACGATGATTGAATGGCTAATTTGCCTCTTCGTTTCTCGCTTATCGGTTCAATATACATCTAATAGCGAGAGAGAGAGAGAGAGAGAGAGAGAGAGAGATTCTCCTGTTCTGATCGTGTGCAACTCTTATCATCTCTCTCCATGTTGTTCTTCGGTTTTTGGACAAGAAACTTGCCTTCGATCTTCATTTTAAGATAAATTGTCTTCTCTGATTTTATTTTGCCCTTGTTTCATGTTGTTAGGTACATTTTCTCAAGTTTTTTACAAATTTTTGAAACTTCTAGCTTACTATTCAATCCTGAACAGTAATCTAATACATGTCCCATCAACTGCTCTCTGGTGACGATGTCTCATTACTAGGTTTTCGATTGAATCGGCGACTAGCCGATGCTTTAGAGGTCGGTCTTTAATACATCGTTACTGAAACCACCCACACACTTTTGGTAGGTCTCCTCCTAGAATTCAAGATGTATGCCAATCGGTACTGGGGCTCAGTTCGTTACCAAGTTTACGGCGCGACCCTTCCGAAGTCAATACAACGTGTCAGACGACATGGAACTCATGCTTGAGCCATCGGCGATATACCTCAGCCTTAGCCGGACTGAATTCACCTACCAATTATGGCCATTGTCGAGGGAATTCTGATTCCCTCTTCAGTCCTTTTTCTGTCGTGTCTTTAACGTGCTTGGCCTCACAACTCCTCAAGTGACGGGTAAATTTCTTTTGGATCATCATGAGTGTAATCCGGATGATAGAACGTTACAATCTCAACTTTGAGTTCTATGATCTGTTCAATTGTTACTCCATCAATTGAAACAAAGTTTCAAACCGGCACCATTTCAAGAGCTGACCAAGGTATAGTTCCTTGATACTAAGACTCTGTAAAGACCCAATTTTTTTTAACTCAATAAAAAAATATATTTAACTTATTTATTTATTTTTCTTCGAAATTGATTATGTTTTTATGTTATTTGCACATATTCATGCATGATATTATGTTGGATTTAGGAGTTGTTTGGCCTAATTGCTTTGCAGATTATTTTTTTGTCTCTATTTAATTTTTTTTTTTTGCATTTGTTGTTTTAGCCTCAATATTTTGTAGATTATTGGTCCGTCTTGATGAAATGAATCCAAAAAGTATAAAATTATGTCCAAAAGTTAAAAAAAATGTCGCTAAAGACGACGAATAAACTCAAAAATTTCTTTTTTTTTATTTGTCTTTTTTGAATTTTTTTCAAATTTAGTTCATGATTGATAACTTTTCTGAAAGCTCTCGTCGAGATGAACCAATAATCCTCAAAAAATTAATGAAAAACAAAAAATTACAAAAAAATTTCACATAAGGACGAAAAAGAATAATCCAATAATCCAGTTAGTCCCAACATAGTATTTGTGTCTTGATATTGTTGGACTTGGCCCAAACTTTAGCCCAACCTAAATCTTGACCTAAATCCTTTTTACTTGACCCATTAGCCCATTTTAGTGGCCCAATTCAGTGGTTATACCATGGGCACAACCACATGGGATCATTTTCATTGTCATCATGACCACACATGCTTCTTTTTTGCATGTGTTGTATATTTAAACACTTATACACTCATATATCATGCATAATCTGCAAAAAAATCTTCCCAAACCTTCATACAATCATAGTTTTGTGACAAAATAACTTGACCCTTACCTCTTCTTCCCCAATGGATGAAACTCATGGAAATTCTTGAATTTTGCTTGCACTCCAAGTTCTGACATTGCCCAATGACAGTCATGGCTACCCTTTCATGCAAAATCTACTCCCATGTGCAAGCACATACCAACCAAGGTTACTTTTACTTTCTTCTCCCATAAATAGGGCTCAATTCTCAGTATTTTTACACACCAAATATTGAATTTGAAGTTGGAGTGAGTGTGAGTTGAAAATTTGAGAAAATTTACAAAAATTTTAGAGAGAGAAAGAAGAGTTCTATCTTTGGGTTGTCAATTGGTCATCAAATCCTTCAATCCAAAGTGTAATCGAACTTATTTAAGATAAATAATTATTTCCTAACCTCCAATTTGTGTTTTAGATCAAGTAAAAAACTTCACGAAACTTTAATGGAAATTTAAATAGGCATTTTGCTATTGGAAAAAAAATTTCCAGAATGTTAAGCCATCCAGTCAGAGTTTTTGTGACTTGTAGCCATCCACTCAGGCCATGTAGTCAGATTTTCCGTGACCTATTGCCATCCAGTCGGGTTATCCTGACCTATTCCCATCAGGTCACCTATCCGGTCACTCACATCCGGATCTATACCTATCCGATCACCCATATCCTGACCTATACCTATCTGGTCACACCTATCCTAACTTGTTGCTATCCAGTCAACCATATCTTGACTCGTTGCCGTTTGGTCACCCATGTTGCCATCGAGTCGCCTATACCTAGAGCGTGAATTGAAATTCTTTAACTAAACATCGTGTATTGCTTAATGTCTTAATTTCTCTATTTGTACATGCTTGGTTAAGTACACTTGGGGTTAGATTCTGAACATGACTTAGATCATTATGAGTATTCAAAGTCTAGGAACCATAAGTTAACACCGTACCTCACATCTCACGAGATTTTGATCGAAACTATATTTTGAAGAACACCGATATATGTGTCAGGAATTTGAAATTACTCCTTAGGAGATGTGTTAGGATGTCTTGAGCCAATATATGGCTTGATGAAGGTTCCTCTAGTTCGGTAGCAGACTTTTGTTGGGCATCGGTGGGTGTTTCTGGCCAAGGTGAGAACTCGACAATGAAGTCAACCAAGACTTGTGCTTTGATGGCCGTCTGAGGCTGATATCGGATGTCGAAATTAGCCAACTCAACAACCCATCGCGATATCCTTTCGAACAACTCGGCCTTTCTTAACAAAGCCTTGAGTGGATATTTTGTTAATACAGTGATAGTGTGAGTTTGGAAATAGGGTGCTAGTTTTCCGAATTTGTGATGAGAATAAGCGTCAATTTTTCTAGTGGGAGATACTTGGTTTCGGCACTAAGAGGAGTCTTACTAGAATAATAGACTAGGCTATATCCTGTCTTAATTTTCCGAACCAGAACCGAAATGACTACATGGGTTGATACAGTTAGATATAAGTACAAAGGTCTCACCCTTCTTTGGTTTCTTGAGGAGTGGTGCCAAAGTGAGAGACTGCTTCAACTGATCCATGGCCTTGTCACACTCATCATTCCACAAGAAATGCCGCTTACTATTTTTCCTAAAAATCTTTAGAAATTGTCAACACTTATCTCATGATTGACAAATGAATTAGTTAAGGGAGGCTACCATTCTAGTAAACTTCTATACTTCTTTTAGAGTCGTCGGTCAGCTGAGTTGCTGGATCACTATGATTTGGACTAGATCAGCCTCTATTCCTTGCTTTGGGTTACCGAGTAACCGAGGATCTCTTTGGAGCCAACACCAAATGCACACTTTGAAGTATTCAGCTTTAACTTGTATGTTTTTAGTATGTCAAATATCTCCTATAAGTCTGTCCAGTAATTTTCACCTAGTTAACTCTTTAACACCATATCGTCAATATAGGCCTCCACTGTATTGACCAAATAATCTATTCTGGTAATGACAAAGTGTCTTTAGGGAAGATGTCGCCTAAATTAGTGTAATCTACACACACCCTCCATTTATCGCTCTTCTTCTTAACCACTACCCTGTTGGCAATCCAAGACAGATATTGTACCTCCCTAATGGTCTCTGCCTCCAAGAACTAATCCACTTCTTTTATAATGACATTGGTATATGTGATTGTCGATCGACGTGCCTTATGGATTAATAGCCAACACATCAAGTCGATGTTGAAATGATGAAAAATGAATTCCTGATCAACTCTCGGCATCTCGTACAAGCTCCATGCTAAAAGTGTAATGTTTTGTTTCACAAAGTCCACCATCTCTTTTTCCTTTCTCTCTTGGTCAATGACAAACTGATGAGAAAGAATTCCTCCTTGTTTTCCTCGTCCAAGTAAACTATTATTAGATCCTCTACTGCCTTCTCAGCATCTAGGATCACGACCTCCTCTAGTATTGGAGTGTCTGGCACTTTAGCCCAATGAAACTGTTCTGGATGGTTTTGTTTTTGATGGCAACTATATAGCACTATTTTGCTGCCACCTGATCTCCATAGAGGCTCTCCATCCTGCTCAACCCAATAAACCTAAAACATTAGTGATAAGTAGAGGGCTCTCCGCCTAGCTTGTGTACCCAGTCTCTTTTAAAAATGGCGTTGTACGGGGAGGGCACGTTTGCCGCAATAAACTCAGTCGACAAGGTTATTGAGCCCGCAACGACTGGGTAGTAAACCTGTTGAGCGGTCACACCGAAGCCCCATTGAAGCCGACTAATGGGACTTTAGTTGGCTGGAGTTATGCTTTTGAATAACCCATCTTCTTAAATAGTCCATAGTACATGACTTTGACAGAATTGCGAGATCAACCAATACCAGTTTTACATTGCAATTGGACATCTTACTGTAATTACCAAAGCATCACTATGTTGGTGCTGAATCCTTTCAAGATCCTTTCTGTAAACTTGATTATCTGATCTGGTCCCGTTAGCTCTTCTTTGGAGATAGCTGAATCCTCATAACCTTTTTCCCAACAGCTACCTATTTCAGCTCAGCCTTAAGTCTCTCTTCAACCACATGATCCACCATATCATGGATCACATGAATTGTACAGATTTCTTCTATTTTCCCAGCCCTTATTGTATTTTCCATCACTCCAACTTTTGTTTTATTTTCGCCAATATACTCCTTTAAATATGCTCTGTAGCGACCAATTCCTCCAGGTGAGCTTTGAACTGTTAGTTGTTCATAGTAAGATGCCATATATCTTTATGATATGAACAAGTTGACTTTTGGTTCTTCGCCTTGGGCTACCCCATCATCTTGTTCAGCCAACAATTCATGCTTTATTTTCCGGATGAGATGATACAGTGGTAAGTTAAAAACTACCCTTTTGGCTACAAATTCATACGGTTGAGGCTCCCTCTTTTCTTCTGACCAACCCACATTGGTTCCCTCTGGTGTTCATTACTTCCCTTAATATTCTTGGCTGAGATATTATGTTCGGCTCGTTTCTTTTCCTTCCTAGCCTCCTCCAACTGAGCATGTAGCTCAATTCAGCTCATGAGCATGTCTTTGCCGGACAGAGTCCAAAAAATACGTCTTCAAAGATATGACGGCCCTTGGGATCAAGGCCAAGTTTGAATGATGTTACTGTTATCTTTGGGTCGCCTCTTTAATTTCATTGTATAGCTTTTAGTACCGAGTAACATACTACTTGAGTGATTTGGCCTTGGCCTTCTTTAAGCTGAGCATCATATTCATTTCTTTCTTTACCTTTTTGCTGGTGATGAACCGAGTTGAAAAAGCCATGCACAAATCCTTCCACGAAGAAATGGAACCTTTTGGAAGTTTATCGAACCAAAAGAGACCAAGCTTCCCAAGACTAGAAGGGAACATCTTTCACATAAAGGCATTATTGGTGAAATAGAAGGACATCATTTGTTTGCAATGAACAAAGTGGGTTAATGAATCGGTATTTGGGTCATACTTGTTAAATTTCGAATAGGCAAAATTGGGTGAGAGTTTTACTGACTCAATCTAATGCGTGAACGTGGATGAGATGAGCTGATCATGGACTACTTCTAATCTGGACCGAGTAGTTTCGACACCATGAGTCGACCCTCGGTTGTCGGCTCTTTTAGCTAGGTTAAGCCTGTCGCGCAAGTCTTCCCTGGGTCGTTCACTCGTTCTTCCATCATCTTAGTCAGACCTCACCAACATTGGGCTACTATCCACCTCATGGTCTCCAAGCCGTTCCAAGACTGACACCCTTCAATCCTCTCGGCACGTGCACAATTGGCGATCTAGCATCGAAGTACACATACATCGACAAACTTCGTTTCCATCGTCAGTCGGGTAATGCACTCATACATGCCCTAATTGTTCCTGATTCTGTGCCGAGGGAGGAGTTCTGGTCATGGTACGTCTCCTCTCCCATGTTCAGATAGCGATCAAAACCTGACTTTTCTAGACTTTTGTTCCAACCTGGATAACCTCCAACTGCAAATTGTCGAGGGCCTGATCCTTCTCCAAATCTCATTCCAACTGCTAGATGTACTCCTAAGTGGTTAGCCTGGGGACCGGTCCTCTGACATGATTTCTTTGATCAACACACCTTTTTCCTTAGGCGCTAAAGGACCAATATGATCCTTCCCATTGAGCTTGGTTGTCTTAACTTCCTTCATCAATGGTGATACCCTCATCATGTAGATTAGAAACGATGAGACTTCATCCCCAGCAGAGTCACCAATTGTATAGTTGCGAAGATCCACTAGTTTGATCAGACTCGCATTCGGGATTCAAGTTGCACCCGTAGCCTATGCAGTGAACATCAAGTTAGTGACACACTACCGTTGCCAATTTGAAAGCACTCTGATGCTTAAATTAGAATGTGTGGAATCAAATCACAATAGTGATTGTACTTGTGATTTATTGCGTACCTGTTTAGGTTTTGTAATCCCATATTTATAAGCCATCTTGTACCTTTATTATTTAAAAACTGAATGATTCGGGATAGCGAGAATTTTTATCCAAATCCTTTTCCAATCAACTTATTACCAAATGTGCCTATTTTCTCAAAGCACAAGCATTTCCTAAATAGGGTCCTCGTCATATTTTCACACTTTTCTTGTCAGGTTCCCTTTTATATTTAGTCAGTCAATCACTCGGCATGGCAATGGTCCATTTTGTCGACCAGGCTTACTGTCCACTTCGAGCAGGCCTCAGGCCCAATATCGTCCTGGTTGAACCCAATTTTAGCCAAGTAGATCAATGGCCGGGTAATTGGGTTGCTCTGCTAGTTCAACCCACTACATGTATGTTGCTTGTTCCTGTATTTCATTTTGCTTTCATTTTCTTCAACGAAGGGCAATTTATTGGACAATCATCATTCTATCATAGAAAGTGCATGATAATGATAAACTAATGTGCTTGAAGTCAATGAGGGAATTATTGGCATGGGAATGATGTTTGAAGTTAAGAGTTACAAGGTAGATTTCTTAACTCCACACATGTTGCTTGCTCCTGTATTTTATTTTGCTTTCATTTTTTTCAACGAAGGGAAATTTATTGGACAATCATCATTCTGCCATAGAATGTGCATGGTAAACTAATTTGCTTGAAGTCAAGGAGGGAATTATTGGCATGGGAGTGATGTTTGAAGTTAAGAGTTACAAAGAACACTGCTTAATATTTTGTTTATGCTAAAAACAAATATGATTTGTTTCTGTATCTATCGATTTCCAACCAAATTAAACTTTTGTATAGATTTTCTTCTTTTTAGACAATGTGCAATTTGAATCAACGCAACGAACTTGAATTAATGCAGTGAGCTAAGACGGGTTCTACAAGATGTAAATTTGGAGGAGTCATGAGAAATGGAGTAACAATATTTAGAGGTTTTGGAACTTTCAAATTAAAGATTGTACTTAGCTGATGAACAATTTCACAGCAGGAGTAGAAGATAAACACATTATGGTTTGAAATTTTGGATGAATGCTCAACTCCATCCCATTAAGTTATAAGCATACTTCAACTTAATTTGTTGTCAACCCATTAAAAGTCAAATGCTATCTTGTTGCTCTATGAATAATCAGACTCATACATTACCATCTACATACTGTTCTTTCTATCCATACAAACGCAACCATCTATCTAAAACAGGGCCAAACAATGAGAGGGGAGGTTGTTAAACATACATGTGATAGGGGAGCTGAACAAGGAATTGTTGTTTTTTCTTTTTGGATTTTTGTTTTTTGGGGGAGGTTGTTTTGGGTAGGTAGCTGAATATAAATAAAGATAATTTTACTTACTTCAATATAATATGTCCAAAGTTCTATCAATTTTCTGAAACTGATGTGACATATGATTGTCGGCAGTAGGCCAGATTTTAAGAATGGAACTCACCCTCAAATGGTTCCCTTATCTTCTTATTTTTAAATGAAATTAATAAAAGCCACATCCAAACAAAAAAACGAAGACCAATAGAAGTGGAAGACTGAAGACGGTGGATGGCGGTGCCGACAGCAGCTGCTGAGAGAGCGACCCCACAGCCTGTTTGTGGGTTGGATCATCACACACAAGGGTAGGGGTCGGTGCTTGACTCAATCACTCTTACACCCCATATTCCCATGCCAAAAAAGGTGATCCCAGGAGGACCTAAAACAATAAGAAGCAACATTAAGAAAAAGAGATCCAATAAGAAGTATTTATACATAGAAAATGTTAATCACTGCCCAATGAGCGTTGGATGATATATAAAAAGTATGTCGATATCTGTAAATTGTGTATTAATATTCGTATTTATTTGACATTATGTGTATATTATTCATCGCCTAATGAACTATGATTATTAAGACTCTTTATATATATAATGGGATTTGTTTCGAGGTATAAGAGAAACAGAAATGCTACACGCACAACACACTTGCACATCATATTACACAACACAGTCAAAACGACATCGTTTTGGACTGTTTAAAAAAAAAAAAGTCAAACTCTTCTTCCCCAAACCCCACCCCCACTCCCTCCTCTTGTTGCGTCGCCGCCTCCGCCGCCTCCCCCCTGGCAAACTCCAGATCGCGCCACCGCACCACCAAATCGTTCGACGTCTTCTTCCCCCAACTGCCGCTCCCCATCCACCGGTCGAAGAGAGCAAGAGAGAGAGAGAGAGAGTTCGCGACCACCACTCCACGGCCATAAAGACACGACAATGACCAGTCAAAGAGAGAGAGAGAGAGTCAGCGACCATCACTCTACGGCCACAAACACACGACGGAAACCAGTCGAAGAGAGAGAGAGAGAGAGTTCGCGACAGTCGAAGAGAGAGAGAGAGAGTTCGTGACCACTACTCCACGGCCACAACCAGACGACGGCGACCACCACTAAGAGAGAGAGACCTTGTGGTGGTGTGGCGCGAAGGTGGTGGTGATCTGAAGCGGCGGTTGGGGGGGGGGGGGGGGATTTGAGGAAGAAGAGTTTGTGTAACAAACTTTTAATTATTTTTTTAAAAAATGATTCAAAAGGACGTCGTTTTGGTTGTATTGTGTAATGTGTTGTGCAAGTGTGTTGTGTGTGTAGCATTTTTGTAAGTGAAATTATTCCTAGTGAAATTATTCCTTACTTTCACTTTATTTATCCAATGAGAAGTATTTATATGATGGGATGTGTGTCGGGTATAAAGCCAAATTATTCTTTACTTTCTCTTTAAGCCAAATTGTTCTTTATTTTCTCTTTAAAATAAAGAGAAAGTCATGTCACTTAACATCTGTACTTAGGTAGTATTTTTTTTTTTTTTCAAAGTTCCGACAATGTTAATCATTTTACCTATTATTTATGTAGAGTAAGTTTCTATTGAGGGATCCCTCATTTTGTTAAAATGAGGACCTCCCATTTCTGGATCAAATATTGATGATCGGAACTATTCAATGTGTTTAAAACACATTTTTAAGAGTACCCGTGAGAAATCGGCTCAAAAAAATACCAGAAATGACTTGATCTAAGCAGTTGTCCATAAATGCTGACAGGAACAGTTTTATAAAAAATTGCTTTGATCAAGTCCTTCTCGGTAATATTTTGAGCTGATTTCATGCGAGTATACTTAAAAACGTGTTTTAAACACATTGAACGGTTCCGATCATCAATATTTGATTCGAAAATGAGAGGTCCTCATTTTAACAAAATGAGGGATCCATCAATAGAAGCTCACTCTATTTATGTATACTTTCTTTTTATCTTTGTCATTTGGTTATTGAGTGTCATGTCTTGAAGACCGGAGCAAATAATAATGAAAGCAAATGCATGTGGTGAACAATAGCTAAGTTAAATGCTTCATCACTTTCGTATATTAGTCAAAACTACGTCTAGAAAGACCCAACAAGTGCTACACACTCATTGAATTAAAGAAACAAATCAAATCAGAACTGGTAAATATTCGCAACCTCACAAAAATCATGTAGTAAGATCTATGCCAAAAGACAAATGTTTTAAGAATAAAATCTTATGAGTTAAATTTGTTGCCAGTACTGTCCCTACTCTCTATCATCTGCACTTCTAAAGGTGTACGAATTAGAAATAAACCAAAGTCATTTTATGGTAGAGAAGTTTTTTAGGGATGAGGTTTCTAACAAAATAGGGGGTGTTCGGACCCCTAGATTTTGCATTATATATGCATTGTGCAAAATTTTCTTTTAGGTATTTGGTCATAAATTATAGAACGTATCTACTAAATTGTATTGAGAGAAACGAACGACAGAATGTAAAAATAACAAATTATTTCAGAATGAGTTTTTTGTATATTGATTGTATTTTCTTTCACAAAATTTTTTTGAAAAATTTATTTTGTATACATCATTCAAATATTCTCACAAGTTTTTATTACAATATAAATTTCTATAATCTATAATCCTCGATATAAACTTTGAAAAAATTTATTAGCTTCCAAAACTCTCATAGTGTGGAATAGGTATATAATTACAGCAGGGTGTGCTGCGCACTAAAACGGCGTCGTTTTGGTGTGCAAAACACTGACCTAATTTTCAGTCAGTTTTTTATGTGCTAAAACGACGCCAAAGCATACCCTCCTGTACACTGCGTACAGTAGGGCCCCATTTCGTAAAAAAAGGGGGAGTAATGAATAAGCGATTATCAATGGTAACACCACATAATTTTCCGCTTTGGCGAAACTTTCTCCGAATTTGGAAGTCCACGTCATACCCCTACTCGTTTTATTATCTTGTTTTGCTAATGTTTTGTGTCCCAACTCCGAAGCATTTTCCTTGGTCATCTTTTTTGGTTCTTTTCCCTCTCTCTCTCTGTGTGCAATCTCAGTATAAGCAAAACAAGACGAAGACGTTTCTCTAATCGGTCCGATCATAAATAAGGCGGTTACTTTCACTTTTTGATTGGAAAATTCTTCTGGGTTTTTGTTGTTTGGGTGTCGGTATTGGATCAGATTTAGAGAGAGAAAGAGAGCTAGAGAAGAGGAAAAGAGACAGAATTAAGATGATCGTAGAGTTCTTTCTGCTGGGTTGCACGGGAGTTGTGGTGTTTCTTCACGGAGCCAATTTCTTCTTCCACGCTATCACCTCTCACCTGGCCTTTCGATCTCTCAGGTACATCACTCTCTGTCTCTCTCTCTCTGAATTTGATCTTTTTCATTCAATTTGATCTGTTGACTCCGTTCCAATACTTGTTCCGTTATTCCTTAAAAGTTTCGTTTTTAAATCCGTTTTTTCCTTGGAAAGTTTTTCGATCGAACTCTTTTCCGCGGAAAATAATAGTTTTGCTTTGACAAGGACTTTAATTTTTATGCTAATTGAGGAAATTTTCTATCAAAAGAACTAGTTGAATCAACTTTGTGTAGCAACTTCTATTTATTTGGACAAAAAGTTTAATTAGAAACTTCTAATTTGGTTCATCTCTTAAAGAACTTGTAAACTTCAGGTGTGGTTAGAGCATAATGTATTAATGATGTGTGTTTAACTTTACCACTGGGTTCATTTCTATGTTATCAGCTTTTAATATATGATTCAGACCATTCCTGTCAAATATCAGTAGTAGGAACTACAGGTTGCCTTCTGGTCAATGCTGCAACCTTCTTATGTCTCACGTGCTATCAACTCGACAGCTTAACTCGGGATTTACCCCACTTTAATTAGATCTCTACTAGTAATAATAGACGACAAGATTAGTAACTCGGGATTAATCAGTTAAATATCCCAGTTATAGAAAGAAATAAAAATCAAGAGTAGAGCCAACGTCCACACAACACATCCCACCCATGATATATAGTGGCTTATTTGTACTCAATTTTATTTCTTTAACAGCTTATAAGTGGATTCGTTGAGGATATGATCAATTTCATTCATGTTTAGGTGATTCAAAACTTATTAAGTCCCTACATTGATACATCCCGTTCTCAAAATACCAACAAGTATTTGTGTCGTCAACATATAAAACATACAAGGAGAAATCCTCCTGAAGAAGAGAAGCTGCAAACAAAGCCATTGACAAGAAGCTTTCTGTTCTCTAGAATTGAAAAGTATGGGAATTTTTCAAAGAGGGATGACACAAAAAGCATGACTTTTGGGTGGTAACTGGTGTCTGGGTTTGCCCTGGGTGGCCCTGCCTCGAAGGGGTTCTCCTCACCAAGAAAAGAGAACACTGAGGCCAATCAATCTCTAGGTAGACCTACATGTCTACATATATGTATATATGTATGTTTCTTTTAAGTGAATTAGACAGCTGTGGTGTCGTGATTTTTCATTCAACTGATAATTCTCTGGATATTACGAGTTGAAACTTGGTTCACCATCAATCACAGGAGGTAGATATTATGGAATGCGTGAAAATGGTGTTGTTTTGACGGACTGCTGGTTTTCTGGGCTGTGTTTATTAATCATATGGATTTTAGGCACATAGCATTATTCTTATTGGCCTTGGCTATATGGTTAAAGTAATGTGCAGTAGATTTGTGCTTACAGAGAGTTTTTACATAGTTTTTTTTTTTGTTTTCTTGACTGCAGTTTCCTGGGATTTGTTGGATGGTAGAAAGGGCAAGAAGAGCAGGGATGATCCCTTCATAATGGACCGGAGGGAGAGGAGAGAGAGGTAGCGTAGACCTTCCGAAGCACATCTGTATATATTAACACGGAATAAAATGGAAGGAAATCACGAATACCAACTGTAATTGTTCAATTTCTTAAGCTCAAGAATTGCGTATTAGTTCAATCCCCTTATAACTTGACACATTCTACGGCAAAATTTCTTGTTGTAAAATCCGGTGGAGGCCATTTTGGCTATAATCGAAATGTCTTCTGTTGCTTCTTTATTTTCTTGTGATCTTTCTCCATCCAAGTTAAAATAGTTTAAGAATTTTCAGTTTCAAGTTATTGGGATCATAGCAGTAGTTGAATTTGCATAAAATGTCATGCGGTTGTTTTAATTGTGAGAATGGTTGTTTGGTGGGGGTGAAAATGAATGGAGTTTGAAAAGGAAAACGAGAATCATGAGCAGCTTGCGAGCCATTAGGTTGGAAATCCTTTTCACCCCCAATAGCCCTTCTCCCTCCCAACAAGAAAAAATACTTGATTAGCAGGAAAGGATTCCTGTTTTCACGTGTTGTTGTAGCAGAATTTGACAAGTTTCACCTACTTCTGATAATGTGTATTTTTGGGGAATCGCCAAAACACAAGCACAATAAGAATAAATCAAGTGAAAAAATACAAAATAGAAAGCAAGACAAGACAATTTTTACATGATTTTTCAAATGTGTAATTATATAGATTCACGACTCAGATCAGTTTTACTGTGTATCGGTAGAAGAAAACAAGTGCAAGAGGTGCGTCGACTGCTGCTACATATATTTATAGTTTAGGATTATTACATCACCATTCAATAACCTTTCTCTATGTTTCAGGAGCGCTATCTCCCAGCTCCCTCCAGCTGCCCCCTAAGTAATGGGATATCTGTATTCAATAACCAAAAATTATGTTATACGTGAATCTGCCCCGATACCCGCTGGGATTGGAAAAGGTTATACCATAATCGTACTCAACGAAATTCTGTTATTCACGAAAACTAAATAGATATCCTTGGTTTTTGGAATACGGTGTTAGTATAGGGTTCTTTATATATGTGTATACATATATATAAAGGCTTAAATGTTGTAGTTTCGCATCAACTTATCAATTGATTTCGGTATTCACCAAATGGCTATGCACTCTGCTGG
Organism: Arctostaphylos glauca; assembly: GCA_019985065.2. Classification (NCBI taxonomy): domain Eukaryota; kingdom Viridiplantae; phylum Streptophyta; class Magnoliopsida; order Ericales; family Ericaceae; genus Arctostaphylos; species Arctostaphylos glauca. The sequence continues at coordinate 14,310,599 of JAHSPW020000001.1, read as the reverse complement.
TATAATTCTGAAAATGCCCATGGTCCAGCTGTGGTGTCTTTTGAGTCATCAAGAGGTATTTTAGAACATTTTTATCTAATCTGAGCACAATTACAAAATAGGCTACACTGTGAGTAAAAGAACATTGATTATTCATTCCATGACTTTTCACTTTTGTCATGATATGTTGAAGAGACTTGTGTTCAAAAAAATGTGTGGTAAGTGGTGTAAGGGTATTACTGACCATCTGCCTTTCAATTTGATCCAATCCAAAGTTTGGATGTTGCAAAAGCTACTGTAACCACCGCTCATTAGGTAGTGAATAGTGAAAAAAAAATGTATCGATATTCATAAATTATGTATTGATATCCATTAATATACATTGATATACATAAAATATGTATTGATATTAGTATTTGTTTGTCAATTTGTGTATATTATTCACCGCCTATTAAATGATAGTTAACAAGACCCAACCTACCGAGCTGTTTTCAAAAAAATGCACGCACCGACAATAATGGAGTCCTTTGAGGTACGGAAATCGTTTTTGCGTTTACACCCATTTTTTGCTTTTCAATGAAGCATTCATTCTCCTTTGTTGATTTCTATACCAAAATAGTTCTCATCTTTCCTTTTTCTCTCTGAATCAATTTTACCTCTTTTTTTCAATTCTACACGAAATTGTCCTTATTTTTCCTCCCTCTCTCTAAATTAACTGTACCTCTCTTTTTCAATTCCATATAAAATTGTCCTCATCTTTCCTTCCTCTTACTAAATTAGCACCCAAGACCTTGTTTGATTCACGGATTAGATGCGCGGGATTGAACTATTCGTACTTAATCCCGTGCAATCTCATGTTTGGTTACTCAAAACTAAATCAAAACAAATAATCTCAGAATTATTATAATACCTATATGTGTGATACTATTTTATCCTGAATGAGGGATGAGACTCATTTAATTTCGTCCGTACCAACTATTGCTCAACTGCCTCCGACAACCACCACCACCACCACCACCAACATGCCACCATCTCCGAACATAGCTCGAGATTCTGACTGATGTTAATTACAACAGAATTAAAGTTTGTCGAAGCTTGGACAATTCGTGGTACTTGTGCTTTGGCTAGAAGGTTGGGTGTCGCTCATGACGTTATTGAATTTGAGACTGCTAGTTTGATTAACTCACTATCTAGAGAAGATGCATGTCAAAATCGGAAAACTCAAAATTATAGTGGGTGGTATCAAAAACTTTGGTATAGGCTTCCATGATATCAAAAACTTTTGTATTGGCACATGCCAAATGGACTTCTAAATATTTTTCAGCCGTCAACAATTCAGCGGTACTAGAGACAAAAGAAAAAAGAAAACTAATATGGTAGGCGACACATTAGAAATATCGGGATGAATAGGAAAATAAGATTCAAATCATAGAAAGGATTAGATCACAAAATAACTAAACATACTCAAAATGGCAGCTATGATATTCATGTAACGTTGTAATGAATAATAATGGCTGATACACAGTTCTGTCAGTAGCAATCCTTTATCACCCAACACACTAAGGGGCCGATTGGATGCCGTTTTAAATTTTGGTGTGTTAAGTAAAGAGGGTGTGTTAAATAATTTGGTGTGTTAAATAAGATGTGGTGGCCCACATTGATGTGACTTTTAAGAAGGGTGTGTTAAATAATATAGTGATTGGATGAAGGGTATGTTTGAAAAGGAGAATGTGTATTAAACTATCAAAAGACATTTTTGCCCCTTGTTATGGATTTAATGAATTATTTCAAAAATAACATATATATGTATATATACGTATATTATAAGTACGTAACTACACACACTTACATATAGTTATATTTATATATCCATATACATTATAATTATATTATATATGTATATATTATACTTATATTTATATTATACTTACAATATAAGTATAATATACTTAAAAAATATATACATATATATGTACATATATAGACTTAAAATATATACATATATGTATATATACTTAAAAAATATACATATATATGCATATATATTTAAAAATATACGTATATATACATAAAAAATACACACACGCTTATATATATATATATATATATATATATATATATATATAGAGAGAGAGAGAGAGAGAGAGAGAGAAAGAGACATATATATACACGTATAATATATACGGATAATATATAGTGTATATATATATATTATATATATATGTTTATATGTATGTATTGATATTTATACATATGTATATATATTTAAAAATATACGTATATATACATAAAAAATACACACACGCTTATATATATACACTTATAATATAAATATAATATATATATATATATATATATATATATATATATATATATAGAGAGAGAGAGAGACACACACACATATATATACACGTATAATGTATACGGATAATATATAGTGTATATATATGTATTATATATATATGTTTATATGTATGTATTTATAAAATATACGTATGTTTATAAATATGTATTATATATTATATACGTATATATGTATGTGTGTATAAATATTATCAGTATATATATATATATAATAATAATAATAATAATAATAATAATAATAATAATATAATATACGTCTATTATATATACTTATATTATGTTTAATAAAGATAAGTGTGTATATAAAAGGGTGGGTATTTTGGTAATTGGTTAAGGCTAAGGCAATGCCTTAGTTAGCCTTAGGGGGGGAGGGTGAGGCTAATTAAGACATCAATGGGGGCTTTAATTAGCCCACGGGCTAACTAACACGCCTCAGAATTTTTTGCCAATCAACGGGTTAGAGGTGGGCCCAGCCTTAACTAAGGCTTGTGTTAACTAATGCACCACCTAAGGCCCTATCCAATCAGGCCCTAAGGACCCTAATTAGGTTACACTGCGACAGCCACTGGTATAAATTGAATTTTACCTTTTATAGATAAATCTACATGCAACATGTACAGCACAAAACAATTTCCCGGGAAAAATAATGTTTAATTTCCTCAAATCAAAGAGTCCTCTAGAATTATGGTCAACAACGAGTACTTTGCTTTGATTGTGATCCGCCCACCCTCTACGCACAGCTTTGCTCCGGTGACCACCCAATACCCCGGTGGCTCCTCTGGTCCCCTCACCATTTCCTTTGTATCCACAAAATGCGTCAACTTTGGTGCTCTTCTCGGCAAAGGTGGACCCCCGGGATAAACTGCCGAATTCAAATCCACTTTTCCCGGCTTCTCAACCGGAGTCATCCCGGTAGTGAACGTCGTGCTTATCAACATCGACATAAACCCCGATCTACGAGACGATGTTGAGGGTCCATCCCACTCAGAGCGTCGGATCCTCGCAGACACCACAGTAGAGAATCCGAGCCTTAGGAACAAGGCTCTCTTCATTCCAACCGTCTTTACTTCAAACCAGGCCTTTGTAACGATGGGAGCAGAATCGTCCATCCTCGCTCCATTGTATTGTACTGGAGCAGTGCACACATGCGAGAATATGCTCCACTTAACAGGTTCAAAGTAACCCCGTTCGATTGGCTCATTGATTGGTTCATAAGTGGGGTCATCTGAGAGTTGGAGGCTCTCGGGGAGACTTGAGAGGTGTTGCAAATGGACTGCTAAATGGTCACTCCTCTTACCTTCTAAGTATAAACGGATCCCTGTCACTGGTCGGTTTCCAGAGTCAACCTGCAATTCAGTTGATATATAATGATCACATTATGATTTTTTCTGAACTGGATGTATAACAACTAGGAGCTGTATAGTAGGATTTGAAGTTGAAGCAACATATTAATGCCAGTGTTTCAATCATGAAGCCACACAAGTGTCGGATACTCGAATAACATTATGGCATTACTTGAATAACATTATGGATACAACAGTTAGGAATAAACACCATGATGGAAATTTCTTTAGTTATTGGAGTAGAAGGAAATAATTGTCTAGTAGTATCATCCTCTTGTATCTCTGATTTGATATTGGAATGATACTTTCACACGGCCTATGGAAATTAAAAATTAAAGCTCCTAAAAACTGATACTTAAATGTTAGAATTTCATATTTTACAATATTGTAATTTGTCACCAGACTTGAGCTTTTTCTATACATGGAAAAAAATCCAATAAGAAAATGTACTTATGTAAACTTATACTAGCTGCGAGTATCCTATATGTTTTAAGTTTTTCCACATTATTGTGTCCATATCGTATCGTGTCCGTATCCCGTACCGCATCCTATATCCGTCCCATATCGTATCGATGCTTCATAGGTTTTAATCATGGATTTTTGGAGGAACGTATCAAGGAAAATGAAAATCCTAGGGAAAACCAAGAAATCAATATAGCTTCTTAGCTTTTTCACTTCGTTATATCTTCTATTAATTTTCTTTCTCTCCATAATTTGCTCCACAAATCCATTATCAAAAACAAAGAAAAGGAAAAATAAAAAGAAGAGAATGAATGTAAGTCAACCATGTCTAACAGTCATAAATCAACTTTTACAGCAACATTTAAATGCACCCAAGTACCTAGCTGCGCTCGTAAACTCCTTTACATGATAATGTACTTCCTTCATCCCATATTCTTAGTTATTCTTTCTTCTTGTTTTGTCACTTTAGAAGAATCTACACTTCCCAAGCTCAAGCCTACCCATTACAAAGGGTTTCAACCTCCTCTCCAAAGGAGTTGAACTCACAACTTCAACACTTATTGTAGTTGCACAACAACTGGGCCAACCGCCCTGATCCTAGGTACTTCATTTTTTATGTCCCAGAAATATTGCCCTTTTAAAATAATCAAAGCAAAGAGTTTGTAACTTTCCAAAACCATCTATCGTGGGTACCAGATAGAAAGGCATTTGGGAGCGGGAAAAAAGTGAGGGCAAATTAGGAAATGATGGCAGTGAATTTGACTTCAAACCTTGTAATTGCATGTCCCCTTGAGAAGACAATTCCCATGATCTGGAATATGCGACCGAGTAATATTTAAACTGCCTTAACAAGTACCCAAAGAAACGCAAGACAAACTTACCTATTCATGTTTCCACAAGAAGAACCATTTCAAAAAGAAACATGCTAATTTTCATAAGGTCCATGACAAATATTTACCTTTGAGGTGTTAACATAAAGCTTGGGGCCCATTAGTGTGAATTGAAGAGAGGGAGACACTTGTCTTTTGTGTCGAGGTGCAAGTGGAAGATCGCCATACACTGGAGCCCATTGTCGAGGTAACTGAAATTCTAGGAATTGATGGAGTTCCTCTATAGGTGGTTTATCTGCATGATTTGATCATCCAATAAAATAACTGAGTTTTGATTAAGTAACACTGCCCCAGTATAGAAGGATGTAAGTATTATCCTTTATGAGATTCTAGTCTACAAATAATGCCCAAACGTCGCAGAAGATACCAACCATTCTAACCACAATGTATGAGCGGAACTCAATACTAAAAGGACAAGGCTCAGTTTAATAGAGGGCTACTAAATTAGTTGGAAACATGAAAAGCACTAAGGTTGGCAAAGTGCCAAGTTGATCAGGCAAAGACATACACAGAGTTGGGAAGGGAGGGAAGGAAAAGGGTCCCAAATTCTAACCAGAAACAACTAACCATAAGAACCCAAATCTTATCATGTTATATCAACAATTTTAGTGGTTTTCACCTTGCAAATTAATTATAACAGTGCAGGTCCTAACAATTTTGGGAAGAAAAAAACATTGTTTGGAAGGCCTAGATTGGATAAACTATAAAGACATAACCTTCGGCATTGAATGCACAAAATGATTGTCCTCAAACTCAAACACACAACAGAGGTTAGTAGGCTGAGTTTTTGATCAATTAAGCCGTGCTCATCTTAAGGTCTAGATTCTGAAACGGCTACTTATAGTTCCAAGCACCACAAGCGATCAACTTATATGGCATCTCCTGCCACCACCTAAATGGACCACGAATAATTTAAGTCTCAGCTCAGACTGTTTTATCCAACTGCCCTTAATCATAATTATAAAAAAAAAAAAAAAAAAAGATTGACAGTAAAAATAGGGCTGACTAAGATCAACTCAACGCAAAAAGGTATTGTTCCTGCTATTTGGAAACAATTAGATTCATTTAAGGTTCGTCATTTTTTCTTTGTTGTTAAACAACTCCTGATTGTCCTTCAGAGAGGGAAAAAAAAGTACGAGCATGTGTAAGATAAAGATATGTTGAACCTTCTCTCTTCTCTAACGGACAAGTTAAAACCTACATCCTTGCTCTCTCTCCATAAAACATGCAGATATAGACCACTCCAAGATCAATTTCCCTCCTCATATTTGACACATTCAGTTCCATTCCTTATACCTTAAATATAGGTTTGGGCCTCTTTCACAAACAATTTTGACCTGAACAGCAGTTTGGAAAGTATAACTATCTGTGCTTGGTCTGGCATTTGGTTGTCATTCCTAAGATTTTATACATGCTTACAACAAACCACTGACCCTTCCTGCTTACAGGCAAACAACAAAACTTTGCTCAATGAAGAAAATATACAATACAGAGATGAACATACTCACATCGAAGGTAAAGATTAATTGCATGGCTTAGGAATCCACTACCGCGAATACCACTTAAAAGCGAAGCTATAGGCACAAAGGACATTGATATTACATTCGGTGACTGGGATACAGTAGAAAGCCACTGACTATGACTTTGGCCATTATCAATTCCTCCCCTTCGGATTTGAATGCTGAACATATCCTGGGGAAGGAAAATAAAAAGAACATAACCTTCTTGGCCACAAAATTAGAACACTCACCCAATCGTCCGGTCCAATATGCAACAATTACAGTAGGTATGAAGAAGTTCACCTCATTCTTTGAGTGAGAAGTTGTGGTTGGTACGGTTGAAGTCATAAAAGGTGATTGAAAATCCCGGATGACAGCATGTTCATCCTGCAACAATAACAGGAAGTTTAGAGCATAATGGCAATGTTATGATGATTAAACCTATACATCTCTATGTTTTTTGTGAGATTGTCTCAGAGCAGTTATTTCATCTTCCTTTTCTCTGGCACTATTACCCGACATAAATTTATATCAGGACACAGTACAGGCAGTAGGATTATCGAGGAGAATCTTTGCAGCAATATTGTTATTTGTTTGCGTACTTAAAACATCCACATATAACCATTAAAAGTGTGGACAATTTCTATTACATAAGAATACAGATGTCCACTGTCAAAAAGTTTCATTGTTCTGCTGCTTTCCTGCGAGTTGTCCAGTCAAAACATAGTTTCTGAGTTTGACATTATATGTGCGACTGCAGCATTCAAATTTTACATTGGGGAACAGGGGAAAAAAAACTTAAGAAGGCCAATTTTTTTTTTTTTTTTGATAACTGAGGTGTCCGGTCAGCTTGGGTATATATACCCTACCTATCGCCGACTAATCCTTGGGGCCCTGAAGTTAACGACCGAGCAAAACTCTAGTGGCCCCAAGTATGTAGTTGTCAAGGTTTGACCTCAGGATGTCTGGGTTTACAACTCATCCCAATCTCCACTTGGACAACCTCTTGGATTATTAAGTAAGCCAATTCACTACACATTAATGGGTGTCTGGATGGATAAAGTGAGAACAGACCAAATGCACAAAGTAGTTGTCCTTAAATTCGGATGTATAACCTAGAGGGTCACATGCTGAACATTTTACCATGGAACTAGTAGTCACCCCAAACAACAAGAAAGAAGCGAGAGTTAAAAGGGTAAATTGACAATCGTTTAGCACACATGGCTTCTGGTGATCTCTTATTTGCAAATAGTTGCAGTAGTGTGCTAACCTACTACTAGAAGAACAAAAGGCTTTCACTTTGAAATATCATTCGGTGCAGATGGTAGAAAGGAAGAACGCAGACAATATTTAAAGCTTTAAGCAAATTTGAACAAATAAGAGAGTGGATTTTTGATGTGGTGATTTCATTCTAGAAATCCAAGTCTACCTTCTGCTTTCTTGCTGAAGTGCTTGATGTGAAGCTTCCATCTTCAGAAAATCTTTTATCAGCTAATTCCTTCAACAATTTCTGCACTTCGGTAGGCTGAAGACTTGAACTATGAAGCTGCTTAATATGAATAACATCTTTACCTCCCATCTTTACCCCAACAACAATATGAGTACCATATTTCTCAATAAACCTGGAAAATCAAGTTATTAGGTATTACAGTAGCAAATAATTACTCAGTCAACTGAATTGTTAATAATCCAATACTCCCTGTCATTCGTTCTAAGGATAATTGTAAAACTTGTACTGAATATAGAAATCACTATTCCTCCTCAGTACCAAGGCATGCAACCTTCAAAATTACCTTTCACTAACAACTATAAATGGTGATAGGCATCCAAAATGGGTTGTGCAGAGTGGAGACTAAAGAGAAAAAACAATTTCCATAGATCTACACACCTCCATGAAATTCTCTCTCTATAATTGATAGATCAGTGTTCCAGGACTTACAGAAGTGTTTGCATGTTCACAGATCACATTTTTCCCATGTATCGGAAATTAATTTGCTAACTTGTTAAAATCAGCGGATGAAAGTGAAAACTCTTCGAGTAATGGTTGGTTTAAATGAGTCCACTAGAAGAAGAATGTTACATGATTTGAGGGTCTAACTCCAGCAAGGTTTGTATTTACTCATCAATGAAACAAGGTGAATATCTATGCCGTGGTTGATTCATGGATTATTCGACGGAAAAGAGAAAGAAAGTTCAAAGGAATTATAAATCTTCAATTGTTCGGTTTGATCAACTAAAAATAGTGAGGAAAAGAAATTATAATGCAAAATCGCAATCAATATTAGTATTAAATATCATTTCTCTTTGACTTAAACGTGATGTCTCATCATTTCACAAAAGAGATCTCCTTAACATTTTTTTATGAGGAAAAGCACAAAGGAAAATTAGTTTCCTTCTCACTTCTAAGTTCACTTAACCAAATGCCGGTTCCAACTTCCAATGACAGTATAAAAAACATTGTCCTACATGTACATCAGAATCTTTAAGACTAGCGCTTTATGAGCTTAAAGTAAGAGAACTTACTCAGCAAGGACAGCAGGATTCCATGAGGCAGGAACTTCTTTCTTCACATGCTCAGAAAGTGTTATTTGCGACCTTGCCAACTCAATATTGTATAGACTAATAAACCAACCATCGAAAGCAAGGCTTTTTGTGGTAGTTGCATCCTTCTGCCAACATCCTCTGAAGCCAAACATCATATTGAATAAGCCAGATGGTATTTTACCAGATAAAGAAAACTCCTGATTGAATTGCTCTGACATCTGGATAAATGGAATATGTTAGACAACACAAACAGAACTTCAATGCAATAGCCGACATTCTAAGATAGAAATCTTTCCAAGCATAAAGGTTGGATGAAAACCTATTTCATAACATAATGCCTAGCTAGTAGAACTCAACAAAAGATTTTGAATTTTTCAATGACCAGTAAACACATAAGCTACTAAGATAGACCATGCATTCCACAAAATATCTGGGTCTATGAAGCATTGACACTCCTCACTGCTTGCTGTATCAATGCCGAACACTCTGGGGACATGTGGAGGAATTTATGTGACACGCGAAGTTGTGTGTCCAATAAATTTAATTATCTTTAAATAGGGGGCACACTGGGGAATAAGTTTATTGTACAAGACAATGTGATAAAATAGGCTAATCCTAGTAACCCTAATAAGATAAAATGGACAAAAATACCCTTAAAGGTAAGATAAACAAGAAAGAACAAATAAAGCAACTAAAACGAAATAACTACTATGCTCACACCCCGCCTCAAATTTAGGATGTGAGGGCCGAGAGCATCATGAATTTGCCAAATAGAAAACGAAAGCAATTAGCTGTGTAAGTCTTAGTAAAGAAATCAGCCAATTGAAGTGAGGACAGAAAGAAGGGGAGATCAATATTGCCGGACTAGAGATGCTGACGGATGAAATGACAATCACTCTCAATATGCTTCGTTCTCTCATAGAAGACAGAGTAGTACTCCGAATAGACATCTCAAACTCATACTGCTTAGCGAAATTTGATTCTAAATACATAGTTTTTAAATAATTCCACACTTTCTGTGTTGTAATGTATTTGGAGAAATTCATACCAAATTTGGTTCGACAGAGTTATGAAACCAAGTAAGAATCTTGGAATTTTCTGTATCCCATTTTACAAGAGCAATTTTGTGGTCGTCAGCTTTTGGATCAGAAGGATGCAACATATCCCCATAACCACTTGTCCACAATAAAATTTTTTAACATGGGACCAATACGAATAGTTGGTATCCATTAACCTTATGCGGATGACTTTCGTTTTATCATCCAACATGATGAATGAACAAGAGATAAAACCCATTGACTTTAGAGCGAATAGAAGAATACCACTGACTTAGAGCGAATGATGGATACTACTGACTCTTGGAGATCAAACTGAAGAGGAACTCACAAATCAGGCAACCAGGGACATGTCTCAGGCGACAGGAGATGGCAGCCAGCGAGGAACTATTGTGACTTTGTGAAGGCGAAGGTGGGCGGAGGTCTAGCGAGGGTGGGCGACAACTAGTGAGGGGCGACAAACGCCTACAAACGGCAGTGGCGGCCGAGGAACAGTGGCGGCGACTGGCGAGTGGTGAAGACAGCTGGCAGCGTACAGTGGAAGTCAGAGAAGGTCAAATCTAGAGAGGTTACTACTTGTTCAAGAGAAGAGAGGTGACGCAGATGCTAAACCCTAACCCTAACCCTAACATGGCTCTGATACCATGATAGAAGGGAAAGAATAGTACTGCTATATTCTTCAATAAGTTTATTTTACAAGACAATGTGATTAAATAATTTAATCCTAGTAATCCTAATACGATAAAAAGGACAAAAATATCCTTAAAGGTAAGATAAACAAGAAAGAACAAATAAAGCAACTAAAACTAAATAACTGCTACGCTCGCAAGGACACCCCTGTCTCAACTTGGACACAGACAAAAACATGACAGGGATCAATTGATAATATTGAGAACTTATTTCGAGGGTATGCTATTCTAAAAATCTAAGGAAAAAAAGTACGAATAAATGAATGTTAACCAAATAAACCTTCATTTAATTTCTAGTATTTAAAAGGAAATAGTAAAAATAATTAAAATACTATTAGTATTGGTTGTTTCCGGAGTGAAGTTTATATATACTTTTGTCATGTTCTCCGCGTGTCTATGTACCCATATTTAGAATTGAAGTATCTCGTGTCCACAAACGTCTTTTGGTTTAGTGTCCGTGTATGTGTCCATATCCGTGCTTCATAGCTTAGGGTTCAATCATTTTTTTATTATCAATGATCTCTACCCACGAGAATTAACATTATTTGACACAAAATAGTGAAGGCGGTACCACTGCAGTAACATTTTAATACGTGCCATATCCACATGTGGCACTGCAAATGAGCCAAGCTATTCACGAGCAGCTTGAAGCTCGATTTACTAAGAGATTGACTCAGAAGGTAAACAAACGAGCTCAAGCCGTAATTTTCAAATTGTTCAATAAATGAGCTGAGAACAAACTACCAACAACTTGGCTCAAATGAGCTCAGGAGACTAACCGTACATAGTAAGTCTTCGTTTATTACTGTTATTAATGTTTAAATTTATTGACTTCTTGTTTGACTACCAATGTGTAACGGTGTCGTGTGTCGCCACCATGTATGACAACAATTGATAAACGATGAACAAGGGAAGTGAAAGGCTATATAGCAAAATGGATGGTTGGTGAGCCTCTTCTTTCCGATGCGGGACAAGTGTAAGATGCAAATGGAAAGTTAGCCAACAAGCCCTTGTACTTTAGTCCCACATTGACCGCTCAAAAAAATAGGTAAGCAAAGACGAGTAATGCTAGGTACACAAACTTTACGGACACATTCGGACGTACATGTGTCCGAACCGTTGGATGCATGTAAAACCCTCAATAATTCACAGGCCCCACATGCATCCAATGATTCCAGACACATCTGGGTCCAATCTATATCTGTAAAGTCTGTGTACCAAGACTTTCCTAGCAAAGATTCCTGGCTCTTGTGTCCAACGCCAATACTCACCTTGAGGAGTGGAGACCGAGCTCAAACAAAAATTTCCAAGCCAAGCTCGAGCTCAAGCTCAATTTTCATAGCTCATTTCGAGCTCACCCAATTTCTAGCAAACCGAGCTTGAACAATCTAAAATTTGACTCGGCTTTGCTTGTTTGCTTTGATGAATTGTTGATTGTTTGTAGATGCAGAAGGAGCCTAGCAGCAAGATGTAGTCATTTGGTAATCAGGTGGCTACATCTACCGCATATTCAAATAGAACTCCCAAACTAGAAAATGATACTTGAGTGACAAATAGTTTTTTACAACTCAAGGCAATCATACATCTCAGACCCACAAAATAACAATGCAACAAATGTGAACATTCTTTATCCCATGGAGAGATTGAGTAAAACGGGGTAATGTTCTTGACGTTATAATTTTGAAATTGAACATTTAAATGTCCCTCAAAAGTAAACGATTGCAGCCATACTTCGCTGGTTTGACATCCCAGTCCCAATAATTCAGAAGAAAAAAATGTTCGTAATCATAGTCGATGTTTTCCAATTTCCATCCATCTAAATGGGCGTCCGACAAAATTATGTTCCTGAATGCACACTAAAAAGTTCTAATTGTGGTAATAATCACACATAATCAAACTACATGTACCAATTAAACAAATAAACAGAGGTCACTTGATTAACTTCAGCATCAACAAGAGCAACATTGAATTGAATCTTTTTTTCTATGAAACAACAAACAAACAAAACCCTTATTCTCAAATTTCTTCAGTTCAATTATTTCTAAACAGATGGGGGCAGTGGTATTTCAGAGATAATTCAATACTAGGATGCCCATTTCAGAGAAACTGGCAGAAAACATGTCGGCAATCAACAAAAGTCCCAATTTTCTAGGACTTTATACTATTTACCAGCTTTTACTCTCTAAACAAAAACAGCACAATCCAAGCCAACTTTCACAAAAAGAGAGCATAATCACCTGATTAAAAGACAGAACATCAGACCGGAACCTCATCCGCTCCCCTTTATCGCACTTGATCGACGCCGACACTTTTGGTACCAGGACCCCACCGGGCACGATCAAGTCTTTGCTCTGGGTCCGATCGAGCTCGATCAGGCTCGAACCAGACGGACCCGGTTTACAGCCCGATAAACGAATATCGGTGGAGAGATCGTATCCAAATCCGATCACTGAAACGGCCTTATCGGCCGCTGATTGAGGGTCCAATCGATTGGCGTTGAACGCCATTGAGGGAATTTTGAGTGTAATAGGGTTTCAGCTGGAGGAGAGAGAGAGGGGAGTTTGAAACTATCCATACATATATGTATTTACAGAAAGAGATTTTGACTTTCATTTTGGCGCTTTTGTTTACTAATGTGTGAATAGAGTTGGACAGTCAAGGGCGGATGGCGGCTGGCGACTAACTCTGATTGGTGCCACGTGACCAAGTGCCCTCTAATAGGAAAATTATTCGGTGTTCTAAGATATTGAATATAAAAAATATACAAAACACTTAATTTTGTACCTCGTGTTTTATTGTATATTAATATAGAGAGAGAGGGAAAAAAGAGAAAGTTGAGGGAAATATTGCATCCTTAGTATGCGGTAAAAAATATGAGGTACAAAATAATTTGTCAAAATCATTATTGATTAATAGTATTAGTATATGTGGGACGGAGACAGAGGTGATATTTGTTTGATTGGTTTGCTTTCCTTGAGATTTTCACCATTCATGCATTAGTGGTTGTTGAGGAATGGGCTAAGAGATGCAAAGTTTGCTTCCAAATGTTAGGTGGTGGTGGTGAATCCAAACTTGAATTTGGAGCTCGTGAAAAGAGGAAAAAATGACATAGTTTTATCTGTTATGTTTTCAAAATTACATTATTTTCACTTATTATGAAAATTGTTATCACAATACATGACATCAAAATGATGTAGTTTCGAGAGTAAAACGAGCAAGATTGTGTCATTTTGCTCGCACTATACACGCCCTACATGTGATTGCATTACAGTCTCCCTGAATCAGTCGGAAGTAAAACTTTCATAAGAGTTGGAGGTGGTATAGCAGGATTTGATTTGTAACGGCGAAGGTTATTGTATATATGGGTCGTTAAGTTGGCTAACATAGGTCAACGACAGTTTGAATTGAGACATATCTTGATATGTATTTTTTGTTTTCAAAGTTTATGAGCGATTGATGCTTTTTGGAATCTATTATGGATTTGAATTTTCTTTAGTTACACTCAGAAGAGCTAGGTATGTGTAAATTTTGTGGTTACACTTAAGAGAGTTAGCTCTTCGATTACCTCCTCCTATCCACTTTTAACTAACAAAAGAACCACTCAAACTGTGAAACCATGTAGATAGGCTCCATTCGTATAAATTGATTTAATTTTTTTCAGTTGAGTGGTTTGTTCTTGATCCACAAAATAGAAAATTATTAGGGTTTGAATGATCAGTCTGGGGTTTGAACTCACGAATCGTAGTTAAACCTAACTAAATCAAGAATTCCATCCGAGTGTGTGTGTACACACACTACAAAATATTTAATGTTAGTCAATAGTTCTTCACGTGCAGTATGTTTAATATAGATGCCTAAAAGATATGAACAAGCAACAAAATGCATCTTAATTTCTCTTAACTAGAGTTTGTTTTGCCTTCGACTTGAAAATAAATGGCACGTGAAGAATGGAATTGGTCATAAGATTATCCTATTGATTAACCTCATTTCTATCAAGAACAACAACAACTTTATTTCCTTCACGCAATGTATGGCTCGACATGTAACGCCCCAATTTCTCTTAACATTATTTTAATCAATTTAATCTTATTTTATTAATTAAATCATGAATTAAAGAAAATTCAACATTTATTCAGCCAATATTTTTCATCTTCGAGCTGCTCGATGATCATTACGGGTTCCAAGAAATAAAGCTCAGATCGTGCTTTCCATGCACAATGTACTAAGGGTGAAATCTTCACATAAACCACCGTGTCGGGATTATAGTCTTTCTTGCCCATCCATTTGCTCCATTCGGAGACATCAATCCTCATCACAAGTTGCTCAGGCATAGGAGGGTGCTCTCTATCACTTGCAGGATCTTCGTCCTCCTTGACCTCCTCAGTGTCTGTCAGCCTGTCCTTCGTTAAAGCTATATCAAGCTTTTAGAGGTATTCTAAACATTAAAATCTCGAATCCAAGGATAAGTACTTACTTGAAATTGAAGGCTTGAGGATTGAAAGGGATTGGGTTGGATTAATTGGATGGCAATGGAAAATACCAGTGGTTCCTCCTCCACCTCTATCCCTCTTCCTCTTCAACTCACTCTAGTCTCTTGCGCACTTCTAAATTTTCTCTCAATGTTTGATCTCAACTAGAGTGTGTAAGTAGTGTCAAGATTTGAGAGAGCATGGCTTGATATTATGGTATGAAATTTATCAGCTATTTAGGCCATGTTTGGCATCTTTGGAACATTACCATATTTGAAATTGAAGGACCTACTTAGAGTTTTACTGAGCAAATAAGCGTGGAGCCAGCTCAACAACACCGTGCTCTTGTATGCGGACATGTTGTCGAGTAGAGAATTATATTTGCTGATCTAAGAAAGACAGTTAAATAGTTATGACTAAATTCTAATAAATAAGGATAAATTATAAACCCGAATAGCTCGGGACTAGTTCTAAATAGACAAGGATGAGAAGCTCGAGACTAATCGACTTATAACGAGCAATTAATAGTTGAAATAAACTATAACTATAAGAGATAAGATTTTTAGAGTTTGGATAAGATTTAGCTTGTTGGAAGCCAATTGTAAGAAAGTTTAATCTTTGTCAAATGAGAAATTATGAGATAGGGGAGGACTCTGATTAATGAGGGAGAACCTTTATAAAAAGGCAGACATGTATGGTGATAAAGCTATAATGTAATTTGCTATTAAAATCATTAGAATTGAGAGCTTTGTTGATTGAGTATTGACTTAATCATTAGAGTATTTTTTTGCTGACTAGAGACGAAGGGTTATTTGATGATTTGTTATCTTGCATATTGAGTTTCAGAAGAGTTTGAGAATTTGTGAGTTCAACCACAAATTGAGGAACTAATTTTTCTAGTAAAGAAATCTTTACCTGCTCACATAACTCTATTTTGTTTAAAGTAAAACTTTATTTTATCTTTTTATCAAAGTATTTTATTTTCTCTTCTCTTGTTAAATAAATGAAACAAATAAATAAAATTGATCCTACCACGACGAAGAATACTAAAGACAAAAGAAAGTTGATTTTCATTGTTTATATATATATATATATATATATATATATATGTTATGGACATGGTCTAACAAGAAAGTGGTAGGTAGTTACAGGAAACCTGCAATTAGGGGATTGGTTTAAAGAAAAGATTTTATTCTCGAATAATTATCCCACCTTTTTCTTCCTCTGACGTGTGGTATTTGGCGAATTGGCGGTGGCCTTTTGCCTTTCATTTTGGGTCATACACGTTGACTAACAAATTTGAACTTGACTTTTGTACATCAGAAGGCTCCAACTTCATATCGTATGGAATTGGGGAGGCCAGCCTGTGCTGCACGTCAAAATGACGTAATATATGTATGTATATGTTGGAGCGAATGGACTGAATTTTTAGAGTAATGCCACTAACATATCACGTTACACATCATGCCTTGTGACATTCACTAATTTAAATACATATCAAAATCCATGAGATCCGTTTTTATATTTTGTCTTATAATAATATACCATATAGGCATGATATATACTTTGATGTATAACTTGATATGTTAATAGACTTATTCTAAAGAAATAAAATAGACACCGATTTCAAATATATATTTGAATACAATTGTATCTGAAATCATTTAGTACACGAAATTTGTATACAACACACAAGAAATTCATACCCATTTTGAAAAGTTGTGCTAACCTTCACTCCATCTTAAAAGATTTCGACATTTTTTTGGGTTATTGCATTAACCCTAATGAGTATTATATTCACTTTTTTGGACCAACACACCTCTTACCTTTTTCTAGACTCTTCAGAAACTTTTTTCATGCCCCTATCAAAATTGGGCTAGATTCCTATTTAGGTCTTCCTCTGGGTGTGGAATCAGGCAGGCAAACTGATCACTTTGATCAAATATTTTTTGATTTACCTATTTCCACTTGCAATGTAATAATCTAAAAAATGTATATATATATATATATATATATATATATATATATATATATATTCAATTTTTGTTCTATTATCATTTCTCATAATTGAATATAAAAATAAGTTTTAAAATTCTATTGTATATACATTATAGGCGTGCATGTATATATTTAGGGGTTTATATATACACCTACCTCATAATTAACTTTCCTAAGTAATCTAAAAATGGGCAACTATCACTCTCAGCACACTTGTAACGCTCCATGTATACTATTAACCCAATAACTTGTTTGAGTCTAATCACGTGGCCTAAAATGATTAAGTCTAAGTTATTAGTAATAAGACATACATGACTCATTATATACCCAAAATCACTGATGTAGACTTTCGATGTGTGATGAGATGTCACAATATCACTGCTCAGTCCTGACACGCCCTAAAAATATAGCCACCACCATACGCCGCCGAGGTTTGCACCAAAACCACCAAATCATGCTACAACGCTCATAAAAATTTCTCCCGAGTTCTACTTTGCGATTGAGGTAGTATCCCAACCTTTCACAAGCTTAAAATTCATTTTAATGGAATTGGAGTGACATTGCAAGATATTTTCAGAAGAAGGGACCCAATTGTAAGGTTTAAAAATCTGATTAGGCAAATTATTCAAGGACTTACCTTTGAAGTTTTATATGCTGCACATTGACCCCCTAAAATTTAATAAACGTGTTAAATATATAATAGACCATGTTAATTAAATTAAAATATAATACAATGAATTAATTATTGTTAGCATAAAAATATAATTTTAGGTGTAATCATAAATTGTTTCTGAATTTTCCTTTGCTTAAACACTAAATGTATGATTTAAATTTATCCCGGAAATAGTTATTTAAATAGGTTTAAAAGATGTTTTTGCCATGATTAACCATTATGTATAAGCACATAATGGTTAAAAAATTATGAAAATGACCTTTTGTATATGCTGAACGTGCAGTTCTGTCTCTTCAATTTAAAAATTAATTGTTTGACCCTTAAGACTACTAAAATGCATGATTAACTTATAATCTCATGATTTCCTTTAAATTTTTCATTTAGTTTAGTTAAATTATGACTTAACGGCATGATGTAACCTTAGAATATTGAATTGGATAATAAGCATGCTAATTAGTATGGTTAAATAATTATTATTTGGTGCCTTTAAAGTTTGAGTCGTTTTAAATTGATTTATGAGTTTTATATGATTTAAATGGATAATCATGATTAGTTATAGTCATCGTGTTATTTTAATTTTGTAAATTACATTGACTCATTTCTACAGCAATTTAACTAGAGTTTAGAGACACGGGTTCGGTTACTTGGATTTTGAAGACTTTAGTCGTAAACAAGTAATAGGAAATGAATGAGATTGGTGTGGAAATTAAAGATTGACTTTTGGGGCCTAGCTGATGATGAGTTTTGAAACCCTAGATATTGCACAGTAGAGTTTAAACTTTGGTGAAAATGATTGAAAAAGGGTTGACTTTACTATGGGTGCATTCTGAGAAATTAGTAGGTGTTCTTCAGAGCTTTGTTCAGTTCTTGGCTAGTTGGCAGATGTATTCGACTTGGGTGTAAAACTTGAGTGTTTTTATGTAGTCCCTTGAATGGACACAAGATTAGCTCGAATCATGCTAGGTGGCATAGCCTTGGTCGTTGATGGTACACCAGATTTGAGGCCGAGATCCTAAAATATTGAAAAGATTAATGGCTAGAAAATAAAATTTATTCCCATCGCATATTCGTCAAACTGCTTCACGTTAAAATTTCAGGCATCTAAATAAAGCTCACAAAATTTGGACTAGTCCATCAAAATCAAAACACAAGGAGGTCTTGGTATTAGGGATAAATAAAGCTCTCCTAGCCAAGCAATGCTCGAGAATTCTTAAAGACGGGTGTCTTCTTATCTCTTAAGTTCTTTTATTGATGTACTGCTCCAGATTTGGTCTTCTCAAAATCAAAGCAAACCTTTCCCTTCATAGGCATGAAAAAAATTACTTAATCGTTGAGATCTCATAGCTAAAGAAGTATCTTGGGTAGTAGCAAATGGAGCTACTATAAATTTGTACCAAGACAAGTGAATCCCATCCCTTCCTCTTAGGGCTGCAAACGAGCCGAGCCGAGCCGAGCTTTGGAGTGTTCGAGCTCGGCTCGTTAACTAAACGAGCCAAAAAATCGAGCTCGAGCTCGGCTTGTTTGTAAACGAGCCGAATTGCACGAAGCTCATTTATTAAACGAGCCTCTTTAACCGAGCCGAACCTCTAAAACAAGCCGAGTTTTTACGAGCCAAGCCGAGCTTTCGAGACTCGAGCTCGGCTCGTTTACGAAACGAGCCTAAAATTCGAGCTCGAGCTCGGCTTGTTAACTGAACGAGCCGAGCCGAACCGAGCCCTTATCGAGCCGAGCTGAGCCGAGCTCGCGAACAGCTCGGTTCGTTTGCAGCCCTACTTCCTCTCCCGCTAAATCATTACAGGACTGTTTGTTTTCATTCGCATCCAAGAAAGGGACCTCTCTCTTTTCCCGATCAAATATTGATGATTCGAACCATTCAATGTGTTTAAAACATGTTTTTAAGAGCGCCCGCGAGAAATTAAATCAAAATATTATCAGGTAGAGCTTAATCCAATCAGTTTTTTATAAAAACAACTCCTATCAGCATTCATGAAAAAAAAACTGTTTGGATCAAACTCTTTCGGATACTCTTAAAAATACGTTTTAAACACATTGAACAGTTCGGATCATCAATATTTGATTAGAAAATGAGAGGTTCTCATTTTAGCGAAATGAGAGGATATAATTTTAAACGGTTCGGATCAAATATGAGTTCAATTATCGACCAATAACCATATCCCAACTTTATCCAAACAGGCAATCCTCGATTACTACCATATCTGTATTCACGAGGAGAAATTCGGTTACGGTTCAAAAAAATCAAGATACCAGTTTGGTTCAGTTGGCAAAATGACATCCCTAGTCCAGAAAGCACATGGTACCGACGGGAAAAGTGCTGAAAATAACATTACGAGCAAATATTGGGAGAACTAAATATAGATGGAAAACATTGGTCGAGACTAAAAGCTGATGATCTTTGCCTCTCACCAGATTACATGCATTTTCAAAATGAGTATCTAATATATGTTTAGATTCTTCGATTCGCCATCCTTCTTAGGAGTGTTTCGGAATAAGCTATTTCTTATGTTTTAGATTGTGTATTTATAAATTATAAATTTTTAGATTATAATGAGAATTTATAAAACAGGGAAATGATTTGTAAAGAATAGATTTTTTAGGAGAGTTTTGTGAGTGAAAGTATAATCACAATTTAAAAAGATCCTCTATAGGTGATATCTGAATTTTGCATTATCTAGTTATAAAAATACATTTTTAACAAAATATATTTTATAATTTTTGGCCAAACACCTAAAGTGCAATTCTACACAATGCAAAATTTACAATCTAGTGGGGCCAAACAATATGGAATTCATTCTATGCACCAAAATTCTAAGGTTACGTGAGTCATGATACCAACTGTAGAAGTAAACTGCACTACACTCTCGCAGTCTGTCAACTATTCTATCTTAAACCATTAACATGAAGTACATATTGAATTACTAACACGAAGCGAAATCAGGATTCATGCTTCCAAGTTTGTAGAGGAGTACGATCAACAGGTGTGAGGTAGAACACATAGATTTTCAGAAGATAAGCATCACTGAAAGTTTGCTTCAGTAAAATGCTTTAGCAACATTAGTGTCGGTCATTCTTTCTAAGAGAAGATAACGAGAATTAATCCAACAATTTATGGAGCACGGAACTCTAAGATTGTAAATAAAAGTCAAGCATGAAATCAAAATACCAATTTTGATTTTGTAAAGACATATTTTGCCGAAAAATAATGGAGAATGGAAGCAGTAAAGGACAAAAGCATGAAGCTAAAATATACTTTTGATTTTTTTTTAACACGTATTTGCTAAAACTGAAGAAGAACGGCAGAAATATACAGGATTTGTCAAGTCATGCTACCCGGTGTCCAAGGGGGGAACTAACCTTCTAGAGAGATTACATTTCTTTCCAGGGTTCCTGAGGAAAAACAAACAGGCAAAATTGACCAAGCGGTGGGGGTGGAACAAAAAAGAAATCAAACCTCATTCCCAGAGCCAATAAACCAAGATCACAACAACCTGTTAAGCCAAAGCGAACTGGCAGGAGGCTTCAAGCATCTGGCCACAAAAAACAGGAGCAAACTTTAAACGCGAAGTATCACAGAATTAAGGTTGACTGCTTATGAAAGCAAGCTTGGCCCATTCTCAGTAGCTGTCCGAGCAAGTTCATGCCCATGATGCCTAGTCATTTGCACATCACGAGACAATTGAGTCCTTGCTTTTGCATAGGGAGCCTCTCTTGCTGCACAAAAAGAGAAGGGGGAACACCTAAGTTAAGCAAAGAGCAACTCCATGACTGATCATGAATACTTGTGGGGATGGTGGTGATGATCTTTATAAAAAAAAAACATTACATTTGATCGTATAATGCTATTGACTATGCACATTCCACATAGTAAATCCACCGGAGAAGTTGCCACTACTTCCCTCCATACCACAATGGCTGGTCCTTTCTAGTGACTAGAGACCGGTACACACGCGATGCGTGTGCAAATGGACTGTCATCCAAGAGATAAAGAGAGACATGGGAAGAAGTGGTAAGGAAGTTGTGGATAGTGGGAAGAAGTGTAAGGAAGTTGTGGGTAGTTACACAAATAATATTATTTTACTATTTTATCTCCAGCAATTATTTCATGGCATATTAAAAGTGAATGTAATTTGGTTTTATGGTGGAGACTTTAATGGAAGACACTTTTGGGGAACACCCAAAGTTAACTATGACTGATCATGAATACTTGTGGGGATGGTGGCGATGATCTTTATAAAAAAAATTACATTTGATCGTATAATGCTATTGACTATGCACATTCCACATAGTAAATCCACCGGAGAAGTTGCCACTACTTCCCTCCATACCACAATGGCTGGTCCTTTCTAGTGACTAGAGACCGGGACACACGCGATGAGTGTGCAAATGGACTGTCATCCAAGAGATAAAGAGAGACATGGGAAGAAGTGGTAAGGAAGTTGTGGATAGTGGGAAGAAGTGTAAGGAAGTTGTGGGTAGTTACACAAATAATTATTTTACTATTTTATCCCTGGCAATTATTTCACGACATATTAAAAGTGAATGTAATCTGTTTTTATGGTAGAGACTTTAATGGAAGACACTTTTGTGACAGAACTTCATTTTCAAGCTCACACCAAAAAAGGGTAGCCCCTTTATATATAGAATAGATGCCAACTAAGTTAAGTGGAGATACAATTAAGTTCTCAACTCTGCCTATGTCATAATTAGAGTTTTATCTTTTAGACAGGCGGTTCTGAGTCCGAATAAAGAAGAAGGGTTGTGCATTAGTTAGCAAACAGCCAACAAGTCAAAAACCTCGTTAGATCTTAATAACACGAATCCGATTATGGGTAATAGACTAATAGTTATACTATGGCATTCACTTCATGCAACGCACTGCGCCTACCCGGCTACCCCAGTGTTTTGGAACAAATAAAAGGGATGCTACGTTTGCCTCAAGGAGCTTCAAAATTTGCTAGGGGCATGGCATCGGCACCCAGATGTGGCAATAAATGAGCAAGGGTTCTCACGTCTACCTGGACGAGCATGAGCAAAAAAGATAATAGGTTTAGGCTCGCTAGTTGGAATATAGGATTGTTGAAGGGGAAAACCGTAGAGTTAGTTGACCATTACTTAGAAGGAGCATTACTATAGCTTGCTTAGAAGAGACTAAGGTAAGAAAATAGAAAATACTGGGTATAAGTTGTACTACATGGGAAGAATAGGCATAGGAATAGGGTGACAGTAGTTATAGTCAAACACCTTAAAGATTTCGTAGTCACTATCATGAGAAAAAGAGTATTATTTAGTTAGAGTTGTTATTGGAGAGAATGTAGTTAATATTATTAGTTCCTATGAACCCAAAGCCGGTTTGGATGATCATGTGAAAGGACAGTTTTGGGATCTCATGGATGAATGGCGCAATGGATACTTTTGGGAGAAAAGATGTTCATAGGTGGTGATTTCAATAGACATGTAGCCAATATTAAGCAAGGATACAAAATGGTCCATAGTAGGTTTGGTTTTAGCTCCAAAAATAAAGCTAGGAAGAGCATTTTGGACTTTGTAGCGACCTTTGACCTTAAAATTATGAACACCTCCTTTAAAAAAGAGAGATGAGCAACCCAGTCAACTTTAAGAGCAAATCCAATAGTAGTCAAATAGACTATTTTCTTATGAGAGGCAGAGACCACTTAGTATGTAAAGATTGTAAAGTCATACCTAAAGAGTGTTTGGTGTCACAACACAGGCTTATCTTCCTAGATATTTGCTTGGAAGGTCAACAGAGAATGAAGAAATAGAGTAGAAACCCATGAACTGGATGGTGGAGTCTCCGAGAAGAGAACTTGGAATTGTTGACAGAAGATTTTAAAAGAAGCATCATGGGCTTTACAAGATAGTAGTTAAAAAATGTGGAATGCGATGGTAGGTTGTATTTCATGAATATTGCAAGAAGTTCTTGGAGAGTCAAGAGGGAAAGGTTCCACCTCGAAAGAGACTTGGTGATGGTCTGACAAGATCCAACCCATAGTAAAGCTAAAAAAGAGTGCTTGAAAAAGTGGCAAAAGGATAGAAGTGAAGACAATTTTAGGAGGTATAAACAACCCTGCAAGGAGGCTACGAAAGCCGTGAGGAAAGCTAAGATGAGATTATTTGAGGACTTTTATGTTATACTAAGAATGGAAGAAGAATATCTATAAGCTTGCCAATAGAAAGAGAAGAAAACAAGAGAATTTTCTCGAGTTGAGTGCATAAAAAATGAGGATTGTAGGCTATTTGTGAAGGATGACGAGATTAAGGGAAATTAGAAGAACTACTTTGATAAACTATTAAATGAGAAGCGTGGGAAGAACCCAAGCAAAGACGACTTGGGTGCTTCTAGAAGGAGTGGGAGCCAAGTGTATACACCTTATCGCAAAGCACAAAAGTCTGAACTAGTGAATGAGTTGAGAAAGATGAAACAATGAAAGGCTTTAGGACCATGTAGTTTTCTTATTGAGGTACGGAAGAGCCTTGGTGACATTGGGTGTCATGGTTGACAAAATAGTTGAAAAAATAGTTGAACAAGATTATTCTAACCAGAAAGATGCCCAATGAGTGGTGAAACAGTATCTTAGTACCTATATAAAAATAAAGAGGTCTTAAATTGGTAAGCCATACAATGAATTTGTGGAAAAGAGTCATTGAGCATCACATAAGAATAATGAAAACGTATTGGAGAAGCAGTTTGGATTTATACCTGGTAGATACTAGATGTTATGGAACCAATATATACTATATAGTAACACGGAGACACTTTTTGTGAGAATTGCTCTACGAGCAACATATGTCCCAAAAAATTTCAAACATTTTAATTTTATGAACTCCTAAAAAATCCTAATGTGATTACTCTTTCTAAAATGAATGATTTCCCAAGAAGATTATATTTTGACATTCCCAAGATGACATACTCTTTATTTCATATTTCACGAAGTCAAATAAACTTGCTAACACCAAAAGAAAAGATTTGCAATTTTGTATTTATATACGGACATCTCTACTAAGTGAAATGTTAAAGTTTTATGTGTACAGGACTGTAACTATATTAGGATTATGTTTTGTTTCCTAAATAGAATAGTAGATTAGCTAGAGTTAGAGAGTTAAATTAGATCTCGTTTTACTTGTATAAATATTACACTTGATGAATAAAAAATTATTCAGAACCATTAAATTTAACATGGTATCAGAGCGGGACGACAACCCTAGCCGTCACCCACCACTATCACCACCCCAAAATCCAAGCGTGACATTGTTCATCGTCGCGCCACTATTCATCGTCGTGTTACTGTTCACCGCGCGCACTGTTCATTCGTTACTGTTCACTGCGCGTTACTGTTCATTGTTCATTAGTGCACTGTTTTCTGCTCAGTTTTCTAGTTTCCGGCGACCCTCTGACTACCGCCGCCGCTCTGGTTTTCAGTTTCCGGCGACCGCCGCCGTCGCTCTATTTTACAATTTCCAACAATTAGATCATCGCTACCGCCGCCGATCAGACCGCCAGCACTCTCTCTATTTAGCTGCTGATTTGATTCGCAGTCTTTCGGTGTTTGCCCAACCGACTCAGCCACCATACAGAACAGATCAGTCTCTAGTTTGTTATTTTCTGCTAGTCGCTTCCTCTAGTTGTTTTTTCGGTCACTGGTTGGTTTTTTTTTTGTTGGGTATCTCTTCCATTCCAGATATGGCTACGGATCCAAAACCTGTTTCAACTGGTTGGTCTGGTTCTACAAACACTGTGAGCCACTATGACCGGCTTAATGAATGGATCTTTGACAACGCTCCATTGGATATCTGTTCTATCAAATTGGACGGTACCAATTATTTGATTTGGTCTCGCACTTTCACATTAGCTACTGAAGCCCGAAAGATGTTCGAGTTTATTGAGGGCCCTATTCTTCCTCCCAGTGAGATGAGCCTGTTGCACTTAAGCGCTTTAAATCTCAAAAGTCTTTAGTTATGACCTGGTTATTTACCTCCATGCAGGATGACATTCGCCATACCTTTTTGCTCCTGGATACCCCATATAAGATTTGGACTACTGCAGCTCAAACCTACTCGCAACAAGGTAATGATGCACAATGTTTTGAGTTGAGAAAGCGTCTTCGAACGTTGGATCAACATCATTGGCTTGTCGTTGTGTATTATGCAGAAATAAGTGGAGTATGGTAAGAGTTTGACCACTATCAGAGCTTTCAGGCTATTTGTACTAAAGATGATGCAACTTGGATTAAAAGATTGGAGAAAGAGCGAATTTATGACTTCCTTGCTGGCCTAGATATAGAATATGATCAGATACGTATACAGGTGTTGGGTTGTGTTCCGTTTCCGTTTTTGGGGGAGGCTTACGCCATTGTCCAGCAGGAGGAAAGTCGGCGAGGTGCTATGGTGCACACTCCTTCTGATCATTCTGCCTTGCTTGCCACCCCTTCACCGGGCAGTAAGCTCCAGTCTAATGCTTGTAGCGAGCATCGGGATCGTGAGTCTCTCAAGTGTGACTATTGCAATAATATCAGTCATACCAAAGATTTTTGTTGAAAGTTACATGGCCACCCCCCCCCCCCCCCCGGGCGGCCGCGGCGGGCGAGGGGGCGGACACGGTGGTTGTGGTCGTGGCTCCAAGCGTTCTCAGGCTCAAACCCATGTTTTGGAGTCGGCTCCTGTCACCTTACCAAATTTTGGGTTCAGTACTGAGGTTCAAGCATCTTCTGATCATGTTGGTGGTTTTTCTCAGGGAAAAATCCAGGCTCTCCGGCACCTTATGGCTCGAACTGATTCTCCATCTACCATAACTTCCGCTTCCACAACAGCCTCCACATCATTCAATTTTGCTTACACAGGTATCCCAGTTAGTGTACTTACTGCCTCTTCTACTGTTCTGTGGATTATAAATTCCGGTGCTTCCGATCATATGACAGGTTGTTCCTCTGTATTTGATTCTTACTCTACTTGTTCTGTTAAGGATAAAATTAGAATAGCCGACGGAACATTCTCTGCTATCTCGAGAAAAGGTTCTGCATTGTGACAGATTTAGGCTATATTTGTTCCGTCTTCACAGCTGCTTGTAGATACCCCATGAAAGCTGTTAGTAACCAAATATCATGTGTGATATTCATGCACCAGCTTGAGGGGGAGTTTTAACGGTATTATTGTCTTAGTACCTATTAGGGTTTTATGTCTTAGTACCTATTAGGGTTTTATGGTTATTATTGTAATTTTCCCTTTTTAGGGTTATTCTATAAATAAGAGTGATGAGAGATTCTCTCAATCGCAACATTCTCTTCATTGAGTTCAATAAGCAAACGATGTAAAACATAGATTACAAGTTAGATAGATCAAGTAGTGGAGTGTTTCGAGAATGTTGTGTGACCGAAGGATACCCACAAAGCTGAAGGAAAAATTCTACCATATTGCAATAATCCCAGTCATGTTATACGGCACAGAGTATTGGGCTATTAAAAAACATCTCAATAAAATGAGTGTAGCTCAAGTGAGAATGTTGATATGGATGTGTGGTAAGACACTACAAGATAAAATTAGAAATGACAACCTTAGCGGAATGGTTGGGGTAGCACCGATAGAAGAAAAGATGAGAAAAAAAATAGATTAGGATGGCTTGGACATGTCTATTGGATATTGATCAATACAGTAGTTCAGAGGAGTGCTACGGTTATGGTAGATGTTAGCAATAAGGCTTAGGGATAGACCAAAACTGACTTCAGAGGCTTTACTTCAAAAGGATTTATATTTTTTCTGGATATCACGGACCATGATGCCCTAGACATAGCTCATTGGAGAAAACAGATTCATGTAACTAACCCCAATTGATTGAGATGTAAGGCTCGGTTTGGTTTGGTTTATACAACTAAACTCCCAAATCAAAATTGAAAACCATATATTCCCAGCCCTTTGTTTCCCACTTTTGTTGATATTGTCAGTACTTATTAAGGAATAACTTTTGAAAACTAAAAAACTTTTCCTTTTTGACTTTTCGAAGAGCGACTTACATGATGGCACATCCCAAAATGAAAAGATGGACTAACAATGAGGGATGGAGGGCCTAATAGTCTAGTAACATATCTGACAACATAATGTGTTTCCTCTCTTTGAGACCAGGGGATAATATCTTTACCTGCAATTCTCTGAGCTCGGAGAATATTCTGCCGCCTTTTCCACCAGCATATTAAGCAGGTGACAATAAGCAAGAGTGCCACACATGAACCTAATGCAATGCCAATTTTCGCACCAACAGAGAGGTGGGGACCGCATGTTCGGAGTCCAGGAATACCACAAAGTCCTGTATTATCAGTAAAGCTGCACGCACCGGGGTAAGCATCCGATATAGAAGCAAAACACATGCATACATGTTATTTCCAAGAATTTTTATAACTATTTTCTCAACTTGTGTTGATTTCAAACATAAAGATGTGTACATACTTGAAGCTCGCTCTGTGTAAAAGCCTTCCTCCTAGTGTGGCTGGGACCCTTCCAGAGAGGGAGTTGCTATTGAGATTCCTGCTCCATCAAGACTTTGGTTAAAAATCTGTTTTGCATGTTCTCATGCCATGGTAATAAGACGCCAGCAAGATCTTACAGTCTTCTTAATGATGTCAACTGTCCAAGGCTTTCAGGAATCGATCCATTGAAAAAGTTATAGGAGAGATCCCTGTAATACAGACCAGTCTTTAACCAGAGTAACTAAAAGTAAACAGAACCGCAAAAAGTGGAATGAAAATGCATGTGCCTTGAGTTATACATGTATCATTTAAATAGTGTGAAAAACCTTAACAAATTGATTTTATGTCTACATTATAGCCTATAGGTATGACAGCAATACACCCTCTTACCGCAGAACCAATTTACAGAAGCTAAACCCTATAGTGATTCAAATTGCTCTTTCTTAAAGCCATTCAAAATTATAGGTTTTAGAGTTTGTCCCACATTGACTAGTTATTACCTCCTAAACTAGTATATGAGTTTGGGCGGCTTCTCCACTCATTGCCAATTGATTTTGAGTTGAATACTTTAACATGGTATGAGAGCCCGGGTTTCAGACATTGTAGGACAAGACTCTCTTGATTGACTGCCCTGTTATTCGTGCCTTAAGTGCACTTTGTTTCGTTATACGGATCCGTCAGTTACCTCTCCATGTGCGGGTTAGGGTCGCGTGCGCGGGCGCGCGGGGGGGGGGGGGGGGTGTGTTGGGGTTGTTAAAGTTTGCTCACATTAATTAATTATTACCTTCAAAATTAGTATATGAGCCTGGGTAGTCTCTCCATTCATTGTCAATTGATTTTGAGTTGGATGCTTTCGCAATACGAAATCGAATTTGGGTAGTAAAATATTATTTATTTCAGTGAAAGTAAGCGGAAGCAACAACTGAACATGCTATTTGATTAAAGAATCAAGGTACTAAACAAAACAAAAAGAGCCCACCTACTCGTTGCTTTGAAGCAGATGTAAGGCTTCGTTCGGTTCATAGACTCTCGAAATGTTGTTTAGTCCCTTGATTTTAGATTAGTAAACAGGTGGTTGGATTTTTGCAGCTTTTAATTGAAGACTCTCATCCCATCTTCTCCTACTCCTTACCTTTACCAATTTCTCACCCCCAACACCCCCCCCCCCCCCCCCTTCTCTCTCTCCCTCTCTCTCTCGTATGGTGAATCAATTTTTACACACTTCGGATAAACCCATTTCCAACACCTGCATGGGTAAATCCATTTCTGGTGAATCAATTTATTTTTTTTAAGATTTTGGATCTTTTGTGCTTGCCTCTTACACGTTGGCTTTCTAACTTTTTATTTTTTTTACTGCTACTGTAAACCCATGTATTTCAAATGGAGAGGAATATGTGGGTCAAATGGAGTGAAATATGACTCTTTAATGGTGCAAAATGATGTCAACATCATTGACAAACAAACCAAACAATGTTTGTGAATTTTTTTTCTCAAACAAAATTCAGTCAATTGCTCTAAAAAAATCTAACAAAACCAAAACAAACAAGGCCTAAATCTTCAGTTAGCAGCCAATCACAATTACCATATTTTGATTAGTATAAGTGACACAATCAACATGATGCACCCCTTTTCTGCATCGAATTACATCATTTTATAATCACTGAAAATATTCAAAAGCAGTCAACAGTATTGAAGCATATACTAATAAGCAATTCATACTTACAATATCTCTAAGCTTGTTATTGTTCCCACTGATGATGGAATGGGCCCATGAATGCTGTTTCCACTAAAGTTTCTGCAAATGTAACAAGTTAAAATAGATGTGTATGTCATAAGGAGAATCTGTGCTGTTCCCACTAAAGTTTCTGCAAATGTAACAAGTTAAAATAGATGTGTATGAGAATCTGTGCTACTTCAAGGATAAAGCAAGGTGCGGGGACATTGAGCAATGTAGTGGCATGTCCATCTAATCAATTTT
Organism: Arctostaphylos glauca; assembly: GCA_019985065.2. NCBI lineage: Eukaryota > Viridiplantae > Streptophyta > Magnoliopsida > Ericales > Ericaceae > Arctostaphylos > Arctostaphylos glauca. Next base: position 14,280,166 of record JAHSPW020000001.1, on the reverse strand, counting down.
GCTATGACTCACAAAACTACCGATACGGCACATTACCATCGTTGCGGCTGGAAATTGCAAATGCATGCTTTATGTTTTTCAATGAAGTTGAGGAAGAACTCGAGTAAAACACTTACATGCTCTGCAGATGATGCAGTTTTGATATGTCATTCGGCAAGAACCCCCTCAAACCTTGGTTGTCCAAGACACTATTAAGCAGAGCAGTAGTAATTAGTAAAAAACAAGGAAAAGAAAAAATGGAAAAGGCTCAAATACTTAGATGGACCAGCCTAGAAACACCACTTCACAGTAATCAACCTACTGGAAGGCAAGTAAATCTCCGAAATTGGTACTCGACAAAAAAAGCTAGATATTATTTAGAAAACGTTACCACAAGCAAAATCAAAGCGAACCTTGAATTTGTTAACTAACATCCTCGGCATTTCCATTCAAGCATACAAAATTACCTTGTAAATAAACAAAGCTTGTCTGCAAACAGTGCCAGCATTTGGCTGAGCAGCACCAATAAAAGGCAAATGGGCTATAACATAAGCTAGAGAAATAGCACAACAAAGAGCAAACAATTACATGGCTCCTAAATTTTGGTTTGACATGCCATAAGAAAAGACAAATAAACACCACTGTTAGGTAGATGGGACAAGCTTACTCATGATGAGAAAACTCAATACACAAAAGTTGAAGCCCAGTAACAATGCAACAGAACTTATTAGAGGGACACCTAATGTTCCATTACAGTTTTTTGTAAGACCAATGCGCAGACTCACATAACATGACCCAATCTCCAATTCTCCCATACAATACATTCACAAGATAAGATCTGCTCCCATGATCCTGCCCTACAGGAAAACTACCATTCAGGTACCCAAAAGAGTGTATGAAATTGTGGTGCACGAGGAGCACATTTTTAAATTCCACTCAGATGCCACGTGGACTGGCCACAAACCCACATGATGAGAAAATCTCGCACATGATCACATCTTGACAAGTAGGTGTAACAGGGTTCTCATTATCTTGATATTGGCCTCTAGGCTCTTCTTACAGCACGAGTGGGGCTAAAATGGTCTTCCTTACAATTCAGGTTCATCTGACACCATTGAATTCTGTTTTCTATAAAAAGAATGCAACCTTTTTGCACAAGGCTGCTAAACACTTCAAATTTGCAAATCCACTCGAAATTTTGTCAGACCTTACTCTCCTCGTATATTTTGATACTACTACTGAAAATTTTAGGAATAGGTTGCTACAACAGAAATACAAGTTAAGGGCTGCCTGTAACTCAATACAGGAACTATCCTACGTGGGGACCACAGGCATCCAAGTTAGATAAGACCTAGGCAGATGGCATAGTATCTAATCTTTTGTACTACTTTTCTTTTATTTCTTTGGGTAAAATTTTGTGTGCGTAACATAGACCTTAAAAGTTGCAACTTGGAACATAAGTCAGCATGAAGCAACTAAGTAATAAACGAACTTAATAAGGAGGTGTATAATAACAGCAGCAAGTTCAAAACTGGACTTGCTTTAGTGGTCCATATTTTGGTCGAAAACAGCAAATCCATATTCACATCAACAGCAATGTAGTGGCTTGACCCATGCCTGACACAGGTACTTCAAAAACATAAGAGCCACTGTGGCTTACTACATATCACTGTGGGATGGATAAGCCAAGTCCTGGCAAAGTCCTAATGCTGACTCCTTCCCAACCGAATTTTCAGCAACTTTGATCCAAACTGCCCCTTGCCCAGGTTCTGAATTTCCTTCCTCATTCCTTATGATTAGCAGGATAAGGCAAGGTGGGAAAGTAAGAATCAGGTCAAAAATTTTATCCCCCCAGGAACAGCTCTTTTAATGTAGGAACAGTTCACAACTTGAGACGTCGAATTGCTTGTCTTGTCACTATAAGAAGGCATACCTCCCAAAACTTCTATAAAATGAAAATAGATTTACAGAAAATTAGAAATGAAAGGAGGTTTATCAGGAGTCACCAAGTCAACGACTCAAAGAAAAACAGAACTAGAAAGTGCAAACTGTAGATGCCATGGCAGAAACGGGTAATGGAAAAATCTCCTGTACATTAGATAATATTATATGAAAAAACAAAAACACTCACTTTATTGCTGAATTTTGGCAAGGATGCTAAGTCAAAAATATGTAGAAGCATGAAATCCGTACAACAAATGAACAGAGAGGTCTTTCCCTAGAGTTGGTCTCTGACAACCTAGGAAAATGAATGCTACTTGGACCTTCATAGGTTATGCTAACTGAGACATGAGAAAAGACACCAAGTATTTCATGGGCAAGATGGCCAAATAAACGAAATGGTATCCCACGTAAAATAGCAAGATTGAAATGGACATAGGTAGCGAGAAACAGCAATAGAGTCTGTGCCTCGGCAATTTAAGAAGTACTACATGGGAGAGGAATTCTCAAAAATCTCCAACATTTGGAGAATCCAAGGTATCCAAGCTCTGCTATGAGGATGTTATGAAAGCCCTCGTTTTTATGCTTGCGATACTTGAGCTACCTACTCTCCTTTTATGCATAAAACCAACATGTTGTGGAATCTTGTGGATCCATCTCACCAGTACAGTTTAGTAGTCAAAACTGGAGTGGGATGCATCTATGTATAAGCAACAAAGAAGTACCATAAAGTTACAAGGGTTTACACAAAGCTAAACTGTCATTGAACATATCAGATGTCATACATGTAAAACTGTCAAAATACCCAAAAAAAAGGGAGTTGACTGCCAAAAGAAGCCTAAAAGTGTTACTATTAGCTTGCACCCATCACAAGTGATAGAGAGCACCAGTCAATTTCTCAACTACGACAGGCGAAGCCCAATAAAAGACACAACCATAAAAATTGTGAAGTAGGATCACTTGGCCTGCATTTAGTGCTGAGGATACGACTTTATCTCGGTTAAGAAAAAGCAAATTTGGAAGGCCAATAGCCTCCAATAATTAGGGGCAAAGAGTATCTCATGTTACTCATGTTAAGGTCAATCGTAAAGTATAGCTCAGAATAGCTTAAGTGAACAATTTCCACCCGTCCATCGGTCCATATGCAGTAATATTTAGATGTTATGAAAATGCTTGGTCTAAGATGATATATGTTTATCAAGCTAACTGGTAGCTAGAATCATAATACTGAGAAAGGGAAGCCAATTACATAGTCAAATAGAAATGATTCAAACTACATCCTTTGATGGTACTCAATCAGTACATTCGATAATGCAACAGAAGACCAAGGCAAGAGAAGATTTGCACCAAGTTTCATAATACAACTTCTCTTTTTTGAAAAAAAAATTGTGTAAATAGCATAATGAACTCATACCAAGATGACATATAGATAGCATCATGGCAGCCATGATCAAGAAAATGTAACAATGTGAAATGATTCAAAAGATCAAGAACTCACAGTCCATCAATGACCCATTTATTGCTACTACTGTCAAATTGACAATCTGCCCCACTCCATGGATGTTGTTGCGGAACGCATGGATCACCGTTCCACCCAAAACGAAGAGGGAGCCCCAATGCGCTCTTCAACGTTTGTAAAGCACTAACTAGAACAAACAAAGGAGTCATTTTGATAACAGCTCATTAAAAAATCCAAAAACTGACCAACCACATATGGATAAATAAGAAGCAAAGAAGAATCTCCAATGCCAATATTGGGAAACGGATCGAAGTTCATAAGAAAGCAAGGAAGGAAAATCCATTGCCAGTTCTAGGCAAACAAGATGAAAGAAGTTCACAAATACATCTACAACTCTTGAAAATACTAAAAACGCCAGAAGAAAACTGAGATAGATATGGAAACAAATCACACAGACATCTTGGGACTCATATGAGTCCAACTAAGACACATCTGCATAACAACACAAACATGTGCAGAAACCATCACCGTGACCACAAAGGACTTTGAAACCATCGCAAATGGTAGGCTATAAGATAAATGAACTCCACTTCATACATGAACAAATACCTTGTGATAATAAGAACATGTGACCTACTCGTGATTTTCTATCTGTAGATCCTTTTGAGATACCAAACCGCTAGTTAGGGTTCGACAAATGAGGTGCTTATTGTAGAGGCGAGATGGTTTTGGAAGCAATGTTTGTGAACATGGAGGCGGTGATGGTAAGCTGGTAAGCAGCAACAGTGGTTATGGAAGTTTTTAATGATGAAAAGGAGGTGGGTTTGCAATGGGCTCAGATCTGAAATTGGTTCTGATTAACAATGGAGGTATGCGGGTTCTGGTGTTACACTGGATGTCAGGGATTTGGAGATGGAGCCAAACTTTGGCCATGGTGCTAGTGGATAGAGAGGTGACGGTAGTGGACAAGGAGGCAGCAGTGTGGTGGTGGTTTAATAGCACCGGTGAGAGAAGGCTTCTAAAGGTTTGGAAACAAAGGAGGATTGAAGGCTTAAGCTAGTGCAATAGTTTGATCAGTGCATCATTTAGGGTTACAATTCTTCTGTCTGCTTCCAATTAACATTAGTGGGTAAGAATATGTCTGCCTATATATACCTGATTAAGGGAAATCATATAAAGAGACATAAATCAATCAGTTCTTTGTTTGTGCCACCACAGAAATTCGAATTTGGCTATATGGCTTGGCTTATATGAAAACCTTTTGTTTTTCGTTCAGTTGGTGCATTGGTGTGATTTTGTGTGCAAGGCTAGCAACATGTGTCGGCATGAGTGCTTGTGTGTGGTTTAGTTGGCTCGTTGTGCTTGGTTAGTTACATGGTTGAACCTGCGATCGAAGTTGCAAGTTAGACATGGGCATTGGCATATCCAAAAGCTGTATTTTTGGATATCAATTAGTAGATATGGATCTCGGTGACTTCTTGAGGGGTTAAAATTGTACGCTAACATGGAGTAGCATGGGTTTCGGAGAACACACTAATCAGTAACATATTGTTGTTATTTCACTCGGAGTGGAGGTGATTTTAATGTAATTCATGTGATGTAAGGCTTAGCCGATTATGGTTGAACTTGAGACTTGGATCTAATTGGATTCATTTAGCACTAGGAGTAAGTTGCCTTCTAGCACTTGTATTCTAAAGGTTGAATATTTGTCTCAAATTACTGAAACAGAGATGTGTTACTCTCTTAATGATTTATGAAAGTAGGGATCGAAAAACTGTTTGGTAGAGTTGTGACATTATCCTTGAGAACTGCTTTTGCTCTACCAAAATATCTGTTCACTATCCTTGAAAACTTCATGGCTCCAGTATAACCATGATTAGGACCCTTGCAATAGGGGCTCAAGTATTGACAGAGAAACTGTGAGGACCTGAGGTTTGGAATTTTAATTATTTTATTCAATTTTCTATTATTTTCAGCAATTTTATGGATTATTAGAGTAACTGTGGCGTTTAAGTGAAATTTAGAAGTTGCGGGTTGATTTTGGAATTGTCTAACTTAGGGGATTATTAATTAGAATATATTAGACAGACATTAGTTTCTCTTTCTCATCCCTATTCTTCATTTTGAGTTTCGGTCGGTTGAAGAGGGACGATTAAACTCGGGATTTTTGTAGAGCGCAAAACAGGAGAGTTGATTGTCGAGAGCTTTAAGTGGAGCATAGGATCATCTGGATACGCACAGGAACCGGAGGATTTGTACAAAAAAATAGGGTTTTCAATCGTTCTTCATGATTGAGGTAGGATTTCACATAGTTTTCTATTATAATGTCGTTTAAATCATATTTTGGTCATGAATATACGTGCGAATGTCATTGGTATTTACTTATGCATGATCTGGTATGTTTTCATCGTGTTTCGGATGGTCTAAGCGAAGAAAAGTAAGCTTGTTCATGTTTTGTTCGCAACAAAACATAACCTGAGATTTTGATTAGGTTGCTCGAGCAAGAACTTTAAAATTTCAGTGTTTTGTTTTGGACAGTGAGCATGTTTTTGGCGCACGAGCAACCTCGCCAAATCCGAAAAATTGTTTTTTGAAAAATCAACCAATTTCTTTGTTTTTTGTCTATTTGTGAACAATGTTCGGGTTTGGAATAGCCAACTAAAGGTTCATATGGTCATACATTGTTGATGTATTGCATTGACACGGGTGTTTTTGTGATTTCAACAGTAAAAGACTATTAAAATGTTAACGGGTTTGGAGATATCCCAACGATTGGAGCGACCCATGAACTCGATACAGGGTGGCTAGATTTGGATACACCTGTGGTGAAAGACCGTAAATACTATTGAAGTCTGGGACGTGACATAGTTTCAACATAGTTTGCACGAGTTACCGGTTGTGGCGGAGTCTGATGTCATGTCATGCATGTGTTGCATAGAGCATGTTATCACATGTTTAAAATTATTTTTCGCTTACTCTGATATGATTATTGATGCGAACATGTTTTAATCTTTATTGTCATGGATGATGTGTTTTCCTACTCGAGTTTCAATTTATGTGCTGTAAACAAATACTTTACAGGGAACGAAGCAGAGCCAAAGGGTTAGAGCCTTGGGAAAGATTTTAATGAAGTCTAGTTTTAGGTTTTCATTATTTTTTATCTATTTCCAATTGGATAGTTGTTGTTGGGCATTGTGGACCCATTTTTTATTAGTTGTTATTGTTTTGTTATGGGGGATTTGTGACTGATGAACCAAAAGTTAAGCTTATTGGTTTTTAATGAAATATTGTTGGGATATATATTGTTTATTGTTGCTCTATTCAATACCCTTAAAGAGTGGGGTGTGACATAAACTAGTTTCTTCTCGTGCTCATCTCCTGCCTATGTATGGTTTTGGGCTTGTCACAGATTAAGGTGGCATAGTCAAACACACTTGAGCTTGTGCATATTGACAACATCGAACTATCAATTTACCAAAACTCTTGTATAAAATTACTGAACCTATTTATATAACTAAACAGTCCTTGGCAGGTGAATTACAAAGTAGTCATGAATAATCCGTTACAAATTTCTCCCTCATGTGTGCCTACCAAGAATCAACAGATTTCTAAGATACAAAATAGACTTTCAAGTTGTTAAAAGGTGCCTTGGATGATCTATCCTCGAAAATATAGGCAAGAGTTTAAATGTGCATGTTAGAGTTTGTCCCACTTTGATTAATTACTACCTCCAAAATTATCACTCACTGTCAATTTGCTTTAAGTTGGATGTTTAACATGGTATCAGAGCTAGTACTTCGGAGGCTTTTGGAATTGTGTCTTAAGTGTGCCTTGTTCATTTCGATCCTTGTGTTACGGATCCATTGTTTATCTCTCCATGTGCGGGTTAGGGGTAACATGTGTTTGGAGTTTGCCCCTCATTGATGAATTAGTACTTCCAAAACTAGTATATAAGCCTATGCAGGCCCTCCACTCACTACTTGATTTTGTGCTAGATGCTTTAACAGTGCATATATTTACGATCAAGGTCTAAGTAGGTTTACAACTTGTTTGGTACTCTAGGGAGGGTGAAGGCTTTCTTCAAGATTTACTCATTCCACAACATCTTCTCGTGTTTGAGTTTTTCTTAATTTCATGGCTTAGAGTGCTATACAACAATTATAAATGCATAATTTCTCCAGCACCAAGAGACACATGGGCAAAACTTGGGGAAAGGGGTAAAAATTAGGCATGCCATCTAAAACTAATGATGCGAGGAACTACAAGTAGACCAGCTTTGGCATAGCCAGACCATAGTTACTTATCAAAAAATTATTGAGAATCAAGATCAACAGGGTGAACCTACAAGTCCGAAGTATGGCATGTCATGCATAGATTTGGAGCAACTTCTTGGCATGATCTACAAGTCTAAAATTACATACTTCAGATATTGAAGATGGACTTATTTTTTGGCAGGTGCTTAATATCTTATTATGGATGTCACAATCAGTGAACGTAGCTAATCTGAATATCTTAACTGTGATGTGATGCACAACTAAATTGGTATAAGGTGGTGTAGATATTCATTTTATGCGATGTTTAACACAGCATAAGAAGTGGCCAACGTTTTATTGAGTTAAGTTACTTATCAGTAAAAGAAATGAAAAAATAATAAAATAAAAAGACAGATTATAATAAGAAAGCGTTTTTCGTACCACCAAAGAGAATGAAGTCCTAATATTAATAAAAAAAGAACTAGCAGTTAAAGGAAGGATGCTTTTGTCCTATTTGCATTAACATCTGAACTCAAGGACGTGGATAAATTACCTTCATCTGGCAAAGTTTTAGACTCGGCCATGACAACCTCAAAGATTTCAATAGCGTTAATCAAGACATGACCTTTTGTAGGGTGCATGGTTATTGTCAAAGTTCTCCCATTAACAGCAAGAGTCTTGTTCAGTACCAAAGCGCTATAAATATCCCCACTCATGTTCACAATGTCCACATTTTGAAAAGCAACATCACCATTTATTAGGATGTCAAATACCCTTTGACCTGTTCCAGTCACAGAAGGATCAATCTCCGCAAAGTGCAACCAAATTGAGTAGTTTCTGTTGGGGTCCACATCCATTGTATATTCTAAGTCCGGCTGAATATCAGTACTAGCAAGAGCAGTCTGATAAAGAGCTTCTGGGTAGAAGTTTGGCGATGTTGAGGCCTGCTTGATGCTGTTTGTTGTGGTGATAGTTTGATCAGAACCCTGAACAAAAGTTGTAATGGGGTTCCAGAATCTATCTCCACCCCAGTGGTCCCCACTGTAGTCTACATCAAATTTTGGGTTCTTAGCGCCACAACTCAGTCTTTTGTCTGTTCTCAGCATAATCCCTTGACCCCATTGTGCACCAAAATAGTAAGCGAAATCATCAACTTGAAGAATTTCAATGGAAAGAATTGCTGGATCTCCATGACCAGTGCTATGGAAGCAAAGAGAGGCAGTGCCATCCACAAGAAATACCAGGGCTTCAACAAAGGCCTGCTCATCATCGTGGTTGCTCCAACCTGATTGCAGAGAATAGATCAGGGTTCCCTCAACAGAAACATCGAACAAAGGTTCATTGTCAAAATTAGGATCTGCAACCAATCCAAAAAACAGTCTAACAGAATAGTGGCCGTTAGGCACTCTGTTGATGTTATAGCAATTTTCAGGACCCGCAGACAGAGGGAAATAGCGAACTGTTTTAAGTGGAGGAGTGATAAAACTTGGACGCGTTCCATTAGTTGGTATTCCTCCTGTATATGCAAAATCCTTATACCACAAGGTATTGGTTGGTGGAGAATGGACATTATCCCGAGCTCCACAGCTTATTCTCATTGCATAGGGCGCTGTGACCAACGAAAAGTTTATCAGAATAGGAAACCAAACAAGAAATATTAGATGATTAAGTAAAAATTAATGCGAAAATTAATGCAACAATGGCTAGATAGAGAGGCAGCAATTCTAAAAAAAGAGGGAGGGGGGAAGCCAGACACGTCAATCTTTTTATAATTTTTTTTGTAGTTAACCTACGCATGCTTTATATTACATTCTGGCTGAGTACTTTTGAAGTTATGAATATTCACTCCCAAAAGGCTTTCAAATTTTACAAAAGCCAACGCATCGTGTCCCCATATGTGTCCCCTTCATGTCCCCGGCGGATACTACAAATTATCTGGGTCCCCAATGCATATGCAAGTACGGCAACCTCCTAGGTGTGTTTCTGTTCATAGCTAATTGAAAATTGAGCAACGGCAGTGAAATCCAAGTAAGCATCTTCACGTCTCTATTTTTTCATGTTCAAAAAAACGATTAATCTTTTCTGCAATTAGGAAATTATGCTCACCCACCATATCACAAAACCACATTCCGCTGTATGTGCCATGAAATGATCAATTAGTAAATTCAGCAAAGAGTAAAGGTCAATGATGATTCAATAAGAGCTTACAGATTAGAAAGGGAAAATAACCTTATAAATAAAGGTGAAACCATAAAATATAATTTTTTATAACTAACAAAAAATCATTTATTCTGTGTGCCAACAATTTGTGACACCATTTAATTGTTTATTTTTCTCCCAATAAGTTAAGAAAGAATCATTCCTTCTAATTGATCCCAAATCCAGTACAGTAGAACCGCAAATAAATTCCCATTGTTCTCTCTACTACAACAGGCATCCCCACTAGTACTATCCAAAAAGGTTCCCTATGGGACATCCACGGCTGAGGTCACAGAGCCCAACAAATAGACTCAAGTTGGAGACTCCAACCTTGTCACCTACCAAAATTTCAACAAAGTAACATGAACACTAATTCAACTGACTTCTATGACCCAATCAGGAGTAATTGTATACGTTGATCTTGTATTACAAGCATCAACTAATAAGATAACTAATTGACCTACTTGTACAGTGTACTAAATCAATGCACTCATTAACTAAATCAATCAATGCACGCACTAACGTATCAATCGATCAAGCTGCAAGTAAAATTCATCATCTAAACTCCTAACAGAATCTCGAAGCATCCTCTACACCACAATTTCAAGATACCCTTGGATACATATATATATTTTTAGAGAGAGTGTGAGAGCTAACCAGGTCGAGAACACGACAAACGCAGAGCTAAGAAAAAGGTGAGAAACACTAAGAGACGGTGTCTGAACATCGTGCCCCCGAAATGCCTCCCTTCTCTCTCTAAAGCCTCTGCATTCCCCTTCTATCCTAACCTCTTTCAAGCTTTTGGATAGAGAGAGAGAGTGTGTGTGTGAGTGTGTGTTTCGGACGTAGTTGCAGGTAAACAGTTGAAATTAAACTAATTATTTCTTTCTTCAGTTGACCCTGGAAGGGGAGCGTTAATGTACTCGTCACGTTCCCTAAACTCGATCAAGGAGTTGTCAGAATTCCTTAGATGGAATCTATGGTAAACAGCATCCACCGTCAATTGACAATAATGCCCCTGAAAAAGAAAGTGATGAATTACGATTGCCACCGGGAAGACGCGTGCGCCATTGGTAGCATGAGCCTGCGTCGTAGATTGGTTGCGCCCATCTTTAATTATTCTTGGAGAGGAAATTGCTATTGTCACCTACTTTTGACTTCTTAGCCTAATATGGACTGAATACATCACCCAATTTACTTTCAATTAAAAGCTCATCTAAAATTAGATAATTATATAAATTAATTAATTACTATTTTTTTTAAACTAGTCAAATTTGAATTTAAATCATATGACTGGCAATCTTTTCTGAGTATGGAAAATATTTTGTTACTGATTTATTTAAGTTGTGATTTGTTAACTTAATTGACTGGCCTATAGAAACAAGTCAAACCTAAACTAATTTTAAAACTTATTAAGATTTTAAAATGAAATTACACAATTCATGCGAGAAGCGCAAAGTGGCTACTCCTGACGTGGGAAGGGGGAGGGCAGCAAAATCGACAGGGTTAATTGATACTTCATCCGTCCCAATTTATTTGTCCATTCTCAAAATTTCAACTTATTTAGAAAACACAATCATTACTCTTAAAAAATTTTACTTTCCAAGAATACCCTTAACTTTTTTAACATTAAATGAGAGTTTACGTTTTCCAAAGCATGAATTTTTAAAAAAGGAAGGGCATTAGGGAAATTTTGACAAATCAACTTCAAAATTAAACAAATAATTTGGGACATCTAAAAGTCAAAAAGTGGATAAACAAACCGAGACGGAGGGAGTAATATATTAAAAGGCCGTTGGGAAAGGTATTTGGATCATTGATGTGATGTTGGACGTTAATTTTTAATCGGACGGACAAGAAAGACTCTTCTCGTCACTCTTTTAGGAGTTGGACTTTGGATGTTGGGAGACCTTTTGACCCTTTACTAAGCATCAAAGAGGAAATTGCATGAATTGGTGCGCAATCACCGGAGTACACCCTGGAGAAATTCAATGCTTCAAGCCATGTATTCTGACCAAACACCCTCTGAGTTTGTGATATTTAATTGCATCTCAAAACCACTCTTTAGGTCAGCACAAACATAAATTAAAACTCGTGCGATGCACGAATAAAATATACTTTTTGGAAGCATGTTGGATTGTTTTATTATAAACCAAAAGAAAAAACTTGATGTATGAAAAATATTGTAAAGTTCTTTCATAATTCAAAAATAAATAGCGCTAATTGATGAGGAATCGACTTCTTGTTGTAGTATTTGCGAATTCAGACTACTAGCAAAAAACAGAAAGCAAAAGTTCATAAGCATAGAAAAAAAGCTCTCTCAACCAATTCTTAATCTTCAAATCCTCGCCATCAATGCATCGATGGCAATTCTATTGCGACTGGTAAAACACTTTGGCCATATCTTAATCCATAGTTGAAGCCAAACATTCCCCTTACGATCTGTTTGGATGGGGTGTTAGAAGTGGTGTTAAGTAAGAGGAGAAATATGACCCCTTTTTATTTAAGCTAGTGTTTGACTGGCAAAATGGAAGGGTCTTAAATAAGGCCTTGAATTAGTTTAGACCCCCACAACCTTCTTAAATAACATCCTTGTTGACTCAAACATTTCTCATAACTAAATTTATGAGCGAGCATACTAGATAAGGCATGTAATTATTTTTTTTAAAAAAAACTTTTAATGTGACAAGTAAAACTAACAACTATCAAGTATTTGTATTATCTATTCTCTTGCCTCAATGAAGAAAAGTTTTCTCAAGTGTTGACTCATGGTGACACAAAATCATAAATGGAAGATTAACAGTCACAAGGAATGTAAAACGAAATAATGTCGAATATTAAATCTTATGACAAACTTACATTCAAGGATCACAAAGTGAATACAATCTGCTTCTAACTAACTCTAACTAAACTTCTCCTACTGTTACAGGCTACGATTAAAAGTTTGTACTCCTGCTATGACTAGGCTAAGTATGGGAACGAAAGACAAGTATGAAAAAATAAATAAGTGTTATGAAAGGATTGTCCTCTTTTTTACCCTCTAACCATTGCTCCTATTTATAGACCATCTCAAGTACTTGGAGCCTTTCTTCTTTACTAGATTTTTCTCAATTAAATTTGAAGACATTGACTTCTCCTCTGATGTAAGCCAAACCATGACTCACGTCTCTTCGTGCTCCTCTTTTTTATGTGTGGGGAATGCATAGGAGTTGGATAATCACTCATGCACGCAAAACCTCGTCACTTCAAATTCTATACACATAATTCCTTCTAGCAGTTACTTAACTGCCCTATAAGTCTAAACAACACAGTTTAGGTATCCTGTGTCTTTTAATCAGGTATGTGCCCTCCATTGTGTCGTGCCATATGGAAGATTCTTATTGGCAGACAATTAAGGAGTCAACATACCCCCCGCACCAGCATAGTTTAAGGTTTTAAATTATGTTGGTAGATACTTGAACCGCCTATTTTTTGCCGTAACAAAGTTCGTGGAAAAACACAACTGCTCGCTATCCACATCTCTGCAACTTCCACTCTGACCTTTTCGCATGTGGCCTATAAATACGAGCATTTAATGTCTCTTTATCATGGGGACTCTTAAAATCATTAGCCAAAAATCGATCATCACTTTGTGAAGAACGAAGCAAAAATGATATTTGAAGTACTTAAGACCTTAGAAATTGTCTGCAAGATTTCAAGGGTATGAATTCCAAACCCTAAAACATGGGCATTGTTGATTGGAACTTTATTTTGAGTAATTGATATATATTTTTTGCATGTCAGTAATGAGTCATACTATATTACACTACAACAAAATAGAGTTTTCCCTGCATTTCCTTCCCGGCGTTTTATAAAAAACCCCAGCAATACCATTATATTTTCCCACCCCCCCCCCCCCCCGTTTCCCCCAAAATCATTTCCCGCGCGCATCCCCTCTTCTTTGGCCCAAGCCCCCTTATTTCCCCCCAAAACCAACCCTAGCCAGAGCAATTTGCTGCTGATTCAGGGGCGATTTGCCGCTGCTCCAGCTCCTGGTCGATTTGCTGATGATTCTGGTCGATCTACTGCTCCGCCTGTTGCTACATTGTGAACTCGATCAGGTATCTCTCAGTTTCTCTCTCCTGTTTCGTCGGTCTTGTTTCCCCTTGTTCTGTCTCTGTCTCGGTCTCTCGATCAAGTACGAATTGGTGGGGTGGTGGCGGAGGTCCAAGCTCAAATAACCATAGGTGAAGCACTCGAGGCCGCTATAGCTCCAGCTGGGGACAAGCCGGTGGATCAAAGTGATGCTGCCGCGATTCAGGCAGCAGAGGTTAGAGCAACTGGCTCTAACGTTGTGACTCCCGGTGGAGTTGGCACTGCGGCTCTCTATCTCTCACTCCTGTTCTCGCTCTCTCTCTCTCTCTCTGCCGTTATCTTGGTTTTGGTGGAATGTTGTCATTCTTAATATTGACTGCTTATGAAGTAGAAATAAGTTTTATTCCTTTAGGCCAATGTGTTTGGTATTTTACCAATCTTACTGGAATTGGGCTAATGAACTCCAAAACATTTGTAGGATCCTTTCGTGCTTACCTGTCTGATGTCCTACTAGCACTGGCAGTACTAGAAAATCCTGAACCACTCGAGATTAGTCAGTAGTAAATTTCAGGTTCTGGGTTAGGCTCCCTTGGAGAACTATGCGGATATGGATGCTAATGTCTCAGACTCTCACGAGAGTAGCTTTAGTTTATGCTTGATAGGTTTACAAATGGAATCTGATATGAAAAATTTGAAGCTTTATCACTTTCAGTAACTATTTACTACTCTTGCTGAAAGCCTTTTAAGTATTATATATAAATAAGTATCCTAATAAAATACATGTCTTCTTCCTGTATTCCATCTCTCACTGTGGTTTCACATGTCATAGAATAATTTTTTTATACTCCTATCTCTATTCGAATTGAACATTTTCATTTAAAATTTGCGAAATACGTAATTTTAAGCCGATAGTTCTTTGGTTCTTTGCTTTTGGGATTTGGACGGAAAAGAAAAATTATGTGCAAGGCAACGTCAACTGCATGTATGGCTTGACATGTCACATTTCTTGTACTTATTTTTCAAGGGATAGTAATGCTTCTTTTTTTTCTTTCTTCTCTTTGCAGAATGCAGAGGACAATGAGTACTTGGAAGGTGTGCAACCATCGCTGGAGTTTGTGATAACTTCTCAGGACATCACAGCAACCGGTGCTTTGGCCACTTTGCTGGTCTTCAACAACGAGAAGGGTTTTCCTGCCAAAAATATCGAGTCTATTTGCAGTGTTGGACGCTCCACCAAGAAAGGCTTCCGTAAGCGTGGTTATATTGGCGAGAAAGGTAACTTACTAATAAGTTTCAATGATTAGTCCATCCACATCAATCAGACTTGCTTATGCTTGAATTCGGAACTTGTGGATGGGAAAAGAAAATTGTAAGTTATGACTATCTTGTGCTGTTCCTGATTCGGAGGGGGAAAATATGTGGAAAAATAGAATGAAATTTGAAGAGAAAATTGGCATGGGGAATATAAGTGGAGATGTTTAACAACCCACGTTTTTATCGTGCTTTGTGTTAGTATCCACTTGTAGATTTCAAGTGTTTGACAAGGTTAACGGAGTTCATTTTCATTTTTCTTCATTTGCACAACTGATTAGATAGAAAGAAATCATTGACACTTCTTCCCGTTCCACACGTTACACTTCATTTGCACAACTGATTAGATAGAAAGAAATCATTTGGCATGGGGAATATTGGCTTTTCTATTTCAGATGGAGGAGAAGAGGAGACCATTGCCCGATTACATTGAGAAGGTCCAGAAAGATGTGACCCCTAATATGAGAGGGGTTTTGGTGGATTGGTTAGTGGAAGTTGCAGAGGAGTACAAGCTTCTCCCTGATACTCTCTATCTTTCCATATCTTACACTGATAGGTTTTTGTCAATGAATGCTCTCAATAGGCAGAGGCTCCATTTAATGGGTGTTTCTTCAATGCTCATTGCATCGTAAGCATCTGGGCCTTTTGTATCAAATTTGGTTTTTGTTTCTGAACATAATCCACTTCAGTAATTGATGCTTCAGTTTCTTTTGTCTATTGTGATTGGCAGAAAGTTTGAGGAGATTAGTCCTCCGCATGTGAAAGATTTCTGTTACATCACCCACAACACGTACACAAAGAAAGAGGTTGTGAAAATGGAGGCTGATATACTTGGGTATCTCAAGTTTGAAATGGGCAATCCCACTGTCAAGACATTTCTAAGGTACATCTTTACCTACTACAATGGTAAAGATTTAGTCCGTCTTCCTTACTCTTTTGACTGCTATCAGTCTCTTTCTAGGTATGGTGTTTTACATCTATTTCACATGTAAAAAAAGATCCCGTTCCTCAGTACTATGTAAAGGAAACTTGACGTGCTTATTCTGCAACATTTTTGTTATCTTTCATGCGAAGGAGACTTTGACTCAAGCAGTTTGTTTACAATGTACCTTTGAATTATATGTTAACGTTCCTCATACATTTCAAATGGTTGTCGAGTTTCCGATGGACCTGCTGGATTTATGTTTATCCTTTTTGGTGATTTCAATCGGCTTTTTGTAGGGGGTTGTTGCTGGGCTTTTAGTTCAAAACACACTTAATGTTTGATTTCATGTGGCGTATTCTAAATTTGGTTGTGTTGTTTGATTTCAGGTTCATCCACGTTGAAAATCGCGGTATCAACTAGTAGCTCCTTGACGTAGTGTTCTATGTTTATCTATTATGTTTTTTTGGCTTGATGTGTTATGGATTCTGAAAAACTTTTGAGTGGATGTATTGCAGAGATTTGGAGTTATATTATATGGTTTATGTTTGATTGTCTCGGGATATTAGATACATTTCTGAACGTATTTTGTAAATTGCGAAATTGTGGTGAATGAATTTGAGATGTTTTTATGTCATAGATCTTGTATTTGAATATAAATTATTGGTTAACAGTGGAGAAAATTGAAAAAAAAAAGCACTAGCCAAATTGTGGTGAGTGAATTTAAAAATGTCAGGACTATTCCCGGCGTTTTGCAAAACCCTGGGAAAGGCTTGCCGATGTTTGGACGTGGGGAATATTTTACAGCGTTTATTAAACGCCGGGACAAACGACGGTAACAATTCTCGGCGTTTTGTAAACACCATTTAGTATTTCTGACAGCGGTATCGCCAGCGTTTTCCAAAACACCGGGAAAAACGCCAGGAAAACGTTTCCCAGCGTTTATATGACTTTTGCCGGCGTTTTTAAAACGCCGGGAAAACCCTAATTTGTTGTAGTGTTACATGCCCTCGATTTTCGAATTTATTACCTAATCGTCCTCTTTACATTTTTTATGTATATTATAGACCTTTATGATTTATGCCACATACTTCTTTTATGCATGTGATGTACAATATTCATTGCAGTCAAATTATGGTTAAATTGTATGCTTTGTGGTCTCAATACTTAACTCTTGTGAGTTTCGGCTGTTTGTTGTTGTTGTTGATCATTCTCAAATAAAATAATTAACTTAATGGTTAAATGAGAGATTAACCATGCGGCAAACATCATGGATTCTCCTCATAAGACTTATTGGTGGAATGATATTTACATTCAGTGTTTTGAAATGGTTGAAATCATTGATCTGATTGGCTATACAAAAAACTCCACTATTTATCATTTGTTACCAGATACTGAAATTGAGAGTTGCATGTTGTTGCTGCCTCCATTGTGGGACTCTTAAGCCACATATAAACAACTGCTATTAGCTAGTATCACAACCAACACAACTTTGAGGTTCTTTTATTTAATTTCAGACATCTGAACTTTTGTCTTCAATCCTTGGATATGCATCATCTGTTGTTCGATCGCTCTTCTTTTGTCCTCTTTAATCCATTCTTCTCTGCTTCCAATTCTTCAATTATTTTTCTTGTTCACAACTCTTCCACACTCCATGCATCTTTTATAAGTGCAGATCTATCTATGCAAAGAAATTGCACTCAGTTTATCTCTGCACGTTATACCTCATAAGAACACCAAAAACCATGAAAACTTAAGACAAAATGGGATTCAAACTTACCTTATAGTTGAGGCATTCAAAGAATTTCCTTCATAGGTTTCATCTGTTCAGGATGTCTTTAGTGGGGCTCTTAAACTGCAATTGCAATAGATCATCATGTTAGGACTAGAGTGGTAGCTTGAACTCCTTGAGTGTTTGGTAGCCATTTCAATCTTTAGTTGAAAAATGCAGAGCATATATAAGATAAACTTTAACCAACTTTGGTTACGGAGCATAGCATGGGATAGAGAGAGAAGATGTGATTTCGACCGAGCGAGAGAGAGAGTAGCTAGATTCGTTCTTTTATGGTGCCCAACGTGCATAATACATATATATGTGTGTGTGTGTATGTATGTACATGTGAAAGGGTATTCAGGCACAAGGTGAAAATTTAAGGGGTTTGACTGTTTCTGTGAGACTCCGACCTTGGATTAAGAAACTAAGAATGGAAAACGAAAATATTTAGTGAACGCAATATTTAATTTAATTACGAATGGGATTTCAAAGTTATTCTGGAAATAAATATGGGTAATCGATGCCGAGTTTAAGTTTAATTGGAGACCGAAGAATAATTGGGAAGTTATTTTATTTTTATTGGGGAGCCGAGAATTATTTCCAGTAGTAAATGAGAATGCGTTTTAATTCCCGGAGCTTAATTGATCGACGTTGGAATAATACAGAGTTTGGTGGTCAAGTTATAGAATAATACCATGGGCTAAGGTAGCACCATATAATTTACTTAGGATTTTACCTTGTAGTAATAATGTAACGTACAAAAAAAAAATGAAGGAAGAAAGGGAGCCTGGGGTAGTCATCAGTTAGATGTGTTTAGAGGTGGACACCAAGTAGCTTAGGCCACCCACCATCTTGCCTCATCAAAATTTATTCAAAATCTATCTAAGCTCCTCTCATTTCATTTACTTCGTTCAGCAAAAAAATTCCAGCCGAGAGAGAGAAAGAGAAGAGAAGAAGAAAAGAAAGAAGAAAAAGGGAGGAAAGAAAGGTGTTGGCTTTGGGTTTGATTCTTCAAGAAGGTAAGAACTCTATTGTTAAGGGTTTGTTATAATTTCCACTAGCTTGTTAGTTGATTATCACCTTAAATTCGAGGGGCAAAAAAAAACCTAGAAAAAAACTAGCTTGAAGAAAGAGGAGGGGAAGAACGTTGGGGGGGGGGGGGGGGGGGGGGGGGAGGGGAGGTTTGTTTAGGGTATAAACACCTCTCAACGAGGAATCTTGTTCTAAACTTGTTTTTTTTTTAGTTTAATTCATGATCTTATTCATATAGTAGTTGTAGTATGAGTTTTTATGGCTTGTTAGGTTTGTTTAGGAATTTAACGATGAAAAAGGAGGAGAAACCAAAGCTCCAGCAGTCCGCCATAACTGCTGGTGCAGCAGAAACACGATGCAGCAATTCCGGAAAGTTGTGACAGAAATTGGGCATGGGCTGATTTTATTGTGTTTTGAAGCTTTGATTCGAGCCTCAATTCGACCCTATCCCAGAATATTTGAACACAATATAGGCGTCATTTGGGTTTTAGAATAGGATGTGACAATTCCGAGATCGTTCCGACATTGAGAGATATAGGACGACGACAATATGAAAAGGCCTTCGTGATAAGGATTTTAAAAACTTAGACTAGTCTTAATTGAGAATTGAAATTTAAGTTAGTTTCACTAAACCATCGCAACCGAGAGTCAAACCATTCGGCACTTGACCTAACCACTACCCTAGCATAGGAATGGAATGTACAAGACCATCCTGAGGCCACTCCAATGATTAAAAACAAGCTATACTCAATTAAGCTAAGTTATAAAGTTACCTTAAGGCATACTTAATTACGACCATTGTTTTACCTCTAGAATAAGATGTAGTGTGACCACCTTTCAACATCGTGAAACAAGGCTAAATTTATATAAAATTGAATTAGGAACAAATAGGAACGTTAAATCCAAATCCTAATTGAATGCCAAATTCGATTATTGAGTGACAGTTACCTTTAGCAGTTGTAGGAGACGAAGCATAGAATCTTGATAGATTATTCGGTTCACAAGTCATAAGAAGGTGAGTTCAAATATAAATTTTTTACATGTATGTTGTTCAAGCATGCATTGATTTATGATTAAAGACATCATTTTTATATATAAAATGACATGCTAGATCATGATGAGACATTTATGTGATACATGAGAAAATATCGTTGATAGGCGCGTGAAATACATGTGTTTTAGCGCCTTAGTAGGGGGTTTAGCGCATTAGATGAGCGATTTAATCCTCATTTTCCTTTTAATTCGTGCACGTGGTTGTTTTCGCTTGTTTTATTGATTCTGCAGGAATTTAGGAACATTTGGAGCACAAATTGGTGTCGTGCGGGTCCATTATGAAGAGGAGTTGTGGAGAAGAGACGTGGTGGCCAAGTTACCCGAGGAAAAGACTTAAAAGCATCGGGAGCGCTACCCATAAAGTCCAGGAGCGCTCCAAAACTGTTACAAAAGGTCCCAAAAATGTCCAGAATGTCTAGGAGCGATACCCTCAAACACGTGTAGCGCTCGGAATTGGTTTCAAACCCTCCAGAATGTTCACGAGCGCTACCCCAGTTCCTGTGTAGCGCTATATCTCCAAGAAGTAAACGTCGTCGTTCCAGTAGTAAAAGGGTCAAAAGGTTCATCAGAAGAGCCTCGGTAGCGCTACCCCTGTTCCTCTGTAGCGCTACCGAGATGGTTATTAAGCCAAACGTTGCCGTTTTGAAGGAAGATTCCGCGGATAATTATATTTGTTAATTAGTTTTATTAGGATAAAAGGTTTTTAGGTATAAATATGCGTGATTAGGTGTATTAGGGTTATGTTTTTATTAACTAGGTTTAATTTTTCTTAAGCAGCAGCTGCCATTTCAGATCTTAGGTTTTCAGATTCAAGTTCAAGTTCATTCATCAATTTCTTGGGCTTTCGAGCATCGATTCAAGTTTTAATTGCAATTCTCGTGTTAATTCCGCTTGCGCAATTATTGGTAACGTATTCAATCATTGTTTTTAATTCTATTCGCATGAATATGTCTAGATCTAGGGTTTATTTAATTGCTGCGTTTTCTTCCAACATGTGTGAGTAGTCGTCTTGAGCATGGCCGCGGGGCGTTGAAATCCGTGGTTAATTTAATTGGTGTTTACCTCGGGTCGAACTAATTGGGTTAGACACAATTTTAGGTAAAAGAAACGCTTTTCTAGCAAACAAAACCCAGGCATTGCCGGATTCCGAATGCGCACGGGACGGGTAACAAGCGGTGCGCATTTGTTAGAATCCGATTTCTCAAAATCTAAAATCAACTAAACCATTACTTGTGGCCCGAGTGAACGTTAATTAGATGAATTCCGGACGCCGATTCCCCACGGCTGTGCTCTCCTTTAATTCATTAGTAAATTCGGTTAAATTTAGTTCGTTAAATTAATTAAAAGCAAACAAGGGGTGGCTACCAAGAGCCGTGCTAAACTAGATTTCACTAGGTTTGAGTCTATCACCGTCAGTCGTCTCTGTGGTTCGACTCCGGTACTTCCGGATTATCTTGCTGCACTGACATTTAAGTCCTGCACTTGGGACGTGTTTTTAGTATTAATTTGTTGGATACCCAGTCAGTCAAGCATTTTTGGCGCCGTTGCCGGGGACGGCTCACAAATTTAGTGAGTCTTAAATTAGTAGTCATAGGTAGTCGAAGGAAAGTACCTTCTATCCAGGATCCCTTATATTATCGTGACCCGACTAATCGTTTGGTCCGTAGAGAAATTGGATCGAGTCAACCGGAGTTCGATAGTTCATCGTTTTTAAGTTCAGAGTCAGAGTCAGAGTCAGTTGAACATCAGGCAGAGTCTTTCCCAATTAGCAGTCTTAATATAGAATTAACCTTTGAGTCAGTCAGTAACCCACTTTTCCAGTCAGAAATCGAGTCTTTCCAGTCAGAAACCGAGTCAGAAGTGATGGGTGACCAACCAGTAATTCCGACTCAGTCCTTAAGGCAATACTTACACCCTGAGAGGACTACTCTCCCCGGACCCATAGTGTTCCCTCCAGAAACAGTTGAGGCACGAAATGCCTACACAGTGAAACCCGGTGTCTTAAATAGCCTTCCCAATTTTTATGGGAGAGAGTGTGACGACCCCTACGAGCATGTGCGTACGTTTGAGGGATTGGTTCGCAACCTTGCGACTAGTACCGAATATGAGACTGCCTGCCTCAAGCTGTTTGAGGCCACTTTAAAAGATAGTGCTCTTACCTGGTTTCGAATCCTTAAACCTCGTTCCCTTACCACTTGGGCATAAGTGCGTGATGCCTTTTATAAGAAATACTTTTTTGAGGGTAAAACCAAAAGTTTTAGGCGTCAAATTCAAGGGTTTAGACAGGGACGTGATGAGTCTTTTCTGAGAGCATGGGAGCGATTCAAGGAATTGCTCTTAAAGGTACCTCAGCACGGTTTTGAGAGAATTCAGCTAGTCAGTTTCTTCCACCTGGGTCTTACCCCTGAGACTGTCCAACACTTAGAATACTCCTGTAAAGGGGATGATTTTTTGTCTAAAGGAGCGGAAGAGGCTTGGGATTTCTTTGACGACCAAGCCGACAGGCAGAGGGCGTTAGAACCATCCGAGTTTGAGCGATCTAGACCTTCTGGGTCCACTGTTATTCCCGTCACAATTCGTGACCAGCATCTTCAGGCTCAGGTTGAGAAGATGGCGCAAAGGTTAGAGGGAATTAGAGGTTAGGCAGACCAGACCTGTGCATGAGGTGACCGTAGAGGAAGTGTGCGTGTGGTGTGAGTGTAAGGGACATTTAGCGACTGCTTGTCCTGGTTTTATAGCCGCCAAGGGGGCGAGTCAATATAACCAGGAAGAGGTGAATGCAGTCAAGGTATGGGATCCCTATAGTAATACTTATAATGCGGGAACCTCTTCTCATCCTAACTTTGGGTGGTCCGATCCTAGACCTGTGAATGGAGGTCAAGCGCAACCCCCTGCGCTACCTCCGCCACAGCAATATCAACAGGCCCAGTTGACCAGGCCCCCTCAGGGCCAAGTTATCCCTTATCAGTATCAACCACAGCCCGGTAAGGGGGTAGGTCCATCCACCCGTGGTCCTCCCCCAGGTTATAATCAGGTGACTGCCCGTGAACAGAAGTTAGAGGACACAGTCAACTCCCTTATGCAAGCCCAGATGTCATTTCAGACTGAAACTAGGCAACAAATTGGGGCCCTTACAACCCAAATGTCGCAACTCACTGCGGTAGTTAGTCAATTGAGTCAAGAAAGGGGTAGGTTTCCATCTCAGGGTAGTGCGGCGGGTGTCCAATATTTGGGTAACTCTTCAGGTCCTAATGTTCAGAACCCGTATCAGGAAGAAGCTAAGTCAGTCACCGTTCTTAGGAGCGGGAAAGAGATTGATAAGACCATAATTCCTAAGCAAAAACCAACACCACCCCCGGAGTTGGTTGTTGCACCACAAGCGAATCCTGATAGTGGTAATGACCGGAGTGGGAATGTGAAAGTAGAGAAGGAGTCATCTGATATGGTGAAGCCTGTAGTTGCGGCCCCCACGACTCTGACACCGCCAGCTGTGACTGCAGCGCCTTTTCCCCAAAGGCTGGCTGTGAAACTTAAACAAAAAGAGAACTTTAACATGTTAGACCTTTTTAAGAGAGTGCAGTTTCCTATCACCTTGATGGAGGCAATTGAGTCTTTTCCCCAGTGCGCTAAGGTATTGAAGGACCTTTGCACGAAAAAGCCTAAGGATAGAAAGAAGGTGGTTTTAACAGAGCTGGTGAGTTCCATCTTTGAGACCGAGATTCCTGCCAAGTGTAAGGATCCCGGGTGTCCCACCATCACCATAGATATAGCAGGCCAGACATTCGACAAGGCATTGCTGGATTTAGGAGCAAGTGTTAATTTGCTCTCTTATTCGGTATATCTGAAACTAGGCCTAGGCGATCTGAGACCTACTCCTGTCACACTGCAGTTGGCAGACAGGAGTGTAAGAGTGCCCAAAGGGGTAGTTGAGGATGTCTTAATTCAGGTAGGTGAGTTCCGATTTCTTGCTGATTTTATTGTTTTAGACACTTGCCTGAATCCTGATGTGTTAGAGAAAACTCCCATAATTCTAGGTCGTCCTTTCTTAGCCACCTCCAATGCCGTTATGAATTGCAAGACTGGCAGGGTTCAATTATCTGTTGGCGAGGAGAAGTTAGAGGTGGATGTGTATAGTGTTAATACTCTTGAGGAGGATGATGAGGAGGTAGAGGAGGTAAGTTTGATAGGGGCACAAGTGCACGAGCGCTTTGACAATTTTTTGTATAAGGGTCCCGGTTAGGAAGGACAATCGTGTGTCATTTCATTCATGTTATTTTTTTTTCTGTCATTGATTTCAGTTGTTCTGTTATTTGCTTCAAAAAAAATGATCAAAATCCAAAAATTGTCTTGATGGTCTTGTATAGCCACCCACACCTTCCTTCAAGTTGAGGGAAGGCATGGGGAGAAAAGTATGTCACGTGAGGCTGCGTGAATGCGTGGTGGAGTATTTTTATTTTGTTTTTGTGGAGCCCGGATAACACGAGCCGGGCGTGCTGATGTCATTTGCTCTCAGTAGGTAGTTGGCAGGTGAATCTTATTGCAGGGGACGTGCTACCACACCAGCCTTGGTAGTTTAGATCTCACCGACAGGGTGATTGCGGCATTCAGGAACCCAAAGCCATGGGTGCCACTATGTGTGGCGGTTGTTAGTCCAAAAAGCCTTGTCGCGGTCTTGTGTGACTAGCTGTGGTCTCGTAAGGGGGGCCGAAGGAGCGACCCTTGAAAGTTCTGCCAATGACGAAAGGCAGCGGTGGCGAAAAATTCCTCAAACATCGGCCGAGGTCCTAGGTGGTTGGCTGCCACCCATCGGTCCACTCTTTTCCCTTGTTCTCCTTATTTTTCCTGTTCTCTAGCTCTGAGGACAGAGCATCTTTCAAGTTGCGGGAGGGTGTACTGCGTTCATTCTTTTTTATTTTCTTTTCTTTGATTTAAAAAAATAATAATAATAATATATATTTGGATGCTTTGAGTGTAACTATTCTTGGTTGATGGCTGCTAGTTAGCACTATAGTGGTTGTTGTGTGAGTCGGAGTCTCGATATGATTTCATGGATAGACTTAAGCTCGTGAACATTATGTTGAGGAAGCACTTGGTTAGCCCGTATCAGCTATAATTGGATAGCGTTTGGTCACTTGAAAGCATGCTCACGCACACACACTGTCCCACTTGATGATTTGCCGGTCTCGAGTTTGGTTCATATGTCATTGGTAATCTGGTATGTGTTAACTTGTTTGATGAAATTTTTGTGGAACTCCCTCTAAAAAAAAGAAGAAAATAAGTTGTGTGCTATATTGTTAATGCTTATCCGGGCGTTCATTGAGTAGTAACCGGACAATCGGGGTATGCTCCCACCGTGTTGTTCGCGTCAAAAGATGGATAGACCTTGTGAAAGTATCACTAAATGTGGGTTAGCTTGGATCTCAATAAAGCCTCTTTGACTTGAGCAATTAAGTCCGTAGGGGTCTCTTAAAATCTGGTGCTCTAAGGCCGTTTGGCTTGGAGATAGCTGACCCAAAGCTCGCTAACGAGTCAACTAGAAAGCCCGAGAGATCCGGCACTGCACGATCAAGTTAAAAAAAAAAAAAAGGAAAGGAAGGAGTGTGCTTAAAGAAACACTGGGCTATCAACGTTGTGTGAACTGTTCTCGAGATTGGTAAATTTCTTTATGTGGTTTTCATTCACGCATGCCATTTGAAAATTCTCTATCCGATAGTAGGTGAGAGGATTAATTTTTGTGCTAAGATTGGTATGGAGCTCACTTGTTTAACTTTATCCATGGATGAAATATCTTGCCCTTGACTTGCCTAACAGTCATTGTAGTATTTTAAGAGGTTATTGATTGGGTTGGGTTGCATTCAAAGTGTCCGAGTCCTCTGTGTTTTGTGGGTGATCACTGCTGAAAACCCTCACGAGACTTCACTCGTCTTACCGGGGCCGGCCGGGGGTTTAAAAGATCTATCCGTATTTTTATTTGCTTTATCCTTTTTGTTGCTAGGGACTAGCAACGCTCAAGTTGGGGGATGATGATAGGCGCGTGAAATACATGTGTTTTAGCGCCTTAGTAGGGGGTTTAGCGCATTAGATGAGCGATTTAATCCTCATTTTCCTTTTAATTCGTGCACGTGGTTGTTTTCGCTTGTTTTATTGATTCTGCAGGAATTTAGGAACATTTGGAGCACAAATTGGTGTCGTGCGGGTCCATTATGAAGAGGAGTTGTGGAGAAGAGACGTGGTGGCCAAGTTACCCGAGGAAAAGACTTAAAAGCATCGGGAGCGCTACCCATAAAGTCCAGGAGCGCTCCAAAACTGTTACAAAAGGTCCCAAAAACGTCCAGAATGTCTAGGAGCGATACCCTCAAACACGTGTAGCGCTCGGAATTGGTTTCAAACCCTCCAGAATGTTCACGAGCGCTACCCCAGTTCCTGTGTAGCGCTATATCTCCAAGAAGTAAACGCCGTCGTTCCAGTAGTCAAAGGGTCAAAAGGTTCATCAGAAGAGCCTCGGTAGCGCTACCCCTGTTCCTCTGTAGCACTACCGAGATGGTTATTAAG
This sequence comes from Arctostaphylos glauca, assembly GCA_019985065.2. NCBI lineage: Eukaryota > Viridiplantae > Streptophyta > Magnoliopsida > Ericales > Ericaceae > Arctostaphylos > Arctostaphylos glauca. Next base: position 14,253,617 of record JAHSPW020000001.1, on the reverse strand, counting down.
CCAAACGTTGCCGTTTTGAAGGAAGATTCCGCGGATAATTATATTTGTTAATTAGTTTTATTAGGATAAAAGGTTTTTAGGTATAAATATGCGTGATTAGGTGTATTAGGGTTATGTTTTTATTAACTAGGTTTAATTTTTCTTAAGCAGCAGCTGCCATTTCAGATCTTAGGTTTTCAGATTCAAGTTCAAGTTCATTCATCAATTTCTTGGGCTTTCGAGCATCGATTCAAGTTTTAATTGCAATTCTCGTGTTAATTCCGCTTGCGCAATTATTGGTAACGTATTCAATCATTGTTTTTAATTCTATTCGCATGAATATGTCTAGATCTAGGGTTTATTTAATTGCTGCGTTTTCTTCCAACATGTGTGAGTAGTCGTCTTGAGCATGGCCGCGGGGCGTTGAAATCCGTGGTTAATTTAATTGGTGTTTACCTCGGGTCGAACTAATTGGGTTAGACACAATTTTAGGTAAAAGAAACGCTTTTCTAGCAAACAAAACCCAGGCATTGCCGGATTCCGAATGCGCACGGGACGGGTAACAAGCGGTGCGCATTTGTTAGAATCCGATTTCTCAAAATCTAAAATCAACTAAACCATTACTTGTGGCCCGAGTGAACGTTAATTAGATGAATTCCGGACGCCGATTCCCCACGGCTGTGCTCTCCTTTAATTCATTAGTAAATTCGGTTAAATTTAGTTCGTTAAATTAATTAAAAGCAAACAAGGGGTGGCTACCAAGAGCCGTGCTAAACTAGATTTCACTAGGTTTGAGTCTATCACCGTCAGTCGTCTCTGTGGTTCGACTCCGGTATTTCCGGATTATCTTGCTGCACTGACATTTAAGTCCTGCGCTTGGGACGTGTTTTTAGTCTTAATTTGTTGGATACCCAGTCAGTCAAGCAATCGTTAATAGCGACGATAGAACATTTAAACGGGTACCCCGACTTCTAGGAGATTAGAATATAGTGAGAGGTGTGAAATAGGACTATTAACCACGGGCAATGTAGTTTGTGGATGACATCATTCCATGTATGCGATGATGCATAAGGGGATAACTCCCACCTGCGAAATATTGGCGACCGTTGAAAAAAATGTAAATGAGATAATTTGGATTGTTCTCCAGCTTTAGCCTTGGGACTATAATGTCAATTTCGTTTATTCAGATTATGTTATTACATGTATAAATAGTAATCATGGCAAACCCATTAATTTTATATCTGAATTCACACTAGTTTTGTGCTTAAGAATGTTGTGATGTAATATTTCAGGCGGCAATAGTATAAATTTCTGTCATATGAGGAATAAGAAGAGCTTATTAATAATCAAGACGTCCTGGTGTATTTGAATACTCAATGTTGTAGGTAAGATATTATTATAGAATCTATTATGAGTTAATGACATGCCTTGTAAGAATAATCCTTTTGGCATTATATAATTACTTTGGGTTGCGTATAGTACTACATGTATATACAGCTCTGGCTTATTTCAATTATGTTTCTGCAACTTTGATATTATTATTAGTTCTGCAAACTCTATATGTAGAGGCCTGAGTGAATTGGACTCACTGGCCGATCACTAACTTTTATTATATCTGGATGGATCGTTACAATTTCATTGTCCTACATGCACAACACATGACACTAAACTTTATTTTTAGGATGGAAAGATGACTATAGGTTTTTTGTCAAAAATTTCAATATTTTAATATTTACCCAACATAAGTCAGGTTTTCATAATGTAAGGTGGTAAAGTAAAAAAGGGTAATACTTTAAAAGGACAAAACGTAATAAAACCACTTTATCATGCTTTTGGGATTTTGAAAACTTGAACCATATTTTCAGAATGATTTTGGATTAGAATTTACTTGACTTAATTTTTTAAAAATTATTTATTATTTTTATTTGAAAAATTTTTGAATTTTTTTTTGTGTGTTACGTTAATTGTTTATAAATTACTAATTTATCTTGACAAAAAAATTAAAAAATATATAAAAATATAAATGAAGAGTTTAGACATGGACCCCCACAAGAACCGATCAGATTAATCAACCAGATTGACTTATTAGAGCAAAGTTGATTGGACAACCTCCCTCGGCTCAAACTTCCTTAGGCTGGCATTACAGACGCTCCACATGTACCACTCCGGAGAATCCACATAGTCCCTTTAATGGTGCATGAGATCCTCCAACATCAGATGGCGCGAGAGAAATCAGTCCAAATCATGCAAGCTCAGGAATCACGACATGAATTATTGCAAGGATTCACTCCTAATTCCTCCTCTCTTGCAAAGGTATTAAAAGGCAGAAACGAGGAGGAAAAAATGTGCACACTCATTACTCTCTAAATTTCTTAACAACTTTCACCTATATACTACCGTTCTAATTTAATGGTCGAAAAGTCCACGATTGGCCCACCACCTCCGGTCACTAGACTTGTATGCAAGAGCCATTCAGTAGGTCTATCATTTCTCGGCATCATCGAAAAAAATTTAAAAAAGACAAAAAAATTATCAATTTTGAATTATTTTCTTCTTGAAAGATTTTTAAAAATTTTTTAAACATAATTTTTTTATATTTTTCTTCATGCAAATTAATAGTTCATAAAAATTAATACAAAGTAATAAATACAGAAAAATTAAATAAAAAAATAATAAATAATTTAGTTAGGCTGACTCGGTATATTGGTAATTTTGCCAGAAGTAAAATCCACTGACCTCCCTTGAGGTTTCTTACAATTGCAGGAATTTTTCCTGAGATTTTGAAAAATATAATTACCTTTCTTGATTTTAAAATTATTAGATCATTACCCATACAGTTAATTTTTTAATTATTGTTAATTTTGTTCTTAAATTTGACGATTTATTCTTCCTCAATGCTTATCCCTTAATTTTTTTCAATAATTTTTTTAAATTTTTTTTCAGATTAAAAGATTAAAGGATTTTTGTACATATTTTAAAAAATTTATTTCCACCAATTCAAAAAAATACGTAAAAAAATAAATTGGTGCTAAAATTAAAAAAATAGAATTCCTTTGTACCTAAGTTTTTAAAATGTTGGCACCAATTTAAAAGTATTGCTTACTTTTTTGAATTAGTGCAAATAATTTTTAAGCATATGCATAAAAATACTTTAATCTTTTGATCCGCAAAATTAGCATGAATTTTTGTAATAAGAAAATAATTATAATGAAAAAATGATAATTGATCCACACATTAATAAAAATAAAAAAATATTTATTTAATATTCTGATTAATTTACATGCACCTCAATTAAGGTTTGAAGAAAAGTAAAATAAATTTATTTATGAAATAAAAGTTCTCCCATTTTTTTACTACTATACACTTATCAAATAAATATACAATATTTTGGAACATTTAACTTTTCAACATTATAGATCTTTCTGTGACATATTTATTATTTTTATAAAGTATTTGTTTCTGTCAAAATTGTTAAATCTTAAAAAGAATTTAAAAACTTTATTAAAAATTTAAAGGAGTGAGTGTGAATGAATAAAAAAATGGTCAAATTTGAAGGCAAAACCAATGTAAATAATAGTTTTAAAAATAGGAGAAGTGATCGTATTTTTTAAAATTTTAGGGGTGGTACAGAAATTTCAGGAGAAGTTAGTGCATTTTATTTTTTTCCCAAATAAATTAATCTACTAACATATCAAATTACATATTAAAGATATATTAAAGAGTATATTATAGTTACGTGATATATTATATTATAAGATTAAATATAAAAAGGAATTTTATAAATTTTAATATGAACATGCGATACTATGTATGACATTGCCCTTTCCAAATGCATTCGCCGCGTTCGGCTACTGCTCCACTGCTACTCGGTGTCAGCACACGCTAACGAGTAACGAGTAACGACAGCTTCAAGATCGAGAAAGAGTAAGAAAGGGGGCGCATGATAGTTGATGGGAATTAGGCCGCCAGAGAGAGATGGACGAGAGTTCAGGCTACAAGGACTATGTGGCAGGTTTGCTCGCCGGAGTTGCCACTGTTGTCGTTGGTCACCCATTTGATACAGTCAAGGTATTCCTTCTTCAGTTCACTAATTTCCGCTGTTTGACGGTAGCATACAGACGTGAGTTGACTGCAATATTCATGCGACTTAGAGATTACTTCTGTTACTTCCTCCAACGGGTGTTTCTTGGATTGATTGATCTATCTCTTCAATAATTTAATTGTGGGATTTGGATTCTGTTTAAGTTGGTAAGAGAGAGAGCGCGCGTGCATACACACACGCACATGTATATATATATTGAAACTTTAATTGGGGAATCTGGATTCGGTTTTTGTTTGAGACATGAATGCTGTGTGTACCTCATAAGCTAACATGATTTGTCATAAGTGATTCTTCTTGGCATATACTCTGAGGCTTGGTTCCGGGCTGGTGTGTATGACTTACTAATGATATAGGGGTGTTTGAAGCGGCTCAAGGTTTGTAGCTTGTGGCTTTTTTCGTCTAGAAAAATGCAAAAGATTACTTAAAATCCTGATTTTCTTTTACAAAGTCAATTTTGACTTCTAGTTTTGATACTTATTTCGCAGGTGGGAGCTCTGATTTGGGGATCAAACGTGGGAACTGTTTTGTTGTTAGATGAATAAAACGTCCGGAAAACATCTTTTTAGTACTTCAGAGAATCAGAAGTAGAATAAATAGCGAGCAACTAGGAACCAGCTAAAGATAAAACTTGTTGAATTGTTCAAGCCATTTGGCAATGCTGGTGCTGCCAATTTGGGTGCTAGGAGGGGTGCAGATGTAGCCTTTATTTATATGGTTTTCGTTGAGAGTTGACACTGAATGACCTACTGCAAGTCTGCAATGTGTCCCATTCGTTGCTGTTATTTACTAGTCTTATGCTTTAGTTTCTCAGTGACGCGATTTGAGAAAGCTGTTAAAATGTTGCTGATATTTTGTGGAGGAATAATATGTATAAGAACCGTGGTTCATCGTTCTTGGTTTTCCTGTCAACAAGTATGATAATTGATAAAGTACGATCTATAGATTCCCAATCCGAACGAGAATAGAAGAGTTTATTTTGCCACAGCAAATGCTATTTACACTAGGGGTTCCAATAAAACTAATTTAATAATTAGTGAGGTGTAGGTGGTGATGAATCACCCGGGGGTGTGCGCTAGTGCCCTTGATAGACCGTAGTGTCTCATACATCTTATACAGTGTCGCTGCACATGGCAGAAGAATAAAGAGGAGGAATAAGAAAACAAACGAATAAGGTAAAAAGGAAGGGCAAATATAAATTTTGAGGTAAGAGAAGGCAGAGAAGAGTAATAAAAAGGACTCAAATCTATAGCCTATGCTCATTCTTTTTTGGTCTTCAGGAACTTGTCTTGTTTTTACTGATAGAGGTCTTACAAAACACCAGATGACTTGAAAATTGCAATGACCAAAAATTATTCTTATACATCTTAGTACTAAATTTTACCCAAATTCTATCCACACATGGTCCAGATGGTTTTGAAGTCTGCTATGGGCTATGAGAACATACATCGCCTTTTGAAGTGCATCCCAAAAGCTATTGCACTTTATATTAGCTTGCCTTCAAAATTGAAGGCACATGGAGAATTAAGTGTTTGATTATTGGATCTCTTGGGTAGGGTACAGAATTTGGTAAACTGGTCATTGCTCGAGTTTTTATATAAGACAACAGTTTCTTAATGTAACGCCAGTCATACATCAAGTGCGTGTCTTTTTATGTAAATCCCTTTTTTTTGTTTGTTCAGATGTAGCTACAATCATGCTTAAGAAGGTAATAAAATGTAGTGAACAACTTTTTCTTTGCAATCTTATGCGTGCATGTATATGATACTCCTACTATTCCTCGTTTGATTTACTGTTCTTTATTCTTCGTGTCAAATGTCTCCGAAGTGTGGATAAAAGCTTCCTGTGAGGAAATTTGTAGTGTTCGTGGTTCCTCATTTCTCAATAGATATGATGGACTGATCTCCTCATGTATTTTTTGCTGTACTTGTGGACCTTCTTAGCTTCTCGCAGAAAATGTTTGTCAGGATGTTATAAAATCTCAGCCATCTAAGCACCTGTAACCTATGTATCTAACTCTTGAAGTGAGAAACTTCTCTTGAAACTACCAGTATTTATTGACCTGATCACCAGAAGTCACCAGAACTATAGTGGAAAGACAACATTTAATGACCTAAGCACCTGTAACCTATGTATCTAAATCTATATGGTTTTTGAAAAGACAGCATTGTTTTAGTGAATGTTCAAGAAACAAGTAGTGGGGAAGAACATATACACTCACACTTTTGCTTTGGAGTTTGTTCTGGCATTGAGGATGCAAATATAGTTATGTACACTGCACTTGTTTTTGTAGTGGGGAAGAACATATACACTTGCAGTTGTTCTTGCTTTGGATTTTTTGCACTGGCACTTAATTATGTTTCTCATGAGTGACAAGAAACCCAATTTTGAACGAGATTCATGCTAATATTATTGTGTAGTGAAGTAATGCACTGGTAAAATGGACAAATTCACATATATAATACTAGCGCTGTGGTTGATGTTCAAAGCTAGCATAATTATCTAGAGTTTGGTATGCCCAGGCCAAGTTTTATAGTATTTACCTGATGGGATGCCAAAACTTTCGCCACTTTTCAAGCCCTTATTCATGTTCTTGTAATATTAAGTAATTGAATTTGTCAGTAAGTGCCTGCTGGTTTAGCAGTAACATATGAACCTTGGTAAGTCTCAACTGACAGCCATTATGACTCATTAGTTCAAAGCTCAAGAAACGGGAGGAGGTTAATTTTAGGGTAATCAAAATGCTCATCTAAGAATCTTTGATTTCGATGCGCATGTCTCGTGTATTTTTGGATCATAGCTTGGACGAGTCATTGAAACCCATTAGGATGAGCAAAAGATAAATGGGGTCATGCTTGACTAGTTCATGATCTCCAGTAGTATTAGTAACTAAGTTATGGCTTTTAGATACTCATCATTGTCGGAGATACAATCCAGTTATTCAAGTATATTGTGGACATTAATAACAGACTGTTTTGTATTTGTGCACTCTGTGGTTCTTACGGGTTGTAATCTTGATTTATCAGGTGAAGTTACAGAAGCACAATACTGAAGCCCATGGGATAAAGTATAGAAGTGGTTTGCAATGCACAACTAGGATATTGAAGACTGAGGGAGTATGCTACTTGTACTTCTTGTGAGATCCAACTTTAAGTCACCGTTGTCCTTACCTGCATTGTAGATAGCCAAGTTAGAAATTGTGGTGTCATGTGTTAATTCTCGTTGCTTTAAGTATAGATAGGATTGTATGTAGGTGCTATATATCCATGGGCATACACTGTGTGGACTCCATGATGGAGGTGATATGGATGAAAATGATGAGAATGGAACAGTGTTGTACTGCAGAGCAAACCAAGCCTTTTTTTATTCAATACCGTAATAGTGGAATTAATGAATTTCAAATTACATTGACTTATGTACAATTATTGGGTGTGGGTGTGCATCCACTTGCAGAATCCACTAAATTCTCATTTGGAATGACATTATGACATGACTAGTCCTCATTTTTCTTAAACGTTTCTTTTATCTTAATGTCACAGTAAAGTCAACAATTTCTACATACTAGTTGGGTCCATAACCACTTATGCAGGTCAGACACATAACCATTCTTTGTGGCCTTACTTAAGTGTTGAGTGACCAGCACAATGTTATATGTTTCGCAGAGTCCATGAAACTGTTATGACTTGTATGTCTTTTACTTGAGGTAATTTATAGACTAGCAATTAGTGAATTTGCACTGCTTTTGTTTGGTTGTAAAACATTTTAGCTTTACACAGGTGATAAATTTCTTAGAACAATATAAAAAAATGGGTGCATGTATATCATAATGTTCATATTTGTTTGTTTATCCGAATTTAGTTAGTGCTACCTTTTTGATGTCTCGTCTAATGTTGAGCTACTCTGGCTTTGGAAAATGACATGACATAGGATTTGGAGTCATCATTTTGGCACAATGTGTTTGTTGTATACTTTAAAAAGATGTATTGATAGAGTTGAGAGTTCATTTTGGCTAGACAATAACATGGGAAAGGGAGTTGAAATTCATCTATAGAAGGGTTATAGTTACTTGACTTATAGTAAAATAGGCACGGATACAAATACGAACACCATATAGACACATGTACAGACATGGGAGACATGGTTGTAAGAAAATAAGGATACACACATGGCAGGAATATGGTGAAATATATTTTTGTTGATTATGCTTATTGGAAATAGTAGTATTATATCTTCAAAAAACCAAACTAATGAAAAGGAACACTAATTCAATATAGGAAAATGCTTAATGGTTAATTGATTGACTATTGAAAAGAAAAACTCGCAATCACCAAATTGGTTGTAGAAAAGTACTGATTTGAGAAGAAGAAGAAGAAGGAGATAATGCTACTCTTTCAACAGGAAAGAAAAAGAAATGAAATAGAAGGCCTATGTGTGTGTGTGTGTGTGTGTGAGAGAGAGAGAGAGAGAGAGAGAGAGAGAGAGAGAGAGAGAGATTGTTAGTGTATCTAGAGGTCGATCTCTAGAAGGTTCTTTGACCCATTGTTTTTTAATTTAGCCAATGAATATTTTTTGGAAATTTCAAAAGCACAACAAATGTGTATAAAAAGCAAAAAGTGCCTTATAACGTATCTGGGTGTCGAACACGCAATCTAAGGCATGTCCTTGTATTTGGACAAAAATGGTAATAAACATTAGAGACTTCAGCAAGTTCGGTATGCGATGTGGTGGGAATATTCTTTCGTGTTAAGTGACTGACACAGGCAAACCTAGGCACGTGTGTGTTCTATGGATTTTTGAGACTCTAGACAAGTTTAGGATGAAATTCACCTCAAGAAAATTATAAGTCACTTTGCTCCACACCATTTATGAGGCTTGGGTTGGGGCTTGTATATGGGATGATAATCTTATGCTTTCAGTTTTGGGTCAGGAATCAAAATCTTTGTTAGGTGCCCACTTCCGTTAGAATTCATTCATTAAGTTGTGACATTCTTGTAATTTTATTTGGAAGTTACATTTGATAAAAAATTGTAGTTACTTTTTGAAATTACAAATTCTTTTAGTGTAATCTTTCTAGCTCTATCATGAGCGTGTCCTTGTCCTCATGAGCACGACCAAAACGCACAAGTGTAAAGTGGACTACAGGCTATTTTTATTTTGGGGCAATGCTATAGATCTCACTAATTTTTTTCACCGTTTTATATAGCCAGATTGCAAGGAAGATATTATTGGCCTTCAAAAAATTTCACACGAAGATAAATAACGAATGTTAAGAGTTATTTTTATTTTCTTTAAGCTTGAGTTAAGTAAGGGTAGATTGGTCTTTAAGCTTGTAACCTATCTCCCATTATAGACCAATAAAATTATATGGTTTAGGGTTAATTTACGCCATAAACACTTTTCTCATTCATCTAACTAACATGGTGCTAGAGTTTAACAAAACTAATGAAAGGAAGGTTATGGAACCCAAACAAAAACATCAGATGTGAAACCATCAGTAGGTGACACAAGAAGGGTGGCAAGAAGTATGGCAACAAGACAAAATAGTAGAGACACCTGTCATGTGGTTAGAGGCACCTGAATCGATAACCCAAGGAGTAGGAGTAGCAAGACATTGTTGATCCTTCTAAGCAAACGTAGCAGTAGAAAACTGGAGCATTTGTGATGACTGCATGAAGACTAGATGATGATACTCCTCATCGGATTGGTAAACACACATGGTCCTAAGAAGAACTAGGGAGCTGGTGGCCATCATTCCAGAGGAGGAGTATCATCGTCTAGTCTCCACTCAGTCATCATAGATGTTCTCATCTTCTTTTGTTACTTTTGCTCAAAAAGGTCAACCGCTTGCCTGTCTTGCTACACGTACTTCTCGAGTTATTGTTCAACTAATCTGGGTCAGTCGAAATCCTAGCTCATGCAGTCTAATCGAGTTGCAACCCTAGTTTGTGGAATCTCGTCAAGTAGCAGCCTCACTTTATGCAATCTGATCGAGTCGTAGTCTCTGTTGAGCCTTGTTCTTGTGCAGTCGTAGCTTCTATTGATCGATCTACTATTGTTCATCAGTCCTCTTGTGCTCGGACTATCTAACAAAATGGAGTTACCAAACGCAAGTTGCGGCACTTGTTAGAGGTCACACAGGCTGTATTATTTCAAATGCAAGTGCCTAAATATTTCTGGAGTGATGATGTTCTTCTTGCTTTTTACCTTGTCAACTGGATGCCATCTACAGTCTTAGGGGGTTAGATACCTAATAGTGTCATTTTTTCTGATCGTTACTAGTTAAGGTATTTGGGTGCTTGTGTTATGTTCACACACTTGATCCAGGTCGGGACAAAATTGATCATCGGTCAATCAAATGCGTGATTCTGGGGTATCCTTGCACCAAATAAGGGTACAAGTGTTACTTCTCTATATTCATTGTTACTTTTTGTCTGTGCTAATGTCACATTTAACTGCATATTTCTTGTTATCGGGATAGAAAAGAAAGAGAGAAGTTTGTAGGATGATTCTATATCCTAACACAATAGCTTTATTTATCTAGAGTGCATAAGCTATAGGTTTCCTCACATAACCAATATGGGACTAAACTAACTACTTTATTCTAATATTTTAACATTCCCCCGCAAGCTGGAGAATAAATATCAATAAGTCCCAGCTTGTCACAAAGTAACTCCAATCGTGATTTGAACGACTTAGTAAACATGTCGGCTAACTGGGCATTGGTAGACACAAAAAGAGTAGCAATAACACCACCGGTATTTCGATGTGTTTAGTTCTCTCATAGAAAACTGGATTGGATGCTATGTGAATAGCAGCTCGATTATCACAGTACAGATTTACAGGCAACTGTACTGGAAACCTTATTTCCTTAAGAAATGGACGAATCCATACAATCTCACAAGTCATGTGAGCCATTGCTCTATACTCTGCCTCAGCACTCGACTGTGCAACTACTGTCTGCTTTTTATTTTTCCAATTAATAAGATTTCCATTGAGGAAGATGCAATATCCTATAGTAGATCTCCTGTCAGTCGGGTTTCCTGCCCAATTAGAGTTAGTGAAGGCCTTAACAGGCAAGTGTCCACTAGTACGATAAAACAGACCACGTTCCGGATGGACCTTGAGATACCTCACAATTTTTAGAACAACCTCCCAGTGTGGAAGACGAGGAGCAGACATAAATTGACTAACCAGGTTCACTGCAAAGGAAATATCCGGACGAGTAACAGTACTGATCAGGACTAGAAAGCTACTCCCCTTGATCAACGCACAATTTGACATTAGGATCCATAGGAGTCTCGATAGGTTTTGACCCTACTGCTCTTCGAGAATATCCAGCACATACTTTCTCTATGATAAGTTAATACCTTCCTTAGACTGTGCCACCTCAATACCCAAGAAATATCTCAATTTTCCCAAGTCTTAGTATGGAACTGGCGCTGTAGGAATAATTTTAGATCATCAATACTTTTCTTATTATCACCTGTAATAATAATGTTGTCTACATAGATGATTAACAATATTCTTCCTTGGTTAGATGCGAGAGAAAAGACAGAATGATCAGAATGACAGCGTTTCATACCAAACCAAAGGACAACATCACTGAACTTGCCAAACCAAGCCCTCGGAGATTGTTTTAGCCCATAGAGAGCTTTTCGATGGCGACATACTTGAGAGGACTCCCCCTGAGCAACAAACCCGGGTGGTTGCTCCATATAAACTTTTCGTCAAGGTCGCCATGTAAGAAGACATTGTTGACATCCAACTGGAAAAGGGGCCAGCTAAGATTGGCTGCAAGAGAGATAAGAAGACGAACCGAGCCGAGCTTGGCAACTGGGGAGAAAGTTTCGGCATAGTCGACACCATATGTCTGAGTATAGCCCTTGGCCACAAGACGAGTTTTATAGCGCTCAACAATTCTATTAGGATAAAACTTGACAGTGAACACCAAGCGACACCCAACAGTAGACTTTCTAGGTGAAAGAGATACCAATGTCCAAGTATAGTTGGTATGAAGAGCAGTCATCTCCTCCTTCATAACTATCCGACACTTAGAAATAGACAGAGTCTCCTGAACAGTGTTAGGAACAGAAATAGAGGAAATAGAACTAGAAAAGGCATGGAGAGATGGTGAAAAATGATCATAAGAAACAAATTGAGTATGAGGGTGAGAAGTAGTACAAGTGCGAATACCTTTATGGAGGGCAATGGGCAAGAAAGCGGGAGATGGAGGGGCCGGAGGAGGAGATAGCGGCGAAGGCGGATCTTGGGGCAGAAGAGAAGGGTCAATAGCGGGTGGAAGCGGAGCCGGAGAACTTTTGGGACGGCGATTATATATCTGTAAGGGTGGTGAAGAGGGTGAGGGGGGCAGAGGAAAGGGTTTGAAAAATGGGCAGGGGAATTGGCAGGTCCTTAGAAGAAGAAGGAGAACCTGAAAAATAGGGGATAGACTCATGGAAAGTGACATCAACACACACAAACTGACGTCGAAGGGTGGTTGAATAACATTTGTAACCTTTTTGAGTGCGGGAATAGCCCCAAAACACACACTTGGTGGATCGGGCATCAATTTTGTCGCAATCAAGATCCAGGACATGAACCCAAGGACATGTGCACCCAAAAATCCGAGGAGGAAGGGGGCGAGTAGAACATAGTAAAGTATATGGTATTTGGCCACCAAAGACAGGAGACATCATCCGATTAATAATGTAACCGGCAGTAAGGATGACATCACTATAATAAGGTTTGGGAACATGCATGTGCAACAAAAGAGTACGAGTGAGTTCAATATGTGGCCCAATTTGAGTTTAGCAACTCCATTTTGCTGTGGAGTCCGAGCGCAAGATTACTGATGTAAAATCCCATGTGCATCCAAAAACTGTGATAAAAATTGATGAAAATATTCACCAGCATTATTAGACCGAAACAAGCGAACAGGCACACCCAATTGTGTTTTTATTTCCTCATAAAATGATTTAAAAATAGAGTACAACTCAGACCGGTGTTGCATAAGATAAATATAAGTAGTACGAGAATAATCATCAACAAATATTACAAAATACTAAAAGTGAGAATTTGACGGGACCCGCATAAGGCCCCAAACATCTGAATGAACTAAATGAAAAGGACTCGACACACGATGCTCTTCTCGTGGGAGAAAGAAATACGATGATGCTTACTAAACTCACAAGCTTCACAGGGAAGCAACTTGACGCAACTACATGAGGGAACCAGCGGTTTAAGGGTGGAAATCGACATATGGCCTTGGTGACAGTGGTGTTGATAACATGAAACGGTGGATTGAAATGCAACAGAGGGAGATGGCTTGTCATCCAAAAAATAGTATAGGCCACCGCGTTCAACACCACCACCAATCTTCATATTCGTCCGGAGATCCTGAAAGATATAAAAATCAAGAAAAAAATTGACAGCAGTTTAAAGATTTGGTAATTTTATTCACAGACATAAGACTAAAAGGAAAGCGAGGAACATGTAAAATAAAGTTTAAACAAAGAGAAGAATTTAAGTAATAGAATCCAAACCAGAATAGGAGTAGTAGAGCCATCAGCTAAAGTGACACGAGAAGAGAAGAACATGTAAAACAAAGTCTAAACAAAGAGAAGAATTTAAGTAATAGAATCCAAACCAGAATAGGAGTAGTAGAGCCATCAGCTAAAGTGACACGAGAAGATGTCCTAGAGGGACGACAATCAAACAAGATAGTAGGAGCACCAGTCATATAATCAGAAGCCCCAGAGTCAATAATCCAAGGAGATTTGGAAGCAAGATAGGCAGAAGGTGGATCTTTTTGAGCAAGCGTAGCAGTGGGTGTCAGATGAGAAGTCTGAGTAGACTGATATTGCTGAAATTGTTGATACTCTTCCTCTGGAATAGTACCATTATCCTCAGAAACTGTGACCTGGTAAGTAGAAGGGCGACCATGGAGATTCCAACAATAGTCAATGCTATGATTATCAGCATTGCACCCAATGCAGAGGCACTTGCCCACGGCCTCGGCCACCTCCTCTAGGTGATCAACCTCCACGGCTAGAGTCGTGACCAAAACCTCGGCCCGAGTCACGGCTAAAATTACCACGGTTGAATCCTCCTCTGCTTGAATCATGACTGATACTACCATGGCTAACTCCCCCAGATGGCAAGCCACCACGAGTGTAACCATCACGGAAAACTGTAGTAACTAAAGCAGAGCGGTCAGAAGGTAACTGAGATCTAGAAGTGGAACCATTGTCAGAGATGGTGGTCTGACGTAAACGATTGATGACCTCACCAAGAGATGGTAAAGTCCGGTCTCCCAGAAGTTGTGAACGGACGGAATCATAGGTAGGAGACGAACTGGACAGAAAGCGAGCAACAAGCAGAGACTGTCGCTGTCGCTCTATAACCTGAATATTGGTAGAAATAGGCTCAGCGATCTTGATCTCCTCACAAAGACCACAAAATCGAGCATAATGAGATTTCAAAGTTTGTTCACCCATGGTCAGAGAGAAAAACGCTTGATGGAGATCATATGTTCGGTGAAGATTATTAACCCAGAATACATCTCATGAGTATGTTTCCATACGTGCTTGGCGGTAGGTAAAAACATCAAAGGACCACTAATATGAGATTCTATACTATTCCATAAGTTGGTACGAATGCGAGTATCCTCAGATTTTCAGGTCGGAAACAATGGACTGGTTTTGGCAGGAGGATCATCAGTAAGCCACCGTGAGATTGAATCGTCGTCAAAATATACCTCAATAGTTTTAGCCCAAAGAGTATAATTTTTATCGGTCAGAAGAATAGAGGTAATAGACTGCCTGTTATGAAAATGAAAAGAATTAGGAATAGTAGGAGTAGCATGGGAGGTAGTAGACTCAGATTCCCGTTCAGTCATTGGGTCAAAAGACAATGAATAAGCTACAAAGTAAAAGATCAACCAATAGATAAAAAATAATCAACGACGGCCTCAATCAAGCAACCAAATAGCGGAGGATAACAACATACCAATGGATTAGAATACGCAGATCCGATCAAATCAATAAAAAGACATACAGATTGCGATAATCAATCGCAGGGCGCAACGAACTAGAAGAATGGTGCGAGGATCGGATCGACCACTAATAGCGGGAGCAAACATATTTAGTCAAGTAGAGCACATATATCAACCAAGACAAGATGACAACAACAGCAAGACAGCAGTAGCAACGGTGGTAGGGACAACGAGGATGGCAGCCGCAACAGTAAAAGAGGGCTAGGCCAAAGAGCATCAGACTGCAGCAGCAGCAGTTGCACGGCAGTAGAGAGGGCAGCAGTGGTTTTGCTGGTGGTTGGCGGCAGCAGGAGGTTGCAGCAGATGGGGCGGCTGGTTATTAGGGTTGCAGAAGACGGTGGTTGGGCTATAGATTAGGGTTTATTTTTAGGTTTAGAGTTTTATCTAGGGTGAAATAAAATCGGGCTTTATTTTTAGGGTTAGGGTTTAATCTAGGGTGGAATTAGATTGTGCTCTGATACCATGTTATCGGGATAGAAAAGAAAGAGAGAAGTGTATAGGATGATTCTACACCCTAACGCAATAGCATTATTTATATAGAGTGCATAGACTAAAGGCTTCCTCACATAACCAATGTGGACTAAACTAACTACTTTATTCCAATATTCTAACATTTCTTATGATACTTCATCTTAGTGGGGAAACCAGAAAATGGAAAACAAAACAAGAGAATGTTTTCATTTTTTAGACGGTATATGTGGATGCTACATTGTCCATTTACTCGCAGATGTGACTCGTGCCATGTCAATTGCTTGAAAATTTTATTTTTTATTATTCTGAATTTGTTCCTCTTGAAGATTAGCAAAAGAAACACAGCCCTTGTGAACATTTGACAAAAGGAACATTAACTTTAGTTCCTTTTTCTAAACTAGATGAGAAAATGCAGCCTGTTGCTAGAAAGAACAAAAAGCTTGGGTGAAGTGTTTCTTAACAGACTCCTGAGTGTATTAGTAGAATAAAGAAGAAATGAGCTGTAGATCTCAAACCTGTCTCCTTGTGCATCATCAAAACTTTTCGTATGCATGTTAAGTATGAGAGAAGCTCAATTCGTCATGGGTCACTGCTACAATATATGTGATAAGAACTCTCTAAATTACAGAATTGCTTTGTCTTTTTTCTTCATATCTATTTCTTTGTACTTCGTCATTCTGTCAATATATTTATTCTACTTTGCAGATCAAGAAAAAAAAAAAAGAAGAGAACTCTCTAAATTCAAATTTTATTTTTTGTCTTAGTGTTGTCCTAGATTATGTTGGGTGGAGATCTAGTTTCCATATTCTTTTCCCAACAAGAACTCTGAGGTAATTACTTTGACAGGTCAAGGGACTATATCGAGGTGCGACATCTTCTTTCTTGGGTGTGGCCTTTGAAAGTTCGCTCCTCTTTGGAATTTATTCCCAAACAAAACAGTCACTGCAGGTTTGTTTAAAGGAAATACCTTCGCTGGTTAAATTTCACGTCAGCTGGAATGTCAAACCAGGATTTAGAATTTTTACCTTACATAGATCCATAAATATTTGCGGTAACATTCTCTCTCTCTCTCTCTCTCGTGTGTCTGTTGAAGGGGGGACTTGAAAGTGGTAAACCACAGCTCTCAGTAATAATTCCATCTGCAGCATTTGGTGGAGCGGTCATCAGCATTGTACTATGTTCGTCTGAGCTGGTGAAGGTATTTGAATCAGAGTGTATATGCAGTGAAATTCTATATCCCATATCATGCTTGTGACACTTTTTCTCCAGTGTAGGATGCAAGTTCAAGGGACTGACTCCTTGGTTCCTAAATCCAGTAGATACAATGGTCCTCTTGATTGTGCCCTTAAAACTGTTAGAACTGAAGGGGTAAAAACATTTCCAGTTACTATCAATTAGGTATTTTATGTGGTTTGAACTTGACAGACTTACCTTTGTGCAGGTTAGAGGCATTTTTCGAGGAGGGTTCACAACCTTATTAAGGGAATCTATTGGAAATGCTGTCTTCTTTAGCACTTACGAGCATGTCCGTTACTACATGCATTTTAAGATGAAAGATGCTTCTCCCAACCAGAGCAACGTGATTGATGTAGGAGTTGGGATCATGAGTGGTGGTCTCAGTGGTATAGCAGTAAGTTGTTTCTTTTTCGAAAAAAAAGAAAAAATCTTTTTGAAGAACCTGAAATAGCAGGGAGAGCTTTGATAGGCAATTATGTATCTGATTGGAGGACTGCTATTTGCCTGCCTTAAAATGCTTCCCTCCCCTCTTTTGTCATACAAGTTGTTTAATTTTTTTGCGCGCGTCGAACTCTTTCTTTCCATAAATCCTATTTTCTTGAATTGCTGCCTCCAGTTTTGGTCTGCCGTTCTGCCTCTGGATGTAGCGAAAACTATAATCCAGACTTCCGCAGACAGAGGCTCCACCAGAAATCCGTTTCAGATTTTGAAATCGGTAAAGCTTCCTCCTTTCTCCTTTATTAAGTCTTTTGGCTTTGTAATGAATTTCCCAACCAATGAGTAGGGTGAAACGGAATACCTGAGAGGCTTATTGGCTCCTTTATGGCAGATACACGAGAGATCTGGACTCAAAGGATGCTATACAGGGTTAGGTCCAACTATTGTGAGGGCATTTCCTGCTAATGCAGCTGCAATTGTCACCTGGGAGCTTGCTGTGAAAATTTTGGGCATCAAGCGTGAGTAAAGAGGGTTCGGCACCCTGGAATTCAAGTGATTTGTTGTTGTTCTTCTTGGTGCGCATACATTGATGGCTGTTGACAAGAACCCGCAGAATTCTTTTGACATTGCCTGACTACAATATTACTAAATCTGAGACAAAGGCTTGGAATGATTCTTGTATGACAGACAGTTACCCTGGCTACCTCATTATCTAACAAGGACTCAAGGCCAGCAGCTGACCAATTTTGCAAACTTGTTCAGTTTTCTTCTTCTTCTGAATCTCTTGATTGTAGGTCCCCATTTTTTACCTGCTTTTCCCCAGTGTATGAGGACTGAAGAGCTGCCAATTTGTTTGGTTAATGACTTTGCTTATGATATGTTTTGAAAGTCCTGGGACAAAAAGAATTGTGTACTTGATCCACATCTCCAGCCCTTCTATTGCTGGACAAGTTTGTATCAGAGTGGTATAACTATAACCATTCTAATAATCACGAAGATACATCTTAGGATTGCCCAAGGGTTTGTTTCTTGAATTTTTTTTGTTGTTTGCTACGATTTCTTGCTAACTAGTAAATACATCATTTGGAAGAGGAGACCATCTTAGTGAGCATGTGGGTACTACTGGAGGTGGGTTTCTACAGACGCATCTTTTACTATACTTTTTCAACTTCTGTTCAAATCATTGTATTTGATCTTCTTTAAAAGGGCTCTATTTTCTCTTAATAGTCCCAACAGCTTAACAATGATAACAGTAATGCGTCCCATGCTGACTAGGAACCTATGTTATTTTATTTTATTTTTGGCTAGAATCACAGTTATGTTACTTGTAGACCTAGACCATGGTCCTCAGAGTTCACCAGATATGCTGCGCTGACATACAGTATTCCATAGATCTATTTCGTTTTGGTTCAGGGTAAATACATGGCTGGGGGTCAAGAAAGGCGCCTTAAGATCCTTCCTCCACATATACATACAGATGTATATATGTCACCTCAATTTCTAGTTGATATCCGTAACCTGATCGTGCCGTAAAGTAAAATCCTCTAGTGTCGTTGACTCGTTGCTGTTGATGGGAAACATTGTTGTTTGGGATGCGAATTAAGTAAGCGTACCCTTCCGACAGAACCAATCCTAAGTTTGAGTTAATCAACCTGCATCTATAGTCTTGGATATTTCTGCTGACATCGCTCTTTAGTTTATATTCTCAGCTGAAATGGACATTGTCTTCTGGCTACAAAATGAGCTTGTTGGTTGCACAAGCATACTTCATTACCACAAAGAGAGAGTCAAATTATAAGAAACTACCACTACACAAACATGCAGTTATACAGAGTGCTCTAAAATGATAATGTTTGCTGTTTCTTTTAGAAGATTACATGGAGACATCATTCTACGTTGAAATGCTGTACTTGTAACTAGTCTAGTTTTTTGGATATGACTTCAGTGCAGAAATCCTTTGTCTTTTGTCTGGCCTTATATGTAAACCAGGTGGCTCATTGGGTAATTGGAAGAAATTGATAACAGCTTGTGGTTTCATGTTTCAGCTTGCCAATAACATGCTGATGAGTATGAATGGAGAGGAAGAGGCACTAAATGCTTCAGTTACTTCCCTGTGGTTGTAGGACACAAACCTTGTGAAAAAGATATTGCATGCAGTAGGAGATGCCTAGCTATTACTCTTAGCATGAGGAAAACTCACGCTAAACTATTTGTATCACGTGGAAACAGAAAACCTGCCGGAGGCAGTGTACTTAAAGGCACAGTGCTTGGTGGTTTATTATGATTTATATTGACTTAACTCTCAGAAGATCCAAAGACCGATTGAAACAGTAGATCTCTGGTATCTCTCTCTCTCTCTCTACTTTTTCTGTTTTTAAGTACCTTGTTCTTGCATCTTGGTCGCCATAATTTCTCATATTGCTGGTGGTCTCCATGGCTCATTTATTTTACTTCTTGCCTTGCATAGTTTTTATTTGCAAAAAGCTGTGCAATTCGCATTCTATGTTCGCGATTCGTCTCATTCGTTTTTATTAATACTGTTCCTGCTTCATTCTTAGGTGACTAATTTTGCACATGGTTATGAATATGGAGGAAAGATGCACTGAAATCTGCTTTCTTGCTTGTTAGCAGTTAATATTGCCTAGAAATGTATAGTATTGCCAACTAATTAGCAGTTCGAAATTCATCAGTAATTTAATGGTGCAAATGTATAAGAGATGCCAAAAGTGAACTATCATTCAACAGAACCAAGCGCTTTAAGAACTATCATTCAACAGAACCAAGCGCTTTAACGTTTTAAGTGCAGTCATTTTGATTTTGTCTTGAGCATGTAGGAAGAAATAAGTTACTTTAAAGTATATCACTTATTCACTGGATGTGTTGAGAGTAATGGAAGCTCAGGAATGCCGACTTTTTATCTTTCTTTTGAAGAGAGATTACCAGCTTGTGTTGGGACACAAGAGATGTTGGCTGCTCTTTGAAGAGCTTGCATCATTTCAATGTGTTTAGTTTCTCCATCCAATTGGTGGTTCATTGAATGACTAATAACGGCTTAGAGGAGGAGGTTGATGTTACATATGCTGCATATGTGTGAACAAAGTATTACACAAAGGGGAAACTCATAGCAGCAGGCGCATAATTTTGCAAACAATTTGGGTCGAATTCTTAAGCTCCTTGTTTCTTTGTTTCATGATATTAACCTCAGATTCAACCTTGAGACAAAGTAACAATGAGAATGATTACTCACAGACACTGCTGCAGGAGGACTGAACAAGAATAACTACCTAAACCTGCATCTTGAAAAGCCACCAGACATGGTATAAATTGATACCTTCAATAACATACCAACAGAAAGCAGCACAGAAATCGCTGGTCATAACAATATTACGTTATTGTTTCAACAGAAGCAATAGTGAAATACATATGATTAAAGTGCAGCAATTGTTATCCAAAGTAACCGAGGATTGACAGAAGATAGAGAGCATGCATAATTAGAGATTAAGCATTTCTTGGTAAGTGACATCCAAGAATGACAGAAGAGAGAGAGCATGCTGGTAAGTTGCAAACATAAGAGGCATTTGCGAGTGATATATCCGTAGCTGACATTAGTCCACCAAACCATTTAAGCAGAACCCGCTGATCCTTCTCCAGGAGTGTCGTATGAGCTTTTGCGGCGACGCTCATTATGTCCAGCCAAACGCCTCCGACAACTCCTTTTAGTTTCATCAAACTCTGATAGCTCGTGGAACCTGCGACCGTTGCAATATAAACCCGAATTTTATTAACAATAATGGTCATAATGGACTACCGGGAGATGGGATTTATTTCATTTTTACGTTCCTCTGATTTCATTATGTTTAGCTTCTGTTTGAATTATCAGTGGTGGAAAATCTGTGGACCTAGTTCAAATCGTTGATCCATCGAACTAGAAAACACAACTTTACTTTCTATTTACAGGACACAGACTATAGTTAAAGAAACAACTATTGAAAAGGGAATGAACCTTTCTTCTTTCACTAAGATGGAAGTATGGAAATTTTGAATACACTCAAGCTCTGACTGAACTTGCCCTTGTGATAATTATGAAGAAACCAACTTAAGAACCACCAGAAAGGTATCTAGGAAGTTAAATTCTTAGGAATCCATAGCAAGGTGGGTATAGAATTACTTTGATGTCATCCATATTGATTTGTTTCCGTCTCTCTTTGGAATTTGGCTTTTCAAATATCAACTAAAGAATGTTCCGCCTTGACAGAGTAGGTAATGTTTGAGTCACCTCCATAATCACAAATTGCATGTCATACACTCTTCAGTAAATTCAAGTGCAACCACGCAATTGAAGCGCTAAAAATCATACTTAAAATTTACAGTAAATACAAATAAAAGACTTTCCATGAGTAGCCTTACCAAAGGCCTCAATATGATTATGTCGACAAAGTCCAGGGAAATGTCAATGTCTTGTAATTTTGTCTCAAGTAGATTAGACTTTTGAGATGTAAACGTAAACGCTAGCAACATGCATGTATTATTAACCCAAGCATGAATATTAAGATTTAAGAATGTTATGATTGCATTCAATCTCATTTCCTAGATTAACTTTAGTTTCTGTGAATCATACATGCTTTCAGTGATCAGTCTCGTTTCCTTAGTGTATATTTCCATGAATTACATATGCTTCATGATTGCATACTCTACGAGAGTGTTTGTTTTCGACATTTCATCAATAGATTGAGTTTGATTGGAATCTCTTCATTTCAGAATTAGTTCAACCTGAAACATCCATTTGGCTACCAATATACACCAAGAATTTTACTCAAAAAAAAAAAAACAAAAGGACACAAAAAATAGAAATACTAGGGTTTCCCAACCTGCTGCATTGCTGACAGAAACGCTGCTGTAGTCCAGCAACAAGAACAACAGGAACCTTAGCATGAAATTCGCAGACCTTGTGTCTGCGGTGGTATGGTTTGGCATCAGTCATGTCTGTGCTACAATTATCCACTTGACAGGAAGGTTGCGTTGACCCTCCGCTAGACCCTTTTCTTCCCAACGCCTTCTTCTTCTTGTTGTCATCATCCCCAGACCCTAACCCTAGAACATCTTCATCTTCCTCTTCGTCCTCCTCTTCCCCCACCAGTCCTCCCTTCATCTTATCTTCCATGCCCCTCTTTCCTCCAGCTTTACTTGCTTCCATCATAGGTAAAAGAAGGAAAGTGAGGAAAGAACAGTAGTTGTTGAAGAATAGTGAAACTTGGAGAGAGTGGTGAAATAGTGAACAAGAGTTTGTGAGGACCACAATCTCCATTATTAGTCCTTCAATGTAAAAAGGGAATAATGAAGAGTAAGAAGCTAAGTTAAAGATGATCTCAAAGATTCTAGTTTAATTGACTTGTTTAGTTTCTTTTACTTTTCGCATGATCGTTACTGAGTATATTCCACAACTAACACAGCTGCATACAGAAACTAGTAAAAATAGGTTTTTTATTTACCATCTACCTGAACTTTTTAAAAACTTCTCTTATTGCAGTCACAAAGTCACCCGGAACCCGCTTCGAACTTCATTAGTGCCATCTAAGTTCGATTGATGCTTTGTTTGTGCCGATTTTTACTATCATAAGTCATTCAACTCACATTGATCCAAGGTTTTTTTGGTTGATGCATTATGTACCATACATAATGGGTTTGTGGACCTCCGATACCATTACTTGGCAAACCTGTCTGATATTGACCAATAAAGTGTTGTATCACTACTACAGATTCATATCGCTATACCACAACTGAGAGCTCTGCCTTAGTTCGACTGTACTGAAGCTACTTGAGACTCTACGTTTCGTGTTTTGTTGTTATGCTTTACTCTGAAACGATATTTATTTTGATAGTTTATTTTTATTTTTCATTGCATGTTTAGCAAATTGTTGTTACCAGTAAAAAGGTGATTGTTAAAGATTAGGTATTCAACTACCTGAGTACCAAGTTTTCATGGATCCTAGTGTAGCCCTCTGTGTACATACGTTTGTATAATGAATACATTGGTTGGTAGTCCTTTTCATGAGAGTGATGTTTCTTGTATTTTTAGGTGCATTATTAAAAATGCAAGGATAAAGCCTGGATGGTCCAGTGGCTAGATCAATTTGGCCATTCATGAATTGACACATGTTGTACCATTGCCTACTTTTTTTGTGTCCTTGCACATCATTCTTCCTCCTCTTTCCTATTTATTTTCACACTGCATTTAGTCTAGCCAATTACTTTGCAGCAAAGTGGCCACCTACTTTATGTGTGACACATTCATCATCATGTTTGGTCCCCCCCTGTAATATTTGTTTATTATGCTTCAGGATATCTGGATTTGTTTACGCTGATCTCGAGTAATTTTTAGAAGGGCAATTTAGGACGGTATTTAAAGAAGGGACAAATCTCTATATAAACTGGCCTTTTTTCGCTAAACTGGCCTTTGTTAATGGCTTATAACAATTCTTTCTCTAGTGCATTTGAGACCAAAATGAAACCAAAGAAAGGAAAAAGGAAAAAAATGCAGCTCTCTCTCTCTCTCTCTACACAAACACACACACACACACACACACACACACACACACACACATGTACACATATATGTATGTATGTATACACGTGTGTACGCTCGCTCATCTGCGTGCGGGTGCGCGCAAGTGTGTATAAACCATATGTATGTGTGTGTGTGTGATCTTCCATGTGGTAAACTAGGAATTATCATTGGGAGTATATGGATATTGTGATCGATTGAAATAGATATTTCTTTTTCAGCTCAAACAAATTCAAAGTCTACACGGTTTCTGTTTATAGCGAGGTGGGGGAGTATTAGGAATGCAAACTTTATTCCTGTTTGTAAATTGAGGAGTTTCATTTCTGTTTCAAACTTTAGCTGCAATGTTGGAGGCAATGAACACTTGCTAATGCATATCGGCATAGGTTATGACCGCTTTTCAGCTACTAACGGAAGAAAGGAAAACGTTAATTCTATTTAGCTAACTGTCCAGAATGCATTTAGACTAACAGCTTTTCTTATTCTCTTTTCATCCTTTTTCACTTAAATCAGTTTGTTGGAGACACTATTATGTGAATTTGCATACTGGAGATTTTGCAGGCAATATCTATGAAACATATATATATATTCTGGACCAGATGAGATGCCCATGTTCTTTAAAGTGTGGATAATACCACTCCAACTTGTGTTTGTAGAATCTCATTCCTTGTGTTCCCTTTGTCGGATAGGTCCATATCTCGTATAAATTCTTGACAGTGCTGTTGGGGTACAGTCACTTGGGGCGCCAGCACCCCCCACCATTACACAATCTTGTCCAGGTAAATGTGCGGTGATGGAAATTGTTGTGGCACTAGGTTTGTGGTGTTTAAGATCACCTAATAATTTTTCCACGTGTGGTCCCAGAGAGGTAATGAGTCCCTATTAGACACGAAATATGCATAACAATGTTGCAGATGGACCAGTGCTGTCAACTTTCATTTGCTCTGATCTCTGAAGTTCTGAAATGGGCCATAGTTTGGCCTTAAGAGGCAATAGGCTTTAAGGCCCAATTCTGCATTTAATATTGGCCAACCGTAACCTAGTTTTTAAGATCTGCAGATCTATGCAGACTATAGTTTTGATCAGTTAAAGATATTTTTTATTTGTGGGTGTTTACCAGTAAGAACCTTGTCCTAGTTCTCAACAGGGACAGGATCCTCTCCAGGAGCGTCTTATGGGCCCTTCCAGGGTCGCTTCAATATTAAGACTTTATTTTTACAGAAATATTAACTACGATAAAATTGATTTTCATCAAAATCGATGTGTTTTCAAAACACATTTATGTGAATAAAATAGAGTTTGGATACAGTAATTCCAATCTTTATATGTTTCTTTATATTTTTCAAATGAAGATGTTTCAAGAATGTATCAATCGTCTTCAATGAACACGATTTATGACGTTGATATTCTCGATAGCCCTAAAAAGTGAAGGCTTCCTATCATTAGAATAGGCCTAGGAAGGGCCTACAAAAGGCCTCGGAAGGGTCTAAAAAAGCCAAATTGGATAGTCTAGTCCCTAAAAGGGACCGGAAAGAAGCCGAATCCTTTTCAATATGAGAAAGTGGGTGCGCATAAATAATGAAGTTGTGTTCGAAATTGTTTGGAACACGTAGAGTTTACAAAATAACGAAGATCATACTAAAATGTGTTTATATGATATTTCTCTTTCAATATTCCTCAAACAGTCTCGTGCATAAAAGTCCATACTTCTATGCACGTCCCCCGGTCCGTGGATTTCTCTATTGTTACCCTGTAGGTCATAGTAACAGAGTGTGAAATTTATAGAGTAAAATCCCTGGTAAAATTTCATGTGATTTTGGTTTTGTCAAATTGTAAATTCACAGTGACAAATTCACATGGAAAAATCAAACATTCGTTGAACTAGTAATCTTATTTGATAGATTTTGCCGATTAGAGTAAAACATATAAATTCTCGTTAGGAGATCATAAAAAAAAGAGCTTATATGTGTTTTGAATTTTGTAATTCAATAACATGTAGACAATATCTTATGGGAACTTTTGGGAGCATTAGGAACATCTCCAACCCACACTTTGCAAATCAAGCTCTCAGCCCTTATGAACCCATGCATGGATCTGAAGCAAAACTCAAGGCATAGACGAGCTCATGAACATCCATGAATCTGCTGTCCTCTCCTTCTTGCCCAGAACTTGAATCGATCCCCTTCTCCATCTCCCCTATCTCCCTCATGAACACATCTATGGTAGGCCGTGGGTCTCCGGTCCACGATCGCTCTCCACCCATCTATGTTGGATTGAGTTAGGCCTAGTAATACTTTTATCAATGTTCGGCCAAGGGGGCTCAGATGGCCCTAATGAGGTTCGGTTAGTGCCAAAGCACAATGGGTCAGGCAGAACCGAACACTCACGTGGTCAGCACTCGCCTCCAAGGGAATATCCCTTCAAGTCTTGACCTACGGCCATGGTGCCGAAGCCTCAACACTTCGCACGGCCATGTGGAGACGTATTTCCCACGTTGCGGATAGTTCCATGGATGGATGTGGAGGAGGTAGTTACTGGACATGCAGACTTGCCCGCTCGATCCGCACGAACGTGGAGCACATGGCAAGAGCACCGTGATTCCCAGATCATGACTCTGCATTTTTGGCCGGAGCCTCAGGCAGGCTGTTGAGTTCATACTATAAATACTCTAAGGACACTCTTACTTCAGGTACACACGCTCACACTAATTCTGACACAATCAATTAGATGCTTTTGCTCCTTACTAAAAGTCAACTTGATCGGCGGAGTGCCCGCCGGAGACCTAAAACTCTTGTTGGCACTAACTTAGTATTAAATATTTTAAAGATCCAGCGAAAAATTCACAAAGTACACTCGAAAAGTTAAACTCGAATTCTAGACTCCACAACATCCATGAATCTACTTTGCTCCAAGGCATGCTGACATGAGTATATAATTAACATAGGACAAGTGAGCAAAGCTAAACATTTATATATCACATTTTTCTCAACTTAAACAGGGGTAAAATAGTAAAAATACATAACAAAACAAATACTAATAAGACTTCCACATTTTTACCAGGGGAGATTCGCACGAGGTTTATTTGAAAAGATTAGGGCCGGCCCAGCACTGCTTAAAACCCCTGTAATCTTACTTCCATTGGGCAACTCAATTTGTTTAGGCCCACAAATGATGGTAAGGATTATTGCAAGTGCATGTTCTATTGGTCTCAAAAAGTTGGTAACACATATGGCTTAATTGTCTGATAGGTTAAAATAAAATCATTTGAATTTGACCCTTGTAGTGGTCGGTTATTATATATCACTAAATATGACTATGGGGGGGTCCAACCAAGCATCATGAATCATGATTGTTGTCTCAGATCTATCTAATTAAGATTACGCCTAATCAACAGGGTTTTGCACTTATCCATTCATGGATCTCTTAATAATTAGTTTCTTAGGCTTCATTTTATTAACAATTTTTATAGGAATTGATAAAAGATCACGGAAAAGAAAATGAAACAACTAACTTACGATTAACCCATTTGGAATGGACATGGAAGGGCCAAAATTATTTTCCATTGGAGATCGAAATGGGAACAGAAAGTAATTATATATTTGAGAACGGGGACAAAATGAGTGAAATCCGCTTGATGTGAATCCTGCTAATTCAGTATTGTTAACACAACTATGGTTATATATACGTATATTTGTTCGTATTTGTGAATAGATTCTATTCCCTGTGGGTGCCATATATAGTATACTCTTGTTCATACTTTATCTTGCTGTCAAGTTACTTTTAGAAGCATAATGAATATTATTGAGTCAATGATTCAACAAAAAATAATGGGACAGAATGATTAAACTTGCAGAATTCAAACAGTAGGAAAAGATAACGTTGTTGTGATAGAAAAAGGTAAATTGTTCAACCAAAAGACCAATGGAATGTTAGAGGCAACTAATTGAACAAAATCAGATACAACAAGTACAACTATTGCAACAATACAATTTGTTTTCATGGAAAAAGACAACACATTAATACATCATATATATACACAAACAACATGTGTGTGTGTGTATATATTAAACTTAATATATGATGAAAAAGTTCAAACCTAATGATGGGTTGTGACATATTCAACCACTAGAGTTTTGGACTAGGTTGGAATTTGGTTTCATGCACTTGCTACAGTACTTGCACCAATACTTTGTAAACCTAATTTAAGAAGTTTAATTCATTTTTTTTTAATTACAAACAAAATCAAGACACAATTAATTTTATGAACTAATAGGTACTGTGCGAGGCATCGATACGAAGGGGATGTGGAGTACTTCTCGCAGTGCAGTAATCTATTACGGATTGGAGCGTGCTTTGTTAAGACCTTTCAAAATATTATTATTATGATCTGAACTTTATTTTATAGAGCTCACCAAGTCCTTATTGGTGCCAAACCAAGTTGATTGGATATAGAAATGATCAAACAACATATATTTTTCAAGAATAGATGATTAGTATGACTCGAAAAATAAAACTAAGAGAGAAATCTCACTGCATTATGAGGTTATATAAATGTTAGACTATAACTTTATTTTTTTTCCAAATAAAATTCTTAATGAGCTTTATAAAATGAGCAATTTGTTGAGTTAGTGGGTACATTTTTTGGGATAGTGTAAGGTGTTTTTAAAGTAAAATAGTTATGCATATAATTTTTTTATGAATTCATAAAATAATTGAGATCTTTAAACTAGTGCTATACGTAAAATATATACTTTAGTTTTATTAAATGCAAAAATAAGACAACTATTTATAATGAAACATAATGAGTTCGGATTTGTAATAACCCAGTATTTTAAATTAATTTTTAATTAATAATAATGAATTTTCTGTTAATAGTTTCAATTCTTAGATTTGTGCTTTAGAATTTTGGAGCTCGTTATAGGCCACTCGAGTGACCTTTGTTTTTGGGCACCGCTCGAGCGAGCTCAAGGCCGCTTGAGCTACCTATTCGAATTTCTGATCGGAAAGATCGCAGTTGAAAGTCATTAATGGAGGAGAACATTTTGGAATACGATTTAATCTAGGTTTTATTACACGTTTATGGGGTGGATATCCCTACTTCAACATAATAAATCTGTCGTTTTTCATTTACGAAATCATATTGAGAGAATCAAAAAGTTTTAGATAGTGAAAGAGAGTTGGTGTTCTTGATGAGGTTAGCTTGAAGGAGGTTCTGTTGGTCTATGAATCCACAATCCAAAGTTCATTTGTTGCTAGATCGTCAGGATTAAGGTAGGAAAATCGCTTCCAACCTAAGAGGTCGGATTAGAATAGGTTTGCAAGTGGATTTCCATAGATATGCATGTTAGGGTTTTCTGTTTTTCATCATTAAAAGCATGAAACTAGTCTCTGTTATAGTTTGATTTATGAAATTGATAGAGGGATAATGATCTAAGTTCTATGATGTTCTATTTATATCTTTAATTTCTACTTTGAACCAGTATCGTACATTAGGGTTTCGGGCATGAGATTTTTATCCAAAGATCTAGAACTCAAATATGTTGGAACAGATAGCTCGCTCGAGTGAGCTACAGATTGTTGTTCGGGCTTTTTGGACAGTAGAACCAGATCTTAACCACCACTGTTATGCATGAACACATTGCACAAGTATCCAAGATCATGTTATGTATGTCCATTGGTCCCTGCGGGATCTCGTGTGAGCGGTTGACCAACTTTGACCATGAATTGTGTGTTATTAATGGTGTTGCGGTTATGTTTATGAAATTTGGTAGTTAAAGTTGCGTGAACTATAAGGTGGTAATAATAAGGGAGTTTGGGTTTAGCCGTTGCCCTAACCAATATTGTAAATGAAGGTGATGATATGTCGTTGTTCAGATAAATTAATGAGGCGTTGTGCCAACTATTGAACGTAGATAAGTCGTCGTGCCACACACTGTAGTTAGTAAACTATATCGTGTTTTTGGTGAATTATGTGAAAACCTAGAATCTATGTTAGGGATACCAGTCTGAATGTCACCGTAACATGAAAGTGGAGGGTGTTAGGTGAACATTATAAGTAGTGGAATATGTAGAGAACAAGTAGGTTTGTTAAATAAAAAAGTGGATAACTGGTGTCCATCGAGCCTGGTGTTATTTGCCTGTCGTGTTTAGTGATGATGTTTTGGGCATCATTTCAAGTTTGTGTTCCATGTGGGTTTGAGTCCCACCAGATGTTGTCCCGTTTATTGATAAAAGACCTCAACTAGGAGATAAGTGTATTCGGTTGGAGGTGACATTGGGGTACATCTGTGTTGATAGCTCCAGAACCCCAAGAGAGTGACGGCCTTGTTTTGGACGAACTTGAGCCAGTAACGGGGAAGTAGTTAAGGTTCGTTGGTACCTGACTTGGCGAAACTACGTATTCGGTCGGGTTTAATTAGAGTGAAGTATGTGTTGACTCGAGTAGACAATAGAAGATCTCTTCCTTGCCTAAGTAAGGACTTATTAATATCAACCGAGTACCTTATTCTAGATAGGCGGGTAAGAAAGAATATCGTTGGAAAAGAGTATTCTTAAAAACATAAAAGAATGGAAGTATAATAAACCTGTCTGAATTTATTTATGCACTTTATCATTTTCATGACTAATATATGTCTTGCTGTAAATCTGTATCTCAGAAAAGGCAAAAGAGTTATGCAACAAGAGGACGAGACAATTAACCTTAAAAGTAGACAATCATATTTTCCTGAAAATCAAGCCGAGAAGAGGCATTATCCAGTTTGGTAAGAAAGAGAATTTGATGCCAAGATACATTGGATTGTTTGAACTTGTAGAGAGAATTAAAAAATTTGCTTGTCGGCTAGCACTGCCACCTCAGCTCAATCGGGTTCATATTGTTTTTCATGTGTCCATAGTGATGAAGTATATGACATTTTCGACTCATACCCTGAATTGGAAAGATGTCACATTGGATGAAAACATTGCATATGAAGAGAACCACGTACAAATTATGGATTATAGAAAAGAACTTAAGAGGCAAGATCATCGAGTTGGTCAAGGTTCTTTGACTTCATCAGAATCTGAAAGAGTCAACATGGGAGCAGGAAGATGTGATGAGAGCCAATCTCTCCAAACTATTTGTTACCAACAATTCTGTGTAATTTCGAGTACAAAATTTTTTAAGAGGTATAGGTTGTAATAATCCGCGGTTTTATTTAATTAAAAAACTTGATTTTTAATTTATTTAATAGAATTTCCAGTACTATTTATTTCTTTAGATTGTATAACGATTCAACGGATGAGATCCTGTGTGCATGTGTGGCTTTGTGGCATGAGTAACACCGAAACAATTCCTTGACTCTAGCGCTTTAACTTCCCTAGCCGTTGGGTTTTTTTTCCCAACCCATCAATGGCCTTTGATAGTGGTTTTGATGGTGATTCATGGCTAGCATTTATAGGGTTTGCCCTTTGATGGTCCTATTTCTTAAGAGGAGTCTCACCCATTGCAACTGTAAAAATCCTGTCACATTCCTTCTCTTTTCACACCATTCACCATTTCTACAACTAGAGAGAGATAGAGAGAGAGAGAGAGGGAAGGTTTTTTGTGTGAAGGACGGTTGAAATTTTGCCAGAGACGATGCCAATCACCATCGAAGTATGCTACGAGGTAGAAAATCTACCTTCAACTTTTAGATTAGATTTATTTGGACTTTATTTGCATTAATTTTAAGATGTGTAATGTCACTGTTCGTCAAACCCAGAACCAAATAGAATCATAATCTGATTGGTCTAGGTTTATGCGTGACAGGTTAAGGTGTCTTGTTAATTCTAGGTAGAAACTTATGTTGATCGATCAGGATCTTAGGGTGATCGGTCAATGGTCACTGACCGGCTAGGTTGACTCTCGTTCAATTTGGGTCTCATTCTCAATGAATCAAAACATCACACGGACCCCTTGTACACTCTACACATGCACACACTCAAACTATTATTATGTCTATAAGTCCCCGTTGAATTTTGTGATAGTAGGATTATCATATTTGACCATATTCTATGAGTTACTATATCTTGTTCAATTGTTAGATAGCGTTGATATGCCATTGAGCAATTAAATTGTATTATTGTTGAGATTTTGGATAATGTGAATATGTCCAATTTACAGTCGTTAGTTGCCCAATTTTCTGTAAAAATTGTAAATTCTTGAGAAAAATTTACAATATACGTTAGGGATACTGGTTCGAATGACACTTGGACGAGACGATAGCGAGTATTGAGTGTGCATTATAATTAAGTTCATGAATAGTGACAAGTCGGTGAACATAAAGAATTGTGAATTGGTTCGGGTGGTCCCACCATGGCAATTTGGTTGTTGGGGGTTGACTCATTTGTTTATGTATTAAAATGACCTCATCTAGGAGTAATTGAAGACGGCTGAGGGTGACTTTGAGGATATCTGCGAAGGCAGCTACAAATTTTGAAGGAGTGATGATCAATGTCTTGGGTGTCCTTGAATTGAAAGTGAAAGCAATGTCTGACTTTTATTAGTTGAAAGGGTTTTCCCTATAGCTACTATACAATACTTATTTGAAAAAGAAGAACTTCATTGACTCCAAACGGAATTCGTTGGTACCAGACCTGGTGACGCCATGTTCGTTAAGATCTAGGTATGGTTGAGGTAGTTATTGACCTAAGTGGACAATAGAATATCCCTTTCTTGCAGGGTTACCGGTAATCTAGTCAGATACATCACCTCAGACTATGAGCTCAAGTTATGTAAGGATTGGTCAATATCAACTAAGGGCTTTATGGTAGAGTCGATGGGTAAGACATGGATTTTCAAGGTCGTAAATCCTAAGAACATAAATACAAGAATCATAACAAACTTGCGTGTTTATATATATATATATATGTGTGTGTGTGTGTGTGTGTGTGTGTGTGGAAAAGACTCCGTAGACCAACACTATTTGAACCAATACTTTACCAATTAGAATACGCCTCGGATGTGAGTCAATCCAAAGGTTGAGATTAAAAGTCTCGAAACCCTATTAAAATACCCTAAATCCCCAACTTCCCCAACACTCTCCCCTCTCTCTTGACAAGATCCTTGGCAGTAGCAGCTCCCGTCGTCGCCTGTCATCGTCCCCACTGTTTACACCAATATGATCTCCATTGAAGGATTTATCTCATGAAAAATTATTCTACTGCATAAAGTACTGGAAGTTCTATAATCTTAAAACCAATAGTAGACCAACCATAATAGCCTTTGGATTGACTTGAATACAAGGGCCTAGATTAAAACCCCTAATTCCCTTTTAAAACTCCCAAATTTCCCCCTACTCCTCTCTCTCTCTCTCTCTCTCTCTCTCTCTCTCTCTCTCTCTCTCTCTCTCTCTCTCTCTCGATTGATTATACCTGGCCCCATCGCCCATCGCCGACCGTCACAGATCGCTGGCTAGTCCCAGACCCTCGCAGATCGCCAGCCCATCCCAGAACGCCAGCCCCAACCCCATGCACTGCTGCCACCACCTTTCACCTCTGCCCCCGTCGCCATGTCGCCCTTCGCAGACCACCCACTTTAACATGTTTTTTTTTTTTTGTTATGGAAGAAGAATTGTGTATCAAGTATTATGAAATACTCAGAGAACTATACCTTAGTAGAGGGAATGCCCTCTTTTTATGGTTTTTGCCGTCATTGGAGCAAATGGTGCAATTTTTTGGACTTACATTAGTAATGGTCTCTAAAATTTTAGGTGCCTTCTGTATACCTTGTTTTTTTGGTGATATAGTTTTGAATTCCATATAGTCACTACAGAGCAATTGCACATAATGTGAGCATTACAGTTTTCCTTATCTGGGGTCGATGGCTGTGTTGCATTGCTGATTGTAGCTCTTGAATGAAGGCAACGGCAGGAGACGTTCGACGGGGGGTGGCGACGGGCGACGGTGGGAGGAGGGCGAGAGAGAGAGCTAAGGAGGAAAACTACTTATTCACAGAAGTTAGCTAGGGGTTGGGAGATGTTTCATTGATTTGGAGGTTTTAATCTCAACCCTTGGATTTGAGTGGATCTAAGGGCTATTTTAATTGGTAGACAATTTGTTGGAATGCATTGGTTCATAGATCAGTCTTTTCATACACACACACACACACACACACACATAGAGTAAGCTTCTAATAAGGGATCGCTTATTTTACTACAGGTGCGGATCTCTTATTTTCTTGTCAAATTTTGATGATTCGAATCGTTCAATGTGTTTAAAACATATTTTTAAGGGTTAACGCAAGAAATCAGCTCAAAATATTTCGTGATTCATGGATACTCGTTTATAATCGTGGCTAATCGTTATTCAAATTGAACTTATATTTAATTGATCACGGAGGAGACAATTAAGCAAAATAACAAACCTTCTACTTACAAAAAATAAATAAATAGAAGACTGTGTTTGTCAATTAATTTTGATTTACACTCCGGTTGAACTCAGATCTGAGTTGGAAATGGATTTACAGAAGTTACAGTGTAGTTCTTATTCCGGGATAATCAGATTCGATGGGAGAAATAATGATCCCGAGAGTTGGAATTATGAGGTGGGACTTAAATATAAGTTCAATTTGAATAATGATTACCCAATAATCTGTGAAAATTGTGAGAGGAGTAATGGGGTTTGTGGATATTCTGGAACTTATAATTTGTTTATATGTAATTGTGAGAGGAGAAATGAGGTCCACGCAGTCTTAGCATTAATTTCTAACCTAGCATTATTGCAACACTAATTATTTGGGTAGGTATAATTTTGAAAATTGTGATTTAGATTTATTTTTCTAATCCTAGCATTAATTCATATCTTAATATTATTGCACTTTTAATCTCAGCCATTGAAATTAATAGTCATGATATTGTGTTCAAAAATTTTTTTTTTTGTGCCTCTAGAACCGTTCCCCCATATATAAATATATTTATTCTGTTGTTTGCATCTTTGGATTTATTTTTTGGGTATATTTTTATATTGAGTTTTATCACTCATGGAGTAATTTCTCTACCCCTGATATTTTATGCCAGATAAATGAGAGCAGTTGGAAGTACCACCTGAACAGGAAGAGTCGGGCATTGCATATGGAGTTTTCAACGACACATGGTTGCCGTATCCATAGAAGGCTTGTTTCTTTATTTTGTTTAAAATTCACATGATGTAAACCCAGATAGAAATTTCAGAAATTTATTTTTCATTACTTAACTACCTTTTGTTATATGCAATTTTTCCTTTTATTTAATATTAATTATTAAACTAAATTTAAAAGGGTTTTACCTAACATACCAAGAAATCGAGACTTTACGTCTATTTAATTAGTGATCACCTTTTTATTTGTGCAAAAAGTTCACTTTGTTTGATTACGGTCACAAGAACAATAGACCATTGTGACCTCCTCTTCTTGTGTTTTTACTGAAGAACTCCAATTTTTAAAAAGTAATTTTGCAGCCATTTAATTTTTAAGATTATTATTTTTAATAACTCAGTGTGTTCAGAACAATTTACATTTACCTCGATTAATTTTTAGAAGAGCAATCTTACCATTCGCTAACAAAAACTTCAACTAAAATCAAAGGAAAATACTGTATGATCAATTTAGCCCATTAAAATTGATGTACATTGTTGAAGGTGTTCAAATCCCAAAACCCTTTGTTTTTGGCAGTGCAATTTGATGTACGTAAGAGATGAGTCTCCAACTTGTTATTAAATATACACATGGGGTGTGGAAAGAATAGCTCCATTCATAATATTCTTATTCTTAGGCACAAATATATAATGTTATGAATGTATAAACAATGTGAAAAATGATAAAAGACGACTCAGTGGAGACCCGTTGTTTTTGCATTAGAATATCAACCTCTAATTAAATAGGGGATTAAAAAGTCACAATTGTCTTTCCAATGGCAGAAAGTAAAAAACTTCTTCAGGAGCTAATTTTGTATTTAGACTATGATGGGAAATTAGTTAATTAGGTAGGGGTCATAACCAAATAAGTCCACCCTCGTAAAAAAGAAATGGGAAATGGGAGATCTTTGTCTGGACATTGTTTGTGGGGGTGCAGTATAGTCAGCCATTGATGGGTACAGTTTGGCTTGGATTTGATACTTTGGTCCCCCCACCTCCCAAGTCTCTCTCTCTCTCTCTCTCTCTCTCTCACTCTGTGTGTGTGTGTGGAGTGGTTGATGGGAGAGTGTTTCTTCTCCATCAGTTTATTTCAGAAGCAAACATCCCTATATAACGTGTTTGATGGGTGCCTTAATTTGGTGCTTGCCAAATTGTAGTTTTTGTCTAGTGATGGATAGAGATTGATTCAGGATTTCAATTCAAGCTTTGTTTATT
Organism: Arctostaphylos glauca; assembly: GCA_019985065.2. Lineage (NCBI taxonomy): Eukaryota > Viridiplantae > Streptophyta > Magnoliopsida > Ericales > Ericaceae > Arctostaphylos > Arctostaphylos glauca. The sequence continues at coordinate 14,217,437 of JAHSPW020000001.1, read as the reverse complement.
TCAATTTAAAACAATTTCTTATAAAATATTATAATAATTTTTTGTGTTTGATTGAAAAATATAGATAAAATATTATACTCGTGATATTGACGCAAGTCATTCTTACGGTATGCATTTCGATTTCTCCTTCTCACAGTAAAATAAGTAATAACTGGGTGGATAATTTCAAAATGCAAATTTTGAGAAAATTCATTCTTAAAAAATCTCCCGAACAAAATACTAAGGGGTTGTCCAAGTAGAGATTGAGATGAGCTGTAAATTCAGGCATTCTGAGGTCGAACATTGACAATCACAAACTTTGGAGTCATTAGAGATTTGTTCGGTCGTTAATTTTAGGGCCCTAAGAACTAGTCGACAATACATGAAGTATACCTCAAACTGATTGAATACTTCGGTTATTTAAAAAAAAAAAACTCTCTCAAAACAACCACATGAGAAAATTCACAATTATTTGGTGGCAATTAATATTGGCCCAAGGCCTGTGGAGGCCTAAAACAACATTTTTATTGGAGGCCTCTAATTCAAAATTGTACTTTAATTTTTAATATTTTATTTAAGTATTAAAATTTTAAGATTGTTACATTTTGAGATGTAACATTATTGATTAAGATTTTAAAATCAATCTACTTTAAATTTTTTTAATTAATAATGTGTCCAAACACTTAATTTTCCTTAAGGCACAGTCGTCCTCAAATTGGTTATAGTTCAGAACAATAATATATAATTTGGTACCCTAGTTGGGCTATGGTTACTGAAGTTTTTATTATTTTTTAATCTTTATTCAGTTTTTTTTTTTTTTGACATTTGTTAATTTTGCATGAATCTTTTTTAGATCATTAGTTCATATTGATCAAATAATCTAAAAAGTATAAAATTATGTTGAAAAGTAAGAAAAATTCATTAAAAAAAAAAAGAATCTCTTTCGGCTTATTTTCTTATTTGTTGAAAACTCTTATCAAGGAGAATCAATAATCTAAAAAAAAAAAAAACGTAAAATAAAAAAATACAATTTTATTTTCAAATAAACACGAAAAATAATGCTACAATGATCCAATAAATAGGACATTTCAAATAGGATGAAAGATTTACTACAGGGGTAAATAATAATAAAAGTTTTTATTTTTATTTTTTGGGTAATGAGTATATAATAGATATGAATATGTAAATATTATTTTTATAATTAATAATGATATTTTTATAATTAATAATTATATTTGGATAAATAGAAGAAAATATATAGAAAGAGACAAGATATGAATCGGAAGGTGAGATAGTTATTCCCCTATATGTAGATAAAATAGTATATCAAATATTATAATCGAGATCTAAAAATATAAACAAACTCTGAATATAACAACCTGAAAATAATAGCTGATGTGATCAATGTTATTAATCTCGTCTTGCCGGTACGTCCCTTCCTTTACTGGTGCCACTGTGACACCTCAGTCAAGCTGTGGTGTTAGCTGTGAGGCCGGCGTTCGGGAGATGGTGTCTTAGTGGACCTCTGGATGGGTGGTCAATGATCCCAGTTTGCTTGGTAAATATAAGTTCGGTGATATTTATAACAAATCATGAACCTTTCTTGTACAAGGTTTTTTAAAGCCGTGATGATGCCAAAGTTAAATAGAACTTCACAGTTAAGCGTGCTCATCTTAAAATAATCTAGGAATGAGTGACTTACTGAGAAGTTTATAAAGTTTGGATAACAAAAACGGATAATATTGTGAAAGGTGAGAGCGAATTGTTCAGTCACTCCTGCGCATCGTGCGGCACCTAAACGACGAATAAGTTTCCCAGTGGAGTGGTGGGAATGGTACTATAAGTGAGGGACTAATGGGGTAGAGGTTTGGGTTAGGTAGACTCCACCTCCACCTCTGATTTGAGTAGTGCCATTCCACCTCCCCATTTTCACATTATCATAATGCATGCATACAAATATATGGCAGCCCAATAACAGGTTTTTCTTTCTAATAATTACATCATCGTCTACATTAATTTTATGTTTTCATAAATTAATTCTCATAAATAATTAAAATTGGTGGTATCAAAAATTGATAAGATGACTTGCACTCGTGTTTGGACTTCTGCAATATAAATTCGGTGACTGAGCGTGGTTGTTTAGCTGATGATCCTCCGATGAACATAGTCATGATGTTAATTAGAGTACACGTGAATGTACTCACTGTATTTGTAGAAGCATATCATATGGCCAGTAGGTTGAAAAAGACCTAAACAGACTCGTGGTCATCGATAATACTGGGAAGAGTAGTTCACTAATTTTCTCAGGGATCTTGATCGGTTAGTGGCACCCATTCTAGGATTAATCGTGTAATAATAAGCTTCCCACATGAGGTCTTCTGGTTGGCGCCTAACAGCATGGTCCATCTGAGTGAAGTTATACCAAGCACTCCCAAGTGATCGGGATGAATATAATACCGATCAGGCATGCTATACTGATCAATCAAGCATGGATGATCAGTCATCATTTGTGTAGATGAGCTATTCTCTATTGGCCTAGTGTAACATTCAACCGCTGATTGATCTCATCAAAAACTGATTTTGAAAATAGAGAATTACGAAGTAATGTAATAAAGCTAATCAATTTTTTAATGTTTCTTTAAAAAATTGAGCTCTTCATACAAGATATATGAGACGAGAAGAATAAAGTACAAATTAAAAAAGATAATGAATGGTTTAAGGCAAAATATTCTCAAAAAAATCACATAATATTTTTTACAAGTTGTAGTTTAATTTGGGTTCTGCAGACATGTATATATAGGTAGGTAGTTAGCAGAAATAGTCATTGTTTATTGGAAAAAAGCAGCGTTGGCAGTAATATTATAGTCCTAGTAATTACCACAAAGGTAACGGTAATCGAAGAAGAGGGTAATAATGATGGGGATGAGAAAATCCCTTGGGAGTGTAACAAAATCCGTTTGTTCCCCTAACTGTTCTTCTTGTTTTTTTCCCCCTTCTTTCTCCTTTACCACTTAGCTGCCCACCACATGCGCTTCAAACTTCAAACCACATTTTCTCTCTCTCTGTCTTTCTCTCTCTCTCTCCCCCATTCATTATGTTTAGACATATTTTTAGGACTGACATAAAGAGCAATAGTAAACAGTTTCTTGTTTTTCTCTTTGTTTTCCCAAACCAAAGGAGGTTGTAAATAAAGATAAGGAAAAACAAGATTGCAGAGGAAAAGAGCGCTCGCGAATAAAGCGTGGTCGTAGCCTGCAGAGATATACTATGTGATGTATGTATATCACTCCCCACACATGCTCTCTCTTGTCCCTTTCTCTTGGAATTTTCGTTCCATATATATCGCAATTACACCAAATTACACTCACCTTCTCCTCAAGTTTTTGACAAAATATATACGATGATCTTTCTCACTTTTAAAACTATTGTCGACATTTTCCCCTGCTGTTTAATTCCGTTAAGTTGCTCATAATTACCAAGAGTACCCGTATCTTATACAACACTAACGCACTAAGATTACTGTTGATGCCATGACATGCGAAATTCGTTAAGATCATGACATGTGAATGAAAGAACGTGATATGAAACCAAACAGGGTACGTAATTATAAATAGCCTTGGGATGATACCTACAAGAGTTATATCCATATGGATATGTTTTGCCACTCATGAGCATGCCAGGGGTTAATTACCCTTATAGATATATATATCTTGTCACTCATGAAGCAGCTTAGAGGACATGAAATATGTGCCGATTACCAGAAATCAAGAAAAGAACGCTGACGTGCACAATAAAGTAGACACAATGCACATGAAGTTAAGGCAAAGACTTAAAAGAAAAAATGCATGATGTATGTGAGAGTTCATGCACCTATCATTGAGACATTTATTCGATGAAGAATTGTTATAAACATGCAGCGAAAGCTTTAGAGAAAAAAGTTCAGAACCGAAATAAAAATTTTCATCTTTATCACTAGTTGCTCAAGCGAGCTTGTTAAAATTCTAGAACACTACTCTATTTCTGAAGACTTTTTGTCAGAACCTAAAATTGGGTAATTCGCTTGAGCAAGCTTAGGCCACTCGAGTGACTTGTCCAAAAATTTAAAATTTTATAGAATGCTGACTGGTTATGTGGGACACTCTCCAGAACAGAAAACACACCTGATAGCATTTCACGCTACATAGGCATATACAACACTTGATTTATGTCCACGGATCTCTGCAGGATCTTGTATAAATCGATTGACCATGTTTAATTTTGTTTGATCATGTTGTTATACCATGTTGACAGAGTCGTGTAGTATGAATATTGTAACGTAACTTACATTTGCATGATCAGGATGTGTGTGGGAATTTGTTTCAGCCATCGTGCCATGATCTACTTGGGTTAGAGTTCCACCAGGCGTTGTCTCGTTTATTTTGATGGAAGCACGCCAACTGAGAGTTGATGGACACAGTTGGAGATGACTTGGGGCCGTCTGTGAGGCTTTGGACCTCATGGGGTGACGACCAGTGTTTTGGGCATGCTTGAGCCAGTAAATGATTAGATGCGACTAAGGTTCATTTGTACCTTACTTGGTGAAGACATATTTTTGGTTGAATCTAGCCAGGGTGAGGTGGTTATTCACCTGAGTACACAATAGAAGGTCACTGTCTTACCTGGTCAATATTCTAGTCAGGTACTTAACCTCATACCACAGTCCCTAGGTAGGTAAAGACTGATCAATATCAAATGAGTTCAACTAAGTTCCCTATGTCAATATTAGGTATAATGAGGGATTTTCACCTCATTACTACATAAATCGAGCTTAAATTTGCGTTTATATTTTATCATTTTGCAATCAAAGTGTCCGAGAGAGTTGTGAGGTGTTATTGAGTTTCAAATAGAAGAATAGCATTGTTCTTGGTGTTCTTGAGTGAGAAACAAACACTAGGCTAAAGTTCCATCGATTTCCATCAGATTCATTTCGGTTCCTTGTTGTTTTCATCAAATTGAAGTACGGTACTTTACCTCCATCCCATGGGGATTTAATTTACGTTTTCTAATTTCAATTTATGATTCAGAATGCATGATTTAGGGTTTAGTTCAAACTTCAATTTCAGGAAACAAAAAAGTTGCAAGATCTGAAAAGTGAAGAGTCGCTCGAGTAACCTTGTTAAAATTTCAAAACACGGTTATGTTTCAAAAGGCTTTTTGTTAATTAGAACCTAAAATTGGGTAGCTCACTTGAGTGAGCTTAGGCTACTCAAGCGACCTGTACAAATTCTGTAATTTTATCGAATGTTGATTGGTTATTTGGGACACTGTCCAAAATTGAAAACACACCTGATAGCATGTTCACGCTACACATGCATACACGACAATTGATTTATGTCCAGATGTCCCCACGGGATATCATGTGAATCGATTGACCACGTTAAATCTAATGTAATTTAGATTTGCATGATCAGGACGTGTGTTGGGAGTATTATTGGATATGTCGGGTATTACCGTCATGCTGCCTGAGGAGAGTGTGGATATTGCGATTGTTATGCTGCCAAATTGGTCATGACTTAGCCGTTGGGTTGTTCGAATGTTTGTAGATTTATTGAACTATTAATGATTAGAAAACATTGTGAGCATGATTGTATTTGGAGAACTGTTTTGGAAAAACAGGAAGGGTTCTGGTCGTAGCACAACTTATCCCTTGTCTGTCTGGCTACCGAAACCTGGTTTTTCTTTGCATCCATTCTGAGCTGAAGAACCTTCACACACAAACTCTCGGGGGCTTGATCTCCCTTCTCTAGATTGCGTTCGAACTGCTTGATACATTCACAGGTGGTCAGCCTCAGGATCCTTTCTGGTAATAGCAGATCCCCTGACCCGATTTCGTAGATCAAAGTTCATCTTGCTCTAGGGGTAGAAGGTTCTGTCAGGTCTTTATCGTTAAGCGCGGTTGTGCAAACTTCGTTCTTGAATGGGTATCCTGCCATCACACTGATATAAAATAGATTTTCGTCCCTAACGTAGTTGCCAATTGGGGATTTGCATAGATCTACCGATCTGATCTGATTCATCTCTGAGATCCGAGTTGCTCTGGTAGCTTGTGCATAGAACAACCAATTAGTACCACCCGATTGTTACCAATCAGAAGACGCTCTGAGTTTTAAGTTAGAACGCATGATACGAAAGTACAATAGTAATTATACATTAATTGATAGCGTGTCTGATTTTGCCTTGTGATCCCCTATTTGTAAGGCATCAAGTGCATTAATTTGGTAAGTGAACTGAATGAGATCCTTTCCCAATTCATGTACTACCAAATATGACTATTTTCTTGCAGCGTAAGGGCTTCTGAAGGAGGAATCTTCTCAAAGTCTTGTACTTTCTTATTTGGGCTTGCCTTCAATTCTAGAAGGTTCTAGCCACATGACCGGGTGGCGGGTTAGTTGCTCGGCATGCTGACGGCCCATGCGCTGAGCCCTCGGTCTTCGGTTGATCGTCTCTTCCAGTCGATAGTACGATGTGGCGATGGCTTACGGTACCGACACAACTCAACATATCCTGAGTCTGTCCCTGCCTTCAGTCCATCACTTCTTTGACGGGTTGGCCCATCAATTCAGCACACTACAACACATAACAACATAAGCTAATTTGATGAATTTTGTAGTGCTAGGCTGACAACTTATACAAAGCTTTGTCCTAATTTTTGTTAGGTTCCCGTAGTGGATAGTGTGATTAATTCTCAAGAGACTAGTCAAATTGTGATTAAGCTCATAAAGTAGCTAGACTGACCTCCCTCGAGGTTTCTATAAAATATACCCTGTGATATATGAAATTATTGGAACCTTTCTTGCTTTTGAAACTCTTAATCAGTTACTTTTTTTATTGTCAAAATCAATCGAACCCCGTTTGTCAAACTATTAAAACTTCAAGTTCAAAATGTTTTTTGACCAAACAAACTGGAACATAATTTCTATTGCGTTCAATTTTGCATATGTTGAATTTTTAAATTTTTTTTGAATGGTATAGAAAGTTACCACATAATAATTTCAAACTCAAAGGAGGTCAGAGTAATTTCTCAAACTAAGGTCAGTGTAACTTACTCTTAAAAAATGTTAAATATAATGATCAAGCTAATAGAAGTGACATGCATGTGCATTTAGGAATCACTTGCATTAAGCTTCCAATAATGATACAACTTGTGTCATAGGATGACAGCCCATCACAGACATACATTCTAAATCATAATCTACACATATAGTATAAAGTGGGATTTGCTGCAGAGAAGCACCATTTAATTTATTTATTTTCGGTGGTGGCAATAAAATAAACCATGATTATCGCTATATAATTTTACTAGTTGTAATAGTAGCTAGTAACAATACATAGAAAGTGAATTAAAGTGGGATTTGCTGTGTTTAGAATTGATTTGCATCGGGTATTGTGCTCTAGGGATTCCCACTTCCACCGAAAAATTATTCTATGTGTTTGTAATACCGTCACATGGTGCTGTAAAATCTTTATCGTCGTATAATATTATGTAAATCTCGTCAAAAGAAAAAGAAGTAGCAGTGCGACAACAACACTGGATAATTACTCATCTGCTCTGCCTGTAAATATATATCTGATAAAGGCAGGCATTTTAGGGCAGTGATGTTGGGGTTTGCAAATGTGATCATATTGTAGATTATTCTCTTTCTTGAACTCCACGAGATTCATCCGTAAGACTGTAACATGCTTTACTTTATCTTTCTGTCCTGTTCCAAGACTAAGGAATGTTTTTCAAATATTCTTGTTTCTATTTTAATATTCTTCCATCCAATTTAACAATGCTTAATTAATGCTAATTTTCATTATATATTTCTTTTTAAATTGTATTCGTAGAATCAAACCTCGAGTGTTGGTCTCATGGTTAAGATTCAAAATTTAAGAATTTATTTGTTTAAAATTTCACAAGTACTATTAACTCAGATGGGTCAGTGGAATCGGTCATCTAAAATTTAAAAACTCTTGACTTATCAATAAGAACTGCTATTATTGTAACCGAGAACTTGGGTCTAGTCTTTTGTTGAACTCGAGGGAGAAACTCTTCCCTTAGAAAAACCCACTATTACATCATTTAGGGATGAATTTCTGGATAAAAAATCAGCTTGTAGATCATTGTTTTTTTTTACTAGAAAAACAGGTTTGTTTCATTTTACAACAGACCCATCACGTGAAATCAAAATTAAACAACTTGACTAAATTTTCTTCACAGATTCACTGTCTGTCTGTCTCTGTTTGTTTCTCTCTCTCTCTCTCTCTATCTCTATCTATCGTCGAGAGTATTTGAACCCCAACAAGAAAGGCTCGCGTCGCCACCTGCTCTTTGTCCGCTTACTCCTTGTTTCAACGATTCCTTTTGAGAGAAGAAATGTTGGGTAACTGTGAGAAGAAGATGGTACTCATCTCTTCAACTACTAATGAATGGCCACAGGTTCATTCCCTCTCTCTCTCTCTCAATTATTAGACAAAACATGACCCCATCTTTGTTTCCTAGCTTTTGGAAGCGAATATCTTTGTTTTGTTACTTTGTAGTGTTATGCAAACAAAACTTTTACTATACAGACATTCTAAGTCTTTTTTTTTTTCAACCCAAACAAATCCAAATTTATGGTTCATACTTGTCACATCATTCTTTATGGGTTTTGTATATTTTTACGAATTATTTTCAAGACATACCAAATAAAAAACATTTCTTCATTCTTATAGGATCTTACTACAAAATCATGTCACCGAAGGTGAACCTTTCAATTTTTAAAGAAACTTGTGGAAATTGAGTTTTTTATTTATTAAAATGCTACACGACATTCTCCAGTAGAGTTTTCTGTATCAAGTTTGTTTACGATATCATTTTCAATTTTCTGAACCTAGAACGCCTCCTCTCTCTTTCTCTCTCTCTATCTTTCTCTCTCTCTCTTTGTGGTTGCAGAATCAGATAGATGCTGAGAAGGGCTTGATGGCTTCTAAGGTTATGGATAAACCAAATCAAGAACAAAACCAAAACCAACAAGCAGCCCTAAAGTGTCCAAGATGTGATTCCTCAAACACAAAATTCTGTTACTACAACAACTACAGCTTATCTCAACCTAGACATTTCTGCAAAGCTTGTAAGCGATACTGGACCAGAGGTGGAACCCTAAGAAATGTTCCAGTTGGTGGTGGGTGTAGAAAGAACAAGAGAGTTGTCAAGAGATCATCAGCATCAGCATCATCCAGCGATGCACATGCACCCACATCATCATCATCATCTCCTACTCCACCTTCGAACCCCAATCATCATCATCTCCTTCAACCCCACATCAACATACCTTCCAATCCATTGTTTTTCGGGTTACCCACTAACCCTTCTGAGCTCATGTCTCATCATCATCCATACCCTAACTTCAGCTCTAGGGCTTCAAATGTTGAATCAGTTTCTCATGGGTTTGATCTTCATTCCCAATTGAATGGTCTTGGACTAGGATTTGACCCAAATAAGCCTATCCAAGGTGTTAGTACTGCAAGTGGTACTTCTACAAATCCAGCACTTCTTTCAAGCTATTCCTTGTTTGGATCTTCAACTTATCCAACAATGGCTTCTTTGTTAGCTTCAAGCCTTCAGCAACAGATCAAATTTAAAGAAGAAGCAACTACAAATTTTCAAGGCTTAGTTCCCTATGAAGATCTGCAACAAATGACAAGGAATAATGGGGATGTGAAATCGGAGCAAGGTCAGAAAAGGTTTGATTGGAATATGAATATCCCTAATTTTCAGAATCAGATTGAACAGGTCAGCAGCCAAACAGATCCTTCACTATATTGGAATAATGCAACAAGCTTTGGCATTGGTGGTTCATGGCTTGATCCTTCACTTAATGGGTCTTCAGCCCCTTCTCTGATCTAGAAAAAATCCCAAATCCCATCAAATATTTTTCTTGATCATCTTCCTCTTCTTGGTCTTCAAATAGTTTTCATTTTACTAGTTAACTAGATTTCATCTGTTGGGGTTTCCGTTCTTTTTTTTTTTTTTTTTCCCAAGTAAAGTTTATGGTCTTAGTGGGAAGGGAATAACCAAAAAATACGAAAACATTTCGCCGGTGAGAGAGGAATTTGGATCGGAGTGATCATGTCAGCTGCAATTAAGGATTTTCAGCCTGTTATCTATTTTTGAGAATCTAAGGTTGAGAAAAAAAAATCTTTTGCTCTGAGAGGAACATCCGATCCTTCATTGTCTCAACATCCCTGGAATTTCATGATCAACTGAAGTGTTTTTCCTTGTGGAAAAACCCGGAAACCCGGGAGACGGCCCGGGGAGGGACACATTGGATCCATGGTACCGCAGCTTGCTTGCACTGTTGAAGATCCTCGTAGAAGAAAATAGTGCAATTCCATGATCTAGTGAGTTGGTCTCCTCTTTGTATTTATGTATTTACCTCATGATTATGTACTTCCGATTAAAGTTTTTCTCAGGCTTTGGAATTTTTTCTTTTTGGGCTAATTAAGGTGGTGGAGGTTTTGGGTATAGTGGTATAGAAGTGAGGGAGATTTGTTATTTTGATCAACTTGGGGATTTTAGTGTATTAATTATTTGGTTGGTCGATCGAAGCTTAACGTTGTGATTTTCTCATATTGCTATTGATACAGATCTATGCTTTTATTAATTGGGAAAGTTTGATTTATGGGTAGTCACTTTTGCTGCCTCGCTGAATGCACAAATGTACTCATTAAAGTTATCAAATTCGTACAGACAAATATATTATTTTTGTTATTGGTATGATACATAACGATATCTGTGTATTTTAACATATTATTTCAGATTTATCACTACAAAATAATATATTTATTTTAAATAATGTCATTCATCGCAAAGTTATATTAGACATAAAAAATTGAGCACTAGAATGGTTAAAATAATTAAAGATAATAAATTATAAAATTTAATTATTCTCAAGAGATAATATGCATACGAGAACATAGTCAGAATGAGCAATCGTAAAATTCTATTACATTTAAAAGGCTTAAAACATAATTATTGGTATTCAAAATATTTATTTTTATTAAGAATAACATTATATAGCTCATTTTGAGAGTTATTACGATAAAATTGAATTAGTTAAAAAAAATTTTAATGCTGAAATCCAAAAAAAACTCTAGTGCAACTTCAAATATCCAGTACAGACCAATACATCCGATGTTGCCCAATATTAGAGTAGTATGGTACATAATGATAATTGTTGTTTTGGGTCCCATGCGATACGTACTATAGTACACCCAATACTAGAGTAGTATGGTACATAATGATAATTGTTGTTTCCGGTCCCGTGCAATACGTACTATAGTACGTATCAATATGCCATGTTGCTCAGTTGTGTTTATAATTGTAAGTCATGATAGTACTGATCAAGATCAGCTCAAGCTTCAACAGTTGCAAGACAACATAGTATGCACCTAAAATTATTTAAGCAAAGTGCATCTGATTCTTAATATGCTAGTGTGTTGAGTCATAAGCATAGTTGTTTTTTGATAACTCAGAGTAATCAGGCCAGCTTATGCGCACCTCGATTAATTTTTGGCAGACGAATTCTATTGTTCGCTTGTAGATAATCATAAGCATAGTTGTTAATTTAATATATTAGTTTAGTTTTTATTAGTTAAACAGAAAGTGTAGCAGTATGTTAATAGAAGGGTAGTTTTGTTGATATTAAGGTTTTGAGTAGTTAGCTAGCAATGAGCTGGTATTACTGTCACCTATTTGAATTCATTTCAGTATATAGTCTATTTGAGAAGAAGAAGAGAAGACAATGAAAATATTCCAGTTCTTTTTAACATTTTCATGGTTCTCCGCAATTATTCATTTCTTCATGTTTGTTCTTGTTTTTTTATTATGTGATGATTTGTTCAATCAAATTCAAGAAATATCAATAATTTCTACATGCTATCAGAGCTCTAAAGACGAAAGTCACAAATTTAGTCTTGTTTATTAACATCTTCTTCCTCGAAGATGGTACTCAATTAGAATGAGAACAAAGATGGATTATTCTGCTTTGCTGACAATGCCTCATCCTCTAATTTTTCTCATATCAAATTTTCATTCTTTGGTAACTATAAAATTAGATTCATCAAACTATTTGATGTGAAAAGTGCAAATTCACAATGGTATAAAAGTAAACAGATATATATTTTGGTAACCTAGATGGAACAATACAATGTCCATATGAAAAAGCTGCAGATTCAATTAGAAATTTCATATTGAATTCTAAATTTGTGATGTGCAATCTCGTAGATGGATAGTTTCTTTCATGCCTAATAGCTTCCCTATCAGCAAATGCATTGTCGAATATATTAGGATTTGAACTTGCACACCTAGTATGGAAGCTACTTGAAACCAAGTACAATTCTATCACATGATCTCATGTTCATGATATCAAGTAGAAATTATACAATCTTTCCAAATTAAACAACTTAAATGGAGGATTATATTGATCCAATTAGAGGGTGTGCATAAAAGTTGATAGGAGCCAACTACATAGTAGATGATGATGACGACCTTGTATTCTTGCTTCACAAGGATTACCTGAAGAGTTTGGTCAGTTGAAGACTTCAATTAGAATAAGAGGTGATTCATAAAATTTGATGAACTAGTGAGTGTATTGAATGCAGAGATTAGGTTTTATCAAAGAAGAATCAATCATCAATTTGTGCGAAGTCTAGTCCAATTAGTGTTTTTGTAGCAGCAGTACCACAAAAATCAATTTCTAATACTAATACCACGCAACCATCACCACATGGAATGCTTCATTTGGCATTAGGGGAATTGAAGTGACAAATCAGACATTATCACAGGTTAATATTCAGTACTTTTCTCAACCCTATTTCAATGGAAATCCAAAATTTAAAAGATATAATAAAGGACGAGGAAATAGGTTTGGATATAGAGACAGAGTTGGTTGTCAAATATGTGGAAAGATCAACCATACGGCTGTAACTTGTCATCATAGGTTGAATCTTCACTATCAAAGTCTAGATCAATAAAAACAGAGAAGTTATGTACCTGTCAACATGCTGTATCAAACACAAAGACCTTTTGTTAATCCTCAAAGAAGAACTTCTATGCCAAGTCTTGGAACATCATCCTCACAATCTTTAGGCCCATTGCAATGACACATAAATATGCCAACATGGTCAAATGCAACATATTAGTTTTCAAATTCATATTCTTTTATCAACTCATTTTTCAGTTAACTTTCCTCCATCATTTTCAGACACAAATCCTCAAAATTGGTCTTTTTTTTTTGCCATGCCATCTTCATATATACATGCCATTTTCTTATCAATAACCATCATGGCGGAATCTTGTTCCTCCAAATGTTGTTGAGACTGACAATACATTACCTTACTCCTCATTACAACCAAATTGGATTCTTCACAGTGGTGCAACAAATCATGCCATGAATTTCAGAATCTCAATCAACAACGGGCTTGTGCAAATTCTGAAGGGATCTTGATAGGAATGGAACGTCAATTCTTGTTACTCATACTAGTAATGGATATCTTTCCAAATACAACACTTCATATACCTAATATCTCTCACAATGTGTTATCTGTTTACCAGTTAGCCAAGAATAATCATTGCAATATTATTTATAACTCTTATGGTTTTGCCATTCAGGACAAGGCAACAAATCAGATTTTGTTTCAGGGTCCATGAGTCAATGAGCTATAGCACATATAGAGCCCCCCTAGATATTTTCCGAACTCTTCTTCGAAAGCATTGCTCACTGACTCAACAGATCGTGGCATCACAAGTTGGGTCATCCAAATTTGTTTCTCTTTCAGTTCGTAATAAAACAAATGCTTTACCTATTTCCAAGCCTTTTTTGGTTGACTATTATAGTTGTAATCTTTACAAAAGTCATAAATTACCATTCTCCAATTCAATAAATGTTACATCTTTTAAATGAATGTTACATCTTTTACTTCATATGGATGTGTGGGGTCTACTCTTGTCAGTTTATTCAAAGAGCATAGGCATTACTTGGCGATTGTGAATGATTACACGAGATATCCATGGCTTTTTCCTTTACATTACAAGTCTAATGTCAAGACTTCAATGGCCAACTTCAAAGTTTATGTAGAAAAATCAATTTCACTATTTTGTAAAGAAAGTAAGGATTGACAATGGAAAAGAATTTATCATCCAAATTCTTAATCATCTTTATCTTGATGCTGATGTTGTTTATGAAACCACTTATCCTTATACATCAAAACAAAAGGGAGTGGTAGAAAGGAAACATAGACATTTTGTGAAAACCACACTCACTTTTCTTCCTTATTCATCTCTTTCCACCAAATTTTGGTTAAAAGCTCTTCTTACCATAGTATAGTTGGCCAATAGACTTCTAAATTCCTCACTTAATCTTCAAATTTCTTATACCATGCTCTACAGACTAAACAATATTATTCCTTCCTCAATTTCGTTCGTTGAGCTTGCTATCCATGTTTAAGAACCTACACTGCTAATAAATTGAGTCCATGGTCTCTTATGTGTGTATTTTTGTGATATTGTGAAAATATAAAAAGATATCTTTGTTATGATACTAAAATTCATAAAGTTTATCTTTAGACATGTTAAATTTGTTGAAAATTAGTTTCTCTACTCATATCTTGTATCTACAAGTTCAAACTCTTACTTTTGTGATGCTATATCATTTAAGGTGCCATTAACTTTCTTTTCTGAGTATCATATGAGTTTTTCAATTTATAATTCCAATCCGACTCCTATTACTTCTTTGCCTTAAGACATCAGTTGTTTGTTTCCTCTAGTCCAATTTTTGTAAAGCAAACACAAAATCAGTTAACTTGTAATCCTGCAACAATATCTTCTTATGTTCATGTTTCTTCATTAGTTGCACCTCTCACTTCTGCCTCTCAGTCTATTCATATGATGGTTTCAAGAGTTGTGGTAGACATTTTTAAACCAAAGTATCTTATGTCTTTGTTATCAATGTCATCTGATGGTCCTTTTGATTCTTCTGTTATAGAACCAAAGAATTTTGGTGAAGCCATTAGATATTTTGTATGAAAACATGCAATGGTTAAGGAATATAAGGCTCTTGTTCAACAAGGTATATGGACTTTATTCCCTCCTCCAACTCATGGTCAGATAATCAATTGTCAATAGATATACAATGTTAAGAAGAATTCTGATGGGACATTACATGATACAAAGCAAGATCGGTAGCCAATGGCAATCAACAAGGTGAAGGGTTGGATTTTAATGAAAACTTGAGTCCAGTTGTGAAACAACTGACTACTAGAATTGTTCTTATTCTTATTGTGTAACGTTTTGATTTTTTGGAAAAGTTAAAAAAAAAAAGATATAATAATCAAGGCCAACATTCTTTAATAAATAAAGTTTAGTATAAGTTCTTACTCTTACAAAGTATGAAATACCGAACAAAGTCTCCCAAAAGAGGATACTAAAAAAAGACTTTAATTTGAAATTTCAGAGCTAATCCAAACCTAACCATATCTCAACATGCAGTTAGCTCGGTCCTGGTCAAATAGGAGGGCAGAGACCATCTCCCCATTTACTATACCAACAAGACCTTAGTGAGTGCCAAGACCTAATATCTCATTCTAGAGAAACTCGCACTGGCTTTGATCTTGACATCAAGAAAATTGGCGCCATACTTCTAAACGCACACCATAACAGTACTAATTGAGCACCCTCTAAAGGCATTATTCCGGAAGGCTGACATGTCCAACAAGATCTTGAAGTGGGCCAAGAGCTAGCCAACTTTGATACCCAGTACCATCGAAAGACGACGATCAAGGGGCAGGTTAATTTTAAACATAATAAAATTATACATATACTATTTATAAGGACTCACAATCTCCCCAAAATTTCCAAAGGTCCATTGATGAGAACTAGAGTGAAACAAGTTCGAAATGGATTACAAAAGAGATTGTTTCGACCAATGATCATTACCTCCAAAACCAAAAAGGGAGTTAAGTAGTTTACATCATTTGAATCAAAATAAATAAAGTACGAGTTACAATACATCCTTTCAAAAATAAAATATAAAAGACATTAACTAACTCCTCCAATGCAACTTTCAAAAGTATATATGTCAATTCATACATGCCAAGCACCCCATGCTATAATTACTCCAAAGTTGTACCTGAAAAGAAAAAAAGGGTTGAGCTCAACAGCGCAGTAAGAAAGCCTACAAATGTATTACATGCATACAACATGATATGATAAGTCATACGAACATTTATATCAACACAGTGAGAGAGAGAGAGAGTAAGCGGAAGCAGTATTAAGTTGAGGGAAGCATAAATAATTCTATTGTTTACCATAGTTTTTTAATCTGTTCAATTCAATTCCACGAATCACGTATGTCACCAATCTATTCTTGTTATATGTCAAAGTGTCATTCTTGGTATTTTTCCGAATGGGACCGGTACATATCAGCTTAGCATTCCCGAAGGATTCCAATTTATGGCCCTGCCTTGCATTCCCGAAGGATTCTAGTACCGTGTTCACGTATGTCACGTGTCTCATAACAATCATGTCGTCTCGTAAAAATGTGCACATAGTCGTAGAGTTCATCAATTTCGTCCAACAAGATCAATATCAATATATGTCGTGTAATTCATTTCCTTACAGTGCTTAACATGATCTAAAACAAAAATAGAAGCCAACATTTTATATCCACGAAAAAGTAAGTTTTAGAGTTCATGGAGTTCCAATTCAAGTAGAAGAGTACGCCAAAACAAGTGCCGAAGTAAGACAGAAGCATTGGAAAGTTTCAAGGTTTAAGGCACAGGTGTGCCCAAAAATAAGGCACCGGTGCTTAGTTAAAATTTAAATGCTGCAAGCAAAAGGGCACAGGTGCCACCAAAAACAACGCACCGGTGCTTAATTCAAAAGTCTGAAAGTTGAAAACAATGAGAAAGTGAGGCACCAGTACATCAAAAATTAAGGCATCAGTGCCATGCACCAAAACTGAGATACAGAGAGCAATTGGCATCGGTGCTACCAAAAATAAGGCACTGGTGTATTGCGCACGAACAAGGACATTTTCAACAGATTTCAATGTCGAACCAAGGGTTTCTCAAATCAAGTTCAAGACATCAAATAGTGATAAGTACATAATTATGTACTATTACCATCGCCTAATGTACCTTTGTTTTCGTCTTACGAGCCTTGTTATTACTAATTTGGTTTGTTTTCCATGATTTCAGGAGCCCGAGCTAATAACCAAAGAATGAGGAGAAAAAGTGGCAAAAACATGGACAGGCGTCCGGACGGCACTGATCCCCGTCCGGACATGGCTTTACATACCCTCTGCCGGAAATCCTAGCACAGTCGTCCGGACGGACCTCAACCGCGTCCGGACGGACACTCCTCCAATCACCGGACGCCACCTCACCAATCCCTCAACCGCCCTAACCTGCGTCCGGACGGGACCGTCAGGCGTCCGGACGGAACCACCGTCCCAACATCGCTACGGTGACGTCAGCCCTACACTTCAGGCGGCGCAGGCGTCCAGACGGGACCACTCCGGCGTCCGGACGGACCAAGTTTTGAATATCTGTCACCCAGCTGTCACCAGCTGTCACACGGCTGTCACACCCGCGTCCGGACGGACCGCTTCAGCGTCCGGACGGCTTAGGGCGGTGGAAACGTCTATAAATAGCCCAGCCCGATTTTATAAAAGATAGATGAGATTTTCTTTTAGTTTTCTCTCTGGAAGACCACTTGTAATAGAATATCCTTCGCCTGGGGAAGGAATTCAGGGTTAGATAGGAGAGAAAGAGGGAAGGATAGGAGGTGAGCGCTATATTCAGGTCGTTGTAATGACGGTTTATTCTTCTGAATCAATGGAATCTACTTCTATGGCCGGCTAATCTTCTGTCTAAGGTGATGATGAAACTCTAATCTAATGTAATGAATATGTTTCATTAGAACTCTCTACTTTCATTATTCGAATCCATGTTGTATGATATAGAACTAAAAGATCTTCCTCTTTCATTATATGTTATCGTATTTTTACGACATACAACCAAGGGCTCGTTGATTCGTGCAACTCAACTAAGATAGATTATGCCTCGTAAGACGCGTTGTGCTATCAGATAATCCGTGCCTTAGAGACGGGTTATACTGGTAAGACAATTCGTGCTAAGCAAAGATAATCTATGCTAGTTAGTATACACGAATATCTTAAGCGAGTACAGTGTAGATTAACTATCTACACAGTGCTCAACGGATTCGAATAATGAACATTCATAAATTGAAACATTCATGTCATTACAAAAAGATTAGAGTGGATTCAAGCCTTAGCTACTTCTTCCCAAAAACTTCTTGAATCAATTTATTACTCGTATTTTCATTTCTAGCTTCAAAATCACACAACAAAACAACCTACGTTTCTTCACAAATTAAGAGTATAATTCAATTAAAAGTAATAACCAATTCATCCTGTCTCTGTGGATCGATACTCAACTTGCTGCTATACACTTTTTGCTCAAATCAAATCACAGCACAAGTAGTTTAAAATACTCTGATACGGCCTAAACAACGACATATTTCGAGGCCGATCACTTTTTGGCGCCGTTGCCGGGGACACGGTTAAATTAATTGTTACTCTTTTAATTGATTTTTGTTCTTAGTTTAACCTCTTCTTGTCTCTTAAAGCTCTATAAGTGTATTTGCCAAAACGAAGTACTCAATCCAGCACACAACCAGGTGCAAGTCAGTGTTGAAGAACTAAAGCGATATCATTACATCACTGTAAGTTGTGTTATTTCGGCAAATCATTGATAGGCTTTTTCTTAGTATTAATATTCAGTACTTTGCATGCGTGGACGCCGGTCATTGACTCCTGATATTCAACCGGCTGATCCCGAAATAGAACGCACACTCGGAGCCATTCGGGCTTCAATTAGAACAAACCCCACTCGTGTGTCTGACATACCCATGGCTAACATGGCTGCCGACCAGGTTTTACCCGAGAATCTATTCCCTGAAGCTGCCTTAGCTCATCAGGTACCCCAGCCACCGGCACCCCCAGTGCAACAATACTTTGCTCCTGCTGATTATGAATCCCCTTCTTGTATTGTTCTGCCAAATGTCACAGCCCGGAATTATGAAATCAAACCAAGTACAATTGGCATGTTACCTTCATATTATGGATTAGATGATGAAGATCCTTTTAAGCATATAGATGAATTTCTCAAAATCTGTTCTACGGTACGGATTAATGATTTCAGTAGTGATGCCCTTAAACTCATCTTATTTCCATTCTCTCTTAAAGATAAGGCATCCCATTGGCTCACCACGCAACCTCCTCGTACTATCTTTACCTGGGAACAATTGAGAGGCGAATTCCTCAAGAAATACTTTTCCATGGGTAAAACTCAACAGTATAGGCGAGCGATTAATCAATTTACTCAATTTGAGGGTGAACAATTTCATGAAACATGGGAAAGACTTAAAGACTTGCTTAGAAGATGTCCTCACCATCAAATCCCTAAATGGCAACTAGTCCATACTTTCTATGATGGACTGTCAATTCCTAATAGACAAATGGTAGACGCCTCAAGTGGAGGTGCATTCATGTTAAAAGGTACTGATGAGGCATGGCAACTTTTGGAGAACATGGCTGAAACTTCTCAACATCATGCCTCAGGTCTTCGTAATAGTAAGGGAAGCACCACCTCTACCAGCAAACGAGGGGTGTATGAAATTCAACCGTCAGATAACACTCACCACCTCACTTCCCAAGTAGCCACTCTCACTCAAAAACTTGACCAACTACTTTCTAGTGGACTACAGCCTCAGCAACCGATAAATTCTGTTGACACTTGTGCCTTATGCTCTAGTACGACTCACTTTATAGGCGACTGTCATCTTGCACCCCATTACCCTGATTTTGTGCAAGAACAAGTAAACGCTGCCCAAGAATACACCAAACCCGGCAACAATCCATACTCTAATACTTATAACCCCGGATGGCGTAATCACCCAAACTTCTCATGGAAACCCCAGCCCCAAGGCAATTCTCTACCTGGACCATCTAGGCCTAGTTACCCTAATACTTTCAATCCACCAGCCTATCGTCCCTACCAAAATTACCAGAACCAAAACACTGCCCCGATTATCCAACCACCCAATTGGACCATCCCGTTTGAAATAATGTGTGATGCCTCAGATTATGCTGTTGGTGCTGTCTTAGGACAACGGGTTGGTCGTATCCCACATGCTATCCACTACGCAAGCAAAACTCTTTCAGATGCACAATTGAATTACACTACTACTGAAAAAGAATTGCTTGCGGTAGTATTCTCTTTGGATAAGTTTCGATCTTACTTGTTGGGCTCCAAAGTCATCATATATACTGATCATGCTGCCCTAAAACACTTACTTGCTAAAAAGGACACCAAACCACGACTAATTCGGTGGATCTTACTTCTCTAAGAATTCGACCTTGAGATCCGGGACAAGAAAGGTTCCGAAAATTCAGTCGCGGATCACCTTTCTCGACTACTTGTCGACTCTAGTTGTCATACTACTCAATTCCCGACTACATTTCCCGATGAACAACTATTCCAGGTTTCACATGTCCCTCAACCGTGGTACGCTCATATTGTCAACTATCTAGCCACGGGAGAAATACCTACTCATTGGTCGAGAACTGATAAAGACCGATTCTTTTCTGAAATAAACAAGTACTTTTGGGAAGATCCGGAACTATTCAAGTTATGTTCTGACCAAGTAATTAGAAGATGTGTTGCAGCCAATGAACACCACAGTATTCTCACTTTTTGCCATACCCTTGAATGTGGTGGCCACTTTGGTGGCAAAATAACAGCTGCCAAGGTGCTTCAATGTGGATTCTACTGGCCTTCCCTCTTTAAAGATGCTCATGCTTTCTGTCAAACTTGTCCAAAATGTCAGAAAACTGGCACTATATCTAGACGAAATATGATGCCCCTAGCACCTATCTTGATAGTAGAAATGTTTGATGTGTGGGGTATCGACTTTATGGGACCTTTTCCATCTTCACAAGGGCATGAATATATTTTAGTCGTTGTTGACTATGTAACGAAATGGGTAGAAGCAGTTGCCACCCGAACCAATGACCACAAAGTTGTGGTCAAATTCCTCCAAGATCATATTTTTCCAAGGTTTGGTTATCCACGAGCCATTATAAGCGATAACGGCACCCATTTCTTGAATAAACATTTCGCTTCCCTCGTGCGCAAGTATTCTATTACACATAAGCTTTCTACACCTTATCATCCCCAAACAAGTGGACAAGTTGAAGTCTCGAATAGAGAAATCAAGCACATTTTGGAAAAAACGGTACGGCCCGATCGAAAAGATTGGTCATTAAGACTTAATGAAGCTTTATGGGCCTACCGCACCGCATACAAAACACCAATCAGCATGTCTCCTTATCGACTGGTGTTCGATAAACCATGTCACCTCCCTGTTGAATTAGAACACAGAGCTCTATGGGCAATTAAACAATTCAACTTTGACATGGAAGCCGCAGGCTCACACCGACGTCTCCAACTCAACGAGCTGGAAGAAATGCGCAATGAATCCTACGATAGTGCACGTCTTTATAAGGAAAGGACTAAATCCTTTCATGATAAACACATCCTACGAAAGACTTTCCACCCTGGCTCTAAAGTGTGGCTTTTTAATGCCCGACTTAAATTATTCCCTGGGAAATTGCGTTCTAGATGGGAAGGACCTTACGAGGTCACCCAAGTCTTTCCCCATGGAGCAGTCCAGATTCGCGATCCACGCGTTGGCAATACTTTTACAATCAATGGTCAACGATTAAAACTATGCGTGGAGGGTATTGGTGAAATGATCCATGACGGTGCCACCATTGAATCACTCAACTTGGTGGACCCTATCTATGCTTAAAAAGATCTCAAGAGTGTGTCTGGCTGAAGACATTAAACTTAGCGCTAATTGGGAGGCAACCCAATCTTTCTTTCGTTTTGCGTTTTCTTTGCCATTTGTCTGGAATCCCGTTAGATGTCACTGGATAATATTCGTACAGAAAATGTGGAATCAAAAAAATGCGAAAAGTCAGAGCCATCCGTCCGGACACCAGAGCCATCCGTCTGGACGCAATTTTTACCAACTCTCTGGACTTTTTTCTGGACTAAACCGTCCGGACGGCCGTGACTCCCGTCCGGACGCCATTTTTGGTAACTCTCTGCATTTTTTTTAGAACCCCCGTCCGGACGGCCGTGACTCCCGTCCGGACGCCGCTGTTCCTATTTAAACCGCTGGACGCGGTTTTCAGCCATTTCCAGCCCCCTCTCTCTCTCTCTACTTCGTCTTCCTCTCCCAAAAACCCAGAAAATCCACCCTTAAACCCCTCTCACGTCCCTACCACTTCCATCCCTCATCCATACTTCGCGTCCGGTTCACGTACAAGCGCGAATAGGCGGCGTCCGGACGGAGTTCTCTCAAAAGCTTGAAATTCCGGCGAGTTCACTTCGGCTTCCAACTCAGATCTACGCCAAACGGGTAATCTCCTGCATCTTCCACTACCATATTTGGAACCCCCAGTGAACAAGCTACGTTTCCACGGTTCCCATTCGTTTTCCGGCGACATTTTCTCGGCGACCTCACCGGAGCTCCGGCGACATTTTCCGGTAGTTTCTTGCTTTCTTTTTCCGTTTTATTCATTTGTTTTGCGTGGTTCTGTTAGTTATGTTGCGTCAACTTCGTCGCCTCACCGGTGGTTCCGGATCTCGCCGTGCGAGTACTTCGGACCGTGACGAAACTACTAACGAGCCGGGACCCTCCCGGCTCACTAGGTCACAAACTACTAGGGCAGGTACCAACCCTTCCTCACGCCGCAACCGCCAACCAAGGGTTGAGGAGGAAGAAGCCCCGAATGCGGGACTTCTTCAACCCGAATGGGCTAACCGGGCCTACCACATTCCCACAATTTTCCCGGTGAATGACTTTCTAGCTACCGATGATGATGCCACTTGGGGCATTGAGGAGATCAATCGACGCCATGCTCAATTTTTATATGGGCCCTTCCGGCCCATTTACCCGCGTCTTGTCCGGCTTTTCTGGCAAAATATCACTCGCCGTGACAACTCTGACTCCCTTTTTACTGAAGTCTCTGGTCATACCTTTGAGATTTCCCGACGCTCATTAGCCCGAATACTAAACATGGCCACCCATCGCACTAATCCTGTATTCACCCCTCGGGTTGCCCACTTTTCCCTAGCTGACATCGCTGCTACCCTATGCGCTCGCTCCTCCGGGGGCAACATCTTTGTGCGGCGTGTCGAGCTACCCCCGGGTCTTTGGTTTGTAGATTCCGTCCTGACCCGCAATTTTGTACAAACAGGCCACATGGATGAGCGTCGCCTGGACGTTCTCCGCACTTTATATGCCATATTTATTGGTGAGCCTGTTGACTTTCCAGGACTTCTTCTCGATGAGATGAAGCGATTTGCTGATTCTGGCTCCTCTAGAGCCAAATTGCCTTTGGCGCACCTTATCACCTATATTCTCACTGACCCTGGCTCCCTTGTTACGGGTGAGCTACCTTTTGAAATTCCCCCCGAGGAACCTCGGGATGATTCGGTGCGCCACTTGACAATTCAGGATTGGCGGAAAAGTGTCAACTCTTGCCGGGCCCAGCGAGCCCGTTGGGCCATTCCCCCTGCACCCATGGGCCCGACAGGCGATGACCAAGAAGAAGAGGAGGCTGGAGGCTTTGACACACACCCTCACGATGCTCCACCCGTGTATGCCCCACCTCCCGTCTATGAATCTGCACCACAAGGCCCCGGCTCTTCCTCCTTCCCTGTACCTCCCCGTGAACCCTGGAATCTGACGTATGCTGAGTACCATGAAATTATACAACGTCAGAATTACCAGCAAGCATCTCTCGACAGTTTTCGAGAGCGGTTCGAAAAGAGCACCTATGATACGCATACGTATTTGCGTACCATTCTGAACCAACCACCCTTGCCCCCCTATCAACCACCTTTTTACCCACCATATCCCGGGGCTCGGGCTCCACAGGATGACGAAGATGACCTGTGACTTTCTTTTTCTTTTTCTTTTCTCTTTTTCTTTCTTTGTTTTGTGTTTTCTTTTGCTGTTTCCGACTAACCTGCAGGTACTTCAACTTTCATTGTGAACGGGTTTATACTCCTCCCATTTCTGTTCTGCGGTATTTCTCCCATCAGGTAACACTGTATCCTCCCTTCTTTACTTTGCTGCTTCATATCTTAATGTGCCAATGAGGGCATTGTCTGGTTTAAGTTGGGGGGTGTAGACATGCTTATTTTGGGGGATAGGTCGGCTAAAAAAAAAAAAAAGCATCCATCTGTCTGAGCTTTTTGCATAATAAGTCATGGTTTCTTTAAATTCTTGTTGAGCATGTTAGTGATACTTGAAGAATTCTGCAAATTATTTCTGCTTTAGGTTACTCATGTTGCTAATGCTCAACACTTTGCACCGAATCTCTGTCTTGCATGTGTGGAACTCTAAAAGCTAAGAAAAAGAACCACTTTGGGAAACATGAAAATCAATTGTGGAGACTAACCCTCAGTGAGCCTAGAGCCAAATTCTTTCATTGGAGGGATATCAACACAACTACTCATAAATTCTCATCCTAATTGGTCGAATGCTGGAATAAAAAGTGGAACCACAATGTTGCTGCTAAATAACAGGTTAGGTCTCGTAAGCCTTAGGAAAGGATTGTAAGGCCATCTTTGTTGTATTGAGCCAGCTTAATTTTTATGAAACACTTTTCCCTAGCCCGCCACTTTGAGCCTATTGCGTAAACTAAACCGTTCTTTGATAAGCTCCATGGCCAAAATCATCTTGAGAGTATAAGGCAGATATCAAATGAAATGGGTAGGTGATTGAAAATGAATGGTGGAAGGGAATAGTGGATCTAAAAAAGAAATTTGGAAACTCAAAGAAGTTGGAAACAAAAGAAAAATACATAGAAACAACTTGTGAGTTGGGTGAATTGGGTGGCAAAAGAAAAAGAAAAACAGGCAAAAGAGAAATTTGAGAAGAGTTGGGAAAAATCAAGAATGGGCTTCCAAAAGAAGAAAAATTGTTATGAAGCCATGTGTTACTAGAACTAAAAGTCCTTACCTCTCAAGATATGATTCTTCTTGACCTTGCCTAAACACTCTATCCTCACCTGACATTACAACCAAAATTAAAGTCCTTCTTGATCCTAGGGAAACGTGACTCGGCCTTAAAAAGCAGTAACGTAATGTGGTTTTATTGGTTGTTCATGGCATTTGACATTCTATTCTGAAAACTACAAGTCATATGATACGTTTTTGAGCGTCATGGATTGCGGATATCTTGCATGCCTTATATAACTCCAAACCGCATCCACCTGAGAGAACATTGAATGACAAAGCCGGTTTCTGAGAGAATTATTTGTTGAGTGTGTAACCGGTGAGTTTTTGAAGTTGAAGCATGATCTGAATGGAAACCTGGATGATTTGAATTCTTGACTTGAAGATTACTAAACATTGCTTGACAGAACACACACACACTTTTGAGTATTAGTGATAATGAATGATCTAAATCCGACTATAGTGTGTAGAATTCCATGATATCTTGACATGACCTGGCAGGAATTGAGAAATGTGCTTATCTGTTAAAAACTCAAAGAATGGTTGCATGTGTCACAAAGGATGTTTGCGGGTATCATCTCTGGAAACCCTCACGAGACTTCACTCGTCCCACTAGGGCCACCTAGGGGTTTAAAAGGCTTGTTGTACATGCTAAGTGCAATCGTGAACCATACGAAAGTTGGATTTTAAATAAAAGTTAGTAAAATTTTCTTTGCTCGAGGACTAGCAAAGTGTAAGTTGGGGGGTGTGATAAGTACATAATTATGTACTATTACCATCGCCTAATGTACCTTTCTTATCGTCTTACGAGCCTTGTTATTACTAATTTGGTTTGTTTTTCATGATTTCAGGAGCCCGAGCTAATAACCAAAGAATGAGGAGAAAAAGTGGCAAAAACATGGATAGGCGTCCGGACGGCACTGATCCCCGTCCGGACATGGCTTTACATACCCTCTGCCGGAAATCCTAGCACAGGCGTCTGGACGGACCTCAACCGCGTCCGGAGGGACACTCCTCCAATCACCGGACGCCACCTCACCAATCCCTCAACCGCCCTAACCTGCGTCCGGACGGGACCATCAGGCGTCCGGACGGAACCACCGCCCCAACATCGTTACGGTGACGTCAGCCCTACACTTCAGGCGGCGCAGGCGTCCGGACGGGACCACTCCGGCGTCCGGACGGACCAAGTTTTGAATATCTGTCACCCAGCTGTCACCAGCTGTCACACGGCTGTCACACCCGCGTCCGGACGGACCGCTTCAGCGTCGGGACGGCTTAGGGCGGTGGAAACGTCAATAAATAGTCCAGCCCGATTTTATAAAAGATAGATGAGATTTTCTTTTAGTTTTCTCTCTGGAAGACCACTTGTAATAGAATATCCTTCGCCTGGGGAAGGAATTCAGGGTTAGATAGGAGAGAAAGAGGGAAGGATAGGAGGTGAGCGCTATATTCAAGTCGTTGTAATGACGGTTTATGCTTCTGAATCAATGGAATCTACTTCTATGGCCGGCTAATCTTCTGTCTAAGGTGATGATGAAACTCTAATCTAATATAATGAATATGTTTCATTAGAACTCTCTGCTTTCATTATTCGAATCCATGTTGTATGATATAGAACTAAAAGGTCTTCCTCTTTCATTATATGTTATCGTATTTTTACGACATACAACCAAGGGCTTGTTGATTCGTGCAACTCAACTAAGATAGATTATGCCTCGTAAGACGCGTTGTGCTATCAGATAATCCGTGCCTTAGAGATAGGTTATACTGGTAAGACAATTCGTGCTAAGCAAAGATAATCTATGCTAGTTAGTATACACGAATATCTTAAGCGAGTACAGTGTAGATTAACTATCTACACAGTGCTCAACGGATTCGAATAATGAACATTCATAAATTGAAACATTCATGTCATTACAAAAAGATTAGAGTGGATTCAAGCCTTAGCTACTTCTTCCCAAAAACTTCTTGAATCAATTTATTACTCGTATTTTCATTTCTAGCTTCAAAATCACACAACAAAACAACCTACGTTTCTTCACAAATTAAGAGTATAATTCAATTAAAAGTAATAACCAATTCACCCTGTCTCTGTGGATCGATACTCAACTTGCTGCTATACACTTTTTGCTCAAATCAAATCACAGCACAAGTAGTTTAAAATACTCTGATACGGCCTAAACAACGACATATTTCGAGGCCGATCAAATAGCAACCAAATCAAGTTTTGTATGCGTAATAGGAGTGAGAAATCGCTACCTCAAGGTTTAGATGCAAAGATCAAGCTTCCAACTCCAAGCCCTAGCTCCAAATGCAAGAAAAACTTCAAAGACACCTCTTCCAAGAAAATGCACGCGAATGGCTACCAGATATCAATCGAGGGTGAGAGAAATACATAGCATCTTGAAGGAATCGAACTTTGAAGCAAGTTTGAGATAGAGAGTTTTGGTGAAGTGTCAACCGTAAGATAGAGAGAGAGAGATGAAATGGATTTGGGTTATGACCAAATGGTTTGTATGATATAAACCAAATCTAATCTCCTAAAATTAGACTTACATCTCTCAAGTATGTCACATGTTATCACAAGCCCCCAAAATTATCATGTTATATCACATTGACCACAAAGCATGTTATTACATCAATTTTCACATACTCCACATTAATTATGCTTATTAACCCGTATATTAAGATAAAAGTTTAAAAAATTTCGGATCTTTACATAGGTCCTCACAGATTTCTTTGCAGAATTTACTTAGAGCACCAATGGACAACCTTAGGTGCTGGACGCTCAACCAACCGAGAAGAAACAAAGGAAGCTCCTATATATGGTGACTTTTGGAGGCTCAATGTTGAGTGGGCTTCCAATAATCATGGACCAGAGACTGGAGTGATGCTGATTTCACTCGAGGGAGTGCTCCACGGGCACGCTGTCAGAATAAATTTCATAGCCTCTGACAACAAGTCTAAGTATAAGGCTCTCCTTGTAGGCTTCGACTTGTTAAAGGTCTTGGGGCCGACGATTTTACAACAACTCCCACTTGGTAGTCAACACCCTATCCAGTGATTATGAAGTCCGTGTCGATAGGATGTCCCTGTTTGTAGAAGTGAAAAGGCTCACCCTTTGGTTCAAACAATTTAGCCTTGAGCATACAAGATGAGAGCAAAATGTCAATGCCGATAACCTAGTTGGCCTGGCCTTAGACTTGATACTGGCTGGCAGAGGACACTATCTATGGATGTCCTTCCGAAGCTGAACATCGAAGAAATTGAGGTTGAGGGAGCAATCTACTACCTCGTGCTCGGGCCCAACTTGATGGATCCGATTATCAACTATTTCAAGGATGAAGTCCTACCCGAGGACCAACAGGGGCACACAACTTTGTCACCAAAGCAGCCCAAGTTCTAGTTGGGTCTTAATCCCAAGCTCTACCGAAGGTCTTACTTTGAACCCTATCTCATGTGCGTGCATTCGAAACAAATCGGTATCGTACTATAAGAGTTACATGTTGGCAGCTACAGGTATCATTCAGGTGGACGGTCACTAGTGCATTGACCTTTTACATAGGGGTACTAGTGGCCAAACATGACGAGAGAAGTAGACAAACTAGTCCGAGAATGCAACTAGTGTTAGAGGTTATCCCCTCTTCTTCACCAACCAATCGAGCAGTTGAACCCCTTTTCTAGCCCCTGACAGTTTGTACAGTGGGGCTGGATATCATCGACAAATTTCCAATCGCACCAGAAGGCTTTAAGTTCCTGATGCCAAACCTTTCATCACCATTAAGAACCAAAATGTGATGCAGTTCGTGTGTAGGAATATTGTGTCAAGGTTTGGCATTCCCTATGCCTTTATTTTAGACAATGTCAATTAGTTCGTGGGGGACCTATTTAAGGACTTTTGTGTCGAGCATAGAATTTGGTTCCGCAACTCAACTTCATCTTATACTCAGTGCAAGCTGAGACCTCCAACAAGATTGTCTCTAGTAGAATTAAGAAGAGGCTCTTGATAAGTAAAGGAAGATCAGTCGTACAGCTATACAGTGTCCTTTGGACTTACCAGACTATGCCTTGTCGCTCAAACAGTTGAACTCTGTACTCATTCGCCTTCGATATGGAGGCCGTCATACCTCTAGAGTCCGGTCTACCAACTACGAGGACCCCAAGACTTCTAGCCGAACATGAATGACCAATCCATCTCTACTGCTTTGGACCTAGCCGAAGAGTATCGAGAATCAGCCAGAATTTGAATCTACTAGTAGGAGATATCCATGGGCTACAACAAAAAGGTCCAGTCTAGGCCTTTTAAGCTAGACGACATTGTCCTTGGGAAAGTACACAACAATAAGAAAGTGAACAAGTTCGGTCCTAACTAGGGAGGCCTCTACCGAGTGACTAAGATTGCTGGAATTGGCTCCTACAAGATGGAAGACCTGGTCAACACTCTCGTCCTTTGGCCCTAGACCGCTTAGCACTTAAGAAAAATACTATTTCTAGTTTGTATGGACGAGAGCCTTCATTTTGTAAATATTCATTTTTATTAATGAACTTCATTATTTCTTTTCACCTATTGTCTCATGATCTATATTCAAATATAGTGGTATTGTCGTATGACTGTATAGCCAGTTGTATTGCTAGGCATAATCAAATCTAGACTACCTTGGGATTATTTAAGTGTTGGTCCTCAGTCGTTACCGAGGAAACTTATAATCTCGTGTCAATCATCGGGCACGATCGGCCATTCGGTCACGGTCCCTCACCATCCTCTCAATTCTCTGTGTCATTCACTCAATTTTTCCAAGGACTCACTCTGGGTGGTATTGTTGAGCACTCATAGTCACTACCAACCTAGCAGCCTAGGCTCGATAGTGACAAGGGGGTCGGGGCTCCTACACTTGGAAACAAATTCAATAATATTTCAGGCAAAGTCTCAACATTTGGATGTGCAACTTGAAATTCAAATTCAAACAATCATAGAGAAATGTATTAGTTTTGGCACCAGGTGAACATTCAAACATGGAACAAAATAAAAACAAGTCAAGTTAGAACCACTCGACGATAGTTAGGTGATTGATTAACACAAGATTATAGAGCCCAAACTCACTGAGGAGCACGTGGTGGAACAATGCCCCATTTGGCAGGGGCTATATTTAACTTTAGTCTGTGGGTCTTGGGGAGTAGAGCCCTTTGCAGGAGGAGTTGTAGATGTCTCAGGGGCGTCCATAAGAATCTAATATGTGGGAATGACAGTGTAGAGGTTGAACTCGGCTGCACCTGGGCTTCCTTTATGGCCCAAAGCCAGCCAGTCTTGAAGCCTTTTCCAACAAGCCATCCAACTAGGCATTGATGCCATTCATTTGTTCCAAGTACTTGGCCTCAACTTCATCAAATCCATCTTCGTAACCCTTCTTGTCGACTTTTGCACCTTCTTGAACGACTCAACCACCTTTGCTCCGTCCTCCAACGTCACCTTCCTCACTTGGTCTTTGGCTACAGTGATAATAACCCGGTCCGAGTCCCTCTCTTTTATGGTCTCCTCGTGAGACTTCTTCTCTTTGGCATATTTTGTCTTTATACTACAGAGATTGTTGGTGTTCTTGGATGGATTGTGCTTCATAACGACCAAGTGGTGGCTTGCCTATATAGTAATAAGTGGAGGTTAGAGGAAATCGATTACACAAAAACACAAGGTAGTAAGTACGGTAGTACCTTGACATTAAGCTTACTCAGCTCAGTAAAAGCACCCTCAAGGTCCTTTAGGAGGTTCTCGATCATTCGGCAACATCATACTTTCTGCTAGAGCAAGTGCAGCATTGTTGGTTGTGTAGATCAAGTCTTCAGATGTCTGCAGTCTGTCACCTACCCTCAACACAAGATTGAATTTCTTTGGGGGAGAATGGATAGGGCTCGGCATTGTGCGCCCGACTAGTAGTAGCCTTTTTGTTGGTGGTGGGATCACAATCGTACCAAGTACGACAGCAGAGAGGTCATTTTTTTTGACCCTCGACTTCTTGCTCTGCGTGGGGTATTCTTGTTGCTTCCCCTGACTCCTCTTTTGAGACTTAGTTTGGCTTTCTATAGGCTTAGTGGTACTAACTCCTGCTGTCAACATGAGGGTCTTGGCGTCTCTCACTTTCCTTTCTATTGAATCAATATCGTCTATACCATTTTCTACAGCCTCAAAGAGGTCGATTTTTACAAATAACGTTCTTATTTTAAGCTCACTGACATTGACTAAGGAGCTATAGCTGGAGGAAAAGATGCCTAAATGTTTGGTACTTGAGGAGATAGGGATGATAGCTTTTGGCGTAGGCTGATTCTTCAACTCCCTAATGATGCTGAGAGGAGGACTGGCGCATAACCGTGCTATTAGAGTTATGGGTTGGGGCTCAGTAGTTGATGGGTTGCTTTGGATCGTTAGAATCCTCCCTGTCACTTGTGCTAGCACTACTGTTAGACTCAACTTGTGCCTGCAAAGTGGAAAGGTAGGTGTTGATGCAGCCTAGTAGTCAAGTGCACCATCTCTACTTCCTCTGTATTGCTAGCACCCAGTCAATATATTCTTAGCTAGCTCTTTTCCTCAAATGCTCCACCACTCGGGCCCCATCAACAGTAATTGGATAGTTTTTCATCGAAGACTCAAAAATCACGTCAAAATGCATGAGCTGGACTAAAAATAAGACAATCAACAGTTCGAAATGCAAAGAGAATTGGATTCTCATACTTGGAACTTGAGAAAATAGCTGAAACGAAGGTTGGATTGCGAGGATGCTTGATCGAGAATGCAAATAGAGAGAGAGGAGATTTGCACTTGGAGAGAAAAATTGTGCATGGCTTTCTCTCTCTAGGTTTCGTCCTATTTATATCAAGGCACACGTTTTGAAATGGCCGCACGGGAGACGGAGTGCTTTATTTCTAGCCGTCGGATTAGTGACGCATGCCACCATCTTGCGAGGAGAAGGTTCGTGCAACCTATCGAATTCATTGCCTACGACACTCTTGGGAAACAGGTTGAATCAGCCATTTGAAAAATGCCACATGGCTACTGAGCGTTGACGTACGACAATTGGATTTTGGCCTTTAAACGATCAATCCTTCTCATCATTTGGCACCGAGCAGAGGAATTGAGGGGCTATTGTGGTAGGCCGGATATGCATTACTATGGGCTTGCGGCCTATGATCATGCTAGGTCCATCTGTGTTGGGCTCGAGTTGGGCCAATCATAAGGATAGGCTCTATTGTCATTCGAATGAGGGGTTCAACAAGGCTATTTAACATGCCTTTGTCAAAGCCGAGTGCATGACGTGTCAGATTTGGCCGAACCTTTGCTTCGTTAGCATTTGCTACAAGATCTAGCTTCTCGACTGGCAACCTCCAATCGTGCCGCCGGGTGGTCTACGCTCGACACAGCCATGTGGAGGCATATTCCCCACGTTGTGAAAAGTTGCATGGGAAGACGTGGGGGAGGAGCACTAGCAGGACATGCACATATACTCGTTTGATCCGTACGAACATGGGGCACGTAGCAGAAGCACCATGATTTTTGAGCTATGGCACGACATATATAGCCAGTGGTTAGGGTAGACTGTTGGGTTCACTCTATAATTATCGTAGGGGCACTCAAATCTCAGGTATGCACACATTACTCGAGTTTTCAAGTTGCTCTCTCTCTTTCAGAAGCTAACTTGATCGTTGGAGTGTCTGGCAGAGACCTAACTCTAGTTGGCACTAACCTAGTGTCTGAGTTGTTTTGCAGCTTAGAAGGGCAACTGGAATTCAAGTGAGAAGTTTGTGGGTGGATTCAGGCTCTACACTATGTATTATATTTGGTTAATATTAATGAATATCTTCTTTGCCGATTAGCTAAAGTTTAAATTTCTTAGGTGCTATCAACTATTATGGAATTAGTTTTGATGGTAATTTATCAGTCTTTAATTGCCCCCAACTGGTGCATGGTGATATTAGTCTTTCAAGAATTAGTCGATTGGCGTTCAAATTGAGAAAGGTCCACGTTTTTGGTTTTCCTTTGGTGGTTTCCAGAAGTTGATTTGGTGCCTTTTTCGGCAGCAATCTTTTCTTCCATGTACACACCTCCCCTTCTACTTGCAGAATCCAATGCCTGCTTTGAGGACAAAAACATCGTCCGATGAGCGTGCAACCTTTTCTTCCATGTAGCCTTTAGGTTAAGTGTCTGTAGAGGGAATGAAGTGGCAAAAAAATAGGTAGAGAGCGGTACGTAACTAAAATCATCCGATGAGCGTGCAAAAATTGAATAGTCTAAAAACCAAAGTTCTGAATACTGTATCGGATTGAGTACCGATTTTTCTATTCTTACAATACATATCATAACAAAATATAAATCACGCTTACATTCATTATCCTATATTTCTCACTTTGTCGGTGACAACATTAATCCTAAAAAATTAATTAAACTCGAATTTTTTCCCCTCTTTCTAAAACATTAACACCAACGTTGTTAGTCAAAACACCTTACCTACCTGGTACACCTATATATATAGCAACATGCTATTTCATAAATTTGCCATCATGATTTGAATGAGGAATAAGCCAAATTATTTTCTTAAGATATAAATTAAAAATTACAAGGTGTGGACCCCCTGAAGCACATGCGGAGATCTTTGTTTTTAAAGTTGATAACAACATGATTCATGGAACTCATAGAGGAAAAATTATAATATTAATCTTTATGTTCGGTAGGCAATTAAATCGGGAAATAATATTAATTATATATCCGCCGTGGGAATTACTCTTAGTTTATCCCCATATAATGACCTTTAGAATATAATAGTTGACTAACAAGAACTGCACCTCTGAATATTCTCTCTCTCTCTCTCTCTCTCTCTCTCTCTCTCTCTTCTCTCTCTCTCTAAAAGAATAAAGTAAAATTCCTATCTATCAGATCTAGTTTGGCAGCCCATGTTTATTTAATTTTTGGTGAGTGGTTAATTATATCATGACAAAAATCCTATAAGAATTGAGTATTTGAGTGATTGCTCCACATTTAAGAAACCTTCTAACTGAAGCAATTGGGAACTCACTTTTTGGTCAATTATTACTAATCCGTAGTGTGGTATATTTTGTTTTGTTACAACTTACAACCCCTTTCCGTAATTATTGTTTCAATTAAGAAGCTACATATAAAGAACAATACAATTAACTAAAGGTAATTTAAATTAGAGTCCTATTAACCTTTGTGGCGTAAGTTTTTATCTTATCCACTTTTTGAACTTATGTTTTAATCTTTTTTTTGCATGATTTGACAATTTTGCTATTACTTTTGAGTGTTAATTTATCCTCTTATCCATTTTTAAGTTAGAATTGATTTGTTGAGTTTAAAATTGTAGCATGAATTTAGATTTCAAATATGGAATCACTTATGGTAATTATCTTTCACTGAATATTTCAATATTGGCCGGATATTTTATCACCGGAATGACACTTTGATATTGGTAAATCTTTTGTTTGAGTATTTTTTTAGGAATGAAATAGGATAGATATGAGTATATGGATGTTATTCTTATAAATAAAAGAGAGATGTGAAAGGGGATAAGGTATGGACAGGAAGAGGGGTGTCCAAATTTTATCCTTCTCTATACAGATAAAATTTAAATCCCGAATGTCATATCCAGAGTCTAAAGCCGCTAACAAAACTCAAAAATTACAATCTAGAGTATCATATTCATCGTTCAAATCTTGTACACCTCATTTGATTCTTAACAAACATAGCCTTATAGGCTTAATTTGTTTAGGCTTCTTTAGTGTTGGGAAATTACTCCAATTTCTGCGGCCTAAAAATTTTATGTCATTATATTTTGTGTGTTTTTAGTAATAGACGCCTGTTGGCAGTCCAGTCTTCCTTCTCCTTTTAGGGCCTATCCGAAATACAAAACCTCTTTTATTCTCTATAGAAAATAAACTTTTGTTGACATAGTTGGAAGTTCCTATAACATAAGGAAAATAAAAAATCAGTAATCTTTGGATAAAGAAGAAACGTTTTTTCAATATTGTTTTGATTTCAAAAATAGAATATTATATTATCAATCATGCAAAAAATCGAATAAATAGAGAAAAGTCGGCTATCAGAATCGAACCGTCGATTCAGGCTACCTCTCAGACCAATAAGTACGGAAATTTTTTCAAAAAATAAGACAGCAAAAAGACCGCCAGGCAATCTTTGCCAAGACGAAATGGAAGTGCTTGTGCTCTTTGAGACTTCAAATATCAATTTAATGAGACATTAATGAGGGCCGAAAGACACCATTTAAATAAATCATAAAATTAAAAAAGGACAAAAATGGGCGAGACCACTTGGACTAAAATGGGCCCAGAGGACAACTACAGTAGTTGGGACTAGAGAGGAAACAATGTCCAGTTCCAAACAATACCAAGAAGGACAGGAAAATAGAAAACGAAAGCCTGGTATTTTACTAATCATTTTATGATTTATACGGATTGAAAGGAATTTATTCCTAATCATGATATCATGTGAAAGTTTATATATAATGTGGGTTTTCAACAGATTCAGATTCTACTAAAAAAAAAATTAATTTGACGGTAGCATAGCCAATTCAAATGAAGGTGTGAAGGCACAAAAAGAAACATACCAGACCTCATAAACTTTAAACTAATCAACAAATGTTTGATAAAATCCACCATCTCCAGAATTACTGTCACTAAAACCCCATCACAGAAATGGAGAAATTACAGAAAAATCTGAGTCTTAAAACAGCAAGATTGGAGAGGTAAGGCCCCTGTTTTGTATACCTAATTTTGTATAACCTAATAACAAAAGGTGAATAACTTCGGCTATGGCTTTTTTTTCTGGGTGATGCAACTTCCAGTAGCTCTGAAATGTTAGAATCATGCACATGTACAGAGAGAGCAACCGTCGTCATTTCCATAATTTTATGCATTGGTCGTGACTAGCTGAAGCAATCATTTCAGTTTGAGTACAAGAAGCCAATGCAGAAACTATACCATTGTGTGCAGGGAGTGTCAGAGTCTGGTTGCTCTGAATTGAATTCCACACTTCAAGTGACTGCAAAGAGAACACAAATATATGTGTGTCAACTTTCTTATGACTTCAACATCAGAATATTTCACCAAAATGCTACGTTGACCATCTGATTTCGCAAGTCTAATCCATCTGAAGTGGCACATCTCACAACCCTTGGACAAATAGTGGGATTCCCATCATAGAAATGGTGCTACATATGCCACATAAGATGGTAAAACCAAAGCGGTCAAAGCAGATGTTTAACATATCATTACTCAATATGTAACCCCATAAGATGTATGCAGTCTTACACCACAAAGGGAGAGACTCTTTCGTGACTCAAACCATGACCAACAGGTCCCAGTGGGGCAACTTACCATAATGCCCGAGTCAGAAATGAACACATACCAAAAAACAACGATGAATATGGCACTTTGTTACCTGGTTAGAGCCAATTATCAGGACGTTAGAGTAGCCGGGATGGAATGAGCATGATTCGAACTTGTTGCCATTAGACTGCAATTCTCGTATACATTTTCCGCCATACACAATTGACCACACCCGTGCATCTTCTTCACTGACAGATGCCATGTACTTCCCACTTGTATCCCAGCAGATTGACTTTACTGCTTTGGCATGTCCCTTGAAAATTAAAAGAACATGCACAAAATTCTCATGGCATTACGCAAAAAGTAAAAGAATTACATCCGAAATGTATAGAAAGACATCGGGTATACCTCTAAGCAATATTGGAGGGTGCTAGTCTCAACATCAAATAAGCTGATTCTATTTCCTGAAGCAGCAGCCAACAAGGTCGCAGATCGAGGCTGGAATCTAACTTGTGTAGTAGCTCCCTGCATGAATTTGTGTGGATATGCTGAATATCATCTTGATGAGATGGAAAACAATGTTCGGAACTTGTGCTTATTGATCACGTGCAAAAGCTTCAGAATATAATGTTAGTCAGCCCCAAATTTTTTTTGGATAGGCCACTCTGCCCAATCTGTTTGTCCATTTTCCCCATTTCCGGAGATCTGAAAAAACATCTGTATAGATGATTTTGAAAAATTTCTACAAAGACAATTGAGATATTTTGATTGGTGGAAAAAATCAAGAGTAGTGTTTTGCGATTATGCATTATTTGTTGACGCAGTCTAAAGGGTGCAAGTGCCAAAAGAGGATCAGCAAATTGGGACGTAGGGACTAGTTTTTATATCAAAGTGTTTTGTCTCCTTCGCAATATCGCATTGCTGAGCAAGTGACGTAGCATACTCCACTCTCAAAACAAAATGCTTCATATTTTATTTACGTACTGGAAATAGACTGATACAGAATTAGAAAGGGTTATAAATGGTCTAGTGACTGTAGTTTTTGGATAATAAAACATCAAACAAAACAGAAGGGGATAAATTGATAGGCCCTCAAGTAAGCACAAATTCCATGCCTATCACTAGAAGATGTAGCACAGCAACAAGCATCAGAAAAACTGGAAAAGATAATGGAAATTCAAGAAAGGACATCATAAAAGGCAATATGCAATGTATGAGAACTATTATAGACTTCTTAAGCATCTATTACTGACCTTAAAGGTGTGTTGGCAAGAAAAATGGTCGATGTTCCACAGCTTGATCTCATCATTACTATCACAGGAACAGAGGAGATTCCCTTTCTTTGAGTGGAAGTCCAATGAAGTTACTTGCCCAGAATGCCCAAGAAGCTTGCATGATGGTCTACTTGGCTACATCTCATGGGTGGAAGGAAAAGTGTAAGCATATATTGAATCAAATGGGGGAAGAGAGAGAGAGAGAGAGAGAGAGAGCAGACAAGTTAATACCAACTCATGAGTACTTTTTTTTAATCAGCTGCGAATCAACAGTAACTGAAGAATACTCAACGAATCCTTAAAAGTCCTACAGTTTTGTGCAAGTTGCATCAAATCCTTTGTTTATATACCATCTAGCGGATAGACAAGTTCCAGATAGGAAACCGAAATGTTTGTTGTGCAAGGGTGTGAAATTTTTGCATCAAGCATGCATCGATATTCATGTGCCATGTAAATTTGTGGTCCGAATAGGTTTTCAAGAGAAGATTCACAAATTCAAGCTTGCAAGGCTGAAGCAAACCTTCTGATTGCATTGCTAGACTTTTGAGTTGCGGCATAGGCAACTATTTTAAGGCTATTCTGTATCTCCTAGTAGGGGGTAGGTTTGGCTTGTACTTGGTTTGTTCTCAGAGCTTCATTGAATATCCTTTTTGCTGGTAATAAAATTTGTTTACTTGAAAACATTTATTGGAACAAAAGAATCATGAAAGGTGGAACATGTAGACGGTAAGGAGTTTTAAGTAGTTTTCTATACCAAAAAGAGGTTCAAAGTTGTAAGACCGAATGCATCTTAGTATATGACTCCTTCAACCCCCCACACCCCCACCCCCTGTCACATAAAGAGAGAAGTTGACAAAGCGAGTCTAAAGGCCAAGGAGTGATCTTTGAATGCTACTACGCATCCATCTGAACACTTATTTAAGTGTCCAAACTGGTCACATACTTGAGGTCACAAATATGTTGTCGCATGCACACGTGATCATATGAAAAGTGTGAGGTAGAGTGGAATTTCTTTAACAAATATGGAGAAAATTTAATAATCATAGAAGACTGACGCCGATGTATGAAAAGGAGATCAAAGCATCTTTGATCAAACATAGAGAATAAACAGAGAAAACAAAAAAGAAACACCATGAAAAACTAGGCCTGAGGGTTTGTACTCAATGGCACTTCGCTCACTCAGAGTTTCCAAGAATCTCTAAAATAAAAGTGCGGAAAATAAGAGAACGAAACTAAGGGATAAATTCTTTTTACTTTGTTTGAATCCCAGATTTGCACAGTTCTATCCAACGAAGATGTGGCGAACACATGTGAGCTTGGTTTGAACCGAACGTCTGTGATGATATCCGAGTGCCCTACTGCAGACGCAACCGAATCATAACTAGTCATGTCCCAAAGAAGTACCTGGAATAGAAAATTGCAATTTTGTCTCAGCTAATAAGGTGAAAAAGGCAAAAGGAAAAGGAAAAGGAAAAGGAATAGGAGAATTGACTTCAAAAAAAGCTTAAGCAAGATGACTTGCATCAAACCTTCTTGTCATCACCAGCACTCGCTAACAACTTTCCTTCCGGTGAAAAATCGCAGCAGAGGACTTTGCCTTTGCTTGAGTCGAGGGAACCAACTTCTCGAAAAAGAAATCCTAGAATATCAAAAATTATGATACTCAGAATAGAGGATATTATTACATTGTGATCTGTAAGTACTCTTATGCTGCAGTAGTAGCTTCTCTGTGTCACAAAGAAGAATGTAAAGCAGCTATAATTTTTTAGGCATGATTAATTACTAATTGTTTCCACCAATGCCTTGTCCTTCGCTGTTACTTGTCCCAACTACAAAGCTTGGGTTTTAACCACAAAGCATAATGTGCTAACTTTCAGTTGTCATAGTCCAAGTGTTCCAGTTAAGCGTTACTCTAGACCTGTAGGCCTCTTACCAATAACTCACGCTAGGGGTACGAGTTGATATTATCTGTTTTTCTATTTTATTCGCTGAAGCAAAGAAAGGCTGACATCTGTTATACATTGGAATGTTTTGGTGCAAGTGTTCAACAAGCAGAATATTATGTCATTTAGTATGAAAAGAGGTTGTCCACACAATGGACTTACTAATTTTACTTTTCTGATATTTCTCAAGCACATAATCATAAAAATGCTTTGGTTGTTGTTATTCTAAGCTTACTTTGTTGTACAACATACCATGTGAGTTTCAACTGAACAAGATTTTTCAACTCCAAATTATTGAGTGGGGTTTAGGCACTATCCAGTTGCAATTACATGACAAATTAGGTGATGCAGCTCCAGAAAGAGAGTTAAGGTCTAGTTATGAATTTCTTTTGTCACACTAACAGACCTACTTGAATCTAAACCACCAAGAGTAGCTCAGTTCAGCAGTATTCACATACCATTCTGTTCGGACAAGCTAGCATTTCCATCATCAGGGGAAGAAAAAGACTTGATATTGTGATTTGAGGATTTCTTCACCCCAGCATTTGTACCATCCTATAGCTCAAAAAACAGAAGAAAAATTGTACTGATAAAAAGGTAGTTAAATAAAGAAAAT
Source organism: Arctostaphylos glauca (assembly GCA_019985065.2). Lineage (NCBI taxonomy): Eukaryota > Viridiplantae > Streptophyta > Magnoliopsida > Ericales > Ericaceae > Arctostaphylos > Arctostaphylos glauca. The sequence continues at coordinate 14,177,100 of JAHSPW020000001.1, read as the reverse complement.
CAAAATTCTCTCTCCTTTAATGTAGAACGTACAGAAACTTTGTCTTTAGAAAGCGACTTTGACGAATTCTTCCTCTTTCTTCTTTTCTGATCCGGTAGAAAAATATAGAAGAAACCAATATGAGCACATTAGTCCGAGTAACACTGGCATAATCCACCAAGAGGAAAAGTTCTTGAAATTAAGTTTCTTAACAAAGAATGGCTTAATTTTTCCTATGTAATCCTTAACCAACCTCACATAATTTCTGCTGCAACTGCCCATTCTTTTGTTTTTGCTCTAAACTTATTCCTGCGGGATTAGGGATTATCATTTGTTGTTCTAGAGTTGAGCTATTAGGCACCGTCGTTTGTTGCTCTGCTGTTTGTCTCATCATCACCTGAATCATAATCAACTCCTCATTCATTAGTACAGAAGATGGATACATGCTGACAAAGATACAAAGACGATTGAAAAATGTTTCCAGCGTAACACTCATGAACTCGTGAAGAACTCAAGAACCTTACCAGAACACTCTTCTTATATCTACCATAATGACGCCATCATATTCTCATTCTAAGAACTCACTAAGAACTCGTAGAGGAAATCATATAGTTACACAAACTCGCCAAGAACCCGAGAATCTTACAAGAATACTCTTCTTATATTTACCATAATGTCATCATCTTCTCATTCTAAGAATACCTGTTGTTATCCTGTGAATGTTTCATCCCTAAGTTTATCATCATCAGAATCTTTGTGAAAAAAAATCTCAACCTTGCGCCGAGTTTAGTTTGCTGGAATGAAGCTAGAATGAAGTGATCATTCTCTCAGAGTGCTCACTACATAATAAATGGAAACATCAATCACTAATTTAGGTCATTACTCATGAGTCATCATGACCATTCCATTCAATGCCAGAGTTGTTCCAGCGAAGCAAACACTACCTTAGTGCTACTGTAATCCATGATTATGGCAGCTTTTGGTGTCGGTAAAATTCTTCCAAAGGCTGTGAAGCATGGAAATGTTATTCGACACCAGCAACTGTAGAAGAGGATACTATAATCCTCATGCATTCAATTCTAACTTAGCAAAATCGAAAGATCATTTTCTCCTTACACTGAAGATGACACATTGTTTAATCTACTCCTTTTATGTTATGTCACTGGAAGACAACCATAACCATATGTTTGTTTCTTGGTACAACTAACATTAAGTGCTATACACAAAGAGGCATGTTAAATAAACATCATATGGAAAGACAATAATGATTAACCACAAAAAGTAGAAATGAAAAATAAGAATGACAGAACTAACAAAGATAATACAGCTTAAAATAAGCAAATGCTGAGACAGCTATGAAAATAATAGAAGTTGTTTCCGCCTAAAACTTGTTATGTGAAAAGCTTTCTGGACACTGCTGCAAATTTGGTTGAACTAGCTGCTTAATGACTAGAAAAAAAGCTTAATCCAAGTCTTAGTATTCAACTTACCTGAGCATCTGTGCCACTCAGACCATTCCTAGGAAGCATCTCATTACCCCAATCATTTGAGCTTCCTTGGAAAGATGATATTTGCTTCCCGTTTGCCTTTTCTATAGCTTGAGATAAAACATCTTGTTGATGATCAGGGATCGGTGTCTGAAACTGTGACTCTTGGTTTGGCGCAGGTATAAAGGAATTTAGTACCGGGTATTCCACTCCAGCAGGAAATTGGCCTGTTCCCTAAATGATAGGAGCAAAATAAGCTTAACATTTGAACAAATGCTAGATAGAACTGTTAGACGATATGAGTCCCAGGTTGGGCATGAAAGGAGTGATTGCTTAATGTAATGATGGGAATTTTCACTTAATATGTTAAGCTTTTACCTTGGATATAAAGTTTTGATATGGTATCAGAGCGGTGCCCATTCCATCCCCCACTTTAAAAAAACTTACAATCCACACTTTATGATAATAGATCCAATTAAAAGGTTGCATGAAGATAGATCTAAAAAGTGACTGCACGTGATAGACCTCAAAATGGCTGCTGCTTGTGAGTTGAATAATATGGGTCCCACATTGGTTGGTATGAAAAGGGTGACCACATAATATAATTTTTGGACTGCTCCACCTAATAACTTAAGCTTTGGGGTTGGATGTAAAGTCTCTACAGGAACTAGGGAGAATTGGCAATTGCATAGGGAAAGTTAAACTTATAAGGACACCACTTACAGTTGAAGTCCATCCTTCCACCGGCGACAAATTGGCACTGGTTCTGGTCCCTGAAAAAAATAAAGCTTATGCAGTAACAACATGACACCATCAAAACACAGCAACCCTTCATCCCAACTGTCCGTTATTAGTCTAAGGACTATCTTCGACGGAAAAAGTATCCAAGCACCCAAATGGGAAAGATAATGTAGAAATTTCTTTGAAGCATGTATCACCTTTAGAACCATCGATATAACCAAATATTTTCGTAATTTAGCTGCACGAAACAAATTCTCCGGGCATTCAATAAAATGGAAGCAGACTAGTCTACAAAATCAAAATCCAATCACATGATAATTATATATGTATGCCATTTCCTTGAAAGTTTGTGTCTCCAAGAGAAATCACTTTTAAAATTTAGAAGTGTATTCTTACAAACATATCCTACCTGTAACGAAACCCTATTTTTCTAGATCTATAAGTGTCATCATATCAGTATTGTATCATATAGGTGTTCCATTCAGGTTTCATATATTTCAAAGGCTATGAATTTCAACTTAATCATAGGTGAAATATCACGTAACAGATTTCCTGGTAAACGATTTACTTAAATAGGGTTCCAAAGTTTGCTTGCCGAAGTTGCGTCATTCGCATGATTTATTGGATCTCCATTTATGTCAACTCCCATGTGATTGTGATTCACAGCTATATCTGTGGGTCTTGCCTGTTGTCTTAAATAGATCACCAAACCATGTAAAGTGAGTGTCTAAACTACTTCTTTTGATCTCGTGTTTTCCCATTTTCAAGTGCAATCTTGGGATTGGTGTGCCTGACAAGAACTCCCCCTCCCCCCACCACTGCCTCCCCCTGCGCGTGCTTGTAATTGTAACAGTTCTTCAATCAGTCAGAGCCTTAAAGGTGATGGCCATCTAATATTGTTGTCGTCTTCTCATATCCTTCTGTTTAAATGTTGCATGATACTAATTCCATGCAATCCTTTCCTTCCAATTCATCATTCAAGGGCAGTTCTATATCCATTTGGAAGAAACCATTTTATACCTATTTCTTGTGACAGTAAATTTGATGCATATTTCTCTATACAAAAACCTAGTTCTTTCCATATTTAGGTGCATTATGTTCATTCTATGCACATTTCACCAATGGCCAATGCCTTGGCAATACATTCTCTAGATCTTTGCATTCAACACATCTTGGAATATAGAGAGTCTTTATATTAAGCACATCTTATGCAGTATGTAAAATGAGAATATAAAATTTCTAGCTTTCAAGCTTTCAAAGATTGTGTGATGCAATCCTTTCCTTTGTGTGATGCTAAAGAGGCCCTAGGTCTGATGCCTAACGTTATCTAGGTGTAAGGCCTGGTTTATCACCTTTTCTTTTGTTAACGAACACTGTTCACGGTCATAAAAAAACAGCCCCAACTCTTAATTTTCCTTGTCTCCTAGTATTTCAATTCCGTCCTACATCATTATGCTCCTAGAAATCCGTTTTGTATGGATAATTTAAACAATTACACTTAGTTTTATTAAATGTAATCGCTTGGTTAAGTAAGTTCTTATTTTATTACCTATACAAGTCTACCCCTACTGTACGACAATTTAGGCTTCTGTGGTTCCACAATCTCGTTCTCATTCTCGTTCTTGTTTCTCATACCAGTATGATCCACATTCCAGTTAACATAGTCTCGAACTATGAAGTGATAAAGCAAGATCTGAGGTGGTCAAACTAGTACTTAAGCAAAATAGAGGAATGAAAGCAAAAGAATCAACTACATCTTACATATTAGGAAACAAAAACTGCTGATGTTGGAGATTTTCATAAGAAAAGTTTATAGCTACCAACCTCTGTGAACCTAATCTTTAAATGATCTGTACGTGTAAGTGCATGCAATTCCTAACTTCCCAAAATGGCAACAGTATCAATTGTGTGTCTCCTCAATGCCATATTCACACATACGGCTCTCATTCACCCATAAATGGCCAAATCTACACTAGAGAAAAGGAAATGAACTTGTACGAAAACATTTTTTTTGACAAGTCATTTCGTACATAAATTTACGAGAACTATATACACCAAATGTTCCATCTATTTTTTACTTCTTTTTTTGGCTCCTTAGGGTAATAGAGATAACAGACCATCCTAACACTAATGCTACAGAGCCATTTACAACGGTCAAGGGTTGTGTAGCACAATTGTCACATAACATTCAAAAATATTTCTACAATCAAACTAACATCTTTTATACACATTCTATAATGAAAACATCTTTTTGAAAACTGTGGAGCCTAGAACCCAGTCGATCTTTCCTCTGGATTACGCAAACCAAACCTCTCTTTGCTTGAGCTGCAAAAGAGCAACCAATTAGTGTCAACTGGCCAAAAACAGGCGCTGGACATTCCAATGCTTGAGTTAGTTCTTTGAAAAGGATGAGCTAACTGAAAGGATTTGGGTGAATAGTCGTGCATACTTGGTATTGAGTGCCCTTCTACCTTACATAGGGGACTTCCAGGACACAAGTACCACGATGGCCAAGAATGTCGTGTTGTGGGCTACCTCATCTGGTGAAAACACCACATGCTCCACGTTTGGACATCATGGTGGTCATGCCCCTCATCTAGTAATTGCCTATCCCCCACGATCCTGTAGGTAATTGTTTATGTCGAGCATCACATCTCGCTTGGCAAATACCGAGTACCATGACCCAGATGGATGTGTTAAGCGTCCAAACTTGCCAAGAAGTTCTGTAAGCAAATATACCATAGGTGTGCTGACCGTCAAGCATTTGGCTTGACACGCATGCTGGTCGTGCACCCAAAAATGGGCTGATGGCACGCCGTGTGGGTTTGTCAAGCCTTTTGTCCAACCTTCTTCTGCCGAGTGCTCGTTACGAACCCAACCAGGAAGGCAATCCTTGAAGAAGGATTTTGAGGTGCTGAACATTTTGACAAACCAGTGGAGGGCAAGCTCCCTTAGCTGGATAGGAACAACATGTACATCATCAGTGTTGTAGAGAGACATCATCTACCTAAAGTGGACAAAATAGGTGTAGGCATCCATCTTCGGGTCATATTTCCATCCCCCATGGTGACTTTACCGAATCAATCTACTTGGTGAACAGAGAGGCAATGAGCTGCTGGTAAATAATCTCGAAGTGGGACCTCATTGGCCGATCTCCTGATCGGTCGGTCTGCTCTTCTTGTGCTCAAGTTTGCCACGAAGGTCTTACCGAGGGGAGCGTTCCTTTCGATGCTCGTCCCCTGGTGGCAGTGAGTTGTAATGCCTACTTGCCCGGTGGTCAAAACGACTTTCATGATTGGTTGTCTCATCACTATCTAGACTGAGGGGACAAACAGAGAAAGAGTTATTCCCTAAAGGCTCGCCTAGCCTTTGGTGTGCTGGTACCCATGGCCATCCTCGGCGCCCGTCATGCCATTTCCGTTCCAAAACAAAGCTGTGCTCCTCTCGAAGTTTACCTTGACTCCGTCCAACGCCAAACATCGCTGTGGTCTCCTAGGCTTTCCTTTCCAAGAATTCTCTGAGGCATATCATGCCATATTCTTCAGGAGAATGCATTCAGTGTCACCCTTGTTGCCCTGCATGCGGTATACGTCACCTGTTCGCTGGGTCCTGACCTTGGCTTTGGGTTGATTCATCTCCTCTCTGATGGCCAAAAAAGAGTTGGTCTTTCTCATCCAGTCGGGCCTCGAGGTGTTCAACTTGGGACCGAGTGTGCAGGTCTTGATGTGGTTTAGAGGGTGAGGAGATTGGATACTTAGAAAAATCCCCGCGCGCACCCCCCACCCCACCCCAACCAAAAACCAACCTGTAGTTTGAACTACCGACCAACTGAGTCGCTCGTAGAGCTGGCTGTTATCACCAAGAGCCTTGTTCACTTAGCGGGAGAGGAAAGGAAAGGAAATTAAAGTACAAGAATGTCTAATTTTCATGTACTTTTTGTGTGTTCAAGTAGCAAAAAAGTTGTGGTTACCCTTTAACTTTCCCACTAGGATTAGTTTTTTCTCAAAACATATCCTGCAAAAAACACAAGATTTTACAGAAATCTTATTTTTGTACTACTCTCATGCACAATTAAGCTATCTACTTTGAACTTTCCCATAAATTTATTTTATTAACTAAACACATAAAGAAAATACTTTTTATTTTCTTGTACTTCACTTCACTAAAACTTTCTCACGAACAATTTTCTACATCAATTTCTTGACAAATGAACAGAGCCTAGGTGTTGGCAAAGGAACTTAGAAAGCCAGGGTGAGCGAAGATTGTTGAATGGCTCCCACTGTGGTTGCCAAATTGTGGAGCCTAGAACCCGGTGGATCTTTCTCTGGATTATCAAAACCGAATCTCTCTGCTGAGCTATAAAAGCCAGTGTTGACCGGCCGAACGTAGTTAATGGGCATTTCGATGCTTAAGTTAGTTCTCTGAAGGGGATGAGGTAACTGAAAAGATTTGGGCGAACAGTTATGCGTACCAGGTATTGAGAGCCCTTCTGCCTTATATAAGGGATTGCCAGGACACAAGTACCACGATGCCTAAGAACATCGCATCGTGGGCCGCCTCATTCGGTACAACCACTACAGTGCTCCACGTTTTGGCATCATGTTTGTCGTGCCCTTGTTATGGTAACCGCCTATCCCCCACAATCCTGTAGGTACCCAGCTTAAGCATCAGGTTCTGCTCGGCAAATGCCAAGTACCACGACCCAAATCCAATGTACCACAGGTGTGCCGATCATCACGCGTTCGACTCGACCCACACGTTGGTCGTGTGCCTAAAGGTGAGCTGGTGGGAGGCCATGTGGGTTTGTGACGCCTTCGATTCGGCCCAAAGTTCTCTCAACATGATTGGTCCATGACCGAAGGAGACCAAGTGTTCGGTGCTCCCTCAATCCGGCCCATCGCTGGAGCAAGCTAGGTCGAGGACTCGTAAGTACCATAGAACACGACCAGGGAGGTTCACCCTACTATAAAAACCTACTTTACAAACGTACATGACAACATCGTTTTTGATAAGTCATTGTGAAAATAATTTTATAAAAAATATATAACTAAAAGTTCCATCTATTTTTTACTTTTTGTTTTTTTTTGCTTATCAGGGTAATAGAGATAATACTTAGACCATCCTGATACTACTGCTACTGAGCCATTTACACGATCAAGGGTTGTATGCCACATTTGTATATAAGAGACACAAACCGATTTCTATAATTCAACAAACCTACTTTACATATATTCTATAGTGATTTCACCAAAAACAAGCCACCACCACTACTTCCATAGATTATTATTCAACCTTGTTATCAGATAGCATCACCATAAGCCACATAGTTTACGGCAAAATAAGACTAGCAAAACTAACTACCGCTACCAATTCTACCCTCCCATTTCCAATGAAATTACCTTTAATCCGCTAGCTCTGCCTTAATCCAAGACCACCAAAATTGAGAAAACCACATCATTTGGTGCCTTCTTGTTGAATCGCTTTCGCTAATGGGTAGCTACCACTTTTATGCCTTACCAAACGTTACCACCAGCGTCCACAACTTTCCACTAACACCGCAATTGTACTGCCTACACTTATCTAGGGTAGCCACTCGCCACAATCTCTATTTGTTAAATGTATATAGTGGTGCTATATAAATTCCTCAAATGCTAGTTGTAGTGACATTCTTTGTCCCTTTGTCACTACACTACTACACTTTCAGAGAACATCACATTCTTTGTCAGTGAAACTAACTTTATGCTTCCTCTATTTTAATACTTTTCATTTATCACATAAAACACAGCTTTGCACTCACTCGTAATATAAATCAAGGGTATCTCTAAGAAGCTAGAAAATAAATTTTATCCACACTTATTCTATATCTCTAACATTGTCAAAAGAATGTGTTTTTGTCCGTTCAAATAACTAAACACCACTCTAATGAATAAAGCTCCACAAAAACCCAAATTCCCAATGTTAATCAAATATCATTTGCATTTGAAGTTAAGCGAACATGAGCTACTACATGTGTCTCAAGGAGAAAGGGAGCTTGATAAATTTAAGTGTGAATTGGTTAAAGGGACTGCCAGACTTACCTAATACGAACACGCCATTACATATTAGCACATTAGTGAAAGCGTGTGCAAAAAGCTTATCACTGGAAAATAAGCGATATCTTTTCTCGTGGCTTATCCAGAACATATATTACCCGGGAACACTGATACCTTAACGAATTACATTTTGGCACGCACGTTCTGAAACATGGTACATTTCCATTCCAAAATGGTATTAGTTATCCAAAGCGTTCCCTAAAGGTTTTCCCAAAGAAATCAACCTATTAGAGTAGGAATCTAACAAAGCAGAATTAGGTAGGAGAAAACGTTAAAAATACAATCACTATGCTCCTAGAAATCTGTTCTGTTTGGATAATTTAAAAATAAGACTTAGTTTTATTAGATGTATATCGCTTGGATGATTAAGTTCGAATTTTGTTTTCTATAGAAGTCTACCCTTACCGAACCACAATTTAGGCACGTGGCGTACCACGTTCACATTCTAGCTCCTCGTACCAGTACAATCTGCACTCCATGTAACATAGTCCCGAACCATGTTCATCATAACTTGACCTTAACCCAGCGGGCTATGGCAGACCATGTTTAGACCATTATCCCTCATATCTCAACGGATTTTCTGCAGTGAACCTTGAGGACAATCTAAAGCATCTCTTATTTCCATCTAGGGGCCTAAGCCTGGGTAACATAAACTGGGGGTGCCACAAAAGTACCTTGAAGCATAATTACTTGTTGGCTGCGTCTTCAAGGATTTCCACTTGTGTCTTAGAGGTCAACATTTCATTGTGACACAGCTGTTGCATTTGACAACACAACCATCCTTTCTGCTTTAAAGACTACAAACAAATGCACGTGCATATCATAGTTGATCCATGTCTCGCTCTACCTTGTCAGTTCTCACTATACATTTATACGCAAAAGGATGTGACAGCATAAAAAGAGTGTCTGATTCTTAAACACACAGCAAAGTTGATCTCATTTACTCAATTCCAGTTTGTTTATTATTTTACTAGGCTAACAGGTGAGACCAAGCACTAAATTTCTCTTGCAAAGAACATAAAAATAGAGCACAAACCCACCCGCATCAGTAGGTCCAGCTATTGGTAACATGGCTTCTGGTGCTCCATTGACAGTTGAGCCCACATGGCTAGGTTCCCCCATATCAACACCATAGTTGTTGCCCTGCAACATGGGTCCAACTATACATCTTTCATCTTAAGCTCTATCAAAGTATGAAAAGGAACTAAACTTTCTGCATAGCTGTAATCATACCGTTGCAGCCCATTGTTGATCCCTCATATGAGTTTGAAGCTGGGAGTTGCTGTGATGCATAAGTGCAACCTAAAATTAATCAGTATTCCTCTATATGGGAAAATAACAAACAAAAACGATAATGATCCAAGAAACAACGCCTTTAATACAAGTGCAAGATCCTCAAATCAGGTTCCCTATGCTGATAACTTGTTCAATCAAAACATAGTGCACCACTGCACCACAGAAGTGGTGCTGAGTACACAACCAAATGTCATTGAGAAACAAAGAGAAAAAGAAAAGAAGAAAATCAGCCAATTTCATTCCATGCTCAATTTTGACAAGAAGAAACACATACCAGAATATAATTGGAGCCATATAACTGCCTTCTCAACCTCTACTTATTATATTGTTAACCACTAACTCATCGAAAAAATGAAAAGATATGAGAAAGAGAATTTCATTATTTATATTCTCTGTCTCATTAAATTAGCCAATTATTTTCATGTCTTCCCAGTTAGATAAACAAGATGCACCCACTTCAAGAAGCCATAGATCATTGGGGCCGCCGTATTTTAGAGTGGACCCCATGCCAACACTCCAAGCAACAAGGCCACAAGGGCCCCATGCACTAAGTTCAGCATCGTCCAACACTCACCACAGGATCTTGTGGGGCCCATACAGTCCAAAATGTGGAACCATGTCGGGCCCCACATTCAAGGGTGGACCCATGTCAGAGGTTGGCTCCTAGAGTGTTGGGGCAATGCCCTAGGAAGGACGAAATAACTTCTCGTGAACAAGAAGAATTTGTATATGACAAGACACCTTAAAATGATATCCAGATATATTCCCAACGTACCTAGCATGGCTTGAAGATGCGTTTAAGTGAATCCGATTATCAACATCAAGAAGTTGATTGGAGTTCAATTCTCCAGCAGGAAGCCCGGAATACTCTCCCTCATGCAATGGTGAAGCAAACAGACTTGCTTCCGGTTGCCCCAGCACCATGTTGTCAAAACCGGAATTTCCCTGAAATAGAAGTACATACTCACTTCAACTATTTAAGAAAATTAAATGATTGCAACTTGAAAGTAACAATTTTTTTAAAATACACTCATCGTGAGTTTGGAATACAGATTGAAAATTCCAAAAATAATGGGTTAAACAGCTTTGATCGAAGTGTAATTTTTAAATAGACAAATATTATTGGATGTTCCAAAATTGAACAATAATGAAGTTAAGGTACTGAGGGAGGAGGATCTAAAAGAGCTTCAAATTCATCAAAAGAACACCTTAACAGAGGATCCTTCCGGGGCCTCAGGATGTTCTGCCATCCTTGAAGAATACATGTCCCAAAAACTGTGCCACCATTCTGTCAAGAAACCATCGGGTCCGTCTTCCACTGAAACGAATATCCAAAATTTCCAGTTAAGGTGAGACAAGTTCGACCACAAACATATATATCATATTAGTCATCCCTCCCTCTCTCTCTCTCTCTCAACGAAACACGATTTTCAGTCTTTTTTAGAGATTTTTGAGACTCTTCCTCCACGCCGCTGCAGCCTACACAATTGTCGCCGTCAAGACTTGACCTTGTGTTAACGGCAGCAATGGTGTGGCGGCGGCGGCCGTGTGGAGGAGAGTCACAAGAATCTTTAAGAAAGATTAAAAATCGTGTTTCTTTGAGAGAGAGAGAGAGAGTGATGGGTGTTGTCAGTGAAGAGAATAGGTGGTGGTTGGGTGGCCTCAGCTGTGATTAGTGGGGGTGGAGCCGTGGAGCCAGTGCCGCCGTGTGGTGGGGTTCAGTCGGCAGTCATCTATCTATCGGATAACCCTTTTGCCATGGACAAAAACTTAAAATTGTGTCATAAAAATAATTTTTATTATTATTTTTTAAAAAAATTCAAAAACAAATTATTTACTTTAATTATTATGAGTAAAAAAATATATAGATATTTTAGTAATTATCTAACTTTATCATTATATTTCATAATTTGATAACTATTTTTTTAATTTTAATAATCAACTTATACACGTACTACATGTGTTCTGCCACTAGTACTCATAAAATGAACAACAATGCTACAAGCACAACAAAATTGCACAACATTTTAGCACAACATGCTAAAACTACGTCGTTTCATTAAGGAAAAAACAAACAAACAAAACCTCACTGTTTTTTCCCTCAATGAAATGACGTAGTTTTGGCATGTTGTGTCAAATGTTGTGCAATTTTGTTGTGCTTATAGCATTTTTGTAAAATGGAAGTGGAATGTTTTGGCTGGAAAAATTGGGAAATCGGGATTTATTTGCCAAAAATTTAATTTAAAATGGGTTAAAGGAGAAAGTGAGCCCCAACAAGCATCTGACTAGGATCCAACTATGGTCAAGTAAATTGAAATTATTTTTCAATTCATCTCTATTAGAAAAATATAAAAGGTAAAAAAATATGGAGTATATTGAAAAAAAAAAGGGGAAGAATGTGACTCTGGTCACTCTTTTTTTTAATGAATTGAAATCTATATGTTCCCATTGCAGGCCCAAACCTTGACTCTCATCAATTATTTTAAAAATTCATTACTTAAGGCCCACAAGCTAGAAAAATAATCCACTTTCGACCAAGAATACCACCACAATATTTAACAGTTTTAAAGAAATAAGAACCATTATCAGACCGTTCTACATATGAAACCAAACCATAACCAAATTATTAGACTAATCCGGTTTGGATACGATTCCGATTCTAAACCATGTTAACATTTAAACGTTGTCGAAAAAAAATATAAATAGAATAGCATTAGTTTTTTAAAATTATGAACAAAATAAACATAATAATTGAATTAATATGAATAGAATAGCACTAGTTTTGTATATCTACTAAGTTTATCAGAATCACAACTATACTGAGAATAAAAGAATTTTTGATTTTGGAGAGTAAAAGGGTTATGACATTTTTGGGAGAGTGTGTGTGTATATATATATATATATATATATATCCGGTTCGGTTCAAACCACGATTTATAATTATGAAATTATGGACTGAACCATAATATATGGTTCTCATTTTTTTAGAACCATAATCAATGTAGCTACTAAACTACAGAACCAATCTAAAAAGACCGGTTCGCTCCGGTTTAACGGTTTTTTCGATTGTTTTTACACCCCTAATACATACCAAACATATTTGAGTCTTATACATACATACATATATATATATATACATACATACATATATATATATATATATACATATATATATATATATATATATATATATATATATACACACACGCTTGAAAATTAGGATCGACGTAAATCTCACTAACAAAATGCGAACTCTAACTAGGGTTGGTCAAGTTGGAAGCACGGCCGCTTGTAAGAGGCTTACTTTTTCAATTTTGGGCGTTCAATTTTTATTGTCCGAGAAAAATTCATAGAGATGTTTGTTCGATCATTATTGAGAATTAGAAAAGAAACAGTAGGCATTGCCCAAACACTCGGTAATAAAAAAAAAAAAAAAAAAGCCATAGGAGAAAACTATGGGGGTGGAAACACATACCAACGGGTCCGCCTCGAACACTAGCCTCTTGGGCGAATATATCAGCAGTTGTAGGCAAGCCCTTTCTCAACATGTAGTCATGTACGTATAGATCAAGCCTTTGAATCCCCAAAATGAATTAAACATAAAAAAAAAAAAGGAGATTATCTATATAATCAACAGAGACAAAGAAAAAACAATAATCAAAGACGTACCAAATAGATTAATTTGTTCATACAAAACCCAACATTGAAACCATATATATATATATATATATATATATATATATATATATATATATATATATATATTTAATCAACTCACATTTTTTGAGCATCCCAATCTCCATCTGGTGCCATGGTCCCCTTCACCAAGTAAAAACATGAAAATTAATACAAGTCATCAAAATTTAAAACCAAATGGAATAATATATATATAGAAGATTAAAAGAGGGCATATACGTATACGTATGCGTGTGTAATGTGTGTGTATAGAGGTTTATAAAGTGTATACACAGAGAGAGAGAGAGAGAGAGAGAGAGAGAGAGAGATTTATTAGTTGCTTTGAAGGAGGTATATATATACTAGTGAGAGGGCCATGCAGAAAAAAGAAGGGCAAAGCGGTACAAAATCAACGTTGCGGATTGCGTAAATCATCGGGTAAATCACACCTTTTACCCTTTAACTTTGTTCCCTATGTTTGACTTCAAGTTGAGTTCCAATTTAGTCCTATGTACACATTGAAATGAAGAAGTCGCGACTTTTTAAGAAGCCTTGATGATCACGAAAACCCATGGATACATACTATAATTTATCAACAATTTGATGAAAAATTATAGAAAAAATCACGAAACACGTTTTTAACAAAAAAAAATAACCTAGTTCAAACAAAATAACCAAACGGTTGCACTCCATGTGAATGAATTTATTCAAGGTGGGAACATATATAATCACACAAATGGTCATTTAAGATTAGCTATCATGGGCCACTTTTTGCTTATCAAATGCAAGTTTACCGATCTTGTAAAACTACTTCCACTCGTATTTCTATGGCATTTCATGTAAATTAATTTAATTTTGTTGTGCATATTATTATTTGGGTTTATGGAAGTCGAAGCCTTTCCGATGATGGGAGTACTTGACAACATGGGTCACGCCATTGTTTGGTAGAAGAATTATTCTCGGCTTCGCTCCTAAAAAATATAATATTTCAAGTAAATAAGGGAAGGATTAAAAAGAAAATAAAACAAAAATGTGAAAATCACTGCAGGCTTACTATGATAATGACAATTTCTTGCAATAATAATAATAATGGTATATATGACAATTTAGTTGTGAGTTGGGTTCATTAATGTGAAAGAATCTTCAATTAACAAACACTTAAATGACTTCTGGATGAACGAAATCCACAACCATAATCCCGCGGTCCCGATTATGAAAATCACATTAATTAAACTTAATTCGTGGATGGAAATAAAAATTAATCAAAATCAACTACCATATGTACACATCTTGAAGTCAGTTTTGTCTTAGTAATGAGATAATCCAGGTTGGGAAATCAAGATTTACACACCATGGGCACATTTTGACATGCCAACTCCTACCACTAGACTTTTTTTAATATTTTTCACGAACGAAAATTAGCATGAAATCCTGACTCATTAAATCTCAGTTTGAACTAAGGTCTTTAATGTTATTAATATAAAGCATCTTATTAATGAGTGACTAATTTCTTTTCTTTAACACATGGAATACTATACTTTAATTATTTTTGGAGCTATCGTAATCAAATAAAAAGAGTTGAAGTGTCTTCATTAAATTAGCCAATTAATGGCACCAATACCTATTGATGGCATGCATATTTATGATTTTCGGCCTCAATTTTTGGTCCCACGCATGCAATATGTGGGCCTATACCATTTTACGAAAAGAAATTGTAACGATCCACTCCCGTCTTGTACAATATTATTTGCTTTTGTCGTACAAATTCAATAGATTTCTCAATAGGTCACCCATTCTTGAATTGCTACAGGAACGAGCACGCTTAATTAACTATGAAATTCTATTTGGTTTTGACGTCATTACAGCTTTAAAATGCTTTATACAAGATAGGTTCATGGTCTATTATAAATACAACCAAACTTATATCCACCAAACAATGTAGAACCCTTAATCACCCATCCGGACGTCCACTGAGACACCTTCTCCTAAACGCCGACCTCACAACACTGACAGCCTGGCTGGAGTGTCACAGAAATTCAACATAAAGAGATCAAATCAAGTGACACTATTTACATGACACCAAAAAATTAAACATGTCACTAAACATGCCTCCAAATTTTGAACTTCCTACCTCCAAATTTAAAAAATATTGAATTTCCAACTCTAACAAGGAGAGAAGTTCAAACTTCACTCCTAAATAAACATTAGCTGCACAATATTCTTGTTGTCAAATATTGACGGTTTATGCTAAAATGTTGACATTTTAATACATTTTTCACATATTCTCTTACACTAGGCCACGCTAATCCCCGTTTAATATTTTTCAATACACGTTTTCTATGTATGTTGAGATTTGAGCGGTGATTAGTATTTTTCAATTTGAAATAACAAGATGGAGAGACAAAGCCGCATATTTGAGTTACATTATGTAGTACCTGGACTTGGTGTTGCAAGGATAGCACATTGTTGATAATCTCATCAAGCATTGCCGTCTTTTCCAGTAATCTGTTACAGTAAATGCCACCAAAGTTGAACTGGTTAATTTTCATATCAAAGCTCAAAATTAAGCAATTAGATTATCGAAAGCTACGCCACGATAAATTATCTTATTGCATTCAAGGACAAGTTCTTGAAGCAATATCATTTGATCACTAATCCTTTCTTTTTGCACCTAGAACAAAATCCATAAATATATGAAACATCCTAATTCACTACAAGAAAAAATACATTTGGTGACAACCACTTCAGTCGCCGTATCTTTCAATTTTAGTCTTAAAATGTTTTTCCCAACTAAATTATTTGGTCGCTAAGTTAGTCGCGGAATCGAGGTCAGAAAATGTATTTGGCGACTAAATGGGTTTAGCAGCCAAAAGTGTAAAAAGGCTGACTAACGGATTTAATTGGCAACCAAATCACTTCTGTTGCTAGAACCAATTTTTAGCGACCAATTGTGTAGCCAAAACACATTACAAATGCCGACTAAAATGCAATCCATAAAACGTTTGGCGACCAACTATAGGACCTTGGGCGACCAAATACTTAGGTTGGTAATATGTTCATTGACAGAAAAAATAAAATGACCAAAACCTGGATATATGCAAAACTAACCTTGTAATATCAAAAATAAAATCGGAATGGTGGCCGAAAAATAAATAAGACACATAACCCTTCAACTAAATAATAGCTTGCAGCAAAAATCACTTGTAACCAAAAAGACAACTACAAAACCAATCATAAGCTATAACATGTATGAAACAACGAACTACAGTTCAACCATATCAATTGTATGACAACCACAAAAACCAAAAGAATAAGTTCTCATATGACAACAAAGTCGATTGTGTGCACAATTGAACATCAAAAGAACAAGTACTAGGTTCGTAAGTTTGTAATATGTTCTTCCCAAAGATCTAGATAATCATTAAAAAAAAAAAATCAAATGACTACGTTTACAATTGAACACCTAATATACTTACTTAATACTATAACCATCATCACCCGAAAGCCAAATGGAAGGTACCTTTTCTGCAAGGTTGTGAATATTCGATTTTTTTCCTCACACAAACGTAATTCTTTTTAGTAAAAGGTACCCAAATGGAAGGTACCATTTTCGATCCCCTTCGATTAGTTAGTAAAAGATACCGGTTTTCGCCCTTACATGAATGTAATTCTCTTTAGTAGAAGGAACAAAACTTGAAGGCACCATTTTTTTTGCCCTTCTATTTGTTAGTAGAAGGTAACTCTTTTCGCTGGCTTGATTACTAGTTACCATGCATAGTTGCACATAAATTTTGTTCAACTTCTAATTTTTTCTCTTCCTAAGAACTATTACCAAGTATCCTTTTGCGGCACTCCTATATGCTATAATAACAACAAATAATTTATTAAGTAAAACTACACATAATCACTTTAAGGATGGTAACGAGGCAGATCGAGGGTGAATAATACTGTCTCTGTCAACCCTGATCCCCAAACCTATGTTCCCGATCCCCAAACGGAGATTATTTTTACCCTCCACCCCAGTCTTGAACGAGGAAGGAAGATCTACAAATGGGGTATGAAGATCTCCAAATAGGGAATGGAGATCTAAAAATTAAAAAAAAAACTAATATTTTTGTTACTTTTTTGATCTTCTGAAATCAATAAAACCATGTAGAAATTTGTAATCGATGTAAAAAAATACAAGAATTAATAGGATTAAACTTACAATTTTTTCAAAGGGAGGGAGAGACAAAGTAGCCAGCATGAAATGAGGAAATTTGTGGCGGTATATATTTGAGAGAGAGGCGGTGATTGAAAGTTACAAAATCCTAGTTAATTTAGGATGTTCCGTAAATCTCAGTTTGGGTGAGAGTTAGATGTGTGGCTGTGATTAAAAGTTGACAAAAGGTAAAAATTAAAACCCTAATTGAATTCCAGTCTCTTACAAATATACAGGGAATGGGGCGGGGACGGGGACGGGGACGGAGACACATATATCAGAATCCTACTTGTTCCCAATTTTTTTCAAAATAATCCCCAAATTCTATCTGATCTACAAAAACATCCCTGAATTCTCAACCCGTTCGGGGCGAGGAACGGGGTGGAGGTAGACAAGGCAGGTGAAATTGTCATCCCTAGATCAAAGGGCTCTACCATCTTTTGAGTTTTGATTGTAGATTCATAAAACTATAAAAGACTATACCTTATTGGTGAATGGAGAATGGAATTTTTATACTCACTTTTGTCTTCGTTTAAAAGGTAAAACTCCCAATGTCCCCTCTTTTATAATTGATGCTCTTCACCATCTTTTGAGATTGTTTAAGTTCCATCCTCCTCATTTGGGATATAACTTGGTAGGCCAAAGGAACCAACAATTGCTAAGAAATTCCCACTCGCGAAAAATGGAAGCTTTGGTATCATCTCCAAAATTCTCAATATATTAAAGAGCTATATCAGACTTAAAACAGTACCTTATTCTCCTTACGTTTATTTTTTCCAATAATTGTAGCTTTTGTTGAACACTCTTGGAGGGTACCCTTTCTCCTACATCTTAAATTCCAAAAGCTTCCTCAACGGGTATGTTTTCCTACATTCAAAACCCCTCTCGATCAAACCCCCACATGGGGAAAAATTAAAGCAGCAAACCTAACATACTATCGGTCATAAGTAAAACAATGACATAATTACCAGATTTTAAATTCATAACCAAATTTAGAGAAATAAACAAGTGTTCATAAATGAAAGCATGATTCTTAGAAGAGAAATAAAAGAGAGAATTGATTATCAACTAAGGTGGAGGATGGGGAGAAATATTAGTAATGTGAAAGATCAAAGAAATCTTAAAACTATATAGGAGATCCATGAAGAAAAATGAAAAAATTATGAATCACACTAAAATGAACAAAAATGAAAACTTAACCCTTCCAAAAAATTGTCATACCTGAAAAAGCAAGAGCAGTCCCCAAAAGATAGAAGAATGGAAAGAAGATGTATGAATCGCGACCCATACTCCACAAATTAAGATGATTTGGATGGGTTCTACTTGAAATTATGTGAAAAAAAGCCGATAGAAAAACCACCACTATGAATCATCTTTCTCACTATGCATCTCACTTTCGTAAGAGAGAATCCCGCTGGAACATTGAACAACGAAATGAAAGCGAGACAATAATGTCTACGAACAGAAGTCCATAGATTTGTGAGGCTGAGATGGGCATATTCAAAAGGGGAGAGAAGAGAACTTTCATCCCAACGAGAGAGAGAGAGAGAGAGAGAGAGAGAGAGAGAGTTTTCTTTTGCATTAGATATTTTCATATAGAAGAGAGAAAAATGAGAAGAAGTGGCAGTATACTTGGAGACCGGAAGGGCCTGCTTGGTAGGTAGCTAGGTCTAATTCTATCAACCCAGATATACCTATTAGGGTTTATTATATATGGGATTTGTTTACTTCCTTACCCTTCGGATATCACTATTTTAACCCTCTTGGAGGGGGATAAAATTATCTTACTCATTTCTCAATCATATCTTTTCCCCTCCTTTATCTCTCTTTTATTTACAAAACTTCCAAATTTTGAAAATGTCATTATCCATTATAAAATTGTCATCCACCTAATCAAATCTACTATGTCTTCCTTCCTAAAAAGATACTCAAACAATTCCTTTATAAATTATTATTTATCCCTCTAAAATAAATCTTTCATTATACTATATTCTTATTCTTACTCATTATAACGTTTTATACTACTTTATCACGCACTTAATTAGTTTATTGAGTGGCCTAATGCTAGAAAACTCTGACACCTAATACTATATTTTTTTAATCTAGCATACGTTGATTCCCCCCTTAAACATGTCGCTATGTCTTACACCACCACCTGATCCTTCCTTTAAACCCCGACTTTGACTGACAGAGAATAGAAGGACTAAAGAACAAAGTCAAAGCCAATAATGCAGATGATACAGACAATGTCAACACCGAAAATACTAATGCCACTCCAGGATGGAACGAGATCGCTCAACTGCTTAGATCTAATTTGGACGTAATGAGGTCAGCATCACCTACCCCGTAAGCTAGCCCGCGTTAGACTCTTTTGAATGGGAACGTGTCAATGTTAGAATTCTACTATCACTGACTCTATGAAAAATCAAAATCAGCAAAAATTAAGAAAGACACCATACCACAGTGGTATCAGAACAATAACTCCAGACCTCAATGACAGTACCAACAATGGAACAACCAATACAAAAACCAACCACAGAATAAGTACCAGGGCCATGCTTCAATTGCAAGAAATGTGAAAATTTTGAAAATAGCTGCCCACTGTTGACCGCAATATCAGGAGCAAATCGACAAATACTAGAAAATGTGCCTATTGGAAGTCCTCAGCAAGGAAAAGGGAAAACAAGAAACAACTAAAACCCAACGAAATCTCAAATCTAAAAGTTGACACAGATCGTGTGCTACCGTTGTAGAAAAAAAGGATGCGCTCACAAACATTGTCCTCAAATTATCACACGGGCCAAACAAGATATTAGAGACAGGATGAATGCATTCCAAGATGGAGCTGAACTAGAATACTCGACCCATGAAAGCACATTTCCTGAGGAAGACGCAGTTGAACCGTGGTTTGCTTAGTATATAATTAGATAGCCTTGAAATCCCTACAAAATGTCTTTTGTGGAAAATCCCTTGAGAGGACTTTATTCGGCATTCTAAATCCCCATAAAAACAAAAACATAGACTACTTTTTTATTGTTAATGAAATGGTTGGATTTCTGTCACTTTATTCGCTTGCGCATTGGCCTTTATATCCTAGACTTGGTACGCGCACCTTGGTCAATCTCTTAGTTTAGTTTTGCCTATCTACCTATAGCAATAACAACTAAGCACATGTACGTGAGGCACCGGGTTTGTGCAGACTGACAACATTCGAATAACCATGGCGGCCAACTTCAACATTCTAGAGATGGATCAATTAGCTACTTGTCGAGCATCGATCGACTACTACCAAATAGAAGGACAATTAAACTCTCGAGAGAGAAGTAATACCTTGTTAAGGGGGATAGATGATACTTACCACCAATATCGCCTAATTCATTTTCACTCGGCCAATTGACAATACCCAATTGATTCATGTTTTAAAATTTCCTTGTCATTTCATACTGTACCCCCTTCCTCTTACAAAATCTTCAAAATACTAACCTCCCTTTAACTGACCAGTTGAATGTATTCGAAACATCAAATCTTATCACATCATATGTAACTCCCTTTAAATCTCTTGAAGTCTTGAAATAATCATTTCATCTTGAACTTGATTCATTGACATCATTGCGAGATTGGAACACAAAATTCTTGTGGTACTTTTCTCCTTGCAAAAGTATATTTTGAAAACTAGTTCACTTCAATTTCTCTTGAAATGACAAAATTTTTCATTGTAACCTCACAAACCACTTTATAACAACAAGATTCTCATTAGCTATTTCTATACCATGATTGCCTATAGCTTTTGACGGATAACTTGACCTATATGCTTGATTTGAAATGCGTTTAGCTGACGTAGTTTTAGGACAAATATCTAGATTGATTTGTAACGCTCCGATTTCTCGAAACATTATTTAAATTCTTTTATTCTTAAACCATTTGAATTTTAAGTTACAAAAATACCCTTCTTTTATTAAAATGATGGAAAGTAAAGATAAATCGAGATTTTAATGGTGCGAAAATAGAAATAACATAAATACCCCATATATATGGTTTATATTTCTTTATTCTAAAAATAATGCAAAGCTACTAAGAGTAGGGTAGCCAAATGTCACCGTGATCTTCTTCGACGGGGCCCAACTCTTCTTGCTCAAGAGGGTACTCTGGTTGCTCTGCAACATCTGGTATGAAACACCAAGGCAAAGAAGTTGCACCAAATGAGTTGTGAAACTCAATAAGAAAAAATCACCAAAAAATCAACTCACAGATATAGATATACTGTAAGTCATATAATTCATGGAAAACATTAAAGTCTACAAGTAAAGTCACGTAAATTAATTATGCTCTCGTTCTTTGAAGTTTCTAAAAATACTCTTTTCTCTCGGTATTTCTTCTACTTGACTGTTTAGTGTAGAGTGCTCGGTTGATATTAACAAGTCTTTTCCAAGGCAAGACAGAGACCTTCTACTGTTTAATTGAGTTAATACCTACTTCACTCTAACTAGACTCGATCGAAAACATGACTTCGCCAAGTCAGTTACTAATGATCCTTAGCTACTTTCCCCTTACCGGCTCAAGGTCTCCCAAAAAAAGGCCGCCACTCCCTCGGGGCCCGAAGCTGTCAATGCAGATGCACCCTGAAATCACCCCCAATCGAATATACTCATCTCCTAGTTGGGGTCTTTAATCAAATGAGACAACACTCAGTGAGACTCAAACCTACATGGAATACAAACTTGAGACGATGCCTAGAACATAACACTAGACACGATGGCCAGCAAACTTGGCATGACTACCACCAATTCCATTTATCCATTTAACGAACCTATTTGTTCACTACATGTTTCACTACTTATAATGATTACTTAACACCTTCCGCTTTCGTGTTACGGTGACATTAGAACCTGTGTCTCTATCGTATATTCTAAATTTTCACATATTCACCAAAGTCATGTACAGTTCACTATCTATAATTTAATGCACGATGGCTTATCTATATTCAACAATTGGCATGACCGCCTCACTAATCAGTCAGCATGACGACCATAGCATCATCCTTCATTAATGTCAATGGTTAGCATAACAGCTACACCTAAACTCAAGTCACTTTCAAAATCACACATCCTTAATCGTGATTAACCATTTATAAAATTAGAGTACCACTATCATGCATTATCATAGAAGTCATAATCCAAATTGGTCATCCCGCTCACATGGAGTCCCACGGGAACCCATGGACATACAAGTCGTGATTGTGGATAATTGTGCAGTGTGTTCATGCATAACAATGTTGATCAAAGTCTGAAACTACTGCCCGAAAAACCCAGTAACATTCTGTCAACTTTCTGGATTTCAATAAGTCATTCGAGTGGCCTAGAGATTGCTCGAGCGATCTGCCTAATTTTTAGGTTCTGAATTCTAGATTCAAAATTGTCAGAATCTGTCAGAAATATGTTAGATTGCTCGAGCCGCCTATAGCTCGCTCGAGTGAGCCTTCGTTTTTTACAGATTTTGATTTTAGGATTTTTAACACACACAGTTCAATGTAAACCCTAGAACATGCTTCTGACTTCCAAGACAAAAATTAAAATAGCACACAGAAACTCTACATATCATAAATCAAAGCCCTAAAACTATTTCACGAATGGAATAACAAACATGTTTTAATATAAACGAAACTAACTTTAAAATAGACACCCTAACTCATGATTTTTACTTTTAACCTACTGTAGATCTTAATCTACGGATTTGAAGTGTTTTTTTTATCTCGGTCTTGAAGATTTAGCTAACAAACCACCTCGGATTCGACAGATTATGCGCGAATGGGTCCTTCCAAGGAAGAGCACTTAAGAACACCTTTTAATCTCTCTCTAAAACTCTAAACTTTTGATAATACGAAATTGTGAATGAAAATATTGTTTACCCTTGTTAAATAAAGATTCAGCCCTTAACACTCAATCAAATTGACATAAACGCCGAATGAAACAAAACGTTCCTCCTCCATTAATGTCATTTCGCAGCAGTTGCTATGATATGAAATTTGAACAGGTCATTTGAGCGGTCTCCAAAAATAACGATCTATCGAGAGGCCTATAGTTCGCTCGAGCTGTCTCCCAATTTACAAAGCCAAATTAAAGCAGTTAAAATTTAAACTGTTAATAGAAAATTCTTTATTATTAATTAAAAATCTTGGATTATTACATGGTTTCCACCACCCAAAATCACATTTTCTCCCAACCTTTACCACCGGGGAATTCATTATCACCATAAGAGATCTCCTTTGAGAATTTTGTATAAACCTTTCTTTTATCAATCATTGAACTTTGAGTCATCGCAATCGATGTGATGTCAAATCTTTTAGAGAACATTCATTCATTTGACTCTGGGCAAACTCAATCATATCTATCAAACTCCTTGTATCTCAAATCAATTTGAAATTCAATAAAGAAACTTCTCTTACATTTCCTTTAAGGAAGATTTGCTCATTTCACTGAAAATATCTTAAGTTCGAACCTTACCATTCCTTCAATAAACAATTATTTAACTCTTCCCCTTGCAACAATTATCATTTGGACGCACACCAGATTCCTACCAATTACGTAACATTCTTCTAACAGAGTATAAGAGCTACTTAAACCATTGCCCTAGGAAGGAGTTTGGCTACAACTACGAAAACCGTATCTTCTCTCCTTTGAAGAAGAACATTCGTTGGTGACAGAGTTGCTAATTTCAGAGGGGGGGTCTGAAACCTGCCTTTATCAGAGGGGATATTTACAGTATCAAACCAAAAGAATACATAGTGTAGTAATTTTCCACACAGCAAATTTCAACACTCGCGTTTGGAGGATGTGCCATGGAATTATACTACTAGTTTTTGACATTTACAGAGAAAAAAAAACACATAAAAGAGCGTAAAAAAAGCAGATATACGGCCCAGGTTCATTCTTGGCGTTGCTTCCACTAAAGCACATACGATTTTGAGCAATACTCAGAATGAATCTGGACCACACATTGATTTCTCTATGGGCTTCTTTTTGCATCTTTTTCTCGGAAAAATGCATTCAACGTCAAAAAAATGCACTATTGTTGTGATGAGCTTAGTTCCCCATGTATGCAGGGCCTCTCACCTGTGACTGTTGCTGCTGCAACTGCCATTCTCTCTCTTTCAGGTATTGAAAAAGTGGTGGTGGCTCAGCTCTAAGCTCTGTTCCACCACCACAACCGTAAGGGCTCGGTGTCTGCAAATTACGAAAAGCCATCTCCCTTCTTTCTTCATCTCCACCATAACTGTAAGGAGACCCTGAATACAGCCGCGGGCTCTCCAAGTACACCATCCGGTTTGGACACACTGGATTCCCCCACTGATCACAAAGATCAAACCGGGACCCATCATAGCCATAGAAGCTTCCGAGATTTTGGTTTGAGTACTGATAAAGCCACTCAGAAGAGCTCATTCCCCCCACCGGTTTGTATCCAACACCTAATGGTGGCCTATGAGTAGCAGAGAAATTCGCATAGCTGCTTAGTGGTGGTGCACCAAGAATTCCAATTCCCTCTTTCATGTAGTTTCCGTTGCTCTTGAGGTGGGTAAAACTAGAGGGATCTCCAGCGAACCAAACAGCATCATCTGGTATTAAAGGGGCAGACGGCACAGGAGTTGAATAAGGACGAGGAGAAACATACGTAGAGTCAATCAGGGAATCTTCAGTTTCCCTAATAGAGAGACTGGGTAAAGCAGCAGAAGCTATTTCTTCTATTGGGCTTAAGCCCGGGTTGTATTGTTCCTTGGTCCCTTTCTCCATTTCGATGTTTAAACCTTCTCTGTTAAGGACCCAAGAACTGAGTGAGGGTGGCCCAGAAGGGTATGTAACAGAATCTTTAAATAGAGGGTCCTGTGGCTTGAATGGCTTGCTGTTTCTGAAATTACTGTCATCCAAGCGGAAACTAAAAGGATCGATCTGGGTCTGATTTTGGGCTGCAAACAGTGAGGTGGCACGGCGCAAGCATTCATCCGAGGGTGCTGTTTGGTCCTTTGTTATACTTTCTACAGACATTTCATCATCTGTCGTAGAAGTAGAGAGTGGTGCCGAGTTGTATCTCGTGATAGGCTTCATGAGTATGACTTCTTCCTCGTCCACACCACCATATTTTCCGTTTTCAAACAGCTGACTTTCATTTGGTCCAGTCGTGTCTTTGCCATTTTCTTTGGAGGCTTCACAGTTTTGCTTTTCAGACATTTTTACTCCAAGATCCGAGTTGGACTCGGCTACATCCTCTTCTCTCTTGTCCGCCTGTTTTTCTGATGCTGTTGCGTAGAATTTTCTACCGAGGTTATCGTAGAAGATCAACGTTGACCTGTCCACGACTTTCAAGGCAGCACGAAAAATTCGACGAGCACGACATGCATTTCTACTGTCGAAGTTCCCAAAAACTTTCTGATCAGTCATAAAATCTAATGACCCATGTGCATGGGATACTGATGCAAACCCCCTCAATTCATAATCTTCCCATAGAGCAGTTTTTTCTTCACAATCGAATTCATTGTCACTCTGATCAAGTCGGTTCAAAAGTTCAACAAAAGCATCAACAAAGTAAGATATAGCCCTTCCTACTTTTTCACAAGCACCATAAATTTCTAGTTCATTGAGCATTCCAACCAACCACTCTACAAAGACAAGCACGGCAGGCAAAAAGGGACCATGCTTCGTAGAATCACTATTACCCTTCAGACATCTTTCAGTAAGGCGACCAAGGCAAATGAATGTAGCAGTCAATGATGACTGTATCGAGATAGGTTGCTGTTTGATTGACTTCTTGTGATCTGAGGTTTGAATCAGGCTATCAATGATGAATATCAATACAGAGACCATTTGAAGGGCTCGATAAGGGCCAGTTCTGGCTGAATCTATATGTTGGTAGGACTCCAGTGAAGCTTTTAGGTCGGATTCATCTACTGACAACAGAGAGTCCAACTCTCTTATGGTGGACGCAAAAGTGCAAGGAAAATCCTCAAAGCTGCATTGTATGAAACAACTTAGCCTACATCATTTCTCAGATAGAAACACAATATAAAACATACAGTCGGCAACACCAAGAATGCACAAGGTCATATAACTTCGACAAGATTTTTCCTCGAAGGATCTTCCTGAATCTCAAAACTACTGCAGATTTTCAGGTGCTCTTTATATGATGGCATGAGCCTCCTAGTCGTTATCATGGATAATTATGCCAATATCCCCCAAAGTTTGGAAACAGTACTTTAGGTACCCTTATGGAACACTACTTCCAGTGTCTAACAACAATCCCCTGGAACATTTTGCTTGTGTCGTATAATTGTTAGTTTCATAAGAATGTGGTGATCTAGTAAAAAGGAAGAGCATGACTACTGATTCTTGTAATGTCCTATAAAATGCCTACTTCTGTGCACAATGATAGGGGACACCATCAGCAAAAATAATAAGCAAGTAAGAACACCAATCAATAATCAACATAAAGACCCTAAAAATATATAAGGAACAATAAATAGGCACTCGTATGATATAGCATATCATTCCTACATAATAAGCCTCTTATTTTGTTGTCCATTAAAAATATGCAGTTGAGGAACATCCATAATTTCTATGTCATTAACAGATCTATCATACCTTAGAGACACTACTTACTAGCACAGAAACCACACAAAACGTTAGAAGGCCTTGAGTATCCCCTTGGGGGCCGACACCTACAGGCAAAGCACAAGGAGTTTCTTGACCCAAAAATGACACCAACACATCATACTTTGGAAGAATGGTTCCGATACATGCTAATGAGCTTAAAACATGCTTTTTGTTTTACTTTCTCAGCCAATATAGATTCCAAAAATTACTTAGTTAACGTTCTCTAAGGAGACAATAGGAAATGGGATTTTGGAACCAAAGAGAAGTAAGAGTTAATAACTGGTAAAGTGGCATATATGAAGCAGAGTAACTAAAGAAGGGCGAAAGCTTTATTGCAAAAAAGATGCTTCACCAATGCATATACCACATATCAAAAACAAAAAGGCACATGGATACGGTAGAAACAACCAAATATTGCAAGTAGTTACCTGGATTCATTGAAAAAGAAACTTGTCATTCTGACAAAAAGAGGCCAGAGATCACTTTTCACCGAGGGAATGTGTCCAGTGGCTAGTGCCACATCATCGTTCAAGGAACCACCTCTTGATCGTGGTTCCGCGGGTGAGGTACTTCTTTCAGATGGATTTAAAAAGTTGAATTGCACCTCCTTCGACAGTGAATGCAAATGAGATGACCTGTTCTGAAATTTCAGAAAGAGAGATACTGTAAGATATACAAAACCATGGAAATGTTGAAACCTAATTTTCCAAAAGCAACAATAGGGTGGAAGAACATTTTTACCTTTTCAAATAGCGAAATAAGGTTATCCCAGGCATCAGGAAAAGGTTCTTTAACGGCTAAACTTCTTATACAATGGTACAATGCAACGAAATCATCTCCAATATATGTTGCCAATAGTGCCAACTGCAAATAAAAAGCGAGTTTACATGTATAAACGCAAAAGCAGTTCAGTACCACTAAATACACTCAGATCCTGAGCTCAAAGAATAAATTTTTGTTGATTATTCTAAATAAACATCCAGAACATTTTTAATATGGAAAGTTTGATGCTTGGAAGTTGACTCAAACAGTATAGCGAAATGAAAGTTTGATCCTTGGAAGTTGGAACTGAGTAGCGCGATACAGAAATACATACCTGATTGTGTGGGTTCCCACTATCTGGCCAAACCAAAGTTGCTTTGAAGTAGTAAGTTGCTGCAATTGACCAATCATGTCTCTCGGAATCAAACTTCTTAAGAAGTTCCCTATATCTAGCTAGATCCCCAAGACAAACTAAAAAGCGGTGGCATGAATATCGACATCTATCCAATCTCGTCGAGTCAGCAGTACACAAAACACCATCGTTATCAGAAAGCAAAGGATCTTCACATAGCCCACATCGTCTTCTCAGTTTGTTGATCAGATTTTGGTAAAATTCAGTCGCTTCTGATAGGAAGGACTTGAAACATTCTGCATGCAAATCAACGGTGATCTGCAAATTAGCAGCATTTTGTGGATTTGATGCTTTCTTGATGTCAGTATTTGCAGAATTTTGCCTAATTCTTTTACGGAATTCATCAATATGCTTATAGTGAAGCTTCCACAAGGAATATTCAACATCTTGATGTTCCAACTCTTTTGGATCATTCAAAATGACTTTCTCATAAGCCGAACGGGCCTTGCGATACAAATCTTGAACTTCTGTCGGCAATACACCTTTGGAATGTACCAATGCCCATAACTGTTTTTCTGCATTAATAACCTGAATTCGCAACAACTTCAACATTCACAATTCTTCTTCGATGATTGGATAATACAGAAATTCATCACTTAAGTGACTATCAGGATGCAATTGGGTACATGAATTTACCTCAAATAGAGGATTCTGCCTTTCCTTTGAATCTTTAATGGGAGCACAAGAATCAAGACTCATGATGAGAGCGAAAAATATTCACAGTTATGGCCAATCTTCTTGGTTTTGGAGGAAAATGTGTCTATTTGCAGTATTGCCGTCCTAAACTGAAGAATCCAACCATCAGAAATTGGAGCAAGAGGAAAATAAAAAGGGAGGCGAACTTAAACCATATATGATGAAAAAGAAGAACGGCGACAAGCCATATATGATTAGGGTAATAAATACTTGTATAATTCAAGTAGATTTCCGAAGGGCCATTGTATCCACCATGGAGAGTATCACCAGTCATTGCTTCAGTACCATTTTTTTTCCTTCCCTAAGAACACAAACATGGTTGGTGTTGGCAGAAAACGGATTCACGTAACCAAACACCAAAATATTGGGATTAAAGGCTTGGTCATTTGAGTTGAGATTAGCTTATTTCAAACTTTCAGCTTATATCAACCTTATTATCTATTCTGTCCCTACATAAGCTTATGTCCAAGGAGAGTTGCATAACTGAATACACTATTAGGTCTGAAGAATATATGCAAAGTTACCAGGAAAAATCCATAGGACCACTTCTTCTAGTCAATTTTTTCTTAAATGGGGAAAAAGAATCACTTATCACGGTAGATTCAACACTTGAATTTCAAGCGTTTTTCTTCACATACCGAAGGCCTTTCATATGACCTCTTTTCACTTTCATAATATTTCCAAACCAGTATATCCAACTAATAAGGAAATTGAAAGAAAAAGAAGAGAAAAAGATAAGTTCTGAGAAATTGATCCACCTGCAGGAGATGATAACTAGGGTGATCATGATCCTTACTTACATATTCATAACCATCTAGTTAAGGACAGATGAACCCAGGTGACCATTTAATTTATAAACATAGTAGTTTTTTTACCATAAAAAAGAAAAAACCTTTAAAGTCATCTAGATTCGTCCACCCATCTAATACTATTTTAAACTCGTAATCACCTTCCTAGAATCTTTTCTATAAAAAAAAAAAAAAAAAATTGACCCTACCATATTGAGTTATTTTAGCAATACTATTACTTTAAACAATATAAATCTTTCATATTTTGTGTTCATAGAAATCAATATCATCTTTAATATCAAATTTTTTTTATATACTCGACCAACCCACTTAAATGAGTAATTCAGTTAACAGGAACTTAACCAAAAGTCAGTCATCATCTAAAATATTTAAAATTGACCTGATGAATATTGAAAATGATGGAAAAGGTAAAGCAAAGAAAAAATTCGTGTAATTGAGAGGCATGCCACTGCTACCAGCAAAAAAGTCATCAATTGAAGAATCAAGAAACTGGGAAAAACAGATTAATTAAAATCCCAAAGTTAAGAGCATGAAATACAACGACTTTGAAGTATGATCCATCAGAGAACATCATAGAAAATTACTTTGAGCAGCTGGACATAAAAATAGACTTAAGGGAGGAATATTACCTGCACAAGACCACCCTTTGAGAGAGAGAGAGAGAGAGAGAGAGAGAGAGAGAGAGAATTAACAAGTGCCCATGAAATGAGCTGCAGAGACTTTGAAGGTTTTAAGAGTTATCTCAAATAGCCAAGAACAGAGATACATACATACAGAGAGAGAAGAGAGAGTTAGAAAAATGGAAATAAGGTTTGGCCACTTGTGAAGCTATGTTGTGAAACAGACAAAGTTAAAGGTGGGCTGGTTTTTATGAGCCATGTGAAATTCCTATCTTACCCTTGTCTGTGACTTCTCTTCAGGTGGGTTGTGCTTTATTGGCCTGAGAGCCCTTAATGATGATCTCTCTTCTTCATTGTGGACTGAATGGTTTGAGTTGGTGCTTAGACACCATCACATGCATGTTTTTTTTTTTAAGAGCAAAGAAAAGTAATTTTATATTGATATTAAAATAATTAAATACAACCTCTGGGTAGATGATGCCCCAATTGACGTATCCGGTCAATTTAAGATATATTCTATTTGTTGTCGACTAGTTTTTGATGCTTTGAAATTAATGATCAGACATATTTTTAATGCCCCCCAAAATTTGAAATTAATGATCAGACATATTTTTAGTGCCCCCAAAATTTGTAGTTGTCAAAATTCACCATCAAAATGCCTGAATTTATAACTTATCTCGATCTTCACTTTAACAGTTATCATTTTATCTTGACTAAAGGTTAGCTAGGATTCCTTCTATCCAAAGCTAAACCCATGATAAAAGGATTCACTGCCTATTAATAATTAACATAGGGTATTGACTATTACATCTCAACTTCTATGAATTAATATCATTATTTAACAGCAGAGAGTCCAATTAATTATATCTGAATAAATGAATTGATTTTAACCGATAACATTTGAGAAATTCTAAATTTGAACCTAGATTGAAATTAATCTCGGAAGTTTTAGACCCTTGACTACTACCGAATTAGTTTCTGCCATTTTAAATTCCAATTTCACTATTGAAGATATTTAATGGTTTAACTCAAGTACTTTTTGCTTGGGGGACAAGTTTATGAGGTGTCTTGAGCAGTACTAGGTTTCCACAACCTTGAACTGCAGGAAGGTTTTATATGTATATATTGTTGGGAAAATTACCAAAAAGTGACATAGACTAAAAATAATTATTACTATCAGGATTCATAGTCTTGAAATTATCACAGTCATAGTCTTTAATTACAAAAATAATTTCTAAAACATAATGACTTTACACATTTATGACCATAATACCCTTTTAAAAGTATTGACTTGCACTATAGTATAACGACTTGCATGCCACTGTTTGGTAATTCTCCCTATAGTACAGGTCATTCACGTTCAGGGGTGCAAGTCGCTATGTTCTATGATGCAAGTCAATATTACTGTTTGATAATTCTTTCTATGGTGCAAGTCATTTACCTTCAAGGTGCAGGTCAGCCTTTCAGGGTGTAAGTCGATATTATTGTTAGATAATTCTTCCTATAGTGCAAGTCGTTTACTTTCATAGTACAAGTCACTCTGTTTCAGAGTGTAAATTAATATTGCCGTAAGAATATTATAGTCACAACTATGTATAGTTATCATATTTTAGGAATTATTTTTATAAGGACCATATATAATAGTGGTAATTATTTTTTGTCCATGCCACTTATTTGTCATTTTTCCTATATTGTTTTTTTTTTTTTTTGGCTAGGTTTGTGCACGTGTTCAACGATAAGTAGAGCTGGTGGTTGGTTTGGGGATGTCGTCCAACTGTTCAAAAGGGTTAAAAAAGTCATTTAATTCTGATTGGTCTTCGATAAGGGAACCTCCAAATAGAATGTTGAATACAACATGATCCGCATTCTAGATGACCATTAGGGTCCCACTTGGCACTAGGACAAACCCCCTTTACTTTTTATCAAGATCATAGCCGTAGGATTTTATCGCATTATTTTGAAGAGTAAATTTCACTCACCTCCCCTGAGGTTTTGAACAGTTATAGAATCTCCTCTGGAGTTTCTAAAATTACACTTATCTATTCTTTCAACATAATTGGGCCTAACTTTAGGATTTTAAAAGAAGTAAACAAGTTTTAGTCTAAAAGAAGTAAGCAAGTTTGACCTTCAACTTAAAAAAAATTACTAAAATAGAAAATAAAATACTCAAACAGATGAAAAAAATATAAACTAAAAAAGTTTGACCTTAATTTTTATGACACTAAAATGGAAAGCACTTCAACAGGCAAAAAATAATAAAAAATATCTGAAGTATGACTTGTCACAACAAGTAATATATTAAAAAAATAGACACTGCTGAGATCTTAGAGACCAGTATAGATTTATAATTACCAATTGGTTTAGTATAGGAAAATTATCTATATATCATACAAATATCTCTGAAATTGATCTTCAATACATACTTATTATTTAATAAATATATCAGAAAAGTAATCATAATAATAATAAATTATTATCAAATAAACATGCATCGTGTGTACTAAATCTAAATTCATAACCTTAAAGAATATAAAATATAAATAAAAGGGTAAGTTTGACTAAAACTTAATTTGGCTAATTTAATATTTAGTTATTTCTTATATCTATTTAAAAAAATTGTTTTTTTTTTGTTTTATGTCATATTTTTTTGAATAATTAGTTTGTATCGACAAAAAGAATATAAAAGTAAAAAATACCAAAAACTTTTAAAAGTTCACTAAAATCTAAAAGTTTTACTTAAACAAACAAATTTTTTGGATTTTTTAACTGAACTTTTTTTTTGAGTTTGGTTCATTTTTTTAGTTTTATGATTTCTCTTCGAGACAAACAATAATTTAAAGAAAAATAATGCAAAATTAGCAAACACAAACAAAATTAAACAAAAATTAAAAAAAATTAAAAAGAGTGAGGCCAAATCCAATCTTAATACTGACCAAAATAAGACTTTAAAGGTACCCAACATTTAATAAATGTATATTAAAAGAAACATTAATAAGTAAAAAATAATTAAAATTAACATTATTAACATTCTTATCAAAAAAAAAAAAAAAAACAATATTAACATTCGCAAGAAGTTTAATAGACAGTCCATGGTGTGAAAAGGAAACAGGGGCAAAAACCTTAAAAGAGTACTTGCAATTAACACCGCCAGTCCAACAAGTTCGAAAGGGGAGATTAGTGCTGTAACAACCCTAATTTTCAAATTTATTTTTGTAACGATCTGCTCTTGCCTTGTATAATATTGTCCGCTTTGGTTGCTCAAACCCCATAGACTTCCATGTAGATCACCCATCCTTAGATTGCTCCAAGATAAGCACGCTTAACTGTGAAGTTCTAATAGGTTTTGACACCCTCAAGACTTTTTAAAAGGCCTTGTATAAAGAAAATTCATAATTTTATAAATACCACCGAACTTACATCCACCAACCGATGTGATACCCTTAACCACTCATCCGGACGTCCCACTGAAACTCCATTTCCTGGGCACCAGCCTCACAGTTGGCAATACAGCTTGGCTGGGGTATCTCAATCTCCCCCACTTAGGAACACACGTCGTCATGTGAGGCCGAGATTTCTCACATTTTCGATTGGTGCAGGCTCTGATACCATTTCTAACGATCCGCTCCCGCTTGTACAATACTGTCCGCTTTGGTTGTCCAAACCCCATGGACTTCCCAGTAGGTCACCCATTCTTGGATTGTTCCAGGATAAGCAAGCTTAACTGTGAAGTTTTAATGGGTTTTGACACCCTCACGGCGAAGGTTTATAATCTTATAAATACCACCGAACTTATATCCACCAGGCGATGTGAGACCTTTGACCACTCATCTGAACGTCCAACTGAGACTCCATCTCCCAGACACCAGGCTCACAGTTGGCACACAGCCTGGCTAGGGTGTCACAATTTTTAATTAATATTGATAAATTTTTTATTTTTAAGTTAACTTTTATTATTTAAAATTTGGGATTTAGAAATTAAGAGCTCGGTCAAGCAATCTGTTCAATTTTTGAACGGGCGGAGCGTTATGTTTATGGTCATCAATAGAGGAGTATGATTTCGATTAATACAGGTGTTTATGATTCTGATTACAAGTTTATAGGTAGAACTATTATTTAAATGAGGACAAATAATCATTTTCATTTACATTTTAGTATAATCAAAAGTTAGGAAGTTTAGAGAATTTTAGAGAGAGAAGCACAAGTGTTCTTGAGGTTGAGTTTGGAGAAGGTTCTGCCAATCCACTATCTGCAAATCCGTGGTCATTTCCTTGATAAGTCTTTAGGATCAAGGTAGAAAAAATCACTTCCAACCTTTACAATAACGATTTACAGTAGGTAGTTCATAGAAAAGCATGATTAAAATTTTTGTCCATTTTAGAGCTTAGTTCTATTTTGTTCAAGCATGAAATTCCTTTTAGTTATGTTTTGAATAATGAAATTGATAAAAGACAAATGATCTACGCTCTGTAAAGTTCTTGTAGTCATGTTTAATTTCTATTTTAGACATCAGAAGCATGAACTAGAGTTTAGATCAAGCTACGAGAGGCAAGAACACTAAAATCAGAATCTTTCAAAAAACGAAGGCTCACTTGAGCGAGCTATAGGCCACTCGAGCGACCTGACAATTTTTTGACAGATTTTGACATTTTGAAACAGAATCCAGAGTTTGACATTTTTGGTAAACTAATCGAGCGAGCTGTAGGCAGCTCGAGCGACCTACTAAAATACAGAAAGTTTACAGAATGTAACTAGGCTTTCCGGCAGTAGAATTAGACATAACCTTTACTGTTTTGTACAATCACACTGCACAAACATCCACGAATATATTTTGTATGTCCACAAGTTCCCGTGGGACTTTGTGTGAATAGTTTAACCAAATTTGACCATGGTTTTTATGATTATCACATGTTATCAATGTATATGACTATGGTTGTTGAAAAAAAAGAGTTGTATGAATCTGAATATTGTGATGATTTAGATATTACAGGTACAGCCGTCATGCTAGGTCGACTCTGATTGAGAAAAGAAGTGTTAAGGCCATTGTGCCAACTGTTAGAGTAATGTGGCCGTCGTGCTGACAGTTAACGTAGAATGGTTGTTGTGTTGTCGAATTGAAGTAAATTGAACAAAGCATGATTTGGTGAATTATATGAAAATCTAGAATCCACGTTAGGGGCACGAGGTTCAAATGTTGCCATAACACGGAAACAAAGGGTGAACATTATAAGTAGTGAAATATGCGGAGAATAGTAGATTCGTTAATGGAAAAGTAGATAATTGGTGGCCGTGGAGCCAAGTATTGATTGGTCTTCGAGCCTAGTGTTGATGTTCTGGACGTCGCCCTAAGTTTTGTTCTATGTGAGTTTGAATCTCACCGGGCATTGTCCTGTTTGTTGATAAAAGACCTTAAATAGGAGATTAGTGTATTCTGTTGGACGTCACTTCGAGGTACGTCTGCGTCGATAGCTTCGGACCCTGAGGGAGTAACAACCTTGTTTTGGACGACCTTGAGCCAGTAAAGGAAAAGCGGCTTAGATTTGATGGCAAAGTCACGTACGTGGTCGGGTCTAATTAGAGTGAAATAGATATTGACTCAGGTAGACAGTAGAAGGTCTCTTCCTTGCTTTGATAAGGACTTGTTAATATTAACCGAGTACTCTACGCTAGATAATCGGGTAAGAATGAATACCGGAAAAAAACGATATTCTTAGAAACTTTAAAAGTAATGAAAACATAATAAACCTATGTGAATTCATTTCCGCACTTTATTGTTTACATGGTTATACATGTCTTATTGTATATCTGTATCTTTGGATTTAGTTTCTCAATGAGTTTTTCCTACTGAGTTTAATTACTCATCGGAGCAATTTATCTATCCCTGATGTTTCAAACTAGATGTTGCGGAGTTATTGGAGTACCCACCTGAGCATGAAGAGCTGGGACCCGCTGAAGAAGACCATAGTGGGGTTTGACTGGCTTATCCTTAGTAGCTCTGTCTTACATTTATTTTTAAATAAAAAATATAAGTCCCAGGGGTGTATTCTTGTCATTTTATTTTCGCACTTTAAAACTCTGTTGTTTAATTCCTGTCAATTATGTAATTTCTGTTGTTTAATAATAAAAGGGTATTTTTGTGAATTATATTTCAATTTACTTAATAATGAGAGTTTTATAATTGCATGAGAAGAATATGAGAATTTAATACATTCTGTTCCACTTAAAGTTGCTCTCAATTATTGTTAAGTGTGGTACTTAAACATTTTTATGTTCGAGCACACTAAAGGCTAAGAAATTGAACAGGCAGTCATTCCCTCGCCATAATGGTTGACTTGTGTTGTTTGGTGAAGATCAGGCAACATGTGAGTTTGTCGGGGACGCACAAGACGCGACGGTGACTTTAGACGCGGAGGTAAAGCCAAACACAATGTTTTGAGATTGCTATAGCCTGGTAGTCGAAACCGGAGTGTTCGGTGATGCTCCATTCGCCAAGATTGGGGATGGATCAACACCAACTAGCAACTCCAAGTTGAAAAAGAGGAAGAAGTGGTCTAGGGTGGTGGTCGAGGCGAGTTCACTAGGTCCATCGTTCAGGACGTGATTGAGTGGCACACAAAATACGTTGTTCGGTCTTGTCAAGGCAATGGAATACCCAAAGGAAGTCGAGGAAAGAGTCGCGACATCAAGAAAAAAGACGTACGACGACGTGAAGAAGTTTCACATCACATCACTACACAGGAAGAATGTGTCATTGGCTTACTCGACGTCCATATGACATATTAAATAATAAAGTACAAAAGTATGTTACATATAATTAACAAATCAAAATACTATATTTACATATACTTGTTAGATAAACAATTTATTTATTTTATTCACTACAACAAAAACCATATACGGCGACAAAAGTGGAAGACGAAATTTAATTTTGTCACCAAATGGGTATGTATGGCGACAAAAAAATAAATTTGTCGCCGTTTTTAACACAATTGCGA
Organism: Arctostaphylos glauca; assembly: GCA_019985065.2. Taxonomy (NCBI): domain Eukaryota; kingdom Viridiplantae; phylum Streptophyta; class Magnoliopsida; order Ericales; family Ericaceae; genus Arctostaphylos; species Arctostaphylos glauca. Next base: position 14,139,700 of record JAHSPW020000001.1, on the reverse strand, counting down.
GGAAAATAATTTCGTCGCCAAAATTAACTATTTGGCAAGGAAATATTAATTTTCCTCGCCAAATATGTACATTTGGCGAGGAAAATAATATTTCCTCGCCAAATGGGTATTTTTGGCGACGAAATTTTTTCTTGCCAAAATTACCATTTTGGCGAGGAAAAGTTTCGTCGCTGTAATTTTGGCGAGGAAAAGTTTCGTCGCCAAAAGTATCTATTTGGCGAGGAAAACTATTTCCTCGCCAAATAGATACTTTTGGCGAGGAAATTTTTTGTCGCCAAAAATACCCCTTTGGCAAGGAAAAATATGTTATTTTCCTCGCCAAATAGGTACTTTGGCGAGGAAAAATTTTCCTAGCCAAATAGGTTATTTAGCGAGGAAAAGTTTCCTCGCCAAAATTACCATACTTTGGCGAGGAAAATTTTCCTTACCAAAAGTACCTATTTCGCAAGAAAAATAATATATTTTTCTCACCAATAATCAAACTTTAAGTTTGAATACGTATTTATAAGTTATTATGTTAATAACGTAATTTATTTAACACGCAAATAAAATAAAACTTTATAATTATTGGGGTACAAATGTAATTTTAAAATTAAGATAAATTTTGTGATTTAATTTACCGCAAGAGTAGTTTTGTTATTTTTTCTACATAAGGACAATTTTGTAATTTTTCTGATACGGGGCAGTTTGATAATTATAAAATAATATAAACTAAATCTACAATATAGTAATATATATACACACACACAAATCAATAATTAATTAATCTTTGGCGAGAAAAATAACATTTTAGGGGGGGAAAATTTTCCTCACCAAAAATTACCGAAGTTCGGTAATTTTTGGTGAGGAAAATTTTCCTCGCCAAATAACCTATTTGGCGACGAAAATTTTATTTGGCGAGGAAAAGATTTCTGGTGAGGAAAATTTTCCTCGCCAAATAACCTATTTGGCGAGAAAAAGGTTATTTGGCGAGAAAAACGTTTTTGGTGAGGAAACTTTTCCTCGCCAAATAACCTATTTGGGAGGAAAAGGTTATCTGGTGTGAAAAATTTTCCTCACCAAAACTACTTATTTGGCGAGGAAAAATATATTATTTTTCTTGCCAAATAACTACTTTGGCGAGGAAAAGTTTTCTTACCAAAATTACCGTACTTTGGCGAGAAAATTTTTTCTCACCAAAAGTATCTATTTGACGAGAAAAAATATGTATGTTTTCTGGCCAAATATGTACCTTTTGCGAGAAAAATAACATATTTTTCCTTACCAAATAGGTATTTTTGGCAGTAAATTATTCTTTTTGTCTCCAAATAAGTACTTTTGGTAAGAAAAATAATATTTTCTCGCCCAATTTATACGTTTGGCGAGGAAAATAAAATTTTATATCCGAACGACATACTTTTGGCGAGAAATTATTATTTTTCTTGCCAAAAGTAGCTATTTAAGGACGAAAAATATAATTTCATTGCTAACATAAAGATAAATTTTGTTCTCAAAAATGTATATTATATATATATGTACATATACGCGTGTTCAATTAGTGCAATACAAATAGATACTAATAGGGGAGAGAGGGAGAGAGAGAGGGAGAGTGTTAAAAAAAAGATAGATTTGATATAAATTTATAGTTTTAAACATATTTTGGATAGAGAAAAAAGGGATGGAAGAGAGAGAGAATGAGGGAAAGAGAAAAGGAGCAGAGAAATGAAAGAGAGTGTCGAGAAAAAGAGGGATGCGAGCGTGAGAGATATAGGTTTTAGACTTTAAATTTTAGAATAGAGATGGAGAGGAGAGAGAAAGAGGAGCGGTAGAGAGAGTAAATAAAGAGATAGCTTGAAGATATGTTTAAGGTTTAAGATATTAGATTTTAGAAAGGAAGAAAGAGAGAGAGAGAGAGATCTAGAGAGAGGAGAGAGAGAGGTGAGTGAGAGAGAGAGAGAGAGAGAGAGAGAGAGAGAGATGGGAGAGATAGATTTAGGATTTAACGTAAACAAAAAAGGAAAGAAATAGAGAGAAAATAAATAGATATGGAAAAGAGTGAGAAATAAGACAGATAAGTTTAAGGTAGTGAGAAAGAGAGAAATAAAAAGATACAAATGTGAGAGAGAGAGAGAGAGAGAGAGAGAGAGAGAGAGGAGTTTAAAGTAGTGGTATAAAGGGAAGGAGAGAGAGAGAGGGACAGAGAAATGAGAGAGATAAATTTAGGATAGTGATAGAGAGAGAGAGAGAAGAAATAAGAAACGAGAACGGGGAAAAGGGAGGGGGGAGAGAGAGAGAGAGAGAGAGAGGGAGAGAGAGAGAAAAAAAAATTATGTATAACATCTATTTGTTGAACAAAAATATTAAACATATGTTATATATTAGATATTGTAAAAAACTTGATGAATATTATGGTTGGTGCAGTGGTTAGTAGGGGTGTGCATAAGGTGTTGGTTGGGTGGAAGGTCTAAGGTTCAAAACTTGGGAAGGAAAGAAAATGGGAAGGAAAGAAAATGATGTTGTGAGTGTAATTTTTGGTAGTTGAAATCAATTTGCGACAAAAAAATTCGTCGCCAAATCTAATTATTAATGACAAAAATAAATTTCTTGCGAAATAATTATAAATAGAGACAAAACTTTTCGTCTCCAAAGCAGATATTGGTGACGAAAAAATTCCTCACCGATTATGTATTTTTTGGAGACAAAATATTTCGTCTCTAAAATCTGGTATTGGCGACGAAATAATTCCTCGCCGAATATATTCTATTGGCGACAAAATATTTTGTCGCCAAAGAACATATTAGGCGAGGAAATCTTTTTTTCGTCGCTAAGAGTTTTTTGCGTGAAAGTATAGGCGACAAAAATTTGTGACGAAAAATTTCGTCGCCTAATGGGTTGGCGACGAAAAATGTAATTTTTGCTACAAAATTGTTTCGTTATTACAAATCAATTTTGTTGTAGTGATTAAATTTACCCCACTACAAGAGCAATAATGTCAAATAACTCATTTTTGGCTTAATAATTTTTCTAATCCACCCACATAAGCCATCAGTCAAATTATATCTAAAGTTGTCTCTCCCTTGTTATTATAAAATTCAACTGAGTACTTTGTTATTTAATACTCCTATTAGTTCTCTTTTATTTAATATCTTATATTATTTAACATCTCAAAATTAAGATCGCAATCGAAAGGATTGTAAATATAAAGCATAAGTCTGATTCAAATTCTGTCAAATTCCGACCCGTTGAATGTGCTCCCCTATTTATAGTATAGTAGGTAGGGCGCGTCGAGCACGTAATTAATAGTACTACAAAAAAAGAAACAAAGAGCAAATAATGTTGGAGATGATCAGTCAACGAATTGGTTGGTTAGGTGTGTGATTTGGTCCAATTCAAGCTTCAAATTCAAAGTCCATTAATAGCTTTCCATATGAATACAGCTACTATGATGATGACATTGACTCATACATTTCATACCCTCATATGATTGCAAAATTTTTAGTAGACAGATTATTTGGACATATTTTGTGTCGAAATAATTTATATATATTTAATAATTCTAATTACACATCTACTCTGTATTTCTTGTATTACTCTATATGATTTGTATGTTTGTTGAAGATTCTGACCAAAACATGATGATATTTTAAGGTTGATACATAAAGAGAGCACCACTATGAGCATGGGGGCAGCCTCATCCTAGTTTTACTATCATATGTATGTGTCTATCATCAAGAAAGAGATATTTTAAATAGTATTTTCTGATGCCAGGTGTAATGTTTGATTGTCACATCACGGTCCATGCCCATAAATTCATCTACTTATAATTTGCAAAAATTGAAAACAAGTAATATAAATGTAACAGGTTTGAGCATGCAGCCTTGGAGCTGTACATACATACATTCATCTATATATATAGATAGATAGATAGATATTCACTAACAATGATTATCATATTGATTTGACCCGGCTCATTCATGTATCATAGTCTGTACTCCATTTTAAGTAATCATTTTACACAAATAGCATATTACACGTGTCTATCTATAGATCTTTCCAGATTATACTAACTTATATTATTACACAACTGACATAAAATTCACACTATTCCAATGCCTTCAAAAATACTTCACACACAGTCTTTATATTTTCAGTAAGTCATCCGCAATCATGTACCCTTGACACCAAGGTCGAATTAACCCTCAAGGCTGGTCTGATAATTAATACTTGAGACTTAGAGGTATACTTTTTTTTTACGTTTCAAGTTTAAAACTTTTGAAGTGTTATTAATTTTTATAAGGTCAGTCTATACATGACCAAAAATCATGATTTTAAATGGACCACGCACAAGTAGATGGAGGAATTGATCCTCCGATGACTAGTCGCTGGGCTAGTTCCTAGATTTTTGGGGCCTTAGACAAAATCATAAAATTCTTCCTTGCATATTTATTTTTTTCAAAATATAAATAATAAAATTATCTTCGAAATAACATTACCAATAAGAATTTTACGACATAAAGTAGGTTTATGGTACTTTTACATTTAGCTGATTAAAGTTGGAAGTCAAGTTTTTATACAATTTTATTTTTATATATTTTAATGATGTACGACATTTATATGGTGACATTATTAACAAAGGTCTTTAGGGGGTGTTTGGGAGACTTTTTTTGTATTTTTTCATTTCCATTTTTGAAATTTTGGCTGTTTGAGAGCCACATTCTTAGAATGAGTTTTGCAAAACTTATTTTTCATTTTAGACTTAGGAGCAAAAACTCAAAAGGAGGTCTAGGGCTCGGGCTCTTTTTTGCATTTTCATTCTCATTTTCCATTCTACTACTTTTGCAAAATGCATTCTGCACTTTTTTTTCAAAACTTCTCCCAAATTTAAATCTCATTCTGGCCATAATCCAAAAAGTGAAAAATAAAAAACTAAAAAATAGGCTCCCAAACACCCCTTAATAAATTTAGCTGATTCAAATTTTTTTATAATACTTACTTGCTTGTTATTTTTTTTGCTTCTTATTCTCAAATAAGAAAAAGATAATAAGCAATTGAGAGCTAAACGATTTTTTTAATTCATTGATTTGCTTGTTGCTTGTTTATCAATATTAAATATTAAATATTAAACATACAAGCAATGTGAACCAAACTAAATGAGACCTATAAAATTAGCCTTGAAAGAGACATAAAATGGAACAAGATCACTATGGAATCTTTATTTTTCTTTTTGGAAGTTTCTTCTGTCTTAAATCCAATAATTGGACTAAAAACTAATTAATTAGGTCATTTTTATTGGGGCTCAATTTAGTAAAGTAGTTGGGCTAAAAATTTTGGGTTTTATTTTTAAAGAAGCAAAAATAATAAGGAGTCCTAATTTTGGGCTTTTTGTGGGGGCCCTAGGCAGTGGCCTTGTGGACTGTCCTATTGGACTAGCCCTGACTACTCGGCATTAAGTTGAGATAACCTTAAAATCAGCCGAATACCTCGACTATGAAAAAAAAACTAAGGTCGAAAGGGTTTCATATTTAGAACTCATCAACAATATTACTAACACATAAAATGATATGCGAAATGTGATCACTCAAGCATTAGCGAATCAGTTAACAAGTTCAACTAATGTAATAATTTTAGTTTTTAGAGAGAAATCATGACAGCTAAATTCTATTTAGGACGTGCTTTTTATCCTCGATTGATGATGGTAATCCCTTGGGTTTTTCTTTTGGCGGAGCGCAATAAAGCTATAATTTAGTTCTCGAATAGTTAAGTATCATTGACAAGAAAGATCAAGAGATTCAAATAGTTTGGCATTTTCACGTAAACATAAAAAACTTGAAGACTTAACCAGAATGAGCAAAGTCTAGATTGCTTGATGCAATGTAAAATAGTCATTATATGTAAAACATAGATTCCAAAGAAGAGCGGGTTCATCATATCTGTTAAGGATGATTCTCGAGAATCTAGGAGAGATTCTAGGAATTGATTCTTATGTATCCTAGTTAGTTTAGGATTAGGATTATGTATCCTAATCTCTATCTCTATCTCTATCTCTATCTCTATCTCTCCTATATATAGGAGCCTTTGTACATTGATTTAATATACAATAATATACAGAGTTTCTTTCTCTCTCAATAATTTTATCATGATATCAGAGCTAGGGTTGTAAACCTTAGTTTTCCACCGCCATATCAGCACCATTATACCCTCTATTTTTACCTTCGAACTGGAATTTCTTTTTGATTTTTCTGAAGCATTCCACCTTCTCTATCAACCTACCATGGGAGATGTCGATGATGCTTCTGCTTCCAATCCCAACCTCAAAGAAGGGCTTGACCCATCAAGCCAATATTATTTCCACCACTCTGATCATTCCGCCACCAAACTTTGCTCACAATTATTGGATGGCGAAAATTGGGCTACATGGAGCAGATCCGTTGAAATTGCTCTTTCCGTTAAGAACAAGTTAGGGTTTGTTACAGGGAAATTCAAAAAGCCTTCCAAGTCTAAAAATCCAGATGAGTTCGACTTATGGGAAAGAGCCAACCATATGTTGATTTCATGGTTCTCTCACTTAGTTTCACCGGATCTCGTTCCAAGTGTGCTCTTCGCTCCCACTGCCCAACACGTTTGGGAAGATTTTCAAGCCCGCTTCGCTCAAGGTAATCTACCTCGAATATTTCAAATCAAACGTTCCATTGGTTCACATGTTCAGGGAACCATGTCAGTTGCGAGTTACTACACAAAGTTGCGTGGTTTTTGGGATGAGTTGGACTCTTACCGCCCTTTATCCACGTGCGATTGGTGTCAATGTGGTGAAGGCAGTAAGAGAACTGCACATCATAATGAGGATCGTCTCATGCAGTTTCTCATGGGACTCAACGATACTTACAATTCCATTCGAGGCCAAATACTACTTCTAAAACCGGTACCAGATATTCGGGAAGCCTACAACATGGTGACCCAAGATGAAAAACAGCGAGAAATTGGGAATAATTCTCTCACTGAAAATTTCTCAATTGCAGCGGCTGTGCGATTTCCAAAAGGCTCTAATTCAAACAAGTTCTCTAGAAACCCATCTTCTTTTCCTTCCAATAATGAAGGATTATTTTGCAGATATTGTAAAAAAGACACACATACAATTGACACCTGTTATAAACTGCATGGGTTTCCCCCTGGGCACCCACGTCATGATCCCAATTTTAAACCAAAAAGCAACCGTCCCGGACACCAAAATCAGCAACATGGTGCCCGATCCAATTCTAGTGCAGTACATGCCGCATCTGCCGACAGTTCTACTCAATCTCTCTCAGGACTTTCCGCTGGGCAATATCAACAATTGATTACTGCCATGGCAAATGTGCCACACTTATCCAAGGGTAATAATGATGTTTCTGCAAATGTCGCAGGTTTGTGTGAGCATCCCTCTACTAATTCCGCTTCCTCGAATTGTTGGATTTTAGATAGTGGTGCCACGGACCATATTGCTTCTGATTCTTCTTTATTTATTCATTCTCATCCTCCTCACGCACCTTTTGTCAAATTACCCACTGGTTCCATCGTACCCATCAACTCTACTGGGACACTCCTCTTTAATAAAGATATTGCTTTAAAAGATGTTTTTCATGTGCCTTTTTTTCGATTAAATCTTTTGTCTGCCAGTAAAGTTACAAAATCCTCCAATTGTTGTGTGATTTTGTTCCCGGTTTTTTGTGTTTTGCAGGACTTGGCTACGGGGAAGATGATTGGTTGGGGTAAGCAAAGTGGCGGCCTCTATTACATGTCCCCAGTTCACACCTCACCAACTGTTTGCCATACTTCCCATCCCGATGCTACCTGGCACCATCGTCTTGGCCATCCATCTCCTGCCTGTCTTTGTCTTATTTCTAAGTCTAATAAGTCTATTCATACCCCTTTTGAAAATTTTTGTAATGTTTGTCCTTTGGCCAAACAGACTAGATTACCATTTCCGTTAAGTTCAATTTCTTCTACTTTACCTTTTCAATTAATCCATTGTGATATTTGGGGTCCACATAAACATCAAACACATTCTGGTGCTCATTATTTTTTAACTATTGTGGATGACTTTACTCGTTGCACGTGGTTATTTCTTATGTCTCATAAATCCGATACTGCTACATTGCTTAAATCGTTTTTCACTTTTGTTCACAACCAGTTTAACTCACAAATTAAATTCTTTCGCAGTGACAATGGTAGCAAGTTTATTTCTCTACGTTCATTTTTTATAATTAACGGTGTTGAATTTCAAAGTTCTTGCGTTTCCACTCCACAACAAAATGGAGTTGTCGAGCGCAAGCATTGTCATATATTACAAGTTGCTCGTGCTCTCATTTTTCAGTCAAATATGCCCATTCGTTTTTGGGGTGAATGTGTGTCCACAACTGTTTATTTAATCAATCGATTGCCTAATCAACTACTTTCTCACATTTCTCCTTTCGAGTGCTTGTATGGTCGTCCACCAACTTATGACCATCTTCGTATTTTTGGGTGCTTATGTTATGCCACTGTTGTCACACATACTTCTAAATTTGCTCCTCGAGCTAAGTGTTGTGTTCTTTTGGGCTATCCTACAGGACAAAAGGGTTATAAATTGTTAGACTTAGAATCACACACAATTTTTGTTAGCCGGGATGTACGTTTTCATGAGCATATCTTTCCCTATAAACAGAACTCTTCTCCTACTTTTGTCCCTATACCTGCACCCGATCTTACCTACACCCCATCCTTACCCCATACTATTGATCCTCTTGCTCAAGATATCCCGGCCCTATCCAACCCTACTACCCCTCCTGTTTCTCCGGACCTTCCTACCCCAATCACTCTATCCGACCCATCACCTGCCTCATTACCCACTTCCACTCCTACTTCAACATCACCCATTGCTCCTCGTCACTCAACCCGACCTCGTGCCCCACCTACATGGCATGCCGACTATCAAATGTATTTTGCCAACACTGCCTCCCCACCATCATCGTCTCCAACGTCATGTCCGCCCCGAGGTACAAGGCACCCTCTCTCTAATTCTTTATCTTATTCACGCCTTTCTCCCTCCCATTATTCTTTTCTTGCATCTATTTCTAGTCTCCGTGAGCCCACTAACTATGATCAGGCAATTCTTGACCCGAAGTGCAGGGCTGCAATGCAAGATGAACTCGATGCCCTCGCTCGCAATAATACTTGGTCCCTTGTTTCCCTCCCTGCCGATCACAAACCCATTGGCTGCAAATGGGTCTACAAGATCAAATACAATTCTGATGGTTCTATTGAATGTTACAAGGCCCGCCTTGTTGCTAAGGGCTATACTCAAGTTGAAGGCGTTGATTATTTGGAGACTTTCTCTCCCACTGCCAAACTTACCACTGTGCGTTGCCTCTTGGCAGTGGCTGCATCCCGCAATTGGATCATCCATCAAATGGATGTTCATAATGCCTTCTTGCAAGGCGATCTTGATGAGGTTGTTTATATGGACGTTCCCCTTGGCCTTCGCCGACAGGGGGAGAATCTGGTATGTCGGCTCAATAAATCATTATATGGTTTAAAGCAAGCTTCCCGTAACTGGTTTGCCAAATTTTCTTGTGCTATTCAAAAGGCAGGTTTCACCCAATCAAAGGCCGATTATTCCCTATTTACCAAGTCTGACGACAACACATTTACTGCAGTTCTTATTTATGTGGATGATATTATTGTCACTAGCAATAATGCACAGGCAATCAAGTCTCTCAAGGATTTTCTTTTGCAACAATTTCACATCAAAGATCTCGGCAATCTTAAATATTTCCTTGGCATTGAAGTCTCCCGGTCCCAAAAGGGTATTTTTATTTCCCAAAGAAAGTATGCATTGGATATTTTGAACGACGTGGGATTATTAGGATCCCGTCCTAATTCTTTCCCTATGGAGGCATATTTGAAACTGAACCCTGACGAGGGCGACCCATTACATGACCCCACCAAATACAGAAGATTAGTCGGGAGATTGATTTATCTAACAGTGATAAGGCCAGACTTGGTGTACTCTGTGCAAATCCTAAGTCAATTTATGCAAAACCCTCGGAAACCACATTGGGAGGCTGCTTTAAGAGTTTTACGTTTCATTAAAGGGAATCCTGGTCAAGGATTATTGTTTCCTTCTTTCAATGATACTACATTAAAGGCTTACTGTGATTCAGATTGGGCGAGTTGTGAGACAACTCGACGTTCAATTTCAGGATTCTGTGTATTTCTCGGAAATTCCTTAATATCTTGGACATCAAAGAAGCAAACCACTGTGGCTCGTTCCTCTGCTGAAGCCGAATATCAAGCTATGGCTGCGACATGTTTGGAAATTACATGGATACGACATATTCTGCAAGATCTCAAAGTTCCACAAAGACAGCCGGCGTCTTTGTTTTGTGACAACCAGGCAGCTCTACACATTGCTAAAAATCCTATTTTTCACGAACGCACAAAACATATAGAGATTGATTGCCACATTATTCGGGAAAAATTACAAGCCGGAGTAATTGCACCATCCTATGTTCAGTCAAGATCTCAACTTGCAGATATCTTTACCAAACCTTTGGGAAAGGAACAATTTCAATTTTTAAGTGGCAAGTTGGGACTTCATGATATTCAGTCTCCAACTTGAGGGGGAGTGTTAAGGATGATTCTCGAGAATCTAGGAGAGATTCTAGGAATTGATTCTTATGTATCCTAGTTAGTTTAGGATATGTATCCTAGTTAGTTTAGGATTAGGATTATGTATCCTAATCTCTATCTCTATCTCTATCTCTATCTCTATATAGGAGCCTTTGTACATTGATTTAATATACAATAATATACAGAGTTTCTTTCTCTCTCAATAATTTTATCAATATCAGAGGTCCATTTCTGATTACAACTATTTAATTGTACTGTGCTTCAGTTAATAGTTCATTGTGTACAAGAAATCCACGTAGAGTTTCATTTTCTGAGGAATTCATTTTTTTCTTCTTCAAGGAATCTGTTTATCAGCTTTGCTTCAATATCGTCAACTGAATCATTCTTTGGTTTCAAGATTGCTAGATCAGTCATTAAAATTGCATCGATAGAGTATCGATCTAAGTTAGGAAACACAAAACTTATTAGTTGTTGCAGAGGTGTTGTGTTTCCTAACTCATTAAAGTAAGATTGAAGAAGGGATTGCTATTTGGCTATTGAGTTTTCAGGTGCTATACCATAACCAATTTGTAGCAGGTAGCTGCTAAAAGCTTGCCTTATTTTTAGAGAAAGGGGAGTACTCTCTGACATAATTAACGCTTCGCTCTATTATTGCCTCCTATTCTGGAGGGGTGATCGGCTTTAAGCTGAGTGGTGATACCCGCGAAAAACAAAAGACTTTTCGCTTTTTTGGTTGGGCCTTTCATACTCACATTTTCCTTCAGTCTAAACTTTTTGAAGCTTGGCCACATAGAGGATCTTACAGAACTTGCATCTATGTAGTCATTTCTAGTTCCTTTGGTATGACTGACAGAACTTGCCTAAAATCACCACCCAAAACAACAACTTTTCCACCAAATAGGAAGTCAGCCACAGTTATCTCACGCAGCATATATACTATCTAAGGCTTCTATTCCTTGTCCTTTGGCCACTGATGCTTCATTCCATATACTCAAAAGGATGCAGATTTTAATGGTGTTGCTAAACCACTTTGCATAGGCAAGAGGTTTGCAATTCGACCTAGTGTTTTTTGGCAAATCTACGAAGCGATATATAAATTGAACATGTAAACTGAGAGAAACTAGGTTGACTTGAGCCAAATGCAGATTTTTTTATTGAATACTGTGGTTTTTACACTTAGGAGATGAATTACATTTCTCAAAGCCGAATAGAGAAGGACACTAATGATAGTATTTGCAGAGATTCTGTGTGTTCCATGGTTTGAGAATTGGAGTACCGTCTAGTGCCTATCGCCTGTTGGACTAATTCTGACAATCTTCGTGATTCGTTATGGTCCCTCTGATTTGAGTCGAGCATGTTTGACTGCTTGGCTCTAATCACCTTTCGGACGACAAGGTTGTTCGGTTTGAATGGTCGCGATTGGACTTTCTAATTGTAATCTCTAGATATTTCCTGTTGGTAGGTAATAATTTATTCTCTTAGTGAAAGTATAGAAATAGAATGTGCAAAATATATATGTTTTCTTCCTGCAAGGGTTGAAATCAACTACATGGTGTAATTTTTCTAAGACAAGTAACACATATTGAAATCAGATGGCTACTGCAGATTTTCTGTACCATTTTTTATTGCTTTGGGATTCATATGGTTTAGAGGTTCGATTCAGTTAGGAGCAAAGTTCTTTCTCGATGGAGCAGACTTCTTACCAGATTCTTGCTCGATATTACAGAGTCAACATTCTAGAGTAGATTCATCGCCCCTACTATAGACAGTTCCCGCATCTTAATTTTCAACTTTTCTTGTTTAACCGAAACTAGAGATCTAATCATACTTGATGGTTTTTGTTTTCTAACTCTCTCTCTCTCATGCACGGCAGAGCCAGGATTTAATATTGGGACTACTAACAACAAAATGGTAATATTCAACACAAAAATATACATGTGTTCCAACCAAAGTTATCAATCTCGTACCGGCGAGTGTACCGGTTTTGTTATTGGTACGGTACGTACCGGCGTACCGTTTCGGATTTATCGCTAAAAAATGATAATTGAGAGTATATATATAAATTTGTTGAGTTATTAAAATTTCAAAATTACATAAAAAAATTTTACTTTTATTGTTAAGCATAACCCATATAAAAAAAAAAAATCATCTAAGTATGTCCGGACTAAAACCTTTTAGCTTGTCCGTTTCTTACATTTGTATGTAAAACCACTGACTTGTAAAACTACAGGCGTGGAAACCACTTCTTGGAGAAAGTGCAAAGACTTTTAACCTCTCATTTCTAAAACAACAGCTGTAGAAATCACTCCCTTCGAGTGGTATTCTCTTTGCTTCTCTCCCCCTCTGCTCTTTCTTTCTCCCAAAGCTGGGCACTCCATCCTCTCTCTCCTCATCCACTACTTCTCTGATCTATCTCTGCCATGGACTATGCTTCAATGCCGCCAACTTGCCAGAAGAAGACGACGGTGCCGATCTCCCTTTCTGGACCTCACAGCCTCGGAAGATCACCACTCTTCTCAGGATTCATCTCGGCCGAGATCCAATAAACCGCCGGTACTGCCGGAATCCGCCGGTATCCTCCGGAGCCGGCCAGAACAGCCGGTAACTTCGCCGGAACGGAACACTCTTGCACGTGTCCCAGTCTGGCTCCGAAACGGGACGTACCGTCCGGTACGGGACGGTACGGGACGGGAATAATAACATTGGTTCCAACAATAGTTACTTTTTATTGACCAATTATTTTGTATGCATTTCATTCAACTAAAAATAAAATAACGCAACAAAAAATAAAAATATATTCAAACTCTTTGTGTGAATTCTATTGAACTAGTAATAAAATAACACAACGAAAAATCAGAAAGGAGATCGACGTTCTTTCAAATTTCAAAAATCATCCGAGATTGATTCTAAATTAAATTTCAAACCAATTTTCCTTTCAATGTAGATAAGCGATGAATCCGAGAGAAAATCGTCTTTCATTTTGTCCCGAAATCCAGTTTTGATAATCTTCACGGCTGAAAATGATCGTTTTGCTGTTGCAGTAGAAACATGAAGTGTAAGCACGAGGACAATTACTCAAAAAACTAAGTGATAATTTTTTGCTCTAGTAGTCTTCGCCATCTATTCACACAAGTGGAAAATATATAACAAAGTTTCGAAGTCTTGAGCTCCAACTACATTGAGTTCATAGTGAGCAAGTTACAACTTCATTTGGGATTTCTTGTGAAGTCTTTTGGATAGAACTTATTTACCAACTGGCATACATGATCCATTTGAACGCTTCATGCTCCCAAAGATCCAAAGTCAAACTAAGAGTAATCAACTCTATTGATTGTTCATTAAAACGACCATTTAATTCTTGTAATTGAGAATCAATTGCAACATAAAAGATATCTACTCGGTAATACTGCTCAATTAGCTCCTATAATAAGTTCTTTTCTTTTCTCTTGATTCATTTCCTTCTTTTTTCCGCTATTCTGATTTTTAATAAGATAAACCATAATAATATTTTATTAACATAATATATCCTCACAAGGTTAGAAACTTGCTTATACGGCAACATTTGGCTCGAGGCTTTGAACCTTGCCGCGATATCTATGATTCTAGATGATATCATGATACATAGAATTAAAGAGATCGACTTGTCAAAATTTGCGTTAGTCATCGCTAGGGATGGCAATTTAGACCGAACCGATGGTTATCCGAACCGAACCGCTTAATTTTTTCCAACCGTTTTTTTTCCCGTGGGTATGGATATGGTAGGAACGAACAAGTACCCTTCGGGTTCGGTTCAGTTATGGTTAGAAGAATAATCGAACTGTTACCCGAACCGAACCGAACCTGAACCCGAACCAAAATTAAAAAGACATAGTTTTATATATCTACACACACACACACACACATATATATATATATATATATATACATATATTATTTTATAACCCTTTAGCCAACCCTAATTAGAAATGTAATTTTGAACTTGATGTTGTGTAATTGGCTGTGTTTTGGGTTATTTGTTTGAAATTGTAATTGGTTTTTTTTGGAATAGCAATAGGTGTTTTTGAAAATTTTAATAAGATATTTTTTTGCATATTTTTATATTTATTAGGATTTTTTTAATTTCGGTTACGGTTCGGTTCAATTCGGGTAATTAATAATCGAACTATTTTGTTACCCGTTCGGTTCGGGGAATACCCGAACCCCATTTGGTTCGGTTATGGAGTACTGTCTCTTCCTCCATTCGATTATCAGGGCGGGTTCAGTTCGGATATACCATTCGGGTATCGGGGCGGTTATCCGGATAACCGCCCCAAACCGCCCTGTTGCCATTCCTAGTCATCGCTACTCACTGGTCTCTTCTACTTAGTCCGGTTATCTTACCCATTGGTCTCATCTACTCAGCCTGGTCATCTTACTTCCTTTGTCATCTCTACTATTGATCTCCTCTGCTCAACCTAGCCATCTCTACTTAGTTTAGTCATCTTTACTTACTAGCCTTCTCTACTCACTAGTCATTTCTACTCATTGGTTTCCTTTACTCAGCCTGATCATCTTACTCACTGGTCTCCTCTACTCAGCTTGGTCATTTTACTCATTGAAAACAATGATTGAATATATATGACATGGTCATAATTGAGAATATTGGTTGAATTGAGAACTCTGATATTGTGATATCACTGATTAATCAAGACTTGATAGTTTGATACTTTATTTCAACACTTACGTGTTACTGTTTTTTGATTAACTGTTCATTCATCATCATTGTACATCATACTGTTTTCTTATTAACTGTTCAAAAGGGTTAGATTTCCTTACTGAGTGTCAAAACTCATGGTGCATCTTTTTTTTATCCTTGCGTTTCATGCCAAATGTGGATGAAAACGGAGTGAAACCCTAGTACCTAATTTAGGAAGATACATTTTCAGAAGACGATGCGGTCGAACCTTAGTTCACCGAGTCAGTCTTAGAATTGCTCTAACTTTCTTTAAAAGGTCTTTCTGATGTACATTTGTCAACAAATTTTATTTCTGAGCTTATGAAATTTGTTAAGGAGCGATTATCTGTACAAAAAATCTATGTTTTGAATAAAAGATTTGAAGTTCTATTTACTTTATGAAACAATAAACATTATACTTATTGTTTTCTTCTTTTATTAACGGTTTTGAAAAGTCGGATAGTTACATGTGATCTTTTAGGTTATTATATATCATTATAATTTTTAATAAAAATTGTAATCATACACTATCTTTAACCATGGTTTATATTCCAAACTGTGATCTTAAAATAGTTTAAATCACGGTTATTAATTAAAACAATTGTCTCGTTTATATTCCAGCAATTACTTGGTAAGATCTTTGAACACAGTTTTACATTCCAAGTGGATCCAGTCTGAAAAACCAAGGACTTAGCCAACCAACGGTTTCTAAAGTTATAAAAAACACCGTACAAAAATAAGGATGAATTAACGGATCAATGTTGTTTTAAAAATAGCTCAAACCACAAACATATATAACCCAACCGTAAGTTTTCACAACCACCTCACCACTACCCATTTCTCTTTCTATATTCATCTCCCTCTTCCCCCTTCTCCCTTCCCTTAAACAGGAGGGGCGTCTACCAACAAACCAAAATACACCTCTCTCTCTCTCTCTCACTATCTCCCTTTCTCTCTCTTTAAAAATGGCTCTCGTTCGGGGTGGTTTGTTCCTCCTCCTCCTGTCCTTGGCCATGGTGGCCGAGTCCTCCTTCTCCTTCAACGAGGCAAGCTTTGAAAGCATTGCTCATTTCGACATCGACGCGTTGAGCTCTCATCACATTGCCTCGTGCAATGGTCGGGTCGGTGACTGTATCGACGAGGGTGAGGAGATGATGATGGGTTCTGAGGGAGCCCGTCGAGTTCTTGCTGCCCAGAGGTATTTCTTTCTCACTATGACCAAACAATATTATTTCCTTATGTCCTTTTTTTTTTTCACCCAACTCTTGTGGTTCTTCACACACTGGATCTCAAAGTCCAACTAGGATTGTGTAAATTAACTCCCTCATCCGGATCTCTCTCATCCTAGCTTCTGCGATTCTTTGTGTTTAGAATCTCATAGTCTAACCATGATTGTGTAAAAACTCTCACTCGTTTTCAAACTCAAGTATATATAAAAGTAACTACGGATTATAATACAAACAATGGCGTCTAATGCACAACAATCAGAGAAATAATCTCATGTTAAGAGATTAGAAATAAACTGACAATAAAATAGGGCTATACAGGAGTACGAATAATCAATCATTTCTTATATTTATTTGGCTGATGTAAATGGTGATCAACAGGTATGTCAGCTACGGTGCACTTAAGGCAAACAATGTCCCATGCAGCAAACGCGGTAATTCCTACTACAACTGCAACCAGAAGGGAAAGGCTAATGCTTACTCCCGCGGCTGCAGTCAAATCAGCAAGTGTGCTAGGAAGTGATCGAGATGACATCGAACAGATTAATAAAAGTCTGAAGAAGAAGACGACAAAAAAAAAGATGAAGATGAGAGAGAAAGAATAATAAAGTGATTTTTAATTTTTTTACACATTTATTTGTTATCGAAGTTGATGACGATCATAATTCCCTATGTAATTTCTTTCTTCCTCCTCTATACCATCATTTGATTGTTTGGTGCACATTATTCTGGGCAATTTATGATATAAAATATTTGTTATAATATATGTTTGCAATAAGGTAAGAAGTATGAATTATTTGGGTAGGCATGGGGGAAGTCTCTCTCCTAATTGTGCCTCTAAAAATCTCTCTCCTCTGGGCTTCTTCCTGAAATATTTCTTGTTTGACTAGTTGATATATATGTTGTCTCATAATTGGTCAGATCATCAATATATCTTCTCTAATCATATTCGAAAAATGTAGTTTCCAATATTGGCATGGTTTCCTCCTTAAATTGTTAATGAAAAGACTTACTCTAGCTACTATGTATGATGTTTCAGCTCATCAACTATCTCTTGTTTGTGCTTCGGAACACTTTTATAAAGTACAAGAAGCATTTTATGCGACATTTTTTACATGCTACCCCTCTGATAAACAGGTCTGGAGAAACTAATAAAAAAATAACTTTATTGAAGGAGAAGAGAACTTTGAACTATCGATCGATAGATTTTTGTTTAAAATTTTATTGGTTTTCCATCAAGCACTCCATTTCCAAGATCTAATTCCAGTTTCGGCTTATGTAGTGGAAATGTCTTACCATCTGATCAGGCTTTATGCTTAAAAGAAGAAATGTTCTTGGTGGATGCAGGACGTAATTTTATGATAACGGGACATTAACACTATAATTTTATGAGAAGTATACTAGAGGACGTGTATGTAAAAAGAAACAATTATATGTAATGGAATGAGACAAGGAGGACGAAACACATTTTTTTTAAGAAGAAGAAGATGATGAAGGTGAGGAGCAATTACCTAAGGAGGAGCTACAAATTTCTTTAAATTACAAGACTATAAGAGTTCGAGACAATGTGAAAAATAAATGCATCATAATTCTTATTGATTCAGGTAGTACGCATAATTTCTTAAATCCAGAAGCGATCAAGAGAGCTAGCATCATAACTAAAAACACTGACTCGTTATCAGTATCAGTTGCTGATGGAACAAGAATATTGAGTACAGCTATATGCAAAATTTTCCAGTGGAAAATGCAAGGCGCCATTTTTCAGACTGACATGCGTATCCTACAACTAAAAGGGTATGATATGGTTTTAGGCATTCAGTGGTTGGCAACTTTAGGCGATTTACATGGGACTTTAAAAATCTTGGCATGAAGTTTCACCTCAGTGGCAGACGACATGTTCTAAGAGGGGGAAAGAGTAATAATGAAACGAAGGTTGTGAACCCTGGCCAAATGTAGAAGTTACTCAAGAAGAAATCTCAAACGAGCCATAGCTAAAATCTATTTGCCACGGGTTGATTAATACAATGTTAAGGAAGAAGACACTCCTTACGACTTAGAAGCTCTACTTACAGACTTCACAGAGGTTTTTCAACCACCTTTGGATTTTCCACCTCTTAGATCTCATGACCATTGCATTCCTTTCAAACTAGGCACTGAACCTACTAATGTTAAACCCTACAAATATCCTTACTTCCAAAAAACTGAGATTGAGAAGCAAGTGAAAGACATGCTTCAATCTGGTATAATCAGATCAAGCCATACCCTTCACCAGTTCTTTTGGTTAAGAAAAAAGATGGTACTTGCAAATGTGTGTGGATTATAGGGCACTCAATAATGCAACTGTCAATGACAAATTTCCTATTCTAGTAATAGATGAGCTTTTGGATGAATTGTACAGCGCTAAATATTTCTACAAGCTGGATCTCAGATCTAGTTACCACCAAATCAGAGTTCATAACTCTAATATTGACAAAACTGTCTTTCGCACTCATGATAGTCATTATGAGTTCTTAGTGATGTTTTTGGGCTTACTAATGCTCCTTATAAATTCCAAAGCCTAATTAATGAATTTTTTAGACCTTTCTTAAGAAAATTTATTCTAGTCTTTTTTTTTATGATATTCTAGTTTATAGCCAATCTTGGGCAAAACATTTGCAACAGACCCTACAATTGCTTAAACACCATCAGTTATTTGCTAAAATCTCTAAATGTGTGTTTGGGAAGACTGAGGTAGAATATATGGGGCATATGGTATCAACCAAAGGTGTCTCAACTAAGCCATCTAAGTTACAAGCCATAACTACTTGGCCAATACCCACTACAATCAAGGAATTGAGGAATTTTTTGGGCCTCACTAGTTACTATCGAAGGTTTATCCAAAATTATGGTCGAATATGTACTTCACTTCATTGTTTGTTGAAGAAAGACTCCTTTGTATAGACCCCTGCAGCTACTACAGCCTTCCTTCACCTCAAGGCTGCAATGACTTCTGCTCTAGTACTTGCCTTACCCAACTATACTGGGCTTTTATCCTAGAATCAGATGCTTCTGGAGCAGGCTTGGGTGTTGTACTCATGCAAGATGGTCACCCCATCGCTTATTGGAGTAAGGGAATTTCCATATGAGACCAATCTCTTTCTACTTATGAAAAATAACTGATGGCAGTGGTGTCGGCCATCCTTAAGTGGCGATATCACCTTTTGGGCCGCCATTTTCTTACGTGGATTAATCATCAAAGTCTTAAATACCTTTTTGGAACAGCGGGTGGGAACTCCTTTTTAGCAAAAATGGATAACTAAATTACTGGGTTTTGATTCATTATAGTATACAAGTGTGGCAATGACAACCAAATTGCTGATGCTTTGTCTAGAAAAGGGGAGTTCATCGCCTCTTCATTTGTTCTAATGTCCCTAACATTCGAATCTAGATTTACCCCAAGTTAAATGGATCGTTAATCATGATACTAATCAGGCAATGTAACAACAGTAAAACGAGCAACCCATTGTCATAGCAACGACTTCCAAATTCTATAACCACATTACAACAGTCCAATGGCATAATAGTAGCAAATCAACAAAATGAGAATGGCATAAATGATTTATGGTCAACATCGACAATCCTGCTCTCACATAATACCACGGGGATTCGTCAACATAGTAACGAAACTACGCATTTGTATGTGCACGCTAAGTGTGAATACGCTCGAGGATGTTTCATTAATAGGACATAATTTTCATTTGAAAATGGCCTGACTGGTGGACCGCACCTGTCTACCAGTTGATCGCATGTCCAATCGTCACCTTGAATGTTAAACCGATCAATCTCCCATACGTGCAGCCTTGCGATCGACTGTCCATCTGGCGATTTGGGATTCTGGTTTCTCTCCAATAGTATGATACAAAATGGTTTAAAAAAAATGATATCCTAAAAACAAGAAATCTAGGGTTGAAGGTAGTAAATTCTACCTTGTATCGTGATCTTGGGCGATTTGGTGAGAGTTCGATAATCTTTTGGATCTTCCTCACCCCCTTCGACATCAACAGTACTACTTCTCTATCCCTGGTATGAAGGAGACATGTAAATGGTGCCAGGTATTTATAAGGGAAAGGGGTGAGTGTGAATGCATCAATGGATGGTGAATCAAAAGGTTTTGAGAGGTTGACTTTGAGTGAAAGAAAATGGGACATACTTTGGGGTTTAACGTTTCTACCGAGAGCAAGGGGAAGAAAAGGTTGAATGGTTATTGGGTAAGGGAGAAGAATAAGGACATGATCTTGTGCTTATCGCTCTACACATCTCACCCATGCACTCATGATCCTCATCATTCGCTTGAACCGTGCGAAAGGTCGCATCAGTTACTAAAAAGTTGGCACACATTCGCCTCACATTAAATGCAACTATACGACTTTTAAATGAACGAATAGAAAAAATATTTGCCCGAGCAAATCCTTCGAATGAGTGTGGAGCAGAATAAGAAAATGATGATGTTGCTTACTCTATCTGTTTGACAGAGAGCAGCCAAAGCTGAGGGCAATTGAAGGAGCTAGAAAGTGACCAACCTAATTAGGATTTTACTGAACAAATAGTGAGGGCCAACTTGGCAACACGGTGCTCTTGTACAAGGTCATGTTACAAAGTAGATGGTTTTATTTGTCGGGTTGAGAAAAATAGTTAAATAATTGTGATCGAATTGCAAAAATAAAATGAAAATAAATTTTATACCCGAATAATTCAGGACCAGGCCTAAACAGACAATGATGAGAAGTTATAGGCCAATTCTCCTAATAAGGAGGAGTTAATAATTAAATTAAACTCTAACTCTAAGATAATGCTTGGTGTGTCCAGATATGACTTATCTTGTCAAGGGCTAATTGTCATAAAGTTTAATCTGCCTCTAATAAAGAATTAGATGTTGAGAATGACTCAAATTAAACGAGTAAGAACCTCTATAAAAAGACAAACATACAAGTACAATATAATTTGCTATTACACTCTTAGCTTGAGAGCCTAGATAGATTATGTGCCGACTTAACATTTGATTGTCTTCCTATTGACTAGAGACATATGATTCTTTGACAGGATATTCATTTTGTAGATTAAATTATTGATGAGTTAGAGAGTTCATATATTTAACTGTAGGACGAGAAACTAACAGGATAAATTAGTTTTTTCCCATTCACAAATAATTTATATATTGTGCTTGAGAACCTCATTAATGAACAAAGAAGTTGCTAAATCTTTCGGGTTAAGTAACTCTTATGCATTGGCTAAAATAGATTGTTAACTTTTAAATTCCATTAATGGGTGATTAAAATGATAAGATTATTAAGTATTTTGTTGAAGATCCATAAGATTTTGAAGTGATTAGAGACTAAAATCTGAGTTGGCCAAGCTGGAATAGCACAGAATAATTTACCTTGGGAGATGATAGACATTGATGAGGCTGAGGCAACGTTTTCCCATGATGAGATAGAGACTGACCAAATATCAGGGTTTCCTTTTCTTTAAAAGTTCAACTGCAGGGTGCATGGACCACAAGCGCCAAGTTCTATGTCTTTTTTCAAATTTCCTCGCTCGAATCCTATGCTTTTTACTTTACACACCCCTCAGTCCGCATTTTTCGGGCTCCGTCCCCAAATACAATTAAATGTTTCTCTGTCCAAATAAAAAAATAATTAAAAACGACAAATAAACCAAAATGACCATGATTTTTTATTATTTTTATTCTTACTAATTTTGTAAAACTTAATTTATTGTTTATAATGTTTCCAAAATCTCTCATAAAAACGAACAAATAATTATAAAAACTAATGAAAAACATAACATTGTAAAAAAAATATAAATAAAGACCAAATAATAATCCAATAAAAGAAGTCAAAGAAAGAATAGAGTTGTCCTTTCTTGAGGATTGTGTCCTTTAATTGGATCTTTTTTCAGTCGTTCAGCTTTTAAATTCATCTAAAAGCATAAAAATTACAACAAAAAAAAGAACTTGTTAACTATTATAACAATATCTAGTCAACATAACTTTCAAATAGTTTGGCTCTACTTAGCTTAACTTATATAAATTAATTATTTTTATTTTATTCAAAAATTTTATATTTATTATTTTTGCGTTATATTTTTTAATTTATCTCGATAAAAAATTTAAAAGTATAAAATTATATTAAAAACTAAACAAAATCATTAAAGATAAAAACTAAGTCAAAAAACTACTATTTTGAGTTTTTTATTTTTTATTTTTATTTTTAAATATGATTTTATAATTTTTTAAATTTGTTGTCAACACAAATCAATAATTATTAAAAAAATAATACAAAACAAAAAATTATTAAAAAATAATTTAATAATTATCAGAAGCTTAAATTGAACCTAATATAATCTAAAATTATTAAAATATTTATTATCATTTTAAAGGTCTTCCGAACCAGTGCCCACATAATAAGTGATGAATAATAAAAACATAAAAATAAATAAACACAAATATTAATACATATTTTATGCATATTCATATTCATATATATCAATACATAATTTATGAGTATTAATTTATTTTTCACACATTATTAATCGCTTACGGTGATTAACATTTTTTTTATTTTAATAGCCAAAAGAAAGAAAGTCCCACAATGAAAAGAATAAACCGCACAGTCCCTTTGTCCAATCCCCTGAGATGATTTTGTTGGGAAAAGATACACTGCTTTTAAAGTAACTAAAGGGGCCGGTCTACGTAGGGAGACGTGAATAGAAAAAGATTCAGACTTTCTCCCTCAAAAGAAGAGTTCCATGTCTGCCCAATTGATAAATACAACACAACACTGCTGCATCATAACTGCTCATCTTTACTTTCACCAGTTTTGCTAATAAAAAACACTACCCAATACCCATAACTGCTAATCTTATTTCATACCAACGGTACAACTCTATTGTCATTTCCCAAACACATTTCAAAGCATTGAAAAAAAAAAAAACTAACCAAGAATACAACACAATCCAGACCTCCATATTACCATAGCTGTGAATTACTACTTCGTTACACACAAAAGTAAAGAGATGATCATCAATGTGGGCATTTGGTTGAGGGTTCAAAGGCGAAAGGCCCCACGCTGTAGAGTTCATAGGGGTATGGGGATGGGGATGGGTGTGGTGATGATAGAGGACTGAGAGGGGCTTGGACAGGTGGCAGCTTCTCAGGAATCAAGAAGGCACCCTGTAGTCCGTAGTGGAGATTCGTTGGCTTGTTGCATGTAGCCACAGGGGAGGAGGATAGTGAAACCTTGCACTTGTGAGACCCAAATGAAGTGATGCTCTTTGGTGCCAATATGTAGAAGTAACCATTTTTGTCTGTTTTGGCCTCTATCACTAGTGGCTTCTTTGCGTTGTTGCATTCAAGTTTCACAGAAGCACCTGATACAAAATAGTTATAACAAAAATCAAACATAAATGTGGAATAAAACTGCAATATTTGTGCCTAAATCTGTACACAAACAGAAATTCATTGAAATAATTACCAAGAAGTGGTGTAGCTTCCAAAAGGGTGTCAACACCAGAGTACTTGCAAGACTTGCAAAAAACAACTCCTTGAACAGCAACAAGAGACCTCTTGGGGAGGGGATAAATCGGGGGATGAACCGGTAACTGGGTCGGGGGATGAACAGGTGGGTGACTCGGAGCTTGGGTCTTGTGGTGGTGGTGGTGGTGGTGCGGATAGGGAGGGTGGCTCTTGGGGTGTTTTGGAGATTCAGCTGGAGGGTAGGTTGGGGCATGGTGGAAAGGTGAAGGTGACTGAGCCCAGCTCACTCCTGCCTCGCCTTCTTCACCGGAGACAGTGAAGGAGGCCACTAGCAGAACTAGGAGTTGTAGAAGCACAAGAGCTTTAGCCATATTCTAGTCTAGAGAGAGAGAAGAAGAAGAAGAAGAAGAAGTGAGATAGGTTGAAGTGAGTGTGAGAGAACTGAATTTATAGGGGCTTTTCTGAACCAGAAACCCAGAATACTTAGGGTGTGTTTGGGAGTTTATTTTTGACTTTTTAAATTATAACTAGAATGAGTTTTAAATTTAAATAATAAAAATAAAAATAAAAATACAGAAAAAGTTCTAGACCTCTTTTTGAATTTTTACTCTTAAAGTCCAAAATGAATTTGGCTCCCAATCTGCTAAAATCTAAAATATGAATGAAAAAATACAAAAAAAAAAAACTCTCAAACACCCCCTTACTCTTTTTTTTTTTTTTAAATGCAATAACTTCACCTGTGATTTCTAAGAAATGCAGGACCACCCCTTGAAATCTGATAAATGTACTCATTTTTTTTTTTTTTACTATGAATAAGATACATGGTTTGGGTCTCACATCAGTCCAAACTCCCCTCTAGAGAACACATCAGACAAGGTCTAAGAAGTCAATATATCAATATACAAATAGAGTACTTCAATAGGATCTACATGAACAATAAAATTGATATCTCTTAAAAATTAGTCGAAGTGTTTTAATGTAACCAAAATACCATTAGCTATAAGAAACGGTCCTTTTTTTTTTGGGCAGAAATATCATTTTGGTGTTGGATCAAAAGTCTTGATAGTGGGTCATTCTAGATGAGTGGCAAAAGGCACGACGACTTTGACAACTCTTAAGCCAAATTTATTAAAAGATATCTGGCAAAACTGTGTTTGGGCTAAAGACCTATACAACACAATTTTGTGAAAGTTGAAATCAAAATCTTGCTTTGACATGCAAGGAATTTTCGGCCAACCTAAGATGGAATAAGACTCCAAGTTTAGTCCAATCCATCAATAGCAAATTCAGCTTCACCTTTTTAACCAAACAGTGAATATTGAAACCTTTTCTGCATACATATATCCTCACCCAAAGATTATGGAACTATCGTTCTAAGCATGTGTTGATATCTGTTACCTTTCCAATCTAATTTTTTCGAGTAAAATTCGAGAGTAAAATCATCATTCATGTTGTACCGAAGCCCTTCATTGCTGAAAATATATGATCCTTCTACCTGGGTAGCACTTGTCACTCCCCTCTCTGTTTCCCTCCGTCCCTAGTCGTTTGATAAATAAGTCCTCAAATGACATGGTGGCGACGTACTATTGAAAGGAGTTCAAATGTCTGTACTTGTATCTCTATTCGTGCGGTCTAATTTCACTCATCAAATCACATAAAAATTCAAATTATAATATAATTTTTATGTGTTCCAATGACAAGAAATGCACCTAATACAGATGATTTAAGGGGGGGCTATTCAAATTCATCTATTTGAATCTCAAGACTTAGAGATACATGAGGTTCGAATCTTCCGGTACTATAACTTCATATTGCAGGGTCATTTTACATGAGGTTTTGTTCCTGATTTAATCGCCTCAACCCTCCATCCACTAGTAAATGTTAAAATCAGTCTTCAAAAATTAGTCAAAATACACGTAAATTGATTCACAGTATAAATTATCAAAAAAGGAGAAATTTATCCATCTCCTTTAACTTATTCCAGTTACTTGCATTTTTGCATAGTCATAACCATAATAAGTGCGTTCACTATATGCTAGAAATACATTATTTTGCCCTATTCTGATAGTGATAAGTAGGCATAGGATTTTAATGTTACCAATACATATATAGGGTTTCAACTTTAGGAATACAGATGTTTCGGACACATCTAAACATAAATGTGTTCGGAACCGTTAAATGTACATAGGAACCTCAATAATTTGTGAAACCCACGTGCTTCCAACGATTATAGACACATTTATATCCGGATATATCTAGAATATCTGTATTTCTAGATTTTTCCTTCAATCTTTTGACTAATGTGGTACAATAATTCTGAGGTGTGGGCTCCAGGATTTCGTAGTTTGTTCCGTAAGATATGGATGTTCTTGCTGATTTTGGGCTGTTGTCGGCATGCCTACGTAACGGCTTGATTTCAGGGACAGAATATTTTTCAAATGTGACTTTTTAGTTTGAATCTTTTTGTTAATTTATTACTGCATTCTCTCCCATGTCATCGTCGAAGCATAACAATTTTTTCAAAAGCTTTTAGGTAAGTAAGAAATGAATTTATATTTTGACTTTATTAATCTAATAGTTATTTTAGTGGTCGAAGTCTAAAATTTAAAATTTTGAAACCGTCCTATTTATAACGCAAACATTGTGAATAAGGATTTGGGAGAGTTGTAATGCATTTTTCTGTAGTACGTATGTAATACAGACAAAACGTCGTAGTTTTGGCCGTTTTATTTTAAGAACTACACCGTTTTGATATCAAGTATTTTGATAACAATTCATATAGTGCAAACAAAACAGAGTAACTTTGAGGACAAAGCGGCAAAATTACGACTTTTTATTTGCACTACAACAAAATACACTACAGCCTCCCTGAATTCTGTGAATAATGGGATCCATGTACACTTCTTTTTCTCAAAATCTCAAAAGTAATGCATATGAATTATGACTTCATTTTCAAAATAGAGGTGGATCCTCTCTTGTTCTTCAAGCGCATATTTTTTAAAACTAGTCGAAAAAATAAACGATGTAAAAGATATATATATGATTCGATATGATAGATATGATTTTGAAACTCATTTACCTTGAGGTAATTGAATTCCGATCTAATGTTGCAAGTGTTTTTTTTCTTTTGCAAGATAAAATGCTTTTGAAAATTAGATCAAGTGATATTCGATTAACTTGATTTTGCAAAGGTTAATATTCTCGACAAATTTTAAAACATAAACTGGCTTGATTACCAAGTTGAACCCATACCGAATCGAAATATTGTTGTTACTCCTAAAAATCACACACGTGCGATGAAAGGAGCACACATTCGCAACAATTGACACATGCGAGGAAGTGAGATCGAGGGCGTGCCAAGAGCTGAGATTTCTCCAAGTGATGATGAGGTTGCGCCACAAATCCGACTTCCTCTAGCGTTGTGTATGGCCTAAGGGAAGTTGAGGACAAATTAATTCAGATTTTGCCTCAATTTAGAGGACTTCTAATTTTGAGTATAGATTAAATAAGCTACGAAATTAAATGGGCTAAAATAGTATTGGATGACTAGGAAAATGATTAAATTATACCATGGAGGTTTCTTCTACTTAGATCAATGGGTGTAATACTCAAAATTAACAAAACTAATTTAAGCTAAACTAATTGAAAGCAAAGGAAATGATAAAAACTGAATAGCTTGGAAATTGATATGTGTTAAATAACTAATGTGTGTATTTGTTGGTTGGTGCTAAATCTCTGCTCCGTACGGCCTGACTTTTTCCATTTAGCCCATTAGCCATTAGTAACAACTTCCTCTCACTCACAACATTACTGGTAGTGTTTTCTTCATTTTAACATGTGTCCCGCAATATTAGGAATTGATTTTTTCTACAACCTCGCTTCTTTTACTTGGTTAATCCCCGCATAACAATCTTTATTAATTTCAACCGGAGCCCTTTACTTTTTCCTTTTTTGGTCACAACAACTATGGAACTAGATCCTTTCGATACATTTAAAGAATTTAAAAGAATCTAATCTCTTTTGGGGAAAAAAAATGAAGCTACAATCCCTACAACAAATTAAAGGACCTTTACTCTTGGGGATCAGATTAACTAAAAGCCAAGCAATACAATTCACGTGATGTTGGGCCAAAAAATCGAAGCATTAAAACAAACAACATTTAAATCTTAGAGTAATGCTATGAACACATACATTCTGGATATATTCGGACATATCTGTATTCAGAGCCGTTAGATGCATGTGAGACTTAATAACTTGAAGATTCTACGTGCATCTAACGACTCCAGACACATTTATACCCGAATGTGTCCAGAGTGTATGTGTTCTTAGACTTTTTGTAAATCTTATTCTTCCCAAAAAATTCTCCCGCCAAGGACATCATTGTTGACATTAGTCAATGTCAAAGCATTGTTTTGAAAGGTGTAATTATGAAACAACTCCCAAAAATCTGAAAGATTCTTTTGATTTAAGAAAACATTAGGAAAACACCAAATTTGCTATTAGTAAGGATCAACAACAGGAACGGGAAAGAAAACAGTTGGCACCTCCCACAAATTGACGTCGTTTTGTGGGCAGCTTATTAAAAAATAAACGGGTCCAAAACGACCCCAAATTTCAGCCCCAAATTGAGTCCTAATTTTTTTTCCAATTTTATTTTCTTCGCATCTTACCGTTCGAGAGAGAGGAGGAAGAAAAAGCACCACCGCTGGCGTCCACCACCACAGCCCGTTGCGAACTCCACACCTAACCCCGTCACGACCCAACGGCATATCCAGCAGCTTGACGAGACCCAACGCCATTCTGGTATGTACCATTTTCTTCATTCTGTTTGTAGTTCGGATTTAGCTTTTATGGATTTGGCTCGCAAACAATGAGTTAAAGCCAATAAAAAACAATTTGAGGTAATTCATTCCATCATTTAGCAATAGACATTTGCTCTTTGCTCTTTGCTCTTTGCTCTTTGCTCTTTACTCTTATTCTTGGCTTAAGCAGGTTAGGCTTATTAGCTTATGATATCATCTTGATTTTGTATGACTAAGCAACGGAGTTTTGAGCAGTACTTTGTGGTTTAAAACTCAGTTGTCTTGTTGCATGGACCGATGGTCAACCACTATACATGAACCATGAAAACTGCTCACCCTCTTTCCTTGACTATACTTGGTTCTGTGTTCTATAACCTCACAAGACATGGGATAGCCCAATGACTTAATGCCCTCTATATTAACAATAAAGGATTAGTAGAACTAAAATAAAAAAATGATCTAGGTTATTTTGGATATCATGGAACACAATGCTCTTGACAAAGCTTATTGGAGAAAAAAAGTTTCACATAGCCAACCTCAATTGATTCGGACCTACGGGCACAATTTTGTTTGGTTTGGTATAGTTGAAGGTACTTGTGCTTTTGATCATTGCAAAAACAATAAGAAACCATGTATCTTTGATAAAATATTTGTTCAAGTAGTTTTTATGAAATGAATTGTACTTGATTGTATTATACCACATTATGTTTTATGCAATTGCTGTCAATGAAGGATTTGGGAATTCTGAAGATTTCAAAGAGCTTATCTGATCTTAAAAATTCTGGGAAGAAGCCAGTGGTAAACATGAGTACTTTCATAACCTTTATTTCTAATAAAATTTACTCTTTTGAGTATCTTATTTATGTTCTCTTAAGTTTGCTAACTTTTTTTTTCCATGGTGCAGCAATGTCTTGCCAAAATGAAATCAGAAAGTGCCTAAGCTATAGAACCAAGATGCTCTTCTCGTGCACGCAATCCAGTTTCTACCTATCATGAAGAGGTTAGTACTAAGATTTCCTAATTTGTAGATCACCAGTTATAGGAGTATGAAATACTAATACTTAATTCTTCCTATCAGGTTCTCTAGTTTTCCCTTGTAGTGGTGTGATTGGGTTGTGGAAGAGCTAATTTTTAATAGCAACTTTGGTATAATTTTCGCTGATATGGATTTCGTTATGAACTTCATGCAAGAGCCATTTGGTTCTACATCATTTGGTGCATCAACTCAACCTGCATTTGGAACTTCTAGCACCCTCTTTGGTGCTTCTAAAGTCAATGGTTTGGGCCAATTGGGAAAGGGAGTTGGCATGTCTTGTTTCTTCTATCCTCACCCCACATGCTAGCATTTTCTTATAGCCCAAGGTGTTTGTACTTGCCCTGAATGCAACAGATTCCTACTTCACAAACGGAGGCTTTACTGCAACATGCGCAATTGTCTTATTTTCCTACCAGAAGGTGCTCATCAAATTAACACAACAGAAGAGCGGTGCATTGAAGTCGACTTTAACAAGAAAACAACACCTCTAAAATATGGAACCACACTGTATAGGGGTGCATTGAAGCAATGACAACTAGGGAATATTTTTTGGACTGTGTTGGTCTGTTTTTAGTTGTATTTTTTTGTTTGGTTGTTCATTGTTTTCTCTTGTAATAGATACATTGAAGCAATAATAGGAATTTATTTGGTTGTTCATTATTTCTAGTTGATCTACTGCTCTTATTTGTGCATTGAACTGCTAAGGCATGCGGTATTATTGTTTGTTTGAGATGCCATGCGTTGAGTTAGACCAGTAAGTAAGGAGACTATCGAAATTTTCTCAAGACTTTACATTTTAATACACCCGTTTCAAAAATTACTTTGCATATACAATTCAAAATAACCAATTGTTTGAGATACCATGCACCCAAAAAAACTACTTTGCAACATCCAATACATATTGGCTATTGAAGTCATAAAACTGTAGGTCATTCAAAACAAATATATCCACATTGGCCATTCAAGCAAAACAAACTCTCTTCCATCAAACCAAACTAGGCCATTCAAAGCAAACATATCCACATTGGCCATTGAAATCTTAAATAACTATGAAGTCAAATTACATATCATACACTCATACGCGATGGCTAAGAGTTATGATTTGCATGTATTCAAAAAGTTTAGCTACATAGAGGGATTACAAAATTTACATTTGAACTACACTAGTTTCAATTTTAGCATTTATAAAAATACTATGTGCTAAAATGATATCCACAAAAAGCATAAAATTTTTCAAACTGTATTCTATGAAATGTACCAAAAGTTCTTGCTCCACTACTTATACCCAAAATAAATAACCTGCAAAAGCAATGTCATTAGGACACAACACAAAACGACAGTCATTTACGATCGTTGACATCCAAATCAAATAGAGATTCATCAAGGTCTATACTCCAAGTGTCAACATGTCCTACACTCATCTGCAATGGTTGACGAATATAACCAATTCTCAATCTAGTAACATGCAACAATATAAACAATTGAAAGAGAAATACATAGTATAAACCGACTTATACTTACACTAACGACTGCATTCTCTTGTGTCATAATCCCGTAAAAGTCTGTAGCATTATTTTCAAAACCACCTAGGCCTTCCACATCCTAAAAAGAATAATATCAAAAATTATAAATTATGCAACGCAATATATTTAATTGCATATAAATTTCATATTTAATTGAAAAGAAATTATTGGTATACCATTATTGTGTTCGGATTGACATGACTACATTGAACCATTTTGTTTGATTTTGCTTTCTTCCTAATTATTTGCTCGGTCGTTGGTTGTTTCCTCTTAGTCGGCAGTTGCCCTCTATGAAGCCCTTTACTTGGATTACCCACGGGGTTTGATTTATCTGGGGAACTTGCCAAATTATTTTGTATGTCTCTAACCATAGATATTTTGCTTAGGCACTCCTCACTGTGTAAATCATTCTCTGACTTTGTTTGTCGCAAATTAGCCGCCATCCTATCAGTCTTGGCATTGGAATATATGATTGTATTGGCTACCTCATTGAATAACTCCAACAAACTGTCATAGCAAATAAATTCAAGCTTGCGTTCCAAATTAGCATAACTCACCTTAACTTTTGCGTAACTCCTCGCCAAATTTTTCATCCATCGTCGTAGAATTTACTTATCAGGCACTACTTCAATCTTCTTTTTGAACCAAACTGATGTCAGATGTGCGCCAAACAACCGACAAGCAGAATGTGTTTCTCTTAACTCTTAATTAAAATGAACAAGAAAAATAGCAGTTTTGAATTTATTTTTTTTCCTAACTAGAACGTCTTGTTCAATGTCAAACTGTGACATATCATTTACTACCGATCCAATAGTCAAACTACACTCAATCAATTGGGCTACTTGTTCTCAAAATTACTAGCATTTCTTAATTGTGTACGCTTGCTGAAATTGATTCACAAAATCATAAAGGGACACATTTTGAATTTACGTTCAAGGATTGGGCATCCACTTCTTTTTCTTTTTGCACCTTCTTACATAAGGCATTTTCATATTGCTCCACAAATTTCTTCAATATGGTATTGGAATGGATGTAGCCGTCAAAGAATGCATTTATGCTCTCACTTCGTTAAATTATTAACATCCCTGCCCAAAGGGTGTCTTTGACAAATGTCAGTACCCATCGGTTTCTCTCCTCGTATAATCTGACTAACCAATCATCCTCTTCTAACTTAAATTATTCGATAAGAACTGCCCAATTATGTTCAAACTCTTATGGATTCAAAGAATCATATACAGCATTCTTCAAGTTTTTCTTAATTTGCTTATAGTCATTGTATCCCTTTAACTTGTTAGGAATTTTTTCATGATATGCTACATACACCAACGATGGCGTGCCTTTGAAAAAACTTGACTTATCACATTTTGCATTGTCCTGCATTGGTCAATGATGACAATGTTAGGGTAGCAATCGAACATGCAAGAAAGTCAAGTCTCAAATAACCGTACAAATGAAGTCGTGTCCCCCATGAGATCAAACCGCATCCAAACAAAATGGACTGTCCATGATGGTTGACCCCTACAAAGGGCACAAAAGGCATATCGAACTTGTTAACAAGGTAAGTGGTGTCAAATGTGACCGCGTCGCCAAATTCTTTATGTAACTCTCTACTCCTAGTATCGGCCCAAAAGACATTTCGTAATCGATAATTTTCATCAATATCGATCGAAAAAAAGAAGTCACTGTCGCCTTTTTGCATTTTGACAAAGTACTTATTCATTGCATCGGCATCCCTTCCTTGAGTTGTAAACGTTTAACTTTATCCTTGTAATTCCTTACATCCTTTTCTAACCACGTCAAATTATCAAGACCCCCAGCTTTGATCACACATGAGGAAATTATTTTGTTCAATCTGATTCCAACTGTCACACTCAATTCAATTGTCTTCATCACATGTGGTGGAACATCCCGATAGCACTTAAGATATCTCACTTTATCCAGGTCTATTGACCGGACCGGCAAAGTGCTTGTCGTTGGGGTGTGCCGGCCTCGTGGTCAGTGGTTTAATTTCATAAAACTGAACTTATCCTCAAAATATTTAAAAACGAGTATAGGGATAGTCCGGAGTATCGATCCACAGGGAAAAGAACGTTGTAATCAGAGAATACGCAAATTGGTGTTTTCGACGTTTCGGACGTCAACCTCAAAGTTTTGTTTGGTGCGGTTAAGCAATTATATCACTAAAATGAGGATTAAAACTGGATTAAAGAGTGGGGTTAAGTCCTAAGGTTTGGTTTATTCGAAACTTTCGTTGGTCTATCTCTTCTCTTTTATAACTCAATCTAACTCCCGGTCCCGGGTGTTCGATCGGAATTTTCTTCGATGAAAACAAGGATTTTAATTCTAAAAATAGTTTTGACGGATCTTTCAAGTTTTAAGGAAAATAGGATTAAAAGATGAAGGACATCGATCCAAGTATTAGATATACCAACTCTAAGGATGGCTATATCTAATCAAGGACTTAACACTTCATTTTTATTTCAAAAGAAAAAGCTTAGAAAGATCCATCAATGGCATTAAAATTTGGAGAAGATAGAGACCAACATGGTTTTTGAACAAACCTCACATTTAGACTTAACCCACACTAAATTAACTACTCATGCTTTGACATAAACATAATGGAATTGAAAGAAAACATAATAAAACAAGTTAATCTAAAGACAATAAGGAAGAACTAAGTAAAACTAAAAAGAAATCAGATATTAAAGCGATAAATACAGTATTTAAGGCAGAAATACTTAAGTGCTTCCAAGAGAATCCAAAGATTCAAAGGGGAAGAACACTTAAGAGAGGAGAACTTGACAAGATTTGAAGAAATAATGAAGAACAAGACAAGAAATATGAAGAACAGTAATTTTAAGCTATAACAATGGAAGAAGAGCTCTCAACTCTCTCTAAAATCTGATATATATAAAGTGAATACAATGGTGTTGAGTGTTACACCTTGGCAAAGAAACAACCTAAAACTAAAATATCTTACAAAATCCTAGGTGAAAGTACTATTCTACCCTTTAAAATGACAATTTAAGAAGCTTCTTATTCAGAGATTTGGCCCAAAAAACGAGCAAAAGTCGGCCCCACAAAATCAGACGTAACAGGTTCTCTATCGATAGGAGGATCTCTCTATCGATAGAGAAGTCCTCTGGTTTAAACTGAAGCAGCCTCCTATCGATAGGAAGATACCTCTATCGATAGGAAAGTCTTCTGATCCTTTTTTGATTCATCCTCCTATCGATAGGAGTGACCCTCTATCGATAGGGAAGTCTTCTGATCTTTTTTTGATTCAGCCTCCTATCGATAGGAAGGAACCTCTATCGATAGAGGGCTCTTTTTCCTGGTTCTTTGCTAGGGCTCTATCGATAGGGATAAACCTCTATCGATAGAGAGGCTTCAACTTCAATTTCTTTGGTTCTTCCTCGTCTCTTTGATCCGGGCTCACTTTCACTCCTCCCGAGCCTTCAATTGGTCCTCCATCAATATCATCAATGGTTCCGAGGCCTTAAGTCATGGTAGAACCTTTTGGGCATTCATTTAGCGCTCGCAAACCTGAAAGGGTAGAAAAACAACTACGCGTGCGATACATTTAAATAGAAACATTTGCCTACGCATAATTGCCAAAATGAGCGTATTGAGCCACGTTATTATACAATATAGTGCGCTCATCATCTATCTCATGGTTATGACTTAATTCAATCGAATTCAACATCCACTTTCCATCAACTTGCAAAGAGATATTCATAGAGCTTTACAATCTATTTTTGTCGTTGGTTGAGATTTTACGGGATTTAAAGCCATTGTCCTTGGCTTTTCACTCCGATGACAACCATAAGTAATATTAGCTTTTACCCTGTCGTCATGCTTCTTAGAATATTTCGTAATCCACCCGAAATTTTTTTTTCGCATAGTTAGCGTAACAATCTCGTGTTTTATTTTCTGAATTAAATATTGTGAACACCTTAGGTTCCAATACCGCATCCATAACAATAATTCTACAAAAAAGAAAAAAAAAACACATCACTAACATTAATGAGACAAAAAGCAGCAACAAAAACAAAGTACAAAGTACCAAAAAAAAATAATGGTGGAATTAAAGCAGAGGTTACTGCCAGTAATACTTGAAAATTCAAACCAAAGCCCATTTATAATCATATAAAAACTACTTCTAGAGATTAAAGCGGAGGAAACAAACTGTTAAACCCAAAGGGAATTATTATCAAAGTCAGAGGCAGAGCTATCGCAAAATTCATACTACACACTTACAACCCAATTAAGAAAAACTTCAAAATTTAAATGGTCTGCATATCTCACCATTTTCGTGGAAATCTCAGATAAGAGAGATACAGAGAGGATTGAAAATGAGGTTGGAGGGAATTCAAAATGAGCAAATGATAACTTTCAAAGTAACCCAATACATTCAAAAAAAGAAACGAACAAATCAACCTACAACCACGGTGGGACGGCAATAGAAAGGAGGCAACAATTACGGTAATGTTACACGTGACAGAGATGAGAGATACAGAGAGGGGTAGATTCAGCCGTTTGTGTGTGAAACGGAGTGTGTGTGTGTGTGTGTGTGTGTGTCAAACGCAGTGTGTATTGCGTTTGGTGCCAGAATTTGGGGCTGAATTTTAGGGTCCAAAACGACGTCGTTTTGGACCCATTTAATTATTTGTTAATGAGCTACGCTACGTGTTTCCCTTCCCTGTTGTTCCTCCTTGCTAATAGCAAATTCAGGAAAAGATAGGCTTCGTTTATTAGTTGTCACATGATGATCAGTAAAGTTGATGTAACGCACCTATGTAAACAATTGACCCAATAACTTGTTGGAGCCCAACCACGTGACCCAAAATGCTTATGTCCAAGTTGTTAGTAGTAGTTTACATGGTTCTTTATGTACCCAGGATCACCCATGTAGACTTTCGATGTGGGACGGGACATCACAGTTAAAGTCTCTCTTATAAGAATACATATTTGTCTCTTCTTCATTAAAAACAAGGAGTACCTTCATTTTCTCCATAACAATGCTCTCGGGCCGCCATTGTATTTTTCTCTTTTATAAAAAATGTTGGTCTATATAGTTTTTTTCAACGCTCTCTTTGTTAGGCTAGTTATTTTGCCTTAAGAACATTTCACTAGCTATATGTAGCTAGCCAATTCTTATTAGGCAAATCTCAAATTCTACTTTTGTTGTCTTTTTATTTTCACATTCCATCTCAAGCACCTCTTTTTCAGTTGTATATATTCATGCAGAGATGGGATATTAATTATAGGTAATTTTTCAAAATAAATTTTAGAATTTTCCTTTTTGACAGTTGTTTAAGTTAACTTGGATAGCAAAAATAGAGATTATGATGGAAATACATAGATAAAAAACTAAGTA
Source organism: Arctostaphylos glauca (assembly GCA_019985065.2). NCBI lineage: Eukaryota > Viridiplantae > Streptophyta > Magnoliopsida > Ericales > Ericaceae > Arctostaphylos > Arctostaphylos glauca. The sequence goes on along the minus strand of JAHSPW020000001.1, from coordinate 14,102,880 downwards.
GATAAAATAGAAAGTTACTTTGGTTTACTTAATTTACTTAGCGTAGTCCTTTTGAATTTTTTGATAAATTCAATTTCGATAAAATTTAATTATTGATGATTTAAAACTCTACGATTCGTTACATAAAGTATGACTATGTTTCAAAATATATGGGTAAGATCCTGAGTACCATGAGGAATATTGTATCATTACAACAAGTATTTAAAGAAATATTGTCATACACCAATTGATTTAGTATAGTACAATCATTTATATGTTAAAAATATCTTTAAAAAAGACTTCAATAATTATTATCAAATAAATATGTGTCATATTTACTTATTATAACCAAATAATACTTTAACCCCGAAGAATAAAATGTTAGAAAAATAAGTGTATGTATACTTTTGTGTTACCGTGACATAAATAACGAAATCAAAGATACCGAAATGATAGAAAGATAAAACCTGAAAATCGCATGGAAAGGATCAAGTCTAGTGAAAACACTATGTCCTTAAGACAAATTTCGCCCTCGCTATGGTGCTTACGATTTGAATGGGCGCTTGTCTCCCAAGATAAAATGATCGAATCCCACCGAAGTAGCACTCCAATCGATGGGGCATAGCGAACCAAATAATGAACTTGTACTCTCTCATATGAAGACTCAAAACTCGAAAGAATAAATGAAAAATCAAATCAAAACTCTATATATGTGTCTTCCCCAAAAGTCCTTCTTAACAAATGGAGAGAGCACCCTTATATAGAAGGATTCGTGACTATTCCTAATAGTCACGAAAGAAAGTAACATAACTATTCATCCGAATAGATGTCAACGACAAGCTATGACTCTACACTAATAAATAACCCATTAAAATTATATAAAATTCAATAGAAATAAATTATAATTGACTTTCTTCAACCAATATTAAATGGAAATTAATAGGAGTCAATTTTCTATTCACTCCTTAATGGTTTTGAACAAATTAAATATATGTTCTAACACCATTTTTCCAACAATCAAAAAACATAAAAAGATAAATTTTACTAATTCTGATCAAAATAAGACTTAAATATACACTTTATTTTATTAAATTATATGAGAAATTTTAATCATAATAACAGGAAAAAAAAAGTTAATAATTGATAAATTAGATTAATCCGTCCATTAATGCGTGGAGAGGATGAGGGACAAAAATATAAAAGATCACTTGGAGTTAATACAAGTCTGACTAGTAAGATGAGTACAACTTCACAAACCTTAAGGGAGATTTTTGTAATTGTTAAAAATATTATGGGATGTGAATGAAATTTATCCCTTATTTTTAAAATATCTCTGGGCCAAAGCTAAAATCTGTGAGCACGAAAACAATGCCCAAAATAACGATCTCCCGAATCCGCTACCGATGTCTTTGAGGCGTTAAATTATTTGTATAAATAATTTAACCCGCTCTAAGGCATCGGTAATGCGTTGTTTAGAATGCCATTCTCTGCTGATAGCATTGCTGCTTGGAAAAAAAGAATATACTGTCTGTTTTCTAATGACAAAAATTCTAAAACGGTAAAACTATGATAATCAGAATAGTTTTCTTCTATATATTATTTTGCAAATGTTCTACGCAGTCCCCTCAGTTCGGATTCAGCCCGATCTGTCTCCATAAGGCTTTCTGCCTCCAACCTTTTCAAGTTGAGAGAGAGAGAGAGAGAGAGAGACGCCCTGACAAATTGGGAAATCGGTGGATATCATTAAATTTATCATTGCACATAAGAGAACTTACAAACCCAACAAAAAAAAAAAGATCACATATACACCGGAAATTAGCAAGGGGAAAAGATTTTGTTCTAAGGCCAAACAAGGTCAGCGCAAAATTTCGGCCCCAGAAAATCTTCAACAGAATAGATCTCCTCCTTTTTGCTGTTGTCCCCAGAATTTCTTGCCAATTTTTCAGCTACCCGGTTGGCCGTAGAAGCCGCGGAATCACCGGAGGAAGTAGAGGCGGCGGCGGCAGCAATAGCAGAAGAAGAAGAAAGTTGTGTTGGGTCTGGAGTTTGATGCTTAAGAAGTTCAGACACGAGAAGAACAAGAGAAGCCATTTATAAATTTATGTATGAAACCGTAGATGAGTTGTGAAAATGGCATCCTCTGTATTTATAAGGATATACGAAGGAAGTGAATTTGGTGTTACAAATCTAAGCCCATTGAAATTGGTTTGATAGAAAAAAAAAATGAAAACGAGGTGGTGGTTTCGAAATCAGTTGGCTGCAAATATGCTGTTGATGGTTTTTGTGGGTCTTTTACTGATATACTTTGTGCTGTATTCCCACTGTTTGAGGGGTTCCCGACAATTTTATGGGTGGAAATTAAAGGGAGTCTAAGCCATTTGGTTGTGTGCCAATCTACGACATGTCAAAGCTCAAATCCTACATTTGTCATTTGTCATGCAATCTTACTTTACTGCCACTTGAAAGTGTAATCCACCTCAACAAACATTCTAAATTTTACCCTTTTCGATAGAATAAGACTACAAACGTATCAAGTTGCACATCGAAATATACGTCATGTTTACTTGACTTATTATTATAAGATAAAATATAAAAACGTAATACATGTTTCATCCTCGTAAATAGACAATAATTTCATGAACATAACAACTACGAGCGAATACATGTGCGATGTGTGTGTGTGTCTATAAAACAGATTTATATTAGTCTGTAAAACAGTGCCTGTGAGCATAAAATATGATCTCAAACTAATCTGGATATTTTGTCAAAACTGTCTATTTTTAAATAGATTCCTAGAGCTCCCTCAAGCGAGCTACTGAGTTACAGGCTCTGAAAAATTGGTCACTGGTCAGAATCTGACAAAAACAGAGAGGTCGCTCGAGCGGCCTGGAGTTCGCTCGCTCGAGCGAGCCTTCGTTCTTTTCAAATTCTGGGTTAGGATTTCTAAAATTTTTGGACTCGAGCAGACAGATCACAACACAGGAGAAATATTGTTAACACGATTAACCTGCTGGAATTTGTCAAACATAGTGTAGAAGTTGTTTTCTGGAACCAATTGGTCAAAGCAAATCATAGAATGCATGGGATCGTACAATTTCAACAGAAAACAAGAGAAAAAACCCCTAGGGTTGGTAGGTAACTATGCCTATCTCGATCTGAAAAATAAAGCACAAAACAAACACAAAACGGTTGGAGATTTGAAATGGATAGAACCTCCTCCAAGAACTCTCAAGAACTTGCAAAAATTCTCTAAACCCTCTTCTAAAAACTCCCCAAAATGCCAATTTCGTAAGTGCAAAAGAAAATGGGATATCGCCTAGTGTTTAAATAATAATATCAGTCCTAAATCATATAATCATGGCCATAAACACTCAGCAAAACCATTTGTCTCTCATTACTCCTCTATAACTCTCAGATATATAGTTACAAAATTTTAAGAGACCGCTCGAGCGAGTTACCAAAAACAAAATATGATTTTTTCTGATTTAAAATATTGAACAATAACAATTATAATATTTAATGTTTAAATAATTAAAAATGAATTAAGAATTTAGGGCTATTACATATATGACATTACTAGCTCATATATTGAAGTGGGAGGATGTCATCCTAGATGAGGACATAACTTACAAAGAGAACTGTTGGCTCAACTTGTCGATAACGGGGAGAAGAATTTGAGGGACGGGACCATCAAGTTGGTCAAAGTTTTTTGGCGTCATCGAAATCTGGAAGACTCGACTTGAGAACAGAAAGACGTGATGAGAGTCAATCACCCTGAGCTTTTTGTTTAGACCATACTACGTATAATTTCGAGGACAAAATTGTTTAAAGGGGATAAATTGTAATAACCCAAAATTTTCAATCAAAATTTTTTGATCATTTTTAATCATTTATACATTTTTCTGCTATTTTTAATTATTAAATTTGGGCTTTTAATTTTGGAGCTCGCTCGTGCGATCACTTGAAATTTTACAACGTTAGCTACGGGTTTTATGGTTGTTAATGGGGAAATCCATTTTTTTAATTTTAAACAACATTTTTATGGTTTTTTTGAGAATTTTCAATATATAAACGTAGCTAGTTCTCTATATTCTCTTCACAAAATTTGTACATCTAAGATCAGAGAGTTCTGTGAGTTTTTCAAAAGTTGTTGCAAATTGAAGTTCTGCTAGTTTTTCCGGCAATTCAACTTGGTTCTTCACATTTATCCTTCAATCAATGTAGAGGAATTTACCTCCAACTCTTAGGTTATGTTTTTCAGCTATTAATCTTAAGATTTAGGCTCAAATCGCATGTGTTAGGTTCTGTTGAGCCGAAAATTTTAAAAAACCAGAATGTTCTAGATTCAGGAAAAACAAAGGCTCGTTTGAGCAAGCGACTTGGCCTATTTTTCAGAATTCTTACAGCTTTACATAAAGTGAGAAAAATATAGAAATCTATATTTCAACTATATGAGTAGATTAATGTCGTTAAATTAGATTTGCGTGATTTTGAATATGTCTAAGGTGTTGGTGGATTTGTTGGAGTTATTGGATGTGCCGAATACAGTCGTCGTGCTGTCCAAATTCCTGTAGAAATGTCTGGACTATGTCTTTGGGGAAAACATAGTTAAACGCTAGGAACACTGATTCGAATGACATCTGGATAAGGCAGCAGAGGGTGATGGTGTGCATTATAAAGTAGCAGAATGTGTTGAGACAAACACTTAAGTGTTCGTAAAGGAAGTAAAATGTGTTAAACCAGTTTGGATGACCCGTCGTGGCAATGTTGTTGTTGGACATCATCTCATGTTTGATTTGTTTGGGCGTCATCCCATGTAAGGACCCTAACTAGGATTTATTGGAGACGATTGAAGGTGACTTTAGGGACGTATGCGAAGGCAACTCTAGACCCCGAGGGAATGATGATTAGTGTCTTGGACTTTTTTGAGCAGATTAAATAAAAGCAGTTAAGTTTTCTTGAAACTTGACCTAGTGATAACACGTTCGGTCAGATCTAGTTAGGGTGAGGTAATTATTAACCTGAGTGGACAGTAGAAGGTTCATTCCTTACTAGGTCGGTATTCAAGTCGGGTACATAAGCTCGCACTACGACTCCTATGTAGGTAAAGACTAATCAATGTTAAGTGAGTACCCTAAGTTAGATAAGTTGGGTAAGATACGAAATTCCAAAGTGGAATTCCTAGAAACATTAAAGAACGAAATATTAACATTACATATGTGTTTATTTTGTTGTGCAGTTTTATTTCGTCATTGATACCTATTTTGTTGTACATATCCTATTGCATACATGTTATCCTTTGGGTTTGGCTTTTGGATAATATTCACTACTGAGTTTCATTACTCGTTGAAGTAACTTCTCTGTCCTTGGCGTTTCATGTCTGATGGAGACGAGCAGACAGAGTTCTCGCCTGAGCAAGAGGATCCGGTTGTCATATAAGAAGAGTTCAACACGTGGCTACCATACCTGTAGTTGCTTTGTTTATATTAATTGGAAATAACCGTGTAAATCCGGAAGGATATTTTTATCATTTTATATTTCAAACTATGTTACATTTTTTCTATAATATTAATAAATGTGGTTGTCTTTTTAATTATTATTTTAACTAATAAAATGACATTAAAAAGGATTTAATTAATATTCTAAGAAATCAAGGCGTTAAAACAAAAACTAATAATTGGGAAGGTAGTGATCAAGAACACAGGAATTGAGATCGTAGTGAACGGGAACATCTCCAATATATTTGGATAAGGAAATTGATGGTTCATCATTAATGTGGTAATTCACACGGAATGATCAATTGATAAGTTTGAGGTATTTTGACTTTGTAATTAGCACGGTCGGATATGGAATTAATTTTGATGTAGCGTACGTTAGTTAACGACTTGAGATGACATCAACTCACGAAATTAATAATTCGACTCGATGTTATACTTAATTACCATTGTTCTCGTTTATTCTGCACTTATGTGTTATTATTTTTTATTTTCTGTGCATCATCATAATTGGCATATATATAAGGTTCGGTAACTGGTAGGATTGTTTATTGAGCTTCATAACTCATTTTGCTACTTTCTGCCTATAATATTTCACATTGGGTATTGAAAATGGGATCGAAGACCCAAGTTATTTGACTAACATCAACGGCATTGATGGAGACTCGATCAAACCTTGGTAACAAGTAGAGGCTCCGTAAGCCTTTTGAAACTCTTTTGAAATGTAGATTCCTTTCTTTCAAGAATTTACTTTTTAAATATGTTGTGGTTCAAACATAGTATTTTTTTTTCTTTTTAAATGAAATGGTAAACACTTGAATTTTGAAAAAAAATCTCTTATTATCGTCTCCTAAAAATGGGGTGTTACATGCGCAATAACCTACGCAAGTGTGTTTTTTTCAAAGTTTATTTTTGAAATCATACTAGTTGTTTAATTTTTCAGGACAAACGTAAAATCTCCATTTTCAGTGACACAGATTCAACTCCATTTGATAGAAGATGAGCATTATTACATGTGCTAGAGAAGTTGAGACACAAAGAGAGCACGCTAGATTTGTCGCTACAATATATTGTATATGAATTAATGTGCAAAAACTCATTTACATAAGAGAGAGATGACAACATAAATGTGAAATACATCAGAAATATAGAAACGTACAAAATATGATAATTGCCTATTATTATATTCATTAATAACAACATGATCTTATATAGCAAAGCATTGAAAGAATTCGCGGGGACTTCCCTAAATACTTTGTGAGACAGATTTTCATCCAAGGCCAAACTAGGCCAGCAGAAAATCTCGACTCTAGAACAGGGGCAGAATTAGGATTCGAAACTGGGGGAGCCAAAAAAAAAATTTTAGAAAGATAAGGAGCCGAATATAGTTTGGGAGGGCCAGGTCGGAAATTTCGTGCGGACGAAGTTCAGACAACAAAAGAACAAGTGAAGCCATGAAGATTAACTGATAATATTAGACTTTGTTTTAGCTTTTAGAGCATGGACAGTTTGGTGATGGCATGAACAAGGACTAAAGATTTGGAGCTGTATTAGAAAGAAAGACCATTGGAATAGGTATAATATTTTACTAATGGGAAAGTTTTTCGTTCCAGAAAAACTTTTTAAAATTCAAAATAAGTGGACTAGATTTACTTGATTTTATAAGTTTTTAAATCCCAATAAACTTTAACCCTTGATTTTGAATTCGAAAATATTTTTAAAAAAAATTTCTAAAACCGGAACACTCCTCTCTATTAATAAAACAAGGGGTGGCAACCGGCAAGCGGTTGGTTCCTTCCCGCAGGTATTGATGGTTTTCGTTGATCTTTTTGGCACTCTGACCCACTGTTTTGCAGGTGGAGGGTCAAAAAGACATGGCCATAAATTATGTCTAAAACCATGAGTCAACCCATTTGGTTCTGTCCCTCAAAATGGAATTCAATTTTGTTATTGAGCAAACTTTGTTCACCTTCGCTATTTGGATCATTTCGAGATTTTATTTCAAATAATTAAAATTATATATTTTATTTTGATTAATTTCTTTAGTTGTCAAAAAAACTTAACTTAATCGGATATCGATAACTATTTTACTTACAAATGTAGGTTTTAAACTTTAAAAATTAAAAATTTCGAAGTAAAAAACTAGACTTTTAGGTCAAGCACTTGTCAATGTCCAATTAAGTTAAAATTCCTTGTGATAACTAATAAATAAATCAGAACAAAACAAACAATTTCAATCATCGAGGTGGGATCTCGAGATGCTCTCATACTACGGCGGAGGATGAATAAAGTTTGTTCACGGTAGGTTGATCAAAATTGAACTCTTCAACATGTGGGCATTCGCTTTCGGCTGTTGGAGAAAAAATATTTCTTAGCTAATTCAATTCCCTATTTATTTTATTAGACTATTAGTAAAAGAATATATATAACTGCACAGGATAAATACTTCTATCACATCAAACTGTGAAGAAATTCTTAGTAACACAACTTGCCTATTCATGATTTGAAATTTTTTTGATGTATGAAAAATTCAGTTTTTAATATTCAAACTAATTTGTAGTCACCAATCGCATGCTTTGATGTGGACAAACAATCAGAGCACAATAGTGTAAAGACCGAAGAATTGGTCTAACCAATGATTTTCCGCCAAATATTTTGCGTTTTTTCATTCGACTCGATTAGAGAAATTAAAAGAATATAAAAATAACTAAATATTGAAAATGACAAAAAAAATATAAAGTGATTTTGTCTATCTATTTTTTTACTCATGCATTCCAACAACGCTATGTATTTTAACTATTCAATAAAACCAACTAAACCGACAAGATAAAAAAAATAAAAATAGCGCGCGTGAGCGTGGCATTTGTTAAACGATCATATAACGCAACGGTCATAATTTTCTAATAGTTATATTTCAACGGTCCTATATTTCTGACGGCTAAATTCGTCGATATGCAGTGTTGCCAAGCCATAGAGTCATTGCAAACATTGTACCAATGGGAATGACTTCAATTATCATTCTACACATTGGATATAGATGTTGTGCAAACTGGTAGCTTAGTTCAATTCAACACCTTACACCAGGATGTAAATTGTAATGGGAAATATCTTTATCTTTATCTTTACATATAAGATAATTGCTCCATTTGACCTGGCTGAATTATTGGATTATTCACTGTTTAGTTTTTTGTCCTTATTTGAATTTTTTTTAAATTTTTTGTTTTTCATCAATTTTTTTATGGTTGTTGGTTCGTCTCGACAAGAGATTTCAGAAAAGTATAAAATTATGTTAAAAAATTAAAAAAAAGTCAGAAAAGACAAAAAATAAACCAAAAATAACGTCTGTGTTGGCTTATTTTCGTCTTTAGTGACTTTTTTTAAACTTTTGGACATAATTTTATACTTTTTAGATTTCTTTCATCGATGCGAACCAATAAGCTACGAAAAAATAATATAAAAATAACAAATACAAAAAAATTTTGAATAAAGACAAAAAATAAACCAAAAAATTAAGTTTGGCCAAATGAAGAATAAAGGGAGATGGTATGTTTACTATTCACAACTTTGGTCATTGGTTTTGGTCCATTGTTTTGGTCCCTGATTATATATAATAATAATAATAATAATCTTTACATCTTTACATATAATCTTTATATGTAAAGAATAAAGAGGGGTCCATGTGGACTTTGTACTTAAGTTGTCCTTTTCTTTTGCCCTTTTTGTTTTAAGCATTATTTTTCTCTTTTTTTGTAATCGGCAAATTATTTTTCCTTAAGATTCCAGAGGTCCGAATCAAGCTTTTTAATTGAGGCCCTTTGTATATTTTGCACAAAAAAATATACATAATTAAAAATCTCCATAAAAAACTATTACCCAAACGTTATCATTCTGAAAATATATAAAATTTTAATTACTCCAAAAGAAATAATCATTTCAATACATTAAAATGTATCATATGAATATTGTCCTTCTCGCATGTTTAGCAGCAAACGTATTAATTAAGTTTTTATAATCGTATTTTTTCACCATAGTCTTTTCAATGAATAATTTGGCTAGTCCATTCAATATTTTTTGGGACATAATTGACGGAAGGCAAATTTTGATCAATTTAAACTTTGAAAAAAAAAATTACAGACTTGTTTGGGTTCATTTTTCTGTAAAAACAAGTTTAAAATTAAAAAAAAAAATTGATTTGATATACTAAAGAGAAGTAAATATTTTGGGGTTCCTACTTTCGGTATTTTTTTAGGGGTCCAAAGCGGTGGCTTCCTCAGCCTATGCCTAAAGCCGCTCTGCGGCTAATCTGTCAAAACTCCGCGCTTCAATTTTCTCATCACGTGTAACAGCATCTTCACGACAGCAACCTCAAGAGAAATCGCTTGCGTCCCAACTACCACTATCGATGGGTTGAATTTTTTTCGTCCATTTGCAAGAATTCGACATTCTGATATTATATAAGCTAAAATTTTCACATATGACATACACTCTGCAGAGATTATTCGACTTTGACCAAAACATATTCCAGTTCTTCGCCTGCGGCAACCACGTATCCTGTCGAAGTCGGCCAGATGAGTCAAGATGGAACTAGGTCAATGGCGGCCGAACGCCACTCTCCATCGAAGTCTCCGTGAACTTTTGATTTTGTTCTACTTCCTTGTGAATGACGATCAAGTTTGAGTAAACCTAGCAATTTGCTGCAACGTAAACAAATTTTTGTGGAATTTATACGTTGAAATCTTATCACAAAGAACATGGCGATTAGTAAGGAACAAAAAATTGAAAGTATTAAATGGTAATCCTTCCTTGTTTTAATGAAAGAATGTGAACAAGCTTCATACTAAGAAAAAAAATTACAATTTTAAAAGTTTTTCTTATCAAAATGATTCAATCTGAATTTTATTTCGTATCAGATTTTTTAAATTTTATTTTGTAGTAATCTTTTACAAAAAATATAAAATAATAATAGCTACGACTAGCATAAAGTCATCTCTACTTTTTATTATTTTATTGTTTGCATTATCCTGACTTTGAAGAAAATTTATACGGTAAATAATTTTATAATGGGCATTCTTATTGTCATGGCCTTATCAGCACGCCTTGCGCTCAACTACCTCCCTAGTCAATTACCAAGGACATCTTTGTTCAACCAAAATTGTGAATGCCAAAACCCATTCGTGGAAAAGCAAAAAAATACTACAAGTACTAATGAAGGTAATAAAATATCATCTCTGCCAAAATTTATGAGAGAAGTGGTGCAAACTTGTTTGACCATGAAAACTGCCCTGTAGCCAAATTGCCATCTTATCAGAGCAAAACTAGACTTACAGAATATGCACCTTAAGTCAAGAAACAAAAGGACGTGACCCAGCACCAAATGACCAGGTTTTGCTTCAGTTCCATTGTCTGATTTATACATCAATTAAAACTTCTACCTAAACAAAGATCACACGTCATTGCGAAGTGCATTTACATAACTACGAGTATGAAGATGCAATACTACATCAGGTCGAGCAGGGAGAAAGAATAGAAATTTGATTGATTCAGCAACATTTACAAAAATGGAATTAGAACATATTACATCCCTCCCTCAAAATTCAAAAAAGCCAAAGGATTATAATGTTTTGTAAATGAAGGAAGGTTCTCAACTACATAAACAAGGTACATTACCATGTCAATGCGCTAATTTATTCGGCAGTAAGTCTCAAAGATAAAAAGACGTGCATTTTCAAGGAACTCATCCCTCAATGGTACAAAGTTTCCCTCTTCCACTTGTTTGCCAAGGTACGGGTCATTCAATACCTACATTGTATTTCCATGTTTGAAGACAGTAGAGGGAAAGCAATAGAAACTCAAAACAAACACAAGCAAACAAGGAAGCAAGTACTGAAAAAGAATTCCCTCATGCCAGCATTCCAAATTCATAAAATAGTTTGCATGCACAAACGTGGATTTATATAGACCAAAAGTGAGGACAAAGCCAAATGCATCAACAGGTCCATCTTCGGCATTTCATCAAACAATTTGCAAGCACCATCCACAAATCATATTTGTGTATCAAGTCAACCACAAATCAATTTCGAATTCATAAAATACAAACAGATCAAAAGTCATACTATTCTGTATTACTCCATATGGCTCCTACTATTCTTTTCATGTCAGGACAACAAATCCATCAAGCTTCCCAATGAACAAAATCCTTAATGAACGAGGAGGTAAAATGAAATGTAGGCTAAGAATGATCTATCAACACGACAAACAGGATAAACACAGAAATTGTGGACACATGCTGTTGATTACACTTGAAAGATACTAAAACTGAAGCAGGTTGAAGATACATAAATCCCAGGATACATAAATCAGGTTGAAGATCAGTTTAATTAAACTGAAGACAACTAAAGCAAAGAAGCATAACAAATCACAGAACTGTTAACCAGATCTTGTTACCTATTCTTGGTCTTTCCGAGACCTCCAGAAATTAATTTCTCTTGCTCAGTCACAGGATGGAGAACAAAGGAAATTACCTTTGGAGCCTGAGGAGCAATGTCCCAGCCCAAACGAGGCTTCTTCCTGGGGTGATGAAGAATAGGTAATCAAAGGATCTTTGAATCGGAAACACTCACCAGATTGCAATCAACAGATCGCAAGATCTCTGAATCCGAAAACAAACCCAGAACCAAAGGAGAAGAGAGTGTGCAAAGGATTGGAGAACGGGGGAGAGAGGGCGCAAATCCGTATTTAGCGATGGGAGGGAGACTGACTACTTGTTGGAAGAAGGCAAAATAGCTAGCAGAATAGCTAGCCTCTTGGAGCACAAAAAATGATAATGACTAGCTATAATAGCCAACAGTACTCAAGTAGTGAGCCCGTTGGAGTTGCTCTAACAGAAGATCTCAGCAGCCAGAATTCACAAGTGACAATTGAATAAAATGCAAACAGGGGAAAAACATAATAAGCATCATCGTCAACAAAACAAGCCAAAAAACTTAATGGATACGAATCCTCCTTAAACTGGTGAGAAGTTCTAGCATCTCCAAGTTCAAATAAAATGGACTTATATGTCCATAGTACAAACAGAGCTAAAAGAGCAAAGATATTTTGTCAAAATACTAAACAGCTAAAGAAACAAAATTTTATGAAAGAAAATCGCAATACAGAACAAGGACCTCAAAGACTTCACTGGTGCATCTCCTCCTCTGCAACCATTTGACTTTCGCACATCCCTTTAGTCCTGAAAATTCAAGATTAATAGATCAGTTTACAGAGAGCATAAATGTGGGAGAAAGTCCGAAGCATCACTATGCAATCACAGGAAATTATATTTTGTCCACAAACGATGCATTTGGCACATTGTGAGTAAATTTTCAGAAAAAATAAGTGAGTAAATTTGGCACATTTATTGTTCTCCTTAGACCCTCTTTGTACCAAACGTACTCTTTTCGTATGATTTCATGATTGTTCCTACTCCTCTTGCTGGAATGAACCCCCGTACCAAATTCAGATTCTTTCGCATAATAGTTGTAAAAATGATGAACATCCTCTAAATTTTCAAACTCTTGTGCAAGTTTTGGTATCAAGTCGCTCTTTACTTGAGGAATGTAAATGATCTCAGAAGAATTAGCAGATGATTCTAACGGTTGATTCGGCAACGGGGGAAATTGTTCTACACCTTCAGAAAACTCCATCCTCATAAACATAAGAATCTTTAATTAACTATAAAAATATTCATAAAAATTTTACTTTACAACATTCAAATGCCACAAATGGGTATATGGCATCAAAACTCAAAAAAGGTTCCACTATAAGGCTATAATATAAAACCAATGAGAATACAGTAGGCTTCTTTTAATGGGATAAGAGTTCAAAAATTACATCTTTCTAAGATATTACCCGAGTCGAATTGATGCCAAAGTAACAATCTCAGCATGTGGTTCCTTATTGACACCTCAGCTGTTAATTTCAAGTGGAACTAAAAAAAAACCTTTACCTCCGACCTATTCTAATGGCGTGGGGATACTTTCCAAAGTCAAATTCAGAGCTCAAAGGGAAAACCTATGAGGGTAGGATAATCATCTCAGTGCATAAGGTATTGTCTGAGGAATTCAACATAAGTGTCATAATAGAAAGTCCTACACTATGGTTGGAAGAAAGCCCTAATGCAGGCTTATCAAAAAATTGGAAGAGTCGGACAAAAAATTATTCAAAAAGCCCTAATCGGACAGGATACAGTAATATTAAGATCACAGGCTTATCCTTTTACCGAATCAGACAGACAGATATCAAACCCACAAAGAACGATTCGGCAAAAACCATTCAAAAGAGTTGGAAGAAAACCCTAATCGGACTGAATATTACCTGACCGGACGACGGAGAGGGGAGTGATAGAGGACGGCGACGAGGAGGAGATGGAGGGAGGGCGGCGCCTGCAACGGGGGTTTCGGCCGACGACAACCGAGGAGAGGAAGAGAGGTCGACAACAGCCTCTTTTAGAGAGAGCAACATTTCCAGACTGTTGCTACAGGGATCCCTTATCGTTTTTGAACAATTTTAACCCGTTTCTCTGTGGGTATAACCCGGATCCGTGTCCTTTTAGCCTATAATCAGTGGATTTTTTAAGTGAATCAATGAGGACCTTTGGATGAGATCCAAGGGTTAAAATTAGAAGTCCTTACAAGAGCTGGGTATGGGATCCCTGTTAGGAAGCCCACTGTGTGTGTGTGTGTGTGTGTGTGTAATATATGAAAATTATGACGTCAATGTATCAATGTCACTTGTCTTAATCCATGCTTACCAACTTAAAATTCCAAGCGACTTCAAAAAGCTACATAGAAATATCTTTTCGGAAGATGTGGCCGCTTAAAGCATTTGGAAAATTACTAACTTACTAGCTTGTTGGATCCCAGTCACATAGCGTTTAAGGACCTGTGTTGATGGCAAAAAGGCCAAAACAGATACTGAAATGATGCTTTCCCCCATTGAATTGTAAGACGTACAAGCAGCATTCAGTGAACTAGTGCCCCTTCAATTGAAGGGTGACAATCTATACTAGCTTAATTTCAATTTTGCTGTGTAAAAAGACGTACAGGGGCATCAAGGACAATTCAAATTCAGAAGAAAAAAAAAAAAGCAACTTAAATTGGTATCTTTAGATTGCACCATATTATTGCTGGCCCTCAGCAAATAATGGGATCATATAATCATAACACAAACAAAATCAATATATCAGGGAGTGGGAAATAGATGCAAATATACTATCCAAGTAGAATCAAAACGCACTACGTATACATTTTCAAACATACCTTTTTAACACACCAATAGCTGAGGTATATCTCCAAAACACCACATCAACTCACCCAAACCAAACATATTATACACAACTCAATTAGCAGTCGTTTTTTGATTCAGTTTAAGAACCTTACAAACAACAACCCATTTGAATAGTTCTACTTGCAGTCATGCAGTCTCCCATAAACCTCAGTAGAGGAAGTAACAAATTCACACAGTAGCATATTTTGATTAAATAATACCAAAGATTCCATAAGGTAATAAAGCAGACAATTTGGGAAACAGAAAATGGCCAAGTCATAGTAGAAGAAACTAATACCTTTCAAGCCTCAGTTGCCATCTCTTTGTCCTCGATATCATTTGTAGCTGCAATTGCCTCACCACCTTCCGCATCCTCTGCAGGTGGCTGCACCTGTTCTTCTTCCGGCAATGGCTCCTCCATATAATCATTCTCAAACGCATCAGCAGGAACCTCATAAATCCTCACTTGGGGCTTAGAAGGATCCTTAACAAGGACATACTTCCCCTCGTTCAATTTCATGCACAAATCCACAATAGACTTCACAATACCCCACATGTTCGAAGTGTTCAAATTGATCTGTGCCGCAAAATCCCTGGGCTTATATCCCACCACAGCCAATATAACATGGTTAAAATGATCACGGGGATGCACCCGTGAAACATAACCCAACTTCATCATATCTGCACTAGCCAAAAGCGCCTGAGAAGTCCATTTAGCCAATTTATTGGCATTGTTCTTCAACTCAGTAGCTAAAACAGCACCTCTTTGGGTTTCCAACTTCTGCCTCCAATCCACACCCGAATACTTGGAATCAAACTCATTAAGGGCATTCAAAGTAAGAAAAGACCTCTGGTTATTCACCTCCACAGCACTCTGGACCTCACAACGAGCCACAAGATACATATCGTTATCAAGTTTCCACCGGCGGTACCTATATGCTACGGACGCGACCTCTTCTCCTTCATTTGCAAATGGGTTTCCCTCTTCGAATGCAACTTTATTACCATCCCTAATCAGAACCTGCTGCGAGAAATTCTGGTTTATATAAGCCGCTTCAACGCTCAACGAATACGCAGAATTTATGTCGTCCTTAGATTCAGGCAACGGCTCTTGGGATGTCTCGTGAACTGATAGTAAATCAAGCTGGGAACCATCTCGTTTATCAAAGA
Organism: Arctostaphylos glauca; assembly: GCA_019985065.2. NCBI lineage: Eukaryota > Viridiplantae > Streptophyta > Magnoliopsida > Ericales > Ericaceae > Arctostaphylos > Arctostaphylos glauca. Next base: position 14,086,933 of record JAHSPW020000001.1, on the reverse strand, counting down.
ACAACTTGTTACCAACACGCTGAATTACAATATCCCATGAATACACAGACCTGGGAGCACACATGAGGGTGGATAGAATCGAATCAGTCGCGAAAACAGTGGCTTTATCCTCGTTGGCGAGTCGACGAATGATTGGATCGTCTGTGGTGGTGACTTTGAAGAAGTTGCGGTTCTTGAATCGCTCGAGCGGGCGGGAATTTTTTGGTGCGACACGGTCGTAGGACCGGTCGTAGAACTCGAGGGCGCCGCACAGGATTAAATCTTCCGGCTCGGGCACTGAGAAGGAGAGCTTTGAGAAGGTGGAGAACGGGATCTGATCGAGCATGTTCCACTCGGGCTGGATGTCGACGGAGGACTTGAAGGCAGCGGCCTCTCGCCGCTGGTGGTTGCCACCAGAACGGTGATTCATGTGATAGTGGCGATCGCGGCGGGCCCGCTCCTTCTCGGCCTCGCGCTTTTTAGCCTCGACCTCCTCGTCGCGGCGCTGGGGGAGCTGATTGCGGTTGTGATGATGCTGGAACCGCCACCTGGGCCCGAACCGGGGGCGCGGCGGCGGCTTTCCGTCGACAAGGCGGAAGGTTGAGTCCTCGTCGGCGGCTATACCGCCTCCGAAAGACTCGTCGCCGGTGAAGTCGAAGGCTGAGTCGGAGGGGTTGTTGCGATTAGGGTTTCGGGACTGGTTGTAGTTATTCCGAGTCCAGTCGGCGATCCGGCCAAGCTTGTCGGAGCGAGAGAAGGGGGCGAAGGGGACGTTGCTGGGGTGGTTTGGGAGCAGAGGGGACGAGGATTCCGGTGGCCCCCATCCGTCCGAGTTGAAGGGAACAGAACCTACGTTAAAACCCACCATTTTCCCGATCTAATCAGACAGTGTGGGAAGTTACAGAGAGTGTGTGTATCAGATGGCGAGAGAGTGGAGGAGGAAGAAGGCGTTGGGGGAGACGGAAGGATCGGGAAAACCCTAGTTCGTTGTTATGGGCTTTGGTTGTGGGCCTAGTAGTGGGTCCAAAAATGGCTTTGGGCAATTTAGCCTCTGATTCTTTTATGGGCCTCATTAGGCCACTCTACTCTCCCTCACCTTCTTTCATCAATTTTGAAGCAAAATTCGTCTATTGTGACACTTATATTTTTACACAAATATTTACATAAATTCACATTGGTAAATATTTGTGTAAAATATTGTGGTTCTACTATCACTGTTTGAAGTAAGAATTCAGATCAAAAGCGTGATTCGATTTTTGTCTCTCTCATTCCTCGCGTTTTCCTTTTACAAATTCTTTTCATAAAAATTTAAAGTTATTCTTGTAGTCAAATTTGACAAACAAAATCTCCTATACCTTTTATCTTTTAGAATTTCTTCAAGATTTAATTTGTCTTCCTTTTGATAAAATTTTGCTTCTCCCACAATTTGGTATTGATTTCATGAAAGGGTTGGAGCTAAATATTTTGCTCATTTTAAATCAAAATCTACATTTGATAAAAAGTTGATGAAGGATTGGAGATGCACTTTCTACATGCTATCTACGGCTATGGGAATCTTTAAAATAACCAGATAGAATCCAAGCTCAGTTAATGATTCGACCCGAGGATTAATCATGGATTATCGACTCAGCACGTTCTCCATCACATACCACATAGCCAATCACTACTTTGCCGATCGACCCTCAAGACAATGGGCACCACCCAGACAACGTCGTGTGTCCACAAAGCACCACCTTGGTCGATTGAGTCGCCTGACATGAATATGTCGAGCAGATTATAATGTGTCAAATCTGTGATACCTCAGTCAGGTTGTGGTGCCAACTATGAAGTCGGTGTTCAGGAGATGGTGTCTCAATAGACGTCCAGATGAGTGGTTAAGAGTCTCACATCATTTCGTGGATGTAATTTATTTTATAATAAACCATGAACATACCTTGTACAAAGTCTTTTAAAAGTTGCAACGGCGCCAAAACCAAATAGAACTTCATGGTTAAACATGCTCGTTCTTGAGCAATTTAGGAATGAGTAACCTACTGAAATCTATGAAATTTGGGCAGCAAAAACAAACAATATTGTACAAGATAGAAGGAAATCATTACAAAATTAGTTCATGATTAGGTATGGTGAATGCAAAAAATACACTTGAGTGCCTTCATTGAGCATTCAACCGATCACTATAAATAATGGTGAAGACGCATGAGTAAAGAGATCAATCACTTAGAGCACTTTTATGCTGGGTTGATTAATTAAGAGCTCTCTTAGCCAATTTCATATACCAAACCTTATTTGTTTGAGCTCAACAAAACATATACTCTACAAACTTTTCCCTCGTACCGGTAATTACTTAATCATTTGAGGGCATGTTGGCCATGTCTTTAGCTGGTTGTTCCCTAGTGCGGATTGGAATTCCAAATAGAGAAACAACTTAAGTATATCCAGGTCAACCATCTTTCAACTATACGCCAATGATGTTATTCCTATACATATTACACTTATTTTTTCACCAAAATAGCAACACATTACACACTTGAATCCTGTAGACTCTAGTGGTATCTATCGTAACAACTTATAGTAGAGGAAAAGTTCTAGTCTAGCTTGCACGTGGATGAGAGAGAAAAAGCTTTTAGTTTTTAGGCTCAAGTCCTATTTAATTTCAAGTTCATACCAAATATTATACATCAATCACCTTATTTGATTTGCACATTAAAACAGATAGTTAACCATCCTGATATTAGTAGTCTCTAAACTATTTGTTTTTTTTTTATTAAACTCTATTCGATACCATATTTAGACCGACACAAAACTATTTATAGAATATCCCACAAGAGGGGGTAATTTTTGCGATCTTTTTGTACTCTTTTAGGATGTTTAACATCTCGAAAATATTTGAGGATCTTTTTATAATTTCAATATGTCGCTAAAATGAATTTTTCCCACGCACCCCTTGGTCTTGTTCAATCCCACCTTCCCCGTGATCAGAAAAATAGCCCACGTATAGAGATAAAGTTAATACTGAGATTATTAATCCTACACTATTTTGAGAATCAAACACGAAATTAAACGTAACTAGTGTTATCCTAGACGTCTACAAAATTTTGAATATTTTCGCAGTGTCCACGTATTGTGGCCAAGGTTTGGACACATTTCCCTATGATATAAGATAATTGTTAGGGAGGTCTGATCCCTAAAGCAACATCCAAACACAACACTCTCGAGTCAATGAAACATCTGTCTATATAGCCAGAGGAAAATTACGTTAGTGCATGCACAACAATATCCATTCATGCTTGGGAACTTGAGCTTTGGCACCATTCTGACCCATTGAAATTTAAAAAGCTAAAACCATAGGAAAAATTCATGCATGCGAACTTGAGCTTTGGCCCCAGTGAGGTTTTAGGATGTGTCGGATCGAGCTTTTGAATCAAGTGAAGAAGCCCATTTTTTATGATCTCTATAAGTTAGGTTTTGCACCAGGTTGAGGGTTCTATTATGGGAAAGTGAAGACTTGAGCTGGTCTAATACCTCCACAATTTGCCAGAATTCTGGCCTCTTTTCTGGTTCTAAAGACCAACATTGTTGAATCAAAGCTCTCACGACAGGCGGGGTAGTCGTTAGGGATAGTTGGTCTCAAATTTTGAAAGAACCAGAGAGATAGTAATCATAGAATTGGATATGTTGAGTTCCACAAGTGTGTAAAAAATTGTAAGGTGAATAGTATAATTTTGAAAAAGACAAAGGAGAAGAAAAAATGCAGCATGCATTCTCATTCCCCAGTTCTAACTACTAGACGGGGTAAACTTTTAGGCTTGCTTGACATACTTTTACCGACGGGAATGAGGTATAACTGTACAAGCAATCCTCTCATCATTAGTCCTGCAGAATTACTCATCCTTGGGGATAAATCTCATATTATTAGTCTAACCAATCAAATAGGGGCTCGTGTTACAGTATCATTAATAGTTAACATAGCCTTTACAAAGAGACATCTATTACCAATTTACATTCACTGCGCAGTTAGAAGTGTGGATTTTTTATAAAGTTGACACTCTTGGAGTAAAATGTATGTGCATGAGGGGAGAAAGTCGAACGTCATGTAGTTTATAAAAACTCTATGGACTAATATTCCAAGCACATCAAGACAGGTGGTCCACTTAACAGGTCTAGCAGTTGGCTTCTATAATGCAATATGGTAAAAGATAGAGCGTAGAAGCAGGAAATAGACACATAGTAGAGAAGAAGGTGTTAGATTAATCAAACATGGATGATGAGATCCTTTATAGAAGTGATAAGAGAAAGCATTTTCTAGGCCTAGTATTCGCGTAGCGTCGACGTCCACACACACCAATGGTGGTTGCAAGTTAAAGTTGAACTACGCACTCATATAGACTGCAGAGTATTAGTTGGGCAAAAAACAAAAACAAAAAACCCCGACGCATGCGTGAATTTTCTAAATACATGAAAGCAATAGATAATGAAATTTTGAAAATGACCCTATTCACAACAGCAAAAGCTGCTTGGATGGGCGTCATATCCTCATAAGGGATAGTTCAAGCTACCATTTCCCATAGAATGAGTCCGAAGCTGTACACATCAACCTTTGGGCCATACGCCGTATGTTTTAACATTTCAGGTGCCATCCAACGGTAAGTCCCAGGGTCATCTGCCAAAATATTGCAGTATGCCACCTCACTAGCAATTCCAAAATCGGCAATTTTCATGCAGAAATCTTGATTAATAAGGTTATTCTCAGGTTTGAGGTCCCTGTGAATTACTCCTTGCGAGTGAATGTATTCCATTCCTCGAGAAATATCCAAAGAAATTCCGACCAACTTTTGTAAGGGAAGAGATCTATGCTTAAGCTTGCGGAGGTAAGCCCTCAAGGAACCATCTAAGAGAGATTCCATTATGATACAAAAAACAAATTGCTGTCGGCATGCTGCTACAAACTGCATCATCAAGTCAAAGTAGAAGCAACTTAATCCGGGGGTACCAAATGCAACAACTCTCACACTTGTTGCAAAACTATGGCCGTCTTTTTTGGGTCAATTTGTAGACGGAAGAAGCTTTTTTTTTTTTGGCAGAGTTCCATCTTTCCATCCTTAATTTGATTGAATCCAGTCTAGTCTTTGAAGGATGAACCATTAATAATAAGTCATTCAATGTTAATGTTTAGAATTGCCTCATCACTTGAACCTTTTGGCATTGGTAATGGGCATCGGGTAATCTTAATAACAACATAGCCATGCCATCACAGAATCGCAAAAACAAAGTAGATTTTACTTTCAAAATAGAAGGTGTGTTCCCTTGCAATTTCTTTTCCCCTCAACAAATCCTTGATCTAAACAAAACCTTAAAGTAGTAATTGCACGACATTGCAGTCACATTCAAATATCAAAGTAGAAGATTTTCCTGTCCAACACCACGTAGACTGTATGAAGGAAAAGTAATGCTTATTATGGCATGAACAAATTATTAGCATTAAGCATCGATCTGTACTAATAGAAAGTGTTACCCTTTGTTGGTGTGAATTTCAAAATGAAACTTCGTCACATTTCACTTTTCAAAACAACCCATAAAAACTTTCTTCCATCATAATAACATAGGGATATTTACATAAAAAAATTGTTCCAAAAAAACTGCTAACAAAAACTGTTTACAAAAACTTCTAACAAAAAAATTGCTTGAGAAAAAAAAATGTGTGACAACTACAAAAATTATCAACCATGTTTATACGCGCATAGTGTTTGATTCCTTTCCAAAATTTGCAACTTCAGAAACTTTGTTTAAATATTTGATTGACAGATTTTAGATTGTGGTTCATCAGTCATGGTCTAGACTCTAATGGCATATGATGCAAGTGCACAAAATGAGTAGAAAAGTATACCTTTATGACATTTTGATGATGTAGATGAGACAAAAAAGTGACTTCTCTAGTGAATTGTCTCTCCAACCTAACTGCTTGAACTCCATTTTCATCATCATCAGGTACCCTTATAATTTTTGCTGCAATTTGTTCATCCTTATATATCCCATTGTAAAGCTGACTATGTGCCCCATGAGCAAATCTAAGCCCAATAAATAGCTTAGATAGATCAACCATCCACTCTCTCGACGTTTCCACACAAGTAACCATGAAGCCTCTAGAACTGAAGTACTTTGTCCTTGATGATTCCTTCTTTGTTTTTTTTTTTTTTGGTTGTAATTTCTCATAGACTTGCCAATAATATCCTTGTCAGTTTATTTTTCGCAAGCATAGGGAGTAGAAAATCTCTTCCGACCAGAGCGCGCTTGTTTAAATGCATCGGACAGTGTGATATAGGGAGAGGTGATTTTGACCTCTGCTTGTTTGTGGAAGGATTCCCTTGAATGACTGCAACAATGAGACCTGATTTAGGGTTAGGTTGGATGGTAGAGGAATACTGGCCAACCTTATAGAGTCCAACCAATGAACAATAGTGTGAGAAAATTTTGTTCTCCTTATCCAAGAATTAGCCTCGTCCTCCATTGCAACACCCTGAAATACCCAAACCCCAACAATCCTATTCGTATTTTCCCTCCTACTTCTCCAGCTGAGAATAGGATCCAAAATCAAACTTCTACTCTCACTGCATCAGAATCACGCTGAAACACGGTACCCTGCCGGAAAAATCTAACCCTTTTTAGTTCAAAGACAAATATCACCTTCCTTGAATGCCTGAAATCTCACAATCCTATTGGAAGCTATATTCTCTTGCTTCACTTGTCACGCACACAAGTTCTCAGAGAGTCCAGTTCAGAAGATTCCGGTATTGCTATCAAATAAAACTTCGCAACTCAGCACAAATAAAATGAATAACCCAATTCGGCTCGAATCGCAATCACTTGATATTCTAATGGCCTATTTTTATGACACGGATCGTAGAGTTAATCCAGAATTAGTGTTGTCAACGAGGAATTGCAGCTCCGTCAAATGTGGAAGGGGAAAGGGAATGTGAAAGGAAGAAACTCCAATTTTTTCTTGAATAGAGGGATAGATAACAAGAAGAAGAAGAGGAAAAAAACTCCACAACATCTGCTTTTGTTTCCATAAGAAATATGTGTTGCCAAACAATTTTTCAGAAGTATCAATGTCAATCACAGTGAAAACTGAAGAATCAGCAAATAACTCAGCAAAGAAACAAAGAAAGCTCCATCAATTAAAATAAACTTAGCATCATAAAGTTCAATCATCCATGTCACAGTTATTGTCGGAATAATAATAGTACATTAACACGAAAAAGGTTTCTCGGATCATCTGCTACATTTTAAAAGGGAATCTGATTTTTTAACGTACCTGTAACAACACCATTCATCTAGGGGCAACATGGTGAGAACAAAATGCGTTTGATTCAAACTGGAGCTCCTTCTTACCATATAACTGCAGATCAAAAGAAAAAGGAAAAATTGTGAGTCGGTACAAATAAGAGTAATTTTACGAACTTGAAATTCTAGATCAGGCAAAAAAAATCAGGGAAATCTTGTTATGATGCAGTATCAAGAGTCGGAGAAAGAAATAGACGTCTTCAACGAATAAATGGAGTTATTTGGCAGCGCAAATTATGTAATGATTATCATACAGTTTTCAGCTAGTTCACAACGAGAATATCTCTCCCATCTGACAAAGAAGCATAAAATGTCAGCAGCTACAAAATCCAGGGACTAATATTCTAACTTCTAAGTAACATTGTAAGATTTACCATTCGCTTTCAATTTCAAACAATTGAATGCGAGATACGGCACTTGAGGACTGAATGAGACCAAGTAATCCAAAAATTAAGTGGTTGCTTCAATTTGTCTGACTGGATTTGAGCATCGGATTAGACTACATATCCTACAACCAGTGTTTCGTTAAGGTTTTTGCAGCCTGATAAATATCAATCAGTTATATAATCTCGCAAAATGTAGGATACACAATATTATGGGGGTGAACTATCATTGATCCCCTCACTATACATCCTATGGGGTTACATGTCATATGGGACTATATATCACTTCAATATTAGTCCCATCAAACAACGTGCGCTGAATGAATATATCAAACCATGGTTCATACGTATCTATATACAGGAAAAGAGTAAGTTTGGAAACACATTTTTCGCGCAAATATCTGGACACATATGTGTCCAGATCTGTGCGCGAAGGGTGTGTTCCTAGACTTACTCATAGCAATATGGGGCATGTACCGCGTGGGAGGGGAAAAAAGGACCCACACAAAAACTGTGTGACCAAACAGGATTCTATGACAAGATATTTTCCAACGTTTTCCCAACCCTAAAAGCTTGTCTTCACAATCCTAATGTAACAACCCGCTCCCCCTCGAGCAATCCTGAGATGGGTGACCTACTGGGAAGTCCATGAGGTTTGGGCGGCAAAAACGGACAATATTGTATAAGGCAAGAGCGGGTCGTTACAAATAGTATCAGAGCCTGCACCAACCGAAAATATGAAAAATCTCGGCCCCACACGAGGACGTGCGTTCCTAAGTGGGGGAGATTGTGACACCCCAGCCAGGCCATGGTGTTAGCTGTAAGGCCGGCGTCTGAGAGATGGTGTCTCAGTGGGACGTCCGGATGGGTGGTCAAGGGTCCCACATCGCTTGGTGGATGTAAGTTCGGTGATATTTATAAGATTATGAACCTTCTTTGAATAAAGCCTTTTAAAAGCCGTAATAGCGCCAATACCAAATGGAACTTCACAGTTAAGCATGCTCGCCCTGGAGCAATCTAGGAATGGGTGTGTAATACCCGTGAATTTTAATTGCATTTATAACTTAATTAAGTGTCGAATTTTAGTTAACCCCGTAGATTACTAGATTAACTAGTCTAGTTAAATTGTGTGATTTTATATATGTCTTGGGATGTGCTTAGTTGGAGTAATATGAGACACATGGAAGTTGGGTACACAATAGAGGAGAGGACATGACCACACTAGATCATTTTCCTTAGGACTCTAATAAGACACCAGGGGAAATTCTACGTTCTTCTATTCTCACCATCAGAAGCACCGCTAGAGAGAGAGAGAGAGAGAGTTCGGCTAAGAAGAAGAAGAAGAGAAGGAAAAAAATCAAGAGAAATTCTGGGTTTCCTAAGATTGGAGCATAACTTGGTAATTACATGTTTTCTTCTACTTGATTTCAATAATCTTCATGTTCAATTCATGTTTTGTTGCTGGGTTTATGATTAGACACCATAGAAACCCTTGATTGTGGAGTTTTGAAAGAGTTCTTGGTGGATTTTTGATGAATCAACTCAATTCTTGCATCTCTTGTAAATCTGCAGATTTTGGGTCTTGTTTCTAAGTGATTTTTGAGGATTTTATTGACTGGGTTTCACAGCTCATAATTTTCTGAAAATTTTACTGAGAATTCCTCTATGGGTTTTCTTTGTTGGGTTAAAATTTCGTACCTTGATTCCATGTACTGAGCTCTGTAGAAATTCGTGAAGTTGTTGCTGTCAATTCGGATTTCTGCAGGCAGCAGTAACCTATCTTGGTAGAACAGTCATAACTTTTGCTACGGGTATCGAAATCGCACACCGTTTGATTTTTCCGAAACTAGACTCGTTTATCTTTCTATCCATATAAGATTTGTACCTTAAATTTGACTGTACAAAAGCAGGTTTTGAGTTAAAGTTCAGACACATACAGTTTCTGCAATTTTGTTTGTCCTTCTTTCTTTAAATAGGTGTACAAGTCTTGTCCGAACTCCGTTTTTGACCTATGAACTATCGATTCGAAGCTTATGATGTGTATTTAGAGTTGGTGTGGATTTTGTATCAAATAGTTGACAGGTTGCATCATTTTTAGACCCTTAAGTATCAGCTTAATTTTATCGTTGGACCTCAAAAGGTTATCGTGGATACTTAGATCATTTAAGAAGTTTATTTAGAGTTTGTTACTCCTTGAATGGTACCTAATGTGTGTTTACATTACTTGTTTACTCTAGGAAGTTCGAGTGGACACGTGGACCAAGGTGAGTGATTATTACCCAAACTATACGGTTTTTGACGTGTTTTGCTACCAAACTTGAAAGCTATGTTTTGTTACATGATTTTCTTAATATTATGAACTTCATGGACTTTAAATGGAAGGTGGACTCTTTTATTATCTAGTAATGGCATCCCTTACGTCCTAGCTTACTAGGGGACAGTGCTAAAAGGCTAGCAAGATGTGTTTGTGTATGCTGTGGGATAATGCGATAGACGTCTAGCTTATCCGCACTAGGGACGCCTGGTGAAGCCTTGTGAATATTGAGTGGGATGTGCATTATAAATTATATTGTGAATTGTGAATTCCTTTTGGAATATGTAAAGTTTGAATTGGATTACTTTAAAGACAATTTTTTTTATATAGTCCATGGAAAGCGTGTGGCTTGTGTAATAATCACTCATACGAGCTTTAGCTTATGTAAATGTTTTTCTCCACCTTTCAGGTAGCGAAGAGTAGGGTGCCGTAACATAATCTATGTGGAGCCATGGCTTGTGGAGATGTTGTAGATAGGATGTAGACATGATGTTGTATATATCCACTCTTTTGACTTGTAAATATTTGTATTTAGCTGTAAAACTTGTAAATTAAGCACAGCTCTGGGATGGACTTTAAGTTGAGATCTTGTTGTATAGACTTGTTATAGTTTTTGAATGTTAATACAGGCTTGAGTTCCGCTGCATAACTCCGTGAGTCCCTTGTTGGTCATTTGCTTATCGATTGTTTAATGCTATATTGTGGCCTAAGTGATGATTTCACTGGCACTTTGTTATGATTAAGCCATAGGGACGGGTTCGGGTCGTGACAGGGTGACCTACTGGGAAATCCATGAGATTTGGGCGGCAAAAGTGGACAGTATTGTATAAGGCGGGAGCGGGTCGTTACACTTAACTACTAGTGTCAATCACAATTATTCAACTCCAGTGCTTGAAGAACACATCTAGACCTTCATTAGTATTCACAGGGTACTCCATCACACCACCACCTAAAACACAAAACCATCCTATACTTCTACCCAAGTATAACCCCAACCTTAAAGCTACACAAATACTTGAAAACTCTATGCTGTCACCACTCCTAATCAGGGAAAACAATTGGAAACCATTAAACAAAGTCTACTTCTTCCACAGCCACACATCCAAGCTAGAGTAGCTGCTAGTAGGACAGCCTTCGCTGCACTTGTCCTGCATCACACCAAGTCCTGAAGTACAGGGCTACACCTTGATTGTCTACAAAATTTGATATTGGGACAAAAATACATGTTGGACAGTTTTGCAAAGCATTGTGAAGGATATTGTCACTGTTGTCCAAACAAACTTGCATCTTTAACTACAATTAGTCTCGATGAATGGGAGAAGCAAAAAATCCTTACATTTGTAGCAATACTAACAAAATAAGCTGCTTATACTACAAGCACAGGTGATAGATCTGACTGTGCAAGTTTGTTATGGGTATGGTACATGTGTTACCTTATCCTCATTGGCCAAGTGGACATGCGTACTGCAGAAGTCAACAAAAAAGTACAAGTAAGACAATTGGCAAAAGTTGAAACGAAAAACAATAATCAAAGTTAAAACACTAGGAATAAGGTAAATATAAAAGCATATGAAGATAACATAAGTGCATTCAACTCATCCTAACCAGAGCAATCAAATGAAGCTCCAAGCACAGGCACAGGAAATCGTTGAACTGATTTTTTTCCCTTCCTTTTGAATTTGCGCTATAAAGCTTTAACAAGAATTGGCGCTAGATGACATGTTGAATTTCTCTAATTGCTGATAATAGCCCAAAAGTACATGTTAGAGCCACTCAAAAAGCCATGTAGAAATAGTATCTTTTTAACTTGCATGATAAACACGAGCTTCAGGCAGGTAGGTAAGATATGCATCAATGCTCATGTTCATCATGTCATTAAGACTCAGTATGTTATGCCATAATACCAAAGTACTTGAAACTGGATTTCGTGTAAATGTGACACCCCAAGGTATCAGCCAAAACCCAAACAGTGTCCATGATTGAGAAGGAAGTAAAAAAGCAAATAAAATTTTATTTAAGGCTTAAGCAAGAAACTAACTTTGGAAAGTTCTAACCAGTTGTAAATCAATTCAGCACAAGCAAGTTTCCATCGGTAAGAAACTCAACTAGTTTCGACGCAATTTCTTTCTTCATATTTTCATTTTTCTTTGGAGAGGCGAAGTTCTTTGGTTCAGTTTTTCTCTCTTTCCTCATTACATGAGTTCTTGTTGTTAAAAAATTAATAGTACACCTCACCTTTAAATATGAAGGCCAAGCCCAAACAAATAAATCATATAAACACGAATACAAGAAGTCAATACCACCAATTCCAATTCATTCAAAGATTACCTTATGCACGATGCAGTTAATGAGCATTTGAACCATTCAACACAAAAAACAAATTTGACAATAAAGGAAATCTCAAGGTATGCAAGTAGGAAATATCTAACCTTACTGCAGAGGCACAATGAGCTTCAACTGCTGTAATAAACTTCATGAAAAACAACCTATCAATAGAAATGCCCTCTGCACTTCAATGAACCACACAGGCATTTTTTCTTCCTCTGCTCTGCTTTGCCGGACTGAGCTGTCCCATAATCATATGTTAACTCTTTCATAGGAGGAATGTGACTGACTGCAAAAAACGCAATATGGAGGTAAACTTCATTGTTACTTTCTCGCACCACAGGTTGCCAATACACATTTGGAGTACAGCTGTGGTTCATAAATCTAGCTACATTCCCACCATTTTTTGCACTTATAACAAGGGGAAATGGGATTTTGGGAGACTCAATAGAATTTCCAGGCATAACATCAAAAGATTCATTGGTGCAAGTTGCATAAAAAATGTAGTTATCTTCATTTTCCCTCTCAAGTTCCTCTTCCAGGGATATATCAATGACTTCTCCAGCATACTCACAGATAAAAGCTCCAGCACGGATAGGATCCAAAGACCTTAGACCCCAACCTCTATCCATAGTTCTAAACACCTCAAGACGGACTTTCAGACCCCCTTGGGAAATTCGGTTCCGGCAATTGGGCAGGCATAAACAGGAAGGACCACACTCATGTATTAAAGCCTTATAACTCAAAAGAACCCCAAGTGCATTATAAGGGAGAACTCCACCATTTTTCTGAATGCAAGAGCAGTTGAGGTCACCAGGTTGACATCCGCCACGACACATACAGCTAAGAGAAGGTTGTGGTGAATTGAACGGTTTCCGATACTTGAGACTAGGAAAATATGTGAAATAAGAAGGGCCCTTCTCGTCATCTACGTCATTTACAAGAGAAACTGGTAAATTTTCTGCACCTGAAGTCAAGTCTGGCAAAATAACTCCAACCCTTAAAGTAATGTCTTCCTTCCATCGCTGAATTGATTTCCACAGAGTGAATGCTTCAGGCTGGCCAGGAACTCTGACCAATTTGTACTTAAATACATTGACTCCTGACTTCCCTTTCTCCACCCAAGACTGCTGGATTTTATAAAGGCCATCGTAAAGGTATATCTTCCCAGTTGCAGTCGCCACATCTTTCACCCCGCGAATAACTCGTACATGGTTACCTCGATGCAAGCTCTTCTCCAATGCTAGATTACCCCTTTCAAGTTTCTGGTCCATTATGTCTATGAATTTATCTTTCCTGTAAATATTCCCACCTTGGCCACTATAAATCAAGACATCCCCATCCTCAACATTATCCTCATAACCTCCAGATGAGACAATGCTTACAGCCAAAGAATCTTCACCTTGGACAAGCTTGAAACTCATAAAATCAATCCCAGCCATTGATGGAGAATGCAAACCCACCAAACACAATTCCATCCTGAAGAAGAAGATATCCCCTACTTCAATCCCTGGAGCGGCTCCAATCCTCTTCTTGATGTTTGTTCTAACTCCTTTATTCATCAAGATAGTACCCGCTTTAAGGTCTGGGCGTCTTGTTACCCCTGGAGTTGCCTCCCTGCCTTCATCAACTTGGGTAATCCTTCTCCGGAGCAAATCATATATTAATAAAATATATCTAATTGTCTGGGTATCACCATCGGTTTGCCTAATTGTATCGAATTCTGCAAGATTGAAAGATTCCAGAAAATTATTGGCTACTAGGTCAATGTCAACACCAGTAGAAACCTCTCGGCCACTCCTTGTCCTTGTGTGGAATTTCCCTTTTCGTCTCCCCACCTTACTAGTAGTATCTTCTGCATCAGCAACATGCATACTGAAGCCACTTAAATATTGGTCACTCTGATTTTGGGAGTCACTATAACCATCTCCATCCACATGAATACCAGCTGTACGATTTCTAGAACTTTTTCTGGATGTCCCTGTGCCTCCATTTTCAGCCCCAGACTTCTTTGTCGAGATTGGCCTAAATGATGTTAGGGGAACAGGTGATGAGATTGCATTGTTAAAGCCACTATGCCCTGCTTGATTGGGTACATCCAATGGGGTTTGAGGATTTTGATCAGTAGACCTTAGAGAATCTGTTGGAACAAGAAAGGGGTAAAATGGAGAAACTCCAGGTGGAAAAGGACCAGTCGGAGGGTAACACGCGAAGGGCGAAGTTTGGGGAGATGAAAAGGCGGGTGCACCAGTAGAGGATGGGAATGTTGGAACAAGACATCGCAATGGCCTTATATCAAAAATCTTAGACTTATCCAGAGAACCCGACGTAGGAATAGACTCTGAACCCAAACCTTGTTCCATAGTTGATTAACACCCTCTGAACCCAATTAAATTACAATTCCACAGACACTTGAATACCCAAAAGGAGCAACTTTTCACACTCCGCGTTATTTACTTCTCTTCTTCCACCACTCTTACTCTGCATGACAGCTTCATCTAGCCACCAAAGATCTCAATTTAAAACCACAGTAATTACTAAGCACAACGACGAAAGAATAAGTAAAACAAAAAGAAGACAAAACTATTTGAGAGAAAATAAAAAGCGCTGAAAAGGTAAAAGATGTAAAAAAAACACGTCTTCATTCACGAAATCCAGTAAAAAAAAGCTTCTTACAACATGCAATTAGATATTCTTCAGAAAAGAGAAACAAAATGACTACTTAAGGTTGCAAATCAAAACGTCCTCAGAACTAGTCAAAACCCCTGAAACCCCAAGTAAGAGAATGAGATAATGGAGTTAAGACAAGAAGAGTTTCACAACAAAGCAATATTCACCAACTACCAAGACATGTTCTACGCATGTAATGATGCGAAACAACAAACAAAAGAAACCTTGAATAAAGGTACTACTGACCAAAGAGATCAGGGATTTTTATGGAAAAAAACAGAAGGCAAGAGCTTTACAAGAGACATAAATCTGATAGATACAACATGCAAGTAAAGATTATACTGAGAAAGAGATGCAAAATACCTAAAATTAAATTCTTTTAAAAGCGAAGACCAAACAACCCACAGATTAGTGATAACTCTAGAAACCCAACGAAGGAACAGAGTGACAAGGTTGGTACCAAACGAATACAAAACACTGCAGCATTAGCAAACAACAAGAAAGTAAGCCAAGTTAACACTCATTGATGAGTGTCTGGGAGGAGTAGATAGTGTATAGACATTTCCAGGCAATGAATGCACAAATTGGCTGTCACGCCCCAAATTTCAGGGTATGATTAAATCATTAAAAGAAACAAAATAAAATAAAACTTAAATACCAAGGGACATTCCCATTAAATAACCAACCAATACATCTTGTTTTACTACAACAACCTCTCTCAATGTGCATTTATTATTACATTGAATCTCAAATTAAAAACTTTACATTAAACTGTACTAGGCTACACTGTAACAAAAGACTGAGTTATACAGGCTTGGCTGAAGTTAATAAAGCATAATCCAATGTCTCAACTCTTGATAGGATCCACAGCTTTACTGAAAAAGGTTTTTACAACAAAACATAAGCTGAAACTCGTATAGGATAACATGTTAAACTATTGATTTAAAAAAATATATGTTTAAAACTTGTCTCATACCAAAATATATAAGTTTTCCCTTTCGTACAAAAGTATACAGTTTGCTAAGATTTGTCCCCACTGGTTGACAAAAGAAAAACATATATGATACGAGCTTCCCATATAACTCACATCAAATTCGACGTCACAACCCCTTATCCCACGCACCGGATACACGACACACCTTTCTATTCAACACACATAACACACATTACCGCGAACAACCGGCACAATACATGAATGTGAGATGAAATGGCATAAAACATGAACAACTTAGGATAACGCAAGTAGAAACATATAAGAGGCACAAGAGTGAACACAACGACACGTTCAATACTTCCAACACAATTAATTGACCATTAAACCATATAACCATTTCACGACTCGCTGGTTCCATCAACAAGTTACCATTAAATATTAAATCATCATTCCCTTACCACTTTTCCCGTAGAAGCTAGTCTCATAGTGTTCACTTTCCTAGTACATCTCCCAAAGGAGGCTAGCCCAATAATTTCCCACATCGTTCAAGATCTAGAGTATAAAATTGCAAGTCAACCGTATAATCAACTCATGATTCTCATATTGATTCACTTATCACATTCCAACTAGCGTATCACCCTTTGGTGACTAGACCACATTGAAATATATTAATACATCTCCCGTCAGAGGTCAAAAGTCGTATAACCGGCACATCTCCCGTCGGAGAGCCAAACATAGTATAACCGACACATCTCCCGTCGGAGAGCCAAACATAGTATAACCGGCACTTCTCCCGTCGGAGAGCCAAACATTATTTCGCGTCAAAACAAAGCAACCACCACGATACATTAATTCCCAAGTCATAATCGACAAGCCAAAGAAATAATGTACAAATGCATAATCGTCAATTGAAATCCCGAAATCACATATTCATCATCTACGTATGACCGAGAATAAGTGCAAATATTACCCTTAGAGGCCAACAAGTTGAATCTTTAATGATTACTCAATAAAAGAAAGATATCACAAAGTTGGTAAAAACTGGCCCTACTACCGGTAGTACAGCTGCTACTACCGGTAGTACAAATGCTACTACCAGAACTACTACAAGAACTACCACAGGTTTCACCACAGCTATTACCGGTAATACCAATGCTACTACTGGTAGTAAAACCTACTGTCCGAAAATTCAAAACTAGGAAACAACAGTTCTACCGGTAGTACAGACCCTACTACCGGTAGTAAAACATTCTGGGCGAAAATTTCCAGATTTTTGACAGATTTTCTAACTCCCATTTTCAAGCTTTAAATCAACATCCAAGCTCATCAAACACCAAAAACAGGTCATAAACACATAATAGAGGCACAAGATCCCTACCTCACGACTCATACACAAACTTTTAGAGTTTTATAAGTCTTTTTCTCGCATCACGGACTCCCGCCGACATCATCCCAAAAATACCCATCTAACACTAATTGCGAATCCAACGCATAAAAACACCCACGTGCCACCACCACGACACATAATCGCATACACGTGCATTCACCACAACACACGATCACGAGTTAAGATATTCAACCATTCATGTATCATATTACAATGCCCCCGACTACTAACATGTTTTTATACCAAGACAATACTCAAAACCAAGTACAAAACCCACTGAAAATACCGCTACCCCCAACTAAGATAAACACGACATCAACACGTGCCTTAATAATAAAATCAAGCTTGTTTCGAAGCCTAAAAATATCTAATCCAAACCGAACACCAACTTAGAGTTACATGACCACACATATATCACTATCATAACACATGACTACACACATGTCATCATCAAAACTCATGACCCCTCGAACCTCATATCACACCACACGACTTCACACATGTTCCATCCCGCAATCTACGAGTACAACACAATACCCCATATGTCTCCTCAAACGAGTCCAACAAAAGACACAATAACCCTTTCCCAAAATTCATAAGAATTTAACATAATCCCACTTCAAGCTATTATGAACAACTTTCATGCTAAACGCAAAGTCTAAAACATGTCTTAAATCGGATAAACACACTAAAGAGAATTATACATCCACTTTATCACAATTTACAAAAGTTGCAATATACGAAGATCTAACCATCCGAATGTGTTCGTTTTTGTGTCTAAATTTAGCTAAGACAATAGGCTACGTCACTGTTAAAGTCTGGAGTTAATCTAAGTTACCAAAAATTCTCGTCAAATTCGGAAAGAAGTCTGTCCGAAAAACAGTCCCGAAGCAATTTTATCCAACAGTGAACAGTTCTGGTATTTTGGCCGTAACTTCTTATCCCGAACTCCGATTGAGACGTTTTATATATGAAACTTTAAGAGAATTCCGAGAGCTACAAATTTGTAGTTATACACTTTTCCCAATTCGGCCTCGAAGTGCCTCAAAATGCATGAACAGTACAGATTCGGGTTTACATTTCCAGATTTTCTTTTTGTTCATATTGTGTTCTTAGTGTTCTTGGTAAAACTCATCCCAAAATTTCTGGAAAAACAGTCCAACTGATTTTTCACCCCAAGGAAACATAGGATTCAAAACTAATAATAATATCACAACGTATTACACAACTTAAATCAAGAGTTTAACATGAATCCTACCTCAAAATCAAGCTCCATGAAATCTTCTAGCCAAAAACCGATCTCCTCCATTACTCCGCGAGAACCATCAACCCCGGGCTTGATACGAAGCCATCGTCGCGTAGATCATCATTCATTCTTTGTGTTTCTTGAGATTCGAAGTGGAAGGTCTCCGATTTTGCAAAGTTGAGAAGAGACAGTTTGAGAGTTTGAGAGTTAGGGAGAGAGAGACATACGGATGAGATTGGAGGAGAGAGAAAGTGAGTTGGTAAAGTGATAAAAATCTGATTTTTATATCACAAAATAGGTAAATTACACTTTCTCCCTATATTTGTCAACATGCCAAGATCAAATATCAAAATTATATTACACACATACATGGGTCCCGACTCATATTACCCAAGTCATGCATTGTCAAATACCTTGTCAAGTCACGAATAATTTTCCGAGTCTTTACATTGGCTGTCTTCGTACTCAAAACCCACAAATCCTCTAATCTTCTAGCGATAAATTTCATACATAGACGCTGCCTACAACATGCAAGTAAAGGCTATAGAGAGAAGCAAAATAATTACCAAAGACCAAACAACGGGGAATTACCCAACAAAGCTGTATTCACCGCCTAGCGAGATATGCAGATATGGTCTACCCGGGTAATGAAAATGGGGAAAAACAGAGAGAGCGAAAACCAACCGAAGAATAAGCCCTGAATTAGCAAAAACTAACGAAAAAAATACCCGAATTGAACTGAGAACCTAGCAGAAAATGCTGCCTCTAACATGTAAGTAGAGTTCATACTGAGAAACATAATAGAAAAAATATTTCCAGGGGAAACCAAAAAACCCTAGAAACCCCACCAAGGAACAGAGAAAAATGGGAGTAAACAAAAGAAGAGTTTTATAACAAAACAATATTGAACAACAAGCGAGAAAGGTTCAGTCGGAGGTAATGAAATGAAATTGCAAATAGAGAAAGGAAAAAAACACTTGAACACCGTTTCAACTGAAGAAGAACAAAATCACAACCTTAATTAAACAAAAAAAAGAGAGAAAATATGTTACCTTCCAACATCTTAGTTGTTCAAATCAACTGAATAAAACCCAAGCAGATCTACGCGAGCGAGAGAGAGAGAGTGTGTGTGTGTGTGTTGTTGTTGTTGGAGCGTTGGGACTGCTGCAGGGTGACACGGCGCTTAAACTCGCAACAGGGTGTTTGGCAAATCAACTCTGGAAGTATTTTTCATTGCATAGAGTTTGACGCTTGTCAAGATCAAGCATTCATTCTCGAAAACTCATTGAGCGGTCTGATTTGGTTCAATTCAGAGACGAAACTCGAATTAAATTTAAAATTTTTTAAATTGAAATCGAAGTGAATTATTTTAATTTAGTTTGGTTTAGTATTTTCGATTTAGTGGTATTAATACAAATGTTAAAATATAGAATTTTTTATAAAAAAATAATTATTTGATCTATTAAAAAGTTAAACCCAATATAAAAAAATACATTTTTTTGTGAGTTAAGCCCAATATAAAAATATATATATATTACAAAAAATTAAGAGAATATAGATTAAAAAATAAAAATTTATCAAAAAATACATATGACGAAATAAATATAATTTTAAAAAATATAAATTTTAATTGGTCCGGTTCGGTGTTGAGGGTTAGAAAATCAAAATTATCTACAATAAAATAAATCAAACCAAATCGAACCGATCAAACTACAAATCAGATCAAATTGTCGACTTGATTTGATTTTTCAATTTGATTCTGTTTACCGATTTAGGCTTACACCCTGTACTCCTTCTGCTTATATGTAATTTGTCATTATATATTTATTTGTAATCACAATAAAACATATAGAGTTTAAGTAAATATATGATGGTGAAATATATGAAGCCCAATGTATTAATGATCTAAGGCCCGTTTGTTAATCTGTCAAGGGACTTGGGATGGAATAAGGAAGTCCATTGCTTTGGTAGAGAGTGTTTGGTTTGCAAATAGGCACCGGACTAAAAAGGTGAAAGGATTGGTAATCCCCTCACCACGAGGTATTACGAATACCCACTCCAACATGGTATTATAAAGTCGGCCATTGAAAGACTGTGGGAAGTTACCTATTTGGCCCTCCACTGATCTACACAATCGCCCTCGCCAACATCACTGATCTACTAACTGAAGAGAAGAATATCACAACCTTAATTCTACAAGAACAAAAAGAAAGAGAGGAGAAGAAAAAAATTAGAATAACAGCAACCCATTTCATGTAACTCTTTCGAACTTTACGCCTTGAAACTATTTATTCTCTTTGCCCTTGAATAATTGCAACCCTTTTTTCTCCGTTTCTCTCTCTAAATTACATTTTTCTCTCATATTTTGCAACTTATTTTTTTTTAAAGGCAAGATATTTAAAATCAAGTCTCTACTATTACTAACTAGTTTTTTTAATTTTATAATTTTTACTTGTGATTTTCCTCTCGTGGATTTGCTTGGAAAGACAAGATGTTGAAACCACGACTTGCTCTCTTGGTACATTGACTTGTACCCTGTGACAAAATGATTTGCACCCTGAAAGTTGACAAACCGCACCATAGTAGACCAATATCTCGTGGATTTGCTTGGAAAGACAAGATGTTGAAACCACGACTTGCTCTCTTGGTACATTGACTTGTACCCTGTGAAAATGATTTGCACCCTGAAAGTTGACAAACCGCACCATAGTAGACCAATATCTCCCATTAATGGGTCAAGTGATAATATTCTTTGAGTGACTTGTTGCCTTGTGTGTATTAACTTGCTCCTTAGAACAGAATGACTTGCACTTTAGATATTGATGACTTGTACTATAGTAGATCAAGACCTTCCATTGATGGGTCAAGTCATAGTATCCTTTGAGTAACTCGCTCTCTTAGATGCATTGACTTGTACTTTAAGACAGAGTGATTTGCATTATGAAAGTTGATGAGTTAAACCAAAATAAACTAAGACCTCCCATTGATGGATCAAGTAAAAGTACCATTTGAATGACTTACTCTGCATAATTGGCCAAAGGGCAAAACTGTTCTAAGCTTACATATTTATTATATTTTTGGAATAATTTCAATTGTTGTCTATTTGGTAATTTAAAGCTGAGAATCATAATTGTGTGAATTATTTTGAGTCCATGGCACTGTTTTGTAATTCTCCCTTTTAAAACATCAAGATACCCGGAAAACCCTTTTCCGTTCCTCATCACAGTCACAGCACAGACGGCGAAATCTCAAATGTTTGAGTCGTCGTGGTCATCGACATCGACGACATGGCCTTCGCTGCAGCTACTATTTGCAAAGCCCTAGCAAGGAAGCCCCGCCGAGGAGGTGGTTCAGCCGTCGTCGCTTCGTTTCAGTGGAATCGGGTCCCACCCCTACCTCCTTCCTTCTCCAGCTCTGCCGCCTCCGCCATTTCCGAGGCTCCTTCAACATCAACATCCTCTTCTCAACCTCAAGGTCCCTCCCTCCCTCCCACTCTTCGCAGATGCTTTTTTATGTTTTTCCCGTTTCGTATCTATGCATATGTTGGGATTGTGAGGTTTTATTTGAGGCGGTTTTGTTTCCATCTCTATTGGTGATACGTAACAGAGGAACAGAAGGGGTCGAGATGGTCAAAGTTATTACTTTTTGTTCCTGGAGGCATCACTTTTGGACTGGGAACTTGGCAAATCTTCAGAAGACGAGAGAAGGTTAGCCTCCCTTTCTTTGCTCATGAATGAATCCATCCACCTCCCCAACACACACACACCCCCCCTGCACTCGAGCGCGAATACACATGTACAACACATTGTCTGCATTGCTATTCTCTTCCCAGGTCAATGACTTGCTTGAGGCAAGTGGCGGCACTCAGGTGGGCCCAAGTTAGGAACTTTTTAACGCCATTGGTATCTGGTAGGCCTCCTCCGCAAGTACCACCAACCAGCCCTCCATCTACAAGGGAGGCCAACTGTGTGTGCCTCACCTCCAGTGAGTTTGCTCGTCTCCACACAGAGTTGGGGTGTCAGAGCCATAAACTCCTTCAAATCCACCTGCTCTAAATTTCCTCAAACCTAACCCACTTACTAGAGGAGTCATAATGGGTTCCAACTCAATTTGACTTATCTCAAATAAGTGCTAAATAGATGGGCTAAATGATTCAGATGAGTTATGTTACCAATTAGTTATTGACTTATACCATAAAGTGCTTATGCCAGTGGAAATTTACCATTATCACACCTTATTTACTACTGCTACAGCAAAAATAATAGGTACTGCACCAAAGTTTAGTATTGCCAAAAATTTTCAAACACCACACCAAAGTTACTAACACTACACAAGAATTGTACGCCATACCAAAAATTACTAACGCAAACCAAAATTACTAGTGCCACATCTCCTTTTTCCTGCTTAAACAGATGTGATATGTAATTGTAAATTTAGATATGTAATAGGACTCAGTAAAGACCCACTTCATATACCATTTTCTGAAATTCACCTTAATTCACCCATTTGACACCCTCATATTAAGAGTGAACTCACCCTAAGGGAATGTTGTCCTCAACTCTCAGAGCTTCTAGAACTCAGGAAAAATTATCAAAGGCAATTCAAACAACACCGTAGATGGGAGCAGAGCTTAAGTGCCTTGCTTGGAACCTATGAAGCATGTGTACTTTGCCGGAGGTCACATACCATCGAAAACGCGTGTTATCAGAAGTGTTTTAAATTTGTTATGTTTTGTTCAGTTGGATGCTCTTAGAACACTTCAAAACTCGCTCGTGACAGGCTGGAACACCCTTAGGATACTTTATGAATACTCATTGAACACATCACGAGAGTCAAATGAAACTCTAAACTCTAATTTGAAGTATCTTAGAACATTTTAAAACTCGCTCATGACATGTTAGGATACTTTTCAATACTCACCAAATGTATTGCGAAAGTCAAATGGAAATTTAGAATGTAGTTAAAGCTTTTAGAGAACTTTTCTTTTTATTTGATAGTCGATGGTAGATAAAATATAATGACACGTGTTTCAAGTGTATAGAAACACTTTTTGTTTAAATACTTATAAATGGTGTTATAAGTAATTTGATTGATGTAAAGAAACATGTGAGTGAAGGCGTATGTGGTTTCCTATTACAATTACATCCTATTGCTTTCTACTTTAAAACTTTTGTAGGAACGTTCTACTTTTTGTATAATAAAAATAGAAATATACTGGTTTAACGTGTAACTAATGTGTTTTGTCCTGCATTTTGTTGAAAAGATGTGTGTCACGGTGTCAGAATGTCGGTGTATTGCCCTTGTCATGTCACTGACCGTAACGGTCTACTTAGCTCAGGACCAAAAAATGGCATGTGGTTTGGAGGTTGGAGTGAAAGGTTGTCGATGTACTTTTTCCGCGAGGGCAACATCTTGACTGGTTGAGCATGAGCGTGTAGATAGAGAGACCAACATTTGACATTTTTGGGTGACCACCTGACACGTCGGGGTTTGTACCATGTTTTTCACTTAACAAGCCTCTACACTTAACAAGCCTCTACAAATCCTTTAAATCTCCAGTGAGAATAGGATATACATACTCTTATTTCTGATTGTGGGACTCAAAGAGGAGGTCTTGTCCATCTCCATTTTGTCTACCATTGGGGTGCTTCACCAACTGCGAGGCTCGACACTTGGCGTCCCTCATTTCTATACCAGAAAAAAACTCAAATTAGAGGAAAAGGCAAAGAACACCTTTATTACTGCTGAATTTCAAATTCCATTTGTTGTTTCAACATTCAAAAGATACAAGGCGGAAAATTCCTTCATTTTGGAAGGAGATATCCCTGTCTTAGGGTTCTTCTTCACTTCAGAGTGGATATTCTGCTTTTACTTGTGCCAAAACTAAATGGGACCAATTCTTGTAGGAATATTATTTGAACCCGAAGAAGTGATTTTAGAATATTATGTTGGAAGTTTGCTAAGAATGACTGTAACCAACACCATTGTTATCAAAGGCGTGTCTAGGTGCATACCTAGGCGCAGGCTGCATTGAGTCACTCTGATTACGCCTTGTGAGTTGTGACATCAAAGAGACGCGCTAGAGATCACATTGAAGAAAAGATGGATGTATGAAAACCCACTCGATTGAGGTTGATTGAGAGACTCTTGGTCACTTTCTTGTTTGATCAAAGTCCAAGGGACAAATTTTGAAGCCGATTGAAGCTTGTACGTTCAAACTCTTTAAGGCCACTTGACGTACTTCTCTTTTTCCTTCTCTCCTCCTCCGAACTCGACTAAGTGCATGGGTTAGCATTGGTTCTGTTCTTTTGGTCCACCCGGTTGCTTGGAGAGCTGAGAGAAATTGGTTCTGCGCTTTTACATTTTTGTGGGTTATTCTCATAAGTAATACAAATATATATATATGTATGTATCTCTGTTTGTGTGTGTGCATCTAAACCACACAAGTATCTATATGTACACACACAATATATTATATGTATCATATATACATAGATATATATACGGGGGGAAGAGAGAGAGAGAGAGAGAGAGAGAGAACATACTATTGAATTTATGAGTACAACATTTTTTCTTGAGGTCTCTTGCTGCAGCATGTCATCTCTTCTCCTTTGCGCTCTATTTTATGCGCTGCCCAGTTGTATCCCTTCATTCAGGCCAGTCTACCCATTTACCAATCGAAAACATTGTCAGTATCCTTTTATATGTTCACTGTTTTTTGTATTTGAGTCTTCTTTTTCTCCCCCTCCCCTTTTTAGGGTCTGGCTATTTTTTGCCTTTTCTTCACTC
This sequence comes from Arctostaphylos glauca, assembly GCA_019985065.2. Classification (NCBI taxonomy): domain Eukaryota; kingdom Viridiplantae; phylum Streptophyta; class Magnoliopsida; order Ericales; family Ericaceae; genus Arctostaphylos; species Arctostaphylos glauca. The sequence continues at coordinate 14,061,565 of JAHSPW020000001.1, read as the reverse complement.
TTCTTTCGATGTTTTGATAAATGTTGCTGTTATAACTTTTTGCTTGTAAATTGCTTAAATAGGTATCAAGTGAAGCTAGTAAAAAAATGTCTAGAATAGCTGCAATTTGTTAATTGCTACTTTTAGTTTCTATAACTTGTTAATATTTTACTGACACGTGGCTTTGAATGTTTGTCTATGTTATCATTAATGTTGTTTCTTGGCTTGTTAGCCTCTCCAATAAGACTCGCTCTACCGCGTAGACCCCAATAGACCTTTAGCGCCACGGTGCATCTCTCGCCTCCAATAACTATTCTCAACAAGCATAGGGTGATGAAAATGAAAAGCCACACGTAAATGTATTTACAAGTGTCTGAAAACTTGGTTGGAGAGGCTAGACTTCTACACCAACAATAGTTCTTTTAAGAAACTTCTATATTATACAATGGGTTGTCTCTAATATTGGGCCTTTTGGACTGTTCAATTTTGCCACTCTAAGCGCTCATCCATGGACAACAGACCTGTACAATCTGCAATTCCGGTTGTACTCAGTTTATTTCAATGTTGGCCTTCTTTAAGAAAATTATATATTAACGTATGTCTCACCATGTGGGGTTTTCGCTCTACTTATTCTTCTCACATCCTCTCTTTTTATTTATTCTCCTATTTATATGTTTTTTTAATATTCCTTGATTGGAATATGTAGTTTAAACTTTGTCTACCCGGCTACAGATTGAAATGCTTGAATATAGACAGAAAAGGATGGGCTTGGAGCCAATTAGTGGCAATGACTTAGCTCCTGCCAGTGACAACTTGGAGGCTCTGGAGTTTAGGAGGGTGTTATGTAAAGGACTGTTTGATGAGAAGAAGTCAATTTATGTGGGTCCACGCTCCAGAAGCATTTCAGGTGTAACTGAGAATGGTTACTTCATCATTACTCCTCTCATGCCAATTCCCAGCAAACCAGAGAGGTAAGGATGGGAAACAACTGTTTCTATTTCTTGTGTAGCTGGTAGTAGGTGCATAGCTAGGTTTATATAAGTTCCGCTATCTATATTTCTTTTGTGCATCTATTTTCAATTCCCTCTTAAGATGCTTCTTGTCATCATCTTTAGACTTGAGCACAGTTTTCTATACCCAACACGACTCAGGATTTGCTTTTATAATGTTGTCAAGAGAACATCTAAAATTTAACTGAAATTCCAAGCATGTCTTGAGATGCTAGGAAATTGACATTGCATACTTGGTTATCTACCAAGTTGTGTTTCAGGGACCGCAGCACTAAAAGTAATATTAACGTCCCGTATTTATTTTCTTCTCATGCATCTGTTTTCTGTGCCCTCTTAAGATGGCTTCTTGTCATAGTATCTTTAGACTTGAGCACAATTTCTTATCGCCAACATGACTCAGAATATGCTTTTACAATTTTGAGAAGAGAATGTCTAAAATTTAACAAAAATTTAGCATTCCATGAGATCCTGGAATATGACTTGCATACTTTTTTCTCTGCCAAGTTGTGTTTCAGGGACTGCAATACCAAAGTAATTTCTCATCTCCACTTAGTTTTAATGTTTGTATTATCTTACCATAACAAATTATTGACCAAGTTAAGTGATTGATAATAAATTTGCACATCGCTGATAAGATATTTTTAGAAATTATTTCTTTTTTCTTTACGGTATAGAAAAATTGTGTGATCAAGTGTGCCAAGGGAGCACATCCTCACACAAGCAAGAGGAAGAAAAAAGAAAAAGGAAGGAATACAGAGAAACAGGACAAAGAGAGAAAAGAAACACTAATTTACCAACCAATTCAGTTGTACCCTCACTCTACATATCATTTCCTTTAGTCAGCTCACCATTGTAATGGGACATCAAAGTCTCTTTAAGTTCTCTCTCCTTTTTAGGAGCAGAGTAGCCCCGCGCCTTTACAACTACATGATCTTTTTCCAATTGGCGCCACCTGTTGTCAGTATCCTCAACTAGTTCTATTCCCAAGTTGAGTCCTCCAAAAGACAAGTACAAACTCGCACGACCTACCTATATTTCACTTACCCATAGGTTTCCCACATCCTCCTTGTCATCTGACACTACTCTAACGTTCAACTGACTCTTCCATATATTTCGTACCTTGAAGTTAGAACACTATAGCAGCGTATGAAATTGCTCCCAAATCGACGTCTAAAAGAGTATTCCACGCATCCTCACCTATACACTCTAAACACAAGCCACAACCTCATTACTATAAGTCAACGGGGTGCCATTCCTTCACTAATGCCTAGATCTTCTCCCATGTCACTATCTCCTTTAAAGCCTTCGTCATTGCCCTCTCCTTCCACCAGAACAATCCCAGTGCTTGCCTTCATTCTCTTCCAATTTTTTTAAGGCCCACCATCTATTTCTTTGATTGTTGTATTCTAACAATTTGCTCTCTTCCAAGCACGTAAAAGTCAAGGACTACATTGTTGACTTGTGCCACTTGGATTCTCTTTTACCTTCTGCGTAGCTTCTATTATACTAACATGTTGCGATTCACCTCAAGAGCTTAACTCCATATTTCAACCTTAACCCACGGAACTTGCTATTTTTGGCCTATTTAAATTGGGCTCTATATTAATACCCCTAGGGCCAATAGGCTTGTCCTTGAAACTAGTCCATTTAGAGCATGACTTATATGAACCTGGTCTATACACAACATACTCCCTTTTTTTTTTTTTAACAGAAACTAGACTTCTTCCCATCTCGTTTGAAATTCATTATCTCGCCTACCACTACGTGGTTTGTTCCATGCACTAACTTCCTTTGAACCATGCGCCCTCTTCATCTGATGCTCACGTGCCACCTCCTTTGTGAAATATGAGTCTGCTGCTTGTTGCCCAACGTCCTCATGTATTCTGAAGTCATCTCTTGTGACCCTGTCTCCTCCCTCACTTGATCATGCGTCTCCACCATTGTTGATCCTAAGTTGATCTTGCTTTCGGAAATCACTTAGTCCCAACCATTCCATAATAACCCTTGCTTCTTGGATGAGCACACTCATCTCCTCCGAGCAACCTAGTATACATGAAGCCAGGATATCATCACCCTTCCTCTACTATCGATGATGTCTCTTTAGCTTTTGTCATCTTACTCTATTGCAACTTCCCCTCCTCTTTATTCGTCTTCATCTCTTGGGCCTTTAGATTTGACAGTACCTGTACCTCCGTACGGTGGCGGATGGAGCGTAGGCAGCGGGGATCATATGACCCCCTGGAATTCCCTTTTTCTTTTTGGTTTACATATATTTTTTGGTATGAGTGGATTTTAAATAATATGTTGTGTGTACACACACCGTTAACAAAATTTGATTTTAAAATTTCGAGTTCATAGTTAATCTTGAAATTTTTTTTAAGTCTAACTGTTAAATTTTTAGATTTGTTTCAAAAATAAAATCTAGAAATGTTTAATGATCGGTGTAAATGAGAGGTGTCAGTCACTTTTTTTAATGCGGCGGACGCAAAATGGGCATATTTTTTTTGCTATTCTTGTTACTTTGCTCATTTGAATCTCTTTCGGTCGTGTTCTCTGAATTTTATTTTCAAAAAAATTCTAAAAAATTACCGTTTACTTAAAAAAAATATTTCGAAAGATGAAAACTTGTCGAGCTCAATTATAAAAAATTTTAGGAGCAATGTTCTATTTTTTGTGCTCATGTTTCTAAGCTTTTGAAATGTTCAATGATAGATTTTTTTTGATTAATAATGAATGTGTAAGCTAAATTTGCTCTCATTATATTGCAGCGTGACTTGTGAGAATTGTTTTTAAGTTTATTCTAAATAAGTGAACCCCTGTATGAAATTCCTAGATCCGCCGTTGGCTCTGTATACGTACTTTTCCCACTATACTCAACAATTCTCTCACTTTTGCATGAACTGTTGAAGTAAGCAACCTAACAATGCCCAACCATCTCCGCAAGTGGATTCGGGCGCGCACACCCTAATGATCCTCCCACAAAAAGATGTAATTGGCGTCAAACTGCTTGTGCCTCTCTCCATCACTAGTACTCTTCTGATGTTGCCATTTCCATCTCCATCTTCAAAATCAAGAGGGGCTAGTGCCAACTAGATAGTCTCGTGGTGGGCCCTATCTGTGGTTGCCATCTTCCTACCACCTTGATGAATGCCACTCGGGTCAAAGTGTGTGAGCTAGTGATGCTTTCGGGCTACTAGACTTTTGCCATCTAGGGTGCAACATTCCATCACTTCGCGTACCAGCACGATGCTTCTATTGCTCCACCCAAAACCCCATTTTCTAGGTTTAGACGACTCCCATTTTCTCCTTGCTGCTAATACGGGCATCACAACTATGCTTTTGAGGATGGTTTAAATGTATCTTCAGCACCAGATCTAGCACAAGTTCTTTTAACAGATTGGGATGTCTTCCATCTGCGGCAAAGATTTCCAACGGATTGCGCACGTAGACTCAACTTAGTAAATAAATTTTATCTTTAGATGATGCCTGAATCCCATTTTCAAATGCTGAGGCTTTAACTCATCTGTTCACGTTTAGGGGAATAATTTCTGAGTTCTAAATCAGTAGGATTAAAATTATTCAGCTAGTGGTGACATCCCAAAACACTAACCTGGAATTGGCCAGTTTTGTCAAAGACAATGACTTTTTTCTTTATTCTGGGAAGTCTACTACAAATAATTGATCTGGAAACTTCCATGATTGAGCCATGTGATTGGATATGTTCTTAGGCTCTTTTTTCCTGGAAGAATTGGGCACTTGCCAAACATTGACTGAGATCTGTGCTTAGCCAATGGGGAAAAAAGAACTACTAAGATCTGCGACTGAGAATTTCTAGCTTATCTGATTGGGTGGGATGGCATAGTCAACAATGGATAATTTGATAACTGGTGAGTGCCCCTGTGTGAACCTTTTCTGATTAGTTTAGTAAAGTCGGGCTTTGGCCCCCCGTAGTGGTCCTTGCTTTTAAGAAAGCGCAGTGGGGCCAATTTCTCGTATCTGAGCAGTGTGCCCCCCTTTCGTCAAGTGCCCCACCCGGTTCACTGGGCTGTTGGCCTACCAAGCATACGGGACATTGCTGCACAATGGACGTGTTTTGAGTTCAGTGACATTCGTTTGTATTAGTACCAAGAGGTGTATCTGATGTCTTAGAGATAGTGTTCTGTACTCGTTTTTTTGGAGGTGGTTTTATAGCATTACATTTTAGTGACTAAAATTATGTCTCTTTGGGACTATTGATGAGCAGGGGAGCATAGTTGTGTGCTTCTTTTTATCCAACAATATATTGAAACGTTTTTCCAGTGTGCAGTTTCCTGTTCTAGTCAATAGAGGATGGGTCCCACGCAGTTGGAGAGACAAGTCAGTAGAAGTTTCACAGGATGATGAACGGACCTCCAGTACAGCATCCTCCTCTGTTCAAGACAATGAGAAACGTTCCTGGTGGAGGCTTTGGTCTAAGAATCCAAAAATTGTAGAGGTCTTTTCTGTCATTGTAGATCTCTTTGTTTTTGTTATTTGTATATTCTACTTGACTTGATACCTTGAAATCTACAGGAGCAAATTGCTACTGTTACACCTCTAGAAGTTGTTGGCGTGGTTCGTGGAAGTGAGAAGCCCAGTATATTTGTTCCTGCAAATGATCCCAGCTCCTCCCAGTGGTTCTATGTTGATGTCCCTGCAATTGCACATGCATGTGGACTTCCGGAGAATACCATCTACATTGAAGAGATCAATGATAATGTCAATCCCAGTAGACCTTACCCTATTCCTAAGGATGCCAACACGTTGATCCGAAGTTCAGTAATGCCACAGGATCATCTAAACTACACATTGACATGGTATGCATTTTGCTTCATTTACCATAAATTTTGTTTTCCACATCGAAGTGCTTTAAGGTACACTTTTGTGGTATTAATCATTTTTCTTGGTATGGCATATGGCTTATGTCTGGACATAATAGAAGAGGGTTGTGGATCTATGTATGGAGAGAGGGGCCGTGCAGTTAGAGTCTGAGCACATTTTGTGTAGCCAGCTCTTGGCTTTTAAACAAATGAAAACACACCTCCTGTTTTGACAATTTCAAGAAAATTTGCAAACATTTATTGTAGACAAAAAAAAAGAAGCAATTTACAAGGTATTTTTTCTTATGTTGGTTTCAGAAGATTTGAAAACATAAGTAGAAACTTAAACAAAACCTTTACCAAATATAGACCTTGACTATTCGTTTCAATTTCCATTGCTCTCCATTGTTGTGAAGCACATGAGAAATTCAAACAGTATGACAAGACATGAAGCTTTTGGTTAGAGATACGGCAGTTTTTAATGAGCACGAGGAATTCTCTAGTTTTTCTCTGATATTGGTTTAAATCCTTTGCAGGTATACTTTATCAGCTGCAGTAACATATATGGCCTTCAAGAGACTAATGCCGAAAAAGAATAGATAGCGAATGTTCACGGTAAGATTTATGCCAGTTTCTACTGATTGATGTTCCCTTTATGCTGTGATTGGACCTTGAAATTTTGGAATGATTTGTTGAGGGGGAAAGAAACAAAGGGGATGTTTTTCTTTTTCTGGATAAGTGTAATGGATTACTTCTCCCATACTCTCCCCTTTCAAATCCAAGATCCAAACACAGGCTTAGGCCGATACTGTATATCTTGATTCATGATAAGGAGCTAATAGATCCATGTACCTTGCAGTTACCTTTTTCCGAAGGACGGACACTCAGTCAGGTATTTAGCAGCAGTTATCTCTTGGCCCGTTGCTTCATTTTCCAGGCTATATTGTGGTTTGCCGTTGGAGATGATTTCATGTTAGGATGGCAGTGGCTAAAAATTGTTTCACAAAAACTTCAGTGACTAAAAATTGTTTCACAAAAACTTTCTTTTGTCGTTATTAATTAAGTTATTTTTCAGCCTATAGGAGTAGTTTCCTACAAAGAATCTTTGGTGGTTAATTTGTTCTCCCCTGTTTCCTTTTCCACATTGATGTTACAAGCTCATACCATGCACCTTGTATTATTTTGCACAAGTTGATTTATATGAGGGAACAGTCTGATTTTTGATAAGTGGATGAATTCTTAGGTCATATTGCTGTTTTCAATTGCTTCACATGTTAAAAAAGTAAACGACTTTGATTTACGTGTAGCTCATTATTATGAAGTTTTGGTTGGTTTTAGAGAATTGTTTTTGTTAGTTTGTCCTATCTTTAGGTTAGAATATCTTTAGGTTAGAATATACCAAAATAGAAACAATAGTATTCGAGGGAAAGAAAATGCCCAAAATATAAACCTTAGGCGAGGTAGACAATGAAAGGAAACAGTACTTTTGTTTCTCAAATACAAGGAAGTATGTATAGGCAATCTTTAGAACATTAGTTTGCATATATATTATTATTATTATTATTATAACGAGAATATTTCTTTTGGTGTGAACATTGTTCATTTGTACTTTTATTTTATAAAAACGTCTCCCTAAAATTAATTTTACTTAATTTTCATTCTAATAACTACTTCGCACAAAACAAAACATTAATCCGTATAACTATTTAAAAAGTTATCAAAATTGTTTTTGTACACTCATCTGTTGTGTCATTGGTTCTTGTGTGTTTATATGTATGGTGTGGATATTCGGTTGCACATTTTCAGGCGCGTGTGTGGCTACTTGTCTACTTCTGTGATACGGTTAAAATTATGGAAGAGATATCGTAGATATAATAAGAGAGGATATAGTAGAATGAGAGATTTATTATAAGTGGGTTTGATAGTTGAAATCTCGTTGAAATGGACAAATAATTTATTAAATATTGACACAAAACGTTTAATTTTGTTTGGCCTAAAGTTCTTTTTTGTTTCTTTATTTAATATTCTTCTGCATGTGTTAGTTTTATGTCAAAATTTTGTAAATTATTCATTCGTTTTGACAGAAGAAATATAAAGTATAAACACTAGAAACTTATTATTAAAAGTTTGGAAAATTCTCTAAAGACAAAAAAAAAACCAGACATATTTTGAACTTTTTTTTTTAAATTATTCACTTTTTTTTATTTTTCTAAAATTTCTTTTCAAAATGAATTAATAATCTAAAAAAATTTAACGTGAAATTAGCAAACGCAAGAAAATTTTAATACAAATAAAAATAATAATTAAAAAAACTTGTGCAAATTCTAGAAATTTTCCCCCACCCAAAAGGCATTAGTTTGGTGGTTACTTTAGAAATTTGCTCTCTTAATTTTTTTTTTTCCGGTATACTAACAACTCTTATGAATTTAATTCATAAATTTTTTTACCTGAACTTTAATTAGGTCTTCCTCTAGTAGACGATGAGAGTCTCGTCTAGTAATTAGTCGAAGTGTGTATTTATTAGTTTGAATACTTTGAATTATGAAATTAAAAAACCATCCAAATTAATAATTTTCATTGTAGTTAATTTTGCTCACAATTTTTCTTACCATTGCGAGTTTGGTAACATTCTATTCACATCTGTCCTGCTAAAATGTACAAAAATTAAAAACAAAAAAATAAAAAAATAAAAAAAATCGTGCTTTCAATGAATATTTAAAATTGAACGTTTGATAGTAGTAGCATTTTTTTGTTTCGGAGAAAATGAAAAAGCTTCATGCGGTGAGCGTGGATCGAACACGCGACCTTCAGATCTTCAGTCTGACGCTCTCCCAACTGAGCTATCCCCGCGATGTTAATATTATCCCTCAGCTAAACACTTAATCCCTTTCTATGAAGCACATACACAAATTACTCCAATAGGATTCCGCCCACCCAAAAGGCCTTAACCCGAAATCCAGTCACAGGTGTACGTTTCCACTCCAAAGAGACCTTTTCTTTACAATAACCAAGCTCACTAGCTTTTGAATTTCAGCTTTAAATTACAATACTTAAAAATAAAAAATAACAATTTAAAGTCTTAAAAGACCCAACTCATTCAATTGGAGATGATTATCAAATTAAATTGTAAATCTAAGATGATTATATATTGGAGTCTAGTTAAATTTTTTTCTTTAATTGTATATCATCAAATGTATAATAAACAAGTTATAAAATATAATGTCATGGAATATGTGATACTATTAATCCGATCACTATTAATTCAATGTAAATAATTTTTGTTATGAAATTATATATATCGTTTGACTATTATTGCTGTCAAATAAACATTTTCTAAATAATATTCAAACATGGACATGGAGAAAATTAGAATCCGCACATGATTTATATTCCTTTCCAAGGTTAATCATCCTCTTCCCCAACTCCTCACCTAACACTTTATAAAAGTAGCAACTTTTTTTTTTTTTTTGGTAAATTAGACTAATCTCTCCTGAGGTTTCAGATAAATATATTGACCTTCTTTGTAGTTTAAAAAATTACTCAGACATTCTTTGCTTTTGAAACTGTTAAAAATTTAGAGGGTCTCAAAGGGAGTGAATAAAACGGACATTGGAGGATCTCTTGGCAACTGAAAAGTCTTTTCGTTACAAACCTAAAGTGTCCACTTAAATCTCCATAATTTTTCATCATAGTCATAAACCTCCTTCATAGCTAGCAAGCCAAAAGGTTTTCGGTTTCTAGAACTCAAGGGGTTTTCTTTGGTTCTTTAAATACCAACTTGTTTTTAGTTTTAGAAGACTAATAGAACTCATGAAATTCTGCTGTCTATGAAATTCTCGAATATTGTTCCTTTAAGTGAGAAAGAGATTGACACAAGAAAATTCGACGAACGAACAAGGTTAATCGTTACCTAGTTTGTGGAACTATTTTATCTTGGGAGACAACACTAAAGCTGTCATTGAACACCAACGGTGAGGTGGCGGTATAGTATTAAGAGAATTGTGTAAAACACAAGACTCGATTCGGTTTGTTTTCCATATTTCGATTATGTTCATTATGCGTTTTTATTTCTGTTCTTGATGCGGTATATATTTGATTTCATTCTTTAATGGAATAGACATATGTTTTATAAATTCCTATGTGTTATACGAATCTGTCGCGTAATATTTTTCCCTACAGAAACCATTATGCAGTAAACTTAATTTCAAAATTTACTATCATATCAAAAAAAATTTTTGTTGATAAAACAAACTACAATAGAATTCTTATCGCGTTCGAAGTAGCTTACATTGAATTATTTAGATTTTTCTAAAATCAAAACCTTGTAAAATTACCAAAAACTCTGTCCGATTTGTAATTTCAATGAAATCTCAAAAATTTAATTAACATAGGCTTTTCTGAATGTGATTGGTATTATGTTGCAGTTCGTTTGGTCGAAAAAAATCTTGAACTTGAAGTTTCAATAGATTGACTAACGACATTTGATTGATTTTAACAATCGGAAGATAATTGCATAATAATTTCAAAAACAATAAAAGTCAGAGTAACTTTTAAATTACGAGGGAGGTCAATGTATTTTTTTGGAAACCTCAGGATAGGTCAGCGTAGTTTACCTTTTTATTTCCAAAATGAATACGGCAACGACAACGTGGTTGGTTGTCCAGGCTTTATCATGTGGACCACGACAAGAGTTGTCCCATGACACAGATTTCACCAACTGAAAAAGTAAGACAGATGTTTATTTGGCATCTTATAATGCAAAAATACTATTTGCAAAGAAGAGTATTTCGAATCTTCCACCAATGCTTTTGAGGAGTTAAATTATTTGTGCGAATCATTTAACTCATCAAGAGCATCGGTGTCACTACTACAAACAGAGGCAACGATCACGGTGAATAACTGTGATCTTAATCTTTTAATCTCGATTTTAATTCCGTGATGTATCTGGCCGTAATGAAAAGTCCGTTTGTTTTCATCACGCTTATAAACTGTGATCTAAAGTGGCACAAATAATCTCGGTCCAATAATCACGTTATCATCACATACCGAGATAAAATGATACTATTATCATGGTTGTTTTGGAAATGTGTGATTAAAAAGACTTTTCAAAATAATTCATCACGCTTTTTATAAAACGGAGATCTTTTTAATTTTTTGTGCGTGATCTTTTACGGTTATTGTAGTAGTGTGTGTTGTTCGGGATCATATTCTTGACAAATAGCATTGTTGCTTAGAATGAAAACCTAAAGGCATACAAACAGATATTTAATCAAACCAAATAATACACATTAAATATATATTCAATAGCATTTCAGATTTACAGCAACATGTCTTGTCTACCCTCTTGCAAACTATTGAAAAAAAAAACCTTAACAACATCCAACCAATAACAAACAAGAATGAAAGATTATTGAGAAAATGAAAAAAAATTCTTTGAGCCCTTTTTGTTTCCAAAAAAGGGTTTAAAAAAACAAAAAAACCCAATAATATCCATTGTACAAAATATGATTACCTACCTTCTATAACAACATCTGACCAGGAAAGACAAATGGAAGATGAAGCTGACTCTTTAATTTGCTCAAATGTAGGGTGTGACCCGTTACCCGAATAGTGTTGATATTTGGACCACATTTCCTTCGACTTCATCTTCTCAAGCAAATACACATCCATATCCTCGCTTTCGGGTTCTTCATTAATCTCGTTCTTCCTTTCCAACATTTTCACTACTTGTCTCATGGTCGGCCTAGCCTTTGGGTCTGGATACGCGCACAACAACCCCATATGCAACACCCTTTCCACTTCTTCCTCGTCGAACCCTCCTCTATCCCTCAATCTCATGTCTAGCGCGGAAACCAATTCCCCTCTTCCCATCAATTCCCATACCCAATCAACTAAATTCGTTTTCCCTTCTTGTATCGGTCTCCTCCCACACATGACCTCTAGAACCAAAACCCCAAAACCAAACACATCCGTCTGAGTCGAAGCACGGCCGCTCTTGACCACCTCCGGTGCCATGTACCCCAAGGTTCCGACCACCCGGGTGGTGCTAGCTACTTGACCATGGTCGTGCATTCGGGCTAACCCAAAATCCCCCAATCTTCCATTCATTTCTCTGTCAAGTAACACATTGCTTGCCTTTATATCCCTGTGTAGCACTTTGGATTCCCACCCCTCGTGCAAATACAACACCCCAATAGCCACATCTTTCAGAACCCTAATTCTATCATCATAGCTCAACGTTCTGCTCTCATCGCATTCGAACACCCTCTTGTCCAAACTCCCATTTTCCATATAATCATACACCAGAATCAAGCTGTTTTTATCTTTCTTGCACCAACCCCTTAAACCCACCAAATTCCTGTGTTTTAGCCTCCCAAGGCTTGAGATTTCAGCCAAAAATTCTCTCATTCCCTCATTGTTTTCCTGCTGAATTCGCTTCACAGCAACCTGTGTCCCTCCTGCCAATACCCCTTTATAAACCTTCCCATTCCCACCAGTTCCGATCAAATTTTCATCAGAAAAGCCCTTTGTCGCCGCGTCGATTTGTTGATAAGAAATTCTATGTGGCCAGTACTCCAATTCCCAATCCTCCATTTCCGCTCTCTCCCTCTCTCTCCTCCTTTTCCTCTTAATCAAAAGCAGAGAAACTACAGAACAAGTAACAAGAACAAAGAAAGCCCCGACTGTCATACCTGCAATAAATCCTTTTGATCGGAAAACCGAACTTTTTGGCGGCTCAAAAGACGGCAAACCAGTTGTGATCAACTTCTCACTCAGCGAAAAATTCGAATTACTAAAGCTCCAACCCAAAATCCTGTGGCTTTCGACTAATTGCCCGGTGGCTGCGGTAAATCCCACATACATTTCATCCTCAAAAACTTGAGAAAGATTGAGTGGAACATCCAATAAAGGCCTGACAGGCTTAGTTTCCCCTGCAATTGCCATGGTAACATTAATCCTAAAATCAGCATAATCAATCCAAACTTGATAATTTTTTCCATTATTAAGCTTCAACTCTTTGAATGACTTCTCATCATCACCACTGTCCTTATAATACCCTGCATCATGTGAATTTTCAGATGTGAGGGAATTCAAATCAATTCCCACGTGATTCGCATTCATGTCGTTGAATTCCTCGTTCTCAAAAACATCAAATTCTACGCCAAACACATGATTACTCGAATTCCCATCATTTGTTCTGTTGAGGAAACCCAAGTGTTGAGCTGAATTAGCCGCTTGAATTCCTTCATACGGCACAAACAAGAAAACTATGCCATGCCCAGGTAGGTGATCCTTATAAGGAGCCATGGAGAAGATGAAGGAGGTCGAAAACGGAAGGACCAAGGAGGAATTCGGGTCCTTGGTGGGGATTTTCGATGGGTATAGAGCTCTGCCAGTTGAGAAATTTGTAATAGTGGTGAGAGTTAGGATTCTGGACTCCAGTTGGGCAATCCCATAGAGTGAGACATTAGAAGGGTCAAAGCCGTTGAAGAGGAATTCGGTTGAGGAGATGGGTTGAAAAGAGAAGATGATGGCGAGGAGAGAGAGGAGGAGAGGGAGTTGGGGGTTTTTCTTCATCGGAGCAGAGGTGAAGCAGAGGTGGTTTCTGTCATGGAGGAGAGAGAGAGGGTAGAGAGAGGAAATGAGATTATTATTATGAGGATGGAAACGTTATCTTTTAGATCTAGAAGAGGTTGAATATTTCCTTCAGTCAACTTTGAGGGTTATTTGCCTTATATTATGATTGTGGTCCTTGGAGTTAGATGAAACTACAGTTTCTTCAGTTTAGTTTTATAGTTACAACCGCCCTTGTTTCAGTATTATTAGATTCTTCTTTTTCTGGAAAAAATAGTAAAAAAAGTGCTTTGTAAATTGCACTGGGATGTAGGAGGAGAGATTTAATTATAACTAGCGGCCGAATCACACGTAATGTCTACTAACTAAAATCACAACGGACATGACATGCCACGCCAAGCTTGAGGCAGAATCCTAAATACATTTTTTTTAATCGGTCCAAACATCCAATAGTTTACATCTTTCTTTCTTTATATATAACAAACAAATATATGTGCAAAAAAAAAAATTATTTTCATCTTTGACAACAGACACTATTGCTCAACTTCAAAACCTTAAGAATTTTTGTAACACCTTGATTTTTGGCAACATTTTTCTTCATATATAACAAACAAATACATAGGCAAAAAAAAAAAAAACATTATTTTGATATTTGACAACAAACACTATTGGTCAACTTCAGAACCTCTTGTTAACGTCTTGATTTTTGGTAACATTATTTTAACTTGTTTAAATTTTATCTTTATTTATCAAAACGACGATTTAAGAGACTACCACCTTTATTATAAAGCTTTAATAGTCAAACCAAGTAACATAACTTAAGAATGTGAAATGTCTAAAATACCCCTTTTGAGTTTACAACTAATTGTAAAGTAAATAATAAACAGAGCAAATCTAAGGGTACGACGGCCATGCTATCATCCCTTACTTATCAGTCTTTGACATCTCCTACTCAACTGGGTCCTTTATTTGTATGTCTACATTTGATATGAAATGTTAGGGACAGAGAAATTGCATCCATGAGTAATAAAATTCAGTACAAAATGTTACATGAAAACTGAACACAAAGGGAATAACATGAACAAGAGAATATATGAAATTAGCTAAACAGAAAATAACATGCGCAACATGATACATAAATTTAAGTGAACAACAATTAACTCAAAAATAATCATAACATGTATTGTAATTAAATAACGCCATAAAGAAACATGACGATAAATTATGCTTTTTCTTCTTTTTGTCAGGACAATACCCACAGGGACTCTTACTCACAAATCGCGGCGTGACAACTAATGAGACTCTAACCCACATAAATCATCTTTGGATTGGGTATAGATCAATGTCTAAGACCATCCAGCACATCGATTACAAATCAACGTATCTAGACTGTTCAACACACCAAGTACAGACCAATGTACCTAGATCGTCCAGCACCTCGAGTGGAGATTATGTGTCAAGCCCGTCCAGAACCCCCAAACCGATGTCCCTAATGCCTAAACTAGGCTTCCAAACATCCCATAATCACAATATAACCTTTGCAAAAATTCTGACAACACGACGATTGTACCATGTCTAAATAGCAGAAAATGACCAACACAACAACTGCAATTAGACTATTCCAACTTTTAATGTTCCTTCTAGATTTTTAACAATATTACGTAAACAAAAATCCAATATCAACTATCATACAACATCGATCCATAAAAGTTATGATAGCAAGTGTACAATAACACATGGTCATACAAGGCTATACTGCTCACACGAGATCCCATGGAGACCGTGGACGTAAACAAATTTGTGATGGATGCCTGTGCTTAGTTTACATGCATTATAGAGTGAAACATAGCCTGTAGGCTCAAACATCAATTTGAAAATTCAGGAAACATTCTGTATTTAGGTAGATTACTGAGCGACTTTAGCTCGCTCGAGCAAGCTACCAAATTATGCATTCTGACTGAAAACTAATCTCTGGACACGTGTCAGCCTTTGGGAAAATTATGAGGATTGCTTAAGTGACCTATCGTTTTTTTTTTTTTCAGAATATGAAAATTAGGATTTCTGTAAAAATTGAACGCAAATAGAACTAATTTAAAATTACATAATCTATATCATGTGATTAATAGCAAAATAGGAACCCTAAGAGTTGGTAGGCAATGACGTCTACCCTAATTTGATGGAATATGAGTAAACACGAATGATCTGAAGAGTGATTTTGACAGAGCCTCTCCAAGAATCCTAACTTTCTCTCTCTAAAACCTCAAGAAATCACGAACAACCTTTTTTCTTGATCAATGATCATGAACAACCTTGCACACTCAATTATTTATACTCTTCTAATTCTGGAATTTTTGTGTGAAAAACATCCGAATTGTAACCCATTTTATAACGATTTGGAGAGAAATCCCACATTGTGTTTCATTTTTAAGGCTATAATTACCCCTATTGAAATCCTTATTCAATTTCATCAGTTTTTGTCATGAGCATCCATTAATTCATTGAATCCCTGATTAAATTTGTAACAATGGTCATCAGAATATGATTTAATTTGAAGGAATTAATCCAAGAAAAAAACCCTCAAACAACTATGAAATCGCGAGTTAATGGCCACAAACACCCAAAAAATCGCAAAAGATTCCTTTCGCGATGTTCTATATCAGTCTCAAGTCGCTCGAATGGTCTTCAAAAATAAAAAAATTCCCGAATTTTGATAATTATGAATTAAAGAATAGCAACTAATATTAAGGTCTACTTAAAAATTCTGGATCACTACAATTCTAATATTTATATAGGAGTTCATTAGATTATAAATTTAAGTATGTAAATTACTCTAAACACCTGATTATAAATAAATATATCACTTTATTTTCCACCCAATTTCTGAACATTAATGTAGTCAAATAAAAAGGCCACTATGGTTATTATACAAGAAACCAGCCCCAAATTCAAAGACGAAATGTCAAATAGAGAAGGAAGGTTCCTATTCTGCATTGATACAAAAGAGGACTTGACAGAGCTGCAGTGTATTTTCCTGTAGTACGCGCGTAATGTGGGTAAAACGACATAGTTTTGTCTGTTTTGTCATCAAACTACATCGTTTTAATCCGTGTATATTTTGATAACAATTCACGTGATAAGATAAAACGATATAATTAAAACGAAACAAAATTATGTCATTTTATTTATACTACATGCACACTATAAAAAAATATACTACAACGTTTCTGAATCCAACAAAAGATATATAGGTATGAAACAAGTGAAGGTAACGAGAAAATTAGTAATACTTTAGTTTAGACATATGGCAAAGCTGGCGGCTGCCGACTTTTCTCGGCATTATGTGTGCGTGGGTACGGAGAATTGATGAATGTTTTTGACTTCTTTTGCCGCAATGTGTGGTGGTGGCTAATTAACTTGTATTATCATATGAACTTCAGAACGGCTTCAGATTGTAGTGTAATTTCTTGCAATTTTCTGTAGTGCACTTGTATTAAAATATAATTTTATTTATTATGTTTTTAAAGTTATATTATTTTGATTTTTATATTTTAATAATAATTTGTGTGATAAGTCAAAATAACACAATTTCGAGGGTAAAAATAAAAAAATTAAGTCATTTTAACTGTACTACATGTGAACTATGTGAAACTGTATTACAAATCCCCCAAATTTCAATCATCTTATATTCCTTGGTCTATATTCTGTTTTGAGATGTACGAAATTGAATTTTTCTTCTTGAAAAGTCAAAGTAAAAGGTATTTTTTATTTTCATATTCATACATTAATTTTAATAATAAACAACTAAGAGTAATTTTAAAAGTATATAAAAGAATTGAAAATTATTGAAAATTAATCAAACTTTCAAAAAATATGCATTAGTTTCATGTTACTTTAAAAAGTTGAGTTCCTCTCATAAGTTTAGGATGCAATATGAGACGAAAAAGTAAGAATTAATTAACCGTAAGTGAATGTATAATTAAGGATGGCAATTTGGATCGAATTGATGGTTATTCAAACCGAACCGCTTAATTTTTTCTGAATTGTAATTGTTTTTTCCTCTGCTGGTATGGTATGGAAGGAACAGATGAATACCCGTTTGGGTTTGGTTAAGTTATAGTTTAGACCAATAATCGAACCGTTCTCCGAACCCAACCGAAATTAAAACGACGTATACTTATCTGTATATATAATTATAATTGTAACCCTTAATCCTAAACCTAAATATAAGCGGCGCAATGGGGTTTGAGAAATTGAAACTTCGAAGTTGAAAAACCTGATTTTCCACTCTCTAGTTGCGATCTCTGATCATTCATCTAATAAGATGTACTATTTTTTTGCACATATTTTGCTTTTTTTTTTTTCCGTTTTTGGTTATGGTTCAGTTCAATTCAGGTGTTTTTCGAACCAAATGGTTTGATTATGGAGTTTTTTCTCTCCCCAGTTTGGTTATTGAGACGGTTTCGAATAAGATATAATATTCACGGATAAAGTACGATTATCCTCATAACTGCTCCAGTCTACCCCATTGTCATCCCTATATAGAATACGAAGCAACTTCCACCGCTGCACCTAATGAATCGCACGTGAATGTATAATACGACCCACCACGCGTTGAACAATCAGAGGGAAAAAGTAAGCGGTTGCTTCTGTACGGACACAATTGGATGTTGTATTATAGTATGTATATGTATGTTTTGACTAGAGATGTATCCCAATGAAGATAATATAACACAGTGGCTTGAAAAGGTCTGGTTATCTGAAAAAAGAAAAAAGGGTTGATGCGTTTATTCCACTGAGTTTCATTTAAAGTTAAGACTTTATTATATAAATTGACATAAAAATTGATAGTACTTGAGAAGTTTCGAACCTAAAACCTAAGAAGAAGTGTACGTCTAAATTTCAAACCTTAACCACTAGGCCAATCATTTGGGTTTGAATTGTTTTGTTGGATACATTCATGAAATCTTTTTAAACTTACGCAAATGGTCGAAATTGTTCCTTATTATTAGAGGTCATAAAAAAAGTTTGAACCATGTCGATAATTATACTGATCGAATACCTATTAATATAACTGCGGAACACGTTTATCCTGAAATAAAAGAATCGGTACATCAAATAGTATTCATTCATACCAAGATAAATATATTGCAATCATATATTGATTGTGCTTTGTTGATTCATAGAATTTAAAAAAAAGATTAATGATCTCAACAAATTCCAAGAAATAAACAATTCTTATCATTTGAAACTGGAAAGGAGGTGGACCTATTACTAATTAAATGACAGTGTTTGCTTTGCCAAGAAATTGATATAATTTGCATTATTGATGGAATCATCATCCACCAATTTAGAAGAATCAGCATTTATTCCCTTTGAAAACTATGCTAACAAACCAAACAGTACCTAATGTTTTCCTCTGTAGCAAATTGACTATTGATCCATAGATGAGCATTATTCATTTTCAAGGGGTTTACATCAGAGGTTGAGATTACTATTATGTTACTTCAAAAAATGATGATATTGTTCTTCACCTTTATACTTCAATAATTACAACTTCAAAAAAAAAAATATATATATTGTAAAATAAAGCACAGAATTCGTTAGGTAAAAATGATCATGATATTGTTCTTATGCGTTCTAATTTTGAGAGTTCGACGCAATTTCAGTTCGACTGTCGAGTAGATTGTTGTGCGATTTCTATTCGTCGAAAATCGTTGTATCGTGAAAAATAATTGTCCAAGAAATTCGTTGGAACAAGTGTGGGGGGAGGATTCGCTTTAAGAACATAGTATTCAAAATACTAGCTTCGGTTGTCAATTTTCAAAACCCTAAAATTGGTATCGTAAGTTTTTTGTTGTCCTTATTTTAATTGTTTTCCTGTTTTTTTTTTTTGTTTGCAATTTTCAGTCTATAACTACTTACATTCTGAAAATTTATTGCCGGTTTGGAATTATTAGGTGTCCTTGGGTCACTGCATGGTAGCCAAGTCTTATATGTACCACATATTTATATAAAATTCAAAATTGGTCCCTTCGTCCGATGTTCATATAACCTAGTGGCTTGAAAAACAGTTTGATGCTGTTATTTGACTGTGACTCATCTATGACCGAGTGATGCGGAGCATAAATGATGGTGGCCGAAAGGAGCCTAAGACCCGGACGGACTTAATCGGAAGAATTCGAGGGCGAATTCTTTTCAAGCAGGGGAGGATGATGCAGACCGGGTTGCGTCAACGTGGTTGGACCGGTTGCGTCCACGTAGGCCTAAAACCGAAAAGGCCAATTTTGCCGTTTATAGTAATATTTAGATCGCTAATAACTTTTGTTAGGAAACTCTGTTTTATTCGCCGTTTGTTTTGGCAACCTTATATTTCTTTCTAATTTCTGATTTACTAGTCAAATCAGAACTTTTCTTTTTTTGGTAATTTTCGTATTTATTCCGATTTAGGGTTGATTAGCGACCTTAAAAGATTTCCTAAGTTAATTAGGGTTTCTTTCACCTTATTTATATGCTTGTAAACCCTTCGGAAGAGGTTGGTTATTATTGAATTAAAGAAAACGAGTTTTACTCATACTTTGATCGTTTAAGGAGGGAGTACCTCTGGGTCGATCTTTTTGTTCGTGTTTCTCTTGCGCGATTGTTTCCGTTTCCATAGGCTGCGCTGCATCAGTTGGTATCAGAGCTCAAGTTCCAATTCTGACTATGGCCGCGAGACGCGCTGGAGGTCGAGGTGGACGAGGAGGTCGTACAGCCGGTGTTGACGAGATCTATGAACGAGATGATGTTGCTCGAGATGCTCGGATGGAGGACGGGTTTCAACGGATAGGGTCGGCGCTCGAGGCACTCACGCAACGCCTTGAAGCCCTAGAAGTTGGAGACCGGACTCGCCGTCGTCCTGTTAGACCTATTCTTCAGGAGGAGGAGGGTTTTTCGGATGATGAAGGTTCCAACCCTTTTGCTGGTCAGTACCAACAACGGGGGAGGGATAGGGGGACCATGGCTAGAACCCATGATTTTCATGCGTTGGAAGGAATTTTTTTCGATGAAGATTCGACAATTTCACAACCATTGGTTGATTGGAATTTGCCTCCAATTTACGATGAGTACACAGAGGAAGGGTTCTTAATCCAAAGAGATCAATATTCTAGTTCAACACCAAATGTGATGAGTTTAATTGAGTATTCTGAACTTCCCAGCTGCGATGAATATCTTCAACACATTGTGGTGAGGAGAAAAAGCAGATATCTGCTCCAAAAATCCAACAAGGTCTTCTATCGGAACCAACTTTGATCTTGGGGAAAAGGAAAGATGATGGTCAATGTGACTGGATTACATGCCTAGAGCATAATTTGAAGGAAATAGTTCATTTAGTTTTTGGTGACACTTTAATGATCGGGCGTGGAAGAATTAATTTAAAGTACAAGGTTGATGCGGACAAAATTCGGCTTTCTAAACTATTTCAAGCCATGGAAACTCGAGGTCGAGTTTTTGAAGAAAGGGAGAATGATGCAGGAGCATAAATGATGGTGGCCGAAAGGGGCCTAAGACCCGGACGGACTTAATCGGAAGAATTCGAGGGCGAATTCTTTTCAAGCAGGGGAGGATGATGCAGACCGGGTTGCGTCAACGTGGTTGGACCGGTTGCGTCCACGTAGGCCTAAAACCGAAAAGGCCAATTTTGCCGTTTATAGTAATATTTAGATCGCTAATAACTTTTGTTAGGAAACTCTGTTTTATTCGCCGTTTGTTTTGGCAACCTTATATTTCTTTCTAATTTCTAATTTACTAGTCAAATCAGAACTTTCCTTTTTTTGGTAATTTTCGTATTTATTCCGATTTAGGGTTGATTAGCGACCTTAAAAGATTTCCTAAGTTAATTAGGGTTTCTTTCACCTTATTTATATGCTTGTAAACCCTTCGGAAGAGGTTGGTTATTATTGAATTAAAGAAAACGAGTTTTACTCATACTTTGATCGTTTAAGGAGGGAGTACCTCTGGGTCGATCTTTTTGTTCGTGTTTCTCTTGCGCGATTGTTTCCGTTTCCATAGGCTGCGCTGCATCACCGAGTATTCTAATTTGAATTTCGGAATAGAAAACTCTGACGGTCGGCCTAGTGGTCAAGACATCGGGTTTTGGATTTTGTCTTTTTAAAGTTTTAGGTTTAGCCTCAAAATCTCATTTTTTAGTCTCAATTTATGTAGAATAAAAAAATATGGTATCACTCGAGATTCGGTATTGGACTAGTAATCTAGTATTGGCCACATCTACTGGTATTGACTGGACCACCCTTACTTATTCTTGACCCCACTGATCATAAATTCTATATCTACCCCTAGACACATTTGTGAACTATTTTCGATTAACCTACATAATTGATAGGTATGGTCCATTATTTTTAGTGGTCATAATGACCATCAACCACCTCATTATTTATAATGATCGAATACGCTTAATACGATTATCGAACACATTTGTTTTGAAATAAAATTTTGGTTTATTGAATAACATTCATTCATATTAAGATAAATATATTACGATCATATATTGATTGAGCTCTAATTAATATAACTTTTGAACTAATTAATGATGTCAACGAATTCCAAGAAATAAACAATTCTTATCATTTGAATAGGCCTAAACAAGACCCATAGAGGAGCTGGGCCTATAATTATTAAACCAAGTGTTTGCTTTGCCAAGAAGTTAATATAATTTGCATTATGGATAAAATCATTCACCAATATAGATGAATCGCCACTTTATTCCCTTCGAAAACTATGCTAACAAACCAAACACTGCCTAATGTTTTCCTCTGTAGCTAATTGACTGATCCATGGATGAACATGCTATGCATTTTCAAGGGGTAGTTACATCAGAAGTTGGGCTGGTTAATCATCATGATGTTGAGATTACTATTATGTTACTTCAAAAAATGATGATATTGTTCTTCACCTTTATACTTCAATAATTACAAATTTAAGAACAAGATACTATGTAATCAACCACATAATTTGTTAGGTAAAACTGTGGAACTTGCGATCAAGTCATTTGAATAAAAAGATAAATGGCATTATGGGGAAAAAAATGGAATTCCGTTATGATGAATAAAGAAAACTTGCAAAGTTATGAAGGTCAAGATTAGGGTGGGAATTTGGACACAACAAATGATTACAATTTGCACCCAACACAAAGTTAAAGGATTTGGGTTGTCTATTTTTTTTATGCGAATACGAACAAGAACACGGTACGAAAATCAAATAGAAATGAGTACGGCTTGTACTCATGTAATGTCATTGGATATGCACAACTATTTAATTTACCTTATCGACCCGTTAACCTAAATCAAACAGATATTTTGTGGAGAATAGATATTTTTCACAAATTGCACCAAATTAATGATTCCGAAAAATGGTGACAGCCTTTGATTGGATTTGCCAAGCTATTCTTACACACAAGTCTAATGACTGGGGGTGGTTGGCCGATCGTGGATCCAAACCGACGATCTTGTTAGAATTAGTAGGAATGTAATATGCTCTCAATAATTTCTTTAGGATCGGAGTAGGGAAGCCGCTCCCTCTCGCTTTGAAAGAGCTCCTCTCGAGCAATCAACCTCATCCATTTGGAGTGGCTCATGGATTGCATTCTAGAAGCTACCGCTTCAACCGCATGCAGAGGAGTATAAAAAAAAAAGACGTTCCCCTAATTAATACCTGAGTGAGGGCGGATTAGGTGTGATCCTTGGGCTGCGATTCTAGTGGTCACAAGCTTTGTGCTGATTCCTCTCGTGCCATCTGTGGGATATTGGATCTGGACGCCTTTAGAGAGATTGAGAAGATATTGTGGGAGAGTGATCACCGGATCGTTGCTTTGTCTGAGCCAAGTGGCCTTTTTAGCCGAGTGGGTGGAGGATTCCTTGGTAGATCTCAGTTAGCCACCCTGGTCAGTCTAGGCTACCTGTTCTGGTTGGCCTCGAGCTCGTTTATGGCATCTTAATAGTATTATTATAATTATGAAGATGAAAATTTTTAAAGACTTATACATACTCGACTATCAATGGCTTACAGGTAGTTTAAGCCTCACATCTCTCATGGACTAAACGGCAACCTAACGAGATTTGGGTGTTGTTCCATATGCTCATGTTTTTAAAAAAAAGATGTTCATAGTTAACATAGTAACAAAAGAACAATAATCATTATGCTATCCCCCACACATAAAAATTAACTACAGATTTAGCAAGTTATTACTAGCTCTAATAACGAAATATGTGTTATATATATGTGCTCTTGATCAGGAAATAGGAGGTTCTCATTTAGCAAAATGAGAAATCCCTTATTAGAAGCTTACTCTTTTTCTCTTTCTCTCTCTATAATTATAAAAGCAGATATTTCTATGCACACACATATAAATAGAATAAATATGTACAAAAAAGAGAAATGAAAAGGTTAAAAAGAAAAGTTTAGTCTTTTATCAATCAAAACTAACAGTATTTATAGGAAATAATGGGAGAGAGAAATTAACTAAATAGTTTATAAAGTAGGGTTGGACAGTGTATTTTCCATGACCTGAAAAAAGGTATCTTTATTTTATGAGAAACCTTGGCGGAGGTTGGCGCAATTTACCCACTATCCAAAATTGGAGGATAAGGACTAGACGGGGCTCGGTCCATGTCTTCACTCACTTTCATAACATGACCCAATTTGGCCTAATTTATTTTTTATTTTTATTAAATTTTTTATTTATTATTTTGATATTAATATTTTATGAATTATTAGTCCGTCTTAAAAATTTTAAAAATAAAAATTTATATCTAAAAGTTAAAAAAATCATTAAAAACGACGAATAACAAAAAAATTCTATTTTTAGATTGTTGTTGTCTTTTGTAATTTTTTTAAAAATTTGATCCATTAGATAAACTAATAAATTATAAAAAAATTAACAAAAAATAAAAAATTATAAAAATATTTCACATAAAAACAAAAAAATAATCTAATAAATACAATAATGGCCCACTGTCATCGTTATGAGAGCTCAGCCAAATACACCTGTCGTGAATCTTCTCTTCATTGTTAACTCCATCCGGTCCTACATATATGTAAACTATACCTGTATCACCTTCTATGTGTACATATATGTAAACTATACCTGATTGCATTATCCACCACTTTCTCCGCAACTTGATTAGGGTTTGCGTTTGCCATATATGTCGATTTGTAATAGGGTCCTAATTCGATCTTTGATTCGGAATGTTCTATCTCTAACATTTTGAAGCTGTTTTGATCAATGGGTTTATCACTCTTCTTCGTGATCTGCCTCCTCCATTCGCTGATCGCCCTCTCGACAGGGGCTCTGATGATGTTCTACATGAAGGAGGTATACACATTTACGCACGGGATCGAGGCCGCAACGAAGCTCCTCGGATCCACCCCTCACGACCAGCTCTTGATTCGGACCTCCGATTCGTTTTCCGGGTTGCTCCTCTTCGCGATCGGATTCCTCCTATTCATGGTCGCATTCGTTAGGGACAGAGAGTTCCAGAGCTTCTTTGCCAAAGGGTGTGTGGTCCTCCACATTTCGATGGCAATCTGGAGGTTTAATTTCGAGAGGAGGGTCGAAGATTTAGCTTGGGATTGGCTGAGGCAAATCGTCGGTGACACGTTACTTGCTCTTTCCTGGGTTTTCTTTCTTGTTTACTCTTGGAAAGTAAAATATGACTAATTCCAGCTCAGGATGTGTCTCAGTGTATCCATATCTGCTATGTTAGATGGACTCGGCTGTGACATTTGTCTTTTGTTGTCGTACAAATTTAATTCTGTGTAGCAGACACTGACACACTGCGGGAAAAGCTACTTTTTGTGTATTTATTTTGTAAATTTGGCTTACGAAGGTGCCATAGAACATTCAATGCATGATATAAGAGTTTGATGCATGGTTCTGTTGTAAAACTTGAACACAAGATATGTTTTCTAGACTGAGTGTCCGATAAAAAATGTCGGACATGTATACCACTGAGTTACCACATTCTTAATCGAAGGATGAGTGTTTGATACTGGTACTTCCTATGTTTCACAGAGTCCATATAGCATAGCATATGTGAAGTGAAATTAGAGAGGGTAGCTGTAGAATTTGAGTGATGCTGTGGTAGGCTTTTAATATAGGAGTAAGGTCTACATGTTGTGAATTGGTTTCATGTAGAAGACCTTTTGTAAAGTTTCGTACAAATGGATAATGTGGCAATTGGCGAACTACTGTTTGTTTATGATTACTTGGTTTTGCTGACTACATTGGTGTTTGTTACTTCAAGTTGGTTTGCGAAAGTGGGTTTAACAATACGAATATAAATAATTACTAAACAACACAATATGAATATAATGGATTTCGATCAAGGCCTGAGTTCATGTTGCTCTTCACAGGGTGTTTCATAGAAATTTTGTCTATGGAAAGCTTGACGAGTAAGTTATTGAGTTTGTACTGTTGGTTAGAGTCAAAAGAAATCTAGTATCAATCTATTATTATGATTACAAGTGTGCTGTGACATTCTGTTGCAAAGGGTTTTGATGAAAATCTAGTGTGCAACCTTCCAACCATTTTAGACTCTCTGTTGGCAGAATAGACCTAGATGCTTAAGATTTAAGAGATATGGACATGGGGAAAGACACTGACACCAGAAAAGGCAATTCCAAACAAAGGGGTACACGGACACTGCAGGAGACATGACCAAAATTATGTATAGTGTGCTGTGACATTCTGTTGCAAAGGGTTTTGATGAAAATCTGGTGTGCAACCTTCCAACCATTTTAGACTCTCTGTTGGCAGAATAGACCTAGATGCTTAAGATTTAAGAGATATGGACATGGGGAAAGACACTGACACCAGAAAAGGCAATTCCAAACAAAGGGGTACACGGACACTGCAGGAGACATGACCAAAATTATGTATATGTTGTGATAGATATTTGGTTGTTACTCATGTGAACATTCCATCTAGAAATAACCAAAACTACTAGTACCCTTACAATTCTTTATTGTTTCTTTTCATTTGAGTTGTTTGTATGACTGCTTTTGCATGGGGCATGACTTGTTGAGTTCCAGACGAGCCAACTATTGTGTACATATTGATCATGATCTTAAGTTTGTGTACCTGTAATTTGACACGCTTCTTAGAGGTTATACTATCTATTGTGATAGTTGTGTAGTTAGATGATAACATTCTTCTTCATCGTCTAAATTTTGTTTTTGTTATGGTATGTTTCCTTGGTTTGGGATTTGAAATGCTTAAGTTCTCATTGATTGGCATTATTGCTTGTAGCCAATTGTCTAAGGTTTCGGACTTTCTTGTGGTAGAATTGCTGAAGAGTGAAGAGGGTGGTACCAAATCCCCATTAGGATTATTTGGAGAGAGTGGGGATGAGAAGTCCCTTGATAAGTTCATTCCCAACTGTGAATTGACTTCTTAGAATGTGCTAATCACATTTCTCAAAAAAGTTCACCGGTAGGAGGGATTTTATTCATAGGTTTTTGGTTTCTTGTTTGACACCAAATGGGTGGTGAAAAGGCCGGATTCTTTCGGGCTTGCTTTCAGTGTAAAGAAGCTATTATTACATTGGATAGCTAAAGGGTGTGAAAAGGTCCTTTATGGCAGTCCTGAAAGCCGCAGATGAAAATTAATTTCCATATTGGATTTGTGTTCTCTTCTTGTACTCATCTTCATCGTTGCTTGTTAGTTGATGTTCTTGGTTCTTGATTTCTGTAGTTATGCTTTTCTTGGGATTGTTTTCACTTTGCATTTGCTTGTCAAGGTTTTATAGGTGCCTGTTGAGGAGTTCCTGCTCTAAATGTTGCTTTTATCTAGAATTTATGTGGAGGATGTCTTCCCAGGTTCTCTCTCTCTCTCTCTCTCTCTCTGATTGTATGAACTGTCCCTTTGTTTAAAAGCTTTGGTGTTATTTATGAGAGATTATTTGTTGGTGCAAATACATCTCTTGCACGAAGTACTGTATCTGTCACATAGTCAAGGCATTGAAAGGTCAACTATGATTGTGTGGAGGTTCCTACAAACAATAAACTCAAGAGAAAGTCTGTGTACACAGATTTGTGTACACAGATCCGGACACATCTTATATACACAAATCCGTGCTGTGTCCGGATCTGTGTACACAAGATGTGTCCGTAGCATTGTTCTAAACTCAATAGGCCACTAATTTTCAACTCGTCTAAAGAAAAATAATGCAAGAAACTTCAGTTGGCAATGCTGATATTTGTGTTTTCAAGGTGGTAGTTAATATTATCATTGAGAAAATCAAGAATAAGCAATTTCAAATAATAGCTGACTATTTTGTTTGTAGCCGTAATGGGCTTCGATTGTACTATTTAAATAGTACTTTGAATCAAAGTTCTGAATAACGGATTGGTATGAGTATCCGTTTTTTTATTAGTACGGTATGTATCGGTATTGGTCATGCACCGGGTACCATATCGGATTTACCGAAACTATCAATATATATATATATATATATATATATATATATATATATATATATAAATTATAGAGAGAAAGCTCAAAAAAATTAATTTTCTTCACAACTCTTAAAAAAAAAAAAAATCCAATATCGGCCGATATGACCGGTATTAGCTAGTACGGCCAGTATTAAGAACGGTACGGTACGATAAGTATTTGGTACCGTTTTTATGTTAAAATGGTACGTACCGGCCGATATGGTACAATATTTACAACATTGCTTTGAATAGGTTTTTTTAACGGTGTTTGATCTCTTATTTTAGACTATCTCAATTTAAAGCAAAATTTGACTTATACATGCTAATATGAGTATTTCAGGTACTTTGGATGTCAAGTATTTTTTAAGTATTTTAAAATTCATGCATGGAATTTACTAAAAAATCAAAGAAGAATATTTTACAAGAATAGCAAAGTGATTCACGATGAACTTGTTGAATGGTATTCTCAGGGTTTATCATTTTTTTTTTGAATATATTTCGCTATTTTTTTAAGAGTGTTATAGTCACTTCCTTTCGACTTTTTGCATTTTCATTGTTCTTTTAGTCTATCAAATAGGGAGGGTAAACTGCTAAAAATTAAAGGGAAAATTTCAAAAAAATGGAAAGGACAAAAAAGTTTCTCAAATCAGTGGAAGTAAGAATTAAAATTTCAAAATTATGAAAAGGTTTAAAGATTATCAAAGACATGAAAAAAAACTTGTTGAGACCGTTTTACCCTTACACGATGAGAACAAATCAGTTTAGTATTGAAAGCAATTCAGTTTAGTTTTAATACAACTTTTTTTTAACATCGGAGCAAGTCATTTAAGTCTTGTATCCTTTTATTCTTACGTAGTGGGTGTAAGTCAGGTCAACATTAAAAGCAACCAAATTTAGCAAACAAGTTTTTTAGTATTAGGAGCAACTCATTTAACATTTATGGAGTATGTTAGTTTATCCAGTGGAGCAAGCGAGTTTAGCAATGGGAGCAAGTCATATTACTCATTTAAGCAAGTCACTTTACTAGTAAAGCAAGTTATTTTAGTCTCGAAAGCAACTCAATTTAGCCTAAAAAAAAAAATTATTCTAGTCTTGAGAGCAAGTCAGCTTAGTATTGAGAGCAAATCCTTTTAGTATTGGGAGCAACTCATATAATATCAGTAGAGTAAGTCATTTTATCCAGTAAAAATAAGTGAGTTTTGTCTTGATAGCAAGTCATTTTAGTCTTGAAAGCCAGTTACTTTACCCTGTAGGGTAAGTCATTTTAGTCTTGGGATCAAGTCAGTTTAGCATTAAGAGCAACTCATTTTAGTCTTAGGACTTAGGAGTAAGTCATATTAGCTAAAGGGAGATTTACGTCATTCTACAAAAAAATTCTATATCTTTGATATACCTAAACATGAATTCATGTATCAAGATATTTTAATACTTCTTTCTATTAATTTGAAATACTTTCTTGTTCTTTTTATTTTTTTGAAAATTTCCCAAAGTTAAAGTGTTAATTTCTTTTTCCATTTGAAAAAATTATTTTTATTTTTTGTTATGACATATATTGTGTTTTAAGAACTATGGGGCTACAAATATAAAATATTATTGTAGTTTTCATGCATATCCTACATAATTATATATAGGATGTCTCTAGCAAGGTTGAGGCGACTGCAATACTCCATCGTATGAGGTGCCAATAAAGTGCCTTATTGCTTGTCGGCCAAGTCCACACATGGCCCTTATCAGGCCCAAATCCATACTTAGTCAATGCCTGACATTAGGATTGCTGCACTTGCTTATTGATGGGAGCTTTTAAATTTAAGCTCATGGAGGAGCATTGGACATTCAGATGTAACTCTAATTTACTAATCCTATTATGGGTTTTTTGACCAGGGTAAGCAAAACACTAGTGCTAGTGACAAGAAGAAGGAAAAAGATGACCGAAAGAAAAAGAAAGGGAAAGGGAAAGGGATAAGCAAGAACAAAAACAAAATAAGGAGGCTAGAAACCCCATTCCGCACACAGAATAAGGAGGCTAGAAACCCCATTCCGCATACAATCTCTATCAACCATTAAAGCAGCACATCATGGTACATTTTGTTGGGAATCGGGAAACTCACACACAGAACGATTACTTATGTGCTTAGGGACCTTAACTTCCACTTATCACCAGGAGAAATAGAGCAGTACACACTCAAACTCTCCTTCTCTCTCACAATACAACCTCAGCAAATGAGACTTTGTTCTTGGTTATTGTGATTGGGAGTGCTATATAGCTTTACAAGCTTTATCCTTTCTCATTGTTCTAAGCTTTTCTTATGGACTTCCTTGAGCTTTTGCACACCTTCGGATTCGTCTGCCTGCGCATTGGAATTGGCTTGGGTCTTGCAAATATTCTTGTGCCTATTCACCGTGTGTGTGTGCAATTGCATTGCTCTTTTTCCATCTCGTCCTTTTTGTATACTCCTAGACCCGTGCTTGGCAAGAGCTATTCTTGTCACAACGCTTCCCTCTGACTGATATAGGTCACCAAACTTCTCGCGCTGTATCACTTTATGATCTCTCACAAAAACTGTCAAGACTCTTGTACGCCCTGAGAAGTTGCAGCCCTTTGAATCTAGCTTCACGAGAAAAATCAAATTGTTCTTCAGCCTCGGAACATATTTGACTTCTGTAAGCCTCATCTTCCTTTTGTTGGCCATATAGAAAATGACTGCCCCCTTGTCAACAATAGCTAAATGTTTGACAATTTGGACAGATCCCATATCATATGTCTCATAATCTGTGAAAACTTTTCATGTCTACGCACATGTACTAACAACCTGAACCAAGCACCCAGTCTGATGTCCCTCTTCTCGTTGTTGTTGTAAATGCTATCTCATTATTTGAGTCCTGAATCATTGATGCTTTTGATGCTTGGTCATGGTTCTTTGCCTTTGCTTTTGCCTTTGTTGCTTTGTGTTTGGTGCAATTACACCTATAATGCGCTTTTTGATGGCAATAATAGAAATTAATTGTCTGACCTGCTAATTGCCCTCTACTGAAACTACTGTTTGCCCGCACCTGGGTTCCACCTCTCCTTCGAAAGCAAGGGTCTTTGATTGTCATAGTTACCCGTGCTCATCTTCTTCCTCGTGCATGCTCGTTGAACATGGCATCCTTAGCCATACCCATGCTTATTTTTCTGTTTGGTGTTGAATTACTGAGAGCAAATACCAAAGTCTCCTAGTCATTTGGAAGGCAACTGTAAAGAAGTAAAGTCTACATCTCATCGTCGAACTTCACCTCGACACTAGCTAATTGGTTCACCAAATTATGCCAAAACTATCTCGTGTACTCTGCGACTGAACTCATGTGCCGAAGTTGAGAGTTACTAGCGTCTTCCCTGTAAGTAGCACCTTGTTTTGCGATGTCTTCAACTGGTACATTGTCTCTATTTTCATCCACATGGTATGAATGCACGTTCCTGGGTTATATGACAAAACACCTCATATCTGATACACTATCGGATCGACTCAATCATCTTTCAATTGAGTTTTATCCACTTCTTGTCATTCATGCCATAAAGTTTAACTCCCTTAAACCTCTAGAGGGCTGTACAAATCCTTGCAAAATAGAATATTCTCCATCTGTAGCTTCCAAACTAAATAATTGGTTGTTGATAACATAATCATGGAACTCACACTAACAGTCATCAACTTGGTTGACTTGTCTCGGAGTAAAAATGTTAGATTCTGACCTCATGCTGCATCCAAAATGCTCAAATCAGCTGGAAAATATTACGCACTTGCCAAAATCAGAGCTAAATGACTTTGAAATTGAAAAAAACTGAGTTCTAAAATATTCTTTTACACTTGGGAATATTCTCGCTGACTGTATCACTGGATCTACATTGTTGCTGATGTGGCACGCCGTAGGTCACTCTAATTTGATAGTGAACTTGTATTTTAGAGCCCAAATTGCTAGTTTCTTGGCACTCGATTTTGATCTTCTATGGGAATACAAATGTGTCGAATCTTAATGCAAACTAAGCAAACTGCAGATATCAACAACTACGTACAAAATTAATAACCCAAATACTTGAGCCTGATGGGTTAGCACATCCTTCCACCACTAGTTGGAAATCGCCTTCCTAAATAACATGACTTTCTTCTTTTTGATTCAAGAGTAGGGAAAAAGAGAAACCATGCTCTCACAACGAGCAATCAGTCTCCGATCACTCCAACTAATTTCTGACGCTTGGGGTAGTCACACCTAGCCCAACTAGTTTTGACTCCAGTACTAATAACACCTAACCCAAGTGATTTTCTCTACAAAATCACTAACAGCAAGAAAAACTCTCACAAAGAATACGAGTAAGGGTGTGTGTGGTAGGCTAGATTCACATAACAATGGGCCTTTGGCCCATGATCACTCTCGGCCCACCTACGTTGGGCTAGACCCAATAATGTTCTACTTGCACTTGGTCAAGAGGTCTGACAAGGTCACCTGGTGTGCCTTGGTTAATGCTGAGAGCACGACATGTCAGGTCTGGTTGGACCTTCAATTGATTAGCATTCGTCATTCAGGATCGATCTCTTTAATTCATGACCTCTGTCTGTGCTGTCGAGAGCACTACGCTCCGCACAGTCATGTGGAGATGTATTTTTCAATTTGTGGATGGTTGGATAGAGGGATGTGGGGGAGGAAGTTATTGGACATGCAAACGTGTTTGTCCCACCCGTACGGATGTGGGACACATGGCAAGAGGACCATGAGTCCTGGACTACGACGCGATATTCTTGGCCAAAGGCCCAGGCAGGTCGTTGGGCTCCCTCTCTATAAATACCCAAGGGCACCCTAACCTCAAGTACACGCAAATTAACTCTCATACTTTCAAGCTGGTTTGCTTATTCTCTTCACCAAAAAATTAACTTGATCTTTGGAGTGTCCATCAAAGAACAGCCTCGATCGGCACTAACTTAGTGTCTTTGTGGTTTTGCATCCTACTGAAGGGTTTACACAATTCAAGTGAGAGGATCAACTCGTGGATTCTGGACTCCATATTTTAGCGATCATAGTGGGAGGATTCACTTGACTTCTCACCTTAGTAATCATTCTTACCTTTCCAAACCCTTTCGAATCCAAATCCATGACGAAAACTCCGAAGCAGAAAACTGATCACGCTGATTCCAGTCGAGCTGGGAAGACAATCATGGGCGCTCGGACAGCCGACCCAGTAGCCTAGTTGCCACCTTCGCTTGCGGCCACCCTTGTTGGAGTAGTCTTCTTGACAAGAAATTATCTTCTTCTCCGACCCTTAATTGCCCAACCTGAGAGCGGACAGCAAATGTGTTTCACTTATTAAGTAGGGTTCTATGGTCAGTCTGTGACCTCTAGATGCCGTAGGCGTCCCTGGGGTGATCTTGTAGTTCTTAAGGGGTGGAGATGATGGGGTTGGTTCATGAATTTTCTTATGATTTTTCAAGGTAAAAAAGCTCCAGACCAATTATTTGTGATTACACTTTTGAATTGGTTTATTGCTCAATTCAATGGATTTTCATAAGCATAAAAGACCACAAAAAGAGTTTGATTTTAGGATGTTGTGTATAAGTCGTCTGCTTGGGCTCGAGTGAACATTTAGTTAAGTTATGTTAGAGAAAAAAGAGAATTCTTTACCTTTTTTTTTCTCCTACTGAAAAAATATTCATTCTTTAGTTCAGTTTTACCAAAAAACATCAATTGATCGGCTACATAAATCAATTTTTTCAAATGAGCTCAATGATATCGTATTTCCTGATATTAAAAGAACTTAGATCTTTAAAAAATATTATTTTTAAAATCAATTTTAATTATTCCCTAGTACATATTATTTGTCTTAATTATAACATCAATCAATTTATTTTTTATATGCCAAATCCCTATTATTTTCAGATGTGCTATTCTCTTTCTCCCATGACAATTTAAAAAATAAATCGAACCCATTAGCAGACCGCATTTAAAATGGAGAGAGAGACAGAGAGATGTCAAAAGGGTAATAAATGACATCAAAATCAACTCAAACAAAAAGTCAAAAGTATTGACAAATTTTACGCGATAATTGAAAAATACGATTTGATGCTAAATTTGATATCAAGTGTCAAATGTCTTTTTGCCTCAAATACCTCAATTTTGACATATTTGTCGGAGATTTAAAAAATTCATATTTGACATCTGTTTTATAATTGTGTGTGTTTCAAAGTTATTCCTATTTAGAGTCCTTCCAACTTCCAAGACGCCATTAAGTGTTCTTCCAACTTTTATCCATTCTAATAGTAGTTAAAGTCTGAACCATGAAATGAATCTCTACCTTACATTAAATCAATCCTAACCGTTGTTATAAAAATATATTTTACAAGACCCATGCCGTCCTATATTGTATAATAGTATAAACTATAAAATTTATTGATGGTATGAAAAGTAAGATGACAAGGCCATATTTTTTCTATTCATACCTCCAACTTTCAAGTTTTTGGTTTTTAAAAATACAATCTTTATCTTTCCTTTACTAAAGATAATGATTGTGAGTAGGCGGAGCCTAACTTTCCCAAAACCTTATCTCTACCCCTACGAATGTCGAATACTTAATTTTCAACGGCATTCTTAATAGAAAAAGACCAAAGTGTTGGAGTCTCAATTTAGTTAACTATGAAAGGCATGCATTGACGTACCCTATACCGTTTTTCTTTTCGAAAACAAAAAAAAAAAGGAAAAATAAAACATTGTGTTGATAATAACATCCACCTTCCCCAACAATTATTGCTACACATCTCATGATCAGTTGGTCACCCCCAACTTGACTAAGGATCAATCTATTCAGTTTTACCCACCAACCAATTTACCTATCGTATGTCTTAATTCCTTCTCCAGTTACCCCCAACCACAACCCCAACTCATTTTGTGCGGCCCCACAATTTCAATTTCAACAGGCTTCACCATGAACTCCAGTTATGTCATACCCTTAGAAGTTGGAACCTACTATTACCACTTTACATGTTAATATGCTCCACCATCAAAATTATGCTATCCATTAATTCTCTCTCTCTCTCTCTCTCTAGTGGGTTCATTTATATCTTGAACTTTTAATAGCCCATGTGGATGGACCATCTTTACTGATTTTAATTCTTATAATAATCAATATTGGAGTCTGTAGATTATGTTATTTCAATGTTGGAGTCCAGAATTCAGTTTAGTGGTATGGGCTGCTGAAGAACTCCAACATTTGTAGCTGATGTATTATCCGTGTCTACGGCACTGTTAAAGAAATTGAATCCTCGCATGAATATAACTTTGTTAGACACATACGCCTCCCTCTACGAAGGTTCTGTTGATTGCACACAACTTTAATATACAATTTTGAATGATTGCAAAGGTCTGATCCACATTTCATAGTTGGAGCGGACGAATGTCAAGTACATTTCGGATGCCCAAAATATGTATATTAAAATAATGAGGATCGATCAAATTGGAGTATATAATCTGTGTAGATTATGTTGTTTCAATGTTGGAGTCTAATCTCTGTATTAAAATGCAGTTTAGTGGTATGGGTGGCTGAAGAACTCAAAACATTTGTAATTGCAAAAAATAATAGGTGGGTGGACTCACTTCATATGCCGTGTGCATTAATTATTTTGTAAGTCTCTTTTTGAGTGCTCCACTTCTGTTTTAATAATCGTTGTTGTGGTAATGGAATTCATAGTCATAGTCGTAGTTCATGGTTGCACACAACACGTGAACAAGGTTAGGATTCATTTAGATTTGAAAACTTACACACTGAAATAAATCTACTCTGTATATATATTTTGAATCTTGGGATATTTTCTTGGAAATTTTTTCATGGACCGAAAACTTCCCCTTTTGTTATTCATTGCCAGTCACAATCTCATTTGACGACATGAGTTGTTTTTGTTTTCTAAATCTCGAAGTGTTTATAACCGCATCAAATATTTGCCGTTTATTTTTATTTGTCACATATAATCGGATTAAGCCTTTATTTGTATTCGAAACACTTGACTGTTTACATAGAAGATAATATACAACTTGTAATGAATCAACTTCCGTTTACCTGATTCATACAACTTCAAACTCCAAAGTACATCGAGACCTACAGATAAAAGACTCGTATCATTAAACAAGACCATAGTCTTTTTGCGAGAAACAACATAACGAACCTTCATGTGAGAGGATCTTGAATTCCTAATATAGGATGTCCATTGAAAATTTCAAATTTGAATTGCATATTGGCACCAATCATTGAACAATATTATCTTTTGTTTGTGTTTAATAAACATAGAGTGGATGGTGTCAAAGTGGGCAATAACTGCATGCCTTTATATTTGCAGCAAAGATATACATATATATACTTTGGAGTTTGCATCAATCAACCTCCATATATATGTCCAACTCAAATTCAACCAAAAAAAGAAAAAAAACAGAAACATGTACCAAAGAAAGACAAAAGTAAGAAAACATTTATATACATATAAATCTCTTGGTAGAGTGTCTTTATCTGAAAGATATCCTCCAAGCAGATTCATACAATATGGATATTGAAGCAGAATTTCCCCAGTGAAGTGAATTTCCCAGACAAGGGGATAAGAAGAAACTGTTGGTTGGGAAAAAATGAAGGAATTATGGGTATGATTTGATAACAAGTGTTTGACTTACTTTACCTTGTCCCACTCTGCCTCAGTACCTTTCCTATGTTTTTTATTTTTTATAACTGAGGTATTCGGTCATCTTTGGGTATGTCCCACCTATTGCTGATTAGTCTTTGGGGTCCTGAAGTTAACGACTGGACAAATCTCCAGTGGCTCTAAGTATATAGTTGTCAAGGTTCGACCTCAGAATGTCTAAGTTTACAGTTCATCTCGATCTTTACCTGAAAAACCCCTAGGGGTTTTTTCCTTTATTGATCAGTTAAAACAAAATGGTAATGTTTATCTATTTAGAAAATTAGTCTGATACTTATCCATATATGACCATTCAATGTGTTATTGCTTAATATATTTGATGACGATATCTCCAACATAAAAGTCTATATATTGGTCGAATGTGAAAATAGATTTATGGTTTCGATATACATATATTTTTCTTTTGGATAATTGAGGTATCCGGTCGGTTTGAAACTAAGTTGGCATAAAATTTGGGAGAGTTCCCACCCAAGTTACCGACTAGTTTTCGGGGGCTTGGAGGTAACGACCGGGCATAATCTCTAGTGGCTCGAAGTATTAAGTTGCCGAGTTTCAACTACAGAATACCTGGGCTTATAACTCATCTGTTCTACTACTCACACAACCCTTTTAAGGTTGATTTCGATATACATTTTGAACATACTTCACTTAATAGCTTAAGTTTTTAATTGAATATATAAACCATGGCTTAAATGGGCATTTCTTTCCCCTCTCCGGTTGTGATCAATGCCCACTTTATTCAATCAATAAAGAGAGTGATCCTTCCACCATGTTCGGTTGAAAATGCACATTCAATGGTTAAGCTACTCGAAGGATATTCTTGTTAAACAACCATTAAAATTAACTGTAGTGAGTTCTATTCTAGTTTGTTGGTCGGCATGGCAATGAGAGGATAGATATAAAATCTATTTGGCTTACATTATTTTTGGATTATTTTTTTGGCTTCTTTTTTTGGACATGCATTTATTAATTTTGCATCAAATTTGTTTTGAACAATGTATTCGTATCAGCGAAACCAACTACAAATAAGAGAAATGAGAGGTTCGCATTTTAACGGATTTCTCGCATGTACTACCCTTAAAAATATATTTTAAACACATTGAACAATACAAATCATTAAAATTTGATCAGAAAATGATGTTAGGATTGAAGACCAACCTCACTAGAATTCTTTTTTTGTTAGGCCTTTTCTAATTATGGTTATAATAGGATTAGAGTTAGTTGCTTATATATATCTTTGAGAGGTTTCCTAAAGTATTAATTAAAGCTTTATAGAGAGGCTAGAGAGAGGCAAGAGAAAATACAGATCTCAAGATAGATTATGAGAAGATTTGTACTTATTGATTTGATTCAATAGTCGATTGATGTGGCTCCCGTGGTTCTTCCTTGCGTTGTGATTTTTCACGTATATTTTGTGTCTCGTTTCTTTTTCTGTTTTTTTTTTCTATTATGCACGTGTGGTTACTTTGTTTTTGTTTGGTGATTTATTATTCTCAAGATCCGTAGGGACGTTCTAAGATTAAATGTTATTTGTTTAATTTCCTAACAATTAGTATCAGAGCCACGGTTGCGATAAGTTTTGTTCAACATGTTAGGGCTTAATCTTGCTCAAACAACTTAGAGTTTTAGTGGGAGCTATGAGTTTTGAAGAAGGCAAAGAGATGATCGAAATATGTTTTAAACACAATGAAAGTTTGAATCATTAAAATTTGTTCAAAAAATAAGATATTCGCACCAGTCAATGTATCATTTTGTCTGTCTTTATTGTACACATAGTAAACACTTGTACGTTCATTTCCGTTCACTCAACTTTTGTTACTAATTTTAAGCATTCATACTGAACATAAAAGGAAGTACTTATTAATTTTTATGACATAATATACATATATATGACTATACATATGGATTGTGCTAATCTATTGCACTTTAGTTCAAGGAAGTTGTGCTCGATAGTGATGGACTTTGGATTGTGATCACCAAAGTTCAAGACAGATAAAGAATAAAATCATGAGAAAGTGCTAGAAATAGTTAACTTTAACATAATTTATTGTGAGTGGAAAACATAGTTAGGAACAAGTCATTTTCATAGGCTCCAACTCTAGTAGTGTTTTTGTCTTTCCAACCTTTTTTTTATAGCCAGTTTTGGGATTACTTTTAAACTAATGCCGACTAGTTTTCGGGGGACCAATTTCACCATTCATTTGCGGGGCCCCAATTAAAACCAAGACATTTTGTCCTGTATGAACTGATCCTAAAAGAGTTAATATCACCTGAGATGTTTGGAACATGAGACCTAGGAAAAAGTATACCTTTAAGTCCCAAATCTTGACCACCAGGCCAGCCCTTTAGGGTTTTGTCTTTCCAACTTAGATAGTACTTTCGTGCTGTTAATCTACAAATTGCTCTTTATGAAATAATATTGCACCCAGAGAGAGAGAGAGAGAGAGAGAGAGAGTACGTTGAGACGGAAGACAAATCGTGAATGAATTGTGAAGAACGAAGACCGAATTTGATGCCGCCCCTAAATTTAATTTCGGAGTGCCCCATTAGTTGCACTCGCACTTGAAGCTAGTCCCATCTCTGGGTTAACTGAGAATTTTTTATTGTGAGTAACACATGTTTAATTACAGGAAGTTGTAAGTTTGATGGTAAAACGAATTTGTTCTTTCTTATAAGATTTGGAAGCTCTTGTGCACAATTAGATTTTGAGTGACCAGTCTATATGAAGATTGGTTAGTCCCTATAAAAATAGTCGATGTACGTGTATACTGACCATGTGCACCTTAAGTTGTCAAAAATAAATAAATCTTGCGATAAGTTTTCCCCAGTATTCGAGCTTTGTCATGTGTTGAAGTCATGAAGGGTGATTCTTTGGGGAGATTATTTGGCGAGCTCTACGGACCCATGGTCATCCATATAATTATAAGTAGAAAAATTTGACTCCTCCCTAAGCCAATTTTATAGGCTGATAGTGAAAATTCTGATATATATATATATATATATATATATATATATATATATATATATATATATATATATATAGTGAGCTTCTAATAAGAGATTTCTCATTTGTTAAAATGAGGACTTTCTATTTTCGGATCAAATATTAATGATTCGAACTATGCAATGTGTTTAAAACATGTTTTAAACACATTTAACGGTTCGGATCATCAAAATATAATCAGAAAATTAAATGTACTAATTTTAGCAAAATAAGAGATCTCTCATTAGAATATTATATATATATATATATATATGTATGTATGTATGTATGTATGTATGTATGTATATGTATATGTATATATAGTAAGCTTCTACATATGGATATATAGTAAGCTTCTATTGAGGGATCCCTCATTTTGCTAAAATGAGGACATCTAATTTCCTGATCAAATATTGATGATCGGAACCGTGCAATGTGTTTAAAACATGTTTTTAAGGATACCCGTGAGAAATCAGCTTAAAATATTACCGGAAAGATCTTGATCTAAGCAGTTTCTCATAAATCTCATAAAACTATTCCTGTCAGCATTTATAAAAAACAATTTGGATCAAACTCTTCTCGACATTTTTTCAAGCCGATTTCTCGCAGATACTCTTAAAAACATGTTTTAGAAATATTGAACGGTTCAGATCATCAAAATATAATCTAAAAATGAAAAGTCCTCATTTTAGTAAAATGAGAGATCCCTCAATAGAAGGAGACTCTCTCTCTCTCTCTCTATATATATATGTATATATATATATATATATATGGGAGGCTTAAGGGACCAATATTTTTTTAGATCAATATTAGACTAACATTTAAACTCTTCATTCTTGATTAAATTTTAATGATCCGAACCGTTCAATGTGTTTAAAACATGTTTTTAAGGGTACTCGTGAGAAATCAACTCAAAATGTTATCGGAAATAGCTTGATTCAAGCAGTGGTTAAAAATGTTGACAAAAACTGCTTTATGAATCACTGTTTGGATCGAGCTCTTTTCGGTAATATTTTGAGCTAATTTCTTGCGGGTACCCTTAAAAACATGTTTTAAACATATTGAACGGTTCAGATCATTAAAATTTAATTAGGAATTGAGAGTTTACATATTGATCTAATATTGGCCTAAAAATGTGTTGGTCTATATAGCTTTTCCTATATATATATATTGAACCCGACATATATCTCGGTAAATTTTAGTGATTACTTCATGTTAAGATATTAAATTTGATTCTTCTCCTCAACAATTCTTGAGGTCACCTTACTCAACAACAAAAAAAAACCTTCATAAACAAGTTTTTAAAAAGTGCTATAATTGAACGAACAAATAAGGTGGATGGGTAAAATTAAAATAAGAACTTAACAATTGTGGTGATTGAAGAAGGTAAAACTTAATAGAGATTCATTGAGTGTTTCCGAATTAATTAAATTAAAGATCCATAGCTCGACAAGAGGGTGATTTTGTGCACGTATGTGTTTATTGCCAAGACATATAATTGATTAGTCAACTTGAGAAAGACGGTTAAATAGTTTGAATTAAAAATAAGATAGAACCCCAATTATCTTGGGAAACGGTTTAAATCAAACAAGAACAAAGAGTCCTAGACCATTCCAACTTAGAATGAAAAATTTAAAGTTGAATAAAAATCTAACAGTAGAAGACATGGTTTGGAGAGTACAGATTAGACTTGTCTTGTTAGTGGCCAATCAGAAGGCACTTCTAATCAATTCCTAACGAGGAATTAGATACCGAATAAAACTCAGATTAACTAGTCAGAAGGTTTATAAATAAAGGTAATCTCTAGGTGAAAAGTAAGATATAAATTGTTATTACACGCACAAATATTGAGATTTTCTTGTGAATCTTGTCATGCCTTAATCATCAGAGGGCCTTCCTTCCATGGAGGCAGAGGGTTCTTTAATGATCTTTTATCTTGTAGATCATAGGTTACAAGAGTGAGAGAGAGAACTACATGTTGTCATCTTCAAATATTTAACTTTCCAGGTAAAGAAAATTACCCACCTACAATTGATGTTTTGTGGGAAAGTTAAGATCTCATGATAAGAACACCATAGAATCAGAATACAAAAGAGGCAATAGACCACGAGAATTCAAAGTCTCCACCTCTAACCCCGGTCATGAAGAAGGATCCACCATGAGACCTACCATGGGGTTCATTACGTGATGCACCATGAGATCCAACAAGAGATCTATTGCTTGAGGCACCACAGGACCCACCGTGAAAAGCATTTCTAAGCACGGCAGGAGACGAACCATAGGACCCCTCGAGGGAAGGGAGAGGATCTTAAACACATGAGAGTTCCCGCACTAGGATGGTGGCAATTTCGAGAGGGATTTGAACACCCGAGAGAGGTTCCGACGCAGGGAGGAAGAGGTGGGAGACCTTGGGTATTATTACCTTCGCAAGGTGGACAGAGAGATCATGGACCTTAAACATGCCTGTGATCTAGAGTGATTAGCCCACATCAATCAAGATAAGCACACCAGAACCGCTAGGAGCCATCACAATATCGGTGGAATCCCAAAATGGATCAAAGGGGGCTGGCCTCTAATGGGAGGCGATCCACAAGACAATAAAAAAGGACAAGTATCAAGCAAAACACACCGAACTCGACCTGAACCTCCCCATATGATGGAATGACACCAGATGCACTGACTAAAACAAGAATTAGTGAAGAAGGCGCGACAACAACTAGCGTTTTTCCCATTGTCAAAGGCCATAGAGGCGATGTCCTTGTCTAGAAAGTTCACACCTCCAAAGTTACATTTATACAATGGCAAGGGCGACCCCATGAATCACATCAATGGATTCCTCCAAGTGATGTTCATACATCTTTACAATGAGAATTTATATTATCGTGTCTTTACCTTAGGTCTGGGTGAGACTACCGTCAACTAGATTTAAATTCTAAGAAAGTTTGCCTTCATATTGATATTAACTCCCCATTAAAATATGTCTAACTTGCTCATTTCTTTTATTCATTCTTTGTTTACACTTCCATTCAATTATAATTTCTCGATATCTAAATAATAAAAAAATGAATAATGTGGATATTTCAGCACAAAATTTTGGAATTCAGGAAGTTATAGTGTACTTTCCTGTAGTGTGGGGGAAAAATGAATAGCCTGTATGTTTTTTTCTTTTTGGCTAAACAAAGAGATGTACAATATAGTCAAAGAGAGATACAATGATTATACTGGATTCTAGAGGTGGGGCTCTAGAAGTCGAGAGCAAGAAGAAATTGCTCTACATTCTACAAACAAAAAATTCCACTTCTTCTGCCATTAGAAAGACTACTCTCTCAGCTCACCCCTTCAATGCACATAACTATGTCCCCAACCGAATACAGGTTATCGTTGAGTTTGTTCTTGGCCCAAAATGCCGCTTTAACTTTGATAGTTTCTCCCAAATCTTGGACTTTAGTCTTAGCATTCCTTAAGCAAAGGTTATTCCATACGATCCATAGTGACCATATCGTCCCGTAAACAGACGCCATCCACAAAGTTTTCCCCAATTTATTGAGCTTTGGCCCCGGAGATATAGAGAGCAGTTGCTCCAAGCTGTGGGGAATAGCCCAGGATATCCTCCACCATTCTATGACATAGTTCCAGGCACTCTATGAGAAAGGGCAGTGAAGAAGTAGATGGTCGGTTGATTCCTCTTCAGAATTGCAGAATTTGCAAGTCAGGTTCTCATTATCCCTTGTTATTATACCTTTTATGTTTAGAACTAGCTTAACCCCTATTGCCTTTTAAGTAGCCTTCCATGTGAATAATTTCACTTTTGGGGGACTGATACTTCTTAGAAGGAAACATCATCTCTTCCCATCTTGCATATGCAGATGCCACTGAGTATGCTGATACCTTGTTCCAGATCCAGGTCATTGCATCTTGGTCCGAGGTCACGGTTGTTAACTCATTTATTCTGAGGAGAATTTTTGCTAATAGTTCTTTCTCCCATTCGAAGAGATGTATTCTAAACTGTAAGTTCCATGCCCCATTGTTAAACAAATTTGAGATCACTTCTCTTTCTGGGTGGAGATAGAGTATAGCCTGTGATATTGATCCTTAAACTTTGCATCTCCAAGCCAAATGTTATCCCAGAAAAGAGTCTTGGTGCCTGACTTAACTTGAATTTTGAAGCCTTGTTGAACCATGATTGTAAATTCTACCATTGCGTTACCTTCCCCCACAGAACAGATATTTCTCCAAACCTGCGACAC
This sequence comes from Arctostaphylos glauca, assembly GCA_019985065.2. Classification (NCBI taxonomy): domain Eukaryota; kingdom Viridiplantae; phylum Streptophyta; class Magnoliopsida; order Ericales; family Ericaceae; genus Arctostaphylos; species Arctostaphylos glauca. Next base: position 14,017,744 of record JAHSPW020000001.1, on the reverse strand, counting down.
TTTTGATCCCCTGTTGTTTCCAGGCATTGAAGGCAGCCAACCATTGCTATATAATTCATACTTGTTCCTTATGATTCTAACCCAAAGAGCATTAGATTCTTGGCTAAATCTCCACCACCACTTGCAAAGTAATACAAGATTGTGAATGGTTAGTCTTTTAATCCCTAGGCCCCTGTATCTCTTGCTCCTTGTGATGGAATCCCAATTGACATAGTAAATTTTCTTCTTTTTTTCCTTATCTCCCCAAAGGAAATCCCTCTGTAGTTTCTCCAAAATGTTGGCCACTGAGGATGAAATTTTGTAGATAGACATAAGGTACAAGGGAAGATGAGAAAGGATGGATTTTAAGAGGGTAAATCTCCCGGCCTAGGAAAGCACTCCTTTCTTCCAACTTGCCAGTTTGCTTCTAGTCCTCTCTACAACTGTGCTCCAAGCTTCTTTCCTCTTTGAGTTGATACCTAAGGGCATGCCCAGATAGTCTATTGGTAGTTTACCCCATTTGCAGCCTAATGATGAAGCAAGACTCCTCCCTTGGACTTCAGAAACACCCACAGTGCACATGATAGATTTATGGAAATTAACCTTTAGCCCGGATAGAATATTGAAACATCTCATAATCCTTTTAATGTTTCTAAGCTCTTCCTCATTGTTGTTGGCAAAAATTATTTTATCATCCGCGAATTGTAAGTGTGTGATAGTCTCCCCATGCAAACTCACTCTAACCCCTTGGATTAGCCCTATGTCCTTTGTCCTTTGAAATAACAGATTTAAATTCTCCACCACAATGTTAAAAAGGAAGGGTGATAAGAGATCCCCTTGGATTAGCCCTTTTGAGGGTTTAAACTGACAGGCAGGAGACCCATTAATCAACACAGATATGGTAGTGGTAGTAATACAAGCTCTAATCCAGGATACCCATTTGGCTCCAAACCCCAGATTTTCCAACATAGAAATCAAGAAGTTCCAATTCACACTATCAAAGGCTTTTTCAAAATCCAACTTTATCAAAATCCCTTCTTGTTTAGTAGTTCTCCACCAGTGGATGCATCCATTGGCAATAAAAATGGCATCAACTATATGTCTCCCCCCAATGAAAGCAGCTTGAGAATCACCAATAATCTTAGGAAGGATAATCTTGAGTCTAGCTGCTAGAGTTTTGGCCAATAGTTTATAAATGCAACCTACTAGACTAATAGGCCTGCAATCTTTAAACTCACTGGCCCCTAGACCATGAAAGTATAGTTTAAGCATTTGACAATCTTACCAGAATTATGAAACTCTTTAAAGAATTCCAAGATATCCTCCTTCATGAACTTCCAAGCTTCTTTGATAAATTTAAAGTTGAAACCATCAGGTCCATGGGCTTTATTACAGTTGCAATCCAACAGTAGGTGAGAGTACTGTTGGGAATGTGCCTTGCAGCAAAGGCCTATCGTGGATATTCTCTTTGAATTTTGAAAAAAAGAAGTGAGTTTCTACATCCTTAATTGAGGTTGGATCCCCCAGCTTTGCTCCGCTGTAGTTGATAGAGGCCATAGTATTTTTGCAGAATCTATGATTAGCTGTCAATTGGAAAGACTTTGTGTTCTCGTCGCCTTCCTTAAGCCAAGCGATTCTTGATTTTTGCCTCCAATAGGATTCTGCCATTCCTAAAATCTTTAGGAGCTTCCTTTTCCTGATCAACTAGGTCTCTCTGTTCTCCCAGAATGTCCAAGCTATGCACCTTTTCAGCATAAAATTTTGGGATTCGGGGAGATTCCAGGCATTTTCCAGTAGCGCAGGCAAAATGATATTGTTTTGTTTATTTAGGCAAAATTACATTTTTTTGACTTATTACACAAATTGATATCAAAATAATATAATTTTAAAAACAAAATAGACAAAAATAAATTATTTTATCCGTATTATATGCGCACTATAAAAGAGTGTATTATATCACTCCCAAATCCAAAGTTGGCCAAGGGAAAAAAAACACAATTTTTGCTCCATCATTGATGGGAAAGCAAGGCAATTGCAAGGAAGGGTGAACCCCACGTGTTCATTTTTCATCAGTGTAGGCGTTCTTTCATTGTGAACAAATAAAGAAAAAAATTGTGTAGGTCCGTACAGTTCAAAGTTCCACCGGTATGCGGCATGTACATACGAGGAAAGGGAGAGATACTGTTGGCATATTCTGCCGGTATCGGATCAACAGTTGTTTTAAGCAATCTAAGTGGATGTCGAAAGGCAAAAAGGTGCTCAAAAACCAATAGGTTGAGAGAGAGAGAGAGAGAGAGAGAGAGAGAGAGAGACTGACATTTCGTTAGCCATAGAGGAGCGAGAAATACCCATGAAGTGATAAAACAGAATTGAAGACTGAAGAGCCCCCTTCTTCTGCAACTCCTGCCATGATTGGAAGCTTCGGTTATGGCGTGATGGAAGGGGTTGGGATAGGGACTTGGCCTCTCTGAATTCCCAACCCTTTGTGGTTCTCTTTTCAAGTACTTTCTATTGGAAGAAGAGTGCGGGAAAGATGAGGAAAATAAATGGGACTACTACTACTTTATATCAATTCAGATTCCGGGTTTGGTTCCTTTGATCAGCTTATGGTCCGTTTGTCTATTTTTTTTTCCAAAAAAAAAATTTGGTCGCTACTGCTAAGAACGATAGTCGATATGGGTCAAACTGTACAGTTCTTTGCTCTACAAATTGATGGTACTATTTTTTATTTGTTCTTTCAATTTATGTTTATTCACAAGGTTTATTGGCTTTACCCTATTTAATGCTTAATTTTCTTATACACCATGTATAGTTTAAGAGGATTAATTTAACGATGACTTTCTAGTTCTGGTTCTGCTGCTTGTGGTGTTCCCTTGGAGTGGAATTGCCAAAAATAGTTCTTGGAAGTTAGACTTGTGGGTCGGTTGGTGAACAGAAACATTATCCGATGAAGAACATCATCTGTGGCTGAATAGGACTTACATAATTTTTCAACTGAAAGCTTCAAGGCCCGAGGAGACTATTTAAGCAGTAGGAAATGATACTGGAGCTAGCACGAGATCTTGGAGGAGGGAAAACAAGGACTTTGATAATCAGAAGATTTGTGTGGTTTTTGAGTACCCATACAAGAATCTTACGTACTCTGTGAATTTGGAATGAGTTGGCTGTGATTATTGCTTTTTAACTGCTTCTCTAGTGCTGCTAGATTCTGTGCTGGTCTGTGTGGTTGTTTTTGTGATGTGGTGGCTTGTTCTGGTTGTAGTTTGCTAGTTGGCCTCGTTGGCTGATGAGTAGTTGTTTATCATAAAAAGTGCCCACATAGGTCTTCCCCAAGACCCCCCTTAACCAAGGCACTAAACTAATTTAGGAGTTACTTATCTTGATGTCTTACTGTTGCTTTCCTCCCCTCCTCCACATGAAATAAATAAATGAAAAAATAACAAGAAGCATAAAATAAAAGAAGGAAGAAAAGTGAAAAACAAGCTCCGGAGAAAGGAATCTTTAAATTGATTCAAGAACATTCTGGTTTTCATCTTTGATTAGTTTTATGAATGTGGGTGAGGAAAGCAATATAATACCTCTTTGTTGAATTTTGCAAGTTGACCGATTTGATGATATTCGTTTGATACTTAGGAACCTATAATAGTGAATAGAAGAATCAGTTCATTTATTATGTTCTCAAATCCACCTTCTATTTGGTTTTTAATGCAATCTGATACTTTTCGTACCTTTTTGTTGAAAGGAATTCATTGTCTTGTCAGGAGCAAGCTATGGTTTTGCATTGTGGAAACTGCCTTACTTGATCTTTCTCATTTTTATTTGTTACTTCACTCCAAGTTAATTTGTGCAATTTCCAATTGTGGTTTTGTGCAGATTACATACTGATTCTCAAAATGGATACAGCAGCTTGATCCGATTTCAGAGAATAGATGTTGTTTAGACAAAGCCAAGTTTCTATGGTCAAGCCACAAAATAAATTTGTTTAGTTTGCTGTTTCCCTTGGGTGGCTTGAACTTGCTTGGTTGGGTGTTTTCTCAAGTCAGGCTCTATTTCCTTTGGCAGTTCACAAAGCGGGGTGAAACTTTGGCTTCATCTGGGGCAAATCTCCTTTGGCAATATCAGAAGTGGACATTGAAATTCGGCCAATTTTGGCAAAATCGACTCACTACTTGTTGATCCAGCTCTTTTGGGCAAATCTCCTTTGGCAAAGCTGACAAGTTTTCTCTAGTTAGGCAGTGCTGTTTCCACAGTTAACTAGAGGTGTATCTATCTGGTGTTGGAAACTTTGCATCTTATCAGGCTACATAAACTCCTATCGAGCAATAGAGAAGACCTTCTCTGGGAATATTAGGATTTTCACTGCAGAATGTCTGGAAAATTTCATGTGGCAGTTTAATTGGTCAAAATTAAAATTCTGCTGTCAGAAAAATCTTCTTCGCAGTTCCTTGTAGTGGAAACTGCAGTCCATTTTTTGGGCAAATCTCCTTTGGCATTGGGGAGTCTTCAGTAGGCTCCCTGTAGCTCTATTTGGGCAAATCTCCTTTGGCAATTGGGGAGTCTTCAGTAGTCTCCCTGTAGCTCTATTTGGGCAAATCTCCTTTGGCATATCTCCATCTTTTTGGAGACATTATCTAGGTCTCTGCATCGCAAGATCAGATTGATCAAAAAAAGTATATATTAGCTTTTGAAGGTTTGGTTCGATATCGTTTCACTGTTTGGTATACAGAACCGCTTGGAGATCCTTACTGTGATACCCTCACCTCAAGGTAATATTTGGTAGGTTTAAGATTTTCTTTCCCCTACAGTTCTTTATTTGGTTTGTGACAAAATGCTAATATTAGCGAAAATTAACATCTGGTAGCGCAAAGTTAATCCAAGTTAAAATGAAGCTGAATACAGTATAATTTTAGTTGTCTCATATTATTGGTAGTATGGTTCATACTGAAATTTTGAATGCTATTCATCCCAACATGTTTGACTCTACCTGTATCCAGGTATCTGCATCCTTTCCTCTTCAGGCTCATCCAAGTTAATATTTTGCACTTGAGATAGTTCCTGGGGATAACTGATGTTTTGTTTATTGGTCGTTTAATCTGTTTACCAGAGCATGTTTAAGGAAACTTCTGTGGTTGATGGAATTCAAAACTCATGTTCAAGAACTTTTTTTTGGAAGAACCCACTTTTGTGAAAACATCAAAACTATTTACAACTCTCACATATCATATTTGCTCTCCATTTTGCAAATGATGAATGTTTGTGTTCTCAAAAAGTGATTCTGAAACGTACAATGAACATGGACTGAGTTTTTAAAGCAATAACAGCTCTAGAAACCACACAGGCCTGATTCTTTGTACTGTTATTGTGATGCATATGATAAATCTTTCCATTAACTACTTTCTTTAAGGAATGAATGCCTCTGCCCTTTTTTATAGTGTTGTGCATATAGTTGGTAGTCAATTGAAGTTGTTACCTCAATTGCAGGTGTATTCCAATAGGCATCGAAAAATGGATTTGTTCAGTGAGTCCGATTGTTCCAGTGTGAGTAACAGCAGCATGGAGCAAGATGACATTGAAACTTTCTACGGTGGACAAGCATGTAACATTCTGACAAGCCTTGAGGAAACCATTGGAAAAATTGATGATTTCCTCTCATTTGATAGCCAATTCACATATGGTGATGTTGTTTGTCCCTCTACTGACCCTTCTGGACAGATGGGCAGAGTGGTCAATGTTGATATGTTGGTGGATATGGAAAACCTTCACGGGAAAAAAATAAAAGATGTCAGTTCGAGAAAAATTCAAAAGATCTGTGCCCTTTCCGTGGGGAATTATGTTGTGTTGGGGCCATGGCTTGGAAAAGTCGACAAAATAGTTGACCGTGTAACCATCTTGTTTGACGATGGCACAAAATCTGAGTTCACCACAGAGGGTCCAGAAAAGATTTTACCTCTTCGTCCTGACCCTCTAGAAGATTCACAGTACCCTTATTATCCAGGACAGAGGGTGCGAATAAAGCTCTCTACTGATTCTAGATCAACTAGATGGTTATGCGGGACATGGAAGGAGAAACGAGATGAAGGAACTGTTTTTTCTGTGGAAGCTGGTTTGGTATATGTTGATTGGATTTCCTGTGGTATGGTTGCTCGTGAAAGCGGCCCTGCACCGCCATGTCTGCAGGATTCTAAAAACCTGACCTTGTTGTCGTGTTTCTCTCATGCAAACTGGCAGCCTGGTGATTGGTGTATATTTCCAGTTGTTGATTGCCAAGGTGATATGGAGCATATTTTTCTTGATGCATCTACTTGTGATCTCATAAACAGGTCCAAGCATTCAGAAAACATGCTACGGGGAAGGATTAGTCCAAACTTGGGGGAAATCTTTGGTATTGTGAAGACAAAGACCAAAGTTGATGTGCTGTGGCAGGATGGGACCCATTCATTGGGATTAGACTCACACTCGCTAGTTCCAGTAAACATTGTTGACGCTCATGATTTTTGGCCTGGTCAGTTTGTGATGGAAAAGGGTACCATTGATGATCCTGAATTTTCCAGTGGTCAAAGATGGGGTTTTGTAAGATGCTTCGATGCAAAGGAACGAACTGTGAGAGTGAAGTGGATTTGTCCTTTTGTAAATCAGGCAATTGAATTGGAGGGAGAGGAGATGGAGGAAACTGTTAGTGCATATGAACTGATTGAACACCCAGATCATTGCTATTATCTTGGTGATGTTGTGTTTCGATTGGAAATGAACCAATTAGTTGATAAAATTGATGGACAGATTTGCGGGGCTGAACAAAATGTTTTCTCGAACCACTGTTACTTATCCTATATCGGAATAGTTATGGGTTTCAGAGATGGAAATGTGGAGGTGAAATGGGCTTGTGGTCATACAACAAAGGTACATCTTCTTATTGGTTTCGTACTTTTTTTTGTTTCAGTCGACTATGATGCTACTTGCTATTTATGCTAGAATTAGGTTTTGTGACTTTGTGTTCCTCTTGGAAAAAGGATCTAAAAAATGAGTTAGCCTTTGTAAAAAGGGAGGCACAAATAATTTGAAATATCGAAGTGCACTAGGAAGTCCAAATTTAAAACATATAAGTTTGGTATATTGGTAAAATTCCATGTTTTTGTCTTTCCTACAATAAACTTTTTGCCCAACTGCCTTGGGATCTGTTAGTAGGTGTTTGTCAGCTCAACTTTGTGAAGTTCCATCATTAAGTCTCTCTTTTTTCGTACGGAGAATTAGAGACGAATCATGGACCATTGGACTGTTGATACGAGATGGATAGTTAGTATGGTAGAAAGGTCTTCCCTTTTTCTAATCTCCAAACGCTGTCAGTCATGGTATTGATACTAAGATGATTTACACTCCTTCGCACACTCGCTGAAAATATTTTTCTTTTATTGTTTTATGCCAATACAGAACATTGTTAACCAGTCATTGATATCAATGCAGATGGTTTATCCTTTTGGATAGGGAAAACGATGAGTAGTTAGCTGTTTTAGGCTGTATGATTCTTTATAAAGCTGGGTAGTGTGTCACGGAAAGAAACCCTAAGTATCTAACCAAAAATATTGCTGCCACACCAGATACATTCTGCTTATATCTTGCAGCATTGTGAAAATTTTGGAATCTTGTGCATTTCACTTCATGCCTTACTGTGCAAATTGTATTTGTTTTGCTTCTACAACGTACCATTTTTGGGTGGGTCTACATATATTGGTCAAATAGTTTGTTTTCATTTTTCTTGAATCAAGTTTGGATCACTTTTTCGATGCTTAATTATAATTCCAGGTTGCACCTTATGAAATCTTTCGAGTGGAGAAATATGAAGATTCATCTCCTATTCCTGTTCTTCACGAGGAAAATGTTGAGCAATGGGGAGAACATATGACCGAGCATGACAAAGAATCTTTGCCTTCTAGGGGGCAGGTGAATGCCCATTCTCTCTCTCTCTCTCTCTCACACACACACACATACAGACAGCTGTCTCTCTGGTCTGGTTAATTTTTAGGAATATTGATTAGCTCTGGGATGGGAAAATCCTCCCAATTCTAAGCTGGAATTTTGCAGTCTAAGATTGAAACATTTTATATGGTTTGGCATATATGAAATGTTGTAGCATTAGTAGGATCGTTTAGTGACTGCATGTGTAATCTTGTTAACTATGAAATCCTCCTCTGACGACACAAGTCCATTGAGTTTGTCTATATTTTGCTAAAGGAATTCAGTCGAGAACAATTCATGCAGCTTTATTGACAGGTAAATCCGTAAATAGGATATACATCACATTTTTAATCATGGGACTAAACTACATTTATCGAATTCCGTTGTTTAATGTGTGATCGTATTGTGTGTCGTCTATGGAAGTGGGTGGAGGATTAAGGAAGTATTGAATTGGCGTACAAACCCTACTTTTATCCATTTTGATAAACCTACCATATAATGTTTCTTTTATTCTCAGAATTCGTTGGACTCCGGTGCCATTTCCCTACCTCGAGCTGCTATTGGGATTTTCAGTAGCATTATAGGAAGTCTGTTTGGCTCTCTGGGTTCCACATCATTCTTAGGTAGATCTCACCTCACACTGGAAGAGGGACATGACTCGGTGTGTTATAATGAGGATGAAGCTGTGCTGGAATCTTCCAACTTCTGCACGGAGGGCCCCACTGTCATAGTAGACAACTTGCAGACATTTGGCGAAAGAAATTTGGAGGAGCAACTAAAAGATCGTCACGAAGCGTTTAAACAGTTTGATATGGTAGCAGGTTGCTTGGACCACCACTTTGTTGAGGGTGCCGGCAAGGGATTAGCATTACCTCAGGTTAAACATAATCCATATTTGAGAACTATTGAAATGTACCAGTTAAAGGATGTTGAAAATTGTGACGTTTTACCCTCTTTTATTTTTCTGTAGGTGAAGCGAGGATGGTTGAAAAAAATTCACAAAGAATGGAGCATTCTGGAGAAAGATCTTCCCGGTATGTTTCTTTATCACATTCATTGATTTTGTATGGTTCAAGCAATCGAATATTTTGTTAAGGTTCAAGGACAATAATTTTTTGATCTACGAAACGGATTTAAGTCAGATGACTAAAATGCATTCACTAACCTGCTTTCCCCTCTTTGTTTGAAATATAATTGATTGTTCTTCTCACCAAAGCATCTTACACGGGAATTTCATTTGAAAAAAACTATGCCAGACTAGGGAAGAGGCTTTGTTAACCTGGACCAGGTGAACAGTTCTACATTTATTTTGAAAGGGACTTTTGACCATTTTCTTCTTCGAAGAAACTTCTCTTTAACTACTGATCTTACCATCTAAGCCACATTATCACTAGCTGCCTCAGTTAAAAGAATGACGAAGACAGGACCCTTTGATCATGAGTAACCATGGTCCCATTGCATATGGACCCCCTAGTAGTTTTGAAGGAACAAGTAGGAAGGGCCTCCCATGAGTAGAATTTTGTAAAACTTCTGGCATCAGTTTCTCTTCTTTGTTTAAGCAATAGCGAACTTGACTGGTTTGTTTGAGTAATGAAAATTGTAGAAAAAGCCATTCGTACCATAATTGTCGATGATAAGATACATATGATAATAATGATTGCTACATAACGTAGAACTGAGGTGTTGTAGATCTTATTAGTATAATTCACTGGGAAGGATAATCAGTAGATTCAGTAGAAGTCGCAGTAGGGAGAGATCTAGTAAAAGGTGAGTGATGTTTATGTTTACTATTCCCTCGTGCAAATTGCAGTGGATATATATACTAGTTGTTTTGGTTATCAGTTTATGGAATTCTCTAAAGGTTTAGGGTTTCACTGATGGCTTCCATCAAATTAATCAACTGCATAATGGAGTTTTAGGAAATTATCAAATACAAAATCAAGATATTTCAGCTCTTTAAGCAACCAATTTCAAAAGGACTATCAACAAAGAATGAGAACCTTTGAAGATTGAAATACGCAATTCCTGTGGAGTTTGTTCTTATATCTGCAACTTTGTGGGCTTGCTATTCAATTAATCTCATTTTGTAATTTTTGGCAGAAACAATTTATGTTCGTGTCTACGAGGAAAGGATGGATTTGTTGCGGGCAGCCATTAGTGGTGCACCTGGAACTCCATACCATGATGGACTTTTCTTCTTTGACATTTTTCTTCCTTCTGAGTATCCTCATGAACCACCGGTAAGTAATTTAGTTTACTGTTCTTGTTCTCACTCACTAATATGAATACATGATGCTAGAATAAACATAGCATGTTTTGGCCTGAAGCATTGATACCTTTGTCGGAGGTCACACATGATGTCAGACAGGAGCCGGATACCAACACTCATATCAAATGTCATATTTATTGAATTATTTTCATTTCAACACTTTGGGACATTCTAAAACACGCTTGGGACACTCTATGAGCACTTGCGATGCACATCAGGGGTTTTAATAGTAGACTTTAGTTAAAGGTTAGAAAAGTACTCTTTTTTTTTGTTCTCTTGTGTGATAGATTATAGTTGATAAATTGTAATTACAGGTGTGAATGATGATAGACTTTCTGATTGAAGACTGTTGTGAATGATATAAACAAAATTGAATGATATATTTGTATTTTTTATTAGTTATACTTGTACCCTATGAAGCACGGACACTCTTAGGAGGTCGCCATATTCATGTCGAACACGCGGAGGCACGGAGACACGCTAGAGACACGCACGGACACGTCATGGGGCGTGTCTATTAGATTTCAATACTTTTAGAGGATACACAAGGCTATGCAGCGGACAACGCGGCGACACTCATGGGGACACGGTGGTGTGACTTTTGTAAATTTTAATAAGTTTTTCGGGTAACTATTCATAATTTAAAAAGTATTGGCACAAAAATGTGATAAAAAATATTTATAATGTTTATGGCCATAACCCATGGTTCATAACACATTGCAAAGAAATCCGAACAAAAATAATTAGTGGTTACATTGCAAGTATACATAACTCTAAATAATTTTAAAAAAAATATTGTGTCTCCTGCCGTGTCCGTGTCTCTATTTTCTTAAAAGTGCCTTGTCCATATGCATATGGATATCCGTATGCGTATACGTATCCGTATCCGTGCTACATAGAGTTAAACCCAAACATCATCACATAACATGAAAACATAGATATATTTCTTGGTCCCCAACTTGTGTCCTTCGTGTTTGGGAATTGATGTGTCTGAGTGTCTGTGATGTGTCCTGTGTCCATGTCAATGCTTCTTAGGTCTTGACCGCCCTCTTTAGTATCAGGTACATCACAAACTCATATGTTGTCTTTTCAAGTACTATAACATAGGTTTGACTCTACCTACCAAAGTTGAAGTTACTAGTTCATTTCTGTTTTACATGATTGCACACAGTTCGCATTCACCCACATTCGCCTACCTCCATTCTGTGTCTTATTCAATGTCTCAGTGGAATTAAACATATTTGCAGTTGGTGCACTACAATTCTGGAGGTCTCCGAGTCAACCCTAATTTGTATGAATCTGGAAAAGTCTGTCTTAGTCTCCTCAATACTTGGACTGGCACTGGAACTGAAGTATGGAACCCAGGGAGCTCCACCATTCTCCAAGTCCTCCTGTCCCTTCAGGCCCTGGTGCTTAATGAGAAACCTTATTACAATGAAGCTGGATACGATAAGCAAATGGGAAGAGCAGAGGGAGAGAAGAATTCTGTGAGCTACAATGAAAATGCATTTCTTGTTAATTGCAAGTCCATGCTATACCTATTACGCAAACCACCCAAGGTACAATAATCTAATCCCTGTCCTTTATAAATGCATTAAGTGATTACTATTATTCTCTCTCAATCCTGAACTTCCATGAAAATACTGTCTCAAAAACTAGCTGGCGTTACATTAGCAATCTAACTTCTTGATTGATCTTTTTTGTCTTCCAAATACTTCGCTTTGAGCCTATTCTGTGTGTGCAATTTCTTCTGTATCTTCAAGAAATATTGCGCATGTGTTTTTTAATATATTTATGGTTATGGCTCCAGTTTTTTGTTATGATCCGACTTGATTTTGTGGTGAACCATTCTAATAAGTGAATTCCATTAGATAATGCCTTGGAACAAAGGGAAGGATGTTCTTCCGATGAGATGTTCAAAAGTCAGACGCACCCATTTCATTATCTTTTGTAACCTATGTTCTAAAATTACCTATTTAACTAGACAAAACCACAGATTCTCGTGCAAATGACATTGCTAACACCACACCCATTTAATAAAAGTTGCTTTCCTAAATTGTGCAGCATTTTGAGGCATTGGTGGAGGAACACTTCACCTGTCGCTCCAAATATATTTTGTTGGCTTGTAAGGCGTATATGGAAGGAGCTCCTGTTGGCTGTTCTTTTGGATACAGGAAGAGTGAGCAAAAAGTGGAACAAGGGAGTTCTATGGGGTTCAAGATCATGCTATCTAAACTCTTCCCTAAGCTTATGGAAGCATTTTCAGAGATGGGCATTGATTGCAGCCAATATGTTGATCCTGGAATTTGAATTTGGTGATCTGCGAAGGTCAGTTTCCATATATACATACCTATAGATGTGTGAGTGAGTAGACATGATCAAGACATTCCTGCCATGTGTATAATTTCCCCCGTGTGCTTTGTAAAATGCTTGGTTTCATGGTTTTCCCTTTGTTGTTGGGCTAGAGTATGTTTGAGAAAAAGAAGAAGAAAAATAAAAATAAAAAATGAAAAATTGCAGCTCATACATATAGGCGTTGTTTGCAGTCTCTCTATCATATATCATGATGATGGTTTGTAAAACTATTGATATCTAAGACAGGTATTGGGTTGGTTTGTTTATGTTTTGTACTTCTCTGTTTGGGTATAGGATTTGTACTCCATTGTTAAAACTAGTACCTTTTTAATTTCTTGTGAAAAAGCAACTTTTTCCCAGTTGTGTTGCTTGCTGTACTGAGGTTTCAGAAACAAGTTCCAGCTTGCTTTTTATTTCTTTCACAAATCAAGACTGTTGCAAGCAGCGATTAGGGACATTGAGTTATGTTGTCAAACTGAATCATGTGTCTAATTCATTGCTCCACAGACTCTCTCTGTCTCTGTCTCTGTCTCCCCCCCCCCCCCCCCCCTCAAATCTACAGTATTAAGTTTCTTTCTGGGAAATTTGTACTTTGTTCCTCCAACAAGATAAGGCAGCACATCCTATTGTGCTTCTTTTTATTTCTATGTTTTGTTTTGCTAATTAAAAAGGATGAAGGAGGGGGTGATCGGATATAGCAACCTTCTTTACGTCAACATAAAGACTCCAGGCTCACGATGAGTCTCGTGAGGGATCAATCACCCGTAGATTTTTGTTCGCCCCACTAAAAGCTAGTAAATTACAGCCAGAAATCCAAAAAGATATCATCAACATGACATGAATCTTGGACATTTGGATCATCCAAAGTATTCAGGAATAAGTCATTTATCACAGATTGTAATTAGTTGGTTGTCGTAGGCGTGCTTGGTATATATTTATAAATACGGGATAAAGATTAAAGCATTATTTTGATCATTGGATGTAGAAAAAAATAATCTCAAAGGTCCAAATTAACTAATACCACACCCCTAGGGGGTACTGGTTACCTCTCCATATTAAAATATATAGATAAATAAAAAAATAAAAAAAGAGACTGACCGGAATTGATAACCACTTAGATTTCCTTTCCTTCAAGTATATAGGTAAATAAACCAACAAACTAATTGTATGATAATTCAGACGTAAAAAAGAATAGAAGAAAATTAACAGCATGGGGGCATCGTGGGTAGAGGAAAGTGTTCATAAATGAAGAGGAAGAATAATTTTCATAATCTTTTCCTATATTCTTAGATCATGTTTGGTTCCCTGAAATGTTCAATTTTATTTCTAAAACAACAACTTATATTTTTAGTTATATTTGTGTTTTTAAACAAATTTCCTTTGATTTTTTTACGTTTTCTGATTGCAAAACAAGATTTAATGTATATATTGTCTTCACTGAGAAGTTTGTAGTAGCACAACTTGCATTTCAAGTTTTAAACATCTCTCTTGTCTTCACTGTAAAGTTTGTAATTCATCAACCAGAATCAAACTCAATTTATTATTTGATCAAGAACACTATATACTCAATTTTTGTGTTGTTCTTTTCAAGAAGAAGAAGAAGAAGAAGAAGAGAAAAGAACCAAACCAAGTTTTTTATTAATACTCTGAAATTTACAGAACGAGACATGAAAAGCAGGATTAGAATGCAAGGATATAGAAGATATATTATGACACCAAAAGACTTGGGATCGAAATAAAATGAGGAATCCGCAATTCCTGAAACAATTGTTGAAGCCAAGATTATTTCAACTGTAAGATTGGCAAGAGCTTTATATTTAGCTTGAGTGGAAGACCAACTATTACAAGTTGTTTCTTAGCTGACTATGAAATTAAGTTTGTGCCCATAAACACAAAGAAATCTCCAATAGATTTTCTATCAAAGTAATTGTCAGCCTAATCAGCATCAGAAAATACAATGAGATCAAAAGTCCCTTTAAGAAATTGAAGGCTATTATTAAGGGTGCTTTGAACATAACTTAAAATTCTCTTAACTGCACGAAAATGACTAACTGTGGAGGAATGCATATGCTGAAAAACCGAGTTCACAACAAAAACGAAGTCAGGTCCTATCAAGGCGAGATATTAAAGAAGTCAACAATACTATTGTAAAATTCAAGATTCTCAAAGAATTGTTCATTATATGTGATAGGGGGTTTTAGAGCTGAAGATTAACCACATGGCTTACAATCACCCATGGCAGCTTTGACAAGAAGATCTTTGGCAGATTTTGCTTGAGATAAAGTAAGACCAGAAAGATGATAATGAACTTTTAGGACTAAAAAATAATGGAGCAATCACAAGTCTTTAAGAGCAAAATCAACACCCAAACTCTGGATAATACCTTGAATCAAAGTTGGATTGCTCCCAATAATTAAAAAAATCAACATATAACACGAGATAAATAATATCAATGTCATTTGTCAAGATGAAGAAAGAAAAATCTACAAGACTATTGGTGAAACCTTGAGTGAGCAAGTATTTTGATAACAAGTCGTACTAAGCTCTTGGAGCTTGCTTCAAACCATAAATTGTTTGGTGAAGTTCGCAAACATAAGTAAGCTTAGCTGGATCAATCCCGTGGTTGTTTGAGATAGACATTCTCTCGAAGTGTACCATGAAGAATGGCATTAGACATATTCAATTGCTTAATAGGCCAGTTGTTTTTGATAGCTATTGTTAGAACCACCCTCGCAGTTTATTGTTATACTAGAGGACTGAAAGTTTCAATATAGTCTAGCCCATCTGTCTGTTGAAAACCTTGGGCTACTAGCCTTGCCTTATATCTTGCCACACTGTCCTCAGAGTTTCTTTTGATTTTTAATATCCATTTTGCAACCAACTTTTGAAAACCCAAAAGGGGAAGAAACAAGGGACCATGTTTATTGTTTCAGGAGAGCATAATATTCTTAAGCCATACATTGTCTCCATTCAGAGAATTGCATAGCTTCTTTAAACGTGTGAGGTTTAGTAATAGGAGAAGAAGTGGAACTGAAACAAGAGAAATTAGAATTCTAGGAACATAAATTCTATTCTTTGATATAATAATCATGTGATGAGCAAGGCTTATAGGATGAGGTGATGAATGGGTAGGTGGTGTAAAGGTTGTAGAAGGAGATGATGAAGGAGATAGGAAGATAAGGATGAGGCAGAAGAAGGAGACAATGATTGATTTTCAAGATGAATAGAAAGAATGGAAAATGCGGAATAAAATTCAATGAAGAAGATAATATATCAGATTGATCAGATGAAGGGGCTGACACAAGTTTAGAGTAGAAAAAGTCATGCTGAATGAACTTAACACGTCTTGACACATAAACTTTGTTGGTAACAGGATTCAACCGTCTATATTCTTTGATTTTGAACAATATCCAAGAAACACTCATAGTTTAGACCTTGGCATAAGCTTGTTGGGAGTGTATGGCCTTAACCAAAGAAAACAACAGTAGTTAGAGAGTCATAATCTGGTGGAACATAATAGAGAAGATGAAAATGAACTCACGAATGAGGTAATATATTGATAAGATAAGGCTCTAGTGATAGCTTCAAGTTAGGAAACAATAGGCAACTGAGATTGGGGTAACAAAGCAATTGCGGTTTCTATAATATGATTATGTTTTCTTTCAGCAACACCATTTTCTTTCAGGAGTGTAGGTGACCTGTCATTTCATGAATTATGCGAAAGGAGGAGAAAAATGTCATCATGAAAGAGTTAAGAAATTCTCCTCCATTATCAGACCAAACTATTTTAATTGAAGAAGAGAATTAATTGAAAACATACATCTTGAATGCATGAATATAAGCATTAACATAATTTGGCCTTTAAAGGAATAACGAATAATATCCGGTATAGTCATCAACAAGTAAAAGATAATATTTATAATTGCTAAATGAAGAAAGATGTGTTGGTCCCTACACATTTATGTGGACCAATTGAAATGTAGCACTAGTGGATGATGTACAAAGAAGGAAAAGATAGTTTATGAATTTTGGCTATTTTATAAGAATGACAATCAAATTGAGCATATTTTGTAAGACCTATGTTATATCTATTACACAAGACCTCAAGAAGTTTATTATTTGGGTAGCCCGACCTTTTATGCCACAGCTGTGCAGATGAGGCAGTACTGCTGAGAACTTTTTATGAGTTAGATGAAGGAAGAAGAGGGTAAGGACTCTTGAGACAGGGTCTTGATGTAGTATCTTGGATGTGAGCTTGTCTTGAATGACCTAGCCACAAGAATCAAATGTTATTCTATAATTATTATCCAATGTAAATTTATGAACTGATAGCAGATTGTGAAAGATACAAAATCATATAAAATTTTTTAAGAAGACGAAAAGAAGTTTGGGGACCGGGAAGTACCCCTTACCTGAACGCAAAATAGAAATATGCTAACCATTTCCAACTACAATTTGGTATGTATTAGGAATAGAATGAGGTACATTGATGTTTTGATGATTATTTGTGACATGTATGTTGACCCTGAGTCAAAAAACCATGGTCATTGTTTTCAAAACCTTGAGGTATAGGAACAGTTGTTGAAGAATGGTCTAGATGTTGATTGAAATGTACTAGAGTAGAGGTGAGAGCATATGAGTTGTCTTCCATGAACATAGATTGAGGTAACTGACCTAAGTTCACCTGTGGAAATGAGGGAGCATAATTCGCAATCAAGTGAGGTGTATAACAACCACTGTGATTAAGAAAAGATGGCCTACAACCCAAGTTTTGTCTATGGTGACATGTGGAAGCTATATTGTTTCTTTTACCAAAAATCTGACACCATATGTTCACAGACATCATATTTTGACCTTGAAATATCTTGAATAATTTACACTTGAATAACCTGACTTCTGAAAATATCCTCCTCTATATACACTGTTGTTTATTTTATTACCATATTAAGGAGTCATTCCCCCATGTTAAGGATAATTGTTGAATTGAGATACATAATTATGCAGCATGGGACTACTATTCTAAAAATTTGATGAATTCTGGTTTCTAGAGCCTGACCGGTACCTTCTAGCATTTTGTTAAGGCTTATTTGCTCCGTGATGACCAACGTTTGAATATTGGACATTCAAGTTATTTGTATTCTGAGCAACTAATACGGTGGCAGAATCAACAGAGGAAGGTTGATCTTGATCAAGATGTAGATCTTCAACAAGAAGAATAGAGGATGGCAACGAAAGGAAATATCTTCAAAATACGTCATTATACTATGTTTAAGTGAATTAGACTCCCTCAGTAATTCCTGCAAGGTATAAAACATG
The DNA here is from genome assembly GCA_019985065.2 of Arctostaphylos glauca. Taxonomy (NCBI): domain Eukaryota; kingdom Viridiplantae; phylum Streptophyta; class Magnoliopsida; order Ericales; family Ericaceae; genus Arctostaphylos; species Arctostaphylos glauca. The sequence goes on along the minus strand of JAHSPW020000001.1, from coordinate 13,999,875 downwards.
GTCTTCATCATTTGCTTTTGTTCCTAAAACTGCTAAATTTTTGAATGATTTCTTTTATGGAGTCGCGATACAACTCCATTGTAGTAGTCTTTTTCAGATTGAAAAGTTTCCTTTTGAGACTATGTATGCATGATCTTGACTAGGTGCTCAAATTCTCTTTCTAATTTTAGCCATACTTGATCTAAAAACTGTAATCCAATTGCATGAGGTAGAATAGAAGGTCTAAGTGTTGCTATGATTCATGATAGCAAAATTCTGCCAATATTGCTCCAATTTTGAGTATTCTAGATTCAAAAACTTGTTTTCAAATTCATCAATTATATGTGCGGATGGAACTCGTAGTGATCCATTCACATATTGCAAGAGATTGTTGATGGAACTGGTAGTGATCCATTCACATATTGCAAGAGATTGTTTGCGACTAATGCGTTCTCAACTTGTGTTTTTCAAGCAAAGAAGTTAAAAGTTTAATTATAATAAAAGATTGAAAGTTACCTATGAGGAAGGAAAGAGATGAAGAAAGATACTCAATTCGCTAATTTTCTACTATTAATGACTTTTTACAAATCACCTCCACTAAATAAATCATAATGAGTTGATCTTGGTCTAGTTGAACCTTCATTGATCAATGCGGTATCAATAGATTTTATGTTGTTCTGATATATATTTGAGACTAAGTAACACCTCCCCTATTAACACATTGTTCTTTTGTATTTGATGCACTTGACACTGCATATCTTGAACCGGCGCATGATGTGACATTCACTTGATTTCTAAATCCTCTATGTATTTAATTCTCTCTTAACAAGTTTCGTGACGTAGATATACTTATAAAGTCATCCTAAAACTTTTGTAAGCTTCTCATGTTTCTCTTTCAAAACTCCCTCCTATCTTTTCTACCTTAAAATAAGAACAATTTTTAAAAGAACGAACTCTATCAAATATCATACTAATATTATGATCTAATACAAAATTCATGATTTTTTATATAAAACACAAAAATGATAAATGATAAATTATGATTTATCAGTTATTAAGGTAAATTAAGGTAAAACTTATCAGTTATTAGACTTAAGGTAAAATTAACACATAATTTTAGTATGGTATTTAAAGTAATATTAGGAGTTACCTAAAATTAAGGTATAATTAGTACATAAAACCAGATTCTATTATGTTTTATTGACCCTTTTACCCATTTTTAATTTTTTTGTTACAGAAAATGATAAATTTGTCAGTTCGAATAAAATTATTATTTGTTATTTTTGGGTTTTTTTTTTTATATTTGAAAAAATCCCATGTTGCTGTTGAGAAAAATCTAGCATTCCTATAGATGACATAAATCTATGGAAGGTATATGTAATACTCTTTTCAAATATATATTTAGCATTTAAGGGGCTAGATTTATTTAAAATTAATTTGTTTAGCATTAAATGGGCCAGATTTATTGTTTGGCATTAGAGGGGGTCAGATTTATTTTTGAAACTATATGTTTAGGTATTTATTTTTGGCACATATTTCAATAAGATTTAGGAAAAATATGCTTAGAGGCGTATTAAAAATATATTTTCATATTTATTTAAGGCAAAGATTGAGAAAAAATATTTTTTCTACTTTTAGTTGAGCTCATAAATATGCATCTATATGTTTTTGGGTTACTATTGTTGATTTGTTGAGATTGCTTTCCTACGTTGCAATTTAATTCTTATAGAGGCTTATTTTTTTGGATATGGGAGAGCCATAGTTCAATTCTCTGTAGTGCGTGTATAGTGCAGACAAATAGACGTGGTTTTGTTTGTTTTGCCCTCAAAATTATATCGTTTTGATGGAACAAAATTACGTCATTTTTTCCGCACTACAGGAAAACTACACTGCACTACAGCCTTCTTGAATCCATTTTTTTCACATTGCACTTATTATGTTTTTATTTAACATATTCTTTGTTTTTAGTTTGAGTGGATTTAGTATCTCCAACGTAAAAAAAATACGTATATATTTTCGAGTCGCTATTACTAGATAGATTAATATAGAAGAATCATTTATCTTTTTTATGAAATTCAAATCTGAAGTGGCAGGAGAAATAAATTACTATGCTTCACTTTTGATCTACACTTTGCTTGAATATGTGGAGTTTCTGAAGTAACAAAATAGGGCCGAGTGTGTGAAATCTCAAGGGCACAACAAGATTGAGGGTATTTGATCTCATGGATTTTCTTTTTTACGTTCATATTTTAATTGTTTAAGTGGTTTTTAGTTTTTGAGCTTATTTCTTTTATATAGTTTGTAGTTTCAATTTTGATAGCTGTGTCAATCATGATGATTAATTTCTTTATTTCTTTTGGTTTTTCCGTGTCTCATAAGAATTGATTTATGGTCGGATGTGCCTTTATTTTATGCTCACATCTTTTTAAGACAGAGCATTAACAAAAAGTATTAAGATTAAGGAAATATTACATTTGTATGTTCCTTTGTTTTATGGTGCATGCCACCTTACTTAATATAAAAGTTGTAATATCCAAATATTTGAGCCCTGCCTTTAGGCACACATATACTAGTTTCATAGGGAATAATTGTTTAAGTTTTAGGCAATGTTTCATTTAGGAAGTATTTGAATATTTTTACGTAATGTAAATTTTTTGGCTAAATGTCCCCCGAAAATATTTCAACTCTAAATTCGAACTTACTTATATATTTATCTCAAAGTAAATATATTTCAAATCCACATAAAAAAATATTTACAACATGATTTTCGGCCCGATGATAATCGTAATAACGTTTTCGAAAATAGGGTAAATATCACTTGCCTTCTCTGAGATTACTGATAAATGCATTGTCCTCTCCCATAGTTTTGACAATTGCACTGTCCTCCCTTGCTTTACAAATTATTCCTCCAGCATCCCTTTCGTTTGTTTATATCCAACGATTTTAAAATTTAGGTGAAGTACCCATTTTGCACTTAGTACATATTACAAGGGTAAACAAGTTTTGTATCTTGTAGACACTTCTTCAATCCTTTACGATCTTACACATCCTCCAATCCTTTCTTCAACATTATCTCTAATGGGAACTCCATAACTCTAAAGCGGTACCCTAAATCAAAACCACAAAGTACACGAAGGTGAGGTATGTTGACCGAAGCCCTTACGAAGCTGAAGGCGACAATCTGAGGCAGAAGACCACTGCCAAAAACTATCTGAGGAGGGAGAAGAATTGTGAAGACCAATGTTGAAGATCCTTGATCCGTTCTCGTTGATCCATTCTCGTAAACTCTGTACAAGTTAGCCCTCTCTCTTGTCGTAGTTCCATTCTTGTTTTGGATTCAAGTTAGGGTTTTTCTTGTTTTGAACGCATTTAGTTTGTTCTCACATTGTGGATCACAAAAAAGTTGTTCCCAGTTAGCCCTAACTTTGATTTCGTCCATTTGTGTTGAAGTTAGAGTTTTATTTTTTGAACTAGAAATCTTAACTTGTTGCTGCTAATTCAACAGAGCCCTAACCCTAACCCTAATCCATTCATCTTCTTCACGTGGCAGAGATTGCTACTAAAACTGGTGTAGAAGTATATTCCCAATTTCTGTGTATAGACTTAGTGTGATTCTATCAAGAGAATGGTTGTAGAAAAGATGAATTTACTAAGATTGTTGCTAAAACTTAACTTGTTAAATCAATCAGAAGTTGTAAAATTTCATATCACGTATCATGACCCATCAAAAGAAACCAGATTACAATTTACTCTTTAACTTTTGAATTTCAAGTAAGTAGTGAAACTATTGGTTCGATTTATCTGTTGGTTATTGGGTTTTTAAATTTGGTCTTTGATATTTTGGTCACTCATATTTTTGTCGAATGAGCCATTTTCTTGAAATTTTTCCTAGCAAGATGATAAAAATGTAGATTTTTAAAACGAAAACAAGTAAATTCTTTGTTAAATAAGCAATCCAAATGCATGAGCTAGCTATTGACATTTAGTTCATGTATAGATGATTGTCAGTTTATTCTTCATATTTTAGACATGTCTATTTTTTGATTGTTTGATATTGTGTCGCAATTCAAGGATAATGTTGTCGGAGTGCGTAACATAGATCCTAACAAGTACTGTATTTTGACTTACTTCAAGATGTAACTGAGACAATGTTGTCCCATATTCCTACTAGTTTTGGTGTTGTCGTTACATTTGATTGTGACATACCTGGTAGTTCTGAGAGGAAGGTTGTTGCCTTTGACTTAGATGTCCTAGGTATGTTTTATGTTCAGGGTAGGGAAAAAATGTAAATGTTTATGTTGATTGAGCATGTGAAAGATATTGGTGTTTTTAGGGGGTACATGAGGGTGTTGAAGTCCATGGGTGTAGTGATGATGGAGGGGCAGTGGAGGGTGAAAATGTGGAGGAGGAGGAGGATGAATTAGACGTAAATGATATATGTAGCCTCAGTGATGATGATGTTGAGTGGAATGAGAGAAAAGGACCACAAAGAGGAATGAAGCATGACTCAGATGTAGATGTTGTTCCAGGCCATGATGACATGGTTAGTGATGATGATTTGCAAAATGACTTCAGGTCTGATGATGGGGATGGTACTAATTCTAATATGTCTAATCGGGATCACAAAGGACCAAAACTCTCTTATTTTGATTCCAGTTACCATGACAAGGAGCCATTCCTTGGGTCAAAGGGGGAGGTGATATTAGTGAGGGAAATGTTATTCACCAATGAAGATAGTTTCAGGACAAATCCAAGGGATTATATTGTGCAAGCTAGTTTTAAAATAGTAAGTGATAATAAATAAGAAATTTAGGGTAATTGCTCACTGTGCAGCATATGGTTGTCCATGGAGGATACATGCTTCTCCATTACCGATGGTGTGAATTTTAAGATCAAGACTTTGGTTCCACAACACACATGTCCTAAGATTAACATGAATGATGATGCAAATTATCCTTGGATTGTGAAGAAGATGTTGAACAATTTTAGAGAGAATCTAAAAACGGGGCTAGATGCAATGGAAGAGAAGTTACATGAGCAATTTGGCATAGAGGCTTCTAGGAATCAGTTTGTACGCGAATAAGAGGTGTATGAATGAGCTTGATGGCAGCCATGGTGATTTTTCTTCGCTCGAGTCAACTATGGTGATCAATATAGATTACTACCAACCTCTGTTGAGAAAGTTAGGGAGACAAACTCACGAAGCTTATTCAAAATCTAGTGTAACAGGCATTCTATGCATGTGAATCCAACATTCTTCAGGTTGTTCATCTCATTTCAATCCATACATACTTGCTTCAAAAATGGATGTAGGCCATTTGTATAAGTTGATGACACATTCTTGAAAAGACCTTACGGGGGTATTCTGCTCACCACAATTAGTATGTTCACTATTGTTGTTGTTGTTGTTAAAATTGAATGTAATGATAGGTGTAGGGGTCACGAATAATCTCTCGTCTGAATCACTCCAATAACCTGTACAGTGAACAACCAATTAGCGTCCATCGGGTTGCTTCCAATTTGATGCACTTTGATGCTAAAGTCAAAACACAGAGAGATCAAAACACAATAGTAATTGCACAATGAATGATAGCATACCTAATTAATAGCCTATGATCTCTTATTTATAAACCATTGAGTGCCCATTTTCTGTAATCCAATCTTAAAAAATCTTCCCTTATTCTCAATCTTGGCTACTGTCTAAACTTGCACTTTCTAAATTAGGACCTGCCATTCTAGGAAATTCCTACCGCCTTAGCGGAATGGCAGGCTTATGGGTCGGCATTCAACGAAGCCCATGTCCTCATCATGATAAGTCTGTTCGGCTCCCCTTGGTTGAAGCCTATGATGTCAAAATCAGATCAATATGATTATGACAACTTGTCCAGAGAAGCCTCGTTCGGCAATACGTCAGCCCAAGTCTCACGCTGTCGACACGGGCCATGTTCATCTGCCTAGTCTAATTTTCATTTAACCAAGGATGGTTCGGCCCTATATTTCTGCCCTCCACAATAGGTGGTGTTTTTTTTTTTCTATAACACTGGAAGGCTATACTCTAGGACCAATTCAAACCATGGACCATCATGTCTGATCAGCAAAAGGTAGTTTCCATTGTACCGTAAAGGTCTCATTTCTTAATAATTTTCATGTCCATGTCATAATTTGTTTAACCAATTTAATGCATTATATCCTCCTAAGAATAGAAGAAGGGAGGAAGGGGAAGTGGCACCTGGTACACGTGTGAGTAAGAAGAGATCTTAGACCTTGAGATGTGCAAACTGCAAAGAATTTTGGCATAATAAAAGAACATGTCAGGGAGGCCTAGTGAGCGGTAGAGGCACACATGGAGGGGCAGGGGGTAGGACAACCAACATGGATGAGGGACAACCAAGGGGAAAGACAACTAGAGGTGGGCATACAGTGAGAGGCAAGGCCAGAGGCAATCGCAGGGATAGGGGAGGGACACCGATGATATGCACTCATTAGTCTTATTTTTCCTTTTTTATGCATGATTTGAGTTTGTACTAATGTACGCTTCCTAGGGCAACATGTTCAAGAAGTGCATGTGGATAGGGGGACATAGTCCCAAAATAAGTGTGTACCACAAGCTTGATATTGGAATGTATGGTAATTTCTATGTTATTGCTTCTTTCATGTCCTACCCATTTTGGATACCACTTACATTTATTTTGACATTTATTAACAATTTGATTATTTTTTGTGCACTCAAGCAAGCAAAAGTTTTTGGGCATTCGTATTATGTGGTACCTATTTTTGGGTTACTATGAGTACACACATTTACACTGTAAGTGGTGATTAAAAACCGTTAGTAACTGTTAGTACTTATTGGTTTCACCAGTACATGTTTGTTGTTTGCTGTTTTGGAACCTGTTTGCTGCTATGTAGTGCTGTAGTGTCGAATTTCTAGAACTGATTGTATTGCTACTATGTACAGTTGTAGTTTCTGCTACGTACATGTATGTCAAATTTCTTTCATGTACTACTGTTATGTATTGCTATGTACAACAATGTTGAATTTTTTGGAATGAGAATGGAAAACTATTGTATTGTATTGCATTTCGAATTTCTAGAACTTGTTTTTTGGAATGGGAATGACAATCAAGAATTTCATGAAAATATTTGTATTGCAATGTTCATGGAAATGTACTACTGTAGCAATGGCCATGATTCGTTGCATCAACGATAGGTATTTGTCCATCAGTATTGTTTTGCATATGGAAAGTTTCTTTGGCCATTTTTAACAGGTATTTGGTTTATGAAAATGCAAAATAGAAATAATTTATAGACAGTTTCTTTGGATAAAATTTATGCTTTGAATTGAATTTGTCCATTGGAATGCGTCATACAAATCAAGCGAACTTTTATTCAAGTTTGGATAAAAACTTATAGTAAATGCTAGATATGCTCTAAAAGACTCCAAGTTTTAGGCAAACTGTGTTAAAAGAATGCATATATTTAGCATCTGTAGACCTTTGCTTATGGCGTATATTAAGCATCCCAAACTTGAATTTTTTTTTGTTTTTATTCTGGAGTTTTTGGTTAAGTTGTTGATAGGTTTCTTCCAAATCTCTCCTTATGAGAAATCAAAACCTCAAAAACTTGTGCTTCATTTTTCTCTTATCTCTCGTTTACTCTTTTTTTAATACAAACGTTTGTTTGAGTTGTAGTTCGTAATTCTAAGCTTTACATTTCCTATTTCTTGGTGTTTGGAGATGGGTGATCCAGTTTAGCTACATTTTCTTTCGGACATGCATAATAAAGCTTCCATTTGTTCTTCTCATTCTCGGTAATCTTCAAAATTGTTTTAAATTCGCAATAGCACATCTTACTTCTCACCCTAAATACGCTACTGATATTACTAGACGATGACATGTCCACATATCTTTAATTCAGAAATATGAAATTTAATTGTATCATAAAACGTAACAAATTCTTACAAGGGATAATTTAAAAAAAAACTATTAAATTTAACACATGCAAAATTTATAATAAGAGATTAATCTAATAAGAACTTAAATCTAATTTAATCAATACTAATACAATAACAAATTAACTTAATTAGTAAGACAAACACCTACAATTTTCGGCTGAAATGAAGCAGTGTGAAAGGGAGAATAGAGGGAAATTAAGCGGGAGTGGGTTATATAGGACAGGGAGTGAGGGAGGGTAATATGGGGTTTTAAAAAATTTAGAAACGTGTCATTAGCAGTTTTCAACAATCAACGTATGGTCATTAACGACAAGGGATTCTAAAAGAATAATTTGTAAAATAAGAGAGGACTGTGCAATTGTCAAAACTACGGGGGAGGACAATACATTTGTTAGTAACTTCAGGGGAAGTAGGTGACATTTTCTCCATGGTGGAGACTAAGAACAGAACACAGGAGGACCCTTAAAATAAACTCGAAGAAACATTTTCTCTCACACTTTCCATTTCTTCCTTTGTATAACTATGGAAAATAATAAACAACTTCCTTAAAAAATTTTCAATCAATTGCTTTCCAAATTTTTTCCACACGACGACGTCAACCACAGATCCACCATATCACCAATGGCCGGCAGTCTAGAGAGAGAAACGATTCCACGGACGGCTAAATATATATCTTCTGGTTGACGATCTACAGACCGTATTGAACCAGCAATGAATGCCAACTATGTTCCTCCTTCCCCTCCTTTGCCGTATCCCAGAAATAGGGTTTTTCCGATAAACCCTTCACAGCCCTACCACTTACACTTCGTTCTTCTCGCCATATCCTTTGTCTTCTTCTCCCTCACCATCCCAACATCCGCCTCAATCCCATATGCCAAATTCTGCAACGACCTCGTCCCCGAAGCGATCCCAGCCGCTACAAATGTCAAAAACGATTTGGTCCTCCGTCTTTACAACGCATATGTTGCCGGCGGTGACCCGATTCTGGATTCCGAATTCTCTTCGAAATCGGTCTCTTTTCGTACCCAATCCGCCTACGATACCGAAACCGACGGCGTTGTTAAGATTGATGGGACGTTGGTGGTTTGGGGTGCGAGATTTGTTGGTTTCCTCGCGGGTAACTTGACCCGCCGCCGGAACTTGAAGCTCATCAATTACCGGGCGCCAAGGTTTCCGGTCGGGAGGCGTAAAATGAGGTTTCATCTCCACGGATTTTGGTCCGCGGCTTCAGGAAAGATGTGTATGGTTGGTTCAGGTATCGGTTCTTTGCGTTCTGTTAATGTAGTTTTTAAGCTTAATTATCCAAATGCATCAAGTCTTGACTCTAGTTTGGTTACCGGGGCATTGGAATGTTTGGATACAAGTGAGAGTCCAAACTTTTTTAATCCAATTTCGATATTGGGATTATCAGTCCTGAATTATCAGTACAAATTCGTAGATATAGAAAATAATAATGGAGGGTTTAGGGTTTATGATAGCGTGGAGAATGAATCGCTTGGCTTGGATTCTGGCCATGCTGTTTGCTCGGCAGTTTGGTCTGCTGGTAGATTTGAATTGGAATATATGGAGGATTGTGGGTCTGTGGATTGTGATCCTCTTGGTGGAGGTAGTGGTGGGATTTTACCTGGATTTATGTCTTTCAATGATATTGAGTGCACAGAAGATGGGAAAGTTCGGTATTGGGTAGATTTTTCAAATACCAGCTATAATGGGCATCGTTTACCTATTAATCCAAGAACTGTGTTAGTTGCTGAGGGGTTGTGGAATGGGAAGAAGAAACACCTTGACTTGGTTGGGTGCCGAATATTAAATCTCACTGACATGGTGGCTGAGGCTTCTCTTGGGGATTGTTCAATTAGGTTGAGCTTGAGGTTACCTTCAACCTTGTCATTGAGAAGCAGGAGTTTGGTTGTTGGCCAAATGTGGAGTAATAAAAGCATGAATGATGCCGGTTACTTTGGTAGAATTTCGTTTGAGAGCCCAAGAAATGGCAATACAAGAGTTGAGGGTCTGAGCTACAAATATACTGAGGTCGAACATTTAAGTAAATCTTGTACAGGAAAGATTGCTGGTAAACACAAAAAAGGGACATACCCGGATGGATATTCTTCTGACATGAGATTCGACATGACGGTGCGAAATAGCAAAGGGCAAGTTGCATGGGGTTATTCTTCTCCACTATCAGTGGGTGATAAGTTTTATGAGCTCCATTTTGGAATGCCATCAGTGACTGCAATGCATAGGAATGATACCCAAAGTGGCATACTGAATATGAGTTATGTTCTAAGCTTCAGCCTTGGATATAATTTGTCGTCAACCTACCCTATTGAGATTTCGGCTGAAGGGAAATATGATACTGGAACTGGATTGCTTTGCATGAGAGGCTGTCGCCGTCTTGAACCACGTCATAAAAGATTTGCAAAAAGTGAATCACTCGACTGTGAAATAGATATCAGTCTCCAGTACCCTCCTCTGAATGCCAAGGATGGAAGCAATGTCAAAGGAACCATTGAGAGCAACCGAAACAAGTCAGACCCTTTACACTTTGAGCGAATTGAGTTGTCTTCAAATTCAATTTCCATAACGCAAGCTGACGAATCAATTTGGAGAATGGATCTAGAGATCACCATGGTCCTAATTTCCAATACACTAGCATGCATATTTGTGGGTTTACAGCTCTTGTATGTGAAGAAGAACCCAGATGTTCTTCCCTTCATTTCTGTTGTGATGCTGACTGTTCTCACGCTTGCACACATGGTTCCTTTAGTACTAAATTTTGAAGCCTTGTTCTTGCATAACCGCAATCGGCAGAATGTTTTCCTTGGGAGTGGTGGATGGCTCGAAGTAAACGAGGTATTGGTTAGGGTCATTACAATGGTTGCTTTCCTTTTGCAGTTCCGTCTTCTCCAACAGACGTGGTCCGCAAGAGTTGGTCATGGAAGCGGGAGTAATGGCCTTTGGGTTTCTGATAAAAAGGTTCTTTTCTTGTCTTTACCATTATACATAGGTGGCGGGTTGATCGCTTGGTTTCTGCATCAGTCAAAAAGCTCTTACACTAACCCATGGTTACGAGTACACCGTGTTAGTGTCCGGAATCAATCTTTCTGGGGAGTCTTCAAATCTTTTGCTGGTTTGGTCTTGGATGGTTTTCTGCTTCCTCAGATTGTTTTCAATGCATTCTGCGATTCCAAAGAGAAGGCTCTCACTCCTTCCTTTTATGTTGGGACCACTGTTGTTCGGTTGCTCCCTCATGCTTATGATCTTCTTAGAGCTGCTCACGGTTCCACCTGGTATTTTGGTGATATATATGCAAACCATGGAATGGATTTCTATTCGACTGCCTGGGATATTATCATATCTTGCGGCGGTCTGATGTTTATTACCCTAACTTGCTTGCAGCAGCGGTATGGTGGTCGTTGCTTTCTCCCCAAGAGATTCAGAGAGAGTGCTGCGTATGAGAAAGTGCCTGTTCTTAGTACTGAGTTGACAAGTAGGGAAGTCATCAGCTGAAACATTTTGGGGTTCTTTTTTTCCTTTTTCTTTAATACTGCAAACACATCATGGCCTTAAGGAGTTGTTGAGATTTAGCAGCAGGTGGGCTGTTCATCCCTTGTGATTTTGTTGTATCTTGAAACTGTTATAGTTGTTTACCTGTGGTGGTATTTTTACCTTAATGACTAGATTTACAGCCTTAGTAAACGTATTCGAAGAGTTTTGTTTCAACAAAGAAAAACTTACCAAATTTTCGATATGCGTTTATGATTTGGTGTTAATTTGAAACTACATATGAGACATTGAACCATTTCAAACTAGCCCGTAAATTTAACGAGCTTTAATAGTGTTTTGATACTTGTATGTATACGTCGTCGACCTTGCATGGGAGTTTAATAAGCCGAAGATGAATTGAGATTAGTTTGTTTTGTCCGGCACCCCGAATTGAGATTTTTGCTGGCGTGCAACCAAAGTAGTTTTTTTCTTCTCAATTTTAGCACAAGTAAGGTTAAAATATAAGTGGAAAGCTATCAGGAAAATGAACAAAGATGGTAGGTGTTAACATATAGTGCTGCTTATCTACTTCAAAGCCAAGGGAGAGAGAAGATTCAAGAATGCATGAGAGAGAAAAATCACAGATATACCCACCAAATAAAGAAGATTAAAGGAGAGTGGTCAATCATTAAGCAATGGCTTTATTGCAACCTCAGTAGACCTGACCATGTGCCACACCTTAAAAAACACAAATCCTGGCAAGTGTTTTGTCACCAGTAATCCGAACAAGAACAAGAGCCATCTTTAAAATGGTGAAACCTAAGTTTATCGCGAACTATAATTTCTCTCTGTGTAACAACTGAGATAAACTTAATTGCCGAATGGCAATCCTCACACATTCGGAGGTTCTTCACAACCCTAACAGGCATCCCATGACTTGTGTTTAGAATCCCGAAAGCAATTGCAAGCTTTTCACTGTGATACCTAACTGCATGTTCTCTCTCCTCTTGTTCCAACTCATGCATTACGGACTCTGGCACCGGCACATATCCTGCTTCGCTAATCCTCTTCATCAACTCGTCTAAGTAGTTGTAAATCGCAATTGACTCAGGGTGAGATTTATCACCCATGCTGAACAAATATGTCTTCTGATTGACCTCTATAGTGCTATATCCAACGCCCTTCTTTAGGCCTTTCTGAATCATCCTATTTCTAATCGCTTCCACTCGATCCATCTTACCAGCCAATGCATATATATTTGAAAGCAAAACATAATGGCCTGGATTTTCTGGTTCATCAGCTAATAGATGATCTGCGACTCTTACTCCAAATTCAAAATTTCTATGCATCTTGCAAGCCCCAAGCATTGCAGTCCACATAGCTGGAGCTGGCTTGAAAAGATTCAATTGCTTGATATATTGAAATGCTTCGCTGAGAAGTCCAGCACGCCCAAGCATATCAACCATGCAAACATGGTGCTCTATTCCTGGAGCCAATCCAAAATCCTCCCTCATACTAGCAAATGCCTGCCTCCCCTCTTGAACTAGCCCGGTGTGTCCACAAGCTGACAACACTGCAACAAAAGTTACAGCATTGGGGGGTGGTCCACGGGCTCTCATTCTATGAAAGAGCTCGACAGCTTCTCTACCATAGCCGCTTATACCATAGCCTGAAATCATAGCTGTCCAGGAGAGAACATTTCGATCAGTCATTGAATCAAAAACTTCCCGCGCTTTACTCACATTTCCACACCTAGCATACATGTTAATCAAGGAAGTACCAATAACAACATTCATATCAAAACCATTATCTCTAATACAATCATGCACCCAACAACCAAGTTCAAGAGCTCCCACCTGAGAACAAGCAGACAAGACACTCACCAACGTAGCCAGATCGAACTCAACACCCGAATCCCGCATCCGATGAAACAACCTAATTGCCTCCTCAGCGAACCCATTTTGCTCGTAACCAGATATCATCGAATTCCACGCAACAACGGTTCTCTCCGGCATTGCATCAAACACCTTCAGGGCACAACTCAAATCACCGCATTTCGCATAGAAAGCAACAAGAGCAGCCTGAACAAACGAATCCAACCCGTACCCCCGAACCAAAGCGTGGCAATGAACGGCTCTACCAATACTCAAAACTGATAACTCGGCGCAACATTTAATCACCGCCGTGAAAATGTAGTTTGACGGCTGTGCAGAGGGAATAACGATGAGCATGCGGCGGTAGAAGAGGACGCCGTCGTGAGGGAAGTGGTTCTTGGAGCAGGATGTGATAAGGGAACTGAAGAGGAACGAGTCAGGGTTTGGAATGGAGAGGAAGAGTTTGCGAGTGTAGGCGATTGAGCGGGCGGTGCAGGATAAGAGGGTGAGCTTGGTAATGAGGGAGAGGATGCGGTGTGAGCCGGAAACGAGGAGATGGGTGTGGACCTGTTGGAGGAGCTTCAGGCGTGGGCCAGCTCGGAGGAGAGCTTCATAGGCTCGTCGCGAGTATAATGGACGTTCCTCATGGTGATGGAAGTGTTTGGCTTCCATGAAACTGCCATAGGCAAACAAGAGGAGAAGGCGGGAATTTTTTTCAATCTTCTTCGGTCCATGGATTTCGCTAAGTTTTGGGCCTTTTGGCTGACGTTTTCATTTGATTATTTTTTGGGTTAATTACATTTTGCCCCTACTCTTTTTCATGTTACTACCTTTAACTACTAACTTTAACTATCTACAACTTAATCCCTTGAACTACTGACCATAGACATAAGTCCTGTCGTCAGTTTTTTCACCTATATTCCTATGTATTGTGCACGTGGACACACGCGCGCACACATACACATATATAAGTTGAATGTCTCAATCAACAACATTTGTCCAAATTTTGTTTCTCTCTACGTCTCACTCTCTCTCCATCTCACCCTCATTTTATCTGTCTCTTTTGTAGCTCAAAATCACATCTCTTCACTATTTTTCTAAGCTTTGCTCTTTTGATTGAAGCTCAAAGTTACCATTGCTCAGAAAGTACTTGCCAAACGCAGAAATGGCAACACAGAAGCACAGGGAGTTCATGCTACAACTTTAACCCTAACGTAGTCTATTGTGATTGCAGTTTGAGAGCTCCACTTATGACATCCACAATAGACAAAAACTTGGAATGGCATCACTTTTTGCAAAGGAACCGTATTCGTTCCGCTTGCAACAATCTAATTAGTTTTTCAGGTGAAAAAAACAAATATCATATCTACACGGCAAATAGACCAATTGGAATTAATTAATGAATATTCAAATTTAATTTATTAAATGCTATTTATTCAACAAATTTGATTGGGTAATACTAATTAATTTTATGTTACAACAAATTGAGGAAACAATAGCCAGTCCAATAGCCGTTTCAGCAGCTGCAATTGCTATAACAAAAAATGAGAAAATAGTTTATTTTAATTGACGATTACAAAAAAAATAGAAAAATATAAGTGGGGTTGATTTTTACAATCAAAATAGAACAATTAGAATCTCACTATCCAACAGAACGAATGCTCTTAATATCGTGACTTGTTATCTGCAAGACAATCCATTCAAAGAACTATCTACCGCTGTGACGGGAAGGTACTCCGATGATTAAGTTAGACAATGCTCACAAGAGTATAAAATAATCAAGCTAATATTATCTATTAACACTTGAGTTAGTTCGTACATTTCTTTATGAATTTGGATATTTATTTATAGAATTTGTACTTCACCTTCCTAATTCTCTTATGGCCTAATTCCAGGTCAAAATTGAAGTTGCACTGCCTTCTGATTTGCCACTAATGAGATAACTCTAACTAGATCTTTATTTAGAAGTTATCTTCTACCATTAGAGTTTCATTCAACTTAATATTCTTCATGTAAATCGAATTGTCCTTGGATTTCTCATCGATATCTAACTAGAACCTTATCCCGATTTACTTGAAGTTTTGTCTTATCCTGAATTCGAGGCTATCCACCACCCTTCCCAGGTCGGTGATATCGCAAACCGCCTTTCTCAGGTCGGTTGGACAATGAACCACATTCTCAGGTTGAGTATAAAAGGAACCACCCTTCTCAAGTCAGCATTGTCCCCATTTGATTGGCGAATAGGCTCACATGTGAGATGACTAGCTTGTCGAACTGTTCAAACTGTTTAAGAAAAAACTTAAATATTTTCTTATTTAAGTTTTATCTCCTTCAACTGCCGCCTAACTTTGACTGCTTCTCATCGAGTTAAAGGAACGGGCGAAGCTATATAAACGTGTTTCCAAAGATACCCCCTTCTTGGATATGCATTTCCTTGATCGTTGTTTGAAAACCATAGCGTCACATTAAATGCAATGTGACATCGTGCTAAGCTTTTTATGAGTTAACGTATTTTCTCGCGCGTGCTAAATTCTCACCCTTGTTTATCGTGAAATTAATTGAAACTTTTGGAGAAAAAGAAAAACGTTTTTGCCCCTTTTATTGTTCTCGCCTCTTCATTTCCTTCTTTAGCTACTGTTCATCGTCGTCTTGCACTCCTGTACTCTATAAGTTTTTTTTGAAAAACATCTTGTTTCCAGTCTTTCATTTCCTCCATTTGTTCTCCAAATGGAGATTTTTCATAAACACTTTGCCACTCCAACAAGTATAGCTGAATTTCGACGTCATTACAACATCCCAGATAATGTTATAGTCGAAATCAACAAACCTGATGTGCATCTTGAAATATATGATGAGGATACGATTCATATCCCTCTGATGACCATTACTGAGGTTGGGGTTCAATTTTCCGTCCACCCTTTGCTTCGTAGAGTCTGTTCCTGGTATCGGTTGGACCCAATATAGATCTCTATTAATACATACCGTATAATCATGGTTATCATTTGTCTGAATGAACTAAATAACACCAATCTTAACCACTGGGACACCCAGTATAATTATGATATCGTCTTTGATATGTGTTATCTCAAATCTTGTAGAGGCCGACAGAAAATTATGATCCACCTCACAGATTTGAACAAAGGGAATGATGATGATTTCGTCATAGTCTCTGGTAATTAAGAGTTTGGCTGAGATGAGCCCGAACACAAACGAATCCGTGTTCCTCGTCGTTATGGACAACCTCGTTAGTTTTCTTTCTTCCTATTTACGTTTATCATGCCTCCTCGGCATAAACTTTTAATATGTTCACGCTTTTGCTTTTGCAGCTCCCAATTGCAACAAAGGTCGACATATCAATGCTACTCATCCCGACGATCTAAGGAAGGTTTTGGCTTACAAGGGTGTAGACGGACAAGTACAACCTCGATCATGGTTACATCAAAGACCATGCTCACGTTGCAGTCGCTGTTTCCACAGAGACTAATATCTTCGTACGATAAGGCGTTTAGCTTCTTTATTTGAGAGAACCTAGCCGTGTTACAATTTTTGCTTTGGGAGAAGTCCTGAGCATGCCCTTTTCTTCTTCTACCACAGGTCAGCCGCAATCCCAACCTTTTGCTATTTGGAATACTAACAACGAAGAGAAAATTAACCAAGACATCATGGCTCGAAACCCCAATGTCCTGCATTTGAAGGAGCTAATGAAGCAGAAGAACAAAGGGCTTGTCAAGAAGAAACAAGGCAATTCAAGGCTAAAAGGATAATTGGTCCCTTAGAGACTAAGTTCGTAGCCTCTATGCCGACCAATGATGCTCTTGTTGGTGTGGATGGCGAGCCACCGAGGAAAAGATTGAGGAAGAAGCATGACGTTGATGCGACTAAACCTTAAGGAAAGTCAAGAGCCACAAAGAAGGCTAACGCTTGAGCTCCCTCTCTACTGATCAATGAGAGTAATCCTATTACTGTTGCTGACACTACTGGCAATTTGGGTGTTGCTCAATCCTTGGCTGAGGCAACGATGTTGCCAAGAGGACATCGAGCCCTGCGATGAATTTGATGATCGCACTTTGATGCGTTCGGCCATTGCTCATGGCATTTTTGTAAGTATCTATTTTTTTTAGCTTTGGGATGCTACTTATTCCTTGCTGTGTATCATACAATGTTTGTTGTGCAGGCCATTCAGAAAACTATGATTTGTCTTGCCCAGAGTTTGGATCAGGAAACGTAGTTGCACTCGACTGAGGCCGAGCTTCGAGCTTGGAGACTAAAGTTTTTCAAGTCTCATGATGAGGCTGAGTCTTATAAGTAGAAGGCTCAGGAGGATGCTCAAAGGGCTAACACTCTTGAGCGTCAACTTGCTGCAAAGAAGAAGAAATCTACCAAATTGGCGGGGAAGGTTATGAATCTAAAGACCCGACATTCAGAGAAGATGTCTAAGATTCGCGTTGAGATCTATAAGTAAGGCATGGATGATGTTGCTAATAATTTCTTGAAATACTAGATTCCTAGCCTGCAGGAAAACTTTTTGGCCATTGGATGGAGGGCTGCTTTGAGGGCATGCACTGTTCTTGATGATTCTCCCCTCTTCAAGGAGGTCCCTCGTCCTTCTGAGTTTGCAACTGAAGAACTTATTGCCGATGAAGGCAGAGCAATTGATGATGGTGTAGAGGTGACCAACCTCACTACTGATGATCCTCCGGTCGTTGGAACTAAGGAGATTGCTGCAGGAGATAAGGATGTTCCTGCCAATATTTGTATTGATGTTTGAATTGTGTTTTTCTGTTTTTGTATTGCTTGGTTTGCTCTTGGCTTTACTTTAATTGATGATTTTTGCCGAACTCTGGTTTCTTTTGACCGTATTAAATGCTTGACTTGTTTTTATTTCTTCAGTATAGTGCTTGACTAACCTTCTTGAGGTCATGCTAAAGACTTTTCTCAAGTTTTATTTTTTGAGTACCTTTCCCAAGTTCCTAATGTCGGCTGATTATATAACCGAACAGTCGTGGTTTTGGATAACTTTTCTCAAGTCTATTTGAGCTAGGAAAGACCCTCTATATTATGGAATGTAAACTTTCACTGGGAAGGTCTTCTTTTTAGGCCTTTTTTTGGGAAATTTTGATGATGACCGAGCATATAGTCAACGACTAGGCATTTTGTCGAACAATCTTGAAACCTTTCTTAAGTTTGTACTTAGAAAATTTTTGCTGAAAGTTTTATGTTCAGAATACCTGTTAAGCTGTCCCTGATAGGTTCTAGCCCAAGACGTTTTATGGTGACTGGGCTTATTAGCCGATCAGTTTTGAAATCTTCTAAAGTTTGTATTTAGAAAACTTTTGCTCAAAGTTTTGTGTTCGGTATACCTCTTAAGGTGTCCCTACTAGTCCTAAGCCTGGTCCTAGAAGGTTTTCTTAAGTTTTGTTTAGGGCTTTTAATCCTTGCTCGGGGTTTTCCCCCTTCCTTGGAATTTCTCATCCGGTGCGTTATTTCCTGATTGGAGAGGTCCCTTGCCCGCACTGAGGAAATGAAGGTTAGGGCATTCACTACCTTACTAAAACATTGCAACATGTTTGGTTCATAATGAAAAAATACTGCAATATTTATTCATAACAAAGTTCCTTGAAAAAAAAAACACTTAAGTAAATATGTAATTATTGAAAGAATTTCTTGAGATTGGAGATATTCCAAACCCTTGGGACCTTTTTATTATATCAAAGTTTTGCGGTTTGTATGCTCCCTTGCCTAGTTGACCGATGACTCTGTAAAGGTTTTCCCAGTTAGCCCCGAGCTTACCATCTGGTGGTTCTTTTGTGTTGCCCATGACTTTTCTGAGGACCAAGTTCTCGAGCTTAAATTCTCTTTCATGGACTCGCTTGTTGTATATCTTGGACAGATTTGCTTGATAGGATGCTAGTTTGATCATAGCTCATTTTCTTTTCTCTTCGGCTAGGTCAAGTTCTATGGCCAGAGCTTGATCGTTCCCTCCTTGTTCGATGAGTTATGTTTGAATAGTTAGGAGGCCCACTTCTAGTGAGATGACAGCTTCTGTGTCGTATGCCAGGGAGTATAGTGTCACACCTGTTGACCTCCTCGGTGTTGTTCTGTATGCCCATAGGACCATGGATAGTTCTTCCAGCCATCTTCCTTTTTCTTTTTCAAGTCTTTTCTTGATGCCTTCCTATATTCTTTTATTAGAAGCTTCTATCTGCCCATTACATTGTGGGTATGCCATAAAGGTATAGTAATTTCTGATTTGGAGCAGAAGATTTTGAACTTATCTTGAAATTGGGTCCAATTGTCTAACACTATAGAGCAGGAGACTCCAAATCTGGTGATGATGTTTTGCCATACAAATTTTTCGACGTTTTTCTTGGTGATTTTAGCAAGTGGCTCTACTTCGATCCGCTTGGTGAAATAGTCTATGATGACCGTGAGATACTTTCTTTCATATGTGGCTTTTGGTAATTGGGCTTACGATGTGGAGCCCCCAATTAGCAAAAGGCCAAGGGCTTGTCAGTGGTGCCAGATCGGCTATTGGTGTGTGGATGGTGGGAGAAATTTTTTGACACTTGTCGCATGCACTCACATACACTTTGGCGTCTTCTTGCATATAAAACCACCAATATCCTTGATATGTTGCTCAGTGCGCAATTGATCTGCCCCCTACATGGCTGCCAGACACCTCTTCATGAAATTCATACAGAGATTGCTACACTAGGCTGGGGTGTATGCACTTGAGGTAGGGTCTTGTGTAGGATTCCTATATAGCTCTTTGTTCGGAGATAGCCAAAATCTGATTGCATTCATCCGATGTGTGCTTCCTTTTTATCTTTGAGTAGGTCACAAGGTGAAAGGTAGAAGACGATGAGATCCATCCAACTAGGGCCGAGGTTAATGTCCATGTCTTTCTCACTTGAGGGACATCTATGCTCGGTTTGTCAATGGAGTCCACATAGATGGTCCAGTGTCTATCTTTTGGGATTGCCGAGGCTAAGCAAGTCAGGGTATCTACATGTTCGTTCTGTCTAAGCTAATATGGGACATCTTGGCTTTGGTGAATTTGTCTAATTCCTCTTTTGCCTTCTCAGCACAGGAGGTCATATTGTCATCTCGAGTTGCATATTCACCTGCCAATTGATTGAGTACTATCTGGGAGCCATTGTATATTTTTATATCTGTTGGTCCCAGTTTGTGTGCACATTTGAGACCATGTATCAAAGCTTTGTATTCAGCAACCTTGTTTGAAGCACTAAAGTTTAGTCGGATAAATTGTTCAAAGTAACATCCATCTGGCTCTACAATCACTATGCCAACTCTAGAATCTCTTGAGCAAGCTGATCCATCTAGATATAGTTTCCAATATGCTGTTGGGTTGGCTTTTGGTTCTAGCTGTGCCCTTTGTTCGGGGGCCTCTGTTTCTAAAATCGTTGACATTTCTTCATCCTGATCATGTGAAAACTCAACAACAAAATCTACTACCGTTCCTTGATTGTTGTTATTGGGAGGTAGCGGATATCATATTCGTTAAGCTCTACAAACCAAGTCGCGACCCTTCCTAATAGTTCTGCTTTTCTCAAGATAGTATTGATCGGATGTTTGGTTGGCACTTCGATTGTGTGAGCAAGGAAGTAGCGTTGTAACTTTCTGGAGGCCACAACTAGTGCCAAGATTAGCTTCTCCAGAGGAAGGTATCTTGTTATGAATCTGAGAGAGTTTTATCACATAGTAGATTGGCGTTTGTTCAGGCCCCATTGTCCTTCAGTAGTGCTGCACTTACCACGTGTTCTGATACGACAAGATATGTCTCCTTTCTCGATAGTCGTTATTAGTGGTGCTGCACTTACCACGTGTTGATCTCTTGGAAGGCCCTTTTGCATTCCTCTCACCAAGTGTATTTGTATTGCTTTTTCAACAATTGAAAAAATGCTCGACGCCGGTCTAATGATCGGCTTATAAACCTATTAAGAGTCGTCACCATCCCAGTTAAACTTAGTACCTCTTTCACTATTTGTGGACTTTGCAGGTTCTGAAGGGCTATGATGTGATCAGGGTTGACTTTTATTCCCAGTGACAAGAGGCCCTAGAAATTTTCCCGAGATAACCCCAAAAGCACATTTTGAGGCGTTGAGCTTGAGTTGGAACTGACGCAAGATCTAGAAGGTTTTGCACGGATCGACAATATGGGTCTTGGTTTCCTCAGATTTGACCATCATATCATCAATGTATACTTCCACCCTAACCATCAATTCTGCGATGGTGTCGGGTGCATTTACAATTAAGGATTCTCCAAAATGACCTCAGGATGGCAGTCTGAGCCTAAAGAATGTGATTTCATATGCCTTCATGCAATCCTCGATTTCGTTGAATACTTGTATAACATTTGGGACTTTAATAGTACTTGCATACGAATGATGAACGCTTGAGGTTGCACTACCGAACTTAGACATTATGTCACAACACAATACTTATTTCAATTACTTATTTATGTGTTAATGCTTCCATACAAACTGTGAATATCGTGTCATGTTTACTTCATCAATTATTTTGAGCATTTAAAAGGGAATTTAAGGTTAGTATAACCTATTTAGCCTTTCGTGGTACAGATGAAGACGGAGCTGAACCAGAATACCCCGCCCCTGAAGACACATTTTCTGAGAAAGACATGATCCAATTGTGCTTTACCTAGTATAGGTTTAGATTAGTTTTGAAATTCCTACTTAAAGTCTTTTATGTTATAACCTCCTTTGGAAGACTTTATTCATTATTTCATATTTGCAAGAGCAAGAACTTGTACTAACTTTATTTATCAATAAAAATATTGAAGTTTTAGTTATTTTATTCTTTTATTAACATTTTCTAAAATCGAGGCATTACGGGTCTGACTCTTTTCTTTCAGCATCTCTCATTGCATCCATAATCAACCCTTGGCACATGACTCGTCTGTTCATCATTCATATCTCGATGTGAAGCCTTCGATAAACGTTGACGTGCAAACGATTTTCCCTTCTTCCATATATCATCGGCATTGACTGCACTTTCGGGACATTGGCAATAAATTGTCTACAGATCACTTCGACTTGGTTGCAATGCACAAAAAAATTGGGCCATTCGAGCAATGTAGCAACATCACCCTCGAACAAAGTATTATTTTATTCCAAGATAAAATACATGTCTTATGCTGCAACGTACAGTATTTTGGGCCGAACAAAAATGTGTTTACCCCTTCTTTTGTAACGTGCCAAGTTGTAGTCCAACTTTACAATCAATCGATGATCCTTATGTGGATTGACGCTGCTCGCCGGGATCAAACCTGTCCTTGGTGAGACAATCACCTTGTTAGTGTTCACGTCAATCCCTCGGTAACTGCTCATGTCTCAACGTTCTTTGCATGGATCTGAGGTGCAAAAAGGTGAACCTTCGGTTCTGAGGTTTGGATACCACCACCAATGCTAGTCTTATTACAAGTGGCCTGTATTTGGAGTCCCACTTTGGCACCTTCACCTCTGCTTGTCCCCCGGCTAGTTCTTTTTTATCGTATCTCATTGTTCAGGACATTTATCACAACTTTATAATACATGAATTATATATTAAATGCATGTTTTACATGCATTGTGAATAAACATATAAGTGAGATGCCTTCTACATAGCGTGTTCAGTCAATGCATTTATATTCCAATGAAGAAGTATACGGTGGCAGCACGATCATAGCTGGATGGTATCGCACCTAGTAGCTGCAGGATGTGCTAACTTTATGAATTCTTGCAAAATCATCCTATTCTATTAATTCCTTTTCCCAAACATCCTATTTTGATGGGAGGAAATGGAAAAATTTAGAATCGTAAATCATAGTCATTCAGTTTGAGTTGCGAGTAAATTTCTTGGTTTGAATTCCAAACTGTAGCACTCCTGAAAAAAAGGAATTGGGAGAACCTATTAAGAAGAACGCATTAAGCAATGAGTCCAAGACCAACCTCCTCGCCCGCGTCATCTTCCACTGCAGGGGGGGACACTGATTCACGGGTGGTGCATGGACTGGTCACCATCGAAGCTGCCATGGTAAGCGCTGCAAGTTTGGCTGCGGCTTACGTGCTATTATATGGCCGCCGTTCTGCACGCTTCCGAAGCCAAGTGGTGGGAATCATTCCGGCTCGTTACGCCTCCTCCAGATTCCTAGGCAAGCCTCTCGTCCCTATCCTCGGTGTTGCGACAAATACGATAAACAAAGAAGAAATAATCAATAAGAAAACGGAAAGACACAGAGATTTACGTGGTTCCGAATAAGCAATAGCTTAAACGTACGTCCATGGGAGGAGAGAGATTTCTTTCACTATGATCAAGAGAGATTACAAGGGCCGACTATGTTCCGAAACCCTAATGTGAGATGCCCAATCAATTTAGATCTCAACTAGAAATCTAGGGATATCTTTTAGGGAACCATGTCTATCATATTTGTAGGAAACCCCAAAAAATATGGAAGAGTATCAATCCCTAAAGAATACGAATATAAATCCCTAAATAGTAGGAAAATATCCTAAATAAACTAGGAAAACAAATTTCCCAAACTTTTCTAGGATTCTCGGGGGTACACCTTATTACCGGTAATAGGTGCCCTATGCACCTATTACCGGTAGTAAAACAAGCTGTCCAAAATCAGTAGCTTTTACTACCGGTAGTACCAACACTACTACCGGTAGTACTGGTCATTGCACAAACACTGAACTTCCTATTACCGGTAGTTCCAACACCACTACCGGTAATACCAGCTACCACCCAAATACTTTCCTTCTCCAAATTCAAGGCACTTTCCAACAAATCTTCACCTTGACTTGAATTCCAACGAACTCAATCAACAAGAAATCTTCATCTTGCACCTCTCTCTCCTCCAAAGCCCCGAAGGGCAATCAACAACTACGAACACCAATCAAGTCCAAGCAAAGCCTGAACTTGACAACCGGAATTGGTTTAGTCATCATATTCGCTGGATTTTCTGCCGTACCTATCTTCTTCACCTCAACCTATTTCTGAGAGATGATATCTCGAATAAAGTGATACCTCACATCAATGTGCTTCGTCCGTTCATGGTACATAAGATTTTTAGTCAAATGTATAGCACTTTGACTATCACAATAAACGACAGTTCCATCCTGCTTTAGACCAAGTTCCCCAAGAAGTCCCCTCATCCACAATGCTTCCTTAACAGCTTCAATCACCGCCATATACTCTGCTTCTGTAGTGGACAACGCAACTGTAGCCTGCAAGGTAGCTTTCCAACTAATAGCACTGCCCGAAAGAGTGAACACATATCCCGTCAAGGATCTTCTCTTGTCATGATGTCTAGCAAAATCAGAATCCACATAACCAACAGCAAGTCCACCTTTATCGGCACCACTGTCGAACACCAAACCAACATCCACAGTCCCTCGCAAATACCTCAGTATCCATTTCACTGCCTCCCAATGTGTCTTCCCCGGATTTGCCATATACCGACTAACAACACTAACAGCATGTAAAATATCAGGGCGAGTACATACCATAGCATACATCAAACTCCCAACAGCACTAGCATATGGAACCTTTGACATGTGCTTCATCTCATCCTCCGTCTGTGGTGACAAGTCTGCAGAAAGTCTAAAATGCGCAGCCATTGGAGTAGACAGGCTTAGAACTTTGCATAGCAAAACGCTCAAATACTTTTTCCAGATAACCCTTCTGAGTCAAGTATAACTTTTCAGCCTTTCGATCTCTCCTGATTTTCATACCTAAAATCTTTTTTGCTGCACCTAGGTCTTTCATCTCAAACTCTCCACTAAGCTGTTTCTTCAACCTGTTGATTTCCGACATATCCTTGGCAGCAATTAACATGTCATCAACATATAACAGCAAATAGATAAATGAACCATCGGGAAGTTTTCGAAAATACACACAACTGTCATATTCACTCCTAGAGTAATCTTGACTCATCATGAATATATCAAACCGCTTGTACCACTGCCTAGGTGATTGTTTAAGGCCATACAAAGATTTCTTTAACAAGCAAACGAAATCTTCCTTACCAGAAACTGCAAATCCCTCCTGTTGATGCGTATAAATCTGCTCCTCAAGCTCACCATGCAAGAATGCAATTTTGACATCAAGCTCCTCCAGCTCTAAGTCGAAATGCGAAACAATGGCAAGCATAACACGAATAGAACTATGTTTAACAACTGGTGAGAATACCTCATTGAAGTCCACTCCCTCCTGTTGACTATAGCCTTTCGCCACTAACCGAGCTTTAAGTCTTGCATCTTCCACTCCCGGGATACCTGCTTTTCTCTTGTAAATTCACTTACAGCCAACAATTCTCTTCCCCTTAAGCGGTTTCACCAACTCCCAAGTTTGATTCTTATGAAGAGACTCAATCTCTTCATTCATAGCAACAGTCCACTGTATAGCCTCCTTTCCCGTGACAGCCTCACGGTAGGAAGAAGGCTCCTCATACTCCACTGTTTCTGCTATAGACAACGCATAAGCAACTATATCTGCATAAGCATATTTCTGAGGTGAACGGATCTCCCTCTTTGGCCTATCTTTTGCAATACTGTACGGTTGTTGCTGTTCTGCACCATTCTCTGTGTCTGAATCATGAACCTCTTCTACAACTGGTTGATCACTGTTCTTCTCCCCTTCGGAAGTTTCACATTCTAGCTCCACCTTCTTCAGAATCCTCTCACCACTATCTTGAACATCTGCACTTGCCTTCCCTTTGATCATAGAGTTTTCATCAAAGGTCACATCCCTGCTGATAAGAAGTTTGGATGACTTTCTATCAGAAAGCCATAATCTGTACCCCTTCACCCCAGATCCATAACCCAAGAAGACACACTTCTTGGCCCTAGGCTCAAGCTTACCCTCATTGACATGAGCATAAGCGGGACAACCAAACACTCTCAAATTTGAGTAGTCAGCCGAAGAACCAGACCATACCTCTATAGGAACCTTGCACTCAATGGCAGTTGATGGAGATCGATTCACCAAATAACAAGCAATGGAAACTGCTTCAGCCCAGAACTCTTTACCCAAACCTGTATTGGATAACATACAACGAGCTCTCTCCAAAAGAGTTCTATTCATCCGTTCAGCCACACCATTCTGCTGAGGGGTTTTCCTCACCGTGTGGTGCCTCACGATGCCCTCATCCTTGCAGAATATTTCAAATTCTCCAGAACAAAATTCCAGTCCATTATCAGTTCCCAATCTCTTAATCTTCTTACCTGTTTGCTTTTCAATCATGACCTTAAATCGTTTGAATGTAACAAAAGCCTTGCTCTTGTTTTTCAACAAATACACCCAAACTTTCCTGGAATAGTCATCGATCAAGCTCATAAAATATCGAGAACCACCCTTAGATTTAACAATAGAAGGACCCCAAAGATCTGAATGAAAATAATCCACCATACCTTTAGTTCGCCGAACAGATGTGCTAAACTTCACCCTGCACTGCTTGCCATACACGCAATGCTCACAGAAATCTAGCTTCTCCGTCTTCTGTCCACAAAGCAAACCCCGTTTGCTCAATTCTGTCATCCCCCTCTCACTCATATGCCCAAGGCGCATATGCCATAGCTGAGTCAAATTTGAATCTGATACATTTGATGATGAGACTGTTGCTGCAGCACCTGAAACTGTACTGCCCTGTAGAACATAGAGATTACCCACCTTCTGACCTTTCATAAGAACCAGCGCACCTTTCGAGACCTTCATAACTCCACCTTCAGCTGTGTACCTACAGCCATTCGAATCAAGGGTACCCAAAGAGATAAGGTTCTTTTTCAAATCCGGAACATGCCGAACATCTGATAGTGTCCTCACAATACCATCATGCATCTTAATCCGAATAGTTCCAAGTCCAACAGTTTTGCAGGCCATATTATTGCCCATCAAAGCTGAACCACCATGTACCGATTCATAGATGTTAAACCAATCTTTAATAGGACACATGTGATAGGAACAACCAGAATCCAAAATCCACTTTGTATCTGAAAGAACATCACCGGCTGAAACTGATAAAACGTTTTCCAGCCCATCAGAATCCTCAGCGACACCAGCAACTACGTTTTCCTCCTTATTATCCCTTTTCGGTTTTGTACATTCGCTCTTATAGTGGCCTTTCTGTTTACAGTTAAAACAGCGAATCTTCTTCCTGTTTTTCGACTTCGATCTAGATGTCCCTCTATTCTCCTTATTCTTCTCCATTGTTCTCCCTCACACAAACAACCCCTCACCGGACTCCTCACTCTCACCAGATACCTTCTTCCTCAATTCTTTAGAATATAAACTAGATTTTACATCCTCCATTGAGATTGTATCCTTTCCGTAGAGTAAAGTAGTAACAAAGTGCTCATAAGATGGGGGCAGGGAACACAGAATAATTAGAGCCTGATCTTCATCATCAATTTTAACATCAATATTTTTCAGATCCATAATAATTCTATTGAACTCATTAAGATGATCTTTAACTGGCGTACCTTCCCTCATACGAAACGTGTAGAGGCGTTGTTTCAGATATGTTTGTTTGTCATTGATTTGGTCATATAGATACTCCTAACTTCAACCATAATCCTGCTGCTGTAGTCTCCTCCTCAACCTCGCGAAGCACATCATCTGCTAGACTCAATTGAATCGAACTGAGTGCCTTCTCATCAACAACCTCCCAATCCTCTGTTGACATCGTTCCTGGCTTCTTGGCAGATCCAAGTAAAGCCTTCTGCAACCCTTGTTGAACCAACAAAGCCTTCATCTTCACTCTCCATAGACTGAAGCTGCTACTCTGCCCATCGAACTTCTCAACTTCGTATTTGGCCGCCATAACCGTAATCGATGGATCGATCACCAAAGCTCTGATACCAATTTGTTGCGACAAATACGATAAACAAAGAAGAAATAATCAACAAGAAAACGAAAAGACACAGAGATTTACGTGGTTCCGAATAAGCAAGAGCTTAAACGTACGTCCACGGGAGGAGAGAGATTTCTTTCACTATAATCAAAAGAGATTACAAGGGCCGGCTATGTTCCGAAACCCTAATGTGAGATGCCCAATCAATTTAGATCTCAACTAGAAATCTAGGGATATCTTTTAGGGAACCATGTCTATCATATTTATAGGAAACCCCAAAAAATATGGAAGAGTATCAATCCCTAAAGAATAGGAATATAAATCCCTAAATAGTAGGAAAATATCCTAAATAGACTAGGAAAACAAATTTCTCAAACTTTTCAAGAATTCTCGCGGGTACACCTTATTACCGGTAATAGGTGCCCTATTAGCGGTAGTAAAACAAGCTGTCCAAAATCAGTAGCTTTTACTACCGGTAGTACCAACACTACTACCGGTAGTACTGGTCATTGCACAAACACTGAACTTCCTATTACCGGTAGTTCCAACACCACTACCGGTAATACCAGCTACCACCCAAATACTTTCTTTCTCCAAATTCAAGGCACTTTCCAACACTCGGCAAACCCATGATTCAGGTACTTCCTTTTTATACATTTTCTGTGAATTGCAAATCTGATTTATACGTCCGTACATTTTTGTGAATATGGGAAGTTAATCTGTTCCCGATATTTTGATAGAAGAACCAATTTTGTCTACGTACAAATTCTGGGTAGGGCTCTTCTTTGTGCCTGTGGAACACGAAACATGTTTGTAAAATTGACTCACTCACTGGTCTTGTTGTGCAATTCAGAGAACGTGGGAAAGAGCAAAACTTGCCACCACATTGGACCAACTTGGTATGTACTGCTATATGCAACTTTGTTCCCAGAACTTCTCATGAAAAGTGTGTTTATGTACATATGTGTGTTTGTTTGTGTATTTGTTTGCTTGGATTGTGAATCAGTAATTGGATACATGTATGCATGCACATGTAGGGCCGTTTTTGTGTGCATAACCAAAATGGGAACCCGTAACTTGAGGTTTATTGTTACAGATGTACTAGAATATAAGCATTAAGCCACGTTAGTTGTTTAGTACTAGTCATGGTGCCAGACCAACAGTTGAAGTTTGTGATTTGCACTGCTTTTTCTACTGCAGCTACGGCTGATGATTGATCTAGTCCTTTGATGTAGTCTAATAGTTTTCGATATCGTGGCTCAGTTCCTGAATGTATCCTCCTCCGTCCCACGTCTACGGAAAACCAGACTTCGTTGATCCTTTATGAAGGTAGCTAGGGCTTAGTCAACCCCAGGAAGATCTATTATAGGCTACGAGGTTCTGGAGAACCCAATAAGCTTTCCATTGGGTTTGCATCACATGGAAATTGAAATGGATCAACCTGCACCTAAAACTGTAAGGGAAATGTTATGTGATTTTGTTAATAGATCATGCCAAAGCTCCTTGGTAGGAGAAATACAGAGTTATCAGCATTATGCAGAAGTGGTAGTAAGCTTCACGGTTCTCTGATGAGATAAAGGGTTTTCATTTGTTGGTTTTTGTGACATTCGGCCAAAGCTTGTGAGGAGTAAAGATTTCTATTGTAAGACCATATTACCACTTAACAGTGAGAGAACCAAAAGAATCAAGAATCAAAAAGTAAGAACTGCTCATCACATCCTCTAGAAACTCTATTTCTGCAAAGATTTTATTTAGGTGAGTTATCTGATTCGCCACATGTCAAGATTTCATGCCGTGCATTTTCTGCTTGCATATCTTGGCTGTATCTGTGCAAGTGAATATATTTGTGTTTTTGCATTACCTTCTTGCATTGGACAACGTATACCTGACTTAGGCCCGGCCCAGAAGTTTTTGGGCCCTGGGCGAGCTAATAAAAAATGGACCCTGTGTATTATATCCAAA
The DNA here is from genome assembly GCA_019985065.2 of Arctostaphylos glauca. Lineage (NCBI taxonomy): Eukaryota > Viridiplantae > Streptophyta > Magnoliopsida > Ericales > Ericaceae > Arctostaphylos > Arctostaphylos glauca. The sequence continues at coordinate 13,969,751 of JAHSPW020000001.1, read as the reverse complement.
AATAAAAACAATTAACTTCAAAATGATACTCACTCAGTCGTGTATTTTTTGTTTTTTTCTAGAATGGTGCCATTATTCAGACAAAAAGCAAACGATTCTCGCACAATTTTTAAAAAAATTTCTTTATCAATCAAAAGAACTAGTTGAAATCATTAAAGCCCCGCCTGGTGGGCATGGCCCTAGTGCCATCTGTGACATGACTTGTTCTTCTTCATTAGTTGTGGCTCCGGATGATGAGAAGATTGCAGTTTGTTGTCGTGAACTTGGAGCTGATGTGATAATGACGTCAGAATCTTGTCGAAATGGTAGGAGCAAGCGTCACCCTTGTTTGTGGTTAAAATTTGCTTTTACTTGCATTAGCTTGCTGCTTGTGTTGATTGATTCATGCTCAGGAACTGAACGCTGCAATGAGGCCCTACAAAAGCTTCAAAAGAGGTTTGATGTCGATGTCGTTGTCAACATTCAAGGAGACGAACCTCTTATCGAACCAGAGATAATTGATGGAGTTGTCAAAGCTCTACAAGTGAGCTGCTTTGGAATATGCCCTTGAATAACTTAAAAGAATCATATCTCATTTTTGCTTAAATCCACGTTCTTCGTTTGGAGCAGTAGGCATTGCTTCACCTCAAAGGAGGCATTGCTTCACCTCAAAGGAATGCTTCATGTAGATAAAAATATTTGGAGTAGGAGATCCAGCAGTCTGTTACACAAGTAACTTTTGATCTCCGAAATGGGGTTGCATCCTACAAGTATAATTGGTACCCTAAAGGGTTTTTGAGTGCATTAAAATTAATCACTTAGAGTGATGCAGCTCGATTATATTCTTGCTGGAGTTCTACTCACGTGACCTCATCGAATTGGGAGTGTGCTGTAGTTGGATGCCAGTTTAATCACATGATCATGAATTTGGTCCAAGTCAAGTAGATTATGTTCGAAAAACTCAAGAAATGAAGTATGCACAGCACTTAAAACACTGTAGTTCAGTTCCTGAAACATATCCTGATCCGTTCATTGTTTGTATTTGTTCTTTCCCTTGCATCATATTGTTTTTTATCTCGTTTTTCGCTTGTTTACTGCTGAACTGATTGGTGTTAGAGATCTGCAGGCTGCACCTGATGCAGTGTTTAGCACTGCCGTCACGTCTTTAAAACCTGAGGATGGATCGGATCCAAATCGAGTGAAATGTGTTGTCGACAATCAAAGTTAAGCACTATATTTCTCCAGGGGACTTGTACCCTATAACAAGTAAGTTTAATGGTTATCAGGCTGATTCTTTACTACACTGTACTCACATTAATATTTTACATGTTTAAAAATAATTAATGCAGGTTAGGGAAGGTTAATCTGCACTTTCCATATTTACTTCATCTTGGCATCCAGGTATGAACTTAGCCTATGCACGAGAGTCTTGGTAAACATATATATAGCCATCAACGCTGCCTTTCTCTGTCTATCTAGAGCTTTGACGCCAAGTTCCTTAAGATATATCCGACACTTTCACCTACTCCACTTCAACTAGAAGAAGATTTGGAACAGCTTAAAGTCCTTGAGCATGGATACAAAATGAAGGTATTGTATCAGACGGCCAATCCTCTGTTTGTTGGCTTTCCTTTCTCCTTTTGTTGTCAAAATCAAGAGTCTCTAGACAGCAGTAGTTGGTTATTGTGGCCTTCACTTTTACCTGATTTTCTTTCAAGACGCTTGGCTTGTGCGTATGGACTATGGAGACTTTTTTTCTCAGAAGAAACTTGCATCCTCTGTATTTGATATAACTTTGAACGGTTAGGCAGCCTGCGGCTCAGTAAGAGGACTTGGGGGTGTTCACGGCTGCTTAAATGCCACGGCCTCTGCTATTGGCACGTAGGCAAAGGAAAATTTTCTATAAAACAAAAAAAGAACTGACGAAACTGGTTTTTGAGAAACTCCATTTTGATGATTTTTGACTTCTGCTTTTCAACAATCAGCTTTTACCATATTGCGACAAACACCCTCTTAAACATCTGTCGTACCTCAAGGTTTCTTTTCACAAATCGTTTTGTTATGTATATGAGAAGTTTATACTTTCCTCTGTTCCGACAGGTGATCAAGGTTGACCATGATTCTCATGGTGTTGACACTCCAGAAGATGTTGAGAAGTTAGAATCTTTTATGCGCGAAAGAAACTTGTCTTAGTTCTTAACAAGCCCATGGGATATTGATGCGTGGAAAGACTGATCAAATGGGCTACACCCTTATTACAATTTTCATCTCTCTTGTTTCGAGTTTGCATCTCATCCCAGCTGCCCACTGATGAAGTCTTTCATTCAAATTTAAGCACCTGCTCAGAAGATTTAGGTTCTTGTACCTTCTGAGGTGGTCTAGTTTTTGGGTATATCCTTTTACATATATAGTGATGCTAATCAATTACTGTATACAGCAAAGCAGATTTCTCCCATTTTTGGGTCAGCTTATGTTGTAAAGCTATGCGTTAATTTCATATTGGAATAACCTAAATCTCATGTTGAAATGCCTCTCATTATTTGTCAGGTGAAGGGGAAAATTAAGAGCAACAACCTGAATGTCAACAAATGCCTTTTCGTTTGGTAGTCATGACTACTCTTTGAATGATCTTAGAAAATCTTGTTGTATACCCTGATGAATTTCGTGCTTCGAATGGAAATGATTCTGGCAATTGTTGATGGGAATTTCTGTGATTCGTCAAAATCATGTCACCGAATTGGGAGTTTAGTTTTGTTCATCTTAGGTGAATAAACTGTATTTACTCTCCATCATATGAGACCATCTCGAGATCTTACTTCGATGATTAAAATGATTAATGTTGTTATGATTAATTTTTTTAGTTATCAAGAAAAAAATTAACTTAGTAAGTGTTTGACCTAAAAAAATTAATTTTTAAGCCATATTAGATTGGTCGAATTTTTTTGTGGTAACTAAAAAAATTAATCAGAATAAAATAGAATATTTTGATCATTAGTATTTCTAGAGTTGTTTTATGAAGATTTTAGTTTAACTTGGTCTATATTTTTATATGTTTTAAATTACTGCGAGATGAATAATTATTTTTAAAAATTAATTATATAAAAATAACAAAACATAATAACAATAATATCGAGTAATTTAGTCTAGAGTCCGTCCAATTATTTTAGCATGAAAACCAACAACGCGTTTGATATTATTCCCAGTGAAAGTAAATTACAAAATGGGAGTCGGGGACTGTGCAAGCTACGTAGTTGAGACTTGAGGGGGAGAGAGAGAGAGTGAGAGAGAGAGGGACAAAGGACGAGTTGCAGGACATGGAGGAAGAACTTGAAGAGGGACCCCCACCCGGATGGCAATCAAATTACCAAAAGGAGGAGGAAGAAGAAGACGGGCCCCCACCCGGCTGGCAATCAATCTCCAAAACGAAGGAAGAAGAAATTGAAGATGAAGACGGACCCCCACCCGGATGGCAATCGATCTCCCAAAAGAAGGAAGAAGAAGACGCCCCCCCAACCGGTTGGCAGTCAATCCCTCTAAAAGAAGAACATTTTGAAGTACAAGAAGAAGGCCCGCCACCTGGGTGGCAATCAATTCATGTAAAAGATGAAATTCAAGACGAAGATGAAGATGGCCCCCCACCTGGTTGGCAATCAATTCCTGTCAAAGAAGAAATTGAAGAAGAAGATGATGGGCCACCACCCGGCTGGCAATCAATGCCTCCTCAGCCGCAGCCCCAACCACACACCCCAGCACCTGGGCAACTGCCGACACTCCCACCAGCGGCTCCACATCCGCTACCCAGACCTCCGTTTGCTTCCGGTGAGTTTTCCCTGTTACCGATATAGCATTGATATCTTCAAGTATTTATCAAACCAACCGATGCATTGTGCATATGTGGTTAACATATGACGTATGAACATATACGGGAATGACAGTGGAACTGTTCAATTTCTTGTCTATTATGCTTTGGTTGATCGAGGCTAAGTAGGCGGGGAGGAGAAATTGGGGTTGGCATATGCAGATACAAATAGGCAACCCGTTTTATCTGTTTAGACTTAGGGGGCAGGAATTAAATTTGTCAAAATCCTAAATGTCGTAAGTGAAAATTTTGAAAATATTCACAACGAATACTACTACAATAGCTTACACAGGTGTTTATGTTAGTATTTGAACAACTGGTTTAACCCTAACAAGCCATTCGGCTGATCTGGGGGAAATATGGATCACAAAAGCAACCAAACACACAATTGAAAGCAAGAATAATTAAAAGAACAAGAACACAAAAATGTATGAGGTTCAGCAACGTGCCCACTTCTTGGGATCCATACTAATTCACTATTGAATCAATGGAGTACACACACATAACTTTCTCTCACTTAAGAACAACAACGCCTCTCTCAAAAAATATTTTTTTGCACACTTAAAACGTAAAATGCGTAATATCGCATTAAATAGGTCTCAGCGCGTCTGACCATACTTGACCCACGACCGGATGCAAGAAACAGTGCAGCTAGAAAAATTCAACTTTCTCTCGCTTAAGAACAACAACGCCTCTCTCAAAAAGTATTTTTTTGCACACTTAAAACGTAAAATGCGTAATATCGCATTAAATAGGTCTCGGGTCTCGGCGCGTACGAACATACCTGACCCACGACCGGATGCAAGAAACAGTGCAACTAGAAAAATTCCTGGGCCAAGCGTCTGGACGCTCATGACCCGCGGCTAAATGCAATGAAAATTTTATTGAGCCATGCATACGGCACCCTGAGCGGCGTACAGACATCAGTTTCCAAAAGGTCTTCACGTCAACAATCTCCCGCTTGAAGATTGTTTCCAACTCCCTTTCTGGAACCTCCATTAAAATCCAAGGTGAACGTAATGATCTCACTCCTCTTGGCGTGGCTCGGGCCATTCCGCTCTTCAAGCATGAAGGCAAACTAAAAGTTGTGCGCAACTTCAGGTCCTCAATGGTAACTTACTTTATCAACATATCTACTGAATTTTTGCTCCCCAAAATCTTTTCAAGTAACAACTCTCCACATCCTCCAAGAGCAAGCAAAAGACATGGTAGTGCAAATCAATGTCTTTTGTTTGGGTATGGAACATTCAATTCTTGGCAAGGTGAATGGCACTCTGACTGTCATTGAAACTCTGACTGTCATTGAAAAGAGCATTGGTCTTGTCCTTTAAATCCAACCCTCCCAGAAAACTTTTACACCGTCTGATTTTTTAGCAGCCTTTGTCACAACAAGATACTCGGCCTTTGTCATGGATAAAGTAACTAACTTCTGCAAACGTGAAGCCCAACTCACTGTTGTTAAACCCACATGATATAGATACAACCTGTGGTACTTTGCCTTGTATCCTAATCACCAGCAAAGTCAGCATCCACAAATCCTCGCATCACCAAATCTGCCTTTCTAAAACACAATGGTAAATTTGTAGGACCTCATAAATACCTTCGTAAAAACTTCACTGCTTCCTAATGATTTTTCCCTGGATTGCTAGCATACTTGCTCACAACTCCCACTTCACAAGCAATATCAGGTCTTGTGCAAATCATTGCATACATCAAGCTACCAATAGTTGAGGCATAAGGAACCTTAGTCATGTCCTCTTATCTGCATCTGACTTAGGAGACTATCCCTTCGAAAGTTTGAAGTGTATTCTCAAAGGTGTGCCGGCGACCTTGGCATTCTGCATACTGAACTTATTAAGCCTTTGTTCATATACTCAACTTCAAAGTACCTTGAGCCTTATCCCTACTTATTCTCATCCCAAGTATCTGCTTAGTTGCACTGTGATCTTTCATAGCAGACTTCTTTTCCAACAGTTTTTTCAACTTGTTTATCTCTTGCAAACAAGATCCCACTACAACCATATCATCCACATACAACAATAATATGATACAACTGGATTCAAACCTCTTGATATAGCAACAGTGATCTATAGTGCACCTATTGTAGTGTGCTATATAAAGCCATCAACTTTCCCGTACCACTGCCTGAGAGCCTGTTTCAACCCGTATAAACTCTTCTTGAGCCTACACCTGATAATCCCAGTTCTGCTTCTTCCCTATAGAAACTCTAGCCAACTCCTAAGTTTCATCAGGGTAGAGAGAATTCATCTCATCTTGCATAGATGCTGCAACTTCGCTTATTCAGCAACCTCTAACATCCCATCATAGCGCTCTCGTTCTCCGCTATCTATCAAAAGCAAGTAATGGAGAGAAAAGTGGTACTTAGAACTAGGTTTGGATACTCTGGTTGACCTTCTCAACGTAGCAATTGGCGAACCTGACTTTGTCCCTAAAACTACCTACGAACCTATCACTGAAACTCCATCGAACCTGTCACTGAAACTGTCTCATTTGCTTGGCCAGAACCCGACTCAACCCCACTGCCATTTGGAATCTCCTCCAAATCAAAATACCAGGAGGTGTCCCCATCCTTAGTAGTCCTCCGATTGTTCTGTTTGTTGTCTCTGTCCTTGTGTAATACCCCCTCATCGAACACAACATCTCTACTTCAGATTAGCTTCCTGTTTTTGTCATCCCAAAACGATAACCGAATTCATCCCCGCCATATCCAACGAATGTACATTTCGGCGATTTAGCATCTTTCTTGTCTATGACATGATCACTAATGTGGATAAACAAAGTGTGAGAAATTTACCTCTTTAGCGCTCCAAACCTCTTTTGATATCCCAAAGTCCAACAGAATTTATGGCCCAACTCCTAAGATTGACCAAGTGCGCTATTTTATTCACTGCATTAGCCCAAAAATACTAGGGCAAACGTGCATGTATCCGCAGCTCCTAGCACGCCTTGTCAAAGTTCTGTTAATCCATTCTGCAATGCCATTCTATTGTGGAGTACCTAGTAGTGTTCCCCTTAAATAAACCCCAAGTGAGGCACATAACTTCTTGAACTACCCCAGATCATAGTCTCTACCATTGTCTGACCTCAAACACTTCACCTTAAATCTATCTCATTCTCAACCATGGTTTTCCACTTCTTGAAGACCTTAAACACCTCTAACTGTGCTTCATGAAGTATTCCTATACCCAGGGTGATCATCACTAAAGGTAACAAAGTAGTTAGAATCGTCGAGGGAAGACATTGTACTTGGACCCCATACATCTGCATGAACAAACTCTAGCTTGCGAGCTTTTGGAGGCTTGCCACACTTTTGAAAGCTAACCCTTCTTTGTTTTTCATAGATGCAATCTTCACAAATGTCAATACCCACTGACTCAATGCCCGTTAGCTTTCATTTTGTGTGCAAAACTTTATCCCTTTCTCGCTAATGTGTCCTGACCACAGATTTGAACTCATCTTGCTATCTGCAATAGCAGTGCACCAACAGAATGCGAAGTCTTATATAATGTACCATGTTTTCTACCACAAGCAATAACTATTGTACCGTAAGAGACTTTTCACATGTCGCTTGTGAATGTTGTCGTATAACTCCTTGTTGCAAGTTGCCCAATTGAAACCAGATTTCTCTTCAACTGTGGCACGTGTCTAATATTGTTCAAACACCACTTGAACCCTTCTATCTTAATCTGTACATCACCTTGTCCTCACGATACAAGAAGACTCATCATCGCCCAAGTCTTGGCTAAAGTCGCCTGCAACATAGTTCTTCAATACCCCTTGTTGACAGTTGCATGGAATGAGGCACTATAATCAATCATCCATGAATCTACGTTACTGTCCATATCAAGAATAAGTGCATCACGCACGATGTGGGTTTGCTCACCATTATTGTTCTTTGGTGCCTTACAAAATGAAGACATGTGGCTCATCTAACAACAGTTCCAACACTCAACCTTGATTGCTCGTAGTTTAGATTGTGACCTGCTTTCCTTACCACACGATTTTGATCAGCGCTTGTTCTGATTCTGACCTTCCTTATTTTGTGTTCTGCTTCTCTATTCAAAACCTAGGGCTGAACCTGAACTGCCTAAACCTGAAGCCACATCTAACAATTTCCTTCTCACTTCTTCAATAAGAACCAAATTGACAATCTCACTCAATTTTAGCTTCTCCTTCCCAGCCGAATTACTAATTGTAGTAAATTTACCCTGACAACTAAGATAGGATCAAAAGAGAACGTCGTCATCAAACTTGATACCCACGATACAAGTTGATCTACTATTGTATTGAACTCACTGAGATGCGACATGAAAACATCCTCTTGAGATGTTGAGATTGAAATCCTTTTCGTGAGATTTTATCTTATCTGTAGCAGATAGTTGCTCGTGCATCTTCATAAGGGCCGCCATGAGATCCTTGGTTGTTGTCCCTTTCAAGATATTTTGTGATACTGATTTTGCAAGTGATAGACGAATCAATCCTATCGCCTTTCTGTTAAAAACTTTCTAATCTTCCTCAGATTTACCCTATTTTTTCCCCTTTGTCTTGCCCAGCAACGGCCGATAGAGATCTTTATGATACTGATAGTTCTCTATCTCTATCTTCCGGAATGCAAAATCTGAACCCTCGAATTTCTCAATCTTCGATTTGCCTTCTTCTGAACTCATAGCTACCATTGGAAAAGAAACTTAGATTGCTCGAACAAAGTTGAATCTTCACATCTGTCAAACTCTATATGCATGACTGAACTCTGATTGAATTTGAACAAATACTTTAACCCTTACAAGCCCTTACTCGGATTTTGGGAATTATGGATCACTAAAGAAATCAAACACACAATTGAAAGCAAGAATAATCAAAAGAACAAGAACACAAGGATATACGAGGTTCGGCAAAGCACCTACTCCTCGGGAGCCGCACCACTTCACTATCGAATCAATGGAGCGCACACACAACTTTCTCTCATTTGTTACTAACAACCTCTCTCTCAAAAACTTTTTTTTGCACATTTAAACACTAAAATGCATAAACCGCATTAAATAGGTCTTGGTGCGTACAGACAAACTTACCTGCGTTCGGACGCAAGTAATAGTGTTGCTGGTAATATTCTTGGGCCAAGCGTCCGGACACCCATGACCTGCTTCTGGATGCAAATAAAAACTACTTTTTGGAAATTTTCTTGAGCCATGCATCTAAACGCTCATGACCCATTCCCGGATGCCAATTTCCAAAACGGTTTTCACCCCAACAGTTTCTTCCCCCAAGGATTGGGATGCCGCCCAGTTTGCCCCTCAGGTCCACTACTTCTGGAAGTAATGGGTCGTTGCGACATATTATGGTTGGGAGGAGAATCGGTTCACTTGGTCACTCTTCTAAGCGAGAACAAAGAGATTTGGTCATTGTTTTACTTTGCCCAAATAAAAAGGAGGCAAAAATTACTGCTAGTTGCGTCATATTTCAGTTGTCTTAACAGCTTCATCGGTGGTTGACAATGCTCCGAACTCCTAAGGTCAGGAAGAGTGTCTTTGTGGTGTGAAGTTATCTTCTTGTGGAGATTTCTCCCTGGTATTGATTTGAGTGCATGTTACTCAAAAGAGGATTGGACAAGCCACCTTGACGAAACCTCTAAATTGAGAAACTATGTCATAGGACTCGGGTTTATGGAAGGGCCATGCCCCAAAGGCCCTCATTTGGATTAAATTTTCTTTTGAATTATTTTTTTGTCCTTATTTGAAATGTTTTTGCAATTTTTTATTTTGTTTCAACTTTTTGTATATTATTGATTCATTTTGACAAAAAGAAAGTGAATAAGCAAACTTGATACCTTACATTGATAGAGTATGCATACGTAACTTAACTTCCATTAGATTGCAGGATGCATCTAGTATTTATGACTCTAATATAATTATGTTTCACCAACAATACTATGAGCTATGAACAGTTTAGCGAGAGGGGTGTGTGTGTTTGTGTGATAAGCTAAGTACTCATTACTGGGGATGTAACCTGACGGATATAAGAACAAAAGTAGTCAAAAAGCATTTTCATGATTGTGGTTTTTCATAGTTAATATTGTTCACTGTCAAAATGCATTTATGTGTTCTTATATATTTGCCAATATATGTCGGGGAATCGTTTCATGTTTCTATCGTAATTTGTAAACGTGCTCATGGAGTCATGGGTTGAGGTAACACATCGTTTTCAGCGTTTGTCACCCTGTGGCCATGTAACTTTTGCAGAAAAGAATCAAATGGTTTGTGGCTCTTGCCGCCAACTTCTGTCTTATCCTCGAGGAGCCAGGCTTGTTCAATGCTCATGCTGCCAGACAGTCAATCTTGTTCTAGAAGGTATTATGCTCTTATTCTTTATCCATTGATCATATCTAGTTTCCAATAAGAATCCAGAGTTCTCATAATTACACTAAATTGTTCGAAAAGTTTGCAGAAAAATATTTCATATTGGTTTTTTCTACACCAGTTTGACTATTTATAGAAGATAGGAGCCATGTCTAGATAGTATACTTGCGTTCAGATTTGATTGTTGTTTTCTTCATTTTCCTTTTATCCTTCTTCCCCTATCCTTGTTTTTTGTTCCCTCTTTGTGACGATGTTGGGGGTTTCCTTTATGGATTGGCGGAGTTACCACTTGTATCTATTTATGATCTTTCACATCTCTCCTCAATTTGGTGAAAGGGACGGACTCTTTATCCATATCCCAAATCGGGCTGCAGCTGGAATACCACTTCTTCCATTAGGTTTTGTGTAGATATCAGTTGATCAAAGCTTTTGCTTATAATGATTTTGTTGAGCTTATGAAGATTTTGTCTAGTGCAACATTGGACATCCACATACTCCTCCAACCATGTGATACCCCGTTCCACGTCGAAGTCTATATAGGTGACCTTGGGTGTGTAATAAATCATGTACGCTACCACCAGTAACTTGGGCTTAAACATTTTGGATCATGTGCTTAGGCTCTAACAAGTTACTGGGCCAATGGTTCACATGGAGCATTACAAAGCCATACCAGTGGTGAAAACAGGCATGCCTTAACTTATGGTGCATCCACTTCTCTACTTTTCAAATATGATGTTATTAGATAGTATAGAAACAGGAGGTTGACATGGATTCGAAACTATATCTTGAATCTTGTTTCCCGTTTTGATAGCTTCTTGTCATGTCCAATGTGTACAGATCGGTGGGACACTTTATTATCTGAAAAAAGATAGATAGGACCAAAGATTACATGGAATGCATTGGTATAGGTGGTCCTATAACATCCCATCTTTTGGCTACTAAAATATCAATGATCCCCATAGATGTTGAAACAAAGGGTTTAGACAAGGGTTTAACTGCAATGACAAGGATGGGCCTTCGGCTCATATGCATGCTCAACCCATCTTAGCCGGAGATGGGCTGGATCGAGCTCGGTGCTAACCAATTGATACCAAGCAATGAGGTTCGACGAGTCCATTTGGTGTGCCTCGAGCCTTGCCGGGTGCACGATCACAAATTCGGCCGAGCCTCCTCGTACGGCCGGTGTGTAGAAGGATTCATGTGGTACTTCCCCAAGATTTGTTGCCCACATTGCCCATGTTGCGTGCAGTTATCGGGAAAGACGTGGACACGGTTACAGTTTCCAGACGTCGAGATGTCAGCATCTGATTCGCACGTACGTAGGACACATGGTAGAAGCACCGTGGTTTGCAGTCCATTGCGCGTCATTTTTGGCACCGCGTGCTTAGTACTATGGCAGACTCTTCTATAAATAGGCAAGCGTGCTCCATTCTCAGGTACACGCGAAACCCGTTCTCTTGGTCTTAGTTGGTTTCCTTTCTCTCAAATAAGGACTAACTTAAGTATCGGAGTGCCTTCCGGAGACTCACATCTGGTCATCTTTGCAGCTTAGACGAGGAACACAGTTCAGCGAAACCAAAGAGGTCAAGCAAGGATTCAGACTCCACATTTTGGCGACCACAGTGAGAGTCCTCTACAACTTCTCCTCCAATTAGAGTTGCTGAATAATTCTTCGCATACAATGATGACAACAGTTTACTGGAAAGCCGATGAAGTAGACCCATGCTAGGTTGTGAAGACGACGGTTAGGGGTGGATCAAAAGAACCGGTGTCCAAACCCTTTGGTCCTCATGTCGACCTTTACACTCGGTCCTACGTCGAGTGCCTGGAGGCTTGGCTACTCGAAAGAGATCAACTCATCCTAGCTATGAAGGAGGAAATGGAGCAACTGAAGGAGGCAGTTCAGCCCCATCAACCTCGAGAGACCGCCTGGACATAAGGTTAAGGAAGTGATGCAGGACTCCCTCCCTGAGAGGAGGGGGCACAACAGACAACACAGGGTCAAGACCGGATGGCTAATGTGGTGAGGCTGAGCATCGTGACGGTGACAGGGGTTAGCGGCGTGCCCGTAGCCTTGCTCCGGATAAGCGCTCAAGCAACTGAGTGTTAGGGTCGGCAATGGGTTTCTATCTACAATAGACTAGGAGAGCCCTCAGTCAACAATTGTTACTCAATATCTCCTCCCAGTCCTGGTTCGGAGAAATCGCTACTCATGAAAGCTGGGTGGATCGTCGGGGGAGAAAACAGAGGAACTGTTCCCTCGGCTACATGGTCGGCATGAATGCTCCCCTTGGCTAGGTCACGGAGAAGACCTTCGTGATAAGCTCAAGAGCAAGCGGAGGAGATCGGCGGAGCTTGGTCCCACTTCGACGTCATTCATCAGCAACTTGTCTCCTCCACGTTCATTAAGGAGGTCGAGTCGGTCAGGCCTCCCGGGGGTTCAGTCCCCCTAAGTTCTATAAATATGACTGAAAGACCAATGCATACACGTACCTAGTGCAATGGAAATAGAAACGACAATAGAGGGAAGAGGGGCGTCAATGTGGTGCCACCGGGACAAAGTTTAAGTACCGACCAAAAATACTTGGAAAAGTTTTAAAACAAAAACAAAAACAAAATTTGGTTACAAATTCCGAGCTCTCTAACTTGAGCCCGTGGTGGGTCATTGTTCCCCTCGACTGGATCAACTATCATATCTTCAGCAGTTGGGGTTGGTACTTCATAGGTTGATGGAGAGTCTACGTTAGTCATTGCAGCTGATGGATCGAGGGCTTCCACTAGGGCTTGATACGAGGAATGCCAAGGTAGACGCTAGATTCGGCTGGCACTCGAGCTTCCTTCATGGCCCGAAGCCAACTAGCTCTAAAAGCATTCTCCTCCAACACAACAACTTGGGTGTTGATTCCTTCCATCTACTTTTTATACCTGGCCTCACATTCATTCTAGCTGTCATCATAAGCCTTTTGGTCGGCCTCGTTCAGTTGCTACGTTAGTTCGGCTATCTTCTTCGATTCGGCCAACACTTTCTCCACCTTCATCTTGGCCTCCGACGCTACCAGCCATGCTGGCTTCATATTTTTTTTGTCTCCTCATGGGCTTTCTGCTCCTTAGCGAGCTTTTACTTGTACACTTTCAGTCCGGTCACATACTTTACAATGTTGGACCAAACACCAGTCATGTATTGGCAAGTCTAGATGCCGACAGGAAACAATCACTAAATAAAATTGAAGTAATTATGTGAGGGATTTAACTCAACAAACCTTGATGCCGAACTGGACCATCTCTATAAGTGCAGCCTCTAAGTCCTCGGGAATCTTCTTGGCGTCCTTTGGGAGAAGTAACCCGTCGGTAGGAGCAAAGGCAGCCATTCGATTATCATCGACAAAATTTTCAACAATTAAAGGCTTTTCACCGATTTGAAGCGTTGGGACAAATTCAGCTGGGGATACCGAATTGTTGGGGTACGCCCAGTACCTGGAGGGATGAGCAGGAGGAGCGTCACTAGGCTTCTCTATCCTTGGTTTGACCCTTCGGGTAGAATCCCTAGGTGTTGGTGCCAAAAGTGGAGGGTCAATCGGGCTGCCGGTTGTGCTGGCGCCTGACTACACCCTTGGTAAAGGCCAAGGTCTCGTGGTGCTTAGCTTTTATTGGCATCTCATTGCTGCTGGATACATCAATGATTGTCTTGGGAGTGTCAATCAAGGGGCTCTCGGATTACGCCTAGTGGAACACTGTTGAAGGATTGGTTTGTCGGACGGTTCGAAGCTTGAGCTCTGTCACTCGTGCTCGTACCCCTAGTTAACTCGGCTCATGCTTTGAGAATAGTAAGGTAAGACGGGGCACTGTCTTTTCTTCTCTGATATTTGGTATGTGGCGATTATTCGCTCTTGCTTGGCCTTTTTCTTTAGTTGGTCAACTGTTCGAGCACCTGCAAAGGGATGGAAACAATTAGAAGCCGAGCAATAAAAGGACAGGGAAAATTCAAATCTACCTGCTTTCCTATCGCCCTCGGCACTGGAAAGTACCTAGCCTCTCCAAACCTGAACTCAAAATCTCCTTTAATTGTGACGAATTCATTGGCATACTTGTCCGAGTTCAGTAGCTTAGTAATTAGTTTTCTCATACTGGGCTGAACAGAGTGGAACTTTTTCTCGGATACCTTGTTCGTACTCGCAACGTATATGCCGAAGAGATCCTCGATCTCAAATTGGATCCCAAAATTTTGCTTCAGTTCGGCCACACCCATTACTATACGGTAGAAATTTATTGAACTTGGGACATGGTGAGGTTGAGGATAGACAAAATTTGCCTAAGGCAGCAGCGTAGGGGGAACCAAAACGCATATCCCCTCTCTATAATTGCCATGAGAGGCATGACGATGTCTACCACTCATCAACCTGAGGGCGGTGGCCCCGTCTAACAAGGTTGACATGGATATAGTCTGGTATGATGTACGCATCCCTGAACATCACTTGGGTGCCAACGTCAACAAATAATTTCGTATAACAGGTTTTCTCGGCATCTGAGTCCTCGGACAATTCAGGACTTGATTTGCTGCCGGACACCACTACTTGCACCGATTCAACCTCTTCCTTGGACATGGTACCAAATAGTGCACGGGTGTTGTGAGAAGAAAGAAAGAAAATTCCAATCTGTTCGGTTGGATTCTAGTGGGTTCGGTCAATCAGTTCAAGGTTTAGTCGGCTCTACTGGGGCTGATGTGACAGTAGCAAGCCATTCAGTTTCAAGATGGGACATGTGACGAGCACTATACCCATAAAGGTTGCAAAAAATTTAGAACGGGTGGAAAAATCGGGCAAAAGGAACGTTGAAGTATTGAAATATTACTAATGCCATACCTAGATAAGTCAAGTGAAGGCAGTTTGTAGCAAATTTGGATCACCAGATCAGAGTTGAGGGAGATATGGGTAGAGAGCAACAAAGCTTCCACAGAGTGAGAAAGTGTGGCGGGCACATTTTTCGAGGAGATGTGCACGGGAATCAAAGCGTTTCAAGTTCCACCGTTCAATGACTTGATGTGTGGCATGATCAGAAGGCGAACTAGCTCGTGTGAATAGTCCTTTCAGCTGATAATGGTCTCCTCAACAGACGTGACGGTACGATTAATAAGAGGTAGCCACCCTGACAGGCACATGTCGGACCCAAGTGCTCCGCCCCAACTACACATGCACAGTCCAAGTGGATGACGTGATGAAGGGATGAACATAAGATAGCTTGGTTCGGAGCTCGGTATAGATTGTCAAATTCCGGCATGCACGGGTTCAACTCCTCTCATTTGACTAGTGTCAAGCAGAGAAGTTGAGGGGTTATTGTAGTAGGCCGGATACACACAAGGATGCATACTTGGCCCATCTTGGCCGGCGATGAGTTGGATCGAGCCCGGTGATGACTGATTGATGCCGAACAGTGAGGTTCGATGAGTTTATTTGGGTGTGGCTCAAGTCCTGTTGGGTGCATGATCACAAATTGGGCCAAGCCGCCTCGCATGACCGGTGTTTAGAAAGATTCGTGGGGTGATTCCGCAAGGGACGTTGCTCGATCGTGTTGTCGTGGGTATGATGCTCGGCACAGCCTGAGTAGGTCATGTTGCACACGTTGCGGGCAGTTATCAGGGAAGACGTGGACACAATTACAGTTGCTAGACGTGGGGATATTAGCATCCCATTTGTACGGATGTGGCGGAAGCGCCATGACTTGCAGTCCACTGTGCGATATTTTCGGCACTGTGTGCTTAGTACTCTGATAGGCTCTTCTATAAATAGGCCAAGGGTGCTCTATTCTCAGGTACACACAAAACCCTCTCTCTTGCTCTCAGTTGGTTTCTTCTCTCTCAAACAAGGGCTAACCGAAGGATCGGAGTGCCTTCTGGAGACCCACGTCCGGTCGGCACTAACTTAGAGTTTGTGTTTTTCAGCTTAGGTGAGAAACATGGTTGAGCGAGACCAGAGAAGTCAAGCAAGGATTCAGACTCCACAAAGTTTAATACTTTGTCGAAAAAGATTGGCCATACGAACACTACCTTTCGAAATAGAATTCTCAAATCTTTACTAGTTTTTCTACCTAGGGCCTGTTTGTTAATCGGTTTAGGGGCTTGGGATGGGATAAGCAATCCCATGGGTTTGATACCTTGTTTGATTTGCAAAAAGCCAAGGGACTAAGAAGGCCATGGGATTCGCAAGCCCCTCACTAGGGTGCATTAGGAATACCAGCACCAACATGGTATTACAAAGTCAGACGTTGCTCACTGTGGAGAGTTCCCCAAAAGCCCTCCGGCCTCCATCATTGTCTCTGAGATAGGTGTTTCTTCTCCTCGTATCGCGATTGAACTTGAGATTAGGAAATTGACACGAAGAGAGATTTGGCCTCCTTGTAATGATTGATTTGTTGAAAGGTATTTTTCCAATGGGTTTCGAAGCAGAAGAACGTGCGTTGAATGTAAAAGGCTTCATAGAGCAACAGTCATTCAGTTGCATCGCCCAAGGCAGCATCTTGAGAGAGGGAGAGAGAGAGAGAAGAGGGGGAGGAGATCAGATGGTGAAAATTTGTAGAGAGAGAAACCTTACGCCATTGTTTGCTCAATTTGGTTTTTTCTAAGAAACTTTCTTGTGACTTCGACAAAAACAAATGGCTTAAGACTAATGATGCTTTGAACACTCCCAAAAGAAACAATAATCCTGAACAAATTCTGGACAGTGATGACGGCTAATTGTAGAGCCAAGAGTGTATGGGTGCAGTGATGGGTTTGGCAGTGGAGGCAACAATAGTGTGGCAATGGCGGTGGATGCAGAGGAGCTAGTTATTGAGAGATTGAGAAAGAGATTGGGGTATCGTCATTTGATCGAAGAAAATAAACAAACAATTGAAGGGTAAATTTGGAAAATGGGTAATTTAATCCCATCCCCCTTTTGCAAACAAACGTCAACCATGCACTATTTGTCTTATCCCGAGTACAAACAAATATATAACATTGGTTTTAATAATTCCTTGTATTACGAACCCCATTATAATCTCACCAGCTTACGAATCCCAAGCTACGAAGAAAGTTAAGTTTTATTGTTGCCTATTATGAAGCGAAGATTGGTTTTTACTCACTAATTTGTTCTTAATGAAAAGCATTCGTTTATTCTTTTCAGAACACCAAGTTGGCCAAGTAAAGTGTGGGAGTTGTGCGGTGTTGCTGATGTACCCGTATGGGGCACAAACAGTTAAATGCTCATCTTGCCGTTTTGTGACAGAAATTAGAGTAAGTAACATCCATCCTTTGACAACAGTGTATGTACTTTTGTGCTGCTGACATTTTTTGCAGTGTTCTCTCTGTTTCTGTGTGTGTGTGTGAGAGAGAGAGAGAGAGCGCAATTGGCAGTCGTGACATGGGGTGACAAAAGTATCAACCGCCCGATCTAGCTGGGAGACTTATGCTCTGATCATTTTCTTGTATGTGCACGCGTGCATGCTTTCGTGTTTCTGATAGTATTCCTGATGTGAGTTCTCTTGAAGAATAGCTGACGAGAGTTTGAGTTGGAAACCGGACAACTGAAGCAATGTATAATTGCGTCTATACTTCAATACTAAGCACATGTAGTCCACCTGTCAAGCTCTCCTTTTTTTTTAGGAATTTTTTTTTCTAAAAACGAGAAAATTTAGCTCATCTCTCACTGGGCTTCTTAAAGAGAAAAGAAAAAAGTCTAGCACTATTTTAGAGAAGTGCTACAGTCCCAGAAATTTTTTTCCGAAAACATCCCCAAATTCAAAATCAAAAATTAGGATTCATTTGAATTTGGAAACCTATACACTCCAGTAAATTTAGTCCATTTATTTTGAATTCTGAGAAGTTCTCTTGAAAAGTTTTATGGGACCAAAGTCTTTTTTGCGTGTATTAAAGTTTAGAAGTGATGATGGTTTGAAGGGTCTTTTTCAATCGAGTGGGAAAACCAACATAGAGGAGGTGACACGTTAATGATCGATGTGAGTTTTGCGTGATTTTCGTTGTTTTCTAAAATCACAAGGGTGGTGTCCTCCACATACATACTGCATAAAATAGATCCTCATCTCTCTCTCTTCCATGCATCGCATCGCACGGGTGTGACTAGGCAGCTGTCTGTCTGATATCTATATCTGTGTAACAGAACTTAATGGTAAGTTGCCAAATTCTCTTAATTGGAATGGATCAAGAATTGCATATCCGTGAATTGGACTTCTCTCTGACCTAATTTCACAATTAAAATGCAGCTTTCGTATCAGTCATGTCCTTGACGTGGTAAATACTTCTGAGATTTTTTCTCAGATAAAATGAAAACCAATTATTTGCGTGTTCAAGTTACAGTCACATTTATCATTTTTCCTGATTCTTTTTTATGCATGTGTAGGTGCAGAACAAGCGGCCTCCTCTATCCATGCAACAGGGTCGGCCACCACCTCTTCCGAATCGAGTTCACTAAACTGCATTTTCTTTCTGATAAGATTGGGATTCCAACCTGTAACTAAAACCTTCTCCCAGTTTTAAGTTTTGTAAACAATTCACATTATGAGGTGCTTAATGCCTATTGCAGGACAATATTTGCTTCTGTGAATGTAGAGTAGGTTGTATTTATGCAATTTGTAACTGTTAGTAAAATAGCTGATTTGTTGGCTAATCTTTATAAACGAATTTTGCCATCAGAGACATCCTGTTTTATGCGGTCAACTCTCCTTTTGTTTTTTCTCTTACTCAAATTTATTAGGACCTACTTTGATTTGGTGCAGAAGGGCCTCCTTATCATATCAAAAGAGGGTACTCTTCTTTCTTTCCATTACATATACATATAAATTTTATGTATTTATACAATGAAGAAAGTGCGACTTGTACCTATACTTGTTCACAAATATCAAGAGCAATGGTGGATCAATAATAATCGTAAATGAGATTGTGCGGGCATTTCTCGTCTTCTATCAGCTCAGCCATATGATTCCGACTACCACGAGATGATATTTCTTATTGATACGCGACATTGTAATGTCTCTATCATCATTATACCTTATTTTTACTGTGGAATTCCTGAAAACCAAATTTCGAAAAACAATAGGGTTTCTGTTGGGAACCATCAGTCATTGCAAGAGAGAACATATTACCAGACAAAATTGACAAGGTACATCCCAGCACAAGGAGTATGTTCTTGATTAAGTCACATTACCAATCAATGAAGATTTAGAAAAAGATAAGGTGAAGAGACTTCTAGATATACGAAATATTCACTGACCGATATGTTTCAAGTTCGTCCTACAAGAAAAATTATTAGACAAGTGATGAAAGAAACAGGACACATATATGCATGTTAAACAGACTTCTAGAGTAATCTTCAATCGTCGTGTGGGAAGTCCTCATCGGAGGCATTTTCCAGGAATGAACCCAAAGTTTTTCTTAAAATGCTGAACGTTTTGTCGTCCTACATTGCACAAATCAATGTTAGTACAATCATAAACGCGCAAGAGAGAGAGAGAGAGAGAGAGAGCAGCTTACCTGCTTCTTCTTCTTCAAGGACTCATCCAATTCAGCTATTTTGTTTGCACAGGCTTTCTCAAGTTCAGAGATCGTACTCTTCTCTTTCTTCCCTGAAATCAAGGCAGTAGAACAATCATAGTAGTGAAACTGTGTTTCAGTGGAAAAAGATGCTGGTTGAAGGCCTGTTGCTTACTCTGTTGATCATATCGTATGAAAAGCCTTTCCTTCTCTTCTTCGTGTTTGGAGATAGTATCTGTCAATCACTATTGGAAGTAAGCACTAAATACAACTTAAAAAACGACATTTTGAACTGGAGTTCTTCCTCAATTTTTTGGGAGGGGATAAACAGGAATTCACTATAATGTATCATTGGTCATATGTATATGCA
Organism: Arctostaphylos glauca; assembly: GCA_019985065.2. NCBI lineage: Eukaryota > Viridiplantae > Streptophyta > Magnoliopsida > Ericales > Ericaceae > Arctostaphylos > Arctostaphylos glauca. Next base: position 13,949,652 of record JAHSPW020000001.1, on the reverse strand, counting down.
TTCACCACTAAACCAGGCATCACATAATTTTGACAGTCAGTAAAGCACTAAACAAGAAAAGAGTTGCAGTGAACTGTTAAACCAGCTAGTTCATTGTGCAAAACCAGCAGAGCAAAACTTCCTCAACCCTTTTGAAGAATTTCACTGGGACTAAAATTGCTGCCAAATGTAGTAGGATGTTTTGCAGAATGGCCTCATGATTAAGAAAAGGTAATGCCCTGTAATCTTACTCACCAATTTGTAAAGCTCAAAGTAATGGAAAGAGAAATCATGTAATTTTACAAGGTCAAAGAGAACGATGCGCTGTTTACACAAGTTGCTTATCCAAGTGAAGAGGGAAATGATTAAAATGCCTTTGGTAAACCTGAATCATGTGAACAACTGGAGTTCTAATGTCGATTCAACGTAATTAAGATGCACAAAGTAGAAAATTTGAAGTACGTATGCTAAAATCTGCTATCTCTAGATGCGGCGGCAGGGGAACAGCGGCGAGATGTAAAATATTTACGAGCTGATCCCCAGAAAAATCTATTCCTTTTTTCAGCACACGAGACACTACTATTGAGCACCTCCATATTTTACGGCCATGAACATAAACCAAACTTGGAAATCCTGCCAATTTGTACATGTTTTCTACTGGAATTAGTAGTGTGGACAGAATCTAACTTCTTATAGTTGAAGTTGCTTAGTGTAATAGTTCATAAAAATCAAGGATGACTACTTTGTATGGTACAGAGCATATAAGCAACATTCAAAGAATTCCAAAGCAGCTGTTAATTGGATGATAGACTTCATTTAAACCGTGTGTTAGGATAGATACCTTTCATGGCCTGCAGATGTGCTGCTTTCTCCTTGCAAATTTTCTCATTGGCTGCTTTGAACTTGTCAGTCTCCTCCTTAAGTGAGTTTTCACACTGCAGATACAAAAGCATATAAACCCAGAAGATCTATCTTAATAAGTTAAATACCCTCTTAAATCCCTTTGCTTCCGCTAACCTCCTTTGAGCTCTTTGAAAGTGCCTTAGCAAGACTTTGCCTGACAATCGAGAAGACTAATCACTTATTACAGCTGAAGTAAATAAAAGTATGACAGACCAAAGAACCCCAGCATATTTTTTTAACATTAAGAAGCAGTTTTCGAATACAGCCCCACCTTTCTTTCTCAAATTTGGTCTTCAGTTCGTCAAGCATAGATTTCATCTCTAAGGCCACGCTGTAAGCAAGCCACAAAAGACTAACTTTTAGTCATGACTGCATTAGAGGTGGTAAAAAGCAAGCTCGATGTATTTATGTTTCCTAGGGCTACCTGATGGATAAAAGGCTAAATGGCAAGACAATGGGGTATTGGTGAAATGAACATTCAACTTTTCAAAGGCAACATGTAATTGCCTTTTATGAACTGATTGATTTGCTACTATGGAATTCCCACGTGATGTCAATTGGCCAATACCTAGGCACTAGGCACTGAATTGGGCAAATTAACAAATGCTTGGCACACAAGGCTAAAAGCATGTTCCGTAGGACCTTCCATAAACATTTAGGGCCACTCGAGCATTAGAGCAAGCATATCTTATCCAACAATTAATTTGATCCATTTGAATACACACTTTTCAGATCTGAGATAGAATGCAAAATCACATTTAATAAGACAAATAACAAAAGAAGATACAAATAAACTTGCAAACTGTCATTTCAGATCTCGATGCATTCACCTATGACTTATCACGGTTTATCACTTGCTCTTGCACGATGCAGAATCTCAAAGACCTTACATGCATGTGAGTACAGTATCCAATCTATAATTCATTGTCTGCTGTTTGTATATGCATACACGTACGTAAGTACACATTTACTGCGTCTGCTCTCTGTTTGCATGCGCATACAGGTATAACGATCACACAACCTACACACATCACGCACCACGAGCACACAAGAATGTTCATGTTTCATTGCTCGTTGAAGCATGTACCAATTGGGAGTTTCTCAACAGAGTATATGAAAGTAGATAGGGGAAGATAGAACTCCCGATGAAAACACTTGTAGGTTGTCTGCATCGTCAGCTAGTAATTACGCCCATTCATATACACATCCCTACGAAGAAAAAGTGCCTCCGATCTGAGAATTCACCTCGAAATGGTCTCTTCATTCTTCTTCTGGCCGTCCTTCTGCGCTTTCTCTCTGATCTGTCTTAACGCAGACATAATGCCTTTGATGTCACTGAAATTTCAACAATCTCAACAATTACAGCTTAATGAATAAATTAAGTAATTAGCAGAGAGAATGGAAATACAAACCTGGAAAGATCTACATCGAAGTCGTCTTCAATGGCGACTCGCTTCAATTTCTCCGCTTTCGAAGTTTCGGAATCCGAGACTCGTTTCTTTCCGCTTGATTTGACAGTAGACATTGCTGAATCGTGGAGTTGTTGTATTTGGATGTTCAACTTTTGGGATCGGAAACTGAATTAGGAAGGCCAAGCGTTCTGAATCTAATAGAGGGGGCCTGCGTGCGAGATCAAATACTTCTCTGTTTCCGTTTGGGAAAAATTCAAATTAATACTATTGTCAAATAGTTGGCGCGAATTGGAGGGTAATGAGTTGGGCACGAGTCCGCCGAGTCTTGTGCAACTCACCGAACAACTCCATAAAAATTGATAAAACTCGAAAGTTACTGTAGCCCAAAGGTTTTAGCTTATAATGATTCTTATTTTATTTAAATAATCATTATTGGTTAGAGTTCAATTATTGGACTATTTGTTAATAAATTATTTTTAAAGGGTTCATTTAGTAATTTTCTTCAAGTCCAAAGATGCTTCAGCGGTGTTAGATGGACAAGAATAATTTTTTCTCTTTGCTGGGATTCCACGGCTATGTTATTCAAGGAAGTCAACAAAAAAGCTATGGACGTCGAGCTCTGAAGAAAGAAAGAAAAAGAAAAAGAAATTAGGACGATCTGATGGAGAATTTTATTTATGTGTACAAGGAAACGATCTATACATCATTCACTATCTCCAATAGTCAAGATTAAGATGGAAATGGAGGAGGAAGATTAAAGATAAATCATCTTCTAATTTGCAATGGCTAGAAAGTCTCTCTAATGGAAAAAATAAGGCTTAATTGAAGATAAATAATGGTGGAAGATGGAGGTAATCAAAGAGAAAGATTTGTGTTGAAAGATTGTCTCCAACACCTATATTTTCAGGTTTAAAAGGAAGAGAAGTTACAACAAAGAATATGCACAAAAGAGAAAGAAAAACCTTATTGTGAAGAAGAGATCAAATGTGAACTTAATTGGTTATATGCACACTTATAGAGTGTATTTGTGCCTTAAAACTTTTATTTTAAAAGGGACTACAAACCCTTATTCATATTCTTGTGAGATCGCTTTTTTTTTTTTTGGAATTGATTTGGAGAGAAAATCATTTGGATTAAGTGTTGCCAGCACTAGAGTCAAAACTAGTTGGATTAGGTGACTGTCACTGAAGTCAAAATTAATCAGAGTAATCAAATTGTTCAGAGATAAATTGCACCTTGTAAATGTTATCTAGCACCTACGAAATTAGAAGAATTGTAACAACTATTAAAAATAGTGCAACAAATATGAAGTAGGACACTTGTGGGGTGAAACCACTCTATGTTTGATTTCTCCTTTTCTTACTCCTCCAATTGTTTTTGTGCTTATCTCATTGCATGGTTAATTGGGATTTTTTGAACATCTAAATAATAACAAAATAATTGCTTGCTCAGAAACCTCAACTTCGACGATGGGGCTTGGTTTTGCAAAATTTCATTCTCTAGTTAATTAGGTTTTTTGCGCGTTGTATTGAAGTTGAGCTTGCTCCATTTGAGATAGTACTTGAGAAATCCAATTCATTTGTAATGTCCTGATTTTTAGAAATGTTAATAAAAAATAAATTAACCAAACTCCAAAAAAAATTCATTTATACTAAAAGGAAAGTACAAATTTGCTCTTACAAAAATATGAAATACAAAATAAAAGCCTCCAAAAATGAATTTTTTTTTTCAAGAAAGACTTTACAAGGAGATTTGGTGATATTTTGCGCGTTGGTCATGATCGGTAATATATGATTTGAAAGTCGAGGACTTGCGGTTAATATCTACAATTGCTAAATAACATTTGGCTATTTGATAGAATTGTGATGACATATAATGCGTGAACTATTTACGTTGTTGATATGAGCAAAGGTCTTGACATGCCATTTGTTCTGTTGATATTCTGTGACTTAGTGTGTTATGATTTGATTACATAGAATATAGTATGGCTAGAACGGTTTCAATTTGAAAGTTACGGACTTGTGTATATCAATTGGAGACAACACTTGGGATTTGAATTGACACATGACACTTGAGGTTTCACCATTGGACTTAAACTTTTTACGTCACTTCACTTCACTTTACTTTACCTTATTCTCGTATTTACGTGTTACTGCTTCCATATGAAATGCGCATATATATTATGTTTCATCTTATCATATTGTCATTAACATTAAAAAGGGTTATAAGGGTAGGGTAATTCATAAAGCATCATAACTCATGGTGCATATTTTCTTGTCCCTCATATTTTACGCTAGACACAGAAGACGATGAGTAGTTAGGATATCTGGGTGACAATAACGTCGTGGATGAAGACTTCTTCGAGCCTTAAATACATAGGGTAGATGTTTTGTATTTTTTATCTTTATTTTAAAATGTATCCCACTTTTGTCAAGTTTATTTTCTTACCTTACCCCACTGGATGTACCAAACAAACTTGTACATTTCTTCTATTTATGAAATGAAAAATGTCTTGAAATTTTTGAAAACTCTTTTATTAACATGTCCGAAAAATCAAGATGTTGCAAGTGAACTACGAAGTGGTGTGTAATAACCCTAAATTTTAAATATTATTCATGAATTTTCAATTAATAGTTTGAGAGCTCGCTCGAGGCCGCTCGGACAATTTATTCAAATTTTAGTGCGCATCAACTATTGCATAATGGCATTAATGGAGGAGGACGTTTTTTGTATTGGAATTATTCCATGTTAATTTCGATGTGATTACAAATTGACGGGTTAAATCGTTATTTAAGCAAAGGCAAATTATCTTTTTCATTTATAATTTTGTATAATCAGAAGTTTAGAGTTTTAGAGAGAGATATTCAAAGGTGTTCTTGAAGGAGGCCCTGGATTTTCATAATCTGACGATCTGAAGGTCGATTGTTGTTTAATCTTCATAACGAGATAGGGGGATGCACTTCCACCCCTTAGACGTATGATTTACAGTAGGATTGTATGTTTAATTTCATAAAAAGCATGTTACGGTTGATTTGTTCTTCACTGTTAAAAGTATGAAATTGGATCTATTTGTGCAATGATCGACATAATAGATAGAGGGGTTATAATTTACGGCTTAAAAGGTTATAGTACGTAGTTTCAATTTATGTTCCACATCAGAAATCACAGTTTAGGGTTTGGATTGGGCACAGTTTGATAAAGAACCCTAAAGCCTAGAGTTTGTAAAAAACGACAGCTCGCTTTAGTGAACTCTAGGCCGCTCAAGCGACCTATCTAATTTCTGACAAATTCTTACATTTTGAAACAGAATCCAGAACCAGATACTTTGGCAGTTCGCTTGAGCGACTTATTGAAATTTAAAAAGTTACAGAATGTTGTCCGGATAGAAGGTGCAGACAGTATACACCTTTGATATGTACAAACATGCAACACATGCATTCACGAATACGTTTTGTATGTTCACGAGTTTCCATGGGATTCTATGTGAGCGTTTGACCACCTTTGACCATGAAGTGCAAATTAGCATACGATAAGGATGTTGAGGTGATGAATGTGGATTCTAGTAGTTAAAGTTATATAACTATTTCTGTGATAAAAGTGATAATGGGTTCAGCCGTTGTGCTAACGAACTTTGTAAACAAAAAGTGATGGTGGCCGTTGTGCTGATTGACTGATACAGTCATCGTGCCAATGACTGAACATAGCTAAAGCTGTCAAGCTATCAAACCGTAGTAAGGGAACTGTATTGTGTTTTGAGTGATTACGTGAAAACTTATAATCCACATTAGGGACATCGGTTCAAATGTCATCTAAACAAGGCAGCAAAAAATGTTAGGTGAACATTAGAAGTAGTTGAATATGTAGAAAACAAGTAAGTTTGTTAATGGAAAGATGGATAATTGGTGTTCGTCGAGCCAAGTATTGATTGGCCATTGTGCCTAGTATAATGTCCTAATCGTCGTCCCAAGTTGTGTTCTATATGGGTTAAAGTCCCACTGAGCATCGTCTCGTTTGTTGTTAAGAACTCCAACTAGGAGATGGATGCATTCGAATGGAGGTGACTTCGAGGTACGTTTGCGTCGACATCTCTGAACCCCGAGGGAGTGACAATCTTGTCTTGGACATTCTTGAGCCGATAAAGTGAAAGCAGCTAAGGTTCATTGGTACCTGACTTGGCGTAGCCGCGTATACAATCGGGTCTAGTTCGAGTGAGGTAGATATTGACTCGAGTAGAGGGTTAAAGGTCTTTTCCTTGCCTCGATAAGGAATTGTCAATACCAAATAAGTACTCTACTCTAGACAATCGGATAAGAACGGAATATTGGGGGAAAATGATATTCCTATATACTTCCTATATACTTAAAAGAATGAGAGCAAAACAAATTTACATGTTTACTTTCCTGCTTTATTGTCATTGCACTTATTATACCTCTTGTTGTATATATGTGTTCTTTGGTTTTGATTTTTTAGTGACTTTTTCTATTGAGTTTAATTACTTATCAGAGCAACTTTTCTGCCTCTGGTGTTTCATATCAAATGTTGTGAAGCTGTTGGAGAATCCACCTGAGTTTGAAGAGCCAAGATTTGCTGAATAAGATCATGGTGGCGTTTGGCTACCTTATCTCTAGTAGCTCTAACTTAGATTTATTTTGAAATAAAAAAGAATGCAAACTCCAAGGGATATTTCTATCATTTTTACTTCCGCACTTTAAACTCTAAATTGTTTAATTTTCAGTGTTTGCGAATAAAAAGGTTATTTTTGTAATTTATATTTCAATTGACTTAATAATTAAATTAAAAATTTTAAATAATATTTTGAATCGGAGCGTTACATGGTGGTGCAGGGCCGACCTTGGGAGGTCATGGTCCCAAAGCAAATCTCCAAACATGGGTACCTTGCTAATTTTTTTTAAAAAAAAACACAATCAAATCATTATAAAATGTGAAATATATAATTGAAAAATCTAGAATTACAAGAATATGGAGGATAACATAAAATATACATTTTCAAAATATAAGATAAAAAGTACTTCATTATAAAGACATTAATTTTATTGTTAGTAGACGTTTGAATTTTTGTTTTATTTTGTTGATAAGGTTAAAAAAAAAGACTTGAAGATAAAGTAAAATTTGTAAAAAACTTGACTAAAACCTAAAAATAATTCACCAGAAGCAAAATAAAAAAATACCATTTTAATGATAGGTGTGAGGAATTGTTGTCCAAGAAAAATTATTATGAACAAATCTTAGAATTGTGAGGTAAGAGATAAATTTGAGGGCATGAATAATATAGTGAAATGAAGGACAAAACAATTTTTTTTTAGCAATAATGAATGCTGATGTTATTACAAGTCGTCAATTCTATTAAGATAAAGAAAGATTCAGCAAAAGCAAAGAAGGATAGCGTCATTTCAAAAACACTCAAGGAAAATCAATGTATTTGTCAAAAATCTCCGGCAGTGGCGGACCTTTTTAGGTTTAAGAGTAAATTAAAGTTTATCATGTTGCACTATAACATCCTCATATTCTTTTGTTCTGTCAAACTTTCTTAAATTTGGTTAATTAAATTTTAAACACCTATTTTTTTGTTATTGAATATAAGTTTGATCATTAGTTGTTCATTTATTTTAATGGTAACACCTCTAAATTCAAATTCTAGGTTCGTCCCTGATCTCAGAGGTCAGTGAAATTTATCTAAGGTTTTCCAAAGATTTTAATGACCACCCTTGTAAAACTGTATATTTAAAAAAAAAAAATTAAGGCAATGTTCAAGGTTTTACCCTTTTTGAATGAAAATGCACAAGATTGTTATAGGCATCCACAATTATGAATGACAATATTTTCACAATTATAGAGCTGGTTGATATAACATATGTACGATATTTTTTTCAATTGTATTTTTATAATGTCAACTGGTAGAAATTGAAATTGTATTTTACATATCACAGAAAAAATTTATTTTTTTTCCACCTAATGGAGAAATCTCGTGTCTCTGTCCATGTATTGACTTGTTGTATATTTGTATTGTCGATGCTATTTTAATGATCAAAATTTTTTATTTTTTAAAAATCTATGAGAATATCAACCATGCATGTCAAAATCGTTTGTAGACCGGATTTTGATTAATATGATTCTAACATATATATATATATATATATATATATATATATATATATATATATATATGTGTGTGTGTGTGTGTGTGTGTGTGTGTGTGTATCAAAAATAAAATTATTGAGAATATTAACCATGTCAAAATCATATGTTGATTGAATATCAATTAATATAATTTTAAAATATATTTATCTTAAAAAATAAAATTGTATATATTATTAGATAGCTGACTGACCAGCATGAATTTTATAACATTTGTTATTTCTAAAGAACTTTCAAAAATAAATAAGTCCAATCGTCTAAATAGTTTCGAAAAAGCCTACAAATGACCTCTGCAGTGCAGTGCAGTCCTCAACTAGCTAGGGGGCAGCTGTATTCGTTAACAAAATTTCATGGCTACCAGCGGCGCCACCCCAGTCAATCCCTACGTGTATAACTTTTACGAGAAACCCATAATTGAAAACAGATGGAGGAGGCCGGCCCCTACCCAATTGTCTTGGATTTGCAGCCCATGGCTCCTTCCTATGTTATTCTCTCATTCACTTTCTTAGGCCTACTTTGGTAATTGTTGAGCTAAATAAAAGGAATAAAATTCAAAACTCAAGGCTAGATTTGTACTTTGTGGATCCTCCACAACATTTGCTTAGTCCCTCCAAGTTGGTTAAATTTATCTAGCCAAGTTGAATTGAGGTAAAAACTATTAGTCGTATAGAAGGTACATTCGAGCGAAGAAAATAAGAAGAAAACAAATGACTCTTGAACGTCAAAATTAAAAATCACTCAGATAAGAGAATTACCAACAGGTACAGCTCAAAAGAATTCCTAAAATAAGACAAGGAATCATTCCAAACTCCTGGGATGACGTCTCTAGTAAATACGCTACTCCCCCACAATAAGAAATAACGAGCCTGGTCAGCGGGCATCAGGTCCCTAAAATATTGAATTACCCTATAAAAACAATCGACGCAGTATAGCCAAGGTATTCTTTCAATCATAACTCAATCCATAGCATACATACACCATCTTTATTCCCGTCATTTCACAACTCCTATTTTTTGATCTATTTTGCACGATACCTTGGAAACAACAGAACCATCGTCTGATTTTTGATATCATCATCTTTTGTCTTTGCTTTTTCGTTTGTTTTCGCTTCTCAATCATTCAACACATTTAAGATTCAAACCGAACTTTAGTCCATCCTATCTCGCCTTGTTCAATCGAATCTAAAATATCTCTAAAATCAATTATGTCACGGTTCAAAATTTTCTAATAATTACACTTTGACCGCCCCCCCCCCCCCCCATTTTAAACGAGCATTAATCTTTTCTTGGGAAATTTTGCTGGCAGTTCAAACCATTCTAAAAATTGCTCCGCAACTTGTTCTACGTCATTGTGCATATAGCAGCCCTTCTCTCCCTCATCGTAGGGTTGCTATTGTGGTAATCACAGTACAACTGGGTTAGCAAAATCCTAATTGCAAACTACTCCAACTACCCAAACCAAATCGAATTTAGGGAGCTGTAATGCAGTTTTTTTGTAGTTCGCATGTAGTGCGGTTTATCCACTTTGTCCTTGAAAATACAATGTTTTGATCCACGTGCATTTTGATAACAATTCGTATGACAAGTTAAAACGTTATAATTTTGAGGATAAATCGAAAAAAATTATGTCGTTTTGTGCTCACTATAGCTGCCCTAAATCCAACCAAACCGATGTTAGAAACACAGATCAATGCATAAAATCTTTGTTAGCAAACTCTACATGCTATGGTTTGACGAAATAAATTTCCTTAAAATCAACAAATATGATTGTTGTTTAGCGAATTTTTGTATATCTTTTAGTCAAAATATTTTTTGAATTAATTATTTATCTCAACAAGAGAAATTGAAAAATAAAAAAAAGTATAAAATATATGATACATAGATTAAAAAAGAATGCAAATAATACAAGCCTAAAGATATGAAAGACAATGAATAACTATTTTTTGTTTTTTGCTTTTTATTGAATTTCTTAAAACTTTAAATCGTGATTAATATTTTTAGATTTTACTGTCAAGAAAATATCCAATTCAAAAAATTTAACATTAATTTGACAAAAGATTAAAAAAATAACAAAACAATAAGTTTAAATAATACTAAATAATTTGACCTAAACACTCCACGTGTGTATGATTTCTGCCACAGAATGGATATCAAGCCAATGGCAAGGAGTCATCTAGATGTAGTAAAGTCGACGAGGTGGTGGGTCCCCTCTGTATGTAGGCGGCTTTGTTTTCTTAACTAGAACTTCTGGAGGGTCAATACTCTGCCGACCGCTGACTCAGAGAACAATCTAGGAATGAGATGGCAGTCCATAATCCTAGAATGGTCCTAGCCCTTTTTTTTAATTAAAAAATTTAAGAACACAGATGTTCAGAACACATTCAGATACAAATATGTGCGTAACTGTTGAATACATGTATATTTTATATACACTATATACGAGATTGCATCTTTTCCGATCAAGTTCATTTGATTTGAAAGAAAGATATTCATATCTTCACGAGAATCTTTTACGAAGTAATAAATCCAGCCTTAAGTCTTAATTAACTAGAGTTGGTTAAATGAATTCATTTCTTTTAATGAATTCTTTTGGGTGCCTCGTGTTATGTGATATTTAAAAAATTAAAATCCTTTCAAACTATCATTTATATGTTAATTTTAGTATGTATTTCTCTTGTATTGCTATAATTTGTCATAACCATATTAGTTACTCTAAATTATTACATCAGTTGATCTCGGATAGATATCTCCAATCCCTCTTTGTATTGAGGACCTCATATTCATCTAATGACTCTGGACACATCTGTATCCTTAACATTACACTTGTTTTATTTTCTATCGGTGTTAGTCTTACTATTCCCCAAAAGTTATCATCTCTAATTTTATTATCACGTAAAGTCTTAACACATATTCATCTAGATACTCTTATTTCAACTACAGTAATCTTAATGACATGTCCATGGAAAAAAGTATTTCGAACTCCGAGTCATAATGTTATAAATGGTTGTCAAAATTTTGAACTTACAAGCCACCCTTGTTGGTTTTTCAAATTAAATTGATTAACTGGAAGCCCCTTACAAACCATTTTCGATTTTCCAGTCATTAGTCGTAGTTTTTGATTCTCACTTTAATTAATTAAGGATTTGAAGAGAAAAAATAGAAGGGAATGAATTTGAAAAGATTGTTTTTACTGATTTTGGACTACTTAATCTTTTCACATAAGAGTGGCTTCTCACGAATCTGTGGGAATCCAAGATTCAAATATAACAAGTCTTTACCTACTTACGGTTGAGAAATCTACCAACATAGAAAATTGTACAGGGACACTGTCTGTAAAATAAAAACATAAATGCATGATACATAAATTTGTACGTGATTTCGAAACATATTATTGGATATATTTACTGGTTACACTATGTATTAAATAAAGAAGAAAAATAAAAGAGATGCACCAAATCTATATAGCACTTGCACATATCTTAGTACATTATAAGACACGTCTAGGTCCTAGTAGTGTCCTATTCGCGCCAATTAGGACTGTATCAAATTTGAGATTTGTGTGTACCTATGGTTGATGTGCCTCTATAGAGCATGAGACTTGAATTGTCTCTGTCATATCTATAGATGATGACACCACCCTCCTATCATAATGATGAGGTCTTTCACACCTTCTATTTGAGAATTTGTCAACGTCTGCGTCAACTGCCTTGAAGGCTGGTATATCCAAGATTGGTACGTTTGCTCCACTGATTGGTCACTCCTTTGGCCATCAAACATTGGGCCATAAACTCGGCCTTCTTCAACCCTAAGTTTTGGTCCAAAGTGACCCATTCGTGATGAACATTCTCTTCGCTAGATGTGTCACCCGTGAGTTCCGTTGTTGTGTCTATTCTTTCTTGCCGGTGCCATTACTTTTGAATAAACAAGTTGCTCTCCTTCTAGCACCAACAATATTTTATCAAAAAATTTGCTCGACAAAGCCAGAGAAAATAATGACAACAACAAGAAGTAGCGGGTGCTAAAAATGTAAATTATTGGAAAGGTAGATGCAAGGCTCAATGCACGTTTCGAGACTTCAACAGACGTATAATCATATCGAAATTAAATGAGAGAAGTAAGAAAAATAATTTTGTTAATCTCAACAAATACTTCGACAAAGAAAGAATTATCTAAGTTACAAAACTACTCCTACAAGCAAAAGAGAAATAATGTGACATCTCGTCCCACATCGAAAGTTTACATGAGTGATCATGGCTATAAAATGAACAATGTATACTACTACCAATAACTTAGACTTAAACATTTAGGACCATGTGATTGGGCTCCAACAAGTTATTGGGCCAGTGATATACATGAGGCGTTACAAATAAGTGGGTTGATCAGTGTGTCGATCCGTTTATTAATTCTATCTTCATATATTTATATTGTGGAAGGATAACCGCTCTTGCTTCCCCCCTTCAGATTTGAATTTGAACTACGCGAATTATAAGAATAACCATCTCTTGTTCTTCAATTGCTTTCAATTTTTATTTTATCTAAATCCAAAACAGACTACCACAAGAAAACTATCATTCATTCTTCTCCATAAAACTCGTCTTCAAATGTTCCTCGTCTTGTCTAAAAATCGAGGCAATCAATATGTGCATATTCGGCATGCTCTACGGTGACATGATTCTTGGCGTGAAGAAATAGACCTTTTAACCGTCTGTACTCTTGAATTTGTCACGTCATTGCTTTCGATAAATGTTAAAACATAATGTAAACAAACACATACATACATATATATATATATATATATATATATATATATATATTTGATAGTACATACAAAAATTTATTGTAAACAGAGTTTTATAAAGAGGTACGTATGTGTTTACATTATATTTTACAGTATATTTAGTGGCCCACAAGTTTATCATATGTGTTTGTGGCATTATTCTATGGATAAATTACATAAAAATTCTTTTATCTATCACTCGGTTTCACTTAATCTTCTTAATTTTTTAATTGTCTTAATATCCCCCTTGATCTTTTTAAATGTAACAGTTTACCCCTTTTGAATAGACGTGGTTAAAAGAAAAGATGTAAATGTGTAGCGCACATGATTTTTTATTTTCTATATTGCCCCTTACTATCCTTGAAGGCATTCGAGCTTTTATAGACTTTGTGGGCTGCTCGTTGGGTTTCTCGAGCAAGTGAGTGAACTCAATTGGCAAAGAGGGTTTGTGAGAAATTTAATTTTTTCTGTGGGTTTCGGAACAAATTTGATTTTTTTTTTTTCATGTGGGTTTCATGAGGATTTCGATTTTTGACGTGTGTTTTGGAGAGGAGCAATGGTGGATTTCGATTTAATTGAACAGTACCACGTGGATGAACACTGCCATCCTCGTTACCTGCATTTGAAATTTCAGAAAAAACGGGGGAACTGTTGCGGGAATTCTAAAGGGCTACATGGATTTAATCACTGCAATTTTCACCGATTTGTACGTTGCTTTGTTTTTCGACAACGCTTCAACATTCCTCTTCATGCTCACCGTCGTCTTCTTTTTCGTCTGCCTCATCGCCGCTCTATTCCGCAATGAATTCCCGCCTTCTTCCACCACCGGCGAGACTGAATTGCACTTTTTCTTATAAGGGCCATTTGTAAAATAAGAAAATCCATTAACGACGAGAGTCGATTGTTACATTTAAAAAGATAAAGAAAACATTGAGACAATTAAAAGATTAAAGAGATTAAGTAAAATCAAGTGATAGTTGAAGAGAATTTTATGTAATTTACCCTTATTCTATCAGTAATTGCAATCAAGCAGAAAAAGCAGTGGACTATTGAGAAAGATTAAATAATTTATTAAACTCAAATCTATTTGTTAGAAATAATAAAATAAATAATTAGGCCATAAAAATTCCCTTAGATTTTTCGGGGAGAATTTTATGAATTCTATATAGTTTAAGAAAACAAGTGGTAATACATAATGAACATATTTTTATAATTTCTTATATATTTTTCGAAAAAAAAAACAAGGGTTAGACTATAATCAACCCAATCATATTCTCAGTTTTGATAATAAACATTCGTATTCATTAAAAACCATAATATACTTGCTAAGATTTTTCAATAATTAAGGCCTTTTTCCATGAACAGATTGCACACGGTAGTTCTAGAAGTTCTTAAATAGCAAAAAGCCTTGTACTTGAAGAAAAAATGGAAATCAAAAACGACAAAAAGATTAATATATTTTTTATTGCAATATTTTTAAGAAGAGAAGTTGGAAAAGAAAATATGTATACGAATTCTAATAAGTTTGTCTTTTTTTTTCTTATACATATTTTAAAATATTTTTTCAATTTTAAATTAACTTATAAAAATTATCTCAATATCCTTTCTCTTCTAAAAAATAATACATTAAAAATGTGTAATCTCATTTAATGCTAAAAAATTAAGAATATTATTAGAAAGTTAAAAAAAATTAAATATCTTACTAACCACCGTTTACTAGGCGCTGGATAATATACACATAATATCAAATAAATATTAATATTAATACACATTTTACGAATATCAATGTATATTCACGAATATTAATTCACAATTTATAAATATTAATACACTTTGTGTACATTATACACCTCTATTAAACAGTAGTTAGTATTTTTTTTTAATAATAATTACCATGTTCCATTAATAGTTTAAATTTTAAAAATAGATGAACAAATTAGTGCGGAGAATAAAAGGAGTAATTTTAGGAACACAAATTATTTGGGCATATTTGAATACAGTTGTGCTTAGAACAATTGGATGCATGTGAGATTTTCTATAGTTCAAGAGTTACACGTGATTCAAACGATTCCGAATATATTTGTGTTCGAATAATCTGTGTACACATATTTTTCCGAATAAAAATTAGAGAAAGCAGGCGCATGGGAAAGCCTACCCCGACAAAATGGGGTCCACGGTCACGTAGCAAAAGTGTCTTTGTGTTGTGAGCACGGACACGGACTATTAGTGGACGTTTTAGCCATCTAGAAGGTGGGGCCCTGCGGGTGGGGTTCTTCTAGAAGGAGATTTGGCTGTGCTGAATCGTATTCATAGGTGTACGTCTCCATCATCTTTGATGTTACGTAGTCACAACCAGTCACCGCCCACTGGCCCCACCTTCACTGCTGTAGACTTCCTTTTCGTTGAACAAAGCCGCACTCGATCACGGACTCACGGTTCTCTGATTCCTTCCATATTTTCTTTTTTGTCTTTATTCATTTTTATTGTCTTTATTGTTTTTATGTCAATTTTTTAATTATTAATTCATGTTCACGGAAAAAAATATAAAATATAAAATTATGTTTAAAAATTAATTTTTATAGAAAAGATAATAAATTAAAATAGATGATATTTATTTTTGTATTTTTGAAATATTTTAACTTTTAAACATAATTTTATATTTTTTAAATCTCTCTTCGACATTAATTAATAATTTATAAATAAAAAAATTAAATATGAACAAAAAAATTCAATAAGAAAGTTAGTTTAAGACCCGGTATTAAATAGCTTGTGATATCTTTTTACAAGTATCGTAATTTTATTTTAGTATTTTTCAAATAAACTAAAAAAAGGAAAAAAATTAGAAATAAGAAAAAAGGTCTTAACATAATTTGTTTGTATATAATAAAAAAATTAATACATAATCTAAGTATTTATTGGTTTGTGAGTAGTACTTGATAAGAACTAAAAGATTTTAAAAGGTCAATTATTTAATCTTAAAAAATAACTTTTATACTGACAAAAATAAATAAAATGACAAAAATAAGAGACACTAATAAACTACTCTCCTAATATAATAAAATAGATTATTTCAACCCAATAGAATTCATATCTATGGAAATTTTAAATTAATTAAATCATGTTTATAATTAGAGTTCATATGCATGTCAATAATACCTAAGCAATAATATGTGCCTCAATTTAAGAGTATTTTCAAAATTTGAAAGTGTGATGGAGTTTAAAAAAGTTTGGTGAAAGTTCAGAGTTTAAAATATATATTAACTTTAACCAAAATATTATATTTCGTTGAATCCAAGGGTTGCAATTTCGTATCAATTAAGTGTTTTGAACAAATAGATTGAGATGCAAAGACTATTAAGTAAATCAGATTTTTTATTTTATTTTAAATGCTATAAAAAGTTAAGTTAATTTTATAATCGTGACCACATAATTTTTTAACCTTTAGCCACAAGTTATAAAAAAGTTAATAATTTAAAATATATATACCTTTAAATCCAAGTTGCATCAATTAACAAATAAAATAATTTACAAAGAAAGTCTTAAAAAATAGTGCTCATACCTCACGGGGCCCATAAAAAAATGGGAGAAAGTTTTAATATATATCAACAACAACTTATTATTTTTCCTTAATAATTGACAATCCACCACTATCCAAGAAACAGAAAAAGATGGGAAAAGGCGGTCCCACCCACTGTAGTGAACCGTAAAAATGTAAATGGAGACAATTCGGTACCTGCGCACGAGAAGTGTATCAAATATCACCTTCTCGAATTTTCCATGTCAGCAAAACGTGTCCCCCCTTGGCTATTTGGATTTTCTCTATATAACCCACCAGACTCCTTCAATCCCAACCATTCCCCCCGCTACCATCTCTCTCTCTCTCTACAGAGGACAGCGTTGAAGCTCGGAAAATCGCAGAGCAGATCTACTTCTCAGTCCTTTCCTTTTTCCAGGTATGGATTCATATTCTTTCCTCTATCTTCTCTCTGAGGACCACGTATACATGTATACGTATTGCTCAAGTAAATTGGAGGTTTTTCAATATGTCCTACCGCATGCAAAATAAAAAAAAATGGGCATGTATAGGGGCCGATTAGAGGCCCGATCTGATTTTTTTTCGTTGCACTGAGGCCTGATTACATCATGAAAGGTCTAATTTTGGAGAAAACTTGATTATCACATGATTTTTCTACCTTTCATCGCTTTTATAAGTTACAAGTAATTTGTGACGGAATTCGGTTTATATTTGAGAATTTGTTAAATCTTATTCGTTGATATTTGTTCAAAATGGCGTCTTGTTATGCATTTAGGGTGTGGAGTTCATCGAAGTTAGATTTAGCTTTATTGTGGCTTTAAAACATGTAGTTGTAGGTTTCACGATCAGGATCAGATCCTGGATTTTAATTGGGGAGTATATTAATGACCATTATTGACGAAAGTTGTAGGTTTCTCTATTGGACTGTAATTTACAGAACCAATTATCTGGATAGTTTCTGTAGCTTTTTGCAAGAGTTGGTAGTTAATACTTAATGGTCATCATCTTTCGGCCCTTTGGCTAACAATCAAATACTCTTTCCATTTGGCGCCAGTTATATTATTAGTTCTGTTGGCAACTAGTGGAGAAAATTTGAAACTTCACAGGATTTTTAGTTCGTCTTTGTCTCTTTATCATCAACACATTGTTGGCTTAATTCCGAAAACCACCTAACAAATTAAGACACTAATATCTGTTAATTCTTGCTTGTATCTCCAGTTTCAGAGTACCAGCTACAATTAATTGCAAAGATAAGAACCATGGCCTTTGAACAGTGCTTTGTTGATGATTGGAAATCCATTTCCCCCGCCGCAGCAGCAGCAGCAGCAGAGGCTGAAATTGAGAACATTTCAGGGGGTTTTGACTGTAACATCTGCTTGGACTTTGCTTCCGAACCAGTCGTAACCCTCTGCGGCCACCTCTACTGCTGGCCCTGCATCTACAAGTGGTTTCACTTCCAGAGCTCCTCTCTCTCTTCTGACGACCACACACAGTGCCCCGTTTGCAAATCCGAAATCTCCCCCACAACTGTTGTCCCCCTCTATGTCCACGGTCATTCCCCCAAAGAAGCCCAGCTCGAAGCCAAGTCACCATCTCCCGATGTAACCATACCACCACGACCTCCGGCTTGTGGGAACAAACTGCTGGCGATTTCATCTCCACAATATACGCATCTTTCGTACCGTAATCCGCATCAGAATCAACATTACGAAGCAGATGTTTCACCACTACCACCATCGTTTAGTATTAGCGACAACACAGGAATGGGAGGCCTTAATCCTGGTGTTGGGATGTTTGGGGAGATGGTTTACGCAAGGGTGTTTGGGAACTCGGATCGTTCGTACGCGTATCCGAACTCGTATCACTTAACAGCGAGTAGTAGTCCCAGGTTGCGGAGGCATGAGATGCAAGCTGATAAGTCTCTGAACAGAGTTACAATGTTCTTGTTCTGTTGCTTTCTTCTGTGTCTTCTCCTTTTTTGATCCTAGTTTAGGCCTCTCCCTCCCCCTCTGTTGTACTTGTACAGTCGAACTTATATAATATTATTTATGAGGAAGTATTTGCCTAGTCTCAAAACAATGCGTATCTAACTTTCGTGTTATTCGACATTTTTGCAAGATACTGCGGAATCCCATAACTTGCTAGTTTTGTATAGTGTCCGGCGTGGAAACGTATCCTACTTGTTGCTATTAAAATATTTTTAATTCTCTACATGTTCATCTTTTTTGTGTAGAGTAAAATATTTATTTTGTTTTGAAATTATGTCCAACATTTTTAAAATATTCTTAAATTATCAATTTTATTTACTAAATTCCTAAACTATCAATTCAAACTTTATTTAATCCAATTATTAGTGTCCATATAAGATCCATTAAAAATCTTTTTTTAAATGCGGCACGATTGTTTTTGTTTGCAAAATTTGCATAATAAACGTACTTGTTTTTTTATTTGCATAAAATTTTTGGTACCATTTTACACATTAGGTGAAATATATGATGCAATTTTATGCCATAGGTGAAATCTTGGAAGAATTTTTATCCCTTAGGTAATTTGTTTGGGGCAATACCATAATTTTAATGGGTCAAATTAACTAATAAATTTTTAAAACTCTAACAATAATGGAGATTTAGGAAAATTGAGTAGAGCAAATCGTACTATGCGTGTATTTCAATTCTTTAATTCTACCTTCTTTTTTTTTGGGTTTTAGTGCCTTTCTACAAGGTATTTTTTCTTGATTTGAGAGTTGTTTCTGCTTTCATTTTTTTTATTGTCGTGTGACGACTAGAGAAAAGGCAAACCGCAAGTTAGCGGACAAGTCAAAGGGACAAATCGCCAAAATATCCAAAAAATATATGCATTGCTTGGGATATTTTTCAATGGAGTGGGTTCACTTGACTCCTCTTGCTTTCATATACCACCGATCCTAACGCTTATCCTTCCTTGTTGTGAGGAGCAAATCATTAAATGAGGGGATCCGTCTCTAAAATTTTGAGCGCTCTAAGACGCCATTGGCGAGATCTTGCTGAACGGATCATATGATTAATTCTCTTTGACCACGCAATATGGCCCCCGAAAAGGCTAAGTACCTCTGAATAATGTCATGTCGGACCAAAAACTGAGTGACGTTTTACTAAGCGGGTGAATACTGAGTGAATGAGTATTGAACGACAAGACACAAAATAACAAAGCAATGGGAGACTGAGTGCCAAACCGAGCCTGTCCCAACTCCTGAGTATCCATTCAAAAATACATTACAATTTCTAAGATTTTTCAATAATTGTGAACTTTTCCCATTAATAGACTGCACACAGTAATTCTAGAAGTTCAGAAACAACAAAAAGTCATCTAGTTGAAGAAAAAGAGAAAATAGAAAAAGACAAGCGGATTAATATATATTTGTTATTGTGATATTTATAAGAGCAACTCCAATGGTCTGAAAATGGCCCTTGCCATTGACATTTTTTGGCAAAAATTACAAAAACCAGAGTCCAATGGTTGAAATGGCAAGGGCCAAAAAATGGCCGTTGCCATTTTTCTAGCAATTTCTGGGCAAAAATAGCCGCAGAAATGGCCCTTGCCAAATCTGCCAAGTCACCCCAACCAACCCCTTCCTGGTAAAATTTATCCCAACTGCTTCCTTCCATCAGCAACAAAATAAAAAATGAACGAACACCAACACCATCAGATTACCGAAAAACAGACCCCAGGAACAAAATAGGTCCATGTTCATAATTTGCATTTCATTCTTCATCTTTTCATTTGCTGCTATTTCCTCCATTCGCGTAGTTTTCATTCTTCCATTGAATTCAATATATATTTTATTTATATTAATTCATTGTCAAAATGTATATTTTAAATTTAAAATTTATCGATAATTTGGATTTACTATAAAAATTATAAAATTATTAAAATATTTTTTTCAATAATATACGAATCTTCGTACAAACATTTAAATTTAACTGGGACATGTAGTTGGTTAAAGTTAGTTATGAAAAAGAATAGAATGGTAATTGTTTGAAAAAATAGCCCTTGTTATTTTTCTAAACCACCGAACTCAGCATTGTTATTTTTTGGTAAAAAGCACTATTCCTGACTAAAAAATAGCAATGGCAAGGGCCATTTGTTGGCCACCATTGGAGAAGTTGAAAAGGAAACCATGACTTGCATGAGAAAAGCCCCCACTAACAAAAGAATGGGGTCCACTGTCACGGACAAATTAGTGACCAAAAGCCTTTTGAGCACTACTACTGACACGGACTATTACGGCACGCGGCAACTACTATCTTTTTTAGCCCATCTAGAAGGTGGGGCTCTTCTAGAAGGAGATTTTTTGTAATTTTTTTTTTTTGTGGGGTAATTAATTATCTACAAGGAGATTTCGCTGTGCTGGATCTTAGGTGTACGTCTCCATCATCTTTTCAACCAACCAAGTTCGTCTAGAAGACAATGAAAAGAAAGACGCTATGTGGTCCCCATCAAATTTGCCACGTCTGCAAAATCTGCCCCCTTGCCTATTTGGTTTGGTTCTGTCTATATATAACCCACCCGACTCACTCACCTCCCAGACATTCCCCAGCAACCATCTCTCTCTCTCTCTCTCTCTCTCTCTCTCTCTCTCTCTCTCTCTACAGAGGACAGCATTTATCCTCAGAACAATCAGAGCTGATCTACTTCTCGGTCCTTTCCCTTTTCCCGGTATGGATTCATATTCCTTCCTCCATCTCTTCTCTCTGAGTACCATGTATACATGTATTCGTATTGCTAAAATAAATTGGAGCTTTTTCAATATGTCCTACCGCATGAAATTAGGAAGTCGACATTGTTAGGGGCCGATCAGAGGTCTGATCTGATGTTTTTCCGTTGCATTGAGGCGTGATTACATCATGAAAGGTCTAATTTTGGAGAAAACTTGATTATCAGATTTTTGTTTTTATCCGTTTCCTCTTTTTATTAAGTTTCAAGTCATTTGTGACGGAATTCGGTTTAGATTTGAGAATTTGTTAAATCTTAGTCGTCGGAATTTGTTCAAAATAGCGTCTTGTTATGCATTTAGGGTGTGGAGTTCATCGAACTTAAATTTTTTCATTTTGTTTCCTGTGTTTTGCTTCATTTGTGAGGTTTTTTCCTTAAAGGATTTTCACTTCCAGAACTAAATGGACTAGTGAAGCCAACTGTTACCATAAAAAAGAAAGAAGGGTGGAACATCTTTTTGTTTTTTTATCCTGCATCTTTTTCGAAATTATGTCTTCAAAATTTCTCATTCACTGTCAGTCCTTTTTGGAAAGGCTTTTCCCATGTAGTTGCGGTTGGGTTTCCCTTAAAACTTAAGAGGTATTAGAGGTTAGAGCAACTAAACTTGATAACATCCTAGATCTATTGCAACTCTAATCCAGATGAGGGACTTCTCGTCAATTTTTTTGTCACCGTTGGTAATTGCCAAGTTTTAAATGAATTGTACGTTGATATATAATACGAATGATGATCATAAATGTGTTCTCTGACTTCCTAAACTTCTTAGCTCTGCTTGTTTCACTCAAGAATATGAAGGAAAGGAATAAATTTGGCGAAAACATGAAATCATTGTTTGTTTGGGAAATTTTGAATTTGATGGAAAGTTGGATACGATATTTTACAAGTACGGACTTTACTTTCTGATGAAACAAGCAGATCATTCAAATTAAGTAGGTGTATAGATCAAGGCGGCATTAGTTTTCTAGAAGACGTTGTATCATTTTAATGAGAGGAACTGAGCCAATAAATGGTTCAACTTTTTGGCCCACATACTGATGTTGAATGTCCAACTTATTGAACATTTCACGGGGTTGGTAGGTAGCCTTTGTTAATTGGAAGCTTCGTATTCATGGTCATATTTTCCCTAATTTCTGATCTATACCTGACCCAGCTCAATTTAATGAAGATGACATATTTCTCAATCTTCTTAGTATTGACGAGTCGTAGTTGACTATTCTTATTGGTTTGGTAACGTGCTCTTGAACATACGGGTTCCTTTTTTTCCCTTTGTCGTCACCATCGGTGGGCCTGCTTGAAGGCGAGGAAGGTGAACGAGGGAGATGTTTTTGCTAAGGAATATTGGAATTAACAATGGAAGTTTTTTGTCGTTTCCATCCCAGGCTAAAAGAATTCTAGGTTGGACTATTCGTCAAGGGATGCAGTCAAACAAAAAAATAGTTTTTTTGAAAGTGTGAAAATCTGGAAATAAGATGGTTATTCGAATGCTTAATCAAGATATACAATGCAGATGGTATCCCTGATTTGGCACTACTCTACAAATAAAGTTACAACCTATTTTTAATTGGAGGAATAAAAACAAATCGCTCTCCTATGGGGTCATTAAATGTCATGTTCTAATCGTGTGTGCTGTCTTTGATGTTCTCTATCTGACTGTAAATTACAGAACCAATTATCTGATATTTTCTGTAGCTATTTGCAACAGTTGGTAGTTGATGATCGTCGTCTTTTGGCCCTTTGGCTAACAATCAAATACTCTTCACATTTGGTGCTAATTATATTATTAGTTTTGTTGACAATTAGTGGATAAAATTTGAAACTTTACAGGACTGTTAGTCCCTCTTCGCCTCTTCTTTTATCAACAACACATTGTTGGCTTACTCAATTCGAAACGCCACCTAACAAATTCAGACACTAATCTGTTAATTCTTGCTTGTCTCTCCAGTTTCAGAGTACCATCTACAACTAATTGCAAGATAAGAATCATGGCCTTTGATCAGTGCTTTGTCGATGACTGGAAATCCATTTCCCCCGCAGCAGCAGCAGCAGCAGCAGAGGCTAAAATTGAGAACATTTCAGGGGGTTTTGACTGCAACATCTGCTTGGACTTTGCTTCTGACCCAGTCGTGACCCTCTGTGGCCACCTCTACTGCTGGCCCTGCATCTACAAGTGGTTCCACTTCCAGAGCTCCTCTCTCTCTTCTGACGACCATACACAGTGCCCCGTTTGCAAATCCGAAATTTCCCCCACAACTGTTGTCCCCCTCTATGTCCACGGTCATACCCCAAAAGAAGCCCAACTCGAAGCCAAGTCACCATCTCCTGATGTAACCATACCACCACGACCTCCGGCTTGTGGGAACAAACAGCTGACGATTACATCCCCACAATATCAGCAGCTTTTGCATAGTAACCCGCATCAGAATCAACATTACGAAGCAGATAATTCACCACCATCATCGTTTAGTATTAGCGACGCCACAGGAATGGGAGGTTTAAATCCTGGTGTAGGGATGTTTGGGGAGATGGTTTATGCAAGGGTGTTTGGGAACTCAGATAGTTTGTACGCATATCCGAACTCGTATCACTTAACAGGGAGTAGTAGTCCCAGGTTGCGGAGGCATGAGATGCAAGCTGATAAGTCTCTGAACAGAGTTACAATGTTCCTGTTCTGTTGCTTTCTTCTATGCCTTGTCGTTTTTTGATCCTAGATTAGGCCTCTCTCACCCTCAATTGTACTTGTACAGTCGAACTTATATAGTATTATTTATGAGAGTATTTGCCTAGTCTCAAAACAACTTCGTGTCATTCGACATTTTTGCAAGATACATGCATTTGCAGCAATTTATTTGCGGAATCCCATGACTTGCTGGTTTTGTATCAGTGTCGGACACAATCTTCAGAATCGAAGAACTCACGGTGATTGGTAAACGAATCCCAGAATCGAAGAACTTGAAGACCGATTGAGGCTTGTGTTGGACACAATTTCTTTGACACAAAATTCATACTCGCCACGGTGCTATGAGTTAAATGATGTCTGCCTCCTAGGATGCAACGATCAAACTTGTTGTAGATGCAGCACTGCAATCTACAAGTCTGTCGAACCAAATTTTGTTTAATGTACTCTCTCTCCAAGAATAATCGAATGCAATCGAATGCCATGAGATGCAAGGGCAAGAGGTCAAATTTTTTGGTGTGTCAAAAAATAAAATGGGAAGACCCTAATTTGTAGGCAGTGAAGTGGTGCAATTCAGCCCTGAAGTTGGCATTGGTTCAATCAAAAAAGTAAATTTTGTAGTGGTTCACTAAGAAAAAAATTGGTTCGGTCATATGGCATTGATTCAACCGTGGGTTGCAACCATTCAGCCTCCAAATGGTCATGTATCGTTCAAGATCAATGGTCAAAACTCTTTAGGTTAAATGAGCCTCCAAAACGGGTCGAGCCCTTGAGCGGGTCCACAAATAAATTCTAGAAGAAAATTAACTTAATTAAATAATTTTCCAATAAAAAGAATATTTAAATTATGTAAATGATCCAAGCTTGAACCCGAGCCCAAGCACGGCCGACTGGTCGAACGAACGACAGTAGCAACGCATGTCTGTGCGCACATGTGATAATTTGAGCCAAAGTCTATGATACCTAGGTCATTTCCTATCCACAAAATAGGATACCTTTTGGAGACCGAAACCCTTATCAAAATCCAAGCTTTATATACTACGTGAAAGTCCACATTTTTCCCATCTAACACCATCTTCACCTCTTTCAATCAATATTTGGAGCCTACTTTGGATTCAATTTCCAATTCATGTATAAATAGTTTTGTCCAATTAAATACATAATTATATATGTGTAAACAATAAACATATTAGCACTTAGACCTACACATATAAATATATAAGACCCACTTTTATTTTAGCTCTAACTTAGCAAAAATTATGTTTTCTAACAAGAAGCTGACTATCAATGAGTCAATGAGATTCCACAGATCGAAATCTGGATTAGAAAATAGGTTTCATGTTGGATCTTGAATTTTTTCAACAAGACATCTAATCGCACCACTTATGTAATCAAAATAACCATTTATTTGCCTTTGTTGCGTTTTGTATCTGCATTTTCCATATCATATAACTTGAAGAATCAAGTTTTTATTGTAACCGGAGAGTCAGGGGCGGAACCAGGATTGTAACCTTGGGGGGGCCGAATTTTTTTTTTTTGAAATAAAGGGTCGAATATAATTTTGGGGGGGGCCAAAATATAATTTTTTATATAATTTTTAATTTTTAATTTTTTTTATACATAGGTTTTAAAAAATTTTAAAATTTTTGGGGGGGCCCGGGCCCCCTGCGGACCCCACATGGTTCCGCCACTGCGGAGAGTGAAAGTTAAATACCAGAAACATTAGTGACTGAATGGATTTATTAGATAGTGAATGGAGGGAGATAGAGAAAGGAAGCTTCATCAGGAGGAGGAGGAGGAGGAGGAGGAGGAGAAGTGTGTACAAATGTTATCGCCTCTTTTAACATATCGGCTGGTACCGGTTCTTACTGGCCTCGGTATTGGTCCATCTTTGTATTGTTTTGGCTACCGTATCGATCTGTTTTCAATTGATGATCTTTTGAGTAATTATACATAAATTGAGATTTATAAAACCATCATTTTTATGTTTGGTGATTTGTTTTGAAGTGTGAGACATTATTTTATATGTTCAATATAAATTTTTGGTTACCTTATAGTATATTCGCTGATACGAGATTACTAACATGAGAGAGAGAGAGCCAGAGAGGCAGAGAGGGAGAGATTTGGGGTTCATGGTATCTAATATCGCTGAACACAAAAATCGAGCCCAACGTATTTGGAACTTTTAAGGCTGATTTGGGCTTGGACAGTTGATTGGGCCTCGTAAGCCACCTTGTCTATCTTACATGCGATGAGCAACTCAAATGATACAAACAAATTAATTTTGATCTTGGACTAATGAATGACACAAAAAAAGGTATACTTTTGGAGCGAAAGTTGTTTGAAAAGTAAAACATGAGTACTATTTTTGCTAACCACGGCCTAATAATCAGTAAATAATATACTCCTTATAAAGACAAACAACACAGAGATATTAATAAATATTTTACGGATATCTATTTATGTTCACAGATATTAATACATAATTTACGAATATCAATATACGTTTTACACATTATCTAGCGGCTAATGAACGGTGATTAACATTTTTCTTTTTAAAAAGTGGATGTGCTTGAATGGGAGAGGGATGGCGACATAGAGTTTGGTTGTTGAGATGTGATGGGGTAGTGACATAATCACCGTTGCTTTAATTGTAGGATTTCTACGGGAGTTTTCTAGTAGTACAATTTTTTAACTTCTATGTTAACATTGTTTATTTTTTTTCCTTTTGGCTTGGAATATAAGATTCCAATAAGGAGAGTAGAATCAGTCATCTAGTTTTATACGTCCAAGTTCTATTATCAGTTCAATTTGATTCATTTTAGTAAATTCTCTCGAGCAATTGAAATCGAACGAGACTAAGTTTTTGTGGATGTCTGCAGCACATTGTAGAGAATGAGTTTCCTTTTCGAAGTCATTATGAGTATCAATTTTCCTTCACCTTTGACTTTTAAAGTAGAAGAGTTATCCATAAGTAGTTTCTCTCCATTGTTCATCTCGTTGTAGGAGGAGAATATCTTCCTTTTAGAATATGTGTCAGGTAGCGCTAGTGTCCACCCACCACTCTTTTGAATTAGATCCTACCAAATTCACTTCAGAGATAACTACTGAAAGATATAAGTCTTCAATATTGTCGGAGAGAGTCTTTACTTCAGTCACATTGGGTTGTATAGATTTCTTGCGAGTATTTCCATCCTCAAGCTTGCTATGGCAGTCTGCTGCACGGTGCCCTTGTTTGTCAATCTTGAAACACTTCTCTTGGACTTGTACTTCTTATTTTCTCTACTTTTTGAGCCTTGACTCAAACCTTAGCCAGAATGTTTTCTTTCTTGGATGTTCCTCCTCGTTCTACCACATTGGCCTTAGCCGTAATTAGATTTTTACTGGTCTTTTTGTCGGAAACACGATTATCCTCTTCAATCCTCAAACGAACTATTAGTTCTTCAAGTTTCAACTCCTTGCACTTGTGTTTCAGGTAGTTCTTGGAATCTTGCCAATCGGGTGGCAATTTTTCAATAATCGTAGCAACTTGAAAAAATTCACTTTGAAAAAATTCACTGAAAGACATACTTTCAGCATGAATGTCATACAGAATGAGTTGGATTTCTTGAACCTAACTGACCACCATTTTGGAGTCACTCATCACAAAATTTAAAAATTTACTGACCATGAATTTCTTTTAACCGACATCTACTGTCTTGTATTTTTTTATCCAAAAAATTCCAGAATTCTTTAGCGGTCTTGAGTGGACTGTAAACATTATACAACCCCTTGAGGATATAGCTCTAACGTAAGAAATCAGTATGCTGCCAAGCTTCCACTGCTGCAACGCTATATGCATTGATGTTATTGTTCGTCAAAGTAGGAACCTCTTCACGGAGAAACCTCGTAAGATTGAGAGTTGTAAGATAGAACAATATTTTTTGTTGCCATCTCTTAAACACTGTTCCATTGAACTTCTCAAATTTTTTCCCGTGGTTCATAGTAGCCGCAGTCGGTATCGCATGCCACAGTTGGTGTAGTAGAAGTAATGGGTGTAGAAATTTTATGCACTTCTGTAGTCATCTAAAAAATTATATGACACAAATCAATAATTGGTGTAAAAAAAGATAATTGAATGTAGAAACAAATTTTGTATAAACAACATATTGTAAATAAAAATATTTTCATTAAAAAAAAGGCATGTAACAAAAGAATTCTGTTTACAAAAAACAAATTGTATAAAACAGTCACAACAAAAAATTGTAAATAGTTTATAAAAATTCTACCCAAACAAATTTTATAATAATCTAATATTTTGTCTTAAGAACTATTAGTAATCTGTTATAAATAAGAAAGACAGAAACAACAATAAAAATAGTTGAGACAGAAACTTACTTAATTTGCGAACGAATTTCAGTGATCATGCAATCGGTGGATGAATGTATTGAATACGAATTGTGTTGGACACAATTTCTTGAAGACAAAATATGTCCTCTCTACTGTACTATGAGATACAGTGGCGTTGGCCTCCCAGGATGAACAATCAACCATGTAGTAGCAGCACTGCAAATTACAAGTCGGTCGAACCAAACTTGTGTACTGGACTATCTCTTGAAGAGCTGAAAATTATGCGTCAAGATGCTATATAATGCAAGAGCAAGGGTCTGGTTATTAAGTGCGAAATTATGAAATTGAATGACCTTTATTTATAGGTAGTCAAGAGGTGCGACTTAGCCCAAGAGTTGCACTAGTTCGGCCAGAAAAGATTAAAGGTGCATCGGTTCAATTCAGTCACATTGGTTCGGCCCAGGGTCATCGTTGGGCCTTCAAACGGTCTTGAACTGCCCAAGATCAACGGTCAATTTCCTGTCGGGTCCACGAGCCTCCGAAGCTAACTGATTAAATTTAATTAAATAAATTTTTAATAAAAAATATTATCTAAATGACTTGAACACAGCACGAAACGGCCGGCCGTGGCAGTGCGCATGCGCGTAGTAGTTTGGGCCAAAGCCATGCTACCTCAGTCCTTCCCCATCCACAAAAGTAGAGTGTACTAATATCATTTTCAATTCCACAAAAGTGGACTTTAACCAATGTCAAGCTATAGAAGCCAATAGAAAGTTTCTCATTTTTTTCTATATAGGACTAATATTATTTTTACCCCAAATTTACCAATCTTTATAGTCTACTTTGGATTCAGTTTTCAATTCACATATAAATGATTTTACTCGACCATATACATAATTTTATTCTCCAACTATATGTAAACACATTCTCACTTGGATCCACACATAAAAATATGTAGGACCCACTTTTATTTTAGTTCAAAATTAGCTAAAACTATGTTTTTCCAAACTATTCTTTCAACAATTCCGTCTCACATCAAAAATCTACATGCGTAATCTTGGGTATATGATGAGTCATGTATGCTATTACTAATAACTTGGGTTTAAGTATTATGGGCCACGTGATTATGCTCCAACAAGTTATTGGGTCGGTGGTATACATGGGGTGTTACATACATACTATAAAATCTAATCAAAGAAGATTTTCTCTTCACCTGCGACAAAAGGCTATTACAACAACCGAGAAGAGTGAACAGATTATGATGAAGCCTTAAAATGGAATCAAAGCCCCAATTTATTTTCATTTACAATCTTCAGATATTAAGATATTAGGAATCTCAAGTATTAGGATCCACTGGTGATGGAAGGCTGTGAGTGCGATGGAGAGGATTGACAGCCAACGACAGAAGCATCAATGCCGGTGAGGTGAGAGTCGGAGAGGGGGAGAGAGAGAATACAATTTGATCTGCGGGGTAGTTTCGGGATTTTAAAATAGTTACAAGGGTTAGAATAATAATTTTAGTAAAGTAGATGAGCTAAAATGATAATTTAGAAAGTTATAGGGACAAAACAATAATTATAAAAACGTACAAAGGGTCAATCTATGATTTTAGATAAAATAGGGGCTAAACTATAAATATAGAAAGTAGTGGGATATTCCTGTAATTTACTAAATTTGTGGAGTTCAAACTGTAATTAAAACTAAGATCTAAAATTGTAATAACTTTCTATGTGTAAATCTATAGTTTATCATATATCAAGGTCAAAATTCGAAATATAATAAGAGCATAAATGTGTAAGTGAAATAAATAAAAAATGAAAAGTTGCCAATCGACATCTCTAACGTTAGAATGGAAATCTCTACCAATAGAACTTCTGAAAATTCATTTTCAAGTTTGATTTCTTATTTCTTTTTATGGTAAAACTATAATCTAAATACAAGTAATGGCACTAGTTAAGAGTATGTTAAGAACCAAGGGTGAAAGTCTAATTAGTCTAGCCATAACAATTAAAAGATTTCAAAATAAAAACGTACGTTCAACCGGTTGGTCAATACCCTCTGCCGGTAGGATTGTACAAAGATCATCTTCAACCTTTGACTTCCCACCAAACACCATCAAATTTTTGTGGAGCTTTCGAATTGAGTCTAAAACATCTAAACAGAATATAAGGAGAGAGAGTGTGTGTATATATGTATATATATATATATATATATATATATATATATATATATATATATATATATATATATATATATAAAATTAAGAGTAAAGTAATATTGGAGAATGTAACAAATGCCTCTAAACAAAGACAAATCAATGAGAGGATGTTAGAGGTATGACAGGTTTGGGAGCACCACAAGGCTTACAGTAGCATCCCATTCCCAGGCTTGTGTTGACAAGATCGATATTTATCTTCACATTTAGACACCCAACATTTAATTGTGGGGATGATGTCGATGTTCGTCATGAGGGAAGATCGGAATTTAGAAAGTAAAAAATATCTAATTTAGAAAGTAAAAAAATATAATTACAAACTTATCTCTAATTTTTTATCCCACTTTTAGAAAAAATATAATCTTTTAAATTATCAAAATATGATCTTTATCTCACTACTAGAATAATTTTATACTGTACCGATCTCATAACGGTACCGAAACATCGGCATACCGTTCTGACCTATTTTGACTTCTAGTGTGTTCTGGTCTATTTCAATCAATACCGACCTGTACCGATTGTACTGGTCTGTTTTTTAATTTCAATTAATAATTTATTTGAGTAATTAGATATAAATTAATACTAAAACCATTTTCTTTTATATATGGTGATTTATTTTTAAGTTGTGAAAAATATACATTAATTTTAGCAATAAATTCAAAATAATAGGCCGGTGCGCACGGTACTAATATGTACAATATCAATAATAAAATTGATACACTTATCAAAAAAATGAGATTAATAACTTTGTTTTCGACTTCTTGTAGCGTCTATAAAATATAAATAACAATAACTCAAAAAAAATGGTGAAAGCGAAATGCTTCTTCTCAAGCATTTGGTCTTCATAGTGGGACCCAACAACTGTGGCAGTCAAATCAAGTTTGCTACCAACTCTTCGAAAAAATTTTGTGGCTCAGTCAGTGTGTTCTTTCTTGTAGCATTCACATTATTTTTTTATTTTTTTAAAATTAAAATTAAAAAATTATTTTTTATTGTATAGAGTTATATTTTTTAATAATTTCTGCATCAAACTCTCTAAATAGAGTAAATAACGATCAATTCTAATTTTGTATTCACTAAATAAGAAAGCTATAATGACTCTTTAAATATAAAGAGTAATTGGAGCATTCACAAAATAAAAAGAACATTAAGAGAGACTGATGTGAAACTTATCTTAAAGAATTGCTCCTCAAAATAAAAAATAAGAAATTGAAGAGATTAATGTGAATGCTCTTATCACACTGCTTATCAAAATATCTTGAAGGGTTCTATAATCTACATTACCCTCGTGACAACCTTCCTAAAACCTAACCAATTACAGCCGTTAAATTTGTTTACCATCAGTACTTCCTTTATCTTCAAATGTAAATCTTATCTTCCTGTGGCTTTGATTCCTTTAATCAGAAGAATTCATGAGCATGGGGAATACTCAATCAAAACTCACAACTATAATTTCTCACACACACAGAGCTCCGCAAATCCACGGACTCGGGCTACACCCAGCACGGGACAACAAATTTTTTTTTTATAAATATAAAAAAAATAAAAATTCATCGAAAAATTTATTATTAATACTAAGTGGACAACCAAACTGAAATCGGTTTGAACAACCTAAATGTCGAGACCGATATATATATATATATATATATATATATATATATATATATATATATATATATATATATGGGACGGACCCTTGTAGAGGGTGCCACTCCCAATTTTTAAAATTCCAATTTTTTTTAATTTTTTTTGTTTCAATTATTATATTATGAGTAATAATTCAGTAGTTTCGGGACACTCTACGTGTTATATCAACACCTTCAATTACTACACATTCATATGAGTGTTCTTACATTTAGTATTGAGCCCCACATAAATGAATATATGATGATGGAGGGTATTGGAGCACCACGTGACAGTATCTCAGAATCACATAATTAATTTTTTTTTTGTTATTGTGGTGCTCGCCAAGAAAAAAAGTGATGTAAGAACTCTTTTTTTTATTAGTGAGTATTGATTATGTCATTACTAATTAATATTTTTAATTTTTAATTATAATTTTTTAATATTAATTAGGTCTTCATGCTGTATTTTTTTATTCATAGGATATATATATTTTGATTTGATTTGATTTTTAAATAAGATTAACCTTATAAAACATTTAATATTTTTTTTGTGTGTTCTAGTGATTAATTTAAAACATGTACGTATTCAAATTTTACTATCCTCAAATTTCATTCTTAATTTCGCCCCTTTATATATACAAGAAATAAGCTTATTGTAATTGACATCGTCGGTAAATTTGCAGGGATATTCCCACACTGCGGAGTCAGTATTCGCGGCCCACCCCCTTTGGATTTCCCATCATTATAAGCTGTTGAATGTGTTGGCGTCACTGATGAGCATTCCAATGCACCCATAGTCCATAATTATTTATTTTCAAAAAAAGGGCATAAATAACCTTTTAAAAAGTACAGGGGAGAGAGTGCCTGATCAATTTGGATTTGTTTGACAATCTAATTCAGTACTTAATCGTGTTTTATATCAATTCAAATTTTAAGCGCTTCTTACAACATAAATTAAAATATAATAAAAACTAAGTAACCTAATATTTACTTAATTGTAACTGAGTTTATTGATAATATACTATTGCCTTGTTTCAAACATCAACATTGTTCACTACCATCACTACTAGCACCACCACCAGCACAACCACCACTACGTCGTTGTCACCATTGTCCCACCACCACTAAGCTATCACCGTCACTCCACGACCACTGCTACCACGCCACAACCACTCTACTACCACAATATGACCATTGCTACAACCACCGCCACAATCCCTCTATCAGCACCACTGCTACCACAACCAACATCAACTATCATTGTCACTGCCCCCACTATTACAATCGCTAACACCACCACCATCATGACCCATTTATCACCACGATTAATCTATCATCACTGCACCACACAATAAACATTCCAACAACACCACCTCTACTGTTGCCAGCTCTACCACCACCACTCACCTCCTTTATCGCCACCTGAGCCACTGTGGAGTCTGGAATCCACTCTAGATTTCTCGGGTTGATGAATCAGATCTTCTTGAACAATCTGCAAAACACTCAACACTAAATTAGTGCGCACCGGTGGTTGAATTTCCGGTGGGCACTCCGACGATCAAGTTAGCTCTTTAGGAAGAGATGAAATAACTTGAAAGTATAGTTCTAGCGCGAGTGTGCGTGTACCTGTGGTAAGAGTGCCGCTGGAGTATTTATAGAGTAGGAATCCAGCTGTCTGCCGGTGTCTTCGGCCCAGTATGTAGGACGTGATCCGAAGACTGCGGAGGAGTCGCCATGTGTCCCACGTCCGTGCAGATCGGGAGGGTGTGCTTGCACGTCCCTCAGAAAGCGGAGAACGTGTATTCGTGTTCTGAAACCGAATACAGAGCGTTTTTAGACGTCCTGGCCAAGAAACTGCCAAAGGGGATCCCTTGGCCGAGTGATGACTGTCGAGCATTGAGAGACCGAGGGTCGGTGCGGAACGAAGTGCCCACCGTTCGGGAAGGCTGAGCTCGAATTGTTCGGAAAGGCCGAGCTCAATACTCCGGCCGATAGGTCGTCCGGCCCAATACTAGGGAACTCATATTGATGGGTTTGGGCTATGCCGAGCTCAAGAGTACAATGCGGATGATCATGGGCCGGGGGCCCACTAATGACTAATCCGGCCTACTACAGCCACAAACACTCCACTCCTACAACTGCCACCACTACAACCACTACTATATCATCACCACTCTACCATCGCTGCCACTTTCCCCACTCTAACGCTGCCATGTCCTTTTCACTTTCACCGCTACAACCACCATATCTCTTCACTCCAATCAAACTATCGCCATCTCTTCACCAGAACCACAACTCCAACCATGAAGATCTCTCAATCTTTCCAACACATTCTATTGCTATGATTTCTACATCTTTTTGTCATCATGAGTATACCATCACTCACCATCGTCACCACCACCTCTACTTGCCACTACAAGCAACCACTAGTCACCTACCACCACAATTCACAATTACCATCACCATCAGCTCTCCACCATACCCCGGCCCCAAGATCACTCCCAAAACCCCCCTCCCCCTACGCTCGGATATTAATAAACACGGGAAAGGAGGAAAGCGGTACACACTCATACTCTCTAAAATTAGTTGAGAGCATATCCATATTGATTGGATACTAATTAGATCGTCGGAGGGTCCACAATCGGCCAACCACTCCCTGGTCATCAAACTTGTGTGCAGGTGCAGCTCGACAAATCCAATTAGGGACCGTCATTATTTCTCGACATAATCAATTATAATTAAAACTTAGCACTTTTCCTGATATAAATGAAGAAATGTACACGTAGATTTTAAAATTTATTTTCTTAATGTCAACAAAAATCTTGCGCGATCGTTGTGATGATATCTTACTTGTTCCCCTACTAATCTCTGCACTTTTTATTTCAAATACTAAATTTCTTTTGCTTAACAAAAAAAACTTGCAATTTTGTCGGATATGCTATGAGTGTGTTTTTATATTATCCAATAAGCTTTTCATCCATATTACACACTACTATCAATATACCACATTCACTATTGCCACACAAAAATTTACTAACATAAAACCAACAAATTACTAATGTCGTCACAAAATTATTAACGCCACCTAAAAAATACTAACGTCACCCAAAATTTACCAATGCCATCCTAAATCGCACCCAAAAATTTACTAACGTCATCCTAAAAATTATTAATGGTAGGTCACATTCAATTCATGTATAATGATTTGTAGTTATAGCTATAAATATTTAATTGGTTTATTGGGTGGATTGGGTTTTACTTAAATATTGGTAAGATTGGGTTTGTGTAATATTAACCTAGCTAATTGGTTGTTATGGGTTAATGACTTAGTAAAGACTAAATTCATTTACTATTCGTTCAAATTTAATAAAATTGAGCCATAAAAAGAATTTAAAAAATTATGCATTCTTTGAAAAACTTCTATAATTATTTATCCGTGCAATACACGAGATCACCACTTATAGCACGTAGATAGATGTGTACAAACTGAGCCTCTACAAAATCGGAGGCCCTATAGGTACCACAATATATTTAATAATCTAGTATTTGAGCCATCCCGAGTCCCATTTTGTTCACACACTTTTCATAAGTCGGATGAACATCACCATACTTTTGAATATTTGTTCTTTCATCCACATCAAAGAATTTTCTTACACTGACATTCGATCGGATTATACAATTTAACACCAATAACTTGGCTTGGTGATTAATACAGTCCCTTATCAAGCGCTATACCTTAATTCAAGTCTTTGAGTTGCACCTTAATTACATAATCCCCTCTTCCTAAAATCTTAGAAAAATCTCAATACCCAAATGTCAATAAATCACTGGGTATATAATAATTGAGCAGTGCTACTAAACACATCAAGTTGTACATCAAGTACTTATACATCATGCCTATGTGATATTCATTAATTTGAATACATATCAAAATTCATTGGTCGACTCGTTTTTATATTTTGTCTTATAATAATATGTCACGTAAGCATGATGTACATTTTGATGTAGTTGGTAGACTTATTCATAATAATTTACCCCACTTTAGTCCACAACTCTTTGTCACAAGACAGTGAAATACCAGCCACGTGTCATCGTTTGATTACAAATATCATGAAACTTCCATCTAATTCCTCCAAATGATGATAACTCTTTTTCTCCCATCTTCTATTTGCTAAAGTGTCGCTAGAAAAATCCAACTTATGGAAAACATCTCATTTGGTCTTGAGAAAAAGTTGCATGCACATCAAAGACAGGCATCCCAAGAAAGTGAAGAAAAAGGTAAGAAACTATATGCCGCCTTCCATGAACACTAGTTGTTTCCAAGAGAGCTAGGGGTACCATATAATTAATTAATTAGTAGAAAAATCTACATCAAAGATCTGTTTGGATACCTTTCA
Source organism: Arctostaphylos glauca (assembly GCA_019985065.2). Lineage (NCBI taxonomy): Eukaryota > Viridiplantae > Streptophyta > Magnoliopsida > Ericales > Ericaceae > Arctostaphylos > Arctostaphylos glauca. The sequence goes on along the minus strand of JAHSPW020000001.1, from coordinate 13,912,899 downwards.
CACAAAAAAAATGAAGATGGAAACTGATGTGCCGGGGGGAATTATTATTGGCCGGAAAGTTGGCCAGTCACCAAGGACTAAGTGTCCTGCTCCTTTTTTGTCAAAAACTTATGATCTTTTGGAGGAAGAAGAGGGGAGAGAAGCATATGATAGTGGAAGCGGTGGTGGTGGTGGTGGTGGTGGTGGGCGGAGGATAGTGTCTTGGAATGATGAGGGGACCGGATTTGTGGTGTGGTCTCCGGCGGAGTTTTCAGAGCTCATGTTGCCTAAGTACTTCAAGCACAATAACTTCTCAAGCTTCATTCGCCAACTTAATACATATGTGAGTAGATCTCTCTCTCTCTCTCTCTCTCTCTCTCTCTCTCTCTCTCATGATGAACAAAAGTACAGAAAGAGGATTTTGGATGACTCATGTTTCTCATGAAATGGGAAAGAGTCCCTATTCGCATACATGTCTAGTCAAAGTGCTGATTGGTTGTTCTAGTTCTTCAAATTAGACTGGATGGTGCCCTTCCCATTTTTATTTGGTAGTTGATTCTTCAGCATTAAGAATAGGTTTGTGTTAGAAATGATAGAAGACATGCATACTGGTTTGAAATTTTCTTTTCAAAAGGTAAATGATATATATCGTGGTGTTTTACCTACTAATTCTCAGATGGATTGGATCCAATCCTAAAGGGGACTACATTGGATCCTCTCTCGAATCCTTTTATGTTTTGAAACTTGTTGAGTACATCGACCAACGCTAAAGATCATCTGAACGATTAGATACTGTTCCATATAATTTTAAAACACAATTATCTCAAATCTAATATTGAAAAACCAGATAAAAGTTTATTGTTTTCAATATAGATGTGTTATGAGGACAGAATTAGTATCCCATAAATGTAAATTTTGACAACACTAATACTCTCTACGATCTTTAAAAAAGAACAATCTCAATCATGAAATAGGTTCAGAAAGGGCTCATAACTGGACAGATTGGACTATCTAGTCCTCTAAATGGTCTGGAGAAGATCCCAAGCCTTCCCAAATTGCATGTTGTCTTTCTTCCCAGATATACTAATACTTACAAGCATAGACCGTCACCAAAGAGTTCAAGTGTTTTATGAAGTTTGAACTCGTGGCCTACATTTTGTGAGACATTTATCGAAAATGGCCCAAACTTACCAATAGACTAACTCTTGGGTTAGATTTGAACTATGGTGTCTACTGCATGGATGTGAAGAGCAAATGCTTGTAGAACAATCCTTTCAGCCTTGCAAAGCTAAGGAGTGACAAACTTGTGTGACCGGGAGCTTTTCTTTTCCCCCGGCGCCATTACGACGTTAAGGCCCTTCTTTCCACTACTGCTTCCTCCATTCTCCCAGCTCGACCTGGGTATGTTCTATTCTACTTGTCTCTTTCGCTCCTACCTTCCTCAGTCAGCAATGTTTGTTGATCTAGGACATGAGGTCATCAAATGTCCACTAGGTTAGACAACATTAGATCTTCGAAGATCCAGCTTTTGTTGTCTAGACCCAGTTTGAAGGACGTAATGGCGATGGTCGGATGACACCCCTAATTCTAATTGAATTGCTCTCAGTACCGAGTTGCATCTCATTGGCCGAATACCTTAGGCAGAGCAAAGAATCAACCTCCTCCTTCTTTAGCAAACTGACCAAGGAAGGAAAGTGATATATAACTCCTTGAAAGTGGATATGGATCTGCTCAGTAACTTGTCAAGCCACAAGATGCCGAGCTCCCCTAGACTAGAGGGTAATAACTTTCACATCAGTGCATCATCTATGTTGTAAAGGGAGATTATTTACCTAAAATGTACCAAGTGGGTGTAGGCATCTATCTTCGGATTATATTTCTAGAATTTTAGGGAGTTGAATCCCCGAGGGGGCTGCGCCAATTCAACCTCTTGGTGAATGGAGAGGAGATGACTTACTAATGGATGATCTCGAGGTGAGACCTTGTGGGCCGAGCCTCTTGCTCGACCAATCTCATTTGCTTATGCTCAAGCTTGCTGTGGAGGTCTTCGAATCCCTTTCTCTCCCACCAAGAGGAGTGTTCCTGCTTACTATAATGCTGAGGGGAATCGTCATGTCAACCCAATTGGCTTTTATGAGTGGTTGTTTGTTCCTTAGAACCCAGACTGTAGGAGAGACATAGTGGAAGCTGTTGACCGAAGGATCTCCTTGCCTTTAGTGCAATGAACTTCTTGGTCGACCTTGTCATCTGCAACCCGAGTGCGATTCTAGGACAAGGTTGCATCTATGCTATTTGTCCTTATCACCATCACAACACCCAACATCTCTATAGTCGCCCAATCATTCCTTTGCATGAATCTTTGCTGCCTATCGCGCCTTCTCTTTTTTGGGTAAGGCATTTTGCATTGCCTTTTCTACCCCCAGCCTGAGAGGCTTCTCCCATGTGCTGAGGCTAGATCATGGCCTTTAGTTGTTCCATTTCCTCCCTCATGGCAAGGCAGAGCTGGTCTTTTTCATCCAGCCAAGCCTCCAGACGCTCGACATAGGACCGAGTGTGGAGATTGATTTAAGGGTCAGGGGGCGAAGGCACTAATTTCTTTGAGCCACCGTCGACCTCAAGACCCGTCCATGTGTTTCTCGGTCATCTCTTGACTAAACTATAGTCACCATTGTTGGCAAAGAAAAGAGAGAGTTGGTTGAAGGAATCTCACTGTGGTTACCAAAATATTATAGAGTCGAAACGTTAGTTCGATTTTTCTAAACTATACTTGTATGTAATCCTTTCTTGGCTGCAAAATAAGAGATCCTTGTTAGTATCAACTGGCTGTAGGTAGCCAAAGAGCACTTCGATGCTTAAGTTAATTTCAAAAAGAAAGAGAAAACTGACTTAAAAGCTTGAGTGGGGGTGAGTTTGCGCGTACCTAAGATTGGAGTACGTTGGTGCTATTTATAAAGGGGTCTGCTAAGGCATGAAGAGCATGACACCGAGAATGTTGCACTGTGAGCCGTCCATCACGGTGCAGCGGCCACGTGCCCTAGGTCTGCACGAATCGACCTTCACTATTCCACGTATGGGAATTGCCACATTTTGCTCAAACCGTACCGAGCTCCATACCCACAACGGCACAACCAAGCCAAGATCCTTTGAGGATGACTTCATGAATCTCTTATTTGTACCGACCATACGAACAAGCTTGGTCCAAATAGTAGTCGTGCTCTTGAATGGGCATTTGGCACATTGTGCGTACTCATCAGGTCTTCGACCTGGTAATAATTTATTAGGGACCTCTACTAATTTGGCAGGGCCCATTCCCAAGATGGATAGGGCCGAGTTTATTTAAGAACTCCCTAGGCCTATTTCAACGCAGGTGTGGCCTACTACAGGGTGCATATGGTTGAAATTCTCTGAATCTCTAAAAGTTCGAGAATCCACTTGTTACTTACTGTTTCAAGGAAATGAGAACCATGTCCAAGTCAAAAATCCTACAGGCCAAATCAAAGCACTACATGAATCGCAGTTTGGTTTCGATTTGGTTCAAGATTCCACTTCGAACTTGAACTGTGAATTTTTGTTTCTAGTAACTATTGCTCTTATACTCTCATTTGTTGTTCAAAGAAGATTAACAGCACTACCCATAAATTTTAAGACCTCGTGACAAATGTCAAATAAATTTAACGAGATATTTAAAAAAACAAAAATAATAGATCCACCCACAATAATTTTCATTTTGTAGCCTATCGAATCAATGACAAAAATACAGACATCCAACTTAAATTATAAGACAGATAACACGAAAATAAATACGGGTAAAAAAGATCGATAATGAATTAATAAAAAATTAGAATTTATATACTTACTATAATATGTTTTTCAATTGGACGTCAGGTTTGATTAGTTTACGATTTTATATTAAAAAATATCAATCAAACAATATACCACAATTCTCAAATTTTTACAATCGGGACCAAACCATCAATTCACAAATTCAAATCAAGCCATACAATTTAGTTGGGTTTAAATTTTAGTCAAAGGTTCTTTTGACTATTTTTGCAGCCCTAATGAATCAGCACCTCAAAAAAGATTCTGATATTACATTTTCTTGATCCGGTTTCCTTCATGTGGGACCCCAGTCATCCTTTAATCCGGTCTTTGGCTTCATTCGACTGGCCAGTTTATTGAAGATTTCAAGGAGGAATAGTTCAACCTTAGCCACCTACTTGACCATCTTAGTCAAAAAAAGAGTTCCAAAAACATGTGGTCGATTGGAAAAATTTGCGTACACGGATCATTCAGACACAGATGTGTCCGAAATCATTAAATATACGTAGAGTCTTTGACTTATTGAGAGTCCCACGCGCATTCAATGGTTCTAAACACATCTGTATCGCGTGCATTCAACGATTCCAGACACATCTGTATCCGAATGTGTCCGGACAATCTGTGTTCCTAGCATTACTGAAGGTTCCGCGTGTATTCAACAGTTTCAAACACATCTGTATCCAAATGTGTACTGATGATCTGTGTTCCTAGCATTACTCATTGCCAAAAAAGGTGAAGATTTTTGTTAGACGAAACTGTACTCTAGGGTCCTGTTTGGTATCACTTTGAAGTTAAGATTAGATTTATGAAACTATTTTTAGTCTTGAGCACTTCAAATAAGTTAGAAGTCTGTTTTCTGCATCTCTTATGGGCCTGGGTGCGTTGGGTCCATCTCGGGCTCATTTGTTTGGTTCGAAAAGTTTGTTTTTTCAGCTCGTCGATTTTGTTGTTCATGAATAAAATAATATTGATCAAACATTAATATTTACATAAATAAAACAAATTTTTTTTAAAAAAAAAGAATCATGAATGTGATTTTGAAATTAAATTTCAAGACAAATGTGACCCAATCATGTGATTATTATCGATGTTCAATTAATAAAAGTACGGGTCATAGTCATTCAATGTATTAATGTACTCGTCTCTGTGGACAAGGTGGTCTTACAACATTTTTTCTTATCAGTGCTCATTTATTTTAATAGCAGAGGTATTCAGTCGGGTTTTGAAATTACCTACAAATCTAATACTGACTAGTCCTCAATGAACCAATCTCTCCGTCCACTTGCAAAGAGCCCATATAACACCTTTTCTTGAGAAGTGTTTGGCCGACTGGATTTTATACTTCTATTCTATGTTTTCTCATTTTTTGTGTCCGTTCACATATTCTAAATTCATTATACCGTAATGTATTTTGGAAAATGCATAATTTCAAACTCACCTCGAGCTTTCTGAATTCTATTTACATTTTTACGGACTACTCTTTTACAAAATTTATTATGTCAATTATCGTCTAAATATTTTTACATATTCTTATTAAAATTTATAAGTTATATTCAGAATCTAAAATCTAAAAAATAGTTAGCTGCTAAAAGCGCTATTAGTTTGGCTCATTATTCTGTCGATGATAGGGATTCAAGAAGGCTGCATCCAAAAGGTGGGAATTCCAGCATGAGAAATTCCAGAAGGGTGGTAGGCATCTGCTTGTGGAGATCACCAGGAAGAAGGGTGAACCCAGCGCCTTCCCGGCGTACCTGAAAGCATCAAAAGAACACGCAGCAGCAGAAGCAGCAGCAACAGCAGCCGAGGAACGCAATCACCGGCTGCTGCTGATGGAAGAGAACAAGAACCTGAGGAGAGAGAGAGTGGAACTGGAAATGCAGATTGCCCATTTCAAAGCACTGGAAATGAAGCTGTTGGGATGCCTTTCTCAATATATGAACAATAACAGGGCCAAAATTAAGAGGCTATTTTAGATTTATTTTAGAATGTGGGTATGAAATTGCAACAAATCAAATCATTATAGATACATTTGCCATATGTATTATTTTGGGTTCTCTACATCCTTTTTTAGGTGTGTTTTTCAGATTTTTTTTTTTAAAATGTGACGTGGATCTTTCACAATAGTTTATTATGGAATGAAGCTGATAGTTAAAATGTGACTTGGCTACAAATAATCTAAGTCGAGTCGGTATTTAATATGTTCAGACTTGTTTATTAGGTTTTCAATAAGTTCTAACTCAATCCGAGTACAATAAAAACTTGACAAATCAAGCAAACCTAGACTTAAATTGAGTTCAAATTTAATCACGAGTTTTAATGAACAAAAAATATCATATTATTTTTGCTCCGTACAGACCTAGAGTTGTAAATAAATAAGGTATAAATAATGTTTATATTTCAAAGGAATTAAAACATCATAGCATTTTTTTTAGATTATACATTAATACTTGAGCTTTTACAAAATCTTATCGAGCCCTTATGTGAAGACTTTATATCTTTTATCGATTTCTTATTGAGACTATATGAGTCCAGTTTTGTTTTATTCGAGCATGGCTTGTTGACCAATTGTGCTTGAATTTTTAGTTTGAGCATTTTACTTTAACGAATATTGAGCCATCATCGAGCCGAATTGAGCTCGTGAAGATCGATTCAGTTCGTTTGCAGGGCAAGTAATTCCACCAAGTGAATTTTTGTTTAGATTTGTATTTGCTTGACTTTTAACTTCTTTTGTACACTACAAGAAAAAGGACTTTTCCCGGCGTTTACGAAATCCCGGTAAAAGTCTAAAAAACGTTGGAAAAATATTTTACCAGCGTTTTTTAAGCTATTCCCGGCGTTTGTGGCAAACGTCACGGATACCGCTGTCGGGAAAACTTACTAGCGTTTATAAAAGCCGCTAATACTTGCTGGCGTTTAAAAAACGTCGGAAAAAATTTTCCGGCGAGATTACTTTCCGGTGCCGTTGAGGTATTCCCCGCGTTTTCATAAACGCTGGAAATACATTTGTTGACTTTTCCAAAGCGTCAGTAATGTATTGAAAAATGTCGGTAATAATGCAAAAATGTCAGGAAAAGTATTATTTTTACTTGAAATTTATTTTAATTTGTTATATTTTCATTTTTAATCTGTGGTTCTTATACTAAATTCACATCAAAATAAAATTAAAATAAACAATCTACGCAAATACATCATTGTCTCAAAAAAAATAATAAAAATTGTGACAACATTCACAACGTCTTCAAACAAACAATATATTATCTTAAAGAGGTTGGCAAGGAGACAAACCAATGGGCAAGTGCAAAGAAACAAAAGCCAAATACTGCAAAAATGCAAATGGCACCTAGCTAAACAAGGCATGGATTACAAGGTACAAAAATTGTCACAATGTCCATTCAAGACCATCTCCTATTGAATCCTTGATATCCTAAACTGATAAACCCAAACAAGAAGAAAATCCAATCGGTACAAATCAAGTGATGGCTGAAAATGGAACGGAGTAAACTCCCCATAACCTTGTAGCAAATGTGGAAACATTAATTGCAGACACAAAGGACGTGAAATGAAGTGATGAACCCAAATGCATATTTGCATATGCGTGGATGCCATACGATTGCCATCTCCTTGAATGCCTGTGAGATCTAAAACAACAATGAAACAAGAAAACTAATCATCCATCCACACATAAAGGAAAAAGAAAAACAAAGGTGGGGGAAAGGTTTAAAACAAAACATACCTGGAGATATGGCAGCACTAATTTGCTTGGAAGCGCTATAAATATGATGGATGAAAGGCATCCATTTGATGAACCACTCCCAAGACTCAAAACAGATGTCCCCAACTACGATGACATGAACACCCCAATCAAGAAGATGAAGGTGATAGAAGTTACAAATCCAAGACCTAACCAAGAATACAAGAAAAATAAAAAGTCAATGATACAAGTATTAACAGTTCACTGAGATGCCCAATAGGCAAAATTCACCAACCAAATCACTCAAACCCAACATTCTAATTAAATTTCTTAGACACATCAGAGATGTGAAACTCCAGTCCCTCCTTTAACCTCAGCAACAAAAAACATCTCTTCATTCCTTCTAGTATAAGTATAGGGCTTGAATTTTGAGCAACTACAGGGGTGCAATTGTCAAAACTCAATCTGCCATGCTTGAAAGGGCAAGCATTTCATAACAGAATTTTTGGGGCTGGGACTAAGGTTATCTAGACAAAACAAGAAGGCTTAAAGAAGTTCACTTTGTACAAAAAATGTTGTGTTGGTAACACCCAAACTTACAGAAGATATAAATGAAAATGGAATCAACAAAGAAGAATCAGATATTCTTACCAAGTATATCAAAAAAGAAGAATCAAATGTTGTGTTGGCTTTCTCACACAATGTAGATGATGCTGATACAGTGTCTAGTTTAATTTGAGGAGACTAAAAGCAGCCAAACCAGAAGCAGCAACATAGCAATAGCAATAGAAATAGACAATGAGCAGCATCCTCCGAACAGCAGAAGCATAGCAATAGACAAACCACAACAGCCAATCTTTAGTAGAAGAACCAAACCAGAAGCAGAGTATCCTCAGCATAAAGATGACTCAAAGCAGAATCAATGTGAAGCCATGAAATTACTGATCTTTAAACTTGAAGATATAGAAAAAGAAGAAAAAGAGCCATATAGCTCTTAGAGATCAACGCCAATTAGCATACGAGATAGCAGCAAATAGAACCATAGAGCCAATATAACGTCAATGAGAAATCTTCAGCAAGACCATAGACATGTGAGAACCAACAAACATCAGCAGCAGCAGAACAGAATAATCAATAACAACAGCAGATAAATGAGAATCGGCTTCCAAACGGTAATAGACATGAGAGAATCAACATCCTAAGCAACATAATAGACATCCTATGCAGCAGAGCAGCAGTACTGATCACACAGTTCTTGTTTGTTAACGAATACAAGCAACACAGCATCTCGCAACTTATTCTGCAATAGAAGAAGCCCAAATATTAGTTTTCTCTTAAGAATTTGACTTGTCAAACACAAATAAAATATAATGGGAAAGTGCTAAATATCAAATTCAATCCCATAAAAGCCTACCCAACAACAGGCTTTCACTTGCTAATACAACAAGTAGAACAACTAACTCAAAAAGATGTATAACAAGAACAAGTACAGATAAAATAGAAAAGAAAAGAAAAACATGTCTGTTATTTGCCATGGTACGTCATCAACTCCTTGCTTCATAAATCAAGGCTCAAAAACTGTAGATGTAAAAAACTAGTTCAAAATACCATTGTCAAAAAGGCGAAGAAGTAATAAACATACTTGACTAAATAAGATTACAAATCCAAAGAGCTTGCAAGCTAACGAGTAAAAACTATTTTATTTTCAATTGATTGCATTTTTTTTTTTGGGCTTTGGCTAACAAGTAAAAGCTATTTTTTTTATATTTGTATCTCATGAGTGGCATGCAAATTGCAAAGTGGGTTAGCATACAGAATGTCAAAAATCTACTTATGGCTTAGGATTAAACATTAAAAGTTAGTTTAAACCTATGTATCATATGCTTAGGATTCTGATAGATTTATACTAAATATAAATTAGGAATTTAAACTTATGTATCATATGCTTCGTCGTATTCTTTCGTGAATCATTCGTTTGCCCTTAACAAGCGTACGAAAGCAAGGAAGTATCTTGTCAAATTACGATTAAAGTTAAAAGGAAAACTTCGTTAAGAACAAGTTTAACTGTGTGAGAAGTTTGAAGGTCTTTTTAAATTTAGTTTGACTCCTAAGTTGTAATTTTTATATAGTCAGAATGCTATTAACAAATAAATTATGAGGTAATAAGAAGTTTTTGCAACTCCGGGACGAAACTCCAATCTCAATTAGGACTATCTAAGTCTCTAGTCACCTCAAATTGCACCAATTAAGGAAGACAATTATCAATTAGGAGAAGTTTCCTATGTCTAAGCTTCAAGCTGTTATACATGTTTTTTTTTTTAGCTGTTATTTTCAACAATTGTCACTCAGTAATTTTATCAAACAGTTGGTGAGCTGTTTTTTCCAACAATCCTCCTTTGGCCATATATGTTCATTGCAATGCCCAAGCGGGTCAATGTCAGTCACAAAATTACTGTAATATCAAACACACACAAAAATAACAAAAACTGAAGAAAAATATGATCTAACCTATCAATCAGTGGGGGAACCGACAATTTTAAAAGAACAAAATATAGATGTGTGTGTGAGAGAGAGAGAGAGAGACCTTTGGAGTTCGGATGAATCGGAGTCAAGACCTTTGGAGTTCGAATCGAACAATCAGAATCGAAGCTGAACGATCAGTATCGAAATTCCGATCGAGTTTAGATCTTCGGAGTTTAAATAAGTACCTAGATTGAAATCGGAAGAACCACGCGATTTGAGATGGAAAGAGAGAAGAGACTATGTATGTGTGTGTGTGTGTGTGTGAGAGAGAGAGAGAGAGAGAGAGAGAGAGAGAGAGAGAGAGAGAAACCATGGGATCTGAGATGGCGAGAGAGGCAGAAGTTGGGGGGCCGGCACCGACTGAGACGACTGAGTGAAATAGAACTTAGGGCAACTATGTACCAGACTTCTTCTAAAAGTTAAAAAAAAAAAAAATTGGGAATTCTAAAAATAATGAGGTTTATGCTGGAACTCTAAAAAAGAGGTTTTATGTGGATTCTATGCCTCATTCCCCACACTTTTTAACAAAAATTCTTGTTTTTTTTATAATTATTCTTGGGATTTTTAAAAAATACGGGAAATTAAGTGCGGGGAATATAACTTTTTGTTGTAGTGGTAATTGCTTTATGCAAGTCCCAAAAATTTTATTGCCAAATTTGGATTATTTCAAGTAATTAAAATATAAAGTAGTTTGTTTAGAAAGTTGAAGATAATCTGATAACTAAAATATAATTTTATTCTTGAAGGGTGGTGAGAGATCTATTGAGTTAATAATTCAACATTTTTTGTTAGGGTCTCTCAAAATGAATCCTAATTTTCTTCTACAATTTAAGGAGTTCTTAATTTGAAGGATTTCAAAGGCTAATTGGAGGTTGATTGAAGGAAAAGGTCTACACACAAGTATAAGTTTCGAGGAGTCAAATCTTAAAGGAGCATCTATTAAATCATCTCATGAGAATTTGACAAATATAATCTTCATCAAATTAGAGAAGTTTAAATTGAGTTGTGAGAAACTCATTAGATTTACGCTTTTGCATATACTGTTTTATTTCTTCTTGTGATTTTTGCCATCTCTAGATGATAAGTATGAAAATATTAACTGAATATGACTACTCTTCTTGGATGTATATATCCATTCAGATACCGAGGACGACATAAAAAAAGGGAAAAGACTTATCCTAAAACACTAGTTTTCTACGGGAACATAACTCTGAATCCTAAGTTGAGTAGGACTCAAACTCCTAAAGATAATGAGATAACTAAAGTTTATCCACCATCACGTGTCAGCCCAATCTATATCCCTAAAAAGAGATAGAGTCCTAGTAGGACTTTGCCCGCCGATGTTATATAAAGAGACCCTCTTCATTCTCTAGGTAAGAGAACTCTTTCTCTAGAAATCTATACATTCATCCACTATCTACTTTCTCCACAATATTGTTTAACTTAGGCATCGGAGGGGTGTTGGCTGACACCACACCGGTGTCCTTAGTATTTTTTGCAGGTATTCGATCTCAACTCGGACCATCCAGAGGATTAGATGAATGGTTGGAAGCTCGGCCTCGGAAGAGCTAAAAATCGCTTCATCACTAGATTTTTTTTTTTTACGTATATCTCATGTTATACTTTCTTGCATTAGTTTTTTTTATTAATCTTGCATAAATACATTAATTTTTCAAATAGTTTAAGTAATTAATAGATTAAATCGAATTAACACCAAATCAATAAGCGCATTATTGCGAATAATTTTTTAATTTATAAATATAAGTATTGTTGTTTCTGTTCCGTTGAAAGCAAAAACAATACAAGAAGAAAAAGCTAGAGATGATCAAGACATTCCATCTTGACTACCTTAGTTATTTCGTTTATCATTCAAGACTGTAATGCCTAAGAAATGAAAGAAACGTGTAGAAGGAAAAGAGTGCTCTGGTCTCTTATTCCAACCCAATGCAAAGTTCATACAATATTCAATACATTCTCAGGTGAGTCTCTTCTTATTTATACACATAGGTAGCTAATTGATTCGTATTTGCTCAGCTCTCAGCTAACCATCTCAGCTAACCAACTAACAGATTTGCAGCTAACTACTAACTAACTAGGCTAACTGATTGGCATCTATTAGGATCTAACTAATTGGCAGCTGACTTCCTAACAGATTAACCACTAACACTTCCAGCTGACTGATTGACTTTTAGTTAGTTAGTTCGTTCATAACATTCCCCACCCCTTCAAAAAGCCTTGTTTCAAGGCTGAAAATCTGGAAATTTGGAGTGGAAATCCTCATAGTCCATCCAGGTAGCATCCTCAGGAAAGGTTCTGGACCACTGAATTAACCATTGCCCGACAGCCTTGTTGTTACGTTTAATCATCCGACGATCTAACACAGCTATAGGTTCCATTTGTAGATATCCTTCATCATTGGTTGGAGGAAGATTTGGGGCAGGAGTAACTTGATGGCCCAACTTTTTCTTCAATAATGAGACATGAAACACAGGATGCAATTGGGCAGAGTTGGGTAAATCAAGCTTGTAGGCTACCTTACCCACCCTCTGAATGACCAAAAAAGGTCCGTAGAAACGTGGAGAGAGCTTCATATTTCTGTGTAAAGCCAAGGACGAATGTCTGTAAGGTTGTAGGCGCAAATATACCCAGTCACCTACCTCAAATTCCCGGTCACTCCTGAGTTTGTTAGCATAATGTTTCATCCGGTTTTGGGCTAGACGTAAGTTCTCCTTGAGCATTCGTAAAATTGAAGCCCATTCCCTTGTCCAATTCTCCACTGTTGCTACAGGAGAGCTTCCCACATTCATAAAATTGTGATCAGGGGGTGGTTGACCATAGACGGCATAGAATGGTGTTGTTTTGATTGAGGAATGATAAGAAGAATTATACCACCACTCAGCTAGAGACAACCAGTTAGACCATTGTTTAAGACAGTCACCACACATGCATCTTAAGTAATTCTCCAAACATTTGTTTACTATTTCAGTCTGTCCGTCTAACTGGGGATGATATGTTGTGCTAAGGCATTGTGTAATCCCCAAGATTCTGAGTAATTCTTGCCAAAACAGGCTTGTAAACACAACATCCCTATCTGAAACAATGGAATTAGGTAGGCCGTGGAGTTTATAGATGTTATCCAAGAATAATTGGGCCACATCCTGAGCAGAATACGGGTGAGAGAGTGACATAAAATGGGCATATTTGCTTAGTTTATCCACCACCACATAAATTGTGGTCTTGCTATGTGATGTTGGTAGCCCTTCAATGAAGTCCATAGAAATATCACACCATATCCTCTCCAGAATAGGTAAAGGTTGGAGTAACCCAGGAGAATGGATATTTTCCCCTTTGAACCGCTGACAAACTGAACATTCTGAGATGAAGTGATGGACATCTTTCTTCAATCCTTGCCAATAAAAAGTCCTTTTGATGCGCCTAGTGGTCTTATCAATACCTGAGTGTCCACCCATAGAAGAAGTGTGATAGACTGCTATTAGTTGTTTCCTGAGATCAGATGAATTCCCAACCACCAGACTGCCCTTGTATGTTAATGTACCATTGGCCCAATAAAAACCTGGATGAGCATTGGAGTTCTGCTCTAGCTCTGTAATGATCTGCTGTAAATGTTGATCTGCTTGCCAACTGAGTCTGATTATAGAAAGCCAAGTAGAATTGATTGCAATCAGGGCATTGATGGTAGCATGGTTAAAAAATAGGTCTTCTCTTCGAGATAAGGCATCAGCTGCCTGATTTTCTGAACCATGTTTGTAGGTAATCTCATAGTCATAGCCAAGTAGTTTGGCAATCCATTTCTGCTGAAAAGGAGTGCCAATTCTTTGTCCTAACAAGTACTTTAGACTGTGGTGATCAGTCTTGACAAGGAAATGCCTCCCAAGTAAGTAATGATGCCATTTTAGGATAGCTAACACCACTGCCATGAGTTCCTTTTCATATGTGGACAATAACAAAAACTTGGCTGATAACCCTTTACTCCAATATGCAATAGGATGGCCCTCTTGCATTAACACTGCCCCTAAACCTTTGTCTGAAGCATCAGTCTCCACAGTGAAAGTTTTATCATAATCCGGGAGGGCCAAGACTGGTAATATCATCATAGCCTGTCGAAGGGCATGGAAAGCCATTGTTGATTCTTGAGTCCAATGAAAAGACTCTTTTTTCAAAATTGGTTCAAGGGGGCTGAGATTTTTCCATAATCTCTCACAAACCTTCTATAATATCCTGTTAAGCCCAGAAAACCCCTTAACTGTTTAAGAGTTGTAGGGATAGGCCAATTAGACATAGCTTCAAGCTTGCTAGCCTCAGCTGATACACCCTGACTGGAAACCAGATGACCCAAATACTCAACCTTTTGTTGGGCGAAGACACATTTAGAACGTTTAGCAAACAAGGTGTGTGTCCTTAAGAGTTGTAAAGCTATTCTCAGATGAGACACATGATCAGGCAGATTCTTGCTGAAAATCAATATGTCATCAAAGAAAACCAGGATAAACTTCCGCAAATATTCCCTAAAAACCTCATTCATAAGGCTTTGAAAAGTTGAGGGTGCGTTTGTTAGGCCAAAGGACATAACTAGGAATTCATAATGTCCTTCATGGGTCCGGAGAGCTGTCTTTGGTATATCAGAAGTGTGCACTCGAACTTGATGATAACCAGCCCTCAAGTCTAGCTTAGAAAAGAAAGAAGCACCACATAGTTCATCGAGTAGCTCATCTATTACCGGTATTGGAAATTTATCATTTACCGTAATGCTGTTTAAAGCTCTATAATCAACACACATTCGCCAAGTTCCCTCTTTCTTTTTAACTAATAAAACTGGGGCTGAGTAAGGACTCACACTTGGTTGTATGACACCTGAAAGAAGCAATTCTTTAACCTGCCTTTCTATCTCATTTTTCTGGAAATAGGGGTACTGTAGGGTCTGATATTTGGGGGTTCTGCACCAGGTTTTAGAGGAATGTGATGATCTTGGTTTCTTGTTGGAGGTAACCCAGCAGGTTCTTCAAACACTGCTGCAAATTGAGACAGTAATTCCTCCACTTCAGGAGTAGTAATAACCTCTGGAATATCACCTTGGATAGCATAAATGTAGGCCACAAAACCTTGAGGTTTCTTCTGGAGTAATTTTTTCATTTGTTCAGCAGCCACCAGCTTGGATGCCCCTTGTTTTCCTCCGTGTAAAATATGCCTCTGGCCATGTAGGGGGAAATCCATACGTAGATCCTTGAAATTCCATGTGACAGGACCTAGGGTGGCTAACCATTGAATACCTAGAACCATATCACATCCTTTGAGTTCTAACATTCGCATGTCAGTCTGGAATACTCCCCCTTGCATCTCCCATTTGAAATTTTGGCAGGCTGCACTACTGATCAGTTTAGTGCCATCAGCAACAAAAACTGTTAAAGGATCAGTATCCAATATTTTCACTCCAGCTCTCTTGACCACATCCTGGTTCAGAAAATTATGTGTGCTACCAATGTCAATTAAGATCACAACTCTTTATTTCTTAACCAGCCCAAGTATCCTCATAGTTCTATAAGAAATAGAGCCGGTTATAGCATTAATGGATATCTGTAACTCACCTTCCTGTTCCTGCACTTCCTCATTCTCCACATCCTGTGGATGATTCTGATCTGATTCCTCTTGATCCCCATCTAAAACATACAATTGTCTTTTCTTGCATTGATGATCCCTAGAGAACTTCTCATTACATTTGAAACATAGGCCCTTAGCTCTTTTTTCCTCCAATTCCTTAGGTAACTCTCTTCTAATAATGGTAGAAGGTTGATTAGGCCTTGGCTGATCAGTGAATAGAGTGCCTTCTGTTTTAGGACCTAGTCCAGTTCTCCTAGCTAAGGCCTCAATACTGTTTTCTTGGAGTTTAGCCAGCCCAATGGCCTGGGTAAACATCAATACATTGGCCTTGATCTCTTCCTTTAATCCACGGATGAAACAGCTGGTGAAGAAATTCTCAGGGAGATTTTGAGTTTTGTTGGCTAGGATTTCAAACTGATCTTGGTATACTCTAACAGTTGATGTTTGTTTTAGTTTAGTTAACTCTACCACCGCATCTTCATACTCATCAGGACCAAACCATGCCATTATACCATGTTTAAATGAGGTCCAACTGATTACACAATGAGTTTTCTCAAACCACTGGTACCACTGTAATGCTCTGCTTTCCAAATGAAATATGGCTATTCTGACTTTGTTTGAGTTTTCAACAGAATTGAACTCAAAAAACCTTTCACATTTATAAATCTTTCCATTGGGATCTTCACCAAAGAACTTAGGAAAATCTATCTTAGTATACCTGGTTCCAAATCCTGATGCATTTTGGGATTGACATCTCTCAAATCTGTACTGAGATGATCCATCACCAAGTAGTTGATTTTCCTCTTCCACATTTGACGCGTCCAAATGTTTCTTTCCAAATACATGTGTTGCCATCTGATCATACTTCATAGTAACAGCTGATAGCATCTCTTTAATATCACCTAAATCCTTTAAAGAATGCCTGATTTCTTCATTTTCTCTCATACTCCTGACTTGATTTTCTTTCAAGACCCGAACTGATTCTTCCAACTTTTTGATGTCTTGACTTCTGGTTCCATCCGCCATTATTTTGTTCAAATCCACAGACCAAGGAAAGTCTGCTCTGATACCAATGTAATGCCTAAGAAATGAAAGAAACATGTAGAAGGAAAAGAGTGCTCTGGTCTCTTATTCCAACCCAATGCAAAGTTCATACAATATTCAATACATTCTCAGGTGAGTCTCTTCTTATTTATAAACATAGGTAGCTAACTGATTCGTATTTGCTCAGCTCTCAGCGAACCATCTCAGCTAACCAACTAACAAATTCGCAGCTAACTACTAACTAACTAGGCTAACTGATTGGCATCTGTTAGGATCTAACTGATTGGCAGCTGACTTCCTAACAGATTAACCACTAACACTTCCAGCTGACTAACTGACTTTTAGTTAGTTAGTTCGTTCATAAAAAAGACCCGCAAAATTTATAAATAAAAAATTCGTCGCAAATTTTCAACGTCATTTTGACGTTGTTTTGGATCAAGCACCTCATGCACTAAAGGTTTCAAAACAACGTCCCCAACACGAGTTCCCAGTATTTTGTTTCTCTTGTTGTATTTGTTGATAAATTTCTCTATTTTTTGGGGTTCATTTCTTCGGGTCATTCTTGTTTTTGTGCGGATCTTGTTTGTTTGGAGCTTGCGAGGACTCCCGAGAGCCCATTGGGCTTATCCAAACCCGTGGCTCCATGTCCATAAAAACCCAAAACCCGTATCATTCAGACCCAAAAGGAGGAAAAGAAAGGGGAAGAAAAACTGCTACTCTGTGTCCTCAGCGCAAAACCCTACAGAAACCTCAGGCAGTATACCTAATTCTCTCTCTCTCTCTCTCTCTCCCTACATGTTCTCTCGTTTGAGCTGGGATTGGACCATGAAATCAACGCATCGACTCTTTGAAACCCTAATTCGAAACAACAACAACAATGGCATTGCCCAAACGAGCCGATGGTACCACACCAACAGGCAGGGAAAACTGACCCTGTACTCGAAGATCAGTCCGTTGGGAGAACCTGGCACGACTGTCACGTCCGAGCTCGACGGATGGCTCGAGAAAGGCAAAAAGGTACGAGTCGCTGAGCTTCTGCGCATCGTTCACGACCTCCGCAAGCGCAAGCGCTTCTCTCAAGCCCTCGAGGTTTTTCTCTTCTCTTCTCGTATTTTACTCCCTTACTTCTCTCTCCCTACCCCCCTCTCTCTGGGGTTCTGTTGTTTGTTTCTGTCACTTGATGTTTTGGTGGATGTCTATTGTGCTTAAATTCATCAGTGTTCCTATATTTTTCAGTATGTGGTAAGTGATGGATCTAGGGGGCTTAGTGGGGCGACTGTACCATTTGTTTTTAAGACCTATCATATTACACCAATAACCTGTAGTAATATCACAAAAAGGTTCACACTGCCAAGTTATAGTAGGTATCGCGAAGTTGGAATTCTGACTCCGTCCTCCATGCAGTCCTTACACTTTGGGAAATTTTCCCTTTCGCTTGACCAATGGCCCAAAAGTTAAAACCTTATAATAAGTTTACGACTCTGGAATAGCTTCGTAAAATTTTGTAGACTTGAAGTGGCTGGAGTTAAGAAAAAGTCTTATTTGACTGTGAGGACGTTGTGTTCACGAGAGTGAATGAGTGCATTGTGGAAGGCTACGCACAATGAGAATTCAAATGGGAATCGTCTTTGTTAAGTTATTTTTTTACACTAGGAGATTCAGACGAGAGAAGTATCATCATGAACCTTATGTTTTGTTTAATTTCCATACAAGTGGGAAACTTTTTCAACATAGTCTAACTGTTGCATATCGTATAACTTAAAGCAAGTTGCTTTTCCTGGGTCACTGGGTGACAATGTAACTTTGAATACTCAAACTTCCAATCCCATTTATCTTATCTCGACCTGACAGCCAAAGGGAATACAGAAAGAAAAGGTTGATTTGGCTATGCCCTGAACTATTTATGTGTCCATCTTCTGTTTCTTAAAGCAATTATAATCTTGATGCTTTATGGTGTAGGTTTCGGAGTGGATGAATAAGAAAGGTATATGTGCATTCTCACCAACTGAACACGCCGTGCAGTTGGATCTGATTGGAAGGGTCCAGGGATTTCTTTCTGCGGAAACCTATTTTAATAACTTGAGTGACCAAGATAAAACAGATAAGACCTATGGTGCTCTCTTAAATTGTTATGTCCGACAACGCCAAACTGAGAAGTCCTTGTCTCATTTACAAAAAATGAAGGAGATGGGTTTTGCTTCATCAACGCTCACTTACAATGACCTGATGTGCCTGTACGCGAATATTGGTCAATATGAAAAGGTCCCAGATGTCCTAAATGAGATGAAGAGAAACAAAGTTTCCCCTGACAATTTCAGCTTCCGAATCTGCATCAACTCATATGGAGTCAGATCCGACATTGAAGGAATGGAGAATGTATTAAAAGACATGGAGAACCAAACCCACATTGTGATGGATTGGAATACCTATTCAGTTGTGGCAAATTTTTACATCAAGGGAGGCCTGAAAGACAAGGCAGTTGATGCCTTGAAAAAATCCGAGGGAAGACTAGATAACAAAGATGGTATTGGCTATAACCATTTGATTTCACTCTATGCTAGTCTTGAGAACAAGGACGAGGTTTTGAGACTATGGGATCTTGAGAAGAGTGCTTGTAAGAGGTGTATCAATAGGGATTATATTACCATGTTGGAATCCCTAGTGCGGATTGGTGAGCTCAAAGAAGCTGAGAAAGTACTGAAGGAGTGGGAGGCATCTGGTAATTGTTATGATTTTCGAGTACCAAATTCAATCGTGATTGGATATTGTGAAAAGGGTTTGGTGGAGAAAGCTGAGGCATTGCTTTTAGACTTAAAAAATGGGGGAAGGACTCCAACCCCAAACAGTTGGGGTAAAGTGGCAGAAGGGTACCTAAACAAGGAAGATGTGGGGAAGGCTAAGGATTGCATGAATGCGGCTCTCACTCTACATGTGGAAAGTAAAGGGTGGAAGCCAAATCCTAAAGTGATTTCAGGCATATTAAGTTGGCTTGGTGATTATGGGGACATCAAAGAGGTAGAGGATTTTGTGGGTTCTTTGAGGAGAGTTGTTACAATGGATAGACTGATGTACCACACGTTGCTCAAGGCGAATATTAGAAGTGGGAAAGAAGTTGATGGGATTTTAAGCAGTATGAAAGCAGATAAAATAGCTGAAGATAAGGAAACGAAAGAGATCCTTGGCCTGTTGCTTAATAAAACCAACTGATCTGATCCTAGTTGCTTTACTCTAATGGGAGTTTGGTGAATTTTTCCCCTCACTTAAGGGTTGGAGGCCCTGGTCATTGTTTCCATTGTCCGAGATGTCATTCATAGTTCTGGAAAGCATTGGTACTCATCGTGGATCAGATTGTACTTGGGTCTGCAGCTTCTTTTTGAATTCCAGGTGAAAGCATTCAGTTATCTTCATAACCTTAATAAAATCGTTTCTCTAGCTTTCTCTAAAGCAGCCCCCTCGCACTACCCCCATCGGTAACTCACTGCGTCACCACCCGCATTTTACTGTGCATTCACTGTTCAAAGCTTTTTAATCTCGAGCCCTTTAGCCAAAGTGGCCCTCTTAAGCTTGAACTCCCGGATTGTAGGTTCCTTATAGGATATTTGGTTCACAAGGACGATATTTGGTTCACAAGGACTCTGTTACTATTTCTTCTCAATTATGCCATGGGATGGGCGGTTGTTCATTCTTCTTTTTCGAGTGAGGATTCTTCTCTTTTTCTGCAGCTGGATTATGGCAAATGTATTCAGGCTGTTCCAGCCCTTTGGTTTTTATAACTTTTGCTTTGTCACAAACTCTACACACAGCACTTTTATCACAATCTCTACCTTTGGTTGAGCAATGACAAGCCTGATTGGAAGTTGTTCTGCTGACATTTGGGTAGATCTCTCCGATCTCTTTTTTCTTAGCTGAGCCACTGTTTAGGGGTTAGTTAGTAATAAATAGGATGCTTAGCGGTCGGAGAAAGGCGGGGCACTAGATTGGAAGACGAAATAATCTACAGGAGAGTACGGATCTTAGTAACGAAGAAAGCTTTCTGTTATAAAAGCGTAATGGGACTGTTTTGTGCTGTGCTTGTAACTCTTTATAACATCTCTATGAATTCTTTTTCCAAGAAATCTATGAAGAATCACGTCTCCCTGTTTCTGTAGTCTAATATTACCAGTTTTATTCTGGCAAACAGAATTACTGCAGAATAAGCAACTCGATTTCATCCCTTGCTGTAACCAGAAATTATTCGTCTTACCTCATGTTTTTCAAGAAAACAAAAGCCCCTCTTGCTTTCAAATGATACGCATAAAGTATGATGATTTATTCAGTAGGGCATAAACAAACATCGGCCGGGGGTGGGGGGGTGTGGTGGTAAATTTTGGCTACTGGCCGGAGAGATTTCCGGTGGTCTCCGGAAAACCCATAATCTTCCTTTGATCCATAGCTCTCCCATCTAGGTTTCATTTCTTGCGCTTTTTGTACAGGGGGAGGGGAGATCCAAGGTGTCATCCACAAAGCTGTCATCCGGGTCTCTCTGGTGCCAGACAGTGACTATAAATGCCAAATTTGGCTTTCTCGAGCAAGCAGCTTTGTGTAACAAAATAACGCCGTTATAGCACAAAAAATATTGTCCAAACAATGATTTGTGCGCGCCGACAAACCCATTTCTATCACTTCCTGTATTACCTTCCAATTGAATCAGAATCCTACGTGTTGGGAGTTAATCTGATAGTTTTTTTATCTCAAATTGCAAATCATCTCTCACCCCTCTGACTCCGGATACCTTAGATTGACCCGAATCCTTTTTCTTCATACGATTGTGTGTTTAATCTAAGGTTACCCTTTGGTTCGTCATCCCTGTTTCAGATCTTTAGACCTTGTTATTTTTGTTGTAAAGTTCTCTTTGTCTCTTACGTTTAGGCAGTCCCCTTCCTTAATATTTTGCTTAGTTCTGTTTTCTTAGGCTAATCTTTTATTCATTCTATTTTTGTGGATTTTCCAACGGTTTAAGAATCCTGAAGACGGTTTGTTGATGGGATGGAAGCATTAAGTTGCATGGAGACGATGCCAATCTCTACAAGGGCTTATATTTCTTCATGCCTTTATTCGATAATAAAGATAAATAAATTAAATTAATCAAGAAATAAGTTAGTAAAGAGAGAGAGAGAGAGAGATGACATGGATTTTTTGTTGTTTTAAACTTGACAAAGTACCTGCTCACTTAATGGTACATAGCAAAAATAAGACGCAATAATAGCATCCATAAACAGTTATCTATCTCCGTATTGTGGATTCATTATTTCATTTTGGAATGTCTAAATTTATTTGCCGTCTTTGAAAACTCATAGAAACAGGTATTCAGATTTTTATAAACTAACTAATTCCTGTAAATGACAAAAAGATAACTCTAAAAGTGAAGAAGAGACTTTTAAAAATCTAATCAAACTTTCAAATAGAGTATATCTTAACTATATATCTATTTAAAATGACCAATGAAATGAGACGGAGAGAGTACCTATTTAAGGAATACAAGCAATCGGACACAGGGTATAAGAGCTCACCAAAAGGAAGGTTTCATTTCCTTTGTCATAAATCCATACCATACCACCATACTTATATCCTTTTCGTTTTTAATCTTTTCCGACGGAGCGTAAAAATAGGAAAAATTCTGCGTCCCGAGGGAAATACAAGTGAAAGTTAAAACCATCAACAAAATTAAAGACAGACCAGTATATACCTTTCAGAACTTCAACAAAGAAAGCAAGCAAGTGATAACTAACTAATATAAGCTCAAAAGTACCACAAATAAGAAGTGAACATTGATCTGAGAGTTGGAAAAGGAAAAAATGACGAGCTCCGAATGGCTTAGAAAGCTGCTAAATGCACTGCAACACGGGGGAATTAAACTGAAGTGTAGAACTTTGTTCTGTTTACCCGATCATATCCAACCTTAGCTACTCAGAGAGAGTAGATTTCAGCTCGCCGTTGCTCTGCAGCTCCATCACAATATCACAACCTCCAATCAACTCCCCTTTGTAGTAAAGCTGTGGGAAAGTTGGCCAGTTTGAGAACGCCTTCAGCCCCTGCCTCACTTCCTCATCACTTAGAATATCAAAGGACCCAAAACTCACACCCTCATTTCTCAGTGCCTCCACCACCTTGGAGCTGAAACCGCATCTTGGAGCATCTGGGGTACCCTTCATAAAAAGCATCACAGGAGAATCCGTAATTAGCCTCTTCAGCCGATCCTCTAGAGTCTCTTTCCTAGTAATCCCTTTCTCCTCCAATACCTTCACAAGTTCTCCACTCTTTTGCATCTCGAGCACGATATCGGACCCACCAATGAGTTCGCCCTTTATGTACAGTTGTGGATAACTGGACCAGTTTGAGTAAACTTTGAGACCTTGTCTAACTTCTTCATCAGTAAGAATATCAAAGCTCCCAAACTCCACCTTCTCTTGTTTAAGTATGTCCACCACCTTCCGACTGAATCCACATTTGGGTTCATCAGGTTTTCCCTTCATAAACAGCATTACAGGGCTTGTATTGATTAGGGTTTCAAGCCGGGTGGTTAGGGTTGCACTCAAACCCGTAGATTCAGAAACACCACCCTTTCCAACACTAGGATCGGTTACCTTTGCCTCATTTGAATCATAAATACCAACCCCATGATCTCTGAAAACTTCTTTTAGCTCCCCACTCTCATGCATAGCGATGGCTATGTCGGACCCACCAAGGAGCTCTCCCTTGCAGTATAGCTGAGGGAAAGTTGGCCAATTGGAGAACTTTTTCAACCCCTCGCGAACTTCGCTATCGAGAAGGATATCAAAGCTTCCGAATTTGACCTTTTCTTCCTTCAAAATTTCTATGACTTTCTGGCTAAACCCACACTTGGGTTCCTCAGGAGTTCCTTTCATGAAAAGCATGACAGCGTGAGACTCAATAAGCTGCTGGAGACGTTTTTTCAGTCTATCAGTAAGGCCAGGTGGCAATTGGCTTTCTGCATGAGATGAACCATTTTCCTTATTGAGTTCCTTCACTGTTTCAAGGAGAGTGGGTCCCGCAGCCATCCCCAAGCTTGCAGGAGCTGCGGATCCCCCAGGGGTGATGGGCCCTGTAACTTTAGCAACTTTGTTGGCCAAACTAGAAGGGTCTGCCCCCTCCAAAGTATCAACAGTCTTTCCATCCTAGCAAAGGAACATAAATTGACAAAATGAAGAAGATAAACCCTCTGAAATAAAGAAGTTCTTGGTTATCTTACCAGATATTTAAAAAACCAGATTCTAAGAATATCGTATGTTAATATAACCAGCAAAGATAAGACTACTGCAAATAGTTGGTAAGTTTTGGTATTCTTAAGTTGCTCTTTTCTGGAGGGGAAATATAGAATTTGCCAACTTATCCATGCTTTTTCCCCACAGAAACTACAGATCCAACGTGCTGATCAAAACTAAGGTTCACATCAGCAATAGCTCATCGATACGTATCTAATCCATCTTGCTCGCAAAATGCTTAACTGGACTTATAGCTATTGAACTGCTGAATCAATCCCTATAATTTAAGAGAATTGTTCTTGCTTTTGAAAAGCAAACAAGCAAATTCACAACCAAGAAAATAAAACTTGCTCAACGCTCAATACAGATGGTCGACTTTTTTCCCTTATTGTTTTCTAGGGAATATAACACAAAAATCTGGTTTTAATATTCTAAATCCATAATGCTTAATAAAGAGGAAGTAATTCTTATTTCAGCACTTTTCCTTGCTTCAAAAAATATAATAATTATCATTTGATCACAATTTCCTTCTCTGTTTTTTTGAATCGGCATCCTTTCCAAACTTCACATGAAACAAGTCACAAACTACCAAAAGAAAAGAAGGTGGCAAGAAGGGGAAAAAGAACAAGAATTTCTACGATTAAAGTTACCTTGAAGAAAACAAAATAAGGTACAGCGGAAACTGAATAAGCCTCTGAAATCTCTGGTTGTTCTTCAGCTTCAATCTGCAACAGAGAGAAAAACTAGAAGGTAAGGAGAAGACCATCACAAAACTTGGAAACCTCGGTAGATATACCACTCAAAAGTCACAGAAAGATTATGTCCAGGTGTTATTGATTGGTACATAAAAATGACAAAAATTGGCATTAAAGAACAGAAGAGACCATCCCAGTTGCCATCACCCAAGAGTTATACACCTAAACGATAGAGCTCTGACAAATGTGCACAAAGAATAAAGAACCTGAAATTCTAGTCTATCCATATGAATTTTGTGTTGAGGTTTGACATCCATAACTCTGGTGCAACAACAAATTACCCACCAACAAAGAATTGCAATACTAAGTTGCAATCAAAGATCAGCCAAGGAACAAAAGCATAGATTAAATGCATGTTGTGGAGTCAAGTGGTAACTTTTCAACGACATTTCATTGCATAAAATAACTCTTTCTTTTCTCCTTTACTCTCTTCTTATACTCCCGACATTTTTTATGCTTCCCTTCCTCTTTTTCCAGTCGTATTAAATTCATTGGACCACTTCAGAAAGAAATTGCTCTTCAGATGGATGTAATATGGGTTAAAAGTTTTAGCATCCATCTAGTGCACGTCATCCTAGAAGACAAAAGATATTTTTTTCCTCTTCCAACAGAGCAAATATTCAGTGAAAGAATAACTCCTAATATGGGGCAGCGCTCTTTTCAGCTGTCTTCACCAATGACAAAATGCTGACAGAATTCACAATAGGTAGAGGTAGAACCGATCCATACATTAACTTAACACCCAGCGCATTTACGTTTCTAAGAAGTTACTAACAGATGACTAGGGGTGTCATCAGTCTCGTCAATAGGGAATGGAGCAAATTTTGCAACAAACCAATGTATTGGTTTTGTACAAATTATCCCCGAAAAGCAACCGAACTAGTTAGCAAACAAACCAAACTGTGTCTGTTCAGTCTGGTCTATTTGCTGATTAAAGACGAAAGTTTACAACCTTTTAGGAAAAGGGCAAATATCGAACAAGGTACAGAAAACAAAATTGTGTCTGATGCATGCAGTAAGCAGAGATAAGAAATCAAACTTAATTAAACAACCAAGAGTTAAGAAACTGCCCAGAGTAAGTGCTTGTGTGAACTTTGAGGAATAATATTCGGTAAAATGAGAGTTGATAATCTATTATCAATTATCATATGCCAGACACAGACACGCGTATATATAACTATGTGAAATAAACCAAGCACCAAACGGAAGTTGAGATATTGTATAAACTAAAACAAAAATAGCCACGTGTAGCTAACAAAAAGACAAAAAGCAATCACTTTGGGTTGGTTCCCTCGATTCATTCAGTTTTTCTTTCACCCCTACATTTTAACCCTTGCTAAAGCTTTACTGAATAAAACTCAAAATTTTACAGACCAAGTACAGTCCAATGAGATTCCCTTCTCCCCAGCATCAAAGTTCCTTCACCGCCCAAATACGTCCACACTAGAGACAATCTTTACGCACCTTTGCACATACCTAGATCACACATGAACTTCATTTATACTTCCACAACTATATAATAGTCGTAACTATTTCCCCTTTGTTCTGACCTCTTATGAGAGATGCTGACTGTACTAATGAAACTAGAGGGAGATAGATAGACCCATCTACAGACCCAAGACTTTAAGTTGGGAGTAGATAATAATACAAATAACAACCAAAAATAGATTCCGTACGTGGAGCAGTGTCAAAAAATTTCAAAACAACCTCAAGGCGAAGAACCTGCATAATTTAAAAACGAACTAACAGGAGCTTTTCTAGTTCGGGGTGGTGCTCACCCCACTCCTTTGGGTCCTTCCTGCTACTTAAAAAAAATCAAATATTCAGCTTTTACGATACAACAGCTCGCAATGGTAAGAGAAGCCATATATCAATGGTCTGTTAAGAGAGCACCTAATCCACTAGGCCAACCCAGAGTTTGGGATGTTATATAAGAGTTCATTAAGCAATTCATCCACTAAGAAACAGAATCAACAGATCAACTATTTCGATTACTCTGTCTGGAGCAAAAAGATCTTGACAAGCATTAGGGCTGGTGAATCGCACACACAAAACGAACTCAATAAAAATCTTCTAATTCTGAGACAATTGACTCCGTACTAACTCATAGAAAGCACCTTTCTCCCATTTTACCCAAATCGGCAATACAGACAGACGCAAAGGCATAAATACGTGCGCATGTGTATCAATACATGTGGAGAGAGGAAGGGGATGAGGATACCCGTAAGAAGTGGGTGTGAGGGAAATCGGTGGATAGATGGGCGAATACTTGGTCCATTTGCTTGGAAGCTTCACACCAAGATGCCCAGAAGTGTAGGACACCGGATGACCCCTCCTTGATTATGCTATCAAGCTCCCCCTTCGACTGCACATTTCTCACTGTTCCTCCCATTATCCTTTGCACAATAACTATGGAGAGGGATTTCTGCCGGAGAGAAATAGGGAGGGTTTGGGACGACGAAGAGAGAGGGAGGCGACTTTGTTTGGACGCTGAGTGCCACTACTACCATTTAAGCTACGGGAACGAGGACAAGCGAATCTTTAATCAATGGCCGTTCATTTCTTTTATGATCTCTTACTACATGTATGACACGTGTCCTCAGTCCGCCATACCTACAAGAATTAGGCTTTATTTTGTCTTAAAAAATTTAAATTTTTATTGTATTTCTTAATTTTAAGTTAAGTTTTTATATATTATTGATGAGCCTAATTTGGATTCAAGATGGATCTGTAGATAGTATGCGTCGTCCCAGCGGCAATGTCCTTGGACCTTGGCAGAGCCAACCAACCGAGCACGCACACCCCCAGTCGACTAGTCACAAACTAGATCTATTCTCTAGGCAGGGCAATATGCAGGGGGTGCAACTCGCCCACCCCCCACTTTAGCACTCAGTCGATTTCGGAGGCAACACCTTCGATTGCTCAGTATCTCGTAGACTGCGCACAAAGTCAGAAGACGGTCATCCCAAAAAGGTAAATAGGGACGTTGATCGCGGCTGACAGGGTTGCCCCAAATCCCTTTCATTCTTAAAGCATAATAACCCTTATCTAGAGGTCCACGACCGAACCACCACCACTACCCAGTCGTCAAACTTATGTGTAGGAGCCCTCGAAGCCAGAAGCCAACCGTATCACCACTGTCTATTTTTCCAGCACCATCAGTTTTGCGTCATTTGTGGAAACGAAAATTCTCCTCACTTCATATAAATTCAACTAATCAAGTAGCTGAAAACAATAGTGACCGCTAGATTGGTTGTAAGAGGGGGGAAGCAGGGCAGTGCCTCCTATAGCGGGGGACAAGGGGTGGGTTCACTAGGATGCATATCTAGGACAGGCGTGAGTGCAGAGCCTTACCCAGCTCGTCGCAACTCTAGTAGAGCAAAACCAAACGATGGCGCGACAATTTCACATTGGGCTACTGCCACCACCTGACATCTTAACAACAAAAGACCAAGGGAGTAGTCCAAACTTCGAGAATTCTTGGTAATTGATACGTTGAGAGTGTGAGATAAGAAGGAGGAGAACCTCAGAGAACCAACAGAGGAGTTAAAAGAGGTGTAACTAGAGAGGGGGAAGGAGGACAGAGTAGTGCGTATCGACAAGGGGCTCCCTCCTGATATGAGACGATTGATGATCCAGTCCCCCAAAGACAATGCGGATGTATTCGCATGGACACACGAAGACATGCCAAGGATTGACCTCTGGATAACGTTGCACTATCTCAACATGGACCCAACCTTTTGGTCGGTCAAGCAGAATCCTACGGTATACGGAAGGGAGAAAAGTAGAGCAGTAAAAGAAGAAGTGAATAAACTTGAAAATGCAGGCTTCATCCGAGAGGTGCAATACCCGAAGTGGCTTGCCAATGTTGTGCTGGTGAAGAAACAGAACGTGAAGTGGAGGATGTGCATAGAATTTATCGACTTGAACAAAGCCTGGCCAAAGGACGATTACCCATTGTTGAAGATAGATCAACTGGTTGACTCAACCTCAGGTCACAAGCTACTAAGTTTCATGGATGCATTTTTAGGCTATAACCAAATTCTGATGAACACAACCAATCAAGGAAAACATCGTTCATTATAGAGAGGGGATTATTCTGCTATAAGGTCATGCCATTCAGGTTGAAGAATGCGGAAGCCAGCTACCAGCACCTGGTTAACTAGATGTTCAAGCATCAAATTGGGAGGAACACGTATTTGGACAACATGTTGACAAAAAAGCAAGGTCACCGACCAGCACTTAACCGACTTGTGAGATAGCTTCATGGTGTCAAGTACAGGGTGAAGTTGAACCTAGTCCAAAGTGCCTTCGGGGTAGCGGCAAGGAGTTTTTGAGCTTTCTAGTTAGTAAGAGAGGGATTGAGGCCAACTTCCCCCCCCCCCCCCCCCAAAAAAAAAAAAAAAAAAATTGCAGGTCGTTATTGACATGCAACCGTCTAGATTTGTGGAAGAGGTTTAGTGTCTTACCGGTCGGGTAGTCGCACTAAACCGGTTCGTCAGTAGGGGCGACAAACAAGTGCCTACAATTCTTCACAAACTCGAGCGCGAAGAGGCCTTCTACCAACTGAAAGAATACTTCAGGGCAATTCCGAGCGAGAACTTATACCTATATTTGGCTGCCTCAGACTTGGGAGTTAGTGTTGTCCTAGTTAGAGAGGAAGATGGGATTCAAAGACCGGTTTACTATATCAGCCGTGCCTATACGGGGTCAGAAAGTAGATATCTGAAGATAGAGCAGTTGGTGTTTGCCCTAGTGATAGCCGCATGGCAGCTCAAGTCATATTATGGTGCCCACGGCATAATCGTATTCACTGACCAACCACTGAGACAAGTCCTACAGAGATCCAGAATCTCTGGGAGACTGACAAAGTTGTCGATCAAATTCATTGAATTCGATATCAGGTATGGACCTAGGAGGGCTATTAAGGGGCAAGCGGCCGCCGATTTCTTAGTTGAGACGAAGGGGAGAATTGAGATGGAACTGGAACCTGAGTGTGCAAAGCCAATAATGGAATGGAGAATTACACCCCTTTTCCAACTTGAATGCTCTTAGTTTTACTCTCAAACCCTTGAGTTCTTCATGATTTTTTCCTTTTTATCTAAAGTTTCAAAGTTTTTTCACCCTTTCTTTTTTTAAAATCCAACATTTTTTCCCAAAGTTTCCAAAGATTTTTTAACTCTTGCCTCTTAAGCCTTGGCTTGTTCTTATAGGCCTTTAGGAGCTCCAAACCATGCATCATTATCCTTTTCTTATAGGAAAAAATAAAGCCCTATTTCTGCTCGGAAATTAAGTCCAATAAAGAATAGTATCAAGTTATTCAACTACGCGCGCAACTCTGGCTTTGATGCGAAGAAGCAAACAGTCAGAAGGAAACTCGGGTATATAAAAACAAACGATAGACTTGAACTCAATACCTTTCAAAAATCAAAGCCTTGATACCATGTTAAATGTCCAATTGAACAACAGAAATCTTTATTTCTTGTGTGGAGAGGTTAAACAATAAACAAAAAAAAGAAAAAGAAATTCCTGCATAAGGCTCTGAGATTTTCTGATTTTTTACCCATCACATAGTAATTCAAAGCTTATATGTGCTGCATAACAAATAATGCAACGATACAAGTTTAAAAGGCTTCTATTGCAACAATTGCTGTAAGCTGTTTGATTCCCTTCCGTGGATGACCTTGAACGATTTGATTCTTTGATTTCTGAGAAGAAATATTTTTACTGCTCCACTTTTGCCTCATGAACAACTAACTGACCTGCTTCCTGGCCCAACTCTCTAGGTAAAATGCAGAACCGTCCCAAAAAATTATGCCAGAATATTGGAATGATAGAAAGTTGCCAAGGCTTATACTGCTAAATAATGTTTTGTGCCGCAGCAATTCAGCTTTGGATTAGTTTACCATCATTTTCTAGTGGAACTCAGATGTTTCGGATTGATTTGATCCAAGAGGATCAATATAGTTCCAGGGATCTCTCCTTCTGCCCACGTAATGGATTCCTTCTCCAACAGCTTTATAATCTGTCCAGCAAAACCACCAGTTCAAAACGCGACAAAAAAAAAAAAAACGAAAAAAGCAATTCAGTGTGCACATCTATGTGATAAAGGACAAGGACTTTAGTTCAAAGAATGCAGTAATGACATCTGTGAAGAAGAAGAATTAACCAATATACTACAGCCCCGGTGATAATATTCAATTAAGAAAATGTATTTACCGATATGTTTAGGCAATGGTTCAAGACAAGTAAATGGGCAAACTTGAAGACCATGAAAGTGCTCATCAAATTTTAACTTGCGTCCCAGAATAGGTTCAGGGACACTCCAGTCCACATTTAACCATTTGATACCTTTGTACGTTACCAATGCTATCTGGATGAGAAGAAAACACCCGAACATATATAATTTCAATATAAACCTAAACCTGCCTAGAAAGTCACCCAGTCATGGGGGGAAAAAATCTCGACTTGCAGAAAACTGAAACAAAAGTGGTGTTCTTTAACAGAAAAATTGACCAAGCTATTTGACATTAATTGGCCTCAATTGATGAAGAAAAGATCTGGGTTCTGCTTCACTTTTAGAAGTTATAATTGAACCAAATATAGATGCCTTCAAATTGGATATGTCAGCCCATAACAATTGTAAACAATCAGCAGTTTGGACTAAAACTACATAAGACTAGCCTTACCAGTCGCTTACGGGACCTTTTTGATGTATCTTCATCATTCATCTCCACGATAACCTTAAGGTACTTCATAGCTGGCAAGAAAGATGGTTTAAAGACCCATGCCTATGTATGTTACTTTTTCAGCATGAAGAACTTGGGAAAATATTTGTATCTTACATGGGATGCCAGAAAGAGAAGACAGATGACACTTTACAAGGCTAATTGCTTCCTTGGCACTGTGGTCATGCAGGTCAAGAGTCACTGCATCTGCAGTCTCCTCATCTCTGCCAATGAACATGAACAAGTGTGGTCGATAATATTTTTTGTTAAAGTTGTGTTCGGTTGTGTTCTCAAAAAAATCATTTCTGTATACGGTTGACTGTTTCTTGATTCGTGACTTTCTGTCTTTAGTGATTTATTTCAAAAACAAATTCTAAACAAATACACAGAAAATGAAAAAAAAATATTCAAAAGAAAGTAAGAAAGTCAAAAAGCCAGCTCAAGTTATCTAACTTTTTCATTTTTGGTTTACTTTTTTCTGGAAGTTTTTCATTTTTTTAACTTTTCAAGTGTGGCTAGACTAGATATATCCGGAAAGCAAAAAAGTTTTGTAAAATTCAAAGAAAATGCCGACTAAAGGTCAAAAAATACGAAACTCTATACAACTTTTTCATATGAATTTTGAAAAAATACAAAACCCTATACAACTTTTTCATCTGAATTTTGAAAAAAATAGCGAAACCCTACTAAACTTTTTCATATAAAAAATTCATTTTCAAAAACACCACCGAACACACTACCCACCCCCATTTAAAAACATCACAAAATAAAAAGAACGAAAAGAAGGAAAGCAAGAGGGCTAACCTAGGTTCAAAAATGATCCGAACAGATTCTTCATCTGCTTCGCGAGCTTTCGTTTGATAAAACTGTCCCTAATGAATGAGAACAAATACCCATTAGATTCATCACTTAACGAAGATGCTCATTTACCCTTTTTCTTGATCTGTGGGTTAACCAACGAAGTTTCCATTCAAATTTTGAAGTGAATCTGTATGCAGAAGTAGCATAAAGAAAAAGTGATATAGTGATGGCAAAGAGAGAAACTAAATTGTCACTTGACTGAAAAATCATATTAGAATTGACAACAGTAGGAAAGACAACATGCCTCTTCCAAAAGTCTGCCAGCCAGAGCTAGATCTCCCTTCGCAAATGCTTCAACAGCCTGAAAAAGGAAGATGAATCATGCATTTCTAGCTCCCATAAGTGAAAGGAATTGAAACCTACTTACAGATTTATAATATTCCTTCGTTGTAGCTCGATGCTCCCTAACAGCTTTACGAAGCACCAAGTAGCTATCCCCTTGGTCTACAAATTTTGATAGCAGACTTTGTGAGAAAATATAAAGGAAGAAACAAATGAGGGAGAAAAGGACATGTCTTTCTAGTTTATTGCTATCCAAATATTTCATATGCATAATGGAGCGCATACCATCCTCCTTAATAGCATTATGTGGGTTTATTTTGTCAGTATTGTATTCTACTGTAGCGTCCATCAAGTGTTCAACCATCACGTGTCCAGAGCCTTTTGATTTCTTTAACCAATTGTCTTCAAAAGTCCTTGCATGAAACTCCTCATGGCTCTGAGGAACATGAAAGATAGCAGAT
Organism: Arctostaphylos glauca; assembly: GCA_019985065.2. Lineage (NCBI taxonomy): Eukaryota > Viridiplantae > Streptophyta > Magnoliopsida > Ericales > Ericaceae > Arctostaphylos > Arctostaphylos glauca. The sequence continues at coordinate 13,879,878 of JAHSPW020000001.1, read as the reverse complement.
AAAACTTCTTGTTGGACGTCATTGTGTCCCTTCTGTTTTCTTTGTAGTTTGGATCCATTTGCCTCTGAATACAAGTTCGAGTCACTGCACATTTAAAAGCAAAATCTATTTGAGTCAAGAAAACATAAATGTCATATACTAGCTTATTCGTTCAATAATCAACTCAGCAGATTTATCAGTTCGGTTGCCAATTTGGCTCGGGAAAACATACCCTCCAGCGGACGAAAAAGATGCCGTATCTGGACATGTATCGGTAGACTGTAAATATATACAAGAGACAAAACAATTGAAATGATGGATGAGCTCTCAAATCTCAATACTTAAATTCATCAAGAGTAGTTAAGGAGGAAGAGAATAAAGACCATATGAAGAGGAAATTACTCAAATATGGGAACACAAGAGAGCAAGTCATGTTAATATGTCAGTACATTAAAACATCCGTAGGGAAATCACAATAACTTAAAATGGTCAAGGAGTCATATCTGTTACTTCAGTCCAGCTTAAGAAAATGAAGTGATACACTTGCCCATTATCCGAAGATTATTTACTAACATCACTTGTTGTTTGTTGACTCCAAAATTCATTCAAAAAGGTAAACATATGCATGCATATGGACAACCTTCTTAAATAAAAGACGACACACACAAATCGTCGTTTAAGCACAATTCAAAATCATTGGCGATGAGTGGAGAGACCACCCATGCACTTATACTTGTTTTGGAGGTGACAGTTCACTAATGTGGGACAAGCTCCAAAACTCTCCTGCACCAACCCCCAACTCACACATGGAGAGGTAAACAAATGACCCATAAGGTAAGGATCACAAATAAATAAGGAGCATTTAAGGCACAAACAGAAGGGCAATAAAAGTACCATGTTTGGGACGAACTCCAACACTCGTGCACTAACCCCCGACACACATGGAGAGGTAAACAGATGACCCATAATGTAAGGATCGCAAAGAAATAAGGAGCTTTAAGGCACAAACAAATGGGCAATAAAGTACCATGTTAAAGCATCCAACTCAAAACCAATTGGAAATGAGTAGGGAATCCACCGAGACTCATATGCTAGTGTTTGAGGTGATAATTAACCAATATAAGAAAAACTCCAACTGTCATAGATAAACCAACGATAACAGAGGCAATAAGAGAACACAGATTATAGAAAATGCTGGAAGGAACTAGCCAAACACCACCTTCTCCTTCCAACCCATTCCCATAGTCAAAATGGACCAGACACAACCCTGGCTAAATAAACATGTAACTGAAGATCTCTAGGCATCTACTTTAAATGTGGTGCTGTGACGCAAAGGATCACCCATTCTGAGATAAGAATAAACCTGTTTAGATTGTTTCGATAGGCAAAGAGCAGATTATATAAGCCCTTGTCCCACTGCAGCAAAACAAATATTTGACCAACAAGCGCTTGGTCTAATGCAATCCTACAAAGCCCTACTTGGTTTACATCCTTCTTTAAGAGGTGAAGGAAATTAGAACCAACTTCACCAACTTCAAAACTGGACACTAAGCTCTATTCTTGAAGTTTTGGTTACATGACTCAATTTTTTTTCTTCCTAACACGAATTTCTCTCTTGTCCCTATGCAGGGTTGATTGATTGATCATAAAAGCCTATCGATTGGCATCTAGATATCTTTTTTGTTAGATCGCATATCATTTTGCGTTGACCCTTTTTTCCTAGGTTCCACCTAGTACTTAAAAGCAATGTGCATACTTGTCTTCATCCCTTGGTATACACTAAAGGGCATATATTCTCTTAGTGGGTGCTTTCTTCAAATCTTGCCAAACATACTAACCATTTTACTGGATGCACCACAATAGTTGTTCCTCTTCTCCGAAGTAACTGTCTGCATATCAAGTAACGTTTCCATCCTCTGCATAGCTCAAAAGCAAAAGAAAAATACCATCGTCCAGAACATATTGAGGATGTGCAGTACAGTAAGTCACAGAATCCAGGGCAAAATATTTACTTTCAAAAGCATGGTAGGAAAGCAAAAGGACAATAATTTTCACTAGTAGATATCTACCAAGATGAGTAGTTCAGTAAGTGACGGTATACATGGCAATAAATTTTAAAAATAATGTATCCTACACTAAAACCTCAAGATCACGACCTTAGCATTAAAATGTCAATTTTCATGCTCTAGGTTGAATGAGTAAATAGATAATCTCACAACATGCCACTGGAAACGACAAGTTTGCAATCTTATCCCAAATAAAAGACAAGAGAAAGAAGAACCGACTTTCAATCCTAAATTAAATAAGCTTCCCTATATATTATATATAATATGATGTCACGTCTTTGTTAGCCTCGGTTAACTCTTAGCTAGGCTCTTTGAATAAATTTCTTTATTGGAGTTTATCTCTTCACATGAGAAATTCCTCCTCACCCGCCCCTTTCGTACTTCTTGGTTATTTTTTTTCTTCTAAGACCATCCTTGTTTAACTTGTAATATTTTAAAAGGGAACAAATTAAAATTGTAAAGATACATTTAGTTTTGGTTGTTTGCAGATGAAATGTCATAGGAACCACAACTAAATATCTGTACTAATATGTATACATGTTTTTTTCTGTGATCTCGGCCGTGTTCGTGTCTCCATTCATTTAAAATTACTGTGTCTTGTGTCCGTGTCCGTGTCCATGCATATGCATGTGCTCTTAGCTTAGTACTCAAGTGCTCGCTTTGGTTTGGGTCATAGCACATTCAAATCTTCACAGGTAAGTGGTATGTTGGATACATCTCTCCAAAGGCATCAGCATCATGATCAATGCACAATAAGGCCAAAACTTTTAATTTGTGACTGGCTGATGCCTATAATTCCCAATCATAGAGAAGAAAGAACACTAAGGGTGAACCAACTGAAACAATATATATGACACCTTTCGAAAATAAGATGAATGCCATTAATATAAGTATTCAAGATTTGAACACTAAAGAAATACGATTAACATATCATATATGGAAATATTTCAAAACTTATAATTTTTTAGGCTAAAAAGTTAAGATTTTTAGGTTAAGCACCTATCGATATCCAATTGAGCCGAATTTCTTTGTGAAATCTTAAGAAATTAAACTGAACAAAATAAATGATTTCAATCATCAAAATGGGCTCGAAGTACTCCCACACAATCCAAGGGTGAACAAACTTTGTTCAACCTGAACAAAACTGGATGGTTGTGCATCATAGAGAACATCATACCTTTTGCATGTCGTATCCAAAACAACCTGCATATTCCATTCATAGCCTGATAAGTAGCCACTCACATAAATCCTGAAGATTATATACAATGGCATTATAATGTTGATGACACCTAGTTGTGAAGTAGGATAAAAGGATTTGATGGTAGGATAAAAGGATTTGATGGAGCAATAAGTGATAAAAAATATGTGGATGATCGAAGTTGAATCTGCCAATGTTCACATGACAACGAAACCAATTATATGTCATGGACATATCATGCTATGATGAGTACAAGGGAAAAAAATGCAAAAACAACATGTGAGGCTACACATGCCATATGTGCCACCGTCATTAGGACCTTTCAATGCTACATATGCACATCCATAAATGAATACCTGGTTTATGAAACACGCAGGAATATTCTTACTGATCAAATAAAAAAAATTTAATAAAACATTTAAGCTCGAGAAAGATCATGCTTTAAGATCTCACTATTTAGTTGAGAAGTTGAAGCAACATCAGAGATATGTAGCCCAATATTCTATCAAATGTGCAACTATAATGGTTCTTCATGTAAAATAAACCCGAAGGGGTTTTAAACTCTGAACACAAAATATGACTGGTTTTATGGATTCCTCGTGCGTGAAGGCCTAATATTCAATGTCTGCATGAGGTCCACACCTCAGCCATGAGGCAATGCTATAAGCCTGATGACACCTCAAGTTCATGCAGATTTGAACATCAGAATCATAAGCCTTTGGAGCTTCAGGCACTTGCCTTAGAAATCAAGCACAACTACCTACAAAGATGTGGTTCAACTTGCATCAGATATCCTCTCCCGAGGGCATCTCAGTCTCAGTGATATGTATTATTGATGAAATTCTTCCAAAACATAGCACCTGTCCAGAAGTGAATATTTTCTACATGTAATTGCCTGTCATATTTCATCGCTTGACTCTCTCAGATGCTATCCTTATTAACGTAGTGAGAAGATTAATATATATTCCCATTCAAGTTAAAAAAATATATATATATTATGGCACCACATAATTCAGTGATACACTGTGTTGACGAGAAACTTACACGAAACATTTACGTGTAAAATCTATTTCCGGCATCAGTGACTGTAATGTTAATTATCTTGTAAAGCAAGCTCATCTAGCGGTCTAGCATTAACAGGAAACAAAATAAAAAAATAAACAGACATTAAAATACTTTATTTACCTAACACGTTATTTGGAAAGTGGGACCTGCAATTTTGAAAAATTCCTTACAGTATCTTTGCTGCCAAAGATGTAGAGTTTGCTACAATTAATTTTCCAAAAGCATAGACTTGAAGCTTAGAGAAGCCCCAAAGCTTGCCTATATATATTATAAATCAGTCTTAGATGCTTGTTGGACATGTTTCAGATTGTTTTTTAAGCCACCCAAGCTTGGTCAATATAAATTAGAAGCCATTCCACTCACGGCCAATTGGTTTTAGTTTGGATGCCTCCAAAATTTCTACCAAGCTACAAAGCCAAGTCTTGGGTGGTCTCTTGGGCCAAGTCTTTAATTGTGGGCCTTCATTTTTAATTTACGATTGAGATCAACCTAAATCTCCAATATTTAACATCCAATATTAGTAAATTCCAAATTGAAAACAAAGCCAAATCTATTCACATGAGTTCATAATAAAATAAGTAAGCTTATATATGAAACGATTCAGGAGGTTTTACCAAGAACTTTTCTTATCATGTCTCTGTCAAGTTGAAAGCTCTCTCCAAGCATCTTAAATAAAAACTCCTCAGTATCATTGCTTGTACCAAAATACTTTGCAAGATTAAAAGAAGATTCTTCACTGGGTACATGAAAATCCTTTGATTCATTTGCTACAGGCCTTACATAGCTTTTGTCAAGTTTCGATGAAACAGATTCCCCAGCAACATGAAGATTTTTTGATTTTGGTGATGCTCCTGAAGATTTTCCATTCTTCAGTAAACTATCTAGAGACCGTATAGAGGCGCTATTCGACAAGTCAAATAGCATTGCACTAGTTAAATCTGCATCACGTCCTGCCTTGCAGTAAGCATTAGCTATTTGTTTAAGAGAAAAAGAAGAGCCAAATGCATCAAGCAATCTCTCTAAGTTCCTTATTTCCACGCTCTTGTCTAATGTGCTTAAACCGGATCCCTCCATCCCAAAAGTGCTACAATGCACAAAAAGGAAAAACAATTCACATTGTCAATACAAGACTAATGCCACAAAGAAAGAACTAATTTTACAAGTCATTCACGAAAAGTAAAGTGTCGGACGAATATGGCTTCGAAAGAATTTAATGCTAAATCTCACTCAATAAACAAATAATTTTTACATCACACAACAAGCTAAACACTTGCACAAAGTTGTCCATCACTTCACACTTTGTTTTTTAACTCACTTCGCAATTAGGACATGGTGGTTGTGTGCACCCAAGTGTGACATTCACATATTGCCCATTACTTGTGGTTGCTTGCCTCTCACTTGGGGTTATTCACAGCAAAAGCTTAGTTTTCCTATTTATAGGCGTTGCTAAATGTTTTCAATCATTCATTGTTAACAGATCATGTTTTGGAAATTTTCCTTCTAGAAAAACATAGATTATTATCCAGAGATTTTTATCTTAAGAGTATTCTAGAGATTGGAAAATATATGAAGGGTTGTGGAGGTATGTAGGTGGGGAGGATAGAGGTGGTAGAAGATTATAGAAATAGAGAGGTTTGACTCTCAACTGAATGATGTGATGCTATTAAGCAAAAAGTAGGATAAATGAAATAGAAAATAGCAGATTCATATCATTTACTCAAGGCGAACAGTGGCAACTCAAAATCAATGAGAATGGCAGAGACAGGCTGACCGATGCTCATGTGTTCTTCTAAGCCACACATCTTGACACTACACACTAAATAACTGTTTCCCTTGAGTAATGAAATTGTTTTTGGTTCTATATCATGAATCTGCCAAGGATGTAGATTCATGAAATCGAACCAAAACATAAGAGACAGCACCAAGTTCCAAGGAATACTAACACAACATCGTAAGTCCCAAAAACATATGTTTTAGTGTGAGAAGGACATAAAAAGAAACAAAGAACAACAATCATTATGAAAAAACCAAAATACCCTAAGGTTGGCAACGATTCACTATATCAAGTGCTGGGTAAGCAGACATTCACTGTCACTATGGTTATATAAGTTCATAGGTATTCTTCTCATTATTAGGACTTTCAGATTTAATTTCTCAAACATGAAATTGTAAACATATGAATTATAATTGAAGCAAAATACATAACAAAGATAGATTTTTTACCATAGTACCGTCCGAGAATACAAAAGTGCATTTAAAGAAACTTAAAACGGTAATGTTCCAAGGGAATCTTTTCCCATCAATACCAGACTTCAACATGATTGCAGAAAGCACATTCAATTTCACACACAGAGAAATTGGAATGCAGTTGCAGTAAAAAAATTAAGAGGTATAGTTAATTTATTGCTTAAAATTTGCTTAATTTATTCTACTAATGACAGGACTAAGCAATCGAGAAAAGGAATTGCACTAAAAATCTAACAGGTATAGTATTGCTTAATGCAACTCAGGATTAAGCAATCGAGAAAAGGAATGAGCAATCAAAAATGGCGAATCGGACAACAAGAAGCTTACTTGGTGTGAGTACTTCTCAGACCAAACCAACCCAGTTTTACAAATCTCTCTCTCTCTCACTCTCACTCTCACACACACACACACACACAAACACTACAGTGGTAGTTAAACACATACTATACCTAGCCTGTATTCCTATTTTTTCAATTACACAGAGAGAGAGATTCTGTAGGGGTTTTCTTGTTTGTAACGTGAGATTTGATTCTCTCCAGAAAAAATTGACTTTTTCTTAACCGAAGTTCTTCTCACTTTCCTGATGTGGGAGAAACGACCTTTGCCGCGTGAGTGGAATGTGTGGGAGTTCGGTAAATTAACCAAGAGTGCTACGTACACATTATTTTAACACATCACTTTTACACATCACTTAAAACTACGTCGTTTTATGTTAAGAAAGATCCAAATATATTTTCAGCGATATGGGTCAAAAACAAATATGGTTTTTTTCCAACACAAAACTACATAGTTTTGAGTGATGTGTGAAAACGATGTGCAAAAATGGTGTGTCTTTAGCATTTTTGTAAATTAACTGCCTCAATAGACAAAAACGAAAAATAGAACTATTTCGGTATAAGCACCTTTTATCTATCACCGGAGGTTGGGAGACACACAATACGTGTGCAAATCGAATATTATTAAATACATAAAAAAAATATGTAGCATGATCTAAACAAATTTTTAAAGGAAAAAATCGGTGAAAGTGAAAAGTTGGACGTATTTAGAGAGGTGGTTAAATTTTTTTAAAAATATTGTGATAATAAGTGTAGAGAAATGAGATAAACCTAAAAGAAAAGTGATGAGTTTTTTTCTAAGTAACGGAGACAATGTCAATTTTGCTCTAACAGTTAATTCTCTATCATTTTAGTGTGTAAAAATAACTTTTGTGAAAGGTAATTTTGACGGACAAAACTTCAAAGAAATGGGACACCAAGTTATGTTCTTCCTTTATAAATAGGACTAGTGGCCGGTGCACACCGAATGCGTGTGAGTATCACTAAATACATAAAAAAATTAACGACGCAACACCAAAAATTGGGCCTCACCGGCAAACGATTCGCTGTGATTGTGGACGAATCGTTCATTAACGGCCGGTACAAATTGATCGGTCAAACAAATTAAAACATAAATAAAGCTATATACTTGTAAAGTTATAGAAAAAGAGATGAAAGAGACGTTGAGTTTGTGGTCCTGCTTTGAAATAAAAAAATCGCAATTTCAGAAATCTTTTCTTCAATGTAGTGACGTGAAGAACCTAATTGAAAAAATGGAATTTCCAGAATAGATTTTTTTTTATTTTTTCTAATCAAAAATCAAGTGGGACTCAGATAACTTATAACGTGGGTCTGAATGAGTTTAGATACACTTATGTTAGGTGTACAAACCAAAAGAAATATGGGCAAATTATATTGAGCAATGAATGTTTAATTGACGTTCAAAGTAGGAATAGTTGAAAGGTGAAGAGTAACTTCACGCATACTCAAAAAGTACCTGATCCCACATCGACTTGTTCAGGAACAATCGGTGTGGATATAAGTTCCAAAGTTTCGCACAAAAGATTGGCCCTTTGGATTCAAAGTTTCACATAAATAAAGTTCATTGTGTATTCGGTTGAGTGTTTCTGAAACGATTTTTGGAAGAAAAAAAACTCTGAAATGTTGTTTAGTGTAAGTGTTTCAGAAAAAATTTGAGAGTTAAATTTTTTCGGCATTTTCGAGATGTTTCTCTCTCTCTTTTTTATAGAGAGATAAAGTTGTTTGGAAAAAAAATAAAAATTTTTGAAATTTTTTTTCTAGAAACTTGTTTGGGAAAAAAATTCACAAACAAGCAAATGAACATAGTAATGAAAAAGTTGTCTTTTGACATTAGCAATTTTTAGTGCGATTTAACTACTTTTTGGTATGACATTAGCAAGTTTAATGTGGCAATAATAAATTGTAATGTGTGTATAGTAAATTGGTTGTGTCAATAATAAATAAAGTGTAAGAATAGTGTGGGCTGTGGTTGAGGAACCAGGGCCCTGCTGCGCACAGCAGGGCATGCTGCGCGCCAAAACGGTGTCATTTTGACGCACAAAACACTGCCCGAATTGCGCACAGCAATGTTCCCAATTCCGCTGTGGTGTGGTGTGCGTATTAATTAGTGACATTGACATATGGGACTGGATGCTCTCCGTCCTTCAAATGGATTGATGAAGCTGCTTCAGCTTATTTTGAATTTGGGCTCAAAATTTACGTTTGATTGGATATTTTTTGATATAATTTTGAAAAGTATTTTGATCAAATGTTGTAAAACTTTTTAAACAAGATAAATGCGTTTCAAATTCATATAAAATGATATACGATTAACGTGATTTTTTGCTTGATTTTTGTTCTCAATGAGATAATCCCATGAACTGTTTAATCCATCCATTTAAGAATCATTCAAGATCAATCAAAACGGTTTTAAAATTTATTATGATAAGTGGGTTGTAATTTTGAATGAATTTGGGACAAGTGAGTACCTGTATCAAACCATGAAACTCTTGTCCATTCTGCATTAACTAGTGGGGATTTTATACCGTTCACCCCTTTTGGCCTTTCAAGTTAAAATAAAGTCCCCAATGCACTTACGAACATGATACGTGAAAATCTGAACTGATTTAGCTCATTAAGAACATATTAATTTAATTTATAAGTTAAGATCCATGGTTTGAGAAGTTTTAACGCTAGAAGTCCTTTTACAGCGGATTTACCCCTGAATGCGAAAAGATAATTTTATCTAATGACATTATTACTTCAAAAACTAATAAATAACGTTGTTTGTTAATATATCTTTTAAAAACAACAGATGATGTTAACTTATAAACACTAACACGTAACTTTATCTAATAAAATTATCGTTTCAAAACTAAAAGATAAAATTATTTTTTTAATAGGCGAGTGTGATAACATTATGTGTTAGTTTAATATATGTATTAGTCAAATTAGAAAATATAAAACATATAATTTTATCTGATAACATTATTACTTTGAAAATTAACAGATAACGTTGTTTGTCAACGTATTAAATCGACAGAAATATTAACTAATAAACACTAACAGATATAGTGATCTAAGAAAACAGATAAAGTTATTTGTTAAGATATCTGTTAAAAACGACAGATAATATTAACTGATAAATACTAACAGATAACTTTATCTAATGAAATCATTGTTCTTATATCTAACGAACAGTTAATGTTATCGCATGTTTACTAAAAGATATATCTAATAAATAAATAACGTTATCACGTGTTTACTAGAAAGGATATCTAACGAACAGATAATCTTATCATGTGTTTTACTAAAAAGATATTTTTAAAATTTATATGCCAAAAGGACTTCTGCTCGTAATTTAATTTGAGATGAACTTAATAAGTTAAAACTTCATTCAACCGAATTCCCGCCCCCCCCCCCCCCCCCCCCCCCCCCCCCCCCAAAACAACAAACCCAACAAAAAAAAAAAGGCTGTTCAGACCTAATCGTACAGATAACGTGAATTCCAAGGGGTTATCCGAGTGGTAGAACGAACAAGCCTTAAACCCGAACGTCTTGCAGTTGAAACTCGACAATTTAATACTTAGAGCAACTGGAGGTTTGTGGTATTTAACTTCAACATCTTGAGAACTAGTCGGCAATAGACGAGGGACTCTCTCAAGCTTTACTCCAGCGGCCGGATACCTCAATTATAAAAAAAATCGTACAGATAACGTGTTGTGACAAAAGGCCAACCTTTTTTAAGAAAGTTATCGGCTGCAACAACAAATGTAGTGTGCTGCTACATCATGAAGACAGATACCTGTGATTTCCTAATCATCTTGGAAATTATGTTGTGGTTTACCCGCATTCAAAGGGCATCTAAATCAAAAATAGAACTCTTAGAAAACTTCAAAGTTTTTATTGCCTAGTTGCATTTTTAGCTATTTACCATTTGACTGGAATTAGAATTAAAAGTCCTCCGTAAGAAAACTGGAACTAACCATGTTTGTTAAACAAGGTGACTTTAGCCAGAAGGTGAAAGAACTGGATGAGGTACAGGGTCGTGTACATTGTGGAACCCAAACAAGGCACTATCCTATATTCAAAATGAAAATGGGCAGAAAGCCTTGACGAGAGACATGGTGCAAGTGACAGAAACAGTACGCAATCTATTGCTCACACAAGGTTTATGTTACTGGGTTTCAGCAACAAAATTTGCATGAAACACTTATGTTGCCTCTCTCCCTCTCCCTCTCTGTCTCTAACAAACATACCATTCATTGCAAACATGCAAGCTTCAGTATATAAAGACATAACAAGGAAGTGTCATGGAAAAAATCAAAGCTAGCAAACAATGGCTGCTGTAAAATGGGCTTACTTGTCCTTCATGCTTCTACTAAGCTTGCGAGAATGCCCAGCAAAGAGGGTGCTCACGACTGGTCGCAGGTTGGACCCTATTGACCAAGTTCAAACAGTTCCACAAACTCTGCCCCCTTCCCCATCCGATGATAATCCAGCTCTTAAAAGTCCACCAAGTGCAAACAACCGCCTTGGACTAGGAGGAAGATGGTCCTGGAGCAGGGGTAGTGAATCTATACAAGGAGTAGTTGGCCATCTTGGTGGCCATGGAAATGGATTTGGCAAAGGTTGGGATAGAGGCAGTCAAACAGGTGCCATAGGCTGGGAAAATATTGGTGGCAGTGGAAGCGGCAGAGGATGGGGTGCTGGTGGTGGAGGTGGAGGCGGAGGTGGAGTTGGTATTGGAGTTAGCCCCGGTTATGGTGGCCCTTATGGCCCAGCTTCCCCAGCATATGCAGGCGGAGGGGGAGGTGGAGGCGGGGTTGTTATTGGAGGTAGCCCCAGTTACGGTGCCCCTTATGTCCCAGGTACCCCAGTTTATGGAGGAGGCGGCGGCAACGGAGGTGGGGTCGTAATTGGAGGTACTCCTGGTTACGGTGCTCCTTATGGCCCAAGCACTCCAGCGTCTGGAGGCGGCGGCGGTGGAGGTGGGGTCGTAATTGGAGGTACTCCTGGTTACGGTGCTCCTTATGGCCCAAGCACTCCAGCCTCTGGAGGCGGCGGCGGGGGAGGTGGGGTCGTAATTGGAGGTACTCCTGGTTACGGTGCTCCTTATGGCCCAGGCACTCCAGCCTCTGGAGGCGGCGGCGGCGGAGGTGGGGTCGTAATTGGAGGTACTCCTGGTTACGGTGCTCCTTATGGCCCAGGCACTCCAGCTTCTGGAGGCGGCGGCGGCGGAGGTGGGGTCGTAATTGGAGGTACTCCTGGTTACGGTGCTCCTTATGGCCCAGGCACTCCAGCCTCTGGAGGCGGCGGTGGCGGAGGTGGGGTCGTAATTGGAGGTACTCCTGGTTACGGTGCTCCTTATGGCCCAGGCACTCCAGCCTCTGGAGGCGGCGGCGGTAGAGGTGGGGTCGTAATTGGAGGTACTCCTGGTTACGATGCTCCTTATGGCCCAGGCACTCCAGCCTATGGAGGAGGCGGCGGAGGAGGTGGGGTTGTTATTGGAGGTACTCCTGGTTACAGTGCTCCATATAGCCCAGGCACTCCAGCTTTTGGAGGAGCAGGCGGCGGCGGCGGTGGGGTTACTATTGGAGGTACTCCTGGTTACAGTGCTCCTTATGGCCCTGGAACTCCAGCTTATGGAGGTGGCGGCGGCGGAGGTGGGGTTGTTATTGGAGGTAGCCCCGGTTACGATGCCCCGTACGGCCCAGGAACTCCATCTTATGGAGGTGGTGGTGGGGGTGAAGGTGGAATTGTTATTGGAGGTACTCCCGGTTATGGTGCTCCAGGCACTCCAGTTTATGTCGGCGGCGGCGGCGAAGGTGGGGTTAATACTGGAGCTACTCCTGGTTACGGTGCTCCTTATGGCCCAGGCACCCCAGCTTATGGAGGAGGCGGCGGCGGCGGCGGGATTGGTATTGGAGGTACTCCTGGTTACAGTGCTCCTTATGGCCCAGGGACCCCAGCTTATAGAGGCGATGGTGGTGGAGGTGGGGTACATATTGGAGGTAGCCCTAGCTATAGTGCCCCATATGTCCCAAGCACCCCAGCTTATGGCGGCGGAGGAGGTGGGATAGGTATTGGAGGTAGCCCCGGTTATGGTGGTCCTTATGTCCCAGGCACCCCAATTTATGGAGGCAGTGGCGGCGGAGGAGGTGGGGTAGGTATTGGAGGTAACCCCGGTTATGGTTGGCGTGGTTTTGGAGGTAACATTTGGTTCCCCTTCCCTAGACTAGTTTTTCCACCTCTAGGCAGTCCTTTCCGTTACTTAAGTCTCAGTTGCTTCACTGGAAATCACAAGGCCTGCCATAAACATCAATTTGGAACAAGCTTTCGCAAGTCAATGTTTGACACCACCAATTATGGAAGCAATGACCAAGAAAGCAATAACAAAAGTTCACCTCAACTGGAGTCGAATTCTCCTACAACTGAAGTCATAGGTGAGGATGCCATGGCTCCGCAGTCCAGCTAGGCAGACGGACTGTTTACAGACAGCCTGCACTGATTCTTGAGTAAATTCGTTAGTGTTAAGGCACAGTCCTAGACTCCTAATAACACCATCTCCTGTGTTTAACTGCATATAATAAGATCACGAACTCCAGTGTGAATAAAAAGCATCATTGGAACGATAAAAATGATAGTACTGTTGATAAAACTATTGTTCCATCCCATTGGTACAAGCAAGTAGTCCAAATAATTCAGCCATTGATGTTGAAACTGCACCTTTGAACAAAGTAGAGCACAAAGCATATCAGAATATATACTCATCCATCTTTAGGGTTGTATATTATACTAAGAAAAAATGATACTTCAACTGATATAAGCAACTGTACAACCATAATTCATTGGGCTTTCCTGTTCAAACTTGGTAACGCGCGGATGGTTTCTCAATATTCGGATAGCAAGTTCCTTAATTACCCCCGTGCCCATCCCATGTATAATAAACATAACTGACTTAGATCCACTTGAACTGATGGCGTTGTTGAGGTGGTGAGAAGCTTCCTCCGCTCGCATACCGCTCAAGTCTACTGTGTTCTTCGATGTTTGCACCACAGGTGCATAAGAAACCTCCTTATCACTGCTTAGCTCCGAAATATTCCTCGAATTTCTGCTCCCCTGCCCCTGTTATGTGAACCACAAACGTGTTTCTTCAGTTTCTTAATCAGAAAATAGAGGATTGTTAGTACACGTCACCCAATGCCCTGTAAAATCTCACTTCGTGTTTTGTTGACTTGAAATAGCAAGATGATTTAGTAAAATCTCAAATCGTGCTAAACCAATGCGGCAAATATTGACAAATCTCATGTTATTTAGTTCCGACAACGGTAAGGTAAAATATTAGAATCAAAGAGTAGTCCAGAAGCTATAATAAGCAGCACACACGTGTACGAAAAAAATCAAGGGGGGTAAGTCAATAAAAGGCAACTAGTTAGGTATACAAACCGACAACTTTCCTGGCTACGTTGGCTTGCTGCGAATGCAAAAAGCAATGTTACTTTTTTCCATTTACAAGTTTGGAAGATGGTTCCTTTGTGGTTAACGTGGCTCCTTTGGAGAGAAAGGAACCTGTGATCCTTTGATGTATTGAGAATCCTTTGCACAAGTTGAAGAATGCTTTTGTTAGTCTTTTACATAGTTGGAAGTCAGAAGGTAATCCCTGTCTCGACTAATTTGTTTATTTCCGTAGAGCCTATTCTAACACAGTTTGCATAGGGCCTTTCTGTTCAGTGGCCTTGATGCCTCTTAGTCTCATATATATATATATATATATATATATATATATATATATAAATAACTTAAGATGAAGCACAAGAAGGAAAACGGCTTATAAAGTAGAAAGTGGTCAACAGTAAATTCCAACTTCCTAGACAACACATATTGATCAGAAACATACCTTCTTTTTCAAAAGTGGCACAGAACTTTTTGCATCGCTACTTCTACGAGCAGTGATAGTGCTTTTATTTATGCGGACTCTGACTTTTCCATATTGCACAAGGACGCTGTCATCATCACCAGAAGCTTCAACTATAGTGGCCAACTTATTTCCTAATCCATGCACATTGACTTGGTCGCCAATTTGTGGGGTATAAGAACTGTCATCTGCTTCTCTGAAGGAGACAACATCACTAGGACAGTGAGCTTCTACTATGGATGCAATTGCAGACTCTGATTTATTGAGAAGCCAACTAACTTGATCGGCACTTGTTGTCCTAAGTTTATTCTCAAACTCTTGCAATACAGCTTCCATCTGAGATTTAGCAGCCTTTATCTCTCGTTTGACCTTTTGGGTTTCTGTAGCCATGAGAGCTGCCTCCCGCCCATCAAGATCTTCAGCCTCATCTCTGATCTTCATAGACACAAGCACAAAAAATTTGACAACCTCATACGTAGAGGAAATGTTGAATTTAGACTCGTCAAGTAACTTCTTTAACAAAGGAATTCAGCCTAATAAGGGGATCATGACTAAAAAAATCCTTCACATAAACATGTCCACATGTGTGTATTCCCACAGAACTAAATGCTTCTAAGAAGATACCATTTCTCAGGAGATATGCCAATGCATCCCTCGTCAACGTACTTGAAAGTACTCTATTGATGACAACAATAACCAAAGAAAAGACAAAACTAGATGATATAAAAGGTAAGTTGAAGAGTTCACGCTCATGTGGCTACCAATACTATACACAATTGCAGCTAGGAGTGAATTATGTTACCTGGAACGGGAGTAGTTCTGATGAAGTAAAGATTGTGTTATGTCACATGTCCTAAATTGTGGTACAAAGGGGTAGCTTCTATAGACTATAAGGTTACAATGTACTTTCTTCAAGTGATACACATTCACTACAATATAGTCTTCAATAACAAATACATGCAGAACGCATTCTAAGATCCCTATGACTAATTGTTTCTTCTGCATTTAGTCTTCCAAAATGACCAATCTCCCTTGATTTCTAGTATATCATCTTTGATTTTTCCTTCTGAGGGAAATGTTAAGAAAGTAAGCAGAAAAACCTTTGGGATCGTTTTGGATTACTAAACGGGGGTACCCCCATTTTTTCTGTACATGCGTATCAAAACAAAACTTGACTGGGGATTAGCATTTTTTTGGTACACGGTACAGTACCTAGATATAACTGGCCAGTCCATGAAACCAAACTCAACCAAGCCTTTACCCCAACCATATGCAGTTCGCTACCTTAGCGACTTCTTTTTCTTTCTTTTTCCCATCACCTTAATGACTTCAAATCTCTAAAGGGTAACAAGTAAAAATAAGGTGGTAACAAAACCAAATGAGCACAACTGAGCTTTTTGAACTATACCTCATGATAAAGCTTCATAACATCTGAATGAAGAGATGCGGCCTTCATTGCCTGGGTTTTCAATCTATTTTTTTCCTCCATTAGTGACTGATATAGCAAACTTTGCCTTGTCTGCTGCTTTTCTGGCATCAACTTCTCCACCCATACATGTGCATGCTCAATAATGTTCTTATCAAATCCAATTGCTTTAGCAATACTTAAGGCATTGGAGTCACCTCTGCATCCCCACAGAATCTGATACGTAGGTTGTAAAGTCTCCAGGGAAAATTCCATTGCGGCATTCTCAAACCGACTATCTGTTTCTTTCAAGCGACTCAAGTCGACATAATGAGTAGTTACTACAGCTAATTTAACCCTAACTTTCAAATAGTGCAATATGCTGGCTGAAAGAGCCACACCTTCTGAAGGATCCGTCCCACTCCCAATCTCATCAATAAGAACAAGTGATTCTTTTGATGCCACTTCCAAGATCTTACACAGCTGCTTTATGTGCCCACTGAAAGTCGAGAGGTTTTGTTCTAAGGACTTCATTTGACAATAAGAGATTCAGAAACCAAAACAGAAAGAGAAAACTAGAAGGAAAAACAAGGCGCAACCACACAGACAGTTAACCATTACCTGGTGATCTCCGATGTCTGCCAATATTAAATCAAACCATGGAAGCCTTGGTTGCTGCTTGGCGGGCAAATACATGCCAGCTTTTGACATTACAGAAGCCAAGCCTAAGGTTTTCATTGAAGCAGTTTTGCCTCCAGTGTTGGGTCCTGATATCACAACCACCTTGGTTCCACATCCAATTCTGATGTGAACAGGCACAGGAATATCAGATGAACTAGAAAAAACTTCGAACTTCATTGCATCACTTCCTTCATTTACAGGGTCTGAACGCCTAGATTTGGATTCTATAGGATCTGATGAACTTCTCAGGTAGGTCTCAAGGAGCAGTGGATGTTGGATAGCTTCCACATTTATTAAAAATGAAGATTCAGTTGTGTAAGATTCACAACCCTCCAAAGATAAACTCGGACAGACGCCATGCATCCACCGACCATGAGCAGCTCTTGCAAAAGCAAGATCAAGTTTGAGAATTCTATCCAACAAGTCCTTAATCTTCATTTTGGATTCGGCTATCAAAGATGAAAGCAAGCTCAGAATGACTCGCTCCTCAACCTTTTCAGAGTTTGAAAGTTTCACTTCCAAATTATTCAACTCTACTGCTTCTTTGGGCTCCATAAAGTATGTTGCTCCTGAACCGCTAATATTCAGAACTATACCATCAGGAAGCAAAGATCTATGTGATGCCCTAATACCAACACACATCCTAGATCGACGCTTCGTTATCAATGGTCTGTCAATACCTCCCCCATGAAAAATAAAAGCCGAAACTTTCTTCAACAGAGAGTCTAAAATTTCCATGTTCCTCTTTCTTTCAGACCTAATGATCTCCAAATCTTCACTAGCTCTATCAAGGACTTTCAAAAAATCACAATCTATGCAATACCCTATTTTTTGCTCCAGCCCACTGAGGAAATCGCAACTCTGAAGAATTTCAAGCAAGGGTACACACCTGTTTGAGTACAATAAAACCGATGCAACCCGGTGAAACTGCTGATTAATATTCAAAGGGAATTGATGCAACTGCTTTTACTAGGCATTATGTGAAAGGAATGGAAAAATCAGAATCACAGAGAACGTGTACCAGTTTCTTCACAACCAATATTTCCTTGTAAATCCAATAGTAGTACGATGATGGTTTGACGTTACAAACAATATGTGCTTCTCTCAACTGTGTCAATTGCCAAGCAAGAAGAGAAATCATCTATAGTTTTAAGAGTAGACTGAAAGAACTTTATGGATCTAAGAATCCTTTCAAAAGTAAAAAAATAATAATCTTGCTCATTAACTTGTGGTAACTGAATCCCCTCAAGAAGAAAAGTCAGACAATGAATAAAGCAACCAACTAAATCTGCAAAGGAGCCAAGCTGAACGAAATATTGACTTTTTCAAGGCTTCCTGGGAGACTTGCGAGTAGCTTGAGCCAAACCAGAGCTGCACCTCAAGCTACAACCGAGTGTTGAAGTTAACCGTGTAGATAAAGATTAATCAAGCTAGTTAAATTTAATAAACACCTAGCAGTCAGTTATAATATAACCTATACAGGTGCCTAAAAGTGAGTAGTACTTGGGTACACGTGGACTAGTATACTGGTCACAAAATCACTTGTAATTGTATTCCATCCGTGCTGCTCCTTCATCTCTGAGGTCCCTCCACTTCCAATCTCTCATCTGCTAAAGTTTCTTTAACCAACCACCACATCGTCAATTGAATTATTCCAAAAAAAAAATCTCATTTTTTCTCAACTTCATTCGTACAGTCATTCACGAGCTCTCATCTAACATTTTCAATACATCATTTTTAAATTCGCCCTGCTTCAAATATTAATTAGAAATATGCCGATGTGAACACCAAATATGGGCTTCTACACAGTTCTGATCCTCTCCATTACACCTGCAGATTGTGGCAGCAGCTTACGCTTTAAAAATATATGAATATCTTGCAAACTTTACAATACGAAAAATTTCACTCATGTAATGGATCATATTAAAATGGTCCACGCGGTTTCATCTAGGTGACTGTTCTAATTGACATTTTAGGTGCCATTGCCAAGATCTTTTGTCTCATGGGCCTTTCCAATACGTTGTGTAATGGAAAGAATACAGACAGTATCGATACCGTATGGCCCCTTCACACTAAATTGCGGTTCCGCTACTGTACACGCTAACGCATTTAAACATGTAATTGTGTAAATATTTTGAGAAGAAAAAGACCTATAGAGCAATGGAGGGAAGAACTTAAGCAATAATACCGTTCAGAAGAATCATCGTCACGGAAAGAAAGCTCCTGCAGCTGCCCAAACAACTCCCTAGCCGATCTCAGAGTCCGTTTCACAGCACAAAGCTCGCTAATGGTGACTAATTCACCAGAAACCGAAGTTTTCACGATCTCGGATACGTCTTCAATCCCCGAGAAATCCAACGGCCGAGAAAGCGCCATGGCCGCGGCGGTCTGGTCCAGAAGCCTCTGACTCTCCTCCGGGGTCCGGCCTAGCGGAAGACGGCCGCCCTGCGCAGCGGCAAAGCCCATGGCGGTGGAAGTAAAAACCGAGACTTGTTTGCAGACGGAGGGCCATTCAAGGGTATCCAATGTCTCGTTTTGGAGGGACTCGGCGAGTTTGAGTCGGTGAGTGGACTCTGGAAGAGTGGTGGAGAGCGAAGTGGTGAAGTTGATGTGGCTGTGAGTGAGAGTACGGCGGAGATTCGACGGAGGTGTTCGGATGGTGACGAAGGTGTTGCAGAGCTCCATTTGAGTGGGTCGTCCAAAAATACAAACGAATTGAATACATGTGTACCTTATCCAGTTATATCTCGGAGGGATTCGGGAAGCTGGTTTCTTCCAACGCAGGAGCTAACACTTACACAGGAGACTTTAATTTTGAAGTCAAAACACACAATATTAGATAATGTGTTCATTTTGAGTGTTTTTAAAATAATTTTTAGAAAAGAAAATTTAAGATGTTATTTGGTATAAATGTTTTAAAAAAAAAATTTGAGAATTAAATATTTTCGATATTCTCTTCTTTTATAGAGAGATGAAGTTATTTAGGAAAAAAATAAAAATATTTGAAAAATTTATTCTAAAAACTTGTTTGGGAAATTTAAAATTTCTCAAACAAGCAAAAAGAACACACTTCTTGAGTAATTAATTTAGGCTGTGTTTGGTTAGGTGTTTGGGAGATTTTCTCCCAAACAAGTTTCTGGAACAAGTTTCTCAAATATTTTCTCAAACATTTTCCCAGACAACTTTTTCTCTCTATAAAAAGTGTCTCTGAAATATTTTTCTCTCAGACAAGTTTCTGAGACATTTATAACCAAACAACGTCTCAGAGTTTTGTTTCTAAAAATTGTTTCAGAAACACTCAAAACGAACACACCAAAACGGCACGACATTTTTTCCCAAAAAAATTACATTTCCTTACAAACTCCCTTGCGTAATAACTTGACTTATTTCTTTATTTGTCAAAATAAATAGATAATTTGAGAAAGAGTAAAATGTTTATTTATTAGTCCCTAAACTATGTCTAAAAATTTTAAAATATCTCTAAACTATCAATTTTATTTATTTAGTCTATAAACTATCGATTCAGACTTTATTTAGTCTAATTACTAATATCCATTTAAGATCTGTTAAGAATCATTAGGAGAAAGATTTAACTGTTATTTCAATCCATTAAGAGAGACTTAAGTACAATTTTAGTTCTTAAGGAAAAAAAGAAGATAAGATTTAGTATGTTTTACACTTCCAACGTAAAATTCAGGGGGCTGACTAGTAACTGTATCTTTCTAGTTTTCTGACTATTTTGAATTCATTAATCAGCAATGCTACTCATATAGGCTAGTATTTTATTTTGGGGTTGAACTGTTTGCTACAAAATTCAATTAAATTTCATTACATACATTAGATTGTGTGTAAAATATTGTTTAAGAAACTCAACAAAAAATTCAAAAAAGTCATTTCTACTATCTTTAAAAATCGGTCGTCTTTCTAGAGTCCGACTATATGTAGCAGCATAAACTCAACATAGAAGTTGAAATATTCATAGCATGAAAAATATAAACCAGACACTTATCCAAAATTATCATTCAAAATATAACAAAATATGAAATCCGACTATTTTACAAATGGCTAAAAGAATTAGTCAACTTAACAAAATATAAATACGCCAAATGCCGAATATCTTTAAATAGAGTATGCGCCAAAAAATGATCTTCTGTTTTTTGTTACTTGCGAAACACCAACTCTTAGATTGTGCCATTTTTCGTGGCTTTACAAGTTCGACTGTGGTGTCGTTTTCTTCCATATTTTCTACAACACAATTATTTCAGTTGCTTCTTAAGTTTGGTGTCTTCTAGTTCTTTGATTTACCCTTCCTCTTGCCTTGCTCATCTGGTTCTTTTCTCCTAATTTTCGTAGGTCTCCTAATCTTCCTAGTGTAATATGGAGGTTTAATTAGAGGCTTGTCCACCAGCTCCCACACTCCCACACGTTCATGTCATTCAATGATACATTACATGCTTATAGATTTGCATGTAGGTCTTCTTACAATAATAGTCATGCACGTATGCTTTTGGTTCTTCAATTGAATGTCTCATGACTGCAATTGCATGTGAGCTATGGAGGACTATCAAATCTCATCTTCTACAAGAGTATGTCCTTACTCCCATTTCAAAAGTAAATTGATTCCCATACATACATCTTACTTCAAAATAATTATCTCCAGTCACAACCGTAATCCATTCTGGTGCATGATCTATATTATTGTCCAACACCTTATGGATTTTTGGTCTACATCATCATACCATCTCTCTATAAAAGCCCTCTTTTTAATCAAATTTTTCATCAAATACTTTCTAATTCTCTCTAACATATTAAGTATTGGCCGGTCCCTAACATTTAAGATTGCAACATTAAAAGACTCACATATGTTATTGAGTTAGATGTCACACTTAGAAATAACATTGAAATGAGATATTGACCATCGGTGGGGATCTTTGTCAGCTAGCCATTTGAATGCATCCTCGTCTTCCTTCTACAATTGTTCAATTTCTCCTAAATTTTGCCATGTATTTACTCTAGCTAAACTCCACAACCTATCATTTGTAGATTGCCGTTAATCTAGCCCTCTTCATATTGCCATGTAAATGTCTCACACAATGTTTTCTCTCTACACAAGGCAACAATTTGTTTATAGCATTTGCTAATCCCTGCAATGACAAGCGACAATTGTAAGTGAAAGAGTTTATAATAAGAACAATCGCCCACAATAAAAAGAAAAAAGAAAATTGTTGGCGTTATACCTTTTGTTTGTCTGGCATAATAGTAAATATAGGCTCATTTGGTATCTGAATATCAATAATCATATATTCAAAGAACCATGTCTAGTTGCACTCATCCTCAACTTCGACCACTGAATAAGCCACTAAATAAATTTGGTTATTCCTGTCAATCCAACTGTTGTTAGCAATTACCCACCATAAGGCCCCTTCAAGTGACAACCATCTACACCAATGATGGGCCTGCAACCCTTTATAAAGCCTCTCTTAAGTGTTGTTAAAAAAATATAAATTCTGTCAAACTTGTCAGTAATTATTCCATCAACAACTTTCTTGAAGTAAAAGTAAATAGAAATCCTTGGGTTTGTTCTAACAATCTCCCCACAATCTCTCATATGGATAATTGTAATTCCCTTCAATTTTTTCAATGCCTTTTTCTTAGCATTGTATATCAATGTCTCGGACACATTGATATTAAAATCATCTATTACTTGCTCACGAAATTCTTTCAAAGCCCAAGAGGGCTTTATCTTGAAATCTCTAAAGTACAACATTGCCAATCAGGTAGAATTAACAAACCTGTTTGACCATACCCTATCACACTTATGCTTGCGAACATACTTCTTAACTTGTAAAGTCTTTTGCTCTCCTGTAGTTGATGCAAAGCATATCCACAAACATTTTTCTCTACACACAGCTCTAACTCTTTGTGTCTCATTTTTCTTAAACTTTATGGGTTTTTTGTGAAGAATTGCATAATGCCTTATAGCCACAACAAATAGTAATATGCTTTTGAACAACATTCCTATCTCTATGTTGGGGTTTTGCTTCTCCCAAATAATAGGCTTATAGTTTCTCTATTGTGACACCTCCTCCCTCTCTTCATTAGAATCTTTCTCACTTATAGAATCTCACCTTGCAAAATTTTGAACCGAAATGTAGATCACGGCACGAAATGAGAAAAGAGAGTTTGAACTGAAATGTAGATTCGGGCATGAAATGAGAGTACATAACCAAAAAACCCTTCAAAATGGTCAACTTCGATTTTTCGTCTTTAAGAAATAAACGGGAGTTAACAATTGAACTTGCTTGAAACAATTACGTAAATGTAAAATCAAACTAGAATCAATTGAAAATATAGTGATCAACTTGACACAAGGGTCAAAAATAGAAAAACCATTTGAATATTTTACTCTAAAAATTTATAAACATGGATACCAAGTTGTTGTTGTCCCACTACAAAGGCAATCAATATTGTTTATGTTTTAAGTTCAAGTAAAATATTTATTTTGTTTCTAAATTATGTCTAAATTTTTTAAAATATTTCTAAATTATCAATTTTTATTTATTTAGTTCATAAACTATGGATTTAAACTTTATGTAGTCTAATTACTGACAACGTCTAAGATTTATTAAGAACCGTTAGACGGAGAATTTAATTATATTTTCCGTCCCTTAGGAGGAGACTTAAGTGCAATTGTCCCTAAAAACAAAAGAATTATTGTAACTCTAAAAATTAGTCTTTTTATGGACCAAAAAAGATTGAACTCATACCAAAAAATAAGATTGTTGTTGCAAGTTTTTTTTCTTCTCTCTCTAAATAACTACAATGCATTAAAAATAAATTTAACCTAATTTCAGATATTTTTTACTTTTTGTTGTTGTCTTGAAATTTTATAGGTTTTCAATTTATTGTATGAGGATTCCAATACCTGAAAAAATTACACCAAATCATAAAAAAATTAAAAAAATAATTTCATGGACAAAACAAACAAAATTATTTTATTCGCATTTTGTCCGTATTACATTTTTCACAATCCGGGAATGAACTACGTTAAATAACCAAAATACCTAGCACTGACTCTCTCCCTCTCCATTTGCACTTCAGTCCTCTTTTTTGATAAAAGAGAGAAACAGGGCGTCGATTAAAGAAGTAATGATTCCGCAGCAATGGGCGTCACCATGTGGGAATCAATGCACTCAGAAATACGCCGCTCTTATGCAGATTCCATGTAATGCTTCTCTCTTTCTCTCTATCCCTTTCCCCTTTTCTCTATGCTGTTTTGATTTATGTCTTCGCTCGTGTTTATATGAAAAAATGCATCGTATATTTGTATGCACAGAAGGCTTAAAGTGCTCAAACACTTTACGATTTATTTTAGTTAATGCATGAAATGTTTACGTTCTGTTGCAATTTGTTTGCCCCAAATTCTGGGGCTGTATTCGTTGAATTTGGTGGTGTCATGGTTCTGTATTGTCTTCGCTAACGGGCAGGCAGTGGTTTGGAAAGTGGGAACGGAATTACACAATTGTACTTACATGGCTATCCTCTGGTTTGCAACCAAGGCTAAGGGTTTATTCAATGCTGCTGTTTCTAGTATTCAATGATTTGCAGCCCTTCCGGTGTGAATGATTGAATGAGAAATGATTCTCTCGTGTTGGTATAAGTTAGGTTGGAAATGGAGGCGAGCGAGGGAATGCAATGTTACCAGAGAGACAGTGAGAGAAAGCAATGAGGTTGATCTTTTGCGTAGTTTTGAAGACATGGGGATTTTCCATCGAAACACAAATGGAGAAAAAGAAATGTTACTACTAGAGACAACGAGAGGACGCAATGCTTTCTTTGATTTTCTCATCCATGTGGGAGATGGGGCCTCCTTCGGTTAGTAATTTGGCCAGAGATGCATTTGTTGGCCAGAGATGCATTTGTTGACACTGTACGGACGGGATATAAAGGGAAAAAAAGATTTATTTGAAGCAATGAGAGTACTCCAATTATGATATGTTCTTGATAACTTGTTATCCGGCGCAATAGACCAACTAATATAAGAGACTATTCCAACCGTCTACTAGCAGGAGCCCGATCAAAGCCTAGAAAAGCCCTGTATGACTCCAGCATAGGAAATGACAGCATGTGGTTGTAGTTGACCCCTCGATGAAATACTTCATACGGCCCTTGGTTGCCAGGGGACTTGCATAGTGCCAACCCCTAGGGGTTTCTAGTTATGATACGACAGGGAGAAATTTTTTGATGATAGTTTATTTCCTTTCTCATCTACCACACCAAAAAGACTGTTATGGTTGCGTTTATACATTTCATACTTGGCATAAATGTAGACTAGGAAATGCTGAACCAATTGATGAGGAGAATCTATTCTCTCAGCATCATTGGTGGGTAGCAAGCAAACTTAGGTTTCTTTGTCATGGGGAGTTGTTCATGGGTTTGGGAAGCAATACATATCAAAAGGCTGTGCTTATGAAATTGTTGGATAGGTTACCCAGGCTACATATTTCATTCCCACTCCATGAACGTATTTGGTCCAAGTGTTTTGTCCTTTTGTTATGCCTTTTTTTCGAAACTTACTTGGAGATGGAATGATGATTTGGACTTGCACATGGATCCCTCCCTTTGTTTTGGGTTATTGCCAGGGCTAGGCCTACGCCTAAGCAGTCAGCATGTCCATTTCTCGGGTTGCTTATTCTTGTTTAACAACTATGCATTGCTTTATATACCGAATCAATCTATTGATTCAATTAATTTAATGCAGATCAGTGTTTGACTGATCTGCAATTTGGCCTGTGCATAAGTCCTTAAGATTTTGTTTGGAGAAATCAGAATCTAGTTTGACCTCTTACTGTTTTCAACTTCTACTGTAAATCTTTTTCATGGTACGCTTATCTTTTCAATCTGATCAGTCAAGCCTGGGTTTTGCAGGGAGAGTATTTTGCAAAAAGGGATGCGACTCTGATGGTGAAACATGGGAGGAGTGTAAGTATTAATCTGCTCTGTTCTCTATTTTTCTTTTGAAGATCTTGACATTGGATGTGTATACTGCAGTTTGGTTTATGGCACTTATCGGTTTATGACGATGTTACACTTACACCCTTAATTTGTGGTCTATTTCAATCAAGTAATTTACAAAATTTCGTTGGCTTGCCTTCACTCAATATTTTATTTGGAGATCAAATAAGATTAATTTTTATGAATTGCACTTCATAGACCTTTTGATAGTTGTTCTCATTGATTACAGGCTTTTATTCAATGAGGTTCTTTGATATTTGATACATAGGCTTGGGGGAGTGCAATGAGATATGCTACAAGGACCCAGTTTTAAAGGACCAGCAGTGGAGTGCTTACATTGATCGGTCTCCTGGTGCTGCAAGTTACTCTGAGGTTTTGATATTTTAATTGTGCTTTTGTCATATTATTTGCATTTCACTACACTTTGTTACATGGATGATTGACCGCACTTTTTTTTTTGCTGCTAAAAAGTAAAGACTACAAGGTAAGGCTAATGTGTGCGAGTCACCTTTTATCTTGCTTCTATGTTATGACTACAAGAGTATACTGGAATTTTACATTTGGAGAATATTAGGCTCTACATAGGCTTTAAGAAGAAGGTAAAAAGTTCTTGCAAAAGGTTGTAACCAGATTAGACCTTTACCTGTGCTTAGGGTAATAGTTTCCCTGGCGAAGTGCATCAAAGTGATCCATGGCTTGCTGGTAGCAAAAATGGAAAAGACAGAAAAATTGCTTATTTTCAAGTTTAACCTTTTCACTATTTAGTCAGATGTCCTTAACATAATTTCAGGTACGATATGTTCATTCTAGTAATTTTGTCTCTATTGCTTCTTTTCTGCATGCAGGAATGCTTCCATGCTTGTGTAGCTGGCTGTGGTTACAAGGTGAGTTGAAGTACGAGTTTGACCTTTTGGTTTCGTTCGTCTTATAGTTATGCCACTGTTGAGCTTCCATTGGACATGCTTCATAGAATTCTTATTGAAGTATTTTCCCAAGTGGAAAGTAGGCTTGTTGGTTCCACAAAACCCGTTGCGACAAGGATCAGAAAATCTATGTATATGCTTCAGAGGACAGAGTTACTGATATGTGTAACACTGGCTGGATCTCCTACATAATTTCATAGTGCTTTTGCTTTGCACAAGAAACTTTCTCGTGTTCCAATATTGGCTCCCTTAGTTCTTGTTCTGCATGGTTTTCTTTCTGCCGCTCCCCTTTTGTGATATTTTGTGGCTTATCTTCTCGTTCATGCTTAAAGAAAATCAGCTATGTCGGTGCGTTTTCATAATTGGAATAATGATGATTCCTAATCATGTGTGAATGGTCTTCTGTCAGAAGGACACTTGGAATTAATTTATTGACTTGGAGATAAATCACATTGATGAGATATGTTGTTTTAGAGTTTGCCATCTTTTGTTGGATGTAAGATTCAAAATTTCAAAAAAAATATCCATTTTTAGACTCACGCTTCTTATCTGAGTAGGTGTCTATGCATTAGCCATTACCTCCTCATGCCCAAATACAAATATTACTGAGTAGAACATCTATGCTGTTGGGGAAAAATTCTCTCCGTCTCTTTCTTTTTTCTTCTTCCCTTCATTTTCAGTTGTTAGTGGGGAAATATTCTAGACTTGTTATTTAATTTCAGTATGCTAACATTTAGTGTGCAGACAGAATAAAAGCAGTAGATGGATGTATACATTACTATGGAAACTTCTCTTTCTTTGCTTTCTGCATTTGCTGTTATTACAGATCACCCGTTACGTACTGGTACATTAACCCGTGAATTGCTACATGTAACTTGGTTGATAGCTTCAGTTCCCATAGAGACCGTATTTGGATCGTGAATTTGAAGAGGGATATGCCAATGGAAAAAGGGTAGAGAGAAGGGTAGGGCAACCATACAAGCATATTTAGTTTCGCTCCTTTATGCTTCCATTTTTACAGAGTACAAGCCCTCTACGAATCCATGATCTAAACATGACATTTGGTTTGCAATGCATTTTCCTGTGAATAACAGATCCACCTATTATTGCAGTTTGAGATTCCTTCACAGAAAGTTGATGAAATTCATCCAAACAGGCCAGTAAAGCCGCCGCCTGTAAAGAAACCACCTCCACCTCCACCTCCGTCTGACTCCAGTACAACTACCGAAGACATATTAGGCGCTTCTGCATAGGGAGAGGAGAATGAATATACATGGTGAACCATGTGACTTTTGCTGTAGTTTTGAGGAAACTTGTATTTGCTGCTAGTTGCTTTGAATTTTGATCAGTCTAGCATCACAGGCTGTTTTTGTTTTTGCCATTTTATTTTCAAACATGGCCAATGCTTATGCTTTTATAGTCTGGGAAAACCCATTTGGCCCTTCCTTTTTGCTTTTCTGAAAAATACACTGGAGATTATTCTGTCAGTCCAGCGTTCCGGGTGAACTCATTGTGTTTTCTAATTAGATCTCTCTCTCTCTCTCATGCGTGCTCACACACAACATGTCACGGTCAAGCTATGTTCATTATGCATTGAATTTAAATCACACATCATTCATTTTCACATACTTAAAAATTGGTAATCAAAGTCATTTAATCTTTTTCAATTATTTTATCATCAACAAACTTTACTTGCAACTCCCTAAAATACTTTGTGTGTCACTCTTCCTCTCTCTCTCTCTCTCACCGTAACCCTTCTCTTCTCAACCCAATCACAGTAGCCTGATAAGATACTATGTCATATAAGCTAAATTATTACATCTTATTAAATAATTCAGAGTTTGGATTCTGGTTATTGGGTAATAATATCTAAATTGATTTTAGAGTCAGGCTAGTGATGAATAATTATCTTGTAGATTTTATATGTGACTAGCAATGATGAAGGCCAACAATAATGAAAATAGAAAGATGAGACATAGGAGTTGGCGAGGTTATCTGGATTTGGGAGAGCTGTACTGCACTTTTTTACAGTGCGCGTGTAATGTGAGCAAAACAACGTAGTTTTATCCGCTTTACTCTTGAAAGTCAAAACTATATTGTTTTAACTTATCACGCAAATTGTTATCAAAATATATGGAATCAAAATGATGTAGTTTCGAGAACAAAACACAAAAAATTATGTCATTTTACCTGCATTACACACGCACTACAAAAAAATACACTAAAGCCTCCCTGAATCTGGTTTATCCGACTCATATTTACAAAGACCTATAACGAAAAGAGTTGAGTGAACAATAAGTTCTCTCCCTTTTTGTCTTTTCTTTCCCTTAAAACCACCAACAGTGGTAATCCACAGCCAACCCTAAACTTTTCCACTCACATACTTTATTTTCGTACTTCACTCACACACTTCAATCCCACATTTTGACTCACATTGTCGCAGTGTACTCTACATATTCAACTGCACACATAGTGTGTGCTCAACTTCTAGTGCTATGCATGTTTTGACTAAAATATTACTATTGAATGATAGGCGTTTTGCCTTCTAGTAGCAATCATGGTGGTTGTGGGGGAGAATGAAGGTCATCCTGACATCGCTCGAGAGAGGATGTGGTGGATCCGCAACATTTTGTTACCCGATCATGTAATTTATTGCCATCTCCAAGACACTACAACTCTGAGGACCGAAATTTTAAAATCATAATAAATAATATTTTTGCAAATAAAATCAAATTTCATGTAGTTTAATTTATTTTGCAGGGTCAAATCGAATTCACATGCATACATATACATATTATATACATCTTTGTGATTATACCATACATACACATAGCATTTTACAAATATGAATAATTGGTTAATACATTATATATATACATATACATACATATGTTATATGTATAATATATCCTTGCCAAATCCTTACCTCCTTTCACCCCGTGCTTACTCTGCCAAACCTCCCATTAGCTTACAATGGAGATCCCATCCATGGCAGCCAAATCCATCTCTTCACTCCATCTCACATCCTCCCTTCATTCTCCATGAAAAACTCCACATCATTATATGAATTTTCATTCCTTCTCTTTCGGAATGTGAACGTTGGCGATGAAATCTACTGCAATACACAGAAATAAAAAATCCTCCGAGGCACGTTACGGCGTCGCTTTCGTAAAGACAATATTTGTCTCCATGAGATGTTGTGCATCGGATTACAGCAAACTTGTCTTCAAGATACAACGAAGACGAACTTATGTTCTTTCCGTTTACGTTTGCACAAACGGAGACGGACAGAATATCTGTGTGGTAAAAATAAAGAAGAACCATAAAATCATGAAGCATTAACAATACTTGAATTAAATGCTTCCAAAATATAAGAACCTTTTGTGAGAAAGAGTGGACAAAATTTAAGTAAGTAATTGTGTTAAAGAAGACTTGTGTTTATAGATGGTTTAAGGCTACAATTGAAAAGTATAGGTGCAATGAAAAGTTACAACTTTAATTAATAAAAGTTGCAACTTTAAAATAAAAGTCACAATCTTTCAAGTAATAAGAGTCACAACCTTTAAATTAATAAAAGTCATTACCTTTCAATTAATAAAAGTTAAAATTTTTAGAATAAAAGTCACATATCTTTGAAATACTCACAACTATCCAATTAATAAGAGTCACACATTTTAGTGTAACACTACAATTGAATAGTCACAACTATTGAAATAGCCATGTCTTTAATAATTAGACACACTCCTTAATTTACTTTATAATCTCCAACACTAGTTTATACCCCTTTGATAGAATCACAAGTTTTCAATGCAAGCATTCTAGGAATAAAAAAAGTTTTACAAAAAATATAAAAAATATATACCCATTTATTTTAAAAATTCCTAACATTTTTCACTTCCAATCGATCCAATTTCTTCTCATTCGACACTTAGAAGTAACTCCTTCTATCATTGAAACCTAATTTCAATGTTTAGAGTATAAGAAGCCCGTATTTTAATTAATAATAATAAATTTTCTGTTACTAATTTAATTTAATTTAATTTTGTAAATTCAGGCTTTAGAATTTTGGAGTCTATAGGCTGCTCAAGTGACCATTATTTTTGGACACTGCTCGAACGAGCTCGAGCCCATTCGAGCGATCTATTCAAAAGTTGCTGCGATACTGTCATTAATGGAGGAATCCATTTGTTTTCCATTTTTATACAGATAGTTATGGCCTTTATCACGTACGTATTGATATTTTTGTTATATAAACGTAGCATAGGTTCATTATTCGGTACAATTTTATATTATCAAAGAGTTTTAGAGAGTGAGTGAGGAAGTTTGAGCTGTTGTTGAGGTGGTTCTTTGAGGAAGCTTCTGTCCGTGCAAGATCTACGAATTCGGGGTTGTTCACTAGCTAAAAACTCAAGATCGATGTAGGGAGAACCACTTCTAACCCTTAGATTAAGATTTACAATAGGTTGTTTTACGTTTTTGGTAGAGAAGCATGATTAGGGTTTTTCGTTTATACTTTAGAGCTTACTTTTCAAAGCATGAAATTCGTCTTGTTCTTGACTTAGATTGACTAAATTGACAAAGGACTTATGATCTATGAATGAAAAGGTTATTGTATGTAGTTTCAAGTTCAGTTTTACTTTAGAAAATCACAGTTTAAGGTTTAGATCGTGTGCAGTTTGATAAAAATTCTAAAAATCAGAGATGCTAAAAAAAGACAGCTTGCTCAAGCGAGCTATAGACTACTTCAGCGATTTGTCTATATTCTATCATATTCTGATATTTTTTAACCAAAATCTAAAAATTTGATATTTTGGCAAACATCTCAGACGAGCTCAAGACCGCATGAGCGACCTATTGAAATCCAAATAGTTTTCAAATTGTTGATTGGACTTTCGAACAGTAGATTCAGACTGTAATCACCATTGTTTTGCATGTACGTACATACAACACAGACATTCACAAACATCCACACGTCCCGTGGGACTTGGTGTGAGTGATTTGACCAATTTTGACCATGGATTATATGATTGTCGCACGTTATCAATGTTAATGTGGTTTAAGGGTTTAATGTGATTATCGCATGTGAGCAATGTTAATGTGGTTTAAGGATTTAATGTGATTATCGCATGTTATGAGTATTGGAACGACGTAATGGTTTAAGGGTTTAGCTGACAAGCTAACTGATGCCGTTAATAAAAACTGATGTTAAGGCCGTTGTGCCACTAGATTATTGGGCCATCAAACCAACTATTGAATGTGGTTAAGTTATCGTGCTATCAAACTGTACGTTAAAGTAAACGGTATCGTGATTTGGGTAATTATGTGAAAATCTAGAATTTACATTAGGGGTACACTGTTCAAATGTCACCGTACACAGAAGCGGAGAGTGTTATGTGAATATTATAAATAGTAAAAACAAGTAGGTTCATACATATATTCATACTAAGTAGTGTTATTCTACAAAAACAATACTTAGTGGTTATTTTTTTATTCTTTTTATTTCACTACGCATCATATATTTTGTCCATCTTTATTGGTTCGAACGTAGTTGGAAAAGCATAAGTTCAGATTTCATTGTTTCTTGAAGATAGATTTGTCGTAACCTGATGCATACCATTTGGTGGGAATAAATACCGTATTTAAAAAAGTAGCACTGTAATGCGCCTTGAAGTGACATTTATTCCATATGCATACTATTTGCTCTATTTGGTTTGGCTGAATTATTGGATTATTCACTGTTTAGTTTTTTGCCCTTATTTGAAATTTTTTTTAAAATTTTTTGTTTTTCATCAATTTTTTGATGGTTGTTGGTTCGTCTCGACAAGAGATTTCAGAAAAGTATAAAATTATGTTAAAAAATTAAAAAAAATTCAGAAAAGACAAAAATAAGCCAAAAACAGCATCTGTGTTGGCTTATTTTCGTCTTTAGTGACTTTTTTTAACTTTTGGACATAATTTTATACTTTTTAGATCTGTTTCATCGATACGAACCAATAAGCCATGAAAAAATGTCAAAAAAATAACAAATACAAAAAAAATTTGAATAAAAACAAAAAATAAGCCAGAAACTTAAGTTTGGCCAAATGGAGCCTTGGTGACAGAAAGAATTATTTTTAGGAAAATAACACTGTAACGCAACTTGAAGTACTGATTGTTCCGTACTTTTACAACAATCCTGAAAATTTTCTCTAATATTATGGTTTATTTGGAAAAGTAGAGAGAGACCGACGGAGATCATCTCACGAACACTCCAAAATATAAAGAAGTGCAACCTCTTACAACTAGCATTAATGATGGTGCGATAGGGAAAGTTGGGTGAAATAATGCAAAACATAAAGTTAGCAAAACAATGATGCTGCCCAGGATCGAACTGGAGACCTTTAGTGTGTAAGACTAACGTGATAACCACTACACCACAGCATCTAACTATTATGTTTCTCAGAAACTTAGACTAAACGTATGTATATAATATAACCCACCCTTCCGTACTGGTACCTTTGCTCCGTATCTCTCACTCTAGTAATTGGAGGAATGTGGAGTTCATTCATATTTTATATTTCATGGTTATAAATTTGTAATAATTGAAAGTAATATCGAAACAAATTCAAATACATCACCCATCTTGCTAAGGCACGAGTTAGAATTGTGAGAGGGCCGATGTACCATAATAATATTAGGTATATATTTTTTATTTTTGTTTTGTTTAATATTATGGTTATTTTAGCGTATTTATGAATTAGTATATGTCGTAAAAAGTAAAACTATACATCATTATGGCTAAGATTTGATGGTCAGTTAATAATTTTATGTGTACGTTACGTATCTCTTTGTCTATTTTAAATAAGTGTGTTAATTTTTTATTAGTTACAAAATACTTGTATTAATTGTGATCATTTTAATTAAGTTATACAAATTTCGATTAAAATTGTACCATATTTTTATTCGGATTTTAAAACCACCCGAGTTTAACTCGAAATTAATAAGGTTTGTGTAGAAAAACCTAATCAATTGGATTTAATTAATTGAATCCAGAATAGCTACAATTGATTAACATCATATTCCTAGCCGTTATGAATGATTTTGTGGCAACCTCGCGACAAATGGGATGAGGTTCATTTGCTGTTTGCCTACTTAAAAATCTACCACCTCAATGAACAACAAAACAACCAGACCACATTTTCCTGGAAATTTCCTCCTTGTTTGCACAATCATTCTCCTGTAGGTATCTCAACATGCATTTGCCTCCAAAAATTCTCACATACTTATCTTATAGACAAACTATGCAAAACCCAGCAAGCAATCATATATATATATATATATATCTTACTTCTTAAGGAATCAAGCATTAGAAATTGCAAGTTTTTCCACAAGTTTATAAGTCAAGTTCATAGTTTTTACCCCTAGCTAGCTAAGTGAGTGAGAGCTGAGTGTTTGCCAATTTATTGGTTGGTTTGAATGGAAAGAACTGTGAAGAGTTGGCTACAAATGTCCCTGAAACTAGTTAACTGGGCAACAAGAATAACTGGGATTGCAATGATTCTTTACAGCATTTGGATGGTTAGGGCTTGGCAACTAGACATGGAAGGCTCATCTTCTGATGATCCCCATTTTTCTCTTCCATGGTGAGCTTGTTTTCATTTTAACGTCTTACCATGTACATATATGGTTTCTGGTTTTCAGAATTAGTTTTCAGGAACACTTTAAAAAGATTGTTTTTTGAAACCAAAAGGCATAACATTTTCAAATGGTATTCATTTCTCATGTTATCTAAAAATAAACTGTTGTTTAGATTTGTTAAACGTATTGAATGTTTCCTCGACAAGAGGTTGTGCCATTAATATCGTCGAAAACCAAGTCTGGAAACTGTTAAGCAACCGAATTTCGGAAATCTGTTACCACAACTGATTCTGAACAACAACGAACCAGACATTATACTATTTGTGCTTTATTTTTGTTTTGTTTTGTGCAAGTAATGGTTTTCCTTTGTTGATAATATTGTCCAATTTTCTTGATAAAATTGCAGGTTTATTTATGCTTTTTTTGTCATTGGTATCATCTTGTGTGCTATAACATGCCTTGGTCACATTGCTGCTGATACTGCCAATGTTCATTGCCTTTCATGTGTATCCTTTTTTTGCTGACACTGCTAATGTTCTGACCTTTGAGGTATTTTGTATTTTATTGTGCTCAGATTTATTATGCAAGGCTAATCTCTTTACAAATGTCTGAAGCATAGATTAGAAGAGATGTATATTGTGTGAATTTCACGTGTTTTGTCTTTCTTTATCATTTTCGTGGATCGAATCCTCTTGCTGTTTGCATAAGATTGACCTTAATCTAACAAAGTACATGGTCGTGATCTTCTTGCTTCTACTGGTGGAGACTGCACTGTTAACAGACATATTCCTAAACTCAGACTGGGAAAAGGTATGTTACATACGTAAATGAGTTCCCTATTTCCTGCCAATAATCCTCATCTACATTTAGTCATTTAATCTTATGTAAAACTTCACTTCCACATCAGGACTTTCCTGAAGATCCATCAGGTAGGTTTGATGATTTCAAACATTTTGTGGAGTCGAATTTGGACACTTGCAAATGGGTTGGAATGTTGATGATCTTTGCACAGGTATCTTGTTCTCTTTGGTACCGTATTCGTTTTCAGTTTCCATTCTCCAACAAAAAGAGAAATCTTCTTTAACAATCTGTTTCCGAAAACAATCCATTTTGAAAATTTCAAAAATTGTTAGAACAAAAAAACTGAAAACTATGGGGGTTTCAAAGTTTAAAGCAGCCTCGTTGTATGAAAATATGAGAAACAGAAACGTAAAGCAGAAAGCAATATACTCAATTATCGATATTTCTGGAAGATCAGATGGACCAAATCGAAACTTATGATGTTTTCCCATATGCAGGGATGTTCGGTCCTTTTAGCCGCGGTTCTAAGAACTATAGAGAATAAGCAGGGCAGAAAGTATGAGAGTGATGATGATTATCCACCACAAAGGCTTCCATTTCTAGGTTATCCAGTGCATCCATTTCCTTGTACTGTTGTAGACTTGCCCCTTGCCTCCAACAATGAGATCTCCAAGTAAGCCTGAACTCAAGTAACCACATGAATTCGGCTTCTCTGTAATCCAAACCCGGTTTCCGAAAGAAACAATTGCATTTTGGGTAATCATTTTGAGAATTATGGTCCAAATTTATTTAGTCTAAATTCTTAAAAACACTTTCGAAAGGCCGATGTTGGACGACTGCTCTTCTGTGCACCCCAAAACCAGATTACTGAGAAGCAAAATCCAAACAAAATATCAGAAAAATTCTCCACCATATATCTATATATAAACATGATATTTCTGCAGATGATCAGCAAGTGAACAAGTTCACCTAGTTTTCACTACCTATGGCTATGGAGGAAGAACATAAGCAGATGAAGTTATCCAAATGTGTTGATGGAGAAATGGATACAATGGTGCAGTTGATATTCAAAATGGGGTCTCCTCTGCTTCATATTTAGTACCAATGTGAGTGTCAGAAAAATATCTAATTAAGTAAATAAAAGGTATCAGAGAGAGTTTGTGTCTGTGGGTGATCTAGATTTGAAGTTACTGTTGAAAAGAATTTGTATTATTGACCACCATGAACTTAGATATTATTATGTATATTTAGCGTGCGGACAAATAAATCACGAATATTTAGTAAAAGGACTCGAATTGGTTATCAAAAAAAAAAAAGGACTCGAATTCCTAAGCAAGAAACATCATATTCTTGTAGGCAACGTACGTCTTCATTTTCACAGTAGATAAGTTGTTTCCCTTTCATTCCTTAACTAGAGGCTGATCATACGCGATTCATGTATAAATATGAATTTATCAATCTATCAAACTGTAGGAGTATTTACTTAGAATAAATAGTTAAAGTTTTTTCTTTTTTTTTTGCTCTTATAATTATTGGGTAGTTCAAGATTTTTTTAAAAGTAATTAATAATATATTTTAGAGGCAAGTTAGGAATAAAAAAATTTGACACAATGATCAAATTTGGGAGACATGAAACTGTGATATGAAAGTATGATTACTACTAGTATGTGGTAAATTGAAATATAATTTTAATGTATTTTTCTTATGATATTTTTAAGTTTACTTGGTTGCTTGTTTAGTTGTCAAAATCTAAATTATAAAAAGCATGTATCATACAATAATAATACTTAATACATTACAAAAATAATGATACCATTTCATTTATTCCGAATAATTTTACTTAGTATTATGCAAGAAACGCAATCCCACGATCTTGATTTAATCAGATTAAAATTAATGGTGATTGAATATAAATAAAGTTAGGATGTCTTTAGCCGTACTATGACTTATGATGACTTAATGTCTTGAGCCGAATTGATTGTCTTGCTGACCACGTCTTTGTCCTAATTATGTCTTGAGCCAAATTATGTCTTCAATGGGGCTATGCTCTTGAGACGTGATGTGTTCACTTTTTATTTAGTCGAGTTGATCTTGTGTAAAATTTAAGTAGTCAAGTTAGTGTTCGGACACGATAAACAAGAAACATAGTGATCGGGAATATAATGTTTGAGAATGTGCGAACAGGAACTAACGATTAGGAACGTAGTGACTGGGAACATAGGGATTGAGATCATAGGGAGCAAGAACATCGTGATCATACCTTTTCACGACCGATCCCGATATAGAACAGGTTAGTGACCGGCTAGGGAGTATAAACTCACTATGTCCTAATTCTGAATCTATTGATCAGAAGACAAATTTGATTCACTTCTAGGATTCGATTGGCGACTCTCGTCTAAATGCTCTGATATCACGTGGAAATTCTAAAACTGATAAAGAAAATGAAATCGCCGTTACAGAGAAAATGAAAGAAAGAAACTCAAGTGTATGTTTTTTCATATTATCTGATGTAGAAGGGAAAGCTAGCCTTCCAAGTTCATGATGCCATTTCTTGCAACTGCTTGTCCTTCTTCTGTAATGTTCATCAACCTAACACTCTCTGCATTTGGAAAGCTAGTGAGCTTAGGGCATTCTACTTTGTGGAAGTAAATCAATTTTGGAAACATTGCCTTCACTTCTTTAGAATCCAGCTCTAGCTCACTCAACTGTTGCAAACGTAATACTTCAACGTTCCATCGGTCGCCTACATCACGATTCTGAACTCGGCCGAGATGACAAAGTTTCCCTCCCTTGATGTAGAGTTTCTTTAGTTGCTTCAAATTAGCAGGCCTCATCCAGTTGGGTGGGCTCATCCCATGGAAGCACCTTAGGTCTAGTTTCTCCAGGGTGGAAGGAAGTGGCGAATGGGGTTCGTCCAACCGAATGTTGAGTAATCTTTTCACCGGGTTTGTCTTTGTTTCTCCCCATGACATCGTTAGCTTTTTCAAGGCGCTAAACTGTTTTAAAGCATTGAGATGACTTTGCGTAGGAAAGTCTTTCACACTTGTATAGATGTTCAATTTCCTCAACCGTTGCAGTTTGGACAAGTCCGCAAGAGTACATGATAGTTTCTTGTACTTGGAATCTCTAACATGGAATCCCTTAAGGACTTCGAGGTTTGATAGATTCCCAAGACTCTTCGGCATGTATTCTAAAGAGTAACACTCCGACACGTCCAAGTGTGTCAACCGCTCGAGCAAACCAATCCCGTCTGGAAGTACCTCAAGATTTTTACATGCTCTGAGATCCAGGATTTTTATTGTAGTGAGCTCAACAATGAAATTCGGAAGTTCTCTTATTAAAGAAAGTCCTCGAAGGCTAAGAAATTGTAAGCGATCCATATTCTTCAACCCATGAAGAATTCTGGTATTTGTGACTGCAATCTGGTGTGTGACTGAAGTCTGCTGCCACCTTCCCAAGTACAGAATTTTCAGATGTTTTAATTGTTCAAATTGTTCAGGGCCACCATCAATAACACCTGCTCGAATATTGATCAGACAGTCACAGTAATCTGTATCGGAAACATCGACCAAAAAAAATTGGTCTGAAGGATAATTTGGATGAAATATTCTTGTCTTGTTTACTTCCAGGATTAGAGAAGAATGAATGGAAGTGCTGATCCTGCAGCTATCTGAGACCAAACTTGATTTCAGGTAGACAGGCTCGATGAAGCCCTTTGCGATAAGCTCATCGAATATTTCATTTGCAATATCCTCATCAAAGTTGTCAGGTACATTCGGATGCGCCATCCACAAGTAAATCATAACCCTTTTCTTTATAATTGCCATTCCCGGGAACCACGCGAAACACTTCAAATAGTTCAGTAACCTCTCGGGAAGATCACGGAAAGCATTCAACAAGACTTCAGAATCAGCGGTGGGCTCAAACTTTGGATCCCTGTTCAAGTTTTTGTCCATCATTTCATCACCATGTGGTTTAGAATCATCAAAACGTACCTTAAGCCGTGAAGGAATCTGAGATTTCAGCTTCTCGACCGCCTTTTTGAGTTCGTGAAGCTCTGCCTCACTACTCCCTCCTGTTTTCAGTATATCAAGTTTCTCACGAGCCTGGTTGATTTTCATACTCGCACGATCAACGACCTGCTTGACCTCCTCTTCCATTAAATTGAGATCTCGGTGAATCAAGTCGTAAGAGTCATCGTGGGCTCGATCGCGGTCCCCATGATTTTCATTATTTGTGGTTTCTCCGCTACTACCGGAGGCAGCACCGTGGTCTTGCTCGAGCGGTTTGGGTATGGAGATGGTACGCTTGGCCTTGAAACAAGATACCAGAGATGGTATTGAGTACTTGGGTTTAGGATGAGAACTAGAACTGTCCATGGATATGGAGTCGTTAAATGAAAAACAAACAGATTATTTTGACAAAAAAATCAAGGAGATGGTACAGATTAGTTTTTTTCCGATAATTGAAGTATTCGATCGGCTCGGACCAAGTTGGTATAAAGCGCACAGACTCTAGTTAATGAAACTATTTAACAAGACAGATTTTGTAGGCTGCAGGCCGTTGTTATGTGGTGACTCTTTTTATTGGTTTTGAGGAACTAATTGAGTTTTACTTTGTATTTCTATTTGGTGTGAATGGCGTAGGTTCTGCCGTCCTACGTTGTAGAGCAGTCGCAATTTTGTGTTAAGCAAATATTGCCTTAATAGCGGGATTATGCCGAAATTTAATATTTTTTAGATATTTTAGACATATTCAAATCCAGCTGAGCCGTAAATATTACTTTAGACCTTGACACGTGTAGGAGTCCGAATGGCCGCGTTGTGCTTTTTATATGGGTTCCGTCCTAATTAAAAAAGGGTTAATTACGCTTTACCGCCTACGACACTCTTTTTCACGTTTCCCCATTTATCTTTTTCTGACTACAACTTACTTTCTTTAACTATAGAAAAATGACATAATACATTGCCATTAGTTTTTCCGTCAAATATTTAACGGAAAAGTCACGTGCCTTTAAAAATACTTATTGTGACTGAAATACCATACACACACAAAATATTATGCACAATATATGATTTATGAATTAAGTTAGTTAATTTTAATTTTTACTTTATTTAATTTGCATTGTTTACGTGTTAAATTCATAACATTTCGACATAAAATAACACTAACATATTATGTGTTATTTTTTATGCATATTTTGTTATAAAATAACGCTAACACAGTACTAAGTGTTAAAGTATTATGACGTGTCATACCTAAAACTCATTTACAATGCAAATTAAATAAAATTAGGATTAATATCAACTAACTTAATCTATATATTACAAATTAATGTATTGTGTTGTGTGTATGAAGGGTATCTCAATTACAATAAGTATTTTTAAGGGCACATGTGCTCAACACATAATTTTTACCGTTAAATATTGGACCAAAAAACTAACGACAAGATATTATATTATGTTTTTATAGTTGAAGGAATAAGTTGTAGCATAAAAAAAGATAAAGAGGATAACTTGAAATAGTCATAGTTAGAGGGGTAAAGTGTAATTAATCCTTAAAATGTTTCAAAAATGTTATCCAATATTCAAAACAAACTTAAGTTATACTATCATGGTTTAGCACTGACCTTCCCCGAAATTTCTGATAATTACATAGATCACTTTTGAAATTTCAAAAAATATAATCACCTCTCTTACTTTTGAAACTATTAGATCATTATCCCTACTGTCAGTTTTCATTAGTTTCTGTTAGTTTTTCCCTTCCTTAATACTCACTTTCTTAATATATATTTTTTTTAATAATTTTGTTTGAGGGAACGCTTTCCCAATATTTTAAATTTTTTTATTCACAATTTGAAGATAATTAGAAAAAAATATTTACTATAGGAGATAAAATTTTTGAAGCTGAGAGAGAGAGAGAGAGAGAATAAAAAGGGGCTTGAGGGGAATAAAATTGTCACTGTAATGTATTTTTTGTACAAACAAACTCTCTCTAACAACAACATGGTTCGAAAAACTCAATTTCTTGTACATAAATCAACCATATTCTAATTGGCTAAAGCGAAATCCTGACGCACCCGAATATTTTAAAAAGAAATGAAAGGATGGTCCAGTTTTTCTTATTTCTGAATCCTTTTTTTAATCAACTTTATTAAGAGCTCGTCCATTATATTAATAAAGTTAAATATTATGTTAATTGATCGGATTGATACGCCTTTATAGAGTATCTTGAATAAAAAAACAATTTGCAACATCAGATTTCGAACCTGTTTAACCTCTTTATCTCAATATACATGTATTTCAAAATACCTGATCAATATGATATTTTGATCTAATTGATGATCTCGACGAGCTTTAAGAAATGAACAATTTGGATCATCAAAGTGAGCACGAAATGATAAAACTTAAAGGTACAATGGGTTTCGACGGACGAGAGAGGATCCAATACCTATTTAATTAAAATGCTATAATCCAGAAAAATCGATACATTGTTGTCACAATTTCAGTAGTACTGAAAATATTCTAGTCCATTTTAATATTTAGTAAACGTCAACTTCTTATATAAACAAGCCAAATCTTATAAATTAAAAGAAATATCAAACTAAAATTTGAGTTTTTTAAATAGTAGAGGCCGGCAAAGGAATGCTAATTAAACAACAAAAATAGCAATTCTTCATTTCATCTCCTTCAGTGAATAACTTCACTACACAAAGAGTTCCCGCATTATAGTAATTACGAGATTTTCCCTTATCTTATGATTAATTACATTTCAACCCCTGATTTTATGTAAACTGCACTTTGACCCTTAGATTACTAATAGCAAGACTATCCCAGGTTATGTTACCTACACATCGGCCCCTACACTTTACTAATTTTTCCCATTTAGTCCTTGTATGAAGTAGTAGGAATGACAATCTCATCCGATCCAACCTGGCCCACTTTGTTCCCCACCTTGAATGGATTGGAAATTCAAGAAATTTTTCGGGGATTAGATAGGATTTGGGGATAAATTTAAAAAAAAAAAAGAAGAGAAACGGATAGGATTCGAATTTATGTGTCTCCACCTCGATCCCTGCCTCCACCTCCGCCCCGCCCTCCCCATGAATTTTAATCATATTTTTTAATTTTTTAGGATTTCTTTTAATTTTTAATTCTATTTTCACATCACAAGGCTTTTAAGTTTTATCTTGAGACTAATAATACAAGTTTGGAATCCAGTCTATCCAAATTCCAAACACTTATTACAATTTTCAGTCTTTACTTTTAGATTGGTTATTGTTATTATAATTGGAACTTATGAAACAATGTTATGTTAATTTTAACTCTATATTTTAATTAGTTATTATTGTTGATTTTAAATATTTTAGAATGTAAAAATTGAACCATTTTTGCTTAAGAGTATGCATGTTTTTATTTATTTACTTTTGTTATTTTTTTTATAAAAATGAGAATCATTTCAAATTTTAAATAATTAGTTGTAATTCTTTTTTTCAGATCTCCAATTTCCATTTAGAGATCTCCGTTCTCCTTTTGGGACGGAGTGGAGGGTAAAAATAATTTTCGTTTCGGGGATCGAGGCGGGTATGGAGGTTGGACATAGGTCCGAAGATCGAAGATGGGGACAATAACATCTACCCTCAATCCTCCCCGTTGCCATCCCTATGAAGTAGTTGTACTTTTACCCCAATCTTTTGCATATCATATTACTTCATGTCATAATGATCTCATGTCATAATTGCTATGTTATTAATTTATTTAAATTATTATATATCATCAATCACGTTATTATATTTGAGCATGATGCTAAAACAGTGTTTTGACACAAATAGGAACATTGAGATGAATGCGTTAGATGGATTGGGAAAGTTTGGATATTATGCGAATACCCGAACTTTAGGATTTTTGTTATAACTTGTGAAACTGAAATATTGTCACGCCTCGAGTTCTCAATATAATAAACCACATTGTATCTTCCACAATTCTCATGAAATACCATTAAATAACCAAAAATATTTCATGGATAAGATGCTCAAAATGATAAGTATCCAACTACTTTCAAAAGAAAGGGGTACTACCGGCCTGAAATATATCAACCACAATTGCAAAAGTGGGTGGAGAGGCTCCATAATTTTCAACCAAAAGTAAGGTAGAAGTTACAGTACATCTTCCAAAGATGTAAAATAACTCCTTCAGTTAGCTTTTCATAAGATGCTAGGCCATGCATTTCATGCACTCCATGCTACACCTCCGGTACCTAAAAGATGAAAGGACGTTGAGCTACAAGTCCAGTAGAAAAATCTATGCCAAGGCTATATGCATATGAGATGAAAATGACATGCACTATGAACATTGTATGACGATACAAGACATGGATGTGTCAAGTAATATAATATGAACCAAGAAACACACATAATAAACTCTCCACAAAATCTAAAAATGTACTAATCAAAACATTACAGCCATAACGTCTCACTACTAATTTATCGCCCAAAGAAAAAACTAATTAAATACGATCAAATGATGTTGAGAAAGGTTATGTCCTAACATTTCTCTCAACGGAGGCTAGTCAAGCCAATTTATGTCAATCTGTAGTCATATCATGTTCTAGCACTTCTTCCAACAGAGGCTAGCTAAGCCAATTTATGGTATTTCCTAGCACATTTTTCGAAGGAAGCTAGATCCATAGTTTCTTAGCACCACTTGCGATGGAGGCTAGCATTATACTCATATTGGTCAATATCAACATGTGCGTATGTTATGCATATCCATACTACGTTCAAATTATATCAACTGTGTTTCATTTAATATAGATCAAAACGAATGTACGAATAACCCGCAATCATGGCAATTAACTAAAATAAAAGATGATTCAAGACATAATATGAGATAACTAAACAGTCAAAAGGTTGTCAAAAACTTGATTTCTCCAGAGGTTCCAACAAATTAACGATCGCCTTATGGAAGTCCTTACCGTCCATAATCATCTACTTCGTCTGGGCTGAGAGAAATCAAGTCTATTTTTCCTGTAGGGTTGTCAATTGGAGTACACTCCTGGAGGAGATTGAGTTCAGGTGAATTCAAGGGGCGATGATGGAGAGCAACAAAGATAATATATCCTTGCAACGGTGATGTACAATGTAGGGTCGATCATTCAGTGTGGGTCTTTCAATTGATTTAGGTATTCAGGTTTGAGGGGAAGCTTTTCCCAGTTCAGAGTTTAGGTATAGTGGTCGTTGAGGTAGTATTGAGGTCTAAGTGTTTCTTTTTAGTATATTCAGGGCTGGTTGCTCACCATGCCCCACTGTAATTTATCATTT
Source organism: Arctostaphylos glauca (assembly GCA_019985065.2). NCBI lineage: Eukaryota > Viridiplantae > Streptophyta > Magnoliopsida > Ericales > Ericaceae > Arctostaphylos > Arctostaphylos glauca. The sequence goes on along the minus strand of JAHSPW020000001.1, from coordinate 13,835,309 downwards.
CTTTAATATATTTGGCCTTTCAAAAAAAAAAAAAAAAAAACTAAACAGTCAAAAGAAAGTCTCACATTCTCATCCGGACATACCCAATCCCGTCCTGACACTAGGTAGTTCTGTCCGGACGCCCCAATTACAACCTCTCTGTCAAAATTCCTGAGCCAGCCGTTCAGATGCCTAGGTCTCCCGTCTGGATGCCACTGCGCAATTCTGTAGATTTTCTGCGTGATTTTATTTTTCTCCAACACTCCAATTCACACAAAAACCTTAATACACACACGAAATATGAGCCAAAACACATCATATACACATAATGCAAGGTAAAAATCTCTATCTCAAGCTTTTAAAGAGATGGATTTGATTAAGAGATGAAAACCCTAGCTTTGGTGAACCTCCAAGTTTTGAATCCGAGCTTCCTGAGCACCATACGATCCTTCTTTGATTCCACGTCAAGCATGTAAGGACCCAGAAAATTTAAAATTTTTTAAAAAAATAATTATTTGAAAATTTATTTCGGGTAAACAATTTGATTTATTATGACATGTATCGGATTTTGGTCATAGGACCCGAGCCCAGAGTCTCTCGTTTTATTTCGCGCGTGTATCTTCACTTGGCTTATTACGTGGGTGCCCTTTAGGGGCTTAAAAATCAGATTTTGAGGGGGAGAGGGGGCACCCCTTCATTTGGCTCACTTCCCCTCTCTCTCTAACTTAGGGCTCTCTCTTCTCTCTACCATATCTCTTGGGGTTGTGCTCCATTTTTGAATTCCTTCAAGATAGCGCGGGATGGCATCGTGGTTGACAAGTATTCGAGACTTGATCGTTGATTCGAAGCTCGGAGGAGAGGATTTGAAGCTCAAAGAGGATTTGGAAGCTAGGGCTTGTGTTCTTCATCAAATCCGTCAATCCGAAGCTTGAGGTAGGGATTTCTACCTTCTATTATGTGTATGTGATGTGTTTTGGTGCATATTTCGTGATTATATTGTTGTCTTGGAGTGATTTGGAGCAATGGCGAAATCTGCAAATCGCGCAGATTTCTGCAGATCGCATCGGGGCGTCCGGACGGAGACCATGGGCGTCCGGACGGCTGGCCCAGGAAATCGGACAGAGAGTTAGTGGTTTGGGCGTCCGGACGGGACTGCCCGGCGTCCGGACGGGGCTGCCCGGCGTCCGGACGGCGACCGGACGGGACCGGGCGGATATGCTATTTTCTCGTTTGACTGTATTTTTGTTTCATATTATGCCCTAAACCATCTTTAATTGGTAGTTTAACGTAATCGTGGACCATTGGTATCTTGTTATGCATAGTTGATATAATTTGAACGTGGTGTGGATCCGTTTGACTATGTATATGTTGTTCGTGAATGATAGAAGTGCAATACTAGCCTCCATCGGGAGTGGTGCTAGGAAAACCAAGAGACTAGCTCCCATTCGGGAATGTGCCAGGAAATGCCATGAATTGGCTTGGCTAGCCTCCTTTCGGAGATGTGCTAGGATACATGTATGACCATTGTTTGGCACGACTTGATGCATTGTCTAGCCTCCGTTGGGAGAAGTGCTAGGGTATAGCCTATCTTGACCTTGTGAGATGGTGTTCGATTGACATTGGATGTGGGTGCCGAGTTAATTGCAAGGTGTGTTGTGTGTATTGGCGAACCGTGAATTATGATTCGTGTTGTAGTGCATGACTTATGAAAGTATTACATTGCTATACTATGCTCATCTGTGCATGTCATGCACCTCACATGCACATAATCTTGGCATAGATTTTCCCACTGGGCTCGTAGCTCAATCGCTTGCACATCACGTCAAGTTTGTGAGTTTGGGCTAGTTGTGCATGATTAGAGAGTGTCGAAGGACATTTGTTCGATATAACTTTTGATTTGAAGAAATTATATAATGGACCATGAGGGATTGGAAGAATTCAATGACATCTTGAGAATGGTTGGGTTGAGTTGGGAGTCGGGTAAGGACGATGTTTTGACCTACGAGATAAAAGTTATCTTAGAGCTTTGAACAAGAATCAATGGTGTTTTATTGAGAAAATCTTATATTTTGTGAACTTTATCGGATAATGCCGGCACTGGATATAAATCACCTTTCTGACTTATGACATGAACGTTCCGAAAGCTTTAACGAAAATCTGCCTAAGCCTGGTAAGAAATAATGGTTGGAATTATGAGGTAGGATACCCCCGGAACGGGATTACCTGGAATTGGTTGCATTCGGTGAAAAGCAAGCTGAGTTGACAAGTATGCCCTTGTATTGAGGTGAACCCGCATCGAGATTACTATCACCCTTGTGTCCCTCATAGGAGAGTTGCCTACCTATCCTTAGGCCTAGACTTGCTTGCGAGGTACCGTACCATTGACTGTGGGTTGAGTCGGGTTGTGAGATATTCATGGGAGAGATTCTTCTTCCTCGAGTTTATACTCCTTGTTATCATGTCTAGAGGTGATCCACTATGTCTTGGTGTTGTGAAGAGTTCCTTGGTTCCGTGAAAGAATGATAGACTTGGACTTGACGAAATTATGGTGCCGTGAGGAGTTTGGGTTAACGTGTGAGTATGGGCCCTGGCACATGATATACTTTGTCTAGCCCCTCCGATCCCTGGAAGTATGGTAACCTTAGCTTGCCTTGAGACTTTAAGATGAGTGTAGTTTGGAGTAGAGTACGGTTTGATATCCTGGCATGTTGAGATGCCTTGTCTGTCGTGATTGACCTGCGTATGTGAGTTCATGATGAGTTCTAACGGAACGACTTGATTGTGAAACGTGTTATGAGGATTAGATGTGAATGTGGCGTTAGTTTGTCAATATATGACGTGTGGGGCACGGTTGCTGTTATGTGCTTTTGTCGTTCAATTCCTTTATTGCTAGAACGGACAATTGTGTTAGTACCGTATAGTGTTGTTTTCCGTAAATTGCTGACTACATGGGATTTATAGACCATTCTTGTGTAACCTTGGACATTGGATGGTAAAGTACGAACGAAAGAAACTAAATGAGAAATGTATAACACCTTTGACCAGCCTCCGGTGGGAGATGTGCTGGATGGATATTAACGTTGACTAGCCTCCGGTGGGAGATGTGCTAGGTGGATGTTTATAGTTTCCAGCCTCCGGCGGGAGATGTGCAAGATATTGTCTGGCTTCCATTCGGATACATGCTAGTTATCTTTCGATGTTTCCTAGCTACCGTGGGGTGAAGTGCTAGTTGGAGAGATAATTTTCGAGACGATATGAGTAGTGAGAATTGAGTAATGTGTAATACTTGGCACGAGAACGTCCTAAGTTCATGAAAGGAATGGATGACAACGTTTTGATGACGAGATCTGAAAGTCTTGGGTGGATATCATGTGGAGCAATGGATAGGTTGAAGAGGCAATGTGTGGATATATTGTGCATGCATAATTGGAGATATATTGCGTAAGCTCATGCTTATGTTATTACTGAGTGTTGCGTTGCATGCCAATTCATTTCATATATTCATAATACCTGTGTAGATGTTCCTACTGGGCTGTATAGCTCACCCTATTCCTTTCAGGTACCTTCTTGGGGTTTAGCATGGAGAGCTTGGAGTGCATGAGATGATGCATCATTCTGGAGGACTACGCATAGATTGCATGTTGAGTCTTGTAAACTCTTCCGAAATATTATTATTTTGTTTAAAATCTATGTACACTGTAAGCTTCATGTTGACTGGATGGTTGGTTATGAACAAAATATTTGGGCTTATTGGTGAGAATTGTGAGGTTTTCTTAAGGGATATGTATTATTTATATGTTTGAAATTGAGGGCGTGACAAAGCACGTTGCAAGTTTCCCACATCTCAAAGGAATTTGACAATGGTGGTGAGGATTGGTGGTGGTGGTAGAGAGAAGGTGAAGGTAATTTGTAGAGAGAGAAAGAGATGAGGGAATATGTGTAAGCTTTTCTCCCCCATAGCCAAAAATTTGATTTTAAGGTCTCCAAGGTCTCCCACGTAAAATACCACGTAAAGAGACGCGCACGAAATAACAAAAAATCCCAGGCTCGGGTCCTATAACTAAAATCCGAAACATGTGCTAATAGATCAAATGATTATCTCGCAAATAAATTTTCAAATAATATATTTTAAAAACTCAAAATTTTTCGGGTCCTTACAAATATTGTGGATTGTATATTCTCCAGAAGAATATTTTATGGCCGTCGTTAGTCGTAATGCTACTTTAGTTGAACTATGACTTGAACCATGAGCTACTGGAGTTGCGTCTTTAACCAAGTTATGTATTGAGCTGAGTTCTAGCCATAACGTGCCTTTTTAATAAAGTCTAGTCGTTATAGAATTGACGTTTAGGAAGTACTTTGGTATCAGCATGATATTCGAGACATGCAACGTTCGAGAACATAACTCTTGGGAAAATGATAGAGTGAAACATAATGGTCGAGAACATTAGCAGTCAGGAACACAGTTAGTATGGTGGTCGGGATTGTTATCAAATATAAAAATCATAAATCGGGAATCTTGGTATGACACACGGCATGTGGTATGATCAGTGGTGTGTGATTTGAAAGTCAATGGCTTGTGTGTAACATCTAAGGATTTGACTTACACTTTTTTAGCGTTTACTTTCACTCTCGCACTTATGTGTTACATTTTTTGTACAAATTGCGCATATCATATTATATATCATCTTATTGTACTCTTAAACATTAAAAATGGGCCAATGGTAAGTTAACTTATTGAGCCACATAGCTCATGGTACAATTTCCTTGCCCTTGACATTTCTCGCTAGGTACCAAAGACAAAAAAGTTGATCCAGAGTACCCGGTTGTTAATGACGTCAAAGCAGAGGACGACATTGTAGAGTCTTGGTTTAGTTAGCATAGGCATAGAAGCTCTGAAATCCCCTTGTAAAATCTTTTGTGAAAAAACATTTAGAATGATTTTATTTTGGTATTTCATCTTTCGTGAGAGAAGGCATGTATTTCTCTTTGATTATTAATGAAATTTTTTGAAATTTGGTTACTTTATTATAAATTAACGTTTTCAAAATTCGAGATGTTATAGTATTTTTTTTTTTAATTTGTCTAATAATGTTATCTTTTGGATGTAGAAGTTGTGTTAATTTTGATGACGGTAGTGCTGTATATTGCCAAGACCGAGTTTGTAATCCGTAAGTTTATTTCTATGATTGAAATAGATTATTATCTTACACTTAACCTTGGGTATTTTGACTATATGCTTTCATACCTATTTCATTTTTAAATTCTTACGAATAATTACCTTGGAAAATTCCTAAACTCTTTCATCTTGATGGTCTTATTGAATTAATCTCATTGGCCGATTGGTCATGAGCTCATGCATTTCGGCTTTGGTCGTGACACGAACTGCTGAACACCTAATGCTATTATCGATGTTTTGGCAAACAAGACGGTGTATTAATATAGGCATTTTAATTGCAAGGTAAATTCGCCCTCTATTTGGGAAGTACATGTGATAAAAATTGATAACAAACATTATGTGTTGGACTGGACTTGATTGTAATTATCTCAATAGTTTAGGACCAAAATATTGGTTCGTACAAAATTTTAGGAACGATATAATTACATTTTACCTAGTTTTATAAAGATAAACATTAGAGTATCAAAGTAATACAAAATAGTATCAGCCCCATGTCATCATATCCTACTTTGCTAATGTATTATCAACTTGTTAGCTTAATTATATATGTAAGCCTCCAAATAATTATAACATAAGAAGTTCTTTGATTACATTTTCTAATTAATAGGCACTAGTGCTTGAAGATCAAACTACAAAAATGCTAGAGACACACCCCTTTTGCACACCGCTTTCACACATCACTCAAAACTATGTCGTTTTGTGTTGAAAAAAAACCATATTTGTTTTTGACCCATATCGCTGAAAACATATTTGGATCTTCCTTAACATAAAACGACGTAGTTTTGAGTGATGTGTAAAAATGATGTGTTAAAATGATTTGTATGTAGCACTCTTGATCAAACTATCCTATTTTATGATCAACTTGTTACCATGACCTAAGTAATTAAGCCTTCCATTTATTTGAACACTTACTTATCTGAAACTGATTCCGGCCTAAGCCATGATGAGCCATTAAAAACCTTAGTAATGAGCTGGAATTCAATTTGATTGGGATGACCTCCCAGTAATACCACTTTTTAATTCTCATAAACTAGGATCTTGTAATAATAATTTTTGTTTTGAGAAAAAACAAATAGTTATAAGTATGTTTATTTATTATCAACTTACTACCATGATCTATGTAATTAAGCTTGTAATTAGTGATAATGTTTCACCTAATCAATATTAAAGAATGACTTGAAATAGCTAAAAGTCGTAATGGAAAGAAATTTCGCTGGTTGGTGCCTATATGCATATATATGTGTGTATATTATGTGTAGTTTGTAGTTACATACAGAGAGAGAGAGAGAGAGAGAGAGAGAGAGAGTATGGGAGAGATGCTGAATGAAGCAGAAATCAATGAAAATGTAAATTCATTCCATGAAGAAGATATTGATAGAGCTGTGGTGGAATGTTTCAACTGGAATTCTCTCCATTTGGCTGCATCACGCGGGCAAAATGAGCTTTTCCAAAACCTGTTGCAACGCAATCCAGAGCTTGCCGATGCTTTAGATTCCCAACAACGATCGCTCCTTCACTTGGCATCAGCTAATGGGCACATCGAGATTGTGCGAGCACTAACAAAGGTGAGACCAGAGATGTGCCTAGCTCAGGATCGAGACGGCGCAAACCCTTTCCATGTTGCAGCCATGAAGGGAAAGGTCGAGGTCTTGGATGAGTTGTTTCAAGCTAACTCACATGCAGCTCGAGCAAGGGTGGACAAAGGAGAGAGAGATACAGTCTTACACTTATGCATCAAATATAATCAGTTAGTGTTTCTGGAGCAACTGCTTCACAAGCTTAATAGTAAGGAGTTTGTCAGTGCCAAAGATGATGCTGGGAACACCATACTACACCTCGCTGTTGTAGATCGAAGATTTGAGGTATGTTGGGACCACAATCAAGGCTTAATTAAGCTCTGTATGTGATATCACGGCTAGAAATTATACATTCTGTGACCACTTTCTGTGACCAAATATGTTTTGGTCACCCAAAATTAAAAAATTGTGACCAAATTTTATTTAGTCACCAAATATGGAACAATTTGTAACCAAATTTGTTTTAATCACTAGTGAAAGACTTTTAAGTGACTAATTGTTTTTTTTGGTCACGAAAGATTATGAAAATAGTTTTGGTGACCAGTGTTTGGTCGCTGAAAGTATACTTTTGTAGACTAATTACTTTTGGTCACCAAATATATGTTAAAAAGTGCGCCAATTTATTTTTGGTCACGTTTTAGTCCCTAAATGATATTCTTTTGTGACCAAAGAATTGTTGGTCACAAATACCTTTCTGTGACTAGGGTTAGGTGATAAAAATATTTTTGGTCACCATTGATTTTTGGTGACTAAATACAACCTTTAAGTGACCAAATTATTAGTGACAAAAAGGGGTTTTTTTTCTTTTTCCTGTAGTGCATTTTTCAACGTGAGAATTCGAGATTGAATTTGGAACTTTATGAAGTTAACATGTTTAGTACTAAATGAGAAATTTAGAACTTTTTATTTGTTTTTTTGTTCAGATTTGTAAACTTGGAGTGGATCTAATTAACTACTTAATTGAGGTTTCAGATTATCAAGCATCTTCTCAACAAAACGGAAATAGATGTAAACGCAGTAAATGCAAGAAAACATACGGCGATGGACATTATTCTTCTGCAACAAAGACAAGGGATGACAAACCCAGAAGCGTCAAACTGTGACAATATTGAAGACTTACTTCGAAAATTCCATGCTAAAAGGGAAAAGGATCTCCTCCATAGTGAGTGGTTATCAGAGAAAATAAATGCATTGATAATTGTTGCTGTGTTAATGGCAACAATAGCATTCCAAGCTGGGGTCACCCCTCCAGGCGGTGTTTGGCAAGACAATTTAGATGGTGGACGTAGGGGTGGAGAAGCTGTAATGGCTTATAATTATCCAAAATTGTACCACTACTTCCTCCGTTCTAACACAATCGGATTCGTTGCATCTCTAAGCACTATAATGTTGCTGATCAGTGGATTGCCCTTGAAGAAAAGGCGTTACGTGTGGATGTTGGTTGTGATTATGTGCTTAACAATCACATCCATGGCATTTACATATGCGTTTTCTATTGTCGTGATCACACCGAAATGGGATAAGCAACCCCTGAGTCATACCATTGTAGTTGCAGTTGTAGTTTGGTGCAGTATGATAGCAATTCTTCTTCTAATGCAAACAATTGGATTGATAGCAAACATTGTAGGTGAGAGGAGGAGTAGAAATAAGGCCATGGAGAGGCTTCGCAGATTCGGCCATTCTATATCGCGCAGAGAACTAAAACTGAGGCTGAATCCAGTTGGAGCAAACGAGGCTAAGGCTTGAATTTTTTTTTTTTTGTTTATTTTGTGGCTTTCCATTGTCAATTTAGTTTGAATGCGAAGTTTGTAAGTAATAAAACTGGATTGCCTTATCATTCTATTGAAATGTATGAAATGCCCTCCTCTAAATTTTGTTTTATCAAACGAGGCTAATGGTTAGGCCCAATCTAGGTAGGAGATGGAATCGTAGACCAACATGATTTGGACGTCCTGGAGATGGCGTTGGGCCCTGTCAGGCAAGGACTAGTATATGCCTAGAAGTTGGGTCGGGTTGAAGGTATGACAAGGCTTGCATGCTCGCCCTACCAGCCCATCTTTGCACAATGTATGTGGGTGAGATTAAGTAGGGACTTGACACGAACATCTTGATTATAGCTATGCTCCATGTGGAAACCATGTGGTTGGGCTCAGCCACGTGGAGTCTAATCCGACGCTCTGTGAATCATCCATGACATAAACAACAACGGTGATAATTTGTGACATCAAACGGTGTGTGCCTAGCGTATGCAAGCTTATAGCCCAAGTACAATCCAGTAGATAAGGTAAGTGAAAAATCTTAAACAAGAAATGCTCTAAGAACTACTTTCAAGTGTTTTCAGTTAAAACTTTTTTTTACCAAGATCTAACTTAAGTATGGGAGTGCCTTATGGCTAATAGCCAGATACAAACAAATGGTTGTTGCTCTTGCTGTTTAGAAGTAGGACCGTGAGATTTGGGGATCAAGTAACTCGTGTTGAGTGAATTTTGACCCAAAAATAGAAGTGACATCCGAACGGGCCCTCCAACATTTGAACGGTGATTGGACAACAAATTGGAGAGTGATTGGATAGTTGGCGCAATGTTTTTTCTAGAGGACATGTTCTTTTTGGCGAATGTGCATCTAGAATGAGCATGGGGTCATAAATTTATTTTTTGGCGTACTTTTTAGGCTTTTTCTAATTTTGTCCTTTATGTAACTATAAAATAAAAGCTACAGGTAGGGGTAAAATTGATTCGGTTTGGTCGATTTTTTCGACCATGACGAACTGAACCAATCGATTCAGGGTGAAAAAATTGATGCCTGATCCCAACCAAAATTTAAGGTAAACCAAAATTAGTTCAAGATGCTTCGGTTTGATCGGTGTTTTTGGAAATTTTGGGTTGGGATAATCGGCTCTAGTTAGTTCGTTCCGGCCAATTTTTTCAGAGATTTTAGGTTGAGACTTCGGAATCACTTCAAAATCAGTTCGATTTTTTACATATTTCGGTCCAATTCGGTTTCGATTGATTTTAGTATTATAAATTGGTTCGGTTTTGTTTGCTGCGGATATATTTAGTGAAAACCGAGACCGAACCGAAAATTAATTTTTTTTTGGAAAAAATCAAAATCGACCGAACAGGCTTATGAACCGACCACAGACCAAATATTCCGGTCAATTTTTATCGATTTTTTCGGTCCTTTGGTTTTTTGTATCACCCAATGTTCTGAATATCGAATTAGCTTGAGTATCGATTTTTTTATTAGTACGGTATATACTGGTACCGGTCATGTACTGGGTACCGACTATCAATATATATATATATATAAACTATAGCAAGAAAGTCCAAAAAATTAATTTTTTTCGCAATTCCTAAAAAGAAAAAAATCTGGTACCGACTGGTACCGACCGATATGACCAGTATTCGCCGGTATGGGCCGATATTAAGAATGGTACAATACTAGAGTTACTTACTATCGTTTTTACGCCAAAATAGTACGTACCGATTAGTACGGTATGGTATTCATAACTATAGTATCCAGGGGCGGTACTGTGTTAGGGCTGGGGGGGGCCCGAGCCCCCCCAAAATTTTTAAAAAAATTTAGGACCTACATGTAATTTTTGAAAATTATTAAAAAAAATTTGTATTTTGGCCCCCCCAAAATAATATTAGGGCATTTTCCAGGAAAAAAACGTGATAAAAAATATAGAAAGGTTTAGAAACTCAGTATCTGTAATCAAAAGTATCTGCAATCTCTCTTTCAATGTAGACAACCATGCAATCCGCTAGACAACTCGCAATTGCAAATACTTTTGATTCCGACTCTATTATAAATGAATTCTACGCTTTGAAAAATCGTCGGGCACAACTTTGATTTGTATAGATCAGTCTTCTCTCTTTCTTCTTCTTCGGAATCGAGACTATTATAACTCAATTGCGAGTTTCTTTTGTTCATTTCGTATTGTGGCATTTTGGAGATTGGAGATATGTTAATGTTAGAGTCGACTTATAACTTTTATATATACAAGTCGGTATTTTTGAATTTTTTTTTTATTTATAGTTTTACAATTCTCGCCCCCCCCAAACTTCAATTCCTGGTTCCGCCCCTGATAGTATCACCCCTAGCTGCAGGGCACTCGAAAGGTGTTTTCTTGGCAAAAGAGAAAAGATATTGGGCCAGGAAATAAAGACATTTAAGCCAGAATGATTGAACATTTCCCTTGACGGGCCGCAACTCAGGCCTGCTTTATGGGCCATCCTCAATTATGTCCATCGTCATCTTCATAGAGACGAAACTACCCTTCTTCTCACCGAGCGTGGCAGCATAGTTGAGGTCGCAAAACCAGAGATGTTTGCCATGTAAACATTGCAGCATAGCTTGAGGATGAGAACCCTAGTTTCTGAAGCACGAACCTACCATTTGCTCCCTCAGTTTTCATCTCCTAATATTCCTTTCAACTTTCCTTCAGTTTCCCTGGAAAATTCGAACTTGCTCACCCAGAGAAGATGGCTTTTTAACCCCAAAACATTGACTTTCTGCTCAGCCTCAGCATCTCAACCATTGAGTTATGGTGGATGGGACGATCCAGTACTCGTTGGCGGCACAGCTAACTCCGGTGAGTCAAACCAGCTGCGCAATCTTCTTCATTCCCTAGGAATTAATGACAAAAGGTACATCTTTGTTTATGTTTTAGGGTTTATTTGTGCTTTGGCCATTACAAGGGTTAGGATTTCTTCAATTGTTGTGTTCCCAGCTTGTGTTATGGTTTTTGCTATGGGGTTTTCCATTGGTGTTGTTAATGGGGGACATGTGAATGAGTTAAGCTTAACTGGGACACAGAAAAGGCCAATGGATGAAAGTTCTAGGCTTTCAATTGAGAAATTGAGAAATTTGGTGGATTTATATGCTGGAATTGATGGTAAAATTTGTAATTTGAAGAGTAATTTAAGAAGACGGATTGAGAGCAGTCATATAACCGTTGGTCATTTGGAGAGTTATGTTAAGGAAATGGAATCGATTGGGTTATCCACTTTGAATGCTAAAAGTGTCGTTGAGGCTTGTATTGCCAGCATTTCAGTTGCAAACCAAGAGTTGGCAAGAACTTTGAATCAGAAGTCAATTAGGAGAAAGAAAGAAGTGGGCAAAAGTAAGTTTGACTTGTGGCAATTCATCGGTGGTGTATTTAATGACAGATCAATTGTTTCCAAAGCTGATAAAATGAAAGATATTGCTAAGAGGGATTCAGCGGGTGTAGAGATCCATGATCAAAATCAAGGTAACATTTTGGCTCCCAAAGTTGAAGGCAAGGTTTTTACTTCGGGCTCTACTTATAATTTAGGAAATAGGATTGCAACCTTTTCTGGTGAGAGAAGAATAAATGTACTTTTGCAACATGATGAAATGAGTATTTCAGATATGGCCAGTAGACCGAAAAGGGCTTTGGACGACGAACAGTTTATTTACCGGAATACAAGATTACAGTTCATCAACAATGAGAAAATATCTCAGAAGATGGGTAATCAAAATGAAGTTGAAACAAGGGCATCACCTGACAACTTCATTGATTCAGTGAATTTTAGTGGTGATTTGGAGCATATGGAAACTGAGGCATTGGTTGAACGAGAACAGATACTCCAGAAAACAAATGGAAGCTACAGACCTAGTCATCAGGGGGTGAATACAGAAAAAGAGACTTACAAATCTTATAGCAGAGAAGAAGATGACATAAATGAAGTTCAGACCCTACCATCTTTGGTTTCTAATGATATTCAGTTCAATAGGTATCTTATGGAAGCTAATGACCTTCTAAAACAAGCCAGAGAATGCTTAAGGGTTAAAGGTGATGAAGAGATTGCAGAAACTGTATTATATGAATCTGCAAAGTTACTCTCTGAAGCCATAGACATGAAGCCTATGAGTTTACTAGCCGTAGGTCAGTTGGGAAATACTTATCTTCTTCACGGAGAACTGAAATTGAAGATGAGTCGTCAGTTTAGGACTCTACTTGCTAGCAGCAATCCAAGATCTGTTCAGAGACGGCGTAAAGTACTCAAAGGACTTGATTGTGAGGTTGAAAGCAAAGATAAAATTGTATCAGCTCTAGCTAATGTTTGTGAAGAGTGTGAAGAACTTCTTGTTGAGGCGGGAAGAAAATATAAGTTGGCCTTGACCATTGATGGGAATGATATGAGAGCCTTGTATAACTGGGGTCTTGCATTGTCCTTCCGTGCACAGTTGATTGCAGATATAGGACCTGTAAGTAAATTGTTTTTAACATGGTTAGCTTGTTTTTCTTTATAGACTTTAGTAACCAGCTCTTGGTCTGGAAACTGGAAGTGAACACTACTGGACCCTTTATTTGTGTAATGGCAATAGCCGCAATACAATACCTCCCTCTCCATTTAATTGAAATGGACGTGTCAAAGGTTATTTGATGGGGTATATATTTAAGACTCCGTTAGAATGGATGACGAATTTAAATGAAGGGGCTTGATTTGAAGTTTAAGAGAATATAGAGGATCAGTTATAGGTAGCTTCTGAAACTAGAATGAAGTATAAGAGATGTAGATTATTGGGATCATCGTACAATCGTTTCTTAACATGAAGGGTTTCAAGTCACTACTATTAAATAGTATTTCAGATTCACCATGATAGAACTTCAACTCAAGACCAAAGTGTAAAATGTCAAATCTAAGTTTGCGCATCCTCTTTGAGTAATGAGGTCAGACTCCTTCAATTGTATTTCACAACTATCCAAACGGATCATACCTTTAACTTTTGCAGGTGTTATTTTGAAGGGTTACGTTTAACTTTCGCAGGTTTCATTTTCTAAGGCTTATGCTTGTTTGGAGCCTAAGTTTGACCTTCGAAGTTGTTATTTTTTCAATTGTTACGTTATGTGTATCTTCATAAATTTTCAGGAAGCGGCTTTTGATGCTGACAAGATTTTCTTGGCCGCAATCGACAAGTTTGATGCCATGATGTCCAAAAGCAATGCTTATACGCCTGATGGTATGATAACTTGCTCATTATCAATCTGATGTTCATTTTTCATGATCACAGCTCATCTGCCCATGGTAATGGCAATCAGACATCAAATTACTATTTTTGACAGATGAGCAGAATATGGCCTTCAATGCTTACCATGTCCATTTCCTGCCCTGTACTTTGATTTTAATTTAATTTTGCGGAAAATTGTGAGTAATAGGTTTATTGGTGGTAGTGGTAATTTTGAAAGCCACAAAGGGGCCTTGAAAAAGTCTCCTATCATTAAAGTGAAGAAATGGGTGAAAGTCATTGTGATATGAGTTGTTTAAATTTTTTCACTCACGCTTGAGCCAAGATTTAAGTAAGGGTTGGAGATGCCGCAATAGTATACAGGGCGATTATTTCCTTCGAACAGATACCTGGTGATTCTATGTCTGGCGAATATGCATATTTCTTAAGTCCAACTTCTACTTAAACTCTCCTATTCTTGAAAATGAATTTAATTAAAAGCTTCTGCTAAATCCTACGAGTGCGATTTTTTTGAAGACTTGATTTTTGTCAAACTGCATCTGTCTTACTTGGGATTTATATACCACAGCCTAAGACATTTATGTTGTGAAGAGTAACTTTCTATTTGTTCGCATAGACCACTTGTTACACCGAAGTCGTCTAAAGACTCAGGTTAGTTTTATTATTCCAGGCAGAAAAAGAAGGAACAATGCATCAGCTTAATATCTTTCACGGACATGCTTTCTTTCTTATGTCATTTGATAACATGGAAATCAAATCGTGATTTGGGTGTGTAGTGATCTTAGTCCCAACCATTGACGACTTCAGTGATTTGCAGCTCTGTTTAGATGGGGTGTGGCGTTGCAGCAACGATCACGACTACGGCCAAGGAATAGTAAAGAGAAAGTGAAGTTACTGCAGCAAGCAAAGAGGCTGTTTGAAGATGCACTTGACATTGACTCTGACAATCTCCAAGTAAGAGAAGCTTTATGTTCGTGCACTTCCGAGCTCAGTTTTAGGAGCTATTAGTCTTTTCTGTAAAATGCCAGTCTAGAATACAAATACTCTCTGTTCCATTTCCCTGGTTTCTAATTTAGGTCTTGCGCCCCACTCCGTGTTTGAAGTATTGGAATAAAACGCAAATGGAAAGCAAAATAATTCCTAGTGGATTGTACATACTAATAAGTGCATCTTTTATGGTGAGAAGATCAACTTTTTGAATTGTTTAGTTACTTTCTGTATCTTCATTGCCCTCCAAATGTCTGAGATAAAGCAGGCTCATTCATTGCCAGAGATATCTTATGGTTCTTGTTGAATAAATTAGTCTGTAGTTTATTTAGATGGAAAAGTACTATGCAGATCATGTCATTTTAGAGGAGATGGTCTTAACTGTGTATGATATGTTGCCTGTATGCCTTAACGCATAACTGCATGATTGTCACTGACATAAAACAACGTTTTCCAAAGTCTTTATTTGTGACTCGAAAGGTTATTACGCAACGTTTTAAGACCTAAAAACTAAAAAGTGATTGCGAATAGCTGGACTGGTTCATTGCTTAATATATGAACAAAACAAATCGAGTGGTCATATTATTAAATCCAGACATTTTCAGATGTGGGTTTCCAAACATCGTGTGAGGTATCTTTTTCAGACTAGCACCCCGCCCATCGTCTGCTACCTCTGTTGCCATCACCGCCTCGTCTTCTCCTGCCGTTGTTGACATGTTTTCTGCCACCACACCACTGTTATTGCTTACTCTTCTCCTCCTCAGCCACCTCCGACCCCGGCCATCCTCTGCAGCCACCTCACACTGCAGTCACGAAAGCTCATTTCTCACGCGAAGAGCATTGTCCCCGAGGCGATGGTATTTTACTCCAGTTCTTTCAGCATGTCCTCCCGTTGTTCTTGCTTGGCACGGTCTTTTTTTCGTTGTTTCGATTTTCTTTGGTTTCCTGTTCCTGGAGGAGACTGAGTTGAAAATCTGACAACCATGGCTATACAAGTGGGGGACTGCTAGATGAAGAGACAGAGAACTTGTGGGAAATGCGTGGAGTTAAAAAGAATGAAAATGTATAGGAACACAAATCATTCACATTCGAATACAAATGTGTCCGGAACGTCAGATGTATGTGGAGCTCACATGATTATAGAGAACTTTATGTGCTTTTGATGGTTACGAACACATCTGTGTCTGGATGTGGACAAATAATTTGTGTTCTTAGACTTGTTCAAAAAAAAAAAAAAAGAGCACATGTAGCATATACGCGCGCGCATACACAAAGAGGGAGAGAGAGAAATGGCTGTGG
Source organism: Arctostaphylos glauca (assembly GCA_019985065.2). Taxonomy (NCBI): domain Eukaryota; kingdom Viridiplantae; phylum Streptophyta; class Magnoliopsida; order Ericales; family Ericaceae; genus Arctostaphylos; species Arctostaphylos glauca. The sequence goes on along the minus strand of JAHSPW020000001.1, from coordinate 13,819,289 downwards.
GCCAACGAATTTATGTTTAATGGAAAGTCTATTGTCTCAAAAATTGAATCAAGAAATTTTTTTTAGTCATGATTTACTTGTATTTATGGTTTCACTTGAATTATAATTTTAAATTTTAAATTCGATAAAAAAAATTTGGTTCAATTTCTGAGAGTAAAGAAAGCAAAGCATGTTAGTTTGTTTCTATTGCTCAAAAATCCCAACCGAAAAAAAAACACTTACTTTTTTCCTTCGCTGACGAGATTGTACCGGAAGCCTGGTTATTTCAAGCGGAATGGGCAATCTTGCAATGCTGTGCGCATATCAGAGTTTGTACATCATTTTGACACACAAAAAACTGTTTAACTATTGCTCGGCTGTTGGGACAGTTTTTTGTGCGTCAAAATGATATTATTTTGGTTCACAATACGTCTTGTTGTGTGTCATGCACATCATGCCTAAGCAAATCTAGCATGCGTGATTACAGATGCGGTCATAATGACATGGATTCGAGAGGTAGCAACTGTACTTAAAATTTTGCACAGTAAAAATAAAATAATATAATCGACATTGATATTTTTTTGTCCAGAATGGGTTTAAATGGTGTTTGACAATTTTCTTTATTTAGGACGATAGGCAGACGCTATTATGCTAGATTGTGAGGATTTAAAAAATAATAATAATTCAAGGACATTGTAATTCAAATTTATAGTTTGATGAATGCAAGGAAGACAATTGAAAAATACAAACTCGTAATTTCAATTTACAAGCCAAAACACATTGCAGAGTATGAAAGTTATGAATACATATTATAAACTATGCAAATCAATTGTTCCAAAATATCTCACTTAAAAACATACCACTTAAAAACATACCAAACGCTATAAGAAACAAAGTTACCAATCGTGTGCCAGAACGAGACAGGTCGAAACTGACCGGAACAAGTCGGTAGGGCCAGTACTGCTAATAGACCGATACGGTACGAGACAGATAACAATGATCAAAAGTATATGACATGATATTCAAAAAAAAGAGTGACGCGAAGAGAGACTGATTGAGTTTGATTATTATTACTCAAAATTGCATATTTTGGAATCACAAATAATTATAACAGCTCATTTCATAAATTGGCACGCACAGAAATCTTTTTAATTTTTGCACCGAAGTTTCAGAACTTCTTAGAAGTGAGAAGAAAGTTGGAATAACCAGAACCAGTTATCGCTATTCAATGTACAAATAACATTCAACACTACAAAGTTGAAGAGAACAGAGAGAATAAACAGCAAAAGAATCCCATGAGGCTTGCCTTGTGTGGGAACAGAAGGCTCTTCTTCAGAACCAGACAACTTGCAGTGAATCTGCTTCCAATTTGTTTGGACCAAATGAGTTTTTTCACAATAAACAGCAACACCATGGTATCCATCTTTATAGAAGGATCAATGAGCGTCCAAAATAGGAACCAAATTGGCCGCTGCAGTCATGGTACTTTTGACCAATTGATCTGAATCAACGAATATCTGCAGCATGCACCAAAAAGATCATGTTATGTTTTTAAGTCTGAACCAACATTTTATACTTGGGGTTTTGGAATTCCTGAAACATGGGAGAGAATGCATGAAACAATATTCTAGAAGTCGGACAAGCAATTATTGTCAGGAAAAATGGACGAACGTCCACTGAGGATTACACACCCAAGTAACCATTTCAATAACAAATAACGCATAGAGGCCCTGTTTGTTTGACCGGACTTGTAATGAAAGAGTATTCCCGTAGATAATCTCATTCCACGTAGCGATGGGAGTAATAAGCACAACATTCCAGTCTTATTATATATCCCATGCTTTGTGAGATTTCTTATTTGACAGGTATTTGATGCTAACTGCAAAAGTTCCAACAAAAGGAGGATGTAGTCCGTTGGATTTATACTCCAGTCCAATTCCTTAGTCCAGACAGACAAACAGGTCCAGAGAGAATTGATAAAAGGGCCAAACATTCCTTAGAGAATCAGACCAACTGGTCTAAATTAGCTTGGCTTGAAGTGGGTGTAAAAAATGTTGATGCAAAGCATTTTGAATTGGTTATTGGCTGACAACGAAAGGGTTGACTAACCTCCAAATCTGACAGTGAGTCGTATGTTCTCTTTTCTGTTGTGTCGAACACAGTTATGCCAGTGATTTTCTGAACCCCAAGTTTTGTAGCAATTAGGTTCTGCACAAGGCACCAGTAAGGATTACAAGCAAATGGTGGAAAGTTGCAACTTTATTCGGAATGGAAATCAGCACAGATTCACAATAGATCCACCAACACATTAGGGGGCCTGGAAAATTGTTTGAGGCGCACAGATCGCACTTGTCATTTATACCCCAAAAGAACTACCACCTTCACTTAGACCCATACTGCAGGTTGATCTATGTGACAAATTGCTTCAATATGTTGAGCTTTTACCTTTCTTCTTTTGCCTTTTACAATTGGACTGTAATTTTAATCCCATAAGATGATGTTCCGAAACATATTCTTACCAGCTGGAAATTGGTAGAGCTATATGCTTCCACCTGTGGTAAAGCCTGTACGTGGGTGTCAAAATTCATAGATCAGTATATCACAGACAACATTTTGCATGACCTCACTAGGAGGGATGACAATGATACATCTCTATTTATGTTGGTTCCAGGTTTTAAATAGAGTCTCATATTGCAAGCCCTATCAGATCAATTTAGCGTGCTTTATGGTGCACAGCAATCTAATTTCATGGTGCTCAGATTATGCTTTCAGATGAGAATATAAGACTTCATCTGGATAGATGTAGACTTCAAAGGAATTTAATTTTCATTCAGACAAAAATATAAGAGCTTTAGTTAAAGGTAGCTTGTGAAGCTAGAGTGGATCAAGGATCAGAGGCAGTAGTTATGTGTATCACAGGGATCCTTGTGTAACTGTGATACTTAAGGATTTTTCAAACAACTCCTACTAAGTACTCATTTCAAATCCATGACAGTGACGTACCCAAACTCCCATTGCCGAAATTCATAAGAAAACCATTGAAACTTAAGAATAACGGCAATCACTTCATTTGAAACTAGAAAAACCCAAGGGGCTTCCTAAGACCATGCAATCAGATGAGTAACCAATGGAGAATATGCCTAAGCTAGTGAATGATATATTCAGCACCTGAGTAAACGCATCAAGTAAAATCCTTGGCAGATAATGCTTTTACCAGAAGTAGGATCTACTATCAAATACAAAGGATGATTGAAAGCAACTCAAAAGTCTTACCAATGTTTGAATACCATTAACCATAACAACTTTGTCGTCAGGCAAATCACCTTGTGATATCCAGACCTCAAAAGGACCCAGTTTCCTATCAGTCTTGTTTGTGAGATTCAAGCGTACCTACAAAAGCATCAAGCCATCCAAATTTTTTGCTTTAGACAAAAGAGATCTTTACTAGGACCATCAAAGGAAAAATGTGTTTGGAATCCTGTACGGTAAAAGTGACTCTGCTTGGGAATGGATATCTGGGAACCATATGGACTGATTGGCGCAGATTAGTTTCTCAATGTACCACTTAAACAATTGTCTTCGAAAAATTGCAATATCAATCTTAAAAGTCTAGGAAAGGTTTTAAAGAAAATTTTCTTTTGTGGAACAAAGATGGAAAACACGGTCTCAACATTTTAAGAAACAGCTTCAAGAAGCCCAAGAAACTGCATTCACAAAAGCTACAAAACTTGAAACTTACCCATCCAGAGTGCAATAACATGTCACTCATGCTCTATATAAGGACTATTAAGAGTTATTGTTATGTATGTTTGTTTAGTATTCTTAGTGTTAGGGTATGAGGGTTTCTCTGTCTTTTTACCATGTACTCATTCTCTATATAATATATGTCCATTGGGGTAAAGTAATTAACTAACCCTAAACACTTCGATTAATCTCTAACAAGTAGCCGCTGCCGTCACCGTCAACATTGAGAAACGAAACCGTCGCTTGCAGTGGTTGGCTCCATAGGTGGAGTTCGAAACCCAGCTTGCAAACCAGTTCGCAACCCCATATCGAAAATTGTTCAGAACCCATATCGCAAAAGCAGTTCAAAATCTTCGAAACCTAGATCAACACCAGTTTGATATCCTAAATCGCAACCCTAAATCGAACTCCTTCCCACGTTTGAAAACCAAATCAAAACCCTACATCGGAAACACTTCGTAACCTAGACGAAATCCACCCCAAAACTCTAGATCAGCCACCATAATGCTCGAAACACTAGATCTAGTCTCACTTCTACCCTAGATTGATCGTTCAATCATCCAAACCCTAACTCGTGCCTCGGTTGGATAGAATCTCAGATTGGTTGAACTTCCACTGATATGATTTTTTGATGCATCAACTAACGAAATCTCATAACAATGAAGTCAAATGTGATGTTGAACAGCATTATCGACATTTGGGTAGCCTTTGTTTACAGCATGAAGAATCTGAGTAATGAACATAAGAAAGCCACTGTTGTGTACAAACATGTCAATCAGTATAGAAAAAGGACGATCACGGTTCAAGTGAGCATGAAATTATTTTGTTTTTGAAGTTGCTACAGTATTTTAACGTATACAGATGCGGATATATAAAGGCAATAAGAACTTAGCACTTACTGTGAATGGTCTTTGCAAGAAGATAACCGAAGGTACTTCCACTGCCTGTAACTCAATCTCTTTGCGTGTGATGGGCTGCAGAAGAGAACCTTTTAGATACTTAATATGCATTCATGTGAGTATATAAAGAGAAGATCCTATTTCCATACAAACTTTCTTCCTCCATGATTGTGCTGCTGTCTGACATATACTTCCCTGATGATTGCGTTGCTAAAGAGCCAAAACCCATAAACTAGAGCCAAAATTGGTTAAAGAAGGGATGAAGGTAAGGAAGGGTTTGTCAACGCTAATGAGGCTGTGTTTCAAAGGATAATTAGCAAGTTCATTTTGACCAGTGCCCTTACAACAACAGCCTTTCTGGTGGGTTTCACTGCATGAAAATCTTAGGCAGCTTTGAAAAGACATTCCTTTCAGGCATGCTGTAAATAAAGAGAGAGGAAGAGAATTTCCAACAAAATTATGCAATACAAAAGGGGGTAATGAAATTGAATTACCATTCTACCAGTTTACACTAAAAAAGAAAGAGCCATGTGGGTATTGTTTGTTTTGTTGGAAAATGGGAAGCTTGGTTGCCTCCTCCACTGGTTTACATAAACATGCATGTAGGTGTGCATCAGAAACTGTAACAGAACTCTCGGTTGCAACCTAAAACTCCTAGACTTCCTGACTTCATGATAATTATAAACCATCACCTATTCAGAGGACGCCTCAATTGTGTCAAACCATACACGGCCAGTCACAAATTCCAAAAAATTTGCAACAATATTATCAAGAATCTGCTGTGACTATCCATGAGCTTGTGGATGGACACAATCTAATTACAATCCCTCATGAATAATCTAACACATACAAAAGGCAAGAAGACTGACTGTAAATCAACATATGGTAACGAAGCTTCCTTGTAAATCTCACAGATAGGCTATTCCACTTACACTACCAAGAATCTGCTGTGTCTGCAGACGCCCTGGTTCACCCAAATTTGTACGCCATGTTATCTGGAATTTCCCAAGTATATTACTTCCCTCAACTTCCATTTGAGTAAACCCTTGCGAGGATGATCTCAACTGATAAAGATAGTTGTAAATTCCTCCCCCTGATCTTATGAGAATGGGTGGCTTGAATATCTCTCTGCCAGACAAATATAGCATAAACAATAAATATAGATCAGCCTTGGAACTGATGGGAACAATTGCCTTCAGATACATTAGAACATATGGTCAGCAAAACTATTAATCACCACCTCGTCAAACTGTTCTCTAAATGGTGATGATCAGCTTTAAGGATCGTTGCGCTCCAATGCTGAGCTGGCTCAAAGTCAACTTGGTCCATATAAAGGTTCGATTTTGTATGATTTTCAATGCAGGCCTCCAAAAATGTAGTTTCCTGATATGAAGAAGATACAGCTGTGATAGGCAGGATGAATCTTATTACAAAATTTCTTAGCATGGCATACAAAAAAGGCATTTTTTTCACCAAAGTGACATAACGTGTCCATTTTATGCTCTAAAGAAGTAGAAAAAAAGGCTCCAAGATACCATATCCATCTAGCAAGTGCTAGAAAAGGAGCAGGATCACTTGAGCAGGACCTACCCGAATGCTCAATCTATCCCAGTGGTCACAAAATGCTTAAAATAAGGCATAAGATCCAACCCCCTATCTTGCCAAAGGTGACAAACAAATCCAATGATAGATGACAGGAAAAAAACAGCTAATAAGATTTCTGATGATGCTTATAGAAATAGTTCTAAAGTTCAATCAGCATTTAAGAAATTGAATACACAATTTTCATTTGAAGGACTATGGTAAAACCTGCCAATATTCAAATCCAATGTACCACTATGTGCATATAGGAAGGATTATGAACCTGAAGTGAAAAGTTTCAATTGAAGTGGACATACCTTGACAACACGAACCTGTAAAAGGCAAATAAATACTGTTTTAGATAGAGAAATCAGATAAGGAGGGGAAACAATGAAAACATACAATATAAGTTAAAACAACATTACAGCACTGCATGGCATCACAAGCATCATTTCCATCAAACTGAATTCATGTGAACATGCAAATTGATTTGGCCTGCCCCAGATCAAAAGGCGATACCTTTGTCCTAACTGAAAGTGGATTTGCGACTAAGAACTTGAAGAATTGTGGAAGATATTTACGTTCGCTGTCCCCATCATTGTACATAGCAGTACAAACAAGCCTAAAAACGGTGGAGCAACATTAGGAGGGTTCAAACACAACATAAAATCAACATAAAACGATCAGCAGAAACTGAAATCATTAGCACCACTAGCAAGATACGACTTACGTGTGCGCACCAAGTTCTTTCACATCATGTTCCACAATAAAATCATACCGGCCTCCTGCACGTATTGATTCAACAGGTGATTTCGTTGTATCTAAAAGCATTATTCTTTGTCTTTCGGTTTGAATTTCCGCCTGTAACCAATTAATGATGAATAATTAGTCATTTCAAGTTGTGTTTATATTAAACAATCTAAGGCCAGTTTGTTCTCGTTATTAGATTTTGGCAGCCAAAAAATGTGAATGGTGATCTATGTACAGAGTGACTGCTACAGACAGTTAATTGGAAGCTTTTCTCCTCTATGTTGTATGATCCAGAAAATATTCTCTCTTCATGATCATAAGCTTATTCGTTTCTGAAATATATATATAAAAAAATATGTTGGTTAGTCAACGGCGCCACATTTGGGTTTGATGATTTCTTGATTATCTCAAACTGATAATCTTAATTATACAAGAAACAAATTTTCATTGGTAAAATTGTGAAAAATTTAACCAGAGACACATCACACTAGAAGTGAGAAAAGGAACTGGGCATAGCATCAGGCTACATTCTTGAAAAAGATAATGCACACCAGTATCCTCGTATACGTTCCATCCTTTCCACAAAAAGATAATTGACAGTAAGTAGCTTGATCGAACTAAGCCTCTACCACTTTATATACTCCTTAAACCTTCTAACAATAATCAAACAGGGTGCATTTTCCCTCCAGCAACAAACAAGAACTACACAAGACCGGGTGAACTCATGGGCTCAAAAGAGATTTACAAGGTAAATACACATATGTAGACTTGCCGGGAAAACCTGATTATGATGCTCTTTCTTTTCAAAGCTACGTAAAAGTTGACATTATTTCCAATGCCCTACCTTAAAAAACTGCTTTTCAATTCTTATTTCTCAACCTCCCTCAACTACTTCAGTTCGTGATTTCTTTTTTTCTTTTTTGAGATTGCAGTTCGTAATGATTCAGATGCTTATTTTTCAGTTATCTATCCTTAACGCCTCCAAACATATACGACTAAGTAGGCTAGTATCCATATATACACTTCTACAGGAAGCTAAATAGGCTAGAATGCAATAGACATAGCAATATCCTCAAGTCAAAAAGAGGTTATTGTAGGCTTCAAGATGAACGCCAATTTAGAACAGCTGAAATTCCTTAATATGATTAAGTAGGAAAAATTTCATCCCGAAGATCATGACTTCTTTTCAATATTGCACCATTGCTGTAAGGCAATGCGACTCCAAATGACACACTAACTTGAAATTCCTGCACCTATATACTTAAAGTCCAAAGGAGAGTGATCACCTTAATTACAATGTCCCTGGCTTCAAAATTGGAACTGTTATTGATGCTAATGTAACTGCAAAATGTCTCCCCCAGATATATCGCCCTGCCAATACAGATCACGTCACATTGTGATCCAGTTGCATATATGTTCGATCGAGAGAGAGAAAGAGAGAGATGTACCCGAAGGCCTGGGGTAGAACGAGGAGGCCAGATAGGCCCATGGCGTCGGAGGGGTCATGGAGGAGGAATCGGGAGCGGTAGGTAAGATCAGAATCGGGGACGGAAAAGGCTTGGTTGGTGAGGAGGCGAGGGAGGTGAGAGGCGGCGACAGGGTCGTTGAAGAGGTCTTCGCCGGCGATGAGATCGCATGGGTCGAAGCGGAGGGGTGTATCCACGTGAAACGACGGCCTGCACAGCCTCATCACCCTGAAGGCCAGAGAATGCGCCACCTGCGTGCTGCTGCTCATCTTTCTCTCTCTCTTCTCTCTCAGGTCAATTGGAGTGAGCTACATAACCAAAGTTGTGCGTCCGCCACCAAGGTTAATTTCCACATCCGAAAAACTCAGTTCCAATTACCACGAGTGATAGCCAGAGAGAGAGAGATTTCTTTTATTTCGGATTCAGTAGGATAATTTTCCAAATATAAGAGGACTCTGCAACTAAGAAAGCAAAAAACATTTACAAAATTACGTTAAAAGAAAAAAAAAAAAAAAACTCTGAGCTGCCAAAAACGAAAATCGCGACTCTTGTGTAGTAACTATAAGTTGCTGAGAGGCAGTTTTGAAATATCTTTGGAAGAAATTCAAATATTTTTCTTAAAATGTTTCCCAATTTATAAACCAGTTTTCAACCATTAAAATTTTAGAAGATAATATCAAATATGGCTCATTTTGGCATACCTTATTTGTTGGTTAAATTTTTTTTTTTTTTGTCTCTATTTATTTTTGTTGCATTTGTTATTGTGAACTGTTATTGTGAAGTTTGGATTCACTTGCTGAACTTTTCGTTTTAATTTAGATTAATCCTTCATTATGTTGCAAAACACTTTACACTAGGTTAGTGTCGACTCCGACAAGTACTCCGACAATCAAACTAGCTTTTAAAAAAATATAAGTCACACCCAAGATTTTAGGCCCATGGGACACGAGCTCGGGAAAACATGGGCTGAGGGGTAGCCCTTGCATCGCAAGGCCAAGATGGGTCATGAGAAGTCCTAAGGCTAAAGCAAGGCCTAGAAGCTTCACGACCCGAATCATCGGCCGAAGCAAGGCCTCGAAGGTTTCACGAGCCAAATCACAAGTCGAGACAAGGCCTCAGAGATTGATGAGCTGAACTGTAGGACCCGAGCTGCAGGAGGTCAAAGGGGCAGGGCCGCAATGACCAACTAGTGAACCCCAGCCGCAAATAAGGGGAAGCTAGTTGTGAGGCCTAGGCCGCGGTGCCTAGCCGAAGCAGAGGGAAGGCAGCCTAGCCACGGGGGCCAGGCAATGGAAGAGAAGGGCAGTCGCGGGGGAGAGAAGAGAGAGAGAGTGAGTCACGGGAGAGAAGAGATAGAAGGAGCCATGGGAGAGGGGAAAGAGAGGAGAGAAAGGGAGTCACGGGGGAGAGAAGGGGCCGCGGTGATTGACCAGCGAGCCTTGCTCAGCCTCAGGCCGGGTGGTGGAGAACTCTATGTTCTGAGCTCTGAGGCTCGAGGCCTATGAGGGTCAAGTTGTGGCAAGCCCCATGTTCTGAGGCCCAAGATCCGAGGCTGACCAAGGTTGGGTCATGGCAGACTCGCGATTTAAGTCCTGCCTCCACGGCCCAAGACTCTAGACCGACTAAGCTCGGAACACAACAGACGTGTGATTCCGAGTCCCGCCTTCGAGGCCCAAGACCTAAGGTTGACCAAGGCCGAGTCACGGCAAGCTCGCGATTTTGAGTCCAACCTTCGAGGCCCGAGACCCGAGGCCAAAGAAGGTAGGTCACAACAAACTCGAGGTTTCAAAGGCCACCTGAGGCCGACGAAGGTTGCGTTGTGGCAAATTTGAGATTCTAGAGGGGGCACAACCCAAGTGCCATTGAGGCCCGCGACCGAAAACTCAAGGTTCCAAAGGCCACCCGAGTCTGACAAAGGACGGGTCATGGTAAAACCGAGATTCCAGAGGAGGTAAGGCCCGAGCACCACCAAAGCTTAGGATCGCAGACCAGGATCAAGACCAGTCACGATTGTGTGTTGGGCAACTGGGAGACAAACGAAGGGGGAGGTCGGGAACATGACTGAGATAAATCCAGAGGCCCAAAACGCTTGTCCTAATGTGCACCTATCCGAGCCACGATGGTAGGGTTCAGGGAATGAGTCGCGAAGATGGGACGACCATGGTCGGGGAAAGATCGAGTGTGTGGTCTCCCGACCCCACTCATGGAAAAGAAAGGGGACTAATGGACCGGTGGCTTCAAGAGAGGAAGAGTTGGTGCAGGACCTATTGTAACTGCGAGTCATAGTGGGAGCGGGGCCATCGCGGTTAGACATTTCGAGAAAAGGACACATGTCACGTATACATCAGGACACTTGGCACCAAAGTATAGGCTTAATGTGCCTCTATATACTTGACACCCCATGTCAAGTCAAGGCTGATTGATTAGACATCTGAGCTTTACATGGAGAGACAACCTTTGGGCAAGAGAGAGAAACTTTCTCCCAGCTTTTTCTAGTCTATTTCCTACATCTTGTCCCTTCTACTTACTTTCTGAGGCCTACTTCAAGGTTAGATATTGCCGTCATTTCTTTTTTCTACTAGATCTTCTCCTTTACCATTTTTTACTTTTTCTTCTTTTATTTTGGCCTCGTAGAAGTCCGAAGGCCGAAGCAAGGCCTAGAAGCTTCACGAGCCGAATCATGGGCCGAAGCAAGGCCTCGAAGGTTTCACGAGCCAAATCACAAGCCGAGACAAGGCCTCGGAGATTGATGAGCTGAACCGTAGGACTCGAGCCGCAGGAGGTCAAAAGGGCAGTGCCGTAGTGACCAACCGGCAAACCCCAGCCGTGAGTAAGGGGAAGCCAATTGTGAGGCCTAGGCCGCGGTGCCCAGCCGCAACAGAGGGAAGGCAGCCTAGGCACGGGGCCAGGCAGTGGAAGAGAGGGGCAGTCGCGGGGAGAGGAGAGAGAGAGTGAATCGTGGTAGAGAAGAGAGAGAAGGAGCCGCGAGAGAGGGGAAAGAGAGGAGAGAAAGGGAGTCACGGGGGAGAGAAGGGGCCGCGGTGATTGACCAGCGAGCCTTGCTCGGCCTCAGGCCGGATGGCAGAGAACTCTACGTTCTGAGCTCTGAGGCTCGAGGCCTATGACAGTTAAGTTGTGGCAAGCCCCATGTTCCGAGGCCCAAGATCCGAGGCCGACCAAGGCTGGGTCATGGCAGACTCGCGATTTAAGTCCCGCCTCCAAGGCCCAAGACTCTAGACCGACTAAGCTCGGGACACAACAGACTCGCGATTCTGAGTTTCGCCTTCGAGGCCTAAGACCTAGGGCTGAACAAGGCTGAGTCACAGTAGGCTCGCGATTTTGAGTCCGACCTTCGAGGCCCGAGACCCGAGGCCAACGAAGGTCAGGTCACAACAAACTCGAGGTTTCAAAGGCCACCTGAGGCCGACTAAGGTTGCATTTTGGCTAACTAGAGTTTATTGTTCTTAACTTCGCCAGTATATTCTCTTCGAATATTCTCACTTACAAAATCTATCCCTTATATTTTGGTGAATCTGTTCGGGAGGTGGTTCAGTGAATGGTCAACCTAAGAAGTGATTTGTAGCTCCAAGACACTCAGATGGTTACCGAAAGTCAACATCATGCCTCTCGCCACCTTCAGGAAAGTAGGCATTCCTTGAAGTCACATGGTCAAGACTCCCATTACCATTACCATTACTAGTTTTGGTGGAGACAAGAAAACATCATTAGGGCACGTGCATAATTTAAAACCTTAAATTATATTGGTGCAGGGGGTATGTTGACTCCTTAATCTGTCTGTCAATAAGGATATAACACGTGGCACTACGCAATGAAGCTGCCCACACCCGATTAAAGAACATGAAGAGTCCAAGCAGTGTCATTCGAGCTTCTAGGGCAGTTAATTAACCGCTAGAGGGATAACATGTATAGAATGCGAAGCAACGATGTTTCATGTGCATGGGCGGTTATCGAACTTCCATGCATGGCCACGTATGAATGAGAAGAATGCGAGGAGATGTGAGTCATGGATGCATAAAGAAAAGGAGAATATGGCCGAGTGCATCGGTCATGGTCTGATCCTACACTAAAGGAGAATAATGTCTGAAGATCAAGCAAAAAAATCAAAGGAAAAGAAGGCACCAAGTACTTGGGTAGTGTATAAATAGGAACAAGAGTTTAGAGGAAAAGGAGAAAAATTCCCCCATGACTACTTATTCTTCATACTTGACTTTCCTTTTCTTTCTTTTCCTGTACTTAGCTTAGTCGTAGTAGCAGCAGTAGTTGTATCTATATTTGCACTTAACTTTAGTCGTAGTTTGAAACAGTAGGAGTATTGTCGTTAAAGACTAGTTTGAAGTAGATTGGATCCCCTATAGCCCTTGAATGTAGGTTTTTCTTCAAATATATTGTTCAAAGTTATTTGGTTTCACATTTTTTATGACCGTTCATCTTCTATTTTTTTGTTTTGAGCTTTTACATGTTAAGACTTGAGAAAAATTCTCTTAAGTGAGGTAAGAGAATAGTTAACACATGTTCATGATAGTTATTGATTTCAACTCTGACATTTAAGGTTTTGTTTAAAAAGATAATAACAAGTCTTTTTCTAGCATCCTCGCACACAAATTTAATCATGAAAAATATTTAAGCCAGTACTGACATATTTACCCTTCGGGCTAATGAACCACACACTTCTTGTATGAAGGGGTAGAACCAAAAACTGAAGTTTGGGGGGTGTGGGGGGAGAGGGGGGGGGGGGGGGGGGGGGGGGGTGGTGTCGAGATTTGAGAACTGTAAATAAAAAAGAATTAACTCCAAAATACAATTTGTATATATGAAAGTCATAAATCAACTTTAACGTTTACATATTCCCAATCTCTAACATGTCAAAATACAAAATGAACCCAAAAAAGAACTCGTAATGGAACTATAATAGATCATGCAAATCAAAGTTATGCCCGACGATTTTTCAAAGCGCAGAATTCATCTATAATGGAGTCAGAATCAAAAGTATCTGCAATCTCTTTTCAATGTACACAACCATGCAATCCGCTAGAAATTCATCCTCCATTTTGTTGCGAAGATCACTTTTAATAATTTTCACGACTGAGAATGTTCTCTCTGTAGTGGTAGTAGAGACGGGAAGAGTCAAAACAAGATGAATTAGTCTGTTGATCAAAACATATACATTTGACTTGTTTGTTTTCTCTAGTCCTAGGCATAATTCAACAATTGTAGACAAATCTTATAGCTTTGGATATTGAGACACATCAAGCTCATAATGTTGTAATTGATATGTAAAGAAAATTCTATCTTGTTCAGTAAAATTCCACGGATAGTACTTTTCCAGAAGTTTGCAAATCTCTTTAATTTTGAATTACTTGTACCCATCCATTGGATCCAAGGCTGAACTGTAAAGAAGGAGTTTCATAGTTTGCTCGCTAAATCTGAAATTTAGTTCTTGTAACTGAGAGTCTATTGCAACAGTAAATATATCTACTCAATAATGATACTCGAGAGTTATATTGTCCCGCTTATATAGAGCCCGAGCTAGACCTCGACCCGCAATATATTGGCCACCTAGATCTGGCATATGAAGTTCATATTTTTTACAAAAACATTTCACTTTCTCAAGTAAATCATCTCAACCTTCCTCCCTCAATCTTTGAATAAGGATTTTTGTTGTTAAAACTAAATGCACGGCATTCAAGATATCCTATCTTTTTTGTTGCAAACCTAGACAAAGAGCATTCGTAATTCCGTTGACTTCCTTCACTAAATACAACACAAATACAAATTCCAATGATGTGATTGTTTCATAATTAGTAAGGATGTGATTGTTTCATAATTAGTATTAGTATCCCCACGCAAACGCCAATTGGATCCTTCTTCCTTGATTTTTGCAAGAACTAAATAAGTTGTATTACACATCCTCAACAAGCTACAAACAGAAGTAAAATGAGAGTTCCACCGAGTATCTCCAACTCTTTGCAAACTACCAAGTTGATTAACTCCTCGGCCGGTTTCAAGCTCATCAATAGCAACCAAGCGAGTAATTTCTTCTAGTTGGGTAGATTGAAATTCACTATTACGCTTGCAAGAACCATCAAAAAATTTAACAACACTACTCAACTTTTCAAAAAATTCATATACTGGATTGACTTCTCTTGAAGCTACGACCAATACCAATTGTAATCGATGAACAAAGTAATACACATAATTTGCAAATGGACAATCTCTAAGAAAAAGTGCTTGTAATCAATTCCATTCACCACGCATATTACTAGCACCCTCATAACCTTGCCCTCGAATATTTTGAATATTGAGACCGTAGTGTGAGAGGACGCTTGATAATTTCCTTTTCAAAGTAGTTGTCATTGTGTCTTCAACAAATACAGCATCAAGAAAGTGGTCTTATATAAAAACACATTTGTCAACATATCTTAAAACAAGAGTCATTTGCTCTCTCTTAGAAGCATTCCTCGTTTCATCTATAAGAATATAAAATTTTTGTGTGCCTAATTCCTCATATATCTTTTTCTTTACTTTTTCTGCAATAATGTGTAAGATTTCCTTCTAAATCTTTGGTGATATATATTTTGCATTTTGAGGAGCATTTTCTAATACACAGTTGCCAACTTTCTCATTATATGTTCCTAATATCTTTAGGAACTCAATAAAATTTCTCCAGTTTTTTGAACTTAGGCTCTCGTCGTGGCCCTTAAAAGCACGTGCATGAAATGACAACCATCTAATATCATCAATTGAAGCCTTGAGCCGCAAATGATTAGTCATAATTTATTCTGAAATTTGTCTAAAAATTACTTCATCAACATGCCCCGACAGATTCTTCAAATCCTCAAAACAAGTTAATGTAAAGTTATGTGTTGAAGAAGGATCTTCTCTCATGTAATTTGGAAAAACACATCTCTTGCCATCCCTAACTTTCTTCCAACTTTGAAAGCCATCAATAGTAAATGCATTTGATCCCAAATGATCAGATAGCATATGTGCAGATAGAAAGCATGAAAAACAATAGGCTTCATTTTTGAAAGAGAAAATTATAACCAAGGAAATAGATCAAGTCAATGTTCTTGGAATGAGCGACAATGATTGCAAGATTTTGAAGGTGGGTATCGAAGGCCTTTCACATGATACCTCTCAGCCAAGAGATATGCCCATTGAACTTCATCACGTTTATCAATGGGATGTTCTTGGATTACATTCTAACCAAGGAGTATCAAGTTTTCTAGGTTCAAGTAATGAAGATTTATGAGGACTAGGCTTTCTTTGACTTGAATTACCAATGGCTTCGGAAGGTGAACTATTTTTAACTCCATTGTAATCTTGTCCACCGAAAAATGAATTGATAGTTCTTATTTTTTCGAATGCTTGTTGAGGATTTGACATCATCATCTAAGATTTAAAATATAAACCTATGAGTTACCAACAAACTAAATAAATTTAAACTAAGCACACCTGCCAGTGCTCTGCATTTACAATCTACCAATAAACTAAATAAAATTAAACTAAGTACACTCGTCAGTACTCTGCATATACGTACCTAACACCAAAAGACGAAAGAGTGGACAAATAAACAATTTGTCAATCTCCAAGTTTTCATGAAATCGTAAACAATCAATGAATCAACAACTTGTCAATAAACAATAAAAATTATAAATACTTTGTCCATTGTATTAAGTTTTAAGTTCTAACTCTTAAACAATTAACAATTTTCCTTATATTAAACAATAGTATCCCTTTATCCTATGACTGTTCAAGTTTTAACAGGATTATAAAATTGGGGAATCCAAATGGCGCATTATGGCAGTACCACGGGCCACTGTCCCCACACCAGTGACACCACACCCACTTTTTGTTTCTTTCTTTGTGCAAAACATAGCCTTGGGACTTGGACAAAGCATAAAAGATCTAGAACTATGTTTTATATATGAGTCTATGACTTTGCTTTCAGAAAAAAAAAAAAAAAGATAAATCTTTTCAAATAACCAAATCCCAATCACACTATCCCAACCCTTACCACTTACCAGGTAGGCGGTAGCAGATCAAAATATTGAGAAGAAGATGCTAAAAGTTTGAAGATGCAGAAGACGAGACTCGACTTGCTGGTGCTGACGACAACAGAGCACTAGACCAGCCAAAAATGATTTCTTCGGAAGTTTGAAATCGAGAGATGAGATGTCTGTGATTTCTCATTTCTTTGCTGTTTGGTTTCTTCAAAAGTTTGAGATTGGAGAAGACTGAGCGGATGAATTGAAGTGGTGAAATCTGTCCGAGATGAGTAGAGTTAGGTTAGGTTGATTTTTTTTATTTTTTTTGGATAGGGGTTAGAAGTAATTTGAGGGGGCCAAAATAGAATTTTTTTTAATATTTTGAAAAATTATACCTGGGTCCTAAATTATTTTTTAAATTTTTGGGGGGTCTAGGCCTAGACCCCCCACCCGCGCCCGCCTAGCCTATACACAGTTATGTCCCTACTTGTATGAGATCAAGTACTTGGTCTCAAAATTGAGAATCTCGCCCTAAAGGGGCATTACCAAGGTTTTTCTGATTAGTTGCAACTATGGGTGTTGTCGTAGGGGCAGCCATAGGTGTAGGCATAAGGGAGAGGTATTGGAACTGCTATAGGTGGTGGTTTTCTAAAATTTTGGGCTCTAATTATGTCTTGAAAAGGTTGGTATGGTGCTAAAGGTGGCATCCTGAAATATGTTTGTGGGGCTGGTACAGGTGGAACACTAGGCTGTTTCAGTAAACATCTCATACCCTGTCTTAACCCTTCGTGCTTGGAAATTTGGCCTGAAGTCTTCTTCCCCCCCCCCCCCCCCCCCCCCCCCCCCCCCCGAGTATTGGTTCAAAGAGGGGTTTTTGAGAAGTTATACTCCAACCCATTCCTTGGGTCCTGGTCGTAGATCATTAGCATTTGGGGAAGCCATCTGGGCATAATGAATTCTTTCATCCTCACTAGTAGGCATTATCACAATGGTTCTGGGTCTAACAGACTCATACCAGGGTTGAGGGATAAACTAAGGAACTCCTTTAGACCTAGATAATCCATGTTCCATATTTGGCCCGTCCTTTTGTGAATCGACCTCATCCCTAGGATCTCCCTTGAAGATCCAGGTTAGGAGGGTATCACACCTTGCCGACCTTAGGTCTCGCTGTTTTGAGTTCTGAAGAATGACCCACTAGAAGCAATTTGTTTTATGGTTGGTACACATTCTTCTATATGTCGCAACAAATCGTGTTGAGATGTGAAAATCTCTTTCAGTAGGTTCAAAAGTTGGTGATTTAATTATAGGGATTCAACATGTAGCAGATCGCTCAGCACAATGTCACTCACATATGTCATTCGACCAACAGCACTAGTCTGGCCACTTTACATATTATGGCTTACTGGGTCATACTGAATTCTCGTAAGATGACCATGACCCACTATTTAGGCTTGGCCAGTATATTGATTCTGACCATCGTGTTGGTCTATTTCTCTATGGTCATTAGAGGCATCATTCACTGGACTAACCTCCCTATTCACTTCGACCTCGATATTAGAGGGAAGTGCAGTTCCTTGGGTTCTAATTTTCACCACACTCAAACATTTTAGTCCCACTAGACGTGCCAAAAAATATGTTGGCTCAAATATTCTCCATGGCTAAATTTGTGAACAAGCTGCCATAAAAGATTTGTAATTACCCTTTTCAAAAAATCCTTAAATGTGACAGTTGAAACCAACAACTATCGAGCATTTTTGTTATCTGTTCTCTTACCTCATTTAAGAAGATTTTTCTCAAGTGTTATCACGTAGAGGCTTAAAATTAGAAACAGGAGATGAACAATCACAAGAAATGTGAAAGGAACTAATTTTGAATAATAAATTTGAAAACAAACATACATTCTATGGTTACAAGAGATCCAATCTGCTTCAAACAAATCTATAACGACACTATTCCTACTATTATAGACTATGGCTAAATCTAATTACCGCTATGGATACAACTACTATTGTTGCTGCTTCGATTATGCCAAGTATAAGAAAGGAAAGGCTAGTATGAATAATAACTAAGAGTTTTGGGGGATTGTACTCATTTTCCTCTCAACTCTTGCTCCTATTTATAGACTATCTAAGTACTTGGCTCCTTCTTTCCTTTTGGATTTCACGCTTGAATCTTCAAATATCATTTTCTTTCGATGTAGGATCATACCATGATCATCGCACTTGCCATTTTCTCCGTTTCTTATTGCATCCATGACTCATGTCTCATCGCATTCTTCTTCTTTCGTACGTGGGCATGCATAGAATTTGGGTAACCTCCCATGCCCATAAAACGTCGTCATTTCACATTCTGTACACATCAGCCCTCTAACGATTAATCAACTACCCTAGAAACTTGAACGACACGACTTGGACTCTTCATGCTCTTTAATCGGGCATGGGCACCTTCATTGTGTAGTGTCACATGTTACTTCCTTATAAGTGTACAGATTAGAAGTCAAAATGACTTTCTCCTTATATCAGTACTCTACATTTTAGCATGTCAAGATTTAAATCCGCCAACCTTATGAACCTACCTTGATTGATAAGTATCTGTTTCTGATTATTGATAGATACATTGTTGATGAAACTTTGATAAACACACTAGTGATTAGATTATGTTATTGAGTTTCCAGACAAGATGGATATAGATTGATGATAAGATTCTGAACAGATAGACTATGATCTATATCGATCACACGTGCAATATTGGGGATATCTTGTCCATGTTTTAAATATGACATATTCATGCATCGCACGAGTTATGCCTTCTAAGATAACATCCATCCATGATATGATGCATACATTGAGGTAGAGCATATTTGTAAAACCCATACTGATCAGAACTTGTTTGAAATCTATGCATATGTGTGTCACCATCAAAAAGAGAAAGATTGCTAGAAATAATACCTTAACTATGTTTTGATAATGTCTTGGTTAATATTAAATTTTGGAGAAAATTGATTATTATTGAATTTTATCAAAGCGTCATATGACGTTGATTGTCTAGAATCCATATATGCAATCTTATCCTCAACTTGATCTTACACATGCTTTTTGATCATAATTCAATGTTATTTTGACTCATACCGATCTACCTCGAACAAACCAGCATGATGCAAAATCTTCAGGTGTGGTCGACTGGTTGTTGCCCTGTTGTTGAACAGTCAAGCAGTTGACCGGCTCTGTCAAGCAGTCGACTAATCGTTGTTTTAGGTGAAATTTTTAGAATTCAGTTTTGCAGTTTTTAAAATGGCTCAATGTTACCTAATCTATTCTAAACGTTCGAAATTGACTTTATGAAAGTTTGTAGGAGATTGGGACAATTTGATTTGAGAAGAATTGATTCTTGGTGTTGATATGTAAAGTTAACGTTAAAATTTTCAGCGTTCAACTTTTTGAAGATCTATATAATGGTCCATGGCTGCATATCCGAATATACACAACTAGAAAGCTTGCAACCTCAGTGATCAAATCCTTCAGTCCTTTGCAAATCCTTCTTGCGTTACTCTTTCTTGGTATTGATCTTCAAGTAAGGATCTGAGAGAAAAGTCAAGGTTCTATTTTCTATCCTATTTATTTTCTTCTATGTAAAAGTTAAAGAAGAAGACATTGTTTATTCTCTTCACAAGTATTTCATCAGTACAGTAATTGAAGATTTCAAGTTATAAACTTGGGCTTTTCAAGTTGGGGATAAACTCGGTGGTTTAGTTAGCTTCTCAGAAAAGTTAACAAAACACGAGTGTTGTTATACGAGTTTGATCAACACCCAAAGTTGTTCAAGATTTGAATTGTGAAACGTGACTAATAGGGTAGTGGAATAGGCTTGGCAATGGACAAGCTCAAACAAAACCACTATAAATCAATTTGCACTATCTATTTCTTATTCTTTACTTAATTGTTTTATTTATCTACAAAATACTATTTGCATTATACAATTGCCTTATTTTCACATGAATTTTTAATTAGCCAATATTTTTAGAATCTCACTCCCCTCCCCCAAACCCCCCAACCCAATTCTCTAACACATCATATGATCATCAAATTTATTAATCGCCGAACTTATCATCATATCATAATATGGATTTAACAAATTTACCATCACATGATGAGCAATTTTACCATCATATCTGAATGTACGCTCAACAATTTTATCATTACATACTAAATTTATAACCATTGGAAAATATACCATCAAAACAAATTACAAACAAATATTTAGATATTTTTTTCTCACCTCGTCCTATTTTTGGTACAAACTATTTAAGTGTTCAAAATTTTATCAACCCTAGTCAAATGCAAAAAAAATGAAACAAATGTAGAACAAAAAACTAAAATACTAAAGACGTAACAACTATCCTTGAAAAAAACTGTTTACTATGTCATGTCTAAATTTACCATATGTTTAAATTTATCATCCTATCATAATATGCATTTTATCAAATTTACCACCACTATATGATTAGAAAACTATTTACCAATTCGCGACCAATTTTACGATAAAAAATCGACTGTTGTGTAAAAAAATTAGTATGATTGAATGCGAAATCTTCTTCCATAATTTAAAAGACGATTGTGATGGCAATTAGTAAGTAAAAAACCAAAATCTTCCTTTCTAATTTAGAAGAAGACTACTCTGATGACAATTAATAGGTAAAAAACTAAAATTTTCTTTCCTAATTTAAAAAATTTAACTCAAATTAAGTCCTACTATCAAGCATAATAAATGGATTGAATTTAATTCCACCAATTTAAGGATTGACTGTATATCATTTAAAATAACAAAAACCAAAAATAATGACAATTACATTATGTAAAATTAAGATAAAAACCTAACTTGCAATTTTTTATGAGAGTAGAATAATTTTATTCCTCTCAAAGAACATATAATAATCATTCATATATTGTATATACAAAAAAATAAATAAACTCTAAATATCACAAACCCTAATAGTCATATGTAGAGATAACATTTGACTCTTTTCTATGACACTAAAACACAAGATGCTGAGGCTTGTTTGTTTGTTTGTTTGTTTTTTAATTTTTAATTTTTAATTTTGTTCCTTAAAAATCTTACAACATCTTAATATACGTTTTGTAAATAAATTTTTATTATCATCCCTAACTGAATACATAAAAAATAACAAAAAAACAACTAGACAATGTTGTAATTTTCCTCTCTTTCCAAAAAAACCGATGTGGAGGAAGAATAGGATTATGTTAATCAAGCCATGTAGGATTATGTTAATCAAGACAAACCCTATTGAGCCTCCTAACAGATTTTTCAATTTTCATTACATCCCACTCCATCCCCCTTAATTTCAAGAAAACTGAATCACATTAATCAACACAAGTTATGGTGAAATTCTTCTCCCCCCTTCGGAGAAAAGAATATTAACCGACACCGAACACGAATGGCAGCTCCTTCCACCATCATATCTTCAAAGTATCCCAACTTCTCAATGCATCACATCGCAACATGAGCTTCATAGTTCTGGTAGCAAAAACATCAAGAATTAGCTTTTCTTCTGATTGAACAAGTCAGTGTAATTTCATGCAGCTACTGCTGAACCATGCATATATCCAGCTGATTTACGTTCGAACCGTCAAGGGGAGTGGACTGACTCATCGAGGTTTATAAACAAGGATATACAACCTGCAATGGTGAACACACACGTTCAGTGAAAGGCAGATAACTTTCATTTGACAAATTGTATAGCATTGTGAGTTCATCAAAGGGGGCAAACCAGAAACAAATCAAAACTAAACAAGTATAAATAAGCGTGTATGGCTGGTAAAGAATATTTATACAACATGAGATCTCTGGAAGTGGAAATTAAAAGGTTTATACAAAGTTAAAATCAGTTTTCTCCAAGAGAAATTATTGTGGAAGTGATATACCTTCTGTTCCCCAAAATGAACATCTTTTTGTTTTGCTCTTCCCCCAAAATAAACTTATGTGACGACTATGACCTTTTCTTTGGTCTAAGAAGCTAAAACAATTGTCAAATCCAAGGAGGAAGGCAAGGGAGTAAGTCTATAAAAACAATGAGTCCTAGCTCTTAAAGAAAAAAAAGCTGCTTACTAAGTAGAGTTGGGGTTAGGTGACTGGCTACAAAGGTCTAACACTACGCAGATTCAACTTGGCAGTGAGCTGGCTGGGGGTTGTAGGGGACTAGCCACCTTGCTCAATGTTCTGTTGAGTACAATTTGGAAATTCTGGTGATTGTACAACCCTAGCAGTATATGATGTTGCTAACGAAAAGTGGACATAGACATCATTGCTGAACCACGTAAATTTTCACGACGTGCTTCACTGTATTTGCTTAGTTAGTCTTCATCCTACCACGTGTGTGTGTTTCGTTGCTTGCCCAACAAACCACTTCTACAAAAAAAAAAAAAAATTAGAGAACTTCTGGAACTCAGAAAAAGGGGATCTCTTTCAACAAGAGAATTATTACTTTCATAGCTCGAATTTGGGAATATGAAGCATAGCTGAAGAAAAGGAAGACTACACAGTTCATAAGCAATAACGATCTACAATGAGCAGTACAACCATATAGATGAGATGACTGCAGCATAAAAGGTGATCAGATCATACAGAGGAGATGACTTCAGCTTTCATTTGCTCTACCTATACAATATTCCATTCTATGTATATATCCAGTTAGATATGTGAATAAGAGTGGGGACACGGGTAAACTACCTGATAACAGGAAAGGTGAATGTAGCGGTCTATACAACTCGAACCCAAATCCCGCCACACATTGGACAACCGTAAGCCCAGCGGCTGATCCACCACATTTCCCTCTCACTCAGATTAGAAGGGTTGCTAGAACCAGGTGAAGCAAAAGCTGACGTCTGCCGCAAACATCTTATGCACTGTATATAGAGAAAGAAGTTACAAAACTAGAAAGAGGAAAATAACAAAGAAGGCAAAGGAAGAAAGGACTTCAACAAATACAAGGATCAACAGAGAATAATTCCTGAAATTATGACTGAACCCCTAGAAAAACAAACATGTAGTAGGCTTTGTTTGCTTAATAAAGTAACAGCCAGCAGCCAGCAGCCAGCAACCAGCAGCATAATCCCAATCAACCTATTCACGTATCAATTGAGTGTTCAACTTATCCAAGTCTGCCTAGTAGAAAACAGATACGCCAGAAAGTCTTACCTGTCACTTACATGGTCTATTCACCACAGACTAGGTTAAAACATCAATATCAACAAAAAACCAAGAAGGCAGTAGCCATTCTGAAGTGCTAGCTTAGCTAGTTAAGTCTCTTGGTGTAACGGTACCCTAAACATGGGACTGCATCCTGCCTTCAACTGGGTAGGGAGGGAACTACGCTGCTACAATAGTAACAGCCAAGGCAATACGGTATTCTTTAATCCCAATCATGGCATGATGAATATATTTGAATCACTTAACACCTACAAAGAAAAATTTTGAACCCATAAACAAGATCCTGCAGCCCACAAAAGATAACTTGAAAATATTTAAGCCAGCTTTACCATCCTAGGAGTGATCTAAAAACCTCACTAATCTTGCAGGTGAATCCATCTTTGATGTACTCTCCACCACATGACAAAGAACCAATATCAGGACTACGTAAGCAATCCCATATAATAAGCATCTCAGAAAACAACCGGCTGAAAGCAATAGCCATGTACCTCTTCGCCCTTCGCCGAAGAGTTCATGCACATACTCTACACTCTAAGGAGGTCAAAAGGTCCAAGACAAGAAAATATGATCACTTTTGGTCATTTTAATCGAGATATTTCTGAAATAGAACCAATGAATTGCAGAGGCCAACATCCTCCAAGGCATAGGTTCTGAAACTTATGCCAAATTTGAGAAGCATTTAATCAGTAATCCTCAAACCGAAAAAAGTGAGGCCTAGTAAGCAAACTAAAAAAGAATTAGGAGAGCTATTACTAAACCTTGTACCAAACTCCTTCAAGACCAGTCTTCCATAGAGCAGTTACAACATCTCTTCGAGATCCCATTATACCAAGATATGCCCCCAGCCCAACAGAAGTGTTTAAGCCAAAAGCTGCATCTCTTTCTGACAACCTCCGCTTCCTTGGCCACAAGCGATTAGCCCCATAATAGTTATCATAATTTTCCACCGAAGTCAACTCAAGTAGATCATATGAAGTGCTAAGTTTGGAAGGATCATCTGCGGGACCCATATTCTCTGGATCAGACCAGGGCCCACCAAACATATTTCTCCTGTGCCATTCTTCAGCTGGAGGATGTAGTTCTAACTCACGGAGTAACAGACCAGCAGCATCGGCACCCCGAGGTCTGGGCATATTCTGTGAAACAAATCCAGCAATTGAAACAAAATGTCAAGCTGTAGGGAACCACCATAACAACAGAACCTTAATTTATTACAAGCACAGAATGTGGTCATAGTACAGAAAAAACTGAGGGCCAAGATTTATACAAAGAAGTCATTCAGGGCCCAGATATGTAACTTTCCATAGGAAAATTCTATTTCAGCACCTATATGGCCTATACAGTTACTTATCAGAAAGCAAGGGTAAGTACAATATTCTACTTCCATCCAAGGGGTGGAGGAGGTTTTCAGAGTCTTCTGACTTTAGCTCTATATAAAAGCTTTAATTACAAGTGGGATGAACTTCTGTGGAATCGTTTCCAAAGATACAAGATTAGTGAACAGAAAGAGAAGGAAGACTTGTAACCCAGAAATGCAAGGCATGCCCTCAACAAGAATGTCAACCAAAACTTGGACACATGCCATTTGCTTGACTCTTGAACTTCACAAACATAAATCATTGTGTGTTATGTGATACAGTGAACCAAGTACCAAATAAGAACATGAAGGTCAGAATCACCGCTAACCAACCTATATGCTGAAATTTGAGTGCTATTATAATACAATAATTTAGACATTAATAAATTATGGTATCCAGTTTACATGACTTCCTTCTGTTGAAACCTCCAGAGCTATATTTAATACTAATTTTTGGCAAGAAATGCACACGGCACATTCAGAAGAAACAGATGCAGTATTATTTTTTGACAAAATTTAGCTACGTAAAAAAACTACCTGCATATGTGGGCCAAGGGATGCTTCCACAACTTCTGGCAAGACAGTATAGTTCCCATCAATATAATGCAAACGGACCTGGATATTACTGCTCCCCACCTGAGAAACTGGTAGGGGGTGTGCCAGACCAGCCGTTCGCCGGCAGAGATCTACAAGTATGAGGAAGAGTACCTTCACCTGCATGTCAGTAAGAAAACCTATAATGAAGAAAACGTAAGGACAAACTCCATGCAAAACCAGGAACTCCTCATTGATTCCAGAATTATTAAGGATGTTATAGAGGTGATCTTTTGAACCTCAAAACTTCAAAAAAGGCAGTAAACTTTCTTAATTGATGAGTCAAATAAAGATATAATGCATGATAAGTTACAACAAAAAGACAAGAACTTATTATACACATACTTGCTTTTATGTTAAATACTCCCTTTGTCCCTTTTTAATTGCCCTTTTCGGCAGTAGTGCCCTTAAATCATATCAACAAAACAAAGTATTTTTTTCTGGAAAAAGTAGAGATTTTTTCCACCAGTCAAAAGATCTCACTAGTAATTGTAGACAAAAAAATTCAAATTATCTAAAACATATTAAATTGGAAAAGTTTGGAGATGTCCAGAATAGAAAAAGAACTATTGAAACGAGACAGAGGGGAGTACTTAGATTTTCCAAATGAATAAAAGTGCAGTCCAGTTTTACCTCCTCAAATGTATAACCTTGTCCAGCATTACCAGAACCCAATCTTAACCGGCTAGAAGGACCTTCTTCGGGTCCTTTCGTTCCAGAGACAGCTTGACCAGCCCTAGCTGCCTGTACTTCTTCTGACCTGGCCATACCAGCATTTGGTTTTGTAGGCACAGAGTTTGTCTCTTCTACCTTTCCCGGACCACTAAGCTGAGGTTTTTGCATATTTGAATCACTATTTCTCTGAATACTCCCAATAAACCGAGGTAGTTGTGTTCGTCGAAAGAAAAAACAGAATAGCAGAAGTTGGCACAATCTATGAAGGAAATGGCAGTCCCCAATGAGCCTAACTGCTGGAGTTCCTGGAAAAGTTCCAGTGTTAATACTTATTGGTATAAAGGGTGAAGGACCACTTATGGGGTTTGGAGTTGAATTTGGAACTCCATCAGTGGTGCTACTAATTTTGGCAATAGCTCCTTGTACCCAAGCTTGCATTTGAGTGCTTCCGGCAGAACTAGCCGTTCCACCTTGACCACCTGGCACAAAAAGGTGATACATTATGACAACCAGAGGAAATATGAGTAACACACACTCCACACGTCCCATTTCTTTATCCATTTCCAATAGTCTTATTTTTAATCGAATCAACAAGTCGTATGAGTTTGTGAATAATTTTTTATTTTTTTCATCAATCAAAAGAACTCAATTAGTTCTTGTAAACAGAATAGTCAAAATCATCTAAAATAAGAATAAAATAAAGTACATCAATTATATTTGGAGATGTCCAGAATAGTGAAAATGGACAAAGTGGGACGGGGGAGTACAAATAGATGATTATTTGATCATTTCCATGGAGGTTGCACAGCATTCCACTAGGGAATGAAACCAGAATTTATGAAACACACTCCTTTGACATGGTAGAATCAGAAGGTGTTGCTAACCCTGGCCCTGACTTGTAGCAGGAGAGGCAGAGTTTTGGGCAGGACTAGCCACCATATTGCGATTGCCACCTGTGCCTGCAGTAACTGCATGACTTGCTAACGTACGACAGAAACTAGCATAACGTCGTAAACGTGTGATGAAATGTGATGCTAGGTCAAGGACTGAGTCAACATAAGCCTGCATTGCAGTGTTTGCACAATTAGAGAAGCAACTCAAAGATAGTGGACCTTGGATCAAATGCAAGAAGAATAGAACTGAAAAAACAGGGGCAGTGAACCAAATAAATAGACAAGAATGAAGAACCAGAAGCATACCTGGATGCTTAAGACAAGTGCTGGTTCAACAGCCATTGTTTCAGGATCAATGCCAGATAACTTCTCAGCAGATTCTTGCCAAGGTTCAGACACCAAAGCTGAGGGATTAATCAGAGCGGATTCAATTCCTTTTCCCAACATATCCAGCAACAACCTTGCTTGCATGTCCAAAACCATCGCCCTAACCTCTTGAGCATTTGTACCTTCCAATAGCCTGCATTTTATTCTGTCTAGGCTCTGTATGATATAAAAAAACCAGTCAATTAACCAGAAAAAGAGCCACATAACTAAACACATGCAATAAAAGGGTCAAAATGCATGCAATAAAAGGGTCACATAAAGGAAATGCACAATGGTCATTGTTGAACTACACCAACGAATTTGAAAAACCTGCATCCTCCTTCACTCCCTAACCCCATGGAAGATAATCCAGAGACACGGATGCCAGAAAGGATGCAGATGTACAGGGTCTCATCCAGATATGGCACCATAGCCAAGGCCAAAAGCATATTCCACCCTATATTTCGACATGGACTTTTCAAGTTCAATTATAAAACTTTGATCCTTTTGGTATAAAAAGTGTACCCATCTATTCAAAAGATTGATGAAACATTTGGAGTATAACTTTTGCTCAGGATGAAGTCTGTACTCGGTGACAGGGTCTGATAGTCGCAAGGATGCTGTTGAAGGACAAACACCACAGACCAGCCTCGACAAATACCATGGAAAACACATTCATATATCCATGACAGATATGATAACTTTCCATATCGAACATTAGACATGGATTTGGCAATAGTTCAATGATACATACAGGACCATATTGTTGTCTGTGCTGAGCTGTCGAAAGAGAGTGGAAATCCGCATCCAACACCGCAATAACGCTGTTCAGTGAAACTAAAACAAGAAAATGCACTTCCATCAACTCTCAACAACAGTTAAACATCTATCATACAAGAAACAATATCCACAAATTTCCATACAAATTTACTTCTAATAAATTGAAGTCTTAGGATCCACAGGCCAAAGATGACACTGTTACATTCTCCAGTTTCCTTTACTTCTTACTATGTACAATTGTACACCTTCCCTGGAATATTTGATAGTACTTACACAAGTCATCAACAGCCAAAAAAAAATAGTTGAGGAAAAAGAATGCCCTAAAACCAAAAGGAATAAAGGATGGTCAAAATGAACTTAAGATGTTTATCAACCGAAACCAGGAAAGTAATTTGAACATCATCTACCGAATGAGAGTAAATTGAACCAAAGACAGCACTGGGACGTTTAGAATAGTACAATCCACAATTGGCTACATAATAGCTTTAGTTGCCGATTATACGTAAGACATAAATGTGGAAGTCTTGCCCATTATACATCATAAAAAGAACGCCAACTAAATATATTATCTCTTGACATCTTAAAGGTGTGCTACGTTTTGTGGCAGGGTCCCCAACTCCCATTTAAGACAGAGTAACTATTTGAAGAGCAGTACTCCAAGTGCCTGAAGAAAAAGTTTATACCATAGCGTAGACACCCCAATTTGGGCCCTTCTAAAAGTCTTTATTAATTGGTTGGATGTCTCCCTGATGATTAAAATAGATCATAATACGTCTTGCAAGGCCTCCAAAGTAAAGCAATAGGCAAAAATGTGATTATTGATGGGTGTACCTATAATCCTTATCGTCGTATGCAACTTCTACAAAATTTCTAACTTCTACAAAAAAAAAAGTCTAACATGTCGTACGCCACTTCCAACATAGTGGCGTATGCCATACTGACAGGAGCCAGTGTTTTGTCACTATCAATGATAGAATGCATATGGAGTATCATTAGTCTCGGACAGAGGCCATGCTGAACACCTTAACCAATGGGAGAACACCTCAATTGCCTATAAAAGAGCCCCACGGCCATTGAATGAGGGGTTGGTCTTGATTAATTTTTGTTAGATAATTTGGTTGGGGCTAGCAGGATTCTAGAAATAGAGTTTCTTAATGTTTAGAGAAAGAAAATCCCAAAATCTTTCTGAAAACACATACACACACACACCTGAGTCAAGAGAGTTAGCATATCGTTCAAGACTTGAAAAATGTAAGAAATACATGGCTTAGGCCTTTGTTTGATGTTTTGAGGGGAGCTTCCAAGACCAGATCAGTGTAATGTACTATTTTGTGAGCTTTGAACAACCTCTGTTTTGAAATCAAAACATGACGTCAGATCTCCTATAAAATCCTCCTAGTTGGTGTACGCCAACCCCGGTTTGGCGCACGACAGTGAAGGGATGGCGTACGCAACACATCCATGTCGTAACTCGTAAGCCATTTCTTGCCTTTTGTACAGTCTACTTTTTAGACTAGTTTACAATCTGTTCATGATAATTTACTTCATTTTGTTTACTATTTTGAATATATTGTCGTCCCATTTTCCTGGTATTGAGGTTAACATAAAATGATTTTGAAATTCCATAAATAATTAGCAGAGACTAACCCGAGAGTTAGGCGAGATGGGGTGCCTAACACCTTCCTATCTCGTAACTTAGCTCCCAAGCTGAATCTCTAGTTATGACGGACTAGTAATCTTTGTTTGTATGCAGTCGTTTGGTTGCTCATAATAGCCTTAAATTTGAGTGGCGACTCCACAAGTGCATGCGTTGGGAGTCGGTCGATGGCCGGCGGTCCTTTTCCGAATGGGGAGCCTACACATACAAGACTGGAAAAGAAGCAAACTTTAAAGGGGTGATATATGGAAGACCATTGCAAACCCTGAATATTGTCATCTATCTTGTGAAGCCATTTCATTCACGAAATGGTTCTCCACACCACGAACAATTCGATCTTCATTCGATTAATTTCAGCTAAGCAGCATGCATATAGACACACCATGATTTGGGCAAACAGGCGCGTCATGTTCGATTTATTTTACAATCGTATATTGTAAATTCATAAAAAAGTAAAAGTCAATTTCTGTAAATTAGATGTAATATAAAAATGATGTCAAATTTTTGAAGGTAGAAACCAACAATCACTAAATAAATATTAGTGACGCAAGCATCAATGGCAATTGTCTTGGGCTCAACTTTTACAAATTCCACTATTTTAAGAGCGTCCCCAAGCTGCATGGAAAAATAAAGCAAAAATATCTTGACACTATTTAAGCATGTTCAGAGAACATTGTGCCATGTCATATCTATATTGTTTGTGTTCGTGTCCGATGCATGTCCGATAGATAAGAGGAGGTGATAGAGACGTCCATCATTCTTCGGATTTTAGTAAGTATAAGAGACACAATTAAGATTTATTCATAACCTGTCATCAAGTCACCAACTTCCTTGACCTTCCAGCACTAGGCAGACGCCAGCCCCTGTACATGGTCTTACGAGTTTGCCGAGACTTGTGTTTTTCATAAGGTGGGCGGCAAGTGGCTTTGTTACCTATTCCATTAGGAACCTCAGATTTTTTGTTCCATCACATTCATGCATTTACTATTCATGTGACGGTATTGGTTTATTTGAGAATATCGAAATAGATACAATATGGATCCCTACATTCCATTTAGGATTAGGAATGGACACAATCGGACTTGCTTTTTACATATCTTTCCTTATTTGGGACCCTGTTCACCTCTTTGGGCCTTTATTGAATCGAGAAATAGGTTTGATTGTCCATCTTTTTTATATCTTTGATATAAATATAATAATATACAAGGCATCCTTCGGAAAAGTCAATCGAAGCAATTGGATGTCCGACTCAGGCCTATATGACATAACCGATCAAATAGCACTACTCCAACACCCCACCTTTGTCATATATTTCCATACATCATATTCATGGAATACGCTTCACTTTCATGATGCCTTGGTGGTGAAATAGTAGACACGCGAGACTCAAAATCTCGTGCTAAAGAGCATGGACGTTCGAGTCCTATTCGATCTGAGCTCTTGGAACTGAGATAAGTTCGGCAGTGGATCAAGAACTCTTGGTGTTCTTCTCTATCGAATGAATGGGGAGTCTCCTTTAAAACCGTCCGCCCTACACCCACCCCCGAGTATATGCCTCGACAAGAATCACACAAAGGTAGATTAAAAACCTCTAGTAAAATGCCTGCTCGTAACCCAACAGATAAAGTATATTAAATAGTCCATTTTAGGTATTGGTGACTTACCTATTCCATGACTTTGACGTTTGTCAAATGGGTACTCTCAGGTGGGGTGAATTCAATAATAGACGCCTGTTGGCAGTCCAACCTTCCTTCTCCTTTCAAGGCCTATCCGAAAGAGAATCCAATACTTCTTGGTCATGAATATCTGAAGTTCGCTATTCAAAAATTCTTGTTTAGGCAGTTCATACCATCCATACATAGTGTTTTGATCTAAGATTTTAATTCTTTCGTGTTTCAATAGGAACATATTGTTCCGTGGATCTAAGGTCCAAATTATGGAAGAAAGAAGTGTTTCGATGATTGACACATAGCGAGAATTCTCGATCTCACTCAATCTCTCTCTCCATTCGAAAATCCAGAATCTTAATTCATGTCTTTTTTTCATTTATCCCCTTGAAATGAAATGTTAATTGGATTGATTTAGACTACATTTCATTTCAATTGGAATTTGGTTATTCAACATTTACGAGATCTCCACTAACCATCCATGGATGAATGGTTAATGCGCCCAACTTATAATTGGCTAATTCGTAGGTTCAATTCCTACTGGATGCACGCTACCTACTGGATGCATGCTACTAGGACCCTCTAATACGTCTATTGAAATTGGCTCTGTATCTTAATCTATTATATATATAAATTTTGAACTAGTCGATTGAAATAGAAAGTAATGTAAAATAAACCAAATTTGATACCCGAATATGAAGTTCGATAACCTGCTACTAATTCTTCTTCTAATTCTAGTAAATCAAAAGGTAATCTCTTACATTGGGCTAAGGAAGAAATTAAAAAAAAATGATAAAACCCTATAGGTTGACACCACAAATTCCATATCCCAAAACCATATTTTGATTGTGCTCCAACTATATCAATTGTACTTGAACTGTTAGATAACCATATTAGGTGATAACATTACTGATACCATTGTTATTAAAAAATCGTACATGAGAGTTTCACCTCATACGGCTCCTCGCAGGTCTTAAATAAATTTAAAGATCTATTCGATTTTTTTTATCTTGATCTGTTTGTAGTATAAATAAAGCCAAATCTATCATAAGGTCCCGAATTCGACCAATGGAATTCTGTCTGCTCTATTAAGAATTTAATAATTATGATATTCTATTACGATTATGTGTGATTCTATTTCAAATCAAGGTTGTGAATACAGTACCGTATTGGCATAAAACCGGTACCAAGTACCTCTAGTACCGTACTATTCTCACATCTGTCGATATCGTCGGTCGTATTTCTTTAGTAAGAGATCTTGTTAAAGCAATAAATATCCTAGATATCAAACGAGAGGTAGATCCACGCGCTGGAAAATGTGTTATTTCATAAGAACTAAAACTAGAATAATACCTTAGTTAAAAATTTAAAATAAGGAATTAGTGGAATATGCAAGAAAGAAAATAGAGGAGCGAGGCGGACATCGGCGGGTGCAGGGAGGTAGCATTAATCACATCATTATATCAAATAAACATACCAATCCCATCCTCGGCAGCACTCTGTGTACAACCAACAGCATCCCACCAATCAACTCCAACCAAGAGGCTCCACCAGAACCTGCTCTAACAAAACAAGATACTTTATGGTCAGTATAAATAGAACGCATGTTACAAAATTGCCATAGTAGGAAAAGTACTAAAATACTTCTTAAAAGATAAATAAACAAGAAACAATAAACAATAAATACACATTAATGGTACTCTGTACTTGCAAAATCTCACCCCTCCCCCCCCAACCCCACACACACACACACACACAAAAACTCAGGATGCGAGGGCAGAGAATATCGTGAATTTGCCAAGAAGAAAACAAAACCGAGCAACCGTGTGAGTCTTAGTAAAGCAACTAACCAACTGAAGAGATGATGGAACAAAAGGGAGAACAATAATGCCAGACTGAAGATGTTGACGGATGAAATGACAATCAATCTCAGCTCCGTAAGTTCGTGAAAAATTAAATTATAGACAATTTGAATGGCACTCTTATTGTTACAATAAAGAGATGTAAGAGAGTCAAGGATAACACCATATCAAACAAAAGCCAACGAAGCCAAACAATGTCTGCAGTCGCCTGAGACATAGCCCGATATTCAGCTTCAACAGTGTAGCGAGTAATAACAGAAATGAGAGATAGATTTCCAATCAGTGATATCACCAGCCCAATCAGCATCAGCATAGATTCGAAGAGTCAAACTTGAAGTAGAAAAGAGTAGTAGACACTTGTACATAGTACACCTAACATACTGTAAGATACATAGCAATGCAGCCCAATGGGTAGAACAACAAGCAGACACAAACTAGCTGACAATATAAATGGCATACACAATATAAGGGCAACTCACAGTAAGATATACCAAGCATTCAATAATTCCTGATACTCAGTAGGATCATCAAGGACACCACCATCAGAAGCAAAAAACATGGCATGCAATTCGATAGGAGTGTCAACAACCTTGGCATCGGTGAGATTGGTGCAGTGGAAAATATCAGTTGCATATTTGACCTTTTTGAGAGGAAGCTACCACAATATCGAAAAAATAATGGAGATGACCTAATCCTTGCATCTCAAACTCACAAAATAGATGTGACTCCACCTCACTAATGGCACCAAAATCAAAACCCGTGATAATCATGTTATCTACATATAATAAGAGAAGAACGAGCCCTGTAGAAGATCGTCGAATAAAAATAACAGAATCACACATATTGGGTTGGAAATCAAGTTGTCGGCAACAGAGTGAAACCGCTCATACCAAGCACGAGGAGATTGTTTGAAACCATAGAGAGTACGGCGAAGACAAAATACAAGACTCACACTGCTGCTCGTTTTTTATTTCTCCTTGGCAAACTCATGATGTCCTCCGCTTTGCCCTCCTGAGTTTGAGGGGAAATGTTGGCCTACTTACCGTAGTATTTAACATTTAGTAAGGGTATTTTAGCTTTTTTACGTACTGAGTGTTTCCTCAATATTCTATTTAACCATGTAGTGCACTTTATAATATTTCATTCATTCAATACAGAACTTCAGTGTTTTCTCCTCTCAATATTCTATCAGAAGAAAGCACTTGGCAAAGCACAAAGAGTGTCCAACCAGCCATCTAACTCACCAATCAGTAGGGCATTCGCCCCAGAATAATCAATTTTGGTCACATCAGACATTCGAGTACGGCAGAAGTTACACGCAAAGATCTTCTAAATGATAGTAATGACAACCTACAACTAGGGTCAACTGATGGGCAACTCAACTTGGGTAAAGACCCACCCGGGTCTATAAATAGCAGCAGCATTCAAAGGAAAGGGGATCTGAATTTCAACTCTGTAAGCTTACTCTCTTAAAACACTCTACTCCCGTACTTTCTTTGCTCGGCTAAGCTTTGCTGAACTGAAGTTCCTTGTTCTGTTGCTGATTTAATTATCAAAAGAGCATTCTGGCCACACGCAACCGACCACATTGCCTCTGATAGATTCTTGCCTTTTGTAAGAATAAATCTAAGCTTGGACAGGAAGGGTATTCAGCCAATCAAATAGAGTCTTGACTATAAATACTTTAATTTGGTAGAGGCATATAAATCAGCCCACTACCAACTCACACAAATAACTTACAAACACGCGAAACCAAACCCATTATACCCCTAACAGCGAGGATACGTATGCAGAAAGATTTAGTACACATAGAAATTCCCCAAAACAAGAATTTAGAAGTTCAGCTGTTATGCCATTGATGTCAAAACCAAAACGAAGAGCAATCTAATAAAATAAAGCATGGTATCTTCTATGAATGCATACTTTTTTATTTTGTATTTAGCTAAGTATGGCTTTAACTTTAGGAGGGAAAGTGCAATTAAGCTTTGTTTATATTCATTAAAGTTTCAACTTTTCCAAAATATATTTTAGCCACATTATATGCAAAAGATATCCTTGCTTGGTCCTCCTAGTATCTAGGTGTAACCGCGCTGTAACCAAAATTTAGCAACTTAATACTCTCTCTCCCCCCCTCTCCCCCTCCCCCTCCCCCTCCCCCTCTCCCTCTTCTCCCCCTCTCCCTCTCTCCCTCTCCCTCCCTCTCCCTCTCTCCCTCTCGCTCTCCCCCTCTCCCTCCCTCCCTCCCTCCCCCCCCCCTCTCTCTCTCTCTCTCTCTCTCCCCATTTTTCCAGCCATATCCGACATGCATATGGGTTTTTTTGGATTATCCATGCTTCACAGAAAAATTAACCCTGAAAGTTATCTGAAAACATTTCATAAGATACCTCTCTGCAATTGCTCGCTCCCAAGTAGATGAGTTTGCTTTCACTTGACTACTTGGAACAGCAGGAGGAAGGACACGAATTATCTTCAAAATGGTACGGTCCTTGTTGGTATCATGCCAAACGGATGCTGAACAGCAGCTTGTTGATGAGAAAGCAGGAGCAGCAATCGTAGAGCCGACAGTAATCTGATAGTTATCAACGGGTGCAAAGCCTGCACCAGAAAAAATGTGAACCCCACCTCGTAGAAAAGCAACAGCGATCTCGCCCCCATGAGCAGAATAAACAATCCGAGCAAGGGTTCTAACATCACTGGGGAGATCAAAGGGATCAAAACAGACCCTT
The DNA here is from genome assembly GCA_019985065.2 of Arctostaphylos glauca. Classification (NCBI taxonomy): domain Eukaryota; kingdom Viridiplantae; phylum Streptophyta; class Magnoliopsida; order Ericales; family Ericaceae; genus Arctostaphylos; species Arctostaphylos glauca. The sequence continues at coordinate 13,783,060 of JAHSPW020000001.1, read as the reverse complement.
TTTGTCTTCTCGAGACTAGAATCCAATGTGTTTCTTATATCAGAGCACGGTCCAGCCAAAGTTGTTTGGTGAACTTTATAGTCATTGGTTGGCGGAATGCATTTGTTCACCGTGGTTACCCAAACAGTCTGCATAGGAGCCTGCCCACCAAAACTGGAAGTGGGGTTTCCAAAAATCTGGTGGAGGACAACAGGCTTAAGAGATGATTCCCATCGCTGAACTCTCCAACCAGTGATTGAAGGACCCTCATCCGGATCATAAGGAGACATGTACTGCCCTGCAGAGACAAAATCCAAATTTGATCAGTGTTGAACTCCAACCTTAACAAGGGGTGAGACACAACCACCAGAAGTAAGCTATCAATAGTGCTGACTACATAAATGTTGTCATAAAAAACAAAACAAAAAAGAAAAGACATGTATGTTCACTGCGGGACAAAATTATACTACTCTTTCTGTAAGCATTACTCTTTCTTGTGGATTAGCAACAAATGCTTGAACATCACTGTGATTATGCAATGTAACAATACGAAATCACAGATAGTGTGAACCAGTCATTTCTGTAATACATACAATACAAACCCAGCAAATCTTAAAGCAACACAGCATCATCAAAAAAAAAATTGATGTGTGAGTTGAGATACAGACAAAAGGACATTTACTACAACTAAAACGTGGCAAGTATCCAAAGTCCAAACTCGGTTGCAGGTGTGAAATGCATGTGAGAAAAGAACTGGTTCAGCAAGATAATTTTGACAACTAAGACAATGAAGCTGGCATTAAAAAGTCTTGGGATACTCATCTAGAGAACAGAAAGGATTATACACGGCTATCACACTTCGTGTGAGTCTAATTAAAGGTTACTTAGTCATGTAATCAGTAAACAGCCACATAAAGCATGAAATCATCTCAAGTTCCCAGAAATGTGAAGGCAAAATATAGCTAGAACACCATTCGCAACGTGTAATCAGTAGGCCTAAGCAATGGATTGTAAATAAATTTGTCCTACACGACTATATGTATATATAGGCAGAAATTAAGTGCTTCCTCAGCATGATATAGAAAACAAGATTTTGCATGGTGGAGGTAAGAGAAAAGACAACGAAAAGTTTAGCTCTGAATCAGAATACAACTGACCCTCCACTATCACCACAGCTATTACAGAACCACCACGAGTCGGGTCAAAGGCAACTGCAGTAACTCCAGAACCCCATGTAGTCGTTGCCGCTGATTGAGCTGCAGCCTCAGGACTTACATATGCAGAAAAATTTGAGACTGGTGAACAGTGAAGTGAGACCATATCGATATAGTCTTGATCTGTGTTCTTTCTTCCTTGCTTTGCTTCCAATAGGAAATATTCTTGCCAGCTGAACAAATAAGCAGCCAAAGCAGCAAAGCCATCCCAAGAAGGAGGATTAACTGAAGGTGGGACCCCAGTGCTGGTACTTGACTTTGGAGTTGCTTGAAACCCATTTCCAGGGCCAGGCGTTACCTCCCAAACAACAACTGTGGATGGATTTACAATTGGAACACCAGCCACATGCAAGGCACCACCATCTGTTACAATGGCATCGGCAGCCATAATCCCACTGGGTCCAGCTCCCAAGAGCCCCTTGTTTGTGCAAAACCATTTTGATGCAGCACCGCTCTGATTAGGAGGCCACTGAGCCCAGTGAAGTTGAACGGATCCCGAAGAAAAAACAGAGCACACACACAGAAAATTTGGCCACCCAGCTGAAATCAAAACCCAAAAAGAAAGAGAAATATAAAGTACACTGTTCAAATTGGACAATATTCAGTCAGTTAGCATAAAAGAGGTAAAACCACTGTGTAACTTCCAATTGTTGATGACAATAAACAACAAAAAATGCACCACTAGAAGAGAAATGGGAGTCTATCCAAAAAACAGAGAAATGGGAAGCTCACCCCGCCACTCCAATAATTATCACAGGTAACTAAATCAACCATGACTTCAAATTTTTAGATGTTTAATCTAAGTGATTATGGGAAACTATCCTCTTCGTCTCCCATCTTAACACAGGTATAATCTTGAAATACAAGTAATAACTCGATCTAGTTCGTTCCCCATAAACAAGTAAAAACAAAAGAATAGTCCATTACACCATTAGTTACAAGACCATGCAAAAGAAGGAATCATAACACCAGAGCTTGCCTATTAGCACAAAGCAAACTAAACCATCCAGGACAGAGTTATCATGAATCCCAACTGAGGACAAAAAGGAAAAATAACTAACCCGGAGCTTGAGGCTGCTGAGAAAGAAATTTTTCCTCAAAAGTCGACTTTGTGTTTGCAGAATTAGCGGATCTCGATGAAAGCCACCTATACTAATTATTACAAGTACAGAAACAGAAATAGAAATCAAATGTACGAAGATTCCAAAACTCAAATACAAGAAAAGACCAACAAAAACTAACTGGTGATACTCCTGATAGCCACTTTGTAACAACTGCAATATCCTGCCGCCACTCATGCTCACACTGCCAGCAACTTGCATCTCTAACAAGATTAGGTAGGCCCTGAAGAGTCGGTACCAGAAGTTAGCTTAAGAATTATATTTGTAGTTCATTGAGAGAAAGAAGAATATTGGTTCATTTTACAGTGCACGGCACACACAACACATGAAGGGGAAAAAATAGAAGAGGCAAGTATGAACAAAAGGGAAGGGGACAACAATTTATCAGCCAATAGATTCCTTCAGGCCGAACCCTGAAATACCATGTCTAGAACATGAGCACTGAAAAAAGTACGGACCTAAAGTAAAATCAAAGAACACTATTTTAAGTATTAGTAGAAAAATTCCCAAAATTGCTAGCTTACTTGAGAAGGCTGAGTCCAGATAGTTATCCGCCCATGGAAATTAGCTATTAGCAAGGCCCGAGGGCAAGAGGTAGGTGACCATTCCATGAACTGAACAGAATCACGAGGAGAATCTGCCATTGGAATAGTGCGATAAATAAGTAACAGAACTAGAAACGATATGAGTACAAGAGAGAGACCAGGACAAAAAATGATCTTCAATCGAAGAGGCATGTTTTTCCTTTGTTGAAATACTTATAACTCACCATAAAGTACAAAGAATAGCAGCTCGCCATTAAGTATCAAAAAATCAATAATAGGTTTCCATAAAGAAACTCATTGGATTCATGAATAGTGCAACTTCATTGAAAAATTAATAGCGTCAGAATCATCTGAACTGCGGTATCTGTGTTCTACAACACGGTTATTGGTTCCGATAGTACAGGCATGTGGACGGAAGAAGAGGGCATAGACTTATAGAAGGTCCTTCTTTGCAGAAATTCAACACCTAGATGACTTTATAAGCACATGGAGTTATAGCTGTAGTTAGAGTGGCTGTTACGTGAGAGAACTGATTAATTGATTCAGAAAATTTGCAGTTAGATACCTACTTTTTTTGTGAAGTATATTGTCGTAAATAGTTAGTTTCATACCCTTGAGTTCATGGATGCTTTTATATCAGTAGTGTTCCACATGAAGGATCGTACAATTAGAAATACAATGATTCTTACAAGACTCAATATATTTTCCGGACTCTATTCGGTGAGCCTCAAATTTTATAAAAAAGGGAACTGTTCCTTTTTCTTACATGAGAACTGTTGAGCTCACTACAACAAAACGGGCCTTTCCCTACATTTAATTTCCTGCATTTTCACAAACCCCATTTATAAGGAATACCACCCATGCGGTGCTAGAAGAAAACAAAGGGTCCATTGGGACTTACTTTTCTTTCCCCCAATAAATATTAAGCATCGTTGCTTTGGTTAAGTGTAATAGCCAAATTTTCCACACTTCTGAATTGTAATCCCATGCACAGTAAGCCAAAAAAATTTCCTACCTGTCCGATCTCAGTCCTCTCTCTCTCTACCTCTCTCTGGTCGACCCTTCTATCTCTCCCTCCTGGCATCTCTCTGATAGAAGGGAAAGAATAGTACTGCTATATTGTTCAATGAGTTTATTGTATAAGACAATGTGATTAAATGGGCTAATCCTAATAACCCTAATAAGATAAAACCATAATAAGATAAAAAAGGACAAGAATACCCTTAAAGGTAAGATAAACAAGAAAGAACAAATAAAGCAACTAAAACTACTGGTACGCTCACACCCTGCCTCAAACTCAGGATGTTAGGACGGAGAGTATCGTGAGTTTGCCAAAAAGAAAATGGAAGCGAGCAGCCGTGTAAGTCTTAGTAAAGAAATCAGCCAATTGAAGTGAGAACGGAACGAAGGAAAGATCAATAGTGCCGAACTGGAGATACTGCCAGATGAAATGATCTCAATATGCTTCGTTCGCTCATGGAAGACAGAATTATGAGCAATCTGAATGGTACTCTTGTTGTCACCGTAAAGAGGTGCGGGAGAGTCAAGGGAAACACCTTTATCAGACAAAAGCCAACGAAACCAGACAATTTCTGCAGTTGCCTAGGACATAGACCAATATTCAGCTTGAACAGTGGAGCGAGCAATAACAGACTGTTTCTTGCTTATCCAAAAGATGAGGGAATCGCCAAGAAATACACAAAACCCAAAGGTGGATTTGCAATCAATGATATCCCCGGCCCAATCAGCATCGGCATATGCCCGGAGAGTCAAACTTGAAGTGGAGGAGAACAATAAGCATTAATAGATAGTACAACGAAGGTACCGCAAGATGCGGAGCAGGGCAACCCAATGGGTAGAGCAAGGGGCAGATACAAATTGACTGATAATATGGACGGCATAAGCAATATCATGACGAGTCACAGTTTGATATACCAAGCAACTAACCAATTCGCAATACTCAGTAGAATCATCAAGAACAACACCATTGGTAGGAGAAAACTTTGCATGCAATTCGATAGAAGTATGAACAACCCTATCGTCAGTGAGATTGGCACAACAGAGGATATCAAATGCATATTTGGTCTGAGATAAGAGACAACCCTTGGGGGATGAGGCAACCTCAATACCCAAAAAATAACGAGGAAAATCTAGATCTTTCATCTCAAACTCATAAAAGAGATGGGACTTCACCTCACTAATAGCAGCAGGATCAGAACCGGTAATAATCATATCGTCGACATATAATAAGAGAAGAACAAGCCCCATAGACATGCGACGAACAAATAGAGCAGAATCATGCATACTAGGATGAAAGTCAATCTGTAGAGCAACAGAGTGAAAATGCTCATACCAGGCACATGGAGATTGCTTAAGACCAAACAGTACACGTTGAAGACGACAAACAAGCCCGGTGGTATAAGGAAGTCCCAGAGGGGGATGCATGTAGACTTCTTCAAATAAGTATCTGTAGAGAAAGGCATTCTTAACATTCAACTGGACGAGAGGCCATTGATGTACTGCACCTACAGAAATCAAAATGCGAACTGTGGTCATCTTAGCAACAGGCGCGAAAGTCTCCTCATAATCAATGCTCTATTCCTGCAAAAACCCCTTAACAACCAAGCGAGCTTTATACCACTCTAAGGAACCATCGGAATGAGTTTTGACCTTGTAAACCCATTTGCAGCCAATGAGATTCTTCCCAGCTGGTAGAGAGACCAAATCCCAAATATGAGTTTTGGCAAGAGTAGTCAGCTCATCATTCATGGCATGCACTCAATTAGGATCATTACAAACTTCTTTATATGATCTAAGTTCAAAATAAGTATTGGTACGAGAAAAAAATTAACGATAGGAAGAATAGAAACAAGTATTAGTAAAGCCTAAGTCTTACCAAGGGATGACGATCGCGAGCGGGATAACAGCCGGCAGAAGGATCAGGATCTTAAGAGGCAAGGTGATGGGTCGTAGAGTTGAGAGGTAAAGCTGGGTCAAGAAAAGTTGTACGACGGCAGGAATAGACAAAAGGATAGGGTGGAAGGAGGGTAGAGGGAGAGAGAGCAGGAGGGGTAGGAGGTAACTTAGACACGTCCACAGTGACAATGTATTCAGCTGAAGAACATCGGCAGGGAGGGGATCAAGAAGAACGAGGTCGTCCTTCCAACAGGGGTCAGTTCAAGGGAAGAGAGAAGTATGGTAAATGCTCGAGAAAGATGAATGGCGGGACACATATAACTTTTTAGTCACAGGATCAAAGCAATGATAACTTTGTTGGTGTATACCGTACTCTAAAAAACACAGAGAACACAACAAGCACCGAGTTTACTGCAGTCCCGCTTGGTAAAAAGAACAAAGCATGTAGATCCGAACACACGAAAAAGGAAATAGTTGGGAAGGTGACCATGTAGACGCTCATGCGGACAAGTACCAGAGAGAAGTGGGGTAGGCATTCGATTCAAGAGATAGGCGGCAATAAGCACATCTTCGCCCCAAAAAAGAAGGGGACAAATGACAAGAGAAGAAGAGATCGAGCAATATCCCAGAGATGACGATGTTTCGCTTAACGCGACTATTTTGGGCAGAAGTATCAGAACAGGAAGATTGGTGAATAGTGCCATCAGTCGCTAAAAATTCAATAAATTCAAAAAGAAAGTATTCCCCGCCTAAGTAAGACCGAAGGATTTTGACTGTAGTAGAAAACTGAGTTTGCACCATATTGTGAAAATTGCAATAAATTTTGGAAAAATCTGATTTGTGCATAAGTAAATAAACCCATGTATACCGACTATAATCATCAACAAATGAAACATAATACATAGAACCACCATTGGTTGCAATAGGAGAAAGTCCCCACAAATCAGTGTGAACAAGCTGAAAAGAGAAGTAGAAATAAAATTACTTTTATTAAATGGTAAGGCGCGCATTTTGGCCAACTTACAACCACTGCAATAAAAAATGTCACTAATAGAGATTGTACCCAAAAGACCAGACTTAACTAAATATTTCAAATGCTCACTAAACAAGTGACCTGATCTAGAATGTAAAAGGTAAAAAAGAGAAGATTTTTCATTTAAAGAAAAGAAAAAGAAGGCCGTGGGAGGAGACGCCAGAGGAAGGTGCAAGGTTTCCAAAGTATAGAGGTCACCAACTCTACAGCCGGTCCCAATCTGCTTCTTGGACGCCCGATCCTGCATTACATAACCAGAAGAAGAGAACAAAACGTCCCAATTGACTAATCGAAATAAGACTTAAAAATAAGTGCAGTACATAAAAGACATTAGGAAGAGATAAGAAGGGAGATAAAATAGAACCAATAGAAACAACATGCATCGGGGAGCCATTTGCGGTAGCAATACTAATGGGGGAAAAGGGGGAAGTGTAGTTTCTCAGAAGGGAAACATCAGGAGACATATGATGGGAAGAACCCGAGTCAAAAATCCAGATGGTGTGTAAGGTACCTATGGTGTGAGAACTATGCAAACCTGAGAGAGTAGTAGTCATAGCAGAAGCTTGTTGATGATTCTTTTCAGTAGCAGCCAAGAAAGCTTGAAACTATTGAAATTGCTAAAAATAGAAGGAAGATGGAGTTCTGCTAGGAGTAGATGCCGCAAGGGCTGTTGGGGGACGGTAGGAGTGCTGTGGAGACCGAGATGATGAATGAGCAAGAAATAAAACCCACAGACTTAGAGCGAAGAGAGAAAATCTACTGACTTAGAGCAACCAAAAGAATACCACTAACCGTGCCCACTGACTTAGAGCAAACGGAGGAATACCACCGACTGTTGGCGAGGAGGAACTCAGATCAAACCCACTGACTTAGAGCAAACAGAGGAAGGCAACCAAGGACTTGTCTTAGCCAACAAGAGGCCACTAGAAGATCTCAAGCGATAGGCGACAGGCGGCGGCGAACGAGAACTGCGTTGACTTTGCGAAGGTGGGCAGTAGGCGGTGGCCGGATCTGATGCGACGAAGGCCTGAAAGGGTGGGCGAACAGTGGTAGCGGCGGCCGGAGAACGGCGAAGACTACTGGCAGCGGACAATGGAGGTCAAAGAAGGTTAGATCTAGGGAGATTACTACTTGGTTCAAGAGAAGAGAGGTGATGCAAATGCAACAAGGGAGGTGATGCAAATGCTAAACCCTAACCCTAACCTAGCTCTGATACCACAAGTTTATTCAATGAGTTTATTGTAGAAGACAATGTGATTACATAGACTAATCCTAGTAACCCTAATAAAATAAAATCCTAATAAGATAAAAAGGACAAAAATACCCCTTAAACATAAGATAAATAAGAAAGAACAAATAAAGCAACTAAAACTGCTGTTACGCTCATACTTTCTCCCCCTCCATTTCTTGGTATGTTTTTCCCAATCGATTTGTCTTTTTATCTAAGAGACGAATCTTGGTTGTTCGAATATCTATTTTCTCTCAGTAACTCGATTTCTTTATGGCAATATGACTAATTGGTTTGATGTAAACACGGGTGTAGCATTTGAAATAGATGTAGAGTTTGAATGCATATACGTTGGATAAGTTACCATGTATCTAGACTTCTTTATGGCAATATGACTATTCGTTTGATGTAAAAAAGGTGTGGGTTTTGAAAATATATGTAAAGTTTGAATGCATATACGTTGGGATAAGTTACCATGTAACTTTGTTTCTTTGTTCTTGTTTCCATCTACTGATTTGGGTATCAAATTTCAGCTAGTGATGTGGCCTTCTGGATAGGAACTAGAACATTTGTGATTTAATTTAGAGGTAGAGTTTGAATGCAGCAAGATTGTTTGTTCTGTTTATGCCTTGATTTTGGTTAATTCAATTTTTTAGCTTTTGAAGTGTTATTGGCTTGTCTGTATCCCCTATCCTATTCATTTTTATTTAGGCTTGTTATTCGTGGTGTCATGATTTGAAGGGCCTCTTTATGTAGATTCCAATATTTGAGAAGAAAGGTATTTGGTGTACTTGAAACCTCGCATGACCTTATTTTAAGAGTCTCAGCTTCAATAAAAAAAATGTCAATTTTGTGGGTGATTACGCACCAACATACAATTGTAGTTCCCATTGGCCACATATATGGGCAAAAAAATTTAATTAGAGCAAGCCACTCTCTCCCATTATCACTTAACATGCCAGAAACTACCTTTCCACTTGTAGATGAAAAGGAGAAGCATTCTATTCCATTCGATTGATGAAAATAATACAATGCTGAGACAATTTACATAGGCTAACTAACCTTTTATTAATGGTAATGAGATTAAAAGACTATGCTACCCTTATAGTGAAAGATAAATACAACAATACATACACAATTCTACTTTCACAATTCCTCAAACTCAAGATGCGATGATAGAGAGCATCGTGAGTTTGCCAAGTATAAAATGAAACCGAGCAACCGAGTGAGTCTCAGTAAGGAAATCAGTCAACTGAAACGAGAACAAAACAAAAGGTAAATCAATGGTGTCGGAATGGAGATGTGGACGAACAAACAGACAATCAATCTCGACATGCTTCATACTCTCATGGAAAACTGAATTATGAATAATTTGATGCCACTTTTGTTATCACAATAAAGAGGTGTGGGAGAGTTAAGGGAAACACTCATATCAGACAAAAGCCAACGGAGTCAAAACAATTTCAGCAGTCACCTTAGACAACTCGATATTCAGCTTCAACAATGGAGCAAGCAATAACAGATTGTTTCTTGCTTTTCCAGGAGATGAGAGAATCACCAAGAAATCTTAGTCTAGATGCGGATTTCTAATTGGTGATGTCATTAGCCCAATAAACGTCAGCATATGTCCAAAGAGTCAAACTTAAAGTAAAAGAGTGTAGCAAACACTGGTAGATAGTACAACGTATATACCGCAAGGTACACAATAATGCAGTCTAATGGATAGATCGAGGGGCAAACACAAACTGGCTGACGATATGGACAGTATAAGCAGTATCAGGGTGAGTCACAATAAGAAATACCAAGCAACCAACCAATTATCGATACTCAGTAGGATCATCCAAGACAAGACCATCGAAGGCAAAGAACTCAGCATGCAATTCAATAGGAATGTCGACAATCTTGTCATCAGTGGGATTAGCACGGTAGAGAACATCAATTGCATATTTGGTCTAAGCCTCAGTACGCAAAAAATAAGGAAGAGGACTTAAATTCTTCATCTCAAACTCACGAAATAGATGAGACTTCACCTCACTAATAATGAAAGATAAATAAACAATGGATAAACAACGCTACTTTCACATCCACCCTTCGAACTATTAAGAAGTCAAGATGCCAACCGAATTGCAATGACCAGAAGATGTTGGCTATTGTTTATTTCTTCCTTTATTTATGTATTTCGATTTTGCTAGTAACTACATCAGGATCATTATTTTGCTATCCCAAAAGCCGAGCATATCTTCCTACTTATTGATAAGAGAATTTCAGGGGGACCTTGTTTTGGCCCAGACTTTGTTGACACTCTATTCGATCTGCCAATAACAATGCAACACATAGCATCGCATTTTGGGAGTACCCACACGCAATAAAATGCACAAGAAATATAAACGGCATTCGAACCTCAGAGGCAGTTAATAAACTATCGCAATGATGGCATATGCAGAATACAAAGCGGCGACATTTCGCATGCGTAGGCAGTTATTGTAAAAGCCATACATACGCAGGAATCAAAGGAGAAGAAAGTGGCAGAACGTGCATCAAAGATGTGGGAGACGAATGGAGAGATGGTCGAAGTGGAGCAACCACAATTTGTCCCTCTATCAAAGGAAGGATCATGCAAGAAATTAGGCGAGAAGATTCAAAGGAAGCAGATGGCATCCAGCGTCAATAGTCTACAAATAGGACCAAGGGTGAAAGGAAAAAGAAAGACGAACCCGCACATAATTTATCTTTTCTACACTTACTTTTCATTTCATTTTCTGCACATAGTTAGATTAACCTAGCATAACATTAGTTGTAGCAGTAGTTGTACTTGTAACCTTACCTGTATCCTTAGGAGTAATTCGTAACTCAATTTGAAGCAACCTAAATCTTTTGTACTTTTCGGATACGAGTTTGTCCTTCAAATTTATAATTTATAACCGTTTCACATTCTTTTTGACTATTCATCTTCATTTTATGGTTTCGATTTGCCATGTGTCGACACTTTAGAAAAATCTTCTTGGTAAGAGAATAGACAATGGAAACACCTTACAATTGTTGGTTTAACTATAAGTTTTCAGAAAATGCTAATTACACTGCTTTTCTGGCACGCTCGCGCATCATTTTTGCCCTGGGAGATATTGGAGCCAACAGACTTCAATGACTAATCAACTCCATCAGGAACATTATTTCGTTAAATTATGGCTTGAATGTCAATTTTGTACATGCTTTTATTGATATATACTATGCTCTGCATGTAGCAATCTTACTGATTCTATTCACATAACAACATCGATTGTAGTGCAGGGTTAATGTTAAATTTCTGTAAGAAAATGTAAAGATAATGTGAATGTGAATATGGACCAATTTTGAATAAAATTTTTAAATTTCTTCATGTTATGTTCAACCAAAGAAATTTCTTATCAAATTTCTCTTATATAATGCTTAGGATTTGCCTTTCTTTTGTTTATTCTCATGGTGATCTCCAAATTTGTTGATCTTCTCCCCAAGTTAAAGAGGTTTTAGTGTTATTGTCTTCATATGGAGATTAATTGGTGACTCATAAAAATCACCATAAAAGATGTATGTTTTATAATCATGGCTATTACTGCCTTAATTTCCCCCCTTCCATGCCGTGTTCTTAGTGCCCAACAGAATCACAAACTCTGTAAATCGAAGAGTCAATTGATTTGCGACGCAAGGGTCACTTTGGTTGGGGTAAATTAGCTAATACACTCAGAAAGAGAGAAATTATCCATAAGAAATGAACCGATCCATGAAAATTGATAGAAAGATATAATTAGATGAGTTTTAGTTTCTGATTCAAATGTAACCTGGTGGATTAGTAGTGATTGTTCTACTTCCTTAAGTACCTTTCATGGTTCCTCTATTCATGTTCTTCCGGTTTGTGATGTTGTTGGTTTTTACCCCTCACCGAAATTGAAGATGTTATTTTGTATGTTTTAGTATTCTTTACTATTATTTTTAGTTTTGAGAGGAATACATGATATGTTTTGGGTATTTTGAGAACTGTTTTACTTGAATGTATGAGAGATCTTTGACACATTGTATGTGTTTTATTTGAAGATGTTGTGATTTGTGAATGTTTTTAGACGATGTTTGTCGGTTGGCTGTGGCAAGGTATAAGTAGTCCAAATAATCTCGTACCATGACATATCTAAAATAGTAGTAAATAGTGAAACAAAAAGACACACAAACCAGCAAAGTAATTCTATCTCCAACAATCCAAAGATGAAAACCTTTTAGCTACAAAAGATGTTTTTTGACCAATAGCTATATACACACATTATATTGTCCTTGGTTGAGAATTATATCTATAACTACTGTTGTTTGACCGGTCTGCATGTACCCAATAAGTAATTCTAGTTGACCACGCCTATAGGTGTTATGGAATCAATAGCAATAAGTATCCTCGCCCATTGTCAATGCCCAAGACGCCTTTGGTTAGCACGCTAAGTTTAGCAAAGGGGATACTCAAGTACTCTCAAGACTTCTGTCGGTCCATCGATGTAGGGGCATAATGAGCAGGTTAAAAATATGAGGAAAGACTCAAATTAAAACGAATTTTCACTGAAAATGAGCATTCTTGACACTTTTAGCAAAACACCATATTAATATTATGAACTTGTAACAGTTGTGGGCTCCCCGCACGAAAAAACACCATCGATCGTCAACTGACCCTCAAAGCATTTGCGCTTTTTTTTTTAGTCGGCTATCCCGAGCAACCAAGCAGACAAATGCCTACAAGCAAAGAAAACTAGTCCGTGATAAACAAAGATTACTCAGCTCGGGAGCTAAATTTGGAGATAGGAAGATGTTACGCACCCTATCTCGCCCAACCCTTGAGTTAATCTCTACTAACGATTTTTGGGATTTCAAAATCATTTTATGTTCATGTCACAACCAGGGAAAGGGGACATGCAATAGGGTATAAAGTGATAAATAACTAATGTCTACACCAAAATAGTAAGTACAGAACATGTTCAAACCAAAAAGAACGTAAATTGTCATTAAAAAAACTATTCTAAAGTGCAAGAGTAGCGTATGCCATATCTTTATTGGCATATGCCACACCTACAAGGCGTATGCCATTGAGGCATTTGGTGCACGCCATGTCCTTAGACAAAATCTGTGTTTCGTTTTCCAACATGATTTCTAAGCATTTGAGCACTTATTCATCATTTACTAATCATTAACATGCAAGATCGTACTCATGAGTATTTTAGAAACATTTGAAATTCAAACATGACATAAGCCATGTAAAACATAATATCAGGAGAGTAAAATTAAACACTATATTCAAATACAGGGTGTGTGCGCCAAGTATATCATGCTCAAGCCAATCCTAATGTAAAGTATGCCAAACAATACAAGCATATGCCGGGAGGTTTGTCTCCTAGAACTCAAGAAAAAGTCATATTGTCTAAACTCTCAGAGATTCCCTTCAAAAGATGGGTGCAAACTTGCACTTCTAAATTTATACCTTTCTTGAGACTTAAATCTTTTAGTTTTCTCCTTTAACTAGGGATATTTGAAACTTAGGTTAGTAGTGAATAAGCAAGGAACTTATTGTTCATTCATTGCCAATTTTTCCTCTCCTGTCTTCCTTTACTTCAATGCTTTGAAACATCTGCTCTCCAAACAAAACCTCTTTAAAGCTTCTATGAAAAATTCAATACTTCAAAAGCCAACCATCCAACCAAAAAAATCCAACCCTTGACCCTTAGGCCTAAGGGATAAGCATTCTCAAGCCATTTTTAATCATCAAAACGTGCAGCAATTGCCCTACCTGAAGCCATCACGGAAGCCCACATCTTGGTCAACTAACAGTGACTACACAATCTGGGCCTGTCAGAAATGACGTACACCATGTCCAAGCAGCGTACACCACTTACAAAGTGGCGTATGCCATGTATAATAGCGTATGTCAATCATACAGTGGCGTATGCCATGCAGAATAGTGTATGCTATTTTTTACCAAGTCAATAAATCACGGCTTTCATTTTTTGGTAATTTTCTAGTATTAATACGATTAACCAATTGATCAAAGGCTCTTCTAAAATGTTATGTGTCATTTCTCATCATTAGGGACCATCGCTCAAAGGTTCTAAAGGAGATCCAATTGGGGTGTCTACACCCTCATTTATTAATAATTGCTGCATATACTACACCTATTCCCAACATTTGAATGAAACCTTTCCTAGCATTTGTTAAACCTCAAAAATAATCCAGCGTTTACCACATTGCAGGAAATAACTCGCCAGTACCAGAATCCGTCACCGGAAAACTTGTACCCACGTTTAATATACGCCAGAATTAACGCCGATAAACAGTCTAAAAGGCTTTTCCCCTTGTTTTTGGGACTTTTACAGGGATTTTAGAAATGCAGGCAAAAGCAAACTTTGTTGTAGTAGCTTGTGAAGAATTGTCCTTGGGAATTGCAAGCATGCCTCAGTTTTATATAGCATAGAAGCTCAGAGCATACCTTACCTTGACACAATAGATCAACAATACTCTCCTTGCCAATTGACTGTAATAATTAGTAAAAATCCCAAGTCGAAGATCAAGTTCCAGAATAGCTCTAATAAGCAGCAGCTATAGTACCTGCCATGACATTGAACACTGCACACTCTGTTGGTCGCTCTGGGATCACAATATGTATGGGGATCCAAAATGGTGGATTTGCATTAGAACTGCAAGAAGAAAAAAAAAAGATCAAGAGAGAAACTAAATATATCAATCCCCAACACTCTTCCCGCGAGTATATTATGATCAAAACACCACGAAATGCTTATTCAGTGAGAACCAAAAAATTAAAAGCTTCACCAAAATCATGTTGTTTATAAGCGTAGAGAGACTTCAAAATTTTCATGGATCTTTTTTTTGAATGTTGAAATTCCTATTTGCAGAATTTTTAACTGCTGATTTGATTGTTAAGCAGAAAAGTAGAAAGATAGTACTCTATATCTGCAAATAAAACAAACAATAGTACTCTATATCTGCAAAAGTGCAAATAAAACAAACAAGTCTTGTGTGTTTGGCTCGACGGAATGAACATTTGAATGGAATGGAATGGTTATTCCTATAGAATACCTAATCCTATCGTTGGTTCACCAATAAATGAGAGCATCTCCAATCCATCTCTCCCAAATTCCCCAATTTTGTATCTTAGCGACCCAAAATAATGTATTCTACTCAAAAAGCAACTTTAGATAATCTAATATCCGTTACTCCAACCCAAATTCTCTATTTTCATCTCCAGATGTTCCCTCCAATAGTGGGAAATGATTTGAATGCACAAATTTTTTAATTATAATGGAACATATTCAGTATTACTCCTATTCTGAAGGTATGGTTAATATCTTTTCAGTGGAACCAATTTTACTGAAATTCGTCAAAGTCATATGAATTGTATGAAAATCTAGCAAAAGTAAAATAGGATATAGTTGGTATCATAATGTGGTTTCAAAAGACCAAAAGGTTAAATAGTGATTTTAAGAAAAGAGAGAGAAATGGAGATGGTTCTCTATTTGGTGGGAGAGTCTTCAAATATAGACAATGAAAATTGAGTCCCTATTTTGGAGACCCCAAACAGAGATGGGTCGGAGGACATGAATTCTCTAAAGTGGAGTTTGGGTCTGCAAAATAGAGTTATAGAGATGGTTGGAGTTGCTATCAAGGAATGCTCATTCCAAATAGAATCACCATTCACAACCAAACATGGGAAGGGGAATGGATATTCCAATCTCCTTCCATTCTAATTCCATTCCAATCTCAATTTCATTCTTGTGCTCATTCCATTCCAGTGAACCAAACGCACCAATTTATCGAGCCCAAATGGTTGCAAGAAAACTCTTGCCATATAAATGACATTCAATGAAAGAAAAATCTTGCCTAATAAAGTTAATCACAACATTTTGTCGCAACTGACAGAGATGAAAATAATGTCAACTAAAACTGAATGGAAGGAGCAACAGTTGCGAAATCTTTTTAGAAGGGAAAAACTGAATTTGTAACACTTCAGAGACGGCGTTGCTAAGTCAATGAAAGAGAAACATTGGATGAGCATGACACCAAGAATTTGATCTAACTTATAACCAACATTCTCAATAAAGAAAGCTATTTTTTAATGATAAATTTTCAAAGCTGCTAGTGACAGAATAATTTTCACATTTCAAATTAGTATAGCACCTCTCTTTCAACCATGCACGATTGGAATATTGCTAGCTACTATTGGTATAGACCTTCAAAACACCTTAGAAATTACTTCTAGGAATAAGCTAATCAACTTATCATCAGTGCTTGAGCCTCACATCATTTGGGTTTCTTTTGGGGGGTTGGTGGTGGCTGCCACATCCAACCTTGCCCCCCTCTCCTCTTCCCTTCCTCTCCTCTCTCCCCTTTCGTCTTTCCCCTCCTCACAGATTTATGCTTCAACCTCCACCTCCACCTCCACCTCCACCTCCACCTCCAAAAGCGTATAGATCCAGCAAGTTGAGTAACGGAGCGACAAATAAACGGCAAGATGGGAAGATGAGTTTTTTTGCTTTTCACGTTCCTTTGTGAGACTTATGCTTTCCTCTACTCATGGAAGATGAAGACCCTTTTAGGGATAACTCTCTAGTGAATCAGCCTGATCTTGTAGCAACGAAGCCAAATCTGGTGGATAGTGTACGAGCAGTGGTTTAATTTTATTTTTGTATCTTCTAGGATTTGTAAATTTCATCTGAGCTTATTATCATTGGTTGCAATACCCAGGTAATGGAATCTCTACTGCCTCGTCTTTGACTGGCATTGTTTCCGAATTTTAATTTGAGATCTGCTTTACAGTACATGCTAATTCAGCTTAAAGCTTGCACGTAGACGTAGGTGGTTGTGATTCTAACCAATTTTGTAATAAAATGTGTGATATGGCTTTGTTGTACGAAATTCCCGATGATCAAAACAAAAATGTTAGTTGTGTGCCAACAGGAATTCAATAGCAAGACACAAACCATAAAAGTTAGAACATTGGTGACTCCAAACCATTATACTAAAGATTTTATAAGGTCAAACTCCATGAGAACCAACTTTAACACTAAATCAATGAAAATAAGACTGAAGAATACAGATAATATTCCTACAATGCCTACTATGTATATCCAGTAGAATTGACAAGCATCCCAATCAATTAAATGTATCCATTTTTTAGCCAATCTGTAGATCCATTAGTGAAGCTCAACCAGTTCAATAAAACAAAAAAAGAACCAAACCTAGTATAAATTAAGTAGTTTCAGCTGGCTGTCTAGGGGCACAAAAGAAGATTTTATCGAGAATGTGACCCATACCATGTTGCTGTATTTGATATGTATTAGAATTATTTAAAGCACCTAACACTGTCTCCTTATTAAAGAGTTGTCAGACCAGCAATTGGCCATCTGCGTAGCAAGCATTGCAGAAGAAGAACAAAACATCACAGGGAAGACAATCCCAGCTGAAACACAAAATTTGATATACATTTTTTCAAACAGAGTTTTGTCCAATGGAGGTGTGAAGGGGGTCAGCAACTCAGCATACTCTAAGACTGAGTGGGCCCTGAGGAAGTTATAGTGCATATTTTAGTTACAAGTCGAACAGAAAGCAAGGTTCCATAGGATTTGAGGGGTGGTCATGGTAAGGGTAGGTGGTACTCCCCCACACATTCTCTATTACATCTATAATTACTTATGAACCGAAAATTGGTTGTCTCAACTGCATAGCTTGCCTTTCACCCCTCTTTTCATGAAAAGGTCATCTGACTTATCTCTATTATTATGGTTGTCGCCACTTCAATTTTGCACAATACGATGGGTTGTTGCAACTGTGTTGATCCAATTGCCCAAAATTAAAATAGTAGCCCAAGGACATTAATAACAACTTTCCCATTTATTTGAATCACTAATTTCAGGACAGAATTTGGTTGTCGGGATGCTAGAGACAAATCTAGGTCAGTACCATTCTGGACTTGTTATCACTCACCATATCAGTCCTCATGCAACTCTAGTGTGGGAGCTCCAACTACACCTAGACCCTAGTTCCTTCGAGCACATCAACAGCTATACTCCATGTGGTGCCAGGCGGCAAGAAATAACATGGCCATCACATGGGAATCCAGCTCACCTGTTCACATATGGGTGGTGGTTTTACGCCTAGCATCATGCAGAGAGGGGCTCCCTAATGAACTTAACATCATAGAGAGTATACCCTCATCTGATAATCACCTGTGGAAGCTTCTTGAGCAAGAGAGAGAAGGGAGCATGGCCCTGCCAAAACCTAGCTTCCAGCCAAGGACAAGCTCACTACAAATAAACCACACCCCCAGATGGTAGAGGTATGCTCAGCTCAAACCTACATTGTTGCCACTCTATTAACTAGAACCCCTTCTCCTCCACTAAACAGTTCTTCTCAATATAGTTGTCAATTCATGAATTGAATCGAGAATTCAAATGGTCCTTTTCCATCTTGAATATATCGAAATGGGTTTGATGTTATGAGGTGGGGAAGAATAACTGAGTGCATTAACTATACTCGGTCCGATTGCCAATTGGGTTTAATTTCCCATCAGAAAACGTCCAATTTTTCAATTTTTGTTTAGGCCTTATTTTTAGTGAGATATTCAGATCGTATGTCAATTTATGTTGTTTCTGATTAGGGTTGAATTTGTTCATGTTTAGAGTCCTTTAACTACGATTTGAGCATTTTTTATTGTGTATGTAAGCATATACACAAATATGCACCTATGTACTTGTGCGCTTAGTTTAGATGAGAGGAAGAAGCTACGGACATTGGTCATTTACAAGTGTCGTTGAACAGTTGTTAGTTGTGAACATAAGTCCACAAAGCACAGGGATTTATGTGCTACTAGTTGAAGGTGAGGTGGTATATCTGCACATCAAGCAAACCAGGGGAGGTCTGTGTGAAGTTAGCCCTTTTCAAAATTAAAACCTTTTTGTATGTTATCAACTTCACCAAATACAGTGTGGCATTTCGAACTGCAACATATAGTATAAGCAGCAGGAAAAATAAATGCATCTTGCACTCTGACTCCCCAGTATGAAACTATACAAATTTAGGATCCCATGTCTCCCACATTCTCATATACATAAGCACATGATTTCGTTGTACATTTTTCATCAGCATACGGAAGCATAAAGTTTGTTGTACTTTCCACGAGAGAATGGTACTTCACAAAGAAGATGAAAACCACACCAACCTTGGAATTCTAGCACAAGTTTCTGATGCACATGCTACAGCGTTTAGCTTCCCACACCAAGCAACAGCACT
Source organism: Arctostaphylos glauca (assembly GCA_019985065.2). Taxonomy (NCBI): domain Eukaryota; kingdom Viridiplantae; phylum Streptophyta; class Magnoliopsida; order Ericales; family Ericaceae; genus Arctostaphylos; species Arctostaphylos glauca. Next base: position 13,763,720 of record JAHSPW020000001.1, on the reverse strand, counting down.
GGAGAAACAATATATAATAGTGTAAGAAATGGCAAAAAACATATACATTCCAAAAGGAAGCATCTGCTGGTGTATTAAGAAATCAATAAACAGATAATAGGACATGGAGTAGTCAAAAGATTTGAAGGATGTTACACTAAACACAATAATGAGGGCAGATCAAGTTGGCTTCAACTATCAAACAGATCCCATCGTCTAATATGAAAAAAAGTTAGCTCAATACACCCATATACAAATTTTTGTGTCAAGAAGCAAAACCTTTGCATAATCCTAGACTATAGAGCAATTATCAGACTCGAAAGCAGTGTCGGATTTGTGAATCCCGTTTCTGTTTGGTTTGCCACCTCATGGACAGAGCCCCCAAAACCTAAACAATGGTATTACAGTGATTGTTGACGCAAAACCGAGGACATCTATTTTTCTTTATGCAGTAGCCGATGTTTTGTGTACTCTCTTCTCCATTCGATACATAGTGGAAAGCTGATGTGAACCGTGAATGTTCTCAATTGGAAAATCACATAAAACCTTGTGTCATACTTTCGTTGTTTTGTTTTGCTTGATCAATCTTCGTCGGTTATGTGTGTGTGGTTTTGCGTCGAATCTAAAACATGCAAGACCAGTAATGACACCAACTATGAAAAGAGAGCTATATAGTTAGTCAGTTCAAGAGCCCACAAGAGCGGCTCAAGTCTGATGCAACAAGTAGCCACAAAGTTGGATTTGGACTATGCAGAGATATTGATAACACATGAAGTTAATGGTATATTGGTATTACATTAAAGTTAATGGTATTACAAACAGGTTAAAGAAAGGATTGAAAATGGAACACTATACTACGAAATGTTGTGAGGGGGGAAAAGTTACATATGAAGTGATCGAGCTAAGGGGACTTTAAACATTTTCTATTTAATGATGGCATGTGTAAGTTGGACTAGTTGAAATTGGAACAGGAAGCTACATGGGATCACTGCATACAAAAGTAAGCCAGTGCTGAACTAATTAAGTAAAAATGACTTTAAAAAGTACACATAAGATCCATTAACTATGGGTGATTTTGAGTAACTAAATTTGCTCTAAACGACCATGCAAGTGCAACTACGGATGGACCTAGGGGTACTGGGGGAAAACCACCGACTCAAACTTTAGAGAAACACCGTGGCTATCAACACCTCTTTTGGTGTGAACCCAATCTTGAAGCCGGCTCACACTTTGACTTTCCAAAAAAATCCTTAAAACCTTCCTTCGTGCTAATAACTGTAGGGGTATTTACGCAAAAGGATAGTTCCAAAGAAACCGCTCCCTAAAACTGCTTAAAAAACTGTTTTAAAAAACTACTAACAAAAAAATGTATGATAAAAAAAATTATTCTGTGTGACAACTAAAAATTATCAACCATGTTTGTATGCGCATTGTGTTTGCACACACATCGTGTGTGCCAAAGACTCTAGTGATAGTATAAGTAGGCAGATCCCCCAGACTTTCTTGACCCACTTTATACAACACCACCACTTCCCAACAATGCCTATTCCCGAAAGTATTTTTGCTTCTTACATACACCATCCCAACTTAACAGTCTCCTTCCTTGCATACCACCATATGAACAACCAGTATAAAGAGTTCAATTATTCAGTTCCACGTAGTTATCTCTGCCTTCAACCTTTAACTTCCCATTTGCTTTCCATTTGTCCACCAGTCAGCAAAAATAAATAGGCAATCATTAAACAGACACACTACATGGGGGCTATTCAGAGTCGCTAGGTTGACTAATCAGATTACAAACTTTTATATTACTAGTATAAAGGCTTCAAAAAAGTTATAAATTTGCTTGGTCCAACTTCTTACTATGATACAAATGTTAAACTAGTTGGTTAAATAAGTTGTCGAATAGCATTTCATCAAGTGAATGTTTAAATTGCCTATAGAGGCACCATTGTAATTAAGTTCTCTTGAGTCAACATATTCTCTAAAGTTTCAAATAAGCAAAATTACTACAATCTGGAGCTCAACAAATATCACTTTTTTAGGTCAAATTAACTAAAAAGGTCACAAGTGATTACGCATAATTGCTACCAACCACCATTGCTTACCTTTTTGTCAAGCAAATACATGAACAAATTAGTTTTGGACCTTTTGGTACAAAGCATCCAACTCAAAATCTATTGGTAATGAGTAGAGAGAATGCCCAGGCTCATATACTAATTTTCAAGTTTATAAGTAATCAACCTCGGATAATATCCAACACTCTCCGCACATGCAACCATTTAAACACACGTGGTGCAGTCAAGAAGGATCCACAACGAAGAAAGGTTCACTTGAAGTACAATTAAAGGGACAATGACTCCCGAGATTTAATGGAATTCTCCAAAAGCCTAGCTTCTCTGATAATAGGGTACAACATACAACTCAACACGAAGTGACAATGAGTGCAGCGACTGTCCAGACTCATACACCAATTTTTCATGTCATAATCAATCAAAGTGGGACAAGCTCCAACAAGCTTACAAGCGCTAACAAGCAGGCACCAGTCGATTATAGTTCAAGAAATAATCAACTTAACCTAATTCTTCTCCGTCCAAAACAGAATAATTCACAAGTACCTGAAGTTCCGACAAAGTTCAGGAACGCTCATTTTGTGCATCAAATAAGACCTTGGTTGCTTGAGCCTAATACAAAAAACAGTCGCCGGATTCATCGCATCCTCCTCCATCTTCTCCGCCCCCTCCGCCGCTACTGCCTCTTCACCACCGTCTTCGCCTCCTGCTTCCGCGTTGTCCGCTTCAAGAACTGGGGAAGGTGAAGAAGAATTAGTGACAGTGGTGGGTGACTCCTCTTCAGAGTCCTTATTGGCACCACTAGAGGAGGGATTCATCTGGCCCCAATTTATATGTAGAGAGAGAAAGATGAAGAGAGAGAAGTGGTGAGAAAGTCGCGATTGAGGGCGACAGGAATCACTGTGTAGAGAGAGAGAGAGAGAGATTGAAGGTTCTTTTTTTAGTGCGGGTTGGGGGGTGTTGGTTGGCTTTGTCTCACTAAATTATGCGCACTGAGGTTTAGGGTTTGCGTGTGAGGGTCTGTGAAAGGTGGGGACAATGACGAGATTCCAGGTGGTTGAGGTTTGACAGTTTGTTTTCAAGTTTGAAAACCGTTTTGTTTGGTTTTTTTGTTTCCAAAAAATAAAAATTGGGGGAAAGGGATACATGATAAGAGAGAGCCAGCGGGAAAAGGAATCCGGGAAGAGGACAACAATAAAGTTGTAGTCGTCTTTGACTTTTTTGTTATTAATTTAAAGTTCATTGAACTTGGAAAAAAAATGAAAGTGAAAAAAAAATCAGATTCATTTATTTGTATTATATTTTAAGCACATATAATTTTCATGGCACCTTATAAAACTTCTCTCTTATTGGCTTCTCAAGTCTCTCTTCCATCTTCCTCTAATTTCTAATTACATTATCAAGGTTAATTGAAATTAGGTTTCCAAATTGAAGACCTCGTGATAATTTACCTAGTTCTAAGATATTGATTTAAGATTTCATTCTATGATTATGTATCTACCTAATTTAACCTTCTTGTATTCAATTTTTTTTCTTTTTGGGTGAGATTGATTAGATTATTTTTAAAACCTTGTATGAAAAATAATTCTGGAAAAAATACCAATAGACTATTGTTATTATTCTGGAAGAGTTACAGATTCAGAAAATAAACTAAATAGAAAAATAAAGCAAAGCAAAAGCAGATCTATATCACCATATGTGGGCTCAAGCTCATACGTGGTCCAAGTAAGCAAACCCAAACTCTTGGACTATAAAAAGATAAACCATGAGGGCCCAAGGACCATGTCATGCCAAGCCAAGCCCCACGACCCTCGGATCACGGACCATGGCCCCGATCACGGTCCAATCCGGGCAGACGGTGGCGCTCGCGCACATGTGGTAATTTTAACCAAAATTCATATTACCTAAGTCCTTTCTCCTTTGAAAAACTTGGCACCCCCAAGGGTCCAAACCCTTAGGTAAATTTGGGACTTATATATGCAATACAGAAAATATGTTTTTCCGATGTAGGATTAGGTGACTTATAACCTTCCCGCATACTATACATGGTGTTTACTTTGAATCAATTTCTTATTTGAAGCTTAACGGATTTTACCTATTCTTTTTAAGGTTTAAACTCCTCACATATGATTACACAAATCCATTAAGACCCACCTCAAGTGGTCTTAGGGTACCCCTTAATTTTTTGGACAAAATCACCAAAAAATATGGATTAAATTTATTTTTTCAACAATCACTCACATGAATGAAAATTGACAGTATCAAGGTATGGAAGACAACTAAGACTCGAAGAGAGAGTAGATCGGATAGTTCCTACAGATGATAGGTAGATTTTGGCCTTGAACATTCCCTCGTGAAAGTCTATCAGATTTACTGGCTGAATAATGAACATGATGTCTTCAACGGTTCTGCCTCTCATATAAACCAAGACAATAAACTTCACACAAGATCTCCTAACACAAATTAGTTATCTTTGTTGAGTTTGTTTCGCCCCTGAACTCTCACCTTGTTCATTAAGTGCTCTAAAGAATTTAGTCACCCCAATTCTTATACAAGCAGCCCCACTTTACATTTACATAAGTGATCTCTTATTTAAAGATATCCCATCATACCTTGCTATACCGGTGCATAAGAGTCATGAAAAGTACTCTAACAGTCACTATTTCACCATATGAATAGGTAAGAGAGTTTGTCTCTTTAGTGGTTCAACTAATTACACGCAATTAGGTTGTCCTATTGAACCTAGATCTTGAGATCTCCAGTCAATTAGGTTGGGTGTCCATTGTAGTAATTCACACATCCAAAGGCTTTATCTCCATTCCCCTCGATGATTTATGAATTAACTCTCAATTTAACCCTTTGGTTAGTGATCCGCAATGTTGTCCTTAGACTTAACATGGTCTATAGTGACAATCCCATTTGAGAGCAGTTTTCTAATGATATTATGTCGTCGACAAATATGTCTTAACTTACCATTATACATGTTACTCTGTGCTCTGCTCATTGCTTATTGACTATCACAATATATACATATTGCAGATACAGGTTTCGACCACTTCAGAATATCTTCCACAAAATGGCGGAGCCATTTAGCTTTCAGTTGTTTTATCTAAAGCAATGAATTCTGATTCCATCGTAGGCCTTGCTATGCAAATCTGTGTGGAAGATTTCCAAGACACTGCTACACTACCAAGAGTGAATACATATCCACTAGTAGACTTCTTTTGATATCCGATATCCAGTTTGCGTCACTATACTCTTCTAGTACTGCTAGATATTTGATGTAGTGCAGACCATAATTACGAGTATACCGCAAGTACCTCGATACTCAGACAATAATTTTTCAATGATTAGCATTAGGATTACTCATGTATCTGTTTCACCTGTTAATAGCATAAGCTATGTCTGACCTTGTACAACTCACCAAGTACATTAAACCATCTATGATTCGTAAATACTCTAGTTAAGACACACTCTCACCAGTATTCTTCCCTAAGTGAAGATTCGGATCTACATGAGTCATGGCCACATTCGTATCAGACTTGTTAAATTTCTCAAGTATCTTATCAGCATAATGAGACTGAAATAATACAAGTTCGTTTGACATTTTGGAGATTTTCACTTCAAGAATAACATCTGGAAACCGATGTCATTCATGTCAAATTTTGAGTTCAGCATTCTCTTGGTAGTTTGAATAATCCTTTAATTACTACCAAAGCATGTCATCAACGTAAGGACACAAGATGACATAACTATCTTCAGTGTCCTTGACATATACGCATTTATCACATTCATTGATTCCAAAACCACTTGACATCATCGTATTGTCAAATTTTTCATGCCATTACTAGGCGCTTGCTTTAGATGATACAAAGACCTAACTAGCTTACAGACTTTTCTTTCTTGTCCTCGAGCAAAAAACTCTCGGGTTGTTTCATATAGATTTTCTCATCTAAATCTTTGTTTAAGAAAGCTGTCCTGACATCCATCTAATGTATCTCAAGATTTTACAAAGCTACGATAGCAATGATCATCTGAATGGATGTTATTCTCATGACAGGAGAATACATATCAAAGTAGTCTAGGCCTTCCTGCTCCCTGAACCCTTTGATTACAAGTCTAGCTTTGTAATTATCTATTGAACCATCTCCTTTCATCTTTCCTTTAAATATCCATTTGTAACCCAAAGACTTACAACATGGAAGAAGATCTACTAGCTCTCAGATATGATTCTACAAAATGGAATCAATTTCACTTTTGATCGTCTCTTTTCATAGAGGACCCTTAGGACAGTGTGCAGCTTGCTTAAAGTTTTGAGGCACATTTTCTAACAAAAAAGTTTAAAAAAATCTAGAACAAAAGATGTTCACGTTCTATGTCTCTTACTTTTTCTAGGCTCGTTATCAACTTCATCTTATTTATCTAGGTTGCCTTCACTGGTAATCATAAGTTCACTTCACAGAACCTGCCTCTCCATTATCGGCCTTACACGAAAAAATATGTTCAAAAAATGAAATATTTCGCGATTCAAGGATTGTGTTCGTATGTATATCCACAATTCAAGGATTGTGCATAACCAATGTATACACAATTAATCGTCTTAGGTCCAATCCTGACCTTCTTTGGCATTGATATTGCAACCTTTGTCAAACACCCCCACATTCGCAAGAACTTATAAGAAGACTTTCGACTTTTTCAAAGTTCATACGGGGTTATATCGAGTTTCTTTCTTGGTAACTTATTCAAGATGTAATTTGTTGATAGAATTTTTTCCCCCACATGTTCTATGACAACCCAAAATTTATTAACATCGCGCTCATCATTTCTTTCAATGTTCGATTCTTTCGCTCAACAACTCTATTTTGCTGTGGAAATAACGTGCAGTGGTTTAGTGAATAATTCCATGTTGGGCACAAAATTCACCAACGGTGATTCATACTCACCACATCGGTCACTTCTTAACACCTTAATTTTTCTGCCAACTTGATTTTCAACTTCATTCTTATAGAGAATGAATTTATCCATGGTTTCGTCTTTGCTCTTTAGCAAATACACATAGTAGTACCTCGTGCTATCACCGATAAAAGTAATAAAATACGTGTGTTGCCTCATGTTTGTATGAATTTTAAATCACACACATCACTATGGATTAATCTGAAGGGTTCTATACTTCTTTCAATCGATTGAAACAAAGTTCTCGTTAACTTTGCTTCAACACAAATCTCACACTTGTGATTCAAATTAATTTGGAAAGCTAAAAAATAGTCTAAGTTAATTAATCTACGCAATACATTGTAATTAACATGACATGGCCTACCAAAGGCAAATATATCATCTCCTACGACCTATCACCGAAAATCATTTGTCAAGCATTTCCTCCTACCAAATTAGTTTTCCTTCTTAAACAAATATTTATATCCCTTCTTAATTCACTGAATATTAGTTTCTTATTTTGAAAGTATTTAAATCCACAACAGCAAAATCTAGTATCAAGCCTATATAAAATAGACATAATTTTAGTCCATCAATTTATGGATTATATGACATCACTTAAAAAGGATAAAAGGTAAATCTATCATTCAAAATAATGGCTAATACGTCAAGTAAATTTGGGACTAAAACATAACTCACAATTCTTAATGGGATGAAAATCTACATTGCATACGAAAATAGAATCCTAATTTAGATTAGGATTGTATAAAATAACCTCATACTTTATGGATATCTGTTCATTTGTCATCTATGCTATATAATACTATAGGGAGTCTTTTATTTGCTATCACTTTAAATTTTTGAAACTACTATTTAATAGTTATTTTAAATTAAATTGGCAAAGAAACATGATAAAACAATTTAGAATCTGAAAATATTTAAAAATTCTATCAATTTACATAATTCATTATTTAGGAAATTTGTCTTATCTATCATAGCATCTCAATCCCTATTTTTTAAGTTTTGTACTTTTAACATTTAAAAAAAAAAAAAGGATGGAATCTCATAACCATCTATACTATCATATTGCAGAATGTCTTTTAATGACAAGTGACATCACTTTACAATTTTGAAACTATTAGTCAATAGCTAATTTGATTGAATTGGTCAAGCAAAATAATATAACAATTTAGAATGTAAAACTATTTGAAAACTCTATTAGTTTACATAATTCATTAATAAATTTGTCATATCTATCATAACATCTAAATCTCATTCCCTATATTTTTTAATTTTGTTTATTTTTAATCTTTTAGAAAAATTAGCTGGTGTCGCATAAGTACTCTCACAAATATATGTATTCTTCTCTCATATCGTTCCAAAAACTTTATGAAATTTTAAGTAAGGGTTAAAAATTGCAATGAGTTATTTTATAATGGGATTTAAAAAGAGAATATTTTTTATATTTATCTCATTAGATCTTTCTATATCGCATCATTATTATTCTAAAAAATTCATATTATAAAAATATCAAACTAAACTTGATACATGCAACTTTCAAAACAACCATGTTGCACTTTTTTTAAACATAAGAGAGCGAATTATATCCAAAAGAGTTCGCATCTCTTTTATTCTGTTTTTGTTACTAAATTACTAGTGTTCAGCAAATAAAATAATCGTGACATTGACAATTATTTTGTGAACTAAAAAACAATTATGAATGAGGAAGATCCTATCTTACAAGAGGTCAATGGACTACATCTTCGTCATAATTATGTATATAGAATGCTTCTTTTTTCTATTTATTTTTATGTAGATTACTTTTATTGTCAAATTTGTAAGTAAAATTTATATTTTTAATAAAATAATGCCGTATTGCTCATTATTCCATGAAAATCAATAAACACAATATAATATTGGGTAAAGTGAGAGAATACAAATATGCTCATTTTTTTTCTAGATGCTAAGAAAGTTTAACATAGAATTGGGGGGGGGGGGGGGGGGGGGGGGGGAATCTTAAGCTTTTAGGATTTGCGAATTTATTTCATGTGATTTAAATATTCAAAATTATGAAATTACATCTTTTGCTTTATTTTAGACTATATTTGTTTTATTTTTCAAAACCTCTAAATTTATTTATTTCAAAAGTAGATCAATCAAATTGCGCGAGTAAAATTTTTGTATGTAGGATTTTCGCTTTAAATGGAGACAGCGATTATGGATAATTGATATTTTGTTATGTATTGAAAGGATATAGAAACTTTAATTACACTACGTATCCTTTTAAATTTTCGCTAATACACAAAAGTCTTCTTTTATATAGTGGCGGCACAATAGTGATAGAGTATTACCGTGACACAATTATTTAATGCGATACTTTGACATTTCTATTCCGTAAGAAACTTTCGTAATTTTTTTCCATACTTTAAAAGTAAGAAAAAAATAAGATAATTGGATACACTTTTTTATAAGAGATCTTGCTAACCACCGCCCAATAGGCGGTGGATAATATACAGATAATGCCAAACAAATACGAACATCGATACACATTTTATGAATATCAATGCATATTCACGGATATCAATACATAGTTTACGGATATCGAAATGTTTTTTTATACATTATCGCCGCCTGATTAACATTTTCCTTTTATAAGTATAGGTAGATTTTACATAACATAGAAAAAATTAGGTCTTATAAAATAACCTCATACTTTATGGATGTTTGTTTGTTTGTTTGTTATTATTTATACTATATAGTACTGCAAGGGATACTATATACTATCGAAATATTTTTTATACATTATCACCGCTTGATTAACATTTTCTTTTTATAAGTACAGGTAGATTTGACATAACGTAGTAAAAAAATTAGGTCTTATAAAATAACCTCATACTTTATGGATGTATGTTTGTTTGTTTGTTATTTATCATTTATACTATATAGTACCGAAAGGGATATTTTAGTGAGAATGTGTGAAGACCCGAATTTTTTAATTCAAGGATAAAGAAATTTTAAAAGTGAAATTCAATTTTTATGGATTCTTTAGCACATTTTATTATTTCATTACCTAATTTTATTTCATACATAAATTATTTGGTTGCATGATTTGTGCATGCACTTTGGACTGCCCTTTTCCTTTAACAAGCCAAACCCAAGTCACGTTCTAATCCAATCCTCAAACCCGGCCCAAAACACTTTCGGCCCAACTCTTTTGTAAATCCAAATCCATTACATAACCTTACCCCACATCTGATTTTCTTTCTCACTTTCACCACCATTTCACTATATTCTTAAAATTCTCACGTTGGGAAGAAATCTCAGATGAAATCCTCCTACATCAGCACTAACATGGCAAATCTCATCTTCTCTCCTCCAATAAAAGTTTCTCCTCGACCTCCAATCCTTCTCAAACCACCATTTTCCCTTATTTTGTGTCCAAACCGTCCCAAATCCTCATATGATAGATTTTTTCTTCTCTAATGGTGGTACCTACCATCAATCTTCTTACACTCGACCTCCATATATAAGCTTTCACCTTCCCTCCTCTCCCTCACCACGAATTCAGAGAGCATTGAGAGGTATAAAGTTGACTTTGGTGAGAAAAATTTATAGTATTTCAGTAGAGAGAAAAAAAGAAGAGGAGAAACCCAATTAAGTGAAAATACCTCAATTCAAGCAATTTTTTTAAAAATTTGAGTTTCCTAATCACTTCTACAATGTAAACGAACCCTCTCCCTCCTCTAATTTATGCTATCAGATATTAAATTGAGCTTCATCAAGCTCTGAGAAAATTAAACCGAGTTCAGAATTTTCGTAATGAAGTCCTTCTAACAGGTTGTCCTTTTTAACCCATTTTGGATAAATCATTTCTCTGTATCAATTTTGAACTAGAAAAAGCATCAACGCATCTGAATGCCCTTTTTTATCGATCCAGATGAAATGATGTTTTGTTAGTCATTTGTAGTGAAATGTCCACATCTCATCCAGATGATCCATAAATCTTATTCGGATGACTTTGCCTACTGCCCCTTATTTTCGTATGATCCCGATGTCATATTCATTTCACTCTGATGAATTTATTCACTGACTATTATTTTCATATGTCATCCCAATGCCATATCCATTGCATCCCGATGGATTTACTCACTATTATTTGCAAATGTCATTCCGATGTATTTTTCATTCCATCCCAATAGATTTACTCACTGAACATTATTTGCAAATGACAACCCGATGCATTCTCCATTCATTCCCGATGAATTTACTTATTGACCATTATTTACAAATGTCATCCCGATGCATTTTTTATTCCATCCCGATGGATTTACTCACTGACTATTATTTACAAATGTTATTCCAATGCATTTTTCATTCCATCTTGATGGATTTACTCACTATCCATTATTTACAAAATGTAATCTTAACGCCATTCCATCCTGATAAATTTGCTAACTAACTATTATTTTCATATACCATCCCGATGCCATATCCATTCAATTCCGATGAGTTTGCCTGCCATTGACACTTCATCAGGATGACCTTTAATCCTAATGATCCTAGATCTTCCGTTCGGATGACTTTAACTATTGGACCTTTACTTGTGCATTACGATATGAACCCAGTTAACCTCCATGTTGTGCTTAATGCGTTGCCAAAATAGATTTTAACTCTTATGCATCACTAGCATATATGTGATTTTTCCTATCATTATGTATGCTTAATTCAAGTCTTATATGATCATTACGTCTCATTAGTATAACCTTTGACATTGAGTACTTGTACCTAGAATTTTGATCAACATAGGATCATTGGACTAGTTACACGTTGGGTTGACACTGAACATAGTTGTTCACAAATCTTTGAACGAAAAACAAGATTTTGAAAGACCAATTACTCCATGGGGAGGCGTGTTAAGATGTCATTAGCAGTGATATAAATTTTAGCCGAACTATGTCTGGTACCACCGGGCTGCATCTTGAAGCCAAATCGGTCACCTCTCATGTATTAAGTCAAGTTATGTTGTGAACCGGTTATGTTCATTAGGCGTGTCGTGTCTTCTTGAAAATAATTCATAGTTGAAGGGTGGAGTTAGAAATTTTATATCAAGGCATGACACATTGGAAGTATAATGTTTGGGAGCATAACGGTTGAAAACATGGTTATGGAAGTCCAGCTTGTGTACGTATGTGTCAGATATGAGATTCGGCTTAGGGGTTGGGACGATAACGATCAGGAACATCATGGCACTTTTTTGGAAATAGATCTTGATTTATGAGCAATGCTTGTGTCAACTTGAAACCAAAAAAATTAAAATGAAATTTGACACGTACAAACAAAGGTCAAACACATAAATTGTTTCGTTCGTTGTATTCTTATTAGTTTTCTGTGCTCATTTTTCATGTTGTTTCTGTTTATTAATATGTTGCTTTTGTGTTGCACTCTGATTTTATATATTGGCCACTGTGTTGTTAAATTTATCATGGCATAAGCATAGATCACGTGATCTATAGCATAAATTGGGTTACATGCAGGTTCTATTTATTGAGTTTTATCACTTATTGTGTAACTTTCTCCTTCCCCTAGCCTCTCATGCTAGTTGTCGACGATGATACAGCAGAGCCAAATCTCCAGACAAGCAATGAAGACAGCGCGCTCGAGGTACCAGGTTGCACCTTGGTTCACTTAATGAATTTTGAGCTCGATATTTTTCAAATTCTAATTAATTTCATTAACTCTTATGGTTGTAATTATTGAAAAAATAATTTTTGAACGTATATGGTTTGTTTAAAATCATTAAGGAGTGAATAAAAAATTGACTCTGATTAATGTTCATGGAATATTGGTTGAAGAAATTCAAAGAGATTTTATTTCTTTTGAATTTTATATATGTTTTGTGGATTAATTTTAAGTGTAAAGGTGTATCTAATCGTTGACATCTATTTGGATAAATAATTATGTCACTTCATTTCACGAATTCTTCTATAAATTAGTGTGTTATCTCCATTTGTAAAATGAATTTTTGGAGACACAAATTTATTAGAGTTTTGAATTGTTTTTTCATTTATTCTTTGAGTTTTGAGTCTTCATGTGAGAGAGTGCATGAACATATATAATTTGGTTTGTTAGGCCCATTGATTGTAGTGCTGTTTTAGTGGAATTTCGATTATTTTATTTTGAGAGACAAATGCTTATTCAAATCATGAGCACCGTAGTGAGAGAGAAATTTTGTCTTAAGACCATAATATTTAATAATAGACTTAATCGTTCCCGTGTGATTTTCAGGTTCTACTTTTTTATGATTTTGTTATCTTTGATTTCATTGTTTTATATCACGGTAACACAAAAAGTAAACATAACTTTTCTAACAATAATCAAACCTTGTTTTGTTATGAAATAAAAGATATTTTGTTTTGTCAAATTGTTTTAATTTAACGTCTCTGAAATTTGACTCGTTACAGAATGACTCTGGAAATGACAAGTGACATCACTTTGATCTTTTGAAACTACTATTTAACAATTATTTTAAATTGAATCGATTAAGCAAAATAATAAACTAATTTAGAATTTAAAAATTCTATTTGTTTATGTAATTCATTGTTTATGAAATTTGTCCTATCTATGATAGAATATCAATTCCTATTTTTAAAATTTTTGTATTTTTAATCGTTTAAAAAATTAGGGTGGAATCTCATAATCATCTATACTTTAAATATAGTATTACAGGAGGTTTTGGTGAGATGACTCCGAAAACAACAAATGCCATCACTTTAAAATTTTGAAACTATTAGTCAATGGCTAATTTGAATTGAATTGGTCAAGCAAAATAATATAATAATTTAGAATTGAAACTATTTAAAAACTCTATTAGTTTACATAATTCATTGATTATGAAAAATTCGTCATATCTATCACAACGTTTGAATATGAATCCCTATGTTTTTATAAATTTGTTTATTTTAAATCTTTTTAAAAATTAGATGACGTTTGATAAGTGCTGTCACAAATATGTATTCTTCTCTCTTCGTTCTAAAAACTTAATGAAATTTCAAATCAGGGTTAAAAAATTGCAATGAATTATTTTTATAATGGGATTTAAAAAGAGGATTTATTTTTCATATTTATCTCACTAGCTCTTGATATATCATATCATTATTGCTCAAAAAATTCAAATTAAGAGAATATCAAATTAAATTCAATACATGCAACTTTTGAAATAGTCACAACACTTTTTGAACACAAAATAGAAGATTAGATCCAAAGTGAGTCTACATCTCTTTCACTGTGTTTTTGGTACTAGACTACGAACAATTAACAAATACAATAATGATGATTTTGATATTATTTTGTAGACAAAAATAACAATCATGAATGAGGAACATTCTACCTTAGAAGAGGCCAACTAATTGTGTCTCTGCGATAATTATATATATAGAATGATTCTTTTTTTTCTATTTATTCTCACATAGATTACTTTTATTATCAAATATTAGTATTTTTAGTAAAATAATGCCCTTTACATATTATTTTATGAAACTCGATAAACACAATGTAATAATAGGTAAAAAAAGTATACGAATATGGTCATTTTTCTTATAGATGCTAAGAAATTTTAACATAGAATTTATATAAAAAAAAACCCTTAGATTTTTAGGATTTGTGAATTTTTTTATGTGATGAAAATATTGAAATATATAGGATTATACCTTTTGTTTTGTTTTAGCTCATACTTGTTTTATTTTTTTTAATTTTTAAATTTTATAGTGTATTGAAATAATCAAACATAGAATCTTTAATTACGTCACCATTTTAAAATTTGACTAATAATCAAAGGTCTTCTCTCACATAAACAAAGCACGATGGTGACAGAACATACCGTGATGCAATTGTCTAATGAGAAATTTTGATATTTTTATTTTATTAGAAATGTTTTTATTTTCGTTTATATTTTTAGAGTAAAAAAAATAGTTTGATGCACTTTTATATAAGTAGATTTTGTATAACGCTATCAAATATTTATAAGTGTATAAGCACGTTATTATGTTTTTTTATTATATTACCGCCGCGAATAGCGATCATTATTAGTATGTATGTATGTATGAATAGCGTTCATTATTTGAAGGTTGAAGGATTCCAAAGGGCAAGTGCATTTCTCAAAGTCACTAGACAATTTTTTAGAAATTTTTGGTGGGCGTCTTGTTTATTAAGGTCTATTTCTTTTGGTGGAGGATTCCAGAAGGGGACGTCCTAATGGAATTATGTTTTATGTTTCCATAGATTCGATTATAGATAAAGAATACAGAAGACTAGATTCTTACTTTCCAAAAGGCATGGGCTGTAGCTGTTTTGGTGCCAAACTTGTATACTGCAAAAGAGGAGATGGTCACAACCGTCATGACTTACGAGGTAAGGAACGAAGGAGTTCATAATTGGTAATGCATGTTCAAGTTTTATCAATGCCAATTAATCTAAGAAACTCTTGTTGCCCATCTGATCATTGAGCGCATCTTTTTAATCATACGGGGTTACTAGTACGCACCACACTAATATCAAATGGATGGCCATGTGGGTATTCCAGGAGACGCGAATGACCTCTGGCCTTATTCATGGGATTTGAAATGGGTAGACTTTTACTATATGGTGGCCTCTTAATTTGAAATGGGTAGACTTTTGCTTGTCAGACCATATTAACATCAAATCATATCAAGCACTTTGTGAGCATGGCATGTCAGTTTTTTGTCTGTTTCATTGTTCTATATATGTTTCCCCATGGTCCGTCTTCAGCTCATAACTATACAAAGAATTTTCTTAATGAGTGGTATCTAGGCTTCATGAGAAATCTTGCATGCATTGACCATTCCTCTTCCACGTCAAACAAAGATAACCAGTTTTGTCAGACTACTGTTTCAACCTCCCATGATATGACGTTAAATCTCATCAGCTTCCCTTCTATCTAGTTAGTAGCTTTGAATGGACAAAGCTTTCATTTTAGTACTGAACACTCATTTTCAACCTGGCAAAGATTTTGTGTTTTCATAGACAGTGTGTTGATTATCAAGTAGTTGATGAAGCTAGTGAACTTGATTTTGGTTTGGGACCAATTGTGGCAAGCCACTTGGTGCTGTCAAACAAGTGGGTTGATCTGGTTAAAGCTCGAGTTATTCTATATTTTACCCTTTGAATAACTTCTCTTTGCAGGAATAATATAAGCGAGGCGAGTGGCCTACTTAAACTAATAGACTAGTTGTTGTTCTGTAGTTTACGAAATCCAATCCACTGGTTATTGTGGATATATTTTCTTCTTGATTTGCATTTTAACTTATAGAATATGGAATAGTCTTAATTACATGTATTAATTTCAAAAATTCAATAGTTTTATTTTTGTATATCATGCTTTGCTTGTTTTTGTCTGTTTGATTTTCCTTTTTCTCCTTGTTACGCAGGGCAACCACTCTTGGACATAAAAACTTTCTCGTACAATGAATTGAGAACCGCCACAAATGATTTTCATCCAACCAATAAGATAGGACGGGGAGGTTTTGGAACAGTTTACAAGGTACTCAAATTTGTATAGTTCTCACGCTACTTTCAGCTTTTCTCCTTTCCGAATTTCAATATGTTCTTTCTGAGACTCGGTACTTGTATTCACACAGAAGAGATTATCTTTTTCAATACCATTTCAAACATTTCTTCTACGCTGATGGTGCATTTGATTATAATCTGCATTTGTCATCATTATAGAAATTTCATTTTTACCTTCAACTACAATATGGAAGTTTGTCCATGTTTTACTCTATCTGGTTAGTTGGTCAGTGAGGGCCCAACTTCATGAGTCCTCTGAACACCATGAAGAGTTTAAATTGGATCCAACATTATTGTCTGGTCAACAGAAAGAGACGTTTAGCTTACATGATTGGAAAACTTATTTCCTTTAGTTTACTAAGCATCATATACATAGAGGCCATAATCTAAGCTTTGTAGGTTAGAAGATGCTGAGATTGGTTTTCTTGCTAAACTTCCTCCATTCACTTCTGACAAAGGCCAGACATATGATGCTCTACTTGAAAACTCTTGAAATTTGAGAATTTGGCTAGCCTTGGTGGACATATACCCTCAGCTATAATCTGTAACAAGATTTTGAGGAATATAATTGTTGGTTTTGTCGGTCCCCTATCTTGGCTGTCACCATTTTTTGACTCGGTAGAAATTTCACAGGGAATCCTCAAAGATGGCACACAAGTTGCAGTGAAGACTCTTTCTGCTGAATCAAGGCAGGGATTGCATGAATTTTTGACAGAGATTAATACCATATCAAACGTTCGGCATCCGAACCTTGTTGAGTTAATTGGATGCTATGGTGATGGACGTAACCGTATTTTGGTCTATGAGTATCTAGAAAACAACAGCCTTGATCATGCACTATTAGGTTATTGCCCAAACTAACAAATTTGAACAGTTTTATACCATTTATGCCAAAGTAGCCCTTAACATGTATTAATCTGCTTGCAGGTCCAAAGGTTAGAACTATAAAATTGGACTGGAATAGAAGATCTGCCATTTGCCTGGGTACTGCGAGGGGTCTCGCGTATCTTCATGAGGAACTGGAGCCCCATATAGTGCACAGGGACATCAAAGCTAGTAATATACTTCTGGACAAAGACTTGATGCCTAAGATTGGAGACTTTGGGTTGGCTAAACTTTTTCCAGATAATATCACACACATTAGCACTAAAATAGCAGGAACAATGTACGTATCCCTTGCAAATTATTGAATCTTTGGCTGCTATTGATGTTTAATATAAATCTTTGCTTTTTTCCAAAGCCAAGAAGTTAATGTGCTTTGCATCCTGCAATGATTCACGATGCGCATATTGTTTGATGCTTAGCCGATTGCATTTTTTATTGCACAATTTGTAGGGGCTCCATTTGGCTAAAATTATCTAGGCTAGATTATCCGGCTTTTTTTTGTCTTTATTCAAATTTTTTTTGTATTTGTTATTTTTACCAGTCATTTTTTCGTGGATTTCATATCGACGAAAGGAATCTAAAAAGTATAAAATTATGTCCAAAAATTAAAAAAAAAGTCACTAAAGACGAAAATAAGCCAACACGGACGCTGTTTTTGGCTTATTTTTTGTCTTTTCTGAACTTTTTTCAAATTTAGCCGATGATTGATAACTTTTCTGAAAGCTCTTGTCGAGACGAACCAACAATCATCAAAAAATTGATGAAAAACAAAAAATTAAAAAAAAATTTCAAATAAAGACAAAAAACTAAACAGTGAATAATCCAATAATTCAGCCAGGCCAAATGGACCCAGGGTTTCGTTCATCTTAATTGTTCTATACCTTTTGCCTCATCAACTATATATACTTTGAAAAGTTTCTGCTCTATATCAATCAAATTAGAGATTGATTTCATGGACTGGATTGAAAGGAATCTTGGGTTTGTTCGATGCAGTGGTTATTTGGCACCTGAATATTTATTGGGAGGTCAATTAACAATGAAGGCAGATGTGTACAGCTTTGGGGTCCTCGTACTCGAAGTAGTTAGTGGCAGATGCAGTGCAAAGATGAACTCTGGAGGGATGGATAAATTTCTCCTAGAATGGGTGCGGTAATATTCATTTACGAGTTTTCTGTTTTTAACTTATTGGTCCACGTTTTAACTGTTATAATTTTCGATGTTTGGTTGTGCTTTCATTATCAGTTTTCCAGTAAACATCTTTGAAAAACTTGCTTGGTTATGAATTTATTATATCTTGTTTTGAGACTACTTTTTGGAGAAAACTCATTTGTGAGAAAATACCAAACTTTTCTCGCAAGTGGGATTTTTTTTTTTTTGCAAAGACAAACTATATTATGAACTCAATGGGCTCTCATGTTTTCCGAAATAATTTCTGAAAAGTTTTCTGAAACTGTATTTGTTAATCGGGAGCTCTGAAGTTTAGATTGTTTTGTAAGCCACGTGTCTTGGATTATTTGCTTCACATGTTGTCCTTATTGGGGTTGAGTTTCGATTTTCCTCCAAAGTTTATAAGATTCAATTAGGTTCCAGTGACCAAAGTTTTTGACGTTCTGCGAGATAACTTTTTAATGAAACCAAATCCACATACCAATCCAAATTTGCTAATTTTTCCTTTGCATTTTAGTAGACTGATCATTTCAATAATGATTGGCGTTTCGGTAAATGAATGGCTCTACAACAGGCATGGCAGCTTTATGAAGAAGGTAAACTCGTAGAGCTAGTGGATCAAGAACTAGAAGGATTCCCGGAGGAAGAAGTCATCAGATACATGAAAGTAGCCTTTTTCTGCACCCAAGCAGCAGCAAACCGAAGGCCAATGATGAGCCAGGTTGTTGAAATGCTTTCAAGAGACGTCCGGCTCAATGAAAAGCAGCTTACGGCCCCAGGGTTCTTCCAAGATTCATGCGGCTCAAGTGGAATGACATCTTCAAATAGTAAGTCGGTTGAATGCTCTGATACTAGTAGTAGCAACCAGATGAGCTCCGTCCCTGTTACCATCACCTAGGTAACTCCTCGCTGAAAATTGGAACGTGTTCACTGAGTTTTTTGTGGCTTGAGGATGGTGTCAAATTGCATTAAAGCCGCGAGGGGAAACAAGTATTAAAAAAGAGAGGTTGTAGGTTACTTCAGCTCTCTTTCCTTCTCATTTGTTGCGATATTTGATTTTCTTTACCTGCCACTAGTTTCGCGGGAAGAAGTAGGTCTAAGATCAAGTAGTTTTGGTATTAGATTTTTCTTGAATATTGGGAATTTCAACTGGGGTAATTGGTGCCTATTTTGTTCTTGTGCAATAAGAAATGTTTATTTTTAGTGTGATATTTTGCTGATTTGAATTATAGAAAACAAGAATCTCTCGATCAATTGTTCTTCTTTACCAGATCTGTTATATTTTGCTGCTTTGACAGAACAGCAGAAACAACCCACCATTTGTAAGCCGATTGCAAAATCTGGGGCTCGTAGATCCATATCAGATTTCTCCTCAGAATTAAATGGATTTTAAAATAGGAAATATCTACTAAACCTAAACCCAGGTCCTCTCTCTTCAGACCCCCTCTACAACAAGGGGACATAAAGATCATAGAGGAGTCCTCTTTGCTGCATCAAAAGTCTTGTTTCAGACCACAGCCAAGGAAAGCCGAAAAGGGTTAAACGCAGCAGTGTTTTATATGGTACATATCCGAGTAACTGAACAGGCAAATACTGAAGACTGCAGTCTCCAATGAGGAATGCGACCTAACCCATATTTGGGTGTCCCCAAAGAAGGGACTAACAGGAGTGCATATAAACAGTGGGGTCAGCAAGTTACAATTTTGTGCTAATATTGTAATGCCATAACGTAACACGCAAAATGTAACGGCAAATGGGAAAAAATGGTAGGGCAAGTTAACACAAGCAACGTGAATAAGCTAAAGTTTGAATACTGAGATTCCTGAAGGTAATAGACTTCTTTTATTGGACCTGAAGGCAGAGCTGTTCCTTTCCAATCAAAATCTTGGCTATAACTATTTCCAAGACGCCGAGTGAAAAATAAAGACAGAATGAAAGAGCAAAATCAAGATAGCTAGCTAAGAGCAAAGTAATCTGATTTATATGCAGTGAAAAAATATATTCAGCTGCAATTCCAAAGAGATTAAATTGTAGCAATAATGCCAGTGAAAAAATGCGGCTGTACTATTGATAGAGCGGAACCTACAATATTAGAATAACTTTTGCCTACTTTCCAACTAGGGAAAACTACCTTTAAAACGAATCAGTAAAACCACTAACAGAACAGCCTTTTAACCCCTGAACAAGGTTAATCATTTACCAAGGACTATTCGTCATGGAATCAGAAAATTTAAGTAGAGACAAAAGGAAAAGGTCCATTACTGCTGTAATTAGAGGCAAGTTCACAGAAGATAGTCCGGAAACATTGGCTTCCTCATAACCGTCATCATGTTTCAATATGTGCCTTCATCTGGATTACAAATACCAAAGCATTCATGACCAGGAAGGTAGGAAACCAATAATTAAGACAACATTGTTAAATTTTTGGGAACAAAAGTTGGCATTCTTTTTCCCGAGTTCCAGAAAAACTGCAAATGAATTGCAAGTAAAAAAGTGCTGGTGATGATGAAGTACATACCATCATTGTCATCATCCATGTTAAAGTCGTCTTCGTCATCATCAAAATCAATATTCTGTGAAAAACATCTGTAGTTTAGTTTTGAGAGGGTAAAAGTAGGCTACATGCCTAACCTTACTGTAACACAAACTAATCATACTGAACCAGACCGGTCCTCTTGAGTTCTGGTGCAGTTTCAGCTATACTTCAAAACCGAAATGTTCGGTTCAGTGGTGTTAATGGTCGAAACGAGACCAAGTCAAACTGATTTTACCCCTAGTAATTCATATGTTTATCGAATCTAGAAGCAACCAATACTAAAATCACAATATGTAATCCACCTTTTCCTTTACTAAATAATCATTTAAACAAGGATTCTATCATGTTGGGATTTTTTTATTTGCGATTCTTGCCTTTAGAATTTAAGCATGACAAAAAAAGTTTAATGGACTGACCCTTGTTGTGTCCCCATCCATGTCTAACTTGAGACAAGGGTGTCCCAGCATGTGTGCTTAAAGTTTTAAAAAGAATTTGAAAGGACACACCATGTGGCATTCCCATACCTGTTCGACCATGTCCCCCGTGGATCATTGTCCCCCGGAGTGTCCAACACGCATACAACAAAGGAACAATTAAGGTGAGAACAAACAATGAACTAGTGGTGACAAAAGTGTTGACTCCAGGCTAGCATACGGAACTTGGAAGAAGAGGAGATATTAAAAAGGCCATACTTATATTATTTAAGTACTGCAGGAAGGAGAGCGGGGATGGCAATCACATTCCACGTCTCTATCATTCAGTCAGAAAAATATCTCCAAGACATGGCAAGAGTTTCCTATTTACCTTCCAAGGTAGAATGATATCACCACACTACGTGATTCTACCGCCCCACATGGAAATTTTGCATACCTAGATCATTTGAGAGTACAAAAGAAAGCCCAACCCCAATGTTCAGATTATAGAGAATTTGTGCCCAATCCAGACAACAAAACCATCGATACGTCAAGCAATCTGCCTACAATTTACATGTAACAGAATTATCATTTCATTCTCTTTACTTCATTCCACCTAGTTTTACATGAGAAGGTTAGGAAAACTTGCATAATTGTGCTTACATCTAGTGCCACCATCAACACTGGTTATTTTCCATCAAAAACTATGTTGAGTCTTCAGATGCTACAGAAACTAGCAATTCTTCAGGAAATTCAACCTTTCGGCATATTTCATATAATATAGCAACATACACCTTCATTACAGTCATGCTGACTCAGTTCAGGAAAAAATAAAAGAAGAGGGGTTGTGGGGAAGCACGAGGTGCTCTTCACGGAAACAGTAAAGGGGTCGACAAACAACTTAATTGAGTACATCCAAGTACAGAGAATCTTGTGAGAAAATTATGGAAACACACCTGATTATAATCATCGTCATCACTGAACTCTTCGTCCTCATCTTCAATTCTTTCGACATCTTCTTCCTCATTTTCATCCTCTTTCTTTTCCTTCAAATCTTGGTCACCTTGACCCTAAGCATTTTAAGTCAACAAAGAAACAATTGGTAGAAATGTGAATAATCTAAGCCAAAATCAAGAACATACAGAAAAGCAGATTAACAGAAAAAAGAGGTTCACAAATTAGCAAGAGCATAAAGAAATCCAATGAAACTGGCCGCTTAATGAGATCTTAAAATTGGCAGAAGAGTAATTCAACCAGATGTCATTTACCTGAGACTTTTGTTCACGCTTCTCAAACATATCTAATTTCTGAAAGTCTGTAACATAAGCATTTTAATCCAATTAGTAGCATTAACATTGTATGACAAAATTTGAAAGAATAAAAATGCTCAGGAGATGCATAGAATCGGTGACCTACACCCATATATAGAAAACAGACTTTAAGTATACAAGTTTGAAGAGGTCCATTCATCAATATGCTATTGGAAGCTAAATAAAACAAAACGTCATATAGTCTCATAGAGCCAGGAAAGTCCGGCACTCAATATCCCCTGGCAAACATTTGCCAGAAACCAATTGTGGTGGAGCAGTTTTTCAATTCTTTTAACACACCTTGGTTCAGAGTATATCGCGGTTGATTACCTGTGTTTCACGCTCTATTTATTTGTTGGTCTAGGGTGACATGGCTTGCTTGCCAAGGGTAAAGTGAAATATGCCTAATTGCACAGATATACCTACCATAAGAAGGTTTCCATATACTAAATCCAAGGAAAAGGTGGGATAGGCTTGGCGTACAGATACAGCAGAAGCTACCATACAAAAAAAATGAAAACAAGGAAAGATCATGCTGACACGTTGTATACTGGCCAAAAAAGAGTTATTACTATCCTAATACTTCGTTTGCACTCGATTTATCATAAAGAAGTTTCACATTTCAGATACCATCTACAACAGCTATGAATTCTCAGCACTAGGAAGTAGGAACACAAGTAACCAAAGAGCAGCTCTTAAAGTGTCAAACAAGTTTCATGTTTCAGATACCATAAAAGCTACAAATTCTTAGCACTAGGAACACAACTACCAAACGGCAACTTTTAAACTTTCAAATCTCCACCCATAGAGATAACAAACATTTTCTCGACTACACGGCTGGCTTGACCACAGTAAAACCAGTAAACCACTAGCAATCAAAATCACGAAAACCACAAAACAGATCTCACAAAGGCATAATAAAAACTTTGTGTTCTTGTCACACCTGACTCTTGATTCCATCGCACTTTCCGTCGGCGGACTTGTTCTGATTTTCTATCTGAAATTCAGTGCATCACACAACATTGACCACAAGTGTTAAAGATATGAGAAAGCAACAGCTCTTAAATGCTATGCACGATCTTACCGGTTTACCATAAGGATAAGGGATTACCAGCTAGTTCTGCGGGAACATATTCAACACTACACTTCATGAAGTCTGAAAGTTCGACCTTTTGTTTAGTCCTCTGCATGCCCATGCCAAAGAACTTCTCTAATTCTATGCTTTCATCTTCTGGAACCACGCAAGCAGGAAGGAAATTAAGACCTTCATACTGAAATCAAATAGAATTATTAACTGAACATCTTAAAATCATCTTGGCTGTAAGACAGAGCTGATGAAGACAGTGTTTCCAGCAGTAAACAACAGAATATAACACTGAACCTATGTAATGCAAAAGAGGGGCATCGACAGTTAACTCAAAACAACAGCAACAATAATTTGTTGAACTAAAAGGCCTTACCAAATACATTAGAATTTTATTCTAAACATTGTGACAAAGAGGACATTATGAAGTGGTGCAGAAAAATAAATCTAAAAACAAGTCTAAAATGGCTGGAGTTGAGTCTTTGAACAGGTGGTAGGGAGGTTGAGCTGATGAATCACTGGACAAGAACCTTTAACACTGAGGACTTTTTTTATGAAACAGAACTTCAGGGGAGCTAGACCTACTGGAAGATAGATGGGAGAGCGCTGCCATGAAAATGACTGTTTATCAGCAAAGGATGGCCAAGTACCACAACGCTCAAGTGGTGCCCAGAAGCTTCTGAGCAGGGAATTTGGTCCTTTGAAAGGTCGACTAAATGGGGAAGAAAGTGAAACAGCTTTGGGCCCAATTGGGAAGGACCTTGTAAAATCTTACGCCATGTGAAAGCTGGAGCATACAGGTTGGGAACTCTGCTTGGCCAAGACTAAAAACGAATGACCAGTCAACATGATAGCTTGGACAAGACTAGCCAATAGCTATATGGGCTAAAAACAGCCAAAGTACCAAGGGACCAAAATAAGTGATGGATCAACAAGTCTGATCGGACAAATGGTCAACAGAAAAAACAATCAGTTCCAATGCTTGACCGAGGATGGAAGGCCTTCAGTTAGATGGGGTGCCTTATCCCACTTGGAGAAGAACCACCATCCAGAAAAACTTCCATTCAGCTGATGAGAATAAAGGAAGGCTTCCCTAGATAATTGGACCTTCCTGTTCTAGCACGCAACCCATAGAACCATGCACACGATTAAGGTACGCCATCAGTTAGGGGCTATCTTCCCAGGGGAAACGTTCAAGAATCCTAGAATCTCTTTGACAAGACGAGGGAAAGGGAGCCCAAGCCCACCTTCAAAAGCAGACCTATACAGAAAAACCTCCTCTAGTTGGGGCGAGCAAGCTCGAAGAACTGCTTCCTTTGGAGCGATATTTGGACCTAATCTTTTTAATCCGGCTTCGATTATGGCAGAGAGAATGTCTCAGCTTCATAAACCTTTCTCGGGACGACAATACTGGTAGGAAAATGAGAAAGGAATGCGGAAGCAGAGGTCCGTATTTCGGAAGAAGCCCAAGAACGGGGAACCAATTGAGTCGCCCCAAGCTCCTCGAACTCTTCGGGTTCTACTGCTGAGGGGAGCTTTGATGTATTAGACTTGAGTGACCTCACTTCAAAATGTGGGATAGCTAGAGCAATATAGTTAAAACAAATCCACAAAGAATCTGTCCACCACAAGTGGTGGCGAACACGCTGTGCTGTAAGCTAGGGGGCCAGAATGGCGAACCAATTAAACAATGAACAGCCAAGAGTAGGCAGAAGGCCAGAGAATGTACGTAGGACAAGGAGGAGACTAAGGAGTGACGAGAAAGTTGGTAGAACAGGGGAGTTTGCTGGGAAAAGGAGACTCCATCGACCGGATTTTAATCTCCGGCTTCTGCAAAAGTGAATGAAGAAACAAGGAGATGGAAGGACAAAAACCCTTCAACTGCCCTTTTGAATCTGGGTCCTCTGGACCCTTGGCACTACCAAGGTTGAATGGGCTCAATGTGGACCATGATAATACCCATGTCACTCACATTAAATGCAAAGAGCACCAAATGAGGAAAATGTAACCCTCGGTCCAGATTCAAAAGATATTCCCTCAGCCTCTCCACTCGTACTCGGGAAAAAGGAGTAGTTACGGTCCGGGAGACTACGCCTAGTCTCCTCGAGCTTGATTCTCTCCTCGGTCAGAATTAGGCTGAGAAGGTGAGGATAGGAAAATATGCCCAGAGTCATCCCTGAAGAAGTTACGACTCCTGACATGGCTCATTGTGAGCAAGAAGAAGGAATCCTACAGGGATTAGGAACATAACCTCTAAACCCAATGGAACCAAAATTCCTAGGATAAGGGTAATGAGTTGATAAGATAACTAGGACGTTAATTTAATCCATATCCGAAAAATAAAGGGAACGGAATCCTACAAGGACGCTACAACCTTCCGCGCCTACAACAAACACCTCACTAGCCGGTGACCAAGGTACGTGTTTCTTGCTAGTTAATTGCTTGAGTCTTCCCACATTCAAAACAACCTGACTAACTTCGGCATCGGGTACATGATCAAGGACGTACTAAACCGCCCCAGCAGGTGGGCTGGTAAAAACTGATATACAAATCTCAGTTTTAACAGCTTTTTAAAGCTCATCATTCCCCCAGAATGTTGCTATTTTAGTCGTCTGAATTTATGATTATCTTTCTCATGCTATGCAGACTACCATTATACGTGCAAGTCAAGGTCTCAAATTATTTTCCAGCAAGTTTCACAAATTTTCTTTGAGCAGGAGCCCACTACTCTCAAGCAGCACGATTTACCTTCATCGATGAATAAATATGCTAAAATGTCCCATCAAGTCATCCCTTAACTACCGAAATATAAGTAACAACATCTGTTCCAACCTATCAAGACAAGTGTCTCATTCCTAGAAGCGAGTATTTCTCCTGATTCTGTCTGTGCTGGAAAGTTTCTACTTGAATGTGTGTTGTGTGAGAAATTTAAAATCACTGAATGCTTACTTTCTGATCCTTCATCCTTGAGATTATAAGCAGAGGAATTCCAAAAATTTTGCAATCTGGAACTCCAAAGAACTAAGGAAATTTCTTGTTTCACACCTTTAACATCAGGGAATTCTTCAATTTCCTGCAAGTACTCAAAGAAGCAATTTACACAATCATTATAGTGACAGTACAAACATACCAATCAATAAAAACGACTCCCTTGATTTGTTAAACAAATCTTATCATAAGTTTCCAATTAGACATTCAATCAGACTAAACTTAAACCAAAGACACTGCTGTGTTTTGGAGGCGAATTGGAAGTTACATGGACCCTCCCCCCTCTTCCACTTCTAAGAAATTTTCCCACTCTTTTCCCCAGTTGGTACGAGAGGGAACCCCACTGTGCTACATCATTTACTTTCTCCATCATCTACTATAACACGAGTCGCTTCTCTAGTTTATCTTTGTCTAGTCTTTGTCTTAATATTTTGTACATGCGATGCATCCCTTTCATGCTCTTTTGAACATACGCAAGAGTCAAATCTTGGCCATATTTCTGAAGGAAAAGATAGGCTAGAAAAACTGTCAATTGAAGCAGTGAGTCGAACATTACAGCCAACATTTCAAGGTGGTACTGATGAAGATAATTTGCAAAAGCCCAGCGTGGGCAAGCCAGGAGATGGGGCATAGGCAAACTGAACTAGGTTGTGCCAAACAGGCCTGAGAATGGGACGAGCTAGGTATCTGGCTTGGAAAGGTATAGATCATGCACCAAGCTAAATACGCCCCATCCCATGAAGCACGAACAGTCAAACACTCATAGGAGGTCGCATATTTGTGTACACTCGGGAACACAGGGACGACCATGGGACTAGGGATGGCAACAAGGCAGATCGGGGACAGATTTGACCATCCCTATCCCCGATCCCCGAATCCAAAATCCACCTTCATCCCCGTCCCGCTCCCTAAACGAAGAATGAACTCCACCCTCCATCCCCGCCCCACCCCGTTTTTTTTAATAGAAAAAAAATCAAATCATTCCATATAAAAGGTAACTACAAATCTACTATCACAAATCAATTGACCCTATTCAATCAAAGAGACATATTCACCTTAATATACAACTATAGCACAACATAAACATGCTAAACAGTTAAATTGTCGTCCATAGAGTAATTACTAACTCTTAACAACTCCTCACAATTTCACTAAAAATAAGAATGACTACCAAAAGGTTAGAAATTTGTTTTTGAATCGAAGAAATTTGTTTTCAAAACGAAAATATTTAAAAAAAATAGCACTTATTAATTGATGTTTTGTAAGTATTATATAGTATTTAATAGAAATTTAGAGATTACTTATATCTAAAGAGGTTAAAAAGTAAAATAAATTTATTTAATAATTATTTTAAAACAGATTGAGGAAGGGGGTGGAGGTACTCGGATCCACCTCCGACTCATTTCCCGATTTTTTTCCAAATCTTGCCTCTAAATCCAATCCGATCCCTGAAAAAATGCCCGAAACTCCAACCTAAACGGGACGGGGAACGGGGCAGATTGGATCAGACCGGACGAAATTGCCATCCCTACATGGGACATCCACGTGGCATGTTCATTAGATTTTAATACTTCCTCCGTCCCAATTTGTTTGTCCATTTTTTGAATTCCAACTTATTTAGGGAATACAATCATTACTCTTAAAAGTTTTTAACTTTCCAAGAATACCCTTAACTTTTTTAACATTAAATGAGAGTTCACGTTTTCCAAAGTGTGATTTTTAAAAAAGGGAGGGGCATAAAGGAAACTTTGACAAGTCAACTTCAAAATTAGACAAATAATTTGGGACATGCAAAAGTCAAAAAAATTGACAAACAAACTGGGACGGAGAGAGTACTTTTTTAAGGGGGTACACGGCGGGGACACTCACGGGTACACGGCGGGGTGGCTTTTGTAAATTTCAATAGGTTTTTTGGGTGGACGTTTGTAATTGAAAAAGTATTAGGTCCAAAGTATTATCTACAATATTTATTTACGTATATAGACATACACATCAGTTTGACAAGGCATTCAAAAGAAACTTGAACAAAAATATTTAGTGGTTACCACATGGAGTGCATAACTTAGAACAAATTATATTAGAAAAAGTGATGTCCCCCACGTTTCCTGTCCGCATTATTTTGAGGATTGGAGCGTATCCGTATTCGTGTCCATGCTACAGATGCCACAATCCACCTAGATGGCTTGAACATCTTAAGGGCCGAATAACCGAGACATGAGAAGATTGGAAGATGCAACAATCAATAGTTAGCCAAGAAGTGATGAAGTCACGTGAACCTCCCCTAACAAAGTGCAATCTTCACATGGAGTATTTTGAATCCAAGAGGCGGTTACGTAAGCATGAGTTAGAAGGCAAGGCACGAAGTGCCTATGAAAAAATGCTCCATCTCCTTCGAGAGTACACACTCTCAGCTACATAAAACCCAAGTCCATAGTTGTTTTCTTCATACAGGGCCATGGGAAGAAGCGCGGGAAGCAGCCACTGTGGGCCCACAAGTTTTTAACCAAAAATTACCCCCTAAATTATAAGTGTAGTACTATATCGATATATAATGCTCTACAAACTTATTGTTACAAAGTAGAACGTGTGGTAATATCTACATTTTTGTTGTCCCAGATTCTAGGTTCGAATCACATTCTTACTAGCTTTTTGACATTGAACCAAATCACAGAATTACTAAACTTTGACGTTTAACATATTGCTAGTTTCTTTCATCCAAACTCCTAAACAGAAAGATTGTCCAAACTGTCACATTTTGTTTTTGTGCCTTGTCATTTTTTAGGACAACACAGGAAAAAGTGAACAATTGATTATGTCCACTTTAAAGTATGCAATAGAAAAATCCAATTACAACTTTTAGTATTTCCATGATTGAAAACACAAAGTTGCAACATATACAGTATTGCAGTTGATTCAATTTTCTTCCCATCATAAAGATATGAATGAAAAAGATAGAGTGAGCTATTACAGCTTCATTTTTTTTCCTTTGTAATCGTATTAAAATATGAGGCTACTAGGGAAAGAATAGTTGAAATCATGCTTTCTTAGTTTGTCTATAAAAACATGAGCCTTGCAAATCTTATCCTTTTTGTTTGAACTTTTTACATTTTCTAAACTGACTTTGTCATCTTGAAAAATTTTGGACGAGGATGCCTGAAGGGCCTTGCAAAAGTGCCTGCCCCTGTTCTTCCTCTCCCAAAACTTGCTCAATTAGGCATCGGAGGAAGTTTATCGGGCGCAGCCCCAGTTGGCTGGGCTTCCAAGAATCCTTCTTCTGCTGGACCCTCAGCAATACACTACACTCTGTTCACCCGTGCATAGTTCCATTAACTGATTAAACCCAATACATCTATAAGTCATATGTTTTAACTCTATAATTACAATACATCGACCTTCAACTTCATTTAAATATGAGTTTAAACGTTGCATACAATTGGGTGATATATTTAGATAGGCATGTAGAGTGATAGAATCAAGGAGGAGATGAAGGGTGGAGAAAGAACCAATAAGATAGTGGAGAGTCAATTACCGGAAAGAGTACGAACTCCTCTTGCTTAGCAAAACGGAAGCCGCCGCCCCCGCCCCGACCACGACCACGCCCCCGGCCTCTAAACGCCATCTGCTGAAAGGAAGAAAAAGCACTCAGAATTGTGCATTAGTATCTTACTAGGCTTCAATCTTAGGGATGGCAATGGGACGGATCGGGGGTGGATATTATTGTCCCCGTCCCCTATCCCCGAACCTATATCCAATCCCCTCATATGCCTCACTCATGCTCAAAGAAACTTGTTTACTGACTTACTGTCCACAAATAAGTTTTCCTGATACGACATAGCCATATATCAATGCAACTAGCCATACAACTACCATATATCTGCAGACCGAGATTTCATCACATTGTCGAAATCACCAAGGTTCCGGAATGGTTTGTAAACAACTTGAGAATACACTCCCGATGTCCACCGCTTTGATTCCTCATGTAATACAAGATGAAGAAACTTACAGAGGGCTCAATATTAGTTAGTTAAATCATACACTTCCAAAAATCCTAACAATACCTACTGAAAGCTCCCAAAATCTTCTGGCATTTGAAGACTCCTATTGATTCATCAAGGACAATTAGGAAACTGCTGTAACTCAGAGACAGTACTCCACAAAATCTACTTGGCCTATGCGACAGAATGGAGGAAAAGCTCTATGGGCCTCACTGGTTCAGTTTCATACAAATATCCCCAAACGGGCTTCAAACCAATTTATGTAAAGAAACTGAAACACATGGCATTGAAGTTCTACCTGGAGAGCGCAAGAGAGATCGAACAACGAGAGTGAAGCCTGTTGTCCTGTCGAGAGAGCGATCGACCGATGAAGAAAGAGATGTATACCTCGACTGCTTGAGTCGCTTGACCTGTCGTCCTTCAAACTTCGAAGCAACCTAGCTTGATATATCTATCAGTACGGGTTTCTACTACCAGCAGTTCTAGTGTACTACTACAAAACAAAGACGAATACTACTGGTAGTAGGGATGACGAACTTCCAACTCCTTGTGAACTTCGAACACTGGTGTTCTAGTGTTGTACGATTTCTGAAGTGTGGGCAGAAACTGGAAACGAATAGCAATTTTGAGGAGATGGTAGCTAGTCCTAAACAAACATGCAATCAAATTGTGAATGGAGAAAACAAAATAGAAACTGGTCAAAGCTATTGGGTGCACAATAAAGACTAATACACAAAAAAAATCTAAGCATAACTAAAGCTGTAATGAAAAAATACCAAATCCAGTGCTTGATCATCCTGTAACTAAGCTAAACCAGACCTGTACATTTTGAGGAGCGTGTGTGTGTGTGTGTGTGTGTGTGTGGGGGGGGGGGGGGGGGGGGGGGGGGGTTACCGTGAGAGAGAGCTACCAGCGTCAGAGAAGAGAGAGAGAGAGAGGGGTAACCACGGTGGCGAACTGGAGTGTGCGGTGGTGTGCGGCGGCAAACGGGAGCGGAGGGGTATCGCAACGGGGGTGGGGGGAACGGGTGGGGCGGGGTGGGGTTTGGGGGAAAAAGCTTGTGTTGTGCTGAGTTTTAAATTTTTCATAAAAACAGTCAAAACGACGTCGTTGGATTGTGCTGTGCTTCTTGTTGTGCCCCTACATAACCTACTTCATTAGCCCTCTGGGATTTTGGTAATTATATGCAAATCCCCCATACATTTGCAACTGATCAAGAGATAATCGTTAGTCTAGAACAATGTCGAATCGAAAACAGAAATTACCCTTGCATACATATATCGCCGATACA
The DNA here is from genome assembly GCA_019985065.2 of Arctostaphylos glauca. Lineage (NCBI taxonomy): Eukaryota > Viridiplantae > Streptophyta > Magnoliopsida > Ericales > Ericaceae > Arctostaphylos > Arctostaphylos glauca. Next base: position 13,731,486 of record JAHSPW020000001.1, on the reverse strand, counting down.
TATATCCCCGAATCGTCCACCTCTTTCTGTTTCCTTCTCATCTAAGTTTGTTTTTTGATCATGTGTATCCAGTATAAATGATTGAAAATTTTGTTTTGTTTACCAACCCCCCAATTATAAGCACCATAAATCCTAAAGCTAATTCCACCAAATGCATCAGGGAACCAAGACTCCCTAGCTCAGGCGGGCTGCTGTTCTATTTGGAGAGAGACAGAGACAGAGACCTTCGTTGATACGTCCCAACTAATTCTCCTTTGCCACGTCACCAAAGGCCAGTGCAGAGGCAGCTATTCTTTCCGTTAATTCTGTTGCGTTTCAATTATGTTATTAGTTAGTTACGGAATTGATTGGTTGTATTCTTGAACAATGAGCGAGAAAGGTAGTTACAATTGGGAGGAAGGGAATAAGTAGTGCAAGTGGGGAAGGAGAGAGGTATCGAATTGAATTGTAAAGAAGAACATTAGGAACGAGAGTTTCCTTCTGCTGGGACAAGAGCTCCCATTGTTACTTTCATTCTTCTGTATTTCCATTCTTCAATAAGACCCCAAATTTCTTTTTCCTCTCAACTCCTCTTTCTCTGAATTCTCTTGCAAATCACACACAAATTCCATCAGTTGTATCATTGGTATCAGAGCCTTCAATCCTTGGACGCGCTAATTAAACGATCATGGACACGCGATCACAAGAGCAGATGCGTAACGAAGAGGCCATCAAACAATTGAAGGATAGCACTGACCAATTCAAAGAAAGCACGGATAATTCCCTCAAAGAGCTCAAGGAATTATTCATTGCGATGAGTATGAAATACGATCAAATTGCTGCAAGGACTTTGAACCATGAGGTGGAAGAAGGGGATCACCATTCGAATTCGCATTTGGGTGGAGCGCAGTCCTCCAATTCAATTCACACGAGGTATGCCAAAATTGATTTCCCCAAATTTCAGGGGGAAGATCCCTCAGGGTGGATTTACAAATGCGAACATTTCTTCGAGTTCAACCAGATTGAAGATTCACAGAAAGTGAAACTTGCAGTGATGCATCTTGACGAGAAGACCATCCAATGGTTCCAATGGTTCGAGAAGGCACAAATGACGGTGGATTGGAAGGAGTTTGTCACGGGTTTAACAACGCGTTTTGGTCCAAATGTTTTTGAGGACGCCATTGGAGAATTAACCAAGCTTACTCAAACTTCTACAGTTAAGATTTATCAGGCAAGATTTGAAGAACTGGCCAATAGAGCCTAAGGTTTAACTCAAGAACTTTTTGTTAGTTGTTTCCTTAGTGGACTAAGAGAAGACATAAAAGCTGGCGTTCAGATGTTTCGTCCCTCCAACATTACCCAAGCCATAGGACTGGCAAGATTGCAAGAAGAAAGTATTGAGGCCATGAACAGAAGGGCAAGAGCAGTGGGCAAACTAACAAACAGTTGGGGAGCAACACCCAATTTGGCCTTGCCAAGAACCATTCCCAACTCTGGGGTAAGAACTGAACCCAAAACTTTTGTTACATCTGTCAACAATTCCAGTTCTGTACTTCCTACACACAATCCTATTCACCAATTCCCAATTAAGAAGCTTACTCGAAAGGAGATGGAAGTTAGGAAAGATAAGGGCCTTTGTTTTAATTGTGATGAGAAGTACACTAGGGGCTACAGATGTCAGAAGAGACAATTGTTCCTGCTCATAGGGGACGATGAGGAGGAAGGGAGTGATGTGGATTCACAAGGTTTGGAAAAGTCTGGGTTAGGAGATGTGCAAATATCCATGCATGCATTGGTTGGCAACCATTCATTTAGAACAATGCGGGTAAATGGAGATCTCAAGGGTCGAAGCATCACCATATTGATAGATTCTGGAAGCACTCATAACTTCATTGAGCCAAGTATAATCAAATTCTCTAAGGACATAATTGAACAAACCTCAGACCTACCAGTGGCTGTAGCTGATGGAACTAAACTCTACAACAGGGCTATGTGCAAATCTTTTACTTGGGAAATGCAAGGAATGCAGTTTAATACAGAAGTCTGGTTGATACCAATAGGGGGTTGTGATATGGTATTGGGTTTCCAATGGTTAACCACCTTGGGTCCAATCTTGTGGGATTTCAGGAATCTTAGGATGGAGTTTCAATTCAAAGGAAGGTCTGTGATTTTACAAGGTGAAACACACATCAAGGTGGAACATGCAACTCCAAAACAGATGAATCGAAATCTGCAACAAGTCCAACATGGTGTTGTTACTCAACTTAGTTGCTTGACTATAGAGTTGGAAGAACAGAAGGTACACTCTGATATTCAATCCATTCTTGATCAGTTTAGCAGTATTTTTGAGGAACCAAGAACACTCCCTCCTTCAAGGGAAGCTAATCACAAAATCCCTCTCAAAGGGGGTACTGAACCAGTGCATGTGAGGCCTTACAGATATCCCTACATACAAAAAAATGAGATTGAAAAGTTAGTAAAAGAGATGCTACAGACTGGTATCATTAGACCAAGTGTAAGTCCATTCTCCTCACCAGTGCTGTTAGTAAAGAAAAAAGATCACACATGGAGGATGTGTGTGGATTATAGAGAGCTTAACAAGCATACTATTAAGGATAAGTTTCCTATTCCCATGATTGATGAGCTGCTTGATGAATTGCATGGTGCCAAAATATTTTCAAAGCTGGACTTAAGGGCAGGTTATCATCAAATTAGAGTGCATTCAAGTGACATTGAGAAAACAGCTTTTAGAACACATGATGGCCACTATGAATTTTTGGTAATGCCTTTTGGCCTTACCAATGCACCATCTACTTTTCAAGGGTTGATGAATACCATTTTTAAACCTTACTTAAGGAAATTTATCTTGGTATTCTTCGATGATATCTTAATATACAGCCCTAGTTGGGAAGAACATTTGCAACAATTGTCACTCACTCTATCTATCCTTAAGTCTCATCAACTATTTGTCAAGAAATCCAAATGTGCCTTTAGTCAATCTAGCCTAGAGTACTTGGGCCACATCATTTCAGATCAAGGGGTGTTGGCTGACCCTGTAAAATTGGAAGGGATGAGAAAATGGCCCAAGCCTAGATCAATCAAGGCTCTTCGTGGTTTTTTGGGACTAACTGGCTATTACAGACGTTTTGTCAAGGACTATGGCAAAATTAGCCAACCCCTAACTAGACTATTGAGGAATGATGCTTTCAATTGGGATGCAGCTGTTGAAGAGGCCTTTGAACAACTCAAGTTAGCCATGAGTACTACTACTGTATTAGCACTACCTAACTACTCCAAGGAATTTATTATAGAATGTGATGCCTCAGGGGTTGGAATTGGGGCTGTATTGATGCAGGATGGGCATCCAATAGCCTACATCAGTAAAGCTTTGGCTCCTAAGCAGTTGGGGCTCTCAGCATATGAGAAGGAGTTATTAGCACTCGTTTATGCTGTCCAAAAGTGGGGACATTATTTGCTTGGGAGGCATTTTACCATTAGAACAGATCACCTAAACCTAAAGTACTTGCTGGACCAAAAAATCACTACCCACATGCAGCAGAAGTCGCTCACTAAACTATTGGGTTATGACTATGAAATAGTCTACAAGTCTGGTCATGAGAATATAGTAGCAGATGCTCTTTCTAGACAAGAGGAAGAAGAATCAGTGCAAGTCAGTGCCTTGTCAGCAATAAAACCAGTTTGGTTGGAAGCTGTGAAACAATGTTGGCATTCAGATCCAACTCTGCAGTCCATTATCAGTGACTTAACTTTGGATCCTAATTCCCATGAACATTACCTATGGCACCATGACCTATTAACTTACAAAGGGAAGCTGGTAGTGGGAGCAGATGCAACTCTCAGAGATTTAATTTTGCAGGAATTACATGGCAGCCCAATTGGGGGACATTTTGGTGTGGAAAGGACTTATAAAAGGGTCAAGAGGTCTTTCTTTTGGAAGGGTATGAAGGCATATGTGAGCAGTTATGTGGCAACTTGTGACACTTGTCAAAGAAACAAGAATGAGAATGTAGCTATACCAGGGCTACTGCAACCTCTTCCAATCCCTGAACGGTTATGGACAGATATATCAATGGATTTTATAGAGGGACTACCTAATTCACATGGCAAGACAGTCATCCTTGTGGTGGTTGATAGATTGTCCAAATATGCCCATTTCATGACTTTACAACATCCTTACACTGCTTTAGATGTGGCTCAGATTTTTTTGGACAATATATTCAGATTGCATGGTATGCCTTCCACCATAGTTTCAGACAGAGATGTGGTTTTCACCAGCACATTTTGGACAGAGTTTTTTAGGCTACAGTGCACCACTTTAAGCCTGAGCACCGCCTACCATCCACAAACAGATGGTCAGACAGAAGTGGTGAATCGGTTCTTAGAAACTTATTTGAGATGTGTCACAGGGGACATACCTAAATCTTGGGTGCAATGGCTTCCCTTAGCCGAATGGTGGTATAATACCACCTATCATGCTGCTACCAAGTTTACTCCTTACCAGTTGGTGTATGGACAGACCCCTCCAGCTCATATTCAGTACATTTCAGATCAAGCCACGTGGCAGTCGTAGACCAGTGGGGTTCCAACAGAGAATCTACTCTGAGCTTGCTTAAAGACTATTTGATTCAGACCCAAAGTCGTATGAAACAGCTTGCTGACAAGCACAGATCAGAACGTGAATTTTAGGTTAATGATTGAGTATTTTTGAAGCTTCAGCCTTATAGACAAGCTACAGTTCATTTCAGAAGCAACCAGAAGTTAGCAACGAGGTTCTATGGACCCTACCAAGTGGTGGCCAAAGTAGGGACAGTGGCTTACAAATTGGACCTTCCACCTACCTCCAAAGTCCATCCTGTCTTCCATGTCTCATTACTTAAAAGGAAATTGGGGGCAGCTACAATTCCTCAAACCACACTTCCTGCAGTCAATGAAGCTGGTGTGCTCGAGCCTCTACCTAAGGCCATATTGGACAGACGTTTGATTAATTACAAAGGCAAAATTGCCACCCAGTTGCTCGTACAGTGGGAGGGAACTTTTCCTGAGGATGCCACGTGGGAACTTTACTCCCAGTTGAAGGACAAATTTCCTACTTTTTTTACTCTGCCTTGAGGACAAGGCTCTTCTGAAGGGGGAGGGAATGATACGTCCCAACTAATTCTCCTTTGCCACGTCACCAAAGGCCAGTGCAGAGACAGCTATTCTTTCCGTTAATTCTGTTGCGTTTCAATTCTACTATTAGTTAGTTACGGAATTGATTGGTTGTATTCTTGAACAATGAGCGAGAAAGGTAGTTACAATTGGGGAGGAAGGGAATAAGTAGTGCAAGTGGGAAAGGAGAGAGGTATCGAATTGAATTGTAAAGAAGAACATTAGGAACGAGAGTTTCCTTCTGCTGGGACGAGAGCTCCCATTGTTACTTTCATTCTTCTGTATTTCCATTCTTCAATAAGACCCCAGATTTATTTTTCCTCTCAACTCCTCTTTCTCTGAATTCTCTTGCAAATCACACACAAATTCCATCAGTTGTATCATTCGTTGTGGTGGTGGTGGTTGTGGTGCACAATGCTTCCTTGAGAGAGAGACAGACTGACCTCTGGATGTCGATGGATTTGGGGAAGAAGAAGACCTAACCTAGATTTTAATTTTGGTTATTATTTTTCTTTGTTATTATTTATCAAACGATGTTGTTTTGTCTGTTGCTGTTCTCGGTGATGTACCCTGTTGTACGCGTAGCAAAATTGCAAAACTAAACTTCCAAAGAATTAAAAATAGAATTAAAAATTATAAAAGCAATACACAAGGCGGAGGGGGTGGGTACGGGGACGGAAATTGAGAACTAAAAAATACATATTTTCAAATTATGTCTCTTCTTAGAATTTTTTCAATAATCGTCTTTGAATCTTATTTGATTTTTGAAAAAATTCTCAAATCTTTGATTCGTTTAGAATGGAGAACAGAGCAGGATGAATTGTATCGGCTAAAATTGGTATCCTTATTTAGCTTGCTTTTTTGGGAGATTTAGGAGAGTTGTAGTATAGTTCTTTGTAATACACGTATATTGTGGACAAAATATCATAATTTTGTCTATTTTATTCTCGGAATGATATTGTTTGACACAATATATTTTGATAATAAATTGCGAGATAAATCAAACGATGTGGAAAGATGTTTAACATGTCTGTTCCTATGTAACCATGTGTTTTTTTTTTTAAATAATTATTTTGCTTTTATTTTCCGGTGTTTGGTTGGCCCCTAGGGCCCTTTTGGATGGAGGATAAGGAAGCGAAATAATTTTTGACGAGAGTAAAAGGATTGACATAACATATTTAGCATGGTTTTGGAGCATAAAAATACAATGAGATAATTTTTCACCCCTCTAAAAATAATCCCCCTAAGGGCACCCTCTCCCGGCCTAAAAGTTATCTCCAGGTGTTATCCAAGAATAATATCCCCTCTCCCTTATTACAACTACAAAATAACCTTATACTCTATTTTATCCTCATCCAAATCAAATACTATTTTATCCCCTTTTTTAATATTTCATCCAAACTATCTATTTTTTTATTGTTTCTCTATAAACATCACATCAATATGAACTAACTCTCTAAAAATAATACTCTCTCTTATCTTATTCCCTCAATAACTTATTCCCTTGAAGATAATCATTCATCCAATCGCCCCCCAAGAACTATATTTTTCCTAACAAAATAATCCTTCCCATTGCCATCCTGGTTTCTTGAGTTCAAAGTTGTACATACTCTTACGACCATCAACCAATACATATCCCATTGACCAAAGATTAAAAAAAATAAGCTTAAAATAGTAGACGAATCAATAATGCACAAAAAATAAAAAATATGAAAAAATTAAATAATGACAGACAAATAGTATTAAAATTATTACTTTTAAAACAGTCGGAATTATTTGATGTTATGTGATTTTGTATGATTTTTTAATATGCATTTGCCAATGACGCACTAAATACACTTTTCCCTAGCCTTACGGGTGTTTTCGGTACTACAAGATGACATGTTCATAATTTAGAAAAAATGCTTAATTACTTGGACACCTCCTTAACTATCGTCGAAAATCACTTTCATCTCCTCAAAAAAAATTATATCGCTATCATCCCGTAACATTACTTAGAGTTCGGTCCCCATAACTCTATTAATGGAAGTGTTAAAAAGACAACAAAATGTCTCTAGTATACGAAACCCTAGGTGCGATCAAAAAATCCTAGAGCTCGATCCCCACTAATCGGCGAAATCATGTTGGCTATTGGTCGGAGAGTGGTTTCCTAGGTAAGGAGCTGGGTTTCCCCAACGGTAGGATTGGCAAGAGAATAAATTCTGGTAACGGAGGTGGTGGTGACAATTGGAGTGCAAGGGATTTCATCGGTTACAACACTGATCGAAGTCGACGCTTATTATTAGGAGATGTTGAAATCAAACCCTACGAATTCTCTTCTCTTCATAAATTATGCTAGGTTCTTACACGAGGTAATTTAATTTATATCATCAATATCATTAAACCTCAGTCGATTGATGTCTCAATTGGTCCCTTGTCAAGCTACGATTTTTTGATTTTTTTTTTTGTATTGACCTAATGCTTCATTCTAATGATAGGAGTAATTGAGTGCTTATATTGCCATGTTACTATTTGAATGTGGAAAGAGATGTGGTGAAGTCTGGAGAGTATTATGGGAGAACAATACTACGCTAGCGGCAGAGAGGTCTTGGCTTCGTATGAAAAGTTGATATGGGAGACTCAGAGAGATGAAGACAAAGCCAAGCTCTATTTCTATCTCCTCTCCCGATGGGAGGTAAACCCTAACTTCATCTTCTTCTTTTTCTCCACCAAATGAAATTAATATAATAATTCTTATGCAGTATAGGATTGAGGATTAAATTTGTGAAAATCTAAAATTGATTGACAATATGGTGCTAGGATCGTATGCACAATTCATGTGAGAAGCAGAGGATGAGAAGGATGATAAGGGAGGTGATGGTGGATTGCACAGAGAATTTGACCCTTAGACAGCCATGGTTGAAGCATTTTAGCCCCATTCGGAGAATAGACTAGTTGTCGATTCTACTCTCTAAATGGAGTTATCAAATACTACCAATGAGCTAACTGACTTTTGAATTCCTACATATGCTAATGCAAGGGGTAGAAATGTTTAGTGGATAAGAGGTTTAGGGGAGAAAGCAAATAGAAGCCCTAAAAACGTGTGTGTGAGAGAGAGGGCGAGAGAGAGCATAACGAGTTGTGTCTTAGTTTAGGGCTCCTTCAAGGATATTTCGGTCTTATCCTCATACATTTTTTACCTAAAACTTCTTTTTCTGTTCAACATTGTAATAGGACACTAACAGTAGGAATCAAAGTGGTACTCTAAGTAACGTTAGGGTTGAGAATGATATGAATTTTTTTAAGGGGGCAAAAGTAATTTTGGACGATAGTTTAAGGAGTGTTCAAGTAATTAAGCCAAACAAATAGACAAAATCAATAAATAAAAAATCAAACCAATGCATTCATAGGAATTTTTTTTTAGAGAAATGGAAAGTTTTCTTTTCTACACCGTTCCCACATCCCACACTTTATATGGACACGCATAATAAAATTTTTCTTTATTTTTTTATTATTTGTGACTCTTAGAATGATTTTGTCCCGTACTAATTTGTTCCTAACTTTAAGGAAGTTTCGGTACTAGAAGATAACATAGTCATAACTATGCAAAAAAATAAACTACATCAATAAATAAAAAATAAATCAACGCATTCATAGAAAAAAAATTAAGAGGGGATTTTTATGTCTTAATGGGAGGTGACAAAAAAGAAAGGATTTGTATATTTTTGAGAAAGGAGAATAACATGTTGAGGATCTTTTATAAAACATCCAAATGACGTTTTAAGAATATAAAAAATCAAATACGATAACATCAACATACTCATTCATTTTTGGACTGAAGTTAGCACCAGGGGTAAAACTCAAATATTCTTAAAAGAAAAAAGGTCACTGTATTTTCTGGAACATCAGAAAACGTTCCTGCATTTGTCAGTACCCTCAGGGGAGGTCAGTGCACTTTGCCCATAAACATATTATATTCCTGGTTTTTGCATTTTTTATACGTGTATTTCGGGCCCAATCAAATCCAACCCAGGTGCCTTGCTGGAGGAATCACATCAAGAGGAAATAAACCAAAGAAAGGAAAATTGTTCCTTCGGTCTGAGGTTGCCATCTCATGCTCAACACTTTTTAAGTGATAGCAAAAGACCAACCATAAAGTGAAAGTAAAAATTACCGTCCAAAAATCTCAAGCCATGAAAATCAAACAAAGATATCAGCACGCAGATACTAAACAGACATGAACCCGACTCAGCAATTTCTCTTTCCTTTTTGAAACAGAACTACAACAGTTCTGTAAGAAGGCATTGTTTGATACCACTCTTAACAGAAGGAAAAAATCCAATCAGATTGAATTGACACACTATACCTCAACAAAAGGCACGCGGCAATCAAGAGTTCAAGAGCACAAAACTTGAACTGGATTTTGCGACTACATCAAACTTGACATTCCAACAGAGCCAGAACAGGTCCGCCTAGTAGCAACAACAAGAGACAAGATTCTGACAACAAAATCGTAGTCCCTGAATCGCACTTTTATAAAGAATGTGGCAGAATAATATCTAAAATCACAATACACTTAAAATCTCTCAAAGGCCAAAGCAATGCAACAAGAAATAAGGCACAAAGTGAAACGCAACCACAATACATAACCATCCAAAAGCGTAACAAACTGATAAAATGTTGGTTGAAAAACGTATGGTATGGTAATCAGGTCATCGAGTTTATCTCAGGTAGTAGAGGGCTCCGGATCAGTCAGAGCAGAATCTTCATTTTTAGATGCAAGTGAACCACCACCATTAGAGGGGGAGGCATCTTTAGCAGGACTAACTGGAGCCTCTCCAGCCGCCTCTCCAGCTGGTTTTGATGCTGCAATTTTCCCATCTTTGGCATCTTTTCCAGATTTAGCATCCTTTCCATCCTTGGCATCTTTTCCAGATTTAGCATCCTTTCCATCTTTGGCAGGAGGAAGTGGGGGTGGGACCATGTGAGGAGGGGGTGTGTGCTTCAGCTTCACCAATATGTGCCGCATCCTTGAAAGATCAGTGGGTTTCCCAGGCTTAGGGCCTTGGATGATTGTAATCCCTGGCTTCTTGTCTTGTTCCTTCTTCCCTCTCCTCTTCTCAATATTGGGAACCTCATAGGGAATGAGCTCTGCTATTGCTTTCCAGTATTGTTTATCAGCACCTTTATGGAACTTTTCTTGATTCGCCAAGTATAACTGCTCCAAAAAAAAACCCATACATTAATGTTTTGATCAGGTATAAAGAGAAAAGGGAACGGAAAAAAATAGAGGAACAAACTCTTCAGCATTCTACCTTCTCTTTCTCTCTGTTGCTGCTCTTGTTAGTCTCGATATTTAGCTTCCTTTTCTCATAGAAAGCTCGTTTGTACTCTTCAGCTTCCTCAATAATCTGAAATCGCATCTCCTTCTCGCTTTTTTCCTTCTCCTCGAGCCGTATCGCATTCAGACTGCAACAATGGACATGGAAATACTAGCGTTCATAAACTGCTGGATGAGCTTCTTGCCGTATTTTACTAAGAATACACTCTCAATAGTAGAAATCATGGGGTCTCTTGATTTTGTCAACTTAAAAAGTTACTATCTCAAGATGGTTACCCAAAAAGGCTGAAGTTTTACACGCTACAAGCTGCAGTGTGCATACAAAACATTTTGTCAGATCTGAAAAGCCCATACTTTTCTTTGTTATACGGCATAGAATATTAGATTCCCAAGGTGCTTATACCGTCGGTTGTGGTGATGCACAGCTGTTCCACTGGTCTTCTAGCTTCTGAATAATTGCAATTAAAAGGGATGAAGCCAATTTAAAGTTGCTTACCCCCAAAAGACGAGCTTTAATTATCCTATTTGAATTTCACAGACATTCCATAAATTGGCAACAGAATTACAACGGTTCTTCAATATATTATCATGAAATCCACAGTAGTTGCAGAAACAAGCACACTTTGAGTAAGCCATGCAGGTTCTCCATGCTAGAGGTCATAAGACATCTCGTAAACACATCTCTTCCATTATTCAATTGTTAGGGTGTTTGGGAGCCTATTTTTTAGCTTTTCATTTTTGCCTTTTTGAATTATGGCCGAAATGAGTTTTGAATTTGAGAAAAGTGCTTGGGAAAAATGTGCAGAATGAAATTTTGCAAAAGTAATAGAATGGAAAATGGGAATAAAAATGCAAAAAGGAGCTCTAGACCTCAGCCAAAATCCAAAAATGAGAATGGGAAAACCCAAACACTTAAGGGGGTGTTTGGGAGCCTACTTTTTTAGCTTTTTATTTTTGACTTTTTGGCTTTTTAGCTTTTTAGATTATGGCCAGAATGAGTTTTGAATTTGAGAGTAGTGTTTGGGAGAAATGTGCAGAATGCATTTTGCAAAAGTAGTAGAATGCAAAATGGGAATGAAAATGCAAAAATGAGGTCTAAACCTCTTTTTGAGTTTTTGCTCCTAAAGTTGAAAATGGAGAATGAGTTCTGCAGAACTCATTCTGGGAACTGGCTCCCAAACAACCAAAATCCAAAAATGAGAATGGAAAAATGCAAAAAAATAGGCTCCCAAACACCCTAGTCCCATCTCCTCAATCCTTTCAAGAATGGAAACATCGTATCAACTATCATACAAATCGAGATCCCTTTGTTTTCCCAATGCAAATGCTAACAATACCCAAGGGAAGAGAAATCAAAGACAACATTATATCTACGCAAATTTACCAACGGGTCTCGAACAAGGCTCGTTAAAGTAGTCAGACTCTCGTCATCTTGAAGCTAGAACCAGCAGAAAGGCAACTCATTGACTAGTTATCTGCAATGTATCCAAACACCACTCCCTAAACATACGTCAATGACATCAAGCAGGTCTTTCTGGGTAGCAGTGTTGCAAATGAAACAGCTGCATCCATCACCCGACCAGCATTGCACAAAACCAGCTACGGTCCTTCCTAAGTTTACTTTAGTGGAATCGCAAAGCGAGATTGATATGCTAGATTAAGGACTTGGGGGTTATACTAGATCACAGTGGACCCAACCACAACAACCAAAAATTGAAAGATTCTAGCATAAGATTCAAATGAATACAAAAAACATAAAGGTTCTACTACTGAAAGAAAAAATTTCAATCCATGACGAATGAATTAGATCTAGATCTTGGAAAAGGAACAAAGCCCCAGACCTAAATATTCAAAAAAATCTAAAAACCAATTGATGCAAGCCAACTTTATTTTTTCCCCCATCATCTATCGATAAAGCATAATTAAAGTACATCTAATCATTTCTTTCTCCATGGTTTCATCATCTTGAACTTATTTTCACTTAATCCGTTACATAAATATAGTTGGATCGAGATACGTACAAGTTCTTTAGCAACAAATGAATGCAACAGCGTAAACCAAAGATCAAAACAAAAGCAGAGCCATCAGTCAACAATTAGCCAAGGTAAAAAAAAAAAAAAAAGACATTCAATTCAAATGACGGCAAATATCAATACTTCAACAGATCTATGCCAGAAGAAACAAGCTATAGAGCTACACAACTGTACGCAAACCAAAAAACACAATAAATGAACCAAAGCAAGTGGAGTAATGCCTCACCGACGCCATTCGCGAAGCGCAAAACCTTCTTCAGGATACATTTCGCTCGGAGGCGGAAGCACCGGCCCATCGTCGGCGAATATCCCATCGGTGTCTGCCCCGATGTCGTACGCTTTGCCGTTGCCGTTGGATATAGGGATCGAAGAAGCGAACGGCGAGGATTGGGCGTACTCGTTCGGATCCGAGCTGAATCCGAAGGTATCGGGACTGTTCACGGAGTGAGAGATGTGATCCACCGTGACCTCCTCGTATTCGTCGGTGAACCCGCCGCCATGGTACGTCGGTGGATCGGCTGCAGCCGAGTAGCCGGAGTAGTTATCGTCGGTGCGTTGGGATTCAAAGCCGACGTAGCTTTCGTCGATGCTGAATGTATCGAAGGACATTCTACCTCTCAGTTCTCTCCTCTCTCTCTCTCTCTCTCTCTCTCTCCCCCTCTAGATTTCCTCCTCCTCTCTCTAGATTCTCGTTTCTCTATCTTTTTTCTCCCCTATTTCTTCCTTCTCCTGTTATGCCGCGACGTATAAGAAAGTTGGGACTAGAACCATAGCAACTTGTCATTTAACTTATAAAAACTTATAATAATTTCTTTGTTAATTTGGCGTTTTATAATTTCTTTGTTTATTTTTTATATTCTCTACGAAAGAGAAAATTCGCATAAAGCATGAATTAAATTGCAAATTTTTAAATAAAACAACACTAAAAATATTAAAGATAAATATTTATTAAAATTTTGTTCTTCTTTATTAATTTTTTTGAGTTTTTCTCATAAATTTAATTACTTTTAAAATTATTTTAGATAAAAAATACAAAGTTGATAAAAGTTCAATAGATCCTAGTTTTTCCTCTTCATCAGTTCAGTAGTCCAATGGATTCTAGTTTTCACTTGCCGCCTTCTTCATCATCATGTTCCATCTTTTAGTGATATTCAATAGGATGATAGATTTGATCGTCTAATCCATATGTATTTGTTGTGATTTTGTCACGACTCATCTCGAATTGGGATGGATCAGCGACCGACCAGTGAACCTAACTCACTAGACCTCTACATAAATAAGAGCTTATGAATGCTATATGTCTTCTATATTCAACCGTAAAGGTTTAATCAGAGTAGCAAAAACATAAAATTAATTAAACAAAATAATTAATATGAACATGCATTAACTTGTCATTTAGAATTAAGAAAGAAAACATAGTTTATATTATATCTTAAAAAATGGCCAGCGTGGCCTGGGGACATAACAAGATATAATCCAGGGGCGGACCTAGGATTTAATATTGGAGGTGACACTACGAATAACAAAATTATAATATTCAACATAAAAAAATACATGTGTTCCAATGACTCCTTACTAACCAATTGTTTTGTGTGAATCTTCATTCAATTAGAAATAAAATAACGCAATAAAAAATAAAAAATACATTCAAATATTTTGTATGAACTCTATTCAACTAGAAACAAAATAATACAACGAAAAATTAAAAAGAAACTCGACGTTCTCTCAAATCTTGAAAATCACCCAGGATTGATTCTAAACTAAATTTCAAAGTAATTTCCCTTTCAATGTAGATAAACAACGAGTATGAGAGAAAATCGTCTTTAATTTTGTTTTGAAGTCTAATTTTGATAATTTTCATGGCCGAAAATGAAAGTTATGCTATTGCGGTAGAAACAGGAAGTGTAAGTACAAGGACTCGAAAAATTAAATGGTAAGTTGTTGCTCTCCTAATTTTCACCATCCATTCACACAAGTAAAAAATAAATGACAAAGTTTAATAAATTTCTCATCTCAACTTATGAAGGGGCAACCGGTAACGGATAACAATATTATGTCGAGGGAAAAATTTGTGTAATTAATGTAATTATTATTATTTTTGGTTGAAGTTGGCCACCTGGGGGTGGCATGTGCCACTCCCCCCCACCAGGTAAGTCCGCCACTGATATAATCTTAGTTTTTTCGTAACCTATAGGTTATGCAGTTTAAACAGTTCAATAATAATCCATGCTTTGACATTCAAAAATATAACCAACGGTGTCTACCATAACTAGTGTAGGGAGCGACCCTCAATGTAATCTCAATAATAAGCATGATGTCGCCCCATGCCACCTGGTCATGAAACCTTCCTTTATTCTAAATCACCGTTTTTCTTACACCTAGCGGTCAGGGTTTCATCGTGATATCATTCAAGCTTGCCTTTGTATCCAAAATTCATAAATTATAATATGGCTTTATGATAGATAAAACATCCTATCACACTACATGTTAAAACATGCTTTTGAATGCAAATAGACTTTTATATCAAAACATAATTTCGCATGTTTGAACTCGTAGTCAAAATATTCAAGTAAGATAAACATATCTGGACTCACCTCTTGTCGATACGATATTTAACAATAAATTCAAACTCCAACATCACGATCAAATCTTAATACACAAGGAACATCCACGTTCTAATATTATAATGTTATTCAAAACATTGGACCCACTACGTCACGTTGCCTCGTATCCTGGAGTTGGGACGAGGTTTGGAAATGTCAAAATCATAATATGTAATTAAATATGGATTAGGTCAAGTTTAAGGTCACATAATGATACACCTTGACCTATAATAGTACAAAATTAGAACCATTGTGCAAACCCTCAACCAGTTGTCAAGCCGATCGTGGGATTGGACATCTGGGTTCATGACCAGTCTGACGTCTAGGGTCACGGCCGGACGATACAATAATCTAGTTCTACTGCTATATTAGACATGTCAACGCTGTAACTCCTCCAGACACCTTTGTTTTTCCATAAACACACCACTAAAACACTATGTAGGGTTTGAACTAACTTAACTCGTGATAAATTACAACCTAACTAATTAATACACAAAAGAATTGTAGAATCAAACCTTGGTAAGGTATTTCTTCAATGGCTCCTCCTCCTCCTCCCCATTCTTCTTCGTTTCTCTCTCTCTCTCTCTCTCTGATCTTACGTAAAATGGAAACAAAAGGGAGAAGAGAGTTGCTTGTAAGGATTATAAATGTTTTGATGAATGACACATGTAGTGGTCGTAAGGTGCTTGGGGTCGAGACCTTAGAAACCATTTGATCACTGTTGCCCTTGGGAACAAAAAAAATTAGAATACACACACACATACATACACACGGGTTTGGTTTTGAAGAGACAGATTATTGGGTGCTCCTCGGCCTACGCTCCAACCTTGCAACACTCCACTAAATCATGCCTCGCATGTATATCGTTTGTTCCAACTCCGGGGTTCCGAGCACTATTAAAAATAAATACCGAGACCACTCTTCAACTCCTAATTAAAATTCAAATTAATGTCGACTAGCTAAATTATTCTCGTTTGTCAACGCAATTAAAAATAATTAACCCTCAATTAAATTATTTAACTGCCAAATTGATTTAATTAATCCTAATTTAACCTTTAGAGTTACGATTTAACCTTTTAATTTTCGGTTTGGGTTCTCACATACTTCACACTTTAAGAAGTTTGGTCCTCCAGATTTTCAAGCAATCGGTCTATATTGTATTGAAGTAATATTGACATAATCGAAGTCGAATTCTCACATTCTCCACACCTTAAGATGTTTGGTCTTCCAAACTTTCAAGCAATCGATATATATTGTATAGAAGTAATATTGACAGAGGTTTAAGGGTATAAATGTCATATTTTAATCTAATAGCTCTGGATATTTCTAACGTATATCTGCCACTTTCTCCCATGTCGCTTCTTCCATTATTTGGTTCTCTCACCAAACTTTGAGTAGAGGAATCTCTTTATTTTGTAGTTGCTTGATATGCATATCCAAGATTCATACCGGTCGCTCCTCATAACGTAGACTCTCCTCTAGCTCAACAGGTGGTTGTTGTACAATGTGCGTTGGGTCTGATACATATCTTCTTAGTATAGGCACATGGAAGACATCGTGTAAATTGACAAGTTCAGGTGTCAAGGCCAGTCGGTATGGAACTACTCTTGTTTGTTTGAATCATCCTCGTGCTCATCGTCATTATTAGGAGTATTCCTTCCTTTTCTACCTCTATTTTTTGCTTGTTGTTTGAGAACTTTGACTCTAACGTTGAGATGGTCAATAACCATATGAAGAATGTCGGTCTCTTCTTTGACTTCCCCCACATGTTAGCCATAAAAACACCTACCTATTTATAGACGAAATCTATCTGATCCTGGGTGAGGCGTGGAGGCCCTGAGGTGGTTGAGGCAGCATTGGAGAATGGTTTTTGGGGAGATTTTGAGTTGGCGATATTTGAAAGTGAGAAGATGTGGTGAGACAATAAATGAATGATTTAGTTTAAATAGGCCTAGTGATAACTCTCTCAAAGTTGGGATAATGTCATTGGAATGGTGCCTCACATGATAATGATAGACGTGGGAGAGACGACTGAAAAGACGCCTAGTTAAGAGGATAACCTACTTTTGAGAAATTTAAGCTTCCCATAACCGCAAAAAGGACAAAGGAGAAGTTATTAAGTCGACTTAAACGTACTAGTGGTTAGACGTATCTGGTAGTCAAGATATATCTTAGCAAAATAATATTTTTCTCTTTCAATTTATTGGCTAAATCAAAGAGATTATTAGTATTCAAAATAAGGCAGAAGAACAAGGAAATAAAATAAAAAAAACCTCGAACTTCAATAGAATAAGCAAATTTTGAAGTATCATCGCCAAATGAAGGTGTACACTTTTGTTAAGAAAAACAAAAACAATGGTTTGGCCATTGTTGCTACTGCAACAACTATATAAATAACAAAAGCGGATACAATTTTGAACCCTTAGGCTCTAATCATTAGAGCTAACATCAGATCCTTCATCATCATGAGAAAGATTGTTTAAGGAAGGAGCGCAAACAAGGCCTTCTAGGAGCAACAACCTAAGTTTGAGAAAGTCAAGCTCCCTCTCTAGATAGTTGATGGGCTCTCGCAAATGGTCAAGAAGCGATTGAGGGGGCTGGAGTTCTCTCTCAAGGTTTGAAGCTCTGCTCAAGCTCGTGCATGGGCGGAGACATAGAGCTGGTCCATACGTTGAACGAGAAACTCCAGCTAAGTAACAGTGAAGCCAAGGTCGCCATTGCTCGCCATTATACCTCGAAGAAGGGAATGGAGAGTTTTGAAGATGATATAACAAATGTGGAGAAGTATAACAGGTAGGTCACTATTTAAAGACGCCAAGAGGTTTTAGTTGAGAAAAGTACAGTAAAAGCCACAAAATGCTCTTAAAAGATGAGCAAATCTAGAATGTTAAAAGTTTGGCCTCATACTTAAGCGTGAAAAGTGTGTAATCATGTTGAGTAACATGAAAGTCATTGGTTGGATACAGGGTTCAGTTAATTAAAGGTATTGGGCAGAGATTTGTTCATGTTTTATTTGAGAACAGATATATACTACAACTTTAAAAGTGGTAAGTTCGCCGCGATAAAAGTCGATTATCATGGCAAAATCAATATTGGAGTCAAGAAGATTAAGTTTAAAGTAGATATGAGTTGGATTGAAGCAATTGTAAAATTTAGTTTGCTTCAAATTGGTCAAGGACAAGAGATATCGGAAGGAAATTAAGGCACTTGTAATAAAAACTTGAAACATTGCAAGAGTAAAATAAAATTGAGTAAAGAAAAACTTACATGCATTCATAGGGAAATATTTACAATGCCCTTAAAAAGAGACATTACAAGAAATAAGAATAGCTTGAAAGCCTATAAACCTAAAACCCTAAGGCTTCGTTTGATTCAGGGACTGAAATAGGAACGATTAGGAGTCTTGGGATTAGTAATACTGAATTATTTGTCGTGGTACTAATTAAGTCCCAAATCTTACGTAATTCCCTGTTATTTGCACATGATTAATATCAGAATATCTCATGCTTAGGCCAGTCACATGTTTAGTTCTCTCACTAAATTTTAGGATTAATTTTAAGTGTCTCTCTCTTTCTGTCATTGCGTGATATGATTGTAACGTCACATATAACTTAAAATTAAATTAATTTCTAAAGCTGCAGAGGTGACATAAAACTCAACATAAAATTAAACAAATTGCTCAGTCTGCAGTTAATTTTTTAGTATAAATAGGTAGGCAAAGACAAAAATAAATAAAATTAAAAATGAAAAAGCATAATAAAGTGAAAAAAATAAATTATCATTAACAATCTAGCATGGAAGGCAATTACAACATATACTAAAATTCTTCCAAAATACTGCATAGTTGAATAGAGATTGGTGGGTTACAATTGTGTTCATGAACCCTCGTTGAATGGATCAAGTTCATCTCGATTGTCTCTTGAAAATATAATATCAATGTTAAATATTATCATTATTTGGTTTGATTTTTTAATTAAATCGGTTTGGTTCGGTTCAGTTTTAGTTTTTTAGCCCTACAAATTGGACTGGACCAAAATTTAAAAAAATCTCAATTTTTTTGTAATATTTATTTTTTGCAATATGCATTTTTCATAATCTTTATTTTTTCGACTTTTGATAACATGTGTTATTTTATATTGGGCTTATTCTGTTGGTATTCAAATATTTATTTGTGACTCAATTTATTTTACATTTGGCTTGATTTAACCAAATCGAAAATATAACCGAACCCGTAAAGACCCAAAATTTTAAAATTCAAATAAAGAAAATAAAATTTAATTTCAAAATTTCAGAATTTATAACTTTCATTGCATAATTTTTTTTGTTTATAATTTATTTTTATGCATGATGTTGTGTGAGCTTTTGCTATTATTGGTTCATGTAGTGAAGCCAAGTCCAACCCTATTCAACTTAACTTTGGCTCAAAATCCAAACTCATGACCCATTTGGTTGACCCATGACCCATGAGAGCACCTTGTGTTGAGATTCCAGATGAGTTTTATTTGTTTAGTTACCATGGTAAATTTGCAGATTATATTAAATTTCTACAACTCTAATTTTTTTTTATCTTTAGCGATTGTCAATTTGCAAATCATGGTAAATTTCACGCGCTATAAATAGATATCATGGTAAATTTTACGCGATGGTCAAATTACGGTAAATTTATCATATTATGGTAACGAACGATGATTTCTAGATTATAGTAAATTTCTGCAACTCTAAATTTTTTTTCGTTCTTTTGCGATCATTAAGGTTCAAAAGTGAAGATCATGGTAAAATTCACAGTTCCAAAACGGATACTACAAAAATAAGAACGATAATCAAATATTTTTCACTCACCCAGTAATCCGAACAATTTTTGAAAAAATATTATAGGTTTAACGATGAAATCTTTCTCCTAACTCGTAGCACTTGGTTTCTGGTGAATAAGAATAGAAAAGTGGCGGGTCTATGTGATATATGATGAGCAATATTAGAACATAATATTTATGTGATTTCATACAAAAAATTCAAAGTTAGGATCGATAATCTAGTGAATTACTAATATTCTGGTGCTTTAATCTCAAAATTCTAGAGAAATTTATAGCATCAAAACTTACTATTAGCAAAGCACCATTTCGGTGATTTGAAATGCCGGCCAGCATTCTCACTATTCAGTAAAAAATAATTACAATATGTGATTTGATATTTGAAGCAATTTAGTGCTATGATTTTAAACCTACTAAATTAGGAATTATATATTCTGACTTAAAAAAAGATAAAATGATAAATTAACACTCAAAAGTAATGACAAACTATATAAAAATAAAATAGAAACATAACTTTAAAAAGTGCATGAGATGAAAACATACGTTGTAAGAGTTAATAGGATCCCGATTTAAATTAATTTTTTTAATTGCACTCCATTGTGAACTTTAAATTTTGTTTTGAACTTGTTATTTACTACCACTTATGTTTTGATTTTTAGTTGTTAGTTTAGTTTGAATTCATTACTTCCAAATCCTAATGTTGTGTCATATTTATTTATTTTGAATATAAATTTTAGAAAGTTCACTTAGAAAATAATCTAAAAAAAGATAAATTTGTTTAGATTATTTTTTCCTAATTTTTTTTCAAATTTTGGTTTTTTTTAACTTTTTTATTCATATCAAATAATTTATAATAATTTAACTAAAAATTCAAAAAAATTACATCAAGCCTCATCTAAGGAAAACTCTTTAAAGCTAATTTAAGTTATGTTTGATTTGATTTTATTATTTAATTATTTTCATCCTTATATGATTTTTTTATAGTTTTTGTCTTTTATTAAATTTTTATGATTTATTGGTTTGTTTCGACGATAAGTTTCAAAAAAACTTATAAATGATAAATTAAATTTAAAAAAATTAGAAAAACAAAATAATTCAAAAATATGACTTTTTGTACTTATTCATTGTATTTAGTTTAATTTTAAAATATAATTTTATACTTTTTAAATTTATGTTATTTAAATAAATTAATAATTCATAAAAATTTAAAATAAATAAAAAATCTAAATAAAAAAATATACTTAAAAATAATCGATTTAAGGGCAAATGAAGCCCAAGCCAAAACTCATGATACATGTTATACTTCTGGACCAAAAAAGGTTTCATCCTTCAACCAATAAGAGCTTTCTGCTCAAACTGGAAGCACCCAGAGAAACAGCTTGATCACTCCAACCTCAATATATCAACCGCCCGATCAAAAAATCAACGGTGACAATCAATTCACTGGGTAGTGCCACGTAAGGACTTTACAATTCCGACAATTACCCAACTACCCTCGTTCACCTAATACCCATCTCTTATTGGTCCATCCATTTAGAACAAACTCACAGAGAATAGATTTTTCTCCAAAATGAACGCATAGACTATAGAGATGTTTACAAAGACAACGAAAATACTCAGTAAATCTCTCTCTCTCTCTCTAAACTAGTAGTAGAAGAGTTTCAGGGATCGCGCACATCAAGATTTCCGTTCAAATCTTGATACCAGAGCTCCAAAAGTCTCCAGACCTTCAAAACTTATCCATATTCCGAATATACCCTCCTAAAAAATTACATCTTTCTCTGCACATGAGAGATTTGAATTCTCAACATGATCGTTAGAACGTACGGTCGTCGGAATCGTAGCTTAACCGGGGGCTCAGGCGGCGGCGGCGGCGGCGACGACGACGACGTCTTATCAGACGGCTTCGAAGAGCCTCTCTCCCAAGAAGGCCCTCAAGACGTATACAGTTTCGCATTCTCGTCGCAAGATTCAACTCACTGGTCCTTCGATTCGGAGCCCTACGGCTCAAATCCCTCCCAGGAAGCGCGTGACTTATCGATTCTGCCCCTGAGGAAGAACGCTGTTGGAGGCGGTTCGGAGGAAGGGGAGGAGAGTTTTCGGAAATTGAAGAAGGCGAGGAACGGCAAGAAGGGTTTTGATTTGCCCAAGAGGGTGAAATTGGGAGAGGGGAAATCAGTTTCGGCAGTGCCGGTGGTTGGAACGGCGACGTTGATGGAGACACAGGAGTGTGGGGAAATGATGGAGCATGTGGACGAGGTTAATTTTGCTCTGGATGGGTTGAGAAAGGGCTGCCAGCAGACACGGATTCGGCGCGCGAGTTTGTTGTCATTGTTGTCGATTTGCGGCACAACGCAACGGCGGCGGCTCCTAAGAACGCATGGGTATGTGAGTTTTCCGCAATTTCATACGCGTGGTGTTTGGATTCCACTTTGGTTTCTTTATCTATGATTTGATTGGACCTTATTGGAACGGTCCAAATTGTAATTCGGCGAAAACGCACGCTTCAATTTGATAGTTTTGAAAATGGTTTGTTGGTCAGTGTTTACCGTCTTTCTCATCTTCCCTCAAGGTTTGTTCACTTGTTGTACTGGAAGGGAGGCTTGATGCTTAATCCAGTACAGTGCGTTGATTATAGAAAAACCCACAAAGAAAATCTTGTCAAGATTGGCATTAGTTCATGAAATATATCATCGGAGTGGTTCCAATATTAAAGCTTTGACACCTGATTCAAGAGATTCGCCTAATTAAATTGAGTAAGAGTAAAACCCGGTGGCATTGGAACGAGGATGAATAAGATGGGTCTGAGGCTTCTGAGGTTAAAAAGCATGAGGGAAGGGAAATGTAACTGTACTGAACATGCGTTGTTACTGATATTGGTTCCAGTTTACCATTTTACCCTGATTAATTTAGGGTGCAACTTATGTGCAGCAGTTTTAGTTTTTGGAGAATGAAGGAATCATAAACGACAACTTCTAAATTGCGTTCATAACAACTGGGTGTTGGCTGTAGATAACAGTATAGATGTGGCAATGTCTTAATGAATATTTCCAAACTAGAGTAAACCATAAGTAGACCGTGGTACAAGAGGGTGACAAACTGCGGTGGCGTATGTAGGTTGACATGTCCTGTAAACATTGTGTATAGTATATTGTGGAAGAGAACTACTTCAGCAATTTGTGATATTAAATTGTTTCAGCTAACCCAAATAATTGTTCTTGGAAATTGAATTAGTTGATGTGGTTAGGCTAACTTTAGATAGAAAGCAAGTTTGGAAGAGTTTGTGTGTTTTGGAAAGGATCGAGTAACACAGAATTTTGGTTGATCTTCGAATATATTTAGTACTCCAAACCATGACAATGTTACTGACGGATGTGGATAGTTCTGCTGGTCTCATTTCAGGTTTATATTTTCTTTTCAAAAGCAATCAGGGCAAGTGGTTCCAATGAACAGAGGGATGCATAATGCTTTTTAAGATATTACCAGTGCTTTAAGGTACCATATGTGTAGACGTAGGAAAAATATGTCCTACCAGTACCTTTTTAGGTAAATTAAACCAGATAAATTTCACTTTGCATTTGTTGGAGTCCCTAAAACTGATTTCCCACTTTCTTGTCTCTTGATTTAGTCAAGACAATTATCCTTGCTTCTAGAAGGATGTAGTGTAGATGAGATGTTAGGATGGGGGTTATTAGTATTATGGTTTAAGGTACAACTAGATTTTCTTCCTGTGGAAACATATTTATGCGCATTAAACAAAATGGGGGTGTATTTCCTACGTCACATGACAATTATTTTGCTTTGTTTGCTTGCTGTGTACCTTAGCTTCCCTGGATATTCTTTCAGGATGGCAAAAACAATTGTTGATGCTGTTTTGGGACTCCCTTTCGATGACTCACCTAGCAACTTGGCTGCTGCAGCTCTCTTTTACATTTTGACTAGTGATGTAAGTTGTTGATAGTCTACTTTTGAACTGTTACCTTCTGATAATGGAGAACAATATGAGTAATTGTTGTTAGTATTTGTTACCAATATGTCAACCTATTAGTAAAGAGCTATCTATGCATAAGCAAAGGCCAAAATTGCCTTCCTTTTAAACTGCACGTGACATGTTTTGACTGTATTAAAGGCCTAAAATTAAACACTGTTGTAGATTTGACAAGAAGATTGTTTCAGGAGGGCCTACCTTGTTAAGGAGCCTAGGGATTCTCAAACACTTATGACTGTAGATATTGAATTAAGCTTTTACAATCCTCAAAACACTTTTGACTTTGGGTATTGCATTTAGCTACTCCAACACTCGGAATATTTAGGGCGAAACACTTTTGACTTAGTGTAAACTGGAATTAGACTTCTGTAGTTCTGTTATTTTTTCCCTTTCCAGTTAAGGTTTTGTCATAACTTTAGCCAAATATGCACTCTTATTTTAATTTCGCGCCTTCAAGCTTGATAACTGTCTTGAAAACTTTCATGTAGGTTCTAATTACACATTTGCATAGAATCTATCTATTCTGGAACAATTTGTGCATGAATAAATATGTATATAAGCCTTCTTTTTCTACTTTGCAAAAACCATTTTTGGTGTACTTTTGTGTATTTCTGTTTATTTAATTTCCTTTGAGATTCTCAATTGATGCGTGAATGGCGGTTCTCAGACGAGGGAGTTGTTCCTCTCTAAAATTGTTTCTTTCCACTCTGTCTTTCGCTCCTTCAAGCTTCATAGCTGTCTTGAAAAATTTCATGTAGGTTCTAATTACACAATGCATGGAATCTATCTATGTTGGAATAATTTGTGCATGAAAACTTATGTATATAAGCCTTCTTTTTCTACTTTGCAAAAAGTGTTTTTGGTGTACTTTTGTGTATTTCTGTTTATTTGCTTGCCTTGATTGATGTGTCTTTTGTAATCACCTACTACAGGGTCAAGATGAGCGCCTTTTGGATTCTCCAAGTTGCATCCGTTTTTTGATAAAGTTGTTGAAACCGCTCACCCATGATGCAAGTAAGGACAAGGCATCAACTATCAGCTCTAAGCTTGTGGCATTACGTAAGAATGTTGATATATTACAAGATACCAGTAGAGGAACAGATTCCACCTCTGCTGCAATTATGCTTAAAGTTCAGGAAGTTCTTGTAAGTTGTAAAGAAATGAAGTCAAGTGATGAAAAGGATAACGCATTGACGATGCCAAAGTTGACTCCAAAGTGGATAGCTTTGTTGACAATGGAGAAAGCTTGCTTATCTACCATTTCCCTTGAAGGTAGTCTTTCTGTGTCCTGTTTCTGAAGTGAATCCTTTATGATTTAGTTGTCATTTGTCAATATTTTTATCATTGTTGATTGGACGAAATTGTTACATTACTGTTATATATGTAGTATTGGTCAACAATGCATATAGTGTAAACTGTGAGAGAAGTTTGATTACCAAGCATGACAATCCAGCTCATTTAAAATTTTCTACACTTTTCTTGTCTGTCAAGTGTAAGCTTTACATACTAGGCAACCAGTATTTTTGTGTAGATATCATGGATTGAGGTAGCAGTTCTCTCTTCTTCGTGTTTTGTGGTCATCCCTTGTTCTTCTGTATTTTGTGTTCTTCTAATTTTTTGTTTTCTGCAATTTTCCTTTATGTTGCATTTGTTTGTCTCCCTTGCCACAAGGGTAATTGTCATTAACTCTGAGATAGATCGAAATGAAATTCTGAATACTTTGAACTGGCCTAACTATATCCGTTTTGATAATTATTGTTTATTTACGACCCCTGTTTGCTATATCTCAACTCCCTATTTTTATGGTCGTTTTAAAGGACAACAGTATTCTAATCTGGTCAATGTTTAATCAGAATTGCAATGAGGTCTATGACCCTAAGCAACTTGATGCCCTCTTATGGTTCTTCTTGAGTTTATTTGTTTTTTATGGTTAATAATAGGTTGTATGGAGTAGATAGTTATGCATAAAATTGGTGGGGATGGTACAGAACCTTAGCTTATCATGCTGAAAAGTAAAGGAGATTTACTTTTTTAGACTGCAAAATCCTCAGTGTTTTGACTGAACTAAAGCACCTTTTATTTCCTCTTTAGTCTCTATTTCTCATTCCTTATTCTGTTTCTAGTCTTCGTTTGATGTAATCAATCTTATTACTTTGTATTTATTCAGACACCTCTGGCACTGTAAGAAAGACTGGAGGCAACTTCAAGGAAAAGTTACGAGAGCTTGGAGGACTTGACGCGGTCTTTGATGTCGCCCGGAATTGTCATGTTGTTATGGAGGTGGTAACTTGTATGTTTGTTGGATCTCATTTTGTGTTACTATGTTAAAGACTGATACAGCTTAAACAAATTACTGGAACTGAGAGATGATATAAACGTGAATTTACAGGAGAAGTTGGGATATGCAATTTCTTCTCATAGTACATGTGGGAATCATGTTTCAGTATTTTGATGTGGAATGTCCGCGAATGCATCATTGAAATGCTGACCCTAGACCCATATGTGTTATCAAAGGATTAACTTGACAACGGTGATTCGGTATTCCAATTTGCAGGTGTGTAGAGTGGTAGATACGTAGTCACGACGAGGGGAAATTACACTTTCCAAAAGAAGTATTGACTTTTTCCTCATTACCAGTTAAAATATTTTTTTCCCTATCAAGTCTAGGCACTCCCTGTCACCATTCAAATTTTGACGGAAAATGCCACATGGATCTAAACCGAGTATCAGACGAGTAATTATTCAGTGGTGTTGGGGCACCGGCAGACACCCAATAATTTTTGTTAACAGACCCCCACTAAATCCGACCCATTGATTCAGATCCTCCCACTGATCCATATCTTCATCACCACAACACCCCCCCCCCCCCCCCCCCCCCCCCCCCCCCCCCCCCCCTCTCCTCCTCCTCCTCCTCCTCCTCCTCTCTCTCTCTCTCACACACACACACACACACACACACACATCTTCTTCCTAGTCCAAATCCACAGTCTCTTTCCCTATGCCACATTCTATGTCAGATGAAATCTCACCCAAATTCTCTCTGTTTCTCCCCTCGACAAGCAGTTAAGGACCAGAAACTGGCTTTGATTAACTTTAGGGTTTTAGGAAGCAGTTAGAGCTTAAATTTTACAATATTCTCTCCCTCTCTCTCTCTCTCTCTCAAACCCATAATGATTGTGGTGCAAAGTTAGGCGTGAAGCTGGTCAGTGGTCACAGTTATGGAAAGAGGGATGATGAAACGGGAAGGAGGTAATTTCTAGTTCTGAGGGTATGGGGGCAGCAGGGAGAGAGGAGGGGCTAGGGGTGTGAAAATGGGGGGCATGGGCGGTTGTGGTGGTGGTGGGGAGGTTTGCTTTGGTGGTGATTTGGGGGAGGGGGCTTGCCAACTGGATCTGTGTGTTGGAGTGGTGTTGGTGGTGGTGAGGTGCAGTCAGGGATGATTGTGGTTGTTCTGAGGAGGTGGTGTGTGAGGGTTGTGCTTGGGCTGGTGCAGTGATGGGGTTCGTTGAGCTTCGGTTGTGTGGGTTGAAAATTTCCTCAGAGTAACATAAGTGGGGAAAGGGAGAGGGTTGGTGGGTGTGTTTTGGGTCTCTGTGGGTTTGTCCCTCGAATTCACGACTAGCATTGGTGATTGCCAAATTGGGAAAAATGAATAGTCCTGGTACAGAATGAGGCAATTATTTTGCTGGGGCCAACGTAAGGACCTGTCTTGATTTAAGGGGGACAATGCAATTGCCCTAGTAGTAATTTGCTTCAACTTTGACGTGGTTGACTTGTTAAAATTTGATTGTGTCAGTAATTAAAAAAAAAAAATTAGTTTATGATATCCACCATGATAGTTCTGATGTGGCTATAATAACTGCTTGTGGTTCTGATCCGTATTCTTAATTTCAGATGATTGCAAAATTGTTGTTTGCATCACATTGTTGAACCCTTGTTCCTGTTTTTAGTTTTCCATGATTTTGCTCTATCCAGCAACACACATGGGAAATCTACCATGATCCAGCTGTTTGCCTTCAGTAGATTGAAATAAGTACTTTGGTCTAGATCAATTGTTTTTTTTTAAATGCTTGGGAATCCAATGTAAGTTTTTTCTTAGGCTTTTTTTGTGTGGATTTTTTAATCGTTGATTGTGCAGAGATGCTTAGAGAAAAGTTCCTTATCAAGTCAGGAGCCGAAAGAAAGTACCGATCTAGAAAGTCTGGTGCTGCTTTTAAAATGTTTGAAGATCATGGAAAATGCCACATTCCTTAGTAATGACAATCAGGTAAACTGGTAAAATGAAAAGAGAGAGAAAACACACAAAAAGAGCTGGTTTTTGATGTCTGAATGACCAGATGTTTACTTTTGGTATTATTTTGACGGCAGAGTCATTTGCTTGAAATGAAAGGGAGCTTCAACCATCAGGGTTCTCCTCGATCGTTCACTAAACTCATTATAAGTGTGATCAAGATTCTCTCAGGTATCTAATGGTGGTAGATTTTATTCTTTTGGTTGGCTGTAATGCTGCATTCATCAGTTTGTATTTTGCTGAACATATCTTTGGTAATGGTGGCATTTTTGTCCAGGTCTTTCTTTATCCAGAAGTTCTTGGGGCAATTCTGATAATGACAACTTATGCAATCTTTCAAATGGGACTTGTCATGGTTCTGAGATGCTTCTATTGGCAGACCGTAAAGGTACGTTATTTACGTCTCAATGGCTTCCCCCCTGCCCCCCTCCTCTTTCCAATCCAAACAAAGCACCAGGATCACACGTACTCACACCATTCTAGCTATTAGTGAAATAGAATGTAGAGTAAAACTATTATTGAAAATAATCCGATGTTGATTTAGCTTTACGACTTTCTTTCCAAATCGGCAGAGGGCAGTGATGAGATTATATCTATCAGTTCTTCTATGAGGTGCTCTAGCATAGAGGGGAGCTCTTCTCAGAAGAGCTTCAGCATATCTCAAAACAGTAGGTGGTTGTCCAGCGGCCGCTCAGAAATTTCTAAACCAACTTCTGAAACTACCACATCATCTGAAGCTGGTACTTTCTTGTTGAAGATGAGATTCAGTTCTTCCACTTCCAGTTCTTCCAGTGTAGCACCTGTTAAGGGAAACAGTCCAAGAATAAAATTTAGTCTTGGAAAAGAATGCAAGGTTGCTGAAGACGCAAATTTTAAACTTCTAGAAGACAGTCAGGATCCTTTTGCCTTCCAAGAAGATGAATTTGAACCCTCTAAGTGGGATTTGCTATCTGGGGTAGGGAGAGTTTCTGAAGCTCAAAATAGAAAGGCAGCCTATAGAGAAAAGGAAGAACGGTGTCAATCTCAACTGATATCGAGCCAACAAGAATCAAGTAATGGGGTGAATCGTAATACGGGCGCCTCTTGTTCATTTGCTCTTGATGAGGAAAAATCCAACCTTCTAGCAGAATGCCTGCTCACAGCTGTTAAGGTACTCAACATATTATACAATTTTCGGCTGCACTCCAATAATGAACTTCATTTTTCTCCTTAACTTTGTATGCAATAGAGTGAAGGTGGGGTGCATCTGATCTGTTGTCCAGGCAATTCTTGTTTTTACTCCTGATTAGTTTTTAGATGGTAGGGTGGCAAAAAGGTTTATCTTCTTGCATTGTTAGATCTCCAAGATTCCCTATAGGCTGGGGCTGTACATGATAACCGGTTGAACAGTGACCCCATTCAGATCAAACCGAACCTTTACTATTTGATTTGGTTTAATAGTTTACCAGTTTGATCTTGGTTCAGAAAATAGAGAACTGTAGGGTTTGGGTTTGTTGAGCTTTTGAATCTGTGGTCAAAATCGAACCCAACCGACATATACGACAAAAGGGTTACCTGTCCATGAGGCTATCGTTACTGCAAGGTCTGGGCAAGGATTGGTTGGTGTGCTGCATAACCCGCAAGCAGAGAGGCTACTTCCACGATTTGAACCTGTAACTGCAAGGTCACAAGGGGACAACCTTAGCGTTGTGCCCAGGTCGCCCTTCAACCGACATATGATTATTGTGTCAATCGAATATAAATTGTATATTTGATTTCCATTGAGAGATTAATTGGTGTTCTTTTACATTTTTTTCTCCCGTTTCATTGTTATTGCCATGTAAATGATGACACAATTTTATTTAGTGGAACACATATTTAGTGAATGGATAAAGAATCAATATTGGTCTAAAAGTCATAACTTCATTACGTGTTTCATCGGTGAAGGATTACATCTTGGAATGGATTGGTTTAGGAAATGCATGAAAATCACACTCATCCAAACAGCAAACGACCCTACTATTGGCATAAGCATTTAGTAGAGATGGTCATTGTGATATTTCCTTCCTGTTGTTGAATAGCTTGATATACATTATTGGATCCATTTCCTAATAGCTTAAGCTTTTTGGACAATTGGTAACTTAATACCTATCATGATTGTTGGGTTTTACCAATACCCATAATTGATTTGTCGGATCATATAATTAAAGTTTGAGATAGCGCAATCCATCAGAAAGTAGTTTGGTACGGCATATGGTTTCTCTCTGATGGAAGGTACATGGTTTCATTAGGTAGTTTGCTCAACTTGTTTCTGATCCACAGATGCGTGTCAGCACTTGGTGAAGCCTTTCTCTGAATTTTGTTGTCCTTCCTGTGATAGGTCCTGATGAACTTAACAAATGACAATCCTGTGGGTTGTCAACAAATTGCTGCTTGTGGAGGGCTGGAAACTTTGTCTTCATTGATTGCTTGCCACTTTCTATCATTCAGTTCGTCTCTGTCACACAGAACGTCTAAATCAAATCTCAAGATTGACCATCAGAATGACTGTCATCTATCTGATCAAGAATTAGATTTTCTTGTTGCTATTTTGGGATTGCTTGTCAACCTGGTAGAGAAAGATGGTCAAAACAGGTAATGTTGCTTCCATTTTGTTTAATAGCCTGCCTTTTATTGTAATTGACCAATTTAGGCTGAAATGTCTCATAGAGAAATCTGGCAATTTGCAAATGTTAAGCTAACAAAAAAATATGGCATAGAAGCATTTCAGGGCATTAGGTATTTGGGGGGCTTTTCACCGCAAATACTAATTCTTTAATATAAAAGTTTGAGGGTAAATAAATGGATGAGACTTTTGTTAGCTTAACACTTGCAAATTGCCACACTTCCTCTATGACTACTGAAAAAGACTCTGTAGATTCTACGTGTACATTATGATTTCTTCTCATTCAATCTTCTTGTGTGGTTTTTGTAGATCTAAGCTTGCATCAGTTCGTGTTTCATTGCCTAGTGTTCAAGGGCTAGAAGAGGAGAGGCATACTAATGTGATTCCATTACTATGCTCCATCTTTTTGGCCAACCAAGGGGCTGGTGAAGCAGCTGAAGAAGGAAGGGTCCTAACCCTGGTAAGTGAACTGTTGTTATGTTATACTGTTATGCAATTTATATGATGTTTAAGTCTCTTTTTATTTCATTAAGAAGAAGTTTGTGCAGTTGGCTTACAGAATCAAAGGATAAGAAAACAGCGGTAAAATCTGAATGTTAATGTCAGTTTGGTCCCAAGTATGTAATTTATCAACTACTGAGTTCATTATTTTGTTTTTCTGAAAACTCAAGCATTGTTCTCGTAGGGTCTGAGGTTCTTTTCTTGAGGATGGGTTCAGGTTCTGAGAGACTTGGATGTAACTTGAAAACTCAGACAATAACAAAACAAAATGCAGTTGTTAAATCTCATTAAATCACTCTCAAAATACATAGAAGATGAAAAAAACAAAGAAGAAAGGGGAGAATCCCTAGTCCACAGGAGCCTTGAAACCACAAGGAGAGAGAGAGAAGGCTTCAAATTATTTTTTTTAATACTTCTCCTTATTCCATACTTTCAACTTAACTGCGATGGATGAGAATCATGCTCTGCTAGAACAAGTTACTATTTAGAGTCTCTTTCAATCACTTATCGTCTCACCCTCAATCTAGAATCTCTTTCTTGTGGTTTCTCTATGAAAGTCACTATTTCAAGTATGAAGGAAGCAAGATCCATATGGCTGTTGTAGCTTTCACCTTAGTTGCAGGATCCTCCTATCGGGATGACAAAGTCACCTTAGAATCTCGCTCCTATGCTCCCGAGGTAGAGTCTTCTAGGAACCTCACTCTCTAAGTGAAAGGATTGCTCTTCCAACGAGAGTATAGAATCTCTGAAATACATATCTCCCAAAAGATACCAAAAAATGATACCAAACCAAACTGAGCTTTATGTCCCAAATCAATTGGGGTCGGCTACATGAATCCTTTTCCTCCAAAGAGTTCTGTCAAGTGTAGCTTGCTCACTTAGCCCTAGTAGACTTAAATCCTTGCGCACTACCGCATCTAATGTCAATTTGGGTCTTCCCCACCCTGGAGCATTGCTATGCAAAGCTATCCTATCCGCTCTCTTAACTATTGCATCCGTAGGTCTACGATAGACATGCCCAAACCACCTAAGCCTATTTTCCCTCAACTTCTCGTCTATAGGTGCTACGCCTACCATCTCGCGGACTGTCTCATTTCTAATCCTATCTCGTCTAGTCTTACCACACATCCACCTCAACATTCTCATTTCCGCTACACTCATCTTGGTCACCTGTTGTTTCTTCATAGGCCAGCATTCTGTCCCGTAAAGCATCGCTGGTCTTATGGCAGTTCTATAGAATTTTCCCTTCAACTTTGTGGGTACCCTCTTGTCGCACAGTACGTCAGTAGCACTTCTCCACTTGAGCCACCCCACTTGGATCCTATGGGTCACATCATCCGTAATCTCTCCATCTTGACTAATAATAGAGCCTAAATACTTAAAACGGTCACTCTTTGGTATCTCCTGGTCTTGAATCATCACTTTTTCTTCGTACGCACTTCTGGTATCACTAAACTTGCAAACCATATACTCAGTTTTACTCCTACTTATCCGAAAGCCCTTAGACTCTAGTGCATCCCGCCAAATTTCTAATTTAGTATTAACCCCGCTAGCAGTATCATCTACGAGGACGATATCATCTGCAAACAACATACACCATGGAATATCCTCTTGAATCTGACTAGTCAATTCATCCATAACTAAAGCGAAAAGGTAAGGGCTCAAGGCTGACCCTTGGTGCAATCCTACTGTGATGGGAAATTCACTCGTCTCCCCTGCTGGTGATCTAATGGCAGTGACAGCACCTTCATACATGTCTCGAACAACATCGATATACCCTTTGGTTACTCCCTTTCTCTCCAGAACCCCCCATATAAGGTCTCTGGGCACCCTATCATAAGCCTTTTCTAGGTCTATGAAGACCATATGAAGATCCTTCTTCATTGACTTGTGTTTCTTTACCACTCTTCTTAGTAGGTAAATAGCTTCCATGGTCGATCTCCCAGGCATGAACCCAAATTGTTTCTCCGACACCATAGTCACCATCCTCAAACGATGCTCCATAACTCTTTCCCACAGCTTCATCGTATGACTCATCAACTTAATACCTCTATAGTTGTTGCAATTTTGAATGTCCCCTTTGTTCTTGTAGATAGGTACTAAGGTACTCCTCCTCCATTCGTCTGGCATCCTCCTAGATAACATAATTTTGTTGAACAGCTTTGTCAACCAAGTCACCCCCAAATCACCTAGGCTTTTCCAC
Source organism: Arctostaphylos glauca (assembly GCA_019985065.2). Taxonomy (NCBI): domain Eukaryota; kingdom Viridiplantae; phylum Streptophyta; class Magnoliopsida; order Ericales; family Ericaceae; genus Arctostaphylos; species Arctostaphylos glauca. Next base: position 13,697,947 of record JAHSPW020000001.1, on the reverse strand, counting down.
ACTTCAATAGGAATGCCATCTGGTCCTAAGGCCCTACCCGGTTTCATCTTCTTCAAAGCCTTGGCCACTTCGGACTTTTGTATCCTCCGATAAAACTCGTATACCAAAAAATGATACCAAGCAAGAAAAATATGAAGTGATAAAGTATTAGAAAAACATTACTCAAATGTGCTCAAGTACTTAATATAAAAATAATACTTATATGCATAAAATATATATCTGCAGTTGACAACAATTACAAATTGACATGGTATACTTGGACTAACAATACACTGTATTTTTCGAGTATGACGCTCCTATAGACGCTCACTAGATTCTTGGACATCCTCTCGCTCCCCCACAACTGCTCCGGCTCTTGCTCCCTTTTTGTGCTACTAAGGCTTTGACCTTTATGACAGATTTTGAAATCCATTTGCATACATAATTGAACTATAGTGCATAGGACAGAAAACATGCTCCAAACACTAAGCTTCTCCTCTCAAGAATTTTATCAAACATGGAGAGCTTGCAGCAGAGAAGGACCAGTTTGGAAAGGAGACGAAGGTGGGGAGAAAAACCAGCAGTGGCAACAGTGTAAGAAAATCTTTTGGCAGTTGGTGATGGGATTACTTCTGAATGGGTCCTTCCCCCTTGAATCGGACGACGAAAGAAGGGAATTTCATTTAGCTCTTATGCACAGTGGCGGCAGCATAGAAGCAGAAAATGGCAAGAATAGAAGAGAAGAAACGCTATATGCATGGAAGAAGTAGAAGCGAAGAACAAACCACCTTAGAACAAGTAGAAGATAAGAGAACTGATTAAACCTTAAGTTTGTTTGTGGGCTGCGGCTCCACATTTTCCTTCCCTTTCTCTTTTGTCGCTCTCTGTCCCTTAATTTTCTATCTGCTGTATCGACAATATCTATTAGAATCAGAAAAGTAGCTACAATTTTTTTTTAATGAAAGAACTGATATAACCTGTGAATTCGAACCATCTAAAAGGCTGCAGTTATTGTATTTTAGCAATAGTATTAAAGTACATAGAAGATTGAAGGATAAAGAGATGAAGAAAGGGACCCTTGAACCAAGGAGAAAGAGGGAGGGAACCCTAGAGTGACTAGGGAGGCAGGCTTAGATCAGCATCCGGGATGAGGGGGCGCAGCATATAACAAACTCACAAGGTTTCACATGTTTACTTTTTCTTCAAATGAAAGGCTTAAACATCTGAACTATAAACTCTTCAAAACAGTAAATATAAACTTACCAAAATAACCCTATTGCTAAAGAAAATTACATATCAGAGACTATCTTTTCCTCTTGCTCGGCATGTGCATCAGATTTCTTATATTGCTGCTTGTGGTTTCTTTACCCTTCAGTACAAGTGATGTTCTATGGTGACACCCTAGCAAAATATTGAGGAAAATATGCCAAAAACTTGAAGGTTGGAATATGTATAGAGCTGATGATGCGCATCCTATTTATTGTTTAATAGTCCCTTTGAGCTTTCAAAGCAAAGATAGTTGAGTCTTTTTTCCAATAGGGCCACTGCATTGAGCCTGGCTGCGGCAACAAATGTGAAGTTCTCTTGCTGAGATATTGAGCATTCCTAGATTTTTGGCTAGCAAACCTTGCCTCCTAATAATGTCTCTGCCCTAGGATTATGGTGAAGAGGCTCAGTTTGAATGCCCATATTCTAGAATCAGAATGGATTTTATCATTTTCTGGAATTCAATGCCTACTTGCCTAGTAATATGATAGACAAGGTAATCTCGTTCAGGTGTTTGAGGTAAGGATTCTGGGTTCTAAGAAAATGTATTAGAGCCTACAATTCTTCTCATATGGACTGAGCTAGAAATTATAATTACTGTGCGGAGTGTACAGAACGTGCTTATTTTTGGAGAAGTTATTCTAACTTAGGTTGGTTTTTTGGTATTCATGACTCATTCCCAAATCCACTACTTTCGAGACATTAAAGGGAGTCTCGTAATCACATTCCCATTCCCCTTCAAAAATCCTGCCTGCCAACTTTTCCTTGGCCATTAAGGAACGAAGTTGGAAGGGCGCATTGTCTATCGGATTGGTTTTCGGCCTGAAAAATTTGTGGATTTTGCCCTTTTTTCTTTTTGTTTTGGAAACTTATGTGGTTGCTTATACGATATGATATTTGACCTGAATGTACAAATTCGATGGATGATTCTTACCATGAATATGCTGGTCCCATGTATTGAAGCCATCCAAGAGTCAAGACTAAGGACTCATTTTCATTTTGGTTCCATTGCATGTTTTGTGATACTGTTGAAACTTATAGCTATTATTGCAATGGACGGACATTTGAGGATAACTTGTAATGTGGTTCTAGGGTATGTTCTGACTCCCATATATCTTGTGTTCTGCAGGATGATGAGGCGGCCTTGTTGCAAGGGGAAAAAGAAGCAGAGAAAATGATTGTAGAGGCTTATGCTGCCCTTCTTCTTGCTTTCCTTTCAACTGAAAGGTTTGTGCAATAAAATCTTGATTGCCATAGATAATAGCTTTCCCATTTCATCGTGTGTTTTCACTCATCCAAAAGAAAAACAAATTTCCGTGTGTATGTTATTAATAGAATTTCTTCCTTGCTTCTAGCAGCAAAAGCATACGTGGTGCCATTGCCGATTGTCTCCCGGATCACAAACTGGCAATTCTAGTACCTGTATTGGAGAGATTTGTGGTATGTCTCTCTTATAATGTGGAAGCTTATTGTAGTTGGTAAAGGATGACACTACCTAATTATAGCTCCTCTTTCCCCTGTCCCCCATCCCCATGGATTGATTTACCCAAGCCATGGATTGATTTATTTTGTCACACAACCAACTAATACCAATAACCCTAGGGGCGGGTGTAATCGAGAGCTACCTGGGTCGTAGAATTACAAATAGTGAGGGTGCACTTAGGTAGTGTCTGGTTCCGCTGAAATGGTTTTGGGAAAGAATAAAGGCCTCACAATGGAGTTGCCATTTGACTAAATGGGTGAATGATGATGATTCATGTGCACTATTTATTGTTTCCCTTTTGAGGGAAATAACTATTGGAGCGAGCATTCCAGGTAATGACACTTCAAATCAATACTTCGTCCTAGAAACCAAACAATGCTTGTTTTGCTCTTTAATTGTAATTCATGTCGTGTTGAACCCTAACTAGTCAACTTAATGGAGTTGACTGACTGGATGAATCTTGAGCCAAATGTACTTTGTAATTAATCAATCTGAGACAGGTCATTGATTGGAGAGGTTGAGCTTTTTTATGGTGAGATGTTTAATTGTTGCATCCATATATTTGGTAAATGACGCTTGATATATTGATTTCTACGCGTGATTTTTCTCGTGTCAGGAATTCCATTTGACACTAAACATGATCTCACCGGAGACCCATACGACTGTGCTTGAAGTAATCGAATCGTGCAGGATGCCCTGACAACACAACAATAAGAGCATGGAGAATCTGTACAGCCTGAACCTTCCATCGGATTGTCTATTTGTTGTTACGAAATACCCCGGGGGAAAAATTCGTAATGCTGCGTACTCTCTCTATCATACTAACCATAGGCCTGCCTCTGTAGTCTGATTGACCTGCTATGTTTCTGACTTTTGCTCCTTTGTTTTTTTCCCTTTTATATTATTTTTTGGGCATTTTCCTGCACCATATTTGGTGTCGGCTGAGACGCCTTTACACAAGTCATAGCATAATCTAGCTCGCTCTCTTTTCTTTTCCCTTCTTTTTTTTGGGGGGCCCGAAATCAGTCTAGTTATCTTGTTGTGCATTGTCAATAGCGTTTGTAATGTCTACTAGTTTTGTTTATAATAGTCCCATACTGGTTTTGAACTTTCTTGTGCATTTTTTTTTTTTTGTTTATGGTGGTTTCTTGCTAGATGTGTATTCGGGAGAGTAGTGTGAGGGTAACCTTACACGCGTGGTGAGGTATATTGCAGGCTTGTTTTAATGATCAAAATCGTCACTTTTTAATAGTAATTGTAGAAATATAGATTAATTAGTTATTGGTAAGTATTTAATCAAATAATTTGAGTTCTGGGTATACAACCGAATAGGATGGAATTGAACTTTTAAATCAAGTACTCATCGATCGTTTAAATTAAGTACTCATCGATTTTCAACTGAATTGAATGTTTTTATGGTCCTTTAACATTTCAATTTCACACAATAATCCCCATAATGTCAACCTCCAACATAGTCATGCCTCGTGAAAATCGTGGGCAGAATGGAAAGTCTAAAGAATTGGTTACTTTTACAAGAAAATAAAATTCTACACTATGAGTTCAAACTCCAACATATCAATTTTGTTTTTGAAAACTATGAGTTGTCTTTTTATCAAAGTTATCAATCTCGTACCGGCAAGGGTACCGGTTTTGTTACTGGTACGGTACGTACCGGTACCGGTAGGTACCGGGGTACCGTTTCGGATTTATCGCTAAAAAATAACATAATTTTTTTAACTAATATTTTTTACAAAAAATTACATTTGACATATAAAGTAAACCCCACAACTTAAAAATAACACACAAAACATAATATTTTCGAAGGATAATAATAAACCAATGATATTTCAATATCATTTAATACAAAAAATTTATAAAATTAGTTAGCATATGCTTGATTAGAAAAACAAAATTAATATTCATTTTAATATTAAGGTATGAAAAGCGAAAAAAGAAAAATTAACATTCATTTTCTTGTCTAGAGAAATTGAAAAGAAAAATTAACATTCATAAAGTATCGAAAGTGGAAAAAAAAATATTTATTTTCATGTATGTATGAAATTATAAATAAAGGTTAACATTTATTTTTTATTTTAAATTAAAAAGCAATGTTAAGTTTAAAAAAAAGAATGTTAACATTCATAAAAGGGGATGTTAACTTAAAATTAAAAAAATGATAATTTTTCCTTTTAATTTTCATAAAAAATAATGTTTAACTTTTCTTTTTGCATTATAAATTTTCATACCTTAATTAGGAGTATTTACAAGGAAAATGACAAAAAAAAAGGTATATAAATGTAATTAAAAAATACATAAAAAGTAAAAAAAATTTAAAAAAAAAAAAAGAAAAACCGGTACCGGCCGAGATCCGGTATTTGGCCGGTACCGGCCGGAACCGCCGGTATTCTCGCCGGAGCGGTACGGACGTCCGACGGTACCGATTTTGGTTCGGTACGGGACGTACCGCCCGGTACCGGGCGGTACGGTACGGGATTAATTACTTTGCTTTTTATCTCCTTCTTGCTCTTTTTTTTTAAAAAAAAAAAAAAAAACTATTTCTACACTAATCCAATTGATTCTTAAAAAGGTGGTATTCCAATCATTTACGGAAAGTATTTTTTTGCGCTCAATTATCGTTCAGTTAATTATCGTTGCCTATGTGAAACACGAGTCAACCAAAAGAATCATGTGAATTTATTTAGAGAATCCGATTTTAAAGCGATATGATAAAATTGTATGGTTAGATTAGTGGATGGACTCAGGGCTCTAGCCCAAAAATTTGTCTAGTAAGAAAGTCTTAGTGCCCATAAAGGAAGTCGCAAGTTTAACTTAATGGAACAATATTGACTTGTTAGAATTTACTAATTACTAACATATCAATGCTACCAATGTGACCAAAAGGTGAAGGGCATGGTGGAGAAGTATATAGGATAGTAGCAATGAGTCAAAAGTGAAGCTTGTTGGTGGTATTTAATTAAAAAAAAGTTAGTTGAGTTTGATTTCATATATTAAGCACATAAGAATAATTAGATGTGTGATTTAGATTCGGTACATAGTAAATATGATTTTCTTATAATTTAGTGTGTTAATTGAAAATTTATAATTTACAACAAGATTAATACCTTAGGTAGAGTAGGCCCCCTTAGAAAAGTTCAATATGGCATACATAGGGTTCATATTGTTATTACATTGAAGTTGTAGGATTTCATGTGAAAAGAATACAACTAACGGGAGTAAATTGCGACATATATCAAATTATAGAAACTTCTATGTAATTTTTGTACCCTATACTATATATGTCCAATTTTGGTGCTATCAGAATCGTAAGCAGCTCAAGATCTCAAATCGACCAGGTATCCCTCACGCACACACTCTCTCTCTGCCCCCCTCCCTCTCTCTCTCTATACCCCCTTTTTATGGGTAATTTAGAGATGCTTAAACATAATTTGTTGGGGCCTAGTAAATCAATACTCCTCACACTCACCAAGAGCGGATCAATTTAACGCAGAGCCAGATGCATGGAGTGCCATACTTTTAGGGGCACTTCTTTTAGGAATTTTTTGGGGGCTGAAGCGGTGGGTTTCTAGGCTTCTGCCAGGGCCGGCCCTGGGTGAGGGCAGTGTCTAAATTAACGTATATGTGTCTATTGAATTTAAGTAAACTTCCGTCGTAGAGCGGAAGTGTGAAGGAGGATTCGTTTGCGGACGCCAATTGACTGGGAAACGAGGGTTAGTTTCGTTTATTATCCTATGGATTCTAAATTTTCTAAAAATCTGAGGTTTTTCTTTATTTATATAGATAATTTGTGGCTTTTGACCATCGTAAAGTTACCTTCGTCCATATTTTATGAGATTAATTGCTGGGGTCATGATTTGGTGCCTTTGGATTTTGCTCTATTCGGATTATGTAAGTTCTGTGTTAGTCTAGTGGACTTTTATGGGGGCAATATATTCGTTCCTGTCAATAGATTGGGAAAAGACATGAAGATAAGGTGAAAAAAGAGTTGATTGTTTCATGTATGCTAATCGTGAAGTTAGGTTTTCCAAGGAGTAATGGTTATAGGTGAACTTTATGCTATTAAATCTTAATTTTTCTTTTTTTTGCTTATAATGCCTCTTTCTTTTTACCGCTTGCGAGAAAAATAAGGTTTTGTAGGAGTATATAACTTTTAAATATATATTGTGGAGATATCGTGTTGCCAGATTGCTGGTTGCATAACATGCATTTAGGCTATTTTTGGATGGCAGGTAGGCAGGGGTCGAATGATGACCATATTCAAGTTCTTCCCATTTTCTCGTTTGGGAGCTCTGAGATATAAAAATTGAAAAGTATTTAGCTTGGCAAAACAAGATTTCCACAAAGTGGGAACTTGATTCTTATACCCAGCCACAGTCATCTCACACATTCTGGAGGAAGTGAGATATTTGAAACCTAATAAGTCGTATTAAATTCCTAACCGAAATTTAAATTTCATACTCATGTATCTTATTAGTAGTAGCAATAAGCTTCTTCATAACGTGATTCCTCCATGTTCTTCTCTATACTTTTTGCCATCCGATCATAGCCTTAGGAAAGAAAACGAGGCAAGGTAAGGTTGAGAGTTGTGTTATTCTATTTCTTTCCAAAGTGGAAAGTGCAGATCATCAGTTAGGCAGCCAGACTAGGTTGTCACAGAAAATCTTGTGTAGCTATTTTCCATGTATACAATTGAATGCTCTGCAGGCATGCCAAGTTGGGACTGAATAACAAAGATGGAGCCCCATCTTTTTGTAGATGTTAATTAACACACACACACACACACATATCTTTTCTTCAATTTTGCCTTTTCGTTCTCTTGCATTTGGGAAGGTGCTTAATACTTATCAGATTTACAACACCTGCACAGCGAAGTTGTAGTTTAGGTCTCCAAGATCTTCTAGCTGCATGTCATCTCCATATGGAAGTTTCGGAGAGTAAACACTCCCCCATGCACGTTCAGATGTACAGTCTCAAGCTTTCTATTCTGTTAAAATGCTTCTCTTAATATAACTCAAACAGCGACAGGTTATTGAGATGGAATCATGATGTGCTTTTTTTTTTTTGGTTTGGTTTCTAAAAATATGGAAAACAAAATGCTGCCTATTATATAATTGCCTTCTCTTTCCCAGTGCTGGTTGATTGTTGAGATAATTAACATTTGATTTATCCAGGAGGGTGTGAAAGCTTAATCCATCAAGGCATGGCGGACTTAGAAAAGCTGCTTCTGGAGGCAGCAGGAAGAACAGGGAAGAACCGGCATTCACCTCCAGCTAGAAGGCAGCGCGATCATGCATATTCTGATGACTCAGATGACGGTCGCGCTTATGCAAGCAGGAAACCCTCTGGATCTCAAGTCCCTTTGAAGAAGCGGCTAGACCCTACTGAAAGGGATGATGATGATGATGATGATCGGAGCAGTCAGGAAGAAGGTGGTGATGATGATGACGGCGTGGGTTATGATCGTGACGGTGACAGTGGCGACGACGACTCTGTTGGGAGTGATCTTTATAAAGATGAAGCTGATAGGCAAAAGCTCGCAGAAATGACAGAACTTGAAAGAGAGTTCATCTTATCAGAACGCGCGACCAAGAAAGACGATAAAGTGATGCGTGAAAAGATGAGGTCGCAACGGAATGAAAAGATTGCCCAACCTAAAAAGGAGAAATTAGACAGTAGTCCGCGTCGTACACCCTCACGCGGTTTGCGCTCCTCTGCCAGATCAGCCGACAGAGCGGCAGCCAAAGATGACGCGTTGAATGAGCTGCGAGCAAAGCGAATGAAGCATCAGGATCCTGATGCTCAGCGGAAACTGAGGGATACGGCTAGGGGCAAAAGAGGGTTTTCGCCAGTCAAGAGGAAAGCCTTCACGGCAGCAACAAGTATAAGTAGCTCCAGCCGGAGCGAAAGTGGGTCTGATAGTGAAGACGAGGAGTCGACGGGGGATGGGGGGATGATGGTTGACAGTGATGAAGACAAGACCTCACGAGATTCGGACACTCCAAAATTTGAGGATATAAGGGAGATTACTATACGACGTTCGAAACTCGCTAAATGGTTAATGGAGCCTTTTTTTGATGAGTTGATTGTGGGATGCTTTGTTAGGGTTGGAATTGGGAAATCGAAAACGGGGCCCATCTACAGGCTCTGTATGGTCCGCAACATTGATGCCTCGGACCCTAACCGACAGTACAAGCTTGAGAACAAGACCACGTCCAAGTATTTGAATGTTATTTGGGGTAATGAGAGTTCTGCTGCCCGGTGGCAGATGGCTATGGTTTCAGACTCACCTCCTCTAAAGGATGAGTTTGACCAGTGGGTTAGGGAAGTGGAGCGGAGTGGCGGCCGGATGCCTAGCAAACGGGAAGTTGTTGAAAAGAGAGAGGCGATACAGAAGACGAACACGTTTGTCTATTCAGCTGCCACTGTGAAGCAGATGTTGCAGGAGAAGAAATCCGCCACGCGGAGGCCATTGAACGTGGCGGCGGAGAAGGACCGCCTGAGAAGGGAGATGGAGGTGGCCAAGGGTAGGAATGATGAGGCGGAGGCGGAAAGGATCAAGGAGAGACTGGAGGAACTGGAGGCGTCACGGCAAGTTCAAGGAAAAGATGCAAAGGCTGTAAGGTTGGCGGAAATGAATAAAAGGAATAGGGTTGAGAATTTCAAAAATGCGTCTGGGCTGAAACCAATGGGTGTGGGCTTGAAAGCGGGTGAGGCAGGGTACGACCCATTTTCGAGGCGTTGGACTAGGTCGAGGAATTACTATGTCTCGAAGGCCAACGGAGGAGGAGGAGATGAGGCGGCAGAAGCGGCAGCGGTGGCGGCAATAATTGGCGACGATGATGTTACCGTGACAAGAGGGGGCGTGGCTGCCACGGCAGCCGCTTTGGAAGCTGCAGCAGATGCCGGTAAGTTGGTGGACACAAGCGCGCCGGTGGATCAAGGCACGGAGTCAAATTTGCTGCACAATTTTGACCTGCCGATCTCTTTGGCGGTGCTTCAGAAGTTTGGTGGGCCCCAAGGAGTCCAAGCGGGGTTTATGGCAAGAAAGCAGAGGGTAGAAGCAACGGTTGGATGCCAAGTCCCTGTAAACGATGGAAGGAGACATGCACTGACTCTTACTGTAAGCGACTACAAGAGACGCAGGGGGTTGCTTTGAACCAACGGTATGCTTTCAAGGAAAAAAAAATCCTGATTCGTGGCATCATAAAAGAAACTGAATTTGAAATGCTGGGATTTGGCGGTATGCTTGGACCTTTTTTAACCTATGAAGTAAAGCTGTGTCATACTTTGGTATGTATTGTTTTAAGGTACTTTGAAGATGGATGCACTAGACGATATATTAGGATTTGCTTTGGTGAATGTGAGGTCCAGTTCCCCCAAGTTGGTAATTGTTAATTCCTAATTGCGTGAACCTGTTTTTGGTCTAGACATATCCAGCCCAGAAATTGATCAAAGTTTATTGTAACTCGGGATTTCTACTGAGTTGAATTAGGTTGAAAATGAGAGAGTCAGTCAGGCAAATATATCTGGGTTTTGCTGCTGCTATCTTTCTTCTCTTCTCGTACCTGTTGCGGCCATAATTTCTTGGACAATCACAAAATACCAGTACTTAATTGTTGTTCAGGAATCAGAAGCTCGGTCGGTATTCTTTAGGCCATTAACTTGGGAGATTCCAGGCCTTGATGATTCACTGAGCAAATTTTTGGTGGTTTCTGTCATGTTTAGAGTAGTCTTAGTTTGAAAGTTTCCTTTCTAATGTATTTTATCTTCCTTTTTTTTAGTTTCATTTTTCTTCTGTTAACTTCATTCTTTACACACACACACGCATATGTATATTTGATGTTCTCTTTGCTCCAAAAAAAGAACACAGGACTGAAGAGAGAGAACTCGAAATGCTATTCGTTCATGCGGTTTCGAGTTTAAACTGCAAAAAAAGTTGTGTAAAAAAGAGGGGGTAAACACATTGTGGCTTTGTTCTCACTTCGTCTTGAATTTAAAGAAAATGTTTTTTTTCATTTATTACATTGTGATAAACTTTTGGCCAAATGAAAGGGTAGTTTAATTATTAATGACAAGATTATTCAAAGATGAATGTCCATTTGAACAGTGATTTTATTGAATTATTATTTTATTTTTTCGTTTTTATTTGAATTTTTATTCGTAATATTTTATTTTACATTATTTTTTGGTTGTTTGTTGGTATGAAATGTAAATAGTACAAAATTATATTTAAAAATTAAAAAAATTCAGAAACGACAAAAAAGATTGTCAAAGTATGATCTATTTGACTTATTTTTCATCTTAAATGATTTTTTTGAACTTTTGAACATAATTTTAGATTTTTTCTCAAAATGAACTAACAATAATGAAAACACAACCAATATAAAAAAATAAAAAATGTAGATATAGCATTTTAGTACCGATATCCCAATTAAAATGAGCCAAGTGGACGAAATCCAGAATCCACGGTTGCATCAATCACTCAAAATAATGTTGATTTGAGAATAAGTTTTTTCAATAACAAACTATGTGAATCAGATATTTAAACCACTTGGTTTTGAGATAAAAGCTGTTTTACATTTTTTTTTAATAAATCATAGTTATTTGTTATTTTTTGGAAATATATTGTTCACATGATCAAATTTTCATTTGGCTCCTAACTAAATGGGCAACCGAATCGAATCAAATCATTTGTTTAGTCAGAATATTGCTCTTCCTTTGTTTTTTTCCCCGCCCTAAACACATCATGGTATGGAGAAAGACATTGATTGCTCAATAACATTCATTCTTTTAATTGCGTTATGGACTACTCTGAAAAAGATTGGTGTGCGTGTAAACGATGTGTTCTACCTAATTGAGCTATATCATTGTGCTTATGATACATATTGGATATTCTTATCTTTCTATTTAATTTCTTGTCAAGATGAATCCTATATGAGCCAAAATCATCTCTTTTTGATCTCTTTGATTTCACTTATAAATATAAGTCATATTGTAAATCCACCAATAAGAATGTGAGACGTCTTGTCTTTTTTTCTCTTTGTGACGATAAACGACCTATCTAACTCATTAGTTAGACTTTTGCATTTTCATATGACATGAGTCATTGGTTCATATCCGACAAGTTTAATTTTTGTACAAATTACACTAATATCCCCGAAGGTTTTTGACATATACAATTATCCCTTGAAGTTTTAAAAATTACATTAATCTTTCTTATTTTATAAACTATTATGTAGTTACCTCTTCTAGCGATAAAATCAGTCAAATGTCAGTAATTAAGCTATTGAAACTTCAAGTTTGAGATTTTTTTGACAAAATTAATTGCAACATAATTTAAATCAAACTTGAAATAATTTGTATTAAAAATTTGAGAATTTTCTAATATCAAATCTCAAACTAACCTCAAAAATTCTGTCCAAATTTTGATTTCAGAAAACCTAAAACATTTAACATATGCTATTTCATACCTGATATAAATTATGTTATAGTTTATTTTATCAAAAAAAAAATTTAAACTTGAAGTTTCAGTGGTTTAATTGATGACGTTTGAATAATTTTAACTTTATGAGAGATAACTGCATAATAATTTAAAAATAAGAGAGATAAATATAAATTTCCAAACCTCAGGGGTCATTGTATCTATCAGAAACCTCAATGGAGATCAATGTAATTCACCCTTAATTTTTTTGAATAAGTCAAATGTTTAATATTTTGTACAATACATTATTTAGATCATTGTGATAATATTTTAAAAGTAACCATCAAAATGCACTACACAACTTAATACATTAGATGCCAACAAATTTAAGAGATCAGACATCAAATATGTACTCCAGCAGATCTCTCGGGCACCAAAAAATTTCAAATGTTCTTTTTCTCTCGTCAAATTTAAAGGATGCTTGTCGCCTCTAAAATATCAAAATAATGTCATTTTATTATTATACTTCTCACTTAGACATATTTAAATTTAATTTTTTAACCCTTGCTACTGTTGACCTTTGCAAACTTCAACTCCATTACCACAAAACAATATATACCAAAATATATTTAAAAATGATACCTTTTATTATTATGCTTCTCACTTGGTTTTCTTATATGAATTTAAAAAGGAGTTCTAGATGTGATTCAAGTTATGAAGAGTTGACTTGGTGAGAAATATTTAAATATTCGAGTTGAAAATAATATCCTTTCTTGCATTTTTTTGTACTCCTCTTTTTTTTTTTTTGAGAAAAATATATTCTAAAGTAATTATGCAAAAAAACAAAGAAGTGTGTTCAAAAAAATTAATGTAAAAGACATTATGTTACATTTGGATCAGGAAAATTATGATGTAAAAATAATAAAATATTATAGGTTGAATGATCTGATGGAGTTTTACAATGGGTGGATTTGGCCTATAGTATTTATTTATTTATTTTTTTGTCTTTATTTTTTTGTATTTGTTGTTTAAACCTCAATATTTTGTAGTTTATTGATCCGTTCTGATGAAAAGAATCTAAAAAGTATAAAATTATGTTCAAAAGTTAAAAAAAAAGTCACTAAAGACGACGAATAAGTAAAAAAAAATTCTGTTTTTGATTTATTTTTGTCTTTTTTTAAACTTTTTTTAAATTTTGCCGATGATTGATAACTTTTCTGAAAGCTCTTGTCGAGATGAACTAATAAATCACAAAAAGTTGATGAAAAACAAAAAATTACAAAAAAATTTCACACAAGGACGAATTTTTTTTTCCAATAAATACCATAATCCAAATAGACCCAATATCTCACCTTTCAAATTTTGACTTATAATATTAAAGTACGATTTTGATGTTGACTTTAAAAAAACAAAAAGTCTAAGAATACAAATATATTCGGACACATTCTATTATAAATGTGTTTGGAATCGTTAAATGCATATGGAGTCCACAAATTATTAAGAGCCATATGTCCATTTAATAGTTTCAGATACATCTAAACATGTTCGAAAGATCTGTATTTGTATAATTACTTTTTAAAGATCTAAATTTAAATTTGAATAGAACCTTCATGAATGACACAGTTATAAATTTAAGAGAGAATAAATGGCTTTTGAAAGTGAGTAAAGATTTGAATCTTCCTTCATATTGGTAAAAATTTATGTGAAAATTTAATTTAATATGAATCTGAATGTTCTTATTTAAAGCTGGAAACTGTGCACCCATGTCCAAATAAAAAAGGTAGCTCAGTTTTCGTTTAAAGAGAGTTATGGTTCCATAAAGTCCATCACTCCAAAACCACACTTTTTTGATTTCATTTGCCGCTTCCGCCATTGAAAATGCTTTCCAACCATCTCTGCAACCCTCTCTTCTCTCTCTTCCTAGACAGAAAAACAGCATACACACTACAAGAATCAGCCTCCCTCCTCTAAACACCCAAAATTGAACTACCCACCAACAAAATTCATGGACACTGCTGCCACCCCCAACCCATCTCAGCTTCACCATTTTCTCTCTCTTCACTGTTTGAATACGAGCAGTAGATCTCTCTTAGCCCTTCTCTCTCTCCTCCTTCTCCTCCTTGTAGCTTATAATGGTGCCACTGTCTTCTCCTTGCAGATCCCTTTCCCGCTCAAACCGGATTCCGCCACTTTTTCGCCAGGAAACAGTGCCGGAAACTCTAGAAAATGGGCTTCTTCTGCCACCAAGCTCTCTTCCAGTCTGATGTACTCACTCAAGGAAGAAAACCCACCTTCTGTGCAAAAAACACATGTGCCCAATCTGCAAAAACCACATAATCTGGTTCTTCCCATCAATGATCCCGTGATTTTTGTCCCAAGAAGAATTCGGAAACACAAACCCATGTTCAAATTCCAACGTTCGGACCGGTTCTCCACTACGGTGAAGGAGTTTCTTAATGGGAATTCATGTAAGTTTCGTTTTTTCATGACTTGGATTTCTTCATTGAAGTCATTTGGTGGGAGGGAACTGTTCGCAATAGAGAGTTTGTTTAACTCTCACCCAAATGGTTGCTTGATAATTGTGTCGAATTCAATGGATACGAGTAGAGGAATGCAAGTTTTAAGTCCATTTCTTAACAAGGGTTTTCGTGTGGTTGCAATCTCCCCTGATTTTGATTATTTATTCAAGAACACGGTGGCGGAATCCTGGTTTAATCGGTTGAGGAGGGGGAATGTTGATACCGGGGAGATTTCTTTAGGCCAAAACCTGTCAAATTTACTTAGACTGGCGCTTCTATACAAATTTGGTGGGGTTTATATAGACACTGATGTCATAGTTTTGAAGAGTTTTGCAAAATTGAGGAATGTAATAGGGGCACAAACTATTGATCTTGAAACTGGAAATTGGAGCAGATTGAACAATGCAGTCATGGTATTTGATAAGGGGCATCCGCTCCTTTACAAGTTTATTCAAGAATTTGCGCTCACATTTGATGGGAACAAGTGGGGTCACAACGGCCCGTACTTGGTGTCGAGGGTTGTTTCGAGGGTCAAAGGAAGACCTGGATTTGATTTCAGTGTCTTGAGGCCTATGTCGTTTTATCCAGTGGATTGGAGTAGGATTCGTGGGCTGTTTGTTGGTCCAAGGAATGAGACTCATTCGAAATGGCTGCAGGGTAAGCTCAACCACATAAGCAGCCAGAGCTACGCGGTGCATCTTTGGAATAGGCAGAGTAGAAAGCTTGAGATCGAAGAAGGGAGCATTATCAGTCATTTGATGTCTGATTGTTGTGTTTTCTGCAATTCTTCAGCACCAAAGTTGTAAGTATATAGTGTAAGGATGACTAGTTTATGCATTATCTATTTATAATGTAGTCATTCTACGTGGTTATGGACCAACTCGGCCCATTCCATCAATTTACTCGCGAACAGAAGAATAAGGATAAGGAAAAGATTATCTGTTGAAATTGTAAGTTCTCAATCCACTTTAGGTAAGAACTTTTCCTCTTTATAAGTTGTTCTACTTCTGTTTGTTGTAAGACCTGGAATTGAAAATAGAGCAATCTTTATTCAATATCTCCTCTTTGTCTCATTCTACTTTTGTGTTGGTAAGATGGCTATGGTTATTCGGTTCAAGTGTCGAATTTTAATGATTGGTTGAAGTTGCAGCTTGGGATTAATTCTCTGGCCTTGTATCTGCAATTACATCATCATAAGCATGTTTTTTCTTCTCTCTGCCATATACAGCGACATGTATTTCATGAATGTTCAAGGGAGGGAAAAAAATTCCCTTTCTCATTATAGCTATATCATGCATATGAACAAGTTAAACGTCTGTTGGATAAGAGCCAATGTAACATTCCTCATGAATTTGATGGGTTTTGGGAACATTTAACACATCCAAATATCATGATTGAAATAGGTTTCGTGTGGCATGAATTGGTTGAAACATGAACATTTTGGGCAAGTGTTAAGGAGCATGATCATCCTTGGACCGGACCTGGTGTAGCAAGATATTTCAATACCTTCGTTTGTCAAATTCGTGTTTCATCTCTATTGGAATGAAATAAACAGCAGATAAACATTTATAGGCATTTCACTGGGTGGTTAGTAGTTGTTTTCTTATCAGCGACTTCAGGTACTACTCGCAGTTGGGAGTTGGGACCATTACAATCTGGCATTACTAAATCCATACTCTGTACAATTACCCAGGGATTCATTTTTTGTTTTTTATATTGTCAGTTGTGTGAATTTAGCTGATGGACTTTACAGTTTTGGGCTCGTACGACCACAATCCCATCCTTGAGATATCCCTTCAGATATCTATACAGAAAAAAACCATTGCAGGGCCTTCATGGAGTAGCATAGTCAAGAGTAAATTGATGCATTGTAGATGATGGGCATTAAATATAGACCTATTCCCTTCCCCTATAATAAGCGTACGCGTTATAGTTTTCTCCCTTTCAAACTTAAATTACTTACCTTATCTTTAGTTTTCAAGTAGGGATCTAAGATCTATAGGTGATAGAGTTAAGTATCTATAATATATGTATAGTTTTATGAGGCAAAACTTAATATTTCTGTAGAACAAACTTATGAAAATACTATATATATATATATGTATATATATAGTAGCCTTCTATTGTGGTGGGATTCCTTAAATAACTTAAATAAAGGTTTAGTTTTTCCACCCTTGGATCTCATCCAAGGGTTGGGGTTTGTTCACTTAAAAAGCGGGTTTCATTTGTAAATGGTTCACAGGTGCGGGTTAACAAAACATGGAACGGGTGAGATTGGTTTAGTAAACCCTCACATGGCTTTTGGAGAATCAAGTCTCACCCAGCCCCTCTCTCTCTCTCCCCGACTCTCTCTCTAGCCGGACCCTCTGACTCGCCGGACTTCTCCCTCTCGGGATCTTGCAGCCTCGTCGATCTCAATTAATGTTAACTGTAGCTTCTAAAGTTTCATGATTTAGGATTTTTTTTCACATTGGTATTTTATTTCCAAATTTGCTATTTGCAAGGATTTTCATCAGGAACCAGGAAAGGAAAGCTACGTGGCCGCCCAACCCCACACCCACAAAACAACGTCGTTTTATGGGCCACGTCATTAAAAAATAAATGGGTCCAAAACGACGTCGTTTTGGACCCAGAACAGATCCCCATTTTTGCTGTAATTTGTTACTGTTCATGGAGAGAGAGGGAGAGAGACGAAGACAGGGAGGAGGAAGAAGAAGGGAAGAAGAAGGGGAGAACGCGACCACAACCACGGCCGCCTGCGATTCATGTATACTGGTTGGCCGTCAATCCATGCAACAAGACAATTGAGATTGAACAAAACAAATCAGACAACTGAGATTGAACAAAACAAATCAGACAACTGAGATTGAACAAAACAAATCACTGATCAAAACTCTATTGCTTAGTCATGCACAATCAAGATGATATCATAAGCCTTAAGCCAAGAATAAGAGCAAATAACAAATGTCTATTGCTAAATGATGAATGAATGAACACTGATTGTGTTTTTTATTGGCTTCAATTTGTTTTTTGCGAACCAAACCCATAAAACCTAAATCCGAACTTCAAACGGAATGATGAAAACGGTACGTACCAGAATGGCGTCGGTTCTCGTCCGTACGCCGGATATGGCGTCGGGCGCGGTGGGGTTAGGCGCTGGAGTTCGCGGTGGAAGCTGTGGTGGTGGAAGCCGTGGTGGTGCTTCTTCTTCCTCTTCTCTCTTGAACGTGAGCTGTGAGAGTAAAATTGGGGAAATCAAATTAGGGCTCAATTTTGGGTCTGAAATTCTGGATCAAAACGACGTCGTTTTGACCCATTTATTTTTTAATGACGTGGCCCACAAAACGACGTCGTTTTGTGGGTGTGGAGTCGGGTGGCCACGTAGCTTTCCTTTCCTAGTTCCTGATGAAAATTCTTGCAAATAGCAAATTTGTTTTATTTCACGAGTTTCTATTGCATATAATATGTCTTGAGGAGAACCCAGATATATAAAGTTCTTTATATATCTGGATTCTCCTCAAGACATATTATATGCAATAGAAACTCTGAAATAAAATATCAATGTGAAAAAAAATCCTAAATCATGAAACTTTAGAAGCTACATTAACATTGCTTGAGATCAGCGAGGCTGTGAGGTCCTGGGAGTGAGAGGGTCCGGCTAGAGAGAGAGAGTCGGGGAGAGAGAGAGAGAGGGGCTAGGTGAGACTTGATTCTCCAAAAGCCAACTGAGGGTTTACTAAACCCATCTCACCCGTTTCAAAGGAGAATCGGTTGAAAAGGTTATAAAAAAAAAACCCTCATTAAAAGAAATCAACCATAAGACAACATTGATGTTCAAGTGAGTGAAAATCTTTCAAAGACATTTCCTTGTCTTCCCATCTTGTCGGTTTCCAGTGCATGTGGCCTTTATGTGATTTCGCTTTCGGCTTCTTCATGCTGTCTACTTTAAGCTTCAAGTAACAACTGCTTGGATTTACAGAGCGTACACCTACAAATTGTCTTGATCTCATTAACTTTGGTTGCCCAGTGTACGAATTGGTTCCAAGAATTAGTGCAGCCTCAAATCATGTTGGAATAATTTCTACCTACATCCTTCAAACCACCTCATGCTTAGTCGAAATTCCGAAATTTGAAGGAAGATGCTATGAAGCCTTCTATCTTTCATAAATCTTTACCAGCATAACTTAGACAAACTAGTCAAAAAAATTTGTTCAGGGGTCAATGCTGCAACCAAAGTACACAAATATAACACATGAAAAGAGAAAAGAAAAAACAGAAGGTATTCTCAGTACGTGTAAGAAGCAAAAAAGATAATTGGGTAACAGAAATATTATTTGCGCTCCTTTTTTCTGTGTTTTTCCCCCCATAAAATCAATGTTTTCTTTGTACATCATCCTTTTGCATGGGTAAGCCTGCATTGTCTTGACAGAATCCGAACTAGGTCTTGTTTTGCAGGTTGCTTAAAAACTTAAGAACATTGCAATTGCTTGCTAAACCAGTTTAGAATCACAATCTATACGAATATTCAAAGTTGCCCAAAAGAGATCTCCACTTGTAGTCATTGCTTTTGCACTAGGTTCTCTGCATCTTCAAGCTCCAGTTCACTTCCTTGCCACTGTTCATCACTCTGAAAAATCATTTCAATTTGCTCTAAAGACTTCCCTTTTGTTTCCGGAACACATTTGAATACAAAAGCAACAGCAAGAGATGAAATTGCTGCAAATACAAAGAAGGTTCCTCCCACTGAAATTGCACGAGAGACGGTTAGGAAAGACATTGCGATGAGGCCACTACTCACCCGACTCCCAACCGCCCCAAGTGCTGAGGCTTGGGCTCTAAGGCGGAGGGGGAAGATTTCCGATGACAAAACCCAGCAAATCGGGCCTAGGCCCACTGAGAAGAATGCGACATTCCCACATACTGCTAGAATTGCTAGTTTTACACCAACCGGACCATTCCCCATAAAGGATAGAGTAAGTCCTAGACCAAACAAACAAGTAGTCATCCCAATTGTGCTCACATAGAGCAATGGTTTTCTACCAACTCTGTCTATTAGGAAAATAGCCACCAAGACGAACGCAGCTTTTGTAAATCCCACTGCGATGGTTGCACCGAGAAGCTCCGAGTTTCCCTTGATCCCAGCGTCTTTGAAGATCGTGGGACTGTAATAGACGGCTGCGTCAATCCCCGTGATCTGTTGGAAACACTGGATTCCGCATCCGGTGATTAGCATCCGTTTAACTCCGGGAGAGGGACTCAACAACTCCCGCCAAACGGCTTTTCCTTCGTATTTCTCGGCGTTTGTGTGACCGGCAGCTAGTTGAATTTCTGCTAGCCTCTCCTCCACTTCTCTTTCGCTTTCGTTTGTTTTTAACAAAATGATTCTTGCTTCCTCAATCCGGTTTTGCATTACCAACCACCGTGGGGATTCAGGGATGATAATCAAAGCAAAAATGATAAACACGGATGGGAGGATTCCAACGCCAAGCATTACACGCCAGTTTATATGAACGGGAAGTCCTCTAAATACATAATTCGACACATAACCTAGGAGGATTCCTATGTTTATGAAAATCTCCGGGAAGGAAGTCAATGCTCCTCTTTGAATAGAAGGTGAGATTTCAGCAATATACACAGGTGCAATCATGACTCCAAAACCTATTCCTATCCCCGCCAATAAACGTCCCACCATCAATATGGCGAAAGAAGGAGCAAGAGCCATTATAGCAGCTCCTGTTTGGAACACTACGGCAGCGAATCCCATTGTCCATTTTCTACCTATCGCATCAGATGTTTTACCAGCGGCTAAACTACCCAACAATGATATTATGCTTAGAATTCCAACAAGGACTTCTTCTTGAACCTCATTTATGTGTAAATCCTCCTGAATAAATATAATTGCTCCACTCATAACACCCACATCTGCGGAAAAGAAAGAAAAGAGATCATGTTACCAAAGTGCCTGAAAGTATGCCGTAAATATAAGTAAAGGCAAATGATTTCTTAAAGGAAAGGAATGAGTTGTGCAGTACAAAACAACGTAAAAGCATATTCTAATATATCTATGCATGGTTTATTACCCAATTCTTATATATGACAAGAACCAGGAAGAAAAAATAAATACCTGAACCCATTGGATTTACCTCAATAAAACTTAATGGGCTCAAATGGTGAACTTCTAAAACTAAGCTGTATTCTGCAGCAAGAACATTTCCATGGAAGCTGTGAGATTTGGGTTATTTAAGGGATGTTTTTTTGGTTAGTTATCTGGGTTTGCCTAGCTGAATTAGGAAGATCTAGAAGGAAGGTTCTTGGCTTCACCACAGAAAGGTAGCCAAGTAAAAGTGAAGGTTGAAAGAAGAGATCCACTCAACTGACGGTAAAGGACCTGTGTTAAACTCTCTAGCTCCATCCCTACTTTATATGCTATGCCATGTTTGAAACTCCTGATCATTATGCAAGGAACTCAATACCATAAAAATTCAATCTGGAGATGTTGGCAAAACTGGCGTGGACCTACCTAGTGACGGCTGGAATCTGATGGTGATGATTTGGAAAGCTAAATATTTGCCAAATGATTATTTTCTTAATGCTAAGTTGGCTCAAACCCCTCTTGTATTTGGAGCATTATTAATGTATTATTGACCGTCGGAAAATTTTACGAGTTGGGATTAGATGAAGGGCATGGCATCTCACACCTGACGGAGATTAATGTGAAATCTGTCTATGGATTTGCCTTAAGTTGAAGATAATACGAGCAGTGGTTAAGTAAGGAAGGGGGGACTCAAATAACAAATATAATCATAAGAAGCTTTGGGTGTAGAGTTTGGGTTCTCCCTAGTAAATGTAAGATTAAACCCTCCATTTGGAAGGGCTTTCATGAAAGGTTCTGTTGAAAGTAAACACTCCAATATGTAAATTTTACTGCAAAGTTACCCAGCTTGAGTGGAAACTATCCCCTCGAACTACAGATATGGATCTGGTTGAAGGGGACTACATAAGCTTTATGGTTCTCAAATTCACGTGTTAGAGGTGGAAGGATGATCCATACCCTATAAAGCATGAACACTTCCTTGGAAATCAAGGACACTTGTGGACTTCGATACTCTCCGAACACTCTCCGGACATAGATTGGACACTCAAGTCCAAAGTTCATATTTTGACTGGGAAAACTCACAAGACGTGTCGGGGGTTTTAAAACTCCACTTCTTGATGCAAGTCAGAAATAGTAGACTCCCTTGGTCTGCTCCCACTGGGTTTCTTTTCTCTTTTAACGAAATAGTAGACTATAGTTGGAGTTTAGGGAAGTCTCCCTTCCTATATCTGTAATAATTTTTTTATTGATCATAAAGTCATTTAAATGATGAAACAGTTATTCGTGGAATACTTTTGTAAATGAGGTACTGATAAATATGATTTAAGGCATCTATGGGGCAATATTAATATGTAAAGCCTTATTTTGTATTTGTCATTCCAATACTAAAATATCTAAATATTTTTTGAGACCGTGTCCCCAAAGTGTGCCGTCCTCCAAATTTAGAACAGTTCGAGTGTCAGAGTGTTCTGTATTGTGCCCATGTGTTGTGTTGTGTGTCCACACAAGTGCTACTAGCTCATACCAGAAACAACACAGGGTGCTAGCCGCCTCTTCAATCACTAGATGCAAATGGCATTGCTCTAACATGGCTTGGGACTAGCACTTGGGGAGCCTACGCTCCCCTATCTTCCTACTGTGAATAAAATCTCTAATCATTTTATTTAAAATAGAGTACTACCTGCAACACTCTCTTTGGTCGTGGAAAGGAACGAAAGAGAAGAGAAAATAAGTAAGAATGTGCAAGAAAAGTGGAGGAAATTTTTCTGTGCCTAAAAAAATGTATACCCACTACCCAGTATACAGGAGGACTCAGAAAAGTGGAGGAAATTTTGCTGTGCCTAAAAAAATGTGTACCCACTACCCAGTATACAGGAGGACTCCTCCTATGCATGGTCTGGGGTTGGGTTAGAAGTAAGCCTTCCCCACAAGTGGAGAAAATGTTTCCACGACTCAAACCAGTGGCCACCGCCAACCAGATCATGTTGGGCAACCTTAACGGGTCAAAGTTTTACTGTGCCTAATACTGTATTTTGCTATTTCCCCCTTCTCTTTCCTGTGAAACCACAATGAAAGGGAAAATATCCAAACTTTCCGTTCCTCTCCTTCTCTTTCCCCATGATCCAAACAAAGCCTAAATGTTGTCAATACTAATGAAGGCAACTAACTGCCTTTCAAAGAGTCATGTTAGAGATCACGATACCTCAAGAACTTTCGATGGACTAATGATCCAAAAAACAAGACGGATAAATATCAGAATAAAAAAAAGGTGGATTGTCAATTCAAATTTTAGGCACTTCTCAACAACTCAACAAAAAATGATCTTCTAACAACTCATCCTGAACTGGTTAGAAAATCAACGTCAGTATATTTCTGTATGTGTGAAATGTAAGTCTCCTCATTTTTGCTATGAACAATTAAAATTAGCCTGAATTCCCCACCGAACACCTTTAAAGGTAATCGGTGAGAAGTTCGGATGCTTTTCACAACTATTCGAGAGAATAGTTTAGCTCATCAAAAGTAATCGGTTGGAAATTCGGGATGCTTTTCATTGCTGATAGCATTTTTGAAGTCTACTAAACATGTGGTTTTTGGCTACCTTCAATGTAGAGACTACAATGCTTTGACAATGGAGTGAATAAATGGACAATGCAATGAACTTTCCCAAATTAGGGCAATCTATACAATACAACCAATTGTGTTGCATTCCAACAACCAAATTAAGGTGGCGTTGACCAGATAATAAGGCAGAACAGATAAAAGTAAATAAGAAGAACAAAAGAGAGAGAGGAACAAACCATATCCAAGAAGCACAGAATTGAGGGAGGCAAAGATGGCGCAGGCCAAAACATACTTTTTGGTGCTATTATTGTTGGTCTTTTCTGGTTGAAGATTTTCCTCCTCCACCAAATCAGAATCCATCCTCTTGTATTTTCTGTTACCACCTTGCCCATTTTCGTGGAGACCCATTTAGCCGCCTTTTCTACTTATCTATCTTTCTATCTCTAGGTATAAATGCCCAGATCTAACTGAACAGCACCAATGTATTGAAAGAACAGAAAACTATATGGGTCTGTCTCTCTCCTCTTGGATCACGGGGAGGGAGGAGAGAGAAAGATGGTAGAATATCTATTGTTTCATGTATGGTTTTCTCTCCTAATGGACCAAAGGGAGAAAAGAGACAGAACAACTTGTCTGAAAATTTTCAGTTGTTGAAGTCTAGATCTGAAAGAGTGAAGGAAGAAGAAGGAAATGTCGGTGGGTTGAAACTTGACAATTTTGGGTCCCACTTTACTGGAACTCAGTTGTTTATGCGGTTTGACCTCGTACTGTCCCCTAGGCTTTTATGTAGTTGGTAAAAAAAATTATTCTGATTGGCTCAATTTAGCATGACTAAATTATTAAATTAATTTTTTTATTTTTATATATTAATTTTTAATTTTTTGTTAATTTTTTTTTGGATTATTCGTTCATCTTGAAAATTTTCAGAAAAAGTATAAATAATCAATCAAATTTTAAAAAAATTCAGAAAAGACAAAAATAATCAAAAAATAGAATTTTTTTTAAACTTATATATCGTCTTTAGTAATATTTTTTTAATTTTTAGACATAATTTTATATTTTTTAAATTTCTTTCATCAAGATGAATTAATAAATTCACAAAACATTGAGACCAAAATAACAAATGAAAAAAATTGAATAGAGACGAAAATCCCAATAATCTATGGAGGCCAATAACATAAACTCATGTACACATTCAAATACAAGTGTTACATTCACATCATATTAGGAAGATTATACATATACCGAATAGTTTTGAACATATTTATATTCGAATCTCAATCGAAAAGTATGTTTGTATACTTTTTCAATTATTTTTGGTAAGTACAATTGTTATTATATTTTGTATTTTGTGATTTCAATAAAATTTCTCGTTAAATTTTTTATGTTTGTCTCATTTGTGTTGAGGAGCAAAATCGAGAAGTATAAAAATATAAATTAAAATTAAAAGAATTATAATAAATTATTCAAATGGTCCCTTTACTTTGATCTCTACTCTTTTCAGTTGATTCGATATTTACTTTACATTTACATTCTTGTTCCAATCAAGTTTAAGAGATAATTACCACTATATTCCTTCAACTTTGGAGCGAATTTCATTATGGTCCTTCTTGTTTTAATTTGAACACTAAATCCCTAGACTTTTACATTTGATTCAATGTGGCTCATCCATCTAGATCTATCTATATTTCTAACGAAAAGGGTCCATGTGCAATGCACATGACCTCATTGGAAGGGTATTTGAGGTACTCTTTCTCTTTCTCTTTCTCTCTCATACAGTGAACATAAAAAGGAAACAAAAAAAAAAAAAAAAGTAGAGGAGAAGAGTGAAAAACCCAGAACTAATCAAAATTGAATTATGAGTGCATGGAGATTGCACAAAAAATCTAAAAATCAGAGCAAAGAGAAATCCGAAACTAATCAAAATCTCAAGCATAAAAAAAAACTAAATTGCAAAATTAAACCCAAAACTAAAATCTAATCAAAATCTGAAAACCCCAATTTGAAATCAAGCAAAAAATAACTCGCCAACCAAAGTATGATTTTTTTTTTTTTTTGATATTCGATCAAATCAATGTTTTTCAAGAATATTCTTTTCTAAGATATCTGCAAATTGAATGATTTGGATTAATATCTTTGAACCCCAAAAAGATTTTAAAAATAAAAATTGGAGGGATTCTACTGCAAATTAGATCCTTAAAATTTAGATTGAAGTAGAAATAATATTTTTGTTATGCCAATGCTGTATTAACTTGTTGCAACTAATATTTGTGTTAATTTAATCCAAAAGTAGGCATATTCACATACTAAAATTCATCCAAAAGACACTACCAAAATTTGGCAATTCATCTTAGAAAACAATCATATTTCCATGCCTTTTTGTTGCGAGTCTAGATTTTCTTTGTGATTTGGGGATGAGAGAGAGAGGTGGGTAAAATTTTGTGATTTTAGGTGAAATCTAAAACTTGGAGTGTGTATGTGTGTGTTAGAGAGACATACAAATTAAGGAGAAAACCCAAATTCAGAACTACAACCATAGGAAGCGAATGTAGGAGATCAAGTTGTCCTAGATAAATTTAAGGGCAAAAAATCTAAGGCCGCAATAAAAACAGGTGGTGACAAGTACCAGTGGAAGATAATATAGAGTTGTGGCCTCTCCAATGAGGATACTTTCGAGTTTCAGGATCCATTTTTCGTCATGACTTGATATGAACTCATTTTCAACTATTTTTTCCGGTGGTAGATTAGGAAATTGAAAAAAATTGTCAAGGCCCTAAGATACCCCGTGTACTCCCCCATGGATGGTTAACTATGCGATGATCATGATCGGGCTTCAACGGAAGGTGAAATTTTGTGATTTTGGCTGAAATAAAAAATTTGAAGTTTGTAATATATATATATATATATATATATATATATATATAGAGAGAGAGAGAGAGAGAGAGAGAGAGAGAGAGTTATTGAATAATATTGTGTGAATGTTTGATTAGAGATTATGACTCTAACCTTTTATATAGTAATTCTAATATGAGTACAATTACAGAAAATACCCTTAGGCTCCTCCCAACATAGAAAGAGAATAATAAGAAAAGACATAATAATGATGAAGATAATAATATAGCAGCTAATACATCAATAAAGGAAATAAATCAATATAAGCAAATAAGTCAATATATGGTAAATATTCAACACTCTCCCTCAGGCTAGTTCGAAGATATTTCTCATGCCCAGCTTGCCAAGAATGAGATGTTAAGGTCGGCTTCCAAGACTTTTGGTGAGAACATCTGTCACTAGATTTCACAAACGTAGTGCAAATAATCCTACTGTTCAACTTCTCGTTGATAAAGTGACTATCAATCTCCACATGCTTGATTCTGTCATGTTGAACCAGTTGTAAACAATATTAATGACTACTTTATTGTCATAATATAACCTCATGAGTTTTGTAGGATCAAACCTCAAGTCTTTTAGTAGCAGTTTTATCACAACAATTCACAAATCCCTTGTGACATTGCCTGGAATTCTACCTCAAAAATAAATCTAGATACAACAACCTGTTTCTTGTTGTATCACGTGACAAGATTACCTCCTACAAAGGTGCAGTATCCTGAAGTAGATTTTCTGTCGCATAATAAGTTTACCCAGTCTGTATTTTCTGTCGTTAAATTTTTTATGTTGTCTCATTTGTGTTGAGGAGCAAAATTGAGAAGTATAAAAATATAAATTAAAATTAAAAAAATTAGAATAAATTATTCAAACGATCCCTTTACTACCACTTATCCAATCCCGAACCCTTATCCAATCCCCGATGAAGATTTTGTTTTACCCTCCACTCCTACCTTGAATGGGTAACGAAGATCTCCAAGCGGGGAACAGAGATCCGAAAATTTAAAAAAAAATTCTAATTTCAAAATAAAATTATCATGATTTACTACCACTTCATCTCTTCCAAATTAGAATTTGGTTACCATAAAGCGAAACAACAATCTATAGAATACAATAGTAGAATTTTTGAAAATTCAACCGTTAAGGAATGTTTTGTAGTTATGAATTTCTAAAAAACCAACAACATAACTAGAAATCATCACAGACCTAGCAACAGCTTCCTTCATTACCCAATAGAAGAACCTCCTCAAGAATCCACTTCACAGTTCAACGAAGAGTATTATGCGAAAGATAAAAGTGCAGATAACTAATATGAAACTGATCAATCATACCATTTCAACTTGAGCTTGCAAAAAAATAGGTAAGTTCAAACCAGGTTTTGGTGATGTGCGTCTGACGTTCGGTGGAGTGCGGTGATGTTCGGTGTTTTTTTGCCGATGGAGACTCAAAGAGATTGAGGGCTGCAACGCCCTGATTTTTCGGTATGTTATTTAAAATTATTTATTCAATTATTTGATTAATTGAAACATAAATCAAAGAAATGTCTTTTATTATTTAATTTAATATAATAGGAAATAAGATAAATCAGAGTTTTAAAATACGGAAGTGAAATTGATAAAAATACTCTTGAGATTTATATTTTTATTAAAAACAAATAAAATAACAGAACATCTAAGGGTAGGACAGCCAAACGCTGCCACAGTTCTTCAGCAGCTCCTGATTTTTCCTACTCGGACAGATTCTGCAACTGCTCTTCGACATCTGGTATAAAACACCAGAGGTAAAGAAGTTGCACCGATGAGTTTATAAAACTCGGTAGGAAGGTTTATCCGAAAACTGAACCCATAGGTAAAAACACATATAACAGGAGATATGACATAACAACAGAATACATAAAATGAAGCATAAATAACAGAATTTTAAATAACAAATGTGAATACATCAAAAACTATAAAGTAACGTTCAAGTGTATTAAATTCATTCTTCTTTCTTTTGATCGGGACGATGCCCAGAGAATCTAACCCATAATCAACACGGCACGTCGGCCAGTGGGAATCTAACCCACTTCAGGAATCGAACCTGGAAAACAAAAATAGAGGGAAATTGAACTACCAACTATTTTGGAAATCTAACCCAGAACAAAAGTGAAGGGGAATCGAACCACCAATCACCTGGTATAAAAGTGAAGGGGAATCGAACCACCAATCACCTCAGAAATCTAACCCGGAACAAAAGTGAAAAGGAAAATTTAACCACTAATCACCTCGGGAATCTAACCCAGAAAATCAACGAGTAGCACGACAGTTGTAACTAAATCATTTTCACTTTTATCACTTGTCCAAGTTTTTATCAACACAATCAAAATTTTCTAACAACTATCATGTTATAACCAACAAGATTCATGTTCGCCCAAACACCACCAAAGGTCACTTTTACAGTATTCTCGCTCACAAGAAATCCAAGGGGACTAATAAACATAAACTAGTGCGTGTCATGTTATCATCAACAAGATCCATATTCACCCAAACAATACGAAAAACTGCATTATCAACTTTAAAAGAAAAACTTATTTCTATTAGGTAAAAGTAAAGTACAAAATCTACATATTTTTGAAGTTTTATGTATCTAGTTTCAAATAAAACAAACAGTGCACAATTTCGATACTCGTGCTAAAAGTTATGGCTGTTTTTTTAAAGTGTGTCAGTCTAGTTTGTACAGTGACGAATGCGCAACAGCTTGGTTACGGACTTTTATAGAATTTTATATTTCGAGTTAGGCTTCGAAATTTTTACCCAATACAGAAGACACATAGAAGAATTTTCATTAAAATTTTTAGAAATTTTAGAGTCTTCGAATGACCTTAACAAAAATTCCCAAAATCAAATTCATACTAAGTTTTTATTCTTTCAGATTCGTAACATTCTAGTGTTTACGCTTCCGAGCATGAATCGATCAAAAATCACATAATTACTGAAAACTAAACATAAAATTGTATCACAAATATACTTCTAAGAATTAGAGATAAGATTTTTCTACTCAAAGAAAATACTTAAATCAAGGGTCGGAGATAAACAATCCTACCTTGGGTGTGCGATCCGGTGACAGACTATGACGATTCGAGAAACAATCAAACTTGGCGGTCAACTACCTCTCCCCCAGAACTCTGACTTCTCTCTCTACACGTCCTGATCTTGCTAGTAATTTTTTTTGAGTTGGTAGGAAATACTAGTGGTTTTTGTAGGTTCTAAGAGGTGAAAAATAAATCCCCATCATTACCATTCAATCCCCATAAAAATAAGAATAAAAGGAACTATTTTTTTTTCTTTATAGAACCGCACAACTATTGTTATTCAAAACCATAAACTCTTGGGAAGTTACAGATTTGATGAATTGAATACGAAAAAGAAATTATCCGTTGTTGTTCGTTCCATCTTAGTTCTCGTTCACTAGCGATCACACCCATCCGTTGGGAAATAAATAAATAAATATAAAAAGCTAGATTGTCAATTAAAACATAAACTAAAATTTTAAAAAGAATTTTTAGTTTTATTTTTAATACATTAAAAATTTCGGGTTGTTATAAGGGCAATGGGGGGTTAGAAGAATGGAAGAATGAGAACGAGGGCAGTGCAGTGGAAGTTTAGGAGAATAAGAGAAACTCTAAACTGTAAAAGTCTAAAACGTAAAAGTAAAGGTTAAAATTTAAAAAGTAAGAATGAGTTAAGGTTAGTCCATATAAATACAAGACAGGACGGGGTGGTGCGGGGATTGGGGATTGGGGATTGGGAATAGAAATACATATTTCCAAATCCTACTTCTTCTCTGAATTTTTTTCTAGAGTTATTCATGAATCCTACCTGACTTTCGAAAAAATCTCCGAATCTTCGATTCTTGCAGAATAGGGAATGGGATAGGGTAGGGTGGGCCGATGAAATTGTCATCTCTAGTTGATTGTTCTCTTACCTCAATGAAGATGGTTTTTCTAAAGTGTTGACACGTGGCAAATTGAAACCAAAAAATGAAGATGATCAGTTGATGAGCGCACTATATTGCATAATAACGTGGCTCAACATACTCATTTTGGCAATTAAGCGTAGGCAAATGTGTTTATTTAGTTAATGTTGCACGCGTAGTTGTTTTTGTACCCTTTCAGGTTTGCGAGCGCTAAATGAATGCCCAAAAGGTTCTACCATGACTTAAGGCCTCGGAACCATTGGCGACATTGATGGAGGACAAATTGAAGGCTCGGGAGGAGTAAAAGTGAGTCCGGATCAAAGAGATAAGGAAGAACTGAAAATTGGAGTCAGAAGCCTTCTCTATCGATAGAGGTTTATCCCTATCGATAGAGCCCTAGCAAAGAACCAGAAAAAAAGAGACCTCTATCGATAGAGGATCACTCCTATCGATAGAGGGCTTAATCAAAGAAGACCAGAAGACTTCCCTATCGATAGAGGATCACTCCTATCGATAGAAGGCTGAATCAAAGAAGATCAGAAGACTTCTCTATCGATAGAGAGATCCTCCTATCGATAGAAGGCTTGACAAACCAATACCAGAGGACTTCTCTATCGATAGAGAGATCCTCCTATCGATAGAGACCCAGTTACGTCTGATTCTGTGGGGCCGACTTTTACTCGAATTTTGGGCCAAATCAGGGAATAAGAAGCTTCTCATTTTGTCATTGGGGAGGGTAGAATGATATTTTCACCTAGGTTTTATAGGATATTATATTTTTAGGTTGTTTCTTTGGCTAAAGGGGTCTCTCACATAAAACAACACCATACACTTAGACATATCAGATTTCAAGTTTTGTTGAGAGCTTTTAGCCTCCCTTTTTGCTTTAGAATACTTGTTCTTCATTGTTCTTCAAGTTTTGAGTAAGTTCTTAATCCTTTAGTGTTCTTCCCCTTATGAATCATTGTATTCTCTTGGAAGCACTTAAGTATTAGTAAATTTTACTTGTTTTTCTTCCATTTAGTATTGTTCTTCTTACCTTAAAATCTGATTCTATTAGAGTCTTGTCTAATTCCTTCTCATTGTCTTTAGATAAGTTTGTTTTATTATGTTTTCTATCACTTCTATCATGTTCATGTTAAAATATGAGTAGCTAAATTAGTGTGGGTTAAGTCTAAATGTGAAGTTGATTTCAAACCCATGTTGGTCTATATCTTCTCCATATTTGTTAATGCCATTGATGGATCTTTCTAAGTTTTTCATATTGAAATAAAAATAAAGTGTTAAGTTCTTACTTAGTTATAGCCATCCTTAGAGTTGGTATATCTAATACTTGAATCGATGTCCTTCATCTTTTAATCCTTTTTTCCTTGAACTTGAAAGATCCGTCAAAACCATTTTAAGAATTAAAATCCTGATTTTCATCGAAGAATTTTCCGATCTAAAACCTGGGACCGGGGGCTAGATTGAGTTATAAAGAGAAGAAATAGACCGACGGAAGAATTGGAATAGACCAAACTTTAGGACTTAACCCCACTCCTTAATCTAGTTTTAATTCCCCACTTAGTTAATATCATTGTTAACCACACCAAACAAATTTGAGGTTGACGTCCGAAACGTCAAAAACACCAATTTGCGAATTCTTTAAATCCAACGTTCTTTTCCCTGTGGATCGATACTCCGGACTATCCATTATACTCATTTTACATATTTTGAGGATAAGTTCTGTTTTATGAAATTAAACCACTGACCCGAGGCCGGCACCCTAACGACACACACTTTGCCGGTTCGGTCATCAGTCACTAAGAATGTGAATGAACCAATTTTGAATGATAAATTTGAAGACAAACTTATATTTAAAGAGTATAAAAGATCCAGATTGCTTCGAACTAAGATAATAATTACTCTTATGGATACAAATGAGAGTTTAGAGGTACAACTATTGCTACGACTACGACTACGATAAGTTAATCTGACTAAGTGCAGGAAAAGAAAGAAAAAATAAGTGTGAAAAAGATAAGTTACACGGGGGTTCGTCCTCTTTCTCCATTTCATCTTTCCTCCTAAGTATAGACCATTAGTGCTAGATGCCATCTTCTTCATTTGAATATTCTTACCTAATTTTTTGCATGATCTATATCATTTGATATAGGAACAAAATGTGATTTTTCCACTTCGACCGCCTTTCCATTTCTCTTCTATTTTCCTGATACACGTTATGTCACATTCTTCTCCTCTAATTCCCGCGCATGCATGACAGTTAAAATAACTTCCCATGTATGTGAAGCATCATTACTTCGCATTTTGCATATGCTATCATTGCGATAGTTTATTAACTGCTCCCGAGGTTCGAGCGACATCGTTTGTAATTCTTTTGCATTTTATCACATGCTAGTACTCCTAAAATGCTATGCCATGTGTTGCATTCTTATTGGCAAAGTTATTAGAGTGTCAACACAAGTCAAACTTCCAATCCGACTAGTCGCCCGCAACAATCACTCCTAAATCCTATTAGTCGTCTGTACCAATCACGCTACTAGTCACCGATACTCTACTAGTTACTCAACTAGTCACCTTTACTAGTCACACTTTCATACCAACTTGTTATATGCCTTGTAGTATAACCCATGATTAACCGATGACAAAAAAGACACTATTCCATATTATCCCCAAGCCCAAAATATGAGATTTGAACCTTTCAACCTAGAGACTTTAACTATTATAGACAACAGACTTAGCCATGATTTGACCTCCTTATGCACGTCCTTTAAGGCCCGTTAAGTAGGACATGACATGTATATTTTTGATGATCCCGGCACCTACATGCATAATTACTTATTTTAGTTTCCTATCTCACATGCTTATAGACTAATATACAATTTATGAAATTCTTTGATGATTGGTTGTTAATGAGCATTTGATTAAAATAATTGATCAATGTTGAAATACATGGAATAGTAAACGATAAATTAAAATTAAACCAAGTACTATCTTGAGGCAC
The DNA here is from genome assembly GCA_019985065.2 of Arctostaphylos glauca. Lineage (NCBI taxonomy): Eukaryota > Viridiplantae > Streptophyta > Magnoliopsida > Ericales > Ericaceae > Arctostaphylos > Arctostaphylos glauca. The sequence continues at coordinate 13,664,764 of JAHSPW020000001.1, read as the reverse complement.
TGTACACCACATGTAATTGCACGCATATTTGTCCATCATGACATTCTTATTCGATTATAGTGAAATATTTGGAAATTATGAGAATATTTGACTTGAACTTAGGGTCACGTAAACACACTTGAGTGTGATGCATGAGAACATAGCCTTAAGGATTTGACTGCCGTAGTAAACACCCTGATCTTCTAACGTGTAATTCGTGAACTATTTACTCTGTCAAACACCCCAATTGTTGTTACAATGGGTTTATGGCCTTAAGGATTTGACTGCCGGAGAAACAATTTTGATTAATGAGATAGAATTCCAAAATAGTCTCATAAATACAAAGGTAAACAAACTTTATTTACAAAACTTTTAATCAGCCAGCCAAACAAAATTGCTCTCCTGCATATCCATACTCTCACCAAAAAAAACATAAACCCATTCACTTTGATCCCCTTTACCAATGCTTCTTTCATTTGTTTTGGCTAATGCTTCTACTCATGTTGTTTGTTTGTTTTTTTTTGTAGTATTCGGTGCCCACAAGCCTTAATCTTGATGGATTTTTGTTTCAAGTGTTTTAGGTTGTCGGTTCTTTCTCGGTCGTCTAGGACCTCACAGAAGTCCTCTGTGTGTTAGTTCGGGAACCCCCGGCCCTCTCTCAAGAACTTAAGGTGAGCTTTACTATAAAGTAGGCATTTTTTTTTTACATGATGATTCGTAATCTTGACATTTTGTACATTTTCACGAAGCTATTCCAGCATTTTGAAAACCTCCATCTATCTCATGTTTTTGGTTGTTAAGTGTGGAGTTCATTGGCGTTTGTTGAGAGGAGAAAAGTACCCATGAAGCCATGGCTGTGTTTCACGAGAATCCTTCTTAAAAAATAAATAGTTAGGGCTGATATTTTCCATTTTTTTGAGAGCTGAATTCGCAAAATAATGCTATTTGTGAAACTAATGAACGAGGGCAGAACCCAAACAATTTTTAAAAGTAGGTCAAAATGAAATTTCTGTTTGCTTTTTTTGGTGATATGGCACAATCTTTTCAGCGTGCAACCTGCACTAAAGTTGTACCCAATTTCCATACGCGTTTTGTAAAATGCAATTTGAATTTGCATTTTTCAGTGGTGTACGCAATTGAATTTACATTTTACCCTAGGACAATTGCACTGACTCCAACCTTGGTTGATGTACGGTTTTAGTAATGGCCAAAGTTGGTCTCAAACGCTACTTCGGAGCCAGGCACATGGCTATCCGCTAGTTGAAATGCAGCACCATTTAAAATGATGCGTAGCCAGACGGTAGGATTTCGCAAGCTTACAAACAGCGCCGCATTTTGACGGTCAGATCTCGTTATGGCACAATCGGAAGTAGGGATCACGTCCAACCTTGGTCATTTTTTGGTTTTAGTAATGACCAAGTTGGTCTCGGATGCTACTTCAGAGTCAGGCAGAACGAGATCCAACTGTCAAAATGCAGCACTGTTCATACCCATGTGAAGCTGAATGGACGGACTTGGCAGGCGTACAACTGGCGGTGCATTTTGACGGTTGGAGCTCGTTATGGCGTAATCGGAAGTAGGGTTCGTGTCCAACCTTGGTCATTTTTTTCAATCTTCTTTGACCCCTTTGATCCGTAACTAATAGGGCCTTAGTGTTGCCGCACGCGCATGCACACACACACACACATATTACTTTGTCTAACTATCAAATCAACTGATCTATATGATAAATATGTGCAAACCATCTTAATGTATTTAATCTCAATTTATATTTTGTTGGTTCAATTGAATTTGTTTCGTTCATAATTATATAATGCAAAGTCTTGTTACATATTCATCCCAATGTTCTCATTGTTTAAAACAGTTTCTAAAGAACTAGGTTTTTTAAATTCTTAGGAAGTTTAATCCTTGGTATGCTGATTTCTGGTTCTTTTACCATGTATATATAATTGGGACATGTATCGTTGTTGTTTTGATTAAATAACAAATTGATGTAGGATTATGGAGTCAAAATACTACTGTACCACACTACATATCTAGTAGATCTAGTAAATAAAGAGGCGGGTCGGGTCCTGAAGATGAAGTCTATCCAAAATGGCGATGCTTGGAGAGGCATGGACATGTTGATCTTTAACTCCCGCCACTGGTGGATGCATACCGGAAGTTCACAACCGTAAGAATCACGTCTTCTTGAACTTTTTAATTTGGCTTCTCTGCGGTTCTGATGTTGGAGTGCATAAAGTAGCACGCGTAATATTTGTTGATCATCTGTGTTTTTAATGATGCATATTTATTAAAAGGTTCTGATCGATAAGAGTCTTGATTTGGTAAACACTTGCGGTCAGTATTTTTTAGCAAAGTTGGACCGTTATTTGCCATCATACGATTGCTCTCTTCGTCAAAATCTGGTATGCAAAGAAGCAGGGTTCCAACTTTAAGTTTGTGTGGGTCATGAAAAACATAGAAATATGGTAGTTATGAACTTGTGACAAAATAACAGGTTTAGAATTCTGGAAGTTTAAGGGGTTGGGCATTGCAGACGGGACTACAGGCAAGTGGAGACAAATTGTACAAAGATATATATGAACCGGCTGATTGCTTACTACAAAGGGATGACCACTTGGGCCAGATGGGTCAACCGAAATGTAGACCCTTCAAAAACAAAAGTTTTCTTCCAGGGGATCTCTCCCACCCATTATGTGTAAGAGTTTTCCTCTTTTAATCATTCCATGTCTCTTTCATTTCTCCTTCATTTTTGCCAAACTGAAAAATGCAAATTCAAATCGCGTACAACTTTAGTGCAGGTAATGCGCCGGAAGGATTATGCCATGTCACCAAAAAAATGCAAATAGAAATTGCGTTTTGCCCTACGTCGCTCATTAGTTTTAGAAATAGCATTATTTTGATAAAAAATTTCATAGCAGGATGCTTGCCTGTTATGCCAGCAAGTAGTTTAATACTCAGCTTTATTGGTAGAAATGATAAGAGTTTGGAATTTGGGGCTTTTGTCTATCGCACAAAAAAGCCTTTTCAATTTCCAGTATCAATTTCTAGTTTTTGCAGTTGTTAGCTGTTGTGCAATGGCCTAATTTGTTGTCAATGAATTTCGAGGTATGTGATGCGACTGCTGACCCAAAATTAGTGGTGTATTTGAAATCATATCGAAATATGGCCTAATTTGTTGTCAATGAATTTTGAGTTATGTGATGCGACTGCAGCTAACCCAAATTAGTGGTGTATTTTGAAATCATATCGAAATACGGTTCCAGTGCCAAGACATTGGTGTCAGAAAAGCAAATTTTTGCAGGCTAGTCACTCCAGCTTAATTTAAACATCGAGTTCAATATGAGTACTGATTGGTGGGCATACTTAAGTGATAGATTTAGGGAAGAGGGTGGTGGAAGATAACACCGATAAGGCTTCTCTTATGTATATATGTGATTCTTGCAGGGGTGTGGCCGTGACAACCATGGGGCCTGGAAAGGTATGTGTTTGGCGAAGGGGACCTTTGGACGATTGCTCCTTTAATGTGTTTATTATTGTGGGACATGTATACGACAATTATTTGAAAAGACAAATGGAAAAGAATGAAATATCTTAATGCATTGTTGCACGTTAGATATTGGTGCTTGTTGACCAGCAGGATGCTAACTAACGTGTTTTAACATGTATATCAGGAATCGTTCATTGGCAGGATGCTAATTAACATGCTTTAAGATAACGGATTGTTTGGGTGTGCATAATGAATGGGCTGGATTTTATTCTATACATCATATATTTAGACTGTTTCAATTCACTTTGAGTTACCCAAAATATAACTGGACCAGTTTTGTGGTCATATGCCCAAACCAGATAAAATTGTTTGCTCAATATCTTTGGATTATCTACTTAAAGATGCATACCTCATTGGGTTTTGATAATGTCGCAGGGAAAGTGTGGTATTCAAAAACAGCCTTTTCAATTTCCTGATTTCGTTGCTGCTACAGGAATTGAGAAAATCAGAGAGGTAGGCTCAATCATGCGACTCCTGTGAGTGATAGAGTATACGCTCATGTTGTGGTCATGCTCTCCTTGGTTGCCACATCTCTTACTGTATCTAATTATTTTTATACGTGGTGTACTCTTTTAGATGCTACATAGTCTGGGTATGGTATGAATTCAACCCCATCTGCCCAACTATTTGTTATTGCTGCCATTTGTAACAGTATTACTTGATTATTTGACATACTCTTGTAGGCTTACATTGAGAAAGAGGATAGCAAGAAGCTTAAACAGAAGCAACGTGAGAGGATGCAGCCAAGGACGGGAAAAATGGATATTGGTTATCAGGTTTATATAAAACCCCAAATTATAGTTGATCTAACTTTTAAGCCATCTTGGTCTCTAGGTTTGGGTATAATTGCATCTTCATTTTTCTTGTTTTTGGTTCTGTCATGACATGCCTGTGCATATCATTTGTGGTGCAGGTTCTCCATGATGCATTTTTCAAATAGCAAACTAAGCCAAAGCTGACATCCCGTGGTGATCTATATCATGAAGGAAAAGAGTTTGAGGTAGGATTGCTGTACTAATCTAAATTAACAGAAAGATAAACTTGTATATATTCTCATCTAATATGCTCTTCAAACTACATTATATTTGTAGTTTTCCCTGTTATGTATTTCTGCTATATCTTTAACGGGCTTTGAGTCTTTGATAATGTTTGACCATGAGGTTGTTCCCTGCAGCTGTGAAATAATATTTACATGATTATGGCCTCCTTTTCTTTCTTTTACCCATTGTCATTTGGAGCAACATCTGTAGGTATTGCATGCATGTTTTTTAGGATAATCTTGAGATGAAATGGACTTTTGGGTTTCTATTTTATGACTGTGAAGCATGAACATAGGCTTGAAGATGGATATAATAAGATAATGCTGTACAAGTCAAATACATTTTCTCTTTTTGTTTAAATTCCTCATCTAAGCTTGTAGGACAGAATACATAAAGAGTCCGACAATGTTTGTTTAAGTAAGTAAATACACGAAAGGAATGATTTTCGCGTTATTTTCACTATGTAACCTACCTTTCCTTGAGAATTTATCAGATACCCCCCACGTTTGAGATTGGGATTTATCTAGAAAGCCAATTATGTGAGGAATCCAGGCTAGTGTCAAATAATATAGCCTTTGTGCATTACATGTGCACACAACTATTTAACACCTAAGGGAAGGTGTAGTGAATGCTTATTGCTATCCATTAGGAATCTACCGGTCCTTAGCTTTCCAAAATGTATTTTTCGTGGATAGTTGGTCCAAGACGTTCAATCTTTTGGGTCTGAGGAATCCAGGTCGGTGTCAACAACATAGCCTTTGGGCATGACGTGCATACAGCTACTCAACACCTTAAGACGGTCTAGTAAATGCTGGATGCTATCCAATAGAAATCTTGCGGTTCCTTACTTTCCAAACCGCATTTTTAGGTGGAAAGTTGGTCCAAGATGCTTAATCTTGTGGGGGTGATTTATAGATCAACTTTAGTTAACTTAGTCTATTCGGACACGTGAATATTTTGTAGTTTATGGGGTTGCTTTGCCTTTTGGGTGCGTAAAGTGGAGTGCTATAGGTTGAAGTGTGTTAAGGATTTGAGAATCTGTCAAATGGACTTTTGGGCCAGACCTTGCTTATCAGCTCTGGATTGGCGTAACATTGTAGCAGAGATGGAGGAATAAACCACTTGGACCACATTTCGGAACTAGAAAACAGATCTCAAGCTTCAAAGCGTCATTTCCTTGCATCAATTTTGGGATATAGTTTTTACAAGCAGCTGGAATGGTACTCTGGATTTTAAACGCTTTAACCAAATTACATGTTTTTACGTATTGTTCAGGTGAAGCCAAGGGAAATGAAGCCTGGGATGTTATCATAGGAACTAAAAGAAGCTCTTGGTATGCCAGAAGGAGCTCCTCCCCCATGGCTCATCAATATGCAGGTCAGTTGATGTAGTATGAAAGATTGCAATTTTTTTTTAGAACTTTTTCATCTCAATTGTTATTGTATGAAACATGATGAACTTTATAGGTCTCGATTTTTTGTTCGACTTTTCGAGTTTTAATGCCAAAGATATGGTCCACCACCTTCTTATCCACAGTTGAAAACTTTCTGGGCTGAATGCTCAATTCCTCCTGGAGCCAGCTTAGGTTATCATCCTAGAGGTTCGGGCAAACTGCCTGTTGATGAAGTTCTACTATTTAGTTTACTTTGTATTCTGCTTGTATTCTCAATTGTTTACTTATCTCAAGATGTTATTTAGCATAACTATTTGTTGTCATTGTATTCATGCATGTTTGTCGCTATACTCTTTTGAAATAGTATTGTCAACCGCTGTACGGAGATGTACTCGGAGTTCAGCAGCAAGAACGGCCCAACTATGAGGTACTAAAAGCATATTTCTGCTTTTTGTGATTGTTTGAGTGTTTTTGGATTAAGATTTTTGCATGTGGTGCTCGGTAGTAATAGTTCTAAATCAATCTCACTTAGAAGACGTAATTTGAATAATGAATTGCATTTCCTATTTCTGAACTGCCATCTTAAGTTCTCCAGAGAGATATTTTTGCAATAATGGTGTTTCTTGTAATTTTTTTGCAAGGATAATGGGAGATGTATTTGGTTTTCTATGCTGCTTAAATCATAGTCTTGAGTTTGTTTCATGCAGAGATGAAATTTAATGGCTAAGATTTATACTAAATCATGTTAAAATGGGTGGTCCATCATCAATGATGTAGCCAGATATTGATATTCCACCGGATGCCAAAATTGTTTTGGTTGGTCCATTTTTATATCGAAGTCTGTTTATGTTATTATTGAGTTGTTTTCCTGAACATAATGATCATCTCAGTCAAAAGAAAATAAGTTTCTATTGTCATAATTTGAAACTTCAAATGCATGTCACTTTTAAAGATTAATACAAACTAAAAGACTTAGGTTAAATGTTTTATTTTCAGAAACTCTAAAAAAAATTGTTAATTCAGCATGGAATTCAAAACACACCAAAATAAGTCTCTCAAACCCTTTTTGCATCTTATCAAAGCAAAGCAGGATTAATGTAGATAGATAGTAAATGGCTAAGATTGGGTTCTTATAGATGTTTTAAGTGATGGAAAAAGAAAGCCAAAGCAGGAGGATATGATCCAGAGCTGCAGTGAAAAAAAGAGGTTCTAGAAAATTTTAGTGGGAGCACCTGCCCGGTTAGGCCTCAAGTGGCCCTGCCACGGTCCATCATCTCATTCTGTATCTGGTTAATCAATTCAGGAAGAACCAATTGGTAAGACCAAGCATTGGGTGATTTGGAGGAAGAAGAGGAAGAAGAAAAGGAAGAACAGATTGAAGAAGAGGAATTAGACGATATATATGCCATTCAATCTGTTGACAGTGTTTCAAGGTATTTGTGTATGCCTTACTGGGATGTGTACTTCATTTAAGGTTAGTATGCCGCTTGGTTTTTTTTTTGTTATGACAAGAAATTGATGACTTTGGTTGTAGTTGTACTTATACTGGCAGCTCTCTAGTGTTCTGCTGGTATGGCATCATATCAGAGTTTGTTTAATCGTGTGATTCATTTCTATTAGTTTGTGTTTGGATTGTGTGATTGCACGACTCCACATTTCTATATAACACACCTTATCATAACTAAACCATAAAAGTTTGTAGCTAGGGCCATAAAAATATGTGACTTTTCATGCTACACACCGGTGTTAACTACAACTTTTCCACTAACCTTTATTACTATGTTGCATTTACGGGTACGAGAAAGCAAGGGAGGAGGAGAAGCTACGTAGTCTGTGGGAGGACTTCAGCGACATGGTTGCCGAGGCAAGTGTCTCAATCTTCTTCCATTTCTATATACTTGTTTTTGAAAAGTTTTGGACAAATTTCTCATGATGAGGTGAATTTGGTGCAGAACCTGAAGAAGAAGCAGAAGAAACGGAAAATGCAGGAAAGGGAGGGGAAATAGAAGAAAAGGATGTCAAGTTTTCGCAATCTTACTGCTGCATACACCCATCTAGTCATCTAATTAAGGTTTATGAAAAAGTTATAAGAAATTTCAAAGATGAGGATAAAGTTATTGAAATTGAAAATCAAACTTAATTTTATAGAGCTTTGAAACAAATATCTTTGTTTGCATCATAATTATTTGAAACATACATATATAATTAAATTTCATTTGAGAAATGTACAAAATATGGAGAGTGGGGCCCAAATATCTCTGCCCCTACATAGTATCTATCATTTAGATACGTATGGTAATTGAGGTGTCATAGTTCCAACAGACGTATTTGATTGTGCATTTGGTAAAGGTCTTATTCACCTTTTGCATGATGCAAAGAAACCCATGCGAAAACTTATGCCAACAATATAAAAAGATTCTAAAGTGGATTATTATATGTACCAGTAGTACTCTTGATGTTGAGTTGTATGTTCTCCAACTTCTTCACTGCTAAGAAACTTGAATATTAGAGAGAGAGAGAGAGAGAGAGAGAGAGAGAGAGGAGATATGTGATAACGAGGTGACATGCGGAATCTTGTTTTCTCTAAACACATCATTAAAATTCATTATCAATATAAAAATATTATTAAAACTCAAAATGAACGTTATACACACACACATGCTCACACAGACAAATTGTTACCCGTGTAACATCAACCTTAATCTCGTGATATTAAAACTTGATAAGTTAATTATATATACGTGACGTGATTTTAATAATTATTTTGTTACACAACATCAATGAAAACACACGAGAGAGTTCATATGATGGATGAGGTGGAAATCCCCACAAGGGTCAATTCAAATGCTGCAAAGTGAAATCTCACAGCCCATAACACACTCACATTATATACATACATACATACATAAATACATACATACATATATATATATGTATGTATATGTCAAATGGTGTGTACTACTAATTAGATACAAACTATACATATATCCTTTTGCATAAAGACACGTGTTCAATGTCCATATATATCTATTTTATTTCTATGCTTGTGTTGCTGCTCTTATGTCTTCTTCCATGGCTGCTTAATTATACATTCCTTAATGGTTACTCCTCTTCCTACCACCAGGAAAACATTATTCATTATTTCTGGAGTAATACACTATATTAGTGTAGTACGATAAAATAATATAATTTTTTTATTTAAGCTGTTTAAAACTTCGATTTTAACTGTTTAGAACAACTTGTAAATCTAATTTAGCTTTTGATTGCTTTAAATTCAAATCAAATAATGTCGTTTTACTGCACTACACTACAATATACTGTAGTGTTACACTGCAACATCCTTTAAGCACTGATTAATCTCTCTAGGCACAGAAGACAATATGACCAATTTGGTTACATAATAATCTGAGAATTCTTTTTTTCATATCCCTCTTTTTGTGAGTAATACTAAGAACACATACCTGGAGAGAAACAGATATGTCTCGAGCCAATTTGATGCTGATCATGAGATTCACACAATACATCCATGTCCCGATATTTGTGTTCAAGATATAATCCTTCGTGTAAATTCACTCTTTTTAAGACATAATAAAAGGCGCGTAGTTTTATGAGCAGAAAAAGTCCAGGAACATAAATGTTCTGAACACATCCAGACATCAATGTGTCCAGAACCGCTAAATAAACCTATGATATATTCACAAATTATTAACGGTCTTGTATGCATTTAATAGTTCTGAACATATTTGTATCCAGATGTATCCGAAATATTTGTGAGTGCGCCAAACCACTTACTCGAGATTTTTTGTTGTATTTTATATATTTTTCGCGTGACCAAAAGAATCTAATTTAATTTATTAAACAAGTTGAAACAATAATATACCTAACAAACAAGAGACTCATATGGTCCACCCCCCTTCTTTCTTTGGGTCTGATCAACTCATCATCCACTCTGGAACCATCAACACCTAATTGTGGTCCAGCACGTGGGCCCTCCAGCCCATTATGCATTAACACGTGCGATAATGATACTTTAGATCTTTTCTTCCATTAAGTACGTACGGAAATTAAATTGAAAAATAATTAAGAAATTCGGCAATGATAACAGAAACTGGCTTAGACCTGTCCAATTTTTTTATCTTTGTCTGACCTGGGCGTACGTTAATAATCGAAATTGTCTATTTTTTAAATCTCGTCAAAAAAAACAATTTTACTAAAAAAATAAATGATAATTTTATATTTTGTCTTAAGGTAAATAGTTTTTGACTAACCGATAGAATAGTGTGATGAGAAAGACCAAAATCGGAGAGGATATCCAGTTCCATGATAATAAAACATGGGCTGCTTGATCCCAATGCTAAACATATGAAATAAACAAAAAGAATGGGGGGATTAAGTCAATTAAATTCTAAATTGAAGATTCAATTAGATGAATTAATTAAGGATTTATATTGTGAATAGTAGTGGAATGATGGGCTCAACTTGTCAGCCGGACAGACTGGACTCTTTCACTTTTGGCTATAAAATTCGTTATTATACTTAATTCTTAAGCTAAACCTCGTTATCTTAATCTTAGTTGTCCGACAAACATTCTCTCTCTCTCTCTCTGTGAAAAGTGGATTAACACTTTTAAACCAACTTTACCTTACCTAACCGACCGACTATAATTTACACCTAATTTTAACCTGTTGACGTGGGAAAGAACAAGTACGGCTTTGTAAAAGATAGGCCAAGCCGTCATTAATTTTCAGCCTAGCGGAAGCGACTAGACAAATAAAAGAAAAAGTCCTATCCATGCATATATTTTGAGTCAAAAACAAACAAACGAAAGAAGAGAAGGAGAAAACCAATTAGGCACGCAAAAGAAAAAGATTTTTTATGGTTCCGAATACATAAAGTAAACCTACTTCACGAATTGTTAATTCGTCAAGGGGTTTTCTAAAAAAGACGCGAATGTTCAAATTAACATCTACACAAGAAGTCTCACAGTTCTCCTTGCCGAAGTAAATATTTTTTCCTCATACAATTTGTTTTTTAAAATTCTAAAACCCATTATCTAGAATTTTCAGAAGTAGGTTCCTTTTGAATGGACTTAACCACTGTTCGGAAGAAAACAACGTCGTCGCAGGTATTTAGACATGTCTAATGGCATAGACAAACTTTCTAGAAGCATCGGGCATCCGAACGAGTTGAGTTCTAGTGTGTTCCCAAAATGAAATGCCGATGAGCGTCCGGACAGACGTCACTCTTGTCCGGACAAGAATTCCAGAATTGAGTCAAAGTAACATATCTCTACCTTGGCGACATTTCCAAACTACTGAACCAAATCTCAAAAGTTGCATCAAAACAAGAACCTTCTTGATCGAATTAAACCAAGACTACTGTTAAACACCCTAAAGTGCATCCACCTGTAGGTGCTCAAACTTTCTGCAAATTGATCAAGTTCAAATAATGTTGGAACTAAACCCCAGTAACAACATTTGTGAGCATATCAACCAGATTCTTGGCAATACCAGTCTTCTCAAGTAATATGCCCCCTTCTTCTACAATCTAACGAAAAAAGTGAAAACGAACATCAATGTGCTTTGTTCGAGAATGATGAATCTAATATTTGCCATATGTTTTACACTCTGATTGTCACAATAGACAATAACATGCTCCTGCTCAATGTCCAAATCTGTTAACAGACCTTGTAACCAATTTGGCGCCTCTATGGCTTCAGCCATAGCCATATATTCAGCATCTGCGGTCAACAGTGTAACTGCTGACTGCAAAGTACAATGCCAACTCACTGGCCTACCAGCCAAAGAAAAAACATAACCCGTTATAGAGCGACGTTTATCAAGATCTTTTGCATAATTAGAATCCACGAAACCTTCAGCAAGATGATCAGCACAAGTACACTTCTTGAACTTGAAACCAAGATTTACATGCCCTAGAACATACCGAAATGAAGAAATTCGTCGTCGTCAGGTTCTTGAACTACAAAATCGTAAATTCAAAGTCCGTGATGAGTTAGGTTTATTGTTTGCAGGCTTCTCGACCGAGAAAAAGAAAGCGATATCAGTCAGATTAGGCCCGAGAGGTCCCTGAGCCGCACAAAGTGCAGAAAGCCGGCTGGCCACGACTCAAGAGGTCTCCCAACCACGCAGAGTGACACGTCGGATAGGACCCAAGGAGTCTCTAAGCCAAGCAGAATTCAAATTGTTGATCAGTCACTACGGGCCAAAGTGGCCCATGTTAGACATGCTGCCCCAAGAGGATAAAGATGTCTCCTTCGAGCACGTGGGCGACGTCCATAAGGAGACAGGGGAGTAACCTAATATCAACCGCCCTTAGGAAGAACAAAAAAAAGAAGAGAAAAAACTGATGAAAAAATAGCTAAAGATAGAACATTCACAATCATGTGAAGAAGTTGCACCAATTATAAAACAAAAAATTGTTTCTTTTTCGAAGCAAAGTGCTTACAAAAAAAAAAATACAGGAAGAAGAGGTACAAAAAAGGGCAAAATGATAAAAGCTAGTTTGCGTCCGACTAGAGTCATCTTCTGGGCGATAGACGGAAAGGTCGAGCTTTGGGAAGTAACTGGCCAGCTTTGGCCGCAGGCACGTGAAACCAAAATCAAACAGAGTAGCAAGAGTAGCCTGATGCTCCTCTGATTTCCTAAAAGAATCAACAGTTGCACTTGGCGGGATGCAACCAGCTCGGAAGAAACCTGGGACAGGCGATCTTTCAGACTTTGTGCCCTCTCTACAACGACAGCCCGACCACTTTCTCCAGCTCTAATGCTGAGCAGAGGGACTACACCTCTGTTAATACCTACTTGGCTTGCATGCCAGCAGCATCAGCCCCAGGGGCGGAACCATGTGGGGGCCGCGGGGGGCCCGGGCCCCCCCAAAAATTTCAATTTTTTTTTAAATCTAGGTATAAAAAAATAAAAAAATAAAAAATATATAAAAAATTATATTTTGGCCCCCCCAAAATTATATTTAACCATTTATTTCCAAAAAAAGAAAATTTCGGCCCCCCCAAAGTTACAATCCTGGTTCCGCCCCTGAGATTCAGCCCCCTCCCTTTCTCTTTCTATAGCCTCCTGAGTGGCGACCAGCTCCCGAATAGCATCCGTTGCAGTCGCCTAACTACTTCCCTTTCCTCATGGGACTGGCGTGCTGACTCGATGTTGTCGGACAGGGAGACCTCGAGCGTTGCTCTCTCTTTCTCGGACTCAGCCAGCTTTGCCAAGGCCTCATCCCGCACTGCCCTAGCCGAGTCAATTTCTTCTGAATCCCAAGCATGCAGCGATAGGTTGAACCCCTCAGTGCAAACCTGCGATACCGACAAGGGAAAGAGCAGATAAAACTATATGATTTTAGTTATGATTTGCTATATAATTTTAGTTTAGATTTTGAACCCATTAACTAAAATTTTTGATTCCGCGGCTTCCGCCATGGCTCTCGAGGCATGGTAGCCAAATTAAAGATTAGATTAATAACATCTTTATTTTGGCTAGTAAATTGGTACGATATTTGATCTGGTGACATAATTTGCTCAAAACTATAGTTTCATTCATGGATGTGTAATTGATCTTTTTTTGCGCACCACTTAGTTGCATGCTGAATATTTGTTACATTTTCATGACCATGTTAGAGCCTGACAAGGAAATTGGTGAATTAAAATACCATAAAATGCAAAAACTAGCAGAGAAACAAAGTACATGCATGGTTATGATGTTACGTAGCTACTAATGTAAAACTCTAACTATATTATTTGTTATGCGCAGTTAGTCTATGTAACATGTACTCTCCTTTCATTCATTACATATATAGTAAAAATTATTATGAACCATATATAGATGTACCCAATTATTCAATTAGAAAAACACGTAAAAATTTCTGTATAGTGCTTTATTTGTGTTCGCAACTATGTATGTATGTGTGTGATCCATTCCATATCATTAAGTTCATTAATTTTATTACTAGAGTTTCATCGTAAGTTATTCGATTAATAGCCATGTTCTAGCAATTACGTACTGGGAGGTTTTGGATTTGATCTTATGTATGAATATCGACTCTCCTTGTAGTAGTAATCTAGCTAGCTAACTCCCTAATCAACGACACTCTTAATGATAATCTAACTTATTTTTATTTTGTTTGGTGATCGTTATGTGGACTGCCGTTGATAACTAGCAGTACGCTGTACACAAAAAAGAAAACAGAAGATGAACTGAAATTGCTATTGATTTGCAATGACCTAATATGATATAACAAGTTGTAAAAACTTTATATAACCCAAGAAATGATTCAATGCTCATGGGTTGTCAATAAATTAATAATGACCTATGAGGCTAAGGATGTACTATCAATGGCTCACAATATATCCGTACGTAGCATCAATTTTAATGGCCTCTTGCAATGATTTTATAGCTGAAAAAGATATGAGAATCAAGGGCCATATATAGACTAAAGCATATGATACATAATGAGGCCATGTTAGTGATTCGGTAACTGCCCCAAACCCTAGCTACTTCCTTAGCTCTTGTAATAGATTTTATATATCCTTATTGTATGTATAGGGTTGCGAATATCTACTAGTTTTGATTTGGTTCGTCTTCTTGATTTAAGTTGTTCATGTAGCCTGCGCAAGGAATAATTAATTAGCGTCACCGAGTTGTTACCAGCCAAAAGGCACACCGATGTTTAAGTTAGAACATGCGGGACCAAAAACACAATAGTAATTGTACTTGTAATTGATTATGTGCCTGATTTTACCTTCTGATCTCTTATTTATAAGCCATCGTGTACCTTAACTTGGTAAGTTAATATCATGAGATTTTTTCTAATTGGGCATTACCAAATGTGACCATTACCTTGCAGCATAAGGATTTTCTAAATAAGAACACCTTTCAATTTGGGTCTTCTGTCGCTCCAGAAGGTTTTGACTGCCCTAGCTGAGTGGCGGGCCGAGCGTTCGGCATGGGGACAACCCATGAACCAAGCCCCCATTTTTTGGTCGGTCGGTCCTCCGATCGCTCTTTCGGTAATATGAGTGTCGACAGGCCCTTGTTACCGACACAACCCATATTCATCTCAAGCTTATCCTGATCTGTGTGGTAGTATGTGGGTTGAAGCCCCACGTTACTGACTTGATTCATCCCCACGTTATTGACTTGATCCATCGGCATGGGCTTAACCTGTTTGGTCGACCCCTCGTCTCAGGTTCAGATCGACCCACTACAATAGCCCTTTAATCATGCATCAGCCTGGCTTACGGTTGGTTGACACGTGTTTGGCCGAACTGGTAACGCTGCAATTATGCTGGCACGTGGTGGTCTCTAATTGGCCATGTGTCAGAACGACGCTTTGCTTCACACGTGCCGTCTTAGGTGCATTAATTACTCTACCCTTGAGATTCTGTCACGTGGTGATCAACGAACGATCCAAATTCGTGGCGCCCCATTTCCCATGTCAGAATCATATTGGACGGGAACACCAAAAATATGGGAGAAAACGAGTTCTTATTAATGACGTGGCAATTATCATGGGATAACATTTGAGGATATGATTTGATACATGACCTTGGAGATTTACAATTAAACTCAGAATAAGTATTTTACTTTATTTTCAATTCTCGCACTTACATATTATTGCTTTCGTATAATTGTTCATATCATATCATGTCTGTCCTACACATGAAATGGGGATAAGGGTAGGATAGTTTATTAGTGCTACATTAGGGCATTTCACGCTAGGTACTGAAAACTACGGTGAAGATGAAGAGTACCCGACTAAAGATAACACTGTGGACGAAGATTTTGTAGAGCCGTGGTATTAGATTAGACCTCTGTACTTCTTTTTAGAATTTTTTTTTGAATTGTGAACCACTTTAGAATCTTTATTACTTTGTGTTGTAGTTATACATAAGCAAAACATTTAAAATAGTCATTACTCTTTCTGTTTCTACCCATTCTAGGGATTCCTCTTATATTATTTCAATAAGAATAGAAATAAGGAATGCCAATCTTTGATAATTTTGTCATCATCCAATTGTTCTCGAATTGTCCATTAAATGATGAAAAATCGTCCAATGTGATAAAAAGTCAATTCCAAAAAATTCGCTAATGCCAATTAGGAATTCATTGGGCCCTTTGATCGATAGCGGGACCCCTGCTTTCAAGATCTGTACTTTCATATTCAGTACCTTATAATTCAAAATTGTACGTTTGATTGTTTTTGAAATGGGATTCTACAAGTGGATTTTCCTTACTCTCTTATTTAATATCTCCAAAATTCAGGGCGTGACAAGGCATCATGAGCAGTAAAATGAGGAGTAGCGGCCACCGCAATTAATTCCTCCCATATCATTTCGCAAGCGGTGGCAATCTTTTTCTGCTTCTGGTACTTCCTCATGGCAG
The DNA here is from genome assembly GCA_019985065.2 of Arctostaphylos glauca. Taxonomy (NCBI): domain Eukaryota; kingdom Viridiplantae; phylum Streptophyta; class Magnoliopsida; order Ericales; family Ericaceae; genus Arctostaphylos; species Arctostaphylos glauca. The sequence goes on along the minus strand of JAHSPW020000001.1, from coordinate 13,648,390 downwards.
TAGTTAGATCCAGCATGTCCACCGTTGGCAACGAACCCTCTAGATACTGCTCAAAGGGTTTAGACATCTACTTGGCGGGAGAAACATTGCTAATTGATTTAGAGGAGGACATCATAGTTGCTCGGTGTTGTGTAGAGGGACCCTCTACAAGGTCATCAACGAGCTCTCGAGAAGACACCTCCAACACCTCTTTTGATTACTCAGGTTCAATGATGGTGTTCTTACACGATTAAGAAGGGGGCTACTCATACCAAGAGAAGTCTGACTAGAGACAACTGGACTTCCAATAAGTATCCAACTACCTATCCTCATCGACGAGGATATTCTCCACCACCCTAAAGCTCAAAATAGAAAGGTAGTAGTTCAACAAAGCATGAACTGCCCGACCCCAACTCTTCTACTCGGGAGGACCTTTGTATGCTTGAACCCGAGTGATGTCCGCTTGCCCAACATGGCCCAAACAAATCAAACTCTTTGGAACTGTTCTACCTAAAAGAAGGAAAAAAGAGTGCATTATTACGAGAACGTCAAAGAAATAGAAAAAACATTAAAACAGTAAAAGGATTCTCACCAAGAGCCCTTTCTACTTGAGGAATGCGCTCGGCTTCCAGGGCACCTATATATCGGGAACTCCCATCACCTAGAGACCTCAACTAGTATCGGGTCCTAGTTCTTGGCCATCCAAGGTAGGGCTTGGATCATATTATATCTAATATTTTTGAGTTTGTAAGCAAAACTTTTGGGATTTTCACACGCCAGCCTTCCCACCGGCCTTTTGCGGGGAATGTTTGAGAGAGTAGTGATGGCGGATGGCGGCTACCCCCAAATTGGTACTAAGGAGGACATTATGTGCCTCAATTCTAGACATTATTCGGTAGAAATTACCAGGGCCTAATAAAGGGCAATAACCCAAAAAGATAGGGCCTCGCGAAGAAGGTTACTAATAAGAAGCCTAAATCCACCCTCAACTATGGCCATCAAAAGAAAATAAGTTGAGTTACTATCAGCAACAATCACCAACCTTTGATCTTTTCCTAAATGGAGAACTACTATATCATCAAGAATCAAATATTTCTCCTTAAATCTATCAATGTTTTCCTCACAAAGTATTCTCTTTAATGTGGCAACCATTGAAGAGGGGAGATGGAAGGGAACTTACGAATGAAAAAAAAAATCTGTGTAAACAATAGAGTAGAGCTCTCGGACTGATCAAAAGAAGCAAAACATCTATTGGCCTTACCCTATTTAGATAAGGGTGTTTGGGTGCGAATTGAAAAGTTCCTTTTAAAAAAAACACCAAAAAAGATGCGAATGGGCACGTCGCATCTAATGCGAAAGGCACAACCACTAGCACACAGTTGACGTCAAAAAGGTAAACTGGCAAACTCACCTCCTCAGCTGGTTAGCTTACTACCGCCCAAATTAAAACAACATTGTTCGAGCAATAGTAAGCTAAAGGGAAATTGTAAAAGGTGAATAAATCTCATAGTCGACTCGAAAATGTTTGAGAACCAGCAAGCGACTGACTTGTAAAATAAGACCTCGCCTAACTACTACGTCACTTGGGACAACAACCGACCCGGACAACAATCATCTCGAACCACAAACCTCCTTAGACGACAACCGAATTGGATGGACACCATCTCAAATTGCCAACTTGCTAATACTCAGCCTAAGATGACTATCACCTATGACCGGATGCCACTATGATCGGCAATGCCGACAAAGACAAAAAGGCGCACTATTCAGTTTGATGATACGTCAAATATGCCCACATTTAGAGGCGACAATTGTAGAAATTTTCGAGTGCACTCACTAGTACTGTCAATTGATTTTTATAAATAGGAATGAACATTCACCAGCATGGGGATTGATCATTTTTTGAGACTAACTGATTCTAGGTTGATTATTGAGGCATTCTTATATATTTTACACACCAAAGCTCTGTAAACAACAATTTACGTTCTCATTTTTCAATATACACTTCCTTAGTTGAGCACCTATTCTCCGAGTCTTCCCTTGTGTAATTGCTAACTTAACAATCAGATGGCATTTTGACCACCGATCGGGGTATTTTTGACTGATTATTCTTTTTGTAGAGGACGTTTGAGTAGAACACATTGCGGTACACTTTTGGATTAATCCTTTTAAGCTCCAGAAGCATTCATAGAGGAGCTAGTCCTAATCTTTTCCCCGTAGAAATGTATAGCTAATGGAGACAACTTGTCTATCGTCCCAAAAAACGACTGCACTATGCAGTCTATATTTTGTGGGCTCATGCTAGATCCACTGTAATGATCGAAATTATTCATTTCGTAGATTCATTGAGAACATTAACTATGTTAAAAATCCTATTAATCAGATATCAATTAGTTATTGATCAAAAATCATTTATATTTCTAAAAATGGGGTTCGACAACACTGGATGAAACCCTTCAATCCTAATTTCCTACAAATAAATGCATCCAATTAGTACCTAATGATATCCAATTAATAAGATTTTTGACATGGTAAAAGTTATCTACAAGATCTACAAAATAAACAAAATCAAATTTAAAACTAAAAATCAGAAAAGACGAAAAATAAGTCAAAATAGTTTTAACTTATTTTTTGTCTTTTAATGAACTTTTGTTTAGCTTTTAGACACAATTTTATACTTTTTAGATTTTTTTTGTCGAGACGGACTAATAAATATCAAAAAATTGATATAAATATACAAAATATTAAAAAATTAAATAAATAGTTTAATTTAGACCAAATAGTATCGATTCAAAAGTCTAGAGTGTCACGTGCAGACCATGGCATCAATGTGCGTCAGCGCTTGACCCTTATGCATGGGAGACTACGAGGCCATCACTCTGAGCTGCACTCCACTTCCTGCCGATTTCGACTGGAAGAGATTTATATAGTAACAAAAAGTGCATATGTATGAAGTGTTTGGGCAAAATTTATCGAAAGTATTGTCACTATTGTTTTATTTTTTGTCGAATTAAGTACCGATATCTTCAATTATTCATTTGTCTTGATGAACGAAATCTTGAAAGAAAAATAATTATATTTAAAATATTTAAACTATTTATTACACAAAGTGATCGTACTTATCTATTTGAAAATATTATTGAATTATCGTCTTGTTATTTTTTCATCTTTATACGAATTATTTTTGTAAATTATTTTTACATTAATTTTTTTTTTGATTATTGGTTAATCTCAACAAGATTTAAGAAAAGTATAAAGTTATGTCCAAAAGCTATTTTTTTCCAAAAAATACGAAAAATAAGTCAAAACATGGTTATTTATTATTTATTTAGTTTTTTATATAACTTTATACTTTTTAGATTCATTTCGTCGAGACGAACTGACAAAACTAAAAAAAATTGAAAAAAAAATAACAAAAAAAATTATTTATAAATAAAAAAAAGAATTTAATTAATTTTGGCCAATATCATATCAAGTTACATGAGACACCCACGAGGAATCACGTGGCGGACAACTGTTATTTCATTCTACCCATCAATGGGAAGCCACCTGACCCCATTCTTTTCGGCTCACCTTTCTCTCTATTATAGGAATTCCTTACCCAGATGGCCAGACATTTCACCGACCACTCCTCTCTCTCTCTCTCTCTCTCTCTATACGTCTCTTTCTTGCTAACACAGAATCGCACTAACCAACAATGCAGAAAACGGGATCCGACTATGGGACCATCCCCCCTCTCACATCTTCTACACCCAACTTTGTTTGTACATGTTTTTAGATATTCGATCTCATGAAATTCTTGACAAATGACAGCATTTTCAATCGATTTATTTGCAAAAATTAAATGAAATACTGGTATAAATAATCACAACTAACCAAACCAAACCAAACCAAACTGAGCCTTATGTCCCAAATCAATTGGGGTCGGCTACATGAATCCTTTTCCTCCAAAGAGTTCTGTCAAGTGCTGCTTGCTCACTTAGCCCTAGTAGACTTAAATCCTTGCGCACTACCGCATCTAATGTCAATTTGGGTCTTCCCCTCCCCGGAGCATTGTTATGCAAAGCTATCCTATCCGCTCTCTTAACTATTGCATCCGTAGATCTACGATAGACATGCCCAAACCACCTAAGCCTATTTTCCCTCAACTTCTCGTCTATAAGTGCTACGCCTACCATCTCGCGGACTGTTTCATTTCTAATCCTATCTCGTCTAGTCTTACCACACATCCACCTCAACATTCTCATTTCCGCTACACTCATCTTGGTCACCTGTTGTTTCTTCATAGGCCAACATTCTGTCCCGTAAAGCATCGCTGGTCTTATAGCAGTTCTATAGAATTTTCCCTTCAACTTTGTGGGTACCCTCTTGTCGCACAGTACGCCAGTAGCACTTCTCCACTTGAGCCACCCCACTTGGATCCTATGGGTCACATCATCCGTAATCTCTCCATCTTGACTAATAATAGAGCCTAAATACTTAAAACGGTCACTCTTTGGTATCTCCTGGTCTTGAATCATCACTTTTTCTTCGTACGCACTTCTGGTATCACTAAACTTGCAAACCATATACTCAGTTTTACTCCTACTTATCCGAAAACCCTTAGACTCTAGTGCATCCCGCCAAATTTCTAATTTAGTATTAACACTGCTAGCAGTATCATCGACAAGAACGATATCATCTGCAAACAACATACACCATGGAATATCCTCTTGAATCTGACTAGTTAATTCATCCATAACTAAAGCGAAAAGGTAAGGGCTCAAGGCTGACCCTTGGTGCAATCCTACTGTGATGGGAAATTCACTCGTCTCCCCTGCTGGTGATCTAATGGCAGTGACAGCACCTTCATACATGTCTCGAACAACATCGATATACCCTTTGGTTACTCCCTTTCTCTCCAGAACCCCCCATATAATGTCTCTGGGCACCCTATCATAAGCCTTTTCTAGGTCTATGAAGACCAAATGAAGATCCTTCTTCAATGACCTGTGTTTCTCTACCACTCTTCTTAGTAGGTAAATAGCTTCCATGGTCGATCTCCCAGGCATGAACCCAAATTGTTTCTCCGACACCATAGTCTCCATCCTCAAACGATGCTCCATAACTCTTTCCCACAGCTTCATCGTATGACTCATCAACTTAATACCTCTATAGTTGTTGCAATTTTGAATGTCCCCTTTGTTCTTGTAGATAGGTACTAAGGTACTCCTCCTCCATTCGTCTGGCATCCTCCTAGATACAATAATTTTGTTGAACAGTTTTGTCAACCAAGTCACCCCCAAATCACCTAGGCTTTTCCACACTTCAATAGGAATGCCATCTGGTCCTAAGGCCCTACCCGGTTTCATCTTCTTCAAAGCCTTGGCCACTTCGGACTTTTGTATCCTCCGATAAAACTCGTATTCCATTTTCTCGCTAGGAGCATCAACTTCCTCCTCACCAAAACCTCCTTCATGTTTCTCGTTTAACAACTTCTCGAAATACGTCCTCCACCTATCCTTGATATCCTCATCTTTCACCAACACTACTGAATCGCTACCTTTTATACACTTAACTTGAGAGAAGTCTCTAGCTTTTCTTTCTCTCAGCTTGGCGAGTTTATAGATATTCCGCTCCCCATCTTTACTATCAAGTCTAGCGTAAAAATCCTCATAGGCTTTCAATTTAGCCTTTCTAACGGCTTTCTTAGCTTCCTTGTTAGCCTGCTTGTACTGCTGAAAATTTTTCACCTTTCGGTCCTTTTGCCACTTCTTAAAACATTCCTTATTGGCTTTTACCATGGTTTGAACCTCGTCATTCCACCACCATGTCTCCTTAGAAATTGGACCTTTCCCCTTTGACTCTCCGAGAACTTCTTTCGATATCCTTCTAATACCATCGGCCATTGTCCTCCACATACTATCACTATCGCCTTCTATTCCCCACTCCATTTCTTGGGATGTTCGTTCCTTGAACACCTTCAGTTTCTCCCCTCTTAGGAACCACCATTTAGTCCGTGGGCATCTAGTTTCCTTTCTCGGTCTATTATTTCCTTTGAGGCCAATATCTAACACCAAAAGTCTATGTTGTGCCACTAGACACTCTCCGGGAATGACCTTACAATCCTTACATAACAACCGATCGGCGCCTCTTGCAAGAAAGTAGTCTATTTGGCTTCTATTGACTCCACTCTTAAATGTGATTAAATGTTCCTCACGTTTTCTAAAGAAAGTATTCCCCACTATAAGGTCAAGGGCTACCGCGAAATCCAAAATCCTCCTACCACCTTCATTTTGGTCTCCAAATCCAAATCCACCATGTACCTTCTCATACCCCTGCTTCTGCACTCCCACATGACCATTGAAATCACCTCCTATAAAAAGCTTCTCCCCTAAAGGTATCCCTTGAGCCACGTCATCCATCTGTTCCCAAAATTTCTCTTTAGTAAGATCATCCAAGCCTACTTGGGGCGCGTAGGCACTAATAATATTAATTATACTCTCCCCAATCACAAGCTTAACTAAAATAATCCGATCTCCTTTCCTCGTGACTGTGACTACCGAATCCTTAAGATGCTTATCTACTACGATGCCAACCCCATTTCTATGTCTATCTACACCCGTATAATAGAGCTTATACCCTGTATCCTCTATCTCTCTAGCCTTCTCTCCTACCCACTTAGTCTCCTGCAGGCAAGCTATACTAATCCTCCTCCTAATCATGGTATCAACTAGCTCCCTAGACTTACCCGTTAAGGTCCCTATATTCCAAGTTGCTAGGCGGATCCTATAGTTCTGGGCTAGCTTCTTTACCCGCGCTCGTCCAGGCACACGCGGGAATCCTTGCTCACTTATCACCACACCCGGGCGCCGATGTGGCGCCCTTTGCTCATTTTTCGAAGCACCCGAAGGCAGGCACAACGCGTCGCTTAAAGGGAACGCCCTAGCATTTCTCGTTGTAAGTTTAGGATTCATGTCATAGTGATCTAACGGGTCTTTTTATGTGCTGGCTGTCAGCTACCTAACGCACAACCCTCCTCCTTTATCCGGGCTTGGGACCGGCTGGGATCTAAAGATAAGGCTTTAAGAACGTCTCAGGCGGAGTTGTATAAATAATCACAACTGTGTATAAAAATTGTTTGAGCTGGGGACCATTGCCGGCTTTACTTAATGCTTCTCTCTTACAACCAACCTTTATGTTTTTATTATGTAAGAACTGTCATAAAACCCTAATTAATGTTACAAACTCACATGGTACTAGAAAGTAATCCCATTACGGCTGCTCGTTTGACCAATCAATTGTTTAAATTTATTAAAAACTCGTATTAGTAGACGGTGATGTTGATTTTTGGATTAATTTATCTATTAAGTTCGAAGTTATTATAAAAAAAATTAGGTAAACATTTCCATGTTTGGGAGTAGAATATGACATGCACAAAAGGGTTCACGTAGAAATAACAAGGCACTATCAACGGTGGTATAAACATCCACGTGTCATCTTGGCACCTCACCTTAGGGGTGAAGTAACTCTCTCTCTCTCTCTCTCCTCTATTATAAAGATTGTTCGGAGAGGGAAGAGAATGGTACCGAAAGTTGAGAAGGAAACCAGAGTTTGTTCTAATAATTTTATGAACTTGCCACCACCACAACTAGATCCCACATAACAATCGAAAGCTCTCTTGGACCACAGAAGCTCAAGAGACACATACCTTCTTCTAGTTATAATTATTCCTTTTACAGATAGATAGAGTGATAGAAACTCTTGTGTGTGCGCGAGAGAGAGAGAGAGAGAGAGAGAGAGAGAGAGAGAGAGAGAATCTTAGACATGCACGCTTCTTACCACCTTCCTAGCCAATTCATTGCAGTTTTCTCTGCCCACTCTCTTATATCTTCACACCAGCACAGTGTTTGTCTCAAGCAGAAGAATTTGATCCTCCTTGTTTCTTTGAGATTCATCTCTCTTCTTGCACCAAGATCCAAAGGCTAGGGTTCCTTTTCCTTGACCATAGTCTTTTTCAATATTAAGAACTGCGATCACAAAAATAATCTCTGTCTGTACAATTCTATCCCCAGATCAAATTTCCATTGGTGGTAGTTTCTAGAAACTCTCTTGAGAGATTTTTCATGATCAAATCAATTTTGCTGATTGGAGAGAATCATTTCTGGTAAACCCAGGATTCTGCAGACATATAAAGGAGTCAGCGTGTCCTTGCTGCTACAGATTCTTCTCTTAGGCGCTTTCGCTAATCGTATAGAGGAGAGATTTATTTTCTTATTTGTGTTTTTGGATATGGGGTTAAGTACAAAACAGGTTTCTGGTGATCATGGGCTTGACTGGGGTCAGCGCTTGTTGCAATCCGGTGGTGGTGCTTTGGAGCTGCCTAAACCAACTCCTGCGAGGCGGCAACCACCACAACAACCACCGGAGCCAGTAGCATGTCCCAGATGCAGTTCTACACACACCAAATTCTGCTACTACAACAATTACAACAAGTCTCAGCCGCGCCATTTCTGCAAAGCTTGTAAGAGGCACTGGACCAAAGGTGGAACACTCCGCAATGTTCCCGTTGGCGGTGGCCGGAAAAACAAGCGGATCAAGACTTCAAGCACTACCGCAACCTCCACGGTCACCACAGCCACTACTAAGGTTAATACCCACATGGGAAATCAAAGCCAGCAACTCAGCCAGTCTTTTTCTCAAACAGTTGGTGATGAACACGATAAAATATCAGAGATTCTGTATCAGGCCTTGACTCCAGCCGGCAATTTCAATGCCAAAAGCTTCAGTGGCAACAATGGTAATTTTCTGGGTTCTATTTCTAGTCTTCCTTTGGTTGAAAATCAAACCCTACCACCCTTTACCTTCTCAAATTTGAACTCTTTTGAAAGCAACCCATCTTCGATATCATCGATCGCAACCTCTTTTCGATCTCCGAACGCTTTTGATTTCATTGGAGGATTGGGTTCTATGGAGGAAACAGCAAGCATAATGCCCACCACAATTACCAGCAGTGTTGGTTCTGAGCAGCAATGGCAAGTTCCAGCCACAAGCAGTGTCATGGAAATGCCAATCAATTACTGGAATTGGGATGATGTTGGCCCAATTGTCTCAACTGAGCTCGATATTCCTTGGGATATTGATACCGAGATTAAGCCCTGAAGAAAGTTACTGTTGCCACTTGCCACTGTTCTGTCACCGAATTTGTTGGCCTATCTCAATCCTCTCTCTCACTCTCTTTGAAGATTTCGTTCGCAATGTTTGTAGTGCAGAATATGTTATTTAGTGATAGCGAGTAATGGTATTGAAACTCTTACGGTCAAGTAATTTGTACGAGTCCTCTGCATTTATTGGTAGATTTCTCGCACTTGCATGACCGTAAGAGTTTCAAGACATTGGTAGCGCGTGGCTAAATACCATTTGACAACGAGACACGCGGCGAATATTTCAAAGACAGAGGATCACTAACCCTGTGTTTGGTGGATTGTCTACTCAAGTGTTTTGAGTCTTCTTGTTAGATGTTGATGTCTGATGTAACTCCTATGTATGTCTTTATGTGTTTGTGTCCATTTCAAGACATCTATACTAGTCCCCTTCAGCCTGTAACTATTATAGTGAGATGTAATTAAGTAAAACAGTTTGAAGCTGTCCCTTTTAGTTTCGGCTTCAGTACTACTCTTTGGAATCTCTCTCTATCTCCCCTGTTTTCCTCGTTTCCTCTTGATGATAGAGAGAATATTACACTGATCATTCACCAGATTTTGATTCGATTTTGGAATTTGGGTTGGATGTTAGTTGACAGGTACATGATGGACATGGGTCTCCCTCCAGCTCTGTTTGGGCTGACTTGATTTGATGGAAGATTCTTGTGGATATTGATGTATATATTTTGTGTGGATATCTTTGAGTTAATTTTTCGTGGATGTCATTTGCTATTGATTCATCTCCACTTGTTTGGAGAATACATATACTTTTAGATACATACATATATATAGATACACACACATATAATATTCCTTTTGGATTGTATTCTTTGTTTATTATCTTTTAGTTTGTGTTTGGTGAGGAGTGAGCATCTCTGATTCCAGGAGGGGGATTAAGATCAGGTTCAATGGTTCTTAGTCATGAACTTGTGAGTCCAAATTGTGTGATCCCTCGTTTCATTTGGTTGGATGTGGGATGGAGAGACCACCTTATAATCTCTCAAATTAACTTACAATTACAAAACAAAATTTATGGGATTACAATAATCTATCTTCCCATATGGGGAATAAAGTTGGTTGGCAAAAGGTTATAATTCTACCTGTGAATTGCAGTTAAATACAGAACAAGTTGAACTAATTTAAAATAGTTCAATCCCATCTTAACTTCCGAAACAAAGACCGACAACCTGTAAAGGGATAAACAACTTAGTTACCGCCAAACAACATTTACCTCGTACCAAACTGTGTAAAGTTTGCTGAAAAACAATGGAAGGATAAACAACTTTTAGAGGAACAAATTTTTTACTTTAAAAGATGACAATTTCACTAAAAACTGAAGGGTAGTCGAGTCAATCTGTCCTTTCGGAAGTGATTTTACTAAACTTTCTTTACTCACGGGACGGTTTTTTGTTTCAAAATTAAAATATTCGGTCATTTTCAGTATGTATTTGGTATAAAAAAGCACCCACAGAATCAGACACAGAATCAGACACGAACATAATCTGAATAATATCCTAGAACTTCTTAATTGCGAAATATAAAATAGACATGTACATATTTATGGAACAAGGTTGGTGCGGTGGGCTAGATACGTGAGTCAATGGGCATTCGACCCACGACCACGCTCTACCCATTTGTGCTCGGATCGAGCTAGGCTAGGCCCAGTGATGGATCTACACGTATTAGGTTGAGGGGTTTAACAAGGCCACCTAATGTACCTTTGGCAGATTGCTGAGTGCACGACAAGTTGGAGATGTGCCCCACATTGTGGGTAGTTGCCTGGGTAGATGGGGGCAAGGTAGTTATAGGATATGCGGACATGTCAATTCGATTTGCATGGACATGGGGCACATGGTAGAGGCGCTGCATTTGAGGTCCACAGTGTATTGTTTTCGGCCGGTGCTCTTGACAATCTATTAGGCGTTCTCTATAAATAATTTAGGGGTACTCTCTCTTACGTACGCGCAACTCTCACTCTCAAGCTTTCATGTTGGTTTTGTTCTCTTGAATCTAACTTAAGCATCGAAATGCCCTTTGGAGATCCAACTCTGACCGGCACTAACACAATTTGGAGTGTTTTGCAGCAAGTCAAAGGGTGCATGAAATATTTAACAAGAAGTGTTCAGGTGGAATTTCAAACTCCACAATAGATAATTTTATTTTTCTAGTTTTAAAAGACACTTCCTCTCCACTCTGCATTCTTTTCAATTCATCATCAAGAATCTCAACAATTCTTAGTATGAAAACTAAAAACCATAGATTTATTGGTATACATACACAGATTTTTCAATATCTAAAAACCATCATCTTCCATTCTTTGATTGCTAAGCTGGCGAAATGTCCTCGAGTTTTATGACTAAGTGCATCAACGACTACATTAGCCTTCCTTTGATGGTATGATAAGGTGAAGTCAAAATCCTCGAGGGACTCCATCCGGCGTCATTGTCTCACTTTCAGATCTTTCTGAGTAAATACATACTTGAGGCTCTTGTGATCCATAAAGACTTTAAACTTCTCACTGTATAGGTAATGATGCGAAATCTTGAGCATGTGTACCACAACTGCTAGTTCTAGATCGTGCGTCAAATAATTCTGCTTGTGTGGCTTTAACTGTCTTGACCCACATGCTAGGACTTTCCTTCCTGCATAAGTACACATCCCAATCCTTCATTGCATACATCGCAGTAGACGACATACCTTATATCATACTCTGGAATGATAAGAATAGAGGCATTGGTCAGTTTATCTTTTAGTTCTTGAAAGGACTTCTTGCAGGCATCGCTCCACTCATACTTGACTTCTTTTTGGGTTAGTCGAGTCATTGGTTTAACCAATTGACAAGAAATCCAGAATGAATCATCTACAGTAGTCAAGTAAATTCTTAGAGCAGAGAAAGTAGAAATGTTTTCGAAAATCTCTCATAAATGTCGACCTAACACAAGAAAATGAGAATAGCACGAAATTTTTTGGCCAAAATAGTTGATTGTATAACTGGCTCAACCAACGTCAGCATCGACTGCATTACCCAGTGACAAATCAACCAAATCGTCGCTACGTAAATAAAAGTATTCTTCCATGTAAAATATTTTATATTCGAACAAACAGCCTAATCTAAGAAATCTAATTATGGAATCTTGATAATGAGTTGGGTGTACAAATTAAGGTTGCTTCTCACGTTTCTACAAACCAAGAAAAACGGCAAGCCCAACAACAGCAGCACTTCTTCAAAAAGCTGATAAGTTCGATATTCTCTCTCTCTTGTTGGCAGACATCGGTCGGCAGCCTTTTTTGGACGTGACCACCTTCTGAATTACTTGAGAGTTGAGACTTCCTCTTCATTCTTACCCCATTATTTTGGGGAATAGTTGGGACCACTGGCATGAGGAAAACTCTTGGCTTAGCCCCACAAGCAAGTTCCACCAGCATGGCCCCAACCATAGCACTCCAATGTTTTTTTAGGCTTCAGGCCGAAAATTTTGACACCACCTATGCTGCAAGGACTCTCAGTTCTCTGAAAATCATTCCATATGATGCAGATTCCTAGTAGTACCAGAAAAAGATGAGCCTGAACCTCTAGACCAATGCCAAATTTCCATATTCGATCCGAAGGGCCCTAATCAAGTCCCCAAGAACTGGAAATTATCAAATTATGTATGTATATTTGACTGTGTCACTAACAAATCAAGGTCAGCAAAGAAGGACCCAACAAACTGCTTAATCATTGATATGGTACAGACCATCCATTAGCCGTCGACTTCCATGACGGGCTATCAGTGTGTAATCGACAACAAGTAAATATTCACACACAAGAAAAAGCAATCTACAAAGCCATCACAATATTACAGTAGCACGTAGTAAAAATGTATCATGTGGCAGTTCAAAATCATAATTATCAGGGAGGTAACAGGTAGGAAAAAAGAAAACTGTGAAACAGTTACAAAGAACACTTCCCAGTTATCCTCTCCGACAAAGTTCACTTGTAGGTTCCCATCCTTACGCCACTGTCGATATTAGGCTGGAAACCATCGTTGGCTTTAGAGTAGTAAACATAATAAAGCTCAGAGACAACACCAGTGAAAACAATGAACGCAGCCCCGGCCGCAAAGATTCCCTTTCTCAACATCTCGCAACTGGGAGGATTATCCGTCAACACTGTCCTGTACTTGGTGTGGTAGGCATTCCTTACCGAACCAGCGAGCAAGCAAGCCTCAGCAATGATAAATGTCACCCTGAAATATCCAAAGGTGTAGAATGTTTTCCAAAGATTGGATTGCAGAAACAACTAGAAAAAGATACGGGACATTAGCACCCTAGAATCTGTAGGTGAGCTCGTGACATCGGGCCATTATATTTTCCCAGCCAAATTCAAAAGGATACCATTCTATAAAAATAAAAAGTAAAATGTAGTCTTGGTGATTCATATATATTTCAATGAACTTGAATTTGTTATGAAAAATCAAAAGAGCATGTAAAGTAGAATAAAATAACCGAACTGCAACAAAATAATTTTGTACTTTTATCTGCACGTTGTTTATATGCAGAATTAGTTTGCTTAATGTTTACCAAGTCTACGTTGGTGTCAAGGTAGCATGTAGGGGTCCATTTACATAGTCTGTTCGAGCAAAGGAAAAATGCTTAAACACCCAAAAATAATAAGATGATAACAGTTTTGAACTTGAAACTAAAGGCATAAAAACAAAAACGCTCCTTCCGCCCAGACTACTTATTAAATTCTTAAAAAATTCTGAATCATTTAGTATATAATATGTTTCTCCGGAAGGGGCAATCTTTTGTCAAAGAGCTGGGGTGTGTAGGGTCGGTCATGGTTTGGATTAAGGGAAATGAAAGTGGTAGGGAAATGGAACAAATAAATTCAGTTTCTTCGCATCATTGTCTTCTCTTTTGCCTCCAGAAATCCATTACCTAAACAACCTAAATCTCAGTAAAAGTTCATACCAGCAAACACCTAAAGGCAAGCCATGAACAAGAGATAAGCACATACCAGCAGGTGATGAATAGTGTAATTGCCCATGCCCTTGAACTGCCAGGTCTCAAAGCCCTCCCGCAACACATGCATCGACTAGCTGCCATTATAACGAGTTGACTGGCCATGAGGCACAGAAGTGATCCCACGCCCAAGCCAGTCGCAATATCTGAACCGTACATACAATAGCTATCAGTTGCATCTTTCTGGATTGAGGCCTGTTAGAGAAGATGGTAATGCATGAGGCATGTTTTTGCCAATGGGAATAGAGGGAACATGTACTAATTCCTGGTTTTCCAACATTATAACCAGAAAAAAAGAAGGCATAATCCAATAAAATGCCCCTGAGAAATTAGAAGATAGATAAACACGATTACGAGTACAATTCTCCATCCCCACCAGAGTCACCACCACGGAAAAACTCGCCATATATTTAGTTAGTCATGGAACATCCATTATAAAAGCAAGAAGCAAAACAAAATAACCAAGAAATTGACAATTAATAATAGGGGTCGGATGCGTTGCCAATTGGGTAGACCAGGCTAGAGTCCTGAAAGATAGCCCAGAAAGTCGAGGGAACGATTATATGGATCCTTCTTGGTTGAGACCTCATGTACAAATAACATTGCCAGAATATTAATAGAGTTCCAACCAAAATCATAGGATTGAAGAAACTGCTAGAATTTTTTATTTTATTGGATCAATAAATTAAGGTTTTGTTATTATAGATCTTCACGTGGCTGCTCTTTACTGATTTTTCTCGTGCCTTGCGTACATTGCTTCACTCATATGATCTATTCAGTTTCATTTGTAGGCCTCTTATAATACAAATTAGCTCATCACCAATGCCTCCACCTTAATTTTCATTTCATTGTTTCATTTCTTAATTTTCTCACAGTGAACTTTCCATAGAATTTTTCCCCTTTCCCCCGGAACCACCCAAATTTAATTTTATCCACATCTGGCTTACTTTCAAAGTTTTTCTTTTGGCGAGGGCTTAATTTGAACTCGAATTTAAGAGATCGATAAATACAGAAATTTCCTATCATTGTAGAAATATTTTGGCAATTATAAGTTGGGGCAGAAGGAAGATTCAGGTGGATTGGGAAATCTAAAGAGGCCAAAGCTTCAGTTAACTCCTATAACAGCACAAAGTTGTCAGATGTGGAAAGCCAAGAAATGGCACTGGCTTCTCATACTACATGCAAATCTCTTATTTTACCCTGTAAGGACAACAATCTGCAGAATATTTTCCCCCGAAACCTGAAATTAAGCTAGAGGTTGTAATCAAGTGCTTCACCATGATTATTGTCGAAAAATCAACTGGGAATTTGTGGATTACAAGTAATTTAGCTTAGAATAGGAAAAATTAACAAATCCCACCATGAGCAAGGTGGGTATCCAATTTTATTAAAAATTCAGACACTACTTTCACAAATGTAAGCAAATTATATAGAAATGGATTGAAATAATGAATCAAGAACAGAAATCTGAGGGAATCAATGAACTACGAGTAATTTATGGATATAGAATTGGGGAATCAGAATACCTTTCATCAAGGAAGTGGGTTATTATTTTATTGAGAAATTAGAGATTCGCAGTCATGAATTAAGAACACATCCTTCAACCAAAAATAGATTCATATATGTCATATAGATTTCCACTTATATTTGTTCAAGCGCAAGGGAAAATAGCAAGAGAAAAGTAAGAAAAAGGAAGGGAGGGGATGGGAAGCATTGAAGTGAAGAACTACTCACTTTGGCCCTCCTCTGCTCAGCAGCAACAGCAAGTGCAAAAGCAACGAGATCAATGACAAAAACCAACACCAAAACCAGAGTTGAAGCCATCAATCAGATCAATCTAACACCTAGAGAAAAGAGAGTTCCACACCCAACTATTCCAAAACGTGCAGAAACAAAGGCAAACAGAGCGTTTCAAACACAGAGAGAGAAAGAGAGAGAGCGGTAGCTAGTGGAATTAATTAACAAAGAAAAATGAATTGATAACCAACGAATAAACGTGGGTTGTGTACAAGTGAAGAGAACACTCAAAAGGAGAGAAGTGGTAGAGCGGATGGGTTATAAATTTAGAGTGCAGATGAAATTCGATATCTTAATATTTATGATTGTTGGGATTTGTCTGGTTATTTTTACTTATGGTTCCAAAAATTAGTCGGTAATTTAAGTAGGAAGTTTTCCAAATTCAAAAGTGTTACATACACATCATTTTAACACATTATTTTCACACATCATTCAAAAATTATGTTATTTTGTGTTGAGTAAAATCTAAATATGTTTTGAGTTGATATGGGTTGAAAACAAATATGATTTTTTTCAATACAAAATGATATAATTTTGAGTGATATGTAAAAGTGATGTACAAAAGTAACGTGCGTCTAGCATTTTTGTTCCAAATTTTATCCTAATTTAGTATCAAACCGACGTTGAGAGAGAGAGAGAGAGACGGTCTCTCTGGAGTGTCTTTACAAAATTACTCCAGAATTTTATATGCTAAAGTCTGATTCCTTGATTCTTGAAGCTCTTTATCTTTTGGGTAAATTGCACTTTTCTTCCTTGTGTTTAAGTATTTTTTCATTTTTGCCATCACCATATATTTTGTAATTGTTTTCCCAGTTTTCTCCGAAAGGCTCTCAAAATTGTGGTCGGGTTGGATCCCACTGTGGGGTACTTAACAAATTTATTCAACCCGTAAAATGGATAAAATTCTGGTGGTCCAATTATAACACTATCCAATTGACATGTCTGTGAAGACTATCCATAAGTCTAATACTAGATAATAGGGTGGACCATCCATAAAATATTAATATTTTGGTTAAAAAATTCAACATTAATAATGTTCTTACATTTAAGTTTCAAGACATAAATATGACTCAAATATTAATATTTTCATTTAAATAGGTTTAAACACGTGTTTAATATGAAGTGCTACATAGCATCATATTTTGCCATATGCATAGTAGATTCTATGACGGAAATAGGCTTTTGGGAAAAGTTGAACAATTAGAACTATAAGAGCAATTAAGTTGCTCTAAGAGGGCAAAGAGTGGGAAGAAAATGCTTTGATCGCAAAAGTAAGTAAAATTTAAGGGGAGAAGTGTAATTTATCTTATTTTTCTGAATTGTATTGTGTATTTAGATACACGCAACATGACTATGGATTGATACAAAAGGTTGTGTGAAAAGGTAAGCTAAGATAATAAAATAATGAGAAAGAAAAAGGGCAACTGAGATGCCTCTCTCTCTCTCTCTCCCTCTCTCCTCTTTCAAGGTGATCACATGTATGTGCACTAAGTCACTAGCAGCAAAAGAATGCGAAGGTACGATGTGGGCCGTTCAGAAAGCTGGATATGTTGGTTTTTGTTTTTGGCAGATGAGAAAGCTAGCTAGCTGTATTATTATTATTAGTAGTAGGATTATAATGGAAGATTATGAAAAGGTGGTGTTAACCAAAAGTAATTACTTATACATGAGGAAACATGGTGAGCATGGAAAGGTTCACTGTTTTAACCCAAAACAGTCACCTTCTTCCTAAACGCACGATCTAAATCACTTTCTTCCCTCTTAAAATAAGAAAAATGCTACGATTCCATATAGAATTTTCGAAATGTCCAAGAATGTACAAGTGTCCAATGGAGAGTGGGTATTGCAAGTGTTGTATGAGTGATAGACGAATGAGGGATTGCCACCTCAGCATTTCTGGGACGTTTCTGGGATCCTAGCATTGCTCTTTAAAATAAAGATAGTCCCAATGGACAATCTCAATCTTTTTCTCTTTTTCTGCGTGGGTGTGTGTGGGGGTGTGGTCAGGGGCAAAATCAGAATTTGACGTTTGGTGGGGTTGAGATTTTTTTTTTTTTTTTTGAAAAAAAAAGAGGACCGACTATAATTGGGGGGGAGATGTATTTTTTTCACTTAACCTTTCTATCATGTCCATTGAATCCAATTAATAGCTCTTCATGTAGTCTAAAATATGGTTCACCTCCCCTTTAGTACGTATCCTTGTTTAATTCGTGATGGGTAGAAAAACTTAAAATTAAGAAGGTCGAATTATGTGTTGTTTTATAGGAGCAGAATATTTAGAGCATTCACATTTTATTTTTAGGTCTTGAAATTGTATTAGAGATTGGGGCATTTCATTGCCTTAACCTTTCCAATCGGCATTATGCGTGGGCTACTTATGTTTGAAATTCCATTAAATATGGTGTTTTTTGTTGACTATTGGTGGTCATGAGCGGTACTTTGTCGAAATATAGGACTTGCATATAACCGAAGTACATAATTATAAAAAATAAGGCACAATATGAGGTCTAAACAAAGAAGGAATTGGTCACAACATAAGACATAGATTACCATTAGAATGAAAAGACCTCAAGCCCTTGTGGTAAAACTTTTTTCCTCACTCTGCTTTTGTAGTTCTCGACCTCTGCAACCATCCAATCTAAAACAAATTCAACACGCTTATACGATGCCACTTTGTTTATGTCTACAATGGCCAAGTAAAGCCGAGATCTGGCAACATCCTTCGTAGTGGGACATAAGAAGCATGCCAGGACAAACACAAAGTATGCTATTTTGAATTTTCCATGGCCTTTATCCAACTTCATTACCTCCTCTATTGTTGACAACCTAAGCCCTCATTCACATTCACCAGACATCGCTTGTGCACTTTGTGTTGGGACCTAAGCTCCAAAGGGACCGAAACGGTACCATTTGGGAACCCTAAAGCCCTTACAATGTCCTCATTGGTTAGGTTGTAGAATTACCCATACCAAATTCATTCACCCACTTCAGAACTTATAGGAAAATAATGATGTATTGCCTTCGTGACATTGGGAATTTGGTGCTGCTCCCTCTGAGGCTTAGCTAGGTCATCATATTTTGCTCGTTTTGAGGATGACATGTTCTTCCAGCTCACCCCTGCTAGTCTGGGTAAGTACATATGGAATGAGAGAAACAATAGTTCGTGAAATTACATATTAACATAAAATTTCCCGTACATAGTAACCATTTTTGTCTAAATACCTCCCCCCATACGGATCTCCCTGTTTGGATCCACATTCTCTACGAGGTTGCAACCACTCCTTACTACACAAAACTGACATCCAACACAATCAGTAGCTCTATATACCATCATTATACCAAAGCAATGTGGAATACCATGCAACCATTACTTACAAGAATATCACAAATGGACTCTGCTGTTCATCCATCTGTTCATGGAAAAATCAACCCCTTCGTTTTGATGACGGGGTGACGTGGTTGAAGGAGCATCGTCCATGACCAGTCCCCCCCTTCTCATTGATCCTCTCGTTTTACTATTCTCCATACTACAAAACTGTGTTTAGGAAACATTATCAATTCATCTATAGAAAATAAAAATTATTCAAAACAAATGCGGCTTGGTGGTGAGCGCGTGGTGCGACACTAATTCATACATGCCTGTTGTCACAACTAAATGATGTGGTTACATACGATTCACGTGGTGACACATTGTGCATGCGATTGCCAACAAGATGGTCATGAATTACATCATGTTCAATTATCCAATTACATATTTCGAGACATAGGTTATGCGGAATTTCCCATGTCATTTCTCAATTTTAGCATACCATATTGTTAGTTCTATTCACATACACCAGATATACTTCATGGTTCGATAACGCAACAGTGACACTCACCTTCTGATGTTTCAAGGTGCAATGGGATTAGTGGGTACAATCCAGGAGTGGTAAAAGATAAACAAAATAGCTCAGTTTACTGATAAAAATAATTAAGTCTACTGATAGTGGTAGTAGGTTACGTTAAATTTTCAATGTTAATGTTTTGTACCAGTGATGAAAAACTGCAGTATTGGTAGTCGTAGTGATTTCAGTTCAACACTAAAAAAACACAAACCTTATATGATTGATTTTGACAACCACATGTTGTGAGCTAATAATGTGAAAACACACAAAAAATCTACAACATTTGAGAGATTAAAAAATCTTTTGTCGGATTTTACGATCTATCAACCGAGCCCCTCAACAAAGGTTGTTCTTCAACCATCATTTGGTAGCTGAATTTCTTAACCTAAGGGTTTTTGATGGCCGGATTTGGAGATGACAACGGTTCTAGGCAAGTGATAGAACAAGCTAAAAAATCATGGGTTCCTATTGCTACAAGGGCAAGTTTGTCCGGTTTAGGCATGGACATCATGTTTCTGTCATTACTTTCGTTTCCACCTTGTCTACGTATCTTGAAGACTTGGGATCATTATTTGGGTAATTACCTTTAGTCAACACTACCTTTTGGTAATTTTTCCTTATTATTATTAATAATATTACTGTTACTGTGTTGTTTACAAAGGGAGTTCCGTGGGGGAAAGGAATCAACACAGTATGGAATTGGAAATCCATCGAAAAGAGGCACTCACACTTGACATGTGATTCACAACCACTCAAATGTCCTCCTTTTTGAATTCAGAAAAATCACATGATTTCATTAATAATGCGTGACTATTTTCTTTATTGTAAAATCGGAACATGCATGATTTTGATATGTTTCTTCAAGGTATCGGCTTTATTTGTCAAAATTCTTGATTCCGCCCTATCTTTGTGAGTTTTATTGGGAAAACCTAAATTGTGCATCTAACTAGCGGTCTATGCCGGAAGAAAATTAGTAAAAACAAAAGAATTGACTTAATAAGAGATTGATAAGCATACGAGAACACCTTGTTATTCTGATTTACATAATGTTTTAAGTTGAAAAATCACTTATTGTCTCTTTTATCAAATAAAAATAAAGCATATTTCTATGACTATTGCCATATGATTAAATGATTTATTATTTTATTATTTTTAATGCTCACGAAGTATAGGAGTTGAAAAATTCAAATTAACGTTGATTTTAATGATAAGATTTAGTGGGGTATGTAAAGGGAACCCAATAATTAGGAACTCCATTAACAAAGCTCATTCTCACACGTGCTTGTGTGAGTGAAAACAAAGCTGGTGTCCATAGAAGATCGAAGAATCACACGTGGAAGGGACTTTATGCCTTCAAATAATTCGAGTGACACATCATAAACTAATGTACAAAACTGTAACTCCTGATAATTTCCTCCGATTCGGTTCTCCTTATATTTGAAGGCAACATTTAAAAACAATTTGGGAAATATATCGGAGGCGAGTTCGTATACCTCCGATCACATTCCCCTCATTTTAAATATTTCTAAATTTAGTAATTTGCATGTTACTCAAAGTATATGTACACACACAAGCAAAGACCTGCACTATGCATGGAGTTTTAACTTAATTTAATGATAAGATATTGATACATATCATGTTGTAATGTTCCATCTACACACATATAGCTCTGTCTTATTTTATTTATGTTTTTCGCAACTCTGATTTTAATTGAATTTGTAAACTCCGTATATTAGAGGCATGATTGAGTTAGATCACTCACTGGCCGGTCACTGACTCTTTTTATATTGGGATGAGTCGTTACATGAAAGCAGTAAACAAGTAAGTGCGAAAATTAATTAATGGTAGTACAATATCAAGTGGTAAGTCTGGAGTCAAAAGACTCTAGGTCAACACATAAGTCCACGCTCTTTAAGTTTCCAACACAAGTGTCTGTTAATACCATTGGTTCAAAATCCATCTCAAATCCCACTTTTTGGGTCGTCACAAGCGTTGCATGTAAGTCAAAACACTACAACAAAACACATACCATAGTATGCCAAAAACGCTATTGAAGCATATACATAGCGTTCTTATAAACTCAGTAGACGACGCTATTGATGGTCATGTCCACTATAGCGTTCTCCAAATAGTACTATTATAGGTGTAGTGTTTTATGAACGCAGCCCTACATTGTTTAGGGCACGCATTATATGAATAACTTTTGATAGCGTATTGTCAATGCTCTTATATGTCCTACATTACATGATGTTTTTGCACGCTATTGTAGGTACAACTTTTGATAGATTTTTGTGCACACTATGTTAGGTCTTATATTTCATAACATTTTGTGCATGTTATGGTAGGTACAACCTTTTATAGCTTTTAACCAACTCTATGTTAGGTACATCTTTCAATAGCATTTTTTGGCACGCTATAAAAATGTTAGCGTTTCGAGAATGCTATGTTTGTGCACATTACATATTGCAACTTGTCATTTTAAGAGATTTTTTCTTTGGCAGTTGATTTTCGTACTCTTGCTTACTAAACGCTTTTGATAACCTTAAACTCATTAAAGCCAAGCACATACAAAACTATAAGGGATGAATACTAACAAAATCGAATACCCATTTCAAAACACTACACGTACTCACAAATATTCCAAATCAAGTAGTATATTAAAAACTTATCCCAAAAGCACTAGACTACAAGCATTGACAACAAAAAGAAAACAATATGCGTCAAGAAAAAAGTCTTCAATTATGTCTAACTGGCAATGACACATGTTCATCTCTATATATCTTTAGTCAAAAGTAAAAAAAATACCAATCTTCTATTTCAACCCACAAAACTACATGCACAAAAAGAAAATATTTCAATTTGAATGAATAATCGATCACCGCGTAAGTACTAAATTAGGACAAAGAAAAAAAAATACATGCACTAATAATAACATGTAGGTATAGCTACAATATACAGCACAACAGTTGTTTGGGTATGAAAAGGGAACCCAATAATTAGGAACTCCACTAGCAAAGCTCATTCTCACACGTGCTTGTGTCCATAGAACATCGAATAATCACACGTGGAAAGGAGTTTATGCCTTCAAATAATTCGAGTTGACACATCATAAACTAATGTACAAAACTGTAACTCCTGAAAATTAAATAACTTTGTAGTTTGGGAGGATAATTTCCTCCGATTCGGTTTGATTCATCTTGTTATATTTGAAGGCAACATTTAAAAACAATTTGGGGAATATATCAGAGGCGAGTCCGTATACTTCCGATCACATTTTCCTCATTTTAAATATTTTTAAATTTAGTAATTTGCATGTTACCCAAAGTATATATACACACTAGGAAAGACCTGTACTATGCACGGAGTTTTAACTTAATTTAATGATAAGATATTGATACATATCATGTTGGAAAAATGGTTTGGCAAAACATATTTTTAGCTAAGTATAAGCTAAAATAAAAGTGAATTCCACATATCTTTATGTGTGAATCTAAGTGGCAATGTGTTTACATACACATGGAGCTTAAGATTGTATATTTGGTTGAACAAAACCATTTATATGTGAATTAAAAATTGAATCTAAAGTAGGCTCTAAAGATTGGTAATTTTGGGTGAAAATGGTGTTAGTCCCACATAGGAAAAATGTAGAACATTCATGTGGTATATATAGTTTAAAATTGCTTAAGGGTTTGGGTCCCAAGGACACCCCACTTTTGTGGATGGGGAAGGACTTAGGTAGCATGGGCTTTGGCCCAAACTACCACACACGCCGGGTTCGGGTTCAGGTTCGGGTCATTTAGATAATATTCTTTTTGTTGGGAATTTATTTAATTAAATTAATTATTTAATTAATTAAATAAGAATTTTATCGTTGGTCCGTTTCAGACCGGCGTGGCCCAATGTCATTTGACCGTTGGCCCATTGGCATTTGACCGTTTGGCGGTTCCTGACCGTTATGCCCAACGGATGCGTCCCTTGGGCCGAACTAATACCACTTAACCGAATCGGTTTACCCAACCGAACCGGTGCACCTCTTAGGCCGAACCAGTGCAACTCTTAGCCAGAGTTGCACCCTTTTGCAGCCTATAAATAAAGGCCAATTCAGTCCGAATTAGACACTTAATTTTGCAGACTACATACCTTGCATTCATAGCATCTTGCCCGCACTTTATTTCTGTTCTTTGAGAGAGAGTTCAGTGCACATTCTGGTTCGACAGACTAGTGGTTTGTAGTGCTGCTACCATTAGTGTTGATCGTTGCATCCTGGGAGACAGACGCCAATTTATCTCGTAGCACCGTAGCGAGGGCGTATTTTGTCTTAAGGAGATTGTGTCAAACACAAACCTCGATCAGTAAGTTTTCGTGTTCTGCCGTATCGCTTTAACAAATCGCTTGATCACTTCAATTCGCTCCGAACACCAAGTAAGTTTTCTGTCATTTTCTGTTTTCTGTCTTACTTATATTTTACAGATTATTAATAGCCTAGATAACAATCTTAAGACAAAATAAATTTTTCTAGACTATTACAAATCTGTTCTTGACAGAATTTTATAAACAGTTTATATTCTGGTTGTTGTAGCGACATTATTTTATTTGCTTTACATTTACAAAAAATATTTGGTTTTGTGGTTTAAGAATGTCAGAAGTGCAACAAACTCCTACACCCGCTTCTTCTCGTACACCCACAGTGGCAGTTGCGATAACGACTGCGGTTCCTATGAATCATGGGGAGAAACCCGAGAAGTTCAATGGAACAGAGTTTAAGAGATGGCAGCAAAAGATGCTGTTCTATCATACAACTCTTAACCTTACGAGATTTCTCCGTGAAGAAGTTCCTACTTTGACGGACAATAATACCGATGCACAAAGTGTTGCAGCGGTAGATGCTTGGCAACATGCTGACTTTTTATGTCGGAACTATATCCTCAACGGGTTGGACAACACATTGTACAATGTTTACAGTCCACTCAAGACGGCCAAAGAATTTTGGGATTCTTTGGATAAAAAATACAAGACAGAAGATGCCGGTTCGAAGAAATTCGTGGTCGGTAAATTTCTGGACTATGTGATGAGTGACTCCAAAACGGTGATCAGTCAGGTTCAAGAAATCCAACTCATTCTGCATGATATTCATGCCGATGGTATGTCTCTCAGTGAATCTTTTCAGGTTGCTGCAATTATTGAAAAATTGCCACCCGGTTGGCGGGATTTCAAGAACTATCTGAAGCACAAGCGCAAGGAGTTGAAACTCGAAGAACTTGTAGTTCGTTTGAGGATTGAAGAGGATAACCTTGTTTCTGACAAAAAGACCGGAAAAAATTCAATGCTGGCTAAGGCTAATGTGGTGGAACAAGTAAGATCATCCAAGAAGAGGAAACATTCTGGCCAAGGTTCGAGTCAAGGCTCGAAATGTGGAGAAAACAAGAAGTACAAGTTCCAAGGGAAGTGCTTCAAGTGTGACAAACAAGGACACCGTGCAGCGGACTGTCGTAGCAGGCCAAAGGATGGGAACGCTCGTAAGAAACCTGCACAAGCCAATGTGACCGAAGTGGAGACTCTCTCCGACAATGTTGAAGACTTGCATCTTTCAGCAGTTGTCTCTGAAGTGAATCTGGTGGGATCTAATCCCAAAGAGTGGTGGGTGGACACTGGCGCTACCCGTCACATATGTTCTGAAAGGAAGATGTTCTCCTCTTACAACGAGGTGACCAATGGAGAGAAACTATTCATGGGTAACTCGTCTACTTCAAAAGTCGAAGGCGAAGGGAAAGTGATACTCAAGATGACTTCGGGAAAGGAACTCACTCTCAACAATGTGCTCCATGTTCCAGACATCCGTAAAAATCTAGTCTCTGGATCTTTGTTGAGCAAGAATGGGTTTAGGCTAGCATTTGAGTCTGACAAGTTTGTACTCACTAAAAGTGGGGTGTATGTAGGAAAAGGGTATATGAGCAATGGGCTCTTTAAACTAAATGTAATGACTGTTGTACCAACTTTGGCTATGAATAAAAATATCACATCTTCTGCTTATTTCGTGGAATCTTCTAATATTTGGCATGGTAGACTAGGGCATGTGAATTTTGAAACTTTAAGGAAACTAATAAAGTTTAACATTGATCCAAATCATAAATGTGAAATTTGTGTTGAAGCGAAATTAACAAGAACTTCTTTTCAGTCTATACATAGAAATACTGAACCTCTAGACTTAGTGCATACTGATATTTGTGACTTCAAGTCAATCCAAACAAGAGGCGGTAAAAAGTATTTTATTACTTTTATCGATGATAGTACTCGATACTGTCATGTTTACTTGCTAAGAAGTAAGGATGAAGCTTTGGAAATGTTCAAAGTCTATAAGAATGAAGTTGAAAATCAACTTAGCAAAACGATCAAGGTAGTAAGAAGCGATAGAGGTGGCGAGTATGATGCACCTTTTGGTGAATTCTGTAAAGAACATGACATTATACATCAAACCACTGCTCCTTATTCTCCTCAACAGAATGGTATTGCTGAACGCAAAAATAGAACATTGAAAGAAATGTTTAGTGCTATGTTGATTAGTTCTGGATTATCTCAGAACATGTGGGGGGAAGCAGTACTTTCCGCAAACTCCATTCTTAATAAGATACCCCGGAAGAAAATCAATAAGACACCGTATGAATTATGGAAAGGTCGAGCACCTACCTATAAATTCTTGAAAGTGTGGGGGTGTCTAGCAAAAGTAGCAGTTCCAGTACCTAAACAAGTGAAGATAGGACCAAAAACTGTTGATTGCATATTCATAGGATATGCCGAGCATAGTAGTGCGTACAGATTTTTGATACACAACTCAGAAATTTCAGATATGCATGAAAATACTATCATTGAATCTAGGAATGCATATTTCTTTGAAGATGTATTTCCTAAAAGGCTTCGACACGAGGCTACTTCATCCAAAACGACTATTGATACTACGTTAAATAGTCATCAAGATGTTGAGGTTGAAAATGATGAAGAACCTAGACATAGTAAAAGGGTTAGAATTTCAAAATCGTTTGGACCAGATTTTCTAACATATTTATTAGAAAATGAACCTCGGACTTTTAAGGAAGCAATGTCCAATCCTGAAGCACCTCTATGGAAAGAGGCTGTTAACAGTGAGGTTGAATCCATTCTGCAAAATCATACATGGGAATTAGTCGATCTTCCACCAGGGAGTAAACCTCTTGGACACAAATGGATATTCAAAAGGAAGTTGAAAGCAGATGGTTCAATTGATAAATATAAGGCCAGACTTGTAGTCAAGGGTTACAGGCAGAAAGAAGGGCTTGATTACTTTGACACATACTCACCTATAACAAGGATCACGTCTATACGAATGCTTATTGCCATTGCAGCATTGTATAATCTTGAAATCCATCAGATGGATGTCAAGACTGCATTCTTAAATGGTGATCTAGACGAAGAGATATATATGGAACAGCCTGAAGGGTTTGTGATTCCAGGAAAAGAAACTAAAGTTTTTAAGCTTGTCAAATCTCTCTATGGTCTAAAACAAGCACCGAAGCAATGACATGAGAAATTTGACAATGCAATGATGTCAAATGGATTCAAGATAAACGAGTGTGACAAATGTGTGTACATAATGCACACGAGCAAAGGTTATGTCATAGTTTGTCTTTATGTTGATGATATTCTCATCATTGGTAGTGATAATGAAATGATTAAATCTACCAAACGAATGTTGAACAAACAGTTTGACATGAAAGATATGGGTGTCGCAGATGTTATATTAGGAATGAAAATTTCTAAAACATCTGACGGATATACTTTGTCACAATCTCATTATATTGAGAAAATACTGGGTAAATTCGACAAGTACGATGAACGTCCTGCAAGGACACCTGTAGATCCAAGTCTACACCTACCCAAGAATAAGGGTGATAGTTTATCTCAGTTAGAGTACTCTCAAATTATTGGCAATCTGATGTACTTAATGAACTGCACACGTCCAGATATTGCGTACGCTGTGAGTAAATTAAGTAAATACACCCATAATCCTGGCAAAGATCATTGGAAGGCTATCGTTAGGGTTCTTAGATATCTAAGATACTCCGTCAACTATAGTCTACACTATACTAGATATCCTGCTGTGTTAGAAGGATATTGTGATGCCAACTGGATATCGGATACAAAAGATTCCAAATCTACTAGTGGTTACGTCTTCACCCTTGGAGGTGCAGCCGTATCTTGGAAATCTACGAAGCAAACTTGTATAGCTAGGTCAACAATGGAATCAGAGTTTATTGCTTTGGATAAAGCAGGGGAAGAAGCTGAATGGCTTCGTCAATTTTTGGAAGATATTCCGATGTGGCCGAAACCTGTGCCGGCAATATGTATCCATTGCGATAGCCAATCAGCAATTGGCAGGGCACAGAGTAATATGTATAACGGTAAGTCTAGACACATTCGTCGTAGGCACAATACTGTTAAACAACTGCTCTCAAGTGGGGTTATTTCCATCGAATATGTGAAATCAAAGGACAATATTGCGGATCCACTAACTAAAGGATTGTCCAGAGAGCAGATGTATAATTCATCGAGGGGAATGGGACTTAAGCCTACTACTTTGGAGTCACAATAATGGATACCCAACCTACTTGACTGGAGATCCCAAGATCTAGATTCAAAGGGACAACCAAGTTATGTGTGCACTCACCAGAGTCACTAAGGAGAATCCCTCCTCACCTATTCCTATGATGAAAAAAGAAAAATATAGTGATGCTGCATCGTGAGTAAGGTTAAACTTTTGCTTTTAATGATTCTTATATCTTGACAAAACAAGTGGAGTATAGCAGGATACTCTTAATAAGAATTACCTATATGAGTGTGAACTGGGGCCGGTTCTATGAGAATTGACAAGGCTAAATTCTCTAGAGCACTCATGAACGACCAGGTCTTGTTCAGGGCCAAAATGAACACAACCGTGAGAACCAGTTTGTGTCAGAGATATTCTGTGTGAATTCTATTGTCTTGGTTTACGTCAACGGCTGAACAGTTCAAGGCATCGCGTCCACTGATTAGCTAGTAAACCCGATAGTCTTTCACAAGGGAAGGTTCAAGGTCAACAGCTACCTATCCTTTGCAGAATTTCTCTTTAATTGTACTCTCTCAGAATTTGCATATTGTTGCATTTCGTATCTTTCAATTTCATTCATGTGGGGGACTGTTGGAAAAATGGTTTGGCAAAACATATTTTTAGCTAAGTATAAGCTAAAATAAAAGTGAATTCCACATATCTTTATGTGTGAATCTAAGTGGCAATGTGTTTACATACACATGGAGCTTAAGATTGTATATTTGGTTGAACAAAACCATTTATATGTGAATTAAAAATTGAATCTAAAGTAGGCTCCAAAGATTGGTAATTTTGGGTGAAAATTGTGTTAGTCCCACATAGGAAAAATGTAGAACACTCATGTGGTATATATAGTTTAAAATTGCTTAAGGGTTTGGGTCCCAAGGGCACCCCACTTTTATGGATGGGCAATGACTTAGGTAGCATGGGGCTTTGGCCCAAACTACCACACACGTGCGCGCACGCCGCCGCCGCCGTCCGTCCGACCGGCCGGCCGGTTCGGGTCATTTAGATAATATTCTTTTTGTTGGGAATTTATTTAATTAAATTAATTATTTAATTAATTAAATAAGAATTTTATCGTTGGTCCGTTTCAGACCCGCGTGGCCCAATGTCATTTGACCGTTGGCCCATTGGCATTTGACCGTTTGG
Source organism: Arctostaphylos glauca (assembly GCA_019985065.2). Classification (NCBI taxonomy): domain Eukaryota; kingdom Viridiplantae; phylum Streptophyta; class Magnoliopsida; order Ericales; family Ericaceae; genus Arctostaphylos; species Arctostaphylos glauca. The sequence goes on along the minus strand of JAHSPW020000001.1, from coordinate 13,618,772 downwards.
CGGTTCCTGATCGTTATGCCCAACGGATGCGTCCCTTGGGCCGAACCAATACCACTTAACCGAATCGGTTTACCCAACCGAACCGGTGCACCTATTAGGCCGAACCAATGCAACTCTTAGCCAGAGTTGCACCCTTTTGCAGCCTATAAATAAAGGCCAATTCAGTCCGAATTAGACACTTAATTTTGCAGACTACATACCTTGCATTCATAGCATCTTGCCCGCACTTTATTTCTGTTCTTTTAGAGAGAGTTCAGTGCACACTCTGGTTCGACAGACTAGTGGTTTGCAGTGCTGCTGCCATTAGTGTTGATCGTTGCATCCTGGGAGACAGACGCCAATTTATCTCGTAGCACCGTAGCGAGGGCGTATTTTGTCTTAAGGAGATTGTGTCAAACACAAACCTCGATCAGTAAGTTTTCGTGTTCTGCCGTATCGCTTTAACAAATCGCTTGATCACTTCAATTCGCTCCGAACACCAAGTAAGTTTTCTGTCATTTTCTATTTTCTGTCTTACTTATATTTTACAGATTATTAATAGCCTAGATAACAGCTATAACGTTCCATCTACACACATAGCTTTGTCTTATTTTATTTACGTTTTCGCAACTCTAATTTTAATTGAATTTGTAAACTCCGTATATTATAGGCATGATTGAGTTAGACTCTGTGGCTAGTGACTGACACTTTTTATTTTTCTGATGATTTGTTACATGAAGACAGTAAAGAAGTAACTGCGAAAATTAGTTAATGGAAGTACAATGTCAAGTGGTAAGTCTAGAGTCAAAAGACTCCAGGTCAACACCTAAGTCCACGCTTTTAAAGTTTCCAACACAAGTGTCTGTTAATACCATTGGTTCAAAATTCATCTGAAATCCCACCTTTTGAGTCGTCACAAGCGTTGCATGTAAGTCAAAACACTACAACAAAACACATACCATAGTATGCCAAAGACGCTATTGAAGCGTATACATAACGTTCTTATAAATGAGATAGATGACGCTATTAAAGGCCAAGTCCATTATAGCGTTCTCCAAACGCTATTATAGGTGTAGTGTTTTGTCAACGTTGCAATAGGTCCTACCTTGTTTAGGGCACACTATTATATGAATAACTTTCGATAGCGTATTGTCAACGTTACTATATGTCCTATATTACATGATTTTTTTGCATGCTACTGTAGGTATAACTTTTGATAGACTTTTGTGCACACTATGTTAGGTCTTACATTTCATGTCGTTTTGTGCACAATATGGTAGGTACAACTTTTTATAGCATTTAGCTAACGCTATGTTAGGTACATCTTTCAATAGCATTTTTTGGCACGCTATAAAAATGTTAGCGTTTCAAGAATGCTATGTTGTGTACATTAGATGTTGCAACTTGTCATTTCAAGAGATTTTTTCTTTGGCATTTGATTGTCGTACTCTTGCTTCCTGAGTGCTTTTGATAACCTTAAACTCATTAAAGCCAAGCTCATACAAAACTATAAGGGATAAATGCTAACAGAATTGAATTAATACCCATTTCAAAACAATACATGTACCCACAAATATTCGAAATCAAGTAGTATATTAACAACTTATCCCAAAAGTAGACTACAAGCATTGACAAAAAAAAAAGAAAAGAAATATGCATCAAGAAAAAAGTCTTCAACTATGTCCAACTGGCAATGACACTTGTTCATGTCTCTATAGCATTAGTCAAAAGTCACAAAAACACTAATCTTTTTGTTTCAACCCACAAAACTACATGCACAAGAAGAAAATATTTTAATTTGAATAAACAATCGATCACTGCGTAAGTACTCAATTAGGACAAAGAAAAAAATACATGCACTAGTAATAACATGTAGGTACACTACAAGAAATTGCACTTTTGGTGACTAAAAATTTGGTCACCAAAACACTGTATTTGGTCACCAAAGGTCTACGGTGACCAATTCAAACTTAGTCATAGAACCCTGGTCGTAGAAAGGTATTGGTGACCAATATGTGATTGGTCACCGAAATATGTTTGTGGTGACTATTCGTTGGTTACTATTGAAGACCTTTCGTGACGAAGCGTAGTAGTCACTGAATCCTCTTTGGTCGCCAAAGGTGTGTTTTGGTGACCACTGATTTGTCGCCAATAGTCACTTTTCAGATACTAAACAAAGTGGTCACTGAAAGTCCACCTTTCGGTGACTAATTCATGAGTGGTCACGAAAGACATGTTTTGTTGATTGGACAAATTAGCCGCCAAAATACATGTATTTGTGACCAAATTTGAGTTGGTCACAAAAAATCCAACTTTCGGTGACCAATTTAACACTTATCCATGACCAATTTTAGTACATTTTCGTAACTAAATTAATTTACATTTTTTCATTCAAATTCTACACCAATAACACTTATAAGTTCAACAAAATTGCATCCATAATCAAATATTGAACTCCATCCAAATTACAAAATCCAAGCTTTCATAATCATTCAAAAAATTCAATGTCATATCATCTCATATATGATGTTCAAATAAGTACAACAAATTGCAAAATCATCCACAGACTACGTGAAACATTTGGCACCAAAAAATATGAACAAAAGTCTTGAGTTGTACCAAAAAATAATCTTCAAACATCTACAAGTTCTCCATGATCTGAAAAGACACACAAAAAGATACAATTATTATACACTAGAGGTCGAAGCAATTTTAATAAAATTGCAGAAGAATCAAAAAGTTAACATAGAAACAGAATGTCGTACATAGATATTTGTTGAAACACATGAGGGAGGGAGCTACGGACATGATAGAATCTCTCAATTTTGGTTTAGTTTTTCTAAACTTTCATCCAACTAAACGGATATCTAGATTAATTATCGCATTCCTTCCGAATATATGTTGGACAACTCCAATAGATCTAGAGTAAAGTATTTAAACATAGACAAAACGATCTATGAAAACACATAGTAAGAAATGCCCATACCATGGTTGTCGGAGGAAATTTGTATAACATGACGGTGCTTGTGCCTCCATAGCACCAATGTATCACTGTGATAAGATCCTTGAAGAGCTAAGACCTGTTTTAAAGAAAACAAATAGAGGTATAACTAGCTCCACCAAAGATGCTTCGGTATCTATGCATAACACATAAGTTGAACTTAATTCTAATTATCGAGCCGATTAACTATAAGGATACCTAATACTTGACGCCTCCCCAGAACACAACTACATCAATAGTCTCACTAATAAATCGATACAGGTAATGCTAAGAAAAGTAACTTCAGGGCTTTACGTTAATAACAGTTAACTATGACTGCTCCACTTGGAAAACACATGTATGGAAGTGACTTGTGCTGTTTCCCAGCACAAGGCAAACTGCTCAGATATGACAAATAAACAGAAAAACTCATTCACTCAACTAGCATAGTTTCAAAAAGGAGGACAAAAATACGCATAGTTTATTGTCAACATGAAATTAAACTGCAGCTAAGACAATTGTCTATGAGATCAGAGTAAACAATGTAAAAGGGTCAAGGTGAGCTGAAGTGACAACACAATAGCTTACATGTGCAAAAAGCACTTAAGTAGATTCTAGCACAAACCTCTACTATCTATACTTAATATAGCTCTACATTAGACTATGTGAAGAAGTTATCGATTTTGGAAAGATCAAGATTTAAGACAGTGTCATATGGCTGAGCAATTAAGAAGTAATAATTAGAGATTTCTAACATAAGTAACAAGAGAAATAAGTATGAAAAGCTAGAGATGTACAAAGTGGATAAGAGAAAGAAGTTCTCTCCAAAACATTATGACTTGATTTAAGTAGCACCTCTCAGATCTATAGCACAATGCAATCTATTCCTGCTGATGTTTTTGGTGTAACATCCGCATATACAATTGGGTGCAAAAACAGATAGAGAGAAGAAAACATGGTGACCTAGAACTTTTGTAAGCCAACACACTTAAAGCTTTTATAAATAGTGGTTCACGACTCAAAAATTCTTTTGTTTTTTTTCTCTTAGTTCTACCATGAAATTTATATCATCTTTTTTCTTCGTGATAAAGAGCCCAAATAATCTGAATTTGTGATTCAAAAACTCCAACACATTAGAAATAAGGGGCAAAACCTTAGACTGTTGAATGCAAAATATACATTGATATCCCAAATACACCTCCCAGTGCAAAGGTCACGTGACGTAGAGATGACGAAGCAATAAAGAAACTAATTTGCCTTGGGTCGAGACACAATTACGTCACATGTTTTGCAAATGTAGGAGAAAAATGAAGAAAAGAAACAAGCGAAGGAAAGGTTCACCCAATTCGTTTTCCATGGATCGATATAGACAATATACAAAAGTGGTGAGTAACAGATTGCAAAAGTAAAACTTGTACAATGTATGAAATAGGTTAAATATGTTGCTCATACCCAATTCTTTTCCCAAACTTCTAAGGCTCACCGCTGCTGTTGTCTCATAATTGAAGCAAGTTTATGATCCTGCAGCTCCAAAAAAGGTCCTCCTACAAGGTGTATAAACAAAAATAGAGCAAATGGGCTTTCATAGGAAGTAAGTTCTTACCCTTGTTTGTGTTTTTCTATGTACCTATTTAAGGTATTAATTAGGACTCAACGGGATGAGCCATTTATTGGTGCTTACACCAACCCATTCCTTAATTCTAGAAAACAAGTATACCCATTTCCTGTTGAATCAAAACAAAAATTAACACCCATTATCCAATTGAAGCCATAACTGATAATTCACCAAAAGTGACCAATGAAATTGAACAAATTTTGTTGTCCAAAACACAGAGCCAATCCTTAATGTTGAAACTTAAGCATATGTTTCTCTAATAGAACCAATCACAAATCCCTAAATTGCTTAAAGAGTAAAATCAAACATGGAAATATTCTTGATGATGACCAAACAAACAAAGAATCAATGCAAAACACTAACCTCCATGTTGTGAAGATACTCATACATCTTCATCTTTCTATTCGGCTTCGGTGGTGGCTCAAGACCCAGATCCCTAGATGCCGGAATATTCGACTAATTCGAAAGCTCACTTAATGCCACCCGCTTCCTGGTGGCGGGCCGTGGAGGCTTCGGTGTGGACATTATTAATCCTCTTCTTCCCTAATTGCATGACCCGCACACTATTTTCATTCTCTGCCATTGATGTTCTCTCTCACTCTAATGTTACTAGGAAACTACGGCTATGATTTGGACGAATACAGATAGCAGAGAAGGGGGCTCGGGGAAGGACGTGAGTGAGCTGTAAGGCGAGAGAGAGAGAGAGAGAGAGAGAGAGAGAGAGAGAGAGAGAGGCATCACATGCCAAGTCAAAATTTTGATGTTTGAAGCTAAAATTAGCCCTTTGCGAACTAAATTGAACTTGAATAATTGTTTTTTTTACCGTCCACCCTGCCCCGAATGGGGAATGGAGATCCTAAAATTGAAAAAAAAATACTAATTTTTCCAACCTAAAATCCATCATCTAGCATTTTCTACAACTACAACTAAAATCCATCCAGAAGCCAGTCCAACCACAACTAAAATCCATCATCACCAGGAACTTAATTTTTTTTTATACTACTTAATTTCTCTTTTGAATCAATGGCTAAATAAGTGAACAACAAGAAAGGAACTAGAACATACAATCTCATACCAAATGCTACATTCCAACAATCTCATACCAAATGCTACATTCCAAACCACCAAACCAGGAGAAGAAACAGGAAAGTTTCACATATGATGAATCCCAAAACTAGGCTTCAGTTTTGGTCGAGAACAATGCGTTGAGGCTAAAATTAGGGAAAAATGTACCTGCAATTGTTGATCGATTCTGAGCTTGTGCTCGCTGCGCAAGAGAGAAAGAACAAATCGTGCTTGCTGCGTGAGAGAAATAATAGAATGAGCTGCGAGCGCGAGAGAGAAAGAGCAGACTAGAGAGGTTAAGAGCAAGAGCGATAGAGGTTAAGAGCAAGAGCGAGAGAGAACAGAGTCACAGAGAAGAGAATGGGAACCCCAAACCTGGGGATGTGCCGCGCTGCCGGCGACTGGTTGTCGGCAAAGAGAGAGACTCAGACGCCACCAAAGATGAGGGACTGAGACTGAGTGCGCGGGTGTCCTGACAAAGATAAGGGGAAAATTTAGCTGGAGGGAAGGGAGGGAAATTAGGTTTTAGTTGGAGGGAATTGAACTAAATTATTGACGTGAAATTGTGTATTGTGTATTAGCACTAAATTTTGTGTTTTGACATTTTTTTAAATTATTTTTTATTTAATATTTTAATATTTATTAATTTTGCATCAATTTTTTGTGTATAAATACACACACACAATGTATTTGAAATTGGTCCCACTTTGATTGTTCATATTTTCATTGCAAAACGCTATTAACTAATGTTATTAAAGGTCATATTTGTTGTAGTGGCTCATGTGCGCCCAAACTTATTTGGGGCTAATTAGACTACTTTCTGTGACTAACAATTAAGTGGTCTCCAAAAGTATCGCATCCGAGACCAAAAATTAGTCACCGAAATTTTGTTGTAGTGGCTCCCTGCGCGCCCAATTTTTTTTGAAAATTTGGGGGCAATTAGACTACTTTTCGTGACTAACAATTAAGTGGTCTCCAAAAGTATGCATTTGAGACCAAAAATTAGTCACCAATAATTTACCTTTTGTTCCCTCCAAATTTTGGCGCTCGCGCCATTTTTTTCGGTGACCAAAAACTATTATAATCACGAATAACTTATCTTTAGTGAGTAAAATAAATTTAGTCACTGATAATATCACTTTTCGTGACCACAATTTAATGTAGTCACCAAAAGTGGTCACTAAAGGTGCATTTTCTTGTAGTGGTATAGCTACAATATACATAGATGTAAAAACAAGTCAAAGGAAGTGATTTCGAGTACTCCCATATGTAGACATGAGTGCAATATCTCTATCATGATGTTTATTGTCATAGGAATTCCCAAAATTGTCAAATTTAAGACATGACTGCATGTGAATTTTGGGTGCAGAGAATTTTTTAAGAACTTTTTTGAATCCGCATTCCGTTATTATTCCTATATGGAAAACAATATCAACGCAAAAAATATGATCGGTTTTCCCAGTTTCAGGGCTGTTCGGAATGTCCAAAAATGCAGCACGTTATCCCACTTCCATTTCACTCTCTTACAGTTCTCAGAAAACCCGTGCTCCAAGAACTAATTTGCCACTGTTTTCCCAGAAAAATTAAGTCCCTGTTTTCAAAATTGCCTGCACCAAACATCTGGAATTTGGACAATTGAGTTTTTGACCGATTGAAAGATGAAACAGCTGAGTAATTGACGAGGCTATTGGAGGGACTCAGCACTATGGGAGTTATTGAACAGCAGCACACCAGTTGTTTGGGTTTATGTTTCTCAGAAATGCATCCAACTTTTGTAAGTTGTTTCTTCTCTTTCTTTCTCGGTATACGGAGCTGATGAATTTCTTGCCTGCTAATAGTTGCTTCGGTTTTACTAGGCGATACACGGTTACACGTTTCCAAAGTTTTTCTTTATTTCTTTGTAGGAAAAAGCTGTTGGGCATTTTTCATATAGTCGTTACACATTATGAGGATATTTTCGGCATTCAGTGATGGGAATGTGTATTTCAAAGGTTCTGGTTCGAACAAGATAAACAAAAACAAGACACAACTCAGCATCCCTTTTACTAGTTTTACAAGTGTTTGTGCCTCTTTGATTATGAAGATAAGGGTGGTTAGTGTCGGCTCTAAAATTTCGGGAGTCCAAAGTGAGCTCTTTAATTGGGGGCTCTTTGTGTATTTTGCATATAAAATAATACAATAAAAAATCTCTAGAAATGAATCATTACACAAACATTGTCATTCTAAAAAAATATAAAAATATAAGGGACACTTATTGTTTAGACCTATCTATAAGAGATACCTAGTGTTTTATCCTATACACTTTTGAAGGTTAATTTTTTGTCCTATTTTTTAAAAAATACCCAAATTACCCTCAAAATCCATTTACCCCAATTTCAGCGTTTTTATCCCTAAGAAAAAGATATTGATTCAAATATTTCCTTATTAGTCTAAATTCAGTCTATTCCTTATGCCATAACTACAAAAAAGGGACATATTTCTGTATTTCGTGATGGTTAATTTAGCTTATCATTACTGTAAATTCTTTTATAATTCTAAGTGTTTTAAATCTTTAATGATGGTCAATTTGCATGTCATGATTAATTTGCATACCACGGACAGTTTAGAATATTTTGCGATAGCAACTCACGTGTCATGGTATATTTGCATCATTATGGTAAATTTCTATAACTCTTGGACAATGGTCAATTTTCATATGGTAAAATTTTCAAGCTCACGGACAGTTTACTATATTTTGTAATAGTAGCTTACGTATAATGATATATTTGCATTATTATGGTAAATTTCTACAACTATTTGGCTATGGTTAATTTGCATATGATAAATTTTCCATGCTCAAAACTGATACTACAACAAAATAGTCGATCATTCACAGATTATGGTAAATTGTCAAAACATGGTAAATTTCAAATCATCCAGAAAAGATTCGATATATCATGTAGAATCCACATACTCAAAATGGATACTACAAATTAAAAACGACAAAATAAAAAAAATTCTTCACTCACTGTGTAATCCAAAAAATATTTGAAAAAATTCTTTAGGTTTGACAATGAGATATTCGTCCTAACTCCAATCACTCAGTTTTCAGTGACGAAGAACATAAAAGTGGCGAGTTTATATAATGCCTGATGAGTAATATAAGAACATAATGAATCACTAAGATTTTACGAGATTTCGTTCAAAAAAATTGAAGATATAATAAAGATTCCAGTGAACCATTAAGATTTCCTAAAAAATCAAATATTCAGTTGAAGATTTTAGCCAATTAAAGATTCCGGCAAATACAATATTCTGTATCATAAACATGAAATCTTCCGGCCAATTAATTCCTTTCTTAGTTAACATTTGTTACCCTATTTAATTCCATAATTCTAGCCAAATTTATTGCTACAATTATATACCAAATCAAGAATAGATGTTCTGACTTAAAAAGGGATAATAGGATAAACTAACACTAAAAAATAACGGTAAAAATGTCAAACCATGTAAAAATGGGATGAAAACATAATTTGAAAAAGTGTATGAGATGAAACCTTACGTTGTAAGAGTAAATAGGACCCTGATTTAATTTACCCAAAATATAATTACTCCAAAACAATAATCATTTCAATAAATCAAAATGTGTCACTTGAGTATTGCTCTCGTCGCATGTTTAGTTGCAAGAGTATTAATTAAATTTTCATAATCAAACTTTTTTACCAAAGACTTCTCAATAGATAATGTGGTTAATCCAATGGGACATAGTTGACAAAAGATAAGTTCTGATTAATTTTAACTTTAAAAAACTTCTTTTTTTAGACTTCTTTTGGGCCTATTTTTATATAAATGCAAGCTTAAAGTTGAAAAAGGCCCAAATATGTTAAAGAGAACTAAATATTTGGGCCTTTACTTTTGAGATATCTTAGGGGCCCAATTGGTGACTTTCTCGATCTATATCTAAGGCAGGCCCTGAGGGTGATTATGATGGTTCATATGGTACAGACCTGAGATTCATCTGTTAGTAGGCTGTTTGAACAAAGTTTTGGATCACCTTTCCTTAACTCTAAGAAGTTGACACTCTGGTCTTAGATTGGGGCTTGGAAGTTTTTTCTCACACATAAGATTGGGGTTTGGAAGTTCTTTAAACTGGCTAAGTGTAGATTGGAATGAGCTGTAAATCTAAATATTTTGAGGTCGAATCTTGATAATCATAAAATTTGAAATCACTGAAAATTTGCCCAGTCGTTAACTTCGAACCCCCAAGTAGGAGTCGGTAATAGGTGGGTATATCCTAAACTGACCGAATACCTCGATTATCAAATGAAAAAGATTCCAAGTTTGATTCCCTTTGCCAATAAATCTTGGGGCAACTTCGTCCCAGCACCTACGTAAACGTTTGAAACAGTTGTAAAAAGGACGGTAGAGATTAATTTAAACTGTGTGCGAATTGACTCGAGACATATTACATTATGAAAATTAAAAAAAGACTTAGGAAAGGGAAAGGGGAGAAACTGAACCACGATTGATGCTCGATTACATAATTTTCAAGTTATATTTTTGTCGTGATGAACCTCTATAAATATAACAATTTTTTAGAAACGCTAATTATTATAATAGGGATTTAAAAAAAGTTTTGACGATAAGGTTATACCCGCTAGCCCTCTGGGTCAATCCTAGCTAGGTAGTGGGTACGTACCATCTATGTGTTTGTTTACAAATTGCTGTCACTAACGTTGAAGTTAATAAATAAATAAATTTGGTATGATATTTGTCTTTTTTTTTTTTTTTTTGATTTTTTGGTATCCTAAATTATTTGTCCATTTTAAAAAATCCAAGAATAAAGTCCTAAAAAATACTCTTTTTTTATTTGATGTGGCAATTGCAATTTAATTAGAGGACATTATAGAGAAATTTAAGATTTTTATATGTAATGATTATGCCACCTCTGTAAATTGAATACGTCTAATTGAACAAATAAATTAAAATGAAAGTAGTAAACTCTTACAATTTGCAACAATTTTTATATGTAATGATCATATGAGAATTGAGGAGAATGGTAGTTAAGCGAATGTTAGATGGCTACAATTTTTAAATTAACCTACAAAACTATGTAATGATGATATATAGTATGCCAATAACAGTTCTAATTGCATTTAAATCTCGTGAGGTTTCTGACAAATGTATAGATCTCTCTTGATCAGTTTCTGATAAATATACCGATCCCCTCTAGTTTATAAATTATTTAAGAGATGTTTTCGTGTCGCTAATTTCATACTAAAACTGTTAGTTTTAATTCATAAAACATTAAAATAGCCTTTTTTTAAAGTGTTTTTACCTTCTTTTTTTTTTGTATATTTAGTCTATTTATGTGTGTTGTATAGAAATATATATGTTATATAATTATATATACGCACATGTATATACATAGATGTGTGTGTGTAGAGAGAGAGACTGTGTGTACAAAATAATTTTAAAATTAGACGTGAAATGTTAAAATTAAATTAGACTTAAGTTATATTTTAATTAAATTTGTCCAAATAAATATGCATCTTTATTTTGATAACTATTTTTCTTACAAAATTGTATTTATGACTTAATGTATCACGTTATGTTTTGCGTTCCCCATGTATCCTAGCTAATGGAAACACATCCATTTTTAGCTCTACCTCATTAAAAAAAATTATCATTGTTTTTTTACTTAACTCATCATTTTTATTTACTATTTCAATTTCTTTTTTTATTTGAACTTTAAATAATATGTAAATTTAACTAACGGTGAAAAACATAAAAATGACTACATAAATTGACCAAAGTCAATATTTAAATTTATAATAATATCATTTTTCTTGACAGCTGGTTTACAACCAACTCCTAGTCACTGCGAACGGTCAACTCTTCTGCCTCGACCGCGTATGCCTTCTTGAGCTCTGCCAGAATGGCCTCATACTCTGCTTTGTTGTTGGTGGCATGGTAATTGAGCCGAATGGAATGCTTATGGAGGATCCTTTTGGCGAAACCAATACAACTCCAGCTCCAAACCCCTTGCCATTCGATGCCCTATCGACATAAAATTTTCAGGCTTCATCGGCAATCCCATCCTTCTCGCCGAATCAATATCTCTCAATCTGCAACTTTGGGGCCCTACCTGTGGCACATGGACACACGTCCTAAATATTCTTCGCGAGGAGAAGTCTCGGTTTTCCCGTGCTCTCTAACTTTAGTCCAAATTGTTGTTGGAGCTTAATTCTTTCGCATGTCAGTTATGAACTATAAGACTTTCAAGCGCAAACTATCAAGGACCTGATCCCTTTTCTTCAAGTCTTGTTCCAGTTGCCTGATGTATTCTCAAGTTGTCAGCCTTAGAGGTGCATCTGGTGGCTACCCCTTGAGTTAATTTCTTTAATGAGTGGTCCCTTCCCCTTAGGGGCAGAGCCACCCACTTGCTTTTCACCATTAATCTTAGTTTTCATGACTTCCCTCAACATTGTAGATTAATTCTCCAACCATTATGCTAATAAAAAAAGAGAGACTATCATCCCTAGCAGAGTCGCCAATTAAAGGGTTGCGAACATTCTCCAATCTAAATCGCTCCTATAACCTACACAAGGAACTGTCAAGTAGTGCCAACAACCTATTTCTAGCCTTAGTAAACTCTGATACTAAAGTCAAAACATGCAAGATTAAAGTGCAATAATAACTACACAATAATTGACCCTGTACCTGATTTATGGCCATTGGTCCCTTATTTATAAGCCATCGGATACCATTTTTGGTAGCTGAACATCTTGAGATTTCCTCCCTAATTATGTATTAGCCGTTACCATGCACCGCAAGGGTTAATTTCCTTAACTGCAGACACTCCATATGCTTTACGTTTCCAAATACAGCAACTACCAATACCATGCTTTACTATTTCGAACATGCTTTGATTCCAGAAGATTCTTACCGCCTCAACCGAATGTTCGATCAACCATTCGGCATGGCAATATCCATATGCATGCCGATCTCCCAAATATTCGGCCGATGAACTTTTCGGCCACACATTGGCCGAAGCCCTAAGCAGTAAATATGAGGGAGTCTCTCGATAGGTTTGACAATCTTGATGGGTCAAACAACGATCATGATCCTTTAGCCAAATACGTTGGCCGAAGCCCTACAATGCTGACACAACCTATAGTACTCTAGGGCCAAACTTACTTATCTTGGTTCAACGTCATGTATGGTCCGACGTTTTGGCCCACTACAGTGATCACAGACGGTGAATGTTACCTAGATCTAGTTGATGTTAGTGGAATCACTTGTACTTTTGTTCTTTACTTTTGTTAACCTATTGAAATGTGATTTTTTTGGGGTCATTCTTTTTATCATCTTGTTTAGCGGAATAAAAAATATAAAATTTTTTAACAAGTTTTCAAAAGATAAAAATAATAAAAAAATAAAAGCTTTTGAGATTACTGAAGTTTTTAAAAACTTAAATTTTTTTTTTTTTTTGCTTTTTATGTTTCTTTTTCTAGACCTATTAATAGTCCTTAAAAAACAAGGGCGAAATGGAAATGCAGACGAATGAGAGCTGTTCTAATGAGATCAGCAAAGAGAAACAAAAATGACAATGACTAGGAAGAAGAAAAAAAAACATGGAAAAGGAAGGGTGAGGAGAGAGAATGTGAATAAGATGTGAAACCCATCAAATTTGACACGTAATATATTTCGAGATACCCTCTTGTAATTATATAAATTAAAAAAATATATCTAATTGTAGCTAATCTTTTCTGACGTAAATATTGTTTTCAGCTTTAGGTCATAATTTTATGAAAATTCTCAATTCTCCTTGTAGACACGAACTATAAAAATAAATAAAAAAATTCGTTCAAATATTGAAAAAACCTCATTAATTGCACAAAGCAAAAAGAGTAATTTCGTAAATATCCCAACAACAGCCTAGTCTGCCTATAATATCACATAAAAAGCATCTTGCTTAGCTACAAGAGTTTAAAAATTCTAACAAGTACAATTGATGTCGAGCTCTCGTTTTTAATTTGAAGAGTGCTATGGTCTTGAAAAAGTTTTCTCGAAAATATTTATGAATTCAAAATCAAATATTAAGATTTATTTGAATTTAAAAGTCTACACACTCAAGTAAATCTACTCCATTTATTTTGAATTCTTGAAAAAAAAATTAGAAACAAAGACTTTTCCTTTTAATATTGCCAACTTGGAGAACAAGCTTGGTCATGCATAGAAAAGTCATACCCTGCTAGGCCTATTGAAATAATGTGATTTTTTTTGGGGTCATTCTTTTTATCACCTTGTAGTCTTGTTCAACCAAATAAAAAATATGAAAATTTCTAACAAGTTTTTGAAAGATAAAAATAATTTTAAAAATAAAAACTTTTGATATTTGTGAGGTTTTTTTAAAAACATTCAAAAAATTTTACTTTTTATGTTTCACTTTTCAAGACCTATCAATAATACTCCTATAAAACTTAACATAGAACTTACGAAAGAGGATTTTTTTATGTTTATGAAAAAATTGTATGAGGTTACCTTTTTGTTTACGAAACTACTGCATCAACTAAGTAGAAAAAGAGAGATATTTTTGTCAACAAATAAAAGGTATTATTAAAGGCTTTTAGACAATTGTATAAATAAATTACTAGAATATATATTGTGGCAATTGAACTTGAATGTTATATAGAACAAAAAAAAGAGTGTATGGATATGCAATATGATTCTACCAAAGCCAAGGGGTTATTTCTGAAATCTCTTTCGTGGAGACTAATTAATATTTAAAAATAAATAAACTTACAACTATGAAGATTCCATCACAGTTTAGATATGGTGACATATGAGACGTAAAAGATTCCATCACAGTTTTATTTCGATCACAGCTAATTGGGACAAAGACTTGATTTGATTTGCTTAGTGATTAATTAAAGTGATGGTGTAGGTTCATTTGACTTTTTGTTTAGGACAATGTAATTCGCCGGTGTTATTTATTTTTTTAATTTTTTGGTCGGCTAAACAATGCACGTTGTTGTCATACCCCTTTGAATACTTCAAGCAAATGTACCTGACTTCAATAATTTATTGAGCCTTAATTACAACATGATCTTAAATATTAGTAAACTCAAATCATTAGTTGAAAATCAGATAATTTTATTATATCCGAAATCACTCTTTTACTGTCGCAGATCCATGAAAGGGGGTGTCACGTGACACTTACTATGACCAATAAAACTCTCTTTAATCTGTGACATTCATATATTTTTTTGTTCTGTCAAACTCTCTTCAATCTGTCAGTCTATTAAAATTTTATTCTCAAGTGTTCATTTATTTTGATAGTAACACCCCTAAGTTAAAATTTTGAGTCCACCACTACTGATATAAATTTGTGCGCAGAGGTGTTAGATAACGAGCCAAAGTAGCTATGATCAAAAACTCAAATTACATTAATGTTGTATTTTTTTTTTTTTTTTGCAGAATTAATTTTTAATTATCCTATTAAACGGCTGCAAGTGGAATGCATATGGTATGCATTGGGAGGTGTCTGCAACTTGTAATATGCTAAGGATAATTTCGAACACAGTTCTCTCTTCTGCAAACTTATCAAGTCTTGTCAACCAAGGCATTGGCGTTTACCAAACGAATAATTCTATTAATATATCACGTTATATATTAAATTATATATCGTGTATACGTGGCATGTCACACAACTTATGTTTTAGGTATAAAATGTGAAAACGGGTTCCATGAGTTTTGATTATGTGTTTAGATTAATGAATCTCATGAATTGTGTGACATACCACGTAGTCGTAATGTACAATGTGACGTGCTAGTAGCATTGCCCTTACCAAATGTAGCTACACTAGCTATGACTTGTGAATGTAATTTGGTCCAATAACATAAATCTAATGGAACTATGGTGATTATTTTTAGATGTTAAAATACTTTGTATTTCTATTTCCTCCCTCTACTAGTTCTAAATAATTTTTGTTGTCACCATATATAACATCATATAAAAAAATGATCAACTGGAACCATTAAAGCATGCAATATGCATAAACAGTCTTTCAATTAATATTTTTGTTTATTATGCACAGGTTAAATTCTTTGGAAGGGTAAGAAAATATTTAAAGTTATCTTGATCACCATAAATATGTTTTTTTTAAATTATTATTTTGCCTTCAACCAAATATAGGTTTATTAAGTGTTTTTTGTTTATGGATTTTCAGGTAGACATGAGCTTAAGATTGTCTTATATACATACATACAAATACATATATAACATATATAGATGTGCCTATATATTCAGATCCCCCATTCAAAACATAGCAACATCAAGAAGGACCTCATCCTTAATCTGCCCAATTAAAATCTCTCTTAACATGACAAAATCGATTTAAAAAAAAAGGTCAAATTCAACATGGGCGCAAGCAAATGCAGACGACCATTTTTTTTTTTTTTTGAAATGCTAAAATAAGTATATAAAGAACGGGTACTAGAACAACACAACTATCTCAAAGTTGGAAACGCAACTATCTCAAAGTTGGAAACGCAACTATCTAAAGAACGGGCACTTTGAAACGCAAGGAAATGCAGACGAATGAGAGCTGTTCTAATGAGATCAACAAAGAGAAACAAATGACAATGACTAGGAAGAAGAAAAAAGAAGAAAAAAAAATGGAAAAGGGAGGAGGAGGAGAGAGAATGTGAATAAGATGTGAACCCTTTCAAATTTGACCCATAATATATTTTGAGATACCCTCTTGTAGTTAAAAATTATATCTGTGTATATTAAATTCTAGCTAATTTTTTCTGTCGTAAATATTTTTTTCAGCTTTAGGTCATAATTTTATGAAAATTCTCAATTCTCCTTGTAGACACGAACTATAAAAATAAATAAATAATTCGTTCAAATATTGAAAAAACTTCATCAATTGCACAAAGTAAAAACAATAGTTTCGTAAATATCCCAACTACAGCATAGTCTGCCCGTAATTTCACATCAAAAACCTCTTGCTCACCAACCAGAGTTAAAAAAAAGAAACTAACAAGTACAATTGATGTAGAGCTCCCGTGTTTTAATTTGAAATGTGTTGCAGTCTCGAAAAAGTTTTCTCGAGAAAATCTTTGAATTCAAAATCAAAGATTGAGATTTATTTGAGTTTAAAAGCCTACACATTCAAGTAAATCTATTCCATTCATTTTGAATTCTGAAAAATTTTCTTGAAATTGTTTTTTAGAAACAAAAGACTTTTCCTTTTAATATTGCCAACTTGCATGGAGAACAAGTTTGGTCATGCATAGAAAAGTCATACCCTGAGAGGCCTATGATATAACGTCACAAAAGATTTTGATTACAATAATTTTGGTTACCAAAAACTACAGCTAAAACTTAAAAAATGCACAACTAATACCATAATAGAGCGTAACTAATTAAAAAAACAGTATAATTATATTTGGGGTGTATCATGCAGTTTTGTTCGTAATTTCAATAACAAATTAGTGTAAGTAATAAGCAAAAAATATTTATACCATACACCAAAAATATGCATATGGTGCATTAAATATGCGTACCATTTTCTAAAATTATACGTATGACATACTTTTAAGGTACAAATTTTATGGAATATGAACAGAATTATATATGTATTACAAAATTATATGACATACAACATATGTATTATATGCGAAAAATGTAACCCATATCAAATTTTGCAATACAAACAGAATATAAAATATTATGTCAATAAAATTCACAATTAAGGAGCTTTATTAAACACAAGGACGTAATGAATGGAGCAACAAAACAAGAGAATATCTATAATTGTACTTTTAGTTATCAAATTGGCATTGCCTTGTCGATTTTGGAATCACTGTCATTTTAATTCCTGGTCCTCCTTTGATGGCCTAGCTAGTTCAACACAACACGCATGTATTACATCCATAAATGGCGTGAATAGTCGTATTTCTATTTGAGTCGGAACGACTTTTCTGCTTTTGAAAATGAATACAGTTTTACAACATATGTTTAATAAGTTCATGTCGTATTTTGTCTCTGGATTTTTTGGCCCAAAAATGAATCTTTTGTACTTGGGATAAAATCTCTTATTTGCGCAGCTACAAGAGTTAAAGAAATCTGAGTGAAATTGACGTAGAGCCCTCATTTTTAATTTTTGTTAACTTTGAGAAAAGTCATACCCTAACTGTATATAATCACAGCTCGGTCTCTTACCACCTAAAGCAAAGCCATGCCTTCTCTTCTACTCCCAACTGCCACCACCACAGGCACCGCGCCGGCCACCACCACAGCCACCACCTTCTCCTCCCTCTCCTCTCTCTTTCTAAAAAATCCACACCAAATCTCCACTATTAAAAAGACTAAGCACTTTGTGAAGGTGTCATGCAAATCCACTAATAGTGACCAAAACCCAACTCCCCAAAACAAGGAAAACTCCATAAACAAGTTTGACAGGAGAAATGTTCTAATTGGGCTAGGAGGCTATGGTGCCGCCACTCTGGTAACAGACCCATTGGCGCTTTCAGCTCCGGTTTCCGCCCCGGATATAGACAAATGCGGGAAGGCGGACTTACCTGCAGGGGCAAAACCCACCAATTGTTGTCCCCCGAAAAGCACGAATATCCTCGAATTCAAGCTTCCTCCGAGGGCCAACTCCATGAGGATCCGACCTGCAACCCATCTGGCCTCCGACGAATACACAGCCAAGTTCGAAAGAGCGATCCAACTCATGAAGGATTTGCCCGACGAAGACCCCCGAAGCTTCAAGCAACAAGCGGACATCCACTGCGCTTACTGCGACGGGGCGTATGATCAAGTCGGGTTTTCAAAGCTGGATCTCCAAATCCACAACTCGTGGCTCTTTTTCCCCTTCCACAGATACTACCTCTATTTTTTCGAGAAAATTTTGGGAAAACTTATAGATGACCCGACTTTCGCTATGCCCTTTTGGAGCTGGGATTCTCCTGAGTCCATGAAAATGCCCGCGATGTACTCCGACCCGAATTCATCGCTCTATAACAAACTCCGCGACGCAAAACACCTGCCCCCGACCCTAATCGATTTGGACTACGATCTAACCGACCCGAATACAACCGATCAAGCTCAAATTTCCAGCAATTTAACCATTATGTATAGACAAATGGTGTCTAGTGGGAAAACTGCTAAGCTTTTCATGGGCACCCCATACCGGGCCGGGGATGCACCGGATCCGGGAGCTGGGTCCCTCGAGAACACCCCTCATGGGCAAGTCCATATTTGGTGCGGGGATCGAACCCAGCCCAATCTTGAGGATATGGGAAACTTTTATTCTGCTGGTCGTGACCCGATTTTTTTTGCCCATCATGGAAATGTGGATCGGATGTGGTCCATATGGAAGACTTTGGGCGGGAACCGAAACGATTTTAGCGACTCGGATTGGTTGAATACGGAGTTTTTATTTTATGATGAGAATGCTCAGCTTGTGAAAGTGAAAGTAAAGGACTGTTTGGACTCGAGAAATCTTGGGTATGTTTATCAGGATTTAGATGTTCCATGGCTAAATAATCGCCCGACACCAAGTGCCTCCAAGATTTCGAGGAAGATAAAGAAGGCTGGTGTGGCTATGGCGGCAGAGATACCGGCGGCCGCCCAGGTATATATTATTAGATTTAAATTTTTAAACACTTAAAATAAAATAAACTTTATCTAAAGTACTTTCCAAATGATAAATTCATTGTGTAGATCGAATTTGGTATCATATTTTCAATACAAAAATTTAAGTAAAAAGATTATAAATTTATATAAATAATTTTTGAGGTACTCTAGTACATACGTCTTCTCAAAATAGATAATTTTTTTTTTATCTAAATAAGCTCGTCGAATTTAGAAAATAACAATGCTTGGATGGTCAAATTTTGTTGATGAATATCGATGTAGTATTTTACACTCATTAATCATATCGTTTGACTACATATTCTACTAATTCGTAGTATAGTACGAATTTTGAGTTTCACTATAAGTGTTTAAATGGCAACAGGTATTTCCCGCAAAACTCAACAAAGTGGTGAGAGCGATGGTTGCAAGACCCAAAAAGTCGAGAACCAAGAAACAGAAAGACGAAGAGGAGGAAATACTAGTGATTGAAGGAATAGAAGTGAACAGAGAATCGTTCGTTAAATTTGACGTCTTCATTAACGATGAAGACGAGAAGGTGATTCGCCCGGAAAACAGCGAGTTTGCCGGAAGCTTTGTGAATGTGCCGCGTAAGCACCATCACGGCGGAAAAAATACGACCAAGACTTGTTTGAGGCTTGGCATAACGGAGTTGCTAGAGGATTTGGGAGCCGAAGATGACGATGGGGTTGTGGTTACTTTGGTCCCTAGAAGCGGGGCTGGTGACGTCACCATTGGTGGGGTCAAGATCGAGCTTGATTCCTGAAATCAATCAATTATTAATTCTTGAAATGCATTAAAATAATCGACAGGTTAATGAATAAGCTCGGAGTACTCATCAATCCATATTAGATCCAAGTGTGTTCAATGGTTTTTTTTTTGATAATCGAGGTATCCGGTAACGGCTTGAGGGCCAAGCCGGGGGTAACGGCTTGGGGGAGTCCCCCCACCTAACGCCGACTAGTCCTCGAGGCCCTGGCGGTGGCGACCGAGCATAAACCGCCAGTGGCCCCAAAGTTGCTGTTGCCGAGTTTCGACCGCTGGGCGTCTGGGTTTACAGCTCGCTTGCCCTACCACTCGGACAACCCCTTGGGGTTAAGTGTGTTCAATGGTTAATCTTGATAATTTTGCTATTCTCAAGTAATTAACCATTGATTTGGATGCACTTATACTTGATCATAGATTCGGTTTGTTCTTGATTTTTACGCTTTTTGTTTCAGTATTTTATTTTGAGATTAATTTAAGTTTCTCTTCTCTCTTTTTTTTTTTTTTTTTTTTTTTTGTTGTATGCAAATAAGAACACAATAATAATTAAAAAAAATAGAATTGTGTCTTCAGAGAAATATTATGAAGCAATCTATAAAAAGGACCTTTTCTTTGTTGTTGGTAATTGGTATGACCTTATTTATGCTAAATGATTTTATTTTACATACTGTCATACAAGTGGTAGAATTTGGGAACAAAGAGATGCTCATGTAGTAAATTTTTATATGCTAAATTATATTCGGCTCTCTCTATTTCTTTAAAAAAAAAAAATTCAACCCTCTAAACGTTGAATTTTAGTTCCGCCATTGGTTACTTAAATGTCAAACAAAACTTTTCGAAGCTTTTGATTATGATGCTTTATTTACCACCCTTCTAATTTAATCTCCTGGGTGGGTAGATGGTAGTGATTGATTTTGTGTTTATAGAAAGTTAGATTACCTTAATAGGAAGGAAAAGTCTGTGGACATAGACTTCCAAACACAGACCGGACACCAGACACAGATGTGCCCGGCACTGTTGGATGCACGTGGAACTCTTAAATTATTGAGAGTCCCACGTGCATCCAATGGTGCTGGGCACATCTGTGTCCGATCTGTATTCGGAAGTCTTTGTTCGTATCATTACTCTAATAGAAACTATATGAGTACTATGTTGTCACATACATACATACATGAATAGTACATCCGAGTCACATAAGGCCTTGTTTGATTTACGGATTAGGTGCACAGGATTCGACTATTTGTGCTTAATCCCCCACAATTTCATGTTTATCTTTTCAAAATTAAACTAGGATAAATAATCCTAGAATTATTATATAATTATACTTGAGGTACTATTTTATCATAGAAAGAATAGTGGGACTCATTTAATTTAATTTCCATTTCCTAGGGGTACCGAACTCTATAGCGCTGCCTTGTAATTTCAATGCATGTTTGTGTTCAACAATTTATTTTGGTCAAACATTAGCACCGGCTACACTTAATGACGTCGACGTAAACCTAACCCCTAAGTGATTAGACCACACTGGACATTATTAGTGCACCATTTTTGGCCAACTTTGAAAACAGATTTGGGGGATTATATATCTCATTTCCACGAGGAGAAATTTAAGAATCAATATTTTTTTCTTTGGTAAAAATGGAACCAAAATAGTTATCATGAGGGTTGGATATGGGATTTAACATAAATAAAGATTGCATCAAGATTTATATACACAAACAAAATGATTCAATAAATGTCATCAACCCATCGAAGTATCAAGCGAGGTTATAAATATTGTAAGGCTACTGGCAATAAATGAAGGTTGCATGAAGTTTTGTACATACAAAATGATTTAATAAGGCCATCTATTATCAATTCATTAATGTAATATCGTGAGTTAATAAATTGAGTAATATATTGCCAAAGGTCTTCAATAGTGACCAACAAATAGTCACCAAAATCATCTTTCGGTGACCAATCATGTATTGGTCACCAATATTTTTCTACCACTAGGGTTCTATGACTAAGTTCGAAGTGGTCACCGTAAACTTTTGGTGACCAAATTGTTAGTCACTAAAAATGTACTTTCTTATAGCGATACTATATGTATCATACTACATGGGGAACTAATTACCCGTATATATACTAAATGAACAAAAGAGATAATCACTTTTACAAAGAATGTAAAACGACATTATTTACCGAGATAACATCACATTCACATTAATTAGCACGTTACTAGTGTTTCTTGCATTATTGAAGTAAATTGTCAATCTAAGATATGAAAGATGGCTTAATTTGGATGTAGAGGTAGGGAAGGAGGGATGCATAAATTAACCGAATGCCTTGCACTACTAATTATGCATGCTTAATGTACTCACCCATAACCTTATCACCTATCCATTAGTTCATATAACTATTCCCTGCTAAATTCTAGTTTACGTTATCAACATATCGTCATTCATTATCATATAATTCATCTTTTAAGTTTTGCCCAAGTTGAATACTAACACCATAACATTCTCATTAAGCGCAATTTCAACAGAAGCCAACGATCTCATAGATACTCCTATCATACTCCCAAATGATGCAAGACTAACTAGTACTACCTATTCATGATCATACGCATAACACAAGCTAGGAAAGTAATACAAGAACGCTGTAACAACCCATTAAGTACTTTGTCACACAACATAGCTCACGTGTCACATTGTCAACTCCTGGTACTTCCCCAAAAGAGGCCACTGCATTCCTTGCATTCTGAAGGAGTCTAGTATATTCCTAGTATTTCCAAAAGAGTCTAATGCATTCCTAATATTTTTTAAGAGTCTAGTACATAGAACAACATCTTATCATCATTTCACGTGTCAACGTAAATCATTGTATCACATTCTAATTCTCATTCAATGATTAATGTATCATAAGTATTTCTCACATTCAATCAATCGAAAGTCTTAAAGTTCCATGCAATTCGGCAATCAACGATAAAAAGACAATTCATAATCTAAAAGCGATAGTCTAACTAAATAACATGAGGAACAAGCAATGTAGCTAGGAAGATCAACCGTTTACTTGCATGTCTTTAATCCAATAGATCTGCGTCATATCCATGCGTACATTTTGTAACACAGCTCATTATCACAATTATTCTACAATAACACGCTATCATAATCGAACGCACTCTCATCAACCATGATGGACTAAGCATCCCAACATAAGAGAATGTCAACCCACACACCACCTCAAACCACATATGGGGACAACACTCTCGACATGACAAAACCTATCGCTCTCTTACTCGACAAGGGGACTCCTCATTGCACCATAGTAGAATGAACCATCTTGGAGATAACATCGAGAAGGATGAACTCAATGAGAAGGGACCTTTCACCCAACTGTCTCACAACAAGACTCAGACCACGATTAACACAACGATACCTCCCATGCAATGTCTCAACCTAAGAATAGGCAAATGGGTCTCATACAATGAATATAGAGCGATAGCAATATCGATACTGGGTAATCCCACTATAAGGGTCCATTATAGTATTTAAATCAACCTTCATTTTTTCCACCAAAAGATCATAAATTCTTATTGACGATTCCAAAATATCTTTCATTCATATATTAAATAACTATTTATGTCTGGTTCTCTCATTATCTTATTTACTTATAAATATTGTAGGGTACTAGAACTCCTAATTTTAAAACGTTCTTAGGTCCACGATACTAACTACCCAAACACAAATTATCACTCAAAATATCATACCGCACTCTCTAATCATCCTCAACAATCCCGGACTCATGAACATAATATAATATACTCATACTACTATAATAATGCTAAAAAATGACACTATCAAAGTGAAAACGATGTCAGTTTTTCAAAAACTGTCATCGAAGAAACCTGGAATAAGTATCGATGTCAGTTTTTCAAAAAGACTGTCATCTAAAGTTACTAATCCCCTTTATAATGTTATGTTTGAATAAAAATGACATCAAAAACTAAATATTAAAAATTTTATGAAAAAGTTTTAATGTCGATTTTTATTAAAACTGACACTGAAAATAAGTAACTTTTTTTAATGTCAATTTTAGTAAAAGTGACATTAAAAGTGATAATTGTTCAGCCGAGATTTCTGTGGTTTTAATGTCACGTTTAATAAAACTAACATTAAAAATAATTATTACTTTTATCAAAATGTGATTAAAAAAATCAAAAAGACGTAGTTTTGATAAAAAAAAAAAAAAAATCCCTCCTAAAATAAATATTTTACCTTTGGCACCTAAAATTAGAGAAGCCCTATATAGCTAAGCCTAATAAACTGAATGGTCTCTCCAGAGTCTAAACCTTCGGCGTCGTCAACAATCCTTCTATGCTCCCTGTTCATCTTGGTTCAGCCATTGATCGATAACTTTTGTGCTCTCTGTTTATCGTGGTTCAGTACCATTCTCAATGATAGTCTCATCAATAGTGAATATCGCTCTTGAATCTGCTCATCAGCTGTGGTGGTTCTCCATCAGCGACAACAATCTTTCTTTCGCTGTTTGTCTAACAATCGTGATAACCATCACCGGTATCTTTAACCTCTACTCTCTGCTCATCCATTCTTATATATGTATGTTTATAATGCTCGTCAATATTAATGTCTCCAACAAAATGAACGTTGTGAAGGATAAATGTCGCATTAGATAAATTTGGTTGATGGATGAATTTTCGATTGTTATAGGTATGTATATAATTCTCATCAGTCAATTGCTTTTCTGTTAACAAAAAACATGATGATTTTGCATTACAAAGTAGTATTACCAAGTTGCATTCTACATGTTCGATAAAATGTGTGAGTGACATGACTGCATTAAAAAACATGATGATCTTCTATTTTTTTATTCCTATGTTTTAGATTTCATCAAATAAACCATTTTTTTTCACCTCCTTTGAATGTCGATTGAATGTAGTAACATCTCAGTGGAATAGCACTTCAAAAAAAAATATTCTGGTACTAAAAGGATGCCAGTTCATAATTTGCAATTGGTAATCTTCAATTCCTAAAGAGGCAATTGGGTAACCCATAATTTCTAGCTGAAGGTTGGTATAATCAGTGGTGGCAAGAGGGATATTCATTGTGGAGGTTGATGTTTTAGATGTTCTGGAATCATCAATGAGGAGGCCAAGGTGTTAGCATTACCAATTCCTAGTGCATTCTTGGTGATAACAGCTCAGGTAATGCAGAAGAAGAGGTGACAGCACGCTCTTGGTGTTAGCATTACCAATTCCTAGTGCATTCTCATCAATTTTGTAGCTCTTTGTCGATTTCACTGGTATCAAGTGGTGGTTGAGCTGCTGCTTGGATTTCTTCAAGTTTTGCTTAGGCTTGGAAGTGTGCCTCCTTAATGGTTGCTGTAGTGTTGCGCTTTGGTTCTACGTTGAGTTTCTGCTTTTCTTTTGGTTTTTAGGTTAATGACATTGCATCTTTATTATCTCTTTGCATTTCATTTTGTTTTTAGGCTCATAGCTTTATTTGTATTCTGTACTAGTTCGCTATAAAGAAGATTAAGAAAGGCAAACATAGGGTTATGCAAATTTAAATAGTCAGGGTTATCGTTTTTTAAGTTGCTTTAATTCGTGATGAAAGACTAGCTAGTTGGACAATTTATAAAACTGATTCCTTATTTGGAGATAATAATTGATGAAAAAGTATAAAAGAACAATATCTTGTGCGCCTTTTATTCTGTAACACAAAAGCATGCGAGAAATGAAAATGGATTTGACGAGCAACAACGGGTCCATTCTACATACCAAGAATTCGTGTGAATTTGGCCTAGTTTATTTATTTTAATTTTGTTTTGTTTTTATAATTTTAATTAATATTTTTAAATTATTGATGCGTCTTGACAAGAGAAATTAAAAAATAAATAATCTGATAAATTTTTTTAAAAAAAAAGTGCAATAATGACTAAAAGTAATAACAAAAAAAGGTTTAATTTTAGATTACTTTTATATTTTAAATTTTTTTCAAGTTCGGTTCAAAATTTTTAATTTGTCTTTTTTAAACTTTTGTAAGTAAGTTTAAAAAAGACAAAAAAAATAGTAAATAAGTTAGTTAAGCCAAGCCCTTTAAGTAAATAGCAATAAAGTGTATAAACACAAAATAGTGACAAAAATACCCATATACTTATTTTGTTCTAAAATTAAGAACCAGAACCCCTTGCCTCCCCCATTTTTTAAATACTATAAGATATTTACAACCACTGTTATATAGTAATTATATTTATGCTCCATATTTAATTTTAAATATAATCTCCCATGCTTCAACATATAGACTAAATATAGGTCCCACATTATAAAACTCCCCCAATAGAATCATAATACATAAAATGATATTGTCATCAAGACTCTCTTCACACGTCAAGAAATTAGTGCAATATACTTTTTTTTATATGTTCGTTTAAAAGAAATTTGTGAGAATTAATAAAATGAATATATTTGAGGATATATATTAATTTACGCACATGTGTTTGTCACCTGCCACTCAGCTTCTTGTTTGGTAATTTGAGTGGATCACACGCGTTGACAACCCACCAGACAGTCAACTTAACAATAATGGATATAGAAGATAGGTTACTTAAAATTGGTAGATATTTAGGGACCATTAGATATGAGTTTCTTAATATATATATCCATTACTTCAACTACATTTACTAATAATATATACCTGCGAATATATATTGGTTTGATAATTTAAGATGTTCGGACAAATTTACGCATATTATAAATAATTTTTAGACGACTAACTCTCCTGTCTACTAGCAGGTAAATCAATGAAAACGGAGCAAAGTATTGTATGTATTAACCTATAATAAGAGTTGATAAGATTTCAAATTTAATATTTTAAGACGGAGTAAATTTTTAAATCCAGACGTTGACCATCAGGACAACCTGGTAGAGTATACAATGTGAGAATACACTAACAAACTTATTTCCTTATCGTCGTCAGAAAAAAAGAGTTAACTTTAGGGACAAGCCATAATTCGTAATTGGTAGAATCAAGATATTACTTAAGAGTCATATATGACATCATTTATGCTTTATGATGGAGGTATAAACCCTAAGGGATTGACATGAAGGCGTGAGAAACAGGGATTTGCTACTTTTTACGGTTTCAAGTTTGATACATTACTAGAATAATAGATAAAGATCACACTTAATAAATTAAAAAGATTACAATTTTTATAAAAGCGTGATAGAAAAAGTGAGATGATCGATCTTTAACCACAGTTTTAAATGAAACTGTGATTGTAAGTTATTATTTTAATCACGTTTGAATTATAAATGTGATAAAAAGTAATAATTCATTTTAATTATGTTTTATTATAAGCGTGAAAAAAGATAATTGTCAATTTTAATCACGGTTTGTTTACGGACGTGATAAAAAAAATGTTGTCCCTGTTAACACTATATATCTCACTTACATATTGGAGGGCACCCTGATTCACCTGGGAACAGGGAGTCCTGATATTATGTGCAGTATTTTGTATGTCAAAATAACATCGTTTTGACGCGCAGTACGCTCTACTATGTGCAACGCACAGCAGGTCTCCAATTCTATCCACCGGAGGTACATTTATAGTTTTGTTTTTAAAGTCTTTAGAGTAGATTGTCTTAATGAATTCAGGGTGAATCTTTGTCTCTTTCGACCTTCCCTCTCCTATCCCGGCCTTATTACAGGACAGGGCTGGTCCCCTATATCCAAGCTTTCATTATCTCTATCCTTGTCTATATAATCATGGTAAATTACACTTACCTCACCTGAAGTATCTGACAAGTTCATTGCCATTCCTTATTTTATTTAAATTAGATGTCTTCTGTTAGAAAATTGAATTGCTGTTCATAAACTGTAAAGTGACTTTGTCCCCAAAACTAAGTGTGACCAAACATCGATTGAAGTGAGTTCAAGTAGATTCATGTATTCCTACATAAGGTTTTAAGTCAAGAAAAGAATGAACAAAATTTATTAAGAATTTTAAATAAGAAACTAACTATCAAAATATTTGGCCGCTTGTCATTGTTTGGCTTGTGCTTAGGTTTGGGCTTACATCGATAAATCTGGACAGATGTGGATTATATTGATGAACCAGGACAATTGTGGATTATATTGGATGAATCTAGAGAGTTGCGAATTAAATAGATGAACCTGAACAACATTGGATTAAATGGATGAACCGGGACAGCGTTTTTAATCGTTCTATTAGCTTAAATATAAATATAAGCTTATTCTCTATAATTTCAACACATAAATTTTGTACTATTAGAATCACCAGATATTTAGTACCATAAAATTACTTTTCCTCTTGTTCTAGTCTATGAGAGTACTTCGCAGTTTCAGTTCTAAGATAGTCTTAGTGTATGGTGTGGACTAGGCTGTGAACAACTATCCAAAATCTCACTACCAGCAGAAGACGACGAATCCATTTAAAGATATGTGTGAGACACTGGCCTCAGTGTGGTTTATCAACTTTGTTCTTGATGCTCATTGAAAAAAACTTTGTTCTTGATGATCAATTTGTTATGTTTTAATTTGTTAATCACTTTCAAGTTTTTTTACTAACAAACTTGTAACTCTCCTATTTTCGATAACATTAAGAAAGAATAAAAAGATTTTTTTTTTAATAAAAGAAAACACATGTTTTCAAAATCCAAAGAATTTTTTGTAAGTCATTGAAACTGTTTGGTAATTAATTTATTTAATTTGAAAACAAGACATCATTATATTAAAAAATAGCGCATAAATGAAGGAAATTAGTCATAACAAATTTCAATTAAGTTTTCACAAACTAACGACTACCAACCAAGGTTTAAAATAAGTTTTCCCAAAATAAGTCAGAGTTGAGTAAAACTAAGTTGGTCACGGCTTGACGTACGTAATCTTCGTAAATGGCAGTGATTCACCTTGGTACAATGACTCGTGTAGTTCGTCTTGGACACCATGTTTGAATACTAAGGCAACGTAACACAATGAGCGATAAAATTTAGTAGATAAAAATTCTTATTCTTCTTAGCTTAGAAAGGATTTTGGCCTCGAAGATCCGTCTTGCCCACAACCTCGGAAATTATGACAACCGGCATGATGGAACCCATAGTATTTTGAAAACCTCCAAAAGGCCTCTGAAGTCTAATCAAAATTAATACTACAGATTGGTTCCATGATTTAAAATGCTTCCCCTTAGCTAGTGGTAATATGTTCTCTTCTGAGAAGAAGATAACACACATGAAGGAACAGGTAGTGAAGTAGTCCTCATATAAATTGTAGGCCTAAGGTGATAACCAAATTTATTCTCTGTACACGAAGTTTTGTGGGGGATTGAGTATGGTTTTGTGGGATTGAGTATGCACACATAGTAACTTTCTATTGCATTATGTTACTACGTGATATGTGGTATCAACAATATCGCGTGAATTAATTTTCTATTTTCTTTTTAAAGTTTTGTAAAAACAAGAAAGCTCAAAGTTAAATTTTAAATATAATCTTACAAAAAACATTTTAGCCGCGCCCACCCCCTCCCCCGCCCGGGTAGTAATGTCAAGAAATAGTGACTTAGAATGCAAAACAATGATAACGAGAACGGGGAGTACATAATAAAATAAAGACGCCCACTCAAATAATATTTCAAGTCACGGCGATACATAATATGGGAAAAAATATAAAAGCAAGCATTCGCTTCACTTAAATAGAACATAGGCAATAATTCTTAGTGTTTAGCTTATTGTTCTTGTAACGATACTATATATCTCCTAGTAGTTTGAAAATCCCGAGTTCGAAGAAGCATCTCCAGGCACTTGCCTACAACTGCTTCAACTTGATCAAAAGCCTCAACAAGTATTTAAGTAATCAAGAGCAAGCCATAATATGAAACTTCTTCTTGTTCTATTTTTGTTATTAAAAGCTTTAGTAATGTATATATGGATACTAGTGGTGAGGGTCTGTCTCTATTTCATGAGCCAGTTCTCTTGTCAACTTATCGGCACGATCGTCGTGTCCACCGGCAAACGTATAAACCCGGAATGCAAACTGGAAAGCCCGCCAAAGCATTTTAGCAGATCCTTTCCTCTTTGCATCAGCTTTAGGTCCAATTTCTTCGTTTTCCTTTGCCTTTGCTTCTCTCTTCTCCTGAGTCAATGCAAATAATTTCGATTCGTAAGGTTTAGCCACTTGACTAAGATGTCATGTATTCTTCAAAACAAATATCTGCATGGCAATTTGGTTCAAGTGAAACTACCTTAAGTGCCAACTCCATGCAACCTGAGGAAACATCCACTATCAATTCTTTGATCCTTACGAGGATTCCGAAATCAAAATTGATCTTGTGGCTTTGGAACTTCTTGGATTCTTCATCTTTCGTTCGTTCCAATGCGTCCAAATCTCCTTTGATCTGTACGTTATGGATGTTTTTTCGTTAACGAAATGTAGGGTATTATTAGGACTCAGATTAGCATACTAATGTATAATCAAGAACCAAAGGGTTTACCTTATTGACATAACTCTCGGACTTGTCAAGAAGCTGACATAGAGGAGCCTCTATCTTCCAATTCTTTAGAGTAGTGACCATAGTATCTAACTTGGAGTACAGTGCAGCTGCCATCCTCAATGCCTCCAACTTCTTTCCAGGAAAACCTTCAAACCTTGCTAGCACCTGCACATTGAACAATTTTATGTCATCTATCTAATATATGAAGTGGGAACCCGACTGATTTCTACCAAAAATTTTGATTGTGTAAAGTTATATCAAGTCCAAAATTTCCACACAGAATAACCTAAATCAGTCTAAAAGCCCTTTCATCACCCAATAACTGTATTGGTTATAGCCTGCTTTCACATGACTCTCAATTACTAAAATTCTCAACCCAATTCATCCCAAATTCATAACTGACTCTTTGTATTCTTACATCGTTAACAGGACTATGGTGTCCATTATGTTCCCCAATCTTCAATAATCTCCTACAAATGATCGAGCATGGGAATTAGATTTTTTTTTTCCATTTTGAACCATCCCAAAAAGAGCTATGGACAAACGTGCAGGTCACCACTTCATCCAATGGCCTCTCTTAATTCTGACTTTCAATTTTGATTATTGTCACCACTTGATACATTTGTGTACCTTTTCATGCTTAGTAGTCCATGGACACAATACAAGCATGTAGAGTTTAAAATAATGGAGGACAGGTGAAAATGGATGTTTTGTAAGCCGCGTATATAAGTATTTTGTTTATAAACAAAGGACAATGCAACACAACAACGGGTTATATTAAAAAGACCATCTTATACTCCGTAACTTAAATGACTGAAAGGGTGAAATGCATGCCCAATTGTCAAAACAGTTTCTTATCTGTTTGCCAACGTAATGGAAAAGAAATAAGATATGTGTGGACGAGTGTCTGACACAAATTACAACCCTCTTAGAAGTGTTTGTGCTTCTTAGGTGACGAGGGTAAGGGTGATCATGATAATGGTAGTGAACAGGCTCATATGGTACGGACCTGAGATTCATCTGTTAGTTTCTCAAGATGGGATTCCACGTATTTATGGAACTTGAGGAGCTCAGCCATGTCTGTAGTTTCAAAAGTACTAATAGCAACTTTCACCTCCGTTATTGTCTTTGCATGGTTTTTAACATCCTCCTCAATTTGTTGGTAGTACGCTGATCTGGAAAAAGGTAAAGTATGAAATACATTAATAGTCCTTTGTCCGGTTAGAGATTTAGGGGAAGCCAAATATACCTCTTGGTCATCTCTGCTAATGCATCAGCCATTCCCTGTTTTCCTCCAGCTGGGGCCCCAATTTTGGTCTTTTTGCCCTGTGATGATTTACCATCTAGACTGGACCCTTCCACCTTACCCTTTAGAAGTCTATAGAGATTACCCATCTGGGATGATCTCTTCAATTTAGTTGCTGCTTTCTTGGGACCTAGGGATCTTGCGCCACCCAAACCAGGAGGTGGAGGGGGAGCAGCTCCCTTTCCCAGTGGCATGGGCGGTGGTGGCACAGATCCATTTGATGACATCCCAGGTGGTGGCGGTGGTGACGGCACTGATCCATTTGCTGACATCCGAGGTGGTGGTGGAGGCGGTGGAGGTGTGGCTCCATTACCTGATGGCATGGGCGGTGGCGGTGGTGGTCCTGGTGGTACATCAACGGCCAGTTTTGGTGGTGATGGTGGTGGGGGCGGTGGCCGTGGAAGAGGAAATGCTGTTGAGTTTGGTGATGCCATGCATGGAGGTGGAGGTGGAGACATAGTCAACGTGGGTGACATGGCTGATGGTGCAGGTGGTGATGGAGGAGGTGGTGAAAGCACTACGCAGGGTGACATGAGTGGGTGTGGTGGCAGTGCTGATTCTTCTGTCCTTGGCAGAATGGTTGGTGATGGTGGTCGAGACATCACCTCTGGTGCAACACTGGATCTCAACTTAGGGAGTGATGGAGATGGTAATACCATGTCCATGGCGCCTCTTGCGAAGGTCTCATGACCTGATGCTGGTGTCATATTTTGGGTGCCAATCCATTTTCTTCCTGTGTCGCTAGTCACCTTGTCCATATTAGTCATCAGTAATATGTCCTCCATTTCACAATCATCAGTGTCAATCTTTTCTTCATTCCCTTGTTTCAGTTCCTTAACTGCCGTATTCGTCTGCTCTGTGGCTGCTATATAAGGGAACATATGGAAGGAGAGGCGCTTAACGTCAATTGGGTTCAACTTCCCAACAGCTTGGATTCTCAGAGGCAAGAGAAGAGGTGAGGAATAAGGTGCTCTGGACCTAGTAATCATTTCCGGAAGTACTGAAGTTGGAGTGGCTGGTGAACCAGAGGGAGTTCTGTTGTCTGAGTACTCTGACAAAGCCCCCCCAAATGAATGAGATTTGGGACTGTAATCTTTGAGCGGTTCATCTTCGTCCATCAAATCAAACAACCTCTCTCTTGCCATGCTTATCATTTCGTCCAGTATCACCATTGCTATTTCAATTTCAAAACAAAAGGTTGTCATTAACTTTGAAGCAAAGTGAAAAAAGTTCAGAAAATATGAAAATAAGCCACGGGAAAGTTAGGCCTAAATTGGTCGCCAAACACATTTTAGAGTCAAAATTTGACATACCTTGTTGTTCCAGCTCATTGGCTGCCATATTATCATATATTATTCGTTTGGGTTTGTCCATCGAATCTTCCTTACTCATCCACATTTCTCCTACAGATTTCAAAGCAATGCAAAAGGAAGCCAGAGCCTACATGAAATGTCATGTTAATTATCAGCAAAAGTTTATGTATTAGCAATCGTAATCCTAATTGTTGGTATCACAATTGATCAACCTGATGAACAGGTGTTCCTTTACTTTCTGACATTGAGTTTTTGGGTACGAGATCAGGATACAACCCATGGAGATCCTTCGTTGTGGTTATCACCAGCTGCAACAAAATGGAAAATTGGTTTTGATAACTAGGATGAGTTTCTGAGAAAGAAGGAAATGGGAGAGACAAAATGTTTGAAGAGTACCTCATTTGCGGAAGCAGAGGCTACACATGGAGGTAAGTCAATTAAGTCCCTAAAAGAGAGGACCTTTGTCCTAAGCTCTGCCATTGTAATGAAATTGCCTGCCACACTGTGAGAGTTGTGCACCTTGAACCCTTTGACTTCCCCCTGATTCGTTGATACCTCGGCCTTCTTTTTTGTCTCTGGCAGCTGGTTTCCCTGTCAAAATTATGAGCTGATTTTATGCCTAGTGCACTTATGTTCTTGAGTTCTAGAACTTGCATGGCCTATTTTTTTTTCTGACTTGATTAGTTTTGAATGCTTGTTGACAAGCATTTGTTGCGGCAAGGTATGTAAATGAAAACCCTATCAATAGATAAGAACACCAACTAATTCCTTAAGAATATAAGTACGGGGTGAATTAGAACTTGTAACTACTAATCCCGACATGGAAGTGTTTAAAAACTCGTGGAGGCCAGAGAAGATCTGTCAACTTGATCATGAGCCATAAAATATAAGCTACAAATAAGAACCCTAACCTACCGGGTGAACTTGAAATGAGAAACAAAAAAACAATCGAGAAGAAGATTACACCAGTGATTGAAATGTTTTCCAATATGTGCACTTATCTTGTGAAGATTTATAGCTCTACCTCGATTGTTAATTTCTTGCAGATTATGCGTAACAAGGAATGGCTTTCGGCTACTATCTGAGTTTGAGATCAACAATATTCGCGATTGTAGATGTCTTCTATAATATATAAAAGCATGGATCATGTAAGGAAACTAAATACCGGAAAGAAATTCCATCCAGAATATGGCGCAGATATTCGTCAGAAATCTCAACGAAGTTACACAACCAAAATTTCAAGGGAAAACACAAGCTTTCATAAGAAATACATAAGAACTTCCAGGATAGTCTATATATGGATGCAAGATTGTAGTTTAATCTTCAGAGATATGGGTTGTGTGTTCATAAAACAGCAAAGGGTAATTACGAAAATCTTAAAATCAAATTTGATGTCCAAGTCATACCTCAAATCCAGCTGCCCTTTTACG
Source organism: Arctostaphylos glauca (assembly GCA_019985065.2). Taxonomy (NCBI): domain Eukaryota; kingdom Viridiplantae; phylum Streptophyta; class Magnoliopsida; order Ericales; family Ericaceae; genus Arctostaphylos; species Arctostaphylos glauca. The sequence goes on along the minus strand of JAHSPW020000001.1, from coordinate 13,584,156 downwards.
GAACATCGGTGCACAGAATGTTCCGTTAGCCATGGGTAATCAACGGGAAGAAACCTTATGTAGCCTTGAACAAGAAGAGGACAATAATAAGAGTCTTCTTCTATTAAACCACTCAATGTACCCTCCCAGGACAGCTTCCTTTGGTTTGACAAAAAGCCTAATGTTTGCAGGGTAAAGAAATGTATCGCTAATAAAGAGAAAAACAGATATAATATTCTGAAAGAGAACATTCAAGATCAAGATCAAATTTTTGGATAAAGAATTGGACACGAAACGTGCAGCTTAATGTCTGGCTTTCAATTCCCTCCCATGGAACTTCTTCTCCTCTTTTCAGATGAGAGGGAGAGAGAGAGTCAAACTGGAGAGAAGAGATGTTTGGTTTTGTAAGAAGAGAACCGCGTAAACGCGGATAATGACAGTTTAGTTATTGTTAATTTTCGGAATGTTATTAATGGACAAATTTGGTTTGGTTTCAAACGGGTAACTATTCCATTCCTTAAATGAAGGAACATTGCTGGTTTGAGATATGCCAACTCAGACAATGAACCCATTTCAATGGTGCTCAGATGATATTTGATTTATTTAACCCGTGTATGGTACCATCTCTCTCTTTTAGATTTAGGATTTGCAAGTTTTGGTGTTTTATTGTATGCCTCTGGCCCACGTTTCTCTGTAGTCATTGAGGACACTTGATCACATAGTAATATGCACAATTTGAATGTTAGTTTGCAAAAAAAGAAAAAATTCATAACTAGGAGTGATTAACCATATCTCTTGGTTTTTTTGGGTTAATTAGTAGGACGGGTCGGCATATATTCAGTGACTAATTATCCTAAACTCGTGTAAAGAAAAAACAGAACTATTTTTTCTCAACTCATCTGATAGTTACCCATGGCTGACCAAATAATGTTTATATCTATGTATGTTAAGCTGGCATAATATGGTTGAAAGTACATGCTTCAGGGCGACACAGAAGAGAATTGCAAAAACTGACCGGCTAGCTCCATGAATTTCCTAATGGAATGGCCATAAAAATATAGGCCTGGTGATTGTTTCAAGAATGAATGAAAAATCACTTTAAAAATTTTGAGAATCAAACCCATTTGGTTATTGTCTCAACTTTCATGATTTGTACAAATTAGTAGAATCATATGCTGGCCAATAATCTAAGAACAGAATATCCCGAAACAAATAATTAGGGAAGCCCCCACTATTGCTTGGTCCTAGTATAAATGTCTGCCGGATTTACAAGTTTTGAATTCCTGATGCCCTCTTGGTATATTCGGTTAATGAATGTAATAAGAATCATGATCCTCTTATGTGACCATCCCTAGGTGATTTCTCATGCGACGCCCTAGTCCCTTTTGATGATCTAGACCGTTCATTTTGTAGCCATCGATATGAAATTCATCCATGCAAGAAATTAGATATGGTTGGACATCAGTATCTATCTAAGCAAACATGCAAATACTATTCGATTACGCATTTTCGGTTAACACAGTTTTTTGCATGAATGATTTACACCTCGAGACCTACAAATAAGCGGCTTTATCAAAGTATTTTTCTTATTATGGAATTTTCTTGTTATTGAAATTTACCAAAGTAAGAATTTTCTTTTGCCATGCATTGAGTCTGGAACCGAAAATTACCACGAGGGACAGTCAGGATCAGATTCCTTCTTCGTTTGAGCATGGATCCCAGGTTAAACAGGTAATAGGAAATAGCTATACTATTCCAGACCATCCCACACGCAGCGACATATGGGCAACCATTCATATTCCTCTCAAGATTCATATCATTCAAATGGTGCATAAATTTAATTTTTCTGCTTTGTTGTTGTTGTGTGAAATCTGTGTCGCTTTGTTCTCCAAAGTTTCAAATTTGTTGATTTCGTACCATCGTCAAATCAGATACTGACAGCAAGAATTTAAACAAATTATACAATGTCAAATGTTAATGAAGATCCTCACTTAGATTTGTTCACCTTAGGCTTCAAATAGACTTGAGCTGTATCTGGGAAGTTAGTGAGCTTGGGGCATTCTTCATGCACCACGTAAACCAGTTTTGGAAATAATTTCATGAGTTCTTCCCAATTCATCTCTAATTCACTCAAGTACTTCAAATACAGTATCTCCACTGCCCACTTGCACTCATCGGAAAGTTCTTGAGATCGGCCTAGATCACGTAGGGGTCCTCCCCTGATGTAGAGTTTAGTTAGCTGATTCAGATTCGTAGGACTCAGCCATATAGGTGGGCTCGTCCCATGAAAACACTGGAGGTCCAGTTTCTGCAGCGTGGAAGGAAGTGCTGCAGGGGGTTTGCTCGGCTGGTTGGTGAGTACTGCTTTGTTCTTGGCCTGTTTTGTTGTTCCAAGGTGTTTGCTGTCTGTTGCCACTGACTGCATTGCATCCTCTTTTGTTTGCTTACGGGCGTCATTTTCACCAAGCGAAGAGCGTCCTCCCCATGATATTGTTAGCTTTCGTAGGGCTTCAAATTTTTGCAAGGCGCTAAGGTGCCTTTCTGTTGGAAAGTCTTCTACACTAGTGTAGATGTTCAGTTTTCTCAGCTTCTGCAGTCCAGACAAATCGTCGAGAGTACATGAATGGTAATCGTACTTGGAATCTTGAATAAGGAATCCCTTAAGGACTTCAAGCTCCGTGAGGTAGGCAAGGCTCTTGGGCATGTACTCTAGGAAGTAACACTCAGACATGTCCAAGTGCGTCAACTGTTTGAGCAAACCGATCCCATCTGGAATAACCTCAAGATTGTGACAGGCTTTGAGATCAAGGATCTTCAAACGAGTGAACTCTGAAATGAATGAGGGAAGCTCTGTGATTAAAGAAATTCCTCGAAGGCTAAGAAACTCTAATCGATTCATATGCTTCAGGCCATCAAGAATCTTGGTATCTTCTATCTCAATGTGGTGTGTGGCTAAGCTCTGCCACCTTCCCAGGTAAACAATGGTGATGTTTTTCATCTCTTCAAATACTTCAGGCCCGTAGTCAATAATAGCCTCACCGACGTTGATCACATGTAAATACCTATCTGGACGAATACGTTGGTTATCTTGACCAATAACATAAAATGTACGAAGATAAACCTTGGCTGCGACGGTTAGAGCAGCATGAACAGAATGAGTCATCTTGCAACTGTCCGGCACCAAGCTACGCTTTTGGAAGATGGGCTTGATAAAGCCCTCTGCAATAAGCATATCAAAGATCTCATTGCCAATATGCTCAATTGGCTTTCCTCGAATGTTATTTTGTTTTCCATGCCACCAAACTAATCCATTCCCTATCCACCAATACGTCAAAAACCTTCTGTTTATAATAGACAATGGTGGGAAAATTAAGAAACAAAACAAACAGCGTTTTATGGTGTAAGGGAGTAGATCCAAAGCTCCCTGTAGGTCTTCAGGTTCAATGGAGTCCTCGATATCAGGCCTCGGGTACAACTGCATCACTTCATTACTGCTTTTGTTTATGTCCGGCCATGAATTTCGTTGTTGGTTGGAATCAGAAGGGATTTTAAGCCGTGAAGGAATCTGGGATTTTAGTTTCGCGACGGCTGATTTGAGCTTCTTGAGCTCGTCAAGCTGTGTCCCACTACTACTCCCTCTTATCCTCAGCTCCAAAAGCTTCTCACGGCCTTGGTTGATTTGCGTACTCAAACTATCGTTGTACTGTTTCATGAAACTGAGATCTTGATCGATTAATTTGTCGAGGGCAGGAACTCCACCGTGGTAGTGGTTGGCGGTGGTGGTCGCACTGGTAGAGGCAGCGTTGGGGTTGCTCTTTTCAAATTGTTTAGGTATGGATTCGGATTCGGATTCGGCTTTGTGTTTGGAGATATTGAGCTTGGCCTTGAGATGATCTGCCCAAGATCTTAGTGAGCACTTGGATTTAGGAGGACTGGTTTTGTGGAGGGATGGAGACGTGTGATCAGGGGGTGAGGGTGAGGGTGAGGGTGAGGCTTCATTGATGGACATGGCTTATGTAAGCAATTCGAGGTGTCTGTTTATTTGAAATGGGATTTCAATGGTTTATTAAGCTGAAGTTTGATGGATTCATTAGGGTTTTTCTGCACTTGGTGTTCATCAGTTCAGGGACTGAGAGCGGAGAAGAATGATCCGGCAGCAGCACGTGGTGGTGGACCACCAGATAATCTTTTGTTCATGTAATGTCTTCTTTTGTGCATAAAAGTCGAAAGATAAGCCAATACACGGTAAGGAGCTGTAAAGGAACAAATACCAAACGAATAATGGGCGGAGGGATGTAGGGTCAATTGGGGTTCCACTTAATTTTTTTAATTTTCTGCTGCAAAATTTTGAATTTAAAATTTAATTAGTAAATTTTGATCCCACAAAAATTATAAAATTGCCCCAGACATTCTGTATAATTTCAAAAACTACATGAAACATTCTATGTCCGAAAAGATAATGTTTCTATTGTGTATACTTTTAAAATTTCATACCACAATCCAATAAATAAATAAAAAAAGAGTTTAGTAATATAAGAAGTAAGAAGAGACATCTTTAAAGACATATCAAATGCTTTCTATCATATATCAATCAAAAAAATATAAAAAATTGTCAATAGTTTACGTAAACTAAATTCATCTTCTAAAACGAATATGTAATAATGTGTACATATAATTTGCCAAAACTAATATGAATTTGTACAATAACTTTGCCAAAAGTAATTATCACAATTATTTTAATAAAAGTATGTCATTTGTAGTTTTTAAGTAGGATTTTGAACCCACTAACGAAAAGCTCTGGCTCCACCCCTGCATACACACTAGCAGACTCGGGGACTTGTTGTGCACCCCCACATAGCAGCTCCCTGTTGCGCGTAAAAACTATGTAATTTTGCACTAAAATGCGTCATTTCATTTTCTGCTAATAAGGGGTTGTTTGTCTTAAATGTGAGAACTAAACCCACTCAAAAAGTCGGGGAAAAAAGCCCTATATCTTTTGTAGCAGAAATCCCTAATCAGAAAATCAAATCGCTTCCCACTTTCTTTAGTCTGTTGCCGCCGTTATCCCTTCGCCTCCCACTCTCTCTCGGCGATTCACCGACTTCTTCTCCCTTATCGCCACCAACTGCCGCCGTTTTCTGCCATTGTCAATCGAAACATAGCATCAAAAGGTACTTACACACAAACAATTAAATTATTTACGCTTCCAAAGCATCAAACAATTATTTTCAATGCCTTTGGGATTTTCGTCTTTGTACCATTTTCCTTGGTGAATCCCTTGTGATAATACGTGACAAGTGATAGAAAGTGTAAAGCTACAACCTAAACATCAAAAGAAGTAAAAAGAGATAGGAAAAAAAAAGATGAAAAAATATATTCTGGATGGGCCCTTCTCACATTTCTCAATCTCTTTTTATATATATATAAAGCACCAAAGATTAAAAAAGATAAAAAAATAAATAAATAGTTGCATACAATTATTTTCAATGCTTGTTCTCAAAGTTGTTTTCAATGCATTTCTGACCCCTATGATCACCTCCAAGAAAGATGTCAAATTTTGGAATGTCAAACTTTTTTGATGGCCTATATAGCAATTTGACATTTTTAAATTTGACATTCAAATTTTTTTATCTCCAACAAATATGTCAAATTGAGGCATTTAAGTCAAAAAAAAAGAATTAAAGGTTGAGGCATTTGAGGAAAAAATGCTTTGATGTCAGATTTGGCATAAGCATCTCTCAAACAGATGTCAAATTTTGAGGTATCAAATTTTTTGATGGCTTATGTGGCAATTTGACATTCAAATTTTTTGTTCTCGAACAAAAATGTCAAATTGAGATATTTAAAGTAAAAAGACATTTAAAGTTGGGATATTTAAGGTAAAAAGACATTTGATAGTTAATGTCAAATTTGACATCAAATATTATTTTTCAATTGACACATAGGATTTAACAATACTTTTGATATTTTTGCTGAGTTAGTTTTTATGTCATTTTTTGAAACTCAATTGCAACATTAGATCTGACATCTTTGTTGGAGATGCTCAGTAGCCTTTTTCAATTGTCACGTAAGACTTAATATTCAAATTTTTTGATCTCCAAAAAAGATGTCAAATTGAGGTATTTGAGGCAAAAATATATTAAAGGTTGAGGCATTTGAGACAAAAATGCATTTGAAACTTGATGTCAAATTTGGAATTAAGTAGCCTTTTTCAATTGGCGTAAGATTTGACATCAAAATTTTTTGATCTCCAACCAATATATCAAATTGAGGCAAAAAGACATTAAAGGTTGCATTTGAGGCAAAAATGCATTTGACACCTAATGTCAAATTTGGTATCAAGTAATATTTTTCAATTTGCCATGTAGGATTTGACAATGCTTTTGATATTTTTGTTAGAGTACGTATTGATGCCATTTTTTAAAAACTGAATTGCTACATTAGATTTGACATTTTTGTTGGAGACGCTCTAATAAACAAAACATATGTAAGATACAAACAATTGTTTTCAATGTTTTTAATGAACTTATTTTTTGCATGGCTTTGTTCGACAATAAATTTTATATTGGGGCATTGATTGTGAGCTTTGTTCTGAATTTTATATGCTTATTGTACTTATTTTAGATCGCACGTAGTTATTGTTAGAATGGAAGCTGGTGAAGCTAAGAGGGTCTATAGAACATAATAGAGAATTGTTAAACAATTATATAACATGTATTGGAATGGAGTTTGAGTCAAAGGAAGCTGCATTTACGTTCTACAATGAATATGGAAGGATTTTAGGACTTAGCATTAGGAAAGACTACCAAACAAAAAGCAGGAAGGATGGTATGGTTATCAATACAAAAATTTATTTGTAGCAATGAGGGGACAAGAGAGAAGAATAAACGGTGTCCAACAGTAATACAATCTAGACAAGAGATGAGAACTAATTGTAAGGCATTTAGTACATGTCAATTAAGCGAGATACACTGAAATGGGTTATGACAAAGTTTGATGATACACACAATCACATGTTGCATCTTCCTGAAATTGCTGAGACTATTGGGTTAGCTCTTAAGTTCCACATGATTTTATTAGTGCCCAAGCAGGGGAGGAGAGAATTTTTACAATTCATTTGAGAGGATCTGAAAAGCTATTTGCGAGGAAAAGAGAAAGAGACTTACAATATGGTGAATCGTGAACTTTGTTGAGACATTTTCGGAAACAAACTCTTGAAAATTCTTATTTTTTCCGCGCAATGCAGTTGGATGTCGATGAGATGATAACCAATATTTTTTGACTGACCATCAAATGATCACAGATAATGGGCTTTTTTAGGATACATTGTCCTTTGACATGAGATTTCGAACTAATAAAGAGTATGGACCATTGGCTCTTTTTATTGATTTTAATCATTTTCGAATGACGGGGATATTTGGTGTCACATTGATGTATGATGAAACTACACCATCATTTATGTGGTTGTCCAAGACATTTGTCAAAGCAATGTCAGGGAAGAAGCATTTCTCTTTTTTTACTGATCAAGATCAAGCAATGACTAATATACTTTCTCAAGTTATGCCGGACGCTAAACACGGACTATGTACTTTTCACCTGAACCAAAATGCATTGAAACATTTAGGATACTTGTTCGGTGGTAATTCTACATTTAGTAGTGATTTAATGATTGCATGTTTGATTACGAAAAAGAAACGGAATTAATTGAAGCTTTGAATTCATTTATAGAAAATTTTAAATTGGAGTATAATGCATGGATGAAGAAAACTTGAGAACTTAGAGAGAAATGGGCATGTGTGCATGAAGTGGTAATATAATGCAGGAATGAGAGCACCCAACTAGCGAGAGCTTGAATGCAAAATTTTGAGAAACACTTGAAATCTGATCTTAATCTTATTCAATTCTTTACCCATTTTGAAGAAGTTGTTGTAGAAAAGTGATACAATGAAAAAGAAGCAACACTCGACTCTAGAAAAAAATTGGTAAGAATAAAATTTTCATGTTGTCCTATGTTACTCCATGTTGCGAAATTTTACACTCCTCTCTTTGACTTATTCCATAAAGAATTTGATATGTCTCTTGGTTGCGAAGTAAAGGAATGTCATGATTTAGGTGAAGAAATTGGATTTGTGATCTGTAAACATGGGGATGAAAGAGAGTATATTGTGCTATGTAATGTGGAGTTCGATGAGTTTGGAGGTAAAATTTGTGGAGACGTTTGTTGTAGTTGTCGAAAATTTGAGAGCTTCAGAATTTTATGTTGTCATACAATCAAAGTGTTTTACCAAATGAATGTTATGGAAATACTCGAGAAAATATATTAGGCTGATGGAGGTGAGATGCAAAGGGTTGTTCATTGAAGGAAAAAAAGTTTTAGTTGACAGGAATGATAGAAAGTTGATAATACCAACGCGGTATAGGCATTTATTGATACCAGATTTTGCCCCACTGCTCAAAACTATCATGAAATATGTCATCAGAATGGACTCGGAGAAACTGATGCGTAGAATGACCATTACAAGGACAACTGGAATGATCTAAAGACCAAAGAACTTCATCCCAAACATTTTCAAACACTGAGCTGGCCTATGAACATGATTTTGATGATACTTAAGCAACCTCAAAAAGTTCAACTAAGTCTAGGTACAAATGACTATTTTGCTCCTAGACGGACAGTTCATTAGGAACAAGCTTCAAATATCAATGCTGTCAACTTGGAATGCCTCTACAGTGTATAGAAAGATATTGACATGATCCAGGATTCAATCAGGTTGTGCCAGTATGATTGGAGAAGATCTGAGTGCAAAAAAATAATTTTTCCCTTCTAGTTAAACGGGAGTTGAGAGAGCATCTAAATCGAGGTGGGACAACTTCAACACCCTAATTTTAATGGAGAATCTCAATACGATGTCACTGAAGGGCCTTGGAGGTCAATTGAATGTCTAAATAGCAAACATGAAGAAGTTTGACAAGTCAGCTTGCAAAAAGATGATTTTGTGCTTCTAAGTCAAACGGGATACAAGGGAGCATCTAAATCGAGTTGGGGCAACTTCACCATCCAAATTTTGATGGAGAACTTCAATACAAAGCCATTGAAGTATCTTAGAGGTTAATTGAATGCCCAAAGGACAAACTTGAAAAAGTTCAACAAGTTAACCTACAAAAAAACTAGTTTACCCTTGCACAGACCAAGGCCCTGGAGCACTATTCACAAGACAACTTCATCAAATTATGCAAATTTCATACTACTAACCAATACGATGATACAAGTTCATTGACAGTGACTGAGATGAAATCGGCGACACCGACAGTTTCTGGTTGTTCAAAGTAGGGTCCTAGAGCACGATTTACAAGATGATGTGTCCAAACATTGAGAGATAAATATTATTGATCATCACGACGATATGAGTTCAAAGGCTATATTCGGAATTCAATCTGAGGTTGGTAAGTCAAAAAGTCACATTTTAAGGCATTCGGTGATATATCAGCGACAATTCGGGGACACAATTTACGAGTGATATTTTTAAATTTTGAAGAGCACATATTATTAATCATAGTGATGATATGAGTTCAACGACTGTATCCGGAATCCGATCTGAATTCGTTTGGAGTTCCGGGGTCCGAAAACAGCATTTTCAAATTTTTTGTACCCTATTATTTGTACGTTTTTAATAGCGTTTGTTAGCGCTATAACAGGTCCTTACATTTGATAGTTTTTTTTGCACGCTATTGTAGTCACGTCTTTTACAACGTTTAGTAATCACTATAACAGGTCTTGACATTCCATAGTATTTTTTGCACCCCATTGTAGGTACATCTTTTTATAACGTTTTGTACAAACGCTATTTTGGGTATATCTTTCAATAACATTTTGTTGAACGCTATAAAAAGGTTAGTGTTTGAAGAACGCTATGTTGTGTACATTACATGTTGCAACCTATCATTTGAAGATATTTTATTTTTTTTACATTTGCTTGTAATCTTGCCAAGCTCATACAAGCGTGTCACAAACACTATCAATAACATTAATCTCGTACAAAACTTAAGGGATAGATGGTAATTGAATATTCATTTCAAAACAATATACATAGCCACAAATATTCCAAAATGAAGTATAATATTAACATCTATATCCCAAAAGTATAACACAAGCCTTGACAAGAAAACAAATAATACACGTCAAGAAAAAAATCTTTAACTGTATATATCCAACCGGCAATGATATGTACCTGTCCGTCTCCGTATGTCGTTAGTCAAAAGTCACAAAAGACCAATATACACACATATGTACAAATATTCCAAAATCAAGTATTATGTTAACATTTATATCCCAAAAATAGACTACAAGTATTTGTTAGGGTTGAGAAGAGAAAGGCTCATATTCATAGTCACCACTTGCAGGATTCTCTAGAGATCATGTGTACCCACGCACTCTTTCACTGACGATGGGGGATGATGAATGGCATGTTAGAAAATAAGTCTCTCGGAAAACAAAATCTGATTTTTATTAAACTTGCGGAAAAAATACATGTTACATTAAGCCGATAATCAAATTGCATAACAAAAAGTCAATGTAATTCTACGATAAACCTGGATGAACACGAAACCATAATTTTTTATAAAATCCTTCTAGCTCCTGAAATCAAAATAGTTAGACACAAGAATATAACACGATTCAAGAACAATTATATGATGAAATCATAATTAATAAATCAAACCGAGGTCCGTGTCTCACATAGTTTCCTTAAAACAGATTTGCCGCCTCCGAGTGGTAGTTGAGGTATCGATCGGCATCTGTCTTCCAGGATACAACGGTTATATCCAATCTCGCCCACACCACACGTTAAGATTGCTCAACGAACCGAACGTAGTTTGACTCTCTCTCATATAGGAATAACTTCATAAAAAATGGACAAAGTGAATTTTGAAAGAACACCTAAAGAAGTTTTTTTCCAATTGATTTTTCTCTCTATCTAAATCACAAGAATAGAATCCAATTTATACACATGGGAAAAAGGAAAACGATTAAATATATAAGTAATCATTTCAAGATTTTTCTCTCTATCTAAATCACTTTGTGCTTGAAATATGGACTAACTAATTTCAACAAAACACACACAAAAAGATATTCAAGATTAGCAGAAGCATCTCAAAACAAAATATAAGTAATCATTTCAAGATACATAGCAAACCGAATGCTACAAGAAAATTTATTACAGCATCAGTACATGGAAGTACAAAGAATTTCTGAAACAGAGTTTTACAGCAATCTGAAACGAATAATGCAACTCAATGTATCAATGACACCTTTCCACACGAAACAAATACAATAATTCAATATACAACTCAAATGACACTATACACTAGGGGCTTAGTCCCAAAATATGATAACAGCCGCGACACATTACATGTATAAACATGAGATTATGAATCGGAACTCAAAGAATACACCAACAACCATGAAATAGATTAACTGCTCTTCCAAAACAAGCAATTTCTTGAGATTTCTGAAGTAAACTTTCCCCATGTTTGTTTGAAGCTCGGCATTGGAAAGGTCAAAATCTGAGACCGGGAGCGATTAAAATATAGAATTACTGTGAAACTGGAAACAATCAACGTGGTTTGATTTGTCCTGGTACAAGATGGTTTTTGGCTGAAATTGTACTGTTCAATTTCGCGTTTGTGGATTGAGGCCTATGCTTAGGAGATGCCACAGGGACATTCTTAGATGCAGCTGGAGTTAAACCCCTAGCTGCAGTTCTTTCAGCAATCCTCTTCTGGCGTTCAATCGCTAACTCTTCCATTTTCTTTCGAGCCTCTTCTTCCTGTTGAAAACAACATTTATCAGGGTAAGTTTGGAACTTGAGAAACGAAGGGTAAGGAAAGGAACACAAATATTTTCCCTTCTTTTTTGTTTGGTTCTTAGTAGGAAATAGAAGGGGAAAAAATCCAAGAAAAAATAGTGGTCTCTTATTTCCTCCTCATTTTCTTCCTCTTCTCTCTTTAAAATCGAACATGAAAGTATTTTCCTCCTGACTTTCCTTCCCTTTGCAAACTTAAACCAACGAAAAATAATGTTTCGCCTAAAATTTCACTCTCAATTTATTGTCTCTTACCTCCCCTTTCCTTTAACAAGTTGCTAACACACATTCAATTAAAATCACAAAGAAGGAAGAAAGCAATAAGCATCAAATAATCGTCACAAAGAAAATACTGAAGGGATCATTAGTACCTTTTCCAGTTTGCTCTTTTGAATCATTGACCTATTTATAGGTAATGTTTTCTTGCTCTTTGCTAAAATGTCAAATTTGTTCTTTGCAATAAATCCGGGCACACCTTTAGGCTTTGTTTGTTTTTCTGACTTGGGATTCCTTCCATTCGTGCTCTTGCTATTCGCCAGACTCTTCTCTTCAATTGGATCATTTGTTTCAACAACAGAAGGCTTTTTAACAGCTTCCTTAAATGAAGCCTCAACCCCATAATCCATTTCAGGAGACCAAGAAACTCCAACAGATTCAAAACCTGAATCCCGAGAAAGCACCACACTAAGATCATCAGGCTCGTGGGACCCAGATACACCAATCTTCTTCTGTGATGCATCAGGGGTGCCATTTTCATGTGTAGTTAGGTCTGAAACGAAGCTTATGTCTGTTTTCCAATGAGAATCGTATTGATAATCGACAGCCTTCTGAGATTGAACCATGAATGAATCGTCAATTGGAACAATCTTTTTACTTGCTTCAACTTGAAAGCGATCGCCCTCAGATGACAAAGTATTATGAAAACTGCCATCAAACGTTGCATGCTCGATGACTGTCGCCTTGCTTTCAAAATCATCGGAGTGGTTGACAATGAACCAATCTTCAGCATTCCCACTCTTAATTATGGACGAGTTGTTTCCACTATAAGGAAGTGTTCCTACGAGATTGCTCCTTGTTTCTTCCACTCTGTTTGGAAATAACAATGCCTCCTCTGCGCAATCCCTTCTCTTCATAATTGGATGGAAAGTCTCACCGCTGCCAAAGTCTTCCAAGTCAACTCTACCAACATTCACTTCACTACTGTCATTGACAAAGAATGAATCCGTTCCGAATGTCTTCTGTGTTTGAATTTGCTCGGAGTCAAAGTCAACAGAAATAGCATTTCCATTAGATGTGACGCCATCATTAGAGTTCTTGACTGTGAAGTGTTCGTCAAGAACATCCATAGGCTTCTGACTTTCTGCCTCTTTCTCTCTCATCAGAAGGTTCTGGAACGAATCCCAGTTTTCATTTCCTTTTCCTCCCTCCAACATATTAACGTGATCAATCTCAGCCTCTTGGTCAGCGGAGCCATTTACCAAGGTTAAGCTCTTTTTCCCACCTCTTTTCTTTTTGTTTGAAGTTCGATTATGGGATTTCTCCAAAGTTCCAACTACATCCTCTACCTTCTGCTTAAGGAAATCTCCATCAACTGACAACTCATCCTCCACTGAAGAAGAATTGTCAGATTCTCCATCCTTTTCTCCATTTCTCCTCTTAGAAGTAATATAGTTGATATTTCGGATGACAACTGTTTTCGAAGACTTCTTTTTGTCCTTTTTCTTGTATGCACTTGGCTCTGAATCAGTCCCAGTATCAGAATCAGCCGATTCAGTTTGTTCATCTTCTTCTGAAAATCCAGCTCCTTCTACCTTTTGAGATTTCTCCTTTTTCCGTGAAGAAGACCTTTTATGCCGATGATGATCAGGTTCCAAAGTGGGATCACGTCTAGATTCATCCTTATTTTCAGGCCAATGCATATTTCCTGGGTAATATGGGGGTGCGTTTTGCATAAAGGGGAAAGGATAGGGTTGATACGGAGGCATTTGTTGACCCGGACCCTGAAAGTTGAACATATACTGAGGAATTTGGCTTGGCCACTGCATTTGCATTTGAACTTTTGCAGGGGTTGGCGGTATCTGATTTGATGCAGGCACGTTATTATCTGCACATAGCAACTCTGCACATCAGCAAATGTCGTGCACGCGTCATTGCATAATGACACAGAAAACATGTTATCAATTTTTTCCATTAAGCCAAGCCATGTTAGAATCTGTCATTGGGGACATTATGTTAGTTTGACAAGCACTGGTGCTGTTGCTACACTTTCTGATGCTTGGGTTATACTGAATATATAACCTTCACAGATTAATGCATGTGACAAGTTGACAGGAGGAAAGGTAGGGTATCTAGTCCATTGGCTTCAATCATGGACAGGTCAATGATATCTTCTCTCCAAAAGACCAAGGGCAGGGGATTCGTTAGTACCGAAAAGTTCATATGATAGAACAAAATATGCAAATTGTATTTTTGAATAGCTTAATATGTATTGTTGGGCACATTTCTTAACTGGTTAAGGTTTTGCGACAATCGATAATCTAACAGCGGTAGGTGGTAAAGGTCAAGTCTTTTTGCTTAGTGGAACACGTTATGGGCGACCCAATCACCATTTGATCATCACGAGAATGTCAGGGACATATATTATGTGAAAATCTAAACCTTTTCCAGACTCTTGAGCTTTTTACGATACATGATTCTCAATATGAGTACCATGTATTATAACGACATATGGTATTATCTCTTAGGCCAGACAAGGCAGCTTTCATCCCCTAATCCATTGTTTATGATGACATTGAACCACATTCTGATAAGTGGAACCTATAATGGGAGATTTACCAATTACAAACTAATGGCACATGTTCTCCGTCAAATTCATGAGATAATCAAATGGACTATTCTGCTCCACAGAAGGAACATGCAAAGAAAGCCAGGGCAAATTAAAAATGCAAAAATGTGTAAAATAACTTCAATAATGAAAAATGCAAGAAATGGGGGAAAAAAACACACACGGATAATACAAAAGAAAGCTCACAACATTGGAACTTTGGGCACAACAAGCCTCTAAGTTCTTCTTTATATCTTCTCTTTGTCCATAATCTGTTTCTACTTAGATGAGAATGCTTACACAACATGAACATGCCCCAATCCTTGCAAGCTTGACCACGACATTTTAGGAAAAAAAAAATTGAGTTTGTAAAATAGTGATGGTCAAACATTTTATAGACATATTGACATATTTTCAAAACGTGTGATGGACAAGCAAACCATAAAAGCATGAAGCTAACATACCTTTGCTGCTGTCCGAATTTGACTGGCTTGCGGTTGAGTCAGGTGAAACATCCAAAGACCCATTTGACATAAATTGACCAGAAGGGATACCGTTCTGAAAATTTAGCATGTTATTCTGAACCAGGGGAGCACTTTCACAAGCAAGTATTATCCCAGATGCACCCGACAATGAGAGTTCTGATTGGGAATATGCCTCCATTGCTGCCAATTCATCCATCCAAAGCCCATCTGAGTGCTTTTTCTTGCACAGCTCCTTGAAATCAGTGCATGCCTCCCTACATGCAACCAAATATTCTAAAAAACTGCACCAATAGATGAAAAGAGAAAAGCAGGAAAGTAATTGGAAATAAAGAATTGAACAAGCTTTTTGTGTTAAGCTGATCCCAAGCATTTAGACATCCATTCAATAGTTTTCGCTCCTTTCATGAAGAAATTATGTATAAGATAGGAACATAGTTCTAAGGAAACATCAAAAAGGACTTGCTAGACACCGAGAGCTAAACGACTCAACAAGGTATTCAAACAATCACTATTCATGACATAGAGAGATTGTCATAATCAGATTTTGATAATCACAGGAGTCAAAAATTGCAATGCCTTAATTTTTTTTGTTATATTCACAGAAAAATGGTAATAATGAATGGCAAAACTGAACCCATCTTGTGAACCTCATGTTTTAGGTCCTTTCTACATGAGACTTAGATCCACGGTTGAATCCATGCTTAGCGTCTCAACGTCTGGTTTCTTTCCTCATTTCATTGTACAGTTCTGTTTAAGAGTTTGCCTCCCATCAATCCCAGTTGTTTGCTCAAAAAGGCAATTTTACTTCCACATATAAATCCAATATTTTACAAACAAAAAAAAAAAAATTCAAAATGGAAATAACATAGGCAAGACCTGGCATTCAACCCAATACCAATTAGCAAGTCACCAAGCTGTCTTCACAAATAAAGATCGTCAGCATTAATTAGCTTCTGATATGGTAATTATCTCAAAGATGGAACTTGTTAGAATTTTTTGACTTCATGGAGCCAAATCACTCTTACTGTATGACCGTGTCCATCAAAATACAGTGATCAACTCATACAGCTGATGTGTAATACAACAGAATTGTTTCACCCCCATCTCGAAGTTTGATACTTGAAGTTATTAACAAGTTATATGAAACCATACCTTAAGCGTGAAGCTCCAAAAGCATCAGCAAAGACTAAGAGATCATCTATATTGTCCAATTCAAATCCAGCAGCAAGAGCACGGGCATAAGCCATTGCTTGCTCTTTTCGAAGTAAGGCTTTCCGAGTCTCCAAAAGACGTTGAAGACGAATCCTTGACAACAAAATTAACATAACTCAATACTCAGAAACTGTTGATGAAGTTAGGTTAACACTAATAATCACAGAGTGGAGAAATTTATGTTATTATCAATGTACTTGGAGTTCTCTTCTTGTGCATCATCATCATTTCCATCAGTTTCACCTTTAAGCTGGAATGAAAGATAGAAGAATTTGAAACTGATGACATAAAGTTCAACAAAAGTATCTCTAGGTAATGTATTAACTACAGTCTAAGGTTTGCAAATAAGGTGATACCTTAGAAGGAGTAGTAGACTGCTTTGTAATTCCGTTGGCAGCAGACAAACCTCCTGAAAACCATAGTGAATAGAGAACTTAATATAAAAGAAAAAAACAGCAAACTCAAACGTAAACTTGAGTTAACAATCAAAGACAGTGATGAAGGATCGACACAGACTCCTGAATCCAATAACTGAAACTCTACCATGTGTAGCACAGATTTTGTGTTATATCTTTCCAATACCTTCCTCTGCTTGGCCCGCTACGTTGCTGTTGGCAAAGTCATTTGGCTGAACTGAAGTTTCAATCTGCGAAATTTCCTTTTCTAGGCGTGCAAACCTCTCAAGAACCTCAGGTGTGCTTACAAAGCGCACGAATCTGCCACGGAAAATGGACAAGTTTAAAATAAAATATGTCAACCTATCCGCAGCATCTGCCATCATATTCCTCCTATAGCTCCTTGGATCAAACCCATGTTCTTGTTTGACAATTATCAACTTTGCACTCCACTAACCTTTCAACTTTCCTATTGTGTCTATACACATTCACCAAAGCAAAAGTCCATCCGAGTTAATATCAAATATGGTATGACCTGAGATGGGAACCAATCGGCTAATTCATCGAGACAATGGCAGATCCAGGATGCGACTCATTTGACAGCAAAGTGTACGACTCCCCAACAATATCAATAGGTAAAAATTATTCCCAAGGACAAAAGAATTGTTAAATAGCAAAACAAGCGATGCACATTTAACAAAGTACAGATGAGTTGGCAAGCTATATTACTTGAGAATTTAAGAATTGTAAAAGTTCAAGCATTACAAACAAATAGTAGAAATTTTAGAAAATCCATATTATCTAGAGGGAAAACCTAAGATTTGGTAGTCTTTCATATTTTGGAACTCCAGAACTTCATTAATGCTAATCGGCATTATTATGGTAGTTTGAGTAGTAATTTCTATTTAATTGGGTATTAAAAATGTCAGGATCCATTCAAGAAAATTGCTGGAATAACCGAAAAAACAAAGTGTGACTAGGAATAGCAACAATGCGGAACCTTGTGTAATAGTTCTTGACTTTGCAGTAATTTCCAATCTCAAGCTGTGTTTGATACAAATTTATAGAGGAATTAACCAAGTAAAACGAGATTACAAAACAATAGCAAACTGAAACAATAAATTGTAGCTTCCTCATTTCGTTATGCTGTTAAATTTTCCTTTCCAGTGATAAATAACCCACCAAATCCATGATCCAAATAGAGACTCAAAGTCATTAGTCATAGCCTACATAAATTTGGGTGCACAATGTCTATTTTAATGAATTGGGAAATCTGCGAATTTTACAACAAGTCAACAACTATTATATCAGAGGTTCAGAATAATGATAAACGATAATGTCAAGTTGAAGAATTCCGATAGAGAACTTCTGTACTATGAGAATGAAATTACCTTTGGAAAGTGGCTTTGGTAAACCAAGACGCATCAGTTTTAGGCGGGCGGAGGGTAATTGAATACCCACCTTTTGGAATCTGGTCTTTTGCAAATTTCAAGTGAGAAACAAAGGGTTCCACAAGCCCAGAAGCTAGCTTCTCGCTCTTCCCTCCGCATACAACCACAAGATCACATCTTTTTTCCACATTTCAAAAGAGCACAATTTTTCAGTACACATAGTTATGAATCTTTATACGGAGAGAGAGAGAGTGTGTGTGTGTGTGTGGAAGAACAGAGCATACCTTGTTCTGGTTGGGGTGAGTTGAAACAGAACATAGTCAAGAATCGCTTCAGGATCCATACCCACAGAGAGATCGAGTGAGAGGGAGAGAGAAGAGTGGGACTAAAGCATTTTGAACAGAAATTCCATGTTGATGATAGAGAGGGCACCAGCAAGAGGTGAAGAACCGCAGCACATGCTGGTGAGTGAGAGTATAGTAGATGTGGGAGAGTAATTAATCAGTGGTCGTGGAAAAAATTATTGAGCGCTTCTGAAATGTGTAAATATATAAATGCGTGAAGACATTAGGTGATCGTGCTCGAGACTTTTTTCCACTATCTTATAGATTTAAAAGTAGATTTTAGATGTCACAGAGAAGGAATACAAGTATCGTGTCAGATAGTCTCAAGAACACTCAATAATCTTTCCATGTGGGTAGAGAGCATTTTGACAAATTGGATGGTCGGGACAGCTACCATGCCAGCCAGCCCCAGTTTCTCTCTCTATATATATAATCTTTGTTTCTCTCTCATGAATCCTCCCATGGCGGTGTCTTGTAAGGGAGATTAGAGATACAGGGAACAACCAAATGATGGATGGATTTGAGGGTGGGTTAGTTGGGGAGTCGGTGTCTCTTTGCTGGATTTTAATTATTGAGAAATAATAATGCAGCCTTTTTGTAACAGAGAAATGTATTTTTATAATGGAAGAAGGACCACATTTCTAAAATATTTTTATAATGTATTGAAAAATATAAGGTTTACTGGTGTAATTTTTTATTTTTGCATCTGGGCTATAATTGGAATGAAAAAAGTAGACCATCATAAAAATGGGTCGTCTCTAACTCATCATGTTGTAAACAAACAAAATGACTACGACAACGACGCAATCCTATTTTATTATAACACAATACATCTAGGAGAGTAGTAAGTTGGTAAAATACGGAGGAGGTACGCATTTTTCAAAAGTTTGGAGAAGTCTTCGTTTTCCCAGCAACTTCATGGGATGTCGGTGTAATTTAACCTTTTATTTGAAATAACAAGGGTATACGAATGGATTAGCGTGAAATGGAAATAAAAGCGTTGTGTTAAGATTAATAAAACTGAAATAACAGGGACCTAAACACAATATTTCTTAACAGATGGATATATTGTGTAGTTTACCTAAAATTACCTAAAAGTGATATGTGGGTCTATTCAGAAACAAAAGTCTTTATAATGCCAAATTAATGCAAGTGATAATCTGCTTCATTAATAACCTTTACAGACTCATCCACATGTGGGTGAAAATTGAATACAAATCTAAGGTCTAGCGGCTTTGCTTGCTGCCAAAGGTAGGTACAAAGTTATGATCAAAGCTTGTCACCTCGTGAAATTTTTTCTATCTTTTTTTATTTTTTTTAAGGCTTGGGGTGGTCAAAGAAACTACTAAAGTTAGATCTAAAAATGATGGGCAGAGTGGAGCCCATGTGGGGTCAAGTTTGTATTATTATAGAGGTTTGAAAATTAAGTAGTGAATTTATTATGATTATGATTGCGGATGATTTGATTTTAATAATTCAATAATCATAAAAAATTCAAATATTTAATTTATTTTCGCATAATTTCATTTTTATTTCATGTGTTCTTAATTTAAATTTACATGCACATATTTTATACGTACATACATGCTTAAGTATTATACATAAGCTTATGTATTGAATACTTGAATACATGTTTACGTTACATACATGTGTGTATGGAGTCTTCTTCTAACGAGGGATTTCTTATTTTGCTAAAATGATGATCTTTTTATTTTCTGATTATATTTGATTATCTGAATCGTTTAATTTTTTAAAACATGTTTTTAAGAGTACTCGCGAAAAATCGTCTGAAAATATTATTGGGTAGGGAACAGTTCGGATAATTAATATTTGATCAGAAAATAGAAGATCCGCATTTTAACAAAATGAGGAATCCATCATAGAAAAGGAAATATGTATATATGCGTGTGTATGTATAAACACCCCCAAAACAGGTTAAATTTCTATAATATACCATCAAGGAGTTTAAATCATAAGATTATGATTTAAATAATGAAAGGAAATACTATAATACACCATCTTCTTTGAATGTATATGTATCTTTTTAAATTATCTTGCATTCATAAGATTCTTTTAAAAAAATCATAAGACTTTGTATGTTTTTGTATACATGTTCTTAAATTGATTTGCATTCATAAGATTTTTTTTATAAAAAACAATACCATAACATTATGTATGAAATTCATAACATTTGGATGAAGATTCATAATTATTGTTTAAAATATGCTTTAAATTGTTTTGTACAAACTGTATTGGGTAAATTTTGTCTTTACAAATTAACTCATTTTATACTGCATATTTTGGTAGTAAATAGCCATGGAGTGTTCAAATAAGTGATATAAGTTCCAATTCTCTATGATTATTTGTTACAGAAGCATGCGGTATAAAATGAAATAAGTTGTGGAGTATCAGTAGTATTGTTCTTTCGCTTATTCTGTAAAATCACGGGATCGGCCTCAAATGGAAACCCAAAAAAAAAGGGAGAGAGAGAGAGAGAGAGAGAAAAAAAAATAGAAGCCCATTCATTACCACATCTTGGGTTATGAAGTCTTTAGCCCATTGGGCCATCTGGATTTCCTGATCAATGTAAAAGGATGGCGGCCCAATTGGGAAAACGATTTTTTTTGTCTATCAATTTTTTTTTGTATTTATTATTTGGCCTCAATTTTTGTGAATTCTTAGTCCGTTTCGATGAATTGAATCTAATTAGTATACACTTATTTCAAAAGCTAAAAAAAAATCACTAAAGATGGCTAATAATCATAAAAAGACCTTGTTATTGGATTATTTTTATCTTTTCTGAATTTTATCTCTTCAATATATTTAAGGCATCCATGATTTATAAGATGGTTAGATCGAGAACCAGACTCTGACATCAAGAAGCACCAAAAAAAAAAAGAGAAAAAAAAAGTTCAAACTTTAAAATAAAATAGAAATGAGTCACCTGTCAGACCCTTAGGTCTCATTTGATTCATGGATCGAAATTAGTAGGATTAATAGTCTTGGGACTAATAGTCCTGAAAATATTTATCTTGATACTATTTTAATACCAGTTAAATCTAATTTCATGTTTGATTTGGACTGAATTATTTTCAGGATATCGCACTCGAATGTCTAGGGTTTTAAATATAGATATTTTATTAAAATTGTGTGCATATACGTATGTGGCGGTAGTGTGGTGAGTGGTGCTGGTAGTGGTGGTCGGAGATGGTGGCAATGTCGGTGGTTGTAACGCCCCAAAAGTTGGTAGCGTTAACTAAATCTTTTTAATTTTATTTCATTTGTAACTGGTTATTAAAAGATAACTTCTTTATTGCAATTGCAAATTAAGTAAATACCAAGTCTGAAAATGAAAAGACTAAAATACCCTTATGGGTTACATCGTAAGTCTAGAGTAACCGTGAAATAGGACATTCTATGGGTACGGTAACCAAGTGATGGTCTCCCCATCGATTGTCTTCGGCTCTATTTGCTCCATTGCAACCTCCACCTGTCCTCCTACATTTGGCATAAAAAGGCCAGGGGCCAAGAAGTGGCACCAATGAGTTTTGACACTCAGTAGAAAAATTTACCCGAAAACCGAACCCAAAGATAAATTTACATGTAGCATGATATATGACATAATAGTAGAATTCATAAACTTAAGCATACTCGATAGAATAAAATAACCAATGCGTATATGTCAAAAACCATAAAGGATAGCTGAAAATTTTAAGTTCATTCATTTTTTTTAATCAGTCGGGATGACATCCAGGGAATCTAACCCATAATCAACATGGCGCGACGGCCAATGGGAATCAAACCCACCTCGGGAATCAAACCCATAATACAAAAATAGAAGGGAATCGAACCACCAGCTATCTCGGGAATTTAACCCGGAACAAAAGTGAAGGGGAATCGAACCACCAATCATCTCGGGAATTTAACCCGAAACAAAAGTGAAGGGGAATCTAACCACCAATCACCTTGGGAATCTAACCCGGACATAATATTGAGAATCTAACCCAGCACAAGAGTGAAGGAGAATCTAACCACCAACCACCTCGGGACTCTAACCCGGAACAATCTCGGCACGACAGCCTTCAATTCCAATTTTTTATCTTCCGATTCCACTAATATTTGTCCTTAATATACTTTCAATTTCTTTTCTTTTTTTCCTTCCTCACGTCACACTTAGTAATATACCTACAAATGGCAGTAGGGCATTTCTACATATCAACCCCAGTAGTTCTAGGATCTGATAAGTTTAAATATTCATGGAATTCGGCCAATATATTATATCTTCTTTTTTATATATATGCTTTCTTCAATAAATCCTCCTCACATATTCAATTAACGCCAACAGTGGAAATTAATCGCACATTTCA
Organism: Arctostaphylos glauca; assembly: GCA_019985065.2. Taxonomy (NCBI): domain Eukaryota; kingdom Viridiplantae; phylum Streptophyta; class Magnoliopsida; order Ericales; family Ericaceae; genus Arctostaphylos; species Arctostaphylos glauca. The sequence continues at coordinate 13,561,298 of JAHSPW020000001.1, read as the reverse complement.
TGATCGTCAATTAAAGCTTAGCAATGATACGAAGTCTGTTAGGTAATCATGTCTTTTCGGGTTCCAGCGGAAACAAATACACATGGATAATTGGGCAATATGATGACACTAACAAGGCATGTCTAACAATTTTAATTACGCAATACAAGCGAAGCAACAACGAGAGGTTAGCTATAAAACATTGGATAACATGATCTAAAATTAAAGCATGGTATTGGCCAAAAATCTCAAAAAAATAGTACGACCTTCTACACACAAAAATTACACTAGCAATTGTCAAAGTAAAACCAAAAAAATGCTTAATGTTTAATACCTTGAATCCAACAGATGGTTTAAAAGAAAAATAAATCAATTGCATGAACAGGTTCAACCAAACAAAATGTCCATTCTCACATATACAAAGAGAAGTGGATTTGGAACTAGTCTGGAAGTAGTGGAGCCATTTTTCATGATTTGAAACTAGAGTATCATACCTACACTTCCAGTGGTCGCGCATGAATGAAACACAGTAATATATTTTATTTGATTCACTAACTTTGCACATTTCATTAACCTCATTCAAATTATAAGTTTTTCGAGACTTAGCGTACACTTACTCGGATTACCGGATTAACAAAAATAATCAGTGAAATACGATATAATTAGATACATATTCTACCAAAATACCATAATCTAAGGGTTGGAAGGTAAACGATTCTACCTCAGTTGCAGAAGAAATCGAAGAGAACAATGGAGATCGATGGAAACCCAATTCACCTAACACGTGAAGAACCCTAAAGCCAAAATGTCAACCAGTGATCTTCCAACTCAAAAATTTCTTCTCAAAGCTTTATGTGGTTTCTCACAACCACAATGACAGAATCTACGTATAGAACAAAAAAAATAAATGGATATCTTGTTTTTATAATTCTAGAGGTATTATAACCCCACTTATGGCTATTTATGAATTCAACCTTAAAACCCAAAAAACATAGCTGGTCCTTCCAAAACCCAAAGGTTTCATACGTCCAGAATATGAAAAGATAAGAAGGAAAATTATCCCATGGTTCTCACCACTAAGCTCAACTCAATCTCAACCGTCCAACTCTCAAGTAACCTTGACCGTTTAAATTAAGCGCAATTTACATAATCCAAACATAAATTAAAGAAACAAATATATTTTTTTATTTTTATATAAATCCGGGTTATTATAGTGGCGGCGGTGTTGGTGTCAGTGTCAGTGGAGGTGAAAGTGGAGGTGGTGGTGGTGAGTTGAAGGTAGTGGCAGTGGTGTGGTGGTGGTGGTCGGAAGTGATGGCATCGTGGTGGTCAGAGGTGGTGGCATTGGTGGTGGTGGTCGGAGGGGGTGGTGGCGGTGGTGCTTGTGGCGAGTGGTGGTGGTAGTAGTCAGAGGCGGTAGAACAATAGTTGGTACAGATGAAATTAAATGAGTCCACTCGTCTCCCTAATATTAAATAGTACCCCACATATAGATAGTAGAATAATTCTGGAATTACTTGTTCTAGTTCAGTTTTGGGGAACCAAACATGGGATTAGGCGTAATTAAACACAAATAGTCCAATTCTGCATGCCTAATTTGTGAATCAAACAAGGCCTTAAGTTAGAGCTGAAGCTTCTCTCTGTACTCTTATCCTCCTCATTTCAACAAATTCTACTCCAATTTTCTGTGATCATTTCAGGCTCAGCACAATAATTTGAATCCCCTTCGATCGTATTGTCTAAATTTTATTCTTGAAAATTTTTTAAAAATTCACCATTAACTTAAAATAATATGTGAAGTTTAACGAGGACTCAAAATTTTAAAATTAAACATCTATTTTAATGTTGTAATTGAGTGCACATGTATTCAATTTGGCCATGTGTATTATCCAAAACGCTGCGTTGGCACTCAAAAGCACCCACCCCATTATTTTTTTTGTTCTTCATATGCAATATGTCCACACATATATGATGACAATCAAACCATCTTTCTCCTAAGGGCCCGAAAACATGAGAGATAGAGAGAGGCCGAAGCAAGTGGGAGAGAGGGAGCCAGCTTTCAACAGTTGAAAGCTGCCAAAAGACCAAAATCCAACCACATATCTGTTATCTAAAATAACAGAAAACGGATAGCATTTTATAGCTTTATTTTGAAAAATCGGGTTGAGAGCGTATGAACCGAACAAGGTAAGTGCCTATAAAAATGAGATAACTATAAGTCCTATGTCAAATAATGTTTATGGTAAAACAATTCATTCTCGTCCTAAGTCAAATAATCTTTTAAGGTAGAAAATTTAGTTCACGTTTTTTATTCTTGTTTTATGATTCTGATCTTAATCCTCGTCTCGAAAATTGTAATAGTTTTTATTTTTGTTAGAAGATGATTTTACACTCTCCGAGTGCGCATCACGTGTAAGGCTCCAACGCGGTTAATAGGTCCATATATACATACATGTAAGATGAGAGAGAGAGAGAGAGAGAGGGAGAGAGTGGATAGTAGTAGTACATTGTTGTGGTTGTTACGCCCCTATGTTTATCGTGAAAAACGAGGATGATCTTTGTAATAGTAGTGCATATTATTGTGGTTGTTGATCTTTGTAATAGTAGTGCATTATTGTGGTTATTGCGCGCATATGTTTGTAGTGAAAAAAGAGGAGGCTCTTTGTGACCACTAAATCAGAATACTAAATGACAAAGGAATTTTTGAGCGTACATGTGGAGTCCAGGGTCACTCTCGCGCCAAAAGCACTACAATGGTTTTGATGCGACTAAGTTTAGTTTCTTTTAATTTATTTAAAATAACAAAAAAGATATCATTTTGATGCAATAAATATTAATTTTTTTATTTTTAAAATTACGTCGTTTTAAATTAATGAATTTTAATTTTGATACTGCCAAAACGATGTCATTTTTTTATTAATAAAAGCTAAAATTTGTTGTCTACATCTTATTCTTCCGAAAACATTATACATCTCAACTCAATATTAATGAAATACCAAAAACATTAGGGTGAATTATACTGATGATCTCTTTCATGAGATTTTTGACAAGTAAATTGATCACCTAAGGTTTTTGAAATTGTTTTGACCTCCCCTTAGGTTTCAAACTATTATGCATTTTTTTTTTTAAATTTAGTTCAAATTGTTTGCTTTTCTAACACTTCTTGTCAAGACAAACTAATAATTCATAATTTAATTTTAATTTCTAAAAGCAACCGTATTTGTATTATAGCAGAAACAATTTGAGTATTCGAAAACAAAAGTCTAATATTTTCTCAAAAATTGATTCTTACCAGCGAAAAATCCTGAATTACACAATTTTCAAAGTTAAGACTGTGTAAAAAAAATATTATGAAAAATTAAGTCTGAAAATAAAAATCAAATCGGTGAGGGTAAAAATTTATAATTTGCTTTTTCCTCTCTTTTTTCTAACAATCAAACATATACCAATTTGGATATGGTATAAACTACCATGTGTTTCTTGTCGTGTTTGGCTTTTAATAGTATGAATTCTAAGTGGTAGGTGAGAGTTGTAATTGATAAAAATTAGTTTAGTCCAAAGTTGAATGTTGTCTCCAAAAATAATCCCTCCTTAGACTTGGACCTAACAATTCTTTTTGGAATCCAAGCAAATAATAGCTTGAGCCGAATTAAAACGAATAGTCCAGTCAAGAGCTCTTTAATCTGGCTTTCAAACGTGACTTTTGAATTTATATAAGGGTAGTAGTGTTTAATAACCGACGTTTTTTTATTAATTGAAAATTTGATTTACAAGGATGAAGAAGAGAAACCACGGATGGATTTCCACGGTGGGAAAGCACCAGCAATGGATGTCAAACCACAGACGGATTTACAACGACGAAGAAGAGAAAGAAACATGATTCAAGCTCAATTTGTTTTAATTTGATTATTTTTAAACACGTTTTGTTTTTACTTAAATTTTTTTTACGTGTTGTTTTGGTCTCAATTTTTTGTGAATTATTGGTCGATGAGACGAATCTAGAAAGTATAAAATCATGTTTAAAAGCTAAAAAAATCACTAAATATGACGAATAAGCATAGAAAAACTATTTTTTGGATAATTTTTTTCTTTTCTAAAATTTTTTCAAATTTAGCCAATTATTTATAATTTTTCTAAAATTTCTCGTCGACACGAACCAATAATTTACAAAAAATTAAAACAAATTTACATAAAAAATAAAAAAAATTAAATAATCGAGTCAACCGCTTCTCAAGATATTCAAGGACAACGTTTCACGTATTAAATAAAGAATATTTTGAATGTCTTCAAGAAAATTTTGCGTCCAAACAACAAATTTTGCAGACTTTTTTCTCCGATTTGTACGAAATACGGAAAAAAAATTGTGTCACAGAAAAAGCAAAGGGAGTCATGAATTACCCATAGAACCCCCACCGATCACGTGGTGGTGGGGCCTCCTTTTTCTCTCTCTCAAAAGGTTAATAAGTGATTTTTTATTTTTATTTTTTAAAATTTTGTTAGTTTTACATCAAATGTCTAAAATTATTGATTCGTCTATTAAATTATTTAAAAATATTCATATTTATCATATGAACTAATGCATCCAACTTTGAAAAAATAAATTGGCCGACATCATTCATTCGAACCCCTTTATATTGTACTATCTAAATTTTGTTATAAAAACATACTAAAATTTACTGTTGACTTAAAATATTATTTTGCGATTAACCGTGAATTCAGAATATTTTAATAAAGAGTTGTTGAATTATGGTAAGATATTTGTTAATCTAAAGTATAAATCAATAAATAACAACAAAATATAAATAAATCCTATCTCAAAATATTTTGTATTTGTATTTTTTATCAAATACATTACCATAATTCAATCTTATAAAAAATAATTTTTGTAAATCAACTCTATATCAAAAATAATTTTTATTTAATATTTATCAAATACCTTACCGTGAACTTAGAATATTTTGGAATTATGATAATGTATTTTTATTTATCAAAATATTTTGAGCTCACGGTTAATTCGAAAATAATTTTTCAAGTCAATGGTAAATTTTTAGTTTTTTTTCGAGAACAAAATTTGAAAAAACGGCAGAAAGGGGTTCAAATGAATAGTGTCGGTCATTTTTTCTCTAAAGTTGGGCGCAATAGAATGTGTGATGAATGTGAATATTTTGAATAATTTAAGAAATTTTTAATTTTGTTTTGTAAATTAACAAAAAAATATAAATATAAATATAAATTAACAAATACCTTACCATAATTAAATAATACTTTATCAAAATATTCGAAACTCACGATTAATCCTAAAATAATTTTTTAAGTCAACTGTAAATTTTTAAAAAAATTTCGAGAATAAAATTCAGAAAATACAACCGAAAAAGATTCGAATGAGTGATGTTGGTCACTTTTTTCTCTCAAAAGTCTGGCGCATTAGGACATGTGATGAATATGAATATTTTTGAATGAGTTAAGAGATTTTTAACTTTGCTCTATAAATCAACAAAAAAAAGAAAAATATAAATAAAATATAAATTAATAAATATTTTACCATAATTCGACAACTCTTAGTTGTCAAAATATTCTGAGTTTACGGTTAATATCGGAATAATTGTTTAAGTCAATGGAAAATTTTTAGTATTTTTTCGAGAATAAAATTTAGAAAGCACGACTGAAAAGGGTTCGAATGAGCATTGTCGGTTAATTTATTTTTTTTTTTAAATTGTATGCATTAGGATATGTGACGAATGTGAATTTTTTTGATGATTTAAAAGATGAATCAATAATTTTAAATATTTAATGCAAGACTAAAAAAATTAAAAAATAAATAAAATTCAAAAATGCAAAAAAAATCACTTATTAATTATTAATCTTTTGAGAGACAGAGAGAAGAAGGAATTTTGAAAGGGAAAGGGAGGACCCACCACCGTGATCAGTGGGGGTTTCTGTGGATAATTCTTGACTAATAATATTTCTAAAAAAATATTTTGAATATATAGATTCGTTTTTTTAATCACAAATATACATTTGTTCTTATACAGAAAATTCCTGCCTCTATCCCGAAAGAGGGGAGCTCGGCCCTTAAACTTGGACAAGGCTCTTAGTTGGGTGGACAGGTCAGGGGCGGAACCAGGATTGTAACCTTAGGGGGCCGAATTTTTTTTTTTTGGAAATAAAGGGTTGAATATAATTTTGGGGGGGGTCAAAATATAATTTTTTTATATAATTTTTAATTTTTAATTTTTCTTATACCTAAGTTTTAAAAAATTTTAAAATTTTTGGGGGGGTCCGGGCCCCCCGCGGCCCCCACATAGTTCCGCCACTGGACAGGTCCTGTTTACCAGCGAAAAAATTCCATACGCGGGGGAAATTATGTACATGTGCTGCCTTAATCTCTCTCATGTCCAAGAGCCATTAGCTATTTTTCTTATTAATAGTGTATTTTTAAATTTAGCTAGCATTTTTTGCTTTCAAAAGTTCAATAACACTATCTATTTTAGCTATTATTTATTAAAATATGTTTTATTTCACTTCTTTACTTTTCTTTTACCTTTTTTTTATTCTTTGAAAAAAGGGAGAGCCTTTTGGAAGAGAGAGAAATCATTAAAAAAATATAATTGCTAGTGAATAGTACCTAGGTATATTTAGCTAGGTACTGTAGCAAAAACTAATTTAGCTATCTTCTATTGAGCCTCTTGGAGAGAGCCTATTTTGTGCATTTGACTAGGTATAACATCTAAAATTCTTTTATGACTAGTCTCTTGGACATGCTCTAGCAAATGGGGAAAAAATTAAAAAAGAGTGACTAGATGGGTTGGACTTAATATATACAACAATAATGACTCTTCTCGAATCATGCGCCGAATCCAACCTGTCCCCAAAAAATTCTTGTAACTCCAATCCGAACAAATCGTAAAATGGATCGGAGCGGAGCGGATCGAACGGAATTGCCATCCCTAACTTCATACTTTTGCGAGTATGGTTTTGACGTGGCAACATAGGTTAATGGCAGTCTACTTCCATGTTTGGGTACTTAGGTCCATTTAGACTGTGGTATTTATTGAAATTTTTTTCGTCGTTATGTGAAATTTTTTATTTTTCAAGTCCGTCTTGTGATTTATTGATTCATCTCGACAAGAGTTTTCAGAAAAGTTATAAATCATGAGCTAAATTTGAAAAAAATTCAGGAAAGAAAAAATAAATAAATAACAGAATCTTTTTAAACTTATTCGTCTTATTTAGTGACATTTTTTTAACTTTTGGACATAATTTTATACTTTTTAGATTTTTTTAATCAAGACGGACTAATAAACTACAAAACATTGAAGTCAAAATAACAAATGCAAAAAAAAAAAAAAAATGAATAGGGACAAAAAATAAATTACAATAAATTAGTTAGCCCAAATAGACTAAAAATCTATACTAATAGAAAGTGAATATTTCTTTTAGTATGAAGAAAAAATTAAAATCGTTTCAATAAAAAGTTTCAAAACAAATCACTCACTTTACCTACCACGGGCAAATAAGTAGATAGATATTTTAATAACTAGCTATCCTCATCATTACGCTAAATGATTTTGTAACTACCTATTTTTTATTTTAGTAATCGATTTGCACATGCACCTCGTTTTTTTCACCACTAGTAATAAGGAAAGTGATTTTCACACTCTTTTTTAACCTTATGCACTCTTTTTTTTTTATCTTTATTATATAAAGTAACTAAAATATTCTTCTATTAAATAATGTTTGTTCTTTTCTTGTTTTTAAATTAATATACTACATCCACAATTAACTAAAAATAAATAATTTTTATTTAGTTTTTTTATATTTGTTATTTTTGCGTCATTTTTATGGTTTATTTGTTCATTTTGATGAAAGAAATCTAAAAAATATAAAATTATGCTTAAAAGTTAAAAATAGTTCACTAGAAACAAAAATAAGTTTAAAAAATGATGTTTTAACCTTATTTTTTTTGTTTTCTGAATTTTATTTTAGTTTTTTTAACATCATTTTATATTTTGTTAAAATTTCTTGCCGAGATGAACTAATAACCATAAAAAATTAATACAAAACAAAAATTTAATTTTTTCAAATATGAAAAAAAATAATCAGACAATAATTCAATAATTATTACATGCTAAATAGATCATAAGGAAAAGCTCCAATAAAAATCAAAATTTAAATTTTTTTGTTTTGTATCAGTTTTTTTATAGTTATTAGTTCGTCTCGATTTCAAAAAAACATAAAATGATGTTTAAAAATTAAAGACAAGAAAATAAACTCAGAATAATATTTTTTAAATTGTTTCTTTTAGTGATTTTTTAACTTTTGAATATCATTTTATAATTTTTAGATTTTTTTTGTCGAGACGAACCAATAAATCATAAAAAATTACACAAAAATAATAAATACAAAAAAATTAATAAAGACAAAAAATAAAGATTATTTACGTTTAGTTAATTGTAATGGTATTATAGTAATTTAAACACAAGAGTAATAAAGATTATATAATAGAAAAGTATTTTAGTAACTTTGTAAAATACTTACAAAAAAAAGTAGTGCACGAGGCTAAAAGGGGGTGCAAAAATCAATTCTCATGCAAATTTTTTTCGTGTGCGATTCTTGAACGATTATTGCCTAACTATTTTTTTATTTTTCAATTTTAATTTTCTTAATTTTCATTTCAGACATTGTTTTTTTCATTATTGGTTATTCTAGACAAGATATTTACGAAAAATAATAATGGATTTTCTTAATATTTATAATTGCTCACAAACAATAAAAATTACGATTTAGAAACTCGTTTGTTCTCAGTATTTACCTACCAGAATGACTAAACATTTATCGGTTGATTTGGACTGTGGTATTTATTGGATTATTGTTATTATTTTAAGACAAAAATAAGTCAAAATGTAATATATTTTGATCTATTTTTTGTATTTAGTGAATTATTTTTAAACTTTTAGACATAATTTTATAATTTTTAAATTCCTTTCGTTGACACGGCCAATAAACCTCAAAAAAATAATGAAAATATAACCAATACAAAAAATATTAAATAAAGATAAAAATATTAATTAAACAATACGCACTTGATAGAGACCTTCCATCAAATGTTTATGAGTATTTTCGTCATTCTAACACCTAAGTAAAAAAAACACACCATTAATTGTGGTCAAAATAATCTGTAATTAATTTAGCCCAAACGGCTTGGGCCAGATTATGTTTTACTACGACCAACATAACACAATAAGTCAATAATTATCACAGTTTAAATATATTCTATATTTATTAAAATTTAATTTTGTATTTATTATTTTTTTATGAATTATTAGTTCGTTGATGAAAGAAATTTAAAAATTAAAATTACATCCGATAGTTTAAAAACTTTTAATAAAGGGAAAAATAAGTCGAACTTTTTTTTAGTTTTTTGACATGCTAACAAAATCATGAACATCAGGATGTAGGTTTCAGATATAAATAGTTAATAAAATATTTTAATAATAATATAAAATAACGCAAGACCTAAATAGGACGAGTGGCTAATAGGATCTTTCATTATCGTCTTCTGTTCCAGGTGGATGATTCTGTTCATAATGTTTGCTCTCAATATTTTTGTTGTTGAAAGGATGCTTTCACACTTTGCGAATGTACATCACGTGTATGGTCCGTATGCGATTAATATGAGAGAGAGAGAGAGAGAGAGAGTGACAACACAAACGAGGAGAGGCTCTTTGTGGATAATATTCTTTATCATTGTGATTGGTAGGCCCATATGTTCGTCGTAAAAAGCGAGGAGGCTGATTGTGGTCACTAAATCAATTAATTCTATTTAGCGAGACTTTCTAAATTAATTATTTTTATTTTTATTTAAACATTTATATTTATTATTTTTGCATTATTTTTTATAGTTTATTAATTCGTCTCAACAAAAAGTATAAAATTGTGTTCAAAAACTATTTTTTTTATTGAAGACGAAAATAAGTCAATACAAACACTATTTTGAGCTTATTTTTGTCTTTCTGTATTTGTTTAAGTTTTTGAATATGATTTTATACTTTTCTGAAATTTCTTGTAGAGACGAACCAACAACCATCACAAAATAGACGCAAAATAAAGAATTGTACAAAAATGTACATAGTGTAATGGGACGATATTGTTGGAAAAAATGATTTAGAACATATATTGATTTGTTCAAAATCATTAAGGAGTGAATAGAAAATTGACTCCTATTAATTTTCATTTAATATTGGTTGAAGAAATTCAAATAGAATTTATTTCTATTGAATTTTATATGATTTTATTGTATTATTTATTAAGTGTAAAGTCGTGTCTTATCGTTGACATCTATTCGGATGAATAGTTATGTCACTTCATTTCGTGACTATTCGGAATAGTCACGAATTCTTATATATAAGGGTGCTCTCTCCATTTGTTAATAAGGACTTTTGGGGGAGACACATATATAGAGTTTTGAATTGATTTTTTCATTTATTGTTTCGAGTTTTGAGTCTTCATATGAGAGAGTACAAGTTCATTATTTGGTTTGCTAGGCCTCATCGATTGGAGTGTTACTTCGGTGAGATTCGATCATTTTATCTTGAGAGACAAGCGCTTATTTAAATCGTGAGCACCGTAGCGAGGCCGAAATTAATTGTCTTAAGGACATAGTGTTTACACTAGACTTGATCATTTCCATGTGATTTTCAGGTTTTATCTTTTTATGATTCGTTATCTATGTCACAGTAACACAAAAAGTACACACACAATTTTACTAACAATTTTAAGACAAATTTTTTCTACTTTTTGTGGTTCTATGACTTCTGATTTCCTGTTTTGATCAAAGAAGAACATCTTATGATTAACTTTCTTTCTTAGCCCGTGGTACATCTGTTTGGCGTTTCTGTTGGAAAATAAATGTTCCAATGGTATTTCTGTTATAAGATTCCAATAAACAAACGATGTTCTAATATGTGTTTGCTGATTGTGTTTTCCCTCTTGAAGTAGCATTTCAAATATAAACACTTAAAAAAAAAAACCCAAATTACAATTTGGCAACAGTGATCCTTCATTACGCTTTTGGCTTTTGGCTTGTGGCTTGTGGCTTGTGTCATTTCAAAGTGGAACAGTAAACGATACTGTAACGTTTTACTTTTCTCTCTTTCTTTTTTTTTTTTGGATTTTACTGCATGCTATCTTGGTGTTTGTTCTTAAACGGTACCTCTTCAGTAAGCGGTTTTGGCTTCTCTTCTTTGTTTAAAAGTTCCATACGGCACCTAAGAAACGAACTTTTGTTTGAACCATTCTGCAGACACATTACAGCCATGATTTGTGCATGTTGTTCATAATGTTACATATAATATTATCTCGGGCCACGTCTATTGTTTTAATCTTTTGTTTTTAGTTACACACGGTAGTGTTTTATATATACTGTAATTTGAGTGGGGTCACTCGTATACTCATGGTCATGGAAACGTGGTTTGGGTGGGTTTTCAAGTGGGTATAGATTCATTAGCAGGCTTGACAGTGCTAAAAGGTTTTATGATCTTCTCTTGAATACATGTTATGTATACATGGCGACCATGAGATAGGTTAGCATTTATTTATTTATTTTTAACCGACGTTTAATTTATCCAACGTTCACTTCCTCTCATTTAGAAGTAATTTTATGTACTGCATGTCTTTGGAGTTTGGGGACATGGACACAGGCTACAGTTTTGCTCCTCTTTATGTCGTCCAATTGTTAATGCCAATTTGGTATGTGTTTTATTTTAAGTATATCAATGATAATAACAAGTGATAGTTGCAATGGTTCTGCAAAGTTGTCACTTGGCAAAGGGTACAATGTTTTTTTTGTAAGTGTCCTTCAAGAAATGACACACCCATTATGAAAAGTCGTAACTTTTATTACTAGTTTTGAACGAACTGTTTTGCTCCTTTGAAAAAAAAAGGAAAAAAAAAAAGTCATATTACTGCTTGTTAAATTGGTGGTAGTTAAATTGGTGCCCAACATGGGCAACGGTACACATATGTACTGCTTGTTTTACGTATGATATTCCAAAAATTAGACTAAAAGTCTTTTTTTTGTGTGTGTTTTTGACGCATACATATGGTTCAAGTTCTTAAATTTCGCAGTACTAGAAAATATATTACTTGTGTATCATTGAATGTATCTAAATAATTTTGACATGGTGAATTTTGAATTTTAATGAGAATTCATTTTTTTTTCTTAGAAGCAAGGCAATGCTTGGTAAATATGTATCCATTTTGAAATGGCACGCCCATTAGAAAAAGTCATAATTTTCATTAACTGGTTTTTGAATGGAGCATTGTGTTCATTGGGAAAAAAAATGCAAGTATAATTTATTCAAATCACCGGCCACTAGCCAAAAAGTCATATAAATTTGCGGTGGTTTCCTTTGTGTAATAGAATTGCCAAGAATATTATTTTTCTTATGGGTTAAAGAAAATGACATTTGTTAGTTTCATATTTAATACCCATTCAAAAAAAAAAAAGAGTTTAGAGTATTTGATCTCATGTGTATGACTTTTTGACTAGTCCCCATTTTGTATATTTGACGACCTAGTGATTTTTTAACGATTGGTTCCGTTGTTGAGTAATAAACCTGGATCTCTCGGTGAGAGCCGCTATCCTAGTTGGTTTGGTGCACCATGTTGCTGGATGTAAATCATGAGATAACCATTACTTGCCGATTGCAAGGTGCAATGTTTGAAAATATTTAAAAGTCTCTAATATTTGGACCGAGTCTGGACGTTGTTGGGCTTAACTATCAGAGTGTTTTTGTTTTGCACCATTCTATATTGTGAAAGAATTTGCAAATTCATTTTCATGGTATTTTATGTGGAAATTTATCTATTGGAGATAATTTCTTATTTTCGTCTCTTCTTAAAAAGAGATAGAGTGGCGAGTGACAAAATAGGTCGTCACAACTACAGTTTTTAGTAAATACAAGTGTGGGTAATTAATTGTGATATGCTAGTTGTCCAGATGATTTAAAAATATTGATGAACACAGACATAATTCCATACAAATATTAATTGAAATGACATCGAGTAGTATGGTAAGTCTCGAATTGATGAACGCAGGCATAATTCCATACAACACTTGTTCTCATTTGAAATTGATATATGTAATACAAATGTCAAAAATAAAATACAGATCCGTTACCCAAGGGGTGTTGACCAGAGAACAAGTAACGTACTGAGGGGAATGAAGTTTAAGCCTATCATTTAAGAATTGCCTCAATGGAACCCTACCTAGTTGACTGAAGATCCCAAGATCTAGGTTCAAAGGGACAACGAAGTTGTGTGCGACTCAGTAGTATCACTGTGAAGATAACTTCTCCTACTCATTCCCAGGATACAACAGTGATGCTTGCAGCGTTATCTAGGGTAAGCTACTTTTTTAATGATTCTCATATCTTGAATATTCAAGTGGGGTATGGTAGGATACTCTTAATTGGAAGTCACCTATATGAGTGAGAAGGGGCCGCTTCTATGAGAATGATAATGCTTAGTTTTCTAAAGCACTCATGAAATCAGGAATTGCTCAGGGCAAAAATGGGCACAACCGTAAGAATCAAATGTGTTCGAAGAGATCCTGTGTAAATTCTATTGTCTTGGTTTACACAAAAAGCTGAACAGTTCAAGGCATCATGTCCACTGATTAGCGAGTAAATCCGATAGTTTTTCACAAGGGAAGGTTCAAAGCCAAAAGCTACCTATCTTATGCAGGAGATTTTCATTTGTATTCTCTCTGTCGTCTGCATTATTTTTTGCATTATTTATCCAGCCAATTTTTATTCATGCGGGGGATTGTTGGAAAAAAATGATTTAGAACATATATTGATTTGTTTAAAATCATTAAGGAGTGAATAGAAAATTGACTCCTATTAATTTTCATTTAATATTGGTTGAAGAAATTCAAATAGAATTTATTTCTATTGAATTTTATATGATTTTATTGTGTTATTTATTAAGTGTAAAGTCGTGTCTTATCGTTGACATCTATTCGGATGAATAGTTATGTCACTTCATTTCGTGACTATTCGGAATAGTCACGAATTCTTCTATATAAGGGTGCCCCCTCCATTTGTTAATAAGGACTTTTGGGGAAGACACATATATAGAGTTTTGGGTTGATTTTTTCATTTATTGTTTCGAGTTTTGAGTCTTCATATGAGAGAGTACAAGTTCATTATTTGGTTCGCTAGGCCCCATCGATTGGAGTGCTACTTCAGTGGGATTCGATCATTTTATCCTAGGAGACAAGTTCATTATTTAAATCGTGAGCATCGTAGCGAGGGCAAAATTTGTCTTAAGGACATAGTGTTTACACTAGACTTGATCCTTTCAATGCGATTTTCAAGTTTTATCTTTTTATGATTTCGTTATCTTTGATTTCGTTATTTATGTCACGGTAACACAAAAAGTACACACACAATTTTACTAACAGATATGACTTTGTGCACTAGCCGCCGTCGAAAAATGTGCTTGACATGACACATATTGTTAAGAACAGTGAGAGTGGTATTAGTATGACAATTGTTTTAACTTCCTTGGGGAAGTGTGTTAGTTAGTAACATAGCCCATCTAGTTATCATCAGGTGAAGTGGTGGCATAGGACAAGGTATGTGAATCGAGAATTGATTTTAAATGGATCATTAGATTGCGACAATAGCATCATTACTTGGATAGTGTATTATTTCATGTCAAGACTTAGTAGAAGGGGTGTCTTGTGTTTAACCAATGTTTTGAACCATGTGATGAGACGATTATGTGAGATCCTTCCTCCTTTAGGTTTACTCTACGTGAAATGTATCCAAGAAATAGTTTGCCCTACTCTAGTGTCGTGAGGAGCCCCACTTTGTCCCTTTTGAGGATGATCGGCCTTCTACTGCTGTGAGGCATTGTATTGTGTATAGTTTGAGGTAGAGGCATGAGTTGACGACCCTTATGTTTGGGATGTCTAGTCCGTCCCGATTGTTTGGGTTGAACTACACTACGTGATATGTTACTATATAACAAATAAGATTATCAGGCGTACTATGATGCGTTGACTTTAAATGATGAGAAATGATTAGTAAGTCATGATATGTCGGTAAATGGTTATTATCCTAGCTTTCATCAATTAATTATGATATTATCCAAATGGAATGCCGTTTTTATGCTTTATACTTTTGTTTTCCTGTTGATTGCTGAATCTGCATTTGACTATGAGACTTACTTGAATAATGTAAGACGCTTGAAATATGACACATGGACATATGTTAATGAATTGATAAAATATGAAAATCGTATGACTAGCCTCCATTTGGAGAAGTGCTAGGAATGATATGAAATATTGTACTAGTTTCCATTCGAAGAAGTGCTAGGGGTGCCATTAAATGTTGTACTAGCCTCCATTCGGAGAAGTGGTAGGGGTGCCATGAAATGATATACTAGCCTCATTCGGGAAAGTACTAAGAATGATAAAATGCTTTGGCTAGCCACTGTAGGGTGTTGTGCTAAGGATGACAAGTAAATCAATATAAGAAGAATTCAATGATTCATGTTAATAGTATTTTGATTGAATGTTTCATTGGATGATAAGTCGTCGTCATAAAATTATTAGTATAGATTCCGAGTTTGTTTGGATAATCTTGTCACATTGAGAAATGACAATACTTGTAAGACATGGGATGTGAGAGATAATCCGGTGAGTGAATGTACGGATAGAAGTATTGACTTGACAATAGAATATTAGCGATACATTGATTGAAAAGTATGAGTTCTAAAATAGAAATAAATCGGTAGAGAGTAACAGTCAATGGATGTTGAGTCTATGTAGTGGAATGGTTAAGGAATGATGAATCTACGTTGGGAAAATGGTTAATGAAAGATGAATCTATATTTTAGAACGGTTGATGGATAACAAGACAGTAAGGAGAAACGGATTGAGATGAACTTGTGAACACTGATATACTTTATGTATCGTAACTTATGTATGTCATTATGAATAATTTACATCATATGTTACATCTTTTATAGATCACATAATATTGGTGTAAGCATTCCTATTTGCTTGTGTAGCTCATCTTATTATTTTACAAGTTTTGTTCCAAACAATGAGCATGAAGCGTGTGAGATACATTGCATGATGTATATTTCGAAGAATTTGATGGAAGATACCCATCATCATAGAACTGATTTCAAAGGATGTAGTATAATTTATGTATTTTTTAGATATTCCTTGTATTTAAAAAGAAATATAAACGTTTAACTTTGATAAATCATTTTGGTATATGTAACGGGTCAAGAGTTGCCTATTTTGATGTAACATCTTTAACCTTTAATGGTATTGCATATAATGAAACTATTCGGCATATTGGGTTGGTGATTGAGTACTGTGAGATTTCATTTATGTAAACTATAATAATAATATGTTAAAAAAATGAGGCCGTGACAATTACCACCCTTGTGTTTGAAACTATTAGAAATTACCCCCTGCATTAGCTTCCGTGAGAGAATGGTTACTTTTTGATGATGTAAGCATATTACTTTTTTCAAAATGCCTAAAAAATCCTTGCTAATGGCTATAAGAA
Source organism: Arctostaphylos glauca (assembly GCA_019985065.2). Taxonomy (NCBI): domain Eukaryota; kingdom Viridiplantae; phylum Streptophyta; class Magnoliopsida; order Ericales; family Ericaceae; genus Arctostaphylos; species Arctostaphylos glauca. Next base: position 13,544,724 of record JAHSPW020000001.1, on the reverse strand, counting down.
TGCAAAAAACTCTCTAAGGCATATAATTTTATTTTTCTCCTCGTCTCATTAAAGGAGTTTAATTCTTTTTATTTTAGTTACATTTTTCTTTTACAAATGTATTACTTGATTGTTTATTTATTTATCGATGTAATTTTTTTCCAGTTATAGACATGTCATCGAGTACCGGAAGCGTCGTTAATGTTAGAAACAAAATATGTCATTGTGGGGCAAATGATATTTTTATAGTCACAAACAATAACAAAAACAAAAGAAACCAAAAACAAATTTCGCAAGAACAACAAATACAATTTTTTTGAATAAAGACAAAAAAATAAATTAGTCTAGTTAAGATAGGCCAAATAACAATGTACATACCTCCTGTTGATAAAATACATGTAGAAACAAAAAATAATAATAATCGAACATATAAGTTCAAAAATAATTATTTTAACTAAAAAATATAACAGATAAAACTTATTATACAAATATAACATATAAGTTCAAAAAATTTACATACAATACGACGCGGGCTGTTGTGGAACACGATTGTCCAAAATTTATTCAATTCTTAGGTCAGATCACGAATTAGAAAATGTGTTCATTCAACCTTCGTTTACATACTTGATGTTCACGTGGTCCCACTTAATGGAACTTTCTCACCATTTTGAACCCACCGGCCATTTCCTCAAACCAACAAAAAAAAAAAAAAAATGAAAATGAAAGAAAAACAACAAGACGCGGAAAGAACTATATGAAGACTACGGGGGGTTTCGGACCTCCCCAAGGTATAATTTTTAAAAATTATAAAAATTTATATTTTGGCCCCTTCTTTCTCCCAAAAAAATATCAACCCCGTATGTAAAATTCAATTCTGGTTTCGCACCTGAATGCCACTGTTAACATACTTTAGAGAAGGGTCCAAAAACAAATCTCTATAAATAGCTTAGCTTGATTGCATGAACTCTTCACAATATCTCCAAAGCAAAACTGAGTTCAGTTCATTTTTCTGTCTTATTTTTGCAATGGAATCCTCACTATCACAAATTCAAGCTCTAATAACCCAAATCAAGCAACATATTTTCTCACCCTTTGATCCTCTCTCATTTGTTTCTCCCTCTGCTTATGACACTGCTTGGTTAGCCATGATCCCTGACCACCCCAAACAAGGAATTACCACTCCCAAGTTCAAAGTTTGTTTGGACTGGATAGTCAACAACCAGAAAGAAGAAGGGTTCTGGGGAGAGGACCCTCCCACCATTGATTGCCTTCCTTCAACTCTTGCTTGCATCGTAGCTCTCAAAACATGGGGTGTTGGCGAAGACAACATAGGGAAAGGTACCTTTTTTTTTTGGTGGGGGGCTAAATCAAATAATCAGAGTAAACATATTACAATGATTACTTAGGATTCAAATGACAAAACACAGGAATCCTTAAGAAAAACCTAAAAGGCACATCAAACGAAACGGATGAAGTATTGCATCAAAGTCGAGGAAATGCATCCCAACTGAATACTAGTCTTTCCAATTTGATATCGATTTAATATCAATGTATATAATAACAGCTATATGTTTCTGATATTTCCTTATTAGGGTTAGCATTTATTCATGCAAACTCAAGTATGCTTCTCAAAGAAAACTGTGATGATGATCATCGTCTTCCTCGTTGGTTTGCCATTGTATTTCCTGCAATGATTGAGCTTGCACAAGCAACAGGCGTTGAGGTTATATTTCCTAAGGATTTACAAGGTGTAATATCCAATATTTTCGTCAAGAGGCAACAAATACTCCAAAGGTAAGTTCTACAATACATAGATATTCTAATGTTTGAGTTTTAAATGTCAGTTACTTTTGACAGAAGATAAACTTTACAAAGATAAGTTTATCTGATAGTTATTTAGGACAAACTTAGAAGTAAACTTGTCAACTATATTTGATAAATGTATAGATAAAATAGAGATAAATTTATCTGTTAGATGTTTTGGACAGATACATAGATAAACTTCATTTTTGCATATTAATTCATACTCTTATTTGAGTTCTATTTACGGTTAATTTTACAAAAACATTAACCGCGAATATCATGCATTGATTCTTCTGTGCAATTTTTCGATTATTTTCTTTGGCATAATATATAAAGATGTAATGTTCATGATATATTAATTTACAGTGATGAAGAAGATGTAGACAAGAGCTACTATCCACCGTTATTGGCATATTGTGAGGCTTTGCCCCCATCCTACATTATTGATGAGGATGAAATAAAGGTGAAATTAAGTGGAGATGGATCATTGTACCAATCACCCTCGGCCACAGCACGTGCATTTCTTGTTACTCGAAACCAAAAATGCATTGAGTACTTAGAGGCCCTTGTTGAAAGATGTCCCAATGGAGGTCAGAAATAATGCCTTTTTTCATCGTACACACACACACATAATAATTAAGCATTTGTTTTTTTTGCTAATTTTGTGACAGCACTACTCAAGTTGTAAAATGCGTGCTTTTAGGATTATAGTAGTTATTTTCCAAAATAATTCAAAAGCCACATATATATGTGTGTGTATATATATATATATATATATATAGAGAGAGAGAGAGAGAGAGAGACCTTCCTTATGAGGGATTACTCATTTTGCTAAGATATGGACCTCTCATTCTTCGATTAAATTTTAATGATCTGAACCGTTCAATATGTTTAAAATATGTTTTTAAGGGTGTTCATAAGAAATTGGCTCAAACAAATATCAATAAGGTCTTCATCCAAATAAATTTTCATAAATGTTGACAGAAATATTTTTATAAAAAAATTGATTGGGTCAAGCTCTTTCCAGTAATATTATGAAGTGATTTCTCTCGGGTACCATTAAAAATATATTTTAAATACATTGAACATTCGGATCATCAAAATTTGATCATGGAATTAGAGATCCGTATTTTTACAAAATAAAAATTCTCTTGTTAGAAGTCAAATTCTCTTGACTTCTTGGAGTGAGTATTTTTGTGGCTGCACTATGGTATATAGTAATGCTAAATGCATCCAAATAGGGAATTGCTAGAGTTTGGTACAACTGTCGCATGATGTCACGTAAAGGGAAATAAAAGTTAACGCATTATATATCGACTTTGTTTTTTATATGCAGTTCCAAACACGTATCCCGTTGATGGAGAGCTAATAAGGCTTTGTTTGGTTAACCAAATACAAAGATTAGGGTTGGCTGAACATTTCACCCAAGAGATTGATGAAATTTTGGAAGTCGTTTACAGGTAAATGAAGTACAACATCATATTTCAATATTCAGGTCCCATTTAACCAATAGAATCCATAAACTAAAGAACCTTTATTCCATTTTCAATTTTGTAACTATAAATGATGTAGGGATCACAAGAATCGAGAATTAAAGGAAATTACAGAAATCAATTTGGTGGCGGCAAGAATATACAAGGACTCGTTAGCATTTCGACTATTCCGGTTGCATGGCTATACTGTTACATCAAGTAAGCCTCTTATATCAACCCGGCCCATATCTCGACAACTTACTACTTAGGGTTATTGGAGGGTTTGTCCGGTTGTTCAAATTTCTTTGTTTTTGTCTCATGGAAGATAACTTCTAACCAACTAGAAATGTTTTGATTTGCAGGGAGCTTTTGTTGGTTTATATATGATGAAGACATAAGGGGTCATATGGAAAGAAAATTTGAATATTTCACAAGTGCATTGTATAATGTTTATAGAGCAACAGACCTTATGTTTTCAGGAGAATCTGAACTAGAAGAGGCAGGGTTATTCTCAAAGAAATTGCTTCAGAAATCCCTCAAGCTCACAAGTATAAAGGATAATCCTGTCATATTTCCGAATTTTCAAATGGTGGTACGTAATTCATTGTCCCCAAAGCAAGAAAACAAATGGGTTTCCTTCGATAATATGGACTCACACTCACTTAAAGTTGTATATGGACGAATCGATCAAGATGACCCATTACTTGGTTGATAATTTTGCGAAGTCGAAAATTTAAATTTAGATTGATAGCTTTAAATCAATTTTTTTTTTTTTTTTTATGTATCCAGGATTGTTCTCAGGCTAATTTTCATTGCAAATTGGCTTTAAATTGATATGAAAAAATTAAAATTATGTACAGACGTATTTTGTATTTTTCTAAAAGATAAAAGTTTTTAAAAACGATAAATATATTGGGACGAACGTAATATACAACTAGTGTGTGAAAATTTGATTTGGTTACACACAATTAAGTGAATTGAAATATTTATACATAAAGAGAAGAGTCTACTCAATTGAAAGTGCCCAGAGAAATAAATCAATGTGTCAATATCACACTTTTATTCCATCCACACGGTCAAATGAATCGGGAAAAGAAAATATTCTTCCTTCATGTCATTTTCAGCTCCAAATAATTTGTCCTTTTAATAATATGTGGTAACTAAATTTTCCGGAAAATCCCTAATTGCACCAATGACATATCGGTTTTTTGGCGTTTGGAAAAATTTTATTAAATTTTTGGGAAGAACATACAATTATTGAAGGGGAATAAGTAGAAACGCATCCCAATAACCGACACTCAATCATAACTAGGTTGGGTGTGACAATTCCAAAATTGTACCTAAATTAATGAACAAATATCCAAGTCATTTTTTCTTTTCTTTCCCACGTTGAAAATTTAATTTTTTTAATATTAAAAAAAAAGAAAATATATAGGACGAAGTTCTGTCGTTGCTCTTCTATAACTAAGCCAGAACTTAACGTACTATGATTTCTTAACAGATTGAGCATGAGTTGAGCCAGCCATGGATTGCCAGACTTGATCATCTTGATCATAGGATGTGGATTGAAAAAAATAAAGTCGACAAACTTTTAATCGGCAAGGACTCCTTTCATAGGTAAATTACCATATGTATGTTCATTAATTTTTTTTAAATAGGTTGTAGTATTATTAAAATCAAATAACTAAATTTTGATTAAAAGTATTAGGTTATCATGTCTACTGAATGACGAGCTCATGCAACTTGCTGTGGAGAATTACAACTTTCGGCAGTCAATTTACAAAACTGAATTGGAAGAACTCAGTAGGTATGGTTGATCAAAACCTATTTAGTAGTCCCTATTTATCTTACTTTACTTTATTTTTTTTATAGGGGTGAAAATCCAAAATAAACTAATTAAAAAAAGTTACTAATTAAACAAGCCCTCAATAGGATCAGTTTTTGTTAGAGAGTCCTAAAGTCATAAAATGGCTCATGAAAGAAGATGTGTTTGGCTTATATATGAATGTATAGGTGGTCCAAGGAATGGGGACTAAGTGAAATGGGATTTGGGAGGGAGAAAACGGCCTATTGCTACTTTGCTATCGCCTCCAGCACCTGCCTTCCTCTGGATTCTCCGGTTCGAATCATAATTGCAAAGAGCGCCATACTCGTTACAGTTGCCGATGATTTCTTCGATATGGAAGGTTGTTTAGATGACTTGCAAACCTTGACTCAAGCAGTTCAAAGGTTTGTATTTTTTTTCCATTTGTTTTGCGCTAAATATTAGTTTGATGAAGATCAATTAAGCGGACGTGGTAAAATATTGCAGATGGGATGGTGAAGACTTAAGCGGCCATGGTAAGATTATTTTTCGGGCTCTTAACAACATTGTGAGTGAAATTGCTGAAAACCACATTCATCAGCAAGGAAGCGACATCACGAAAAACCTTCGTGATTTGGTAAGATCTTCTATCACGTGTCATTGATCGATTCTATTAATTAGAAGGTCAATTCGGAAAAATAATAATAATAGAATTGTGAGTTTTGCAATAGTAGCAATTATGCTAAATAATTTTTGTGTTTTTTTATTTTGTTTTTAATTGTAGTGGGGTGAAACATTTGGTTCATGGATGATGGAAACTACATGGAGCAAAACAGGATATGTGCCATCATTGGATGAATATCTTCAAGTGGGCATTACTTCTATTGCCACACACACAATGATTCTTCCAGCTTTATGTTTCTTGAACTATGATCTCAAATCTGATCACTATGAAATTATCACACAACTGCTCATGGCTTCATGTCGTTTGTTGAATGACATCCAAAGTTATCAGGTAATTAAATTAACTTCTCTTCATCTCTTTCTCTCGCGCGCGTGCGCAAAGTAGTGACGGAACCATGTGGGGGTCGCGGGGACCTGGGACCCCTCAAAAATTTCAAAATTTTTTAAAACCTAGGTATAAAAAAAATTAAAAATTAAAAATTATATTTTGGCCCCCCCAAAATTATATTCGACCCTTTATTTTCAAAAACCATCCTAGTTCCGCCCCTGGCACAAAGTGGTAATAACTGATAATGGTAAAGTACGTTGATGGTCCCTATAGTATGTGCTCTTTTCTTTAATGCTTGAAGTCTTAAATTGTTCAGTTACGTTCTTGAGGATTTAAATTCGAGTCGACTTGGTCTAAACATTGGGATCGGTAATCCTTCTTTTCTTTTACTTTTGGCTAAACTGCTGGTAATTGTAAACCCCTCATTGGCTAAGCAAAAGAAAGCAAGTAAAATCCAAAGAACAATTCTCAAAACTACATTCCATCAAGTTAAAAAGTGGTTTAGTTCTCTTTGGTTAATATTTTGACGGCCGTTTGATATTGAACTTGTTTATCTTTTTAAAGAAAAATATACCTAAAATCAATTTATATTATGCTATAATATCCTTATAATTAAGTAGCTTCTAATTTTTCTTTCTTCATTTTTTTTGTTATTGCAGAAAGAACTAGAGGTGGGGAAGAAGAACTTTGTGATATTGTACTCAAAAGAAATAAATCCAAAGGCAGGACTTGAAAATTCAATAAATCATGTGAAGGGGATGCTTGATGAAATGAAGAGAGAGTTACTTGAGCATGCTTTAATGGATGGATTCAATGTTTTGCCTAAAACATGCAATCACTTCCATGTATCCATTCTGAGAGTGTTCTACATGTTTTTCAACTCTAGCAACGTATTTGACTCAACCACTGAACTACTTCACGACATAAACAAAGCAATTTATGATCCTATCGGATAGGAAGGGAGAAAATAAATGTTTGTAATCTCTTGATCATGTTCTGGATGTATAAGATAATTATTATTTTATCATTGTATGTATGTATATCTAGCAGTGTTTTATTAATAAATTATACTTGTAATAGTGTGAGGATATATATTTTCTATTCATGCGAATAACTGGTTCTTAATATAATGGGTAAAATGGACTAACCTCCTTTGAGGTTACTGATAAATACAGGGACTTTTTCTGAAGTTATGATAAATGCATTGACGTTCTCTATTTTACAAACTATCTAAAGATTTCCCCACATCGTTAATTTTGATGAAAACCACTAGTTTTAATTGACAAATAAACTTAAGTTATATGTTTGGTTTATTTATGCGCGTGTGAATTGAGATATATATCTAAGATTATATATATGTGCGTATATAGTAAGAAATGATCATTTTTAAAATTAAAACTTAAAATTTTGAAATCAAATAAACTTAAGTTATATTTGGATCCAATTTATTATGCATCTTGTATATTAATAATTACTCTTTTCTTGCAAAAGTTACATTTATATTATTATTATTTGTGCTTCTTATATATTTTACCTAATGGAAGCACATAAATATATTTTTGGCCTATCTCATTAAAAACAGTTATGACTTTTGATTTAAGTTACCTTTTTCTAGTATTTTAATTTATTTTTTATTCGAGATTTAAATACTGAAATCCAGTTAAATTTTGGTTATAGTAGTCAACTTTATTTACTTATGCGTTATTATTTAGTTTTATAAAAAATAATGTTCTTTACGGCACATATATATCCTAACCTATTTTCTCTTTTTTTTTCTGTTTACTTTTTGAAACACTAAAAAAAAAAAAGTTAAATTAAGAGTCATTATGATTTTTTTATGAGATAGACTAAAAATATATATATGTGCTTCCATTAAGTAAAATAATATAGAAAACACAATACATTAATTAATAAATATAACTTTTGTAAGAAATTTTTTTTTTTTTTTGGCTAAGAAAAAATTGTATTAAACCAACGAGAACCGAGAACAAAAGAAGGATTGAGTTCTAAAGCAGACACAAGGAACTCTTAAAAGGGAAAGTTGGCAAGATGCCAACAGTGAATGGAACAAAACAAACCGCAGCTCTCCAATTACAACATTCTTCTTGCCTAATTACCAACTTTTGAACCTATAGCATCTCTCTTTAGAGTTCGAATTAGGTCCAGTCCTCTGACGATTTCATCCACTGTGTAGAATTTGATGTTGAGTTTGAGCTTAACCCAGTTGCCGCCCTGATTTTGATCAAGTCCCCCAATAGCCCAGTCGATAGCTTCTCCCTAGTGAAGATAAGTTTGTTTCTTGCCAACCAAAGGAACCACACTATAGCATAGACAGATGCCAAAGAATTCTTTCCAATTTATTTGATTTTCCCCCTGGATATCTGTCTAAGAGTTGGTTAAGGTCTAGAGGTGTTACCCATGACAGTTTCCACCAATCTAGAATTCCACTCTAGATTTCCCATGCGAAGCTACAGTGCAGAAAGAGATGGAATGTTGTTTCCGTTGCCAAGCCGCAAAGCTTACAGGTACAATTAGGATTGTCGTTCATCTGAATACCTCTGGATTGTAACACCCCAATTATTTTTGTTTTTATCTGAAATGTATTTGTAATTTTTTGCTTTACATCAATTTTTGATTATTTATTATTTCGTCTCGACGAAAGGAGTCTAAAAAGTACAAAATTAGCTCCAAAAACTAAGAGGAATTTAAAAAAGACAAAAATAAGTCAAAATATAATGTATTTTGATCTATTTTTTTGTATTTAGTGAATTATTTTTAAACTTTTGGACATAATTTTATAATTTTAAAATTCCTTTCGTTGACACGGCCAATAAACCTCAAAAAAAATTAATGAAAATATAACAAATACAAAAAATATTAAATAAAGACAAAAATATTAATTAAACAATACGCACTTGATAGAGACCTTCCATCAAATGTTTATGGGTGTTTTAGTCATTCTAACACCTAAGCCAAAAAAACACACCATTAATTGTGGTCAAAATAATGCATAATTAATTTAGCCTAAACGGCTTGGGCTAGATACAGTTCAAATATATTCTATATTTTTTAAATTTAATTTTGTCTTTATTAATTTTTTATGAATTATTAGTTTGTTGACGAAAGAAATCTAAAAATTAAAATTACATCCGATAGTTTAAAAACTTTTAATAAAGGGAAAAAATAAGCCGAACTTTTTTTTAGCTTTTTGATATGCTATAAAAATCATGAACATCAGCATGTAGGTTTCAGATATAAATAGTTGATAAAATATTTTAATAATAATCTAAAATAACGTAAGACCTAAATAGAATGAGTGGCTAATAGGATTTTTCATTGTCGTCTTCTGTTCCAGGTGGATGATTCTGTTCATAATGTTTGCTCTCAATATTTTTGTTGTTGAAAGGATGCTTTCACACTTTACGAATGCACATCACGTGTATGGTCCGTATGCGATTAATATGAGAGAGAGAGAGAGAGAGAGAGAGAGAGAGAACACAAACGAGGAGAGACTCTCTTTGTGGATAATATTCTTTAGAGTAAAATGCACGGACCTCCCCTGAGGTTACTGACAAATGCAGGGACCTCCCCTGAGGTTTAAGAAAATGCAGTGACCTCCCTTACTTTTGAAAGTATTTGATCGTTACCCTCCTCTAGCTAACTTCTGTTAATTTTGGATGGATATTGCTGATGTAAGCATGGAAATTTTTATAAATTCCAAAAATACCTCTCCAATTATAATAACACCATTAACTTGCCCTCTCCTCTCTTAATGAACAAAACCTCTCTTCCTCCTCGCCTCACATTAACGTATGAAAATTTTTACACTTTATTTTTTATTTTATAAATGCATTTATTATTATTATTTTTAACAGATATCATTTTGTAAAAATTAAAAAAAATTGACTGATAAAAATAAATAACTTGTTGTGCAAACTAATTTTTAGCTTCTCTTACTAGAAAACTTCATATTATTGGTAATATAGATTATAAGTATAAAAATTATGTCTAAAAGTTAAAAAAAATTATAAGAACAAAAATAAGTCAAACGGACTATAATTTTTGATTTTTGATTTTTTACATTTTTTTAAAATTTGATTTATGATTTATAATTTTTTTTTTTGAAACTTCTTATTGAGATGAACTAATAATCTACAAAAATTTATGAAAAATAAAAAATTATAAAAAAATTTAAATAAGAACAAAAAATAGTCCAAAAAATTAATTACTCTATTTTTTTGTCTTGTATTTGTTAGTTTTATATCTAATTTTTGTGAATTACCGATTCGTCTTGACGAGCAAAATTTAAATATTAAAGAGTTTTTAAAAATTCACTAAAGACGATTTTGAGGGTAATGTTACCCTGAGGTCATTTTACCCTTTCTTTTTCTTATTTTTTGTTAACTTTTCATTAAAAAATAAAAAGACTTTTTATCATAATGCATTAAGTGTCATTAACATTACACTCCAAATTGGGTAGTTATTAATTAGGATGCAATTGATTCAAGGCTTATAAAATTCAAATACAATCGTTAATTACTCTTTAACAAATTCGTCTTTAGTAGGGGTATAACCAATCCGGTTTGGTCCGGTTTGATAGAATTTCTGGGACCGGACCGGTTGTCCGGTTTGAAAATTTTATAAACCGAAACTGAACCGATTTCACTGGTCCGATTTCAATCGGGTTGAGCCGGTCTCGGTCCGATTTCGGTCCGGTTTTGACTTTTTAATTTTTTGGACAATATTTCGGACCAATCACAAAAAGAAGGGAAAAAATTAACAATTTATAGTGAAATTTTCAACAATAGAAATACAATTGAACACTACTCTGAAAGATTGAACAATTTCAAATTACTCTTATTTTTTATACCCAGACTAGTGGTTTTCTATTTTCATTCGCTCTTTGTAAATAGTGATTTTTCATTTCTAAAACACGATAATAGCCCTAAATCCTAATAGATTAAATAACTAATGGAGTAATGGGTTATAAGTTATAACACATAAACCAAAAAATATAATATATTTTTATTTATAACTCCATCCGGTCCGGTCCGGTTTGAACCGGTTTTGTATTCCTCTAAATCGAAACCGGACCGAAAAACCGGTTTCTCCAAACTCCCAAACCGAAACCGGACCGGACCGAATTTTTCAATTCTCAAACCGTCGGTCCGGTCCGGTTTTTCGGTTTTTATTTTCACCCCAAGTCTTTAGTGAACTTTTTCTAAAACTTTTTAGTTTTAGATTTTGTTCGTCAAGACGAATCAATAATCCCAAAAATTAGATATAAAATTAACAAATACAAGAAAAAATTAAATAAAGACAAAAAAATAGAGTAACTAATTTCTTTTTCGACTATTTTTTGTTCTTATTTGAATTTTTTTGTAATTTTTTATTTTTCATAAATTTTTGTAGATTATTAATTCATCTCGATAGAAAGTTTAAAAAAAATTATAAATCATAAATTAAATTTAAAAAAAAGTTGTAGAAAACAAAAATAATCCAAAAATATAGTCCGTTTGACTTATTTTTTATCCTTATAAATTTTTTTTAGCTTTTACACATAATTTTTATACTTCTACTCTATATTACCAATAATATGAAGTTTTCTAGTAAGAGAACAAGTTAAAAACTAATTTTCACAATAATTTATTTATTTTTATCGGTCGATTTTTTATTTTAAAAAATAAAATCTATTTAAAAAAATTAATAAACGCATTAGAATAAAAAAATAAAGTGTGAAAATTTTCATACCTAAATGTGAGGTGAGGAGGAAGAGGGATTTTGTGTGCATTAAGAGAGGAGAGGGTAAGTTAATGGTGTTATTATATACATTTGACGGGTATTTTCAGAATTTACAAAATTTTCCATGCTTACATCAGCAAAACCCATCCAAAATTAACAGAAGTTAGTTGGAGGAGGGTAACAATCAAATATTTTCAAAAGTAAGGGAGGTCATTGCATTTTCTTAAACCTCAGGGGAGGTCCCTGCATTTGTCAGTAACCTCAGGGGAGGTCAGTGCATTTTACCCTATTCTTTATCATTGTGATTGGTCGGCCCATATCTTCGTCGTAAAAAGCGAGGAGGCTGCTTGTGGCCACTAAATCAATTAATTCTATTTAGTGAGACTTTCTAAATTAATTATTTTTATTTTTATTTAAACATTTATATTTATTATTTTTGCATTATTTTTTTATATTTTATTAATTCGTCTCAACAAAAAATATAAAATTGTGTTCAAAAACAATTTTTTTTATTGAAGACAAAAATAAGTCAATACAAACACTATTTTGAGCTTATTTTTGTCCTTTTGTATTTTTTTAAGTTTTTGAATATGATTTTATACTTTTCTGAAATTTCTTGTAGAGACGAATCAACAACCATCACAAAATAGATGCAAAATAAAGAATTGTAAGAAAATGTACATAGTGTAATGGGACGATATTGTTGGAAAAAATGATTTAGAACATATATTGATTTGTTCAAAATCATTAAAGAGTGAATAGAAAATTGACTCCTATTAATTTTCATTTAATATTGGTTAAAGAAATTCAAATAGAATTTATTTATATTAAATTTTATATGATTTTATTGTGTTATTTATTAAGTGTAAAGTTGTGTCTTATTGTTGACATCTATTCGGATGAATAGTTATGTCACTTCATTTCGTCACTATTCAGAATAGTCACGAATTTTTCTATATAAGGGTGCCCCCTCCATTTGTTAATAAGGACTTCTGGGGGAGACACATATATAGAGTTTTGGATTGAATTTTTCATTTATTGTTTCGAGTTTTGAGTCTTCATATGAGAGAGTACAAGTTCATTATTTGGTTTGCTAGGCCCCATCGATTGGAGTGCTACTTCGGTGGGATTCGATCATTTTATCTTGGGAGACAAGCGCTTATTTAAATCGTAAGCACCGTAGCAAGGACGAAATTTGTCTTAAGGACATAGTGTTTACACTAGACATGATACTTTCCATGTGATTTTCAGGTTTTATCTTTTTATGATTTCGTTATTTATGTCATGGTAACACAAAAAGTACACACACAATTTTACTAACAATCTTAAGACAAATTTTTTCTACTTTTTATGGTTCTATGACTTCTGATTTCCTGTTTTGATCAAAGAAGAACATCCTATGATTAACTTTCTTTCTTAGCCCCGTGGTACATCTTTTTGGCGTTTCTGTTGGAAAACAAATGTTCCAATGGTATTTCTGTTATAAGATTCCAATAAACAAACGGTGTTCTAATATGTGTTTGCTGATTGTGTTTTTCCTCTTGAAGTAGCATTTCAAATATAAACACTTAAAAAAAAAAAACCCAAATTACAATTTGGCAACAGTGATCCTTCATTACGCTTTGGCTTTTGGCTTTTGGCTTGTCGCTTGTGTCATTTCAAAGTGGAACAGTAAACGTAGTGTTTTACTTTTCTCTCTTTCTTTTTTTTTTTGGATTTTACTGCATGCTATCTTGGTGTTTGTTCTTAAACGGTACCTCTTCAGTAGGCGGTTTTGGCTTCTCTTCTTTGTTTAAAAGTTCCATACGACACCTAAGAAACCAACTTTTGTTTGAACCATTCTGCAAACACATTACAGCCATGATTTGTGCATGTTGTTCATAATGTTACATATAATTATATGATCTCAGGCCACGTCTATTGTTTTAATCTTTTGTTTTTAGTTACACACGGTAGTGTTTTATATATACTGTAATTTGAGTGGGGTCACTCGTATACTCATGGTCATGGAAACATGGTTTGGGTGGGTTTTCAAGTGGGTATAGATTCATTAGCAGGCTTGACAGTGCTAAAAGGTTTTATGATCTTCTCTTGAATACATGTTATGTATACATGGCGACCATGAGATAGGTTAGCATTTATTTATTTATTTTTAACCGACGTTTAATTTATGCAACGTTCACTTCCTCTTGTTTAGAAGCAATTTTATGTACTGCATGTCTTTGGAGTTTGGGGACATGGACACAAGGCTACAGTTTTGCTCCTCTTTATGTCATCCAATTGTTAATGCCAATTTGGTATGTGTTTTATTTTAAGTATATCAATGATAATGACAAGTGATAGTTGCAATGGTTCTGCAAAGTTGTCACTTGGCAAAGGGTATAATATTTCTTTTGTAAGTGTCCTTCAAGAAATGACACACCCATTAAGAAAAGTCGTAACTTTTATTATTAGTTTTGAACGAACTGTTGTGCTCATTTGAAAAAAAAAACAACCGTGAATTAATTGTCATATAAGCAGCCTGAAAAAAAAAACTTTTAGAGTCAAGGATTACATCTAGCGAGAGAGTCTGTTCAATCTGAATTATTTATTAATGAGTCGTTTGTACGTATTAATATCCCAATCAAATCTAATTGAGTTCCCAAGTGAAATGGTGCATATGGGAGGGTAACTGGAGCCATGGGTCACAACCATATGACGTGGCCTATTGGACATTCTCGTCCTATTACTCCCGGTGGTAGTTAAATTGGTGCCCAACATTGGCAACGGTACACATATGTACTGCTTGTTTTACGTACGATATTCTAGAAATTAGACTAAAAGTCTTCTAATTTTTTTGTGTTTTTGACGCATACATATGGTTCAAACTGTTCTTAAATTTCGCAGTACTAGAAAATATATTACTTGTGTGTCATTGAATGTATCTAAATAAATTTGACATGGTGAATTTTGAATTTTAATGAGAATTCATTTTTTTTCTTAGAAGCAATGCAATGCTTGGCAAATACGTGTCCATTGGGAAATGGCACGCCCATTAGAAAAAGTCATAATTTTCATTAACTGGTTTTTGAATGGACCATTGTGTTCATTGGAAAAAAAAATGCAAGTATAATTTATTCAAATCACCGGCCACTAGCCAAAAAGTCATATAAATTTGCGATGGTTTCCTTTGTGTAATAGAATTGCCAGGAATATTATTTTTCTTATGGGTTAAAGAAAATGACGTTTGTTAGTTTCATATTTAATACCCATTCAAATAAAGAGTTTAGAGTATTTGATCTCATGTGTATGACTTTTTGACTAGTCCCCATTTTGTATATTTGACGGCCTAGTGACTTTTTAACGATTGGTTCCGTTGTTGAGCAATAAACCTGGATCTCTCGGTGAGAGCCGACCATCCTAGTTGGTTTGGTGCACCATGTTGTTGGATGTAAATCATGAGATAACCATTACTTACAGATTGCAAGGTGCAATATTTGAAAATATTTAAAAGTCTCTAGTATTTGGACCGAGTCTGGACGTTGTTGGGCTTAACTATTAGAGTGTTTTTGTTTTGCACCATTCTATATTGTTAAAGAATTTGCAAATTCATTTCCATGGTATTTTATGTGGAAATTTATCTATTGGAGATAATTTCTTATTTTCGCCTCTTCTTAAAAAGAGATAGAGTGGCGAGTGACAAAATGGGTTGTCACAACTACAGTTTTTAATAACAAGAGTGCTACATAAATACAAGTGTGGGTAATTAATTGTGATATGCTAGTTGTCCAGATGATTTAAAATATTGATGAACGCAGACATAATTCCATACAAATATTAATTGAAATGACATCGAGTAGTATGATAAGTCTCGAATTGATGAATGCAGAAATAATTCTATACAACACTTGTTCTCATTTGAAATTGACATATGTAATACAAAGGTCAAAAATAAAATACGGATCCGTTACCCAAGGGGTGTTGACCAGAGAACAAGTAACGTATCAAGGGGAATGAAGTTTAAGCCTATCATTTAAGAGTTGCCTCAATGGAACCCTACCTAGTTGACTGGAGATCCCAAGATCTAGGTTCAAAGGGACAACAAAGTTCTGTGTGACTCAGTAGTATCACTATGGAGATAACTTCTCTTACTCATTCTTAGGATACAACAGTGATGCCTGCAGCGTTATCTAGGGTAAGCTACTTTTTTAATGATTCTCATATCTTGAAAATTCAAGTGGGGTATGACAGGATACTCTTAATTGGAAGTCACCTATATGAGTGAGAAGGGGCCACTTCTATGAGAATGATAAGGCTTAGTTTTCTAAAGTACTCATGAAACCAGGAATTGCTCAGGACCAAAATGGACACAACTGTAAGAACCAAATGTGCTCGAAGAGATCCTGTGTGAATTCTATTGTCTTGGTTTACACAAAAAACTGAACAGTTCAAGGCATCATGTCCACTGATTAGCGAGTAAATCCGATAGTTTTTCACAAGGGAAGGTTCAAAGCCAAAAACTGCCTATCCTTTGCAAGAGATTTTCATTTGTACTCTCTCTGTCGTCTGCATTATTTTTTGCATTGTTTATCTAGCCAATTTTTATTCATGTGGGGGATTGTTGGAAAAAATGATTTAGAACATATATAAATTTGTTCAAAATCATTAAGGAGTGAATAAAAAATTGACTCTTATTAATTTCCATTTAATATTGGTTGAAGAAATTCAAATAGAATTTATTTCTATTGAATTTTATATGATTTTATTGTATTATTTATTAAGTGTAAAGCCATGTCTTATCGTTGACATCTATTCGGATGAATAGTTATATCACTTCATTTCGTGACTATTCGGAATAGTCACGAATTCTTCTATATAAGGGTGCCCCCTCCATTTGTTAATAAAGACTTTTGGGGGAGACACATATATAGAGTTTTGGATTAATTTTTTCATTTATTGTTTCGAGTTTTGAGTATTCATATGAGAGAGTACAAGTTCATTATTTGGTTTGCTAGGCCCCATCGATTGGAGTGCTACTTCGGTGAGATTCAATTATTTTATCCTGGGAGACAAGCGCTTATTTAAATCGTGAGCACCGTAGCGAGGGCGAAATTCATCTTAAGGACATAGTGTTTACACTAGACTTGATCATTTCCATGCGATTTTTAAGTTTTATCTTTTTATGATTTCGTTATCTTTGATTTTATTATTTATGTCACGGTAACACAAAAAATACACACACAATTTTACTAACAGATATGACTTTGTGCACTAGCCTCCGTCGAAAATGTGCTTGACATGACACATAGTGTTAAGAACCGTGAGAGTGGTATTAGGTATAACAATTGTTTTAACTTCCTTGGGAAGTGTGTTAGTTAGTAACATAGCCCATCTAGCTATCATCAGGTGAAGTGGTGGCATAGGACATGGTATGTGAATCAAGAATTGATTTTAAATGGATCATTAGATTGCGACAATAGCATCATTAATTGGATAGTGTATTATTCATGTCAAGACTCAGTAGGAGGGGTGTCCTGTGTTTAACCAATGTTTTGAGCCATGTGATGAGACGATTATGTGAGAGATCCTTCCTCCTTTAGGTTTACTCTACATGAAATGTATCCAAGAAATAGTTTGCCCTACTCTAGTGTCGTGAGGAGCCCCACTTTGTCCCTTTTGAGGATGATCGGCCTTCTATTGCTGTGAGGCATTGTATCGTGTATAGTTTGAGATAGAGGCATGGGTTGACGACCCTTATGTTTGGGATGTCTAGTCCGTTCCGATTGTTTGGGTTGAACTACACTACGTGATATGTTACTATATAAAAAATAAGATTACGAGACGTACTATGATGCGTTGACTTTAAATGATGAGAAATGATTAGTAAGTCATGATATGTCGGTAAATGGTTATTATCCCAGCTTTCATCAATTAATTATGATATTATCCAAATGGAATGCCGTTTTTATGCTTTATATTTTTGTTTTCCTGTTGATTGCTGAATCTGCATTTGACTATGAGACTTACTTGAATAATGTAAGACGCTTGAAATATGACACATGAACATATGTTAATGAATTGATAGAATTTGGAAATCATATGACTATCCTCCATTCGGAAAAGTGTTAGGGGTGCCATGAAATGTTGTACTAGCCTCCATTCGAAGAAGTGCTAGTGGTGCCATGAATTGATATACTAGTCTCATTCGGCAAAGTACGCTAAGAATGATAAAATGCTTTGGCTAGCCACTGTAGGGTGTTGTGCTAGGGATGACAAGTAAATCAATATAAGAAGAATTCAATGATTCATGTTAATAGTATTTTGATTGAATGTTTCATTGGATGATAAGTCGTTGTCATGAAATTATTAGTATAGATTCCGAGTTTGTCTCTTGTCACATTGAGAAATGACAATACTTGTAAGACATGGGATGTGAGAGATAATACGGCGAGTGAATGTACGGATAGAATATTGACTTGAGAATAGAATATTAGCGATACATTGATAGAAAAGTATGAGTTATAATATATAAATGAATCGGTAGAGAGTAACAGTCAATGGATGTTGAGTCTATGTAGTGGAATGGTTAAGGAATGATGAATCTATGTTGGGAAAATGGTTAATGAAAGATGAATCTATATGTTGGAACAGTTGATGGATAACAAGACAGTAAGGAGAAACGGATTGAGATGAACTTGTGAACACTGATATACTTTATGTATCGTAACTTATGTATGTCATTATGAATAATTTACATCATATGTTACATCTTTTATAGATCACATAATATTGGTGTAGGCATTCCTATTTGCTTGTGTAACTCACCTTATTATTTTACAAGTTTTGTTCCAAACAATGAGCATGAAGCGTGTGAGATACATTGCATGATGTATATATTTCGAAGAATTTGATGGAATATACCCGTCGTCATAGAACTGATTTGTCACGCCCCAAATTTCCATAATATAAATTCACAAAATAATACCCTTTACTTCACCAAATATCATTTCCAAATTCAAGGGGGCACTACCCACCCCACTTACATATCAATTTTCCAAAAGGTGGAAAGTTCCACTTGAGTTCACAAAATAGATAAGGAAGTTATATTACATCCACTCCAAAAATAAATCCATGCAGATGTGTAATAACTTCTTCCACAATCTACTCAAAAGATGCCATGCCAAGCAATCCATGCTACTCCTCCGCTACGGTACCTGAAAATGGAGGGGTTGAGCTACAAGCCCAGTAGGAAAATCTATGCCAAGATTATGTACATGTGAGATGCATGGCATGCACAATGAACATGGTATACTAATGCATCACTTTCATACATCACACACAACCACACGATTAACAATCCACGGTTCACCAATACACATATAACAACCACGTCTCGCAATTGACCCATTGTTCACATCCAATGCCAATCGGATACAATCACACAAGTCAAGATATTCATACCCTAGCACTTCTCCCAACGGAGGCTAGGCAATGCACCATGTCGTGCCAAACCATAGTCATGCGTATATCCTAGCACATCTCCCAACGGAGGCTAGCCAATGCCGATTCATGGCGTCTCCTAGCACCTTCCCAACCGGGAGCTAGTCTCATTAATTTCCTAGCGCCACTCCCAACGGAGGCTAGTATCACATTTCTCATTCACATTCGATAATTCCAACCATGCATAACAAATTCCAACGGTTCACAATTACGTCACACTACTAATTAACGACATTCCACGACCTAATACATGATGGAAAGGAAATCAAGAGAAAACGCACGGCCTCCACTCCAGAAGCCCCAGGAGCGCTACACCAAAACCCAGGGAGCGCTACCCTCTCGGTCCCGGGAGCGCTACACCAAAAACCAGGGAGCGCTACCCTCCTATTCCAGAAGTCCCAGGAGCGCTACACCAAAACCCAGGGAGCGCTACCTGTGCAGTAAATCAGCGCGATTTCTAGATTTCGCACTTGGTCCAAATCACACCAAAACATCAAACTAACCACGAACAAGGCACCAAAACACATCACATACACATAATACAAGGTAGAAATCCCTACCTCAAGCTTCAAAGAGGATGATTTGATCCAAAGGGTGAAGCCCTAGCTTGGTTGGTGCTCCGAAGCTCAAAATCGCGCCTCCCGAGCTTTAATCCACGATCCGGCCTTGGTTTCTTGCTAGCCACGGTGCAAAGCTCCCAAATCTCCGAGGAATTTGGCAATGGTGATGGGTGGTGGTGGAATTTGTAGAGAGAAGGGGGAGCACAAAAGGGGAGTGAGAGAGAGCTAAGGGAAAAATGGGGCTTTCTCCCCTCCCTTGGCCAAATAATCTGATTTTTAGCCCCAAAAAGAGTACCCACTAAATTAGCCAAGTAAGGATAGGCATACGAAATAACATAAGGGACTCCGGGTTTGGTTCCTATAATCATGATCCAATATATAACGCACTTAATTAGATTTATTTATCCGAAATAAACTTTAAATTAATTATTTTAAAAACTCAAATTTTCCGGGTCCTTACATCCTCCCCCTTTAAAGAAATTTCGTCCTCGAAATTTAAGACAAGGTGTCGACACCGATACTTCTACAAACAATTCACAAGTCAGACACAGATACTCCCAGATACGGACACACCGCTATTTTCTCAATCTTTACTATAAACCACTCCGTGTTTTCACAAGGCTCAACGGATGTCGACTATCAAGTCATCATATTCAACAAAATCAACCAAGCACATAATAACCATGCACACACCGTGCTCATCGAGTACATAACAACTAACGCATAGTCAAATTTCCAAACTCCATAGCTCATATTATAAACAAGCACATAACTCATGTTTCAATTACATTCAATAAGCACAAAACATGGTGGCAAACACGCCCCAACCCAATAATAAGCACATAGTAATCAAGGGTCAAACAAATGCGGGTATTTCTCCCGAACCTCATCCTCACGCTCCCACGTAGATTCTTCCTTACCTTGGTTTCCCCATAATACCCGGACCAAAGGTATCGTCTTACCTCTCAACACTTGCTCTCGAGCATCTAAAATACGGATCGGTTGTTCTCCATAAGATGCATCAGCCTCTAGCTCCAACTCGGACCACTCCAAAACATGAGAAGGATCCGGCTCGTATTTCCTCAACATCGAGACATGAAATACGTCATGCACGCCCGATAACTTGGGTGGCAAGGCCAAACGGTAAGCAACTTCTCCAATCCTCTCAATGATATCAAACGGCCCAATATATCTCGGTGATAACTTACCTTTCCGCCCAAAACGCGACAAGCCCCGTCGTGGTGATACTTTCAAGAACACATGGTCTCCCACCTCAAACGATAACGGACGACGGCGTCGATCGGCATAGCTTTTCTGTCTACTTTGAGCGGTAAGCAATCGTTGGCGAATTGTCTTGACTAACTCAGTAGTCCTCTCTTGCGCCCTCGAAAGTTGCTTGCGAATCAACTTCATGCTCTCGGTAGTCTCCCCAATCAAATCCGGCCCCACAAGTGTTGCCTCACCCAACTCGGTCCAACATATAGGTGATCTACAAGGTCTACCATACAAAGCCTCAAATGGTGCCATCTCAATGCTCGATTGATAGCTATTATTGTAGGCAAACTCGACAAGAGGTAAGTGATCCTCCCAACTTTTCCGAAAATCGAAAACACATGCCCAAAGCATATCCTCAAGAATCTGAATTGTACGCTCAGATTGCCCATCGGTCTGGGGATGGTAAGCAGTACTAAATAATAAGTTTGTGCCAAGTGCTGCCTGCAAGCTCTGCCAAAATCGTGCCGTAAATCTAGGGTCTCGGTCGGACACAATAGAAACTGGAATCCCATGCAATCGGATAATCACACGAATATACAGTCGACTGAGCTTCCCCACTGAATCAGTAACGGTCCACTACTACCCATATTGCATCATGCCCTCTCGGTGACCTTGGTAAACCCATAACAAAGTCCATCATCACGTTTTCCCATTTCCATTCCACCACTGGCAAAGGTTGTAACTCCCCCGCGGATCGTTGGTGTTCGGCCTTTACTTGTTGGCATGTCAAACATCTCGCCACGAAACTCACCACATCTCGTTTCATTCCGAACCACCAAAATTGCCTACGCAAATCATGATACATCTTTGTTCCACCTGGATGAACCGCTAAGGGAGAGTGATGAAACTCCCGCAAAATTTCCTCCCGACACGTGATGGGTACAAACAACTTCCCTTGAAAGCGGAGACCTCGGTCCGCATAGATCATCCATCCATCACGTGCACCACCACTTAAGAATTTTCGGCGCAGCTCTTCCGTCTCCTCATCGTGTTGTTGAGCATCCACTACCCGGGTGGATAAGGTGGATTTAATCGTCATATTGCACAATATTGCTCCATCACCGGCTTCCTCAAAACACGTCGCATAATTCCCCAACTCCTTCACCATCTTCCATTCACGAATGGCCAAACTTGCCAGTTGAATTGTTTTTCTACTCAGGGCATCCGCTACTACATTTGCCTTTCCGGGGTGATATTGCAACTCAAAATCATAATCCTCAATGTGCTCCATCCAACGGCGTTGTCTCAAATTCAGCTCCTTCTGAGAGAACAAGTACTTCAAACTCTTATGATTTGAGAACACCTCGAACTTCTCCCCATAGAGGTAGTGTCGCCAGATTTTCAGTGCGAACACAACTGCAGCAAGCTCCAAATCGTGCGTTGGATAATTCCGTTCATGAACCTTCAATTGTCTTGACCCATAGGCCACAACTCGTCCCTTCTGCATCAAGACACACCCCAGTCCCTCTTTTGATGCATCACAGTATACCGAGTAACTAACTCCCCTTTCAGGTACAATCAACACCGGCGCGCTAGTCAAACGCCGCTTCAACTCCTCAAACACTGCCTCGCATGCGTCATCCCAAACAAAACGCGCCCCTTTACGAGTCAAATGGGTCATAGGTGCTGCCAAACGAGAAAAGTCAAGTACGAAACGACGGTAGTATCCGGCCAAACCCAAAAAGCTCCGAATCTCAAAAACGTTTTTCGGTCGTTGCCAACTCATCACAGATTCTATCTTTCCCGGATCAACCGACACCCCTCCTTGCGAAACTATATGCCCCAAAAACTTGACTTCGAAAAGCCAAAATTCACACTTGCTTAACTTAGCATAAAGACGATGCTCCCTCAAAAGTCCAAGAACGATAGCAAGGTGCGATTCGTGATCTTCTTCCGTACTTGAGTATATCAAAATGTCGTCAACAAACACCACCACAAATTGGTCAAGGTACATATGGAAAATACGGTTCATAAGATCCATAAACGTTGCTGGTGCATTGGTCAACCCAAACGGCATCACCACAAACTCATAGTGCCCGTAACGTGTCCGAAAGGCAGTCTTTGGGATGTCCTCACTCCGGACTCTCAACTGATGGTACCCTGATCTCAAGTCAATCTTTGAGAAACACCTAGCTCCTCGGAGTTGATCAAACAAGTCGTCAATTCTCGGCATTGGGTACTTATTCTTCACGGTTACACGGTTCAACTTTCGGCAATCGATACATAATCGTAAAGACCCGTCCTTTTTCCGTGCAAAAAAAGCAGGAGCTCCCCACGGTGACGTACTTGGACGTATAAAACCCAAATCTTGCAACTCTTGCAATTGAATCTTCAACTCCTTCAATTCGGCCGGTGCGAAACGATACGGAGGAATGGAAATTGGTGTGGTACCCGGAATCAAATCTATTGTAAACTCGATCTCTCTCTTGGGAGGTAAACCGGGTAACTCCTCCGGAAACACATCCGGGAAATCTCGAACCACTAACAGCAACTCACCACGCGCATGCATATTCTCATCAAGGGTCAAACTAGCTAACAACGCATAAATAGAGTCTCGCGCTCGAGGTTCACACAAATAAGGTTCTAACGGCTCCCGTCGTTCTCCGAAGAATTCAAAGCAACCATCAACAGGTGAACAAATGCGGACCCGACGTTTAAGACAATCAATCATGGCGTGATGGGTAGACAACCAATCCATACCCAATATAACATCAAACCCGGTCATGCCCAACACAATAAAATCACAAGTGAAGCGACGGTCAAGTACCATAAGCTCACAATCTCCACACACCCGGTCAAGCAGTGATCTTCCCCCAATAGGTGTCTCAACATACAACGGTGGGTCTAACAAGGTGGTCTCCAAACCCAAAGCACAAGCAAATGATGCAGCAATAAATGAATGAGATGCTCCAGAGTCAAATAAAACTCTTGCAAAAGAGTTGAATACGAGAAATGTACCCCTCACAACCGACGGGTCTGGACTCTGAGAAGTCGAAGGTGCCACTGCAGTAGTAATGTTGTAAGCTCTAGCAGGAACCTGATGCCCTTGCATGTACCCGCCTCCCCGTCGAGCGAAATTTACCGGTGCCGAAGAACTAGCCCCTCTTTCAGTTTGAGAACCCTGAACCGAAGTGGTTTGGCGAAAATGGGACTGTTGTTGTCGTTGTGGAGCCCCATGAGACTGCTGCCCCTGCCCTTGCCTCAGTTGCTGCACCGAGCCAACATCACTACGTGTTCCTCCCCCTTGAGGACAATTCCTCGAAATGTGATCCTCCTTTCCACAAGTATAGCAAACTTTAGGAGGTACCGGGCACTGAGTACGAATGTGACCAGGTTGATTGCATCGAAAACATACACTTTGAGGCCTCGAGGTAGTACTCCGTGAGTTTGACGAAACAGAAGGCCTAAGATTGGAATTACTTTGTTGGGACTGAAACTGCTCCCTCTGGCGCTTACGCCCTTGACTTCCCAAACTCCGGGAAGATGAAGAGTAACTTGGCACCGCACTCGGCTGCCTTGGTTCCCACACTCTGGAACCCCGCTGTGCCTCCTTGGGCAACTCAACACTTCTTGCACATTCGACCACATCTACAAAGTTCATCTTTCGTTGGCTCACCACGAGCCTCTTAACTGAGGAGTGAAGACCCCTCTCAAAACGCCTGCATTTACGACCTTCCGAAGCCACAAGCTCCGGTGCAAAACGGGACAAGGTTTGGAACCTTGCAGCATACTCGGACACAGTCATGTTTCCCTGCTCCAACATCTCAAACTGTTCACGCAACTGGTCACGATAAGATTCCGGGAAGTACTGGTTCTCGAAGAGAACCTCAAAATCTGCCCAAGTCAAAGTTTCCCTATCCGGTTCACTAGTCCCAGCCGCTCGCCTCGCAGCCCTCCGTGCATCCTTGCGTGACTCAAGAACTGATTTCCACCATTCATTCGCCTCTCCAATCAATTGGCATGCCACAATTTTGACCCTAAGGTCATCCTCCACTATACCCAAAGCATCAAACAGTTTGCAAGTCTCAGAAAGCCAATAATCGGCCGCGAGAAAATCACCACATACCCCGCTAAACTGCGGTGGATTCAAGCGTCGGAACTCTCTCATGGCATCCATTGCCCGATTCCCATCATCGGCCCTTGCACTTGTCCTCAACAAGTTGGCCTCGGCAAGCGCCGCCACAAACTCCCGAGCAAACACCCCCGGAGCAACCGGAGGTTCAACACTTTGTTCCACCTCTTCATTCACTTCCTCCGCACGAGGAACCTCTCTTTGATGACTCACCACATCCTCTAATGGGATCTCACGGTAGCGACCACCGCCCAGGCTTCGGCCTCGGGGTCCGCCCAACCTCACACCACGCCTAGGAGGCATATCTCTACAATATACAAACACTAACAAGGTCAACAACCACATAACACGAGACCAATGTCTAACACGGAGGTCCAACACATCTCATCAATT
This sequence comes from Arctostaphylos glauca, assembly GCA_019985065.2. Classification (NCBI taxonomy): domain Eukaryota; kingdom Viridiplantae; phylum Streptophyta; class Magnoliopsida; order Ericales; family Ericaceae; genus Arctostaphylos; species Arctostaphylos glauca. The sequence continues at coordinate 13,519,133 of JAHSPW020000001.1, read as the reverse complement.
CTACATTTGCTCATAAGAAACAGTTTATTTGATGCATATGAATGTCATGCACACAATAATACCCTTTACTTCACCAAATATCATTTCCAAATTCAAGGGGGCACTACCCACCCCACTTACATATCAATTTTCCAAAAGGTGGAAAGTTCCACTTGAGTTCACAAAATAGATAAGGAAGTTATATTACATCCACTCCAAAAATAAGTCCATGCAGATGTGTAATAACTTCTTCCACAAATCTACTCAAAAGATGACATGCCAAGCAATCCATGCTACTCCTCCGCTACGGTACCTGAAAATGGAGGGGTTGAGCTACAAGTCCAGTAGGAAAATCTATGCCAAGATTATGTACATGTGAGATGCATGGCATGCACAATGAACATGGTATACTAATGCATCACTTTCATACATCACACACAACCACACGATTAACAATCCACGGTTCACCAATACACATATAACAACCACGTCTCGCAATTGACCCATTGTTCACATCCAATGCCAATCGGATACAATCACACAAGTCAAGATATTCATACCCTAGCACTTCTCCCAACGGAGGCTAGGCAATGCACCATGTCGTGCCAAACCATAGTCATGCGTATATCCTAGCACATCTCCCAACGGAGGCTAGCCAATGCCAATTCATGGCGTCTCCTAGCACCTTCCCAACCGGGAGCTAGTCTCATTAATTTCCTAGCGCCACTCCCAAAGGAGGCTAGTATCACATTTCTCATTCACATTCGATAATTCCAACCATGCATAACAAATTCCAACGGTTCACAATTACGTCACACTACTAATTAACGACATTCCACGGCCTAATACATGACGGAAAGGAAATCAAGAGAAAACGCACGGCCTCCACTCCAGAAGCCCCAGGAGCGCTACACCAAAACCCAGGGAGCGCTACCCTCTCGGTCCCGGGAGCGCTACACCAAAAACCAGGGAGCGCTACCCTCCTATTCCAGAAGCCCCAGGAGTGCTACATGTGCAGTAAATCAGCGCGATTTCCAGATTTCGCACTTGGTCCAAATCACACCAAAACATCAAACTAACCACGAACAAGGCACCAAAACACATCACATACACATAATACAAGGTAGAAATCCCTACCTCAAGATTCAAAGAGGATGATTTGATCCAAAGGGTGAAGCCCTAGCTTGGTTGGTGCTCCGAAGCTCAAAATCGCGCCTCCCGAGCTTTAATCCACGATCCGGCCGTGGTTCCTTGCTAGCCACGGTGCAAAGCTCCCAAATCTCCGAGGAATTTGGCAATGGTGATGGGAGGTGGTGGGATTTGTAGAGAGAAGGGGGAGCACAAAAGGGGAGTGAGAGAGAGCTAAGGGAAAAATGGGGCTTTCTCCCCTCCCTTGGCCAAATAATCTGATTTTTAGCCCCAAAAAGAGTACCCACTAAATTAGCCAAGTAAGGATACGCGTACGAAATAACATAAGGGACTCCGGGCTCGGTTCCTATAATCATGATCCAATATATAACGCACTTAATTAGATTTATTTATCCGAAATAAACTTTAAATTAATTATTTTAAAAACTCAAATTTTCCGGGTCCTTACATGATTTCAAAGATGTAGTATAACCTATATATTTTAAAGATATTCCTTGTATTTGAAAAGAAATATAAACGTTTAACTTTGGTAAATCATTTTGGTATATGTAACGGGTCAGGAGTTGTCTATTTTGATGTAACATCTTTAACCTTTAATGGTATTGCATATAATGAAACTATTTGGGATATTGGGTTGTGATTGAGTACCGTGAGATTTCATTTATGTAAACTATAATAATAGTATGTTAAAAAAATGAGGCCATGACAATTACCACCCTTGTTTTTGAAACTATTAGACAATTACCCCTGCCATTAGTTTTCGTGAGAGAATGGTTACTTTTTGATGATGTAAGCACATTACTTTTTTCAAAATACCTAAAAAATCCTTGCTAATGGCTATAAGAATACAAAAAACTCTCTAAGGCACATAATTTTATTTTTCTCCTCGCCTCATTAAATGAGTTTAATTCTTTTTACTTTAGTTACATTTTTCTTTTACAAATGCATCACTTGATTGTTTATTTATTTATCGATGTATTTTTTTTCCAGTTATAGACATGTCATCTAGTACCGGAAGCGTCGTTAATGTTAGAAACAAAATGTGTCATTGTGGGACAAATGATATTTTTATAGTCACAGACAATAACAAAAACAAAAGAAACCAAAAACAAATTTCACAAAAATAACAAATACAATTTTTTTGAATAAAGACAAAAAAATAAATTAGTCTAGTTAAGATAGGCCAGATAACAATGTACATACCTCCTGTTGATAAAATACATGTACAAACAAAAAATAATAATAATCGAACATATAAGTTCAAAAATAATTATTTTAATTAAAAATATAACAGTTAAAACTTATTATACAAAATCAACCAAAGTCAATATTTTAAGTTTAAAAAATAATTATTTTTACTAAATTAAATAACAATTACTAAATCATAAGATATGTAAGTAATTTTATACAACTCAAATTTAATTTAATTTCAACATTTAAAGATCGAATAGAAAAAAATTAAAATATTAAAAAATAATACATTAAATTAATAGTCATAACGTTTTAACTTAACAATATACATTAAGTGATAAATTAAAGTACTTTTTGTAAGAAAAATAATTACTAATATATTAAATATATATTTGTTTATACAAACTTAATAAAAATATACCTTAAGTTTTAACTGTTTAAATTCCGGGTGTCTTTCATAAACAAACAAGGTCATGTCAAAAAATTTAAATACGATACGACGCGAGCTGTTGTGGAACACGATTGTCCAAAATCTATTCATAGGTGAGGTCACGAATTAGAAAATGTGTTCATAAAAATTTCCTTTACATACTTGATGTTCACGTGGTCCCACTTAATGGAACTTCCTCACCATTTCCTCAAACCAACAAAAAACAAAAATGAAAGAAAAACAACGAGACGCAACCCAGAAAGAACTATATGAAGACTACGGGTTTTGGATCTTGCCAAAATTGTCAACTAAACATAGGACTTAGGTATAATTTTTAAAATTTATAAAAATTTATATTTCGGCCCCCTCTTTATCCCAAAAAAATATCAACCCCCGTATGTAAAATTCAATTCTGGTTTCGCACCTGAATGCCACTGTTAACATACTTTAGAGAAGGGTCCAAAAACAAATCTGTATAAATAGCTTAGCTTGGATTGCATGAACTCTTCACAATATCTCCAAAGCAAAATTGAGTTCACTTCATTTTTCTGTCTTGTTTTTGCCATGGAATCCTCACTATCACAAATTCAAGCTCTAATAACCCAAATCAAGCAACATATTTTCTCACCCTTTGATCCTCTCTCATTTGTTTCTCCATCTGCTTATGACACTGCTTGGTTAGCCATGATTCCTGACTACCCCAAACAAGGAATTACCACTCCCAAGTTCAAAGTTTGTTTGGACTGGATAGTCAATAACCAGAAAGAAGAAGGGTTCTGGAGAGAGGACGCCAGTGATGGCCCTCCCACCATTGATTGCCTTCCTTCAACTCTTGCTTGCATCGTAGCTCTCAAAACATGGGGTGTTGGTGAAGACAACATAGGGAAAGGTACCTTTTTTTTTTTTTGCTAAATCAAATAATCAGAGTAAACATATTACAATGATTACTTAGGATTCAAATGACAAACCACAGGAATCCTTAAGAAAAACCTAAAAGGTACATCAAAAGAAAGGGATCAAGGTATTGCATCAAAGTCGAGGAAATGCATCCCAACTGGATACTAGTCTTTCCAATTTGATATCGATTTAATATCAATGTATATAATAACAGCTATTTATATGTTTTTGATATTTTGCTTATTAGGGTTAGCATTTGATGCAGACCGGGTTGCGTCAACATGGCTGGACCGGTTGCGTCCACGTAGGCCTAAAAAGGCCTAAGAATCGACGTTGTCAGAATGGGCTGAATTTCGCACGGTCCATTGGAATCGGCCCAAGGATCAGTAGTCATCTTGCTACGCAAGATGATGCACGATGGATTTCGGGAGTTCGTCGCTGTTTAGGCCCCGAAAAGGCCAATTTTGCCGTTTATAGTAATATTTAGATTGCTAATAACTTTTTTTAGGAAACTCTGTTTTATTCACCGTTTGTTTTGGCAACCTTATATTTCTTTCTAATTTCTGATTTACTAGTCAAATCAGAACTTTTCTTTTTTGGTAATTTTCGTATTTATTCCGATTTAGGGTTGATTAGCGACCTTAAAAGGTTTCCTAAGTTAATTAGGGTTTCTTTCACCTTATTTATATGCTTGTAAACCCTACAGAGGAGGTTGGTTGTTATTGAATTAAAGAAAACGAGTTTTACTCATACTTTGATCGTTTAAGGAGGGAGTACCTCTGGGTCGATCTTTTTGTTCCTGTTTCTCTTGCGCGATTGTTTCTGTTTCCATAGGCTGCGCTGCATCAGTTGGTATCAAAGCTCAAGTTCCAATCCTGACTATGGCCGCGAGACGCGCTGGAGGTCGAGGTGGATGAGGAGGTCGTACAGCCGGTGTTGACGAGATCTATGAACGAGATGATGTTGCTCGAGATGCTCGGATGGAGGACGGGTTTCAACGGATAGGGTCGGCGCTCGAGGCACTCACGCAACGCCTTGAAGCCCTAGAAGTTGGAGACCGGACTCGCCGTCGTCCTGTTAGACCTATTCTTCAGGAGGAGGAAGGTTTTTCGGATGATGAAGGTTCCAACCCTTTTGCTGGTCAGTACCAACAACGGGGGAGGGATAGGGAGAACATGGCTAGAACCCATGATTTTCATTCGTGGGAGAGGAGTATCAGGATTGACCTACCAGAGTTTCAGGGCAATCTATCACCGGAGAATGAAAGACCGAGGAAAGATCATGCGTTGGAAGGAATTTTTTTTTTCCGATGACGATTCGACAATTTCACAACCATTGGTTGATTGGAATTTGCCTCCAATTTACGATGAGTACACAGAGGACGGGTTCTTAATCCCAAGAGATCAATATTCTAGTTCAACACCAAATGTGATGAGTTTAATTGAGTATTCTGAACCTCCCAACTGCGATGAATATCTTGAATGCATTGAAAAGGAGCCGACAACGAATCCATCAGCTCCAACAATCCCACAAGGACTTCCATTTGAGCCAACTTCGATTTTGGGAATAACAAAAGTTGATGGTGTTAAAGTTGGTAGACATGAAACGATTAATAAATTGGAGTTTCATACAGCAAAACCATTTCTACAATGCAAGGATGCCTTTTGGTTAGCATTTTCAAAAGATCAAGACATGGTCAAGGAGGTCCTGAGCGAGCTAATTTTCTTGTCTGGAAATTCAATCGATTATAAGAGTAAAATGGCAAGGAGTAGTTCAAGACAAGAAGTATTTTGGCCTGGCTTCGTAGTTCCGGTGGAGATTGTTAATGGCCAGTTTTCAAGAGTCATGAACGTGTTCTATTTGCTGGTCGGTCGCAAACCTAAGTTCAAGCAACGAATCAAAGGATGGAAAGAGTTGTTTGGTCACCCGGTGGACCGTTTGTGGGGGATAGTTCCTCTTCTGATGATTGCAATTCGAGGGCGAATTCTTTTCAAGCAGGGGAGGATGATGCAGACCGGGTTGCGTCAACATGGCTGGACCGGTTGCGTCCACGTAGGCCTAAAAAGGCCTAAGAATCGACGTTGTCAGAATGGGCTGAATTTCGCACGGTCCATTGGAATCGGCCCAAGGATCAGTAGTCATCTTGCTACGCAAGATGATGCACGATGGATTTCGGGAGTTCGTCGCTGTTTAGGCCCCGAAAAGGCCAATTTTGCCGTTTATAGTAATATTTAGATTGCTAATAACTTTTTTTAGGAAACTCTGTTTTATTCACCGTTTGTTTTGGCAACCTTATATTTCTTTCTAATTTCTGATTTACTAGTCAAATCAGAACTTTTCTTTTTTGGTAATTTTCGTATTTATTCCGATTTAGGGTTGATTAGCGACCTTAAAAGGTTTCCTAAGTTAATTAGGGTTTCTTTCATCTTATTTATATGCTTGTAAACCCTACGGAGGAGGTTGGTTGTTATTGAATTAAAGAAAACGAGTTTTACTCATACTTTGATCGTTTAAGGAGGGAGTACCTCTGGGTCGATCTTTTTGTTCGTGTTTCTCTTGCGCGATTGTTTCTGTTTCCATAGGCTGCGCTGCATCAGCATTTATTCATGCAAACTCAAGTATGCTTCTCAAAGAAAACTGTGATGATGATCATCGTCTTCCTCGTTGGTTTGCCATTGTATTCCCTGCAATGGTTGAGCTTGCACAAGCAACCGGCGTTGAGGTTATATTTCCTAAGGATTTACAAGGTGTAATATCCAATATTTTCGTCAAGAGGCAACAAATACTCCAGAGGTAAGTTCTACAATACATAGATATTCTAATGTTTGAGTTTTAATTTTTGCATATGCATTCATATTCTTATTTGAGTTCTATTTACGGTTGATTTTACGAAAACATTAACCGCGAATATCATGCATTGATTCTTCTGTGCAATTTTTCGATTATTTTCTTTGGCATAATATATAAAAATATAATGTTCGTGACATATTAATTTTACAGTGATGAAGAAGATGAAGACAAGAGCTACTATCCTCCATTACTGGCATATTTTGAGGCTTTGCCCCCATCCTACACTATTGATGAGGATGAAATAGAGGTGAAATTAAGCGGAGATGGATCATTGTACCAGTCACCCTCGGCCACAGCACGTGCATTTCTTGTTACTCGAAACCAAAAATGCATGGAGTACTTAGAGGCCCTTGTTGAAAGATGTCCCAATGGAGGTCAGAAATAATGCCTTTTTTCATCGTACACACACACACACAATAATTAAGCATTTGTTTTTTTTTGCTAATTTTGTGACGGCACTACTCAAGTTGTAAAATGCATGCTTTTAGGATTATAGTAGTTATTTTCCAAATATATATATATATATATATATATATATATATATATAGAGAGAGAGAGAGAGAGAGAGAGAGACCATCCTTACAAGGGATTACTGATTTTGCTAAGATATGGACTTCTCATTTTTCGATTAAATTTTGATGATCTGAACCGTTCAATATGTTTAAAACATGTTTTTATAAAGGGTGTTGATGAAACGGATTTACGATCGTCCCCGGCTGACCTGCACAAAGAACTTGACACCGGTGTGGTATCTTGCCAACACCCCTCCGATGCCTAAGTTAGCTTGAGGATGGAGGAATAAAGTCAAAAGACTGTATATGTAAAATTGGGCAGAATGTTCGTACCTTGTACCATAGAGCTGCCTCTATTATATAGAGATCTCGTTGGAGACAAATTAGGGAAGGACGTGGTCCATTCCTGATTTTGTGGAGTAAATCAAGGCTAGTGGCCTTTAATTAGGTAACTGAATCTCCAACGATCACCCTTGCCTTAAATAACGGAAGCGGGTGGAGATGGTGCGCAGGATGTGGAGAGATCTTTGGGATCTTCCTTTCCTTGTGGGGCGATCCGTTTTAGGCAGATAGATCCCAGGAATTGTGGAGAGTTATTCAGCGGAATAGATCAGACAATGGTTGGGCTGAGCAGACCGGACAGTGGCTGAGCCGAGCATACCAAGATAATGGCTGAGCCGAGGAGACCGAGCAGACGACCGAACTGAGCAAATGAGAAGATGTCTGAGGCGAATTGCTTGCCGACCGACCAGAATACTAACCGGCTCAGCCAGCACGTCATGACCTATCAGCTACTCCCCTATTTCCGAACGGTTGGCCCGCTTTAAGAGACGAAATATCAACGGTCTGATGCATTGAATCATGACGGCTCCTACCTTGCCTGGGTTCATACGCCGCATTTAATGCTGTGTCAGAAACGCTTGAGTGCTTGGAGGCGACGTTTAATCTGGGAGTGACACGTGTGCTCAATCAACGGCTCACATTTGAAGGTTCATTACGGAGGTTCTATAAAAGGGACCTGTTAAGACTTATCAGGGTTTTTCTCTCTCGTCGTTTCAGCAGCATACCAAGTTTCTCACGAACTCCAGCCAAAAACTGCCTTCTGCCATTCGCTTCAGACAACCGGAGTTCCCGTAATCTAGGTACGCTTGGGTCGCTCTTCCTTGATTCTGGCTGGCAACAACTTTGTTCCAGACCCTAGAGGTTTAGGGCACCCTTCGGCGTTTTTCTTCCTTAGGTTGTGTCGTTTCTTATATAACCAGTCCGACTGTCCGTCGTTCGGAGAGTTTGCCCACTCCCCAGTCGTTTCTCAGTACTATAAGGGTATTTTCAACATCATTAGGCCGGCCATCCCTGATTTCCAAAAAATGGCCCTTAGACGACAACAGCCTAAGCCTTCTGTGCCAACCGCTTCACAAAGGGACGTGAGTCAATCTGACCGTCTCGAACCAGTAAACCCTGTAGATCGTCCCTCGCCCCGGAGTGTAGCCCTGCATCTTAGGCCTATAGAGGCTGACCACACAGTTTCAACTGTGACCGAGGCTGACCTCGCCATTCTGAGGGTGAAATACCAAATACCCGGCTCAGTCCATTTGAGAGTCCCGGGTCCGACCGAGAGAGCCAATGCCCCTAGGTTCGACGAGCTGAGCCTATACATAGCTGATTTTGAGGCCGGGCTGAGGCTCCCCTTTCACCCCTGCATAAGGGAAACCCTCTGGTTCCTGGGGCTATCCCCAGGACAGCTCCTGCCCAACGCCTGGCGAACTCTGGTCAGCTACGGTGTGCTCTGGGCAGCTGCAACAGGAGACAAGGCCGTGCTGACCCCCGAGGCCTTCCTCTACTTCCATCAAGTGAGCATGTCTGCTCAGCGATGGTGGTACTTCTCCAGGAGGGACAGCACAATCCCTGCAATTGAAGGCCTTCCCTCAGCCAACAAGAGGTGGAAGGACAAGTTCTTCTTCCTCTCAGGGGAAGGATGGGAGTTCCCTCCCTGGGAAGAGCGGACTGGCTCCTCCAAAATCTGCATATTCTGGGGAGAGGTCCACCCATCTCGTGAGCATTCAATTTCTGTATATGTTCAGTTTTCCTCCCTTTTCACTTTCATTTTTTAAATGGCTGACTTTTCTTTACCGTGTTCTGAGCAGGAAAACAAAGACCTGGGATCTCGGCTGAAGTTAGAGAACAGCTGAAGGTCGTGGCTGAATACCCTGAGCGCGACCACAGAGTCCTCATCACTCCGGAAACCCTAGCGACCTACCTCCTTGGTCCGGAACCCACACGTGAGGCCCTTGCCTTAGAGAGAGGTATCCCCTCCTTTCTATTCTTCCATTTAGATGAAACCATCTTACTTCTGCTTTTGTTTGTCTTTACCAGAAGAAGACGGGATGAGGCTGAACGCTGAGAAACTGGCAGCAATGGCTGAGCGCTCTGAGCGGGCTAATACCAGGCCCAAGAAGACCAAGAAGAAGAAGGCTCGGACCGATCCATCCACATTCGTGGATTCGGGTGTGACTGCCCCAAATCAGCAAACTCCCCCTCCTCCTGCCAAAAGATTGAGGAGGGATGAGGCCGAGGAGGTCGTCATCCAAAAACAACAGACTGCTCCTGACGAGCAGGTCATGATTGCTGAGGAGGCTGCCGCTACAACCTCTGGAGTAGAGGCTTCTATAGCCCAACACCTGGCTGAGCAAGCTCAAGCTCAGCACGGTAAGAAAAGGAAGAGCAGCGAAGCTCCTCCCTCAGTCTCCGACGCGCCTGAGGCTGAGCTTCCACCACCTGCTCCTGAGCTGTCCATTATGACCAGTAGCAGATATGCCATGGACATAATGAACGACCTCCCGACAGCGAAGGACCGGGAAATCCTGAGGGGCAAAACCGCCGAAGAGAAGCGTGCCCGGCTCCTCATCTTCCTGGCCAAGGTAACTATCCCTCTCTTCTTCTCCTCGTATCTTTTAAAACAACTGATTAGCTCTAATCCCTGGTTTCACTGTGTTGTAGGCGGCTGTTCTTAGTACCGACCTGGTGCAAGGGTCAATGGACGATGAGGAGGCTGGAGACCGAGCTCCGAGAATCCAACTCAAGGCTGAAGGACGAAGTCTTCCAGCTGAGGGATGAGAACTCGATCAAGGAGGCCCAGATCTCAAGCTTAACGGAGACCTCCTCAACCCACGAGAAGCGGGCCTCTCAACTGGAGGACAGTCTGGCTCTGGAGCAAAGCCGGGTCGCTGATCTGAAGAAAGACCTAGCTGACGCGATGCTAGGTCTAAAGGCTAAGCAGAAGCAGGTCCAAGACCTGGTCCAGAGGTGCGATGAGCAGGGTAAGCTGCTCTCAGAACAGGATGTGGAGATCAACTCGCTGAAATAGCAGACTCGGTCAGTTCAGATGGATCAACTGAAAGACTCTCCGGAGTTCATTGACCTGATGACCGAGTATTTCTTCGGTGGCTTCATGTCCCTAAAAAGGAAGATCAGTTCGGCTTACCCAGAGCTAGACCTGAGCTCCTTCAAGTCGGAAGCAGAGGACGTCGGCATGGAGGAGGATGCCGAAGAAGAGGTCTCCGAAGAGGAGGAAGAGGAGGAGTGCCATGCTGGGGTTCTTCTCCTGGAAGGGACAACCGACCGTGGTCAGCTCATGATCACGTAGGGCGAGGAGGGCAGTACAGCCATTATAGACATCACTGGTGATGATGAGGCTCCTCCTCCCCTGGCTATGGTCGACCCAGCCGTGGCCATAGTTGAAGAGATCGTGGTCAGTGCAGCTGACAAGTTGATCGAGGAAATTGCCGAGGACGTTCTCAGGAATTCATCTCCTGGTGCCGATCAGGTGGTTGACCCTCCTGCCCAAGGCCAACTTCCTCTTGCTGATCAGCTTCCGGTTCAGGGCCTTGCTGAAGAAGACAACTAGTCTTTTCTCTTTGTTTCTTTTCTTTTGTATCTTCCATTTACTTTCACATTGCTTGTAAAAGAAAACCCTTCAATGAATAGAAATGAGTAATTTCATCTGTCAGGCTTCAGCTGAATGAATAACTTTATTCTTTTCTTTTCTCTCTCTATTTCTGTGCGCGATGTCTGTAGGTTTACAATCCTTGCAACATAACTTAAGAAATATAACTCAAAGTTGAATAATTTCCCTCTGATAACATTTTGCTTGCCCCTGAGGCTTGTTTGCTGGGCAGGCAAAGCTGCTCGGATACATGGTCCCGGAGGACATGGCTGAGCAGTCGAAGCTGCTCGGATGCATGGTCCCGGAGGACATGGCTGAGCAGGCGAGGCTGCTCGGATGCATGGTCCCGGAGGACATGGCTGAGCAGGCGAGGCTGCTCGATCAATACGTTTAGTTATTCTTAGATATAGTTCAGACAACATAACAATCTGTCCCTCTTGACTAGACTTGTAATAAATTTGATCATTCCTGTTCACATGAAAAGACAGGACAAAGAAATAACAAAGAAATAAGACAGTAGGGATAAACAGTTGGCGAATATTATTGAAAATATTTCTTTAAGTGCTCAGCATTCCAGGGTTGGGGGAGCTTTTTCCCTGACAGTGTAACCAAATGATAAGACCCTGCCTTCACATGCTCAGTTATTCGATAAGGACCTTCCCAATTTGGACCCAGATGCCCAATCCTCTTCCCTGTGGGATCCACTTTCTTCAGTACCAACTCCCCAGTTCTGAAACTTCTTTCCCTGACCTGGCTGTTGTAGAATTTGGCCATCTGCTGCCGATAAGTGGCCATTTTAATGGCTGCCTTTTCTCTCTTCTCTTCTAGGAAGTCCAGTCCTTCTAAGAGCCCTTGATGGTTTTCTTCTTCTCTGAAATCCTGAATTCTATGGCTGAGCAGCCCAATCTCCACAGGAATTACTGCCTCCACCCCATAAGCCAGAGAATAAGGGGTTTCTCCAGTTGTTGTTCGTGCAGTTGTTCGGTAGGCCCAAAGGACACTGGGCAACTCCTCTGGCCAGTCTCCCTTTGCAGCTTCCAACTTTTTCTTCAGATTCTTCTTGATTGTGCGGTTGGTGACTTCAACCTGTCCATTGGCCTTAGGATATGCTTTGGAGGCATAGTGCACATGTATCCCCCTCTGCTCACAAAACTCCTGAAATTTATCATTATGGAACTGTTTGCCACGATCAGTGATGATCACCCTGGGTAACCCAAATCTGCTGATAATATTCTTCCAAACGAAGTTGATTGCTTTCTTCGTAGTGATGGTGGCTAGGGGCTCAACTTCTACCCACTTAGTGAAGTAGTCGACAGCCACTATAGCAAACTTGTTCTGTCCTTTGCCTACAGGAAGGGGCCTAATCAGATCTAATCCCCACTGAGCGAACGGCCAAGGAGAGGGGATTGGAGTTAACAAGGTGGGAGGATGGTGAATGATGTTGCCAAACTTCTGACATTTCTCACACCTCTGGACCATCTGCATTGCATCGCTCTGCATGGTAGGCCAGTAATACCCTGTTCGGATCAATTTCTGTGCCAGTGCTCTGCCTCCAGAATGATTTCCACACGACCCTTCATGGACTTCCCTCATAGCGTATTCCGCTTCCTCCTCAGTTAGACATCTCAGCAATGGGAATGAATAACTTCTGCGATACAAGACTCCCCCTAAGCATAGATATTTAGCTGCTCTCAGCCTCAGTCTTCTAGCTAGGTCCCTATCAGTGGGCAGTACACCACTCTCCAGATAATCAACAATAGGATCTGCCCAAGAGTCTTTGTAATTGACAGCAACTACCTCCTGAACAGGCAACTCCACACTTGGTTGTTCCAGCCTGTGAATTAGGACGAGGCGACTGAGGGTTTCTTCTCGAGCTGTGGCCAGTCGTGCAAGCTGGTCTGCTTCTTCATTCTCCTCGCGGGGGATCCTTATCAACTTCAAAGTGTCAAAAGCTTTTTGGAGACGTTGGACCCGGTCCAAATATAGCTTCATCCTATCCTCCTTGGCTTCATAATCTCCCAGAACTTGCCCCACCACCAATTGGGAATCACTGCCAACAGTAAGCTCCTTTATCCCTAAGGATTTTGCAAGCTTGAGCCCGATCAGAAGTGCTTCGTACTCAGCTTCATTATTGGTGGCCTTGAAGTTGAACCTGATGGCATAGAGAAGTTTAAGCTTGTCGGGAGAAATTAAAATGACACCTGCCCCACTGGCCCCTGCATCACAGAACCGTCAACATAGAGAACCCAACCGACTGATTCTTCAGTCTCTGCGCTGAGTGGTTCACCTGGTGGGGAATCTGAAGCATCTGAGGGTGAGAATTCAGCCACAAAATCAGCAAGGGCTTGTGCTTTGATGGCTGTTCTGGGACAGAACTCTAAGTCGAATTCTCCCAGCTCCACTAACCACTGAATCAGCCTCCCCGACGTCTCGGGGTTGTGCAGGGTTTTCTTGAGCGGCTGATCAGTCATAACCTTGATGGGATGGGCCTGGAAGTAAGGCCTCGGCCTCCTTGCTGCTGTTACCAAGGCAAAGGCCATTTTTTCTACCTTAGGATACCTAGTTTCAGCACCCCGCAGTGCTCTGCTCGTGTAGTAGACTGGGTGTTGCACATTGGCTTCTACTCTGATTAGTACTGAGCTCACTGCATGGGGCGAGACGGCCAAGTAAATGTACAGGTCTTCTCCCTTTCGAGTACGGCTGAGGAGGGGAGGAGACATCAGGTATTCCTTCAGCTCCTGAAAGGCCATTTCACACTCTGGAGTCCAATGGAAAGCTTTCTTCAGGACTTGGAAAAATGGGTGGCATTTATCAGTGGCCCTGGAGATAAAACGATTGAGGGCTGCGATGCACCCTGTGAGTTTCCGCACCCCCTTAACTCCCCTGGGGGATTCCATTTTAAGAATGGCGCTGATCTTCTCAGGATTGGCCTCTATACCCCTCTGGGACACCATGAACCCCAAGAACTTTCCCGAACTGACCCCAAACGCACACTTGCTGGGATTGAGTCTCATCTGATACTTTCGCAGTGCCTCAAAGGTTTCTCTGAGGTCTTCCACATGATCTGATCTCTTCTGACTCTTGACCAGCATGTCATCGACGTAAACCTCCACATTGCGACCTATTTGTTCCTTGAACATCCGGTTGACCAGTCTCTGGTAGGTGGCCCCTACATTCTTGAGTCCAAAGGGCATCACCTTGTAGCAGTAGAGGCCTCTGGCTGTGATAAAGGAGGTTTTCTCCTCATCCTCGGGGTACATCTCGATCTGATTATAGCCCGAAAATGCGTCCATGAAGCTGAGCAGCTCGTGGCCAGCTGTGGAATCCACGAGAAGGTCAATTCTGGGTAAAGGGAAGCTGTCTTTGGGGCAGCCTTTGTTAAGATCCTTGAAATCTACACACATTCTCCATTTGCCTTTTGGCTTAGGGACGAGCACCACATTGGATATCCACACTGGGTATTTCGCTTCTCTAATAAACTGGGCCTCCTCCAATTTATCCACCTCTGCGGCAATGGCTGCATTACGCTCTGGAGCAAACGTGCGTGTCTTCTGTTTCACTGGACGGTGAGTATTGTCCACATTTAACCGATGAGTGATGATATTGGGGTTTATGCCTGGCAGATCTCTGTGTGACCAGGCAAAGACATCTGCATAATCTCTTAGGAATTTTACTAGAGCAGCCCTCTCCTCTGATCCTAGACCTGAACCCAATCGGAATGTCTTCTCAGTCTGTCCTTCCACCACAGGTACATCGATGAGTTCCTCAACTGGCTCTCCTTGCTGGAGCTTCTCCTCATCCCTTGTGTCAAGCCCACTGACTGAAAGGGCTTCTCTCGTCTTCATCGAAGTGATATAACACTCCCTGGCTCTCTTCTGATCTCCTCGGACCTCCCCAACACCACCAGCTGTAGGGAATTTGAGTTTCAAATGATACGTGGAAACCACTGCCTTGAACTTATTGAGGGTCTGCCTACCCAATATCACATTGTAAGCTGAAGGGCAATCCATCACCAGGAAATCCACCAAGGCAGTGGCATTCCTTTGCTCATCTCCTATCATGATAGGCAAGGATACCATGCCCAAGGGATGGGCAGTCTCTCCGGAAAAGCCGACCAAAGGAGACTGTACAGGTTTGATGCTATCTCTCCCCAGCTGCAACTTCTCAAAAGCAGGTAAGAAGAGGATATCTGCTGAACTCCCTGTATCAACGAGGATTCTCCTCATTGTCCAATTGGCGAGGAGGGCTGTGATCACCAATGGGTCATCATGAGGATAGAGTACCCCTTCCTCGTCCTCTGCTGTGAAATGAATGGCTGAGTCCGTCACCAGTATGCGCTTGGCTGGTCTCTCTGCATTGAACACTTTCCTGGCATAGGTTCTCCGAGCAGCCCTGGTATCTCCACTAACTCCAGGTCCCCCAGAGATCGTGTTTATCTCCCCCACAGGGCGATGAGGAGGAGGAGGAGGGAGAGTCCTCTCACGCCTGTGATCAGCTGGCCCAGTAGCCTATCCTGCCCCTTGGTTGAACTCTCCTTCCTTACGAACAAACCGTTGGAGACGTCCTCGTCTGATCAGCCCCTCAATCTGCTGTTTCAGCTCGATACAATCATCGGTGTCGTGTCCATGGTCACGATGAAAACGACAATACTTTTGGCGAGAACGTCGCTCAGCCGGCGTCTTCATTTTCCCTGGCCACTTGAGCTCAGGATAGTCACTGATCTCCTGCAGTACCTGATTTACTGTTGCAACCAGGGGAGTGTAGTCGTGGAATCGCCTCTCTGGCCTTCCCCTCTGGGGAGAATCCCTTCTATCCATTCTCTTCCCCCTTGGATAGTCCTCAGCCCTAGACTGCCCAGCATCTTTCCTTCGCTTGCTTGGCTGAGGAGTCCCTGTCTGAGCGGAAGGGGCCTCCCTCTCGCGATTGCGATGGGCAGCAAGGGTATCCTCCGCATTCATCTGTCGCTGAGCCCTCATCATGAGCTCGGCCATATTGGTTGGTGGTTCGGCAGACAAGGAAAACAGAAACTGTCCTGGCCTGAGACCCGACATATACGCCGCAATAGCAACCTGGTCATCTGCATTATCCACCTGCATGGATTCCTTGTTGAACCTGGTGGTGAATTCTCTGAGTGTTTCCCCCTTGGTTTGTTTGACGTTGAGCAAATAAGTAGCTGGCCTCCTGTACCGCTGACCAGCGATGAAATAACTGACAAAATGACGGCTGAGCTCCTTAAAAGTACTGACCGTGTTGGGAGTAAGCTTGTTGAACCACATACGGGCAGCTCCTCGGAGGGTGATTGGAAAAGCCCTGCACATGATGGCGTCAGGCACGGCCTGCAGGTGCATAAGAGACTTATAAGTCTCCAGGTGGTCGAGTGGATCTTTTGTCCCATCAAAGGCATCGATTTGAGGGATTCTGAACTTCGGTGGAAGGGGCACCGCCATCACATCAACAGTGAAAGGGAGCTCAGTGGTCTGTACCAACTCATCCACAGAGGCGGGAGCCTTGGCCTTCATTTGCTTTGTCAAGCCATCCAACTGCGCTTTCATCTGGCGCATCTGATCGGTCATGAGACCTTCATGGAATGTGGAACCGGAGAAAGTTCCATACGGAGGGGCTGCAGCATGACTACTGGTTTCCCCATGTCCTCCTCCAGTGACATCAAAATCTGCTCCAGCCACCCCCTGAGCAGGGGGGTCAGCCATTGGGGCTGGTGGAGGTGGTGGATCTCTAACAGGAGGTTCTGGTTGCAGGCGCTGCAGCAAGGCCTGATTCTGTTCCAGTATGCGCTGCATTCCCTGCGTCAACGTCAGCACGTCCTGACGGAGGGCTTGATAATCGGCGGCGGTGGCAACAGGAGGAGCAGAATGGGTATTATTATCGTTGGAAGCCATCGAGCGAGTCAAGACCATAAATCCAATCCAATCAGTAAAAATTTTTAATCGTTCCCACAGACGGCGCCAACTGATGAAACGGATTTACGATCGTCCCCGGCTGACCTGCACAAAGAACTTGACACCGGTGTGGTATCTTGCCAACACCCCTCCGATGCCTAAGTTAGCTTGAGGATGGAGGAATAAAGTCAAAAGACTGTATATGTAAAATTGGGCAGAATGTTCGTACCTTGTACCATAGAGCTGCCTCTATTATATAGAGATCTCGTTGGAGACAAATTAGGGAAGGACGTGGTCCATTCCTGATTTTGTGGAGTAAATCAAGGCTAGTGGCCTTTAATTAGGTAACTGAATCTCCAACGATCACCCTTGCCTTAAATAACGGAAGCGGGTGGAGATGGTGCGCAGGATGTGGAGAGATCTTTGGGATCTTCTTTTCCTTGTGGGGCGATCCGTTTTAGGCAAATAGATCCCAGGAATTGTGGAGAGTTATTCAGCGGAATAGATCAGACAATGGCTGGGCTGAGCAGACCGGACAGTGGCTGAGCCGAGCATACCAAGATAATGGCTGAGCCGAGGAGACCGAGCAGACGACCGAACTGAGCAGATGAGAAGATGTCTGAGGCGAATTGCTTGCCGACCGACCAGAATACTAACCGGCTCAGCCTGCACGTCATGACCTATCAGGTGTCCATTAGAAATTGGCTCAAACAAATATCGATAAGCACTTCATCCAAACAATTTTATAAAAAGCTGATTGGATCAAGTTCTTTCTGGTAATATTATGAGGTGATTTCTCTCGGGTACAATTAAAAATATATTTTAAATACATTGAATATTCGGATCATCAAAATTTGATCATGAAATGAGAGGTCCATATTTTTACAAAATAAAAATTCTCTTGTTCGAAGTTTTCTGTATGTATGTCCATCCATGGTCGGAGTGAGTATTTCTGTGGCTGCACTATGGTATATAGTAAGAGAAAGTCTATGTACACAGATCCGGACACAGATATGTTCGGATCCGTCGGATGCACGTGCGACCCTTGAATTATTAAGGGCCCCACGTGCATCCGACGGATCTGGACACATCTGTGTCCAGATCTGTGTACGCAATCTATGTACACAGCACTACTCATATAGTAATGCTAAATGCATCCAAATAGGGAATTGCTAGAGTTGGTACAACTGTCGCATGATGTCACGTAAAGGGAAAAAAAAAGTTAACGCATTATCGACTTTGTTTTTTATATGCAGTTCCAAACACGTATCCCGTTGATGGAGAGCTAATAAGGCTTTGTTTGGTTAACCAAATACAAAGATTAGGGTTGGCTGAACATTTCACCCAAGAGATTGATGAAATTTTGGAAGTCATTTACAGGTAAATGAAGTACAACATCATATTTCAATATTCAGGTCCCATTTAACCAATAGAATCCATAAACTAAAGAACCTTTATTCCATTTTCAATTTTGTAACTATAAATGATGTAGGGATCACAAGAATCGAGAATTAAAGGAAATTACAGAAATCAATTTGGTGGCAGCAAGAATATACAAGGACTCGTTAGCATTTCGACTACTCCGGTTGCATGGCTATACTGTTACATCAAGTAAGCCTCTTATATCAACCCGGTCCATAACTCCACAACTTGATACCTAGGGTCATTGGGGGATTTGTCCAGTTGTTCAAATTTCTTTGTTTTTGTCTCATGGAAGATAACTGTCTAACCAACTAGAAATGTTTTGATTTGCAGGGAGCTTTTGTTGGTTTATAGATGATGAAGACATAAGGGGTCATATGGAAAGAAAATTTGAATATTTCACAAGTGCATTGTATAATGTTTATAGAGCCACAGACCCTATGTTTTCAGGAGAATCTGAACTAGAAGAGGCAAGGTTATTCTCAAAGAAATTGCTCCAGAAATCCCTCAAGCTCACAAGTACAAAGGATCATCCTATCATATTTTCGAATTTTCAAATGGTGGTACGTAATTCATTGTCCCCAAAGCAAGAAAACAAATGTTTGCACCCAAATGGTTTTTTTGCGTATGGAAAAATTTTATTAAATTTTTGGAAGAACATACAATTATTGAAGGGGAATAAGTAGAAACGCATCCCAATGATCGACACTCAATCATAACTAGGTTGGCACCCAAACGGACGATATTTTGATCAATCGTAACTAGGTTGAAAATCTAATTTTTTTTAATATTTAAAAAAAGAAAAAAAAAGAAAATATATAGGACGAAGTTCTGTCGTTGCTCTTCTGTAACTAAGCCAAAACTTAACATACTATGATTTCTTAACAGATTGAGCATGAGTTGAGCCAGCCATGGATTGCCAGACTTGATCATCTTGATCATAGGATGTGGATTGAAAAAAATAAAGTCGACAACCTTTTGATCGGCAAGGACTCCTTTCATAGGTAAATTACCATAATAGTCTCGCTCTCTCTCTCTCTCTATATATATATATTCATTAATTTTTTTTAAATAATGTTGTAGTATTATTAAAATCAAATAACGAAAATTTGATTAAAAGTATTAGGTTATCATGTCTGCTAAATGACAAGCTCATGCAACTTGCTGTGGAGAATTACAACTATCGGCAGTCAATTTACAGAACAGAATTGGAAGAACTCAGTAGGTATGGTTGATCAAAACCTATTTAGTAGTATTTATCTTACTTTACTTTTTTTATCGGGGTAAAAATCCAAAATAAACTAATTTTAAAAAGTTACTAATTAAACAAGCCCTCAATAGGATCAGCTTTTGTTAGAGAGTCCCAAAGTTATAAAATGGCTCATGAAAGAAGATGTGTTTGGCTTATATATGAATATGTAGGTGGTCCAAGGAATGGGGACTAAGTGAAATGGGATTTGCGAGGGAGAAAACGGCCTATTGCTACTTTGCTATCGCCTCCAGCACCTGCCTTCCTCTGGATTCTCCGGTTCGAATCATAATTGCGAAGAGCGCCATACTCGTTACAGTTGCCGATGATTTCTTCGATATCAAAGGTTGTTTAGATGACTTGCAAACCTTGACTCAAGCAGTTCAAAGGTTTGTATTTTTTTTCCTTTTGTTTCGAACTAAATCAGTTTGATGAAGATCAATTAAGCGGACTTGGTAAAATATTGCAGATGGGATGGTGAAGACTTAAGCGGCCATGGTAAAATTATTTTTCGGGCTCTTAACAACATTGTGAGTGAAATTGCTGAAAACCATATTCATCAGCAAGGAAGCGACATCACGAAAAACCTTCGTGATTTGGTAAGATCTTCTAACACGTGTGTCATTGATCTCTTCTATTAATTAGAAGGTCAATTCGGAAAAAAAAAAAAATTAGAATTGTGAGTTTTGCAATAGTAGCAATTATGCTAAACAATTTTTGTGTGTTTTTTTATTTTGTTTTTTAATTGTAGTGGGGTGAAACATTTGGTTCATGGATGATGGAAGCTACATGGAGCAAAACAGGATATGTGCCCTCATTGGATGAATATCTTCAAGTGGGCATTACTTCTATTGCCACACACACAATGATTCTTCCAGCTTTATGTTTCTTGAACTATGATCTCAAATCTGATCACTATGAAAAAATCACACAACTGCTCATGGCTTCATGTCGTTTGTTGAATGACAGCCAACGTTGTGATCAGGTAATCAAATTAACTTCTCTTCATCTCTCTCTCTCTCTCTCTCTCACACACACACACACACACAGAGACAAATTGGTATTAACTAATAATGGTAAAGTACGTTGATGGTCCCTATAGTATGTGCTCTTTTGTTTAATGCTTGAAGTCTTAAATTGTTTAGTTACGTTCTTGAGGATTTAAATTCGAGTCAACTTGGTCCAAACACTGGGATCGGTAATTCTTCTTTTCTTTTAATTTTGGCTAAACTACTGGTTGTAAAGCCCTCATTGGCTAAGCAAAAGAAAGCAGGTAAGGTCAAGAGAACAATTCGAAATTACGAGTCTTCAATGGTAAGGTCACAACAGGTCTTCACTCAAAACTACATTCCATCAGGTTAAAAAGTGGTTTGGTTCCCTTTGGTTAATATTTTGACGGTCGTTTGATATTGAACTCCATGATTATCTTTTTAAAGAAAAATTAATATACCAAAAATCAATTTCTATTATGCTATAATATTAATTTTTCTTTTTCCATTTTTTTGTTATTGCAGAAAGACCTAGAGGAGGGGAAGAAGAACTTTGTGATATTGTACTCAAAAGCAATAAATCCAAAGGCAGGACTTGAAAATTCAATAAATCATGTGAAGGGGATGCTTGATGAAATGAAGAGAGAGTTACTTGAGCATGCTTTAATGGATGGATTCAATGTTTTGCCTAAAACATGCAATCACTTCCATGTATCCATTCTGAGAGTGTTCTACATGTTTTTCAACTCCAGCAACGTATTTGAGTCCACCACTGAACTTCTTCACGACATAAACAAAGCAATTTATGTTCCTATCGGATAGGAAGGGAGAAGACAAAAGTTTGTAATATCTTGATCATGTTCTGGATGTATAAGATAATTATTATTTTATCATTGTATGAATCTAGCAGTGTAAGATTTCTAGTGTGAGGATATATATTTTCTATTCATGCTAATAACTAGTTCTTAATATAATGGGTAAAATGCACTAACCTCCGTTGAGGTTACTGACAAATATAGGGACTTTTCCTGAAATTATGATAAATGCATTGACCTTCTTTACTTTACAAACTATCTTAAGATTGGGCGACATCGTTAATTTTGACGAGAACCAATAGTTTTTAATTGACATGTGAGAACCCGAAAAATGACTTGGGATTTATGTGTGGTGAAAGTGGTTTATTGGGCCACAATCGTTAATTTATTAAAATATTGGGCCACAATCGTTAATTTTGGAATGTGGTTTGCGTGGTAGTTTATTAAAATTTTTGTATAAAATGACTTGGGATTTATGTGTGGTGAAAGTTGGACTAAGGGTTTGAGGGTAGCATGTCTTTAACTTGAGGGGTGTGGGTGTAATTGGAGTGTAATTGGATTTATATCAGATTTTGGGGAAAGAGAAGACATTTTGTCCCACTCTTTCCCTCTCTCTCTACCCCGACACACACTCCCTCTCTCAACCTCTCCGCATATCCTTGCTTCTACACCAGATTTTCTCTCGGATCTTTGAAGAATCATTCGTACACGGAAGGTATCTCAAGCTTGATCGCGTTCTTTTCGCTTGGAAGGACTTGGTTCGAGGTTTTCCACTATTGGAGGTTAGGGCTTGTTTTGGAAGCTCAAATCCTTCGATCCGACGCTTTAGGTAGGGATCTCTTGCCTCTATTATGTGTTTATGACTTGTTTTTGGTGTTTGATGAGCTTTGTTGTTGATTTTAAAGTGTGTAAATGGAAGATTGAAAATCTGTGAGAAATCTGGAAATTTTCACCCATATTGTTTTACTACCGGTAGTAGGGTCTGTACTACCGGTAGTACTGTTGTTTTCCAGTTTTCGAATTTTGGGCAGTAGGTTTTACTACCGGTAGTAGCGCTGGTACTACCGGTAGTAGTTGTGGTGATACTTGTGGTAGTTCTGGCAGTAGGTTTTACTACCGGTAGTAGTGCTGGTACTACCGGTAGTAGTTGCGGTAATACCTGCGGTAGTAGCATTTGAACTACCGGTAGTAGATATTGTACTACCGGTAGTAGGGGCTGTTTTGACCAACTTTCTTTTAATTGGAATAATTATTAAATATTTAAATTGTTGGCCTCTAAGGGAAATATTTGCACTTATTCCCGGTCATACCTAAATGATGAGTAAGTGATATCGGGAATCCTTTTGGCGATTAAGCATTTATGCATTATTTCTTTGGCTTGTCGAATATGACTTGGAAATTATTGTATCGTGGTGGTTGCTTTGCATTGACACGAAATATTGTTGGGCTCTCCGACGAGAGATGTGCCGGTTATACGACGTTTGGCTCTCCAACGGGAGAAGTGCCGGTTATACGATATTTGGCTCTCCGACGAGAGATGTGCCAGTTGTATGATATTTGGCTCTCCTACAAGAGATGTGCCGGTTGTATGATATTTGGCTCTCCTATGAGAGATGTGCCGGTTGTATGATGTTTGGCTCTCCGGTGGGAGATGTGCCGGTTACACGACATTTAGCCTCCAACGGGAGATGTATTAAAATATTTCAATATTGTCGAGACATCGAAAGGCGAGGTGATAGTTGGAAGGTGATAAACTAATTGTTATACGCGTATCATTATCGAATGTTCATGAATCATGCCAAACCATTGCATATTCATGTAATATTGGCATAGACATCTCTACTGGGCTTTGTAGCTCACCATTTTCCTTCTTTCAGGTACGGCTTCAGAGACATGATTTGGGCTTGCATGGATGCATGGCAATTGCATATTTTTTAAGGAATGTCATGATGGGAGTTATATATCATCTTTAAAACATTTCTTTTGAAAAGATATAAAATAACTTCCCTTTTGTGGAATCATGTACTCAAACTCAATTCCTTTGTAACACTTGAACTTGTATTTGGTTATCGGGCCGGGAGTGCCTTCTTCCGGGTTGTAATTCTTTGAAACTTACGGATTTAATTAGATTTCAAGTATGATAATTTGGAAGTATTTTCATGAAATTGGTAGATTTTATTTAAAATATGAATGTTTATCTTGCTTAAAAACCCGGGCGTGACATGACAAATAAATTTAAGTTATATATTTGGTTTATTTATGCGCGGGTGAATTGAGATATATATCTAAAATTATATATATGTGCGTATATAGTAAGAAATGATAATTTTTAAAATTAAAACTTAAAATTTTGAAATCAAATAAACTTAAGTTATATTCGGATCCAATTTATTATGCATCTTGTATATTAATAATTACTCTTTTCTTACAAAAGTTACATTTATCACTTAATGTCTATTTTATTATATTTGTGCTTCTTATATATTTTACCTAATGGAAGCACATAAATATATTTTTGGCCTATCTCATTAAAAAAACAGTTATGACTTTTGATTTAAGTTATCTTTTTCTAGTATTTTAATATATTTTTTATTCGACATTTAAATACTGAAATCTAGTTAAATTTGGGTTATAGTAGTCAACTTTATTTACTTATGCGTTATGTTTTTATAATCATTATTTAGTTTTATAAAAAATAATGTTCTTTACGGCACGTATATATCCTAACCTATTTTCTCTTTTTTTTTCTGTTTACTTTTTGAAACACTAAAAAAAAAAAAAAAGAAGTTAAATTTAGAGTCATTATGATTTTTTTATGAGATAGACTAAAAATATATATATGTGCTTCCATTAAGTAAAATAATATAGGAAACACAATACATTAATTAATAAATATAACTTTTGTAAAAATTGTATTAAACCAACGAGAACCGAGAACAAAAGAAGGATTGAGTTCTAAAGCAGACACAAGGAACTCTTAAAAGGGAAAGTTGGCAAGATGCCAACAGTGAATGGAACAAAACAAACCACAGCTCTCCAATTACAACATTCTTCTTGCCTAATTACCAACTTTTGAACCTATAGCATCTCTCTTTAGAGTTCGAATTAGGTTCAGTCCTCTGACGATTTCATCCGCTGTGTAGAATTTGATGTTGAGTTTGAGCTTAACCCGAGTTGCCACCCTGATTTTGATCAAGTCCCCCAATAGCCCAGTCGATAGCTTCTCCCCAATGAAGATAAGTTTGTTTTTTGCCAACCAAAGGAACCACACTGCAGCATAGACGGATGCCCACCAAAGAATTCTTTACAATTTATTTGATTTTCCCCCTGGATATCCGTCTAGGAGTTGATTAAGGTTTGGAGGTGTTACCCATGACAGTTTCCACCAATCTAGAATTCCACTCCAGGTTTCCCATGCGAAGCTACAGTGCAGAAAGAGATGGGAGGTTGTTTCTGTTTCCAGGCCGCAAAGCTTACAGGTACAATTAGGATTGTCGTTCATCTGATACCTCTGGATTGTAAGACCGAAAACACCCCAATTGCGTTTTGAACAACCATACACATGAATAGGTCCACTTTAGGAGGGTTTATGCATTTCCAAACCCTTTCTATGTTAAATTAATGACTTGGCCAAAATATTAAATTTGGTATTGGATTATGTGTGATCATTTCTCTAGAATATTTTAGAGAGTGAGTCCAATAATTGTAATGTAGAAAATCTAGGAAGAGAGTCCAAGAGTTATTGAGAAAAATCTAGAAAGTGAGTCCAATAGTTAATATCTAGAATATTGTGGAAGAAAATAAAACTCCTATAAATATGTAATCTTTCCAAGTGAAATGGATGGTGAAAAAAAGAAAAGAGATTTTAATAGAGAGTACTTCATTAACCCCCTCCTCTTCCGCTAGATTCTTATCCTTAATAATAAAAAGTTTGGCTAATTACAAGCCAACAAACTGGTATCAGAGCGCGGTTGTTCAACAACAAGTTGGGCGTGACAATTGAGTTGGGAAAATAAACCCCGAAGAAGCAAAAGAAGATGGCAAGTTCAAGCAATCAAGGTGGTGGCATCCAACAATCTTCAATTCCATTTTTTGATGGTGACAATTATGATTTTTGGTGTGTAAAGATGAAGACCCTACTTATCTCAAATGATTTGTGGGAATATATTGAAGAAGGATTTGACGATCCAGAAGATGTAGAAAGTTTGACGGAGGGACAAAAACAACAATTGAAGGCACACAAGAAAAAAGATGCAAAAGCACTCTCTATGATTCAACAAAGAGTAACCGATACAATTTTTCCGAGAATTATCAACGAGACAAAGGCAAAGGATGCTTGGGATCTTCTTCAAAATGAGTATCGGGGCAACTTGAAGGTAAGAGCCGTCAAACTTCAATCTTTGAGAAGAGATTTTGAGAACATGAAAATGAAAGAAGGAGAATTGCTGAAAGACTATGTTTCTAGACTCATGGAAGTGGTGAATCAAATGAAAACATATGAAGAATATATCACTAATCAAAGAATTGTGGAAAAAATTTTAATTAGTTTGACGGCGAAGTATAATCCCATTGTTGCAATTCTTGAAAACACCAAGGATATTGCAACTTTAAGTGTTGAGGAATTGATAGGTTCGATTAAAGCATTTGATCAAAGATTGGGTAATCAAAATGAGAAGTCAATTGAAAGTGCTTTTCAATCTAAACTCAATGTTGGTGCCCCTAAAACTCAAGCAACCTCTTCGAATTTTAATCAATCTAGAGGAGAATCCTTTAGTAGAGGAAGAGGAAAAGGAAGAGGAAGAAGTGATAATTTAAGAGGAAGAGGAAGGAATAATTTTCAAAGGAAAAACAATGAAGATTCCACGCAACAAAGGTGTGGAATTTGTAATCGAAGTAGCCATGTTGATAAAGATTGTTGGTTTCGAGAAAAACCGCAGTGTTATAATTGCAAAAAATTTGGACATTACAAGAAGGATTGCAAAATTAACAATCAACAAGCAAATTTTTTAGAAAATCAAGAAATCGATGGGAGTTTACTTTATGCTTGTCACAATGCATTGGAGAAAAAGAATGATGTTTGGTTTATTGATAGTGGTTGTAGTAATCACATGACCGGTGATGAGAAAATTTTTACAAAAATCGATACTTCCTCAAGTTCCAAAGTTATGTTGGGAAATGGTGCTTTGGTTCAAGTAAAGGGCAAGGATACTATTGCCGTAGAGACCAAGAAAGGAACAAAATACATCTCGGATGTTCTATTAGTTCCAGACTTGGAACAAAATTTGTTGAGTGTTGGGCAAATGATAGAGCATGGATATGTTGTTCACTTTGAGGAAGACTATTGCAAGATTTATGATAAAAGGGGGAGCCAATTTGTAGCAAAAGTCAAGATGGAGAAAAATCGAAATTTTCCACTTACTTTACACTACGCAAAAAATTTTGCTTTGAAGATGAATACTCTTGATGAAACTTGGCTTTGGCATAAAAGACTTGGGCACTTAAATTTTCAAAGTTTGAAGCATCTACAACAAAAGTTCATGGTTTATGGCTTGCCAATGATTCAAGAGGTGAAGCAAGTATGTGAAGGATGCGCTCTTGGAAAACAACACCGGGAGACATTTCCAAAAGACAAGACATGGAGAGCTAAAACACCATTGAAGCTTGTTCATACCGACATATGCGGGCCTATGGACTCGACAACTCACGGAGATAATAAGTACTTTATTATTTTTATTGATGATTTTTCAAGAATGACATGGGTTTATTTTATGAGACAAAAATCCGAAGTATTCAACATTTTCAAAATGTTTCAAAGTCTTGTTGAGAGACAAAGTGGCCACCTTATCAAAGTGCTAAGAAGTGATAGGGGTGGAGAGTACAACTCTAATGAATTTCTGAAATTTTGTGAAGATATTGGTATGGAAAGGCAATTAACCGTTGGATACACTCCACAACAAAATGGAGTGGCGGAAAGAAAAAATAGAACGATAGAAGAAATGTCAAAATCAATGCTTCATGAAAAAGGTTTGCCTAAAATTTTTTGGGGCGAAGCCGTTAACACGGCGATCTACTTGATGAATAGATGCCCTACAAAAGCTCTTGAAAATAAAACTCCATTTGAAGTTTGGAATAAAAGGAAGCCCTCGGTAAATCACTTGAAAGTGTTTGGATGTATTTGTTATACTCATGTCCCAAAAGAATTGAGGCACAAACTTGATAAAGTCAGTGAAAAATGCATTTTTGTTGGTTATAGCACTCAATCAAAGGGCTATAGGCTTTATAATTTGAAAACAAATAAGTTGATTATTTCTCGAGATGTTATCTTTGATGAAAATGCTTCTTGGGATTGGAAGGGAAAACAAGTTCAAAATCAAATTCCTAGCATCTATGAACAAAATGATGAAGTTGGTTGTGTTGAAGGTGATATTGAAGCTCCAAATCAAATAACCCCAATGTCTCCAACTCCTCCTCCAAGTTCAAGTTCTTCATCTCCAAGTTCAAGTCCAAGAAAAATGAGAAGTTTGAGTGATGTGTATGCAAGATGCAATTTTTGTGTTGTTGAACCGGAAAATTTTGAAGAAGCAATTAAAGATGAAGCTTGGAAGAAAGCTATGGAAGAAGAAATTCAGATGATTGAAAAGAATAGAACATGGGAGTTGGTGGAGAGACCCAAAGCAAAAGAAGTGATTGGTGTAAAATGGATCTACAAAACAAAATTCAATCTGGATGATTCTATTCAAAAGAACAAAGCAAGACTTGTTGCCAAGGGATATTCTCAACAACCCGGGATTGATTTTCAAGAAACGTTTGCACCGGTGGCTCGGCTTGACACAATTAGAGCACTTATAGCATTGGCGGTTTCAAAAGGATGGTTCTTGAATCAACTAGATGTGAAGTCCGCATTCTTGAATGGTGTTCTAGAAGAGAAAGTATATGTGGATCAACCTCAAGGCTTTGTTGTCAAAGACGAAGAAAATAAAGTGTA
Organism: Arctostaphylos glauca; assembly: GCA_019985065.2. Classification (NCBI taxonomy): domain Eukaryota; kingdom Viridiplantae; phylum Streptophyta; class Magnoliopsida; order Ericales; family Ericaceae; genus Arctostaphylos; species Arctostaphylos glauca. Next base: position 13,490,825 of record JAHSPW020000001.1, on the reverse strand, counting down.
CAAATTGAAGAAAGCTTTGTACGGGTTAAAGCAAGCACCACGGGCGTGGTATAGTGAGATTGATTCTTACTTCAACAACAAAGGCTTTCAGAGAAGCATGAGCGAGCCAACCTTGTACATCAAAAAGCAAGGTAACACCAGTATCCTAATAGTTTCTCTTTATGTTGAGATCTAATTTTTACAGGTAATGATGAAAAAATGGTTGAAGAATTTAAAAGGGATATGATGAGAAAATATGAAATGAGTGATTTGGGATTATTGCATTACTTCTTGGGAATTGAGGTTTTACAAAATGAAAATGGTGTTTTTATTTGTCAAAAGAAGTATGCCAAAACTCTTCTTCAGAAATTCAAAATGATGAATTGCAAAACAGTTGCAACTCCTTTGGTTGTGAATGAGAAGTTGACAAAAGAAGATGGAAGTAAAGAAATTGATGCATCTCTTTATAGAAGCTTGGTTGGAAGCTTGTTATACTTGACGGCTACGAGGCCGGACATTATGTTTGCCACAAGTTTGTTATCTCGATTCATGCATAGTCCAAGCCAAACTCATTTTGGAGCAGCTAAAAGAGTTTTGAGATATATTCAAGGTACTCTTGACCATGGAATTTGGTATGACAAAAATGTGGATGCAAAGTTGATTGGATTTTGCGATAGTGATTGGGCCGGTTGTGTCGATGATATGAAAAGTACTTCCGGATATGTGTTTTCTCTTGGCTCGGGTGTCTTTTCATGGACATCCAAGAAGCAACAAGTCGTGGCACAATCTTCAGCCAAGGCCGAATATATATCGGCATCTTTGGCGACGTCTCAAGCTATATGGCTAAGAAGGATCTTGGAAGATATTGGCGAGAAGCAAGAAGAGGCTACTCCAATTTTATGCGACAACAAATCAGCCATTGCCATGACGAAGAATCCTATTTACCACAGTCGTACAAAACACATTGCCATAAAGCATCACTTTATTAGAGAGACCGTGGAGGCTAAGGAGATTCTACTCAAGTATTGCAAGACCGAAGATCAAGTGGCAGATATTTTCACTAAAGCTTTATCAAAAGATAAGTTTCAATATTTTAGAGAAATGTTGGGTGTTACACAGCAAGTCATTAAGGGGGAGTGTTAAATTAATGACTTGGCCAAAATATTAAATTTGGTATTGGATTATGTGTGGTCATTTCTCTAGAATATTTTAGAGAGTGAGTCCAATAATTGTAATGTAGAAAATCTAGGAAGAGAGTCCAAGAGTTATTGAGAAAAATCTAGAAAGTGAGTCCAATAGTTAATATCTAGAATATTGTGGAAGAAAATAAAACTCCTATAAATATGTAATCTTTCCAAGTGAAATGGATGGTGAAAAAAAGAAAAGAGATTTTAATAGAGAGTACTTCATTAACCCCCTCCTCTTCCACTAGATTCTTATCCTTAATAATAAAAAGTTTGGCTAATTACAAGCCAACATTCTAGGCTGCGATTTGGACAGAAAGAAGCATGGAGGCCCCTCATTGAAAGAACAGAACATAGCCTTGCCAAATGGAAGATCGGCCTTCTATCTTAAGTTGGGAGATTAACTCTTGTTAAATCCACCCTCTCAAACATGCCCATCTATCTTATGTCCCTTTACAAATGCCAAGCTCTATGGCCTCTATGATTGAAAGAATCCAAAGAAATTTCTTCTAGGGAGACAAGGAGGACAAGAAGAGAATGCACTATGTCAGGTGGGACTCTATAACCAAGAATAAGAAGTTTGGGGGACTAGGGATCAAAAAAATGAAGCAACACAACCAATCTCTGTTGACCAAGTGGTAGTGGAGATACACTGAGGATAAGGGGACTCTTTGGCACAAGGTGATGCACAGAAAATACAACCTGGACTCAACCTCTTGGCTTCCAACAACAAGGAACAGAGGCAAGACTTCTCAATTGTGGAAAGACATCTGTTCAGTGGGTGAAGGCAATAGGGATTTGCAGTTTGCTGATATGATTCAACAGGGGTTATATATAAAATGAATATTTATTTGCACAAACTTGATTAAAATATAACTCAAATTTAATTTGATTTTAACATTTCAAATTTTAATTTTAAAAGTTATTTCTTACCATATACGTACATATATAATCATAGAATATTATAAATCTCAATGCACACACACATAAATAGAGTAATATATACCCCCAAAAAAAGGAGTAAAGAGAGGCATTTTAGTGTTTTATCAATTAAAATTAATAGTTTTTATCGAAAGTTAACGGCATAGGGGAATTTGCATTTGTTAATGGAATTTAAATTTGACATATCATCCATAGGGCTATAAAAAGAGCAGAGTTTAACTTAGCAGTGAGTTGTTTACACTTGTTTGAAAATTAATAAGTTTTAAAATGTGTGTTAAACTGGTATTAAAAAATTTAATTAGCAAGTTTTATATGAGTTTTACTCGAGCTAATTAGGCTTGAGTAGCTAATTAATTTATTAGACATGTCAAGTTGATAGTTGGAGAATAAAATACATCCAAGTTTATTATACAAACTTTTTAACGAACCAAACCGAGCGAGACACGTATTGAGCTTGAATAGTTTTGTTCCTTTCACATCCATAACCATCCACAACCCAAAACTTCAACTCTAGCCATGCTTTGGAGTTCATTAACTTTATGGTAAAATGAACTAACCTCCCCTAAGATTTCTAACAAATAAGTCAAAACAGACTATGTTTATGAATTTTTTGCCTTTAGTAAAAAAAAAAAATTTAACTTTTACATAAAAAGTTATACTTTTTAAATTCTTGACGAAAAGACAGACCAATATTTTATAATAAAATTAAGAGTAATTTAAATCAGGGTCTTATGAGTCTAAGTAGCGTAGGTTTTCATACCATCAGCTTTTTGAACTTATGATTCCATCCCATTTTTACATTGATGGACTCTTTTGCCATTAATTTTGAGTGTTAATTTACCTTTTTATTCTTTTCTAAGTGAAAATACATAATCCCTAATTTGGTAGATAGAAAATAATAGCAGTAAACTAGGCTTGAATTCTGGAATCAAATATGGTAAATAATTTTTAGTGAATCTTGAGAATATCACTAGAATTCACAAGATTCTCATCGAAATCTGAAACACAATTTTGAGAATATCGATGGAATCCAAAAAAAGCTCATCAAAAATATTTTAGTTTTAAATTTTGGACAATTCAGATCTTAAGTCACTAAAAGAAGATTCCATATAAAGGATTTACCATAACATCATCAATGTGGAACTTTCCTTTCCTAACCTAGTGCTCTTCTTACTTTTCGTTTCTTGGATTGTAATAGTCTGTGAATCCTCTTAATTGGGTTGGTATCTTACTAACCAATCTTGGAGTCGTTCTCCTCTGTTAATACAATCTTCTTTAGCTTTTCAAAAAAAAAAAGAACTGCTTTGTCACCCCAAAATTGAGTTTTCAGGACAAAAAATTGCGGAAAAATGACAACCTAAGATTTCGATTTGTGAAGAGCTTGAAACTACATGTGATGATAAGTTTGTATAATTGATGATTAATTTGTTAGGATTGGCGGTAAATTTCCTGACATCCAAATTATGATGGGGGGTGTGTGTGTGTCTATATATGTATATTATGTTCTACATATGATGATAATTTTGCTTACTTGGTAGTTAATTTATTAGGATCGATGGTAAATTTATTACCCTCCATAATTGTGATAGTAAACTTGCAAATTTAAGGGTTAAAATATTACAAATCGTTTGTTAACTGAGATGATGGTAAATTTGTAGTTCCAATGGTAAATTTCTGCAAATCTAGGAGTTAAAATATTGCAAATTGTTTGTTACTTAAGAGGATGGTAAATTTGTAGTTCTAATGATAATTTTTTTCAAATTCTTCGTATAGTTCTAAGTACTTACTGTTTAGATGAGGTTCGTTGTAACTTTTTCGAATTTACTGTAATCCCTTCAAATTTATCATGTTGAATTATTTATATTGATCATCTATGAATAAATCCCAACGTCCGATTTTAGTGCAATGTGTTTCAATAAACAGTCACTATAACAGGTTTAGGGATATTAACAATTTTGGTAAATATGTTTAAAATTTCAGTGAGTATATTTTGGAGTGATTCCTGCAAATTCACTATAAAAAAAAAGAACAAAAATTTTTACAACGATTTAAACCATTAAATAAGCAAATGTACCATCACAACTGTAGAGGGTAGTAAAATTATCATCACATATAAGAAAGAGTTACAAATTTATCATCGACCTTATCAAATCAACCATCAGAAAAAGAATAAGAAAATACGGATCCCTTCAAATGCAGGAACTTGAGCTATTTTTTGAATTTACCATGTCGAATTGTTTATGTTGATCCCGCGATCTCAATTACTGGACGTGTCCAAAATGATATGGAAAGGTATCTCTTGTTTTAAGGGTTGAGTAATAATTTACATATCAGGGTAATTTAGGTATTTTTGAAAAAATACGACCAAAACTTAACCTTTAAAAGTAAATGAGATGAAACACTAGGTATAACTTATAGATAGGATCAAAGAATAAGTATCCTAAAAGGTAATAACAAAACTAATTACTAGTAAATTCAAAAAATAATTAAATTAAAATATAAAATTAAAAAACAAATGTGTGTGTGAGAGAGAGAGAGAGAATGAGAGGGAGGAAGGGGCTAAGCTGCTGTGAGAGAACGTGGGTGGAGTGGGGGGAGAGAGGGATGCCAATTCAGATTTCTGGGTGCCTAGCATTTCCCATGAAGAAAAAGAAAAGGTCCCACCGAGACTTGAACTCGGGTTACTGGATTCAGAGTCCAATGTCCTGACCACTAGACCATGGGACCTTTTTTCGTTTCCGCCGTTTCTTTTTAACTAATATAGGATTTGTTTGACAAAAATAAAACCAACAACAAATCGCCTCTCTTTGGTCAAGTCATAATTCAGCTATACTGTAACGATAAAATAGATGCAAAAATAAAATGAATAAAAAGTTCTCAAATAAAAGATTTCATACCTAAAAGATGAGTCAATATATACTTTAATGGAAGGTTATATGTTCTAATAATTAAGGTAATTGATAAGAACTAACCAAGAGCAAAAACGTCAAAATAAAAATAAAAAACTTAATTCTTCATATTTTACTCTCATATATTGTTTTACTGAAAACTTTAACTTATGCACATCATCTAAATTTCTACAAGAGAAAACAATATATTGAAACGATGGTTGGGAAGCTAGTAAAAAACGTGAAAGGCAAGGGGTCTAAGTGTATTAGCATTAAGTGTTCTTTAGCGTCGTCAACTATTTATGTTATGCCTAAATCTAAATTCTAGCTCCGTTTCTGACTTGAGCAAAGAGTTTTTCAAAATAATACTACTATGTGGAGGCTCAATCTCTCTTATAACTAACTATAGATGGAAATAGTGATTTTGTGAGTTCTATGATGAAGGTGTGGTCATCCCAAAACATAAGATTGTCCAATTTCTCTTGGTTATTGATTGTAGTATTGGGTATGTCCCCACTTATATTGTTTTCTTGATTGAAGCTTTAATAAAAATGTGCACTTGTAAAATAAAAACATTACTCTTTTATTAGCCTTACTTTCATCACTTAAACGCAGTAGTAATCTTCCATTTAGTCTTGCTTTAAAGATAATCATCCATAACTTTTCATATTGTTCCTACTTTGGTCTAACTTATTAATGTTTCTTTAAATCTTCAAATATGATTTAACGTTTAGTGTATCTTTTGTTTAGCCTTTTATTGAAAAGTTTTGCTCACATTATCTGTCTAAACAAGAAGAATAAAAAACGTGAACTATACGAATCGAAGACAATAAATGTTCAAATAAAATGATTCTAAAGACATTAAAAGCAGTAAAACCCGTCTATTCAAAATTGATTTATCTTTGGTAAATTTTTTAAAACTTTTAACTAAAATTTTGTACTTTTTAAATTCTGTTCATAAAAACAATGATTAATTTTAAAAAATTAAATGACAATTTAAAAGAATTATTAAAAGTAAAAAAAAACAATGATCATATCACCGTCAAAACACCTTTGTTGAAAGAGAATCTATAATCAAGAAAACCCACTTGCTCCATGGAGGACACGATCAGGCATCAGAATAAAATACATAATCACATCAACCAATCAAAATGATGGTTAGCAGTATATATATGTAGAGAAATGAAAGAGAACTGGATCCTTTACAGTTTGAACACACACAGACACACACAAAAAGAGAACTCCAGGGGGCTCCTATAATCAGTACTCCAAATCCTATACAATCAGTCAAAAAATTGGAACATCTCAATTCTTCCGCGAATGCCCCTGATCATGTCAGTAGTTTTCTATCTAGTTACTGCTAATAAGGATGCTTGTTAGGAAAGGCTTCAACTGTGCTGCTGGTGCTGATAATGAATTTGTAGAAATGAGTAGCTCAAAAGAATAAATAAGAAATGCCCAAATTAGACCTTAAACAGGTACTTCAGGTCCTCTACTGTAAGGCGAGTCTGACAACTACCCTTCTCGTCCTCACCAAATGCAGATGCAACCATCACTCTCTTTTTTTGCTGCAAAACAGAAACACTTGCACTAGTTAGCATCGCCGCTGAGATATGTAGAATGCAGACATTTTGCCAAGATAACAGAAGATTATCCGAGGAATGAGAATAAACTTGGCAGTAAAGCAGCATATAGAATTCAGACTTTTAATACTTTGGGAACTTGCAGGATAAGAATAACCCATCAGATGCTTGAATCCCTAAGTGAAACTCCAAACACTCCAAGCTTACAAATGACCCAAAGGAGCACATACACTCTCCTATTCACTAAACAAAAAGCAAGACAACAGAAACATTAAAAAGGAACACCCAAAGCACCCATTAAGCACCTGCTAGTCTGCTACTACATCTATGTTTATATTAGGTCTGAGCAGGTGAAGGCCGCAAAATTTCCTTGTTCTCCACAGTGAAATCCACACTCCTCCAACAGGGAATCATTCCCCTTTTTCCTGAATTCTATCATTCATCTCGCTCCATACATGATATACACTAGCAGCAAAGCCCAGCTTGTATATGACAGCTTTAATCTTGATGCATACCTCTCAAATTTACGTATGCATGTTGGTCGGTCAAAGAAGGATGAAGTATCATAGCATATAGGAATGACTCAAAAACCAATTAAGTTTGTGTCCGCGGCAGTTGTTCCAGAGTTGGTTTTCCTGATGGTGGGTACTCGTTTGTTTGCATCATTTACTTTCACAAGCATAATTGCCAAGGGACATTCAAAACCTCAAACGTCAATAGACGCTATGCGAACAACTTTCAGCATGGTCAAAATATATAATTTGAACTATAATTGTAGATAAATACTTCATATATTATTGGAAAACAAAAGAAGAAGAAGAAGAAGAAGAAGAAGGAAACAAACAAATTCAGTGCCAATGACAATGTGATAATGGAAAGTGAGCATTTCCACTCTACCTTATAAATGTAGAACTTTTTCTTAATCCTACGCTGAAAATGGACATAATAGGATAGAATATTTGATCACCATATAATACCTGGAGAGCTAAGATGCGATCTTCAACCGTGTCTTTAACTGTCAACCGCAAAACTGTAACTGGACGGGTCTGACCAATCCGATGGGCTCTATCCACCGCTTGATCTTCAGTTGTAGGATTCCACCAGAGGTCAAGAAGAAGAACACGACAAGCTGCAACCATGTTCAGTCCAAGACTAGCTGCTTTCAAAGACATAATCATAACGGACACCTAAAACAAAGTGCAAGGGATCAAATTCGAGACGTGAGATCCATAAAGTAGCAGATATTGAAACATATTAACAAAAGATCCGAAGATCCCCATAAAACTCATCCACAGAGTTAAATGTTTTAAGTAACACCTCATATTTGAGATTTCTCTTGTATTTTCTAGTTTTCTCGTAACAATTTTTGTTATAGGTAATTTCTTTTGGTACAATTTTACCTTGACAAGTACCAATAAATCCCTAGTTAAATTGTTTAAATTCCAATGACCAAAATGTGCCAATGAATGAATACTTCTACATAGTACTAGGTAAAAGGGAACAAATCCAAAGGCGTGAAATCTAAGGTTGCAAACATCAAACAAATAAAAGCATAGAAACAAAAGATTCAACATCCCAACAAACCTCAGGAAGAGTTTTAAAATCTTTCACAGCTTTATCTCTAGCAGCAATAGTCATTGTACCATCAAGCCTCCTGTACTGAATGGAAGAATCCTTAAGACAAGTTTCAAGCAAATCCAGCATCCTTGTCCACTGAGAAAAAACTATTGCTTTATCTCCAGCTACTTTAAGCGACTCATTTGAACCTTTATCAGAATCTGCGGTTCTGTTATCAAGCAAATACTGCTCTAACCCACTTGAAAGAGGATCAGAGTTGTCCGATGATAGGGTCGGAAGTGAAAAGCTTGGCTTGGAAAGTGATTGCAGCACCTCAAGAGCAGCCTTGATTTTTGAGGAATGAAATGATGGACTCCATGAACAAGGCTCAAGCTTATCAGAGACTTCAGAAGTTAATGAATCGGGAATACTATCTGGACCAGATTGCTCAGAGAGAGAACATTTTAATGTGGCTCTAGAAAACACTGATGATAGAACGAGTCTTGCTTTGCAATTTATGGTGGGGCACTGGTTGTCATCACCTGAAATATGTTCACAGACACATTGGCTGCAAAATACATGCCCACAACTTGTGACAACAGCATCCTCGGGCGGATCCTATGTACCAGCATTATTTCAAGAAATAAGAACCTCACCAACTTCAATAAGTTCGGACAATTTCAAGATCAATATGTGAATAAAGATCTTTAAGCATAAGCAGAAAAGCAGCTAATAAATAGGAAGCTTGGAAACCTTACAAGTTACAAATGAAGCCATTACCATGTAAGCGTCTTATGTTTCTAGAATGTCATGCATGTCTGTTTACCGGACAAAAATGGAAGGTTTGGGATTACGGAAATATGGGAGGAGGCCCACATGTTCCCTATAGTCCATCATTTGGTACACCATTGGACAACAAGGGACTAGTTAGCCATTTAGTCCCCCATTGCCCCATATGTGGGACACACTAATACAATGGGGAGGTTGAATTAGCTAGTCCCCACAATCTGGATAGATCTTCGTTCTTCATCTAACAGTAAAAATTAATCCTCCTTCCTTGGTCACATTCTTTATCACAATCTAACCAAACATGATATTCCTAATCTCATGGTATAGACAATCTCTATCTATTATCCCATCTGCCCTACACGTATCCTCTCCATCCTTAGTCCCATCTTTACCAATCCTCCCATAAATTAATCTGGATGTCAGAGTGCTATTAAATCACATCTGCAAACAGAAGTTGAAAGCAAGAACCTGTAACTACGGAAAATACTACTGCTAATGAGAATATTGACCAAACCAACAAATGGGAATAGTAGAATACAAAAACACGGTATGGCTCTGGATGTATACAAACATGGACACATTACTTATGGCCATTTTCCTTGTGCGAGGCATTAGAAGTAATGGTTCTCTCTTAGCATAACTTCCAATAAAGTGATAGTAGTAAAACATCACCATAATTATTGATCACAACCAGTGCACAAGGCTACTGCTAACAGCAGGCTCTGGGCTCTGAGTCTGGGGCTCTGGGAGAGTTAAAAGGCAGGAAACCCTGCACCCACATTAGGAGAGGATGATTCGAGCACAAGGCACCAGGAGGGGGCCGGATAGCACAAACCATCGTGCCAAATCAAGACCTCTAATAGCATAATAATACTTACTTCTTTTCCTGATTTTCTTTTAAAGAGTTTCTCTAATGGATTTTGTTATACATGTGCATGGAGCAGCGTATCTCTAGTATTAGCTATATGAACTTCCATCCACCCCTTATTAGATACTCTGGCATCTTTATTAAAAATAAATGGATTATAAGAAATGACCAAATACGAAACAGCCAAACATACATTGCATATGCCGCAAATAGCCAAAGAATCTTCCAAACACTTCAGAAGACAAACTTGCTTCTCTCGAGGAAGTTTCTTCATCACATCACTAGATGATTTCCATGTGCAACTAGATTTGTATCCCCTCACAAGAAGAGGATGATCGCAAGCTTGTCGAAGGCGCAAGAGCATCAACAAAATGTTGATGTAATTTTGTTTGACAGTTCCAGCAGCCGCATATTCCTGCCATAACATAGCAATCGAGAAGTTAAAACGACATAGAAAAGGGGGAACTAAACATGCTCATAGCATTAAAACTATTTAACAGTATGACGGGATAAATTGCACTATTAAGTATTCCAAAAGAAGACAACATACTGCAAACTGAGCTCTTGAATCAGACTCTAGTCTGCAATAGAAATCACGCTCCTCCTTTGTAAAATCCACTTTCTTCAATTCCACTGATTTTGGTGGTAAGTTGATGATGGGTTCCCCGTCAAGAAGTGTGCCTAGAGAAAAAATTGCCACGAAATGACAATCAGTCACAGCAGCAGGGGGTGAACATTGATGCAGTCCAAGACTCCAAAGTGCAGTTCCAGTCAGCATAAGAGCGACCAATTTAGAACAAGTCGGATAAAGAACAAAGCATACACATTGCTACTCAAATCCTACGCCTTGGAATGCAGACTCTTCTGGATGTTGAACAGAAACAGGAGACAAGTCTGCTATATGCCAAAAATTTGGGTACGTTGGGGGTAGGCTTCAATCTACTACTATAGTGTGCCTCTTCAAAGCAATAATGATCCAATATAACAACACCTTTCTAGGAGCAGAATATCCAGTTCTTTCACATTTTATCTTTCCCAAACTTCAATATCTCTAGATTTTTGGTTATTACACGCAAATTTGGACAAACTTAGGCGTACCATGTTTTGGAGCGTCCGTTCCAAAGCATAAATTGCTAGGGTATTAGCATTCTTTGTTAACTAATCTCAAAAGTCAAAAATCGTAAATCAATGTAGGTCATGACATGGCAGCATATCGCAAAGCCCAAAATATCTGGCATTACACAAATGACTATGAGATTTGCATATGCTGGAAGCTAAACAGTCACAAATACATAAATCAACAAAAGATGGTTGCAGAAAAGCATACATTCATAAAATTCTTGAAAGGTGCACTTGCAGCACCACAATAGCACAACCACCCCACAAAGTTCTTGACTGCAAACCAACACACTATAGCTCTCTGTAAACAATGCCCTGAAAGTACGCTAATCAAATCTAAAGCAGACAACCATTTTCTCCTTAAATTTGTGGTTTATTCTACACATCACTTGGTAACTCACAAGTGGGGCAAAATGATCACAATTTCTGGAACAAGCACAACTACTTTCTTTAACATAAAGCTCCTAGCAATTTAATGGAAAAGTTTGTTTATAAGTGCAAATACAAGAGAAGGGCCATGCCCTGGTCAAGCAACAGGATGCCTTTATAGAAATAGAAAATAATGACAGATCAACACACTACTGCAGTTACTACAGATAAGAGACGCAAAGCTATGTTCATATGTCCAAGCAAACAATGAGCTTCAAAAAGGAATAAACTCTTAGCATATTGAGAGGCACAGAACAAATATATCAATTTCCACATCATTTCCATTAAAAAAATGAAGACAAGCTTTACAAATAAAATCTTTGTGCTGATTCACCTTTTGTACGACGTAGCATTATTGTCTTCAAGACAGCTTGTAGCTTTTTGTACCCCTTTGTTGGATTCCTATTGATCTGGAACTTTATGGTGGAGCAGAATAATTTATACACAGCATACGGATCGTATCTGAGAAATCTGAAGTAGCTATAAAGATCGTCAACTGCATTCTGGATAGGGGTCCCAGATAAGCACCACCTGCGTTTAGCACGGAGCCCCCAACAAGCCCTAGCTACTTGAGTTCTATGATTTTTTATGCTCTGTGCCTCATCTAGCACAACCCTAAACCATCCAACCCTAGCAAGAGGACGAGCAGCAGATTCAAGCAATGCATCATCCAGACCCTTCTTATTACCCTTCAAAGATCTTTTCTCAGAACTAGGAGGATATTTTCTCTTGTTACTGGATGAAAGTCCCATAGGATGAACTGCTTCATCTTTATCAACAAGGGGCTGCTTGGGGACCTCTGTGCTTACAATTGAGTATGTTGTAAGAACGACATCATACTTGGCCAGCTCAAAAGGATCTTTTGTTCGATTGCTTCCATGATATACTAAAACAGATAGATTGGCCTTGCTAGTCACCTTATGTTGCAATTCATCAGCCCATTGCCTTAGGACACTTGTAGGACATATAACAAGAGTTCCAGCAGCTGGCCTACCCTTTGCTTGCGCAGAAGTGTCCCTGCGCACGGGTGAAGCTCCATTAGACGCAACTCCACATGACTCAACATTCTGCGTTGATATGTCAGGTTCAGGTAGACAACCATCATCTTCATCCAGATTTAGGGTTTCCATGTTATTGGATTTCACATTCTCAGGACACGCTCTGGACAATGGAGCCCTTTCCTTGAGTATAAGTGCAATTGTGGATATTGTTTTCCCCAGTCCCTGTCAGAGCATAATTGTATAAGCCTAGAATAAATCAATTTCACTTCCTTCACCATCTACGCTCTAGTAACATTAAAATATACTCCCTCCATCCCATATTGCTGGTCCATCTTTCCAGTTTGGGATGTCCCACAAGTTGTCCACAAATTTTCTCCAAACTATCAATTGATAATAACCGAGTGTACTCAAAAAATGAGAATAAAGGATCAGTGTTGAAAATTAAGCATTTCCATTACACAATTCCGTAAAAAGTGGGAATTCCAAGAATAGTCCAAGAATATGGGATAGAGGGACTATATGTTATAGGTGGAGAACCAAAGAAACCAACCTGATCGTCTGCAAGAATTCCTCCAGAGCAGTGTAAGCTGGCTGTCTCCTTCTTGACCATCCAAGCCAAAGCAATTCTCTGGGCACAATTTCGGCTATTGTCAATCCAGGCAATTCCCCCATAGGAAAGACAAAATTACATGCGTGCATAGAGTTAATAAGTCCCCACAAGTATCAAATATGATACATCAACCTAACCCTTCTATTGGCTACTTTCACGCTATCCATCAGCACAACTACTGAACACTAAAATAGGATAAATCAAACTGCAACTCTACAACATGAAATTCTTTCTAGGAAACTGAATATTTTATTCTTGTCACCATTTAAGACACCATCCCCATGTAACAGTCCCTCTATCTTCCTTATCATGGCAGGACCCGTAAATTTTACCTCCCACATAGTGCCTCAAAACATAAGCCTAGTCAACATGTCTGTTTCCAACAAACTTCAAGTAACATATGGCTACTTCATTCTCTATGCAGACCAAAGATTCCGAAACATAGTATATACCCAATTAAAAGTAAACACAGCTCAAAACCTGGTGTCTTAAGAGAGGCACTGCCAAAACACCATCTGGTGGAATAGCTTCCGTTTTAGGCTGAGAAAGATCCTGCAATGCAAAACGAAACCCCCGTCTCAAAAATTATTTGGCATTGAAAATAAAACAAAAACCCTTCTCCACAAAGATAATCCAACCCCAATACATGGGTCTCACAGAAAGCCTGCTAGCTTTCGAGTGTAAGCGGTCAGGAAAAAATAAGTAAGGACACTTCTAAGAATACCCAACAGTTGTCGGAAGTACACAGACGTGACTTCAATTTTTATTTTTTCTGTAGAACCAGACACAGTTCGGACAGTAGGAGAGGCACACAGGTATTTACACGCAAATCAAATAGTGATCTAACGGAAAATAAGGACAACGTATATATTGCAATCCCTCCTTTATAATTTTTCTTCTCAATACTATTCCAAAATCTTCAAAAGAAAGAATCTGATAAAAAAAATCTAAAATCAAAATTACGTCTCTAGGGTCACAATTATTTTAAGTATACAGATCATAAAATTGACTTCTTGTTGTTCTAATGTTATATGTAATGTGAAAATCTAGTGGTTATTTTTCCATGTACACATATAAAAGTTATCTATTTCCTAATCTTTTCCTCTGAATTGTGAGCAAATTCTTTTCAAATGTAATGCACAGACATAATACCAACGCATAATAGAGTTTTATGTTATAAAAAGTGTTTGTAACACACCCATTTTCCTACATACACTGCAACAATATTCTTGTTTAAAGTTGAACCTTTTTTTGTCATGCAATTGTTTGTTGTCCACGCGGACAACACACTATTTTGTTGCTAAACCATTAAACTTAATCACAATCCAAAATACAAAAAAACAAAGCTGATGTGCGAGGCAATGATTGATCAAAGAGTTAGTGTCATAGAATTTATAGACTTCAAGTACTAAATAGCCAATTTGTGCTCTGTGCACAACATTCATGCCACGTGCACAACAAATGTTACTAAACAAAAGCAGCATGTGATGAAACTTACACACGGTATTAAGTTTCACATCCTTAGCAACTATGTTATGGAGAGTTGGGTATGACTATTAAGTGTAGAGGTGTATCCGAGCACGGACATCCCTAAATCCTTAGTCTTAGCTACGGGGATATGTACACAAAAGTTGGATATGGATACATGGATAGCGTTAACATTCAGAATCATATGGTGTGTAGCAAAGGGACAAAAGGTGTTGCTTACATTTAAAATTTATTTGTAATTAAATAGAACTAGAGGAAATGAAGATTTAAACCAATAGAGTACGAAGCTAGAATCTTTCTTTTCTGTCAAATATGTGCCTCTTCTTCAAACCACAGCTAAAACCTAAACAATCTAGGTTTCCAAAATTTGGACGCAAGCATCGGACACTTATCCCACACCCATACCCTTCTCACGTGCAGCAGACACAGGTACACTAAAGAACTGAATATTTCTGCGTAATACTGTTTGGCACATAAGTATTAGTTTAAGGCTTGCCATTGTCCATTGTCCATTGTCCATTGTCCATTGTCCATTGTCCATTGTCCATTATTTTACCTTCGCCTAAAGATATGTCAGCCATGTCCTGAAATATGATACTTCTTGTTGGAAAAGTATCAGAATCCTAAATTATGTATTTTATTAAAAAGGAGGTACCGTACTCGCGTATGAGGATACTCTCATGACCGACAAGCATGGAAATGGGATGGAATTATCATTGATTCATAATCCATAAAAGTAGTGAAATCTCTTCAATTCTGCCATCTTGAACTAATGATATCGTAAGGACACCAAATTATGCTACTTTCAACTTAAGATGCCAGCAGATTTACATTTGTGCAATTGATAAGCAACAAGATCATCCCAAACAGCCAGGGCTCACCTGTAACACTACTCGATAAATTAGGCGTTCATCATTTGCTCTAAGCCTCACACCTGTCACTCCCACGTGATTAATGGGCTCAGTAAACGTAGAACGCGGCAAAGCGACAATTGATTTCCTATTCACTGGAGACACATATGCGTGTCTTCGTTCACTTCTATCTTTGATACTAGACAGATCAGAGTCATCTTCACCGTGCGAGCTAACCCTGGGATTACTGCCAATTGTTTGGCCGCTGACCTTTGAAAGATGAAAACCCAAACTCTTGGGCTGAATCAATTTACTTTCATTTCCATCCTTTGTGCAACCTAAGTCACCTAACTGCATCTTCATCGGAGTGGATGGCTGGCTGCAAGGCTGCTCTGAGACCTGTACATTCATACAATGATCACCAGCAATATGACAATCTCTTTTAGATGCAAAATTAATATTTCTTTTGTCATCCTTCGAGTGAACTAATAATAGCTTCTTTTCTGAATGGGAAGGCAGATCAGTGGTTTCATCCTTTATAGTAACTTGCTTATTTCCGAACAAATTTGACGGAGTACAAGGCAAAGCTGGCGACAACATCTTGTCAACTATGGGTCTATGATTGGTTTTCATAAAAGCATTCCCATATGTGGGTGATCTTCTGTTATTTGCTTCGCTTTTAATACTAAACCCATTAACTTTGTCATGGCCGGTCATTGGTCCTCCCAAGACTGCTCCACCATCTTTTCCCACTTGGGCCTCTGACATGAGTGCACCATAGGTGTCTGCAATCTTAGAAGAGTGATCCTCCACTTCATCCTTCATAATGGGAACAGTTTCATTATTGTTCAACGTAGATTGAAAATAAAAACTATTGTCCGGAATCCAAGACATAGGCACATCCATATCCATGATGGAGGTTTCCATGATTTCTGGCGTCCCAAAGAATTTAAAGCTGTTTTCCGCTGAAACACAATATGGGTACTTAATATCTGATTTCTCCAACAAGGGGCAGTGAGATCCATCTGAAACATTAGAAAAATCTTAATCAATTCTTCTACAAGAAATTTTAAAATAGTAAAGAAAAAAAGGACATGCACGAGTAATCAAATGAAGAACCTACACCACAGCACTCCACGCATGAGGGCAAGACAAACACTAATACTTATTCGTGTAACCATATAATCACAGATATCGGCAGGTAGAATCCCCTTCCAAAAACCTGAACCGAGTTCAGGTTGTTACTTAAGACGATTAGAATCCAAACTAAACCTTATGTCCCAATCAATCGGGTTCGGTGTGATTGGAATCCAAGGTTCCTATGAAATCCGAAGCTTGATACGTGGTACTACAATTAGCTACATCAATTGAGACTTCCTCTCCTGTCCTTTCTGCTATAAGAAGAAAATTTTGGAAGACACCATTCGAAATACACGTAAGAATCGTTACCTGAAACTGGCAACATCCGACCTGTATCTGCAGGACTTACAGGCCAGGTATGCACTGGAGAACCAGTCTGACCTGAAACATCCTGCTTTCCATAATCATAGCTGACGAAGTTCCCCACAGGTTCAAAAAAACTGCCTGAAACCCCTGCCCTATAATCCAATACTTCAGAGTTGTATGAGGTGGAAAATGTACGAGATCCTGCTAACTCAGCCCCAAATGTAGAAGTCCTTTCCAACTCTGGTAATACTAGATAAATACAAAGAAAAAAAGTCATGACATCATCAAATTTAGCATCATGATGTAAAACTCAGTTTTGCCAAGTACTTCCTCAGCCGAAATCCTGATAAAAATAAAATAACTAATGCTGTCAGAAGAGCTGAGCAGAGTTTTACAATGCTTAAGCTTGGGCTTCGCCCAAGATGGCTTGATTTTACAGAACCGAGAAGGTGCGTGCTGCAATAATGGATTTACTCTCTGCAGCTTTATAGAGGCATGCTATCAATTAATTGAACAAAGTTCTCAGTGTGGCAAGCGTGACATATTCAAAATATGGGACCACGCAATTGCAAAACATCGTATAAATTTGCGTTTCGACCACACACCACGCAGAAGCTTGTCTTCTGTTTGTTGTAGAATGTTGTTGATGCCTATGTAGAAACTTTGGATTCACCCCAAAAGCTCACCCATTCCGTACCCAAGCAAATGTGGAATTAGATTCTCTTACAGCCTATAAAGAGTACAAATGCTTGCTGAATTGAGCAAAAATATTTAAAAAAGAATAATGCAAAGTTTTTGAAAATCTAAAAGATCATTCAATCCAGTTTTTCCTAACCCAACAGCGCAGTGCAAGGCATTTATGCCTCAATGGGCAAGACATAAGCATTTATAATTGGAAAATGCTACCTAATGCACTAAAGATGCTAGATAGTATGCAAAAAAATGCATTGATACCCATGATAAACGTATTGATATCAGTGAGCATGTACTGATATCTTTGACATGTCAATTGAAAATCTACCTAATTTGGATTTATTTGCATATTATCCACAGCGTAACCGTCTATATTCTTATTATGATTATGTAACTAAAAAGCTCATTCACTCTAACCACCTAAAAATATGTAGATACGTAATCTCCACTTAACAAACCAATTTTTATAAGAGAACATACCCATACTTTTCGTCAGTGCTTCATCTAGCCATTGCATGGCCAACTTTGCTCTCTCTCTCTCTCTCCCTCTCTCGATCTCGATCTCGATCTCGATCTTTAACCGACAATGTGAGAGTACCCATTTGATAGCTTATACTATGAACATAGTATTTAGTACTATTTAATATCTCTTGTATTGTCATTGACTCATTTATCATTATTGCAAGGGTAGTGTATTTTTAGTCGCATTTGGGTTTGCCTAAGCTTAATAGGGTTAGCCTATATAAACCAGTTAGCTTTGTATTATTTCAATTGTATGGAATACAAGAACTCCTCTTTCCCAAGTATCATCGTACCAGAGCAAGGTTGTTATCAATAAGCACCGGCCGCCACCGCCGGAATAGGAATCTTGTCTGATCCTCTCTCTCTGAAAATGTAAGTATAGCAGGACTTGAACCTGCGACCATTAGGGCACCAGTCTCAGATCTGTAAGATCCAACCACTGCAGCAACCCTGAACTGTAAGATCCAACCACTGCAGCCACTCCAGCCACACCAATCTCCGAAGACATCGGTTTTTCGAAAACCCAATACATGCCAGAAACTATTTTCTCTCTTCTCCCTTGATCTGTTGTGTCTGTCTCCAACAAACCTCAAATGCAGTGACTAGTCTCAGATCTGTAGGATCAAACCACTGGTAACTTTCGAAATCCCTTTTCAATCACCGTCGACCATAATTGAACTGTCCTTGATCTCCAATGACCCTCGCAGCCCTTGTTTCTTGCTCCGGCAACCCTTGTTTGAGGCACCCAACCCCCCAATCTACAAGACCTGAGCAATCACAGTTTGTTTTCAACAGCCCCTGCTCTTTTCTGACGTTGTTTGGTAACCCCTCGAATTATTTGTCTCTCTTAACATCACGTCGGATGACAAAACAACTATTCTTAGTGATCATATGGGACAAAAAAATTATTGTTGGTAAGGGACTGTGGGAACATGTAGATGGTTCGATACGGCAGCCTTCGGATCCTAAAATTGAAGGACATGCGCTTGCACTTGCAAAATGGGACATGGAGAATGCATGGATTCTTACTTGATTTCACAATTCTGTAGAACCAAGTATAGGCATGATTTTATATATTTTACAACCAAAAAAGAGTGGGATTTTCTGTGAACTATGTATCTAGAATCGAATTTTTCTAAACAGTATGAGCTTTCAAATGTCTACCTGGTGTGCTACTCAAAACGATAAATGTATTTAGGAAATTCACAATGAGATGACTTAGTAGTATGATAAGTTAGCTCTTATGAAATCTTCAAACTTGCAATTATTTGACAGTTATGTGTCGTATCGTGAGAAACAATGGCTTGTACAATTCCTCATGGCCCTCCGAGATAAGTTTGAGCCTCTTCTCGTGGCTATTTTGCATCAGTCTCTCTTACCCTTAGTAAATGGTGCAATTCGTGAACTTAATGCCGAGGAAACTAGGTTGAAAGTATCTTACCCTGCATCTCCCGCCCAGTTGGTCTTTATTGGTTGCTCCATCTGTGCGCATCTGATTCAGGTCACTAGCAAGTCTAAACCTCGAGTTGCTATTGATGAAAGTAGTTTTTGTCGTCCAAAGGATCACTGTAAGAATGCTTGCCCTAAACTTGTACACTAAGGGCGCAACCATTCCCATTCGACTACTCCATCTTCTTGGCTATCACAACGTTCTCCAACAGCCTCTTTGTTTTCACTTCTAGAAGTGTCCCCCCTTCCCTCTCGTTTAAGCAGTATTAGCAATTTTAAGCTTCCATGGTTGCCACCGAAAGGGATTCTCAATAAGCTTTTACAATGAATACTACTCACCCAAGTTTGCATGATTCTTATCCTATCTTACTCACAACATGGATTTTTTTGTTCCGGTTCTTCCCAACATGACTTTTAAATTATCACTCCTTAGTAGTTTTTCCCTTGCTCGCCCAATTATATTGCCAATGCAAATGAATCCGCTATGCATGTAGCTTCTGTTGGTTCTATTGTCCCCACTTCATCCCCTTTACTATCCATTCCAAATGTTCTCTATGTTCCTCAATTTTCCTTAAGCCTTATTTCAGTAAATCACTTGTCTGATTCTGATTTTGAATGTGTTGTACAAGATCAAGCGTCCAAGAAGCAGATTAGGATCGGTCATAGAGTTGGTGATCTCTACACTTTGGAGAGCTTGCACACTCATATGGTGTCTACTTCCATTGGCTTGTTGTCTTTTCGTTTGGATGAGAAATACTCCATTTTATCTTTTGAACATCCGAAGCTATTAATTTAGTCTAGTCTTTTGAGTAAAATTTTTATTAGTGACATTTCTGAGTGCAGTGGTTGTTCGTTTGCCAAAATTTGTGCTTTACTTTTAGTAAAACTAATGCTCCTTTCCATATTGTTTATACTAATTTGTGAGGTCCCCAATTGCAACAAATGGTGGTTCTATGTGATATGTTTCTTTTGTCAATGACTATAGTCGGTATACATGTGTTTGTTTATCGACACATAAATCTTTTATTTTTTTAAGTTTATCGCACTTTCCACACTACGGTCCAAACTCATTTTTTTACCTCAGTCAAAATTCTTCATTCTGATTTTGATGGGAAATACTTCCTTTCCAACTTCATAGAATTTTTAGCAAACTCATGAGAATATTCATCATTTCTCTTGTTCTGATACTCCCGCCCAAAACGATTGAGCTGAGAGAAAGCATAGTCAATTTCTTGACACTAACAGGTCTCTTCTCCTTTCTTCCTTTGTTCTTTTCGTGTCATGGGGAGAAGTTGTGCTCACTGAAGCTTATCTTCCGAATATGATGCCTATTGCTCTTCTCTCTGATACTTGTCCTTATGAACGTCTCTAGGGTAACATTCCTAGCTCTTCCCTTCTCTTGTTTTTTGCTCTGCTTGTTTTCTCCTACTACGTAGGGGGGAGGGAGGGGACAGAGAGAGAGAGAGGGAGGGAGGGAGGGAGAGAGAGAGTGTGTGTTCGTGTGTGTGTGTGTGTGTGTGTGTGTGTGTGAGAGAGTGAAGACTTATGGGTCATGTTGTTCCACAGCGTACATTACACGTGATTGTGGGAGAGTTGATATACATCGTTTGGTCCATTTCCTAATAGCTTAAGCTTGTGGGACGATTATCGTCTTTACATGGTATCAAAGCTTGGTTCTAGCAATTCTTGGGTTCAAGTCTCTCTATTTGCATTTGTTTCCCATTTGCACTATGTTCGTCCCCCTTGCATGCTCTCTCTCTCTATATATATGTAACTGTTTGCATCTCTATGTGCAACACTCCCCCCTGCATGCTCTCTCTCTATATATATGTAACTGCTTGCATCTCTATGTGCAACACGGGATTGCACGTGAGGTAAGGTGTTCGATAGCTTGATATACATTGTTGGGCACATTTCGTAGGACCTTAGGCTTTCGGGACACAAGGTGACCTAGCAATGATATGCATAAAAATGCATGAAAGGTGGACCTTGTCCAAACGTCCCATCGATAATGATGGAGACAAGACACAGACACAAATGAAAAGAATCACACACAATGGTCACAACTCTAGTTCTCACTCTCAAATAGTATTAATCAAAGTCTAAAGAATAGAACGATAAATCTCTTTTTTATAGACTACCAACCCTAATGCAATAGAAGACTTGAATAATATCATAATCTCTTATACTATATAAAATAGCTACCAATCACTTTTATTGGATCAAGAAGATTTCTTCACTTGCTTTGGGTTGTTTGGCTTCACTTGATGCTTCCAAAGCGTGTAATATGAGCCAACCATCAAAGGATGCACCGTCAATTCTCTTTTCCACTAAGAAAAAAACTTCAACTCAAGGGAGATAAGAGCAGGACAAATAATATCATGCAAGGACGTACTTTGTCTTGCCATTTATAAAAGAACAAGTGTTGGCACGCCCTGCATGGTTGCCATATCTGTGCGACCTAAGAGAACGGCAAAGCTTAAGAGGAAGAACATCTCACATAACTATCTCTTTTATCTAGCCAATGTTGAATGTCACTTCGTTTTGGTGATCCACGCAATGTGATAAGGCTTAGGATGTGGCTCATCAATCCAATTTCTTTATAGCTTCCTCAAACAAAGCATTTCACGAATCCCATCTCAATTATAAATGAGCACACTTGGTCACTAAAATTCATCATCGTATGAAATCTGCCTAGATTGCAACTAGCAATAAGTAGAGGACAAATCACGAACATGTTATCTTCAAAGTCCTTATCAATCTCGGGATCAACGGGATCAATAACCTGCAAAATCAATTTTTGAGTCTTTGAAGTTCTCCGACTCCTCTGCTTCCACTATATATATTCATTCTCCATCACGACAACAAACTTAACATGCATATTCTAGGAACAGGATAGCCCCTAACATGTGAGCAAAACCTTGGCAAGTATTACCTCCATTAAAAGTAGGAGTAGGAAGTGCAAGAAAAGGGCGCTATGAATAGGATCCACTAAAGTCTTCTCGCTTCTTGTAATAGTGTCTACTAGAGGCCGCACAAGAACACTCTTTTCAAACCTCTTCCTCCATTTGAAGGACTACTTAGATTGCGTCTGCCATATGTAAAGTCTACTAGCAACTAATCCACAAGAGATTTACGAATTCAAACCCCAATCATAACACTTTCATTCCATGGAAACTTGGAGTAGAAGCTAAACAGTAAATTGTTGTACTTTTCGCGGGACTTGCTTCCTTGTGCCAACTGAGTAAATTGTAACTGAGCGAGATACTTGTAACTCAGTGGAACAAAGTGGCGGGTTAGGACATTTCATCTCCTACCAGGTACAAAGAGCTACAAAGTATTCCTTTTGAAACTTAGCCCACCAAATTCTAGTTGTAGCCTTCAACTTTGCTTTGGCAAAAGGTAACTCTTTTTCCAGTCATCAAATACCAACGAATGAAACTCTCTAAATCATATGACCAATGAAAAGATACCTTTAAATGAAAAGATACCTTTAGATCGTGATCCCATTTAAGTCTATTAACTTCTAGTTTGGCACCCCAGTCTACATCAATCAACCGAGAATCCTCCATCACGCGTTGTCAACATACCCCAAAGGTGGTTGTCGAGGAGCGTCTACATACCCATGAGTTGTAGCCTTGTCTTTCCCCTATTCTTGCAAAAGTGGTTGTTAATTTCTCCAAAATAAGCTACAATAATCCTGACATTTAATCTCGTTTCTCTGCACATCTTGGACTATTTTGGTCAACTTATGTTATGATTGTTTCAAATCTTCCCAATGTAAGCCATCAAATTTGGAACTCAACTAAGCATTGCTGCCATGGTTTGGCATATGGTAAAGGAGGGCTTTCTTATTTTTTTTAGCTAGAGCAGCCCAATATGTGGGGTTCAAGGGCCACTAGAAAACTAAGGCTTTTTGTATTGGATTGCTCAGTCTTTTGGCTGGCTAAAGAGATGTGGGTTGGGTCTAGTTGTGATGGGTTTGTGGTTTACTGGATCTGAAGTTGTTGGGGGTGCTAAATCTAAATGGTCAGACTTAATGGTCATAAATGGGCTAGACAACAATATTACAAGGCCGCTGAATGAAATTTGGACTCGATTTTTAAGGGTTTGGGCTAGATTTTACTGGGTTACTAACTCAGGTTGATTTGGGTTAAGCTAAATGGGGATGGTTAAAAGTTGGGTAAGCTAAAGGTCTTGATTTAGGTGGGGAGTTGGGGCCGTTCGATTATATCTACCCAACCACAACGTGATCAAAAATCCTACACTCGGACAATGATAAAATATTGCGACTGAAGAACCAAACGATGTGTAACAAAGCCGACAATGATTGTTACCTTCCAAAAGGATTGACGGCAATCGACTACCAGCGCCACTAATAAATCAGGCTATGATGGTGGCTAAAGCTTCATATCTTGCCAGGATTGGATAGATTCAGATTCCAACAATTGGTACACTGATGTGCTAGACTATGGCAAAGATGTTTTGAGTTTCAGACACTACGCTCATGATGACAATTCAGGTGCTTCAACGTATAAAAAGTGACACAAAGGAAGCGGATGAGATGGGAAATAGAATCTCGAGCATAAGTTCTCCAAATGATGAAGACAAGATAGCTAAAGACATGGAAAGAACTACACACATCGGTCCCAACCCTAGTTCTCAAAAACTGTCAAATCTTATTCATTAAGTAAAGAATAAAATGATAAAGCTCTTATTTATAAACTACCAACCCTAATGACAATAAAAGACCTAAGTATCATATTAATCTCCTGTTACTAAATGAAACACCTACAACAAAATTACTGGACCAAAAAGACTTCTTCACTCACGTTGGGCCGTAGACTTCAATTGAGGCTTCCAAAGCGAATATTATGGTCCAACCATCCAATGAATGTGCCACCAGAAAAGGTGTACACCTTTGGAGGCTAAAACTTCCTTTACTCAATGGGATATTAAATTAAGAAGAAGGAGCAGCCTCAAATGCAGATGAAAAGATGGCCAAAGATCTTCTATTATCTATCCCCCTTGTCCCCGGATCTATCTAGCTTGAAGCTGACCAAACACAAATCAAATTCTTCAGGGATTTTATGGATTCCTTGCCTTGAAGCAAGTCTCAACTAAGCCTTTGAAAACATTGTCCAAAATACTAGAACTAGTAAACTACAATATCATATAGTTTTGATCCCAGCCGAGCATACCTTATATCAACAACATTATACGTCCTAAGGATCTAGGTAAGTGATTGTCAGAATAATAGGAATACCAGTTTGAAGCGGGGAGAGCTCATTATTGTAAACATTTGAAGCCGGCGTGCCGTGTTGCTGTTGTACAACTGGAATACCTTCAGAAGTATTCTGCAAATTACAATGTATTGTTTAGGAAATGCTTCTTTGAACACACTATGGACTTGTACAAGAAAAGTGAGCATAAATTTCATGAGAAAATTAAAAGACGGGCAGAAAGAGTGGGAGGCGAGATGTAGCTAACGTAAATCAACAAATAAACCTCATTAATAAAGATTTTATGCATGTGTGGTTTCCTTTTCTTTTCTTTATTAAAACTGTCAGCATGTGCACCAAATCACTGAACTAAACTCAAGGGCCGTAAAAAAAATACAACAGACAATTGAGCATGCTCTAGCAATGAAAATTTCTGAACTTCAATGCCTAGTATGAATTCATGACAGCCACTGCTATCCATTACAATTATAAGTCTATCATCATTATAAAGGAAACACTCCTTTTGTGTGAATAGCTGTTTTAAAGCCGCCTCACACTTTCGTTCAATTTTGACGGTACTTTAACTGAATATCTATAAAAGAAGTTAAGATAAGATAGTAAAATCAGTCAATTTACATGTTTTTTCCGATGCGTGTGAACCAGCCGCTAGTAAATACATATAGGTACCTCCAAAGAAACCAACCACTAAAAATCTACAAATAAATGTACCTTTCCAAACAACACAGAGATCAACAAAGGAAGCTTGCATGTTTCAACATTTATGTAAATTCATAGGAAAAAATAGCATGTTGAACAGTTTTCAACAAACAAAGCGACGCTACATAATACTCAGAGTTCTAAGGTTTGACAATTTCACGACGAAGTAGCATCCTAATTCCTGTTCGATCGCAACAAGGTACGGTAAGAACACACCTGCAGTGGATCGGGATCATCTCCGATAATATCCCATAAATCCCGAAAATCCCGAAAATCGTCGGGCCCGTACCCCGGCGATAAATCATCGTAGGGCCAGTGGTTCAACCTATCGTCTGCCATCAACATCGCCACTCAAAATAACGCGGAATCTAAAAATCCGTGATTTGCTCCAACATCCCCAAACCCTAACAGTCGAAACAATTCCGAATAAAAAGTTATATCCAGATAAGAGAGAGAAAGTTGCGTCTTTCGTCTTCGAGGGGGGATGAATTTAGCAGAAAGTACATTGGGGTTTCCTTATTCTACTTTGTGTTTGCTTGCTGTATAATTTTAGATTTATAGGAAAGTTCAGACAGAGGGACCAAAACGTAGTGGCGCAGGTTAAAAAAGAGGCAGAGAATGCGCAGGTTAACGACTTCAATGGTTTCTTTTTCTTTACGGTGTGGACTGTTAGAAAATCAAACTGCCAAAACCATTGACGGCAGGCGCACAGAAGTTTATAGCTAGTTGTTGTGGTCAATTCCTAATTAGTTTGACTTTAGTGGCCTTCAAACCTTCATTCCCAAATTTTTTTAAAGTTTTTTACTTTTGAATTTCATAAGAATGTACGCGACATTTCGTGATTGGTTTGAGAGATCAGTTCATTTATCGGAATGCGATAAGGGACAATGCTATCAATTCAACTTATCTATTTAAACTTGAAAGAAAATGAAATGAAAAAACCTCTCTCTCTTCCTCTCTTGAATTTTCTCTTTCTAAAGTAGTATATAGATACTCATTTTGACATACTCATATGTGGCATTCATGTATAATGTTTCTTTGAGCTTATACTTGTAGATGAGAGAGGCATTCGTCGTGGAGAAAAAAGATTCGAAAGAAGATATTGAGAGAGGGTTAGATAATCTCTATTTTCAAGGAAAGACGTAATTTTAGAAAATAAGGTACAAATATCGATATTCGTATCTTTGATATCAAAAAATAAAAAGAAAGAGTATAGTTTTGTTATTTTTCGCTTTGTTAAGATCTTTTTGGGAAGAATGAGATTTCTCCATAAACTTTGGAAATAGTTTAATGATACTTTTTACGTTGTATTCATCACGCACTCTAAAAGACAACAAATCTAGAAGAGATTGAACTCTTTGTTTATTGTTTCTTTTTGGTATGAATCGATTGGCAAAATTCATGGCATTAAAAATGTGAGAATCTTAGAGAGAATCTTAGAAAGAAATTCAATAAGTTTGAGACACTCTCATATGGTATCACAAATACAAAATATACCTAATCCACATTACGAGTCTAAAAATAGCTTAATGTAACTGAAGTTGTCCATTCCTTTGCGACATTAGCAACGGTCAAATTTAAACGCCTGAGAAGCTCCAAGCTAGCCGACAAATGAGAAGCCAACTACTGCGTGGATTTGGCTATGCAACATTTAGCTTGACTTAAGCAACGCCATAGTTTAGGGCAAGAAAAGAAGTTGCCAAATCTCTTTTTATCTAAAACAAATATCGTTTTGAGAATAATATCTTGATTGTTTGGATTTTGTAGACCATGTGGACTATATTTATTTTTCTATAATATAAAATGGGAAAACTAGATTATAATCCCGAAATGAAGACCCACAATGATGGATAAAATACCTTGTTATGTACTATGCATGTTCATTATAAAGATATACTACCTAAATTTGTGATTAAAATATTAATGATTGGAATAAATAATTCTTCCAATAGAGAAAGACAGAGATTAAAATGGGAATGATAACTATGAATTGATTATCATAATGTTTTAGACAGAGAAATTGCGAGAATAGATTTCTAATCACAATCCTTTCACTTTTACACTTGAAGGGCTTTACGCTGGGCATAGATATACTTTCATTGTATCTCTAATGGTTTTTCTTTTTTTTTAGGGTTTCGAGAAGGCTGACTTGATAATAGAAAATTTATGTCAATTAGTTCTGATTTGGCTTTCACTAGGGCTCTGTTGAAGCTCTGTTACCTAAAAACTACACTCAATCAACAAGGAATAAGAAATTTTAAGACATAACAAACAAAATAATGAGTGCTGAAATGTGGTTGGTTGAAAAGTAGACGTATGGTTCAATGTCGTATTTTTGAACTTCACCAGAAGCACAACAAGATTTGAAATCAAACAATAAAAGTAATAAAACCAACTTTATTAACTTCACTGAAGACTTCGACGGGTTACGAGAGTTAGTTACGCTACAAACTAATCCTAATGCAAAGAAAAAAATGATAAGAGTGATTGGTGTGTCGATGTTATCTAAAACCTAACTATCTCTATTTATAATAAGGAAGGATAACTACTCTGTCTTTTCGTCCTTGAAATTTGAATAAAAAATAGGCAATTTCATAGGACAAAAGCTGCTTTACATCAACTGTTTTCAACTGCCAGTGAGTTCCATGTCCAAACTTAAACAAGCAACCGGCCTTGTCTTTACCGCAAATGGCATGTGCATTACAAGTGTGCCCTTTTTCAGGACTTCGGCCTTTGTTTAATAAGCTTCTTCGCCACCTAGAGGTTCAAGCTACCACACAATTGTCACGTCACCAATAAATGTAGAACAACTATTGTGGTATAAATATGACCTCCTCTGCCTTTCCCCAGTGCACAACCATGGTGTCTTTGGCATTCATGTGTTGTTGCGCCCCGGGCCATCATCTCGACCATACTCGTTAAAGGCCTTACAGACAGGTACTTGGTGGGCTAGAGGTCGTCCATAAAAGTGGTCAGTGTGATCTTGTCATCAATTTTATCAATGTGGAGAGCTTATCATTAAAGCATTTTAGATAGCTTCACAGTGACTCCTCTCGGTGTTGTTTGATGTTCAGAAGGTAGGTGGCTAGCCACAGGGGCCATCGTCCATTTAGAAATGGTTGAGGAACTGATAGCTTAGTTGCTCAAATGACTCAATTGAGCCAGACTTGAGCTTCCTAAAGCAGGCCCATGTTGGGCCCCTCAGAGTGGTGTAGAAGGCTAGGCACACGATTTCGTTGGGCACTGCATGCAAGACCATAGAGGCCTTATATGTTTCTAGGTGGTCCAGGGAGTCTCCTGAGCCATCTAACTACTCCATTTGTATCATTTTGAACTTCAGGGGTAGGGGCTGGGCCATTACTTCCTTAATGAACGACAGCATTGGGTGCGGTACTTGTCCACCAAACATGGTTGGGCCTCTATCCTCCATATGTTTAAGGAAGTCCTCCAGTTTCTCTCGGAGTTCTCTGATCTCTGCCCCCTGTGCGATGGGCTCTTCTGCTGGTGCTCCCCCACTCAGAGCGGGGGGGTTTAGTTCATGGGGTGACTATTCACTTTTTCCTCCAACAGCCCTTTGCGTGGCCCTACTATTCTGGGATCTTCTGCATGCACCCCCACCAGATTGATTGATGGTAGTGCTCTACTCTAGAGTTGTTGCACTAGGGCGGTTTTGTGCTTAAAACGGCCACCATCTGGGTGAGATTCTGCAGTTGGTTCTCTAGAGAATTCGCAGAATGTGGGACGTGAGCCCCTTGACCTCCATTGCGGGAGGCATTACCTCCTTGGCCACCATTGACGATTAATCTAGTGTTCACCATTTTGTCCGGTCAACCAACTGAATTTGTAAAGTGAGAACTGTTGTTTCCACAAACGGTGCCAAACTGATAATGCCGAAAATGGTGGACACTACGTCTGGCCGGCTAGATGGCTCCTGCACAAAAATCTGATGACTGGGGGTGGTTGGCCGATCGTGGACCCTCCAATGATTAAGTTAGAACTGTTGTATGTAATCGGAAAATTCAGAGAGTAAAGAGTGCGTAACTTCTTCCCTCTTCTCTCTGCCTTTTAATACGTTCGCGAGAGAAGGGGAAGTGGGTCTGAATCTTTGCCATAATTCATGTTGTGATTCCAGGGCTTGAGTAATCCATGCTGATTCCTCTCATGCCATCTAGGAGATGCAAGGGGATCTGGTGCACCATTAAAGGGACTATGTGGATTCTTCAGAGCGGTGCCTGTGGAGCACCTGTAATGCCAGTCCATGGAAAGCCCGGGCCGAGTTCCTACTAGCTGAGCAAGTAGTGGGCTGATTGATCAGCTTCGATCTGGTCAATCGATCAATCAGGTTAGTCCTTATGGGGCCTATATCTAGACTCTTCAGAACTAATTGCTCATTCAATGCCAACATCTTCTCTCCTACCCTCTTCACACTAATGCTTTGATAGAGTTAATTTTTTCTTCAAAACACCCTTGGCCCTTGGATCTAAGGGGGTTTTCATAGGCAATTTAA
Source organism: Arctostaphylos glauca (assembly GCA_019985065.2). Lineage (NCBI taxonomy): Eukaryota > Viridiplantae > Streptophyta > Magnoliopsida > Ericales > Ericaceae > Arctostaphylos > Arctostaphylos glauca. Next base: position 13,460,981 of record JAHSPW020000001.1, on the reverse strand, counting down.
AGCTTTCTAATTGGTCAAAAATGACCATTACGAAATCTCATATTGCTAGTGAATTGACAATGACTGCAGAATCTGGATCGGTCAGACATGGAGTACACCATGTCTATCAACAGGTGACGCACGCCATCTAGAATAGTGTGTGCAATCTTTGACCACATCAACAAATCATAGCTTTTATTTTTGCAATTTTTTGATATTGATTTTATGACTTGAAGCAACTAACCAACCGATCCAAGGCTTTTCTAGGATATTAGCCTCCTTTATGATAATTAGAGAGTCATCCTATCATCGCGTAAAGGTTCTAAAGGAGATCCAAATTGGGGTGCCTACAATTGGTTTTAGTTGTTTACTTATATGCACGACCTAATCATTGACGGATTTCTATGTTTTTTATGGATGCTCTTGTTGTTGATGGATCATGGGGATTTTGAAAAATCCTTCTTTCTTGATAGTAGATATATGTTGGTTCTGAAATCTTGATTTAGTTATCGTTGGATGACTATGTCATATCTTGATTTTCATATTTATGCTTGGATTATGGTATGTTGATAAATCACAAGTATGCCATGATCATTATGAGTTAATCTTAGTTACTTATGCTCTGATATTCAAAATAGTGCATGCATCGAGGGGACCTGGGGAAGCATACTTGTAGGGAGAGCTTTCATATTGTATATTGTATTATATCCTAGCATATGCATGTCATTAGCAAAAAGAGAGAGATTGTTACAAAAAAATATTTTGATGATTTAAAAGTGAATTATAAAAACTCGTATTAGTTTTTTAAGGAAATTGGGAATTCAATGAAGCCTACTTGTATGGAGAGATTTCATATTGTATATTGTATATTGTATTATATCCTAGAATGTGCATGTCATTAGCAAAAAGAAAGAGATATTAGGAAAAAAATGTTTTGATGATTTAAAAATGAATTATAAAAACTCATATTAGTTTTTTTAAGGATATTGGGAATTCATTTATTATTGAAAATAATTATATATACATTTTTCCTAAAGAGTACTATATTAAATATCTTCGTCTGGTTGTATTTTGTGAAACCCCTTATGAAATTGTTTATGAATGTCTTTGGATTGTATTAGTTTTATTTATAATTGATTACTCCATGATTTATGCCTCCTTTCCACAGCTACATAAAACCAGATTCTCTAAATAGGGGGCAGTCAACCGACTTCTCACAAGCGGTCGACTGGTTAATTTTGGACGGTTGGCTGACTGCTACTATGTGGTCATCCATTTGTAACTTTTTGCAGACTTTTTTTTACTGCGGAGTTAAATGATATATCCTTTGTTATTTCTGCTCAACGTCCATTTCCTCATTTATAGAAGGTCAAATAATATCTTGGGAGAGATTTGAAGAGCCTTACTGCATTTAATATTTTTAACATTAAATTTTCTAACATTCACTTGGAGTTCTATAAACCCCGAAGAAGAAGAAGAATGCAGCACGCTAAGAAATTCCAGACTCCTACAAACTCAATACCTCTTTTGCAATCATCAATTTCTTTCTCTTTTTGTGCTTTCAATGTAATCATCTTGAGTGAGATTTACAATGAGTGAGTGTTCCATCGTTTCATTTTGAAGAAAATCCTTTTGAAGGAAATCTATACATAGGACAAAGAAGAAAATTGTTCATATTATCAAACTATTCATTGTTCATATCTATATTCTGGTTCTTGCTGAAGTCTAGAGTTTCAGTGTTTGGAAAAAATCTAGGCAGTTCGACTAGCTCATCGGGAAAACTATCCGGTTACTCTTATAAGAATATGGTCGGCACGCGAAGCTGATTGAGTTGATAGTGAAACAATGACTCCTAGGGGAGTGCACAAGCTTAGACTAAATCATAATACATCTATTTGTGAGCTCTCTCTCTCTTCTTTTATTTGCACATATTTGTTATTTATTTTCATTAGCATATTTTCTGTATTTTATTTATTAGCAAAAATTTATAATTCCAAAATCTATCCCTCTATTGCCTTTTGGGTAACAAGTTTATTTAAACAAATTTGACTATTTTGCCCTTTTACCATGTTTGTTGAAAGGGTATGTGTAGGGATTAGAGTGGTAAAGAAGTGAGTATGGACAATCAAAATATTGAATTTATGGGACTCTCTCACAAGTCTTGCTGAAGTTGGAGGAGGGTTGACCCGGATATGCTCCACTTGATGCTCTGGATGGATATAAGTATCCACAAGGGAATAACCAATCAGAGACACCCCTACTAAGGAAAAGCTCATAGAATAAATGTTCTTCCGAGCATAAGCTAATATCAAAAGCATATATGTAAAATGCTGCTTACAGAGAATTTGTATATGAGAGTGGCTGAAAGAGTTCTTACTGATCAACCTAGAGTAAGTTCTCCAATTAATCTATCCCCCCAACTAACGGATTTTCACCTTTATTTATAGAGATTGATTGCGTGTCCTCATGAATGCGCTCGAGTGCATTTTCTGCATTGAACATTCTTGATCGTGGATTGATTTGACATATTATAAAGCTAGCTGACATATTCACGTTGATCGGCGAAGCTGACCAGAATATTTTGCAATTTTCCAACAGAAGGTAGGTCTGCAAGCAGTGGTCGACTCTAGGATGAGACAATCAAAGAAATTTGTCATATTTGTCGTTCGTACGTGGTAGATGTGTCGAGACAGTAAACCATGCTCATTTCTCTAATTGGCTCTTATGGAGAGATGATAAGATATGACGAGCTGATGGCCCATGTTCATTCATCGGGTCTGATCATCTACGGAGTTTGGATTATGTCTTGTTCCTTAAGAGATTTTATTCACCTCCCACATGCATTCTGTGATTTTCTATTTGTGGTGTTTCGCAACGTATTGTATAGTGTATTCCGTAAGAATGAATTTTGAAAAATAAATTGGATAATGTATAATAACATAATCACCTCCCAACGAATTTTTTGGATTATTTATACAATCTTACATATTGTCCTTCTACAAAATCTGTTAGTGCATTATCACTCAAAACACTTATACATATTCTCATTATAATCTAATAATCTATTAATTTACAATCTAGAATGTACAATTACAAAATAACTGAATCTCAATCACCACCTGAATACACAGCTCAATCAACAATTTACCTCCCAACAATGAACTGGAGAACGCAAAATTCTAAAATTATTTATGGATGAGATTTTTAGATTCTGATTATATTTTCACTCGCAAACTCTTAAAAAATCTATTTTATTCATATCATTCAAAAGATTTTTATTATGATCTAAAAACATATAATATTCTACAATCTATAATCTAAAATTACCTTCCAAACACCCATCTCAATATCTCTTCAACTCGTAATGTCCCTTAATTACCACCCTATAATCAGTTTGTCTCTGGACAATTTTAATTTCACACTCATCAACCTTTCCAAAATTCTGATTTGTAATTCTACGAGAACCCAAATGATGAACAAGGCTCCAGTGGTTCATACGAAAAGAAATCCAAATTGGTGTAAAGAGGACGACAAAGCATTATTGTAAAAGGTTCAATTCTATTTGAAAATAATTTCTCTCTCAAAAGTAAAAAATTTACAGGTAGTTCATTAACCCACATTCTTCTTTATTAGAACATCCACACTAACCTCCCTTGAACTCCTCCTTCCCTATTTCGAGGAGTAATTTTTTCAGATATGTTCTACATCAGCCTCCCCCTTGATGTCCTTCTTATTTTGTGAATGTTACAGTAACTCCTTATATTTAAAGAGTCAATGTAGCCTCCCTATTTAGTGAATACAAATTTAGAATTGGTCATTATTTATTCTATTTATAGAGTCTGATGCAGAAGATATTCAAAAATGCGGCTCTCTAAAGTAAAAAAGTGAGAATTCCTCCCCAATTTGGTCCAAAAAATAGATAAATTGACATGGATGTTGTTAACCAACTAAATTCTAAACACATAAAATAGGAAGGAGATCCTTTCCTACCCATGGAAAGGGACTTTGATTGTTGCTTTTGAATCGTTCACTTTTTAGATTTCATAAGATCTAAACGTCAAAAAATGAGGTTAATCAAATACCGTTTGACATTATTTTGAAATGCATATACTTTGAAAAAATTAAAGCATTTGTTCAAAATGCGTAACGAAATCATATCAAAGATTAACTTAATTTTTGACATAATCGGTGTTTAGGATGAGCAGACAGTTTTGAGGACCTCTTCCCTTTGCAGAAACCAGTTTTCAGTTGGAATGATATGTAGCTTCAAATAGAGAAGTACAATTGTACAAAACCTGTCTGTCAGCTGTAAGTGCAAGTGCTGCACTCTACTCTGTTTCGACAAACACAAGTAGGAAACAAAATACCCAATTTGATGCAGTAAAAATAAAAACACAAACTGAATAAATAAACAAATCCCCTCTAGCATAATCATGGAATCACATGCTCCTTTTCCAAATTAACACTAAGATGTTAACCTCCTAACCCTTAACTTGTCCAAGATTCAACAAAAAAAAAAAAAAGCACAAAGCAACCAAACACTAGTTAAAAGAGTCTACCCACATAACATAAACCCAAACAGTGGCTCCAGAGAAGCCCTGAAGAACTACCACTTCACCTTTTTGGAATGGTCCATTTTCTACTTCCACTCCCACACTCGAACCACCACCATCATCAAAATTGAGCGCATAGCTCCAAGGATCATACTGGAACTTACATTTCTTCTTCCCCGCCTTCTTCTTCACCGCCGCCCTCATTCTCCAGAAAAGGTTCCTGCACTGCTTCTTGCAGTAATTATTCACCCAAGCAAGGCTTCCAACCAAGCCCATACAGATTATATATGTCTATAAACACTCACACTCACACTCAAAACCAAAACCCACTTCGTATTTCTGTAGATATAGTACTTCACGAGATGGTAAAACAGTTGGTTTGAGTAAGATTTTCTTGGTGGGTTTTTGAAGGAGAAAGAGAGAGGGGAATGAGAGGATGGGCAAATTGAAAACAGAGGTAAAGTGAAGCAGCAAAAGAGTTGGGTTTTTAACTCTATTATATAAGGACCTGGAAAGAAAAGAACTTTACAATAGGAAAATGGGTATGAGAAGAAAAATCCGAAAGTGTGCAAATCTTTTAGGTCTTTCAAGGTAGCTGCGCCCTCCACTGTGTGCTACGCCTGTTTCTTGCATTGGGACGCTCAAATTCCACGATCCGGAGAGAGAGAGAGAGGAGAGAGAAAGAATGTGCTCGGGCAGAGAGCCTCTCTATGGTCGTATTCAGAGTGTGGTGTCTTTTGTTCTATGCCCATTTCCTCGGCTTAACAATGTGAATTCCTCGAATACAAAGTGTATATTGGAAAGTATGATGCATCGTATGTGAGCATATAATATCATTAATATGATGTGTGTATAAAAGATATGTTTGTAATGGTTGTTAATAACAACTTTTAGTAGGTTAAAATGTCTGAATATGGATGTAACTGTCCGTACTTAGACAAGTGTGACGAGTTTCATTCACGATGATGATTCAATTTTTATCGGTTATATGATATGAAAAAATATTTATCTGAACAGATTCAGTTTGTATCTTGTAAATTTTCTTTTGGATATATCTTGATGATTTAAACATTTTACATTTAATAACTCGTTAAGAATATTGGCAATATTAAAAATTACATTAATCGGATACCGTTGATATAATATGAAAATATATTTATCTTTAGATAAATGACTTAAAATGTGCTCCGATTCAGTGTTGCATTCTCTCTTTTATTAAGTTAAATGCATTCCGAAATATATCAACCAGTGTTCGTTCAACAAATTAGCGTAGTCGACTTTCTTAACGAACTCTAAAAAATGAACGTTTTGAATTATCAAAGCAAGTCCACAAAAGAACCAACAAAAAAGAAAAATGAATCGTCGAATCAATTTCATGGACCAAAGGAGGGGATATAATTATTTCTCTAATTACAGAAATGAGTATATATAAATAGCATTAAGAAGACAAGAGAATCTACCTACGATTTACATATTTATCATACATAGATCCTATATATATACACACACATGTATATACACATATACATATACACACATGCATATATAATAATCCTCTCATTCAAGCAAGTAAAATGCCATGTTCTCTAAATATCTTTCCTACAAGACAAGAACTCTGTTAGAAGACCCTTATCCTCCATTCGACAGAAAGATATTCTGATATTTAAGTCAGCACTTAGTTCTTGATACTACCTTATCTATGCGTAGAATAACAAATTAAAATGTAAATATATGATTTGGGTTGTGTTTGTTTATATAGATGTTCCCCAAACCATCTTAAAGTCCCTTACAATTACTCATTTCTCATTAGTAGTTCTATTCTTCATGAATTACAAATATTTGAACTAATTAAAGAAGAAGTTTAATTATGAACTTTTTATGGATTAGATCTTATTTCGAATGTTGGAATCTTTCTCAACTATTAATTTCTCATTAACAGTTAAATTTATCTACGATCCTCATCCTTACTCAACTTGATTTTGTCCTTAACTATCTGAGATCGGTACTTATCCTTCAGCGCCAGAGTCCGGAAATAAATCTTTAATCTCACTTCTCAGGCTGCTGAGACAAGCCTTAATTTGTTCGGCTACATATTAATGCACAATAACACCACCTACCCGTTCTGACATGTTCAAACTTCTTGTGTTAGTTATCATATAAAGGGTTCATTTGTTACGGGAAAAAATAGGAACAAAGGAATTCTAATAGAATATAAGCTGACACGTCACTGTTGTTGATTTACTCATCACTTTCTACAAATGTATGCTAATTCGGTAGCTCATCACCTACCTAATAATGTTGGTTCTGTGGCAAATTGTGATGTATCGACCCTAGTTACTCTAGACTTTATTATGTTATTTATATTGTCGATATTTTCACTTTATGATATATCAAATTTTATAGAGAGAAAAAGAAAATACAAATTATTTAAACATTTTATTCTGAATCTAATCTGAGTCTTAAAAATATTTAAACATTTTATTTTGTTCAGTTTGCAAGTTCGTTGGACTTGCAATATCTGAGGAGTGTAATTTTTTTTTCCCATGGACAACAAACTAGATAAATAAAATAAAATAAAATAAAATGAACTCCCATTTGGAAAATAACTTTTTCAGACTGAATAAATTTGTAGGGGGGGATGAAGGAGAGGTGATTGGAATCGCATAAGTTGAAATAATCGGGAAATCATCGTTCTGTATGTTCAATCAAATCAAAGCATCCCCTTTGGCACCACACTGTTTTGCCTACAAACAGATGGTACATATAATTGTTTTTGGATTTTAGAAGCCTTTCTCTACTTTTTGTCCTTTTTGTCTTCGTCTCCAAGGCCATATATTAATTCTCCCTTTGTCGTATTTGGTTGAGCCATTGACGCTAAGTTTGTTCATGGCTCTTCACCTCTACTGCAGATCCTACTGTAAGCTGAATAGGGATTATGGATCAGATGACCTGTCATTCTATCCTACAATAGTAACATTACAGATCCTTCGTCATAGCCCTCTGCAGTGCCTACCCTACACCACCACTATCCTTGACTTATACTTGCTTATTTATTTATCTGTTTATTTTGAGGTTGAATTTGGACATAATTATTCAAATCTAATTAAACTAAATAAGCCAATAAGATCACTAACAGTCAAACAAGTCCTAATAAGTACAGCTATACGATACTACCATACTTTGAGTTGGTGTGGGCATGTTTGCTAGCTAAATTCAAAATTATTATATGCTAGGCTAAGGTTTTAATTTGTAAAGTATTTGAACGATGTGTACAAAATAACTTTTTAACAAAAAGAGATGAATTATGATCTAAAGAATAATTTTTTAATTTTTTAATTTTACCCATTTTAGCTTGTCTTGCAGAGGACTCAAATAATTTTATTTTAGGATTTCTATCAATACGCTCTGAGTACCGAAAGACTAATCGGGAGGCTTCCAGTTGTCGGGCTGCTGACCATAAAGGGACAACCAAGTGTGGCCGATTTCAATATGCTTCCTCATTGTTGGGGTGGATCTATTCACCCGTGGGTCGTGGTTTTGGCTAATACTTGTCTTGATTTGCAAGAGCTTTGTTAGAAGAGGATGGCTGTATTTGAATTAGAGATGAAAATTGCGACCGAATTGATGGTTACCCGAATCGAACTGCTTAATTTTCTCTGAACTGTAATTATTTTTTCCCGATGGGTATGGGTATGGTGGAAACGGATGAAATCCACTCGAGTTTAGTTCAGTTATGGTTTAGATAAATAACTGAACCGGCTCCTGAACCCAATCATTCTTTGAACCGAACCAAAATCAAAACGATGTCATTTTTATATGTAATATATATGTGTGTGTGTGTGTGTGTGTGTGTGCGCACGCGCGCGTGTAAAACCCTTAACCCTAAGGGGGGCTTGAAAAATTGAGACTTTGAAGCTAGAAGACATGATTCTCCGGTTTCCAGCTGCGATCCATGATTGTTCATCTAATGAGATGTTATTTTTTCACATATTTTGTTGTTTATGAATTTGTTTTTTGATTTCAGTTACAATTTAGTTCAGTTCAGGTATTCCCCGAACTGAATGGTTTGGCTATGGTTTATTTTCTCTCCCCCGTTTGGTTATAATTAGGGCAGTTTTGGATAGGATATAATATTCGGAGATCAGGGTTATCCTAATAACCGCGCCGATCCACCCTGTTGTCATCCCTAGTTTGAATCACACCCTTGAGCTTACTTGTCACTAAGGATGGTTGTGTTTAACCTGATTTGGAACAAAGAACAATGAGCCAACTACTCATTGTATGGTGCTATTTGGGTTTTTAGGTTTGACAAAATGGATCTTCCAAAGGGTTGTGGATTGAAGAAGATAGAGAACGAGGGAGGAGAGAGAAAGGTCAGCAACATGTTTTCTCTATTTTTACCATTTGCAAGAGAAAGGTCAGGGGTAGTTCATGTTTAGAAGAGGGAGGAGAGAGAGGGATAGAATCAGCTAGGCTTAATTTAAGGGGCATTTATGACAATATATACAAGGTCATGTGAAGAGCACATGATGTTTTACTGTCTTTTATTGTGAAGGCGTCACACTAAAACGGGTCAATTGTTACAATTTAAAAGATAAGGGGGGAGATTGTGACAATTAGAAGAATAAGGGGGATAGTAATACTGAGCAATAGATGGATGGGATTTTTTTGTTAAATTACCCTTATTTTAATTTAAATTAAACTCCTTGTTAAATTTTATTATAATTTTATCTCCACATTATTACTATTCACACATAAACCTTTATCAAGATAAATTCATACTTGACCCTAGGTTTTCTATATTACAAAATCACCCTAGAATACGTTAATAAGCACCTAACCATTACTTACCTTGTTTCCTATTTAGATCTTAGGATGTACTTTTACTTGAACCATATGCATCTCATATTATTACATGTTGTTATGTTCTCATTGTTATGCTGTTAATTTAATTAAAACACTGCTATAAATCACATGATTAGAATTGAAGTATGACATTAGATTAGTATTTTAACACGAGTATGGACTTTGAGTTTAGAACGTTAGTTGGATTTGGAAATTTAGAATATTGTGCGAATACCCGAACTTTGAGGAAATTAATTAAACTTGTGGAACTGAAATTATTGTGGATTATATATTTTCTGTGAGGATATTATATGAATGTCATTTATTTGTGATGCGCTATTAGTCGAGCTACGTCATTTAGCTGAGTTCTGTCGTTTGCCATGTCATGATTGACCCAAACTGTTTTCTAAGAGCAACCCCAACAATGATTTGGTAAATTAGGCAGTGTACAGTGCATATATCTATTTTAACTTGACACTTTTTCTATTAACACTCCAACAACACTCCCTATTTTACTCATCTTCTATTATTATATACATTATTTCTCTTTTCTCCTTCATTTCTTATTTTTTATTTAAATGTGGTAGTTCTTAAAAAATTATTAAAAAAGGAGTAGGGAGTGTACAGTGACTGAACAAAAGGGGGGTGAAATAGGGAGGCACTATTCACAATTGTATTTTGTTAACCTAAATAGAGAGCCTGTTGGAGCCCATTTTTTGTGTTTGGCTGAGTAAATTAGAGAAGGGAGCTAATTTGTTCACTTTGTTGCACATGCTCTAAGTTGCGTTAGCCATATTGTGCTCTTTTTCTCGTACTAGTCTAGGCACCGTGAGAGTGGTGTTTATGAAATATCTTAGTGTGGGCGTGATGCATGGAAAAACATAATGACTGAGAGTATAACGGTGGGGCATGACGTATGAAAACCAACAGTCGGGAACGTAGTGGTCGAGAGCACGATTGGCATAGTGGTTGGGTACATTATCGGATGGGAACATCATAAATTTGGAAATCTTTAGTATGACATGACATGTGGTCATGATCGGTGGTTGTGATTAGAAAGTCGAGTACTTGTATAACATCTGGAACTTTGATAACACTTGGGATTCGAGTTGATAGAAAACACTTGAGGATATACGTACAATTTTATATTTGTTTGTCTCGCACTTACGTGTTACTACTTCTATATAAAGTGCGCACGTCATATCATGTTTCATTTTATCATATTGTCACGAGCATTAAAAAGAAAATTAAAGGGTAGGATAACTTATTGAGTCTCATATCATATGGTGCATATTTTCTTGCTCTTAGCATTTCACGCAATGTACAGAACAAGACGGAGCAAATTGAAAATACACGATCCCTAGGGACATGAATATCGAGAAAGATACCACTGAGCTTTGGTTTATTTAGCAACTCTGAAATCCCTTTGTAAAGTACTTTAGGTGAAAAAATCTTTTTGGACGACTTTATTTTGATATTTGATATTTTGTAAGGGCAAACTTGTACTATCCGTTTATTTTAAATGAAATAGTTTGAATTTTAGCTACTTTATTCTTTTATTAATGTTTCTAAAAATAGGGCGTTACTTCTTGGTACCAGAGCTTTAGGTTTGACCTTACCTAGAGACCTTTGATAGTTTGGGTAGATCGCATTCGAGAAATTACCATGTGTAGTTAATTATTTATGCATTTATCACTAACGACATTCTATGTTCTAAGTCCAATCTATAAATATTCACAGATGGCTTCAGACTCTAATAATGAGCCATAGTTCCTATTCAATGATGTCTCAAAAAGTGAGCTTATGGACGAGCTGTCATTAGAAGTTGATGAGGTACCGCAACTAGTAGCCTAAGTTGATGATGACGAAGATTCGAAGGAACCCCATTTTCCCAGAGAATGGAAATGATGATTATGAGGGCACAAGATATAGTTGTGTCTAAGATGCCTTTGCTAGATTGGGATGACAATAAGGATGTTCTTGAGGATCCATGGGAGGAGTTTGAGCCATATTTCGGTAATGATGATGACATTTTTAGAGACGATGAGGCCGCAATGCCAAAGAGTAGCTGACTAGTGAGGTAGAGCATCCATCTACACCAGAGCACGCTAGAGTATTGATGGACATATCCGGATGGAGCAAGAGGAACGACAACAAGCCCAGGACAACGATCTACATAAAGAGAGTCCTTCGGGAGTGTGCTAGTAAGTGACATTCCATTTCTAGTGTCCTTTGGGAGCGTGCTAGGAGATTGAATGAAACTGTTGGCTTTCTTTGTAAATGTACTTAGAGAGTGTAACATGGTGTTATGATTGTTATATTTAAAATTGAAGGCGTGACAGTGCAAGCCATTCAAAACATATTTCCAACATAAGAAGTCAGAATGCTTTTAGGATTTTACAACAATCTTCAACTGGGGACCTGCTCATTTTCTTTGTGCACAAGAGAATTCTCCATCAAAAATCTCGCAAGGTTCAGGGTGGTGAGATAGAATAGCATTTTCTGTTGCGACCTTTTAAATTCTATCCCATTGAACTTCTCTGTTCTTTCCGCATGAATCACAAGAATGTTCAGAATTGCCCTAGTGAAAGGTGAATTCAAAAGTCCTTCAACAAAAGGCCTAGTAACCAGTCCATTCACAGATATTGGCTTGAGGTCCGGTCGTCAAACTTTTAAATCTGTTATTATCCAGAATATCAAAGCACCCAAAACTATTTTTGAAAAAACAAATCTGTTTTAAGATTGTTGGTCAAATTATTGGTGCAAGCACAATTTTAGATCAATGAAAAAAGTCTTACAAAAATTATGAGGATACAACGATTGTACTAAAATAAAACTTAGAAAACCATGAAGAGAAACTCAAAGAAAATCAAGAAGAATAAAAGAGAAAAAAATAAGAAGATTGTTCTCTTTTGTTGTGTACTTGAACAATAAATCAAATCTCTTATTTATAGGCTCAAGTAGGCAACAAGAGAGTCCACAACTTGGTAGAAACATAAAGATGCATGTGAAGAAGCTGTTTCTTCATAATGCAATTCACAACTCAAAGCTTGGTGGAGCAAATTATTTTGTCTACAAAATCTAATCTACTGTCTCCATGCCATTGGGCTTGATAGTCCAAATCCAATAAAATTTAGCCTCTAACGATTTCAAGCCCAAGTCCAATTAATACAAAGCAAACTTCATTCATATTTTTCAACACCGCTAAGACTCAATCTGCCAAACAAAACTGTCAAGGCCTAGTTATTCATACCAGAGTGGCCCAATTTTCTGCAGCAAGCTTCTCTCAATAGTCTGGATTTGAGATTTAGCCAAGATAATATCAAACCTGTACAATAATATTATTATATTTTTCTAACAAACTTTAAAAAAAAAAAAAAAAAAAAAGATTGACAGAGTCATTTTCGGCACTAACGAATGGACTTGCTATAAGAATCGCAGCAATTGAGCTTTTAGGATTGTATTTTAAAATGGTACTCCATTTTAGTTCATAAATGACTATAAGAGACGAGATTATTTTATGGAAAATAGTTTTTTAGGTACAATTACACCGATTCAGAGAGGTTGTGGTGCACCTCCTGTAGTGCGCATGTAGTGGAAAAAATGATGTAATTTTTTTCGCTTTGTCCTCGAAAATACATCGTTTTGATCTTATGTATTTTGGTAATAATTCGCTTGATAAATCAAAACGATTTAGTTTTGAGTACAACGCGAATAAAATTACATCATTTTACTCACACTATATAAGTACTAAATAAACTGCAATAGAGCTTCCCCCTATCCCAATTACACAATCAAATATTTCGTGGCCATCATACAGACTACACAGAGCAATTTTAAGCAATATAATCTCTAAGCACAACATGTGAACAAGTATGGACAGGTTTTCCTTGCGGGGGATGTCCAGTAATGGCCCAAGCAATATAATCTATTTGGCATATCTCTTTTATTAGATTATTCATAGGTTAAAACCCACTTTTTTAATCGTTTGGGTTATATTAATTTTTTCTGTGGGCAGTGTTTTTTTTTTTTTTTTCATTTTGGGGCAAACAAAAGGGCCAGAGGCAAAGACTGAAATGTCCTCCGTTTTGAGTGACCTCCCTTAGGTTTTCCTTTCACAAATGCATCGCACGAAAAATCCCCCGCCTCAATTCCCCCTCTATCTCGAGAAGCATCCTCCCTCTCCTGCACACACACACCCCCCGCCCACACACAAATTTAGTAGTCGTAGAAGGAGTTTTGTGAGCAAACTGTGATTTGTCGACGGCGAAAACATGGACTCCTACAAGGATCTAAACTCGATCTATAATTAGATCTTTGAGGAAATGAACGACCTATAAGCCACACAAAGAATCTCTGCCTCAAATTCCCCTCTATCTCAAGACACAACCCCCACCCCCCAACATACACACAAGTTTAGTAGTCGAAGAAGGAGTTTTGTGAGCAAACGGTGATTTGTCGACGGCGAAAACATGGACTTCTACTAGGATCTGAACTCGATCTATAATTAGATCTTTGAGGAAACGACCTATAAGCCGCACAAAGAATCCCCTGCCTCAACTCGAGCAAACGGTGATTTGTCGACGGCGAAAACATGGACTCCTACTAGGATGTGAACTCAATCTATAATTAGATCTTTGAGGAAACGACCTATAAGCCGCACGAAGAAACACTTGCCTCAACTTCCCCGTCCCCCCCCCCCCCCCCCCCCCACACACACACACACAAGTTTAGTAGTTGTAGAAGGAGTTTTGTGAGCAAATGGTGATTTGTCGACAGCAAGAACATGGACTCCTACTAGGAGCTGAACTCGATCTATAATTAGATCTTTGAGGAAACGACATGTAAACCGCACGAAGAATCCCCTGTCTCAACTCCCCCTTATCTCGAGGAAACCCCCCCCCCCCCCCCCCCTTTCCTCTCCCACAACACCCACCCACCCACCCAACCACACAAATTTAGTAGTCGTAGAAAGAGTTTTGTGAGCAAACGGTGATTTGTCAACGACGAAAACACGGACTCCTACTAGGATTTGAACTCGATCTATAATTAGATCTTCAAGGAAACGATCTATAAGCTGCACGAAGAATCCCCTACCTCAACCCCCCTCTATCTCGAGACCCCACCCCACCCCACCCCACACACACAAACACACACACAAGTTCAGCAGTCGTAGAAGGAGTTTTGTGAGCAAACGGTGATTTGTCAATGGCGAAAACATGGACTCCTACTAGGATCTAAACTCGATCTATAATTAGATCTTTGAGGAAACGACCTATAAGTATGGATTTCATTCGAATTTGGTTGTGAGTATTGGACTCAGTGTGTAGATCAACTTACTCTATTATGTTTAATGTTTCGAAAAATGGTGTTTAAAGATGATGACCAGGTTTGGTATAAAAATAATAATTTGTAGAAAATACAGACGTGTAACAACACTTTTGTTGTTTATTGTGAATGGTTCAATTTTGTGTTTGTGACTGACCCACAATCGAATGGACATCAATTTAGTTTATAATTGTTTGTGAATCGACCCTTTGATAAACTAAGTTTATACTTGGTATAAATTAAATGAAAAAATCCGTTTGATAATCTGAATGATGTTTACACAAATTTACTAATCAATTTATAATCTAGTAGTTTAGATCCATGACTGCTTGAGATCTAGATTCATAACCATATATACATGCACTGAATGTGTCAAAAATCAAAAGAGTTGTTTGTAACTAGTTGCACACGATTCGTGAATCCTAGGAGTAATAAAGTTTAAAGAGTTATAGAGTGCACTTATTGCAAATATACTTTATTTTGTTTTTTGCTAGATTCTCTTGTTGCAACATAGTTTTTTTCTTTTTTTATTATATACACTCTTCTAGTAGAATAAACTGAATAGTACTGCCAATGCTATTCACGTGGCCCTAATCCAAAAACAAATTGTAATTCGGAATGTTCATTTTATTTCACTCGCGAAGTATATATGTTTATTCATAAAAGATTAGATTAATCGCATATTAATTATCAAAATGGACGAAATATTTTTTTAAAAAAAATATCACTTAATATGATGCACATCATGTCCACTAATAAAATCTTCAAATCATAAAATTCTAAGTAAGTAGGAAAAAACATCTGCTTACATATCATAAATTATCCAATTCTTCACGATAGTTAACGGGAGGAGACAAATAATCAATTATTTTTAAAAGCTAAAGAAATTTAAAATTTCAAAAGTGGTCCCTGTATTTATCAATAATGTCACGCTAGGTGAGTGGCATTACCCAATTTTTAATTGACAAAGTTTGTAGAAAAGCAAAAGAAAAGGTAGAAGATGGTTGGAGCAGGCATGGGTTTGAAGCTGGAAAAAGACAGTTTCTTGATAAGCAAACCCTACTGTCCAGCGCCGAACTTGTGTTGGCTAAAACAAAACCAAAGGTGTAAGATTCGAGATTTTTCATATCCCCCCCTCTAATACTAATGTCTCATTTGGATTTGATCCCTCCTCTTTTTATCTGCTTTTTCAGATGTATCCTAATCTCTCTCCTCTCTCTCTCTTTCTCACGCGATCATCTTATTCTTACGGAGTTCAATAAATAATTGTTATTTATTACAGATATTAATATATATTTTACGAATATCGATATATTTTTTATATTAATATTTTCTAATAATTAATACGTAACAGGTTAAATTTCTTTACCGTCTCCCGGCAAAAGCACGTCTAATTCTTCTAAAATTACACTATTCTTTCTTGTTTTTGCTGATAATAGAACTATTCTACTTCCATTACGATTCCTTAGAAATTCGAGGGTTTTTTAGTAACTACAGAATGTATTGTCTACTTATATAATAGCGGAAATGAGTGTTTGTAGGTTTAATGACGGTGCGAATCTCTATTAATCTTATCTCCTAACAAAATTTTTTTCTTTATAAAATAATAGAAATTTTTTTTTTCTTGAAGGAGCGACCTCCCCTTCTTGGTTCCAATATCCCTATTCCTAGCATTACTCTAAAATAATAGGTGAATGTTAACTACCGTCTACTAAACTATAAAAAGTATAATTGATAATCGTAAAATATTTATTGATGTTCATATTTGTTTAACATTATGTGTACATTAACTACCGCCTATTCAAATTAAGAAAACTGGGAACACAAATGATGCGATTCTGGGTGTTTTCCAAAAGTAAAAAGCAATAGAGCTATCGAATTAACACTCAGTAACCAGTTTCTTGTTTATATATTTCATAGCTTCGAGCCTCACAAAAGAGTAATGAGAGCGTTTCATTGGGAGAGATGGGGTCAGCTAAAAGAGGTATCCAAAATTCATAATTATGTCATGTTTTATGAGTTGCAATAATAAGTTTCAGAGTAGCTCTCAATAACATGTTTACTAGTCAACAATCATGCTGTTTCATAACCTGTGGCCCCATCCATGTCTGCTTCTTGTACTGCTGCTCTTTCCTAATTATGGAGACAGACCCTCCTCATCTCTCTCTCTCTCTCTCTCTCTCTCTCTCTCTCTCTCACACACACACACAGTGTGTCTAATACACAAGGATTTTGGTAACAAATGCCGTTAAATGGGGTTTGACTACCACCACTATCATAGAAAGTTGCATACTGAATCAATGTGCATTGATAAATAAGAGTTATGTTTATAACATGTGTTTGTTATAATTATAAATGTATTTTTATATACTCAAAAATGATGTTATGAATTTTTATAAAAATATTAGGAATTTACGACATACGGGATGTTACCGTACACATATAAATAAGAGTATGTTTATAACATGTATTTTTTTTTTTATAGAACTCCTGTAAAGTATCGAAATTAGTCATCGAGATTTTGGATTCGGCTATTTTGGAACTTATTTTTTACAAACTGTTTTTGGAATCTGGTAATGTCATTTTCCATTAATTGAGATTAATTGTTTCTTTCCATTGTTGTTTTTGTCATTTTTTTTAATGATATTTCACTTGATTGACGAGAAAGTGAAATATTATAACCAATGACCTCCCAATTTTCCAATGATAAAATAATTCTAAATTTTAGCCACTTACTATATCCCATGATTTCTTGTGTAATTACTATTTTGTCTCATCAATCTTATAAGAAAGGGTGAATTGCACTGACCTTCCTTAAGGTTTCTAATAAATACAAAAACCTCTCATATTACTATTCTGATTAATATACTGACATTCCTTAATTTATAAATTATTTAACAAATTCTTCATGCCGTTATCTCTCTACTAACACCGTTAATTTTAAGTGATAAAAGATTAAAATGCCCCTATTTAATCTTTTTACCTTTTTTTGTATTTGTTTACTCTATTTATGGGTGTTGTACAAAAATATATATGATATAGTTATAAATAATTACACACACCTCATTTGCTAAAATACCACCTCTCATTTTCTGATCAAATTTTGATGATCTAAATTTATGAAAAACTATTTGGATCAAATCATTCCCGATATATTTGTTAGCCGATTTCTCGCGAGTACCTCTGAAAATATAATTTATACACATTGAATGGTTCGGATCATTAAAATTTGATTAGGAAAACAGGAGAGATCCGTATTTTGACAGAATGAGAGATTTCTTATTAGAAGTTTTCTATATATGTAGAGCGTGAATGCTGAAATTAAATTTATTATATTATATTTTGATCAAGTTTATTTGTGTTCTCTATATATTCTATCTAATAAAAGCACGAATACATTTTTAACCTATCTCATCAAAAAAATTGCCATTACTTTTGATTTAAGTTATCACTTTTGTTTACTGTTTCAATTTCTTTTTTTCTATTGAAGCTTTAAATACTGAAATATAACTAATGGTAAGAAATATAAAAATAACTACACAAAATTAAACAAAGTCAACACCTAAAGTTGTAATAAATAAAAAATATATGTTAAAGGTAAGTTACATTGACTTTTTTTTGACAATTTTGTGAGAGTTTTTTTTTTTCTTAATATGATAGGTTAGGAAGTGTATGCACCTCCTATTAGATAAAGCATACATAGGGGATAAAAAATAATGGAATTTATTAACTAAGAAATATTAACTTTTATAAAATTATATAATGGTTACTAAAATATAAGATGTGCAAATAATTTTACAAAGTCAACTAATATAACTAATTAAGTTTAATTTGATTTCAGTATTTATAGGTTAAATTAAAAAAAGATATTGAAACATTAGGGTAAAAAGGATAACTTAAATTAAAAGTCATGAATTTTTTGGCATGGTTTGCGAGGACAAAAATATACAAGATAATTTTTCATTCCTTCAAAAATAATTCTCGTTAGAGAGATAAAGAGGTATAATTTATGGGCACCCCCGCTTTGTCCAAAATTTATCCTCAGGTATTAGTCAAGAATAATACCCATCTTCCTTATTACAATTACAAAATTATTTTATCCTAAAAGTAATTATTTATTCAATCGATCCCTTGCCACCAAAAGGTTCAAACTTGTATTCAACGATTTCCTCCATTGCCATTGGAGCCCAAATAGCAATGATTTTAAAAAATAGCCCAAATTAGCCCTAAAGTGGTCCAGGCCGACTAGAGTTGTCTAACCTATATAGCCTATGGTCCAACCCTTTTGTAACCATCAAAAGAAGAGAAAGCCGGACCCCTTCCAAAAGAATGCCTTTTTACCATTCACGTGAGCCTTCTGTATCACACGTGCCACCACCACAAGCCACCTGACACACCACCGTCAATCGTCAAACCTCAGCCTATAAATAGCACTGATTTTACACTCAAACACGCCATTCACGTGCGGTCATGTCTCCCACGCACGCGCGGAAGAGTTTTGACTAAGGGACTTGTAATCTAACGATCGTGGATGATGATGTGATGCAATGAGTTATTTTAGACCGTCGAATAAAGGTAAACTGTTCACCAGACTTGGGGTGACCACCGTTGCCGGTTGGAACCTGAAAAAGGCCGACACTTGGAGACGTGATATGTCGGAAACTTGGTTTGGAGGAGAGAGAAAAACTGCTCTCTCTCTCTCTCTCTCTTTTGAGTTATTGGAGAATTTTTTTTTTTTTTTGGGAATCTCTATAAAAACTAGGGAGTTTACTTCAATAATTTAAATTGTTTATTTTTTGAAATATATTGAGAACATCAATTATATAAAAAAATATCAATTCGCATGTTTTTTGAAGTATATTTATGTCATGAAAATAAATTAATCTTTAGTTTTTCAACATTAATATGTTCCGAAATAATTCTATATCAAATATATATAATTTTTAATGTGATTAATTTTTATTATGGATTTTAAGAAATGAACAATTACTTTTATAAAAATAAACTTGGAAAGCCTTAAATAAATTGGGCAAGACCGTCCAATCCTGTTGAAGGACCTGAAATGGAGCCGCTTCTATTTTGCATATGTATTAGGAATGAGGACTTGGGTTTACTGTGCATTTCGCACAATAAAATATGTTGTTTGAAAACGAAATCTTTTAATATATAAAAATTGTCCAATTATTGAATAACATTCACTCAATTTTAAAATAATTTTTTATGCATCAAAATAATATATTTCGTCGTTGTGCGTATTGAATAGTCAAGTAATGAGAAGGGTGTTGGAGCTAGCTATATTCTTTGAGTAGTGCTGTGTACACAATCTGTACACAGATTGTGTACACATATCCAGACATCCATCGGATGCACGTGGGGCTCTTAATAATTCAAGAGTCCCACGTGCATCCGACGGATCCGAACACATTGTCCGGATCTGTGTACACAAGTCTGTGTACACAAGTCTGTGTGTACACAGACTTTCTCATATTCTTTTGAAATTCATAAATTTAGTTATCAGAGGAATATTCAATTAACTTATGGTAAGAGTCCAGCTCATGCCATGTGGCGCGTGGTGGAAGGTGGAGTCCGGTTGTTTGACAGGTGGACAAGAAGGGTTACTGGGGACCAATGGGCTTTGGGAGACATGGGCACATATATCGACATGAAGCATGTGATGGTCCATCCATGGAAGGCTTCAATAATGAAGAGGTCCCTCTCTCCCTCTCTCTCTCTCTCTCCATCAAAAAGCTCTTTGCTTTGTTGGTCAAGTTGCTGTTGGCATTCCACAGTTTGGGATTTAGAATAGATAATGCATACATACGTACATAATCAATCTAATGTTTTACTACTAGTAAATAACATTAATAAGGATACGTGCTAGACTAAATTATTTGACAGTGAATATCATTTTATATTTCGTGATCTTTTGTTGTAATTTTTTTTTCAAATTTACGGTGTTCCTTTATTCGTCTCAACTAGAGATTCAAAACTATATGAATACATAAAGATTGAAATTTAAAAAAAAATCATATAAAGAATTCGTTATGTCAAAACAAAGAATTTAACACAAATTTAATAAAAAATCATAAAACAATAATAATAACACTAACAATTTAGGCCCGACATAACTCCATGATAAACAATATGTGTCATAGTATATTTTATTACTATTTTCTATCGATAAATCACCGAATAATACGAACCATTTGATAAAAATATGTAATCCTCGTACTATGGATGGTTGCGATAGTTTTAAGGAGAATTTTTAGATTATGACCAAAATTCTACACAACTCTGCGCGTTTTGATGATAATCCTGAAAGAGAAAATAGTGGAGATGGGTTTGGTTTTTTTCAATAAAAATCATTAGTTTACGTACAGTTTTCTTATTTAATGTTCTTCAAAGAGAAAATAGGGTAGCATTTGTTTGGAAGACATGAAGGGGGTGGTTGGTTTGATAATTTGTGGGAAGTGCTATGGTCTCAAAAAAAAATTTCTGAAAATATTTATGAATTATCAAGGGTTTGGATTCATTTTGATTTAAAAATCTATATACTCAAGTAAATGTTGTCCACTCATTTTGAATTATGAAAAAAATTCTTAAAACTTTTATGGGACCATATAATTTTTTCTAATTTATTGAATACTAGTGCACTTGAGAAGGATAAATGATAAACAACCATCAAATGTACTACAATAGAACCTCATGGGTGTAACTATAATAACAAAAGTTAAAATTTATGCAACAACAGATTCTATCGATAGGGTACTGGTAGAACTGGAATTGGTTTCTAAAATTGTAATAATCTAAGAATTGAAATAAGAGTACTTGTAGGGGTAAAACTGCAATTTAAATAGGCATAACCAACAATGGTAAAATGTGTTGATATTGTTCATCTCTATTCAATTTTCTCTGCTGATCAGCCTGCTAATATGTTCATTAAAACTCATCCTCATGATCGCTTCATTGACCTCGTTTCCAAACTCAAGTGGGTTGATATTTACCCTTCTTGAATTTGAGGGGGGCTATTAATATATACTTAAGGCTATAATATAGGTACTTCCATACTTATCATCTCCCTCCTATATAAAATAGTTATTGTACATTGATTGGCACACAATAATTTGCAAAGATAATTCTTTCCCTGTCTCAACTCGTTTAACATTATAATTTTTGACCTTTGGACCCAAAACAAAGGTCCATTTGGGAAATTCAAAAAAATGATAAAACTGACCGGAGCACTTAGCTCGAATCGACTTTGACTTCTACCGAAATTGGCCGAAATCAGTTGACATAAATTTCATCCCGAATCGATCGATTTCGGAGTTCTATACCAAAAAATCGATTGGATGTAACCGATTACATCCCTGAAAAACTAGCATCGGCTTCTTTTGGGCCTACGCTTGGAGTTGTTATTGGGCTGGGCCCCCATTTTGGAAAAGCCGCGATAAAGCAAAAATTAGGGAGCTGGCAGGGCCGATGGGCCCATGGAATAAATTGCTGTCTGTTTTGCGAAAAGTAAAACAGGGGAATTATTCCATTGGTCGGTTGGAATATGAAATTGAGTATCTCATTTTCGGAAGCCTACAAAATACTCCCAATGGCAAATATTATTTTTGAAAGGGAGTTTTTTAAAATGAGCAGAAAAAAAAGGGAGGGGGGGGGGGGGGGGGGGCAAGTTTGAAATTAAGTAAATATGAAGACTCGGGAAATTCTTGAAAGCATTCACACCTTGGAGTGGGCGATACCATCTGTCAACAAAGATTCTTGCATCAAATAATACAATGTAATCAAAATCAAATAATACGTGCAATACGTATCTTACGATTCAATAAGTTTAGATATAAAATTGACACATATTTTAAAATGTAAATTTTACGACACGCATACACCATGGTACATATTATAATCCGTTTAGAGGTAAAATAGATACTTTTCGGTAAATATATATTATCTTAATATTCTTTTAATATTCATGATGCCACACGCGTAACACTTTTTCTAATTAAAACATAAAATAAAATTTAGTATCATCAAAAGTTTTATTCAACATGTGCAATAACTATTTTTCAACTTAGTTTTATACTTGTTAACGTATGATACGATGCTTGATGTGTATTCCGTTTGAATTGAGAATAATTCTTAATCCCTTTGCGCCGTTATCTGAAAACATATAAAAAAATTAGGAGTTATTACATTTACCCCCTTCAAATATTAAAGTTTTTTATTTATCCGCCTTCTACTATAAAATCTTATAATTTACCCCCTTACAAGTCATTGTTTTCTTGTATGAGTGTGCGCGCGCACCACTTTGTTCACATTCAAACTAATAGCTTGGACTTCGAACTACCAATCTATCCCAAAGTAGTATACTCTATTGCAATTTGAAAACCCTACTCAGAACATTCTTAACTAATAATAAACTCACAAGAGATTTTTTAGATGCTTGGATTATGAGACGAGTTCATTTCAATTTTTCAACGTATTTTTATAGTGTCTACTATAAATAGAGAAATGAAGCTTTTTTTTTTGTTTGGATAAATCTATCAACTTTTAAGAGATAGGGAGTTTAAAAAAATTGTAAACAAGAAAAATAAGAATCCGAAAACACGACTGGAATTCAAGAATGATTGGAAATCAAAACTGCAAATCCAAGAGTTTAGGTCTAAAGTAAGATGTGAAATCAAAGAAAGGGAATAAGTTGTTGAGTTTTATACTCCGAAGTAGTTAAATGACAAAATTTTGATAAGATATAACATAGTAACTTAATGCATATTTTCATTAACGGCGTTTTGGACTATAATTATTCATGATTCAAAGAGACGAGTTCTATGATTTTATAATTTAAACGCAATCAAGTGATAAACAGTGATAATTAAAGGGGGTAAAGTATAATTCACTGAGAAAACTGAAATTTGATAGAACTAAAATCTCTTATTCTCTTCACGCAAGCTTTCTCTCCGTCTACAAAAAGATATATATGTTGACTCACTTAAGTTATTAATTACACTAGAGAAAATGTACATAAAGGTTAAGTGAATAGGCTTATCCTGTTATTTATTTAATTAGCACTACATTGCCTATTTTAAATATTTATTCTTGTGTACTATAACATCATTCAAAACATTTGTATTGAAATGAACATACAATTGTTTTTAGTACTTGACATGGGCCCTATTTGGGCTGTGGTTATTAAGTGTTTTTTTATTTATTTGTTGGGTAAAACAAATAAATAGGTTTGGGCTAATTTATTTGTTGGACCAAGAAAATTCTCCCACTTTGTTATTTCGCCCGTACAGTTACCGAAAAACCGAAAATACCCTTCAAATAAGACAAGGGCCAAATAGGGTTCCAAATAAGACAAGGGCAATATGGTCATTTGTCCGTCAAAGTCAAATCAAACAACTCAATAAATAAATTAGTCCAAATACCATCAACTGTTTTTATATTTATTCCAAACATCATAAATAAATAAATAAATAAACCAATAAAAACCGTAGGCCAAATAGGCCCATGTTTTATTTTATGCAAATTTGTATGCATGTGTGTGTGTATATATATATATATATATATATATATATAGAGAGAGAGAGAGAGAGAGAGAGAGAGAGAGAGTTTGTTTCTAATAAGGGATCCCTTATTTTGCTACCTTACGGACCTCTTATTTCCTGATCAAATTTTGATGATCCGAACTGTTCAATGTGTTTAAAACATATTCTTAAGAGTTAACGCGAGAAATCAGCTCAAAATATTATCCGAAAAGACTTGATCTATTTAATTTTTTATAAAATTGTATATTCAGTATTTATAAAAAACTGTTTACATCAAACCTTTCTTGATATTGTTTTGAGCTGATTTCTTACAGGTACTCTTAAAAACATGTTTTAAACACGTAGAACGGTTTAGATTATCAAAATTTAATTAGAAAATAAGTGATCCGTACCGTAGCAAAATAAGAAATTTCTTATTAGAAGAGTTATATTATTTTTTTGGAGATCAATCATTTATCTAAATGGAAGAAATTTATAAAATAAAACATTCTAACCAAAAGCTATTGTTTTTGCTATAGATTCTAAATTCAAACGAATTGTCTTTTCGTTCATTTTTATTCGAATTTTTTTGAAACTAAATTGATTTTTATGCATTTTTGGTCGATCTCGTCGATATGGACAATTAATTTTGAGTATTGGATAAAAAGCAAAAAAAATTCATTAAAACCAAAAACATTCACAATTTTATGATTATTTAATTGAATCTAAACCGTCTCTAATATTCATTTGAAAAAAAATCTAGGAACACAAAAGTTTCGTGTATATTCGGAGATAGATGCACCCGAAATCGTCGGATACACATATGATTATTTGTAATCACGTGAGCTACACTTACATTTGACGATTTCAAATATACCTGTGTCTAAATGCACACAATATATCTATCTTCTATTCTTCTTAGACATGTTATATTATTCATTTACCGTAACTCCCCCTGTTGGAGTTAAACAGGTTAACAAATAACAATCAAAAGAAAAACGATCAATCAAGGCACGGGTACATACTCCCCTAGGCAATCCCAGCCTGGTCCCCAAGCCGTCGGACACCTCGGTTAACAAAAAAAAAAAAAAAAGGCACGGGTACATACTGCATACCCACAATTTATGCATGCCTCACAGGGAAATCATTGTCCATTTCATATTTTCATCTATCAAGTATTGATGAAAATCGACATAGTAAGACTAGGAACATAAATAATTTAGACACATTCGAATACAGATATGTTTGGGATCATTGAATGCACATAGAATTTTCAAATTATTAAAGATTTTATGTGTATCTAACGATTTCGGATGTATCTATGTTCCAAGACTTTTTCAAATCAAAAGCGATTAAAACAAGTGTTATTAATATTGTTCCATATCGTTTCATACCAAACGGTATGTATTGTATGGGAGTAAAAACGATATGTACTGTACCATTTAACGTATTGGCTAATATCGAGTGGTCCGGTTAATACCGAATTGTGCTAGACTCGTGCAAATATTGGCCGATACGACTTTTTTATTTTTTAATATTTTCAATTGATAATTTTTTTATAATTACACATATTTTAATACTAAAAACGCAATTAAATATTTAAAACATTCCTCTTTATATTTTTTAGTAATTTATTTTTAAGTTATAATTTTTTGTTAAAAAATATTATTTATCTAATGTATATTAATTTTTATAGATGATTCGACGGGATACTTATCAGTAACAAAAGTTTTAGAGTACAAAGATCGATAATTTCGTTTTTTTCCTCCCTTCTCTCTCTCTCTCTCTCTCTTCCCCATATTTTTACCCAAACAAATCCCAAGGTCCTCTTTTTCAACCCTTTGGTCATCTGTCTGTAAACCGAGGCCACATGCTTCTCTCTCTCTCTCTCTCTCTCTACCTACGCAGGGCTGTATATAGCAGGTTTTAGGCCCTGTGCTTTCTTGATAACCGTGCAAAGACCCTCGAGAGAAAAGTCTCTCTCAGTCCCTCTCTCTCTCTAACCTCCCATAACTGCGCTCCACGTTCTCTGCTTTCTGGGTTCTCTCGTTTCTGATGTCGCTGAAGTTCACCTGAGCTTAATTAGAGACGAGAGAGAGTGAGATAAAATGGGGAAAGCGGACGTTTGGGGCTCTCCACCAACTGGTGCTCCTCCATTAATGCAGAGAGACGACCATTGGAGGCACTTTGACAACTCTGTAAATGCGGTTTCATTTGGGTTCGTTGCCACGGCCGTTCTCATCTCCATGTTCCTTGTCATGGCCATTTTCGAGAGGTTTCTAAGACCCACTTCGCCGGCGTCATCTCCGGCCGGCCGCCGGTACCGTGGAGACATCGAATCCCAAATAGGTTTCAACGAGAAGCTTCGATTTCCTTCGCCCAAAGTGAGTAATACTCTACTTACATGTGCCTACAGTGCGTTGGCGTTGTATTCTGTGTGGCATTTTGGTTCACATTACCATTTGCAAATGAGAGTTGGAAGTGCTGTTCATGTTTCATTGTTGTTTTACTTTTCAGAAACAGCTATTCCAAATTAAAACACATCATTTTCGAATCTTATGCCCTCCTAAGGGAAAAAGAAATAGGTTTTGCCCCTCAAAATTTCTTCAGAAAATAGTTAGCCAAACAAGTTTCTGGAGTGTTTTATGGAAAAGTGATTATGAAAACAGGGCCTAATGTCTTTCTTGTTTGGGAGATTGTTGCTTATTTTTAACTGAAATGGTTGTTTGCTTTTTTCCTTTCCTTATTCTGACGTGGTTTGGTTGTTTAGATGATTATTCTGAGTTCTCCAGAAAAAGAGAGGAAAAAAAAAACAATTTTTAGGTCTTGGCAGTTATACTGATGATTGTTGGTCTGACAAGCAATTTTATTTTCTCTATATTTTTTTGTTATGCTTGTTCAGTTTTTCTTTTCCCACTTCTTTTTAACACTATGACAAAGAAAAAAGAAAATTATCCCTTTTGGACATGGGATGAGACTGAGGTTTTTCGTCCTATGGTGACCCCATGTACTAGGAGAGGACAAACCTTGACGTTTCTGCCGTATGTGGCTCTGCTTTCTCCCGACACTTTTGCCACTTTTTCTATGTGCCTAGGTTTAATTCTAGTTCTACACATTCAATAGTATTTGTATTTAACTATAGTTCTTTGAAGTTCAAATACTAAATTGTAAATTGAGTTTATACCATGTAGGACTTGTGAGGCTGCTCACTTGTAAGACCTCATATTCGAAATCTCCCAATTGCTATCAATTTTTATAAGGTCGGTTATTAGGGCCTATACCCGGCTTTAATTTGGCCCCCCCGGTAGGAGATGGTGTGATTGGTCCTAGAGTTTAGTCAGCGCAATGTGCACGTAAGTGGATCCTGAACACCTGAATTATAAAAAAGGAAAAGATTATTAGGAAACTTAATAATTGGCAGTGGTACATAAAATTCAAAGAAAAATAAATTTCAGGGCTAGCTGAAGCATAAACAACGGCAGTTACAGTCTCGTTTGGTTATTAAAGTTCTAGCTTAATAATAGAGCATTCCATAGAATACTATCGAGTTTTCTTTAACATATAAGCATGTGATGTTCCCTCAAATGCAGAGACATCGAGAACTGTACTGTCTTAGTTTAAGCTTTTTATTCAATGGCCCATTCAATAGGGCACTTGGTGGTTGATTGGTCCCAATTATAGTCTTGGTACTTTATGCTTGTTTACAACCTTTTGCATGTCTGGAGTTTAGCCCCACCACTGTTCATGGTACCCCTTAGGCCCATCACCATCAGTCTCTATGATGCCAAGCATGGCCAATACAGGAATTGGGGAACACTCCTTCGTGGCTTAGTCTCAAGTTCACTGTCTACATTATTGTATTTGAACTTAAATGTCCATCTTTCGTCAAAGAGAGTACATAATAAACTTATTTCTGTTGAGATTTGGTAGAAATTATTTATACTTGCATTCAACTGCTCCATTCTATACAATTCCAATGGTCTATCAAGGCGGGTTCTTGAAAGGGTTAATTTTTTTGGCTAACAATAAGCCTAATTCCTAAACAGGTTTTCATGTGTCTTGCTAAAAATTCAAAAAATGCTTCATACAAAAATAAGTCATACTATACTTGTTTGGAAAGTAAATTAGTTGAATGGCTGGAGTGGCCGGCTTGGGATGGTGATGAAGGGTAGTTTCCGGAGGTTGTGGAGGAGCGAGGAGTGAGGAGGCATGAAAGATTGTTTTCTAAACGTGGGAAATTACTTTGTTTTCTTAGAAGTTTGTAAGTTTTAAGAACCATTTCGATTTTTTTGGAAACATAATAGTCATTACACGAGTTAGTGTTTAGTATTTATATAATTGTTGAGAACATATATTATCGGATGGCATAATCTTATTTTTGGTGGAGCAGAGGATATGACCACTCAAAATCCTATTCTGGAGTTGGGATTTTAAATACAAACCCTTCTATTAATTACCTGAGGCAGGACATATTTTGAATAATACTTCATTGCTTTCGATGCCCAGTAGGAAGAATAGCTTCACTTTTTTTGAAGCACATTTGGTAGCTCGCAAAGGTTCAAATTGTTGTGCAGTTGATCTGGACCCTTTTGTGTGGCATAGCCAAACATATTGATTCAATCTTGACATAATGAAGTCGACCATTCACGGTGGAACATGATGAATGCCATCTTACTCTTAAACATTTTAAGTGTTCAAGAGAAATAATTGTTGGTCACATGGTCCATGATCATGTCATTGTTCTGATTTCTAACCTGAGATAACTTTATTGTGAAGCCTAATAGTTTTGCAAATTGGTAGTTGAGATCACTTCACATAATCACCTTTCATTATGCCTGAGGATCTCCTTTTATCTAGCATCTAAAAAGTAAAAAGAATCACCTTTTGTAGATGGTCGATGTGAACCATTACTCTATGCTTTATAATACCTGAAATGGGTGGAATAGTTTAGGGGATATAGCAGTAAAAAAGAGCAAGGTTTGATTTCCTGTTAGTTTGCAACTAGAAAAACAAATATTCTTTTGTTTTCTGTAGAAGTTGTTCTGCTAATGCTGTTAGCCCAAGCAATGTGAGATCCTGAAATACTTGAACATTTTAAGAATTTGAAACTAGGAGTCCCTCATGGTACAAACCTCTGACTTTCTAAATCGTATAGGTTAGTGTAACAACTCTTCGACACAAAGATTTGGCCAACACGCACAATGCCGTTCAGTCTCATAAAAAACTAGCGGTTGTACAATGTCAATCAATTAAGAGAAAAAATCCTCTTGCTTTACTTAATTGCCATAAACTACCAATTTTTGTCTTCATTAAATCAATGGTCTTCAGCATTATCCAGTTTATATATCCTAACCACTAGCTATGAAAGAAAAAGCCAAACATATTTGTTAGTTGTTGATCTAATGTTGTTACCTGCATAACTTACCTAAAGTTTCAAA
Source organism: Arctostaphylos glauca (assembly GCA_019985065.2). Taxonomy (NCBI): domain Eukaryota; kingdom Viridiplantae; phylum Streptophyta; class Magnoliopsida; order Ericales; family Ericaceae; genus Arctostaphylos; species Arctostaphylos glauca. Next base: position 13,431,308 of record JAHSPW020000001.1, on the reverse strand, counting down.
AGAGATTGGAGATCTTGCAATGTGTCACTAAATTAATCTGTTGGTTGTTGGCCATTTGTTAATTGACTTGACATTGATGTACTACTCTATTTGGCTTAACTTATGTACATTAATTATTTTTGTCCTTATTCAAAAAAAATTTGTAGTTGTTATTTTTTTTATCAATTTTTTGTTGATCGTTGGTTCGTCTCAACGAAAGGAATCTAAAAAGTATACAATTATGTTCGAAAGTTAAAAACAATTCACTAAAGACGAAAAATAAGTCAACAGACTCAACACAGACGTTGTTTTGGGCTTATTTTTTGTCTTTTTTGAATTTTTTTTAGTTTTTGGACATAAATTTTATACTTTTTTGAAACCTCTTGTCGAAACGAACCAAATATCATCTGTTTAGAAGCACATGTATGGGTACGAGTATGGATACTGGTAGGATACGGGTACCTCGATACGCCAAGACATAAATAAAAGTTGGGTATAGGTATGGCTGTAACAAACATATTTTTATAAATTAGAGCAATAATTACACAAATATAAAAAAATTGCTAATTCACTTGGATAATTAAGAATTCTAGATCAAACAACAATTTAATGCCAAACAAAGGGTGCAATTGAGAGTTCAATGGCAATATACTAAATAAACTACAGATCAAATCTTTATTCTACTGTCATGTTAAGCATAGAACTAGGAAGTCTTCTCAACATAGCTTCATCTCTAAAGTGCATACAGCTTGATTTGTATTGAACTACTTCTGGGGTAGGGGAAAAGATGGAGAGAAAAATTTTGGTATGTCTTTCACGTACGTATTTGGAAGTACCATGCAAAGTACTGGTACCTGATACGTTACGGGTACGATTACGACATGGTTGTAGAATCACCGAAGCTAGCCAATATTGTTGATGCATGTTAGCCAACAATGTAGGTCTAAGGTCCTCCTTGGTGCAATATGCCATCTGCTATTTCTGATTATAATCTACGGCACCTTGTCCTTGTATGTCAGTGTTTTCATTTGTTATTTTGCTTTTGACCTGATATATAAGGAGTCTGTTTTCTGCTTGTCCAAAATTGTGATCGTGTAAGTTGGAAACGATGATCATAAGAATACTATCATTTAGCAGGTTAGGATCTGTTTTAAGAGGCACAATAAAAAGAACACTGATAACCCACGTAGTTGACTGCACTGGCATGCCTTGTAATTAGATTTTTGCTAGTCCACTTTGCTGTGATGCTAGCTCTGTGCACAACTTAATCTTGAGTAGGGAGTAGGGACCTCTGGCCACGTAAGTCTATCTTAAGGTTGTCTTAGTAGTCCATCTTAATGGTATTCTTTGGATGTATTGGAAAGCTGTGCATTAGTAGGCTACTACTGTCCTATAGTTGGGCATGGCTTGCTATTTTATGTTTGTGTAGTATTATTCATAGAAACATTGCTGCCATATGCTTATAAGCTATACTTGGTTCGTATGCCTTGTAAAGTTATGTATTTAATGTTATTGATAACTTGATTCCTGGTATTAAAGGAGAAGCAAGAAGGAAATAACAACAATAAAACTGTATCACTAAATCTAAATTATGGGACAAGGCTTTATCTCTCATCTTGCGCGTTAGCAAGCTTCCCTGAGCTGCAACATGCCGACCTTTCCTGAGCTTCGACATGCCATAATCCACGTTTCCTTTCTTTTTCCTTTTTTTTTTTCTGGCATGGTACGGAGAAAAAGGGATTTTCCATGTTTTCGGTAGATTCCTGTTCTGGGATCAATTGAGAGAGAGAGAGAGAGAGAGAGAGAGAGAGAGAGAGAGAGAGAACAGTGGAGAGAAAGACCAGGTTGGTGATTCTCTTTGAATGGGGGTGTAGCCTCGTATATATAGGATGTGGCGACCGCTCACTTGAGAACAGGCATCTCCGTTGGTGGTGGCTGTTGAATGAGATTAACATCGGTGATCGTGCATGACTATGTATCTTTGACAAGCTCTGGAGTCTGGATATCATAATTCACGGCCATATGGAAGTGGCTTCACCTTCTTACAGCCACTATTTAATCGTATCAGGTGGCGGGTGTGTGCATTTTGTTGGCTCTTGTGTCCATCTTGTGTCGTGGTCTCTCTTTGATATATGTCAAGATGAGGGAACCTTCCTCGGGAGAGGGGTTGCCTCGTCTCAACGAGCCTAACTCTAGCGTCCGATCCGCATATCCTCTAAAAGACCCATGGAAGGAGCTTGGGCCCTGCTTGTAGGTCAAACGTTTGTGAGTGGGCTCTTGATCTCAAGGGCTGTCAGTGTGGTGGCCGAGAGGCCTAGGAGAGGGAATGCGCTCTTGGTCTTGCACACGCGTCATTCTCAATCGGGTCTGTTGTACTTACAGTTACTCTCCGGGACCCTCATTGATGGAAATGAACTTGGCATACTTATATTTCACTCTACATTATGTTTGCGGTTTATTATTTAGCTATACATCTGTTTTGCATGCTTTTGTGTGCTTACACATCATTCTTTCACAACTCTCTGGATGGAGTGGAATCCTCCTTAGTGTGGTAGAAGTAAATATGTGGTACTGAAAATTAAGCTCTTTTATTTCTAAAATACAATGAAAAAGCTCAACCATATATAGGTACTGCCATTTACAACCAGAATTCTGAGATCATACTTTCAATGTCTAATTTGTGTGTTTTTGTCTTATTTTCTCAGTCATCTGCTAAAGAAGTTTCAGTTTTGATGCCTGGAGAAGACATTCCTACCTTCATTGCGAATCCAGCACCCGTCTCTTGCCCCCCAGAGCGCATCTCATGGCCTACCCATCAACCTAAATCAAACATGAACGCAAGTTCAATCTGAACGTACTAAGCATTGAAATGCCTATTCTGTACATCAGACACTATTGTTGATGGTACACAAACCCAACCAGAAGTCATGTATTATATCTTGGAAATATGAAAGGTGGCGTTTTCTATGCCTGTGGATTTGGAAGTCGATGATTTTTATCCCTCAACTCTTGAATGTGTATATAGCACTCAGTAACGACAGAGACTACTGGCTTTAATGGTTCTTTGTGCAGTCGACATTGATAAATCAGGCAATGCTTTTGAGCTCTTGTGCTTATATGTCCATGTTATAGAGTTTTGATCCTTGGGGATGGATTCCATTGTCTGTTGAATCAATCCTTGTAAAGCTATCGGATCTTTGTTTTGCAACCAATTTTTACTCTTCTACCTGAAGTACATTGTGGCTTGAGAAATTATTCCAACTTCTCTTGCTTTTGAAATTATTGTGCAGTTACCTCTTTTATTGTTGAAATAATTTCTCATATTACAAAGTAGGGGTGAAAATAAAAATTGGAAAACCAGATTGGATCGGATTGACAGTTTGAGAATTGAATAATTCAGTTCGGTCCGATTTCAGATTGGACGTTTGGAGAAATTATTTTTTCGGTCTAGTTTTGGTTTGGGAGTAAAAAACGTTGGTTCAAACTAGACCGGATCAGATGAAAATATAAATATAAATATGTTATATTTTTAAATTTATGTGGTATAATTTATAACTTATTAATTCATTAGTCATTTAATCCATTAAAATTTAGGATCAATTGAAAATGAAAAATTATCATTTATAGAGAGAATGAAAATAGAAAAGCACTTGTTCGGGAATAAAAAATAAGAATAAGTTCGAACGATTTAATTTTTTAGAATACTATTTAATGTATTTTTACTATAGAAAATTTCACTCCAAACTATTAATATATATATATATATATTTGTGGTTGACTCGAAATATTTTTTAAAAAATTAAAAAGCCCAGACCGGATCGAAATTGGACTAAAATTGGCTTAAACCGATTGAAACTGGATCAGTGCAATTAGTCCGGTTTCAATTTATAAAATTTCTAAACCGGACAACCGATTCGGTGCCCTGAACTTCACTAAATCAGATTGAACCGGACTGGTTATACCCCTACTACAAAGAAAGTATGTATTTAGTAAAGACTTTAGGGGAGATCAGTGTAATGTGTCAGCTTTTAAATCCTCTTCCCTAGTGAAAAGGGTTTTGGAGCCTTTTTTGTTTCCCAAATAGTTTGTGTAAATGCAAGTTTTCCTCCCGCACAAGCTTTGTTAGGAGATCATGGAGTAATCATGTTGAACTTACCAAGTATATTTGGTCTAATATTATTATCAAATTATATTGCTTCTTGTAGAATTTAACCTAGTCGATTTCATTTGGACTAAATTATTTTAAGTGTATTTTGATTGCATTTAATGAAGAGTTTGATTTGATTTGTAGGGAAAATGATGGAAATATCCTTAAATCCTAACTCATCAACGCATCTTATTAGAGTCACTTTTGTCTTACTAGAGGCCTTGTCTTTTGATTTAGCTCAAACATGAGGATTATTGGCCTCGAAATAAGAACTTGATCCATTAAAAACAATAGGCCGAATAGATCGGTCTAATTCTATGGTAACTTCAAGAATGAGTCATCTAGACTTTACATGTGAAATTTAATTTTGTTTACTCTCGGGTGAGTATTACCGACACTCTAATTGGTTGAGAGAAAATAAATTAATCTTACCCTTACTAAAAAATGTATTCTATAGATGAGACCTACACACTCTCATCAATAAGAGTGAAGGTAATGTTCATCCTCTTTAAAAGAGGGATGAACAAAATTACACTTTTATATGTGTCAGCATTTATGTATGTCGGTTTCTTAAATGGGATTAAATTTTACGCACAAATAATGTAAACAAGAGGGTTTCGCATATGTAATCAATAAGTTACACGTCATTTAATCGTCAAAACATCAGGCAATTTGATTTATGTACTATCTATTATAATATATGAAATGGCTACTCATTTTGGTGTGATCTTGGAAACAAAGTCATGTCACAAAATTGATTTTCATTACTATCTTTCAAAAAAAAAAAAAAAGATTTTACTAGTTTGTTCTTATTGGCTCAAATATATACCTATGACAAAATTTGTGTGCAAACATGTCATAAAAGACTTGTAATTATTTTTTAAATTTTTTTTAATGTGAGTTAAGAATAAACAATTAACAGGCGTTTGTATCATTAATTCTTTTACCTCAATTAAAAAAAATTCTTAAGCGTTGACACGTAGAGCTCAAAACCAAAAATGAAATATGAAGTCACCAAACGGTGTGATGAAATGTGATTACAAATAGTAAACTTGGTAACAAACTTACTTTTGAGAACTCACAAAGGGATACAACTGCTTCGAATTATACTACTCTGCTAATTTTACTACTAGAAACTACGAGCAAAAGTTAAGTATTACTATGGCTATAGCTATGCCTACGCTAAGTACTTTAAAGAAGAAGAAAAATAATTTATGAAAACAATTAAGTTTTCAGGGTGCTTAAGGGAGCCCTTCTTCTTTGACCGCTACTTATATTTATAGGCAACCTTCAACACTCAATCGTTTCCGTCAATTTCCAATTTCTCGCTTGAATTCGAATGACCACTTTTGCCTTCGATTTTGGGGCTGAATCATGGCTGTTATGCCTATCCACTTCTCCATGTTTCCCTCCTTTTCCTGTGTACACTTCTAACAATGTCAATTCGTGTTTCATTTCTTAATGCGCGGGAATGCATGGCAGTTGCATAGCTGCTCATGCATGCGAAACGTCGTCACCTTAATCCCTTCACAATTGAACCCTTTAGTAGTTAAATAACTTCCCTAGAAGTCAAAACGACACCGAACTATTATCCCCATTCCTTTGAATCATGTGTGTGCACATCTGCCAAGTAGTGCCACATGTCTTTTTTTTTTTATTGGTGGACAAATTAGGTATCAAACATACCCCCGCACTAGCAACATAGTTTAAGGCTTAAGTTATGCTCGTGGACATTCAAATTGCCTTGTTCCTGCTATTAGGAAATCGTGGGTAACACAACTGCTCATTGTCCCTACCTCTACGACTTCCCATTTGACCTCTTCACATTCGCCTCTAAATCGCATAGTTAATGTTGGCTAGTTCGTTCATCTTTTAACTCCTATTATCATAGGGACTCTTGAAATCATTAGCAAGACTTTTGAAACTTTTTCTATCCTTGAAGTCAATCCTCCTATGGTCATTGACATTCTCAACCCTTCGCATCAATCTTCAATTGATTGGGATGACAAACTTTCCATCTCTGATTGCCCTCAAAGGCCTAGTTGGGACCTTCCATCGGTTACTCCCCCTTCGACCATGATCCAAGTCATTATGGGTGAAACCAATTATCCTCCTAGGGATTTTCATCATTCATGTCCGAGAGTGATGAACCTCTACCATCCTGCCTTTGCCAATACAAATGTCCACTTTAGTCTCATGGACTCACTATACTCGTCTTTTTTCTACCCCAAACTTTCTTCGAGTTGTGGAACTAGAAGAGACATCAAACCTTCTTGGGTACGGTGAACTCAAAAGACGAAATGGTCTGATAAAGTCTATCGAATTCATTATCACTCAGGATATACAGAGTTCTCAACATTAGCTCCTCTTAAAGACAAAGCCAATTAGTTCAAGGAACTAGCCAACTTATATTATGACTGTTCAAAGTTCCAGACTGACTATTTGATCTTTCCCACTGACCATGACAGAAAGTGAAAGAAGCTAATCAATTATTGAATGAATTTGCATTCCTTCCTTTTGAAGTTTGTGTTGAAGACATTCCATGCCTCAATTTTCTATGAGCTTGCGAAGTTGTCTATGCTTCTAATGTCGAACAAATAGTTCTTTCATAACTTTTTGGATTTTACCACTCATCTTCCTAACCATTTGAATTGGCTGAAACTCCACCACCAAGCCAATTCTTTTGATCAAGTCTGGAATGACTATCACAACATGAAGGACAAATTAGATCATCTCCGCTTCAAGATCACATCCCTTGAAGACAGTTTGTTTGGCTTGGTTTGAAGGCCCTTCAAAAGAGACACATGAGTGTATCAAAGAAGTTCTCTGTAAAAGAGGCGAATTACATCTTCTATTTTTCTAGTTCCTCTTTACTTACTATGCTTTCGATGACAAATAAACAAAAAATTACGTTTTAACAATATTATAATATGTGAGGAGACTACAAAATGAATAATTCGAATAATAAAAATTAAGCTTGTGGTGCGCATGGACCTTGATTAGGGAAAAGCTAGGTTCAGAGTGAACCTCTCAAGACTCCTCCAACTGCCAATATTTTGCTTCCGTTCGAACTCACAAAGACGATTTATTTGGACTGTAGTTATTATTGGATTATGATGTTTGAAGTTGAATTTAATGTAGTCTATGCCATTTGGACTAAATTATTTGTAGTGTGGTCTCACCGAATTTCATAAAGTGTTTTGTTTGATTTTGAAGAAACAATGACCGAATTTCCCTTGTAGGTGTGTGACATTTGGAATAAGTTAGGTGTCAAAAGATATTTTAGTCTTTTTACCACTTCTAACAACACCGCCAACGCATTTCATATTTTTATCTTTGTGATAAATAAAATTTTCTTTGCCGATTAAAAAAAAATAACACTGCCAACACATCATTCAAAACCCAAAACCCAAAACCCATGGCTTATAGCCAAATAAAGTAGCCCAAATGGGCAACAGAAATGGACAAAAAATAAGTCAAAAAGTCTATGGTTACCATAGGCTAAATTGAGCCTTAATATTGGTGATTTCTTAGCCCTCATATCTATTGATATTCGATTAAGTTGATATTTCATGATTTTCTTTTCTACAGAGCCTCCGAGTTCGAACGGTTTGAATCTTGGGCTGGGGAAGACAAGGTGACTGTAAAATTAAGTACAAGACAATTTTCTTGAGAACCCACCTCCATTTTTGTTGACATTTATGCAGGGAGTGACTTTGGTCAAAGTTTCCAACTCATTCATAAGTACACCAGCTGGATAACTCATACAACTGTGATGCAGTTGAGATCATAATCATAACCAATATCAACTATTTTCCTTTGTTCTCTCAAACTTTCCCATGGGATTGGTGGGGTCCATTACTTGAATAAATGACCAATTAAACATCTTCAGAATTTCAAAGGATAACAAACGATTCTAAACACATCTGTATTTTTAGACATTTTGTTTTTTGAATTTGAAGTATTCTCATTAGAAACAAACCTTTGACCATGAAGGATAACAAACCTTTGACCTCGTTGATTGCACACTACAAATTGTGTGTCTATATTTTCGTAAAACGACGTAGTTTTAAGTGATGTGTAAAAGTGATGTGTTAAAATGATGTGTATGTAGCACTCTTGAAATTATAATCCTTTCTTTCTTTTTGTAAACGAGTGACCCTTACATTCTTAGGAAAGGATTCTTGGGGTAAAACAAGACCCTTCACAATTTTATTTAGACGGTTATTAATAAGCATCAATTTATCTATCACATGTAAAAGAATAAGTTGATTGGCTTTATTTGATCAAAACATATTTTTCAAAAGCAAAATGGAGGGCTAGCATGAAAATATAATTGCGAAGATATATGTTAAATATATTGAGGTCTACAAAATAAATGACTTGAATCATCAAATGAAACCGTTAAAAATCCTATTTCGTCATACAAGAAGGCACGCAACGAATTATTGCGTGACGGGATGTCAGATACACATTCTTCATTTTATTTTCAAATATAACGAGTAAGTGTGTGAGACTTGGCTAAAGTTGAAGTTAAGTTTACCATTTACCACATCAAAATTCACGTGAAGCCCAAAGGAAAAGAAAGTAATAGAACTCCCAACAAGAAGCATGATATTCTTTACACAACCTCCATTTCAGTCCAAAGAGAAGGACACCCATTACAGTACAAAAGTGTCTCAAGAGCCTATGAGAAAAGAGTGATCAATGCACGTACCAAATATCTCACCGACAAATTAACACGCCTCATTATTTCTCTAAATGTTAGAAATACATACTTGTACAAACACATTTATACACATCCGCTATAGCACGTAGCGCAAGTGCCCATGCCTATTGCGAGTATACGCATGAGTATATATATGATTGTGCAATTGTGTGTTTGCCATTAGCTTTGTTATTCTCTTTCACCTCAAATTTTAAGAAGTTGAGAAGGTACAACATCGGTTGTTGAAATCATGAAATAATATAGAATTATCCAAACATCTATAATAGGACAGAGTACGAATTACAGAAGGCTACGGAGTTTTATAAACCAGAGCAAATCCAAAATTTACCTTTGACGTTAATATGGACAAGAACATAAAATCTTTTTCTGAATTTCGAACAAGCCACTTAGCAAAAACCACATCTTGGTCCAAATTAAAGATGTTATGGAGATGAATCCAATGATAAACTTGAACAAGAGGTTGTCCCAAATAAATAAAAATCCATGTTGTATGTTGCATTGATTGGTTGTTGCATAGGATCCACCAAGAAATTATGACCAATCAACTTCAATCATAAGTGCACTTGTGTTGGCACTATCAATGTCTTTTTTTACAGTTAGCCAAAAATTAATTTTAATTATGTATTTATTTTTGATTCCGTTCTTAATAAAAATAGATGTATATTTTTCTAAATTCTCGATTGTCTCTTCGAATCTATCGCATTATATTTTTCCTATGGTATTTATACCTAGATGCTTGAATTTTGAGGATTTTTTTGTTCTTTTTGTCAGAGAACGGTAAGAAAATCATTGTAACCCAATTTCAGGATTTGGGTCGAAAAGAAATTTGTCTGTTTGTTTGTTAGGAAAATGCCAAGAAAAAGTCCAAAGAAACTCATCAGTCATCATAGTACTGCTGCTATATATAATATAATATTAATATATCCACCAACAAATCCTCTTCAGTGATGACTGTACGTCTATATATACATTAAGAATTAGGACCACTACCAAATCCTCTATTCTTAAGGGCTACAGACTCGATTGCAAATGTAATTGTAGGCTAAATCCCAAAATACCCTTGAAAATGAGGATATAGCTCTATATGTAGTGTAGTGTAGGTACGCATTTTAATGGACGCTAAATAGTATTCATAAATTTCATATATTTTTTATACAATAAATTAGTTTGGTCATGGATCAGAGTGGCCACAAGTTTCACTTCGTAGTTTGAACCAATTAGTTTTGTAGAATTTTTTAAGATAAATAATTCACAAAAAGTTCTAAAATGTAGAGCATTATTTCGTTGTGTTTGCCTCTATAATGCATATTTTAATTTTCGAAGTCATATTTGATGTTCATTATTTTAAAGACAATATCACAAAAAATACATGCCTACAATTACAATAGCAACGAGTTACAAAATAAAGGCTCGAATTGTCAAAATTTAGCTCAAGGTGGGCCGTAGACCTCGACTAAAGAGAAAATGTGTTTAGACTAAATCTCTCAAGACTCCTCAAATTTCCACTCTTCCGCTTCATGCCGAACCCATAATGGTAATTTTGTAAGATTTATCAAAAAATATCTCATGTTAAAAAGTAATGTAATCAGATCTCGATAAAAGTGTAAATACTCAGTATTTCAACCATTTGGAGGGTGTTTGGCTTCAAGATTTTTGGATTTAAATTTTAAATTTTTTTCTTTTTGGGTGTTTGAAACCGAATTTACGTAACGCATTATGCAAATATGCATTTTAAAAAATGAAACGGAGAATTCATAATCTAAAATTCAAGCCCGGAGGATTTCGAAGGAACTTTTAAAGTTCTAATTCGACTTTCACTAACAAAACTATTTCGAAATATTTATTTACAAATTCTTATTAGAATAAAAAATTCTATAATATATAATTTTAAATTTTAAAAATAATTAACTCCCTAAGAACTAGTTCACATGTCTATGGATGTTTGAGTACATGTTTTTGTGAACTCACTTTTTTTTCTTTGACTTTTTTAGGTAGTGAGTTTGGTGAAGGTTTCCAACTCATTTATCAGAACCAGATGGGTAGTTAGTTCATAACTGTGATGGAACTGAGATTACAATAATCATGATGTTCGACTAGTTTATTATCCTCTATGATTGGTGGGGTCTATTAGTTTAATAGCCGACCAATGAAACATCATCAGAATCTTTACAGATCCTTCGTACGCCATTAAAAATATAATATGGGACATCTCACACCAAAGAAATCCATAACATATTCCTAGCTCTATCTTTCTTTCTTGTTTTCTTCAGAAAAAAAAATTCTCAAGAAATCAACCGTGGGTGGGTCTTGAATAGTTAATACCTCAACTATAGCTGAACAGGCAAGTGTTCAACTTGTTTAGAAATCTAATTTTTACAAAATAATAAACCGTCAAAGAACTCTTTACCTGTAGGCTGGGGACATTTTGATGATTAAGTTAATACAAGTTGAAAAAAATAGTTCTCTATTTAATGCTTGTAATGACAAGTCAAAGCGTGTAATAATAATTTACACCATACCTTTTGCTCCAGTAGAAAGGCCAGAATGTACCTTTTTTTTATAGAGGTTATCCCCCAATAATTTGAATTATAATCCGTTTCTAAGAATTAGAAGTTAAGTACTCATCGATTGACTTACAAAATAATCATCTTCCATTACAATTAGAATTAGAAGTTAAGTACCCTAATTTCGGACCATCATCTGGAATGAACCATTGTCCCTTCTTCGGTATATGTCTCTCAAGATACAACGACTAGGTTAAACAAAGGTACAATACAAGGTGTAGTAGGCCGGAATAATCATTAATGGGCCCCCGGCCCATGATCAGCCGCATCATATTCAAGGGCTCCACGAAGCCCAAACGTACCTGGGGTTGGGCCGAACAGCCTATCGGCCGGAGCCTATGCTCGGCCCTTCCGAACGAGTTTTGTGCTCGGCCTTGCCGATCAGTGCGGTCACAGTCCGCACCGACCTTCGGCCAGAATCCCCTTTGGCGACTTCTTGACCAGGTCGTCTCAGAAACACCCGGTAGTTCAGTTTCCAAAGCACGAACACACGTTCTCCGCTTTCTAAGGGACGTACAGGCGCACCTTTCCGACTCACTCGAACGTGGGACACGTGGTAGAAGACGTGCACAGCACATCCTCCCGATCCACTTTGGCGTGGGACACGTGGCGACGTTCCCGCACTCTTCGGACCACGTCCTACATACTGGGCCGAACACTCCGGCAAACGGTTGGCCTCCTACTCTATAAATATCCCAGCGGCACTCCTACTACAGGTACATGCATACTCGCGCTTAAACTACTTTCAAGTTGCTTTCATTCTTCCCAGAGAACTAACTTGATCGTCGGAGTGCCCACCGGAGATCCAACCCCCCGGTGTGCACTAACTTAGTGTTGAGTGTTTTGCAGATCGAACGAAGAAACCCGATTCTACAACCCGAGAAGTCAAGAGTGGATTCCAGACTCCACAATTTGGCGACCACAGTGGGAGATCCTTCTGACTTCTCAACTTCAAAACCCTCACAGTAAAGCTTTACCAGAACCTTCAACCCAACCAACAATGGTGATCACCGGAACAGAACCTTCAGTCCTACCAGCCATTCCACCTCCTCCCCCTGCTGACCTGAGGGACAGAGCGTATGTCGAGCGCCTGGAGGCTCGACTGGCAGAGCGAGACCAGCTGCTTCACCTGGTCAGAGAAGAGATTGCACAACTCAAGGTTGCCATCAAACCCAACCAGAATGGCGAGACATCGCAGGCTCGGCGACGAAGGCGCCGCAGGACACGCTCTCCAGAGCGAAAAGAAAGAAATAAGCGTCCGGCCCTCGAACGGCTGGGAGCCGAAACCGAGGTCGACGCGATCAACGATACACGAGGCCAGGGCCGAACCCGAACCACACCATCTGCAAACTGTTCGGATTCCGAACGAGGAGCTCGGAGGATCTCGGTTCACAGAAGGTTGGGAGCCCAGCCAGTTAGTAGCACCCAGTCGTACTCTCCTCCGACAACACCTTCGGACGACACCCCGACCCATGAAACTGAAATGGATCGGAGGTATGGCGGCCGAAGGGATCAATCCCCATCCAGACGTCATAACTATCGAGGGCGTTCCCCTCGATACCACGGTGGGCAAGACCTCAGACCACAACTGGTGGCTAGGAGGGGGGGGGGGGGGGGGAGCCGAGCAGGGTCCTCGGCCAGCACGTTCGCAGTGCGACATCATCCACGATCAGCTCATCTCTTCTCCCTTTACCAGGGAGATAGATGGAGTGCGTCCACCGCGTGGCTTCAATTCCCCAAAATTCAGTAAGTATGACCCAAAAACCGACGCCTACCTGCACTTAGTGCACTTTCGTCAGATGATGTCTCTCTACAGCACCGATGACGCCTTGATGTGCAAGCTGTTCCCTTCCAGCTTGGGGGAACTGGGGCTCATCTGGTTCGACAAATTGCCGAAGGGTTCCATCCCTTCTTTCAAGGACCTATCCCTCGCCTTCCTGGCTCGGTTCGTCACCAGCAGCAGGCAGAAGAAAGGAGTCGACTCCCTCCTCGCACTTCGGAAGTCGACAAATGAGTCTCTCAGGCAGTACGCTGCTAGGTACTGGGAACTCTTCAATGAGATTCAAGGCTGTGACCCTGCTATTGCTGTGACTTCATTCAAGCTCGGGTTGGATCACCGAAGCAGGTTGTTCGAGGACCTCATGTTATCCAATCCTACCGACATGGATGACCTCATGGCCCGGATCGACAACCACTGCCGGTTGGAGGAGGCACGCAGCGAGCGGCGTCAGGCCGAACAAAACCATCCCCGCCAGGGGGAAGGGAACAAACATACACCACACGGCTCGCGCCGGAGTGTGAACGTGGTGTCCTCTGGGAAGAATAAGGGACCTCGGGCGTTCGAGTTTGCTGCGGTGAAGACGGTCTTCAAAATCCCGACGTACGAGATCCTCAAGAAGATACAGAATGAGCCGTACTTTGAGTGGCCGAGGCGGCCAATGGGAGAACAGCGGAAGACGCCGGATTCTCCGTACCGTTGCTCCTACCACAGGGAAAAGGGTCACTTGACCACACGTTGCCGAGCGTGGAAGGATTTCCTAGAACGGCTGGTATCGCAGGGACTCCTCAAAGAATTCATCAACGAGGAGAAAACACAAGCCGGACCACAGACAGAACCGGAAAAAGAGAACAGTGGGGAAGTCCGGGTGATCGATGTCATCCACGGAATGGTGGATGCAGCGGCCGAGGAAACTCTCCGGGCCGAGATCAGGCGTGCGGCGTGCGGCAAGCAGGTCATGTCCGTAAGTGCGGGAAGCAAGCGTCCGCATCTCGACAGTTATTCTGGGGGGAACCTGTCATTTTTTGATCAGGGCCTTCAACGACTCCAGATGCCGCATAATGACGCGTTGGTCGTCTCTCTCACCCTCGGCAACTCGCTGGTTCGCCGAATACTGGTCGACCAGGGGAGTTCGGCCGAGGTCATGTATTACCCTCTGTTCAAGGCATTGCACTTACAGGAGGCCGACCTCACACCTACCGAGGTGCCGCTGGTAGGGTTCAACTCGGCTCCTGTATGGCCCCTTGGTAAGATCACACTCCCTATCCGCACGGGCACAAGGACCGTGGAGGTCGAGTTTGTGGTCGTCGATGTGCCGAGCCCATACAACGCCATCGTCGGCCGCGTCTGGCTACACAAACTTGGGGCCGTAGCCTCAACTTATCATCAAGTACTTCGCTTCAATGGGATGTGGGGACCCGAAGAGGTGCTAGGTGATCAATTAGCCGCCAAAAAATGCTATGTGGCGGCGATCAAGAGCAAGGTCTGCCCTGAGCAGGTCCAATGGGTGGAGGCGCCGGACGCTCCCCTCCTGGACGACGTCGGCACACCAGCTGCCGAAAAAGCAGTTGAGGATTTGATCACAGTACCGGCCGACGACATCAATACCGACAGGACTTTCTTGTTGGGATCAACCCTATCACCAGCCGAGCGGGAATCCATGACCTCCTTCCTCAAGAAAAACATTGAGGTGTTCGCATGGACACCATATGAGATGCCGGGCATCGATCCAGACTTCATCTGTCACCACCTCAACGTGGACAGATCTCGCCGACCCATCATTCAAAAACCGCGACGTTCGGCCACAATCCATACCGACGCGGTCATCGAGGAGGTCGACCGACTGCTGGAAGCTGGGGCAATCAAGGAGGTACAGTACCCCACTTGGTTGGCCAATACCGTCGTTGTGAAAAAGAAAAATGGTAAGTGGCGCGTCTGCGTCGACTATACAAATTTGAACGATGTCTGCCCCAAGGATTGCTTCCCTGTACCAAGGATCGACCGCCTCGTCGACGCTACATCTGGGCACGCTCGGTTTAGTTTCATGGACGCCTACCGGGGGTACCATCAGATTGCCATGCACGGTCCGGATATGGAAAAGACTGCCTTCATCAGTCCCCGTGGTTTGTACTGTTATCGGGTCATGCCCTTCGGTCTCAAGAACGCGGGGGCCACGTACCAACGGATGGTCACAAAGATGTTTGCCAAACAGATCGGAGATACGATGGAGGCATACATTGACGATATGGTGGTAAAGAGCAGATTTGAGGCTGAGCACCTCAAGCACCTACAGGAGGTATTCGACATTTTGAAAGCGCACAAGCTCCGTCTCAACGCCGACAAATGTGCCTTCGGGGTCGGCTCTGGGAAATTTCTTGGGTACCTTGTCACCAGAAGGGGCATCGAGGCCGATCCGAACCAAATCGCTGCCGTCAACAACTTAGCAGCGCCGTACAGTATCAAGGGGGTTCAGAAGTTAACAGGTATGGCGACCGCTTTGAATAGGTTCATCAGCCGATCTTCGGACAAGTGTCGTCCATTCTTCGCACTCCTGAAAAAGTGCAGCCGAAGGAGCTTCGAATGGAGTCCAGAATGTGATCAGGCGCTTCTGGATCTGAAGGCCTACTTGTCTTCGGCGCCACTACTCTCAACGCCGAAGGACAAGGAACCTCTGTTCATCTATCTGGCCGTATCTCCACACGCGGTCAGTTCTGTTCTTGTTCGGCAGGATGACCGAGCTCATCTGCCCATCTACTACACCAGCAAAACACTGGTCAGTGCCGAGACCAGATATCTGCCTTTGGAGAAACTAGCACTAGCGCTAGTGTCCGCTTCTAGGAAGCTTGCGCCGTATTTCCAAGCGCACCCCATCACGGTTTTGACTTCACAACCTCTAAAAAGCCTGTTCCGTAAGGCTGATCTGTCTAACCGAGTCTCAAAGTGGGCCGTGGAATTGGCCAATTTTGACATACAATACCAGCCGAGGACGGCGATCAAGGGGCAGGTTCTGGCGGATTTCATCGCCGAGTTCACGCCGGATTCAGAGCCAACACTGCCGAACAAAGAGTCGGCAGGATCAGTTGAATGGCAACTATTCCATGGCAATTCTTGGAGGATGTTTGTGGATGGCGCATCCAATAATCATGGATCCGGAGCCGGGGTCGTTTTGATTTCACCAGAGGGAATTGTCCATGAATTGGCAATCCGGCTTGACTTCCTCGCCTCGAACAATGAGGCCGAATACGAGGCCGTACTTGCCGGTCTTCGTTTCGCAGCAGACCTCGGTTCGGAGCACATTAAAGCTTACAGCGACTCTCAGTTGGTAGTTCACCAACTCTCCGGCGAGTATGAAGCTCGCGACGACCGAATGTCCCGCTACCTTACCGCTTTACAACACGCCAGCAAACAGTTCCGCACTTTTTCATTGGAGCAGATTTCTAGAGAACACAACGCCCATGCCGACGCTTTAGCCGGTCTCGCGTCGGCCACGGACGCTGGGGGGCAGAGGACCGTATCTATCGATATCCTCCCACAGCCGAGCATCGAAAAATCTGCGGCCGAGCCAGTGTATTGCATCTCACAAGAACCCAGTTGGATGGACCCCATTGTAGCGTACCTTCAGGACGAGACGTTACCCGAAGACCGAAGGGAAGCACACAAAATCACTCACAAAGCCGCCCAATTCTGGCTGGGACCAGGTAACAAACTCTACCGGAGAGCCTTCTCGGCGCCTTATCTGCTTTGTGTGCACCCCAAACAGACTGGGGCTATTCTTCAGGAATTACATTCAGGCAGCTGCGGGTATCACTCCGGAGGACGATCGCTCGTGCATCGTGCTCTGACTCAAGGCTACTGGTGGCCTAACATGAAAAAAGAGGCCGATGAAATGGTAAAAAGCTGCGATCAATGTCAGAGGTTCTCTCCGCTCATACATCAGCCGGCCGAAGAACTCAATCCGCTTTCCAGTCCATGGCCGTTCTCACAATGGGGGCTGGATATAGTTGGAAAATTCCCTGTGGCCCCAGGAGGCTTCAAATTCTTGATCACCGCTACAGACTACTTCACCAAATGGATCGAGGCCGAACCGTTGGTCAAAATCGAAGACAAAGACGTGAAGAGGTTCGTATGGCGGAATATCATATCAAGGTTTGGTATCCCCTATGCTTTCATATCAGACAACGGCACGCAGTTCGTTGGGGACCTGTTTACCAACTTCTGCGCCGAGCACAGGATCCGCTTCTTCAATTCCACACCGTCATACCCACAGTGTAACGGACAGGCCGAAGCTTCGAACAAAATCCTCTTGAACGGAATCAAAAAACGACTAATGGCAGCAAAGGGTAAGTGGGCCGAAGAACTTTATAGTGTTCTATGGGCATACCGGACCACACCTCGCCGCTCTACCGACCGAACGCCGTTCTCCTTGGCTTTTGGCACGGAAGCTGTTATACCTTTGGAAGCTGGCCTCCCGACGATGCGGACAGAAGAATTTCATCCGGACACCAATGACAAAGCTTTGTCGACGGCCTTAGACCTGGCCGAAGAACAGAGGGAAGCTGCTCGAATCCGAATTGCCGCTTATCAGCAAACGATATCTCAGGGCTATAACGCCAGAATTCGGCCCAGATCTTTTAAACCAGATGATCTGGTTCTGAGAAAGGTCGTCGGCGCAAAGCGTACAAATAAGCTCGGTCCTAATTGGGAAGGTCCCTACCGAGTGATCAAGATCGTTGGGGTCGGCTCTTACAAGCTAGAAGATATGAATGGGACACCTGTTCCCCGACCTTGGAATGCTCACAACTTAAGGAAGTACTTCCATTAAGTTCTCTCTCTGTTTGTTTTATTATGAGTAGTGCGTGGCCTACGGCTTCACTCTCTTCAGTTTATTCACTTTTGGTCAACTTTTGTGATCATGATTTGTTAGCAGTTTATGATAATCCACACGTTCGGTTTAATGTTCACTTAGTGAAATTTTTGAAATTTCTCCAAACGTTCGGCGAATTGCTTCTGTGTTATCCTTTACTGAACGGTTCGGTTCTTTCTATACTTAGTGAAATTTTGGAAATTTCTCCAAACGTCCGGCGACGTACCTCTTTGTTATCCGTTACAGAACGGTTCGGTTCTTTCTATACTTAGTGAAATTTTGGACATTTCTCCAAACGTCCGGCGACGTACCTCTTTGTTATCCGTTACAGAACGGTTCGGTTCTTTCTATACTTAGTGAAATTTTGGAAATTTCTCCAAAACGTCCGGCGACGTACCTCTTTGTTATCCGTTACAGAACGGTTCGGTTTATTCTATACTTGTGAAATTTTTGAGATTTCTCCGAATGTCCGGCATTGTGCCACTCTGTAATTCGTTACATAACGGTTCGGCATTAAGCTATGCAATTGTATGAAAGGAAATAAACCGAAGTTCTTCGGCGATCATTATACTAAAGAGATATAAATGGGTACGGCTCGGCATATAATGAAGTTCATTTTTCATTCGGAAATTGAGTTCATTACATAAAGTCTAAATACTACTAAAACAAGATAAAGATAAGGTTGGCACGCAGGCCCTACTACAAGTTCCTATTTAAGAAGGCTGGCCACCATCTTCGGCGACGGACGAATTGGGTACTCGCTCCGTATCCGGAAGAGGGGTTTCTTCGGCCGGAGACGGCACTGCGGCAGCAGGATCACTCGCCGGCTCGGCAACACCAGACGACTCTCCGTACGAAGGTACGTCCCTGTACAGAGAAGATCTCTCCGGTACCTCGGCAACTTGGAGTGCTCGGAGGTAACCACTGCGGAAAGCATCCTGCAGCAGCCCAGCCAGTTGGGCGTTGATGCCTTCCATCTGCTTCAGGAACTTCCCCTGAGCTTCAGCATAGCCATCATTGTAGCCCTTCGAGTCGGCCTCGTCGACTCTCTTCGCCATCTCAGCCCTTGTGGCTCCAAGTTCTGCGGCGAGAGCCTTCTCCTTCTCCTCGGCCGCCGACAGAGCCGTCCGGATGGCATTTCGCTCATCCACCACTTGGTTTTTGGCCGTTATCTCCTGCTGGTGCAGGGTCCTCAGGCCTTGGATCTGAGCGGCTTTCCGCATAAGCCCGTCAGACACCGGAACCAAGTGCTGAGTTGCCTGCATGAAATAACGGAAGAATGAGTACGGATTATAGAAATATTTGGGAAATAAACTTTAAAAAAAATGGAGAAGAAGACTACCTTCACCATGAGCCGAGCCATCTCTAAGAAGGACACTTCCAGGTTCCTCGGCAAAGCCTCAGCATCCTTTGGGAGCGTCATCCCTTTGGCCAGCGTCAACGCCATGAGAGGGTCGGCGTTGAGAGTGTCTTCGGTGTTCAACGGCTTGCCGTCAAACATGAGCTTCGGGATAAAGGCCGAAGGCGCAGATGAGCCCGTCGCCTCGGTAGCAGCCGGGGGTCGGTTCGTTTTCGGCGGAGCCGCCGTATCGACCTGCTGGTGTGCGACCCCCTTCCGCCGGGAGTCCTCCTTCGACTCCCTCGGTTTCTTAGCCGCAGCAGCACCTTCTTCTGGGCCCTTCCTCTTCTTTTGAGGATCGGCTGGGCGGGAAGTCTGCGGCGCGGATCCGCCCACCGCGAGCTTCAGAGTGACCTCTTCTGGTGCCTTCCTCGGCATATTGTCACACTCTGCGAAGAAGTCCGTAAGCTCCTGGTCAGTAAAGTCTACCGAAGAATGGAGACTGTAACCGGACGAAGTCGTGGAGGAGCAGGTACCTGAAGAAATTGGAATAACTTCGTCCGGAATCGGCTCGCCCCGTGGCTCTCTGATCACCCCGAGAGGAACACTGTCGTCGGCCCGGTTGTCTTCTGGAGCCTCGGAATTCTCACTGCTGCTGGAGTCTCCTCGGCACTTCAGCTTCGACCGATAGACTTCGACGTAGCCAAGCAGAGCCGAACAGTCCCTACTCCTCCTCCGGATGGTGAACGCCTGGCTGATTCTGTCCCAGTTCGCCTTGCTCCTCAGGCCGTCGACGACTCCTTTCCCTGCGAAGAAAAAACAAGCGAGTTAAAAAAAAAAAAAAGTATTTGACTGTACGGAACTTACCGGCGAACCCAGGGACGCGCGGAATGGGGTGATAACGAAACTCGCCTAATGCGAATTCAAACTCTCCTCGAACCACGACGAAGTCGTTGGCATATTTGTCAGAGTCCGGAAGGCCTCTGATCAGCCTCCTCTGTCCGGTTCGGCAGCTGAGGTACTTCCTCCTTGCTACCTTGTTCTGGCTTACTAAGTAGAGGCCGAACAGGTCTTCCACCTCGAACTCAAGGTGGTATCTCTCCTTGAGTTCGATGACCCCTACCACTATGCGGTAGAAGTTGATGGTCACCTGGGAGGGGGTTAGTTGGAGGACATTCAGTACCTGCCGAAGGAAAGGGTGGAGCGGGAAGCGCACGCCACCCTCGATAATAGCCATCAAGGGCAGTACGATCTGGAAGTCGTTTGTTGCAACGCTCTCCCCCGGCCGAACGAGCTCTACTGACACGTTATCCGGTATGCCGTAGGTTGCACGGAAATCTGCGAGGCTCTCCGGATCCCCGAAGAATCGAGAATACCGGTTCTTCCCCGAGTGAGAGGCCGAAGTCTTCGGCATCTCCTCGGCTTCTGGAAGCCCCGACGAACCGCTGGGTCCAGCTTGTTCGGCGCTGGAGGACGACCACGATGTTGATTCTACTTCCGGCCCGGACATCCTATAAACACGATCACGGGCGTCAAAAGAAAAACAAAGATCTAAGAGGATCGGGGCTTCACAGCCCCTCAGGATGTCTCCGGCCGGAACGCCCATCGTTCGGCCAAGACACTCGTCGCTCGGCCGAAACCAGGGATGCGGTGTTAACTACAGTCATCCTAAATCTATCAGAAAACAAAAACTATTGCAAAAGGCAAGATCATGAAAAACTTACTCTGATGCACTGTGAAGCGGCTGAGATCCTTCTTAGCACAGGTTTTTGATGGCTTCGAAAACGCAGAGAGTTTAGAGAGAGAAGGAGTTACGAGAGTCTGGGAGTAAAAAGCTTTCGAAGTACCCCAGACCCTCTATTTATAAGAGGACTATTGAGGCGGGAAACGGCCGGCGTGAAAAACGAGGCGCCCAGCGCAAGGATTTGAATCGTTCCGCCTTCTGCCGTCAGACGGGTGCCACGTGTCATCATCCCAGGTTCTGACGCTTCGCGTGCGCCGCCCTTCAGCACCCCTTCCGCTCTACCGTCAGATGATTCCACGTGTCGCCATCTCATTGCCTGACGCTTCGCGTCCGCCGTTCTGCAGTGTCCTTTCGGCTCTGCCATTAAAGGAAGCCACATGTCACCATCTCATCGCCTGACGCTTCGCGTGCGCCCTTCTGCAGTATCGCTTCGGCTCTTCCGTTGGATCGAACGCCACGTGTCGCAATCTCAGCTCCTGACGACTCACGTGCGGCTCAGACCCTTTTACCAAGCACTATGCAGCGTTCTCTCAAAATCTGATGATTCCTAACAGAGCCAACCTCGCAGGTCTGTTCGGATCCGAACAGAATGCCCCAGGGCATCAATAACTGACAAAAGTTTCCACGGCCGTCAAGAAAAATCTGCCTTCGTGCTGGGGCTCGGCCACATGGTCAATTCCCCCGTACCGAGCTGCGTACGACCGAATTGAGGGGCTATTGTAGTAGGCCGGAATAATCATTAATGGGCCCCCGGCCCATGATCAGCCGCATCATATTCAAGGGCTCCACGAAGCCCAAACGTACCTGGGGTTGGGCCGAACAGCCTATCGGCCGGAGCCTATGCTCGGCCCTTCCGAACGAGTTTTGTGCTCGGCCTTGCCGATCAGTGCGGTCACAGTCCGCACCGACCTTCGGCCAGAATCCCCTTTGGCGACTTCTTGACCAGGTCGTCTCAGAAACACCCGGTAGTTCAGTTTCCAAAGCACGAACACACGTTCTCCGCTTTCTAAGGGACGTACAGGCGCACCTTTCCGACTCACTCGAACGTGGGACACGTGGTAGAAGACGTGCACAGCACATCCTCCCGATCCACTTTGGCGTGGGACACGTGGCGACGTTCCCGCACTCTTCGGACCACGTCCTACATACTGGGCCGAACACTCCGGCAAACGGTTGGCCTCCTACTCTATAAATATCCCAGCGGCACTCCTACTACAGGTACATGCATACTCGCGCTTAAACTACTTTCAAGTTGCTTTCATTCTTCCCAGAGAACTAACTTGATCGTCGGAGTGACCACCGGAGATCCAACCCCCCGGTGTGCACTAACTTAGTGTTGAGTGTTTTGCAGATCGAACGAAGAAACCCGATTCTACAACCCGAGAAGTCAAGAGTGGATTCCAGACTCCACACAAGGTAACTTGGTTTTGGCCAACTAAACAAATGCACTATCGCTTTCACTGGAATAATAATAAAATGAGAAATTTTTTTTGTTCACGTGATGTAAAGAGCAAAATAAAAGACCAATCCAAATGGTATTTCTGGATCCAAAATGAGCCTCAAACTCGATTTGAAGGTTCCCAAGCGAAAACTCTCACCCTAAAGCCCTGTATCAAGCTCAATCATCTTGACTTCGTATATGAGACGGAAGATGACTCTTAAACCAATGTAGTACCCAATCCCCCCCCCCCCCCCCCCCCCACACACACACACACACACACACACATTAGAAGGTATATGCATATATGTCCTAATGGAAAGAGAACTTTTTCAACCTAGTTCATTCACCCTCATGTAAAAGGCATAGAACCTTTGGTTAGGATCCGAGCCCTTTTTTTTTGGTAATCTCTTTGACATTTGATGTCTTGTGTGTAATGTGAAATTCCTACCTCACTGGTACAACACGTTAATTCAAAAAGACAGCACCCTAGTCAACTTTTGGCAGGGCCCAGGTCGTTCAAAATCTTTTTCACAGATACCTACCAAATCAAATAGACATCCCACCTTTATCTTTTACATTTTACCTATATAACGTACAGCATTGATTCTGAAATCATGAGATCTTAAAGGTAAATAACTCAGAAGGGTAATTTCCCAAATTCTATAAAACAGACAAAATTTGGAATAAAATTACCTTTTGAACTTACATTATGACAAAAAGTACACTGAGAACCAAAGACAAATGGACAATACCACTAAACACTACATTTTGGTACGCTACGTCATTCCGAAAATGACCTCCATTATCGATCTGAATTACAGTTTGTAGCACGATTTCCCTATAGAAAAATGAAGCATTCCAGGGACACAAGTGGGTTTTCAAGTGACTCGTTCGCTGTCGGTGGTGGCCACTGGGGGTGTTCATTTTCATTCTCTTCAAACTTCCTGGTCTTCTCGGGCACCCGACCCGGAGACCTCCCTGTTTTTCTAACCGATGGGCTCCGACCCAGACTCACTCTTCCACCACCAGACTCTGCCGCACGGACCGCCGGCGACCTCGACCTCCGCCCGGAGCTCTCCCCCAGATCCCGCCTCTTCCCGTCCGCCGCTTCCGCGCGGCTTTCTCTTCCGGGCACGAATCTGACACGGCCCGGAGACGGCTCCGATCTCCTTGCCGGAGACTTACCCGCCTCCGCCGTCCTCCTATCCCTCCTTTCTCCGGGAAATGTACGGTTGCGGAATTTGGCCGGTGATCTATTCATCACCCGCTGCCGGACCTCCTCGCCGCCGTCATCCTCTCTCTTCTCTGCCTCCGTCGAGAAGCTGACCTCGCTCAAGCTACAGATCTCAGAGACTTCGGAGACCTCCTCTGTGTTCATCAATGGCGTTTTCTTATTCACATTTTTCCCGGCGTGCTGTTCTTGGATCTTGCGCAGGCCTGGTCTGAAGCCTCTCTGTTTCTCTTCGTCTTCAATCTTAGCAATGGGAGTCTCGGAGAGTACTTCCTTGACGGTCTCTTCTTCAGGTGGCGCCACCGCCGTCTTGGAATGGCGAGAAGCGTCAGATCTCGCCGCCGACGAGTGGTGGTGTGGGGTAGCACCAGCTTTGCTGTTGGAACTGGCACAGCAACCCATTTGTGCGTCTGGGTGTATAATGCAACAACTATAGATCCATTTCTGTAGCTAGTGAATTGGAATTTGGGTTTTTATTTTGGCCGGTGGTGGCGGTGAAGATTAGTGCAGACTATACGGTGGAATCGGGACTGTGGTTGCTGGATTTTGTTGGGTTGGGTTGTGTGAGTGACTGAGTATAGAGGTTGATGGGTTTGAGAGGGAAGAGGGTGGTTTAAGTAGGGGAAGAGCACCGGTGATTGGTGAGAGAAATTGGGGTGGGTGTCTTCAATCAATGGAGAGTACTGTCTGTGTGTGTGTGTCTATATATATATTGCATATATATATATATATATATATATGTACGTATGATTTATCAAATGATTGGTTATAGCAATAGACTTTTGATTAATTATTAATTTCTATTTCCAGTATAAATTTGGCCATTTTGATGAGAGTTGGGAATATATATTTGAAATTAAATGGAAAACACTTCTATTTAAGGATAAATGTCACTGACACCAGGGCTTTGAAGTAACCTCCACATATATACGTAAAATTGTGTTTTCTCCTCTATCGGCACCTGAAGTAATTGGATTTAAATTTAAGTTATATTTTTATATTTCAGTCTATAGAAAATCATTTACCTTTATTAAGAGAATTACAATAACAAAAACTACATAAATCAACTAAACTATGTTCTTCATAATCTTGTGCTAGGAACTAAAACAACAAAGAAAAAGGGTATTTTTATTATTAGAAACTCATATGAGAAATTATGTATCTATTACAAATTTTAAGGAAGGTTAGTAAAATTAATTTTCCAGTTGAGTAATGCTAGGATCTCAGAATGATATTTTAAAAATATTTTCGAATGATAAGGTGTTAACATTTCTTTCTTTCTCACAAACACAACATTTGTAACATCTCTCTTAGATGCTTAACACTTAATCATTCGGAAACATTTCGAGAATCTAATTATAGAATCTTAACATTTGGAATTTTAATAATTTTACAGCTCAATAAGATCTAAGACCACGTTACAATAATAATGGTCTGACACAACAATGAGTGGAGAGTGTGCTAATATAATAATAATATTATTACTTTACTACTCCACGAAAATTAAAGAACATGCAGAAACTAATCAATGATGGGTTTCAGGGCTCCATAGAACGAGATGACATGGTCCAATCAGCTCTCAGCTACTCAGCTGCCTGCCATGTTTACGTTTTTTTTTTTTCCCTCCTCGTATAACGCCACTAGATTATGTTCGAGTATAGGTGAATAAATTACCCACCAGAATTAGGGAGAATTAGGGACGATAATTTCGTCCGATTTGATCTAATACGCTTTGTTTTTCGTCCCGTTCGAATTAGAATTTTGAAAATTTATTTGAGAATCGAGTTGGATTTGGAGGTAAAAGTTGAAAAAAAAAAAGAGAACGGGTCGGAGGCGGATCTTAGTACATACGCCCTCGTCACCACGCCGTTCTCTAGTTTGTTTTAAAATAATTATTAAATAGATATTATGTTTACTTTTTAACCCCTACAAGGAAAGGGATAGAAGTTAAGGTTTGTTGGTATCTGGCATAATACGTCATGTTCGTTGAAAGATTTAGGTAAAGTGAGGTAATTATTGATTTGAGTGTACGGTAAAAAGTTACTTCCTTATAGGTAAAGTAAGGTAATTATTGACTTGAATGCAGGATTCGTAATGAACTTATGTGTTACTTACTTTGTTTAAATTATTTTCTATTTTATTTACATTACTGTTAGTATACTTGCATATCTTGAGGTTTATTGTTCGAGTATTATTTTCTACTGAGTATCACCACTCATGGAGCAACTTTTATGCCCCTCGCCTTTTAGGCCAGATGGAGTAAGTTCTTTTTGAATATTCTTTACTTGACAAATTATAATAAAAAAACATTTCATTAACATATCGAGAAATCGGGGCGTTGCAATTTGGTATCAGAGCATAGTTTTGACCACCATGCGACTTTGGGTAAAATAGATAGAACGCATTTTCCTAGTATTATCTGTTTAGACAGTCGATATAGGCAATGATCCAGAGGAATGGCCCAAAATTATGGGCATTCAGAGCAATGGGCCAAAAGCGTGGACAATGGTCCACGGCATTGGCCTAAAATGGCATTGGCCAAAAATGTAGAAATTTTTCTGAGTGCTAGAAACTTTTTCCTGAGGCTAAAGGAAGTCTTCTTAAGTTTTGGGATTCATTCAAACCCAAATAATTTCCAAGTGGTGGAAAAACAAGCACACCTATGTTTGGTTTCAAAGGCATACCAATACTAGACAAGGTAGAACAAACATTAGAAGTGCATGCATTCAAAAGATAGTCAGAGATAAGCACATGGAAAGGCAACCTGAGGTCGAGCAGAATTTAAACAAAGGGAATTAAGTATAAGTTCCAAAAATTGACCACTTGGGTCAAAACATAGTTCATGAATCCCCAAAAAAGAACTTTTTAAGGAGGAACGTTATCATAATTATCATTGGAAGGGTCCTCCACAACAGTTTTTCAAGGCCTATATTGGCAGGGTCTCTCAGATAGGGGTGTAAGCCAAAATTGAGAGATTGAACCAAATCAGTAAATCAAATCGAACCGACAGTTTGGTCCAATTATCTAGTCAAATAGTCTAGTTTAGTTCGATTCGGTTCTGTTTACATTTTTTTTTAAAAATCTGGTTTGGTTTTGTTTTTCGTTCCCTATGAAATGAACCAAACCACACCAAATCGGTTGGTACTAAACTAAACTCTAAAAGAATAAAAAACACAGGCACTAAATTGAACACTATTTTTTTTTTTTTTATAGTTTCTTAAGCAGTTTTTTTGAGATTTTGTATACTTGGTTTCTCTTAATTTGCTTGGTTAGATGATTGAGTTTATTATAATTCTCCAAAGTTACCCATCTGGTCCAAGTTTCTCAGCCAAACTGGACTGGTTATACTCCTACTCTCAGAGTGTCATCCCCCTCAGGAGCAGTAACCTAATCAACAGGGGTCTCAATCAAAGAAGGAGCAAGACCTTCTAGTGGCTCCTCATTAGACTCATTGTCTGTTCAAGGGTGGGATATCAACATATAGTAGGTAGTCCTTTGAGATCCCAGCAGCTTGTAGGGCAGTCATCCATCTGAACCGAAATACCTTCTCTTGAAGAGGAAGGATTTGCCTAGCATACCATTAAAGGCAGTTCAGCTGCCATGTCCCTGTAGGCGACTCTACACTCAGTTCGGAGCTGCTCAATGATGACTTTTTGAGCATCCACCTGTCCTTTAGCAATTTTAACTTGGCGGTGAGTGTCGCGTTGTATCGATTCAAGTTGCTTTGCTCGTTTGGAGGCCTTTGTGGCTGCCTTGAGGTTGGCCTCGACGGACTCTTCTACATCAACTGCCACGTGTTGGATTTGTTTTGGTGGAATTTTATGCTTTCATTTTTCTAGGTGAAAGAGACAACAATGACAAAGGCCCTCTTGGTTGCTTGGAGATTAAGAAGCCAACAAATAAAGTATAACAAAAGATCTAGAAACACTAGTAAGGAAGTATAGAGGCATACTGCCATATTTTAGGTCATCACTGAGTATGCCAGAGTCTTCTCATCAAGTAAGGCCACGTCTTTCATGTCCTCGAGGAGTAGAAGGGTTGCTAACAGAGCACAAGTAGTTGCAATACTGCAAGCCGAGTCATAGACGGTGATTGGGTGATGTGGAAATTCAAGTTTTGGGTCCCAGGTATCCTTCGCAAAGAGGTCATGAGAGGTAGAAGGAGTCTGCTGCTCGGAAGTTGCTTCTAAAGATACTTTCTTTAGCTTTTTCTTGGGGCAAGGAGGGGTGTCCAGAGGGGAAGTCTCAGCATCAACGTTGATTGCTACTAACACATTAATATAAGTAGTAATAGTGGGTGGAGGAGGAACCTCGATCTCGACGACCTGAGCTTGATTCCTCTTTTGCTTCTTTTTTTTGACCCCCCAATTCTTAGAAATGTTCATAAGTTGGTTTTTTGGGATTCCATTAGTGCTTCTTGATAAGCTACTTTGTCTTTGGATGAACAGTATTTGGGGAAGACGACTCTAGAGGGTTCAACTTAAGGATAAAGGGAGTTAGGAGTTAGAGGATGAGCCAGCAAGAGACGGGTCGGCTCTGGCGATGATTACATGACCTGGTTCTCTTAACAAGGGTATGGAAACCCCTTCTGGACAACGTCGGGGACGAGGTCTTCGACAACAACAACTTCTGAAGTACAGGCAAAAGAGCATTTGTAGCTTAGGTTGTATCTCAAAAGAACTTGGGGGGCTCAACCTATGTTTCTTTGTTCGTCAGGACCATTGTAGTTTAACACAATCTTCAAGTCTTTGGAACGAGTGTCGCGATCAATTCGGCCGTGGTTGCAGTTAACCCTGTGAAGATAGCAAATTCAAGAAGATAGTTAGAATTTAGAAAAATAGACAAGAAATTGAGGAATAGAATTAAAAGGCAAGTTATTAACGAGGTTTTCCAAATTGATGGGAAATGCTAATTCGGTTTGCCTTTGTCTTGTTGGGGCCGAATTCTCAATTTCCTATGACCTTCAAAAAGTTGTCCTCATCTCCTTGGGTGGAGTCAAGAAGGTCAGTAACAATCCTCTCTCAACCTTTGCGGACTTTGGCGCAATAATTGTCAGAATCAGATTTTGCCATGTCATAGTTGTATTAAATGTCCCATAAGCAAAGATTGGTGTTTAGAATCCTATTGAGTTCTACAATACCTTATTGTCCTAATGGTATCAATTGAAATTTGCATAGGTGTAAATTTATAGTAAGATAGTAGACGAACTCGACCGGATAAAGGAGTAGGGTTGTGCGTTAGGTAGCTGACAGCCAGCACATAAAAAGACCCGTTAGATCCCTATGACATGAATCCTAAACTTACAACGAGAAATGCTAGGGCGTTCCCTTTAAGCGACGCGTTGTGCCTGCCTTCGGCTGCTTCGAAAAATGAGCAAGGGGCGCCACATCGGCGCCCGGGTGTGGTGATAAGTGAGCAAGGGTTCCCGCGTGTGCCTGGACGAGCGCGGGTAAAGAAGCTAGCCCAGAACTATAGGATCCGCTTAGCAACTTGGAATATAGGGACCTTAACGGGTAAGTCTAGGGAGCTAGTTGATACCATGATTAGGAGGAGGATTAGTATAGCTTGCCTGCAGGAGACTAAGTGGGTAGGGGAGAAGGCTAGAGAGATAGAGGATACAGGGTATAGCTCTATTATACGGGTGTGGATAGACATAGAAATGGGGTTGGTATCGTAGTAGATAAGCACCTTAAGGATTCGGTAGTCACAGTCACGAGGAAAGGAGATCGGATTATTTTAGTTAAGCTTGTGATTGGAGAGAGTATAATTAATGTTATTAGTGCTTACGTGCCCCAAGTAGGCTTGGATGATCTTACTAAAGAGAAATTTTGGGAACAGATGGATGACGTGGCTCAAGGGATACCTTTGGGGGAGAAGCTTTTTATAGGAGGTGATTTCAATGGTCATGTGGGAGTGCAGAAGCAGGGGTATGAGAAGGTACATGGTGGATTTGGATTTGGAGACCAAAATGAAGGTGGTAGGAGGATTTTGGATTTCGCGGTAGCCCTTGATCTTATAGTGGGGAATACTTTCTTTAGAAAGCGTGAGGAACATTTAATTACCTTTAAGAGTGGAGTCAATAGAAGCCAAATAGACTACTTTCTTGCAAGAGGCGCCGATCGGTTGATATGTAAGGATTGTAAGGTCATTCCCGGAGAGTGTCTAGTGGCACAACATAGACTTTTGGTGTTAGATATTGGCCTCAAGGGAAATAATAGACCGAGAAAGGAAACTAGAGACCCACGGACTAAATGGTGGTTCCTAAGAGGGGAGAAACTAAAGGTGTTCAAGGAACGAACATCCCAAGAAACGGAGTGGGGAATGGAAGGCGATAGTGATAGTATGTGGAGGACAATGGCCGATGGTATTAGAAGGATATCGAAAGAAGTTCTTGGAGAGTCAAAGGGGAAAGGTCTAATTTCTAAGGAGACATGGTGGTGGAATGACGAGGTTCAAACCATGGTAAAAGCCAAGGAATGTTTTAAGAAGTGGCAAAAGGACCGGAAGGTGGAAAATTTTCAGCAGTACAAGCAGGCTACCAAGGAAGCTAAGAAAGCCGTTAGAGAGGCTAAGTTGAAAGCCTACGAGGATTTTTACGCTAGACTTGATAGTAAAGATGGGGAGAGGAATATCTATAAACTCGCCAAGCTGAGAGAAAGGAAAGCTAGAGACTTCTCGCAAGTTAAGTGTATAAAAGGTAGCGATTCAGTAGTGTTGGTGAAAGATGAGGATATCAAGGATAGGTGGAGGACGTATTTCGAGAAGTTGTTAAACGAGAAACATGAAGGAGGTTTTGGTGAGGAGGAAGTTGATGTTCCTAGCGAGAAAATGGAATACGAGTTTTATCGGAGGATACAAAAGTCCGAAGTGGCCAAGGCTTTGAAGAAGATGAAACCGGGTAGGGCCTTAGGACCAGATGGCATTCCTATTGAAGTGTGGAAAAGCCTAGGTGATTTGGGGGTGACTTGGTTGACAAAGCTGTTCAACAAAATTATGTTATCTAGGAGGATGCCAGACGAATGGAGGATGAGTACCTTAGTACCTATCTATAAGAACAAAGGGGACATTCAAAATTGCAACAACTATAGAGGTATTAAGTTGATGAGTCATACGATGAATCTGTGGGAAAGAGTTATGGAGCATCGTTTGAGGATGGTGACTATGGTGTCGGAGAAACAATTTGGGTTCATGCCTGGGAGATCGACCATGGAAGCTATTTACCTACTAAGAAGAGTGGTAGAGAAACACAGGTCAATGAAGAAGGATCTTCATATGGTCTTCATAGACCTAGAAAAGGCTTATGATAGGGTGCCCAGAGACCTTATATGGGGGGTTCTGGAGAGAAAGGGAGTAACCAAAGGGTATATCGATGTTGTTCGAGACATGTATGAAGGTGCTGTCACTGCCATTAGATCACCAGCAGGGGAGACGAGTGAATTTTCCATCATAGTAGGATTGCACCAAGGGTCAGCCTTGAGCCCTTACCTTTTCGCTTTAGTTATGGATGAATTGACTAGTCAGATTCAAGAGGATATTCCATGGTGTATGTTGTTTGCAGATGATATCGTCCTCGTAGATGATACTGCTAGCGGGGTTAATACTAAATTAAAAATTTGGCGGGATGCACTAGAGTCTAAGGGCTTTCGGATAAGTAGGAGTAAAACTGAGTATATGGTTTGCAAGTTTAGTGATACCAGAAGTGCGTACGAAGAAAAAGTGATGATTCAAGACCAGGAGATACCAAAGAGTGACCGTTTTAAGTATTTAGGCTCTATTATTAGTCAAGATGGAGAGATTACGGATGATGTGACCCATAGGATCCAAGTGGGGTGGCTCAAGTGGAGAAGTGCTACTGGCGTACTGTGCGACAAGAGAGTACCCACAAAGTTGAAGGGAAAATTCTATAGAACTGCCATAAGACCAGCGATGCTTTACGGGACAGAATGCTGGCTTATGAAGAAACAACAGGTGACCAAGATGAGCGTAGCGGAAATGAGAATATTGAGGTGGATGTGTGGTAAGACTAGACGAGATAGAATTAGAAATGAGACAGTCCGCGAGATGGTAGGCGTAGCACCTATAGACGAGAAGTTGAGGGAAAATAGGCTTAGGTGGTTTGGGCATGTCTATCGTAGACCTACGGATGCAATAGTTAAGAGAGCGGATAGGATAGCTTTGCATAGCAATGCTCCAGGGTGGGGAAGACCCAAATTGACATTAGATGTGGTAGTGCGCAAGGATTTAAGTCTACTAGGGCTAAGTGAGCAAGCTACACTTGACAGAACTCTTTGGAGGAAAAGGATTCATGTAGCCGACCCCAATTGATTTGGGACATAAGGCTCAGTTTGGTTTGGTTTGGTTATAGTAGACGAACTCGACGAGGTCAAAAAAATAACTTTCTATAAGAGCACAAGAAGATGGTAAAAGTGAAAGAGGAAGAGGGAAATGATAAGCCGCAGTAAAAGAGACGTTATGGACTTGGGATGCTCGAAAAGGTTGCGTCGGTTACCCAAAAGCTGCCAACAAAACGCCATTTGCATTGAATGCGACTTTAAGGATTCCAACGGGTAAATAAGAGATATTTGTTTGAGTAAAAAATATCCAAGCAGAGGATATGGATGATGATTTAGAAAGGATAAGTTTTGCCTACTCTATTAGTTCGGCAAGAGCAACCAAAACAGAAGGACAATTGAGAAGATATAAAATCTAATTAAACTAAGTGAAGGTTTTATTGAATAAATAGGTAGACTATTAACTCGACAATGAGGTATTATTGTACACAGTAGTGTTGTTGTGACAGAGAGATCTTTTGCTTGCATGAGAAAGACGGTTAAAAGCTGCCTAAAGATAAGTTTACACCTTTGAAACTCGGGACCAGTTCTAATCAGATAAGGATAAAAAATTCTATATCAGCTCAACTTGCAATGAGAATTTAATACTTGAATGCTCTAAATAAAGGATTTGGGGAGTTATAAAAAAAGGCTTATTTTATAGTGATCAATCAATGAGCAATTACAATCCATGTTTAATGAGGAATTAATAGATGAGTTAGGACTGAAATTACTAAGAGAGAACATCTATAATAAGGCACGCATATTGGGGTAAAGGTACGTTGTAATTTATTTATACGAGCATTATATTGAGAGTTTTTCGTTGATTTAGTATTGATTTAATTATCGGAGTGTCTTTCCACCGATTAGAGACGGAAGTTCTCCAAAAATTTATTGGCTTGCAGAGATCAAATTTTAAGAGAGTTCATGAGATATTGAGTTTAGACATTATCGAGGTATTAACTTTCTTAATTAGAAATTTCAGCCACCTATAAATACTACGGCGATGATCCTTTTGATTATGTTAGGGCCTCGTCGCGCAGAATACCGTTTCTCAACAAAAGTTGAGAAGCCCACATCTCGGCCGTCGCTTTTGCGGTTGAAGGTATAACATTCCATGCGTTTTCAAATAGAAAGGGAATATAGATCCGGTGAAATGAATGGAATATCCTGATTTATATTGGCTATATAGGTTAACTTATACTAGTGCACCCCTAAGTTGAATTCCTTCTACTAAGGCCCCCAACAAGGCACAAATCCAAGCAAGTCCTTGGCCCGTAGGCTTTATTTCACAAAAATGCCTATTTATTTTTTCATTATATTAATATGACAAAGAATAGGTTATATATGATTTCGTTCTCTTCATTTATTTTTCTTTAAGTTATCCTCTTTCTCCTTTAAATTAGGGACGAAATCAGAATTTTTTAATCCAGATTCCAGAAGGGTCATAACATGTATACAAAGAATGATTGGGCTTCACAATTGGGAGGTGTCACCAGGCTTTTTACACATTGTTCTTGATAGGTCCAAATCCAGGTAATGGTTGGGCTTCACAATTTGGAGGTGAAGGCAACGGCCTGGTTTGGGCAATTTGGATTCACTCATCCTCTACTTTATTGCTATTTATAGTTTCCTTAGCCATGAGGGTTTTCTGATTGAGTAATACTACAAACATAAATGGTTTGGACAGATGTGTTTGAAATTGTCGGATATGTGTGAGATCGTTAATAATTTGAGGGTTTCATGTGCATCTAACCATTCTAGACACATCTGTGTCTTGATGTGTTCAAACATGTCTGTGTTCCTAGACTTTTTGTTTGTGATTTCCAAGCAAATTAATCCAACATTATACCTCCGTTTTAAAAATAAATTATTCACTATACAAAACTAAAAGAAATTATTTTTATCAAAAAAAATTCAATTTTTTTCCACCAAATTAAAAGAACTCATTGATATCTCATAACTCGAAATGATCACAAAAAAATGTATTTTTACCAATGAATAATCTTTCGAGAAAAAAGTAACTTTTATCGGACATTATAATAGAAATGATTCTTTACGAAGGAAAAGAGTCTTTGTCAAATATCATTGATATTTTTATGTAAACATAATGCTTGGTGTTTATATAAAAATAAAAAGTAATAAAAATGATGAGATACAATAACTGACAATTATCTTTTTTCAAGGTGGGGACTGAAGTTAGATAATACGATTAATTAAGATTTTGTTTCTGAAACAAGAAATTAAAGGAATAGGAAATGAGTTGAAAAAAATAAACTCTCAACTTGGGAATTGGGGAGGCTGATGTGCATTGCGCATAGCAATCCGTATTACGCGTCAAAACAACGTTCGTTTTGACTCATAAAATATTGATTAAAAATTATTCGGTCAGTGTCTAACAGTACATCCTGTCGTGCGCAATACACAATAATACCCATGTCTCTCAACTTGATGGATGAAGGAGTTACAAAAACCAAGCTCAATCACATGAGTTGTGCCTCAAAATCAAATAAGTTAAATAATCAAAGATAAGGTGCATGCGTCATGCATGACATGATTAGTTTTCCATCGTTACCTACAAGCAAGTATTCACCTTCCATGCCTTGAGCGTGGTTCTCAAGCTGCATAGACATTCCTTGTTCTACTTGCTAAACTATAGTTACCAGAAGGTGTGTGAGTGTGTGAGAGCCAGATTTAATGGTCTATTTGAACCGCATCAATTATTAAATTATTATATGATTAGTTTTTTTTTTGTTTTCACTTGAATTTTTTTTTCTAATTTTTCATTTTGAATCAATTTTTTATGGTTGTTGATACATCTCGATAATAGATTTTTAAAAATATAAAATTATTTTTAAAAATTTTAAAAATTCAAAAAAGATAAAAAAAAATAAACAAACACAATATTTGTTTTGACTTATTTTTCGTTTTTAGTAAAATAATTTTAATTTTTGAATATAATTTTATATGTTTGGATTCTTTTCATCGAGACGAACAACAATCAACAAAAGATTAATGAAAAAAATATCAATTACAAAAACAATTAATTTAGATAAGTCAAGTCAATTAGAGTCACGACATATTAAAATTATCAAGATTTTATTTTCTTTTTAAAATTAATTGAGATTCGTAAAAATTAATTAAAACATATTGAGTTTAAAAAAAAATTGATTTTTCTTTTCTACCTCTTTGTTAATTTGCATTTAGTGCATTGAATTTTAGTTAATCTTATAGATTTGCATGGAAAAGTGGGCAAATGATTGTAAGGGCAACTCCAATGGTGGCCAAAAAATGGCCCTTGCCATTGCCATTTTTTGGCCAGGAATAGTGCTTTTTGCCAAAAAAATGGTAATGCTGAGTTCGGTGGTTCAGAAAAATAGCAAGGGCCATTTTTTCAAACAATTACCATTCTATCCTTTTTCATAACTAACTTTAACCAACTACATGTTCCAGTCAAATTTAAATATTTGTACGAAGATTCGTATATTATTGAAAAAAAATATTTTAATAATTTTATAATTTTTATAGTAGATCCAAATTATCGATAAATTTTAAATTTAAATTCAACCACCGTATTAAATTCAACCACCGTATTAATTTCAACCACCGTATTAAATTCAACCACCGTATTAATTTCAACTACCGTATTAAATTTTCAACCACTGTATTAAATCCAACAACCGTATTCACCTCTATAAATAAACACTCCCAACACAACCTTCTCAAAATATTGCACAATACAACACTACTTTCCACTCTGATCAAATTATGTCTACAAAGAGAGGAAAGGCTTTTACTCCGGCGTTAGATATAGCGATTTGCAATGCGTATTTATGTATTAGTCAAGATTCGGTTGTTGGTAACTCGCAATCACAATCTGTTTTTTGGAGTCGTGTTCTGGATGAGTATACAAACAATACGAAAGATGATGCTCGGACGATTAATTCTATACAAAGTCGGTGGAGAGATATCCAGAAGTTATGCGGAAAATGGAGCGGATACGTGAAGTCAATTGAAGCCAAAAATCAAAGTGGCCAAACAGAAGCTGACAAGGTGAGAAATGAATTACGTATAAATTAATTTTGCAAGAGCCATGTGAAGTGTATTTTATTTTTCAAGTATTTTATTTTTAATTTTTGTATGCTATTCAATAGGTTGAAGAAGCAAATAGACTTTACCGTCAAATTCATAACAAAGATTTTCCATTTCACCATTGTTGGGCCATATTGCAAGAGCATGTGAAGTGGCAGAATGTCCCCGACACTTCCTCAAGGGCACGAACATCAACAATGGGTACTACTTCCACTCCTCCATCTTCTACGTGCTCACAAATTCCAGGAAACTTTGTTTCTTTGGATTCAGATAATACTCCAACTGGTGGAAGTGTCGAATCCCCAAGAAAGAGGCCGCTAGGAAGCAAAAAAGTAAAGGAGGCAGCAACAATGGTGTTGGTGTTCGTTCATTTTTTATTTTGTTGCTGATGGAAGGAAGCAGTTGGGATAAATTTTTCCGGGAAGGGGTTGGTTGGGGTGACTTGGCAGATTTGGCAAGGGCCATTTCTGCGGCTATTTTTGCCCAGAAATGGCTAGAAAAATGGCAACAGCCAATTTTTGGCCCTTGCCATTTCAACCATTGGACTCTGGTTTTTGTAATTTTTACCAAAAAATGACAATAGCAAGGGCCATTTTCAGACCATTGGAGTTGCCCTAACGATTATGGTGGCAAAAGCTTGGCAAAGAAGCATCTAGCCATCATCAAATTATGATGTACATTATCACAATCTATATGAGGAGTTTGGCCCCACGGATAATGCATTTGGCATTTTCTCATTTTCTATTTTGGGCGTCTGGCTAGGAATTCTAAATTCTAAAAAATAAACCGGAGAATGCATATCTTAGAATAACTTCTGGAAAATCATTCTTGATTTTTTATACAAATTTTTACACTATACTTCTACCAAAATCTATTTTGGGTATTATCAATTTTTAAATGAGTTGTTCCTCTGCACAGATAAGCATTTAATGTACATTAATGCCTCGTTTGATAAACTTCTTAGTAGGCTGGGATTCATAAGACGGAGGGATTAGGATGGGATTCGTAATACCAAGGGATTATTAAAAACTGTGTTGTATGTTTGTTTATACTTAGGATATGATTAATAATGCTGGGTTGATGTTTGTTTGCAAAAGGAAGGGATGAGATTAAATTACATAATTTCCAAAATTGCCCTCACCTAAATTGTTTAATTATTTATGTTACTCATTCCAAAAGAACTACAAAATAAAATTCATGGTCCAAATAATAAAAAATGAGCAATCTCTTAGTTTTATTTATATATTCATCTCTTAGGAAATAAATAAAAATAAAATATGAGCAATTTTATTTGTTTTATTTATCTATTCTCTTCTTATACTAATTTAGACCCATAAATAGAACTCAAAAAAGGTAAGACGACGAAAACGGAAATATCTGGTCGATAACACCTACCAAACAAGGTCATTGATAGTAGTTACAAAAACAATTTCACAACTTACATTAGTGGCTCCAAATACAACCTATTTGCTTCTTCATATTACATTATAGAAGTTTGTGATTTTTGACAAACCAAAAGGCATTGTTCGGATTTGAAGCCACAAAGTTTAATCCTAAGTTTGACTAGAAGAAAAAGTACCATACAACATATTGTACTAAGAGGGACATAGCGGCACCAAGAATGAACCAAGTACAGTTATGGCCACATCGTGACCGTCCAACGACGTGTTTGTGCGTAGCATGGTCAGTGTTTGTCAGAGTTTGTTCAACAGTTAGTAACAACGGGACTTGAGTGTCGAGCAGAGCTTCAGTTCTTCCAATAGGCCTCGTGGTAGTGTAGTCCGTAAAAAATGCAGTGTTAGCCTCATCCAAGGTTTCAAATTTCTTGAAAAGTGCATGCGGATATTCAGAAACTTGTTGGTTGCAAGCCGCCCAAGAGTCATAAACTCCTGGAGTACGTCCCACATACACAACGTAATAGAATTTCTTCATTGGCATT
Organism: Arctostaphylos glauca; assembly: GCA_019985065.2. NCBI lineage: Eukaryota > Viridiplantae > Streptophyta > Magnoliopsida > Ericales > Ericaceae > Arctostaphylos > Arctostaphylos glauca. The sequence continues at coordinate 13,393,133 of JAHSPW020000001.1, read as the reverse complement.
CGTGGCCTGCAAAAAAATAAGCATGTTCATAACATATGCAGCAGCAGGTTCGAACCATATGAACATATGAACATATTACATCAGATTCGGCTATATGCAGAACATATCAGATTAGAAACATATGCATATTACATCAGATTCGCTATATGGCCAACCATTTCAACAGAAACACCGGCAGATTAGAAACATAAATTGGCCAACCAACAGAAACATTTGTCGGGTAATGAAGTCCAACACGCAGCAGCAGATTCGAACCATTTCATACACGCATACATGCAAAACACAGGTGCGAAACAGCATACATGCATCAGCAGATTCGGCTATCCAAATTCATAACACCAGTAGCAGTAGATCATACACGCAGCAGTAGATCATACACGCATGCAGCAGCAGATCATACACGCAGCTGCAGATTAGAAACAGATTACATCATATATGCAGCAGCAGATCATACACGCAACACGCAGCAGCAGATCAGATTCGAACAGATTACCAGATCAGCAGGATTGGGCTTAAACCAGGAAACACCAGATTACCAGATTAACAGATTACCAGATTACCAGATTCGAACAGATTACCAGATCATACACGCATGCCGGATTGGGCTTAAACCAGGAAACACCAGCAGATTAGAACAGATCGCAAATGGCCATAAACACAGCAGGTCGTTAACATAAGAACAACAGTTCAAACGTATCTAAATACCATAACCATACCAAACGTATCTAAATACATAGGTTACAGGCTAAACATACAAAAAGTTCGAAGTAAGACACCAAAAGCTGATTACGTATCTAAATACATAGGTGATGGACCGATTACATGTCCCAAAAGCAGATTACGTATCTAAATACATAGGTGATAGACCGATTACATGTCCTAAAAGCCAACTACATAGGCTTATGCATTGCACAAGTAACGTAACTAATCATTGGCAATAAGTTAGAAAACACCAATGACGAATACATCAACTTTGCATAAGTTTTACACAAAAATATGGACCGTAAGTAACACATGTCCTAGAAAAGCCCATTCAAGAGCATGATAGTCAATTGGAGCTTTTCCTCTTCAGGTAGACTGAAGAACAAATCAACGTGTTTAGGATTATCGACTATCATGGTCGCAGCCCTCAACTGTTGTCCAGATTCAAGTGGCAAAGTTCGAAGAGTATCATACACCTCCTTCCTAGCATTGGACATGTCATGAGCATGGCATATCCCCTTCGCCATCTCACCCATCCTGATGTTTGTGTTTTCGAAAAGGGTCCCAAAAGTTCCAGCCATCTCTGATAGTCCTTTTAGGATTTCATCACTTGGTCGGGGTCTTTTTTTCCACTTATCTTAGTGGCAGGTGGTGCAGCGGCTTGTGGAGTACCGTGAGACATGGTGAAATCCATATCATGCCCCAACGAAAAGTCAAATACAGGAGAGTAATACCCTTCCTCCGGTGTCTCCTCCCTATTCATTGCTGCAGCGGATTCAGTTGGAGGCTCAGTGTTATCTCCATTAGCTCTATCTTTGCCAAACAGGTTGAGCCAATCATCGTAGTAAGGAAAAGGCTTATTTCTCATTCCCTTCGCATCGGAGACACGCTGTAAGTGGTTACAACAAATTTACTATGCAGCACATAACAAATAGAAGTGAATGATAAGTACTAATATTTTGTAATGGGATATAAGTTTATAGTGTCGTACCCTAACACAATTGTCCCACACGTCATCGCTATCCACTAGGACTATTTTTTCCACGTCATCCCATCCGAACCCACTTGTTCGAAGCATGTCTTGCAGGAGGTTATACTGTTTCCGCCAGGTTTTTATCTTTGATTCAATGTGAGGGTGCCCTCTCAAATCAGTACCTGCGAAATTTAGAATTATCTTCTTTTCACACTCCCCATAGAAGCCCCCTTTGAATTGCCCACAGTCCAGTTTCCATGTAGCGTTTTCAGCGATCAATTCTTTCATTGTGTTTAGCAAGAATTCCTCCTCACGTTTGTTCCAAAAGCGCCTTGTGGCTTTCACAGCAGATGCTTTCTTAGACATACCTATGTAGTTAGGTATTAGCAATAGAACATGCATACACAAACATAAAATAGTCCATTAACATTTTCAAATCCAGTCCACTCCTCTTACAATTCAAACACAATAATGCCCAAACAAAAACCAACACTAATGCAGTCCAATTGAATAATTGAAAGTCTGAAATGGAATAACAAAGTTGTAGAATGTTATTACAAACATATAAAATAACTTCAGCGGCCTAACTATATCAATGCCCATCTACCGACTGGCCTGCCACTCGTTGTACATTTGTGTGGCTAATGCGGTCCTCCATTCACTCCATTGGTCTGTCGCTTCTACGACATCAATAAATTCCTCCCCCACCTCAATTGGTTGCGCGTCTAACTGTTGTTGGATATGTTGTTCCAATGGATCATTTGGCATTTCCCGTCTGATGTGATTGTGCAGGAGACAACATGCAGTGATTATACGACATTGTGTTTTGATGGGGAAAAAAGAGTGAGACCTCAAAATAGCCCACCTTGCCTTAATCATTCCAAAACACCTCTCAATCACGTTACGAGCGGCAGAATGCTTCATGTTAAAAAAGTCTTGAGGGCTCGTAGGAGTACGACCATTATTCCACGTGCTCAAGTGGTAACGTTGCCCTCTATAGGGTGCTAAAAAGCCCTCCCCGTTAGTATAGTCGGCGTCTACAAGATAGTAATGACCTGCTCAAAAAATAGGCTCACATGTAATCAAAAAGTTGTAATTTTACCACTGACAAAATGTTAACAATTGGAGGGTCATATCGTTTGGGACTCTCAAGCCATTCTCTCTACTTACAGCATCTCTAAGCACCTTAGAGTCAGATGCTGATCCTTCCCATCCAGGCATTACATATATAAATTGGGCATCCGGAGAACACACACCCAACACATTTGTTGCAACTTCACCCTTCCTGGTTCTATACCTTGGTTTGTTAACAGTGCAACGCGGACCTCTACATAGGTCCCATCCAGTGCTCCAAGGTACAATTCTATGAAAATATAATACATGCTACTTTTCACATATGGTAAAAGTACATTGACTTAATGCACTATCCTTACGGTAAACACTTACCTGAAACCACTGCCACCGATCGTCATGGGAATTAGGAGGAATTGGCTCTGGGGCTTTAAGTAGAATATTATGTAGGTTCAACACAGCCTTGAGTGCCTCATTGAAGTACTTGCTTATTGTTTGTCCACTCCTCAAAAAGTCAAACTTTATATGGCGATTCTTTTTGTGATGGGCAAGGGTCCATACAAATATCGCCATTTTTTCCTCTACAACCACATACCTTGAATCAGACAACCCAACGCCTCTTGCCATCATGCATAGTAGCATGAATGCATGTCTACTCATTCTTAGTTGGTTAAAGCAATCTTCTTCACTATTTTTAACCAAACGGTTTAAACGGTCTAACTGCGTATGGAATGGATGTGGATTTCTAATAAGAACATCCCTACGTTGGATCCCTTCCACGGCGGCGTGTATCATGGTCATGAAAAAGGCGCAGGCATAGTTCAAGGATGTAACAACTTGTTGTAAGGCGACAAAAGCATTCATCATTTCATCCATGTCATCTATCTCGCCTTCATTTTTCATTGTTCTACATGCATTAGACAATTCAATCAAATGAACAACGTTAACACATACACTGGCCTCTGACCAAGTCTCAAATTACACAATATTATGAACTTATCCATGGAATATCTCCCTAAATTCACAATCAATGTCATTTTCGAGACATAAACTCATCCATTGGACGTCCTATAATTTGGGAAAAGTATTTATTAAGGGAGCTTTACATATTTCCTATACCAATCAACCCTAATAATATACATGCTTCCAAAACCGTGGATGACTATTTCATTAAACCTTCTACGAAAGGCACTTTGGAAGAATACTGTCGGAGTCATTACCAGACCTTGTGACACTACTACCAGATCTCTGTATTTGAGGCCAGACCTCAAGAGGCGGCAAATTTCCCCTAACTGATACACACTTTCGAAGAATACCACCAGATCGGACCAGACCTTGTGACACAAAAAATTACCCAACACAAAAACAGATTTACAAAAACAGAGTAAATCAGATGTACAAAAACCTTCATCAGTAATGGCGCAACATGAAACAACCTTCATCAGTAATGGCGCAACATGAACTGAGTAAAACAGATTTATCAAACTATTGTTCACAAAAACAGATTTACAAACTCAGATTTCACCATAAACTGAGTAAAACCTTCATCAGTAATGGCGCAACATGAAACAACCATAGATGGGTGAAAATGCCAGATGCAGACCGACCTCTAAACTCGAACAACCAGGAATCGCATGTTCAAGAACAAATAAATCGAATGGAAACAGATCGGATGTTCAAGCACTGTGTATTTGTGAAGAAATCGAGAATGAATCGTGCACGACAGTGATGAATGCCAGATGCAGACCAACCTCTAAACTCGAACAATTATGAATCGCATGTTCAAGAACAAATAAATCGAATGGAAACAGATCGGATGTTCAAGCACCTGTGTATTTGGAGAAGGCGACCTCCAGATCTTGAGTGGCGTTCGCTAGAGGGCCAAATGGGTAACTCGACAACAGGCAACGGTGGATGGGCTTGATAATACCTGGTCTAACACGGTATTACTAATACGGGCTATTCACCGGCTTGCTCATCCCATCGCCTTCTTCATCCCAGGCCTTCTGGTTTACCAAACACACGCATACCAAACCCATGGGACTAATAATCCCATCCCAAGTCTTAACACGTTTAACAAACGGGGCCTAATAGCACAATAAAGGAAAACAATGAGAACTTCTGACACTCTGGGTACAACTCTTGCTCAACTTCCTTCAAAAGCTTAAAAAACTTAGTAGTTTCTTCGTTTGGACCATATACGACAACTGGAGGTGGATCAACACTCATATCTAGGATATGAATAGGTGGAATTCCAAATGCATCACGTATCATTTCTTTCATATCATTCTATCCATCAAAATTACCATGGTGACTATTATTGATACCACAATCTCTAGGCTATGATTTTTCCAAACGATATAACTTGAACAAAATCTATTCACAACAAGACAATCATTTACTATTTGTATCTTCTTTCTGCACATATTCTTATAATTCTTGCATGGACATGAGATTTCTATTTTCCCATCATGAATGTCCTTACATACAAATATCATAAAATCTATTAACCCTTGTAGATATCTTGGATCAACCCTACTCAAATTCATCCAATTCTCATCTATGTTTGTTTCCATAAACACGACTTCAAAAAAAAAGAAGTAAAAGGAATCCAACGTAACATTAGAAATAGGTTTCTTTTACTTTGATAATGATTAATTTACCTAATCAATATAGTATCTAAGTTCATTCAACAAATAGAAGTGACTTTTCCACGTTCAAAAACTAAATTTTAGCACCTAAATCTCAATTCTAGCACTTATATCACTAATTCAAGCAACAAAAGTGTGTGTTTGTGTGAGAAAGATAGAGATACCAGTAAATCACACAGCGAGAAGTCGAACAGAGAGATGTCAATCACGAAGTTCTTTGCCAAAAATGAAATATTTCGTAATTTAGCCTACGAATGCAAAATTATAAACTCTACATTAAACATGTCTATATAATTTGTAATTGGACTATGATTATCACTGAATTATTTTTTCGTTCTTATTTGACAAAAAATTATAATTTTTAATTTGACGTTTTCTGTGAACTATTGGTTTGTCTCGACAAGACGTTTTAGAAAAGTAAAAAATTAAGTTCAGAAGGTAAAAAAAAAAAGTCCAAAAAAGGCAACAAAAAAAAGCCAAAATAGATCTTTCGTCTTTAGTGAATTTTTAGCTTTTGTACATAATTTTAATATTTTAAATTTCTTTGGTCAAGACGAATCAATAGTCCACGGGAAAACAAATATTGGATAAGACAAAAACTATGAACTTGAGTAACCATAGCCCCAATATGTGCTTAATATGCCATTACCCCATTAGTGCCGTCACTATTCATTCATCTAATTAATTAAAACCAGTAAAGTATCTATCCACGGACCCCATTGGAATCTATTACTTTGACCTTTATATACATATATATATATAGAGAGAAAAGATGGCACAAATGAACAAAAACGATAACATATATTAAGTTGGAATTTCTAAGCTTTTGATTTGTTTAAGTAGCCACCACAATAATATATCAAATCACCATTTATCATCTTACCTGCCCTCCTGTTCCAAGGTTGATAAGTTTTGCCTCAATTTCACACATTATAGCATAAGCACAATTGATAAATACCAAAAAAGAGAGAGAGGTGGGAGCACCACAATCGGGGGAGAGAGAGAGATATATATATATACACCTGAGTGATCGATCAAAAGAGCAACCGCAGATCGACAAAAGAGCTTGATTTTGCATAAGGGTATTCTTAGAATTTTTAAAAAAATGTGGGAAAGAAAATTGCGGGAAAAAGTATAATTTCTTGCAGTGATATTGTCACAAATTTCTACAAAATTTATTTCCTACACCCTATTTCGCATACAGAGTGCTTTGACAGTAAATTGTGTAATAGGTTTTGAAACACATTTGTTTCCTACCCTTTGAATTTCTACGAAACACTGCCATATTAAATTCTCAGTGGAATTTGGTTAGTCTTAGACTTTTGCATCGAAAAGTGGCCCAAATGATTTGTAATGACTGTTGTGTCAAAAGTTTTGTCATGTTTTTGAACTTGCCAAAATTACCCTCCACAAAAATTATTTTCTCATAATAACAAAATAATAAAGAATTTACTGTCGGGGATAAAATTAATATTATTGTCTCAATCATTCAAAAAAAAACTACCCACTCCTCCTTCAAAGTTTAACCCACTTCTCTATACACATATCACAATATTTTCAAAAAATTATAACCACCTCACTAAATACATACAATCTTTCATTTACAAAATTCTGCGTAGGTTTGCGAAAACTAAAACGACATTAATCTGATACGTATTTTTTCAAATGTCTTTGATAATGTTTGATTCGCACACGTATTATGTGTGCCCAGCCACTAGTTGATCATAATCGGCTGGTTGCAAATTAAATTATTTGCTTGTTAGATATGAGGAGTTCGGCTCCAAAAAATAAAATTGGAGAATCCAATTATACTCTATATTTTTTGCTATCCGCACAAACTAATTGAGCTAAACCAAGGCTTAATTGGTAATTTGCATGCATAGTGAAATTGGATAAAATGGACCACCATCGTTTGCTTAGCCTCTTCAAATTGCATCAATGGAGCTACTAAAGGCACATATACACATGATTGATTGTAATCTAAATAAATTAGAGGAGTGTTACATACCCAGAAATTTTACCCCGAAAAGATTTTCAAATTCAAAATCAATTATTAAGATTCATTTAATTTAGAAGCCTACAAATACAAATAAATCTAATTTATTCATTTTGAATTCTAAATTTTTTTCTTGATCAATAGATTTTTCCAATAAATTATACCTGACACAATATTAACCGCTCCCACTACTAAATTAGCATTTAAGAGTTCCATCAAGACTCTTATGATTGGACTTTTGCTGACGTACCCATTTATGATTTTTCTTCTATAACAGTTAGGTATTTTATTGGTTCTTAAATGGGATAATTATGCCCTATTTGAACTGTGGTTTTTATGCATTTATTTATTGAAATTTTTTTCGTCCTTATTTGAAATTTTTTTGTAATTTTTTGTTTTTCATCAATTTTTTTTGATTTATTGGTTCATCTCGACAAGAGCTTCCAGAAAAGTTATCAATCATCGGCTAAATTTGAAAAAAGTTCAGAAAAGATAAAAATAAATAAAAAAATAGAGTTTTTTTGTACTTATTCGTCGTCTTTAGTGACTTTTTTTTTAACTTTTGGACACAATGTTATACTCATTAGATTCCTTTCATCAAGACGGACTAATAAACTACAAAATATTAAAATTTAAACAATAAATACAAAAAAAAAAGAATAAAGACAAAAATTTTAAATAAATACTAACTACAGGCCAAATAGGGCTTGCTCTATTATTCTTTTCAATTTTATTTTATTTGGAAGCTCCTACAATATCAATCTAACGCTCCGATTCTCGACAACGTTATTTAAATTTTTTTAGTATTATTTTATTTGTCAAAATAATTATTAAAAAGATGATTCTTTTATTTCAACAGAAAATTAAATAAGGATAGAGTCTAGAATTAAAATGATAGAAATACCCTTATAGGTTTATATTTATTAAATTAAGAGAAAACTAACAAATTAAAGGTAAGGCACTCATGTTAAACTCTTTTTGGTGACTGCCTGCTCTTCTTGTTGAGATAAAAACTTTATTTGCTCGTCCTCATGTGAAATGAAATACTAAGGACAGAGAAGTTGTTCCAGTAAGTAATTAAACTCAATAAAGAACATTACTCGAAAAATCGAACCCAAAAGAAAATTAAACGTGCTACAGGATATAAGCAAGAACTAAATAAAACTGAACAATTTAAGTAAGCATGTAGGTTCATTATATTTCCGTTTATTATGTTTCTAGTAATTCTACCGAGAAACTCTGTCTCCTACCTGACTATTTAACATATAACACTCAATTGATATTAACAAGGTTTTACCTACCAAGAGACTGTAGTCTAATTTATGTATCCAATTAGAATACTGACCCGGTAAGAAAGAAACCTTCTACCCGCCACTCAAGTCAATAACTAGCTCGCCCTAATTAGAGTGTATGATTGAAAATTTTAAGGGGATAGAGTGTCAAATTTAAAAGTTTTAGGGGTTAAAATGAATAGGTTATAGTTCAAGGGGGTTCAATATAATTTGTCCTATATTTTATGTGTATACATACTGTCTATATGTCTACAAGTACTTGTTCTGTTTTATGCTTTTCATTGTATATTTTTGTAGTTTAATTTGTTTTCAAAATTCAGATAAATAAATTAGCTACACTAATCCATCTCTTTGGCCTTCTCACTTACTCTCGAGGTTAGTTACTTTTCTATTAAGTACTCTAATTAAATTATTAGGTAGTCTATGATTTGAATGACAATTTTCAAAAGCTAAGTCATCATTTCGGACTTTGAATTAATGTCGATATTTTGATAATATAAAATGACTTCACTAGTTAGTCAAATATTTATTCTTCTATTTTGAGCTGTCCCAACATAACATCCTCATGACGCCTTGCAGGTGACCCATATGTTTGGTCTTCTGGACTATCTCCATATTCGTTGATTTACAGTTTGGATAAGTCTGGATATATACACTGACCATTCGGATACATTTGGACACAGATGTGTTTGGAATCATTGAATGCACGTGAGACCTTCAAATTTTAAGGACACCATGTGTATTTAACGGATCCGGACACATCTAGAGATGTGTCTGAACAATCTGTATTCCTAGCATTACTTTTATAGTTTTCCACAGCATTAGTTTGGTAGTCACACTCGGTGTAACGGTCACACCTTTGGGAATTGAAACCAAATTTCCTAGCATGAGCTGTTCTAACTTCTACGTGAATAGCGCAGCTGATCAAGTCATGGAATAAGAGACAATGACTGCTGACCTTTTGTGTCTACTTCTTTTAAATTAACATGGTATTTTACGGTAATATTTTTTAAAATTTTAATAATCGAGATATCCGGTTAGTTTGAGATATGCTCCACATATTATCGATTAGTCATCAGAACCTTAAAGTTAACAACCGGACAAATCTCTAGTGGCCCCAAGTATGTGGTTGTCAATATTTGACCTTAGAATATCAGCGTTTACAACTTATCCTGATCTCTACTCGAACGAACCCTTGGGACTTGGGTTTATTTTGCGGTAATATTTTGCATTTTAAGTATTTGGAGAAAGAGAAAGCGATGGTCCACAATTCCACAAAGTGTGTACACGTGCGAATATGACATAAATATGTAGTACTATTACATATTATCTGGTTAGTTACGAATTGATACGAAATGTACTTTTTGTTGTTTGATTTGTTACGTACAATTTGGATGAATTAATTTGTTATTCATTTTAATAGTATTAATTTATTACATATTATCTAGTTAGTTACGAATTGATATGCATAGTACGCACACTAAAATAATACAAATTATTGTTATTAGTTAAAAATAAATATTTGATATTCTTAGTTACACATTATTTTTATTAAATGCATGTTACATATATTTTTTTTTCGATAGAAGCATGTTACATATATTAGTCAAAATAGTATCATCGTCTTCTCATTTAATAGAAAGATTGAATCATGAAATCTTAATCATGTCAAGGGAAAAAGATTCAGATTTTCATTTCATTGCATCAGGCCATAGCAGTTAGCATATCATCAGAGGTAAAGAAATCAAGTGTAACTCTAGAATCGGGTTTCTACTGATTAATTCTTTCTAAACACTTCTCTCTCTCTCTCTCTCTCTCACACACACACACACACACACACAGAGCTGATGAAATTATTAGGATGAAGTAGGAAGTAGTATTTATAGTTGTAAAAAATTAAAAAACTTGAGCAAAGTGCTCTATAATTTGATTAAAAATGATATAGTTTTCATTTTTGAAAAGGGTCAACAGTTTGAGATGGAAGAATTAAATATGGCATTAAGAGATGTGGAACTGATGTTATATTAGTCTTTGATCTCTAAAGTTGTGTCAAAGGAACAGATTTTGTTACTACTTTTGAACCAAAATAAATTTAAAAAAATGTTACGAAATGTTAATTTTAAGAAACTTCATTTTAACATATTTTTTATCTTGTTTTTGAATAATTATCTTTTATCATAATCACATTTGCATTTTATATTTGGTGTCACTTTGCAACCTTTACGTTCAATTTGAATGTTCTTACTCTCACACTTTAGCTCAGCTTTCAATTGCATTTGCCTTTTAATAAAATTGCTAAATAATTAATAAAAAATAATCATATATGACTTAATTGGAGTTATACTCATCTTTTTAACAATTTACATTTTAAACCCACTTAATATATTTTTTAAACTTTTTATTTTATACTTTGTAATTCTTTTTGGAATTATATGTGAAAGTATTTAACCATACACATGAGAGGAATGGATCGGAGCTAGGCGTTTATTTATTTGGTCTTTGTTTCGGTGGTGGTTGAAAACGGTAGTTCATGGTGGAAGTGAAAAAAAAAAAAAGAGAGCAAATGCGAATTTGGATGACGACAATAAATGATGGCTTACGAAAGCACGACAACAAAAAAAAATGCTCATTTTTGAAATAAGGTCTTATAAACCCTGATAGAATTATTGTACTTCTCTTGACATTGCGAAATTAGATTTTTGTTATATTATGTTTTAAGGAATTTGGTGAAAGAGTTCTGAAAAATACACTTACTTCCATAATTAAGTTGCATGTAACTTACATGATTATTTTTCATCAACCATTTAAGCGTGAAGTTGAAATATTTAAGTTAGAAATAAAGGGTATAATATTTCAGGGAATAAGTTATTGAGGGAAATAAGATAAGAGGGGTATTATTTTTAAAGGGTTAGCCCACATTGATGTGATGTTTATAGAGAGGGTAATAAAAAGTAGATAATTTGGATGAAGTATTAAAAAGGGGGGAGAAAATAGTATTTGATTTGGACGGAGGATAAAATAGGGGAATAAAGTTATTTTGTAGTTGTAATGAGGGAGATGGGGTATTATTCTTAGATAATACCCCCTCTTATTTTTTGGGCACATTTCCCCGGTCCAAAAATTATCCCCCTTTATCCCTCTTCGGAGGATTATTTTTGGAGGGGTAAAAAATTATCTCCCTGCATTTTTTGCTTCCAAATCATGCTAAATATATCACGTCGATCCTTTTACCCCCTCCAAAAATTATCCCCCTTCCTTTCCCCATCCAAACGAGCTCTAAGTATAAATTACAGGAATACAAGAGGTACTTAAACCTTAATTTATTTAGTAATACTTGTAATGTATCACAATTTACATACTGGCTAACATTTTGGACCGTTGTAATTCGCATTTCTACATTTTAAAATCAGATTTGCATTAAAACGAAAATTAATGTACTTCTAATTAAAGAAATCTTAGTACATATCCCCTCCTTCACAAAGGTATGCACAACGTCATATACAGTTGGCTCTGCACCAGCGCACTTTGAGTTCCAGTAGACCCAACACATTCTCTCTATCATTCTTTCAGTCTCGGCGCTTTGTACTTGGGTAAACCTCAGTAAAGTTAGTGCAAGGTTAGAGTTATCAGTTTTCTTGAATCAAAACTCATTTATTCCGGAATCTGTTTCACTTTGGTTCTGATTTCGTGAATCTGCGCTGATAATTTCTTCCGTGGGTTCTGTTTTATACAGATAAATGTCTACTCTCTGTAAAATCCACTTGGGTTTCTGTGGTTTTTTGTTTTTTTTTCCTGTTAAACTTCATTTTTTGTGTTTCAGTTCAAATCCTACTTTACTTTCACTTCTGTTTTGAATTTGCCCTGAACCGTTTGAGGGGTCTATTTCTTTGCAGTGCCTTTGTTCTCCAAATCTGACACGTGGGTTTAGTGTTCTTTTAGTTATTTTCCTCGCATTTGCTTCTAGTTTTTGGTTTTATGGGGGAAAAAAGCCGACTTTGTTTTCCAAAATCAGTTGAATTGTTTGTGGTGTTAAGATGTGAGTTTGTTTTTTTTTTAAATTTTTTCTCGCATTTTCTTTGAGAATTTGAATTTTCTGGGGTTTTGCCTGGTTTTGTGATAATCAAATCTTCGAAAGACAGTAAAAGGCATAGAAGAAGGAGTTGCTTATAGGGCGGTCCCTGTCAAAATGGGCGGTATAAATAGGGACAGATTTGCCTGGATTCCCTTGGGGCTGATGGCTGTTTTCTCCATGTCAATATGTCGTGGAACCACGGACCCTCGCGATGGTAAATAGTAGCACTCTCATTTTTTCTTTCTTTTTAATTAGCACATACATCCTATATTTGCTTGGATAAACTGTGAAATTTTACTTACCTGTAATTTCGTGTTCCATTACACTCTGACTTGTGAATGTGTGAAAAGATAGTATTGCGCTAATCAATTTGGTATTTTCTTTTCTCAGCTAAATGTATTTAGTTCCATTCTGGACTCAATGTAGCATATAAGAAGTTTCCTGTTATTTAATTAATTAATTTGGTGTTTGATTTTATATATTCAGTTTTGGCGATAAATAGTTTATATGCTGCTCTGGGCTTCCCACTTCTTCCTGGGTGGATTCCAACTGGAGGAGACCCGTGTGGGGATGGCTGGCAAGGTGTACAGTGTGTCAATGCCAACATAACCGGAATGTACGGTAACCTTTTAGATATCTTATAAGTTATACACATTTTGAAACTATAGCTGGACCTCTAAGCTGTTTTGCGTTGACAGAGTTCTCAATGGCGCGAATTTGGGGGGTGAATTGGGCGGTGACTTGGGACAATTTGCTTCTCTCATACAAATGTAAGTGCTACAAAATTATGGTATCATTCCCTTGGCATTCTACTTTGTGGTCGTGGATGTGGCTATATGATGAGGTTCATAGTCACACAGCCATGGGTATCCAGATTTGGTAGCAGCTGCTATTATCTCTCTCTCTCTCTCTCTCTCTCTCTCTCTCTCTCTCTCTCTATTATATATATAAAACATGTATGTGGTTGTGTAACATATTTTTAGATCGTAGCTACCTTATTAATTAGTCCACTTTGTGCATGATTGATCCCTCTGTGTAGGGCTAGAAGAATTAATTCATATTTGCGAGACATAATGAATTTCTCTTAGTTTTTGAAACTTGTTAGCGTGGATTTATTGGCTTGATCAAATCTAATTGAGTTTTATGTTACTGAATGAGGCAGAGATCTGACCAGCAACCACATTGGTGGTAGCATTCCATCCAACTTGCCCATTACCATCAGGAGCTTGTACGTTTCCATGTTTATTCATCTATATGTTGATTATACGATTATGTACATTGCCTTACTGAATTGGAGTTTGTTCGTTTGCCAATTAGTTTTCTTTCGGGTAACCAATTCACTGGAAGCATCCCGGATACTTTGTCAACATTAGGTCAATTATCAGACTTGTACGTCTTTTACAATTTGTGTTCATTCAATTTCAATATGGTTAAAGGTTTATACTTCATATCCTAATTATGGTGATTCTTTTGTCCACCTCAGGTCGTTTAGTGGTAACCATCTGACTGGAGAAATCCCAGATGCCTTTCAACAGCTTACGGGTTTGATAAATTTGTACGGATTCCATTATGCCAACTTTCATTCATGGTTAATATGTTAGTTTTCATTCTGATCGTGTATTGCTTTTCAGGGATTTGTCGGGCAACAACTTAAGTGGTCAACTACCTCCTTCTATGGGGAACTTGTCGTCACTTACTACACTGTCTGTAATTATTTAGAGAAAATTTCTTTGTGCTATGGTTATATAACTTCATTAGTTACATATAATTGTTGGGATGCAGGCACTTGCAGAACAATCAACTCGTTGGGACCCTTAACATTTTACAAGATCTTCCCCTACGAGATCTGTACTCTTCTGTTCTTAATTGAGACTTTAACCTTTAGATTTGAATTCAAACTTCCACAGCACTGTGATTGGCCTTCTGCAGCTCATAACCTTTTTTCCTTTCTTAAATAGGAACATTGAGAATAACCAGTTCTCTGGCCCCATACCTGATGAGTTGCTGAATATTCCAAATTTCAGGTAAGGGCATATTATATGGCCTTTAGGTAAATGTACGGAGTTGGTTGCTTTTATGTGTTATGCTAAGTGACGGTTCTTTGTTTTTTGTACCATTGGAAAGATCTAGTTTGAATTTGGTTAACAATTTTGGTTAACTAAAAATTGTTATGCTAATGTTTCTGTAGATTCTTTTTACTTTACTTGACCTTCTTTTTCCTCACCAATACCATAGTTACCCTATAAGCTTACCAAAATAAATTTTTGCTATTGCATGTCCAACAAGCAGTCGGCGCATAGTCTCTTGTTGGTTGGAATAGTTGCATACTTCTATTGTCAGTTCACTTTGGATTAAGTTGGCCATTGAGGAATGTTTCAGAATCTTAGATTAACGGTAATGGTTATTATTTCCATCATGTAAAGATTATGATTTAATACCTAGGGCAGGAATCGATTTGAATTGATACAAATTTTACAGCGTAATCTCTGTTATGTGGACAAATGTGTGAAGTGTCCATGCCAGATACCAACACTTTTGAAGGGGTGTGGAAATGTGTCAAGTTTATTATTCATCCAGTAACAATGTATACTACTTTGTTTACCATGAACACTTCACACGCAACATACCTTGCATACAAAGCTTAACTTTTACCCTACAAAAGGAAAGAATATATAAGAAGCATGATTATCTAGTCTGTCTTGATGTCCTTGGAGTCTTGGACATAGAAATCACAAGATTCTGATGCTTAGACGCATACCCATTGTTGACACCCGTGCTCGAGTTTACGCAACATAGAACTCAATACCAGTATCTATACTCTGCCCTTGCCTGAGTTGCACTATCAACCATTCAAATATTTGTTTTCAGTAGTTGATATTTATAGCCTATCAGGATTGGATTTACCACTCAAAGTTGCCATGAAAACTTCTTTTCGATATTACAAAACCATGATAGAGTAGAATCTCTGCTGCCTTCATAATGATTCTTTAAGAAGCAATATGATTACGTGGTATTTTTCATCATGCCTTTGGATTGCGCTGTAGAAAAATGTTAACCACTACCCTAAGGGTTGGAGAATGCGTAAGAAGTGCATTTACAGCCATGAAAAGTGTATTGAAATATGCGAATGTGTAGGTATATGGTGATACCCATGAAATATGTATAGCAGTTCTAACTCTTTTGGCCTTATATGACTATTCCGGGCGGTAGTACTTTCAACTTTCTTGTTCCTTTTACTAACATTAGCATTTATCTTGCAGAAGAGGTGGAAACCCCTTCAACACCACTGTTCTCCCTTCACCCCCTGCGTTTCCTCCTTTGCCATCCAGCCCATCTCCATCCGGTGCCCCACCTCCTCAATTCACTCCAGGGCAACAGGCTTTTGGACCGTCAGCACCTACAATACCAAAATCTTCAAAAGAAGGAAACTCTTCGACAGCCAAAAGGGTCACTTGGATTGCTATTGCAGGCATTCTAACTTGTATAGTGCTTGCCTTAGGACTTTGCGTTTTTATGTCCAGATGCTGCAAAGGAAGCCAACCAGCCAGAAAAATTGCCATGACGCATGAAATGGGTTCATATAACATCTCCAAAGAGAAGCCTAAGATTGATGAGTCATTCCCAAAATTATATAGCTCTACAGAGAAAGGTATCTTCATTTTCATACAGTTGCTAAGACTAAAGATTGTCCTCAGTTGGTTTTGTAGTGTGTGTGTGTGTATAGTGTATACATGTATTGGTTTTCCACTTTATGTTCCCGCTTGTCAATCAGCCTAAGATTAATGCATCAATCCGAAATATGGTGCCCTACTGGGAGATGTGTCTTTATTTTACATTTGCTTATTTTCACTTGCTGAAGCCTACTTATTCCATTAGTTGGTTTTGTTATGTATTCGTATCATATGTATCATATCTATATGCTTTTATACTCTTTTTTTTTTAAATTCTGTCTTTATTTCTTTCTTTTTCAGTTGTTTCTTATTTTTCTTGGCAACTGAACCTTTGAGGTCTGTGAGCAGGTCATAGCAACGTAGGTTTGAGGCCACCTATTCTACATGGAAAAGATCACGATAGAAACCGTTTAAGGTTAAAAACAGAGCCTGAAAAGGAGAGTTTTAAGACAGTGGCTTCAAAGCAAAAAGAGGATCACGAGATAGATATGTCAGAGTCGGATGTAGAAATTCTGCCGCCGCCACCACCTCCCCATTTCCTTTCGGTTGACAACGTTTCTGTTAACCGACTTCTTGCCCCTGTAACCATGGCAAGACTATCTAACAGGACTGCAATTCCTGCGAAGCCCTTCACTATTGCATCACTTCAACAATGTACAAATAGCTTTTCTCAAGAAAACCTTGTTGGAGGAGGCATGCTTGGGACCGTATATAGAGCTAGACTTCCTACTGGGAAGGTAATATCCTTTTCGCAGAAAATTAGACTAATTGTTGGTTATGGAAATTATAGAGTAACCGCTCTCTTTTAATTGCTTGTGGAGTAAATAATCTCATTCCTTTGTGGTGCCAGTTGAATGATTCCTTTGATGTTTCCTCGTGTCGTCCTCTGTTATGAGCTTCTGCTAGCTTACTTTAAATGGTATTCCCAAAACATGTGCTGAAATATATGAAAACTTTTAGAGTATGTGGAAGTGTATTGGTAAGACCGTAAGAGTGAAAAGTGTTGAAGTTCTAAACTTCGGCATTGTTGCCCCTTAACTACCAGGTGGTCTTTAGCGTAACCATTTATAATGTTTTAATGAACTCAACAAAGATAAGTTGGTTTTAATTTCTCAAGCTTCTGTGTATCTTTGGGCAAACTAAAACAAAACGTAGTGATATAAATACTATGCTAAACTTCTTAACTATGTTAGAACCTTTTCTTTAAACAATGTTGTCTGGCTGTTGAATTTAGCGAAGTTGAAAGATTTCTTTTGATTGGGAGTAACAGTAAACAACCAATACTACTACCATTGCCTTTCTAGGCACAAAATGTTCTAACTAAGGTGTTTCTTTTATGCTTCCCCAAATTCTTATAGCTACTAGCGGTCAAGAAACTCGACACTGCAGTTTGCAGGAAGCAGAGCAATGAAGATTTTCTTGAGCTAGTGTTTACTGTCTCCAAGCTTCGGCACCCTAATGTAGTTGAGCTTGTGGGTTATTGTGCTGAACATGGGCAACAACTGCTTGTACACGAGTATTGTGGAAATGGAACACTGCATGAAGCATTGCATTCGGATGATGAAATCCATGAGAAGCTCTCATGGAACACCCGCATCCGGTTGGCTCTTGGAGCTGCAAGAGCCCTAGAGTAAGTAGAGAGATTATCTTTCATTTTCATGAAATCTAGATGCCAACTATCTATGAACAATCTTATCCCCCCCTGGCTCATCTTTTTTTTTTAGCGGGTGTTATTTTTGTCATTAGTGAACTTATTTTTTAGCTTTTGCTCAATGTTTTTTTCTTTGCAGATTCCTCTCATTCTGACGAATCAGAAAAGCATTAAATAAACCGTTTTGCTTTAGACGGTCCTAACTTAAAAACTATTGTTGTTTGAGTTGGATATTTTATTGTTAAGGGGAGGCTTTGGAAAAGATTGTCTATTTCATCCATTAATGATTTATAACTGTTTAGGCACTGAATAGGTTCTTTTTGTTCTTTGGAAAAGGTATCTGCATGAAGTTTGTCAACCAGCCATTGTGCATAAAAATTTCAAGTCTGCAAATATCCTCCTTGATGATGAACTTACAGTACGTGTCTCAGATTGTGGTTTGGCTCCTCTATTATCATCTGTCGCTGTAAGTCAGGTAATTCCTTGTCATAAGAGATATTAAGTTTGGGTGGTATATGGTTTTTGGAGTTTAAATCTTTGAGTTGGGTTTTCGGTTTATATTCTTGACATAGCTGTGTTTGTGGGCTAAGATATTGAGGGCCATAATTATTGTATATTGGCCATCCTACTTTTATGAACAGGTTTAAGTTTTGGAATAGTATGTCTAATTTTTCTTGTTAGGAGTGGTGATCTTTTGTGATTCGTCTTTGTCTGCCAGTGCTTCTTAATAATCCAATCGTCACTAAGCTTGGAAAGCGTTGAACTGAAAATAAATACACAAGTACCGTTTGAAATGGGGTTTTTGGCACACTGAATCAAGCTTAATACAAAATATCTGATTTTGAACTGTGGAATGGAACTTAGCATTGGGTTTGTATACAGAGTTCTTCAAGCCATGAGGTTGGACTTGGTTTTCTGCTATTTCTAGATTGGTGCTCACGTCGGTACATTTATCAGATGTCAGGTTATGGTGCTCCGGAGCTCGAGTTGGGAAGTTATACTAGCAAGAGTGATGTCTACAGTTTTGGAGTGGTGATGTTGGAGATCCTGACAGGGCGAAAATCTTATGACAGGTCTGTGATCCCCTTAATTTGGGGTAGTACTCGTGTGGTAGTTGGCATGGTTTTGTCATATGTTATGTTTCCTCAATACTATTATTTTGTTTTGGTACCCTCAACTTCTCTGAAGTTGAATTACTGATAGTTCAACCATTTTTTGAGATTGCATGTGGCTTAAGACTTGTTCATTTTCAAAATTCGATGTTTAGGTTGCGGCCTCGTGGGGAGCAATTTCTTGTTAGATGGGCAATTCCCCGGCTCCATGACATAGATGCACTATCAAGGATGGTTGATCCTTCTCTAAATGGAGCATATCCTTCAAAGTCTTTATCGCGATTTGCCGACATAATTTCCATGTGTCTTCAGGTAAATAATTCCTTAATGCCCCGAAACAACCCCCTATTTTGCATTTTGGTCATCTTTTTTTCAAGGAAAGTGCTGCTCTAGAAAGAGACATTCACTGGGTCTGCCATTTGTAAAAACAATGTAAACTTTTATATTTGTAGAAACTGAAATTTTCGAGCATGAAAACACAATTTTATTCTATGACTTGTTATGCAAAAACCAAAGAACAGCATACCAATCCTGAAGCTTTCTACTCAAAATACTAGAAGGGATGAAGAAGCAAGGTTTGAGTAAGTCACTGGGTTTGTGGCCCATCAAAATTGGGAATTTTGTTGATCTTCATAAAAAAGTGTCGGGGTTGCTTAACGCAGCAAAAATAGAGTAGAGTTCACACTGTGATTGCACAGATAGCATTTATGAATGTAGACACACAGGAAGAATTCCTCCTACATAAATTGATGAGAGGAAGCCTTGAGTTTCACGAGTACTATAATTTCCTTAGAACCCTTATAAAGTTATGGTTTTCCTTTGTTGTCTTCTATGGATTCGGGTGTGGATGCTAGGTATGAGCATGTGTGCACGCCTAAGAACTAGATTCTTCCAATGTTCATTTGAAGGACACAGGTATACTGTAAACTGTTCATATATAAAAATACTAACTACACGTAGTGTTTACCATTTGTTAGTACTATGTACATTGGCTGCGAGTAGGTGTCTGAGATCTGATTCATTTAGTTTTGCAATAAACTTGAGTACTTCCCTATGTGAATTTCCAACAAAATATGCGGACACGTATCAATTACTGAATATCTAGTGTCTGATGCCAGTACATCGTGTGATTTGAAGTGTCCACGTAGCATAGGTGAAAGTTATGACTTGGAAACAAAAAGATTCTGCATGATGGTGCATGGCATTTCTTTCATTCCCTTGGCAATTATTGCGCTTCACTAATTCATAGAGAGAGAAACAGCTCCCCTGATATCCAATCTTCTTCTGTAGCTCGAACCAGAGTTTAGGCCGCCAATGTCTGAAATTGTCCAGAACCTTCTACACATGATTCAGAGAGATCCCTGACCAGAGAGCCGTGGAAGTGAAATCAAATACAGCTCTATGGATGTTAAATCAAACTATGGTGACTGTGAAGCCATCGAACAGGCTGTCAGGTTGCTTGTACTGTATGTGCTAACCCTAGTATTGGCTTTGTTCTTTGTATGATTAGTTATTCCTAACCAGGTTGTAGAAATGTGGCAGTAACATGTAAAAATTGTGGCAATCCCACATTATTCTTTTTCTGGTTTTATTGTCATGACAATGGAAATTTGTATCCATGAACCTGTCTGTGTTGGGTTCAATGTATGTTGTGGGTGAAAGGATTAATTGATTGTGGTATTGGATATCCTCTTCTTTTGAGCCCCGGGCTTCTTCCCCTCTTCATGTGACATTTTTCAGACTTTATTTCGATTTTGGTTAACCTAATGATCACATATTGTTGGCGTTTTGCATCAAATGTCAAGTAATTCGAGTTTTTCGTTTCTAAACCATATCTATGAATTCATGATCCGGACACAGCTGCCTTTTCAAGAGGGATCTGACTCTTAGAAAAAGGTATCCAATGCTTACTTGATAGATAACTTTACATGGGCTCTTAGGGTGTGTTCAGTTATGAGTTTGAGAGACTTTCTCTCAAACAAGTTTCTGGAACAGTTTCAGAAACAGTTTCTGGAATATTCTCCCAGACAACTTTTTCTCTCTATAAAAGAAACAGTTTCTGAAACAGTTTCTGAGACACTTATAACCAAACAACGTCTCAGAGACATGTTTCTAAAACTATTTCAGAAACACCCTAAAACGAACACACCCTTAATCTAATGCTTAGTTGGTTATCTAATATTCGATAGTGGTAAGTACTTTTTAAAAAGAAATAAACTAATAACTGGACTGAGGTGAGGACAAAAGAACAGGTGGTGTTACTTAACTGGTAGAAAGAAAAACCAAAATTGTTTTCCACTTGAATCATGCGAAAGGAATAAGGAAGATAACAATAAAAACATGTAGCTGATAATGCTTGCTTCCCAAGACCATTTAGGGTGAGCTAGAAATTTAGGGAAGGAAAACAGCAACTTTTTCTAGTTCTTCGTTTGATTCCTAATCTGGGAAGAAGGCAAAAATTGCAAGAAAAAGCTAGTGGAGTATGATTCTCCTTTTCACTTCTCTCTCTCATTCTTTTCCTTCTCTTTTCTTGGTTTTTTTGGTTAGGTCAAGTTGTTATGTTCTTTCCTCGTAGTTTCCTTACCACTTCCACTCTCTTCATTTTTCTTCTCTTTTACACATACCAAACGCAACTTTAAGTCTAAGGTTGTGTTCGTTTAAGGGTGTGTGGGAAAGAATTTTCCAAACAAGTTTCTGGAAAAAAATTTTCATACATTTTTATTTTTTTTCCAAACAACTTCATCTCTCTATAAAAGATTTAATTCTTAGATTTTTTTTGGAACACTTATACCAAACAATATCTCAGAGTTTTTTTCTCAAAAATTATTTCAGAAACAATTAAAACGAACACACCCTTATAAATCGCTTGGCGTCTGTCAAAATCACATAACTACTCTCTTCACATGCAAATAGGTGCGTATATCTGATTCGCAAGCGTAGTTTTTTTTTTTTTTTTTTGATAATCGAGGTATTCGGTTAGTTTTGAAATTTCTCATAACCTTATGCCAACTAGTTCTTGGGGGACCTACTCCATTTAAAATCAAGGCTTTTGCCCTGTATGAATTAGCCCTGTAAGAATTGATAGCACAGAGAGATTTCGGACTTGAGACATAGGAGAGAGTATATTAATTTCAAGCATTAACCACCAAATCCCTCGAGGTTAATTGAAATTGAAGCAATGCATTAGCTGGCTATGCTATCAACTATATTATGCCGATTGCATACCAAAACAAGGCACATTAATGTTGGCTGCCCTAGCTAGTAGCTCTAATAGAAGATTCAACCATGTAAATAATTAGGTTAAGAAAGAAAGCCAAAATGCACCAGATTTGGATGTGACTTGCAATAAATCATTCAGAGGTTAACACATGAAAGATTGTAGGAGTCTTCATTGGCAAAATGCAAGCAAATCATGGATTTTTGTGCCTTGGCTTGGGAATTTTACTTGTTTTTATTAGTCTTATATGCAACCTTAAAATGCATTTTTTTTTTTTTTGGGTGGGGGCTTAAGTGTGCAAGTTATTTTTAAGAGTGATACAATACCAAAAAAAAAAACCCAGAAACTTCCCTGAGTTCAAAATCAAAGGCCGTGATTCACTTGTTCGGAAAAATTTCTGGGTTTTTTTTTCTGGTAACTTAGACTTTTCCTATTTTTAACGCTTGCACTGAGGTAAAAGGACAAAATGAAGGTTGGTAGCAAAATATATATCCTTTTACCTTAAGTAACCACAAGCAAAATATCCTTCCACAGCCATTATAAAATTGTGCTTCGGATCAAACAAGATATGGGCTTGAGCATGTTATTATGTCTAGTTGCACATGACATTAACTTTTACCATCCTCTTTTATTCCCTCTTTCACGTGCTATTGCAGCCATTGCTTGGGTTGTTTTTCTTTATATGAATGAACCTTGTGTATTCCTATTGTAAGGTTTTGCTTTTCAGTTGTTATAAGTATTCAATAGTCTCTTGAAAGAAAAATAGAGATACATGAGGTTCATTTTTATTGTAAAACAAACTTCCATTAAAAACCTTACAAGGACACTCAAAATCTTACAATAAGAAATACACAAGGTTCAAAATCAAAATCAAAACCGATTTTGTGCTTCGGATCAAACAGAACCTTGTGTATTACTATTTTTCAGTTGTTATAGGTATTCGATAGTCTCTTGATTAATTAGTCTCAGTAAATGAATGAAAGTTTGTTTTTTAACCATTCAAAGTCTCTAAATTAGTTTAAGTACAACTCGACAAATGCGGACCAGCTCAGTCACTCTCTTTAAATGTTTTGAATCGTTCGCAAGTTGTGCGTTATATTTTATGAGTGTTTGTGGATGTAAGGCAAAGCAATTGCTTATTTTAACTTGAGTGCACATTGTGTTAATACCCGAGACTTCGAGTTTTGTTTCTTTTTAAAATTTTAGATTTGGAATTCTTTATTATTAAATTTTATGGGACCAGTTCATGTCAGACTTTGACTTGGCTTTAATTGGGTCTCTGACTCTCTGTTAGTAGACGGTGAAGTTATTTTCTCAAAAATTAATTGAGATGTACGTAAACTGTTCCAAAGACCTTGAATTATCAAAAATTAAACCCCTTATTTTTGTGAATTGGAATAAGGTAACTTCAGATCATGTATTTGAAAACACACGAAACTCAATAGCTTCTATTTTTTTTCATTAATTCTTTAGAACAAATAGCGTAGATAAGTAAATGTGGAGTCTGAAATTCACTCTTTGAACTTCTCGCTTGAATTTTGATCACCCTCCACTAAACTGCAAAACAACCAGACACTGAGTTAGTGCTGACCGGATTTGGATCTCTGGTGGGTAATTCGATGCTCCAGTCGGCATTTCGATGCTTAAGTTAGTTTTTTGGTGCGGAAAGGGAGCAAACCAATTTAAGAGCTTAGGGTTAATAGTGCACATACCTAAGGTTCTATTGCCTTGGAGTATTTATATAGAGAATCCCCAACAACCTACTTGAGACACTGACCAAGGATGTCGTGCTGTGGGCTACAAATTGCGATAACTCTGCCATGTGCCCCACATTCATGTGGATCAGGCAGACAAGTTCGCATGTCCCATAATTATTTCTCCCTCATGTCTTCCCAGACAATTGCCCGCAACACGGGGAGTATGCCTTTATGTGGCTGTGCCGAGCGTAGAGCCCTCGGCAACACGACCAAAGGTTGCGACTTGAAAGTTCTTGATCCTGGTGATGAGTGCCGACCAAGTGGAGGTTTGGCCAGACTTGACATGTCGTGCGCTTGGCACTGATCGAGGCACACTAAGAGGCATTGTCGAACCCCTCAGCCGAGTGACGTTAGAGCTATCCTTGGGCCTAGCTCAGCTCGGACCCAACGTAAATGGGGTGAGAGTGATTATGAGCCGAAGGCCCATTATGCAACATATCAGCCTACCACAATAGCCCATCAATTCCTCTGCTCAGTGCTGATAAGAGGGATTGATTGTTCGAAGCCCGAAGCCCATTATTGTGTGCCAATGTTCGGCATCCACGAGGCATTGTTCTAGTGGTGGACATAACAGAGAAGGATAACAGTATCAAAGTTCCAGTAATTGATGTGATCCATGACATGGTGGACACAGCAGTCGAAAAGTGCCTTCAGGGCGAAATAGTGTATGCAGCCTTGGCCAAATAAGTTATGTCGGTAAGCTCGGGCTCCAACCACCTGTACCGAGGTCTGGAGCGCCTACAAATGCCGCATACCGATGCCCTGTTCGAATCATTATCCTTGGGGAATACTTTGGTCCATCGAATCCTAGTGGACCAAGGCGCTCTGTCGAGGTCATGTATTACGCATTGTTTAAGGCACTTCACCTCAAAGAGACCAATCTCGAGCCAATCGAGGTCCCATTGGTAGGGTTCAACTTTGTCCCAGTCTGGCCGCTCAACAAGATAAAACTTCACATCTACATCGACTCTAGGATAGTTTAAGTGGAGTTCATAGTGGTTGACGTCCTGAGTCCTTAGAATGCCATCGTCGGCTAAGCGTGGCTGCATAAACTTGGTGTTGTGGCCTCAATTTATCACCGGGTCCTCCATTTCATGGGGACCCACAGATAGGAGGAGGTACTAGGGAATCAACTGGCTACCCAGAAGTGCTACGTGGTAGCAATCAAGAGCAATGTAAGCTCAGAGAAGGTGCACTAGTGAAAGTACTGAATACCCTAGTACTTGAAGATGTTGGCACAAAGGTCACGAATAAAGAAGTTGAGGACCTAGTCCTTGTGCTGGCCGATGACTCAAACCCTATTAGGATCTTTCTATTGGGGTTCAACCTTTCAAACGCCAAATGAGAAGAAATGGTAGCTTTTCTTCGGTGCAACAAAGAAGTGTTTGTGTGGACACCTTACGAAATGTCAGGACTTGACCCCTCTTTCATCAGCCATCAACTCAATGTCGACCCCTCCCAACGAGCACTCATTCAAAAGCTAGGAGAATACTGGTTAAGCTTTATAGACACCTACTGAGGCTACTACCAGATCACCATGCATGAGTTTGATAGGGAGAAGACCACTTTCATTAGCCCCCGAGGGCTGTTTCTGCTACTGAGTGATGCCCTATGGCCTAAAAAATGCTGGGGCTACATACCAAAGGATAATTACTAAGATGTGCGACAAATAGATTGACGATCCTATGGAAACCTACATTAACGACATGGTCGTCAAGAGTCGACAAGAGGCTGACATTACTGACCTTCAGGAGATCTTCAACATCTTGAAGAACCACAAGTTCCACCTCAATGCTGAAAAGTGTACCTTCAGTGTCGACTCCGAGAAGTTTCTGGGCTTCCTCGACACCAGAAGAGGCATTGAGGTCGACACCAACCAAATCACAACAATCAACGACCTAGAGGCTCCCTCTACTATCAAGGGGGTTCAAAGATTAACAGGCATGGTTGTCGGGTTGAATATATTCATCAGCTAGTCATCCGACAAATACCGACCCTTCTTCAAGCTTCTAAAGAAGTGGAGTCGGAGGAGCTTCAATTGGACCCCAAAGAGCGACCAAGCGCTCAGGGATCTCAAGCGTTACTTGTCCTTAACACCACTGCTCACAATGCCGAAGGAGCGGGAGGTACTCTTCATCTACTTAGTCGTGTCCCAGCACGCAGTTAATTCAGTCCTACTCCAATAGGAGGGCATGGATCATCTGCCCATTTACTACACTAGCCAAACATTGCTAAGTGCCGAGACCAGGCACCTATTGATTGAGAAGCTTGCACTAGCTCTGGTCTCAACCTCAAGAAAGCTGGTGCCTACTTCTAGGCGCATACTATAACGGTGTTGACCAAGCACCCTTTGAAGGCATTGTTTCGGAAGGCCGACCTATTCAACAGGATTTGAAAGTGGGCCGTGGAGCTGGCCAGCTTTGATATCCACCGCTAGCCGAGGACAACGACCAAGGGTCAGGTCCTTGCAGATTTCATCTCTGTGTTTATGCCAAGTACCAGTGGACGACCATAGGTGCCAGACGCTCAGCCTGCCGAGAACAAGCAATGGATGCTAGACCTTTCATTTGCATTTGAAATACTTTCAATAAGTAAAGGTGTTGAATTATTGTTTTACATACAATATTTTTTTTTACCTAGAGTTGTCTTATTTAACATAAAATTAGTTATTAAGTGAGATAATTGAAAATCTTTTTTTTTTTTTTTTTGTTCCTAAATAACCATAGTTAATTTAGAGATTAAATTTTTTTTTTTAATCTCATTGGGGGAATAACAATATTGTAATGAGAAAGAATAAGGTTTTGGGATTTGAAATTTGGAAAACAATACTTATAAAATATGTGTAATGAAATATCTCACGCCTCATACTTTAAAAATATCGACTAATTATTTTGAATAGCATTTTTTTTTATCTAGAATAGTTTGATTTAATATGAATTTAGATATTACTTGACATGATTGTGAATTTTTATTTTTATTCACTTATCACTACAATTAAATTGGAGATTTAAAAAAATCTTATTATGGAAATAAGTATGTTGTATTAAGAAAGGATAACATTTTTGCATTTGAAATTCATAAAAAAAAGCTTATAGCTAGGATAAATGTAGTGAAATATCTTATACCTACTAATTTAAAATTTTTATGAAAGACCACTTAGTTTATACCACTCGTATGCTGTTTTTTTAAATCAATGAAGTATTATTTATGAGATGTTTAAATTAACAATTGATATTTAATTATTTAAAGTTCACGAAATAAACAATTATGTTGGAGCAACCACACATCGACTAAAATAAAATAACCACTTTGCTTAGTAAATAGTTAAGAGATCAATCAAGACCAACAAAAAATACATTATGAAAACCTTATCATTCACATTTGTAATACCTTGAATAACTAAAAATGTCTAATAATTGTGTTGGTAAAATATTTTTTACCCGGAGTCGTTTGATTTAAAATGAATTTAAGTATTATTTGACATGATTGTGGATTTTGTTTTGTTCTCATATAACTATAGCTAATTTACAGATTTTAAAATTTTTTAATCTCATTATGAAAATAAAAATGTTCTAATGAGAAATAATGAGATTTGTGGATTTGATATTTGGAAAACACTTATAGGATTGTCCTTTAAAATTTTAATGAAAGACCAATTATCTTATGCCACTTGTTGCTTTAAGAACCATCTTCACTAAAAGAATGTTTGCAATACTATATGGTATATATACATAATTGATAAATTAATCCATGCCAATAAAAAATAAATTTTAAAACGTTTGTATCTAAAAAATTATTTAAAAACTAAGAATGTTAAAAATTATTTTGGGTTTAATATTTGTCACTGTTAGTCATTTAATTTGGTATAAATTTAATTATAATCAACATAATTACAAATTATTTTTATTTTTATTCTTATATAAATATGCATATCGATTTTAAAGATTTTTTAATCTCATTATGGAAAAAAAAAATTATAATAAGAAAGAATAAGATATGTAGATTTAAAATTCAAAACAATTTATTAGTTATGTGTAATAAAATATCTCACATGTGTTTTTTTTAAATTTTAATGAAGGACCAATTAATTTAAACCACTTGTCCTCCCAAAACAATTATCACGAAAAGTCGTCATGCAATAATATATAATATGCACTCTAATCACTCCTCAGCTTCAGTGGAAAATGTTTATTTCTTTATGTTTTTTCTCACTCTTCTTGACAAATTAGTGGCTGAGAAATCAGGTTAGGCCGTAATTTTTTGGCGGCACTAACATATTCGCAACTAACATATTCATTATCTTTTGTAATCTATGAATGTGTATTAGTATTTATGCAACTCAATTAAATTAATATATTATTCATGATTTGTTGTTGAACAATCTTTAGTGGGATTCAATAATTTACTAGAGTAAAAAATGACGTAGCTAGTATCGTTGACATAGACCAATTAAATTTTTACAAAAATTATTTTTATATTATGTACTCTCTTTCAAGTTCCAATCAACGATAGGCTATTTAAAGTAATTTTTTAGATTTATGAAATTTAATTCTCATCTCACTCCTCTCTCTCTCCCCCACGATTTTCTATTAAAAAAACCTCTCTCTCTCAGATTTCTTGGCCACTAATTTGTCAAGAAGAAGAGGAAAAAACATAAAAAAATAAACCTTGTCCACTGGAATCTGGGTGGAGTGTGTTCCTACTGCTAACACGTCACCAACTATTTGTATAATCTATTCTAAATAATAGTTCTATTTGGTCTATGATATTTATTTTTTATTTGTTATATTTTTATTAATTTTTTTATATTTGTTGATTCATCTCGTCCAAAAAATTTTAAAATTACAAATGATATTTAAGAATTAAAAAATTTATTAAAGATGAAAAATAAATAAATATAAACCCTATTTTGATTTATTTTTATTTTTTGAATATAATTTTATATTTTTGAAAATATTTTTCGTTGAACGAATAAATAATTAAAAATTAATGCATGAAAAGAAATTATAAATATTTTAAAAGTAAAAAACAAAAAAACAAAAATTTAATAAACACTATAGTACAAATGGACACACGTCTAGTAATTAAAATAGATGGAAATGGACCCAAAAGAACACACGGAAGAAGACCACAGAGGATCCCAGCCCAAACCCATTACACGTACATGGTGTGTGTTTACCGCGGTAAAACAGTTAATGAAATTGCTGTCATAAAAATCATTCGGAATAATCAAATCAAAGACGGTCCTCTCTCTCTCTCTCTCTCTCTCTGAATCAACAAAGGAGCCAAAAGAGTAGCAGACGCGTCTCTCAAAATTAGCAAAAAGTCTCAAACTTTTTCTTTTCCCCCTCTCTCGCGCATACTGCAGCGTCCCTCGAGTAATTTCCAATCTGAATCCAATTCCTATCTTTCTCCAGTGGATTTTCCACGCCCATACACATACGCCCTCTGTACAGAAAAGTGGAATCTCTCTTCTTCCCCCAGTCTCACCTCTTCAAATTGATAGCCTCACAGTTAAACTGTACGGCGACGACGGCGAAGGCAGCCAAGACTATTACGCTTCAGTCCTTTCGGAAATGGCGAAGCGAGGATATAAACTGCGTATCCTTTTTGAGTTCTTTTTTCTTCTGACGTCTTCTTGACCCAATTCTAGGGTTTGCCACTACTGATTCTGAACTTTGAGTTAGAAAATGTATGTAGCTGACGATGTCAAGATCGAAAAAAGATAAAATAATTATTAATTGCTCATGTTTTTAGTCGAATTTAGTTTAACCAAGTCGTTGGCAGAGAAAGAGTAGGATAAAGAAGGTCGAAAATGTTAAAACATTATCAATCGCTTCTGTCTTCAGTCGAATTTAGATCAGTCAAGTTGCTGGACTAAGCGCACTTGGGTGTAACTAAGAAATTTTGAGGGTTCAGTTTTTTTGGGTATGTCCCTGTGTGCGTGTGTTTTTTCTTGTTCCTTGATTTATCGGGAACCAAACGGATGACATTTCTTAACCGCAGATGTGAAGTTGAAAAAATGTATCTTTTCCCTCTGCTGGGTTGCAGAGAAAGCTGAGGATAAGAAGATTGAAAAGTTTAAAAATGAAACATTCGCTCATGCCTTTAGTTGGATTTTGTTCAATCCAGTTCTTGGACAAGCACTAGGAAATTTTGAGGATCAGATTTTTTTTTGGGTGTGCTTTCTTGTTCGTGAATTTTCTAATTGGGTGTGCTTTCTTGTTCGTGAATTTTCTAGCCAACCAAAATGGAGGATATACTTGGGCCTTTGATGTGAAGTTGGGTTGTAGTTATTATTTGATCCCTTTGTTTCTTTGACTTGGTTGGAAATAGAGGAGTTTGTGGCCCATTTGGGGAGTGTAAACTGTCTGAGTATTGGGAAGAAGATGTGTCGACTTTTTGTTACAGGCGGGGATGATCAAAAGGTGAATCTTTGGTCAATTGGCAAGCATACATCTTTAATGGTGAGTTCACTTTTGGAATTTTGAATGACAATGATAAGTTTGGAATTTATAGATTCTCGGAGATGTACTTCTTTTGGTCAATTTCGAGGAGTACTTGGTTTGCGTCTATCTATTCAATAATTATTACTGGGAGGGTTTTTGAGCAAATTACTCTGAGAGTGAAAAGTGGGAAGAATTGCTTGGATTGTTATCAAAATTTTGAAAGGGCATATGTGTCGTATTCCTATCACATTTACGGTTGGGACTTTGGTGGTAATGCAATGGGCAAAAGGATTAGTTATGAGCAACTACTACCATACTACGATTAACTTGTTCATCTGACGATGCCCATATATTTATTGTTGATGATCCTAGTTTATAGTAGGGCAAAGAGTCCTATGCTCTCTATTCTGATGATATGGATTCGACTTGTCGGGTGATTTTCAAAAAGTGAGTTGTCCCTCTTCGGAGTCAAATTCTGGTTTGGATGCAGATCCGTACCTCTTCCAGAGAAAGCCTTCTCTTCCGGTGACTAATGGAGAGGATGCCCCGTGACAGGAACCTGCGAGTGAAGTGCATAATGTAGCTCAGGGGTAGAGCGGTCGGCTGTTAACTGATTGGTCGTAGGTTCGAATCCTACTTGGGGAGATTTGATTCATTGTGAATTCTTTAATTCTTTCCAAATCCGGCTCGCTCCCGGCTACGTGTCCTTTGGACCCTTCGCCCGCTTAGAAGTGGATTCGAACCACTGACACAAGGATTTTCAGTCCCCACTAGCAGGTTTTTTCGGAAAACTCTATTTATTCTGGTGTGGATGGCAGGCAGACTGAGAGGCAAGTGTAGCTAGTTTTGATTGAGCTCCTGACCTTTGACTAACCTGATTCCGAGGGGTTGCTGAATATCAAAAGCTTATTACACGGAATCCTATTTTTTTAGAACGAGTTCGTTCAATTCTTAGGGAGAAGAAGGATCCAGCGCAAGTCAGTCTCTTCAAGTGGAAGCAATTATAGGGGCTTCGGGTCTGAGGTAAGCCTTCCTGTATCATTGGTAGTTTTGGAGACCCACGTTCTACCGAACTGAACTAAGAGCGCTTTCTTATCACAGTAGATAGGACTGTAAAGAAAAAGATTCCTTTTGGTCTTTATTGATTTATATACTCATCATCCCGCCGCTCCTACCAACGCACGGAATTTAAAGAACCTAAAGAGCATGGGTCATATATTCTGCGGAAGATTTTTTCTTGTAACTGGTGCGGTCATAGGTTTTTTCCCGATTCATTCTTCCATGAATTGCTGAAAGCGAAAAGAGGTTTCTCAAAATTGAAGTGAATAATTCAAAATGACTTTTCAAATTAACGGATTATCCGATACGTACACGTCATGGACAGCCTGCTTTTCTATGTTCTATAGATTTGTATGTAACTATTGAGAGTGAAGATATTCTACATAATGTCAATATTCCATCTAAAAGGTTTGCACCTCGATGTCGGCTCTTCGCCACACCGTCAACTGGCGTATCCCGAAGATACTTTGAAAAAAATCCAATAGTTCCATTTTCCTTCTTGTTCATTAATAGGAAATCAAGACAAACCGGGCACTACGGTGAGACGTGAAAACACCCGATCCCATTCCGACCTCGCCGAACCCCCTGTTCTAAGGGAATCGTGGAGATCCAAGGCATATACGAGGCAATTAACTTGGAGAGCTTGGTTTTGAGTTCCCCACAAACTGCCAAGATCCTATCGTTGTCAAGTGGCTGCGCGGCCCTGCCAAGTGATCGAGTTTAGTAGAAATAGCTCCCGTTCCGGACTTACTTCAAGGAAAGATAGGATTGGGCAATTCCGCCGGTTCTGTAGCTTACCTTATTATTAGAGAAAGCGCCTGCCAGCTATGAGGCTATATTCTCGTTGAGTCAGGCGCGTGGGAAGACTGTCCTGTCGGGTTGGAAAACCAACATCGGACCGGGATGTTGTTCCCTCCTTGTCTGAAAAGATTCGGGAAAAATCTCTTAAGACTTGAATAAGGCAATCAGGGTTCTGATTTCCCTTTCGGATCTGATTAAAACAATGGAGATTGTATTTTTTTATTCTTTTCACCTTTTCAATTGGTAATGAATGCATAATGATGATTGCGGTAGCTTGGCCGTTGCATTTTTCTTGTGGATCTAATATTTAATGTTTTATAAGGTCATTTAGGGTTTGATTCGCGAAGTTTTAAAATGATATGATTATTTGGCAAGAGTATTTTGTAACTTGTTGAAATTTAGCTTTTTATTACAAACCAGATGTTATTTTTTAAAAAAATTGACTTTAATCTAGAGATGCGATAGCTTATTGCTAGAGCAATGGAAGGGGCCTAGCAAATAGAAAAGTAAAGATAACATCTCTTCCCGCCATGCTTGTGGCAAGAACAAAGGGCAAGTGCTTAATAGGTCAACAACCCTGTGAATTGAGCAAGACACTTGATGAAGTGGGGGTACACTCGGCACTTACATGAAATGACCCTGCGGGGACAACTACTACGATGACAAATCAAGGACCTATGGAAGTCTAGAAAATTGTTGAATGATTATAGATACAATTCGTATTGTTAATGTAAGACTTCAAATATTTTTATTGATAATCATGCTACTATTGCACAATTCAAGATTTTGACATCAGTTTAATTTCGGTAAAAAGAGTTGAGCTCTTTATTGCAAATGAGGAGATTATTTCTTGCTTTTAATAGTTATTGTGGGATCATAGAGTATGATAATTTTGTATCGTTCGTGTTTTTAGTATAAGACTTCATATTTAGTGGAAATCGTTGTTGATGTAAGGTTTGGACACAATTAAGAATTTGTTGTTGATATAAGGTTCAGGCACAATTAAAAATTTGTTGTCCAAATACGGTTTTGTCTACTATCTATTTGGTCATCCCGTATGTAGCACGGGTGTATTACTAGCTGTGTTGTAACTATTGATATATTTGGATATTATTGGTTGTATGTTTCAGTACAAGGGGAATTATAGAGAATGATTTAGTAGGAAGTCCATAATAATTTCATAATTTGTATTTGGGAAAGGGCTTGTGTGTCAAGAAATTTACAACGATGGGTTCTAAGTTGTCATATGTTGAAGTAATTAAGAAATTGCATGAGAACAAGAGATTTGATGAAAAAAAAATTGAGAGATTTGGAATTTTTAGAAGTACATAATATGGATGTGGAGTTGCGGTTGAAAAATTCCGGCTTCATTGCTTATCGCTTAAAAAAATTTAAAAAATAGGGAATCCAAGAAGAATACGGGTATTCTGTTATATGCCTGAAAGAGTTATTTCTTCTTCTCGTGCTCTTATATGTCTCTTCATTTAAGTTTTGAACTTTTTTTTTTTATTTGACTTGTTGCTGAATTTATGATGCATTCAGATTTTGGATGTGGTGCAGGTAAATCAGCTAAAGTGCTCTCATTATGTAATTGATGTATTCGTTGGGAGCTTGTGAGCTCCTGCATCTGATAGATTTTATCATGTCTTAAGCGGCAGTGATTACTTAATAAGATGAAATAAGGTCGCCTTTCTTCTGTTTATGTGCAGAGCCTGTGTGGTCATGCCAGTCCAGTAGAATCTGTAACATTTAATCCCACAGAGGTTTTGTTACTAGCTGGAGCTTCTGCTGGTGTTGTCAAGTTGTGGGATCTGGAAGAAACGAAGGGTAAGTTGCTTCGCTCTTCATATTGCGAAAGGGGAAACATATAGTCCTGTATTGAACTCAGTTGTAGTTTCCATTTCTGTGAACTTATAGAAGCCCAGAAGCACTCCTTAGACATGATTTTGGACCATCAAGCTTAATACTGATTCAACAAATTTATCATCTTCTCACTGCGGAAATCTGAGTGGCTACTTTGTAAATTGTGGAACCAGTATATCTTTCTTGTATGTTCCACACATGTAATCTGTTGTAATAGCACCAATTTTAAGAGTGGTAGGTGGCATATCCTAATCTAGTTATTGTTATTCTTGAAGTGTAGTGGTTCGCACTCTTACTGGACACAGATCCAATTGCACCGCTGTTGAATTCCATCCATTTGGTGAATTTTTTGCCTCTGGTGCCATGGATACTAATCTAAAGGTCTGGGATATCAGAAAGAAAGGATGCATTCACACATACAAGGGTCATACTCAAGGAATTAGCGCAGTTAAATTCACTCCTGATGGTCGTTGGGTAGTATCTGGTGGACTTGATAATGTTGTAAAGGTAATAGTGTAAAATAATGGGCTTATTTGTAGAAAAAGATGGTGTAATACTGGGCTTGTTGCTGGCAATTCTACTTGAAATTAGCTTTCTTTGTTATTGTTTTTAATTTTGAGCATGGTGTCGTGTTTCATGGACAGGTATGGGACCTTACTGCTGGAAAGCTCTTGCATGATTTCAAGTTCCATGAAGGACATATTCGATCCCTAGATTTCCATCCCCTTGAGTTCCTCTTGGCAACAGGTGAGTACAAGGCTCCAATGCAGAGGGATTCTCCTCTAAGCTTTCTTTTGAAGTGATCAATTACAGATGTTCATTTATTGTTGGACCAATGTACATATTTTCCTCTTTAGCTTTTTTTATTCTTTCTTCTCTGGTGTATTGTGCAGTTTAAATGTTGAAGTTTGTGGGACGCCATACCTTTTCTCTATGCTTTTGGAACTCATGGCATGCTATTTATTTTGTTCTATATATTTTTCTGGGAAAGATCATAAGATTCATAACTACCTCTGAACTTGTGATGATGGCTAATGCTTTTTGAACCACATTATACAATATCTTGGATCCCTTAAATGGTGAACCATTTAATTGCATACCAGCTATATCCTTGGACCTGGATCAATTCTGTTTTTTTTTCCTGGCAACCAGACTAAATATATTTATATACGTATACGTAAACATAAAAGACAATAAATTCACCAAAATAAGAACAAAAAACAACAAAAAATGGAAAGCCTCTAAGTTAAATGTCACACACGTCAATCTCTCGAAAGAAAAATGAAGATATCGACGTGAAAGGAACGAATACCAACGGGAGTCCAAAAGTATGATAAATAACACACTTTTTCCAACAAAGAACCAACTTCCTCAAGACTTGTCATAAAGCTCCTAGCGTTCCTAGCGTCAATCTCCAACCAAAGAACCTGGAAAAGAGAAAAGGTAACAAAAATTCACAAAGCTTTTGCCTTCTTTTTGCACCAGAATACCCGAAACTAAGCAAGAAACGGGCTGCCATTGTCCCTCTCGATCCTACAGCTTCTTGAGAGTAAGATCTAGTTCCCCCCGGGGATAATGTTACGATGTTTTCCTAGGATGACTGAGGAAGGGTTTGGGGGATGGTGCACCTTAAGGATCAATCCAAAATCATTTAGGAACAAGCTGGAGGCTCCCATGAAACATACGCCAAGAGGAAGACCTGTTACCAAATTGAAGAGACCAAAGGTCAATGCAAAAACAGATGATCCAAAGACTCCTCCTTCCTCCTACACATGATACACCACCAAGGATAAAGATTGCAATCGGTGGTTCTTCTTTGAAGATTTCATTGGTCACGAGCCTATTTTGCACCTGAGTCCCACAAAAACCTGAATTTCAATCTGGACCGCTTCTGATTCTTATGTCCTTCTCCGTGGACAATAAAGTATGATGTGGTTGGATCACTCTCTTGTTCTTTTTCTCAAGCATGCACCAACATGTTCATTTTGTCAAAAGACTTGAGTGTTTGCAGTTCTGCTCCTACCTATTTGTTGAACAATTTCAATTACCATAGCTTGAATTCTTGATAATTCAGCAAGAAATTATGTGACATCTAGAATTAAAAAATTGCATTGTTTCTTTTCGAGTTTTATTTTCTTCATTTGTAAATTAAGGGCTGGGGTAAATCCAATGGTTTCTCTTGCCAGTTGGCAACTAGTGAGTCCTAAATCATAGGTAGATTGCATAGGTGTTACTTGCTATTTATTTGTCATCAAATATTTCATTGCAAGTTGGCAACCTTTTATTTTGTTTTGCTTTTACCATTTTCTTTGTGCTCCAAATACAAGATTTGCTGCCTCAATGGTCCTCTAATTGGCTTCTTATTTTCAGTTTTTAGTTCTTTGTCTGGTAAGTTGTAGTGATATGTGAGATATTTTCCAGGTTCAGCAGACAGGACAGTGAAATTTTGGGATTTGGAGACCTTTGAATTGATTGGATCTGTCAGACCCGAGGTATCTGGGTTTGTTCTGACCTCATTGATAGTATATAGTTAAACTCTGGAAAGTTCCTTTTCAATACGTAGTACAGTCTTATAAAACATGTATTTTTACTTTTCTTCAACAAAGAATTTGCATGTCTATCGGAGATCAGTTGATGCGGTTGTTTGGAGGAGTGATATGGTCACGGTAAATGATTCTAAGTGGAGGGTTAGACTAAAATTGACTTTAGAGGTAGTAGTTCAAAAGGATCTGGGTTATTTTGATGTCACAGAACACGATGTCCTTGACAGTGCTCATGGAGGAAATGGTTCACGTAGCCGACGTCAATAAATTGGGACTTAAGGCTCGGTGTAGTTTGGTTTAACACTGAATTTGCAACTGGATTAATTTTGCGCTTTTTTCTTTCTTTCTTTCTTTCCTTCCAGGGGACAGGAGTACGATCAATTACCTTTCACCCTGATGGTAGAACCCTCTTTTGTGGATTGGATGATTGTTTGAAGGTTCTGATCTCTCTTTTTCAAAATTTTGTGAGTTGGTGTTCGAAGAATGAAATATTATTTATGTGTCGCTGCCCCTTGTACTGCAGGTTTATTCATGGGAGCCTGTAATTTGTCATGATGCTGTGGATATGGGATGGTCAGCGCTGGGTGACCTCTGTATCCATGACGGTAAACTCTTGGGTTGCTCATATTATCGGAACTCTGTTGCAGTTTGGGCAGCAGATATTTCGGTAGTTACCTCACCTAGTTATTCTTAGCTTCGTTAAGAATTTTCATTTTTCATTTTTAAAGATTTTTCCCATTTACCTCTGCATATAGCTTCCCTTCCCCACAGTGTGGGAGCTTCGGCACTGGGTACGCCCTTTTTTACCTCTGCATATAGCTACATTGATAATCTCTTTCCTTTTAAAAGCTTTTGCCTCATTTTCTTCTGCATCTCACTTTCCCTTTTTCCTTAACTCCTTATTTTTTGTTTTGTCAGCTTATCGAGCCCTATGGGGTTCCTATTATACCTGAGCAAGATACCCGATCTGAGCAGAAGCATGATCTCCAGGAAAGTCCTTTGGTGAAAGTGGGGAGTCATAGAAGGACTGCTTCAAGTTTGCGCTGCTCGTCCCCAGATGAGGCTAAAGAAATAAAAACAATATACATGGACAGTGAGTATTTATTATTACGTAGAAATGATAGGGCTTAGCCAAAAATGTGTCATATTTGGATTCGTTTCAAATACCTGTTCGTCTATTGCCAATTTGTTGTTGATTCAGAAGTCGGGTACGGGATGATCTTATTTTTGTCCCCAGTTGTCACCTCCACTCATACACGTCTTCCCTCACCTCTAGACTTAAGTATGTGCTCTGTTTGTAGTATATCCATTAGAGTATGGTATTTTCAAAGTCTTGATATATTGGTACTATTTGTGATGTATGTTAATTTGTATTAATTTCTCCATTATTTCTTATCAGACAGTAGTATCTCGTGACCTGTCCATTGGTATATGGTATCATATCTATAAGACTGCGGTTGTTCAAGTGATATTATTATTACTTTGGCCAAAATTGTAGAGCCATGACTAAGAAAATCTGCATATAAAGTTCAGTTTTCAGTTTACAGCGTCTAGTTTTCATTTCTTCTGCTTCAAGTCAATATTTCACTACTGCCTACCATTTTCATATCCGTCCGCATCAGTCCCTTTTATTTGGGTTGGATGTCTGCTTTCGGAGATAAGACTTTGTTTGTAACATGTCAACTTGATCAACCAGGATCGTGTTCACCAGTTAATTATGAAAGTTCACATGGTCTAAACTGATAACTCTCTTTCCGCCCTGTAAGCAAAGCTTGGGGTTGTCAACTTATCGTAGCTCAAAATGAAGTTGCATTCTACCTGAAATCAGTTCAGGCCTGTGCTACTGTGTTCATGCTGGCTATTTTAACAAGTAGGTTGGCATGTATTTATCTGATGTATGCAAAGCATGGATACCGATGCAGGATACAATTACGGCAATATGAGAAAATTTGAAAAAATAGGATATGGGTACAGCTAGGATATTTTAAATTAAAATATAATTTTATAAGGATGGTGGTAAACTATTGTATTTTTCTTATGTGGTTCTTAAGTTTACTTGGTAATTGTGTTTAATTGTTAAAATCTAAGATATAAAAAAACAGATATCACATAGTGAGGATATTTAATATACTACAAAACTAATGATATTATTTTGTTTTACTACATCTCTCTAAAGAGTAAATAAAACAATTTATACTTTTCTTTATTCGAAATTATTTTACTCTAATATTATGAAGGAAGTGCTTATTTTCATAAATCTTTTGGATACGTGATATGGACTACCCGAAAGTTAAAAGTAAAAAATAACAATTCATATGTTGTGGATACTTTAAGGATACGCATATGCAAGTGTCAATATCCGATACGGGTACGACTCCCATCTAGATGTGTCTGGACATCATAGTCTGATGTGTATGCCTAAGCCTAAGCAAGGTTTAATCTGTTTCCTTGTTTGTTATTGCTCAATTGGGGCTTCTTTTGGGTTAAGTGTGGAAGGGTATTTAAAGGACGTCAAGGGGGTGTCACTCCCACACACCAAAATAGCAAAAGAAAACAGATTCAAAATTACACCTCCCCAAAATGAGTCCCTCGTATAAAATACACGAATAGAAGTTCACCAAACTTCTCTCTTTACCAAAAGTGTTGTTAAAGCATTCAACTGTCAATCAGCAATGAGTGGAGAGACTGTCTAGGCTCATATACTAGTTTTGGTAGTAATAATTAATCAACATGGAACCAACTTTAACACTCGCCTGCACGTACGATCCGGATAGGTAAACGACGGATCTATAACACGGATGATAACGAAACAAGGTGCACTTAAGGCACAAACGACGAGTCAATTAACCAAGAGAGTTTTGTCCAAAAGCCTTTAAAACCCTAGTTTTGATACCATGTTAAATCATCTAACTTAAAACCAATTGGCAATGAGTGGCGAGGTTGTCTAGACTCATACTAGTTTTGGAGGTAATAATTAATCAATGCAGGACAAACTCTAACAAGTGTTATGAGCAAAGCACATACAATGGAGCTTGTGAGTAGGAATATGCAGTTTCTTGTCTCTGTTTGCTTCAACTTGTTCTCCGTTTCCTCTAACACGCTGTCCACATAAAGCTGCAGGAGGAAATCCAGTTGCTTCAAAGAGAGTTGGGTCCTGCACCTCTCCTAAGGTTGTACCACCATCTGATTCCAAGGAAATGATTAACCTATCAAACCAGAAGCAGAGTCCTGCAGTTGGCGTGCATGCAAAAACTGTTGGGCAAACAAATACTAAATCCTTCGTAGTACCTTGTGTTGTACCTCGGGGTTGTCCAGATGGAAAAGATACTAGAAGAGAAACGGTTACCTCTGCTAGGGCAGGCACTGGTATGCCATTCAGGCCACCTCATGCAAGGAGGCTATCAGCTACCAAATTTGATGTGGATAGGCTTTCAGTGCCTTCTGAATCTGAAACTTTTATGAAATCAAGCAGAGATACTGCAGGGGATCTGAGCTTCCATGATAGGCTTGTTGCAGGTGATGATGCTAATGAAACCTCTGCGGAAAAGCATTTGGATATCAAGAGTGTTACACAGAAGTTTGATAAAGTTTTATCCCCAAAGACACCATCTAGTCAAGAAAACCGTGAGTTCTTGTTTCTACCTCAATGTGTATTCTTTACTTGTCATCTGATGCACTTTGTTGTTGTTTGATAAAGTTTTATCACCAAAAACACCCTCTAATCAAGAAAACTGTGAGTTTTTGTTTCCACCTCAATTTGTATTCTTTACTTGTCACCTTATGCACTTTGTTGTTTACTTTTACTTTATGCGTATAACTGCTCTTTTTCCTTTCTCATTTAATTACTCTTCGTTTAGATCTCTCCTCTCTCCACTTTTTATACAGTGTTGTACTAAAGATAATATTTGTACAACTCCATGTTCTTCATTCGCTCCATGAAGGGCCTTATTTGTTAAACATAGACCAACATATCTTATAGCACCTGTAGCTGAGCTTAATTGCTCTCTTCTCTATGCAGCTTGCATGGAAAATCTTACACCAATTGATGCTACCTGTACCTTCTTATTTATCTTTTTATCTTGTGCTTTCTTGTCTGGTCATTCATCGACCCTAGATCCATTTTGGCCATGGATGAGCTTGTGATCTTATGCTTCTGACCGCCAAGCATTCATCATTATGAAGGGTGTGTATTATCGTTATTACATTGTGGGTTTTTGCCGGAAGAAGATGAAATCTGGGGATTCTTGCCATTTGCATTAATCGATCAATATTAGGAAATTGAAACTTCGAAGTTGCAGCTCATTTTTTTCCAACAAGAAAGAGAGATTACTTGGTGGAAGTGGTTACTAAATTAATGTTGGAAAATCGTTAGCCAAAAGGTTTCCGGAAACATCATTTACTCTATTTCTAGTTTGAAATTCTTCAAGAAAGACTAATACAATGAAATAGCATGTGATGGAACCATTCAATGTTTTCCTATTTCTTGAATTTCTGTTCCATGTTGTTTCCTTTCCATTTTTTGGTTTGTGGCAGTCAATGCCATTTAGAACAAGCTTCACAATGGGTGGAAGAATTGTGAACAACATACCCTACATGCATCTTAAATTTGATTTCTCCTTTGCATCTCATTTCTTATGATTCAACTATAGATGGATATCTGAGTTTTTGGTTGTACATATCTACAGCTCAGAAAGATTGATTTGTTTTTCTATATTAGGCTATGAGTCTCTCAAAAGCACTGAAGGGACAAATCCAGTTAAACTTGTGAATGGAGGTTTGCTATTAAATGCTATTTACACTGTTTTCAAAGGTCAGACTGGATAGAATTTCATTTGTTTAGAACTCTTTTGGCAGTGGCAGTTGTACGGGGAAGAACACGCTCTTTGGTTGAGAGGTTTGAAAGGAAAGAGAGACCTTGTACTGATGAAGTTCAGGCACCTGATACAAGCCCGGATATTTTATCTGAGACGGCTAAAACATCCCCCGAGCTGGTATGATCTCCTCACCCCCGCGCCCAACCCCCCCCCCCCCCCCCCCCCCCCCCCCCCCCCAACACACACACACACAAACAAACAACAAACTCAAAATAATATTATCTTCTGTGATAGTGCATGAGCGGAGATAGGTGATATGGTCTGTATGGACACATACTCACACATCACATGTTGGATGAATGCCTCAAAAGGGTGGCAATCTGCATTGGGCATTCCTTTCTATAGTTACCCTATGCATTAAAGATTGTGAGTTGACAGTTGACACTATGGCAAGTGCTAGCCATCTCAGCGCTATGGCACATACCAGTAATGGGGATCTGCCTCCGTCAAAATAGAAAATCCAGCTAGCTTAACCCCTGCGATCTCCAAATGTCACCATTGACCTCCATAAAGTACTCATCACTATATCATGTAACCACTACAGGAAATCAACTTTCAATGAAAATTTTATGCTGTCCCAAACAAAACCTCTCGTGAAAATTTAAACCATTTGAAGGAGATTCAACCAGTCAATTATTAACAAGATACGAAGCGCGGATACGGATATGGCAAAATCTAAGAAAATAGGATACAGATAGATTAGGGATACATTTGTGGATTTTTTTATTTTATAATTATCGGTTATGTACTACGCATAAAAATGAGACAAAAGAAATAGAAGAGCAGTTCAATTGCTAATATTATATACCAAGTATTTAGCATATGTCAATTTTCAAAAGCCATCCAAAATAAAAAGAAAGTTACCAAAAGTACTACAAAACATTCAAAAGTCCAAACCAAGAAGTGATACTTCTTATTAATT
Organism: Arctostaphylos glauca; assembly: GCA_019985065.2. Lineage (NCBI taxonomy): Eukaryota > Viridiplantae > Streptophyta > Magnoliopsida > Ericales > Ericaceae > Arctostaphylos > Arctostaphylos glauca. Next base: position 13,350,457 of record JAHSPW020000001.1, on the reverse strand, counting down.
TCTACTCATATCAACTTCAATATTCAACTATCAACTTTAATTGCATTCCCTTCAAAGGTGAGATAGAGCATCAAGAGAGAGAGAGAGCAACAACTAGCGCGTGAGAGAGGGAGGGAGGGAGGGAGGTGCCACGATTGAAGGATCTAGTTTAAGTTTTTGTTTTTTTAACTCCTCTCTATCGTAAATAGCAACCCTTGATGTGTTTATTACATATATAGATGTACTTACACTTTGTCCCCTTATATTTTTTAGAAAGTTTATTTTTCCTCCGCTGTATCTCAAAAATATCCCGCGTATCCCTGAAGTATCCACCACGTATTGAAAATTATAATGATTTAATTTTAATGACCGTATCCAATACATATGGGGATATGTCGAATGCGTATCGGTATCCGATAAGTATTTGGTATGTGTACATGACATGTTTCGGAATATCCGTGCTTCATAGTTATGAAGAATCTACGAAATAAATGGATAAGTTCAGCCATTTTTGTGACCTTGTCAATATCGAACTGCAATCTCCTTGGAAGTACCGAATGACTGACCATGAACTCTCTCTGCCCCTTACGTACATCTTTGCTGAGCTCAAATCTCCATTAACCATGAAAGCACCCACCACCACAATGTTTTCAACCCCTTTATCCTTTATATTCACCATCTTGCAGCTAAGACAGATGAACTTCTGCCTCTCCCATTGATTAGCTCCAACTAATTAACTCCTAGGGCAAATATGAAATCAATCCTGTACTAGCCCCTATTTGGCCAAATATGCGGAGATATAACAAACTTACAAACTAGGCACAGTAAAACTTAGATGCATTGAATAAAATGGTATATCTATCAAATATATAAAGATACATATATAAAAATAGACACGTATGCACAACTGTATCATATACCTTAGGGAGAACGATCTATTTGTTGTGACCTAAATACATTTGAAGATCTCTTTGTGAGACGAAAATAAATACAAATGAAGCACCTTCCACAATCAACCAATAGCCCTTCAATATTGAATTGAAATCCCACAAATCTTGTGGACTTGGAATCCTTGAAGATATTGGAGGATTAATCAAATAGTGGTTCAAACAGGCAGGGAAAATGTCTTGACTATAGACACATCATCATATGCAAATAGAAACGTATGTGATGCTTTTCATTTTTATTTTTATTTTTATTATTATTATGAATTTTTTTTTTTTTTTTTTATTTTTTTTTTTTTTTGGGGGGGGGGGGGGGGGGGTGTGGGTTATGTTGGTTGGTTGTAATGGCCATTGAGATTCGTTCCGGAGATAAAGTAGACTTGAAGTTTCATATTTTTGTCAACTCTCTCAAATTCTTGGATTTTGTCAAATAGTCTTCTAATATTCACCATTCTACTTGCCAACTCACAGAATAGACATCCGCAAATCATTGGACGGGACTTACCATCTTCTAATGATGGTAATCATGTTGATAATCTTATAGGACTTGGGATTTGTTCCGGAGCTAATGTAAGACTTGAAGTTTCAGTTTCTATTTTACTTCTCTCCCTCACCTTCTTAGATTTTGGGAAATAGTTTTTTAATATTCATCATTTTACTTGGTAACTTGCAGAATAGTTATCAACAAGTAACTGGACAGGAGTTGTCATCTGCCAACGATGGTAATCATACTGAGGATCTGATGCAGAATCATGATGTATTCTTAAGTACCCTTCGGTCTCGCCTGACAAAATTACAGGTAAGTTTGGCAGTTCAAACTTGACATGGATACAGTTATTACTGTTGTTACTTGTTAGGATTGTTGCCGACTTAATGATTTTACGTCATATATGAAGCAATTTAGTTGTATAGCAGTCTCCAACTTGACATGGAAAAGTGCCTCTCATAAATAAATTGACCTCTGGAAGCCTAACTGTTGACTTTCTCTATTGACTTTTATTGGATAATGCAAATCAGTTTCAATAATCAATTTCATTAAAGATTCTTCTGGATGTTTGTAATGCTTGTCAAATTTGATTGCCAATGATAATCTAGTTTTCTGTGAACTATTATTGCCTCTCATGTGAACTGTGTTCAACCGTCTTGTTTTATATAAGGCTATGGTCAATAAAATCTAATGAATGCAGGTGGTGCGGCATTTTTTGGAACGAAATGATATTAAGGGTGCTATAGATGCTGTGAAGAAGTTGCCTGATCATTCTGTGAGTATTTATTGGAGGATTTCAAATGTGTTGCTTCTTTTTTTTTTCTTCTGATGGTTCCTACTGGTAACCGTTTTCATGCTTGTTAAGTTTCTCAAGGTTGTATCTGGTGTAGGTACAAGCAGACCTGATCAGTGTTCTCATGGAGAAAATGGAGATTCTCAGCTTAGATTTGTTCTCATGCTTGCTCCCTTTGCTTTTGTGTTTACTGGATAGCAAGATAGAAAGGTGATCTTTTCTTTAGCAGGAAACATATGTTGCTGGGGTCGGAATATTGACAATGGATAATGTGGCATTTCTTTGTATTAGTTGGTTATGACATATGACTTTACAGTGACAACGTTTTTTCTATTTCTCACGGCCAGATAATCAAATAAATGACCTATTAGTAACATGGTTATATAGTTCAACTCTATGTTAAAGCTCTTCATAAGAAAATGGTCTTTAGTGAATAGTAAGTTAGTTTGCAATCTAATATATCTTCCTATTGTTCCTTCTATCCTTTTATTTTGGCGGGCAAAAGCACGTCACCTTTTGTAGTCCCGCATAAGGTTATTATTTTTATAGGATATTTTCCCTTCTGTGAATTAAATTCAGAGCAAGTCTAGGTTATATTTTATGTCTCATTTCAAAATTAAGTTCCAATTCAGAAGGCTCTTCTTTGTAAGAAGAGAAAAGGCAATCTATAAAACGCTGCAGCACCTGCTTCCAAATGGACTTATAAAGGAATAAATGAAGGAAACTATGAGTATACTGACACAAGGCCAAGTAAAGGGACTGTTTGTGCATTCAGTCTTGGAGAAATTAAATAACAAGTGTGGAAAGTAATTGGCAGAGCACGCTTGTCTGAGTTTCAAATTATTCCTAGAGAAACAAACTCTTCACAGTCATCTGTTACTGTGAGCAAACACGTTATTTTGTTTCTTGGATCATGAGTTATGACAATATCTCAATAACGCTGCAATTGTAGGCATGCGAATATTTCCTTGGAGATGATATTGAAGCTTGTAGCGGTCTTTGGGCCAGTTGTCCGTTCAACCATTTCAGCACCTCCAGGCGTTGGCATTGATCTTCAGGCAGAACAAAGGTTCAACCTTTTCTCTGGTTCCTCCTAAATGTATGGCTGTCAATGGATGTGAATTACTTCCATGGCGTACTAACTTCAATTTAAAACTTCTATTCACAGACTCAAATGCTGCAATCAGTGTTTTATCCAGCTCCAAAAGATTGAGAATATTCTTCCTGCCCTTATAAGGTAAAAGGCCTGTTAGCACTTATAAGCTAACATACTAACTCATTTGCTTAAAAAACTGAGTAATAGTGTTTTGGTAACAAATTTTGTTAAGCACTTATTTGCTTGCTTGACCCAAAAAAGAGAGATTTTTATTTGTTCCAGTTTCTAATTGGAGCCATGAACTATTTATGGACCATATAGCACTCAATTACAAGAGTGTCCCTGTAGAACTTGTCAGGGACTAATTTGTCTTTTTGCTTGACCTGAAAAGTGAAATTTTATACGTTCCAGTTTCTATTTGGAGCCATAAACTATTTATGAGCCAAATAGCACTCAATTACACGACTGTCCCTGTAGAACCTTCAAGGGTATGTAGAATTCACTAGATAAAAAGCTGCTTGCCAACTTATTTAACCAAATGGTTACAAACTTCTTTCACAGCCAAAAGGTGCACCAAGCAGATTTAGAATTTTTTTGGAACCTTTTTAAGCCAATGCTACAGTAATCTATAGTCTACAACTTTAACATATGATTGAATCCAAATGGGCCCAAAGAAGTGGCTTGACTTTAGGTTTGTCATACTTGTGTTATGAAGCGTAAGACTGAGATCTTGTCAGCAGTGATCTTATGCCGTTAGCCTGCTGATCAACTCTCTGCCAACAAACTTTGTTGAAATTTGAATGCAGTTGCTTTATCCATTGAACCAATAGTGCCGCTGTTTGAAGGTGAAATTTTGCAAATTTTTCTGCTTTCTGTTGAGACAGGTTCTTTATTTTGGGCACTGAGTTTATTTACTTGTGGGAGTGCCATTTTAATGAGGAAGAGATTTGAAAACTCGAAATAGGCTAGGCTTCTGCCTTCTGGGTGATTTTATGGTGGGAGACAAAAACCTTGTACGCCGGGGTTTAAAGTGATGTAAAGAAGGGTGTAGCCTGTGTGGGGTTTCAAATTAAAGATACAAAAAAGCCTTTTTTCTAGAGTTAAGGTTGCTGGGTTTTATGAAATTTAATAATTTGAGGGCCTGGGCATCAGCGGATTAATGGGATTTGGTGTCAAATCTAATGTCTGAGGGTAGGTCAAGAAGTTGGCGTTTATTAAGTCTCACTGTGTTAAGAGTTTGGAGTTGATTTTGTGCTCTGAACAATATCACACTAATCAAAACTAAATTTTTGGTGGGGAGGAGGAGAAGGGGAGAAAGAATATACGGCTTTACTTGCACAAGGGCTAAGCAAAACACATTCAACACAACCACAGTTCTCAAAAACTCTCTTTAACTCTAAATTCTTGAAAGGTTTGCATAGCTTTAATTAGGCTTGTATCTGACTGTACCCAACTCTATCCAAAAATCAGTTAGGATGTAGTTTGTATTAAAAAGCAGTTTATTGCAGTTTAGAATATCCGATAAAGCCTTATGAATGACACACACAATGAAGAACAAATGCTTCTTTTCACCTTTACATAGAAACTCCTCTCCAAAAGATACAAGGAGAATAATACCCAGACGCAGGTAGAAGGATTGAAACAGCTTGTTGTCTAACTGTACCCGACTATAACCAAAACTCGACTCTTATTGTGTAGAAACATTATGAAGCTTTATGTCAAAAAGCAGTTTGTTGCGATTTAGTTTATCTTATAAAGCCTCATGAATCATACTTGCAATGAAGAACAAATGCTTCATGTGCCATACACATACAAGGAGAATAATATCCACACATGGGTAGGAGGATTTGAGCCCCTGATCTCCTAGTGACTTGAGGGGTCTCTGGCAAACGAGCTAGCCACTTTGGTTCTTCTTTCCTACCCCTTGAGATATTTTTGATTGTCAAATAACTAGATTTCCATATATTGTTTGTTGTTTATCTTTTGCAACTCAAAACTTTCTAAGATCGTTTTTTCGTATAATATTGTTTGCAGGAGGGGAGGTTTGCTGGCAAAATGTGCTCAAGAACTAAATCTCATTCTGCAAGCCTCATAACCCACTTGTCCTTGTCCCCCACTGCAATCGAAGGGTCAAATACCAGCTGGTTGTTACCCATTAACAAAATTCATATGAGAGAACCATGTCCATATCACGGCTCTGACAATTTTGTCTTGCTGGTTTCTACTCTTTGCTGCCATCTTCACCCCTCAGCATCTCTAAGCATTATAGTTTTGGGAATTTTGAAAGGCAAAGCTTGAAGGGATGCCTGAATTTTGCTGCTAGCTTTGTTCATCATACCCGAACTTTGGTGCTCACACTACTTGTCAGCAAAGGAACAGATCTCTCAGCACATGGGTTAGTTGGCTGTGCGTTTTTCTAATCGTGACTAATTACGTCGGAGACTTATTGCTGGTCTCCATGGTTCATTTTGTATCTAATATGCACCAATGAATGTATGTTGCACTTGTAATTGTCAATTCAATTATATGTATAGAAAATTGTGCTCCTTTTAATGCAATGAAAAATTCCATCCTGTCTGTTGAGCTGACTTGCCATTTTTGTGTATAAATTTGTTAGATACTGATGTTCTTGTAAATGTTGCAAGTACTATAAATGGTTGCTCTATTGTTCGAGTAACTAGTGTATACAGGAAAGCAATTTCTGGGGTTCATTGTGCTTTGACAACTACAGGCCTGGCCATTAGTCAAAGTGATTGTGAGCTAAGCAGCCTATGGGACATTCATCAACTTTTTGGCCATTGAAGTGCCATTTGACAAATTGCAGTAAGTGCTTTCCCACTGAAAATTATACATTTTAATGCATTACGAAATTCAGTTTTCAGGTGCCATCTCCTTATCATATAGTAGAGTAGCTCCTAACCCCATTAGAGGATGGATTTATGGATGCGCAAGTACTGTGTGGCATAACTTTTAACATGCCCTACACATTGTCAAGACTCGCTTGCAGTAGACTCTGTAAGAGGTCATAGACAGTTTTTATTCGGAGGATTGAATCTTGCGACTCAAATTCACGCCGCAGTTGTAATGCATAATTTTGAGCTGGTGGTATAGACATGGTGCATCTTTTGCTGCTGCAAGAGGTGAACAGGGGCCGGATACTGAATACAGATATGGCAGTGGAGATGTTGCTTTGTTATGGCAGCAGGGGTCCATGTCCAGTGCTGGCCCTGAGCTAAAGCGTACGCTGCAGCTGCCCCAATTTTTTTTTTTTTGAAGAGAGGTTTCCTTAAGAGGCAACTTATATGGGTATAAAGCGTGTATACCGATTTATGACAAGTTGAATAAGGTTATGGTGTACTTCTTGCTTCTAATTTTGTACTACAGGTTCAAATCATGCTAAAAGCATTATTTATCCTTATGTTGGGTAAGATGACTTTGTTTTCCAAACTTTTAAGAGTTTTTCTTGTTGAATACTTGTATTTGTTTTGTTAAGGAAATTTATCATTTTCAATTTTTCTTTGCATAAAAATTCATAAAATAATTCATGAATTTAGCAGATTTAACTTAGTAGATTGAATTCATAAACTTTTAAGAGTTTTTCTTATCAACATTTTTTTTGCCAAATTTCAAAAAAAATAAGAAAAGACAAATAACTGAAAAACAAGATATTTGTTTGTTTATTCAACTTTTTTTTTTTATATATAGCGTTTGGATAATGGTGAGTACGTTGGCAGGCAAACTGTGGAGACATGTTTTTCACACGAAGAATAAAGCATCGTTTGTGGTCCCACATTGATCTGTCAGAAGTCAACACGTGTTAGATGAATCTTTTGGAATAGAAACAGAAATTTCTCCACATGGATAAGTAATTTATATTTATATATAGTGAGTGGGAAGGGTAGTTTCGGGTATTCGAGGTGGGGATCACAAAATCACACCCGCTCCATTGGATTTGAGACCAATCGCCATCTCTATCTAAGAACAAGAAGCAGTTTTACTAAATTTTAGGGCTGCAAAAAAGTCAAGTCAAGCTGAATTTTGACATGTTATAATTTGTTTGTTAAGTTTTTGAGATAGTTTGAGCTTGAGATCAATAAAAAATTGAGGGCCCGATTGGATGCCGCTTTAGTTTTTGGTGTGTTAAATAAGAGGGGTGTGTTAAATAGTCAAGTGTGTTAAATAAAATGGGGTGACCCACATTAATGTGATTTTTAAGAAGGGTGTGTTAAATAATATAGTGATTGGATGAAGGGTATGTTTGAAAAGGAGAATGTGTATTAAACTATCAAAAGACATTTTTGCCCCTTGTTATGGATTTAATGAATTATTTCAAAAATAACATATATATGTATATATACGTATATTATAAGTACATAACTACACACACTTACATATAGTTATATTTATATATCCATATACATTATAATTATATTATATATGTATATATTATACTTATATTTATATATTATACTTACAATATAAGTATAATATACTTAAAAAATATACATAAAAAATATATACATATATATGTACATATATAGACTTAAAATATATACATATATGTATATATACTTAAAAAAATATACATATATATGTATATATATTTAAAAATATACGTATATATATATATATAATACACACACGCTTATATATATATATATATATATATATATAGAGAGAGAGAGAGAGAGAGAGAGAGAAACAGAAAGAGAAAGAGACATATATATACACGTATAATATATACGGATAATATATAGTGTATATATATGTATTATATATATATATGTTTATATGTATGTATTGATATTTATACATATGTATATATATTTAAAAATATACGTATATATACATACAAAATACACACACGCTTATATATATACACTTATAATATAAATATAATATATATATATATATATATATATATATAGAGAGAGAGAGAGAGAGAGAGAGAGACACACACACACATATATATACACGTATAATGTATACAGATAATATATAGTGTATATATATGTATTATATATATATATGTTTATATGTATGTATTTATAAAATATACGTATGTTTATAAATACGTATTATATATTATATAAGTATATATGTATGTGTGTATAAATATTATCAGTATATATATATATAATAATATAATATACGTCTATTATATATACTTATATTATGTTTAATAAAGATAAGTGTGTATATAAAAGCGTGGGTATTTTGGTAATTGGTTAAGGCTAAGGCAATGCCTTAGTTAGCCTTAGGGGGGGGGGGGTAAGGCTAATTAAGACATCAATGGGGGCTTTAATTAGCCCACGGGCTAACTAACACGCCTCAGAATTTTTTGCCAATCAACGGGTTAGAGGTGGGCCCAGCCTTAACTAAGGCTTTTGTTAACTAACGCACCACCTAAGGCCCCATCCAATCGGGCCCTGACCACTCAAGCTAGCCACGGTTTGAGTCAAACTCGAAGTTGTTTGAAAATTTTAACGAGCCAAAATAATTGTCTATTTATGGTTAACGTACGGGTGTATGCTTCAAATAGAATTTTTATTATGGAAAATAGGCATTAACATCGAGATCGCGATTAAGAGCAGGCTCGATTTGAGACAAAATTTTTGGACAAACTCTATCTTGATTAGTCTCTTGAATATACGGCAAGAGACAAAAAATAAAATGGTAATTTATACACATATCCCAAAAGTAATATTTATGAAAAATTTCAAAAAGGATTTATGTTGTGACCCTAGTTCGTAAGCCTAATTTAACTGAATACTATCAGGTTCGGGCTCGACTCATTTATTTAATAAGTCTAAATTGAGGCTTGTTGTGGTTCGTTAATAGATGAATTGAATCAAATCAGTCCGTACCAAGTTGAGCTGAGCCTCGAACATTTCGTGAATAGCTCGGTTTATTTGCAACCCTCATAACAATTTTTTTATCGACAAAAAAAATTGGAAAAAGAGAAAAGAAGCCAAAAAGTACAATGCGAGATAACGAGTTCATGCCCTGTTTACTAATTAATTTTATCTTATTTACTTGCTTTAGAAAAATTAATGAAGAGTAATTAAAAGTGATTGTAAATAATTTTTTAATTTAGATTTGGGCAAAAACTTGAGATTGTCTACCTTTAACTAATAATTGTTTTATTACTTATTTGGAGTTGTAAAAACCATGTTTGATCAAAACAAAATACTTTTTATTATTGCTTGATAAGTATTTAAATTGAGAGCGGTTGTTGTGGGGGCTACAAATATTTCTGTTGGCAACAGTTACAATTAGGAACCAACCCATATGGGTGATAGTGAGAGTTCTTGGGAGATTGATCATCATCTTGTGCAAATTGAATTTTGGGATTGAGCGGGACATACAACATTTTGTCTCTCTCTAGTTCAAATAGGAATCGTGGGGGAGTCCCGTAAAGCAAGACCCCACAATTGGCGATCACAATGGGAGCTCGAGGAGCGAAAATTGCCATGACAGAAATCAAACCTCGAGCCTCAGCCCATTCAAGTCATGAAGAAGCACAAGAGGAAGTTGAACACGAAGTGGAAGGGTCACCGAACGAAGAGACGAACGATGTCCTGCAACCCACCCCAGTGAATCTTGAGGTCTCGGTGCCAGTCAAATTAGTAGGGGTCAATGAAATGTTGATAGCACGACTAGACGAACATGATAGAGAACTCTAATGCCTTAAAAAGAAATTAGATGAACCCAAGATCTTCTCTCAACAAGAGAGGAAGAGAGTGGAGCACGATAACCAACAAATGGAGAAAGAGCAAGACCATGTTCAACCTTAGGGCAAACAAGGTGGATTGCTACACAACTCTTCCGCGCGGGAGTCTAGGGAGAACAAAAATGGACCTGAAAAGAGTGCCCACAAACAGAGAGTAACCTATAAATACATTGAGGATAGAGGGATCTCAGAACCAAGTGGTTGGCGAGAAAAATCGAATAACAAATAGAAGAAATTTAAAAGGACTAGAGATTCAAAAGAAGAAGAGACTGACATCCCTCTTCTCTCGAAACATCATTCGGATGCCGATCCCCACAAAATTCAAAATGCCACCCTTCATGTTATTCGACAGATCCAGTGATCCCCACAATCACCTCTAGCATTACTCACAAGCAATAATCCTCTATAGCCATCATGAAGCGTTAATGTGTAGGATACTCCCGTCTAGCCTCGAACACCTAGCTTTGCGATGGTTTTGAAAACTCGGCTCCAACACCATTAGTAGCTTCAGGCAGCTTTACCTCGTGGTTCTTCTCCAGCAAGAAACCCTCGAAGACGATGCATGGGTTAGTCCTATGAAGTTTCAAGCTATTTATGAAGTTTTAGAAAATTGAAATTTTAAATCTTAGTTGACCGGTCACGATACCCACTAATTAGTTAGATTTGACCCTTACCGGTCAAGGAATAATCTTAACTGGTTAAGATTGCCCACTGGTTTGCTTGTAAAACTTATCCCGATTGGTAATAACTTTACCCTAACCGGTCAGGATTGGCTACTGGAATATCTTAGCGTCTTCTCTGACTAGTTAGGACATTACTCTGACCGGTCAGGATTTGCTACTAAAAGTTTTGATTTCATGCAGTTTGACTGGTCAAAACCACCACCATGACCGGTCACCAAATGTTACGCGACAAATATCATATTGCAAGAACACATCAATTTTTCATGAAAAAACTTAGAATTAACTTCTTGAATCATGAACAAAACCACATAGTCTATCTAAAACATGAAAAATATGACATTTCATATATTAAAAAATTTTAAACCAGGTTTTAATTAACAAGAATCATACCTCAAACTATGGATCCACAGCTCAAGAACGTAGCGCTTCTTTTGATTATGTCGCGACCCCAATAACACTTGGTCTGCACTTTGACATCCTGTATGATACTTCCTTATTCACGTTGTTCGAGAATTCGAATGTAGGACACACGTCTTCTCGATCAAATTTTCTCAGGAATAATGTCTGGGGATGCTCTCTAGGATTTTCACTATCTAAATGTTCACTTCTAATGTTCATGAACAATGTTGAATTTATATTCATTAAACGATAAAACGCACTTCAACCCATGTGGTCTCATTCAATCTCTAGTTAAGTCCCTAAACTTTGGAAATTACATTTTTACCCTCAATTAATTAAAAATCTCAATATATCAAATATTCCATTTACAAAACTGGCATGGTCTTTACATATGCTGCATAGACCTAACCACACCCAATAACTTTTCTTTGTACTTCTTCCTTTGCCAGACCACCCACTTCCCTAGTTTTCTTTTTCTTTCCACGAAAGACCTCCAAACCACGTGCCGTCCTCTTCTCCGAAGCCACCTTTGCCCTCTCTACCTTCTCCCCTTTCCTCTCCCATCACAACAACATCCCTCACTCCCTAGCCATTTATTCTTAAAATTACTCCTATTCACACACCTCATTCTCTCATTTCGGTATCAACACTTTTTTCCTACTTCTCCTCTTCTTCCACACAAACTTGAGCAGGTTTAGGGTTTAGAGAGAGCCTTGTAGAAATTTTAGTGGATTCTAATTTAGAGAAAGAAACCCACTTTGAGGCCATTCAAATCCAATTCAAGCTTTAAAGCTCAAATCAAAGTAAATCATTTCTCCCTAAACCTTTAATTGATGTTTATGATACTCCTTGTAAGCGTCTTGAAGCTCTAATGGCGAAAAAAGTTAAGGCTTTAGTGAAGAAGACGATCTACCGATAGACATTTCTATCCCTACCAGTACACCAGGCTCCTGTCTTAGAAAGGTATTGACTTTTACCGGTAGAAACATGTTCTCTACTGGTACAAACCTCTATTTTCTCAATTTAAAATATGCATCTACGTAAGGGCCTGAAAAATTTTGCATTTAAAAATAATTATTTGAAAAATATAGTTGTAGGATACGCGTTTGATCTCGAAACTTGGAGGAGGAGATTTAAAGCTTGAAGAACTCGTGGAGCTAAGGTTTTCTGTTCGTCATCAAATCTTTCGAACCGAAACTTGAGGTAGAGATGTTTGACCTTCTTTATGTGTTTATGAATGTTATTGATGGTAGAAATATTTGATCTAGTTGTATTGGAGTAAAAATTTAATTTTTAGTTCAAATTCTTGAGCTTTCTAGAAACCCAGAAATTGACTAGGTCACTCATGTCGCTCCAGCGATGTGTGCATTTTAGCAGTCGCTCCAGCGACTTGTCTAGTGGCTCTTACTATCTTTGGGTCGCTCGAGCGACCATCACTTCGCTCGAGAAATTTTGATTATGACTTTGGAATATTTTATTTATGATTTTGGGCCATAGTTTGGTACATTATATTATGTTTATGAGCTTATATGCTTATCTCTTATATTTTGGTTCGACTTTGACATATTCCCAGAAAGTTATGAATTGACAATTATATGTTATGCACTTGCGATTGTTTATGAATTGACATGATGGATTGTGGTCTAGCCTCCGTGTGGAGATGTGCTAGTGATATCGGTATTGTGGCCTAGCCTCCATGAGGAGTTGTGTTAGTAATAAATGAACTGATACTGGCCTCCTTGGAGAGTGATGCTAGTGATAAAAATTGTCTAGCTTCCTGGGAGAATCGTGTTAGTAAGATGACATATCTTGTTTGGCCATTTTCGGGTGAGGTGTTAATGTTGACAATTGAGATTGAACGGAACGGATGAAATGTTAGAACAATTAACGAAACGAATTGCATGAACTATTGAATTATGAGATGGATATATGGAAATTGATATCCTTCATTGCCCGGTTTAGTTTCATAACTTGCTTACGTCATTATGAACTGTTCACATCATATGCCATATTATTTCATATTCATATAATTTTGGCATAAATATTCCTATTAAGCTGTGTAACTCACCTTATCATTTTTTTGGTGTTGTTCCGGACGTATAGCATGAAGTGCGTGAGATGCATTTGATGATGCATATTTTGAAGACTTTTGATAGGAGTTACCCGACATCTTTGTACTAATTTTTGAAGATGTAAAGTAACTTATTTATTCTTTATTTCTTCATGTTTGAAAGAAATTGTGAACGTTTGAACTTTCATATTTCTATTGGTTTATGTATCGGGTTGGGGATTGCCCATTTTGATGTAAACTTCTGAATTTGATCTTGATACTCTATCATGTATGGAATGGATTTGGAATATTTGGGTTGTTTATTGAGCATTGAAAGATTTTAAATTATGTAATATTATGGTTTAATTATGTTAAAAAATGAGGACGTGATAATCTACCAATAGAACTATTCCTTTCTATCGGTACTAAGTGAATTATTCCATTGAATTGTTGCCTTTTACTAGTAAAAATATTATTCTCTACTGGTACATATGCAAGTGGTCTTATTTGGCATTTATGATCGGTACATTTTAAGTATGTTTCAGATTATTACTTGTGCGATCACCTTAAACTTGAAAATCATTCAATGTGATTCATACACTATGTTTGAATAGCGGATTAAGCTATGTTAGAATCTTCATGATCGTCATTGAACGCCGTCATTAGAACTCGATAGTTCACACACATTGAGCGTAGATCATTGACCTTGTCCCGGCTCGATACTGAACCATGTAACACCACATGTTGTATTCATGCTATGTGCATACTTGAAATTCAATGGATCCTTGTTATTCGATGATTGTTGAACCACTTGGGATTTGAAAATATTGGACTTTAATTTGGAATTAGAGTCTCGTAAACACTTTCGTATATGAAGCATGAGAATATAGTCTTAGGTGACCTGAACATTGTGGATGTTCTCCTGAGATTATGGCTTCTATTTGGAATGTTTTGAGTCGTGTTATGACTTGAGCTGACTTAATTGTATTGAGCCAAACAACCTCTTGAGCTGAGTTGTGTTTTGAGTCATGTCATGTCTTGAGCCAAGTTATGTTCTTGAGTCCTATTATATCCGATGTCATAAAGTTGAGTTGTAGTATAAGAGAATCTTAGGATGTATTTTGATGTTTGTACATAGCAAATGGAAAACATGATGATTGAGAACATAGCAAAGGAAAACCAATGTTTGGGAACGATAATGATCGGGAACCCATGTAAGAGCATAGGGCTTGAAATCATAACAAACGGAAATATCATGAATATAGGAGAAAACGATTGAGTAGATTTATCATGATGTGTTAATTAATTAGCATAGACATTGATTTATGCTATTGACGTCTCGATCGTTGCCTAGTGGCGGTCTCTAATATGCTCGTTGTTTCAATGACGTGATGATTAGCACACTCAATTATATTCTATGACATGGTAATTAAGCAAAGATAGAATGGTATAATTTGGAGATAGGATTCGACTTGGGCTTTCACACTTGAACTTATAGGGTTGATAGAACAATTTGACTACTATTATTTACATCAGTAATTTCTCGCATTTATGTGTTTGCACTTTTAGTATAACTGTGCATTATACATTTTATTGTAAACGTCAATTGGGGTATAGAGTAGGATTATTTATCGAGCTTCATAGCTCATGGTGCTACTTTCTGCCCCCTAGTATTTCACACTAAGTGCTAAAGATAGGAACGAAGAACCAGAATATCTGGCCGACAACAACACTGGAAAACTTTATAGAGCCTTGGCTTAAGTAGACTTGCTATAGATTTTTATTTTTAAAGTCTTTTTAGTTATAAACCACTTCTCGTACAAGACTATACTTTTGTATTTAGTATTTGTAACTCAATTTGTATTTTTACTCATTTTAATGAAATGACAAATGAGTTGAAATTTTGCAAACTATTTATTTAACGTTTCTGAAATTTGAGGTGTTACATTGAAGTAGTAACCCCTTTAGCTAGGTGAACTATAAAATATTGGTATCGCCACAAGAGAATTCGATTCTCTCTCTTAATCACTTTGACTACTCTTTCATACACCATCCTAATTTGAGGGTCCATATCATGTGCTACATAGTGGGGGACCAGAGCACCGAAGTTTCGCAAAAGTCGTTGTAAAGGCCCTCTTGCTTCTCGTTCTTGAAAGTCTACACATGCTAGAGTTTGGTGTAGTAATCTTTTGGGCTAAAGTGCCTCTCTAGCTATTATGGATCCTATAGCGGCATAGTATCCATCGACATTCACGATCATTGTCGTCGCCTCATATTGTCCATCGGGAAAACCTAATCTTTAAAACACAAATTATGGCTGTAACTTATAAAAGACAACCATACAGAAAAACCGTACAGTTGAGTAATGCAACCTTATGCACATCTACTGATCAAAGTGTAGAAGTCTCACTCACTAACTTCTTATCCACGTCTGACATCTGACTCATTGACATCTTATCACAACACGTCTTTTCTATAAGTACAAAAAAATGCATGATTAATTTCAATTTTACGACACGCTCCTTACATGCGCTAAGAAGAGCAATAAATACCCACACATTAGTATAATGCGCCCTCTTGACAACAATAAACCATTCATTACTAAACAAAAATACAAATAGTGTCACAACGACATGATTGCGACTATCAACCACATTTTATATGAATTGTCAAAACTAGGGGTGTAAGACTAAACCGGAAAACCGGTAAACCGGACCCGATTTTGGGAGCAGACCGGTCTGATTCGGTCCGGTTTGATTTTTTTTGAATTGTTTCGGTTTGGTTTTCGGTTTTTGAGTTTTTGAGGCCGGACCGGACCGGTTTTAACCCTAAGTCATTTTATACTTATAGTTTTAAGTGTTTAGGTTCTTTATGTCTCACTCCCTCTGATTTTGTATTTTTTTTACTGAGTTCGTGTACTTATTTTAGTGATTTCTGAGTTCTGGTCTTCATATACTAAGTCATGTTTTTGAGTTATTTATTTACTGATTTCGCATTTGATTTGTGGGTTCATATACTAAGTTATTTTTTACATTTTTTGATGATTTTGGCCCAAGACCACCCAAACCGGAAACCGGACCAAACCGGAGCCAAAACCGGCTGAGCCAAACCGGACCAAACCAAACACCATCGGTCCGGTTTTCGGTTTACGTTTTTCTCAAACCGGTCAACCGGTTTGGTCTGAATTTATAGGCCAAACCGGACCAAACCGGACCGATTACACCCCTAGTCAAAATAGAAAAGTCTGGACCATAATTTGTTGACTACTAAACAACGATATAAATTAATCTACACAATAAGATAAATTTTGAGATCGTAACAATAGGGAAACATAAAATATTATATAGCAACACTACGACTACTAAATTTTTTTGATACTTTTGGATTATTGCGAATCCCTCCTAATTTTTCTAATCAATGGCTGAGGGTCAAACCCACTTCTCTCAGCGTCGCTTGTTGCATTTGCAATCAAGCCCTAGCACATGACGATCATTATTCGAAGCTCAATATGAAGCCTCGAGAACGTTGCCACGTAGACTATTTTCTCTTTTATCATATATCATCAATATTAACTGTGCTTTCGAAACCTTCGCCTGAAATTGTATACATCTGACTTCGAGCTTGTTCCAATGAAGGAATAAGTTGGGTCATTCAAGCAATACAATAACATCCCCTCAAAGCAATGCCAAAGTTGTAGGATCAACCAAATGGAACACACACGCAGTGGATGTTATTCCTAGATTACGGGGATAGAAGTATGCCATTTCGTTTAAATGCAGGGGTATATACGAGAGCACAATGTGGAATGGTAAAGGAAGAGAGAGAGAGAGAGAGAGAGAGAGAGAGAGGAAGAGGGAGAGATTTTCCAGGAAAAACCAACCCAAATGTCTGTCAACGTCTCTTTCTCCGTTTACCCATCACTGCCTTCTTTCCTCTGCTTCTCCTTCTCATCCTCCTCACTATTTGTCAATAGAATCCGTCAACCCCTTTTCTCACGCAATTCTTATGCACTGTAAAAAATCCAAATCCAAAAAACCCAAAACCACCATTAATCCCTAAACCACCCTCAACATTTACCTCTTTTCCAATACCACCATTCCCTCTCCAACACCCATTTCAAACTCTTCTTTCTGGTTCCCTTTTCTTCTTTTTTTCTATTTTTTTCTGGGCTACTTTTCCTTCAACCAAACGGGGTATTGTTTTACATTTCTGGATTCCAAATGAAGGGTGTCTGCTAACGTAAAGAGGTGGTGGCATCGTGTCCGTACACGTGGAGGCCGGAGACGACAACGGTTTGAGGATGGTGGTAGTGGCGGCGGTGGTGGCGAGGGGGAGGTGGGCCACGCGGGAGGAACTCATCCTCGGCGGCGCCGTTCTCCGTCACGGGACCCAATCCTGGGACGCTGTTGCTTCGGAGCTCCGAGCCCGAACTCTCCATCCCTATAGCTTCACACCCGAGGTAATTATTTCTCCTCATATATTCAAAGATGCAAATTTAGACGTATATATACAGGCACACATTCATATATGGTTGAATTTGATAATAGTAACAAACATAGATAAACACAAAGACAGGAAGAATTGATAATTATTTCGTGTTTTGTAATGTTTATATTTGTTTAGAGGGTTGGGAAGTAAAATGAATCATTTGTTTATGGTGGAACTTTGATTGTGTGGGGTCATGACTTGGGAGTACAATTGCAAGAGATAAAAACAGGTGATAAAAAACAGATAATAAAACTTGGCCACTAAATTACACCGACCTTCCCTTTAGTTTGAGAAATTAGTCTACTTCCCTTTCTCTTAAATTATTATGCAATTATCTTCTGATCGTTAAAATTAGTCAAATACCGTTAGTCAAGCTATTAAAACTTGGAGTTCATGATTTTTTGACAAAATAAATTACAAACATAATTTTTATCGGTTTGAAATAACATATGTTCAATATTTGAGATTTTTTTGAAATCAAAACAAACACTTTGTCTAAGTTTTGATTTTAAAAAAAATCTGAAATTTTTTTAACATGAGTTATTTTAGATGTTATTGGAATGATGTTCATTTTGCAAAAACAAAAATCTCGAACTTGAAGTTTCAATAGCTTAAGTAAAGTTTCGCAAAAAAAAAAAAAGCTTAAGTAACGATATTTGACTTACTTTAGGTGTAGAGAAGTAACTGCATAATAGTTTCAAAAGTAAGGAAAGTCATAATAATTTCTCAAACTATAGGAAGGGTCAGTGTATTTGTCAAAAATTCCAGGGGAGGTCAGTGTTATTTTTCCTAGAGCTTGGGGTAAACATCATCCTTAGTACCCAAAGTATTATCCAATTGTCAATTTGGTCCCCAAGGATTCAGGTGAGTCGATATAGTCCCCGAATATACAATTGAAATTAAGATATTCCTTGGTGTTACTGTAAAATGCAATTATTAGGCTAGTAATTTAGTAAAATTTTATAAGTACCCACCCAAATTCTTAATAATTTCATGACAATCTAAACTAAGAAGTAGATATGCGCCTTCTGGTATTAGAGTTCCCTTCTTTGACTGATCATTATTAAATGAATTATATCTGCATTAGATAGTATCAAGAAGTAGAACAAGACATCTAATAAATAATATACATCACTTGGATAATACTAGTGTGAGATAATACATACAAAGGAATGATAGATCTGTAAGACACTTAGTAATCAAAAGAATGCTTATGAAGCACGGATACTCCGAAACTAGTCGCGTACGCGTATCGGATACTTGCCGGATACCGATACGCGCCCGGTACGCCCTGATACGACTGAAAAGTATCCGGTATTAAAATTAAATCATTTTAATTTCGGATACATTTCCGATACGCGACCGATACGTCTCCAATACGTTTCCGATATGGTAGAGGTTAAAAATAATTTTAAAAAAAAAGAATAAAGATAAAGGAAAAATGGGTAATTATAGCTTAATATGTGTAAATATAGTCGGACAAAAAAATTAAAAGTTTAAAACCCTAACTTCTACTTCGACTCTCTACTATTGTGCACTTCCAGTGACCTCTAGGCTTCATCCCCATCTTCCAATAGGTTCAACTCTCTCTCTCTCTCCCCCTCTTCGTTGCTCTAATGTTTTCTGTATTTTCTTTTTATTGTATATTGATAAGTGGTAGAGTCTAGACTGATAATGTGATTAGTGATACTTGCAGGCACTTGGTAGTGGTTAATGACTTGAGTTTTGATAAATGATAATTGACTTGTGCTTGATGTTTGGTATAATGGTATTAGTAATTCAATTAAACTTTTAATTTTTTGGCTCATTTTTTATGCGTAGCATAATTAATAATTATAAAAAAATTAATTTTTACAGCCGTATCCCCGACGTATCCGCATCCTATTTTTTTAGGTTTTGCCGTATCGCCGTATCCGTATCCGTATCCATGCTTCATAGAGTCAGACCCTCGACCAATACTGAAAATATTTCCATATGCCAAATAGATTGTTTTAATAGAAGAGGTCGGAGGCGAGTGCTAGAAAAATAACTAGGGGAATATATTACGTGTTTTCTACGATAGTAGCACAATTTCAGAAAGAATAAGCTGATCAAGAAACTTCAAAAACAACTGATAATCTAAAGCAAAAGTTGAGAGATACTTACTCCAACCATACATGTGTACGTGTGTTTATATCAACCGAGGAACCTTTCTGTAATTAAGTAAACGTATAAGTAGCTCTAAAATTTGTAAGAATTACACTGACAGAAATCAGTACCATTTGGATGGAGCTGATAAAATCGGTAGTCCGGGGACCAAATTGGCACAAGCAACATTGGTTATGGAGCAATTATATAATCTACCCTAAGACTTGCTAAGATTTGTAACATGGCATGACGAGGTATAGTTTCTACAATGGCCCCTATAGTTTTATGATTTCACTTTGGTCCCTGCTGTTCTCTCCACTTTCATTTTGTGTTTTTAGTACCTCTGCCATCATTTGTTAGGATTTTGAAACATTGCGTGCAAGTGTGTTTTGGTTTGGAAGGTACTTTCTCCATTTTTCTCTGTTTATTTAAAAGGTAGTGTTGTGGTTTAAGTTGACCCATCTTTTCAAAAGAAGGTAAAACAGGAGGCTATAATGAACAGGAAATTTTTGTCCTGCCTAGAACAGGTTGTGTTATGGTCCCAGTGATCCTTTGTTCCAAGTCAGGGTTTCTTAAGTTCCAGCTGGAACTGGAGGGACTGCAATTGAATGTGGAGTAAGATTATAGGAGCCTGTGGCATAGATTATGCATTCTTTTTCTTGGACATGGGTTGGTGTTGGAAATATAAGATGCCCTAAAGTTATGTTCGCGTGAATTGCATGTCATTTTGGGTCTAAAATAATGACGGAGGGACTACAGTATTTTAGACGGGGACTCTATGGAAACATAAATAGAAGTATGGGGAGTTTAGATTGGTGAGATTGGAAGTGCTACAGAAGTTAACAGAACTGAAATTTCACATTAACTATAGGAACCCATACTGCAATTTACCTAATATATCACAATGATTAGCAAGGGGGGACTACCTTTGAGCTAGTTTTAACTGCCATTGTCATTATAGAACATGAATTTGTATAAGAAAAAGGATATAAACTTACCTCTAAGGTTATGAACTTATAAAATGGACCAGAGTGAATCATGTATTCCAAATGCCTGGTCAGCCACGTAGCTCTCTCACTAGTGATAGAGTAAAACTAGGAGGGGAGGTGAATGTTAACCATATTTTCCACAAAAATTCTGTGTGGGATGTTCAATAATGGGCAGATAGATTTTGGGAGAAGTCTGATACACGTAGAGAGATATCAGCAATTTTTCCCTCTGTAGAGAGATGACGCTGACAAATGTTTTCTAGTGTAAACATACATGAAGCTAACTTCTACCATTCGTATGGTATTAGCATTACCAACAGTATCTCCAAGATTAGTTGGAACTTTATAGTCAATGAATTTCTTCTACCGACTTTGCATAATTGAGTGTGTGGTCGAATTTTGGGTCCAAACCCCCACCTTTTAAGCCGATCTACATAGTTATGTGGTAAGAGCTACATAATTCCCACTTTAACAGGCTGCTAGAACACCTGCAAAATTTTAGGAATGTTAAATCTTCTGCCAAATCTGACACAAAGTTTTGCAATTGTGAAAATTTTGCCCTAGACCCTCTACTACAAGCTTTTCCCATATGAGACCCAATTACTGTCACACCCCAAAATAGAGGACGTGACCGGCCGTGAACCGCAAGGCCTCAACTTGCGAAAAATGTAGTCTCAAAATAATAAAAATAATCAAATAACAAAATAATGTCGAATACCAAATGGTCAAGTTCCCATTTCACCAAATTCCAACCAAATTTTTCAAACCAACCGTGAGGTATAACCATCTCATGAACCCTCCAGTAAAAATATAACTCCAAAAAATAAATAAATCAACGGAATCCAGTTACCAAAATTTTAAAAAGAAACGAGGAAGCAAAATAATAAAATTCTAACACTAAATGCGATGTCCTATGGAGGTCAACAAAACAAATCCCACGATGCCACCAGAGTCCTTATCTAACGTCCTGTCTTGCCTGAAAAATGATGTGGAATAAATCCGTCAGTTGAAAGCTCAGTGAATGGCAAAGCATGTATATTACAATAGGTTTCTAAAACAGGGATTAAAATAATTAAACTATCAACCTGAAATAAGGCATAAGAGTGTATCACAACCAAATAAAATAAACAATGTTCCATTTAACCAATAATGAATCTCAGTGGTGATCACAACCCGATATCCAACCAAACAATAAGGGGAACCACAAATACCAAATAGTACCAAATGCCAATGAAATAAATAACTCAAAAATTGGATCCAATATCATAATTAGAGTCACCCCGAGTAGGCAACCCGTGGAACTTTTTCCTAAGATGATCCGGTGAAGGTCACCAGGACGCACCAGGAACTTTTCCTTCAACTGTTGAGCATTAGGGTCACCCGGCCTAATCCGAGAATCTTCCCTAATGGCCAAAGTCACCCGCACACAGAGAATTAATTTCCCTGGACTTCCAAAATATATTTCCAAATAATATCCACAAAGTTTCACCAAAAAGACCATTGAGAGAATTAAACGATTTATCGAATATTAACCATATGCTTTTTGAACAACCAAACACCAAATATGCTTTACAATTCATAAGAAATAAATATAGCTTTTAAAAGAATATTTTTAAGGGTACGGATAAATTTTGAAAGTACATAACATACTTAACCACTCACTTGAGTTCGAAGATAATGTAATCGAACAAACACAAAACGAGGTTAACCTGTACCATAAAATAAATTACAATGGTTACTAATAGATCGATAATTATAACAAAATAATTTAAGTTTATCCACTACTGATTAGAACCTAAACCTAGGCCCAAATCTTAAGTCATTAAGCACTAACCAAAGACCGTCCATTACTCCAAACCACATGTGCTCCACGTAGCATAACAATGGTACAACCAGAACAATGCCATAAGCCACCGATCCCCACTTTCACTAACTTAATTGCAGCCAATAGCCATACATGCAGGTAATACACAAGCTTTATTTATTTATATTATACATAACCCACTAGCACTATACTGCACCACGCCTCACCTATCAAAACTCAACAATCCACCACGCTTCATACACAATTTCTCGACAATGATTCCAGCTTAAGCACTAGCCACCAATTTCACAAAGAAGCAGGTCTTAGACCCAAAGAAAACTTGTACCCTACACTTGTGAACCTACGTCTACATAGATAATAATAATGCATGTCCACAACTGAATGAATACCTGATGCAACACCAGCCTAAGTTAACGCCAATACACCTGAAGGAGACGAACCCACAAATAGCCGTTATCAAGAAGACTTCAACGAGAACCTTTGCTGCGGCTGCTAACCCTCTATCTCTCTCCCAAAACATCGAGAAGCCAAGATAACCCTAATAACAAAAATCCTAATATATATACTAAACTGAAAACTCTAATACCCAGAAGCCCATTGTTCCTTTATCGATTTATTGGGCCTTAATAGCAGAAATCCAAATAGTTTATATTAAACTCTAACACCCAAAATATATAATGAACCCAATAATACTATTTTACTAGAATAAAACTTAAGACTCCCAAAATTACTTTGTGCCATTAATGAAAATAATATGAATAAAATATTCAATAAGGATCCGAAACTATAACTTGGTCAATACAAAAAATTTCCTAAATAATTTTATACCATAAAAAGACAACCGTGTCTCGATGCTTCTAATATATAAAAAAATAATTAATTAAGGTCCAGACAAATAAATTTTAAATTTTAATTTCTAAGTTAAATATATTAGTCAAAAGTTGGGGTGTAACAATTACTTTATCGCTTTTAATCTTTCTCACTTCTTTCATTCAAGGATCGTACTAGTAAATAGTTATGCGTTACATTGATATACGCTCAGGTACCTTATCATGACCATCTGATTAAAATTTTGAACTGATATGCAGCAAATGAAGTTTGTCTGAATTAAATTTATTTCATTTTTGTTATGTTCAAAATGACAAAAACTTATCCATCTATGCAGGCATGCAAAGCCAAGTATGAGGACTTGAAACAGCGATATTCTGGCTGCAAGTGAGTAGGGACTTGTGTGTTGTAATCGAATTACTTTGGGTGGATGACTTAATTATGGGAACTCCTAGATGGGATCTAGTGGTACATGCCGATTTATTGTATACGACTTGAGGGATTAATAAAGTGGATATGTTAGTATATGAATCACTGCTTTTGGTGTTCTAGGTTCCAAATAAGTTGTTAAAATGCTCGATGCATGGCATGAACTGAGTAAAGGGAAGGGTTAGTTTACTCCAAACGCAGATTACAATAATGATTTATTGGGAGGGATTTGCAAAAACCTATATTACAAAACACATATATGTCAATAAGGTCACAAAACTTAACATTTACTGGATTTTCAATGTCTGCCAT
Organism: Arctostaphylos glauca; assembly: GCA_019985065.2. NCBI lineage: Eukaryota > Viridiplantae > Streptophyta > Magnoliopsida > Ericales > Ericaceae > Arctostaphylos > Arctostaphylos glauca. The sequence continues at coordinate 13,326,295 of JAHSPW020000001.1, read as the reverse complement.
CCAATCTTGCTATGATAATCGTCATTTGCATGTCTTGATGATTTACTCCAGAGCTTGGTTTGAAGAGCTACGGAAGAAACGAGTAGCAGAATTGAGGCAGGAATTGGTGAAATCCGAAGATTCAATTGGGTCAGTAATTTTAATGATGTTTTATCAATGTTTTGTGTTGCCTGAATCCCCATTCCCTTGAAGAAATTGTGGTTATTCTCCCATTTTCTTTCCCGAGTACTCGAACAGAAAATTAATGACTTATACTTCAAGCCTAACAGAAGATGCATGGTGTCAAGTGCCTTGGAAGAACATGTAGTAGTTCATATAATAAGCTGATTTATCACTAGAATAAGAACAATGAGTCAACTGGATCCATCTTTGTCTAAACTTCAGAACTGGTTTAACCAGGAGAAGTTGGAGGACAGGGAAAAATAAATCAGCCGTAAACTAGAAGTCATCACATGATGCTCAATGTAGGGAGGCCCTCCTATTTATTGTAATGAGATAAGGCTGTGGTTTGTTATCTTTGCCCCATGTTCCTCTTTAGATGACGAGGTACATGCCTGGAGGTCCCAAGGATTATTGTTCCTTTAGGCTGTGTTGAATTTTGGATCAGGGATATCTAGACGGATTTGTCAAGTGAAAGGAAAATGATAGGGATACATAAGTAAATACTTAGCTTTCACTTCATTTTTTTTCTGAATTTTTCATTTATATTCTTCTTTCCCTTTATAAATCCCTCCACAAATACATGATCCAAACACAGTATTTGGCCATGAACTTTATAGAGTCTTAAGGAATGCTTTTTTGTTTTGCAATTGGTTTTGGTGCTTATCACTCTTTGTTGTTTCAGCTCCCTTGAGTCGAAACTTCAAAGTCTCAAGGCTGAGAAACAAAATTGCTGCCATTTAGACTATGACTCCAGCCGGACTGCGTCTCCTGTCCCAATACTGAAATCAGAGGGTATTGAATCTTCTGGTAATGATACAACCAAGGACGGACTATCGGCTGGAAGTTTCTGCCAGATTCCAGAATCACTTGCAGAGATGACTAGCCATCCAGAAATTACCGATTCTTCAGGGCAAGAGAAACTTCTGAGCACTAAGAATTTGGCAGAGACAATCAATGAACAAGGAGTGACTCTCCAGAAGAGGAGGGGGAAGAGGAAGAGGAAGGATTACTGTAACAAGGAACGCAGAGAATGGAGCATTGGAGAGAGTGAGAATTTGGGTTCAACCAATGTTGTTGCCGCAGCCTCCAATGGTGAGGAAAATTCAACTAGTGAGTGTGGTCCAATGGTTAACTCATACAGTATGAACGACTGCGAAAGGGGTTCATATGAGGTTGGAAATGGGGATTTGACGAGTATTTTTAGCTCCATTGCAGATAACGATTATGCCTTGGTCTTTCGACATCGGCTTGATAGCCAGGTAATGACTGTCCTAGATGCTATCTAAATTTATCATCTCCGCATTGCAATGAACAGTAATTGCAGTTTTATGTTCAAATCAACTTATTGGAGTTTTCTCTTAATATTTGTAGCACCTTCGCATCATATTAGGTTGAGGCTATTTTGTGATCTCGTATGGAGCTATTATAAGTTGCAAGATGTAAAATCACTACTCACGGTGAGGGATGGGAGACGTGACGTGTTGCATGTACTCTTCTAAATATCTTCAAGTACCCATGTCGAAAACTAGACCCTTAGCGGAGGATGTAGATGTGTTCGGTGACAGTCTCCAATTTATACACTTGGATCCTCTAGCTTTTATGATATTTGGAGAAAATACTCTCATATAAAGTTACGAAAGAAACATTTCTAATCTTTCATATGGATCAAAGATAGAAATTCCACATTTTCTCCTTGTCCTATTTGATATCAATTACCTTTCGTAAGTAAGTTACTCTTAAAATTTTTTATACAATACACATTGCAAATACATCTGCAGGACACATGCCTGTAATCATATCTTAGATTTTGTTTAGGAAAGGCCAATTCTTTCGAATACGCACTCGCACACGATACTCAATCCTTGGTCCATGTAACATACGGTATGAGAAGGAGAAGAATATAGAAGGATGAGGCAAGGAGGGAGTTTAGAGATGTAGCTCTAGATTTTCTTCTTAGTTCTCACGGATCACAAAAATACCTTCACGATAATGTAAAGCGAAGATGCTAACTGTGCCAAATTCACTAACTCAGGCTCATTGAATCTTCCATAACAGAAGAGAGCAAGATACAAGAAAACTATTCGGTTGCACGTGGACTTTGACACCATAAGAGCGAGAATTGCCAGCTGCTCCATTGCCTCTGTGAAGGAACTCTTCCGCGATATGCTTTTGCTTGCCAACAATGCCGTCTTTTTTTACTCTAAACGAACACGGGAACACAAGACTGCTCTCTTGCTCAGAAAAATCGTCACCAAATCATATCGACAGCATTGCAAGGACTGCGGCACTAGGTCTGCATCTTGTATTTTTCCTCTCTCCTCAATGTGTAATCGTCCTGTAAAGCCTCGCAGTGTTCGCCTTTGTAAGCGCAAATTGCCGGCAAAAATACCAACTGCTGAAAATGTCCTTGATTGGGCTCCACAAGTGTGGGAAAAGCCTAGGAATGTTGAGAATGTTGTATTTGGAACAGCAGAAAGATTTCAAAGCCCAAGTTATGCTGAAAAATCCCACGTGTATATAAAGCAAAGTAGTTCTGATTCTAGACCTTCCACGGAATTGATGATTGGCAAGCAAAGCTTTAGTCTAGCGAGAAAGTTTGGATGTGGAACATCTAAAGGAAGACCTAAGGCCCCGATGGTGGAAAGGAAGATGGCTCGACGAAGATGAGAAATGTTGTAGTTTATATTGCTTCTTGTTTTGTCACCCAAGGATTTAGTACTAGGCTATGCATCTGTGAATTGGGTTTCCTGTGCTGTATGTTTTTAGTGTAAAAAGTCTTGTAGTTGCCTTGTAACTGTTGATGCTGACTAGGTTAAGAAAGAAATGAGGAAAAAAGAAAAGACTTGTGAAGGTGCACGAAGCTGTGAATTATGGAGAACTCAAGTATTTTATGCAACAACAGGTGAATTTCTATGTAAATGAAGTGCATTTTTCATTCTCAAGAATTAAATGCAAGTTAAAGAACAAAACTTACATTTTTTTTTTCCTTCTTTTCCTGTCAGAAAACACAATGGTGGATTTAAGATATATTTTAGGATTTACCATTCCCATATGCCAAACAAAACCCAGAAAGAACGGTATTTCTGTTTGCTTGTGTGGGCTTTCTGGGATTTTTGCTGACTGATTGTGATTGTAAGGATCTGTATTGTTTTTCTGTGTTTTTTGCATGACCAATATAATTTAATTTTCACATGTCAGAATTTTACTTTCATAAATTCAATAAGTATTGAAAATGGTTCCATTACCACAACGTTTATTAATTATTCAAAAACTTTCTAGCAATTCTATTTTAATTGTGAACACCAGAACGAGCGTCGCGACTAGAATTGAACCCAACTAAAATTCTTATGCAATACCCGAACTCGTTCAATTCAGTCCTCTGACTCTTAGATCATGAAATTTAGACCCTACTTAATTCCTTAAAATCTTAAATCATCATCTCTTTTCTAAACCAATACTTTTTTTCACCATATACACACTTATATTATTCATATATCCAGGCAATAGCACATGCGCGAAATTGATCTTTCAAATCACCTCTCTCTCTACCTCTCATCTCCTCTTACACTTCTTACATACCATCATCACACCATCTTTTACTCCACAAATATAATTCACCATATGTACTCACACACACTCCTCACACTTGGTACGCAAATTGCTCCTCCCACAACCTCTGAAAAAAATCAGAGCAACTCCCTCACTTTATCTTTTCTTTTTCAACCTTTCAAAATCACCATTGAAGCACCCTCAAGTTTCAACATCCATCAAGCTCAACCAAACTAAGATCCAATACATTCATCTTCATTCTTAAGCTTTCCAAGGTCCTACTAGCTAGAGCTCACCAACACTCACTTCAAGCTAGACCAACTGAATCAAGATAGAATGTCAAAAATTAACTTTTTATCGAAAATATTATTTATAACTTATTCCTGTAAATAAAAGCATATTTACAGCCTTAGAATACTTAGATAACATCATGTAGTGTTCGTTGTTGGCCATTCGGGTCTTGGAACAAAGAAAGTAGGAAATTTTTTTTTCTTGAAAGAGGTGTTGCAAGCTGCAGTTTCAGAGCTAAGTCGCTCAAACGAAATCTAGGGCGCTCGAGAAAGTGATCATTCTCTGGAGTTATTTCACAACATGCATCGAGATACTGCAAGCATTATTTTGGTGCTTGAGCGAGGTTGCTAAACTGGACACACAAACACTCAGCACCATTGAGCGATACAAACACTCAACAAAATAACTTAACATATTTGTTTATATTTTAAATTTGTATATATATTTCATTTACTTAAGATATTAAAGATATCAAAGATTTGAAATTCTAAATAGGTAAAAAGTCAAACCTCCCCACCAAGAACAAAATAGATAATCTAAGGGTGGACTAAAAATAAAGACTTTTTAAATACTTGGTGTATACTCTTGTCTAGTTGCACAACATCTTATTTTTAGTAACTAATAATAATAGAACTTAGAGCAGTTTGTTGTGACACTTAAATCTAGGATTTTGGATACATTTAGCTCTTACACTAGACCTCACAAAAAACTGTGTGAGAGATGACTTTTTATAGACCATCACATGATCGTTGAGAATGAAACATAAATCTAGAGATAAACAGCTAAATGTACACAACGAATGAGCATAAAAGCTAGCAGTAGGTATTAACAATAGAATGCATGCTTAGATACCTTTAATATTTTAAAGTGTTTACTTCCCGCAATAGCTGCTCATAGCGTTGTATATCTTATATAGCACTATAGCTTTTTCAATAGCCTTTGTTATCGCTATAGAATAGCTAAAAGAGTATGCAAGCATGCATGGTTGTCATTATTGTTTGTTATTAGGGTAAAGGATGTTTTGAGTCATGCTATGACTTAAGCCAAACTATATCTTAACCTGCTAAGCCTTGAGCCGTGTTTGTCCAAAGCCATGTCACTTCCGTATCTATGAACACGGAGTGTTGTACAAGAACAAATGCATAGGAACTTAGTGTATGAGAGCAGAGCTTTTGAGATCGTAGTGAATGAGAACATCAAATATATGAGACCTAGGTTGTTTGATTATTATTACGGTTGGCATGTCCTAAGCCGTGCCAAGTCTTGAGCCTTGCTTGTCTTGGGCCATGTCATGTACCTTTTAGGAAATTAGGCATGATGGATGAAAACAAGTGTACGAAAACTTAGTGTACGAGATATCACATGTTTTATTAATCGAATATTTGTTTAATATTGTTAATATTTTTTTTTAGTTTCTTAAATGTTACTTTTCGCATTACGAGTATACTGTTTATTTCATGTGTCATTATGTCATGACAAAATATTTGGGTAAGGGTAGGTTTTGTTTATTCTACCAAGTGTCAATTATTCATGGTACTATGTTGTCTTGATATTCCACACCAAGTATAGAGAAGGAAGATATTCCAATTATTGTAGAAGACATTTCTGCCCACATCAAGATCATTGAGGCAAAGGAGATGGTCGAACTGTGGCTCCATCAATAATCTTAATTAGCTCTGTACTTAGTCATGAGTTTTGTAACCCGGTGCTTGTTTTTAAAAATCGAAAACTTTATCAATTTTTATGAAGGGTTGTAATAAATTTAGAGTTTTGTACAAGACTCTCTCTTTTAATTTCAAAAGTGAACTTGTAATTCTGCGATCAATAATTTGTAAATCGTTCCCGGATTTACAAGGCCTCATATTGATCCATCTTGGCCAACGTAATTTTTGTATTCTGTCTATATTGTTCTTTTTTTTCGGTTTCATTAGTTTTATGTCAAATTTTTGGACATACTAATTCGTTTCAACAAAATGAATAATTTTTTTTATAAAATTAGAATAAAATAACTTTTTTTTAAAAAAATTATTTTTATCTTTCCTGAACATTCCTCATGTTAGCTTATTTTTTAAGTTATCCAATTACTTTTGTGCGAGATGACCAATAATTTACAAAAAAATATCTTTATGCAAACTTTAAAAATAAAAATAAAAAATAAAAAAATAAAAAAAAATAAGCTAGGCCAAAATGGACTCCATCCAATTCCGTGATGATCCAGGAATGAGGCCTCAAGGCCCGGTTTAGACGCATGGCGTGAAAGTGCCACCCCAACTTATTTATTTCCGATTCGTATCGTATCATCTTACTGCCTATTCACATCTCCATTTCTTTTTACTCAAAATATTCGTATTTCTTTTTTAGATTTAAAAAGAGATTCACCTGATACTAGAAGACAATTAATGTAATATATCGAAAATAAAATTCTTTGATTTTTATTTTATTTACATTCATGATATTGGTGTGTACTTTTTTGCTTTACAATTTGTGCATCTTAAATCACAGTAGCAATGAAACCAAGTTAATTTTGTGACACTGTCCAAATTATTCAATGGACCGTATCAAATGCAAATACTATTTATACATAATTGAAATTATTGGGTCAGTTTCATTTAAACACAAAAGAAATAGATAAATGTTGGTTGAATACCTTAAGAGCATCGTGACTTTTCACACCACTTACACAAGCATGCATATAAATAGTTGACCATACGACACAATGGAGTGTTGTAATTTTTAATTGGCGGTGGGCGACTTTAGGTCACACCATCATTGTTAAAGATTACATCATGAATTAATGCTTATTCTTTTATTTCACATAAATTATAAGTCCATTTTTCTTTTAATATGATGATTCTGTAAATATACATCCAACTTGAGGGATTATTCGTACCATGGAGACAGAGCCGGCCAGGGGTAACTTCCGCAAGCTCGCGGGCATAGTCAACCTTCCGGCGTAGGGCAACAAATTTTTTTTCTTTTTGTAAATATAGAAAAAATAGAAACCCACCGAAAAAATTATTGTTAATATTATGTGGACAACCAAGTTGAAGTCCAGCTTGGACAATTCAAATGTCGGGGCTGGCACTGCACAGAGATATAATTTTTTTTTTCTTGGTGATGTGACTTCTTTTCTCTTTTTCTTGGTAGGGCACGATATTGAAATATTAAGGCGAGAGAAAATTAACAAAGGGAGACGGATGGAGAGTCGAACTCCCAACTTGGTGAATTATTATTTTTTATTTTGTCAAAAAAATAGATTAAACCCTCCTAGCTAGCTGGGATTTCCCCCAACAGAAGTTAATTTAGACATATTGCTTGTAAAACTTGTACACTCAATTAAAAAGAATAGATATTCTGAAACAAGAAGCATTGACTTAATTTGATGAGGTTTCTTGTAAAAGAATGGTACATGTCTATCAAAATAATTTGGGTAGTACTATTTTTCGTATAATTAGCAGTCATGAATTGTTAAGGAACATAACTTCTAATTTGCATAGGTATGAAATGAATTATCGCTTCGTAATTTACGGACTTCTTTACCTAATAATTTAAGCTTTTAATTAAGTTAGATATAAAGTTTGTACAATTCAGTAGCGTTTTATGGCGGGATACGAGGATAACAAGGAAACACGCTATTAATTCCTTTTATTGAGTATAGTGTTGTTGTCTCACACTAGGTTTGGCCTAATTTTATTATTGAATTAACTTTTTTATGTTTGTTAACTTTTTTGTTTTCTTATTTTTTCTGCCAAATTTTTGTCGATTATCGATTGGTTTTAACAAAAAGAATAATAAAATTAAAATAATTATTAAAAGACAAAAATAATCTAAGTATGTATATTTCAGATTAATTTTGTTTTCAGTAACGGTTTTAAGCTTTTGGTCACCGTTTTTAGCTTTTAAACTTTTCTTGTCAAAACGAATTAATAGTATACAAATTGATGCAAAACTAACACAAGTAAAAGAAATGAATAAACGACAAAAAACTAATCAAAAAAAAAAAAAACTTGAAATTAAACTCTCTCTCTCTCTCTCTCTCTCTCTCTCTCTCTATATATATATATATATATATATATATATATATATTATATATCACTTTTTTCCAACATTTTTTGGTAAAATGAATATTGTGTCTGAAAAAATTAAGTTTTTTTTTTCTTACTTCACTTTTCTTATAAATAACTTTCATTCATAAAATTATTAGCAACGAAGTGAAACCTAAAGAGTTTGTTCTATCGAAACCTCAAATGTGCTATTAATTCATGTAAGTTAGTCGTACGGAGATTTACCCCGGTTTTAAATAAGTCCCTTGTAATATTGAATCAGTTTTTCAAAAATTAGTCAATGTGCCAAAAAATTGATCTGATGACCCGAATTTTAAAAAAATAAAATAAATTCCCAATTAATTGTTGACCTTTTCCCCGTTACTTAACAACTTGATTGCTACATATTGTAACTTGTAAGCACTCATATATATCTTCTAAGCTACATATGTTTTTTTATGCTTATATTTGCTCTCATCCACCAAGTTTCTCTCTCTCTCTCTCTCTCTCTCTCTCTCTCATATTCACAAATATAGCCTATTTCCTGATCATTCCAATCTTCAACTATAAGCTCTCTCTCTCTCTCTCTCTCTCTCTCATATTCACATATGTAGCCTGTTTGGTGATCATTCCAAATCTTCAATTATAAGCTAGTTTAGTTGATCATCGGATATATAATTTTGTAAATAACTTAGAGTACAACTAACAGAATCAAGTTGTCGAAAGAATAAATTGGATGTACCAGCTTGATATTGCACCTGCTGAAAAGACTTTTGAACAACCTATTAGACAATTCAAAATCAACACGCTAATATTGAGTTACTTTTTTTTTTGTTTGACAAGTATAATTAATTGTCATTCCTACTACGGTTGGGTTCGGTCTAATTTTTTCTTAAAATATTTTTTATTTTTATTTTTAAAAAAGTAGCATTTCTTAGTTTTGTGTCAAATTGTTATAGGTTATTGATTCGTGTTGATGAGAGTTTTGATAAAAATAATAAAAAAATACGAACCCAATCTTAAAAAATATTTACAAACGAGAAAAATTATACGTTCAGGATTATTCATCTTTAGTGATTTTCTTAAAGCTTTTGTTTAGTTTTAAATCCTTCTCGTAAAGGGAAATTAACAATTCCAAACAAATTAATGAAAAATTAACTAATGCAAAAAGATATAAATAGAGATAAACAATAATAAAAAAATTATTTATGCCAAATTAATACATTATTTTATGCATAATCATTTATAGAGATGGAAATTAATTAAAGTGTCGTCGTGTGTTATGTGCAATAAGATATCCGTAGGGTTACATAAGCGGCTACGAAAACTAGAATACAAACATTGATTGCGATTCTCCTATTTTTTTCAACCATCGAGTCATTGTCTAATCTAACTCAATATTTCAAGTCTCTTCCTGAAACCGTCCCGATTGGATTAAGAATACCGTGATGGACCTAAAAAAATTTAGGTACGTATAAAGTTGAGAAAAAACTAATATTTGTTAGGATACCCACTGAAACACTGAAGCAGATTGCTTGTACCGTTGGACGGCAGGTGCAGTTCAACTATATATGTCATGCGACAATATAATTATAATCAAAGAGTTACAATAAGAGAACGCTACATCAATCAAGTAGGATCCATCAAAGTTAAATCAAGCACAATATATAACAATTCAAGAAATAACCCTCTATATAAAAGAGAAATAAGCTAACGATGAAAAATACAGTAAAATTATAAATAACTAATTTTTTCTTTTACAAGATTTGACATCTTGATATCTGAATAAAAAAATGGTACAAAAGTGGCTAAATAAACTAGTAACTTCTAGCTAATTTATGTTAACACTGGCAAACCTATATAAAATGCCAAGAAAAATACAAATAAATAAAATTGAGGGTAGGTGTAAAGTTTGACATTATAAATTAGAATAAAAATGGGAATTATGGGATGGCCCAAATCAAGTAAAAAACCAAAAAAAAAAAGTCCACTTTCTAACGTAACATTCGGAAAATTATTAGATATTGGCCGATTGAACCAGCTCATTGGTTACCTAAAAAAAGTCTCCCTGCGATCGGCGCTGTTAAAATGAATGTCTCCGAAAATTCGAGACATTACACTTACGACAAAAATCTTTAAAAAAAATCACTAAAAATAGAAACGATCAAAAAACTTAATTTGCTTTAAATTTGTTTGTGTTTAATAAGCTTTTTTAAATCAAATGGGATGTAAAATAACACAGTTTAGGAATTAGTTAGACAAAAATTAATAATTTAGACAAAAATAATTAATAGATAGTTTGAGGTCGGACATTCTCCATCCGCCCACCAAAAATAAACTATAGATCATGGTTTGTAACGAAAATCATTACTGACTTAACAGTGCATCACAGATTGAACTAACTGAGTACAAAATGATATCATTTAAGAATTATTCAAGTAAAATTTATAGTTTAAGGACAAACGATGCACATATGAAATAGTTTAGGGAATAAAAGGGAAACTAGACTTATTTTTGAACACATAACTACAATCAAAGATATAATTATCATGTTTGTAAATTATTAGTACCAAAATTAGATGGAGAGAGATGAAAATTCACTTTTGATGAGTTTAGCCCCATCTCTTCTGTTGAAAAGAAAGACTAAGGTGACTAATTTTAAAGTTGCTACTGGAAGTGAAATTTACAATTTTCTAATTTAAATTTTTTAAAAAGCAATAATGCTACTATATACAAAGTGTTAGAAATAATAATTTCGTCATTCTTAAATTTAACTTACATAACATGGTAAATTACTACAATCTGGAAAAAATTCGACAAATTGATACTATGATAAAATTTGGTAAATTTTGCCATGAATTTACCATAATCGAATGCATATCCATGAACAAAATCCAACTATAATCTGGCTATAATTAGACTACTCGTTACCTTATTTAAACCTCTAATTGTAGCCATATTTATGATTACAATTATAAATATGCCAAATCAGAATATAGGATCCAAACTAAAAAAGGATAAGAGGGTAATCTGACACCCAAAAATAAGGGCAAACTTGTCGAACCATAAAAAATGGGGATGAAAACATAAGTTAAAAAAGTGTATAGGATGAAACACTACACTGTAAAGGTAAATAGGACCCTGATTTAATTTACACTAATTTTTATCCTTTATTTGATGGGTAATTTAAATTGAGGTCCTACTTACCCCTCCGACTTAGCTTTTCATCCCATCTACTTTTTCAACTTATGTTTTCATCCTATAATTGTATGGATAGACGATTTTGCCATTACTTTTGATGAGTAATTTACCATCTTATCTTGTAATTAGTTAATATTTGAATTGTTTAATTTAAATCGGCAGCACTTTTTTAGGCTTAATATATGGGATCATAATTAGTTTTAGAAATATGTATACCGAAATGGCAGTTGAGATTGTTTTCCAATCATATTCCCGAATCAATTAGATTTGGCCGGAACAATTACCATAGAGGTTTATTGAGTTTAATTGAAGTTCTCTAGCTGAAAGTCTTCCATCATCGGACCACCGGACGGTACTTTGTTCTCGGCAATAACTGGACCACCGAACAAAACATTGACATTTGGTAAGTTTTGGCATGAAAGAGAACAAGATATATTTTTTAGAGTAGTTGTAAGACTCAATATACTTTTCAAAAAAAGATTAAGCAAAGGAAAAAATTAAAAAATTGGGGAAGAGATCATGGAGCTTATTAAGATAAGTATGATAAATCTGATAAATAATTGATTGTCAAAATCATTAGAGTTCTTTGAAACATTTTAAAAATTCTAGACTCTCTTATTTAATATTTGTGATAGTGATTGTGAGACGCCATGTATTTCCTTTTACAAATATTATATAAATGAGAAAATTTAAGAAAATCAGATATTGAGATTTGGAGACTATGATAGAGATGAAAAATCTCATAAATAATGAAATGTGCAAACTATTAAGATTCTTTCAAATACTTCTATTTCTCTTATTGATTTGGTTGACCAATTCATTTATAAAATATTTTTTTAAACAAAATTTCAAGTAATGTTATTAGTGGGTTTAAGAGTCCCCCTCACAAAAAGACTCCATGTAATAAGAATTAATATTGCGTACCACGACTGTATATGTAGATATCGAAAGACTATTTTCTTAAACAAAAGTTTGGAACTTATTTTTTAGTCTCATCTCTAAGTGTTTATTATTTTTTCATCTTATGCACTTACAAACATTAAGTTTTGATCCTTTTTTTTTTTTTTTAAATATCAAACTTACCCTAATTTTGATATTAACCAAGGTTAGCAGCAAATTCCTAAAAATACACCATTAACAGTCCTCTCCCAAATATTGGACTAGTCTCTCCTAAAATCGTGGGACTAAAAAAAGGGGCTAACAATCCTCACCATAGATCTAGGGCTCCGAAATCCATCAACTTGTCGGAATTGCATACGAACACTGCACCATGTCTACAAAACATCGACCGCCGGTACCGAAATTCGGAGTACAGATTTGATTTGATTGCTACCAGAGAAGGAAGACGGAAGTCGAATTGTCTTCGCCAGATTACAGGCTAGGGTAAGGTACGAATCGTTGGAATACTTGTTTGGTTTGGATGATACTGACTCAAACATGATATATTTGAAGGTCATGGTACATTTTCAGATATCATAATAAATTTAAAGGGTTATGGTAATTTGCTGAAAAGAAACAACACCTATAGGTCATGATACATTTTCAGATATTATGGTAAATTTGAAGGTTATAGTAAATTTGTAGGTAAGGAACAACACTTGCCGTCGATAGTAAATTTGCATATATCATAGTAAATTTGAAGGTAACGCACGACATCTAGTAAATTGACAGATTTCATAGTAAATTTGCTGAGTAAAACACTAAATTATGGTAAATTTATAGATATTATAGTAAATTTGCAGGTAAGGAACAACACCTGCAGATCATGGTATATTTTCATAAAATGGTGAAGATAATTACTAAAAATAATTATGAATCTCAAACTATTATTTCTGGTAAAGATAATTACTAAAGATAATTATAATGCCATGTTTTAAGTCTAAATTAGTGTTACAAATTTAAACTTAACAAACCATGAATTAACTAACCAAAGGATAAGAGGGTAAAGTATCCCTCCAAAGTAATGGCAAATTTGACAAACCATACAAAAATAGGATTAAAATATAAGTTCAAAAAGTGGATGAGATGAAAACCTAAAATGCATGAGTAAATAGGCCCCTAATTTAAATTACCCCTATATCTATAAACAATGTCGTTTTGACGCACAAAATACTAACTGAGCAATTGGACACTGATTGAACAATTTTCGAACAGTGTTTTACGTCCCAAAATAACGTTATTCTGACGCGCAATACGTCCTACTGTACGCAATCTACAACAGGTTCCTCATTCCATCTATACTGACTTAAGTTCGGAGATTCAGCTTTTACATTAGCAAAAATACCCCAGGTTACTATAAATTTACTTCTAAATTTTAGAATTCAGAATATATATATATATTTACTTCTAAATTTTATATATATCACTTGACTTGGTGTTGGTGAAACAACAATATTATAAAGGAGGTATAACCTCATGAGTTGGGCACCAATCAGGGAAAAACATTCTAGGAGCACCCAATAATTTATCCTCAATTAAATGTTATTTGAGGCAATTCTATGATGACCCATCAAACATTTTATAATTTGCCGTCGTGATCACATTGAGAAGCACATTTTATTTGTTTACATGTGGTCGAGATTACAAATTATCTTTGTGACCTAGGGCCGATACCCGTAATTAGACTAATATGGTGTTCGAGAGTTAATTATTTTCAAAATTTTAAATTTTAAATTTTAAAAATTTATAATATACTAAGTGCTTGAATGATATCCGCAAAATAAATTTTCGAAAAACATAGAGTTTGGACGTTTACTTCGAAAATATATTTTGATACTCTTTGAGGTTTTTATGCGTGACCACGCCACATCTTTCAATATGAGAAGTGTAAGGTGAGAGTACACCAGTATTATAGTTATTATCAAAATGAATGACACCCAGTCATGCTCTAATTTATTTAAGTATTTGGGATTCTCTCAATAATTATGTAGAGTCTTTATAGTCGTACGTGTCGCTAAACATACTCTCTAATGTTCCAAAAAGTCTAAGAACACAAATATGTTTAGACACATTTAGAAATAGATGTGTCTAGAACTGTTGGATGCACATGAAGTTCACATATTATTAAGGGTTCTATTTGCATCTAATAGATGTGTTCGAATTTATTCAAAAGATCTGTGTTTGTAATATTACTTTATGTGATATTATGGTGAAGCCCACATCCAAATGAGATAGTAGATAGCTCAGCATTTTAACTGAGACCAAAACAGTTTTGTCCTGTTTAGAAAGACTTTAAATGGTCCCAAGAAAGTGTTAACATAAGATAAGCCTCCCTTCATTTTCTATGGATCCATTATGAAAAATATCGTCACATTGGATTCGGGGAGAATGTAGTGTAGCTCTTTTTAGTGCGTGTATAGTATTAGACAAAATGATATAATTTTGTTTTATTTGTCCTCAAAACTATATCGTTTCGATCTCATATATTTTGATAATAATTTACGTGATAAGTCAAAACGATGTAGTTTCGAGGACAACGCGGATAATACTATGGGTGAAATCAGCTTGGTTTGGTCCGGCTAGTTTTTCCAGCCATGATGAATCAAACCGATCGGTTTGGGGTGAAAAAAGTGATGACCAATCCCGACCGAAATTGTAGGTAAACCCAAATTGATTCGGGGTGCTTCGGTCCGGTCGATTTTTTCTAGAATTTCGGATTGGACTAATCGACTCGGGTTGGTTTAGTTCAGTCCATTTTTTTGGGGGTTTCCAGGTAGAAACTTCGAATTCACTTCAAATCGTTTCGATTTTTTACATGTTCCAGTTAAATTCAATTTAGATCGATTTGGATCGATGTGATATTCTAAATCGGTTCGGTTTGGTTTAGTCTGGTCTGAAGATATTTAGTGAAAACTGAGACTGAACGAAAAATCAATTTTTTTTTGGAAAACACCGAAACCGACCAAACAGAGTTATGGACCGATCGAAGACCGAATATTCCAGTTGTTTTTTTTTTTTTTGGTTTTTTTGGTCTTCGATTTTTTCTTTTATCCATAGATAAAATTATGTCGTTTTGTCTGCATCACATGTATACTACAGAATACTGCACTATAATTTCTCCAATCCTCGTCACACCAACGTAAATAGATAAAATGATATTTTAGCTTCAAAATTTAAATAAAATTAAAGTTGTAATATTAGAAAATGTTGAATCAATTGCAATAAAAATATGCACTCTTTTTTTAATTTTCTAACATGTTATTAAGTTTTTTGTTATATCATTTTTTTAATGAGCAAGTTAATTTTAGAAAATAGTATTTTTTGTTTCATTTACTTTCCACATCCAGACAGAGGAATACCCAATCTACTTGGACAATCCCGCTTCAGACGCATGCAAATCTCTCTCTCTCCGACTCCTACGTCTGTCAACTCTTTCTTTCCCCCTGTTTCTCTCTCTACATACATCTCCACACGACACCGGCGCGTTGGTATATTATATTTCAGCGAGTCGACCCAAAAGTGATCCAGTTATACAACCTCTTCACACATATATATATATATATATATATATATATATATATACACACAAAACATTGGCGCGGGCACACCGGACTGCGATTCCCGATCGCCACATATTGCCGGAGCTCTGTTTCAGCTTCAACTACCTGCTATTCTTCGCGGAGGTTTTTCTTCTCTCAAACCTCAGTATCTGTTTTCGTTTATTAATGCCGTTTCGGAATCAGAGTCGCCATGCGTTTTCGGTGACGACTCTGTTCCCCGAGATCAACTGCACTAGATTTGGAGTAATGGCGACTTGATTGCCGAGTACGCTGTTAGCGGAATCCAAATTTATGTGTTTCAACTACAATTGAAATTCTATTTCTATTGCTAAATAAATACATTGTCTTTATCGTACACTGCCAAAAGCCAGATTTTTTCTACTCTATGATCGGGGAAAATATCCACAAAAATAAAGGGAGTTTATTTTCCTGTTTTCTGGATATACGTACATACACGGACATATAACTATATATTATCAGTGACTTATGCTTTTTATCTTGATTTGAGGATAGAGGCTACTTCCTTAATTTTCCAATTACCATAAAAGACTGGTATTTGAAAAATATTTCCCATTTCAAATTTTAGGCACTTTTTTTCCTGCGGTTCTATTGTCCTGACATATAAAGAGAGTATTTTTTCACCCTTTCTTTGTGGATTCTATGAAATTTTAGGGGTATTATCTCATAGTTATGTTTTAAGCATGGAAACAGAATAGTTTTAAATAAATTTTTGGATGATGATAATTTGTCAAAGTGATCCAGATACGTATGATTGCAGTTTGTTACGAGATGAATTGTGAGGAAAAGACACATCCTATTTGGTGAGGTATACTCTTCTTCGGCTGTGATTTATTTAGTTCTAGAAGCAAGGTGGATAGACACTGAGTTAGTTTGTTCATTTTCTAATGGCTATTGAAGGTATCAAAGTATAATTATGGGAGTGAAGGGAACATGCAGAGTCAATATGAAACAATTGCCATTCCTGGGAATTGTTTGTACAGTTATGTTGTTCATAGTTTACAGAACAACAGATTACCAGTTTCTACAGACACAGGTATGGTGACTGTATCTCTATTTTGTGATTTTAATTCAGATGTGCTTTGAGTGATCATTGATGGGTGCATCTTTGGTATTTTAAGTTTTTGGTGTCAATTTAAAGTTTGTCCTTTTAAAACCATATGACTGATAACACTTTCAACCGTTGATGGGACCGCGAGCGTCTCATATTTCTTTCTGAACAAAAACAAAATGAAACTAAAACGTTATCCGGGAAGATGTGGTGGTTGTTCTATTATTGGGAATTTCTTATACATGAACTTTTCAAATTATAAATCCTGTACCAATCTACAGTTCTCGTCAGCTGCCGGTTTGGTGTTCAAACTAGTTTCTTTATAGTATAAGCAACTCATGTTTCCTTCTATGGCTGTGGAATTCTTATGAAGTTGGATTTTTTGTCTTTTTTGGCTTTGTTTTCCTTCCACTAATTTTTTCTCCTCCTTTTTTCATTGTCGGATGGATGAAAAGTTTGACCCGTTCGATGCCTCCAAGGTAATATTTTCTGTTTCATTTTGTTATTTTTTATTGCATAGTTTTATCTCTTCTATTTGAACAGATATTGTCTTCTTATTTTTTTCCCTCCCCTTTCATTGTTAGATGGACAAAAAATTGGACCCGTTCAACGCCTTAAAGGTAATATTTTCCAGTTATAGTTTTATCTCTTCTATTTGAAGTTGGATTTTGTCTTTTTGGTTTTGTTTTGCTTCCAATAATTTTTTTCCCTCCCTTTTCATTGTCAGATGGATGAAAAGTTGGACCTATTCGATGCTTCAAAGGCAATATTTTCTGTTCATTTTGTTATTTTTTATTGGGTAGTTTTATCTCATCAATTTGTCCGCCTTAGGCACAAACTTAATCAGCCTTGCTTCTCAGTTGATCTGATATTGTCATACTTGATTCTGTAATTTTTTTGGTGATATCTTCAGCTTTTGTTTTGGTTTAATGTTGATGGTCCATGTATTTTACTGTTTTTCTGATATGTTTCTGATGCTTTGATATAGGGTGTTAGTGCGCCTTCCAATAGCTTGAATAGTTTACCTCATGGGATAATTCAAGCTAGAACCGATTTTGAGTTAAAACCTCTATGGTCAACACGTAATTCAAGGTCGAAGGTTAGGTTTTGATCTTGCTATCGTAGCCAATATGCACAATTGCTTGAACTTTTTATATCATCATTGCTCTGCCCATAATTTTTGCAGCTTTGTCGCAGAGATGATCGCTACATCATTTATAGTTCTTCAATTTTCAGGTTATCAGCTCTCACAACTTAATAGCAATTCCAGTTGGAATTAAACAAAAGAGCAATGTTGATGTTATTGCTCGAAAGGTATGTAGGTCTGTCGATGCTTGGTATTTAAGAGCTATAGTAGTAGTTTGTTCACATTAGGCATATCATTGTGTTGACCTAATTTGCTTAGTTTTAGTAATTTCAGTTTCTTTCAGAGAATTTCACAATTATGTTATTCCACTATGATGCCAATTTGGATGGATGGCTAGATCTTGCGTGGAGTAAGAAGGCTATACATATCGTAGCGCAGAACCAAACAAAATGGTAGGGATATAATTCAGCTTATAATTCTATCTTGGTCAGTTGGTTGTTCAGAAAAGTCATAGCTTATGATGAGCCCTGAAGTTTAAACTATTTGAAGTATTCAGTGCCAGAGATGGGAATTATTTTGATCATTCTGTGCTGTGACAATATCTAATTTTCCTCGTAGGTGGTTTGCAAAACGGTTTCTGCATCCATCTGTTGTGTCTCTTTATGACTATATATTTCTTTGGGATGAGGATTTGGGTGTGAGGAATTTTCACCCAGGAAGGTATGGTAAATGCAGTTGCTGACACTCTTACTTGTCCTGGTTTGATATTTTCGTCCTCTAGAAATATGTCTTCTGCATAACTCATTTCTTGTAAATGCAATAGTACAGCTAGTTCTTTGTGATTGAACCCCCAACAGTAAAAGTTGGAATTGTGTAAGCTCTAGAAGTTAGCTTATGTGGTGCCATATGCAATGTTGAACCACTAGTTCGCTTTTTTAATTTCAAGTGTTTCGCTTTGGGCACCTCAACAATGAAAAATACAAATTGACCCAATAAAACAGATGAGTGGCATTTGTATTCTAAGTCTCTTCATAGTTGTCGGTGTTGAGTTCAGGACGCTTGATCTTTTCTCAGAAAGCATTGTTTACTTTTGGGGCCTGTAGCTGTCCATAGAACTTATTTATTAAGTGGTACTTTCCTTATTGCAGATACTTGGAAATAGTGAAATCAGAGGGACTGGAGATATCCCAGCCTGCTTTAGACCCAAATTCAACTGGTATACATCACAGGATTACAGTACGTAAGAGAACACTTAAGTTTCATAGGTAAATGGGGAGGTTTTTTTTTTTTTTTTTTGTGTGGCTATATAGTTCATTTAAATTGTTCAGATTCTAATTCTAGCATTCCGTACTTTATACAGAAGAGTCTGGGATCTTAGAGGTAGTACAAAGTGTTCAGATGACAGCGAGGGGCCACCATGCACAGGGCAAGTTATCATTTAATTGTATTTGTGGCCATTCATCATTTGTTTTTCGACTTTCTGTTAATTGTCTGTCTTGGTTAACTATTATGTTCATTCTCCCATCTGGCCTTGGTTAAATTTGTTATTAAGTTACCAAGTTGCTTCATCAAAGCAAAATTGTTTTGTACTCTTGAAGAACTACTTCGGTCTTTAAAATTTTCACGTAAAAACACTTCAAGCATTTAATTAGCAACATGATATTTGAGTAGATTTCAGAGAACCTCTCTTTTGTGGTTTGCCGAAAGATTTAATTTATATTTGCAGATTTGTGGAAGGGATGGCTCCAGTATTTTCAAGATCTGCTTGGCATTGTGCTTGGCATCTTATACAGGTTGATTTATGTCTCTCCACCTTCTCAGAACTCCTCCTCCTCTTCGATCCTTACTGTTGACCACTGTTTACTTGTAGTTTAAGCTTTAAAAGAATAATGTCTTGCTGTCTCTAGTCAGATGATTAAATAGGTTAGGTGTTTATTGGGTCATGTAAAGATATTTCTTATTTCTTGTTTCAATGTGCCATATATGTGGTGTATCACCACTATGTTGAGTTGACAATTTAGTTATCAAGTTGCTTCCATTTTTTTTTTTGGCAGAATGATCTTGTTCATGGATGGGGAATGGATATAAAACTTGGGTATTGTGCACAGGTGAGATTTCAACACCTTTCCATGTGTTAATCTAGCACTGATATCTGTTTTGACTTTTGAGCATTGTATCCATTAGTGTTCTACTTTATGAGACGAGAACTATCGAACAGAAATATGGCACAATAACATGGTTGTGGGTGCTTGAAAAGCATAGCGAGCCTATCAGCGAAAAAAAAACAATTCTAGTTGTAGTTGTTTTACTAATAACATAGAAATTCTACTTGTAGCGTGCATGTATTGTCACCTTTTCTAAAACCACTGACACCACCCTTGGTCTCCTTGGACTCTACTATGAGTTCCTTCTTTTCACCTTGCAACACTGCACCAACATTATCTATGCACTTGAACCATCTTCTCCAACATCAACCTTTTTCTAACCGCATTAGGTCCATTGCTTTCCTGTAATAAAAAAAGACGTGATGCATTTAACTTGATGTAGTGACACTAAGTGATTTATTCTGGAAAGGAAAGACCTGCATATCAGGATCTATAAAAGCTGAATTACTCTCGAGTTCGATGTTTCTCATCAATCCCCACAAGAAACGAAAAACTGATAATTCCAATGCAAATCGTTTGGCTCTAGGATTTAAAGTGGGTTCTCATTGTATCAACATGTTTGGCATTTAAGTAGCCATTTTGGTATATATATATATATATATTTCTCTTTATCAGAATAGTATTGGGTTCAAATTTCAAATGGTTTGTTTGTATTAATTGGTTAGCAGCATTCTTACTGTTGTTGGTGAACTTTGGCTTTTCCAGGGTGATCGAACAAAAAATGTAGGAGTAGTTGATAGTGAATATATTGATCATCAAGGAAAGCAAACACTGGGCGGGGAATCCGCCAAAAAGGTTTATTTCTTTTCAACTTGTCTTGTATATCTTATTCCACGACATTAACGTCACTATGCACTGTTGCGACGATGATGATAGGAATTGGAATGAGAATCTCAAATAATCTCAGTTTGGAGTTGAAGAATAGTAGCACTAGGAGTTGAGAAAGGAGAGAAATAAAACAATAAATATTTATGAATAGATATAAAAAAATATTATTTATGTTTATATCTAAGTTCGCGAGGTTAATTAAACCGAATACAATCAAGCTAAAGTTCGACTCGTTAATTAAGCAAGTTTAATATTGAGGTTCGGATTTGATTCGTTTAATAGATGAATCCAGTTTCAAACAGAGTGTAAATCGAGTCTTAGGCTCCAATTGGCAAAATCAAATTATTTGTTTATTGACTACTTTATTTCTAACAATCTATGCATATTTGGGTTAAATTATTCCATGTAAAGTTGGATTTTGAGTTTTGGTTTGTATCACGTGGCAAAAATGTACAGTGAAAGTAAAACATGTAATAACACTCAATTATTGTCTTATTGACTTTTATTTAAACTAAATTGTTCTAATAAGAGTTATCTTGGAGTGAAATTTAATCGTTTATCATACTGAATCAAATAAAATTCTGTATTAAATTTAGTCATAACATACCATAAATAAGTTAATCTAAACAAGTTGAGCTGAAACATAATCAAATAATTCAATAATAACCATACTTCAAATCGACCCTAGCCACCCTCTCCTCAGCTCCTCTCTCCCAATGACACATTCATGTTCTTTCATATTCTCTCTCTCCTACGGACCCCTCTTTACCCAATCACCCAAGCCCTCTCTTCTATAACTGGTGATCGGAGGAGACTATTGGAATGTGATGAATTTTGAGGTTGCTTACGTTGATTTGGTGCTTGATTTGGACCCACCGTCTCTCATTGCTGAATTGAGCACCATCCCCATACCCATGCAATCGATTATACCGCATGCTTAGATGTCAAACAACCATAGAGAATTCGAGCCTACCCACTTATTTGAATAGTCCATAGTTGTTTGAAACCTAAGCATGCAGTATAAAATGAGGTAAACTATGGAGTGTCACTAGCATTGTTCTTACTTAATTTCTCTCTTTTCTTGAAGTTTCTGCAACATCAGGCCAAGCGTGAGCAGATAAACAAAAAGAAATGACTAAAATGCATTAATGTTTGGAAGCTAAATGGTGAAATTTTATCAAAATTACACTACTTGTTTGTACCTCCTTCTGTATAGTCATCTATTAATTGGTTATAACTATTCTGAAGAGTCAGCAGCATAATCACTACTGTTCTTGTTGTTGTGGTTTCTTATTTTGTATCTCCACCCTCAACTGTTAAAATTCCTTTTCTATCCTCATGCAGCCTTCAAATCCTAAAAACTCAATCAAGGTATACTTCCCTTTATGTTCCTCCAGCTTTCATTTTGTTTCTTTCTTTTTGCTTATTGTTTGTATAGTTTTGTGGTTAAAACAGTTTGTCTGTCATTGTTTTCAGAAACCTGCGGTTGATGTGCGAGTTGAGGTGAGACAATGGCGCCTATCGTTTAGTTTTGAATTTTGATTGCCTCCCTATTGGTTGGTTTCATCTAAAATTTGATTAAATGGGCTTAGATCAAGCCACTGGATATATGGTATTTGCTTTAAGTACCCAACTTCATCCAAACTTATTTTATTAAATCCTTGTTTGTTGGACTAAAATCCAATCAACAGATACGAAGGCAGTCGACATTAGAACTTAAAATATTTAAAGACCGATGGGAGCAAGCTGTGAAGGAGGACACAAACTGGGTTGATCCATTTCCAACAAAATAGAAAAGGCAGTGAAGGAGGACACAAACACAGGGTTGATCTATTTCCCAAGAAAATGGAAACGTAACCACCAGCGAACCCACAGACTCTGGATTTCAGTTTAAAGTCAGTATCTAAAGATCAGCTGTTGGTATGGGCATCGTATACGCTTCTTGTCCCCATAATTTAATTTTTAATTTTTGTAATTATCACGTAGAAAAATGGTTGCACAGAAATATGGTTTGAATGAAGTGTAACTACGTTGCATTCATTCATTTCTTGTGGTGATAATTTTCTTTTACAAACAGTGTCTAAACTCAGAAGTTTTTTCACAAGGAACTATTATTCGGAATATATTATGGCATCTTTGTATTTATTCTAGAATAAGTTTTGTGACATAGAAAACGAATGCAAAACGAGCCGCAAATGAACATGATTGTTTAAAGATGCCCTCTACCAACAAATCTGGTCCCTTGTATTTTGTGTTGTTGATTTATTTGTTCTTATTCTTTATTTGTTCACTCCAAGTGTGGATCTCACTGTTATAAGCACTTTTTGTTTTTTGCACATTTTCTGAACATAATTATTATTAATGACATGCATGACCAACAAATAACCCCATAGAAAAGGTGATTGTTTCATTTCGCACTTACCAAAAAATATCAGAGACCCCCTCCAAAAAAAATCCACCAAAAAAAACATGTTGCACTCATCAAAAAAACATTGTACTCATCCAATATAGAGTTGTAAAAGGATATGTGGGGTTGCTAATATCTACCAATATTGATCTGATTCGTCTTCGAGAATCAAGTAATTGCTCTTGTAGCTTGCATAGTGAGCAACTAATTAATGTCATCTGACCATCGCCAGCCGAAAAACACTCAACTACTTAAGTTAGAATGTGTGACACGAAAACACAATAGTAACTGTCTTGTAATTAATAGCGTACCTGATTCTGTCTTCTGATCCCTTAATTTATAAGTCATCAAGTGTCTTAGTTTGGCAAGTGAATAACGTCAGATCTTTTCCTAATTGTACAGTATTATATATGGTCAATATCTTGCATCATAAAGAGTTTCCTAATAGAAATGATCCAGAATCCCGCACTTTTCTATTCAACGCTCTTCCAATTTTAAAAGATTTTAACTGCTCTGCCGAGTGTCCGATTAGGTACGTGGGACACCGATGGTTCACGCATCGAACCTGTCGACTGTTGACAATCTGACACCCTTGACCCGCTCGGTAATACGCTGGCCAAAGTCCCACACTACGGGCACGGGCCAATGCATCCTGGGCTCAGTCCAAACTTCAGCCCATCATCTCGAATGTTAGTTCCTTCTTACCAACACAAACCTTACGTCTTGGGCTTTACCCAATTGTTCGGCCCATCATCTCAGATACGGGCCAGTCCGAAAATTTAGCCCACTACAAAATAAAGTATACTGGTACAAGTGTAATATTCTGAAATATTTCTTTAGATGCATATTGTTTTTTTAATTTTTGTAGTGGCGCACGGAAAATTTAGGGCCACGATCACTGTCAAGTAATGAAAAATAATAGGGCAAGGTGAATTTAGGAAGGCATATGTAGGGCTACAAATAAGCTGAGTTGAGCTAGCGAATTTAGAAGGTCATATGTATGAGTTGAGCCAAATTTTAGGGTGCTCACATAAGTTTGTTGAGCTTTTAGCGAGATCGGTCCCAATAAAAATTATAAGCCAAGATGGCCTAGGTTTGAGTCAAGTTCATGTTTGTTCACAATTTTTTAAGAACAAAAATATCATATATTTATGGTTAATGTATAGGTCCAAACTGCATTTAAAATTTTTATTATGGAAAGGAGGCTCCAATGCGAAGATGGCAAATGAGAGGATGCTCGATTTGGAGTAAATCTTATCTTGAAGGGAAAAAAATTGTTTTTAGACCCCAAAAGACATAACATTTATAAATAGAATCCAAAAAGGAATATTATGTTATTCTTGGCTATTACTAACAATCTGTTATGTGCAAAGAAGAAGGAAAAGCAATGAACAAAACAGAAACTTATAGCGATAGGATTTTCAGAAACAAAGACTGTGAAGAAAGATCGAGCCTTGTGTTGAACGCAATTTTCTTAAGACAGAATTCGCCATTGTTACGGTGCTACAAGATGAATAGTGCTTGCCTCACAAGATACAATGATGACACCTTGTAGTTGCAGCATTGCACACTAATATTCTGGCGAACCAGAAATTGTGTATCTCACTATCTCAAAGAAATAAATAATGCACCAATATGTTATGGAATGCAAGAGCAGAAGAATTACGAAATTATTGGTGTAAGAAAATGGAATGAGAAGGCCTTAATTTATAGGCAGTGAAGGGGTGCAACTTATCCCAGAGGGTACATTGGTTCGGCTAAAAAGTAAAGGTCGCATTTATTTGGTTAGAGAAACCAGTTCAGTTCAGTTGGCACCTATTCGGCCTTGAAATGGTCATGAACAACCCAAGCCCAACGGGTCCAAAATATGTTGGGTCAAAAGGGTCTCCGAAATGGGTCGGATGCCTTTGAATGGGTCAGAAGCAGATCCAAAAATTAAAATCTAGTAGGAAATCAATTTAATTAAATAAATTTCTAATAAAAAGAATATTATCTAAATAACCCGAAACCGTTTCGGCACGACACGCGCATGTGGTAATTTGGGCCAAAACCCATGATACCTAGGTCCTCCCCATCCATAATATTGGGGTGCGCCTTGGAGACCCAAACCCTTAACAGAACACAAGCTATATATGCCACATGAAAGTCTTACACATTTTTCTATGTGAGACTAACAACCCTCTTACCCCTTTCAATTAAGTATTTATTTGCGAGAATAGATATGGGCTAGGGCTGGTTGACCGCTCGCCAAAGATGACTTTTTTCCGCTCACTAATTAAGGGGAAACAGTGGAAAACATCTCGTAATGTATTTAACCATAAATAGAGTTTTTTTTGCTCTTCTTTGTTTGGCTTCGCCTAATGATAGGCTATAAGTAGGTTTTACGGCGATTAAGAAGACGGAAAACTCCATCTTTTTTGCGGTCCTAGGTTGAGGAAAAATATGCAAGGATTCAACTAAACTCTGGAGACTACTTTGGATTTAATTTCTAATTCACATGTGAATGGCTCTGCCCAACCAAGTACATGATCTTATCTCCATATGTGTGTAAACACATTACCACTTAGACCCACAAGTAAAAATATGTGGGACTCACTTTTATTTTAGCTCAAACTTTGCACAAATTATGTTTTTCAAAATCATTTTTCTAACAATCCGCCCCATGAATGAAATTGAAGAATACGAAGTGCAACAATATGCAAATTCTGAGAGAGTACAATTAATGAGAAATTCTGCAATGGATATGTAGCTATTGGCCTTGAACCTTTCATTGTGAAAGACTATCAGGTTTGTTGGCTAATCAGTGGACGCGATACCTTGAACTGTTTATCTGTTGGTGTAAATCAAGACAATATAATTCACGCAGAATATCACCGACACAATCTAGTTCTCACAGTTGTGTTCATTTCGACCCCTAAAGTACAAGACTTTGTCTTTTATACATTCTCTAGAGAATTTAGCCTTGTCAGTTCTCATAGAATCAACCCCAATTCACACTCGTATAGGTGATTCTCATTAAAAGTATCCTGGTATGCTCCACTTGATTTCTCAAGATATAAGAATCATTAAAAGCAAAGTTTAAACCTTACTCACGATGCAATATCACTATTTATCTTCACCATAGGAACAGGATAGGAGGGGTTCTCCTTCATGACTCTTGTGAGTTCACAAATAACTTGATTGTCGCTTTGAACTTAGATTTTGAGATCTCCTGTAGCTAGGTTGGGTTGTCATTATTGTGATTCCAATGTAGTAGGCTTAAATTTCATTCCTCTCAATGAATTATACACATGCTCTCTGATAATCTTTCAGTTACTGGATCCGCTATATTGTCATTTGATTTCACATAATCGATGAAAATAGTTCCACTTAAGAGCAGTTGTTTAATAATATTGTGTCTACAACGAATGTGCCTGGACTTAGCGTTATACATATTACTTTGTGCCATTCCAACTACTGATTGGCTATCGCAATGGATACATTAATTTGAAACAAGTTCCTAGACAGTGGAACAGAAAGTCTGATGGTTTCATGCGGTGCAGTGGCTACATGAGGTGCAATGGAGATCACTGTTGTTACTTCAAAAGGTTTGAGTCTAACTAAATTATTTTATTACTCTACGTAAATGATAATGCTTTGTAGCAAGTTCCTACGTTAGGGAGATCAACAGGTTGAAACAATAGTTGGCAAAGGAATTAGCTATGAAAGATTTGCGTACAACTAAACAGATACTTGGGATGAGAATCAGTAGGGATAGGGCTTAAGGGACTTTGCGGTTGAGTCAGACTGAGTATATTGAACGTGTTTTGGAGAGGTTCAATATGCAGAGTGCTTAGGGAGTGGGCACACCATTGGAAAGTCACTTCAAGCTTTCTCAAGAGAAATCACCAAAGTAGATGCAGAAAGTGAGTACATGGCCAAGGTTTCGTATACCTCAACCATTGCTAACCTGATGTATGCAATGGTGAGCACGAGACTAGAAATTGCACATGCAGTAGGATTTGTGAGCAGATTCGCTAGCAATTCAGAAAATCATCATTAGAAAGCAATAAAGTGGATTATGCGATCCTTGAAACGTACTACTCATTTGCTACTTTATTTTGGAAAAGGGAAGTTAACAATGCAAGAATATGTAGATACGAGGGGAAGTACCACAGGTTACATCTATACTATTGGTTCAACAACGATGAGTTGAGTTTCACGTCTGTAGAAATTTGTGACATTATCCACAACAGAAGCTAAGTAAGTGGCCGTGACTAAAGCTGCAAAGGAGATGATTTAGTCGAAGAGTTTCTTAGAGGAGTTGGGTTTCAAGCAAGAGAACATCGTTCTTTTCAGTAACAACAAGAATGCAACACACCTTGCTAAAAATCCAAGGTTCCATGTCTGAACAAAACACATTGATTTGAGGTATTATTTTATTTTGTTTGTTTTTGAAGGATGGAGATTTGTTGCTATAAAAGATTTCGGGGAGCAAAAATCCAGCAGATATGTTGACCAAACCTGTTACTATTAAGAAATTGAAGTTGTGTTCAATTTCAATTGGCCTTTCATGCTTGAAGAGATGATGGGACTGAAGTCACACCAAGAGGGATCAAATGACTATGTCCACATTGATTGAGAATATTTGGATTTAGAGTTGTTTGTTTGCTAAATCTTCGGTTATCTTCAAGTGGAAGATTGTTGGGGTGAAGAAAACACTCGGTTGGAATTTCCGTCCAGATGGGAGCCACGTTCGGATGGACTCCCTTCATTGAAAGTTGTCTGTTTTTCCTGTCCAGACGGTGGTCAGGCCCATTTGGACGCTTGTCGCTTGTGGATGCACGTTTTTTCCTTTTATTATATTTTTTTTTGCATGTATTGGGCTTATGCTTTTTAGAGAAAAACAAATAGAGGTAAGAGAAAATATAAATCTTTGAGAGATTATGAGAAGACTTGTACTACTCGATTTGATTCGATAGTGGACTGGTATGACTCGTAATTTTTTCTCGCATTGAAGTTTTTCACGTATATCTTGTATCTCCTTTCTTTTTTTCTTTTTTTTCCGTTTTTACTACGCACGATTGTTTTGCTTGTTTTAACTCGTGATCTATTGTCCTCAAGATCCGTAAGGGGTATTATGGGATTGAACGTATATTCGATAATTCCTAATAATTTTTATACTCAATTTCAAACCTTTTTTAATGCTAAAGAAAATACAGTGATTGATCTGCCTGATACCATCGGAGAGTCTTATACCGCTAGTTAACTGATAGTGATTACACAATATAGACATGTCAGAAATGGGGTACGTCATGTCTGACGATATGTTTGGCCGGTCAACAAATCATAATTTTCATTTTTATAATTTTCTAGCATTAATATTTTGAATTGAAACAATTAATCAATTAACTTAAGGTTCTTCTAAATTAAGTGGTCTTTTTTTGTTAGTAGGGAGTGATTAGACTGTGGCTCTAACTATTCCAAGAGAGATCCAATAAAATCTCTAGACCGGCACTGCAAGAATATGGAGGCTCTTCATAAGCTACTGCTCGAATTCCTAGAAAACAAAAGCCAGCAACAGTGGGCATTAATTAACCAATAGGCTTTGGGAGCTATGTTTGGTTAAGTGTTTGGGAGATTTTCTCCCAAACAAATTTTTGGAACAAGTTTTTCAAACATTTTCTCAAATATTTTCCCAGACAACTTTTTCTCTCTATAAAAAGTGTCTCTGAAACATTTTTCTCTCAGACAAGTTTTTGAGACACTTATAACCAAATAACGTCTCAGAGTTTTGTTTTTAAAAATTGTTTCAAAAACACTCAAAACGAACACTTTATATGCACATAAGCTTATGAAATTAGGCTTCTCGTTTGTGTCCAAATCAATTTTGACATTTTTTGGAAAAAGTCACCAAATTCAACAAAGGGGTACTGTCCATAATTATCAGACAAAAGTTACTAGCCAAGTTTAGGCATCTTTCTACTAGCTCAGCACGTAAGTTGTCTTCGTTTTTAAAATTACGTGAGTTTAGAGTCAATATGTAGATGAGAAGACTTGGAAATTTTACTGTACATTACACATAACAGGATGTGTTGCGTATGCTCCCCTATTCTAGACGGAGAGACCCACAACATTGTCGTGGACCATTAGGAGCGAGGCACAAGATGCCTCCCTATGAAGAGCAGTTACATCTTGACCAAGAAGACAAATCACAAGAAATGGTGCTACCAGTTAAAAAAAATTATCTGCGAAGGACTTACAAGAAGGGCAAGGTAAAGGCTTACGTTACAATTGTAACAAAAAAATTATTTTTGAGAATCGTTATAAGAAACTATATCCAAGCATGTTTTTGACGTTACGGATTTGGAAAATTGACGAGAACCTTCAATAACCTAAGTCTTTGCTTCTTTAAAGTTGATTAGTTTTTTGTTCTTTTTTAAAGGGTGGTTGGATTAAGTTTGTTATCTTTATCCTTATCTCCACAACTAACTTGTATTATTAATAATATAAGAGATGTCATCATTCAACGAAAGTGAAGTTAATTTGTTCAGAGTTGAGTTAGGCCTGTGAGTTTCTAACATGATATTAGAGTTGGGTTCGTTATGCCCTCATCACACACTAAGCTCGTAGCCTCTTTTATAACCCTTCGCCCTCCTCGCATATGCGTTTCACGCTTCGCATGAGGAAGGGTGTTAACGAGTCCCACATCGCGTATGTTGGTTCTCTCTCCTCTACTTATAAGCTTTGGACAACTCTTACCGTACAAGCCGATTTTCAGGGTTGAGTTAGACCCATGGATTTCTGACAAATATGATCCAGCTAAATAACCGATAAGAGCAATATTCAAATGATATATTTTGGTTATTGAAATGATCGTTCATTTTGGAGTAATTATAATTTTATATATTTCTTCAAAATGATAATATTTGTATTATGATTTTTTACGAAGATATTTTTTTTGTGTATATTTTCTATGCAAAATATACAAAGGACTCCAATTGAAGAGCTCACTTCAGGTTCCTGAAATCTTAGGACCGGCACTGATTTGTACTTGTTTTTAGTCTTTTTTTTTTTTACACCTTTGTGGTTACAGGTAAAGCTCTTTGGAGAAAGGAATGTAGATATAGTGATCCGTGATTCGTGATAAACGAGAACTTAAATCAAATTTGCATGAACGGGGTAATTCTACTAATGTCGTCAGTTTATCCCATATGCATTGTTCTAAATATTATGATTTACTTATCTAATAATTAGATGCAGATTTATGTAACTAGACTACTTCGATGAGAATATCATATCAAAGTAGCATTAATTACTCTATTTTAAAGAAATAATAGAATTTTACTCATCTTATTATTATTATAAATGTTTTTAGGTTGTTGTTCATATTCCTAATTTTACTCTTTGAACGAAGTATATATATGTTGATGCAAATACTTTTTCTGAGGATGATGAGAAAAAATTTCAAGATAGAGAAAAGTGACTTATATATATTATAGATAACATTATTTATATATTTATTCTATTAAAAACATATTGAGACTATTTTTGTGATAAAATGATGGGAAAAGTGACTTATAATTAAACAATCAATCTTTTAAAAGTTATTCTTAATTACTTTAAACTATTAAAATTATTAAATTTTAATTTTTTAGAGGTAAGAGTGAATGAATATTTAATCGAATTCAATTCATAGAGATATTAATTTTGATACTTCACCAAAAAATATTAATTCATAGATTTATTTGACGCTTCAAATCCCAATAAACCATATTACTTGATTTTTTGAATTCAAAATATTTTCAGAGAAAGTTTTCTTGGCCGTACCACTTCTCGTTCGTTACAGTTGCTCTCAGGATCATCACATCAGAGGATACTTCCTCCCTCCTTTTTCATCATCACATACAAAAAAAGTCGGCCTCGGTCGGTGTTTTCAATTTCCTCTTTACTCCAAAGCTTTTCCTCAACCTCTGCTCCTCACTTTCTCTCTGGTGTTGCAGCTGAGCATACCCATGGCTGGCCGTTACGATCGCAACCCATTCGACGAGGAAGAAGAAGTTAATCCCTTCTCTGTAAGCTCCCCTACCCACTCTACTCTTTTCACTCTCTACTTATCTACACAAACGCATATCTAAGCACCATGCGCATATTTAAGCATCACAAATATGCATGGTTATGTACACGCTAACCAATTAAATTTGGTGGTCCACGTGCAGTTCAATTTGAACTGAACTCTTCGTTATAGGAAAACTTCGAAATTCTAGGCCTTTGTCTGTGAGCTTCTTCAATTCGCTTGATTGCGCTATTGCAGTAGCTTTTGAAGTCAGTTAATTGCAGGAATTGTTGTTTAGTTGATGTGTAATTCCTGCCTTTTCTATTCAGACATAGGGTCAGTGAGTTGTGGTGTAAAGCTATTCATAGAGTTAGTCAACAGAATTATAAGAATGCATTTAGTTGTTTGATACTAATCGACTTTACGGTTAGCTGCGGGTGCAGCAAGGGACTGATCTATGATTCTGACTTTTTTTTTTTTGGCGCGGGGGGTGTGGGGTAATTTTATAATTTCACAGCTATCTTAGAAATTACTACCAGAATATTGGGTTTTAAAAATTTTGGTCCCGGCAATATTATAATTTTGTGGTTAGTTTAGAATTGTCATAAAATATGATGGTTTTGAAAATTCAAGTGAATCACACTGCCAATACTTTCAAGTATATTTAGAATGTTTTTAACCATGTGCGGATTTAATGGTTAAATAAATGGAAAACATTTTTGTTGTACTGATAATACAATGAAAAGGGCTTTGAGATGATCCTTAATTGGTTGTGTATGGTTTTCCAAAACTGCCACTAACTAGGGAGTGCAGGATGAGAATTATGATTCTCACTTGTTTGGCACTATTTTGCTTGAGAACCATCCCAGTGATTTACATTTTAGAACACATTCCAAAAGTTGGTACACCTTCATTACAATATAATTATTGATCCAATGGGATTCTCCTAAGTTTTTCCTTATCTTTTCATGTAGTGGAGTAGGTTTTCAGTTTAAAGTGTAACTGAAAATGGCCATAATTGGTCTCATGAATGTGTTTTACACGCATACTTAGAAAAAAAAAAATCTTTGTTTTGTAAGATTTTTATTTCGTAATAACATTCTATTTTTATTAACTACACTTTACGCAAGCCTAGTGCCTGTGGTACCTAAATTTAGCACATATAGAACAATCCGAGTTGTAGGTTACATACAATGGGTGTATCTGTGTATGTATTGTGCATGATATTCTTTTCATGGTACTTTTGAATTTTGATGATTCGGGGATTGCCCCTTGCGGGGGTCTTTTTTTTTTTTTTTTTTTTTGTGTTGTGGAGGTGGGTGCTCCCATTGAGCATTTGATAATCATCAATTACCAAGTAACTATACAACTTCTCTTGTCAATTTGTTTTCCACTACCAGAACCAAGCAGGGAGGGGGAAAACGATCGGGCCGTCCAATTATGGTGGAGGTGCATTTTATACAACAGTAAGTGAAAATTTATTTTCTCAATTTTTAGAATTTGTTTTCGTTTTTGTTTACGTCATGTCATACACCATGAAGTACATGTACTTAAATGTGGAGTTTTGGTTGGCTGTTCTTTTGGAAACCTGAGTTTGGTTTGCTTCTTAGGTTAGTGTGCATATATTTTGGTAAGTTTATGTGCTTTTACGATTTTTCCTTCTTTTGAGTATGTGCTTTTATGATTTTGTCAACATTCATCCGAAAGCCTAATTCTACTTTATTTTGAACTGGAGGGTTGAGGTGGAAGGATTCTTTTCCTTCTTTGCCACTGGGTGTGGGCCATTCTGCCTCCATTCAACTGAGGAAGACTGCAGCCCGTAACTGTTTTTTTTTTTAACTCTTCATTTCGATGATTTCTTGCAACTTTCCCTGAACGATTGTTTTCATTAGCAAAGGTGGCAGTGGAAGCAGCGAATAACCATGCAGCTGCCACATACTTTTTATTCAGAATCTGTTGGCACGATTGGGGATGATATACTTAGTGACATGGATGATTAGCAATTTTTACTTCAGTATACCTCTAATAGTGATATTTACCAAAGTATACTTACAAAGGAGTGGACTTGTCTATTGTTTATAAACTACATGGAAGCTATGTTGATGAAGCAAAAGATGTCTTATTCTTTGATGACTTGACCATGTAAGATGTTGTGAGTGAATGAATGGGTGGGTTGATTGATATATTTGCTTGTCTATCCAGTTGTGATCTGGCCTGATTGATCCAATCATGATATTGGGGTATGGAAACTTTGTCGAACAATCTGGATTTTCTCACTATTAAGTTGTATGACTGCCTATTTTTGTAATGATCATTTACCGTTCCTAGTTTATTTACTCATAAGATAATCGCCTGGGGTAATTGTATGCCACTTTTATGGAGCTTCCCATTAAGGTGGTTAGTTTTAGATAATCTTGTGGATGGTTGTAAGCGCCTTGTGAGTGTCTTCCCACGAAGGTAGTTGCTAGCAAAGTTCACGTGTATAGTTGCACTGTTGCAGACACTTGCATGTAGGACAAAGGTCAGTGGGTAGCCTTTATAAAGCATTGGTCACTTCCTGTTCATTGCATTGTCCGATCTTCAATGTAGGTCACGTGTCACAAGCTTCTTGTTGGATTGGTTGTTATTTTGATGTTTTCTAGTTCTATGTACTTCCCTACGAAGCCATCTCTTTTTCTTTATGTATTTTCCTAGGCCTGTAAATGTTTTGAGAGAGGTTTAAGTGGAATTGAAATTGAAAATTTTGTTTTTCTACTTCATCTTATTTACTTCTTACGTAGGGATTGCTTTTGAGCTCCACAGCTCGTGGGGCCACAAATCAGTCCCAGTGTCTGGTTTTCGGATACTTACTGGTTACACTTTCTTGCATCTTGCTATAATTTTCTTCAACTATGCATGGCTTAATCCAGCGTGGTTAATTTTCTTGTTAGCATGCGTCTTTACTTGCATCTCTTGACATACCTATAAGGCATCTGTGGTAACGTGAACTGTTTTTGTTTATTATAACTTGCATATGTGTCCTCCTTATTGGGGAGTTGAGGTTTTTATGCTGTTGCTGGATTTCCAGAATCCAAACTCGGGGCTTTCCTCTCTTCCCCCTGAACGTGCAGATTTCAACTATGACCGCAGTGCCCCAGTTGATATTCCTCTTGATTCAGCTGTGGTGGGTACAATTTTTCAAGTTGTAGTCTATACCAAGTATATGTTAAATCACATGGAGTCTTTCATTTCTCTGAGTGAAATCTTTTAAAAATTTAGGATTTGAGAAAGAAAGAGAGGGAGCTGCAAGCTAAGGAGGCTGAATTGACAAAGAGGGAACAGGTAATCCCAGTGAAAATCTCAACCTTGCAAAGACCAGTTCGTTTGATATGCCGGATTACCCTGCTGCATTTTTTTTTCTTACACTCCTTTCCTCTGAATGGCTTGCCATTTTGTTCTCTCTAAATTTTTCTTTTGGGCCAGAATGTGCAATGCTATTTGTGGTTGTTCAAATTGATTAGAGGTCAACCATGCATAGGGCTGCAAACGAACCGAGCTGTTCGCGAGCTCGGCTCGGCTTGGCTCGATAAGGGCTCGGTTCGGCTCGGCTCGTTCAGTTAACAAGCCGAGCTCGAGCTCGAATTTTAGGCTCGTTTCGTAAACGAGCCGAGCTTGAGTCTCGAAAGCTCGGCTCGGCTCGTAAAAACTCGGCTCGTTTTAGAGGTTCGGCTCGTTTAAAGAGGCTCGTTTAATAAATGAGCTTCGTGCAACTCGGCTCGGCTCGGCTCGTTTACAAACAAGCCGAGCTCGAGCTCGATTTTTTGGCTCGTTTAGTTAATGAGCCGAGCTCGAGCACTCCAAAGCTCGGCTCGGCTCGGCTCGTTTGCAGCCCTAACCATGCATCTTGTACCTAGGTGCAGGCTTGTCGCGCAAAACTATGGGGCTCTGATAAGAATGGCTTAACTGCCATCCGATGTTTACTATACATTTTTAATGGCTAATGTACCGCTTCAGAGTAGATTTTGCCCTTTCTTCTCGTTTTTGTTGTCTGGCCCTCTTCTTTCGTTTCATTCTATTCTCCACAGTAAAAATGTTTAACTGGCATTGGCTTGTATCATATTAATAATCACGTTTCTTATTTTTATCTGATTGTATGCTTTTGTATTTAAATTCTTGTTTATTTCCTCTTACAATGAGGAAAAAGTATTATGAGGTGGCCAAACTCTCTCAATAAATTCAACAGTGTCATGGGTTGGAATCCAGAAATATATCTGAGAACCTTGCTAGTTAGTATAGTTCTGTCACATAATTGTTGTGTATACCATCAACTTTTTATGCTTATATCATTGTTTCATTGAGCTTTGCAGGAACTGAAAAGGAAAGAAGAGGCAGCAGCACGAGGTTCTTTGCATTGCATTTGTCTTTTATTGTTTGGCTTATATCTGCTTGTGGCATTTTTGAAGTTCTACATGGATCCGATTTTATGAACTGTCTTTTACATAAAATGTGAAGAGTCCATTGCTTTTCTCCTAGTGATTTTACGCATCATGGGTAGGCATTTCAGTTTAACTCGTGTCCTGGTTTCTTGTTATCTTTCTGATCATGGCTATTGTCCCTTCTTCGGTTTTTGTTCTGCTAAAGACCAGTAGTATGAATAAATTCAATTTCCTTGGCATTTAAATGTCCTGTGGATCTGCCTGACATTTTGTAAGTTTTTGCTTCTTCTTTTTGCTTTGCAGCTGGTGTTGTTCTTGAGGATAAAAATTGGCCACCATTTTTCCCAATCATCCATCATGACATCGCAAATGAAATACCAGTTCATCTACAAAAGTTGCAGTATGTTACCTTTACTACATTTTTGGGTATGTCAACACTCAACCATTTTTTGTTATTATGGAAGCTTTTGACTTTTTCTCCTTTACTGACATCGGAAATTTGTTCTAAATTTGGGTATTTGTAGACCTTGGATTCTCTGAAACAGGTCAAGTTGTTGAGCTTGTGTTGTGATTTTTCGGTGTTCAAAACATCTATGTTTGTTTGGTACATATTTTCATTTTTTTCACAAAATATCCAGCAGGAATGAATCCTTTCGTGGATAACTTGACATGGATCTTGGGGAAAAGTTGTCATTTGTCAAACATGCAACAGTTCATAAGGTTTCCAACCTTCGAATCTTGTAAGACTTCAGTAACTGCGGGATGAAAATTATTTATTCATAAACAACAGTACTACTAACAGTACTAGTACTTTAGGAGAGAAGATGCCTTTGAGTTTTCTACTTAGGTGGTGCCATAGGGAACTCTTTTTTCTTAGACAATGTCGCTAGATTTGTATCCAGCATTCTTTTCTCTACTCCCTATACCACTGTTATATTGCACAGCAAAACGGATTTATTCAGCCAACCCCAGTTGATTGAGTCTTGAGGCTTGTTTTGGTTTGGTATTAGTATTCTTAGGTCTCCCACCTGTTGACTTCACTTAACTCTCACTAGAATATCTGGCTTCAACTCTCCCCTGCCATCTTTTTTGCTTAATGGCCATTGCTTTGTGATATTTCTCTCCAGATCTACTAGGTGATTTGCATTTAGTTTTCCTGATATAAAATGTAATTTCCTCTTGGAAGTGAAGAATCATTTCCTTTTATCTTCTAAAGATGAAGTTGCAGTTTCATGACATGATGCTCTGCCCAGTCAAAAATTGTTGACCTTGTATCGTGAGTGGTTTTGGGAGCGAATTAATTGCCTGTCTTATAACATCAGTAGTAAATCTGATTGCTTATGTAGCCATGGTGATTCTATCCCTCCCTTGTGTGTCCAAAGCTTCTTTGATGAGTTGCTGAAGATAGACTACAATCGTGGTATTTTAATGTTGATGGATGCAGGATTGGTAATGTGTCTTCTATGGAATATTATAGCTGTTACTGCAGCATGGATTAAATTTGGAGGTCAGCGCGGAAAGAATTCTGATTCTATTTTTGTACTCTTGTTTTTCCCATCATTATCTTGCTTTAACTAACCAGGCCTGATGTCCTGAACATGATTCTATTTGTCTTGTTTTAGATGTAAAAATCTGGTTTCTTGCAATCATATACTTCATATCAGGGGTTCCACTGGCCTACTTGTTGTGGTACCGTCCACTCTATCGTGCCTTCAGGTACTTGTTGTATATCCTTCCTGTATCAATATGTTGGTCCATTCTTGAGCTGTTTCACCATATCTGTATCTTATTGATATTATTGGAGATCCATGAAATGGCCAGCTGCAAATGCAACAACTGGTGGGGTTGAAAAAACCCACCAATTTGTATCTTTTGTTGATACAGCTGTGAGCAGGTTGACTTGGAATCATGAATTTTTACAGCTTCAGAAAAAGTTTTGAATAGATTATTCGATTATGGAGCTGCAAATATCTTATTACCATTTTAACTTTGTTGGAGCTTTTACATACAATGGAAGCCTTGAGTCCGTGTACCTAACAGTAATGTGCTTTTAGTTGATATCAAGATGGTTGTTACAGGAATGAAAGTGCAATAAAGTTTTGGTTGTTTTTCCTATTTTATTTGGTAAGCTTTCCTGTATTTTATTTGGATAGCTTCATATTGTTTATGTTGTCCTGGATGATGCCTCATATTTTTGCCCCTGCATGCAGCTTCACATTGGTTTCTGCATCTTTGCTGCGGTTGCTCCTCCTATATTTTTCAAAGGGAAATCTTTAACGTAAGTCCTCTTAAATTGTGTAGAGGTATAGAGGAATTGTATTTTATATGTCCTATTACCTGGTATGTGCCCGCCTTTAATTGTATGCACCCCCACTTTTGAGAAATCTGGAAGACAGAATCACTTTACGTTGTTGATCAAGTGGCTGAAACAGAACATAAGTTAGAGATTTGTATATGCTGCTTATTCATGTACAGGCATGGGAGACAAGTCGGGGAGCTGGTTGGCTTTGTATTGGCTATGGCTCTGTCTAGGTTCAGCATGAACTTGATTTGTGCGTGCATACAGAAAGCCGCCCAAGCCCGGGAAAAAGTTTGGCTGGGCTTGGATTGCTCTGGTTCATCCTGCCTGGGTGGCCTTAATGATGAATTGACTTACAGTGGTTGTGGACAATCAAAATCCATAACTAAATATAAGAAAGAGTGAGAGTATCAAAGTTAATGCAATTGCTAGGGAGGAGAACTTCTTAATTGACTGAGCATATTACTGTTCACAGTAGAGAATGGCGAAAAGGATTCATGTAGCCAACCCCAATACTTTAAACCCTTTTTGTTTGACTGAACTCATAGAGAATGGATGTACAATCTCATAAGAATAATAACCCATCGGACTGGTAGAGATGGGTTTAGTGATATTACGTATTGTATATCCAATGCTTTGTGAGAGTTCATCTCAAACGCATTTTTGATCTTGACCCCAAAAGTTCTATCCGAATGCAGAATATGCACACTCCTGGAATTTAGGCCAATCCGGTCCGTTAATGAATGCATTAAATAGATTGAGAATTTAGGCATATTTGTCACACTGCAACTCTAAAGCGTGAAATGAGCAACAATTGAACATTCACAATCCCAAAACATAAATATATAAATCATAATAAAACCTCCAAATCTATTGGATCAATTCCAACTAAAACAATTAAATAGCTCAAAAGGGCCCACATTGCGCAAAATATCCTATTCTAATCATCCATCTTCCGAACTTTATCCCGTTGGCTCAACAAAACATGCGCTGATGCATGATAAACACAAGGTTAGAGCAATGTAAAACATCTTGCATAAAAAATAATAAGTTTGGATTATATGAAGAGTATACAGTTTGCAAATATTTTCAAAAATCATACTACTCAAGCAAACACATGCATCTTGTGCGACCAATGCGACCAATGCAACCTATCTTGCTCGGACTCGAACCGGTGCACACCCAGACTTGAACCTAGAGCAATTTACGAACTTGTACCGAAAGACTTTAACTCCTGTGGAGTTCACGGACTATCACCAATGTGATTGCCCAAACTCGAATTTATGGCCTTCCACATAGAAATTCTAACCCAAAGTCGGGTTCTCGAACTGGTACCGACGGGCCTTTCCTTATTTGGTCACCTTTTACGGATTAGTAGCGATTAAACCACACGGACACCAAATCAGGAAATACCGACCAATCATGACCATGCATATGACTCTAATCACTATCACATGACCATGTAAATGCTACAAAGTCAATCTAGAATCAATACACCCAAGTAATACCAAAATATCTAGTCAAATCGCTTTAGTTCAAGAAAATATCCTTCGTAACTGATTGAAGAGAATCCTGACCGATTAACATTTAATTATGTAAAACAAGTTGAAAATAAGCTTAAGCTGTTAAGACCTTAACTTGTCCAGTCAGGGTTTAACACTGGAAAAAGATTTAAGAAAGAAATGACCAGTCACTCCTACCACTTTGAACCAGTCACCATTTGCTTGTGGAAAATTAATTTTTTTGTCCGTCCGGGTACAGACATGATCTGCTTGTCAGGGTTAGCCACTAGAATATTTTGAGACCACTTCTGACCGGTTAGGATAACCTTTTGACGGTCAGCCTTCGATTCTGAAAATTTTGTAAAAACATTCCTGACCGGTCACAGGTATGGCCTGACTTGTCAAGCTTACTTTTTCGTGAAAACTAATGTTATACGAATCTAATGCAAATCAACCCTAATCTCGTCTGAACATTGCATATGGCATAACCAATACTCAAAATACGATACAAAACGAATAAATTATTCTAAATTCAAGTTTATCATGAATCTTACCTCGAATCCGACGATCTTCCAAGCCCTAGCACGCTGAAAACCGTTCGAATCCTCCGCGAACACGTCAACACCTAGTTTGATCTTTACTATTGACACTGGCTTGATGTTTCCTTGTGCCTTCTTCGAGAATATTCATGTTAGACACACATCTCCTCGATCAAACTCTCCCAAATAAGGTTTTTGAGGCTCTCTGTGGTCTCTCTCTCTTTCTCTCTCTCTCTCTCTCTCTCTCTCTTAAGTGTTATTATGACAGAAGACCCTAAAAGTGACTATTGTGCACTTTTATATTAAGAAAAAAGCAAGCTACACTCCAACCCCAATTCTCATATAAAAACTCAAAGTTCATAACATTTCAAAAGTTAAAATTCGCTCACAATTCCTCCAAAAGTCAATGAATCAATGAATTACAAATCGGGCACGGTCCCTACAATATTTCTTTGGTTTGATTTGAAAACTGTTTGCCCTTGTATGAGTTATTTTCTTAATGCACTGCTAATGATTTCCCGTTGTGGTCCTTTGGAGCAGTGGTATCCTACCTGCAATAGATGTCATAAGTAATCATGTTATAGTTGGGGTAAGCTTCATCCTCGTTGCCACCACTGATGTATTTTGGTATTTTAATTTTCCATTATTTGTGTTTAAAGTTGATATTTGCTTTGGTCAGGTATTCTACTTCATAGGATTTGGCTTATTCTGCCTCGAAACAGTCCTCAGCATATGGGTTCTTCAGGTCTGATTCTTTTAAATTCTCTAATACATCAAGGAATAAAATTTTGTTTGAAAAGCCGAAATGTTTTGTTTCTTGGGAAACTGAATTGAAAAATTAGTGCAATGCAGAAATTCCAATGTTTCCACTGACAAATCGAAATACACTAAAGCATGTCAAAATTCTATGTAAGGTACTGAAACATTGAGTTGTTTCAACACCTATTAGAAACATCCAACATTGAGATTTCTGTATGTTACCAAATTCTTTTGACATTTCCATTATGTTCCGGTCCCGTTCTCAAAACGGTTCCAAAATGTTTTCGATCTGGTCCCTTTTCCTAGCTAACCGCAGCAACATACTGAAACTGACTTCTGAATTTTGATCATCATGCTAGGTAACAAAGAACGTGTATGACAACCATAGCATGCACCATGCCTGTGCAGTTTTTTGTTTGTTGTTTTGTAACTGGCTGTCATATTTCACCATGCAGCAAGTTTATCTGTATTTCCGAGGGAGCGGAAAGGCTGCAGAGATGAAGCGCGAGGCTGCAAGAGGAGCAACAAGGGAAGCGATATGATACCGTGCACCAGATGTAGAGATTGACCTCAAAGAGTAGACAGAAGACGGGTATGACAGTGTAGATTTTGTTGTTCCATGGTTTGTTTGGGTGCTTTTTTTTTTTCTTTCTGATATTTACTAAGGGTTTCCAGAAACTACAGAAGCATTCTCACCGTGTCTGTTTACGTCTGTATATAGCTTCTTTTATACACTGTTGTGCCTGTATTTTGATTGGTTTCTTAGGTTGGGTTTGGTAGTTCTCTCTCTACCCACCACCCAATGGGGGCTGCAAATATATGAGGCTGTTCATGAACAGCTTGTGCTAGGTGGTATGTATCTCCTTTGATTGTGTAAAAGTTAGTCCTGGTTAAGCCTCCTGGGTCGGCATATTTTCAAACGCTGTCTTCGGTTGCTCGATATACATTAGTGATGCGTGTGAGCATTTTTTATTTGAAAGCCAAGCTCCTGCTTAATTAATATTAGTTGTAAATCTGTGGTATGCACGGGCGTAGAATATATAATTCCTTTACATATTTGATCTGTATAATATTTATATAATTACAACTGTGTTAAATTAAATGATATAATAATAGCCTTATTTTATTTTATTTTTCTTTCATATTGTTGTTTATAGCAGTGAAGCCGTGCTGTGGACAGGAAATGAAAAAGATAAAAAAAAGGTTTTAAGTATATATCTGTTTAATTTTTACCAAATTAATTTATTTGTTGACATTTAAATGAATGAAATTATTTGTTCAATTTTTAACAGGTAAATTTATCTATTTAAATTTTTTACAATCTGTTTTATTTTCATGAGCTACACAGGATACATTCTGTTTGAATTTTAAGATTTTTCTGTTTACCTTTTTTTTAACAACAGATGAATTATACTATGACTATCTGTTTTCATAACAACTAAATTTTAATGTTGACTATCTGTTTTCATAACAACTAAATTTTAATGTTCAATATCGTTTTACTTAGAAACACATATATTTATCTCTTATAGCAAAACAACTAATCAACAGATTGTGTTCATTTGCCTAGTTCTCAAAAAAATTTAAATTTCTCAAATATTTTTATTTTTTTTCAAACAACATTTATTTTTTTATAAAAGAAGAGAGAGAGAGAGAGAGAGTATTTCGAAAATGTTGAAAAATTTTAACTCTTAAATTTTTTAAAATACTTATACCAAATAATATTTTAGAGTTTTTTTTTCAAAAATTGTTTCAGAAATACTCAACTGAATACAATCCATGTACAATTTCAAACAATCAAAATTATCATGGATAAATTTATCTGTTTAATTTTTAATAAATTATATAGAATATAACAAATAAAATTTAAATGTTCACACGGAATATGTTGGACTCACCTATTCTAATTCTTAGTTGTCTGGTGCTATGTTGTTCCCAAGACTAGCAGAATTGATATGGCGAAATTTGTGAATCATCTCAATGGATTCGAAAATCGTGCATTTTTATGAATCATCATAAGGTACCTTCACATATCCATTAAGAGGAAGGCTTTTTTTTTAAATGAATGCATAATCGTCAATTAAATAATAGATAGTAAACTGGTAGGTTTGAAAATAAATTATTGCTAGTCGTAGAATATTATTCTCGCCAGACATAACCTTAGGTTTCGAAAATTTTGTTAATTTCGACAAAGTAAATTCACATGAGGTTAAGATAAATAAGACTTGATTTAGTCTTTTATTATTCTTATAGAGTTTAAAACTAAATTGCCTAGCCACCTGTTTACTTTTGACCTTTGAGCTTAGTTGACCTATTACACTCTTCCCTTTGTGCCTGCTTTGACAACTTCTGACTGATCATCCTAGCGATGAAGTCATTTGCCAATTGCAATCAGAAAACTTAACCTCACCTTTCCTTGCTAGTCGTAAGTCCTTGCCCTCGCCATATAATCTATGATGCAATATTCCACCTCTCTTCCTTCTTTTGGAAGTCTTGTGGCAAGCCTTGCTCTAAAGCTTAATTAATGTTTTTTCACTTCTTAACAGCCCTAAAATTGCCTTTACATGCTCAAAAGAGGTCCTTTACTATCTGTAGGTTTTGTCTTATGCAAATTGCAAACGAAGGAACTAACTTATAAAACATCAACCTAGCTCTGACCGACATTGATGCCCGCTGTCGCTTTCAAAGGACAAGAAGGAGAATGAGATGAAGAGGGATGTGGTCGATGCATCACTGGCTATTGGATAGAGAAGTTATAACGAGAGATAGGTGGTCGATTCATCATTGGCTATTGGAGAGAGAGAGACAGAGAGGCTATTAATTTATGTTATTTGAAAAACCTATCAACCTCTTAAATAATTAAGAAGTCTATATAATTTCAAGTACTAGAACTATTATGATCTCACAAATACAACATAAACAAAAAGTAAATTAACAAGAGCGGCATTTCCAGATTCATTGTGATTCTTCTTCTTTGATATGAGATTTGATGGTAATATCTGCAAACCTAATGAAAAGAAGTTTCACTCTCTTGACACTCTTTTCTAGCAATTCAGTATCATAAAAGATAGAACACCGTACGCTCTTTTATAGACTGAGAGATAACCAGTTTTTCTAACCAAACTATTAATTCAACTTCGCACCAAAGTAGAAGTCCTTGAAAATTGTGGAGTCTGAAATCCACTCTTCTCGAACTTTTCGCTTGAATTCTGATAACCCTTTGCTAGGCTGCAAACTCAGACACTAGGTTAGTGCCAACTAGAGTTGGGTCTTCGGCGGACACTTCGATGCTTAAGTTAGCTTCTGAAACAAAGAGTAAACACGACTTGAAAGCTTGAGACTAAATAGTGCGCGTACATGAGGTTTGAGTCCCCTTGAGGTATTTATAGAGAAAGTCCCCAACAAACTACTTGGGACACCGGCAAGAGTGTTGTGTTGTGGGTCAGAAATTGCAATGACTTTGCCATGTGTTCCATGTCCATGTAGATCAAAAAGATATGTCCGCATATCCTGTAATCGTTTCTCCTCCACGTCTTCCTAAACAATAGCCCGCAATGTGTGGGGCACACCTCCACATGATCGTGCTGACTGTAAGGCCCTCAGCGGCACGACCAAAGGTTTTGACTTTGAGAGATCTTGAACCTGGTGAT
Source organism: Arctostaphylos glauca (assembly GCA_019985065.2). Taxonomy (NCBI): domain Eukaryota; kingdom Viridiplantae; phylum Streptophyta; class Magnoliopsida; order Ericales; family Ericaceae; genus Arctostaphylos; species Arctostaphylos glauca. Next base: position 13,281,795 of record JAHSPW020000001.1, on the reverse strand, counting down.
GAATGTCGACCGAGCATAGATTTGGCCAAACTTAGCATGTTGTGCGTTCAACACTAATCAAGGCATGATAGGCGGCCTTGTTGAACCTCCTAATCAAAAAATGATAGATTGTCCTTGGGCTTGGCCCAACTTGAGCCCAACACAGATGGGGCAAGCGTGATCATAAGACAAAAGCCCATTGTATTACATATCTGGCCTACTACAATAGCCCCTCAATGCTTCTACTCGGTGCTGACTGATGAAAGGGATTGATCGATCGAAGGCCAGGGCCCAGTGCCGTGCACCAATGTTCGACATTGACATGGCATTTTTCCATTGGTCATTCCAGTCCACTTCCCGATAGTGCCATAGGTGACGGGTGCGATAGGTCACACGAACCGTCGCCTCACTATATGTCGCCACACGTCACTGATCTAAATGTCAAAAATAAAATACCTTGTCTTCGCGTAGCCATTTCGAAAATTGTGCCACAGTATAAATAGAAGGGGAGTTTTAGAGAGAGACTCATGAGTCTCTCTCTTTAGATCTAGAGCACTGCACAATCAAAGCCTCTCTCAACCCAGAATTCTTCACGATCAAGTTTTTGTCCCAGCTCATTCGTGCGTCTCAAGTATGAAATTTTCCTCGTTGCGCATTACAAGTTGTTAATTTCTTGTCATTTTCAGCTCCTTTCATTCATTTTTGAGTGATTTTGAAATTCCTATCGAAAACCATCGAACTACTATTGTTGGGGCTATCACATCAACCCTAGAAACTAGTCGAGGGTCTTGTGTCTTGACCAAGCCATCCTAGTAGTATACTGAGCCTCCATTGACTTAGTATATTTTGACATCCGTGCATTGCTTAAAAGGATGTCCAAGACTGAAGTTGATTATGCCCAAGTGTTGTCGTCTGACACCGATGGATCAATGTCCAGTCTGCCTTTTGTTTTAGGTGCCAGTTGCTGAGAAAAATTGATACACAAGGTTCTTTTCCAGTCCCAAGAGCTTGGCCGACTTCTAAGCTTTCTTTGGCTTCCTGGACAATGTCCACGTGGATTCGATCCAGTTGGTGAGGAGCTCGAGGTTAACGATTGGCAGATAATCCTACCACTGATGGCAATCATTGAAGGGGGAGTTTGATTTTCCTTTCACCCCTTCATTTGAGCAACTCTGGCGATTTCAAAAATTGCAGATCGTCCACAAACGTTCTAAAACACCAAAATCGTCAACCAAGATCATAACCAAAGAACCAAAACATGTCATGTATGCATAATAGAAGTGAAATAACCTTACCTCAAGCTTCGAATCAATGGATTTGGAATCCTATCTTCCAAGACTTCTTGACCTTCAAATCCTCTCCCTTGAGCTTGTATCTAGATCAAGTCTTGAATACCCGCCAAGCACGATGTAATCCCACAATGTCTTCAAGGAATTTGAAAATGAAGCAAGATCTCTAGGGACAAATGTAGAGAGAAGGAAGAGCAAATGTTGAGAGAGAGAGAGAGAGAGAGAGAGAGAGAGAGAGAGAGAGAGAGTGAGATATGGAATATGAAATGTTGTGTGGCCTACCCTCTCAAAAATAGATTTTTAAGTCCACCAATGGGCTCTCAACAAACTTCAACACCTCATAATGCCTCCGTATCATAATAACGTTCTTGGGTCCAAGCCTCACTACTAAAATCCCGAATCACATAAAATAAATTAACTATATATACTGTAACATATTCTAAACAATGAATTTAGAAATGCAAAAAAAAAAATCAGGTCCTTACACAACTCTTCGATCTCAAAGGTGATACCAAACTTCTCTCTCAATTCGATAATACTCATGAATGTTCAATAGAAATTAATTGTGACTTGGGAAGTGGTTAGCAGTATGGTGTATAAAACTTCCCTTAGAAAGGGATGAAGGGGGAACCGAACACCCCCTCAACGATGGCCATGAGTGGCATAATGATCTGTCACTCGTTGGCAACAGGGCTATCCCTTAGTCGAATCCGGTCAATGTAGACGTCATTTGAGATCTCATAAATCTGCCAAAAGTCTGCTAGACTCTCGACATCATTGAAGAATTGGGTATATCGATTCCTTTCCATGTTTGGTACTTCAGCATCCAGAATTCTAGCAGAGCCACTCAGCCCAAGTTAGTGTTGAAGGCACAACGGATCAGGTCGGACTGAACATTCATGGGGTCAACACTCGTCTCCAAGGGAATATTCCTTCAAGTCTTAACATTCGGCCATGGTGCCGAGGCCTCGACGCTCGATCGGCACGGCCACGTATAGACGTACTCCCCATGTTGCGAACAGTTGCATGGATGTACATGGGGAAGGTAGTTATTGGACATGCAGATGTGCCCGCCCGATCTGCCCGAACGTGGGACACGTGGTAAGAGCACCGTGGTTCCCAAAACATGACGCTACATTCTCGGTCAAAGCCTCAAACAGGCAATTGGGTTCTTGAATACTCCAAGGGTGCTTTTACTTCAGGTACACTTACACCGACTCTTATATTTTCAAGTTGCTTTTGCTCTCTTCTAAATGCTAATTTGATCGTCAGAGTGTCCGTCGGAGATCCAACTCCGATCGAAAATAACTGAGTGTTGAGTGTTTTGCAGACTTAGCGAAAGGTTCACTTGAGAAGTTAAATTCGAATTCCAGACTCCACCGTGTATTATATAACTATATTTGTATATGTATGCATGTATGTACGCGATGCATATAGTATACGTCGAAAAATACACGAATTGATTTATAAAGCACGATAATATTTAAATACCCTGGACAATTATATGAAATTAACATATGTATTCGATTAATTGCTCGAAATTCTATTATCATTGTTTTTATGAAAATACAATGATAAATTTACGGGAGGGCGCACACTGTCAATTATGAGTGTAAGTCCTTATTTAGGCTAAAATTGTGTTAATTTTATTCTTTTGGCACACATCAGTTTGTACTTAGAAATAAAAAGTTTGATAATGATATCACTGTTGTTGTGCTACACTTTTGTTTGGTTCTTATTAGGAAAGCTGTTAGGTCTTAAAATTAGTTTATTAATAATATAAAAAGGTGAAGTCCTTACCTAATCCAAAAACAGAAGTTCGAGAAATTACTTCAAAAATTAATTATATAGCGAAAACTACATGGGTAAAAGCTACTAATAGACGATAGTTAACATTCTCCTATTATTTTAGAAGCCACTAATAATAATGAAGCGAAAAAGTTGGATAAAATGATGAGATTCTTACCCAAATACTCCTAATTAAAGAAAAGGTCCAAGTAGAATTATATAATTATGTCATTCTACTCTAAGGACATGTTTGTTTGATCTGGATATAAATGATAAGGTATAAAATTCTGTTAGATCCGAAATACTCCTATTTCCAAAATTAATAATCTTATTTCTACTTAAGTGAGATCTCATTATTTTGTGAATATTATCTACATTGGACACGTTTCTTCACGAATGTATGTTCATACATGCTCAGTTTATATTTTGATAAGTTAATTCTTTTAAATATCCAAATAAAGTGATATTGTGTATCTCTTTTTTTTTTATAAGAATTGTGTATCTCTTCCTTCCAACGACCACGAACACGACCACCGCCATCACCACAATGTAACCGATCCCAAAACCCACCAAAGCTTAAGAAGAATAAGAAGAGAGCATTGAATGGGTGCAAAATAAACATAAACACTGTGTTTGGATCATTAATTTATAGAGAGGTTCATCAAAGGAAAGTAAAATTAAGGAAACTAAATTAATTTCTGTCATAATTTTCTCTCCAAAACTGATAAACCCATCTAAAATTTTCAAAATCGAAACACTGTCCAAAGGAGAAATCGCAAATTTGACAACAAGGAAACATAGAAACGCAACAAACTGGTAAGAAAACCATCACACTAAAGCACAAACATAAAAACATAGTTTCAAGATACATATATATGTATATTATAGAAACTGTTTCCAGCTATTGGCCGGCCCCACTTAACAGTAAGCAAGACACTTCTTGCAGTCAATGGTGCAGCCGCCGCCGCCGCCGCCGGAGCCGTAGTTCTTACCGGAGTGGCTGTAGGAAGTGAAGCACTTGGCCGGACACGTCAGCTTCTTCTTATAGCATGGCCCCTTCTCTTTACACACCGTAGTGGGCCTTACAACTCCACCTTTGGAGTACCCTCCTTTCGGGCCTCCGTACCCACCTCCATACCCGCCGCCTACTCCGTTTCCCCACCCACTTCCGAACCCGGGTATATTGAACCCACCTCCGGGGCCCATGAACCCGCCCGCCCCGTTATCATTTCCACCAGCCCCTCCTTGGTTGTTGTTTTGGTCTCTACCCTTTTGTTTGGAGGCCTTGGGCTGGGGTTTGGCTGAGCCGGAGGAGGGTTCGGGTCGTGTGGCTAGGGAGAAGGAAGCTGTGGTGAGGAGAAAGGCTAAGAGGGAAGTTGTTATGATATTCATGATTTTGGAATCTTGAGAGAAGTTTGTGTTGAGTGTGATGATATGAGAAGAGAAAGAGTGTGAGGAATATTTATGTAGTGGAGGAGATGTTGAGAAAAGCATTTAAGAGAGAAGGAAAGAGAGAGATCGAGTAATGGATGATGGTGAGTAGAGCATTAGAGAGAGAGAGAGAGAGAGAGAGAGAGAGGGGTGGATGGAAGTTATAAGGGGGACCTACATGGACAGGGCCGGCCCTGACATTTGAGGGGCCTAAGATGAAGTTCGAAAATGGAGGCCCTTAAAAATGCTAGCGAAACTACATATAAAATCGATAAACACCGTTTCAAAACTACATGCATGTATTTAACACGAAAAAAACCCAAAAAATACATTATACTATAAGAATCAAAAGCATCGTCCACCATAATCACTTAAATATCACTTAAATACATATTGGGCCTTTGGGCCCCTTGGCTAGTGAGTAGTTGTTTGGATAACTGGACTTTAAAATGGGCTTCAATGCAAAAAAAAAATTGGGCCTACATACTTAGTGGTAAAAAATATTTGGGGGCCTTTTTTTTTCATTTTTTTGGGGGGCCTAAGACGCCGGCCTATTGGGCCTTAGCCCAGGGCCGGCCCTGTACATGGAAGGGTATAGAGTTGGTTGAGGGCAGTTATTGCACATTCATGAAGTAAGACTAAATAGTCAATTCATGCATACAGGGGTGTTAAAAGATATAATTGTTTATTGTCTTATCGAGGCACCACCGTCGTGGTACTGGAATATATCTTTGGAAAATTGGCATTTTCCCCAAAATCATTTATGGTCCGTAGTTTTAAAACATCTTTAAAAAAGTAATTTTCAAAAATATAGAAATTATACACATTTTATGACTGGTTAAAAAATTCTAGAGTGCAAGTCAATCTGTTATAAGGTGCAAGTTATTTTGTTTGAGGGTGCAAGTCAGTTCATCTAATGATGCAAATTTAGACCGGTCACAAAATTTTAGGTGCAAGTTAATTTGTCTCAAGGTGCAACACTTAACCGGACAAAAAATCTTAGGGTTCAGTCAATGTCTCAAAGTGCAACTCAAGAATTTCTAAAGTGCAAGCCGTTTGTTCTAGGATGCAAGTCTCGACCAAGAGACTCTTATACTCACCATGTATTGGTAAAAAAAAAAAAAAAAAAATTTACTTATCATTACAATTATAATTTTGAAATTTGACACAATGAATGTGGAGATTATTTTGGTCAGTACTCTGTAATTTTTCCTATATCTTTTTAAGATGACTAATATGATCTTGTTTTTAACAAATACAATATTTTTTAGAGATTTTTTAAATTAAACTAATTTTTATTATTTGTTAAATTATTTCACGATTATCTCTTATATTATTGAAAAATCAATCCACTATCTATAATTAAATTATTAAAGTTGGAGATTCTTTTTAATGAAACAAACTATAATATAATTTATGTTACGTCTAAAATAGTCTGTAGTGAATTTTTTAGATTTTTTTAAAGTTAAAATTCAAATAGAGTCTTAGAGTTTTTTTTTAATTTCGACTTCAGAAAAATCTCAAAAATTCATTATATGCAATTTCAAACATGATAAGAATTGTGTTACAAATTCTTTTGTAAAAAAAAATATCAAATTTGAAGTTTTAATAACTTATTTAACGAAGTTTAACTGGTTTTAATAATAGAGAAAGTTACTGCATAATAATTTGAAAAGTAATAGATGTCAGAATAATTTAAAAATTTCAGAGGGATTATATTTGCTGGAAACTTTAGGGAAGTTAGTGTAATTTACCCATCTTTAAATAGTATGTGTGTGTCCTAAATCAGCATTTAATAATTGCTCGTTAAAGATATAGATATCTACAAGTACAAGGGTCTCATTCTTTTGAATTGTATACCATAAACAACTCAATTATTTTTCATTTGATAAAACCGTAGCGTTTCAATAAGAATATATAACACCATAGTGTGAGTAGTTTGCCTCCGGGTGGCCGCGCTGAACGTAAAGCCTTCGATAGCACAACCAAGGATTGCGACTTAAAGATCTTGAACCTAGTGATGAATGCCGACCGAGTGGAAGTTTGGTCAGACCTGGTATACATGTCGTGCGCTAGGCACTGACCCAAGGCACGCCAGGTGACCTTGTCGAATCTTTCGGCCGAAAGATAGCAATTTTATCCTCAGACTCAACATAGATGAACTAGATTTGATCATTGGCCGAGAGCCTACTGTACTACAAATTCAGCCTACCAAAGTGTCTATACTCATCTAATATTTCTCACATTTCATGCATGGTTCACTAGTAAACAAAACCAGTAAATATTCTTTCTAGGCAAAATTGTAAATAAAAATAACACCAAGTCGGCACTTAGTTTGGTTTGTCCAGACCATTTTGTCCTTGAGGTGACATAAATCTTTCTCCCTGTATGGCACTATTAGCCCAACTAGGCCACCAAGGAAAATCAATCATAGATCCACATGCATTAAAAAGAGGATGGGGGGAGGCGAATAAAAGGGCCGACACTTGATAAGCTTTGCTGAAATATCTCCATCAATGTCCTGTTTGACTCCACGTATTCAAGGAATACTCTTGGATTTCAAACTTGTCTGATTAAAGGGTAGACACATTTTTACTGTCTTTAGTATTTTTAGGGTCATTTTATCTGAATTTTTAAAATTTTAAACCATATTTTATACTTTTTTGTCCACTAAAACGATAGAGCAATTTCAAAAGATTTGATAAAAATTTATACAAAAAGTCACTAAACATCAAAGAAATATCCACCATCTTTAATGAAAATTAATTTAGGGCAAAGGAAAGCCTAACTTGACATGAATTTCCAAGTGTGCTAACTATGTGGAATAGCTACTTGAATACATGGTTACCTAAGAAGCACGGATGCAAATAGTCAGATACAGACACGAATACAAATGTAGAGATACAGAAAAACACAGAAACAGCTAAATATAGCTAACGTATCTCCGGCTATAATATATCGGAAAGAATCAACAAGTGAGAACAACTAGTTATGCAATTTGCAGTTCATCCTAAATATGCAGCTTCTGGCCATCTTTTTTGCCATTTCAAGACTGGAACTGCAGTTTACCACTGTGCAATAGGAGATTCATTTTACACCCCAAAAGGGAACAGGCAAATTACTGCATCACTTCCTAGTAAAAATTATTGCTATCGTTGTTGTGTAAGAACGAAATTCGTGCAAATTATTAAATGGAGAACTACCGGTTTTCCAATATTATGTAGAGAATGAAGATGGATGCTAACAAATATGCAAAAGCTGATCAGGTCAGATCGTATAGAAACAAATTCAGATTCACAGTCAGACTGTCAAATTCCCAATTACATAGCTTGTACATCTACATCTATCAACAGAATTTACATTGTTGCAGTAGCGAATGGCTGTGTTTGAGAGTCATAAAACCTCTCCAACGAGGAATGCTTATGAGCAAGAAAGAAATGAAGAAACCAGATACCTTGTCAAAAGGAAAACCCAAGTCTTTTGCAGACTGAAATGACTTCTTTAACAGGTAAATCAACAGGGGATTAGTAGTGGGATAATTAGTGTATCCACAGGCTTTGTACTAGATACCGCGACCTAGCTTTGAGTCGTCCGTCCCCCTTCGGTTAGTTAATTCTTTATGTTCTTCTATGCACTTCAACTCATCTCTGTTACCATCTTCGAACTAGTAATGCCCTTTAGTCTGACTTGCCCTTGAGCACAGAGGACTGTAAAACACTACCAGTCAGTACCTTGAGATGAAATATAGGATATCAAATGAAAATAGCAAGTGGCAAATGCAATTCAAGTCACAACTGGCTATGGTCAAATCCGAAGTATGTAATTCCCAAACAAATAACGTGTCGGGACTCAAAGTTTGAATTGCATGGTTCCCCACAAGGCATATGGATGCCCGTGAATACAGTCGTCGTCCCTCTTTCTTTTGTTTACAACTTTACAAGTATATGGCCATGCCTTACAACACCAACAAAATTGGAAGGAAGGTTTTTAGCACAAATGTAAGGCTAGCGATGCTAGCCTTACAGAATGTTGGGTTATCGAGAGACAACGCATAAATATATTGAGTGCAAATGAAATTAGAATCTTAAGGAGGATGTGTATTAAAACTAAGGAGGGATCGAACTAGAATGAAGAGTCAGTGAATTGGCAAGGTGACATCATTAAGATAAGCTAAGAAAAGTATTCTAAGTTGGTCTGGATACATAGAACGAAGACCAATGGATAAGCTAATGTGTGATGAAAATGCCATGGGAGGGAAAAATCGGAAGTGATTGTGGTAAAAATAATTATATGAATTTAGTCAATATAAATGGACATACACCCTCTAATAGAAGAGATGGGGAAAAGGATTTATGTTCAAACCCCAATTGAATGAGAAAAAGGTTTAATTAAGTTTGGTTCGGTTGAGTACTTTGGTTCATGGCCATGCCTCACCGATAGTGGATAGCTGCTTTCTAAGCATGATGATGATGGAGTTCCTCTAGAAGCATAATTTAGAGGGGGAAAAAAAGATCAGTTTTACGTTCTTTACCTCTCAAGATTGAAAGCTCTGGTATGAAAGATTACAATAAGTATCATAGGCAAGAGGAGTTCCAACTAGCATCAACAGCCCTGATGATCTTCTCATGTAGTTTGGCTCCAGCACAAGCAATTACACCACGGTCAAGACCTTCCAAGTATATACCTTTAGAGAAGTCCAGGGGTCGCCCTCCAGCATCAGTTACTACACCACCAGCCTCTTGAATTATAACAACACCAGATGCATGATCCCATATCTTCTCCTTGTAACCTGCCCTAGCAAATTTCATGAACACCTCGGCATGCCCACGGCCTATGGCTGCATATTTCACCATGCTATATACACGTAATGGTTGGTTTCTGCAGTTGAAACAAATGTCTTAGCTTTCTGCACAACCGAATAACACTATGCATGTTCATCTCCTTTTTTGTCAGACAAATGTACAGTTACTTAGATCACGGACCCGTAGTAACAACAAAGTATGTTCTAAACTATTAGCAGGAGTAGAAACTACATAAATAGTGCATTGCATAAACATAGATCAATGAATCCTCAACTCAAACATCGAAAATCCTGGATTGTGATAATTCTGATTAGAAATTGTATGGATACAATCCTATACATGAGAGGAGTTGAGCATAAAAGAAAGATCCCAGTCATTTTAGATACAATTGTTACATCTCTGATTTTCCGTTATCTACTCGGTTCTTCTCTCCTTCTTAGTTTTTTCTTCTTCAAACAGCCATTAACTTGTAGCTTTACAAATGCCCTTGAAGAAACTTTCACTGTTTATTATATAGGTAAGATAGTACGTCATCTACATACCAGAGAAGATAAGTGTAGATAGAGTTTTAACACTCGGTAACAAATTTTGGCCGATGGAGCCCTTTGTGCTGGTAAGTAAGCCGCATGTATAGGTCAAAGTTATGGAAGAATAAAGCAGAACTAAAAAGATTGCTCACCTAAGCCCAACACTTTGAGCCAACCCTGCCGTGAAGGAATGGCTTGAATTTGCCTTCTCAACTGGTTCGCAAAAGGTAGCAAATGCTGGGTCATCAACAGACGAAACTTGTATTTGTCTTGCGTTATTAGGCCACAAAAGCTTCTCCTCTTCATGGAGTAATGGCTGCATCCAAGCCTTGCCACTACCCCTCCTTGCATAAAACACACAGCCTCTTTCCCAAGATTCAGATGTTGGAGGACTTAACTTAGATACAATTCTATGGTATCGATTATGATAACTTAGCCATTCTTTCTTCATTGGGTAGTTGGGGCACCCAAGAACTCCAAGAACAACTTCTCCATCCTCTATTAGTGCCAGGGAAACAGCATATTGATCCCCACGTACAAAACCCAGCGTTCCATCAACAGGATCCAACACCCAAAACCTTCCAATGGGCCCACCGGTTGAGTTGCACCGACTAATGGCCTCAAGTACATCTGAAGTTCCAAGAGTCATTAGTGGGCTTTTAAGTCCAAATCGTGATGCCTCAGCTAAACAGTTATTGACTGTCTTCACCACAGCTTCTAGTAGGCCTGCTGCATTTGCTTTGGAGAGTGCTTGAATGTCTTCTTCAGCAACAAGGGATATATTTTCACTCCCAAAAGACTCGGCCAGTAACCAACTGATAGTTGCTTGGACACTCCAATCTGTTCACATGGTGTGATCAAATGGATTAGCCAATATAGCAGACAAACAAAATATTCAATGGCAATCAGTAGAACTGAATTCAACCGGTATACGGTTTAACTATTGTGTCACGGGAGGACCGCATTTCCAATCCATGAGTTCCTAACCCATCAGATATAGCCTGGGATCCTTAGTTACCCGGAACAAAAAATCCTTACTAAAAAGTTTTCGGTAACAAACAATGACTTTGAATCAAGGAGGCTTGTATTCAATAAGCGATTATTCTTCAGCCAGATACCGTTTAGTAGAGTAGACGGTGACATTCTAATTTGAAGATGAGAAATGGAAGGCTATTATCAAGTATTTGTAGTTCTAAAAGAGAGCTGTATCCATATTGCATACATAAGGCTTATACATAAGGCATGTATCCAAATGAAGTATTACAGCAACTGATAGCTACAATAGAGAAGCTAATAACAAATTTAGCAAAAGACGATTCAACAAAGACTTTGTTTCTTCTGGTTGCACTGTAGACACATGTGCCCACCCATTACCTTTCTGCTGCCCTCCGTTTCATCCCCACTCTTTACCAGACGTTGGATGTTTCCCATGGAGTTTCCAGCACCGCTCTCGAGTATGTCTTGACTTCTTGCAATAAGTCCACCACAGGTCGTTTTCTTGTTGTCACGGTTTGGAACCTTTGACATTGTGGATTAATCAAGCAATAAGCGATTAAGGCTAAAAAGAAATCGTTGGCAATGAAGGCTACCAATAGAGAACTAAAAAAGGAATCACTCCAACGAAGACTAGCGAACAAAGAACTGGAAAAAAAATCATTGCAATAAAGGCTAATGAATAGATCCGAAAAAAGAGATCGTTGCAATGAAGGCTAGCAAAAAATAAGACATCACTGCAATGAAGGCTAGCGATAAATAAGGAATTTTTTTTCCTTCGTATTGGACAGACGTCTGACGCTGGGTTGGAGAAAAAGTTGCTACGATGAAGGCAAGCAACCAAAAATGTCAGGGTCGATTAGCGATTAAAGTTGGGGTAAACGACACCGAAAAATTTCTCGTCCGAAAAAACAAATCAAGAAATGATCAACAATAGATTAATAATAGGTGTCAAAAAATAACGACAAAGAAAACGAGGACTGCTGGACACACAAGCGAAAGTCCACACACAAAAAGAAAGGGAGCACGAGACTCTAACACATCACAAGAGTGTGTAAAAGCCAACAAAGGAGCAGACCACAATCATGAGAAGCTGTCGCTGGGAAAGAAGGATTGATCGAGAGGTCAACTAAGCAAACGAATATTATGAGTGCCTAGCGACGGCGACAAGACTTAAGCTGCTCGACAAGAGTAAAAATCATACCAAGGCCTAGAACTTATGGCTTTGATACTATGTTGAGATAAAAATATTATATTGTATTCTTTTATGAATGATACAACCATCCTTTATATAGGGAGAGATGGACTAAGAAAACAAGACAATAAAAGAAACATTACATATAAGACTGGACTACCAATTTGGTCCGGTTTTTGAGAGCGATCGGTCCGATTCAATTTAGTTTGATTTTTTGTCGTAAATTTTGGTTCGATTTTTGGTTTGCTCTAAAGACAGGACCGAACTGGACCGTAATAATAAATATTAATTTTTTTTATAATTTATATTTTTTGTAAGTTGCATTTGTTTCATCATATGTACTTTTTTGGTAGTCTTTATTTTTTTTTAATTTGTATTCTTTCAGTTTCTGTAATATGTACTTTTTATGTTAGACTTAACTCTTTAACAGCTTAAATGATTATTTTTTAATTAAAAACTCCTTTTGTTTTTAACATTTAGCTTGACACAACCAAATTGAACCGAAACCGAAAAAATCAAACCGGACCAAACCAAAATAATTCGGTTCGGTTTTGGTTTGAAAAATCCCTCCTCCAAAGCGGACTCGTTACACCCCTAGAAAATAACATTATTCTATATAGATATAAAATAATATTTGTTTTCCTGTATAGATATAGCAATATCAGATATAGAATAATATCTATTGATAGATACAGAATACCATTATTTCCAACAGATAAGCTTTAGTATTGCTGTATTTGTGTTCTAATAAGATATTCTTTTCTGCTAACTTCTCTATTATTGCCTAATAACACATCCAATCCTATGATTCAATCAAAAAACAAACTCAAGTCAGCTCAACAACCCATTGTCAAGTTACGTGGGTCTGTGTCTACATGGATCCATTTCCTCCAACATGGTTCAATCTGGTTGGACTTCAATTCTCATTTGCACTTCCTCTTTCATGATTGGACTTCAACCTTATCACTCAAAAATGACGACTCAATCCAATCCCTTGTACCCCGAAACAAACATGCCCTACTTCCCTCATTCTACTAAAAAAGCCACTAATAATTCATTCTACAGACTACAATCCAATCCCTTGTACCCCGAAACCCAAAAGAATGCACAGACTCTACAAAAGCAGTAACTGTGACCAATCAAATTCATTTCTTTTGATGTTACCCCCCAAAGAAATCAAAATCGAAGCCCACCATCAAACAGTAACCCAATTCAAGAAACAAAAAACCCACGAATAGCAAGTAAATTACCTGCAATTGTGACAGGTGAATTGTCATCCTTGGAGTGAACTTGTCCGTTGGTTTTAGAAATCAAACTTTCTTGAACTCTCTGACAGAGCATACAGGCCATTTGGACAGCTCTAACAGCCACTTCCAGTTCTTTAGAGTACTTATCCGACTCCGAGGATGTAAGCACCAACTGGGTTTGGCCCTCCATTGTTGCAGAAATACGGGTTTGATTACTCTTGGATAGAAAAGCAATTGGTGTTCTTAAACCTACACTTCTTTTACTATCTAAGAACAAGAAGAATAAACTTCCCACATAGTTGGGTTTGATATTATTCTTTCTACTCTGATCCCAGAAAACTTGTGGTACTCTTGTAGCAAAATTTGCACTAAGCGAGGGCATTATAAATACCCTCGAGCCCTCCGCCTCCCTCCTCTCTCTCTACTTATCCAAAACAGAGATTCTTGATTTTGCTTTGATTAGGGATTTGGGCCGAGATGACACTGACAGAGGGTAAATGATTGGGTGAACTCCTTCGCTCTTGCGTGATATTCATGTTTTGGACGCATTGCTTACTTGTATAAAAAATCAATTGGCACCGATAGAAAAACAACTGCCCAAACGTTTGGCCTTTTTTAAATTAAATATTTATAAATTATTAATTCAAAATTTTGGAAAAATAAAAAATTATTAAAAAAATTGAAAAATTACTAATAAATAAATAATTCAAAATAGATTTTTTAAAAATATTTTTTTTCTGTTTTGTTTTGAAGATTGGTTTAATATTTTTGAATCTCTGATTCTTTTTTTCGCTAGAACTAAGAATTGATAAAAAATATATATAAAAAATTAATAAAATAAGAAAATAATTTAAAAAATTAGCCTAAATCCAAATAGTGAAATTTTAGTCTTTAAAATATCTTTGAAAGATACTTTTAGATGGCGCCCCTGCTTTCCTCATGCTCACGCCTTGTGTAACTATAGGCACCACTGTATCCCAATGTCAGGTACTGGACCCAATTGCTAAGATCATAGTAGTAAATAATTTAAAAAAATATCTAAATTATTTCAAGATCAATGAGTAGAGATGCAATTTAGATCAAACTTTTGGTTATCCTAATCGAACCGCTTAATTTTTCTCGAACCGTAACCATTTTTCCTCCCGTGGGTACGGATTTGGTAGTATGGACTAATACCCGTTTGGGTTTAGTTCATTTCGGTTATGGTTTAAACAAATAACTGAACTGTTTCTCGAACCGAATGTAAAGCGACAGTGAAGCGACAGTGTTTTAATATATATATATATATATATATATATATATATATATATATATATAAAGATTATATTTATATATAAGATCAAACTCTTTCCAATATTTTGTTGAGCCAATTTCTCACGGGTACCCTTAAAAACATGTTTTAAACACATTTAGCGGTTTCGATCATCAATATTTGATCAGACAATAGGAGGTCCTTATTTTAGCAAAATGAAGAATCCCTCAATAGAAGCTTACTATATATATATATGTATATAACCCACTCAACCCTAAACCTAATTCTAAATGACTCAACTCTTTAGACAACAAGTGCCGTATAAAATCAGAGAGTGTTGAAAAACCTAACAAAGAAAGATTGATTAGATATTAACATAGTGATATTATTATTATTTATAATACCAGCATAATTGACAAAAACAAAACTTTTAAGTCTCAAAATAAGACTTGGTCATTGTTCTCCTGCCGTTTCCTTACCTTACTTGTATTAGGTAGCTAAAAATGATTGCCTAAACCAATTAATCTTGGAAATAGAAGTAACACTAGCCATTTGTGGGGAAGTTGGGAAGTTTAATTTTTTTTGTGTTTATTACTTAGGGTGTAACGATCAGCTCCCGCCTTATATAATATTGTTCATTTTTGTCTCCCAAATCCCATAGATTTTTCAGTAGCTCACCCATCCCTAGATTGCTCTAAGACAAACACACTTAACTGTGACGTTCTATTTGGTTTTGGCACTATCACAGTTTAAAAGATCTTATACAAGATAAGTTTATGGTCTATTATAAATACTACCAAACTTATATTTACCAAGTAATGTGGAACCCTTGACCACCCATCCAAACATCTACCGAGACTTTTTCTCTCTGATACTCGACCTCACGCTAGCACCACAGCGTAGCTGTGGTGTCACATAGGGTGTCCAGAGTTTATGCAGAATCGAGAATGTCGATTTGAGTAACATAAATATTGGTGAGAATTCAATGCCCTGAAAACTTTAGGGTTCCTCCACAAAGTCCATCTACAGAGGGTGAGTCAGACCTAAGATCAGGCTAAAAGGTGTAATTGATGGATAACATATGAATATTCATGTACTACCCCTTGTTGGTCTCGAGGAGGCTGCACGTTGGTTAATATCAAGTGATCAATTTCATTGTCCTTTAGCTATGAGTCCAGTTAATTCTAAAATTTGATTATTGGTAATTTCTGTTAAAATTAGATTTTAAATTGAATTGTAATTTAAAATTTCATTTCCTATTTTAATTGATTGAGTTTAGAATTATTTTAGAAGTTAAATTCGTATTAGAAAAGGGTTGATGGATTTTTTTAGCAATCTTGGAAGTTTTTGTTGGAAAAATGTTGAAAACCTCCTCCTTTGAGCTACAAATTAAGTAGGATCCGATCTTTCGATGGGTGGTCCCACATACCGTTGTGTTCATCTCAAGAAATAGAACAAGCTCGTATGGTTGGTTTATCATAAATATTTTTTTGGATGAATAAAAAATTGTTCATAAAGTGAGTTACATGAATATTGATGGAATAAGTGATGTAGGTTTATCCTATATTGATTGAAGAAAGAAAAATCCTTAAATATATTATTAGGATTTTTGTGCTAGGGCTTGGCCCTTAAGGTCATAAAAATTTTATGAACGAGCGAGTGCACATACAATTTTGACACACGCGCGGGCCGTCGCTATCTAACCTGTTGGCGAGCACGTGGGCTTGGGCTAATGAGAATATTTTTTTTAGAGAAAATTAATTCGGGCTGGGTTCGGACCCAAACGGGTTTAGTTTTTAATCCATGATCCACAATCATTTCTTAACACATAGAGGTCCATCTTCTAGAAGTGACTTTACGTTTTTCTAAACGTGGTTTTCCTTTCCAATAGACGCGTCCTTCTTCATCGATCAGCCGCAACTGGTGCCTTTTCGATTTGTCATCATGTCCCTCCGGATGGACACCTCTATGCCTATAAAGACAGAGGTCGTCTTCATTTTTTTGCATCGAAAATACCCAGCATACATTGTGTACATATCTTCATCCTATTTGAGATTACACCATATTTTTTTGGTTCATCTATCAAGAGGATCGAAGTGTTGCATCCTTTTATCGATAATCGTTATATTATGATAAGCAATCGTCCAACAATTCCATTAGCACTAGTGTGAGGGACGAAATTTACTTTATGGACAGAGTTTACATACTTGTCTCGATTTGCCAACTTTCAAAACCTGAAATTGGTCCTTGTAAGTTGATCAGTGTATTGTGGGCCCGTTATTTGAATTCATGTATGAGTTTAGAGAAATTGTCTACTTGGCTATTTTGATAGCTGACTAGTGCACATGGGAGTTTTTATTCATCTTTTGGAGATGTTGTTATGTTGATTTTATATTATGTTGTGGTATTGTTCCATTACTTATTTCATACCCTAAAAGTTTGAGATGTGACACAGCAACACCACAACACCAACTGCTAACCCACCTGTTTGTATCCTATCTAACATCATGTTAGGGGATAGTTGGCTCAACTTTTCCATGTATTTGTGGCTGTTTAAATGCCAGAACAGTAACAAGCAACCAACCCACCATCAGCTCAGAACCCACCACTCATGACATTTTACCCCCAAATGCCATACTACCAGAACTAGATGTCATATTTGCCTCAAATGCCAAATACCCTACCTAGAGCTCCTTTGACTCGAGGTATGCTGTTCTCCGAGTTCACTAAGCATCGTCTTTCGGTGTTTAATGACGAACCCAATCTCGTTGAATATGGTTAAAGCAAATGGAGAAGCTGTATGAAACTATGGAGATAACCAGGAACGATAATAAGGTACCGCTCATCAGATGCGAGGAGAGGCGGACTTCTGGTGGGATGTTATAAAGACAACTCAAAATGTAGGAATGTTGACTTGGGCAGGGTTCAAGGATCTATTTTAGGAGAAATATTTTCCAACGCCTATCAAGCTGGTGATGCTACAAAAATTCATAAATTTAAAGCAAGACAACATGAATGTTACTCAATACGCAGCTCGGTTTGATGAGTTATCTCAACACGCGACAACACTTGTACCGACGAATGAAGCAAGGGCTAGAAAATTTGAGTGGAGTCTGAATCTTGCTATTCGAGGGAAGGTGATGTCCCAGATGCAAGGATCATATGCTATAGTAGTCAGTAACGCACTTATGTTGGAGCGTGAAACTTTGGATTTTCGACAGCTCTAGGAACAGAAGTGAAAGATAGGGGCAAGAATCAGGGGGACCAGTCTGAACAGGAAGGAATAACAATTGGAGTTTTGTGTAGAATAAGCCTTATGCTCAGCAGCAGCAACAACAACAACAAGGGACTGACCAGACCAGTCAAAACAGAAATCAACCATTAGCTTGCGGGAATAGTCAAAGGCAGTTTCAAGAAAACTACAAGGAATTTGACAGATATCATTTGTTACAATTGTAATGAGAAGAGCCACATGAGGAGAGATTGCCCACATCCTTAGAGGCAGCAAGGTTAGCAGAACGGGCTTCGTAATAGTGAGGGTCAAGCAACTAGACAAACCAAACAAGGCAATTGGCAGCCTAGGCAAGGACAAAATTTAGGGGGCAATATGTGAGGCAATCAGAATCAGATCTCGGGTGGTAGAATATGCATGGCAATCAGAATCAAATCTCAAGTGGTAGAATCTTTGCTCTTCATGAAATAGAATGAGTATGACCCCACACTCATACAATATAAACTCATAGTCATACATGGTACACTTGTGTTATTTAGTACATCTGTGCAAGTATTATTTGATTCTAGTGCTTCACACTCTTTTGTATCTACTACATGTGTACAATCTTTAGGACTAAAGACTTGGAATTTAGACACATCAATGTATGTCACATCACTCTTAGAAGGACAAGTAGCAGTGGATAGGGCATGTCGAGCCTGTACATAAACATAGCAGGTCTCTCCGATTGACTTGTGACTTGTGAGTCATTGAGATGGCAAACTTTGACATCATACTGGGTATGGATTGGCTATCAGCATATAGAGTTGTGATCAACTATCATCAGAATACTGTAATTGTCTATTCAACAAATGGAACCTACTTCAAATTTAAGGAAGATGGACAAGATCCAACTTTGCTATCACAATCTAGTTGGCACGATTAGTTGACTAGTTGGTTAGCAAGCCTGAAGCTGGGAGAGTCAAATTGGAAGGTTTTAAAATTGCCACAGGTGGTAAGTGAGTTTGTGAACTTATTCTCAGAAGAGCTACTGGTTTTGTTGCCAAAATGAGAGTTAGACTTTACAATTGAGCTAGAACCCAGGACAACACCTATATCGATGGCACCTTATCGCATGATGCCAACTGAGCTACAAGAATTGAAGACGCAACATCAGGAGCTACTTGACAAGGGGTATCATACCAAACACATCGTCATGAGGAGCATCGACATTGTTTGCGAAGAAGAAAAAGGGCACAATAAGGATGTGTATTGACTATCGTTGACTCAATCAAGTCATGATAAATAATAAGTACCCTCTACCCAGGATAAATAATCTATTCGATCAATTGAGGTGAGTGACATATTTTTCGAAGTTTAATCTAAGGTTTGGGTATCATCAACTGCAGATTAAAGAAGAAGATATACCAATGACCACATTCCAGACACGCTATGACCACTATGAGTTTGTGGTAATGCTGTTTGGATTGACAAATGCGCCAACGGTATTCATGTGCCTAATGAACTGAGTCATTGCACCATATTTGGATAAGTTTGTGGTTGTTTTCATTAACAACATCCTAATCTATTCACTGACGAAGTAGGAATACGAAGAGCATTTGAGAATTGCGCTTCAAGTTCTGAGAGAGAATCAGCTGTATGGAAAGGCCAATAAGTGTGAGTTTTGGCTGAAGAAAGTTAAGTTTTTAGGACATGTCGTGTCAGCGAAAAAGGATATCGGTCGACGAGAGTAAGGTGCAGGAGGTAATGGATTAGAAGTAACCGACTTCAGTGTTTGAGGTTAGGAGTTTTCTAGGAATGACCAGCTATTATAGAAGACTCATTCAGGATTTCTATGCAATTGCAAAACCCATAACACGCTTTACTCAAAAAGGTGTTAAGTTTGAACGAAGCGAAACTTGTGAGAAGGCGTTCCAAGAGCTTAAGTGAGGATTGACCAGTGCATCTATATCGGTTATACCGGAGCGGGGTGTAGACTACACTGTATATTGTGACACATCCAAAGAAGGGTTAAGATACGTACTTATGCAAAATGGACGGGTAATAGTCTATGAATCAAGATAGTTGAAGGTTTATAAAATGAATTACCAGACGTATGACTTGGAGCCAACAACAATGGTATTCAAAGTCAGGGCGTAACTTTTATACGAGAAAGAGTTTAAAGTGTTCATTGACCACAAAAGTCTCAAATATTTATTCACATAGAAAGATCTAAATATAGAGAAGATGGTTAAAATTACCTCTAGGACTTTAAGTTCACTATATCCTATCATCTAGCAAGGCCAATATAGTGGCTGACACACTAAGCCGGAAGTCAAGGGCGACAGTTGCAAGCTTGATAGTTCGGGAATAGAAATGATGAAGTCAGTGAAAGGGTTTGTTTTACAACTGATAGAGAATTCAGAGGGGGGCAACTTAAATACCTTGGTTGCGACGCCAAAATTGCACCGCGAAATACTTCTGGTACAAGAATTTGATCAAGAAGTGGCATTTGTCAATCATGGATAGCTTCGGGTGAAGTTACAACTAGATGGACCATTGAGATTGATAGAGGGCTGATGTACTAGACAAGGCTATTTGTACCAGATATTGGGACGTTAAAGGAATCGATGCTGAAAGCATTCCGCCAATCAAGGTTACTTGTTCATCAGAGATGTAACAAAATGCATAAGGACCTCTGGAGACAATATTGGTAGAGTGGCATTAAGAAGGATATCGTCAAGTTTGTGCCGGCATGCTTAACGTGTCAGCAAGTTAAGACAGACATTAGAAACTTGAAGGGACGCTCCAACCATTACCAAGTATGGGATGGAAGTGGGAGCATATCACAATGACTTTGTGATAGTCTTACCATGGTTTATGTAGGATCACAACGCTCTATGGGCTATTATAGATATGTTGACAAAGTCGGCACACTTCTTGCCAGTTAAAATGTCAGATACAATGGAATTCTATAGTCGATTTTTTATTCGGGAGATAGTCAGGCTACACAGAATATTGATCACGATAGTGTCTGATTGAGACCCTCATTTCACGTTGGTATTTTGAAAAAGTTTGCAAAAAGCTTTGGGGACTAATGTTTATTAGAGTAGAGTTTTTCACCCCTAAACTGATGTTCAGTCAGAGCAAATAATTCAGACATTAGAAGACATGTTGAAAGCTAGGATGCTGGATTTCGAAGGACATTGGGAGCGACATTTGCCTTTGGTGGAATTCCCTTACAATAGCAACTATCAAGTCAGCATTGAGATGGCATGATATGAAGTTTTGTACGGACGACCGTGCCGATTTCCAATATCTTGGACCAAAGTTCAAGAAACAAGTTTCTTAGAGCTAGAGTTGGTTCAAGAAATAACGGAGAAGATCAAGGTCATCAAGCAGAAGTTATTGACAGCTCAGAGCAGACAAATGAGTTATGCTGATAAAAAGAAATGGCTGTTGGCATTCAAAGTAGGCGATCGTATCTTTCTGAAGATAAAGATGAGAAGAGGTATTATTCAGTTTGGTAAGAAAGAAAAGTTGATGGGAGATTGAGAAAGTTACCTATTGACTAGTGATACCACCTCAACTTGACCGGGTTCACAATGTCTTTCGTTTGTCAATGCTTAAGAAGTTTATGGCGTTACCAATTCACATCTTGAAGTGGGAGGATGCCAGGTTGGATGAGGACATGATTACAAGGACAATCCAGTTCAAATTCATGATCACAGCGAAAAGAACTTAAGAGGCAAGACCATCAAGTTGGTCAAAGTTCTGTGGTGTCATCGAAATTTAGAAGAGTCAATTTGAGAGCGAGAGGATGAGCCAATCACCCTGACCTTTTTAAGTTATTGGATTTTGTACTATTCGATGAACTTGGTTTTGAGTCGGTTGTTTTGCTGCCAAGTACTAAATATTTTGAGAATTAAACTGTTATTTTATAATTAAAATTTTTATTCTGCTACAAAAGATGTTATTTATTTAATAACGAACTGTATATAGAAATATGTGGCGTTAACTTGATGATTCACTCTATCTCCCTACAAATACATTCGCTACAACTGATTTCACTAGTACATACGAAGTTTAGTAGAATCATACTACGAAAAGTCTTAGTACACAAATTTTATGGACACATCCGGATACAGATGTATTCAAAATTTTTGGATGCATGTGGGGTCAATTTTACGGACACATCCGAACACATGTGTGGATATTTCCGAAAGATCATGTGTCTGGATGTTTCCAGAAAGTCTATGTACCTAGCATTACTCATTATTATAAAACTTCCATGAAAATCATGCGGACGTTGCTGAGGCACGATATACCAAAATATATGACATAACATATAGAATTGAAAGTGCCACTGGCATATCCTACTACCCCAACTTGGGAAGTCTGGAAAGGAATCCGATGATGGTTTGGATTGGAAGTTGTGGGATAGACATGCATACTATTGTCTTCTTCCTGGGTATACTATGTTTCATCGTCGTTATTCGTTATGCTTCTATTTTTGTGTATATGTCTTCTTCAAATCTGTATTTTTTTGTTTTGGATTTTTAGTTACGATCGTAGAATTGAAACATATCGATCTTTTGATGTGTGGTTTACCAGAAACATTTGAGAATAGATGTAGGTGCTTTATGTAAATGAATTTCAAAAACAGTTTGAACACAATAAATCAAATTCATGACTTTAATTTCATTCATAATACCGTAAGCTTGAATAGTACGCTAGTATATATACATGCAAAAAAACACGAATGATTTGTCTATATAGTCAATTAAACAATTTGAGCATTGTGTGAATTGTGAACAATACGCACACCTTGTCAAAGCATGTGCTCTTATTCTTATCCAAGTTTAAATGAATAGGTTGCTAAGTTCTTTTCTCACATACTTGGAAGCAAACCAAAACCCAAAACCCTTTACATATGATTTACTCAAAAAAAGAACCCTTGTGATGAAGACCTTTTGTCACCATTTCATCATCTCTTATATTATATATGCAAATATGTAATCTTGAAGTAAATTATTCCTTTTGTCACTTATTTTATTACGAGGTCCACTTAATTTGTGCAAGTGCTAAACATGTTATCTGGATGTTTTCTCTGCTTACTTAATTTTGTAGTGAATAATTATTTGGTGTAATTATTTTTTTTTATGATATTTTGTCTTTATTCAAATTTTTCTTGTATGTGTTATTTTTATGTCAAATTTTTGTAGATTATTAGTTCAACTCGACAAAGAAAGTGTACTTAAAAGTAAAAAAATAAACCCAACTTGAAAATGGTCTAGAAAAGACAAGAAAAAGTTAGGCCTAATAATTAGACATAAGAGATAAGATTGTGAAACAAAATAAATAAATAAATTAAACCTTAAAAATAAACAAGGTGGAATAATCCTTTGTCCGATTCTACAAAAGCTTCCAAGCGTGTCCAGTTGTGCACACATGTAATGATGCTGCAGATGAAGCATTGTTAGACGTTTTGCAACTTGCATTGATTTTTATCTTCTCTTTTTAACTGAAAATTTGTATATATAATAAAATACTATTTACTCTTTTTTATTTGAAAAAGTGTAATTAGCGTTAAAAGATGTTCGAGGCAACTTAATACACCTCGACATATTCTTTTTCCGGTCAAATTAAAGACAAGTCATCTATAAAATGAGAGTAAAAACTTTTAATTCTCGCGTTGTAACCCAAGAGATTATATGTCTTCTAATAGTATGATTGATGTAAAGGGGGGGAAAACTTTTTTGTTTAGTACGAGAATTACAAAATTCAATCTAGGATGCCAAAAGATTAATTTACCAATATCCAAAGACTCAACTAATCAAAAACTTATTAATTCATTTTTTAAAGGGTAAATTACACTGAGGTTTCTAACAAATACAACAACTCACCTAAGAGTTTTGAAATTAATTTGACTTTTCTTACCCTTCCTACTCTTAGATTCAGTCAAATATCATTAATTAAGCTATTAAAATTTTAAGTTCAAGATTTTTGTTTACAACAGGTAGCAATATAATTTGTAGCATGTCTAAAATAGCATATACTAAATTTTTAAGATTTTTATAAAATCAATACTCGGATAAATTTCAAAAATTCTATCCAAATTTTAGCATAGAAAAATTATAAAAATTCAATATAAGCTATTTCAAACGAGATAAAAATTATATTATAGTAATTTTGTTAAAATAAAATTCCGAACTTGAAGGTTCAATAGCTTAATAATTTTAACAATAGATGATGTAACTTGAAGGCATTATGTCCCTAGCTATTGATGGAGCGCAAGGGGAGTTTGTGGAACTAATTAAGGGCGGTTTCTCCCAGGCTCGTAAGAAAAATTTGACAATAAAGATTCTTTTTGCCAAAATAAACGAACATGGTCTAGAGGAACCCCTAAATATGGCTCATGGGATCCGTCTTCCATTGTAGAAGTGGACCTTTGGAGGAATTTTTTTTTTTTAGTAAGGCCTCCACCTCAATTGCCTTTCATAACAGGTAAGTCACAAGTTATTGTAATGCCTTCTTCGTTGGATTTTTGATCAGGTAGACGCATTGCAACCTGTTGGTTTAGCCATTCTCCCATGTCGGGGAGGTCAGGCAGATGCTTCCTGCCGGTGGTCCTCCTCCTTGTGACTGTTCTATGGGGCATCTATATTGTGACGGCTCCCAGCAGACCTGGCCCGTTGGTCCCATTCTGTGTGATTTGAACGCTTCCTATCTTAGGCCTTTTTAATTTTCCTTATTTCTCTTTCGACCCTGTGTAAATAATGCCTCAAATCGTCTATCTCTCGATCCTGCCTTTGTAACCTTTTGCGATCACTATCTTCTCTTTTTGGTTCCTCACGGGTTCTTGAGCGTGAGTTCCCATGGGTCGAGGATCTTCTCCCTTCCCTAGGGGGGTCTAGAGGCTCGTCTTTTGGTGCTGCTGGTGGCGAAGGCAGGTCCTCATCACGCGGTGGATCTTGACTCTCCTCTCGAGACAAAGTCCCCTGGAGGTTTTGGAGGTGGTAATCTTAGTGGGTCCCGTATTGGACCTTTTTATTTGTGTAGGATCAAAGGAGGAGATTTTATTTCTCTTTATCAACAACTCCTTTTGTTGTCTGTCTTGATGGTGTTCTTGCCATCACAGACGGCACCAATTGTAAGTGGATGATATATTTTCTCAATCAATGAAAAGATAATATCCCAATAACTACTAGGAATACTACTGTTTTTCTCTCTTGAAACTTGTGATCTGTAAAATAAGAATTCGTCAAAAAACCCTTCGACAAGAAGGCATTCCGATGGTTATGGTAGAATAGTGATCACAATAATTTTCTAGTACAATAACTAAAACTCTAGATTAGTGTACATGTACCTTTCACCAAGGGAGTGCTATTTATAGATTTTATGATTTAATCTTCACAATTATCTTAGGTTTCAAATTTCTCATCAGAAAAGAAAATAGAAATGTCTTCCGATTGACCACTAACGAGATAAAACCGGCGTCAACTCTTTAGTGCATTATCTTCTACTGTTAGAAATTCATTCAACTTCAAATTACTCATTCTAAGTTGAATCGGCTTAAGACTCATCGTACACATCTGATTATAATCTTATGCCAAGTAAACGGGGTTATGTTCCAATTAGAATTCAAGATTGTTAACCGTTTTCCTCAGGTCGACAACTCTTTGAACCACTCTCTTAGGTCGGCAATCACGTTAACTGATCTCGAAGACATGCATGTAGTTAAGAAGTCTTCTCCTAAACTCTCACTCCAACGTGGCGTTCCTCTGTATATTTATATTTTAACTTCATTAAAATAAAGAAAAAAAGAAAGCTAATAAATCTAACTTCCTTCTTGGAGCAAATCCATTGTCCTAACAAAATACCCCAAAAAAGTTTACGCCCATCACTTCAAATAAAGGAACTTTGCAAATAAATTATGAGAAGGCTTTTAACTTCTCTGCCATTGGCTTTTAAGCCAATAAAATGTTTATAAATGGTTATGTTAGCAAAAGAGATTTCAAGTTGACAAGTTTGATTTAACAATAATGGAGTCTTACTTATTAATGTAATATTTTGTTATAGTACATTTTTTATACATAAAAATATAATTTTCATATCGTTTAACATTAAAAAATAAATAAATAACACAAAAACTTGCATATGACATGTCAGCTTTCTGACAAGAATCTCCACTGAAGCTCCACTGACACAAGTAGCAATGATCATCACACTTCAGTTGTTATCATCAAGTAATTCAATATATGCTCAAATATATATTTCCCACTTTTAAAATTCTTGGGTAAAATAAAGTGACTTTTCCTCGTATTTTTTAAAAATACAATCACTTTTTTTGTAGTTTAAAAAATTACTCTGGTATTTTTTAATTTTAAATTTAAAGTTTTAATAACTTAATTAATAGTGTTTGATTGACTTTAACGATTGAGAAAGTAACTACATAATAGTTACATAATAGTTTATTAATTTTATGAAATCGAAACTCGGACAAAAATTTTGGCAATTGTTATAAGAATTATGTTGCAATTTGTTTCATTAAAAAAATTTAAATTTTTAATTTTTAATAGCTTAACTTGCGATATTTTATTGATTTCATTAGTAGAAAAGATAACTGCAGACCAGTTGAAAAGTAAGAAAAATTAGAGTAATTTTTCAAACTACAGAAAAAATTTATATATTTATTAGATATTTGAAGGGAAGTCAGTGTAATTTGTCCAAATGTCTTCTCCCACTACCACAAGGGTGATAAGTGAATCTGAAACCTTTCTTTCAAATCCCAAATCCCCTATTGAAAAGTCGGCAATATGGGCTATGCCGACTATGATTGTGACTTAGGTGAAATATCACCGCAAAAAATATTTCTTCCGTCTCAATTTATTTTTTTATTTTAGATTTTTAAAAATAATTTGAATATTATAATTTATAATTTTTTTTATATTTGATATGAATTTTGTTTGATAAATTTCGATTGATTCTATTAAATAATATTTTTATTATTGGATAATTTTTTTACGAAGGTTCAAATCTTAAAATTGGACAACTGAGACAGAGAGAGTAATGTACATAGAAAGAGAGAGAGACTTTGTTATATTCTAATTTTTAGTATTAAAAAAAGTTTTATTATCACCTCACCATTTCTTCTGATTTTTTTTTGTGAGAATGTGTTTCCATAGCCAGACGTCTCACTGACGCAAGATCCTGGCTACTGGTCCTTGGCTTGTAATTTGGCATTTTTTATCTGATTAATACACATCATCTTGTACATCATGTCAATATGATATGCATCAAAACTCATATTTTAAGTATAAGATGTAAAACACAAGTCCTATGAGTTTTGATTATGTATTTAAATTAGTGAATCTCATGAGTTTTGTGGCATGTCATGTAGGTATGATGTCCAACTACATGTCCAATATGATGTGTTAGTAGCATCACTTTTCTCATAATGTGGAACATTTTCTTAATGAGTAATGCTAAAAGCACAGATGTTTCGGACACATCCAAACCAGTCAAACTATGTCACTCGTTTATTTCAGCCCCTAAATTCAACCAGTCAACCTTACTTTACTAGTCACGTTATCAGTTACGCCATCAATCACTCTACCAGTCACCCTTACCTATCACGCTTTCATACCAACTTGTTCTATGTGTTGTAATGTAACCCATGATTAACTGATAACAAGAAGACATTCTTCCATATTATCCCTAGCCCAAAATATGAGATTTGAACTTTTCAATCTAGAGACCTTAAACGTTATAGACAATGGACTTTAAGCCACGATTTAACCTCCCAGTGTGCATCCTTCAAGGTCCGTAAAGTAGGGTGTGACATGTATAGGTTTGATGATCCCGACACCCACATGCATAATTTACTTGTTTCAATTTCTTATCTCACATGCTTATTTAAATATTATTATAAAATTTATGACCTGCTTTGATGATTGGTTATTAACGTGCATCTGATTAAAATAATTGATTAGCATTAAAACACATGGATTACTAAACAATAACTTGACATCGAACCAAGTACTCTCGAGGCATCATACACCACATCCATAATTGCTTGCATATTTGTCAATCATGATATTATTATTTGATTATGATGAAACATTTGGAAACTATAGAAATATTTGACTTGGACTTCGGGCCCATAAAAACACTCGATCATAGTCCTAGGGACGGGACTCTATTAGTATACCAAATCGTTTGTCTTACAGTTGTGAACTACTGTTGATGCTATCGGTGTCCCGATCATTGTAAACGACAAACTGTAATATGCTTGGTTATTAGTTAATGCTAGGGGTGAAATTGAAAACTGGAGAACTGGACCGGACCGGACCGGCGGTTTAAAGAACTCAAAATCGGTCTGGTCCAATTTTCGGTTTTAAAATTTTGAAAAATCGAATTTTCGATCTAGTTTACAGTTTAGGGGGCGAAAAATCTGAACCAGACGGTCGAGGGGTGTGTGTGTGTGTATTATGTTTTAACTTTTAGTTTTAGAATTGAATTTTTTGAAAAAATCCAATTGAAATAGTTACTTGGTTAGACTAACAACCTACCAGCAAGTATGACTCATATGTTGTTTATTAATTGTGTTTGAATTGAATTAGACCAACAATCTACCAGACTACTAGGTCTATATCTCATACGTTGCTCATTGAAATTGCATGAGTATATGCATAGTTGCTGTGTGAAATTGCATGACCATATCTTAGTTGCTCAATTAATTGGAATTGTCTGAAATGTTGTCCAAAAGCTCGAATATCAAAATCGGACCAAATTGAACCGAAACCGAACAAAACTGGACCAAAACCAAACTGGTGTAATCGATCTGATTTCGATTTATAGAATTCTCAAACCGAAAAATCAGTTCAGTCCCAAAAAATGTACCAAAATAGGACCGGTTACAACCCTAGTTAATGCCATCGGCATCCCGATCGTTTGAACGACGTACTCCGTTATGTTTGGTTATTGATTGATGATATTGGCGTTTCGAGCATTGTAAATGTTGGACCCTCATATACTGGGATATCAACGTGGCAATTATCACGAATGTCGGGTAGCGTTGTTGACACCCTTAGACTGATTACGGGCAACATTGTGACGATTCGGATTATATATTCTAACGTGAAAATTATCACGATCAGATAGTTGATTTGTAAGTAAAAGACATGTGTATAACATCCAATGAATTAATAGTTGGATAAACATTAGGATTATGAACTTTGCTATTTTATTTTGGGTCTCAACATATATTAATGTTTTACTTACTTATCCTCTGCACTTTATCGTTTCTATTTAAATTGCGCATATCTTGACATATCATGTATGCCATGTTGGCATGCATAAATTAGAAGTACGGGTTATTGTCTTGATGAAGGATATTGGATTCCAAGGACTAAGCTTACCCGGCATACTCATAGAATTCTTGTTTTCAATTATTTATTTATTTTGTTTGAGTTGTATATCAATATTGCCATCATGCAAACATCTAATTTAACGAAGTTTGTTTCATGATTATTTGTAGCAATTGCGTGCATTCCATGTTTCTCTCTTACCAGCTCTGAGTTTCTGTGATTCTTTCAACAGAGAATAGTACTCAGCATGTAACACAATGTTTAATTGGTCTCAACACTTTACACTCAGTTTAAGTCTGCATACATGCTATATGCTTATACCTTACAAACTAAACTTTTTATGATTACCATTGATGACGACTTCAATGGGCGCCGAGTGTTTTTACCTCCTCTGAAAGTTCAATTTTGCACTAGCATAGGCAAAAACAAAAGCAAAGACAAGTGGGAAAGCAAAAAGAACTGATTCTACAATGCCTAATTCATGATGCTGATACCCATAATAGCTTTGTAAGAAGGCGTTGATTGCTTTCCGTTCGCCAAATACTGTTATTTCCTTCTCAATATCTCCATATTGTGAAGTAAGAAGGCCTTTTAGAGACCAGGCCGTTGGGCATATCTTGTAACACCAAACCCACCATTTTGGTATTTTCTGCAAGAAAAAGAAAAATTACGCCTGTCGGATCATAGCAATAATCTATTTTTATTTGCTTGAGAGTTCAAGATGACTTTAGTTTCTCACTATCACTTAGTAAAATACGTTACGTGTATCTAAATAACTAGTATTCTTACCAAAAATAGGATGACCGTAGAGTTTTAATATGATCTTTTTGGATCATAATTATTTAGGTGATGCAAATTTTGAAAAGTGGCAAATGCCAACAATGATGAGGATCAAGTGAATCATTGTTGTCTTACCGGTCCAGGCATGAGGAACCCAGAGAACAAGTTTGTCATGGTGTAACAGAAGGTCGAAAGTACAGATGCAACTTGGACATTTGGTGTCAACGCCACAAGCAACATACCAAGGTAAGTGAAGTACAACATGGTGCAAAACATTGTGTACATGTACCAAAATACTTTGTTGATTGACCAATAGAAATCGATGGCAGGGTATGTGATTAGGACAAATATAACTGCTTGAAGGAATACATATGGAATCTCAATGGTCACCTGAAACATAAGACAGAAAAAAAAACTTAGCGACTTCTTTGTTTGTTTGATCATTCTAATTGTTGATATTTATGCACCTGTGCAAGTGGATAAGCCCAAGAGGAGTACATTCCAGCAAATCTCTCTCTGTACACAATCGATCTTTCTGTAGCTATAAAAGGTATGACAGATGAACAGTTTGCTATTCCCAAGAGTTGTATGAAAACGAACATTGATCCTGCCATGTTGAACAAATCTTGTTCTCCATTTCTTCAAAACAAGTTTCGTATTAGCACTTCAAAACATGAAATGAAATAAATTCAAAGGTGAATCGGAGACTTGGAGGCATAAATCACTTATTGTATTGTGGAACCCATAATATTGAGTGCTTACATTTCTACTTAATCTAGTGTAATTGAATTCTGTTTAGTTGATTTCTTGGTCAAAATGTAGTAGATCTATTTATTCTATGTGAGACCGTGAGGTCATTTTTTCCACCTCGGACTACAATGTGATTAAATGGTTGGTTTGGTTTGATGACCCGTCATAGTTTTTTTTTTTTTAACTATTTTCATTCGAGTAATGTTACTAGTTTTATTCTTTTGTTTAATTCTGTACAACCCATGGAGTAGAAAATCATTTATTGAAGACATTAGTGCTATAACCATGTTTTTTTATCGCTCGGTATTGGGTGTTTCAAACTCCAGAATCAAATTGCTTAGGAACTAGATATTGATGGTAACAACAAACGCTTAGGATCTTTATGACGTGCAATATGATCTTTTGAATGCTTAGGCAGTAAGCAACCCAATTGGTGTCGTTTGAAATGTCAGAAAGAAAGTTACATGACATTGTGTAACATGTATACTGTACTTTCATGAAATGTCACAAAGAAAGTTACTGATATCTTGCTATTTCAAAGCTCAAATTATAATTCGCAGATTCTTGGTTTGGTGTATAAATGGTATGGTGGTATCGATATAATGATGAGTGATCTTGTGGACATGCATTTGTTAAATTTTGATGCTCTTTCTAGTCCTCGAGGAGAATATAGCAGAAATACTCAATAAGTTCCTAAGTAAATTAGTTTGTAGTGTGCACTCTACATCCCAATGATTGTGTGAGTTGCAAATTTCATGCGAGTGTGAGTACTTTATTCTCTATTTTGTGGAGTGTCAGTACCACCATTGCCTCGAGAAAGACTAATAGTAGATTAATTATAGTTTGATCAGTGGTTCAACTACATGGATGAAAGATTTGGAGGAAGAGAGGTCTCAGCCGGAAAATTTCTCCTCCTTAGAGTTTCATTCACAAAAAGAAAGAGCATATATACAACCCTACAATACAAAGGACTAAAGTACCCTTATGTACAAGAAATCTAACAAATCAAACCCTAACTAATACAATCTAACACTCCCCCTCAAGTTGGTGCATAGATATTAATCATGCCCAACTTGGAGAGAATAGGATGGAACACCTTACTACTAAGACCTTTAGTAAATACATCAGCTAATTGGTCCTCGGATTTCACATAAGGCATGCATATAACACCACTGTTCAGCTTCTCTTTGATAAAGTGTCTATCAATCTCTATATGCTTTGTCCGATCATGTTGAACAGGGTTATGAGCAATATTGATAGCAGCCTTGTTATCACAATACAGCTTCATAGGACTGTGATCAACAATTCCCAAATCATGTAAAAAGGTTTGAAGCCATAAAAGTTCACAAACACCATGTGCCATGGCTCTGTACTCAGCTTCTGCACTTGACCTTGCTACCACAGATTGTTTTTTGCTTCTCCACGTAACTAAATTCCCGCCAAGGAAAGTGCAATAGCCAGAGGTAGAACGTCTATCATCAATCGAACCTGCCCAGTCTGCGTCAGTGAAGGATTCCAACCTCAAATGACCATGGTTTGAAAACAAAATACCTTTGCCTGGAGAAGATTTTAGGTACCTCAAGATACGATAGACAGCATCAAGATGAGAAGTACGGGGGTCATGCATAAATTGACTGACAACCCCCACAGCATAAGAAATATCTGGACGTGTGTGAGATAAGTATATCAGACGACCTACAAGTCTCTGATATCTTTCCTTATCTGCATGCTCTCCCACACTGCCAAGCTGATGATTGACCTCAATCGGGGTATTGGCGGGCTTGCACCCCAGCATCCCTGTCTCCTCCAAGAGATCAAGAATATACTTCCTTTGGGAAATAAAGATCCCTTTCTCAGATCTAGCCACCTCCATGCCAAGAAAGTATTGCATCGCTCCCAGCTCCTTAATTTCAAATTCCTTAGCAAGGAGGGCTTTAAGCATTTGAAGCTCATTCATATCATCACCTGTCATAATTATGTCATCCACATAAACTATAAGGATGGCAATCTTACCATCACTCCTCTTGGTGAACATAGTATGATCAGCATGACTCTGCGTGTACCCAAGTCTCAACATGGCCTTGAGAAATCTGTCAAACCACGCTCTTGGTGATTGTTTTAGGCCATAGAGAGCCTTCTTCAACCTGCACACCTTGCCTTCAGTGGTAGAGGAAGAAAAACCAGGTGGTATATCCATATACACCTCTTCTTCCAAATCACCATGAAGAAACGCATTCTTCACATCAAACTGTTGAAGTGGCCAGTTTAGAGTAGCAGCACAAGACAACAAGGTGCGAATAGAGTTCATTTTGGCCACTGGAGCAAAGGTTTCTTCATAGTCAATGCCATATGTCTGAGTATAGCCTTTGGGCACCAATCTTGCCTTGTATCTCTCAACAGTGCATCAGCTTTATACTTAACCGTGAACACCCATTTACATCCCACTGCATTCTTTCCCCGAGGAAGAGACACTAACTCCCAGGTGCCATTTTTCTTCAAGGCCTTCATCTCCTCTACCATAGCTTCTTTCCACTTAGGAGCTGCAAAAGCTTCCTTCCAACCCTGTGGAATGGGTATAGAGGAAAGAGAAGAAAGAAAGGCAGAGTACGAGGGTGACAGACGAGGATATGAAACAAATTGCGAAATAGAATGTTGGGTACATAATCGAGCCGGCACTTTATGTGTTCGAATTGGCTTCCTATGAGCAATAGGCACATCAAGATCATCAAAAGGAAGAGATATAGAGGAAGGAGAATTACCAGAAGACTCAGCTGAAGCGTCAGGAACTAGGACAGGTGATGATGATTGGTACTGTGATAATGCACCAGGTTGGCCCTTTTTCTTGCGAGTGAAAGTTTTTAAATCAGGTCTGTCCAATCTTTCTCTTGCATCCAGCATTAGTCTTTCTCCAGATACAGGTTCCTCTCTTTCCCTTTCAGGATAGCTAGGAGATGCCTCCCCCTCACCAATGTCCTCCCCTATATCAACATGCTCCCCCTCACCAACATTGTTCTCTGTACTGTCAGTTGGGGGGAATAACCACGAATTAGAGTCACAAGAAGTTAACGTCAACATCTCTTCCCCTGTAGAACTCTCCCCCTGAAGAGATGGGGACGAGAGAGGGTAGAAGGGTTGGTGTTCCCAAAAAGTGACATCCATCGAAACAAATTTCTTCCGAGAGAGAGGATCATAGCAATGATACCCCTTTTGAGTAGGGGAGTAGCCAAGAAACATGCATTTGCGAGCTTTAGGATCTAACTTTCCACCGGGGTGGTGAGGAGCATGCACATAACAAACGCGACCAAAAATCTTAGGAGAAAGAGTAGAGACCCGAAAGTGACCAGGAAGAAAATCCAAGGGAGTCCGGAATTGAAGAACACTGGATGGCATTCGATTAATGAGATAAGAAGCTGTAAGGATGGCCTCGCCCCAAAAATGTT
The DNA here is from genome assembly GCA_019985065.2 of Arctostaphylos glauca. Taxonomy (NCBI): domain Eukaryota; kingdom Viridiplantae; phylum Streptophyta; class Magnoliopsida; order Ericales; family Ericaceae; genus Arctostaphylos; species Arctostaphylos glauca. The sequence continues at coordinate 13,247,739 of JAHSPW020000001.1, read as the reverse complement.
TAGGAACATTCATAGTAAACATAAGAGAGCGAGCCACCTCAGCAAGATGCCGGTTCTTCCTTTCCGCGACTCCATTTTGCTGCGGTGTATCTACACAAGTAGTTTGGAAAAGAATGCCATTACCATCAAGATATGACTTGAAGGGACCATTCATATATTCAGTCCCATTGTCACAACGAAGTATCTTGATGTTTGTATCAAATTGTGTGTGCACCATCTTATGAAATGACTTAAAACATGAGAAAACTTCATTTTTTGCTCGAAGTAGATACACCCAAGTTATACGAGAATGACAATCAATAAAGGTAACAAAATAGCGATAACCAGAAATAGAGGTAATAGGGGAAGGACCCCAGACATCAGTGTGGACAACCATAAAAGGAGAAGCACTTCTCTGATAAACAGGAGCATAAAAAGAACGTCTATGTTTTGCAAGTTCACAAGCTTCACAAAAGAACCTACTTCTAGAACATCGTTTAGTTAAAGTAGGAAAAAGTTTCTCCAAAACACCAAAAGAAGGATGCCCTAGTCTACGATGCCACCGATGCAATAAGGGAAGAGCTGAACCCGTATCCGCCTCAAGAGCATGACCCAATGATGAGGGTGTAAAAGATGAACAAGGCACAGACTCCAAAAAATACAGGCCATCCTGAGCTCTACCAGTACCAATCGTCTTTCCTGTTCCCAGTTCCTGAAAGACACAATGAGTGGGAAAAAATGTCACTGAACAATTCAAAGATTGTGTGAGACTACTAACAGATATAAGATTAGTAGTAAAATTGGGAACATGGAGAACTGAAGAAAGAGGTAAGGTAGGTGAGTAGCGAATGGAACCTTTCCCTGAAATAGCAGATAGGGATCCATCAGCTACTCGTACTTTGTCCTTACCAGAACAAGTAGAGTAGGAGTCAAAAAAGGAAGAGCAACCTGTCATATGGTCCGTGGCACCAGAATCGATTATCCAAGGAATAGAGATAGAAGCTGTAGAAACATTAGCTTGTATACCTGAGTTGGCAAAGTGGGAGGAAGTAGTGGAATTAGAAGCAATAGAGGATGGAGGACCTTGGCTGCTCATTAGCCTCCTGAGAGCTTGCATCTCTTCGGGAGAAAAAGAATCACTAGCATCAGATATGGAGTCACCAGCAGATTCTGTGACATTGGCATGTGAGCGCACAGAACCACCACTACGGCCACCTCTGCGTCCCCGTGAGTTAGGCTTACCATGTAACTTCCAACAGTATTCCCTGGTATGACCAGTTTTATCACAATAGTCACAATGGAGTGAGGCTCGATCAACCGAAATACCTTTGTTCTTCAACTGGCTCTGTCCTGTCTTACCATCCCGTGGAAAAGGACTGGATACCAACGCTGAGTGATCCGGAGTGGATGTCATCAAGTGAGGAGCCATAGAATTTCTCCGAGTCTCCTCTTGTTGAATACTTGCATAAGCCTCTCCAAGAGATGGAAAGGGGATACGGCTTAGCACATGCCCACGGTGCTGATCATAATCCACATCAAGACCGGCCATAAAGTCATAAACACGATCTTTTCCAACCATTTGTTGGAAAGCAGCAGCATCAGTAGTACAAACAGGCCGATAACTTTGATAAAAATCAAGTGCCTGCCAGAGCCCCATTATCTCTGCATAATATTCAGCAACTAGACGATTATTTTGCACCACGGCCTTTAGTTTCTTCCTCAACTCAAAAATTTGGGCGTCATTCCCTTTCTGAGAATAAGTCTCTGCCACGGCATCCCAAACTTGCTTTGGCGTATCAAGATACATAAAGCTATTCTGAATAGTAGGAGACATCGAATTAAACAACCATGTCAAGACCAAGGCATTATGGTTGGTCCATTTTGTGAGATCTGGTCCCTCCGTGGGTTTCACCACAATTTCAGTAAGATAGTGTAGGAGACCCTTAGTGGTGATAGCCAATGTAAACGCACGCGACCAAAGTAGATAATTGGAACCATCTAGCTTGACGCGGCAGATATCCATCGGAGTGTTATCAAGAAAAGGATTATAACCCATTCCATTGTTTGAACTAGATTTACCGGTTTCTTCCTTTGACAATGGATTTTCCTCTGACATATTGAAAGCTCAAAAAACTGATAAAAAACAACAGAGATTCAAGAAACTGAGATCACCGGAACAAATCAGAGGTCACCGGAACAACAACAGATGACAACACGGGGTTTTGTTCCTCTCGTCGAGAGGAGTCCAACGGTGTACAGCTCGTCGCGTGGGGTGGCCGGAGTTGGTCGGAATCGCGGGTTGAAGTGCGGCGGACGGAGGCGGACGAACCAGAGAAAATCGGTCTCGGAAAACGTGATCGGGTGCAAGATTGGAGCATAGGGTTTTGTTCCTCTCTTCGAGACGATCGCGGGGATGTAAGGATCGTCACCGGAAGACGTCGGGGTGAGCCGCACGCGCCGGTCAAAGTTCGGCGTTTGACCGCAAGTGAGATCTACTCGCGCAAGTGATTCTCACGCACTGCTGCTATCTCCTCTCACGACCGAAAATGGCGAAAATGGCGATCGGAAATGGCGATCTCCTAGCACGATCGAAAATGGCGATCGATCAGTCAGCAAATCTGGATCGATGCTCTGATACCATGAAAGATTTGGAGGAAGAGAGGTCTCAGCCGGAAAATTTCTCCTCCTTAGAGTTTCATTCACAAAAAGAAAGAGCATATATACAACCCTACAATACAAAGGACTAAAGTACCCTTATGTACAAGAAATCTAACAAATCAAACCCTAACTAATACAATCTAACAATGGATAACAGTTATTTGATGCATTTTGCATGTCATAAACAAGAGAACTCATGATATTTTGCTTGAGTTAAGCCCTATACTTCTGTTTGACTAAGAGGCCATTTTATCGTTGTATGCTAGTTGGCCCCACCCGAAAAAAAAGGCTTAAAAAAGTTACTTTCTCGGCCTTCTCTAAGTCGCTCTAATGAACTCAGCTAAATTAGAAGAAAAAACTGACTTACATTTCCCTTCCTTTGCGCCAAAGAAGTGCTCCCAAAAGCAAAGATGCCATGGTAATAAATGCCAGGCGCATTAAGTTATACTCGGGACTCCTCCAATAGGACAGGTTTTGTTTCCAGAGACATGCTTTGAATTGTTCCCATCCATTTTGTGGAAAGCTTTTAGAAAAATGTAGTTTTACTGAATTTTGTGTTGGTACGCTAAGCTTTCTGACGAGTTCTTTCATTTCCCTGTATAGAACAAAGCAATAATGTGACTTCCATGTTTGTAATGAACAAAGCATTGGATATGTTCTTGTATCAAATCTCACAAACAATTAATAATTACGCAATTGTGCTTACTGATATTGATTAGACTCTTTGTAGAGATTGGCAAAGTCTAAACCAAGGTGAGCTTCCGTGGATGGACTGGTAACCTCTAACATCCATGTTGCGGGGTTGTAATTTTCACGTACTTTGGGGACTCCAGAAATACCCTGCCAAAAAGTAATGTAGTTGTTTGACGATCATAAAATACTCTGGTTGTAATTAAACAGCAGTAATGGAACACTTCTTGTTTTTTCCCCTTTTTCCTAATAAACAGTTGGGGTTGCGATATCATTCTTCTAAGAAGGTATCAGCTTTGGAACAGCTATCGAGAATGGCGAAAAACCTTCATTGTACTGTTGCTTGGTTTGGCCTACCTCAAAGTACTCAATTAGTTTGCTTGATTGTTTTCCCAGCTCCCCAGAGTATATTATTTGTCCACCTCTCTTCATTAAAATAAGCTGCAAGAGACATTGAATGTTTATCAGTGATTTCAAGAATATAATTAGAAAGAGGTCTACGAATTCAAGGTTTATTACTTTCAATGATCAGCAGGACGTTTTGCGACGACTCAAGCGATGTAAAAGACCCATCTAACAGATTGATGAGATGAACTAGATTTTGTAATCCCGCATTTTTAAATGCAATCCAATTCATTTTGGCCATGATGAGGATACTTTTGCATGATCATCTCATTTGTAGGAAACAAAAGTTTACAGAAAAAAACTTCCCAGATTAAGTGCCAAAAAATGGTTTTTATGGGGTAAACTATTGTTAGGTGTAGACCTAAAGTGAAGTAACCAGTTTGAGCAAGATCGGATTTAGGCCAAACGACATTACTGTACTAATCTCATAGCAAAGGTTGGAAGATCAAAACTCCACCCTACACTGTGAAAGATGTTATAAGAAAATCTATTCTTATCCACTAACAAGTAGGTTGTCTGATAAGAATTATTAAGACGGCAATAACATGGTTACTATCAGGATCTTGTATTGAGACTGTTGATTACCTCATCAAATGCCTCGAATATGTCAATACTTGGCTGGTGAATGGTGCACACCACTGTCCTCCTTGTATTGACAATGTTTTTTACTACTCGCATGATGATAGCAGCTGATCTGGCATCTAGACCGGAAGTAGGCTCATCCATGAATAATATGGATGGATTAGAAACAAGCTCAACAGCTATGGTTAACCTCTTCCGCTGCTCATTTGAAATGCCGCTTGCACCAGGAAAGCCAACTAAAGAATTTTTGATGACATCTAGTTCTATCATTTGCAAAACCTCTGCAACAAATTCCTGTTTCATACAAAAATATTCCAGTACTTCAGAAATATCTCATAAAACAAAACAGTTGGTTTCTCCCACCATGATGCTTTTTCTTTGTAATTTGAGAAAAAAATTGCATGTTAGTCTAGCAAAGTAAGATTTTCATCTAATGTCTCTTTTGAGGCATCTCTTAACTTTATCTGAAAAGTCGTATTTTATTCCATCTTTTCTTAACACCACTTCATGTGACTATCAAGAAGAAAGTGCTCTTACTAATTTTATATTATGATCAATTTCTGGGGGCAAGCGTAACCAAGCTGAGTATGTCAATGACTCTAGTATTGTAATTTGGGGCGAATGTATGTCACTTTGCTCGCAGTAACCAGATATCCTGGCGTATGTATCTTGGACTTTTGCGTAACCACCAATTCTAATGTCACCTTCAATTGTACCACCAGTTTTCCTTCCCGAAAGGACATCCATAAGTGTTGTTTTACCAGCTCCACTAACCCCCATTAGTGCTGTAAGAACTCCAGCCCTAAATGCTCCAGTGATATCTTGAAGAAGTTGTAGTCGTTCTGTTTCAAAACCTTGTTCTCTCATTTTCTGAAAGACGTATGGAGTCATTTGGCCAGTTGAATTCATCCACTGACCTCAGAAATAAACTATCACTTGGATTTTGTAATTACCTTTGGAGTGTCGATAAAATATTGCACATTTTCGAATGTTATCGTCATCTGCTCAAATGGTAATACCACTCCTGCGGAATGAATCAAGTCTTGGTTATTGTAGCATTACCAAGAATGATTTGAACTCGTTTACATTATCATTTTGTGATATAAGCTTCGCTTTGAACAAGAAGCACGTGAAAAAAAGATTGGTGTGTTGATCTTAGTGGGTGTGCACATTGTGGATTATTACCTGCTTCTTTTGCCTTTGGAGCATCAGGAGAAGCAAAATCAGGCTGCTCTTCTGATGGCCTTTCATGGGAAATGATAGTCCGATTTTTTCTTGGGGCTAGTAATTCATAGTTCCAACATATGCATGTTAGTATCAGAAGAACGAATTTGTTTTCTTTCATAGTCTTCTTCTATATGTGTTGCAAGGAGAAACTTACGCTTTGAATAGCTCAGGGAGAATGTGAAAATGATATTATAGACTAGCCAAAATCCAATCAATGCAGCTATTGATATCCAATAAAAGAAGTCACTATAATTCAGGCCATACTGTACTAGGACTACCTGCCCTACTGTAGCATTTGAAGGTGAAACCTGCAAAAGAAGAGTGAGGATGAGCATTGCAGTCTACTGAAAAGCAACTATGCTTATAAACTTTGTTACCCTTGTAGTCTCACCTTTTGCCACCTTGGAGCCAAGAATTCATTTATAGAAACACCTATTTCAGCATAACCAAACGGAGAAAGCCAAAATCCCCATTTAAGCCAAGTAGGCAAAGAGGCTGCATCAAGGACGCACTAACCAGGTCAGCACAAGTGTCCTTTATTCCTATAGAAAAGCTTCAATAAAAATCATTGTTAAATGGTCTTACATAGTGGGATTATGAATCCTCCACAAGAGAACATTACTAGTATGGAGAAGTTAGCACAAAATACAGCAACAGATGGATCCCGAAACACAGAAGCAACCAAGCGAAACCATGATATTGATACTTGATGTAGAAAGAAGAGAATAATGAGGTGGCGGAAAAACCTGTGCAATCATATATGACTTCAATAAAGTGAAAATGATTTATTGTTGTTTACGTAGTTGAAGAGTTGGCCTAAAAAAGCACACCTTTCTGGTTCAGGACTGTAACCGATTCCAAAATAGGTAAGAGCTGTCCAAAGAAAAGCATCAACAAATGAAAATGGGATTTTTAGAATGGCTGCTGGAACAGAATATGCCCATGCCGGATAAAAGTATTCATCTCTTTGCTTATAGAAGACAGCAAGTCTGGAAACAGTCATCGACAATTCCGCAATTCCATTGGTCATAAGTCTAACGAGTGCATAAAATAGAGAAGCCATGTAGTAATTTGCTTCGACTACGTCAATTTTCATCCTTGTACGTATAAATACTGTCACTGTTATTAGGGCAATGACTATGAGCTGCAACAACAAAACATCCAGTTGGGAGTGTTGTTTAGTTCTCAGACACTCAATGGCACAAAATTTCTGAAACACAGGGACGAGCTATCGTTTACCTGCACAGATTTGAATGCATGAACAAATGAGTTGCGCTTCATAAGAAGCCACTCTCTGGCCATGCATGCTTTAAATAGTTCCCATTTTCTCAATGAATACGTGTCGAATGACAAAGCGTTCTTGTAGAATTCAGATCTACTGAAAGCCTGAGATAGTTCTTCATCTAACTTTTGTCCCACATGAAATTTCTTGAATTTATTTCCAAAATCATCAACAGATATGTAGCTGTAAGCTTGGTTTTTAAGATACCAGTACTTTCCTTGATCCTTTCTGGAAACTACCTGCACAGACGTAGAAATTGATGGTGACATCATTAGAAGATCAACTAGCATGGAAATAGAGGTATACATACTTCTTGGAGGAAATCTGCAATGCCTTTTCTTGGTGGGCAACTGAAACCACAATGCTCAAAGAACTCTAAAACATTGTCACGGGGTCCTTGGTATGCAATCTTTCCTTCTGCCATCAAGATGATGTCGTCAAAGAGGTCAAATATCTCAGGCGCTGGTTGAAGAAGAGAGAGCAAAGTGGTGGATCCAGTGATGTGCGTCCACTGCTGAAGACAAGTAACAATCTGAAAAGTTGTTGAACTGTCTAATCCAGTTGATATCTCATCCATGAATAGGACTTTTCCTGGGCCAATAATCATTTCCCCTGGTAGACATACATTTAAGGATAAATTATTGTTTGTCAAGTCTTTTGGAATTGGGCCCTACCTAAAGTTTAATCCATGGGCTTCAGCAACTAGAGATTCTTAAAACTCAGTGTTCCTATTAAACTGAAGGTCTTTACGTGGTCTTTGGCTCACAAGAGTGTCATGACTAATAAACATGTTGAAGAGGAGTAGATGCAATCAGATTCTTTGTCGTCAATCGAGTGCCATCTATAGGAGGAGATGCACCCAGATTCTTTTAGTCACTTGTTCTTGCATTGCCCTTGGCTTCATCATTATGGTGTTGGCTTTTCCAATAGGTGGATGTTACTTTGGTGGCACTGATTTCTTGTGCCCGAATGCTATCAATCAACTTAATGGTTTTTTTATGTAGGTAGAAATCCAAAATTGTCTGGAATTTGGGTTTCTACTCAATCTCTGGATGTTTTTAATTGAAGCGCAACACTGATTTTTCAGGACAGTTTTGATGACCTTGAGTTATAATGGGTTGATGTGTGTTATTCGTCTTCTTTTTGGTCATCAATATTTATCTCCTTTTAAGGCAATTCCCTTGGGTTGAATGGTGAGGTACATGAGTGGAGTTTGTATTTTTTAATTAGCGGAATTGCTTTTTTTTATTTTTTTTGTTACATTTTACCTTTAGTGGACTTCTTGTTCCGTCTCTCGTGTATCTGTTTCTCTTTTCATCAAGAATATCATTTTTGTTGCTGTATGAAAAAGAAGAAGTGTCAATTTACCCAACCTGTAGTTAACCTTCTCTGTTGGCCACCTGAGATTCCTCTTCTCATTGCATCACCCACTATTGTGTCAGCACAGATATCTAGCCCGAGGATCTGAATAGCCACAACATGGTAGAATCAATATAGACCAGAAACAAGGATAGTGACGAGCGCAAAGCTGGTTAGGGATTCTTCATTTTTCTTTGAACAGAATTACCTTTAAAATATAGTCAGTTCGAAGCGGTCTTTTCAATCCTTCAACTGTTGTTGCCTGTCAGTATAGTATGTTTAAGTGTTATAGACAATAGAGGTGTGCTGAGTTGGTGCTTGAGGATTCCTTACCTTCATATACGTGTCTAGGTTTGGTTCTGGTATAATTCCTGCTTGCTTCTCTCTTCTACTGATTTCCATCATGATTTCTTTAAAAAGAAGTAGATTTGGTGTAAGATCAATCCAGTACTACTAAAATATGAATGAGTTTTGCAAAACATCACTTACCACTTCCACTTCCAACACCTTGACAACATGCTGAGAAATCAAGTGTTTCCCTCACAGTCATTTCAGAGATGTGCAGATCATATTGGCTTACATAAGCAGATGTCTTCTGAGGTAAGAATTCATTCAAGTTGTAACCATTGTAGGAAACGTCTCCAGTGATCTAGAGTCAAAAACCATGAGGTTGATCAGTCATCTATTTCTTGGACTGATCAGTATTTTATTTCTTTGCTGTTTGAATATTTACAAAGCATCACTTATCTGTTGTTACTTATTATGACAAACAATGAAACATAGTTGTTTTGAGTATTGTAAGTCGAAATGGAATAGTATAATTGCATACCATTATTTAGATGTGGGCAGTTTACTAACTTGAAGGGAAGGAATAAAAAACCTTAAGGGCTTGATCTAGTTTGCCTGCAAGTGCCTGTAACAGAGTACTTTTCCCACAGCCTGGTGGTCCAAGTAGTAGCATCATCCTGCCAAAAGAGCATGTGATGCGAGTACGTATTTTATAAGTGAAATCTATTGCTCGTATTGCCAAATAACTAATTATATGAGATGCATATTTTCATGGATAAGAAGTTCAAAAGATCAACCTTGAAGGCTTGATAATGCCTTGGACATCTTGTAGAATCTTGATATTTTTGGCATGAGAACCAAGTCTAATAACCTGTCCAGCATTGTACGTATTATTAGGCTTGAGGTATATGCAATAACGTTGTTAAAAGAAGCATGCACTTACAGAGAAAAAGCATTTTAGGGCGTTCCAAAGAGTAGGTGTGGACTCCTCATGAACTAGATATTCTGCTTCTACCCCTAAGTTCTTGTACCTCACTTCCACAGTTGGCAATTCAAGACCCACCCTAAAAAATGCAGAGACCAGATAGTATCAAGTATGAAAAAGACAACCATGCAAACTGTGATTTATATTTATGAAAAAAGCTAAACTTTGACGGTGGATTTCTTATTATTGTGTGTCTTTATGTAGTGTTTCTACATGATTCGGGTAGAGCATAATATCAGGAAAGAAGTTCACCATCATATATCTATGTATGTGTAATGTGTGAATAAGGTCAAGAAAAAATGAAGAAAAGTGGGTTACCTTTCTATTCTGTCTTTAAGGTTCTGTAACAAGCGCTGGTTGTCATCCTCAATTATCTTTAAAAGGTTATCGATGAACAAACGCCGTTCTAAAGCTCCAAGCTTTGTGACATCAACCATTGATGATGCCTTCCCTTTTTCGTTTATGCCATATAGTTTGTCGCGGTCGAGTAAGGATGTTCTTAGTCGTTGAAACGAAGGTAATTTCTCTACAGCAGCCCACGCCAATTCATCTTCTTCATCGTGTTCCCTGAACGATCTTCTATCTGAAGAAGTGGTAGCTTTGAAGCTTGAGGCATGATATTGCCGAGATGATAACCTCATCATGCTTCTTCTTCCTATCTCTCCCACTTCCATTCTAAAGGATTCTATTTCAATGTTATCTGTTTCCATTGTTTTATTCACAGTTGTGTTTACGATTCAGTAACTGTGTTTTAGAAATAGAGTACTGGACTTGAATCTTGGTTTTTGCATGAGTATACCAAGTGTACATGATATAGGGAAAATTTTAGCATGTGCCCTTCCAGGTCAAGACATGCACCCTCGGGAGCATTGACTTGCATTCTAAACAAACAACTTGTTCCTTGGAGATTCCTAATTTGCACCGTGGAGTTTCCTAACCGATCAAGACTTGCGTGCATTGAATTGTACACTTGAACAAAACGACTTGCACGTTGGAGATTTTTGACTTGCACCTTAAAACAGATTGACTTGCACGTTCGAACAAAACGACTTGCACCTTGGAGATTCTTGACTTGCACCTTGAGACAGATTGACTTCCGCTCTGGACTTTCCCATTAGGTCATAAAATGTGTATGGTTACCATGTTTTTGGGAATTATTTTTTTAAAGACCATATTTTGATAATTTCGAAACCGTGGACCATAGATGTGAGGATTATTTTGGAAAAATACCATTGTTTCGAAATTTTCCCGTAAATATTTTACATACGCGTTATACATGTTATTGTCATCGATTAATAAATTATACTCCATCCATTTTTTTTTATAATGGTCTCCTACTGAAAATCGGGTCTTTTCAGATCAAAATTAAATTATTTCTTTGCATAATTCTTTAAACGAAAAATTAGTCAACGGGACAAATCTGGGTTGATTTGACTCATTAAGGACATGCTAATTTAATTTATGAGACATAGTCCATCGTTTGAGAAGCTTTAACGCTGGAAGTCCTTTTACAGATGGATTTGCCCTGAACGTGAAAAAATAATTTTATCAGATAACATTATTACTTCAAAAATTAACAAATAACATTGTTTGTTAAAAATAATAAATGATGTTAATTGATAAACACTAACAAGTAATCTTATTTAATAAAATTATTGTTCAAAAACTAAAAGTTAAAGTTTTTTTTTTAATAGGCTAGTCAAATAACATTATATGTTGGTTTGATATATGTGTTAGTCAAATTAGAAAATATAAAACATATAATTTTATTTGATAACATTATTACTTTGAAAATGAAGAAATAACGTTATTTGTTAAGGTATTTGTTTAAATCAACAAAAATATTAACTAACAAACACTAACTGATATAGTGATCTAATAAAACAGATAAAATTATTTATTAAATTATCTGTTAAAAACGACAGATAATATTAACTGATAAACACTAACAAGTAATTTTATTTACTAAAAGGAATATCTAACAAGAAAATAACGTTATCATGTGTTTACTAGAAGGGATATCTAACGAATAGATAACGTTGTCGCGTATTTTATTAAAAAGGTATTTTTAGAACTTATGCGCCAAAAGGACTTCCACCCGTAATTTAGTTTGAAATAGACTTAATGCGTTACAACTTTATTCAGATGGACTTTTGACTGAGTCTCCCTTCTTTAAAAACAATTACACCATTCTCTATTATTATTTTAACTTGGTATGGAAAAACTACTTAAAAATTATGGATTTTCATATTTTATTTACTAATTTCAAAAAATAAAATATTAATTCTTTAGTAGACTATATCATAGAGTTTGTCAATTTATTAATCAATCTCACATGACATTAATCGAAATGCATGGCATTTGAAAAAAAACAAAAAATTGTTATATAGCATGTGCTATTCCTTGCTAGCATGTGCTATTCCTTCTATTTAAAAAAGGCAAAACAAACAAAAAATAATGAGACAAGTACGGTTGTCTTTGAACTTCAACTTTACGGTTTGCTTAAGAATCCATCTATTTAAAAAAGAAAAAGATTTGAGGAGGATCCCTTCTATTTAAATAAACAAAACAAATAATTTTTCTGTTTGCTTAAGAATCTTTCTATGGTAAACTTTAAGTTTCTTTGCCACAAAAATAATGAGACTAGTGCAGTGCTCTTTAAGGTCTCACTCATAAAGGATATCTCGAATCTCTCATCAATATTTTTGAGGTATTAAATTATTCGTGCGAATAGTTAAACTCCTCAAAGGAGTTAGCGTGTCTAGTCGAGATACCCTTCGCTGCAAATAGCATTCCTGGTCTACACCTAGATTTTGTGCAGGGATCCGACTGTAGAATTTTGAGAAAGTTAGCGTGCATAAATTTTGTGTACGTACATATTCGGACAGAGAGATGAATCTTATAAAGTAATGAGAATTTTAATTACGTGTATCAAACGATTACGGATACATCTATGTCCAAATTTATTACAAAAGTCTGTGTTCGCACACTTTTTGTTTAAATTTTAGCACTTGTAAGTTATATAGTCCCATTTAAAGAAAAATAGGGTGGTTATAAATGACTACCCATATTAGTATACAAGATAGGAAGAAAATGAAATATATATGGTCAAAAAGGAGCATTAGTTTTGCGTAATTCAGTTGACTTTCTTGCTTGCTTTCTGCTAAATCTTGTTTGCCGTAATTTAATTGATTTTCTTGTAGTTTTTGCGTACTGTTGGAAATCTGTAGCTTAGGTTTTGTTTGCTGTTGGAATTGTGGAGTTTGATGTAGAATGCTAATGCTGTTGTTCTTAACATTTTCATGATTCATTCTGTAGTTTGCTATTAATGGTTTAGATGTTTTTTGTATTATGTATTATGTTGCTGTTTTGAATGATTTTTGTAACACCCTATGTAAATCACTGACCCATCAATTTGTTGGAACCCAACCATGTGGCCCAAAATGTTTAAGCCCAAATTATTAGTTGTAGTTTACATGCTACCTACCTACGGAGGCAATAGTTAAGAGAGCGGATAGGATAGCTTTGCATAGCAATGCTCCGGGGAGGGGAAGACCCAAATTGACATTAGATGCGGTAGTGCGCAAGGATTTAAGTCTACTAGGGCTAAGTGAGGAAACAGCACTTGACAGAACTCTTTGGAGGAAAAGGATTCATGTAGCCGACCCCAATTGATTTGGGACACAAGGCTCAGTTTGGTTTGGTTTGGTTTGGTTAGTTTACATGCTACCTTATATACTCAGGATCGCCCATGTACACTTTCAATATGGGATGAGATATCACAATGTCTCAACCTTTAATATCTTGCGTCCTCGCAAGGGTTGAATACTAGAGTCACCACGGCCTAAGTCCCTAGTCTGTTCTCTAGTGACCAAACAAAGTATCGACTCCACACTCGATCGTGTACACGGGTCGTTCTAATACTATTTATAACGTCTCATGTAAACCACTAACCCAACAACTTGTTAGAGCCAAACTACGTGATCCAAAATGCTTAAACCCAAGTTATTAGTAATGGTTTGCATGGTACCTTATATACCCAGAATTGCCCACGTAGACTTTCAATGTGAGACAAGACATCACGATCTCTCCACTTTTAAAACTTGCGCCCTCGCAAAAGTTGAACACTAAAGTCACCACGGCCTAACCCCCGAGTTTGTTCTCTAGTAACCAAATCAAGTCTCGACCCCACACTCGATCGTGTGCACGGATCGCTCTGATACCATTTATAACACCATATATAAACCACTAACCCAACAACTTGTTGGAGTCCAACCACGTGGCTCAAAATGTTTAAGCTCAAGTTATTAGTAGTAGTTTACATGATATCTTATATACTCAGGATCGCCCATGTAGACTTTCGATGTAGGACGAGACATCACAATTTCTCAACTTTTAAGATCTTGCGCTCTTGCAAGGGTTGAACACTAGACTCACCACGGTTTAACCCCCGAGTCTGTTCTCTAGTGACCAAATAAATTCTTGACCCCACACTTGATTATGTACATGGATCGCTCTGATATCATTGGTAACGGCCTATGTAAACCACTGACCCAAAATGTTTAAGCCCAAGTTATTAGTAGTAGTTTACATAGAACCTTATATACCCAGGATCGCCCATGTAAACTTCCGATGTGGGACGAAACATCATAATCTTCCCACCTTTAAGATCTTGCGCCCTCGTAAGAGTTGAACACTAGAGTCACTACTGCCTAACTCTCGAGTCTGTTCTCTAGTGACCAAATAAAGTCTCGACTCCACACTCGATCATGTACACGGGTCGCTCTGATACCATTTGTAACGCCCTATGTAAACCACTGACCCAACAACTTGTTGGAGCCCAATCATGTAGCCTAAAATGCTTAAACTCAAGTTATTAGTAATAGTTTACATGGTACCTTATATACCCAAGATCGCTCATGTAGACTTTCGATATGAGACAAGACATCACAATCTACCCATCTTTAAGATTTTGCGACCTCCCAAGGGTTGAACACTAGACTCACCACGGCGTAACCCCCGAGTCTGTTCTCTAGTGACCAAATAAAGTCTCGACTCCACACTCGATCGTGTACATGAGTCGCTCTGATACCATTTGTAATGCCCTATGTAAACCACTAACCCAATAACTTATTGGAGCCTAATCACATGACCCGAAATGGTTAAACTCAAATTATTAGTAGTAGTTTACATGGTATCTTATATACCCAAGATCACCCATTTAGATTTTTTATGTGGGACGAGACATCACAATCTCTCCACCTTTAAGATCTTGCGTCCTCGTAAGAGTTGAACACTAGAGTCACCACGACCTAACCCCTGAGTTTGCTTTCTAGTGACCAAACAAAGTTTCGACCATGGTTTTTATTAACCATTTAATTTTTAGTTTTATTCAGTAGGGTTATAAGGGGATAAGTACATAATATATCTGCGCATATATTTTTAATGCATTATTGTGTGTGTGGATATATATATATATATTATTTATTAATTATTTACCATGTATTATTATTAAATATAGTTGTAGATAATTATTGTGTAACTCATTACTCCATTACCTTATCCCCACTTTTCTCTCTACACTCCTTTTTAACTTCCACAACCATATTTTTTCTCCATTTAACCTCCCCCTCTCTCTCGGCAGAAGTTTTTTATTTCTCTAGGTTTCTATCTCTCTAAGCCTTTCTCTCTAGATCTCTCTCTCTCTCTCGCTCACTATTGGATTCTCATGGGTGGAAAGACAAGTTGGAGTGCTTACTCACATGCGAAAGAAAAAACACAAGTAAGTACTATATTATATTTTTATAAAAATTCGTGTGCATACGTATGTAGTGTATTAGATTAACAATATAAACAGGTCAATGGACCAATTTTGGACAGCCACTTTAGGCTGCAAAATGGAAACTTTTTCAGTCATAAAACATGCGTTACATAATTTAGAAACGTCAAAAATAGTCTAACGGTCGTTTTGACATCTCACGAGTCTAAAACAGACATCGGGAAGGAGATATATGGCCGTTTTATCGGCCAGCGATGTTGTGACAGATTCTATCCAAAAATTTTAGCCACTTTACGCCATCGTTTGGGGACCAAAACAGAATTGTATTGAGGTCTTTTTCTCAGAAAAGACGTAAATCTTGATCTTAGGTACACTTTGAAATTTTTCGGGGCTCAAAATGAGTTCCAGAATGAATTTTATGATTATTTTCACGATAAGGGTCTAAAATTGCGTGAATTACACTAACTTAAAATTTTGAAGTAGTTAACATGAGAATTTAATAAAGTGATAAACATGAAATAGTTAGATTTGAGTCTTAGATTCGCAATAGTGCAGATTAAAGTCTAATCGAACCATCAGGCGATTTTATACGATTTTTTTAACGAGGCTAACTTTGGTACTTATATTTTGGAATATGCAAGTGTTGATTAATTATTATCCTTTTTAGTATGATCTTTTATGTTTTTGTTACTATTTGTGGAGAACTTTGCATGGAAAACGTCATCACCCACGTCTCACATGCAATTTAGGATTAATAATAAAAATACAGAATTTTAATGCGTTATGTGCTATGGCTTAGTCTAAGAGATTTAACCTGACAAAAATTGGATGGTACCATTCACACGGTCTAGGTCGGTTGCCACCGCTTGATATGTACGGGATTGAGACTGACTGAAAACTCACCACGCATGGGAGGCTGAGGACGCAGGATGGTGGTACCATAGGTGGGAGGTCTGTGAAACCGTTGATTGTTGATTATTGATTGATTATGTGATGTATTGATGAATTGTTGCATGCTAGATACCGTGCTAGTGTCGTGAGTCGAGTTAGATCTTGAGTCGTGTGGGTTCACGACCCGCGAATAGGAATCTGGCACTTGGAAGCACAACGTATGAAAATTTAAGCATAAGTGTGAGGATGGAGCAGGTAATTAGAACCACGTAAATAATTCTTATTTTATTTAAGTTAGTTAATATTAATTCTTATTTTATTTAATTTGCATTATAAATGAGTTTTAGGTATAACACATCAAAATAGTTTAATACTTAGTAATATGTTAACATTATTTTATAATAAAATATGAATATTAAAAAATAACACGTCACCATATGTCCTCTTAGTTATGTATCTTTCAGGAAAACTATAATAAAAATTCTTATTTTAGTGTCTACAGAGTATATATAATTTAATTTCTTTGCATTCATAATATTTTGTATAAAATTTCAAAAAAATAAGTAATGTTTTTAGAAAGATTTATAAATTCTGTTTAAAAATTCATAAAACTTGAAGAAAATTATAAATCAAGAAAAAGATATAAGGAAATACAAAGATATTTTTTTACGGGAAAATAAAACATATCGAGAAGTTTAAAAATGGGTACATCAAGAAATTAATGGAGCAAAATTTAATTTAATGTTATGAATTTATGTCCAAATGTTATAAATTTAACACGTAAACAATATAAATTAAATAAAATAAAAATTAATATTAACTAATTTAATATATAAATTTTATATTATTTAATAATATTGTTGTGTGTGTATGTGTGTAGGGTGTTCCAGTTAAAATAAATATTTTTAAGGACACACGTGCACAACATATAACTTTTACCATTAAATATTTGATAAAAAAATTAATAGCATAGTATTATATCATCTTTCTATAATGGCAGGCGATAAATTGTAGTAAAAAAAATAAAGGGATAACATAAAAAATAATCATAGCCGAAGAAAGTAAAGTGTAATTAACCCTTTAACAAAGAAGCCTATGATACGCACCCTTTCAAATGTGTGTATACACTATGTCCGTGTTCTTACATATAGTTATAGCCCCGAATTGGCACATGTTACGTATAATACTAGTTCATGTTATGAGTATTTATTGTTCTAGTATACATTTTTAAGTCGTAACGGTTGGAAATTTTCTACACAATAATCACAAAATGCTTAACAATCAGAAATTGACACAAATCACTAAAATCAAGAATAAAATAAAATCTTAATATTATAAATTAGAGATAGAGAAAATAGCTTGTGATATTGATGGAAGGCATGACAAGTCACATTCTTAAAGTTATATTCATCTCCTTTCATGTAGGTACTGACGGACGAATACCGCTCCAAGATATAGCTCAGAATCTCACAAGATGTCTCCGCGTTACATGATCGGTGGAAAACGAGAGTGCCAAGTTTTTCTCAAATTGCTCAGAATGTTATAAGAAAATAGTGTGGAAAAGAAAAGAGAGTAGAATTCCAATCCACTAAAAAGACTAATAGGAGAACTCTATATTTATAGGACTCCATGTGCTTTTTCACAAAATGTCATGTCTTTAAAAACACCATTTAAATTTGAATCCCTTAAAATGAAATGTCATGTCTTCTGGTATTAAATACGATCTAATTCGAAATGTTATGTCCATTAATAAAGAGTACAATTTAATTAAAAGACATATCTCTTGGAAAATTATTATTATTAAATTTATAAAATTTAAAATTTCTAACAAATAAAAAGTATATCAAAATTGTAGTAACAAACGCGATAAAAAAAAATCATAACAAATAAATCAAAAAAGTACATAACAAGTTGAGGCATAAAAATCATAACAAATGATCATAGAATTTGGAATCAACCACAGGATTTGTAACTCAAACCATAAATATGCATGACTTTATTTTTTTAATGTACAAACCTATTCGTAACCAAACTGATACGAACCCACAAGTAGAACTCAACCCAAAAGCTTAAGCTGATAGGTGAGGGTGCCTGTAGGCTTATATATCCCACACCAGAAACCCATATTTCCGATGTGGGACAAGCCCCCATAGGCTTACACCCGGACCCTAACACAAACCAAACTAATGCGGATTTGCTATAGTTTTACCCTTTGTGTAGCATAGCTTTCTCCCAATTATAATAGCCAGAGACAGTGGAAACCTCTGAATGCTGGAGATAAAAACGTTATCAGTTAACACTGAATTAAGTTCCAATTAGAGCTACAAAACGATTGCAAGGAGGATAATGAGGAGATTGGGTATGGTACAAACATAATTTTGTCATTTTCTTGTTGATCTTTATCTTTTCTTATGAGAATTGTTTTCTCTCAATCATGGAACCCCAAGACAGTCAGATCTCACAACTTGTGTATTCATCTATATATATATAGATGAATAAGGGATCCCTTATTTTGCTACGGTGTGGACCTCCTATTTTCTGACCAAATTTTGATGATCCGAACCGTTCAATGTGTTTAAAACATGTTTTTAAGGGTACCCGCAAGATATCAGCTCAAAATAATATCCGAAAAGGCTTGATCCATTCAATTTTTCATAAAACTGTTTCTGTCAGCATTTATCAAAAATTATTTAGATCAAGCTCTTCTCGATATTATTTTAAGCCAATTTCTTGCAATTACCCTTAAAAACAAATTTTAAACACATTGAACGGTTCGGATCATCAAAATTTGGTCAAAAAATAGGAGGTCCACACCGTAGCAAAATAAGGGATCCCTCATTAGAAGGGGACTATATATATATATATATATATATATATATATATATATATATATATATATATATATATATATATATATATATGTGTGTGTGTATATATGTATATATGTATATATATATATATATATGCGTGCACGCGCGCGTGTGTATATGTGTGTGTGTATATGTATATCTCTCTTTATGTATATGGATATAAATATGTGTATATGTATTTCTTTTTCTATACATTTATAGATATTGTGGATTGCTGAAATATTGGGCCGACCCATCTATGAGTAATACACAGTTGGACCGGACAGAGGAACATAGCCGTGTTGGCAGCGTGGGACTCGTGCCGATGCATTGCTAAATGGGCCTCTCTTAGGGCAAGTCGGCGTGATGATAATGGTCAGATACCTTGGCCAAGCATTATGTTATTTTCCAATTAACATAATTGGTTCTCTTTTTTTGTTTACATGGGATTGCAAATGCATTATGTTATTTTCCAGTTGGCCAAGCATTCATGTGATTGTTTTCATGAAGGATATTGTATTCCATGGACTAAGCTTAGTTTGCAACTTTGCATGCTTATAAGATCTTCTAAGATCCTTATGAATGACTGAGGAGAAATTCTAGTAGACTTGTGTGAGTTGAGAGAGTTCCTCTAGAGCTAATGATTTTTCAGTTATTTTGTTTGAGCTGTGCATCAATAGTGCCATCATGCAAGCATCTGACATGAGAAAATTTCTTGCATGATTATTTCAAGCAAAGAAGTGCATCCCTTAACAGTCTCCTTGAGACTCCTATCAAATATGTTTTTGTTGATCAGCTCTTGGAACAAGTGTTGCTCTGTTTCCGGTTCGACTTTTTGTGATTCTTTCAAGGTAGAACAGTAATCAGGGTGTATCATGCTATTTATTTGGTCTCAGCTGTACATCTATTGGAGAAAAGTACATTTATAGGATGATATATTTGTTGCACTCAGTTTGTGTTCGTTTTGAGTGTTTCTGAAACAATTTTTAGAAACAAAACTCTGAGACGTTGTTTGGTTATAAGTGTCTCAAAAACTTGTCTGGGAGAAAAGTGTTTCAGATACACTTTTTATAGAGAGAAAAAGTTGTCTGGGAAAAAAGTAAAAATGTTAGAGAAACTTGTTCCAGAAACTTGTTTAGGAAAAAATCTCCCAAACACTTAACCAAACATAGCTCAGACCATTATATAGTTTTGCTTCTGCATACATATTATTTGTGTAGACCTTACAAAGCAAACTTTTTATAATTGAAGTTCATGACATCTTCAATGGATAACGAGTCTTTTTACCTGCTCTGAAAGTTCAATTTTGCAATAGCATAAGCAAAAGCCAAAGCAAAGACAAGTGGGAAAGCAAAAAGAACTGATGCTACAGTGCCTAATTGATGATGATGATACCCATAATAACTTTGTAACCAGGCGTTGATTGCTTTTTGTTCCCCTAATACTATTATTTCCTTCTCAACATCTCCATATTGTGAAGTAAGAAGGCCTTTTAGAGACCAGGCTGTTGGGCATATCCAGTAACACCAGACCCACCATTTCGGTATTTGCTGCAAGAAAATAAGAATTACAGCAGTCACATCATATAAATAATTTATTTTTGTTTGCTTCAAAGTTGATGATGACTTCAGTTTCTCACTCTCACTTGATAACTAATGTTCCTACCACAAGTTGGATGGCCATAGAGTTTCGCTCTAATCTTTTTGGACCATACGAAATTTAGGTGGTGAATATGAAAAGTGATGAATACCAACAATGATGGGGATGAAGTGAGTCAGAGTTGTCTTACCGGTCCAGGCATGAGGAACCCAGAGAACAAATTCATCATGGTGTAACAGAAGCTGGCCAATACAGATGCAACTTGGACATTTGGTGTCAACACAACAAGCAACATGCCGAGGTAAGTGAAGTACAACATGGTACAAAACATTGTGCACATGTACCAAAACACTTTGTTGATTGACCAATAGAAACCTATGGCAGGGTATGTGATTATGACAAATAAAACTGCTTGAAGGAGAACATATGGAATCTCAATGGTCACCTGAAACATAGGACAAAACAAAATAACTTAGCAACCTTTTTGTATTTTTGAATTCTGATAATCCATATGCTTATGAATATTTATGAACCTGTGCAAATGAATAGGCCCAAGAGGAGTACATTCCAGCAAATCTCTCTCTGTACACAATTTTGCGTTGTGTAGCTATAAAAGGTATGACAGATGAACAATTTCCTATTCCCAATAATAGTATGAAAATGAACATTGATCCTGCCATGCTGAACAAATCCTGTTCGCCATTTCTTCAGAACAAGTATCATGACAACACTTCAAAACTTGACATGAAGTAGATTCAAAGATTAATCAGAGGGACAAACTACAAAAAGCTTTGCACAACCCATACTGGAAGGCTTACATTTTTACTTAATCTAGTGCAATTGGGTTTTGTTTATCTGGTTTCTTGGTCAAATTGTACTCTATTTAGTTGTTCTATGTGAGATTATGAGGTCATTTTAAGCCTCGTATTACACAATTAGAGTGAATACTATATTTCGTTTTATGATCCATCCTCGAAAACAGTTGTACTGTAAAAACAATTGTACTGTTTTCTTTCAAGTGAATCTGTAACCAACCAATTAACACAGGATATAGAAATGTTACTAGTTTCCTTCTTCTGTTTAATTGGGTACTAACTGATGAGGCAGGAATTGTTTAATTGAACCCTTTAGCGTGATAAGCATGACATGTATTCCTCGGGTTTGGGTGGTTTAGACTCTAGAATCAAATTGGCCATTGATGGTAATAGAAAACCCTTAGGACCTTGTGATGATACGATTTTTTGCATGCTTAGGCAGTAAGCAGCCTAGTTGGTGTCTTTTAAAATGTCGGAAAGAAAATTACAGACTGTAATTTGAGGTGGTTGCTCTCAGCTTTTCATGCATTTATAGTTTCAGTTGAATGGTTGATATAGATGCGGAATCTGTGTAACTGGCATTTTTATGAATAACATGTTTTAAAGGTATCATGCTATTTCAAAGGCCAAATTATAATTTGCAGGTTCTTGGTTTGGTGCATATGTGGTATATTGGTATGAGTATAATGATGAATGATCTTCTGGAGATACATCTATTAATATTTTATACTCATTCTAGTCCTTGAGAAAATAAAGCAGAAGTACTCCATAAGATACCGAATAAAGTACTTCATAGTGTGCACTCCACATCCCATTGACTATCGGGGTCGCAACCTTCATGCGAGGGTGAGGACTTTATTCTGCATTTTGCGGAGTATCCATAGCAACACTGCCTCAAGAAAGACTGATAAGACTAATTATACTTCGATCAGTGGTTCAGGTACTTGGATAAAAGTTATTTAATGCGTTTTGCATGTCATAAACAAGAAAACTCGTGATATTTTGCCTGAGTTAGTTTCTTGCTTAAGTTCCTATTAAGCCCTATACTTGCGTGGTCAGCTGATGTAAAACTAGTATGAATTAAGTCCTATCCTTCTGTTTGATTAAGAAACCATTTTATCATTGTATGGTGCTTCAGCCACACACACAAAAAAGAATATATAAAAAAATTTACCTTCTCTGAGTTTCCTGAGATGACCTAATGAACTTGGCTGAATTAAAAGAAAAATTATGACTTACATTTCCCTTCCTTTGCGCCAAAGAAGTGCTCCCAAAAGCAAAGATACCACAATAATAAACGCCAGGCGTGTTGAGTTATACTTTGGACTCCTCCAATAGGACAAGTTTTGTTTCCAGAGACATGCTTTGAATTGTTCCCATCCATTTTGTGGAAAGCGTGTAGAAAAATGTAGTTTTTCTGAATTTTGTCCTGGTGTGCTTAGCTTTCTAACGAGTTCTTTGGTTTCCCTACATCAAGCAAAGCAGTAATGTGATTTCCATGTTTTTAACCAACTTGGGTTTTACTGAAGTAGTATTACCGATACGATAGCATTGGAGATGTTCCCGTATCAAATCTCACAAAAAAAATCAACAGTTATGCACTTGTGCTTACTGATATTGGTTAGACTCTTTGTAGAGATGTGCAAAGTCTAAACCGAGTTGAGCTTCTGCGGATAGACTTGTAACCTCTAACATCCACGTTGCAGGGTTGTAATTTTCACATACTTTGGGCACTCCAGAGATACCCTGCAGAAGTAATTCAGTAGTTTGAAATCATAATACTTTTGTTGTGATAAAGTAGCAGTAATAGGTCACTTCTTGGTTTTTCCACTTTTTCATAATGAAAGGTTTTGGTTGCAATATCGTTTTTTGTGAAGGCGGGTATCAGCTTTGGAATAGCTAAAATGCTGAAAGATCTACACTGTATCTTGCTTGGTGTTGCCTACCTCAAAATACTCAATCAGTTTGCTTGACTGTTTTCCCAGCTCCCCAGAATATATTATTTGTCCACCTCTCTTCATTAAAATTAACTGCAAGAAACATCTCATGTTTGTCAGTGATTCCAAGAATATACTCAGAAAGAGATCTAAAAATTGAAGGTTTAGTACATTCAAACTAGCAGATATTTTGTGACAACCTCCAGTTGATGTAAAAGACCCAAGTAATGGATTGATCAGGTGAACTAATTTTATGATCCCAGACTTTTAAACGTAGTCCAATTCAATTCGTTCACAACGAGGAATTTTGTGCATGTTTAGCCCATATGTGTGAAACAAAAGTTAGCAGCGAAAAGCTTTCCCTGATTGAGCGCCAAATAAAAATGGGTTTAATGGTATAACTTATTTCGCTTCTGAAGAAATCAGTATAGACCTAAGGTGCAGTACTCCAATACTAAGATAATCTAGGTTGGAAGATCAAAATTTAACCCCACCCCTGCAAATGGTGTTCTAAGAAAATCTATTCTTATCCAATAACAAGTAGTTGCATGTTAAGCATCCGTGAGTTGTCAGTGCAATAATATGGTTGCTATCAGGATTCAGTAAAAGTTATTGTATTGCTGTTAATTACCTCATCAAATGCCTCAAATATGTCAATACTTGGCTGGTGAATAGTGCACACAACTGTCCTCCTTGTATTGACAATGTTTTTTACTACCCGCATGATGATAGCAGCTGATCTGGCATCTAGACCCGAAGTAGGTTCATCCATGAATAATATGGATGGATTAGAAACAAGCTCTACAGCTATGGTTAACCTCTTCCGCTGCTCATTTGAAATGCCACTTACACCAGGAAAGCCAACTAAAGAATCTTCAATGCCATCGAGTTCTATCATCTGCAAAACCTCTGCAACAAATTTCTGTTCCAAACAAAAGTATTCTGGTACATAAGAAACATTCTTATACAACAAAGTAGTTGGTTTCTGTTACTGTTATATTTTTTTAGAGAAAAAAATTGCGTGCATAGTCTAGCAAAGAAAAATTTCAACTAATGTCGCTTTTCAGGATTAGGTAACTTTATATTGAGAGTCGTATTTTGTTCCCTTTTTTATTAACACCACCTCATATGACTATCAAGAAGAAACTGGTCTTACTGATTTTATACTCTGATCAATTTCTGGTGGCAAGCGTAACCAAGCTGAGTATGTCAACGACTCTAGTATTGTAATTTCGGGTGAATGTATGTCACTTTGCTCACAGTAACCAGATATCCTGGCATAGGTATCTTGGACTTTTGGGTAACCTCCAATTCTAATGTCACCTTCAATTATGCCGCTAGTTTTCCTTCCAGAAAGGACATCCATAAGTGTTGTTTTACCAGCTCCGCTAACACCCATTAAAGCTGTAAGAACTCCAGGCCTAAATGCTCCAGTGATATCTTGAAGTAGCTGTAGCTGTTCTGTTTTAAAACCTTGTTCTCTCATTTTCTGGAAGATGTATGAAGGCATTTGGTCAGTTGAATTCATCAAACAGCCGTAGAAATTAACCATCACTTGGATTTTGGAGTTACCTTTGGAGTCTTGATAAAATATTGCACATTTTCAAATGTTATTGACATCGGCTCAAAGGGTAATATCACCCCTGTGGAATCAATCAAGTCTTTGTCATTTTTGCATTACCATGAATGATTTGAACTCGATGCAGTTTTTTTTTTGTTGTGTATCTTTGCTTCAACAAGCAGTACATTTAGAAAAGATTTGTGTGTGAAGCTTAATGGGTGTATAAAATGTGGATAGTTACCTGTTTCTCTTGCTTCTTGAGTGTTGGAAGAAGCGAAATGAGGTTGCTCTTTTGAGGCCTTTTCATGGGAAATAATGATGGTATGAGATTTTTCTTTGGCTGGATAATTTATATTTTCAACACATGCAGGTTAGTATCTGAACAATGATTTTGTTTTCTTTCATTGTCTTCTAGCATATGTGTTGCAAGGAGAAACTTACGCTTTGAATGGCTCAGGGCGAATGTGAAACCAATATTGTAGACTAGCCAAAATCCAAACAATGCAGCTACTGATATCCAATAAAAGAAGTCACTATAATTCAGGCCATACTCCACTAGTACTACCTCCCCAATTGTAGCATTTGAAGGTGAAACCTGTAAAAGGATAGTGAGGATGAGCATTGCAGTCTAATGAAAAGCAACTATGTTTGGGTCTATGTTTATAAACTTTGTGACCCTTTTCGTCTTACCTTTTGCCACCTTGGAGCCAAAAATTCATTAACAGAAACACCTATTTCAGCATAAGCTAATGGAGAAACCCAAAAGCCCCATCTCAACCAAGTAGGCAAAGAGGCTGCAGTAAGGACATACTAACCAGGTTAGCACAAATGTTCATTACGAATCCTATAGAGAAGTTTCATTTAAGTCATAAGTAAATGGTCTTACATCGCGGCATTATGAATCCTCCAAAACAGAACATTAATAGCATAGAGAAGATAGCACAAAATGAAGCAATGGACGGATTCCAGATTACGGAAGCAACCAAGCGAAACCATGATATCGATACTTGATGTAGAAGGAACAGAAGAATGAGTTGGCGGAAGAACCTGTGCAATCATATTTGAAATCAATTCGGTGATGAGGAGTTATTGCTGTTTGCGTAGCTAAAGAATTGTCCTAGAAAAGCACACCTTTCTGGTTCAGGACTGTAACCAATGACATAATAGGTAAGAACCGTCCAAAGAAAAGCATCTACGAATGAAAATGGGATTTTTAGAATGGCTGCTGGAACAGAATATGCCCATGCAGGATAAAAGTATGTATCTCTTTGCTTATAGAAGACAGCGAGTCTGGAAGCGGTCATCGACAACTCTGCAATTCCGTTGGTCATAAGTCTAATGAGTGCATAAAACAGAGAACCCATTAAGTGATTTGCTTGGACCACGTCAATGTTCATCCTTGTACGCATAAATATTGTCATTGTTATTAGGGCAATGAGTATGAGCTGCATGAACAAAACAACCAAATGGAAGCGTTGTTTAGTTCCTGGACAATGAATGGCACAAACTTTGTGAAACACATGGACAAGCGTTTACTTACCTGCACAGATTTGACTACATGAACAAATGAGTTGCGCCTCATAAGAAGCCACTCTCTAGCCATGCATGCTTTGAATAGTTCCCATTTTCCCAATGAATATATGTTGGATGACAAAGCGTTCTTGTAGAATTTAGATCTACTAAAAGGTTGAGAGAGTTCTTCATCTAACTTCTGTCCCACATGAAATTTCTTGAATGTATTTCCAAAACCTTCAACAGATACATAGCTGTAAGCTTGGTTTGTATGATACCAGTACTGTCCTTGATCCTTCTTGGAAACTACCTGCACAGATGTGGAAATTGATGGTGACATCATTAGCAGATCAACTAGCATGGAAATAAATAGATGTATACGTACTTCTTGGAGGAAATCTGCAATGCCTTTTCTTGGTGGGCACCTGAAACCACAATGCTCAAAGAACTCTAAAACATTGTCACGAGGTCCTTGGTATGCAATCTTTCCTTCTGCCATCAAGATGATGTCATCAAAGAGGTTAAATATCTCAGGTGCTGGTTGAAGAAGAGAGAGCATAGTGGTGGATCCAGTGGCGTGCGTCAACTGCTGAAGACAAGTAACAATCTGAAAAGTTGTTGAACTATCTAATCCAGTTGATATCTCATCCATGAGGAGGACTTTTTCCGGGCCAATAATCATTTCCCCTGGTAGACATACATTTACCAAAATTACTCTGATGAAATGGGAGATTGTCAAGTCTTTCAGAGTTCGGTCCTACCTAAAGCTACATCCAAGGTTTGCGCAATTTGAGATTCTAAAACTCAGTGTAACTGTTAAACTTATGGTCTTTATGTGGTCTTAGGCTTAGTATCGTGTCATGACTCTAATGACATATTGCAGAGGAGGAGACATAATCTGAGTCTTTGTCATCAATGAAGTACCATTTGTGGGAGGAATGAGGAATCTCGTAATCACTTGTTATTGCATTGCGCTTTTGTTTCACCATTAAGGCGTTAGCTTTTGCAATTTGTGGATGTTACTTGGGTGGCAATGATTTCTTGTGCCCAGATGCTATTGGTTAACTTCATGGCCTTTAACTAGAAATCCAAAACTTTGTGGATCTGGATTTTTTTCCTCAATCTTTTTGGTTTATTTGATTAGAACACAACACAATGATTTTTTAGGACCTTGAATTCCAATGGGTTATGTGGTGTTTGTTGTCTTTTTAGGCATCAATTTCTCTTCCCTTTTAAGGAAATTTCTTTGGTTTTCATTGTGAGAAATTAGAGGGAGTTTGTGATTTGTAGGTATTGCTCGCTTTTCCTTTTATGATTTCTTAGATTTTCATTTTAGTGGATTTCCTGTTCTGTCTTTTGTGTATCTTTTTCTATTTATTATCAAGAATTTCATTTTTGTTGCTGGTAAAAATAAAGGAAGTGCCTTTTTACCCAACCTGTTGTTAACCTTCTCTTTTGGCCACCTGAAATTCCTCTTCTCATTGCATCACCCACAATTATATCAGCACAACTATCCAGCCCAAGGACCTGAATTGCCACAACATGGTAGAATCATAGTCAACTGGAAACAAGGATTATCAAGGGGTTAGTGGTTCTTCATTTTTATTTTTATTTTCTGAAGGGGATTACCTTTGCAATATAGTCAGTTCGAAGCGTTCTTTTTAATCCTTCGATAGCTGTTGCCTGTTAATTTTCATTTAGTATAGTTAGCAGGGATGATGACAAATCTACCTCTGTTTTCATAGTGTAGTTAGACAACAGAGATGTGCTGAGCTGGTTCTCAAGGATTCTTTACCTTCATATATGTGTCTATGTCTGGCTCTGGGATAATTCCAGCTTGCTTCTCTCTTCTACTGATCTCCATCATGATTTCTTCAACAAGTAGCATATTTGTTGTGAGATCAATCCAGTACTAAAGAGTGTGAATAAGGATTGAGTTTTGCAGAACATCTCTTACCACTTCCACTTCCAACGCCTTGACAACGTGCTGAGAAGTCAAGTGTTTCCCTCACAGTCATTTCAGAGATGTGCAAGTCATATTGGCTTACATAAGCGGATGTCTTCTGAGGTAAAAATTCATTCAACTTGTAGCCATTGTAGCAGATGTCTCCAGTGATCTAGAATGAAAATCGCATGAGGATTGATCAGTAATTTACTTAGAGTGACCAGTCAGTTGTTGCTTAGCAATTTGACTATGTAGAAAGCATAATTATTTGTTTTGACTATTTTTTATCAGTATGAACTATATTTTCCTATACTGTTATATGTATGCTGTTTATTTACGTGACAGGGAAGGAACAAAAAACCTGAAGGGTTTGGTCTAGTTTGCCTGCAAGTGCCTGTAACAAAGTAGTTTTCCCACAGCCTGGTGGTCCAAGTAGTAGTGTCATCCTACCAAAAGAGGAAGTTATACAGGTGTTTTGTAAGTGAAAAGCTAATATTTCTCCTGTCACCCAATAACCAACTATATGTAGATGCATAGTTTCATGGTAAAGATCAACCTTGAAGGCTTGATAAAGCCTTGGACATCTTGAAGAATTTTGATATTTTTGGCATGAGAATCAAGTCTAATAACCTGTTCAACATTGCACATATTATTAGGCTTGAGGTATAAACAAGGACACTAGACAGTATAATCAAGTAATCAGACAAATGACTGAATACTCACATTCAAACAAGCATTAAAGATTGTTAAGAGAAGCACTTACAGAGAAAATGCTTTTTACAGCATTCCAAAGAGTAGGCGTGGACTCCTCATGAGGTAAATATTCTGCTTCTACACATAAGTTCATGTATCTCACTTCCACTGTAGGCAATTCAAGACCCACCCTACAAAAATGCGAAGTTCAATTCCCATTATGTCAAATCATATTATTATGTACGACAAGGCCAACCTCTATTTATTTGTGTATGAAAATATTGCCCAGCTATAATCAGGCTTAATGATTTTATGTCTATATGAACTGTTTTTACATTATTGTAGGAAATAGGAATACACACACACACACACACACACACTCTTGCATGTAGGAAACATGGCAAGAAATAAAAAATGGAGAAAAGTGGGTTACCGGTGTATTCTGTCTCTTATTTTCTGTAACAAGCGCTGGTTGTCATCCTCAGTTATCTTTAATAGATTGTCGATGAACAAACGCCGTTCTAAAGCTCCAAGCTTTGTGACATCAACCATTGATGATGCCTTCCCTTTTTCTTTCGTACCATATAATTTGTTGTGGTCAAATAAGGATGTTCTTATTCGTTGAAACGAAGGTAATTTCTCGATAGCAGCCCATGCCAATTCATCTTCTTCGTTGTGTTCCCTGAACAATCTTCCATTTGAAGAAGTAGTAGTTGGGAAGCTTGATGCATGAAGGGGTGATGAACTGATGCTTCTTCTTCCTATCTCCTCCACTTCCATTGACTCTTCCATTATTGTTTTTGCTTCACGCTTGTGTTTATGAGTCAGTAACTGCGTTCATGTCCATGCATGATACTGGACATCAATCACATTGTTTATGGATGAATATTCTACGTAAAGTATGCTAAACATGGCACTTAAGTAGAAAAGCTTAGCTTTCTTGGTTCCCCATAATCAGGGAACATAAAAATATTGACAAGAAAAAAAGGGGAAAAAAACATTATAAACAAAAAAAGACATCACTAATGCAAGTTAATTTACAGTTTAGTTATAAAAAAAAAATTGTAGAAAAGAGTTCCTCCTTTGTACCTATTTGAGACTGTGCAATGCTCTGTAGCCTGTATGGTCTCGCCCAGAAATTCTATGTCAATAGGATTGTTATATTCCCTATTGGGAAAAAAGGTGGCAGCTATATGGGGTATTGGCTACCCATAATAAATATGCAAAACCACGACTAAAAGGAATATATTTTGTAGTTCAATCAACTTTGACTGCAGGCTCCCAGTAGAGCTCATGATCATGCAGCTAGCCATTCTGTTGGGATGTATAAAACATGTATCTTCTGGCTATTCCTATTTAGTTATTGTCTGTTTTTCGGAGCACTGCTATTTCACTCAGGTTGGTTTGGAAGGCTCTTTTGAGTAAAGGCAGGGTTGTGATGAATGCAAATAGCTAAGCATGCATGTAGTTATGCACGGGTACCAACTCTTCGCCCTATCCTCTTTCACTCAAGTTGGTTTGGCTTTTCTTTTCTACTTAGTTGTCTACACGATCACCTTCTTCTTCTTCTTCTACGCTCTGTTTTGGATGATGCAACATTTCCATTGGAATATAGGCCAATCCATACTTTATTTTTGAGTTATCAAGTTCGGAAGAAATATTCGGCAAAAGTACCTTCCACTCGAACAATTAGTCTCAACGGTAATCAAAAAATAATCAACATCAAATAGAGTAATTTTTTTAAGCAATCAATGTTCTGATGAAAGGCATTTAAATATTATGGTGAAGGTAAAATAAAAAATGTAATGTTTAATTACCTATCTTTCATCCCAACAGCCAAACACTAAACAACTCACATATTTCTTATACTGCAATTAATACTGAGCCAAACCAAACAAGGGATCACGGTTTTGCTTTTAATCCCATGACTATTAATCCCTGGACTAATAGTCCGGGACTAACTTATTCCTCACTAATTAGTCCGACAATCAAACGTGCCCAAAGGGTACTACTACTCCTTACTCCTTCTGTCTTAGTTTTGGATGACATCATTAGATACATTCTAAATGCTATCCCATGATGTATCTTATTTGCGTATGATATTGTACTAATTGAGCCTAAAGAATTAAGGATTAGTAGGACTAAAATTGAGTACATTGAATGTAAGTTTAGTGATTACCAAATACTAGTGTTAATAAAGTACTCTCCAAACTCGAGAATTACTAAGAAGGCGTGCATTTTAAGTATTTTAGCTCAATAGTTAGTAAGGATGGAGAGAATGCGAATAATGTAGCACAGAGAGTACATATTTGATGGATCAAATGACTTATCTCAAGTGGTTGAGAGTGTAGTGCGACCGCATGATACCCACAAAATCGAAGGAAAAATTTAACCGTATTGGCTATTGCTGCAAGATCAGTCATGTTATATGACATACAGTGTTGGAAAATTAAGAAACAACATGCCAATAGAATGAGTGTGGCTAAAATGAGTGTGTAGAGATAGATGTGATAATCCTTTGCTAGATAAAATTGCAAAAGAGAACCTTTGCAAAATGATAGGGGTAGCATTGATAGCAGATATGATGAGAAAATAGATGAAAGTGGTTTGGACATGTTTATCAGAGATCAATTGACGTGGTAGTTTGGGAAAGTGATATGATTAGAGAAGATGGTGCCACTAAGAGGAAGAGTAGACCAAAATTGAAATCAATTTGAGCGAAACAAAGTTTGACACATAGTTTCCCTACCTACTGATCACCTTCCCATTGGAACCAAATGGCTTTTCACAAACAACTTGATGATAAGGGAGTCATTACTGAGAACTGATAACTGAAAAAAGAGAAGAGTTATTCTATTCGATTCGATTGAACATTCAATACTACAAGGCTGAGACGATTTATATAGACTAATCATATTAACCCTAATGAGACTAAAAAATTACACCACCCTTGTAATAAAAGAGAACTAAATAATACATAAACAATGCATAATATAAGATGAATAAATAATTCATAAATAATGCTACTTTCACAGTCTCTTTCAAACTCATGATGCGATGGTAGAGAAAATCGTGAGTTTACGAAATAAAAAACAATATCAAGGTCGTCAAAGGTTGAGAGAGATGCTGCGAGGGTCGCCAGAGTACAGGAAAAATCCAATGAGGGTCATTAGTGACAGACGAGATCGGGAGAGGGACAATCGAAAAAAAATCACCGGAAAGGGAGTTGAACAATGCAGGTCTAGTAGACATTGTAGGTGTGAAGACTAATAGAATTCTGGCAAGGGTCCCCGAATGTTTGCTAGTGGTCTACGAGAGTTTCAACTCAAATAGAGAAAACAATGCACATTAAATGAAAAAGAGGAATTGACTGGTGCAAAAAAGAGTACATGTGCAAATCCAGAGAATACGATCCAATTTTAGAGAGAACGCTGCAGATTTAGTAAAAGAAAAGGAGTCGACTGATGCAAAATAGATTACAAATGCCGATTGTAAGGATCCGAGGTTTGACTTTTTGTTTTTATTATTTTTAGTTTATTTGAAAACTCGTGGCTTTATATTTAATATTAATTTTGGTTTGGGAGTGATTATATTTTGTTATTATTGGTCTATTCATGTCCATGAAGTCTGGGGTGTGACAACTTTGTATCAGAGTATGGTTTAAATACCCAGAGCCATGGATAGGGTCTTAGAAGTTTATAGGTCCGCATGTTTATGTAGAGTTGTGTCATAGAAATCATGTGTTATCTTCGAACGTCCATGCAACTACTTTTAAAATCTGGTTAGAAGATGCGCCTGATCATCGTGTCTTTTTATCGAAGGTCCAGGAAAGTTAATTGGAATACCGAGTTGATATTCTTAAGGACACTTCTTATTGTGTGTTTTACATACTTACGTGTTTATGTGTTTGCATGCTTATGTGTTATGTATTTACATGAATACTTGTAGTTTACTCTTAATCCCAACCGTTGGTTTTAACGACTGAGATGGTGTATTTTTTTATATGTCACTGGATCCAGCCTGGACCTTCTAATAAAGATCATTTATTTTACTACGGTGCAAAATTTTTGTTTCCTAATCAAATTTTGATGATTCAAACCGTTCAATGTGTTTAAAACGTGTTTTTAAGGGTACTCACAAGAATCGGCTCAAAACAATATTGAAAAAGGTTTGATCTAAATAATTTTTTATAAATACTGACAGAAACAGTTTTATGAGAAATTGAATGCATCAAGGTTTTTCGGATAATATTTTGAGCTGATTTCTTACGTTAACACTTAAATTGAACTGTTCGGAATCATCAAAATTTGATCAGAAAATAAGAGGTACGTACTGTAGTAAAATAAGGAATCTCTTATTAGAAGCTATCTCTCTCTCTCATATCAGGCAAATATCGGATGGACCTCTCTAATCAAAATACATTGAAAACCGAACGATTAAATATCGGTCAGGCTGTTGGAAAAAATGGTTTGGCGACATATTTTTAGCTAAGTTTAAGCTAAAATAAAAGTGGATTCCACATATCTTTATGTGTGAATCTAAGTGGCAATGTGTTTACATACACATGGAGCTTAAGATTGTATATTTGGTTGGACAAAACCATTTATATGTGAATTAAAAATTGAATTCAAAGTAGGCTCCAAAGATTGGTAAAGTTTGGTATTTTTTGGTGAAAATGGTGTTAGTCCCACATAGGAAAAATGTGGAACATTCATGTGGTATATATAGTTTAAAATTGCTTAAGGGTTTGGGTCCCAAGGGCACCCCACTTTTGTGGATGGGGAAGGACTTAGGTAGCATGGGCTTTGGCCCAAACTACCACACGCGCGCCGCCGCCGCCGTCCGTCCGACCGGCCGTGTTCGGGTTCGGGTCATTTAGATAATATTCTTTTTGTTGGGAATTTATTTAATTAATTAAATAAGAATTTTATTTAATTAGATCCGGTTTGGCCCGTTTCCTTTCAGACCCGCGTGGCCCAATGGCATTTGACCGTTGGGATGCGTCCCTTGGGCCGAACCAATACCACTTAACCGGATCGGTTTACCCAACCGAACCAGTGCACCTATTTGGCCGAACCAGTGCAACTCTTAGCCAGAGTTGCACCCTTTTGCAGCCTATAAATAAAGGCTGAATCAGTCCGAATTAAAAGACAATAATTTTCCAGACCCCTTGCATTCATAGCATCTTGTTCGCACTTTATTTCTGTTCTTTGAGAGAGAGTCCAGTACACATTCTGGTTCGACAGACTAGTGGTTTGCAGTGCTGCTACCATTAGTGTTGATCGTTGCATCCTGGGAGACAGACGCCAAATCAACTCGTAGCACCGTAGCGAGGGCGTATTTTGTCTTAAGGAGATTGTGTCAAACACAAACCTCGATCAGTAAGTTTTCGTGTTTTGCTGTATCGTTTCCACAAATCGCTTGATCGCTTCAATCGCTCCGAACACCAAGTAAGTTTCTGTCATTTTCTGTTTCCTGTCTTATTTATATTTTGCAGATTATTAATAGCCTAGATAACACAGGCTTCACTTGTCAAAAATAAAGTTAAATATGTAGGTTATTTAATCAATTGTAGCCCTACCGAGCACCACAAACGGAATTGGATATTTAGTTTTTAAGAAGGCAGCACTCATGCACTCTGTGATGTACAAATATTCAACAAGTACCTTCTAGGTTAATCGGTAAATATTGTATTCTAGTGCATGCATGATTTTTTCCCATAACTCTTACCAATTTAAGAGTTTTTCACGTTTTTTTTTTTGTGTGTTCCTTGTTGGTTAATTTGTCTACCGTTTTGAAGTTACAATTCATTTAATATTATTTACAAATCTAATCAGTTTACGGAGCTAGAAATTTCAATAACATTATAGAACAAGCTCACCATGCATATATAGATATGTGTGTGTGTGTGTATACAAGGGCAAGAAATTAAAAAATTGAGAAAAGTGGGTTACCAGTCTATCGTCTCTCTTATTTTCTGAAACAAGCATGGGTTGTCATTCTCGATTATCTTTAACAAGAAGAAATAGAGATGTTCTGCGTACGTGTTGGTAATATCTCAATCGCAGCCCATGTTAATTCATCTTCTTCCTCGCGTTCCCTGAACGACCTTCTATCAGAAGACGTAGCAGTAGTCGTCGTAGTTGTTGTTGTTCGGAACTGCATTCTATAAATAGAGTACTCTGCTTAAATGTCATTGTTTTTCGCATTTATTGTTTATTGGACAAACTCGTATTTAATATACATTCCACATGCTATTTAGAACAAATAGAGACGGCTCAAATCATATAAAACAAATAAAGGGAAGTATGTTTTTTATAGTGGAAGTTGGTAAAATATCTGTGCATTCGCATAAGCATGTCACAAGAACGTTGAATATTGATCGAATTGACACTTGAATGAAGATAGAAAAGTAAATTCTAATTGTAACTAAATCTTTAATTACCTTTTTTGTATGACATTAATAATTTTTTTGAATGTGGTGTGACGGTAATAGTTTGAAATATTAATGAATAACTTATTAGATAATATAGTCGTTAAACTCATTTAAACTCGTTTAATTTGGCATAAATTTTATTTTAATAACATGACTTTTACTCAAATAGTATTGCTTTTTTAGATAGCGATTTTTAATGTTAGGAATTTTTTTGTCAAACCATTGTTATATATTTGTGGGTTTATATTGATGGATTTTCTCAAATAATTGATTATACAATTTTATCTATTTGTCAATAAATCCTTTTCTTAACTATTCTTAAAAGAAATAATTATTCGTACTCATGTTATTATGTAGTTGTAAAATAAATACCAATTTTTATTATAACTCTAACCTTCAATGTAATAATTCAAACAAAACTAATTCGATTATTATATGTTCTTGTGAAATTACAAATTTTATTTAATCGTTAATTATGTTTTTAGCACGTATTGGATATATTCATATTTATTCTGTACATCTATACTATATATTACTGCAGGACAAGTTTTCGTTAGGGTCGCTCTGAGAAGGACAAGCGGCATAAATTGATTGGTCCTTTATTAAATTTTTATGAAGCACATGTAAGATATTGTATTATACATATCTAACAAATCTTTTTCGAATTTCGAATTTACAAATATTATTCTTTCTTATTACGATTTTTGTTTCCACAACAGGATTAAAAAATCTTTCAAATAGATATGCATATTTATAAAAGAATAAAACATAAAACTAAAATTTTCAATTACATTTGTTATAATTGAATTTATGCCAAATTAAACGACTAACGACGACGAATATTATACCCAAAATAATTATTAACGTTTTTAATTTTTAAAATATTTTTTAAGTACAAACGATAACAAAATTCATATTGTATACTTTGTTGGTATGGATTAATTTATCAATTGTGTATCCATCTTTATTATATAATATTACAGGAGATCTTTTAATGAGAATGATCCTATGAAAACGACAAGGGACATCACTTTAAATTTCATAAACAATGAATTATGTAAAGTAATACAGTTTTTAGATATTTTTAAATTCTAAATTATTATAATATTTGTCTTGACCAATGCAATTCAAATTATCTATTTGGAGAAAAATTTATATAGCGTCTCATAAGTACTATATATCATTATTATTTTGTAAACAAAAAATAACAATCACGAATGAGGAAGATCCTACCTTAGAAGAGGCAAGCAGAATGTGTCTCCGCCATAGTTATGTACGTATACATAATACTTCTTTTTTCTTATTTTTTTTACGTAGATTATTTTTATTACCAAATGTTCTACATAAATTTACATTTTTACTAAAACAATGCTCTTTACTCATTATTCTATGAAAATCAATAACACAATGTAATATTAGATAAAATAAGAGCATACAAATATGCTCATTTTCTTTACAGATGCTAAAAAAAGTTTAACATAGAATTCGTTGGAAAAAAAATTTAGGATTTTAGGATTTGCTTATTTGTTTCATGTGACATGGATAGTGAAATTTATGAGATTATACCTTTCGCTTCATTTCATACTATATTTTCTTTATTTTTTTTAATTTTAAAATTTAGTTGATTCAAAAGTAGCTCAGATAAGTTGCGCAAATAAGATTTTTGTATATATTTTCAATTTTCACTTTAGATGGAGACAACGATTATAGAAACTAGATATTTTGTAGTTTATGGAAAAGGTTAAATATAGAATCTTTAATTACGCCACCCATTCAAAAGTACACCAATAGACAAAAGTCTTGTCCCACGTAGTGGAGGCACAAGGTGACAAAACATTACCGTGACACAATTGTTTAACGAGATACTTTGACATTTTTATTCCATAAGAAACTTTCTTATTTTTTTTTCTCTATATTCTTAAAGTAAAAAAAAAAAGATAGTTGGATGCACTTTTATAAGTATATATAGATAGATTTTGTACAAGAAATTAGGTCCTATAAAAATAACCTCATAGTTTATGGATACTTTTTTATTTTTCATGATAAGTAATATAAATTTTCTGAATTATGCTATCAAATATTTGTAAAGTATATGCACGTTACTATATGTTTTTATTATTGAATTAACTTAGAAATGCGAGGAAGACATATAAACAAATTGCCAACACTTGTTTGAGTAATGATAGAGAAGGTGAAAGTACTGATACGACAACGATTTTCGATAGCACAGAGCAAACAAAAGAACTATGCTAATGGAACGACGACTTCAAATTTTATTTTTTTGGGTGATTTTTCAACTTCATAAAAATAAAAAATAAAAGAAAAATTGTTCACAATAAAAAATGACCATCACTTCCTTTCCATTTTCTGCCGACCTTTCCCTTGGTCAACATAAACAATAAATTTCACTCGCAAATTGCAAAATTGTGTCCCACTTTGACATAGTCAACAAGTCTTTGTTTATTTTTCTCATTCCCTTCCACTTTTTATTCTTTTTCTTTTGTTTTCAAAATTGAAGGACAACCAACGACGTCGAGCATATCAATATTATTCTCCGGTAATATTTCTTCTCACACACACCTAGAATAATATAAGCAGTCATGTGCGTCAATCTAAAAGGGATCGATCGTTATATTTGGAAAGATTAAGGGGTATATTGGGATAATTAGAAGATGATGGGAGTTAAGTGAAACCGAGTGATAGATTAAAGGGGTTTTATGTAAATTATCGTAAAAATAAAAAATGCAAACTAAACTTCCAAGAATTATTGTTAGATACAACATACGTACATAGTCCGGAGGCATGAAATGAAAAAGAAATTGTTTTTAAAATTAATTATTATTGGGTGCTTTTGTTGGTCAGTTATTAATTAATTAATCGAGTTTTGCTGCTTCCATGCAGTCTTCCTCTGAATCGCCAAAAACCCGGTTTAGTATCATTGCTAATCGGACCCCACCTTGGGCAACCCGTTTCATCACTATTGGCATCCTTGAATTGAAATAATCATCTGAAAAAAACAAAATAATGGTGTCATATGAAGCAAAGTTATTAATCTCGTATCGACAAACGTACTGATTTTATTACTGGTATGGTACGTATCGGTACCAGTGTGTACCGGCGTACCGTTTTAGATTTATTGCTAAAATTAATAAATATATTTCAAATAATATTTTCTAACAAAAAATCAAATTAAACATATAAAATAAAGCGATTTATCCTTTCTTGGTGTCTTCAATTGATCAAGTTCATCTTTTTTTCAAATGGTACATAAATAGGGATAAATGTGAATGTGCCACATTTCTGGACATCGATAATGTATGTATTTGTCTTTTCAAATATTACTTAAGTCGTTAGACTACTCAACTGGATGTTATGTGTTGTCATTTTTTTGTAAACAAATTGATAATTTTTTTGAAAAATGTAGTGTTTATTTTACTTGACTTTTGTTACGATAATTGGTTTCTACATATCTAATTAGTATTATAATAGATTGGTTAACTTAATTAGTATTATACTTTTTTGCAAGATTTTTTAATTTTTTGTCAAGTGCCTGCAGGCACGACCAACCCGCTAATATGTATATATTGGAGTGTTGACATAACTCTTTTTTGTCTTACTGAACACCAGTTTAGAAAATTTTTGAATAATTTCTAATTAAAGAAGAATAATCAGTTGAATGTGTACAAATTACAAAACCTATATTTTTGTTTGGCTATGTGGGTTTCTAACAAAATGGGTTTGAGACATCCGGAGCCTCAATTAAATTATGTATCTTGTTAGCTTTTTGGTTAGAGAATTTTGAACGTGAATTTGTTTGTGGGGTGGTGATGATTTCGATCGCGCGGTGATAGTCCTTATGAATGTGCAATGATGGTTACGGTGTGGAGAGAGAGAGAGAGAGAGAGAGAGGTGGTGATGATTTCGATCGCACGGTGATAGTGCTTATGAATGTGCAATGATGGTTACGGTGGATGATAGTGCTTATGAATGTGCAATGATGGTTACGGTGGAGAGAGAGAGAGAGAGAGAGAGAGAGAGAGGTGTTTTAACAATTCAAGTATAAAGGTATTTTTTGTGCATAAAAATTATTTTCCCTTGTAAAAGCAGTTTGCCGTAAGGCTTCCTCATAACAACTAAGAGAAGAGGTCATAGTGATACTATATTATAGTTTAAGGGGTCAAATTGTATATTTTGAAGGTGTTATGTGATATTTTGTTATAATTAAGAGAGTTTTCTTGAAAATTAAGCCAAACTTCTATATGGTGTAAAATAATGTGACGTACCGGCTAGAGTATCACCAGACTTAACATCTTTGTAACTCCAGTTACAAGCTATGTTTATACTCTCAACTGCCCACCTGAATATAATAAATTTTGATGAGTTAGATGTGAACGTGTGAGAGAGAGAGAAAGTAACTATAGATAGAGATACCGATGATCTCAAAATTGGCCACATGAAGTACATGAAAAGACATAATTTAAGATTCCAAACACAATTTTTGTAGTCAATTTTGTGATAGGTTTGTGGGTATGTAAAATTAATTGAGTAATACTAAGGATATGCATTTTTCAGACACGTTTGTGCCTAAATGTGTATAAAACGTCTACCAGCCGAGACCCTTCCAAATTAGTTAGGGAGGAGTGGGGGAAAGAGCTTACTTGTTGATACAAGCAAAGATATCATTGCAGTCCTTCCAGGATGCAACATCTTCCCGCCAAAGTCCCTGTTATTATTATTGATAATTGAAATATTAATTAAAATGGCTAATTTTAATTAGCTTTAATGAATTGTACCTACCATTTTTACAACTACTTTTTATCACTTTGTAAGCAACAAAAAAAAAAAAAACATTTTGATTTAGAAAGCAGCGAAAAGTCTACCGTGCATTATGCACAGAATGACATATTACACGTCAAAACAATGTCATTTTGACACACAAAACACTGCCTGAAAATTGCTCGATCAGTGTGTTGTGCGCCAAAACGATGTCGTTTCGACGGAAAAACGCCCAACTCCCGTATCCGCAGCGAGAGTAGATCCAAAATTGTTAACAAATTGCTGCCCATGAAAATCCAATTTATTAGTGAGTCTTACATAAGTGAAGTTCCTCTGTATGTCTTGTTCAAGGAGGTCCATGTCCTTTCCATAGTAATCTTTAGCAGCCGTCAGAAGTATCTCTCTGTCCCAAACCTATATATGTTGCAAAGTAATGGAACTAAAATTATTTTGTGAAAAGGATTTTTTATGTTGCAATTTATTCTAAGAAATTTAAGCTAGAATAATCTCAACTGTTTAAAAATATTTTTAATGGCTCAAATTTGTCAAAATATCCTTTCAGCATAGACCATTTTTACCGGAAAGAATATTTAACGTATTTGTACCGTTAGTTTTTACAATGAACAACGGAGATTGAATTTGATTCGTGCAGTTCAAGCGTAGTCTATAGAGAAGTCGGGGACTGCTATTTTTACTCACATGGTGCAAATTAGATTTATGAGTAAACCAGCGTAAGTCTATGTTGTTTCCTCCTTCATCACTCGTGAATCCGACATGCATTGGCTGAAAAAGAAAAAACAAGATTTAGTGGAGGAGTCTGGAAATTTTACAAACATTGGGAGCTAAATGCAAAATCACCATGAGTTTAAGGGGGGATTATGGTTTAGAAAACTCCAATTTTTAAGGGGCTAAATTACAATTATCAAGATTGTGAAAGAGTCGAAATTTAGATTTTATTGTAAATATGGAAATGTACATGAAAAAAACCGAACGTATGATAGAGTCTGCGGGGTGCTGTGACCCCGCCAGCACCCTGATTTAGAGACGGTATAGTGCAATTCTTTGTAGTGCACGTGCAGTGAGGCAAAACGATATAGTTTTGTCCGTTTTGTCTTTGAAAATACATCCTTTTGATTCCTATGCATTAATTTGATAATAATTCATGTGATAAGTTAAAACAATGTAGTTTAAAAAGCAAAGCCAGCAAAATTATATTATTTTGTCAGCACTACAAAAAAACTACACTATAGCCCCCAAAACCGCTAGCCCCCTCCTCATACCACCTCTAATACCTGATGAATGTCACCCATGAAGTGTGACAAAAACAACAACGCCTCGGTCATATTATCTACACCAAACAAACAAATAGACAAAATATTAACAGAAAAAAATATTGAAAAGAACTATTACTAAAAGAAAATTAAGTCAAGTCACTCTGATTCTCACAACGACGATCCGAAGTTCCTTCTCTATAATGTGAAAGTTGAGTGGTAAAATTTTGAATGGCACCGGCAACACACATGTCCTTCACTCCTTTAGAATCGTGGCAATCCCCTTGCGATTAACCAACAATCAGTTATTAATGCATCATTAAATTTGCTAAACTTCAATAAAAAAAATATATCAATTAAACACAAGCATTGATCACTAGCTTACTTTGGTACTGATAGTTACAAGCTTTATCAGGAGTGTCAATGAAGTGAAGTGAGCTTGTCCATCGGTACTTATACCAGTGTCGAATTTGATCAGGCCAAACACAGAGAGCTGATAAATTGCCATTTACATAGTTGGGCAACAACATCCGAACAATGTGTGCTGCATCGGGTTTAAGAAGATCCTACGAATTTACAGTTTCACAGTATGTATTATTAGCAGTTCTATTTGATATAGAAATATAACTTCTAAAAGCAAAGATAATATGGTTTTAGATTATGTTTGCATTATGGGTAGGGTTGTGAGGAGAAGCCACCTTGACCTTCCCAAAGATGATATGGTTTTAAATCCTTGTATTGCGAAACTGCGTCATGTTCTTATCTATTTCACTCTTGAGTTTGTTGTTACCAACAAGACTAATTGGAGTACTATTTTCTAAAACCCGAAGTTTCACCATTAAGCAAGAGCGGGAAACATTTCAAGCTATTTGTGTTGGGTTTGTGAAGTTTGATTCGGCTTTAATTTTTAGTTTGCTAACTATGGCAGGTTCAACCAACTTAGTCACGTCGCGAGAGTCTAGGGGGCAGTGCTCTCAAAACCCATACAAGGGTATTCAGGTAATTGTGATATAAACCTTATATTATATGCAAAACAGACGATATATCTTCAAGTCTTTTTCATTTAATACATAATGAAACTTGTGTGAGACGTGAATTCACTCAATTGCACTTTCAAAGGACTACTTAAAAATTTATGTGTCGTTAATTCTTTGTGTGCATTTTTTTTTTTTTAAATCTTTTTTGTGTGTGTGTGTGTGTGTTTGAAAGCGTGCACTGTAGGATGAGTTCACCTTAACTCATAAAGTCGATTGATTAGAAGTGAATACAAGAACAAACTACCCCTTTATGCCTAGCAATCATATTGATGGTAAGCGAATAACACAAGGGCCGGTCCTGACTTTGCAAAATGAATTTTAATACCCCTTTATTCATTTTCAAGAACAATATGATCAAGGATAAACCAACTTTAAGAAGAAAAAGGAAAAATTATTAGTATTCAACAACACAAAATTCCAAAATCATGCATCATTACAAGAACAAACTCTAACTTCAAGGCAACTTTTCTTCAATTTATGGTGGCAAAACTACTAGTTATGCTTGTATAATTACTACTTCGATAAACTTCTAAGAAACTTTTGGAGGCCCTAAGACAAGAAGTCTTGCTCATCTTTGCTTAGGACCGGTACTGAATAAGATGGTTATGAACCTGAACCTGACTACTTGAAGAGCATTCAGACTCTCAAGGCATTGCATCTCTAAAGAACAGAATGAGAGTATGTATACCTGTGCAATTTGGCAAGTCATTATATGACCCTCTTTGCTCCAAGCTTGAACCCCAGTTTCCAAAATGACCATAAAACCCAGAAAGAAAACAAAGCACAGCAGAAACATTCTCCACAATCTTCTGTGTATATCCATCCCTCTCAAATGACCTTTTCTCTTGGTTTATTTTCTTAATTTCTTGAATATGAAGTACAAATGCCAAATGCAATGACAAACCATAATGGGCTTCTTATACAAATTACACCAATAAAGAATTCACATTGAGTGGAGTCTTAAATTCTACCCATTTTGATGCCCTAAAAGTCGCTTGTTAACAGAAGCAAGGTGGGCATATTCCAGAATTACAAAGGTATCCCAACAATCGAAGAAACAAATGTGAGTTTGGAGGTGGCAATAAAGTACATTGCTTGGCTTTCTCAGAAAGTTGACTTCATGGGGAATCAAATAGATGATTAGGTAGATGATAGATGTCTGACTTGTGGGACACTTCATAATATGTAATGTGATGCAGAGTGGTCCCAATTTATGTGATATAACCAAACTTTCATTCTCCATACCCTCTTCATTCTCCAGGACACTCAAATTACTTCTCTACTGCCAAATTTCATTGTTGTGCGATTGATGGCTGTGACTTGAAAATACGGTTGAGGGTTGCAGCCAAGCGGACCCCGCTTTGAGCTAGCCTCTTCTCCACAACAGGCAGCCGAGATAGGAAGTAATCATCTGCATCATAACAGCAAAATGGTAAACAGAGCACTAATACAAATACTGGAGTTCTTGAAATGGGTGAATGACAACGTCTTATGTAAGATAGGTGTTGCAAATTTAGAGGACATTTCCATCAGTAAAGAATGACAGGAATAGACGGATTGAACTGGCCACCAGGCCATGCGCAGGCCAGATAAAGTCCCATAATTAAAGAATGATGTTGAGCATCAGAGTGCAATTGGCAAATAAGTGGATAGTTCTCATCTCTTGCAAGCTAACATGTGACAGAATATTAGTTAACAAAAGAAGGTAGTTCTCTAATCTTTAGGGTTAATGGTATCATTCCAGAACATGTAGAAATGCCCTTGTGGATTAAAGCATAAGCAGGAAAATGGAAGTCGAAATTTTTGGTACTCAAATTCTCCATTCTTGAACAATATTCTCTTTACAACTAAATAATTGTGAGAAGAAGCTGAAAGAAACGGGTTTTTTTCCAGAAAAAATCCATGGCTCCGTTTATTTCAGATATCAGACATCCAGAGCAATTTCCAACTCTAACATCAAACATAATGTACAAGTTGCTACAACCTTTTTAATGTAGTCAAAACCTGAGTTGTATGAGTAAAGCTAAAAGTACATTAAGAGGCCAAGTTTTTGTTTGAACGGAAATTAAAAATACAGAATCAATCATGTACCTTGTAGAGTGCTTCCTGGTGTCGCATTTCTATAGGCATATTTACAGGCCAAATTAATGCTTTCAGAAGCATACCTGCAAACAAAAATGCATTACTGTCATAGAGCCTACACCCAATCCTGGATTTAATTTCTTTTGAAGTTTTGAAAGATGACTGCTCTCTAGCGGGATAAGGAAAATTTCCTTCTCGTATCAACCAATTGCTCGAGAGCATAGGTGTGATTCTATCCTGGAAACATCAATCCACACATATGCTTCCCACAGTTCCAATCGTGGGAACCATAATAAGAAGAAAATTGTTTATCTGGGACTTTATAA
This sequence comes from Arctostaphylos glauca, assembly GCA_019985065.2. Taxonomy (NCBI): domain Eukaryota; kingdom Viridiplantae; phylum Streptophyta; class Magnoliopsida; order Ericales; family Ericaceae; genus Arctostaphylos; species Arctostaphylos glauca. The sequence continues at coordinate 13,202,775 of JAHSPW020000001.1, read as the reverse complement.
AAATGACATTCACAGAATCTGGGGAAGCCTCACCCCTGCAAGCAGAGAGGCTGTTTCTGCGACTTATATCTGGGACTATCAGGACACACTGGGACAACCTTACCTTTATGTCCAAAAGAAATGAGAGCAATGTACTTACGCATCTGGACACACTGTCTGATCATGCGAGCAACTCTCCCACGGTGAGATGTCATCAGACCAACCATCCTGTTGCACAAGCAGAGATAGAGAGAGAGAGAGAGAATACATGGTAAGCATCAACCTTAGGGCAGACTTATGCTGGAAAAAAAAAAAACAAGAGACTTCAGAACAAAACTTTAATCACCACAGTCAAAAGATGACTTCCAGTTCTAGACAAGCATTTCGCTGTTTGAAATAAAGAAATTATAAGACTTCGGGAATATTGAGAATCGCAGGATGTACTAGGATCTCATATCAGTATGTGTTGCATTATCAACTTGCTTTTTAAAAAAAAATCATCTGAACAATGGCTTGTTAGACCATCCTACCATTGATAACCTTAGAAAGAGAAAAAGGTAGTGATCATACAAGCAAGCTGGGAAAAGCATCAATCATCTCCTTGTAGATTATCCTATGCTACAGAATTGGATAAGTTGATAAGCTCGTCTTTGGTATCGCATGGAATTTTGTCTTGAGTGGGAGAGCTTCTTGCTTCATAGGGTTCTATTGGTCAAGGAATTCGGATATGAAGAATTGGAGGACAGCAATCTGTTGCACAACGTGGATGATTTGCAGTAAAATACCAGCCATCTTCTGAGGAAATTGAATTCCCTTTTGTAGTTTGACAGGATATTTGTCATTTCTTGAGTTTTCTTCTTTTCTTTTTTGGTGAGAGTGTATTATGCAACTTCAGTTCAATCTCGGTTTACATAGGTAATGAGTTCATGCATGTGTATATGTAATATAAAGGCTTTGGTCTTTTGAGTTCTTGCAGCGATTTACATTTATTTCAACAAAAGAAGAAAGAGATGAACAAGCAAAGGAAGAAAGTTATGAACAACTTTTGCGTGTAATGATAGAGAAAGTTAAAAACAGCCTTTTAGGACTATCGTCAGAAAATGGATTCCATTTAAAGAAAATGGATTCCATTTAAATAAAATGAAGATTTCTCTTGTATTGCAACAAGATTTGAAAATGTGTCCAAAGATTTTAGACTATGAGGTACGGTTCAAATGTCACTCTGCCAAATTTCAGTGCCGAGTACCTGTAGGCTGTATGGACAATAGAATTCTGCCGTGTGTCCAGAACTTAATTCCACGTTAACCCCGATTAACCCTAAGAATTAACTCCTCAAAACTCTTTTAATTCAAATTTAAGGACCTGAAAACCTAGCAGATGTTCCCTTCGCGGATGCAAACTCTGGGTTACCATAATACTCTCAAGACAGTCTAGACAATTTCTATGGGGCGTTTTGTTGTCTGGAGGAGACAATAGATCAGCTAAGGGTGGTGAATTGAGAGACAACTCAACAATATAGAGAGGAAAAATCAGGGGGAAAACTCATCACATATTCACAAATCACGATGACACCTACAATGAATACCAAAAAGGTCGCAGTCAAAACCCTGTTGGATAATTTTGAATTAAGGCATGGGAACCCATTCTTATGACATTGCATTTGATTAATTTGATAGAAGTCTTCTTAGACTATTCTGCTTCAGAGAATCATTGAACACTTCGTTCTTCATTCAGTCAATAACCCTTTTGGGTGTTGGGCTAAAAGGGAGATAAACTTGTGTGTGCGAAAACATGCTCTTTGACAGAAAACTACTTTGGCATTCTGTTGATGGGGTTTCATAGTACCAGTTCACTTTTTTCGATTTTTGAGAAGAAGGGGCTGTTGATTTGTTAATTTTCATTGATTCTAGGTGTTTCCAAAATGTATTCGATCCCTGATTTACTCTCTAATTTTTTTAGTTTTTCTATCTATATTGGTATTGAGCGTATTGGAGATGAAAATAAGCTCCCGGATTTTGAGGTTTCCTAATCTTATTGCGATCAATGGAGTTTTTAGGCATTAATTTCTGCGGTTGACAGTTAATTAATAAAAAGACATGTGGCAGAATTCTATTTTTGGTACAGAGAGTCAATACAGATATTTGTTATACGGGATCTGAAGCCCCAGGTACCCTTTGTGATGCAGTGATGCTGCATGCATGAATGCTATCTGTTGCACATCGGTAATCATACTTATACGTTGACAATTATTGGCAATGCAACAAGAGCCTACCGTAATATTCCTCTGAATAGCTTGTATCATCATTGAAAGATCTGAACCATAAAATGTCTTCACCGCAGATTCAATGATCATATTATCCCATACCTGGCATGGGAAAAACAAATGAATATTACTAAAATAAATTATTTGTCTCCCTTAGCCTACTGATAAGTTTCAGGGGACAAAACCTAAAGAGCATGATGTTCCTAAAGAATATGACTTCCAAACGGAAAAAAAACAAGAGTAATAAAAACAAATAACAATAATGAATAAGGAAAAAGGAAAAAACTTTGAAGTCAAACAAACAATAAACACCTACATGGTGTAAATTGGTCTTCCTCCGATACCAACGGACTGTGATAGTGTTCCCACCTTCATCTCCGGTGAAACCAACGTGAAGAGGCTGTCGTCACAGATCAAGAATCCAAGAGTAAATGTGCATTTCTCTAGTTCATTTTTTTCCAAAGCAACTTTTAGGAATGAATTCAACCTTCGAGTTAGGCAAACAAAAGCTAACTGTAAGGTGTGGATGAAAAAAAAAAATTCAGTACTTTGTCCATAAACTAAATAAAGCTAATCTTTCATACATTGATGGTTGATAATTTACTACACAATGTTCTGCAGTATGCCCCAGAAACGTGGATGCCAACACATATTTTGACACTGTGCTTATTCATATTTTGATATGGTAAATAAGCTTGTATGTAGCCATACACATAATACTGGGAGAGCATAAGATGCAGAAAATTAAAAATGCTTCAAATGATAGAAGGATACTTCTCAAATAAACTGGCAATAGGACTCCAGTTACCACCCAATTAACACAAGCAAATTAGTGATCAACGGGGAAGACAATCCCGCAAGAAGTATTTAGAGGGATAAATACGGTCTCATCCTAAAAATCGTGATCAGTCCCAATTACAAGATCAGAAAGGAAGATAAATAGATAAAGTCAAAATTTAATTTACTTTTATCACGTATCGAGAAGTAGAAGGAAGAGCACACCTGATGGATATCCCCCATAAAATGAGATAAAAACATAAGTGCCTCAGTCAAGTTGTCTGTCGAACAAGAGAAATGAGCATCCCAATTTTAGCCATGATGAAAACCCAGTAAAACATAGGGCTTACATTTATGTTCCGTATTGGAGTCATTATAAGCTGACATAAGTTGCATAGTGTAGTTGTAAATTGCCCCAGCGACACACATATTTTTATGTCCAGCGGAGTCATGGCAGTCCCCTATAAGAAAGTGAAGAAGATAGGTCATGTTTTGGGTATTGTGTGAAAACACATAATAATCAGACCACACGCAGCAACCCATATATCACAATTTCTTCCCCAAACACTATGTTACATGGACTATCAATGGGTGCCAGGTGAAGGTATGTATCTAAGTGCATTTCAAGGATGCAGGGACATGCCAAAATATCCATATTCCAGAATATATTTCTCTTGTTGTTTAGGAAAAATTTACTTGTTACCTAAGGGCACTTCATCCATACTATGGAGTCCAATGCATGGTTCAAGGTAAATTCAAACTTCAAAAATTGTTGCTGTATGAATGCCCAACTAAAATGGTACACACATATCCCATATTCCTATCCTTAAATCCTGGAACAATCTGGAGCAAGTTTCTTCCGATAGCTAGTGTCAAGTGTCTGTAACAGGTACTTCATATAGTCAAGAGAGTCCATAAGGCATGTAATATAGCGCAAATGTGAACAATTCATATGTGATGAAGGGTCAATAAATACAGGAAACTAAGTGATAAGCTGACTTACGGCCGTAGTTATAGTTACACCTGAAATCAGGCGTGTCAATATAGTGTAAGGGTCCGCTCCAGTGGTAGTGGAACCGAATCTCATCAGGCCAGGAGCAAACAGAAGCCAGATCACCTTCAGCAGAATCAGGAAGTAGTTCTTTCACAGCGGCTGAAGCATCTTCAGAAAGATATCCCTAAGATACCCAATAAATGGAATGAAAAGTGTACTGGTTTAGTTGACCCAATACTATAGAGGCATGCGTAATCGCATGCCTTGATGATTGAATAAAGCACATAGGGAACCCCTTCCTACTTCAGAAACGGGCATACGCCCCATTATTTTCCACTTAAAAGGTACGCGTATGGACTTTGAACAAACAGTTCGTTTGGATAGTTCACAGAGAAACTGGTGTGCAAAATAATTAAGAAAGACCCAAATCATGACTTCTTAAAGTAAGGAGTGATTGGCGATTCTGACCCCACAACACACAAGCAAGTGTGCCTTAAGAGATAAAAGCCTATCAATACAAAATTCTCTTATACAGTTTCCAAAAGTGATTGTACTCGTGATCAGGAACCTGCAAATGATTGATTAAGAACAAACTCTTGTAGTGTAATATTATAAAGCTGTGATTATATCTGAACTCTGAACTTTTTGAACTAATGCTTAACGACTTAACGTACAAAAGCCCCTTACAATAGGTAACAAGTTTTATGCAAGTAGATAACAGAACAACTCCGTTCTAATCCCCAATCCTGTGTCATTCGCAGAACACACCATTATATGGAGTTTATTGCTTGTTTACCTACAGTATAGTTTACAGACTGCAACAAGTTCAGAAAACTAGTGGCCGAAATACGATGGGAGGACTCCAAGAATCAGCAACTAGTCTCCTTCCCCACTTCAACTCAACCACCTACTGAACATCTTAATTTGACCAAAAAAATCATAATTCCGGTTTTTAGAAGAACAGTTTTGGTATTTCTCAACCTAGGACATGGAATATTACCCTGAAAGCCATGTTAGATTGACCTAATTTATAATGAGGAGATACATGAACCCATTAATCTCACTGGATTAATTGGGAGGGGATCAAAAATCCACATTGTTGCATAACCAATGTTTTGTAAGATGTCTTATTTAGGTATATGATCCCTTCAAAAATTGGCATTCAAATGCCAGAAATGAGTTCCCATGGGATTTGAAATCCAAATCTGATGGGATCCCACGTCCAATCTAACGTGGTCTTACCTTATTCTAAATAAGCAAAAAATTCCTAGTGGGATTTTTTTGGTCAAAGTTGCTGGTGTGATTCGTGGCAAGAGTAAACAAACTAAAACTAAAATCACACATTTCGCAACAAGATTGCAAATTTACCTCGGCAATCTTGCATACAGTATAATGTCCATCCTTTCCCCAACCCAGAATCCCTGGAATCAACTGCAGAAGAAGAATCGTCTTCCCAATCCACAAGAACTCAGACCCTCCCATATCTGCTACTAACCAAAATAAAAAAGTTAATGAAGTACAATCAATTGCATATATGAATGCATGTACAACAATTATATATGTAGATGGAGAAAATTACAAATACCTGCTATTTGAGAATCAGCAGAAATTCACTATCAACTGAAGAAATGTAACCCTAGGACTCAACTGTACAGACGACTACGTTAGTTGTACGCGAATGCTGATAATACAGTTGGTAGTTTTACGCTTTCACTTCCGGTAAATTCAAATACTAACTGAAGGCTAACTGAAGGCGATACGACGTCGGAGAGTGACAGGTCGGGGTGTAACCAATCGAACCAAATCGAAACGGTGGTTTGGTTCCCTTTTTTAGCTCAATTGGTCTAGTTCGATTATTCTAACTCTAAACATCAAACTGGAATAAAAATTAATTAATTTTTTTGTTATAATTCGTATTTTTTGTAATTTATAGTTATTTCATCATATGTATTTTTTAATAATCTTTATTTTGTTAATATTTATTGTCTTAGGTTTTTTGTAATATGTATTTTTTTACGTTGAACTTAACTCTTTAATAGTTTAAATTATTATTTTTAATCAAATATTTTTTTTAAAATATTTGGCTTGATACAATCAAATCAGAATTCGGACCGAATCGGATTAGAACCAAACAAAAATAATTTGACTCGATTTTGATCTGTAAAACTTTAATTTAAAATTTTTGATTGGGTTCGAGCTTCTCTTCTAAACTGGACTGTTACACTCTAGTGATGGAAATAATGAACTAATAAATTATCCAAGGACATTCTCCCAAGCAAATGTCACGTGAGCATCTCCACGGACATATTTTTGAAATTATTTTTGTTTCAAACACATACATTGTAGATGCAATACCGTTAAACAAAGACTTTCAATTACAATTATTTTCATCGAATATGTAAATTCAAATGATAATATAGCGGATTCATTAACTAAAGAATTGTCCAGCGAATAATTGTATAATTCATTGAGAGAAATGGGACTTAAGCCTATTATATTGGAATCACAATCATTCTATAAGGGCGGCGCTTAATTGCTCGGACTGTTCAGATCAGAATGACGCCATTGACTGCTCAGTATTCCTGAGATGGCGCCCGAAATTAGTGAGATAGCCCTGCTAAGATAGAATGCATGTGCTATTGACGACAGTCTGCCCGCTTAGATTGATCCACTCCTCAAGCTATTAAAGTCTACTCCCGATCATGAGATCAATAACGGTTTCAGATCTATAGTCCATACCAACTTGATTATTCCACCTGCATAAATTCTAACTTGATTATCGAAGGGTCCTTAGTTGAACAACCACTCCCGCCCAACAAACTAATTGTGTACAAGAATCAAAAGCAAAAGTTTGGAGTACCAGTTTCTGACACCATCAATAATCATCTTAAAAATTACGTTTTTATTTGTTATTATTTTCTGTTTACTATAAATGTTAACAACAATCTTTTAGAATTATAAAAATAAAAAAGTGATATTTTTATTACTTTTAAAAACAAAATTTTATGAGCCATTATAGCCATATCTCTCTCTATCTATCCTTCCATCCTTTCTCTCTCTCGCTCTCTCCTCTCCTCTACTTACCCCTAGTGTCTCCCCCTCAATCACCCATCATAACCATGATTTTTCCCACTCTCTCTCTCTCTCACACACACACTCTCTCACCCATCATAGTCATAGTCCATCTCTCTATTTTCTCCCTCTCTCTCTCTCTCTCTATCTCTTTTGTCTATCTCCATTTAACCACCCATCATAGTCATAGCTCGTCTCTCTCTCTCTCTCTCAACCACCAATTATTCGTCTCCCTATCCCCATTTTCTCTCTATGCTCAATCACCCACTATATAGTCATGGCTTGTCTCTTTGTCTCTCTCTCAATTAATCATCTATCAATAGTCAAAGCCCATCTCTCTCTCTCTCAATGTTAGTCGTAGTCAATTCCATCGTATGTTCTATGTTCGTAATTGCATTGCAGAGGAAATTTGGACTACTTTGAATAGTTGATAATATAACCACTAGATTCTTATGTTCCAAATCATGTTGGGTTGTAACTTTCATCATATTGGATTGTAACGTACATAAGTTTATTGTAAATTCATTGATATTTTTAAATTCTTTGTAACATATATGAAAAATAAAAATAATATTATCAAACATGTTTTACGTTATTTTTATTTTGTATTGTTTACAAAATGATATATTATCAAACATGTTTCTTTTAGTTTTTGATTTCGTGAAAAATACAGAGATTCATAACGAGGAATTAAAAAATTAAAAATGTTACCAAACAGACCCTTAACAACTAGCACCATAAATAATATTGACTCGCTCTTGTAAATCAAAAGACTTGCACTAGAAACCTAGATGACTTGCACCTGAAAAATAATTAATTTGCTCTGTTTAATGTTAATTATATCAATATGAAAACTGTAACTATTTACCAACTAGCACCATAACTAACTTTCTTTTCTTGTCTTTTTGTCTCTTCTAATGAAGCACAAAACATCACTATTATCACTAACCATCTCTCTCTCTCTCTCCTCTCTCTCTCTCTCTGTGTCTGTGTGTATGTGCGCACGCGCAATGAAATGTAGAAGAAAAGTAGTGTTTGGCTAAGTTAGGAAATGTTCAGGAACTAATAATTATACACGAAATTAAATTCCGAGGCGCAATGTATAGTAATATTTATGATTTTAAAGTTTCTCGTGTAATATTCTTTCATATGCCCCGCATATGACGTAAATTGAAGCTCACCAGCCCACCACAATGTTACTTGACAATCCAACTTCTTTAGTCTGTAATTTTATGTGTGTTTATTATTGATTCAAAAAATTAGATTGATCAGACATCAGTGAAGACTTGATCAGATGGTATTAGTCATAAGAGAAATTGACGATTAGATACTGATTGTTCGTACCATTTTTTGAGACCTAGGGGAAAAAAGATTTTTAAATTCAATTTTTATGTCTATGATTCTTTTTCTGGTTACATCTCCACATATTTATACTAGTAACAGCTTTTCAAAATGTTTTATGATTTAAGACTTTTATACTAGTAAAAGATTTTTTTATTCAATCCAATAAGCATAAAAGTCTTAGAGTAAATACAAATATGTTTGATTTTCCTTTTTGGGTCGGTTTTATGATTTTGGCTTACACCCCTACAAATGTCCGAGCTCCAACACCACCCCCGTATCAGTATATATATTACATCCCGTTTAGATGGGAACAGAGGTGATGTCTTAACTAAGAGAAGTCTTAGTTAAAACACTTGTGTTGTCACGCTCTCAAAGTTTAACATAATAAAACATTGAATTATAGCCAAAATCCTCACATGTGACGCTAATCACATCAAAGGTCATTGATCGAGAATCCAAATGTTCCAGTTTAGTCGGTTTACAAAGTCACTTCAAAAATTACATTGGAATCAAACACATTCAAGATAAAAGTTGAGTTATGATACATCTTTTTCAAAAATAGATTAAAAAATGTTAGATAACTCTACGGACGAGAATCATAGGATGCCATGCAAAAACATTCCAAACATTCCATGCCGTATTCCAAGCTAAGTGTTGGGGACGGGACCTGCAAACAAATAAGGGTTGAGCCCAAAGCCCAATAGAGAAATTCTATGCAGATCTTACGTGAGGATGAAATGTCATGGCATAAAAGGTAACCACAATGCATAATTTCAAAGTATTAAGATTAGATACATTTAATTGCAACCGAATCGTTCCCAAAACGGAATCTACTCATCAGAAGCTCATTTCACATAGTTGTTCTCATTATCATCAAATAATCCATTCGAATCCTCAACACAATATCTCATACCTAGCATTCCGTAGAATCCTAGTCTCACTTTCTAGCCATCCCGTCGGGAGTCTAGTTCACAACATTCCTAGCATCTCTCTTTCGAGAAGTCTAGTTCATCCATTCCTAGCTTTTTCATTGGGAGTCTAGTTCGTAATACTCCTGGCCTTTCCATCGGGGAGTCTAGTTCATGAAATTTTTAACTTTCCTGTCGGGAGTCTAGTTCACAACATTCCTAGCATCTCTCTTTCGAGAAGTCTAGTTCATCTATTCTCAAAATACGACATAACCCATGGAGCACATTCACTAGTTCAATATATCAAGATGACTTAGAGCCAAATGTATAAAATGCACTATTTCTATTAAAGAGGCCATTCCACACTCTTTTATTTGAATAACATGGGATCAACAACCCAAAAGGATAAGCTTTAAAACTAAGAACACCCAACACGTAAGAATATATGTTCAAACCCTTAACACAAAGGGTAAACTTACAATACACCTATAACAAGCCATAAACAAGTAAGAAAAGTAAGAAAATCCCTACCTCAAGAAGAAAATCCAAACTTTGAACTCAAAATGGTGAAGCCCTAACTTTAATGGTGGAAAGATGGTCAATCAAGTCCTCTCCAAGCAAAACTCACCTTCAAAAGCTTGAAATCAAAGGAAAAATGAAGGATCCATGGAGGAATTTGAGGGATAATGAGGTTTGATCAAGTATTTTGGGGTGGAGACATGAAAAATGGAGTTTTCTAGAGAAAGAAGGAGTGAAAAATCTGATTTTGGGTGAACGAGTTGTGTACAAAAGTTTTTGTCCATCCCTTTAAAAAATTCGCGTCCACCCTCTTGACCAGTCAGGATAAAAAGGCCAGAGAGCTTGACCAGTCATGCGAAAGTACTGACCAAAATTTTTAAAAAACTCCACCCGTCTGACTGGTCACCCAAAAAGCACGCGTGAGCCTGACCGGTCATGCCGACTTACTGACTAAAATTTCTAAAACTTATTTTTTCACGTGACTGGTCACGCCGGGCCATCTCTTGCCCTGACCAGTCACCCAAAAATTTTCAATTTCTTTCTCTCATCTTCACCAAAATCATCCAACTCTTATCAATATTCGTTTTAATCACCGTAAGACCATTTTAAACATTAAAATGAGTCAGGTCCTTACATGCAGGAATCTTAATTAAAGACACACCAAGAGGTGTTGTTAATTAAGACTAGTTGACAACGTACCAAAATGTCTCCCCCGATTATATCTATAGTACTATAATAAGATTTTTTTGCTTACACCTGGAGGGTGTTGTTAATTTTAAATGGTTTGGAAAACAAATGGAATTTCCCTTTCTTCTCATTGGATCCAATTGAACCCCAATTATTGCAAGGCCAAACTAGAGTAAGAGACGATTTTTTTTTTTTTTTCAAATCAAACTTTGCTTCCTAAAAAAGTTGTTTAAAAAACAACTTTTTTAGGAAGCAAAGTTTGATTTACCAGATCTGCACAGCAATGGAAACAAACCCTAGATTAGTTACTATGAAGACAGAAAGAGAATACAGTGGGATTGCAGCTACGTGGAAAAACTTGTGCATATGCAAAATGGGAGAGGCTAATCTGGATATGGGCTCCAGACCAATCCTTCTCTGTTAGAACTGCATATGCAAAATGGGAGAGGCTAATTTTATGCCAACAAATTTGGGTATGTCATTCATTCCTCAAGGGCACAACTTTGGATCCTGAAAAATTGTGGACTTGATAAATTTAGAATGGCTACTTGATAAAAGTAGATTTCACAGAGTGCCTATCAGTGCAAGACTTCATGACAATGTATTGGTGACATTTGCAAAGTGAGGATTGTTCATGGCTGAAAACAATAAGATTTCAAGCCTCACCCACTCCTAGGATTCACAAAGGGGATTTTGCCGATTACAAAACCACATAAAACGCAGAAGAAGAAGAAAAACCCTGGTCTGGTCTGGTCCAAAAACGGAGAAAATCCCTTCAAAAATACTTCAAAATGCGCAGAAGAAGAAGAAAATCCCTTAAAAAATGGAGCTAAGGGAAGAATCAATTACCAGTGAGCAAGAACGGGAGTCGCAATCTGCTGTTAGTCGAAACTCCAGTATACAAGTCGATAACAAGAACGGGAGTCGCAATCTGCACAGCAATGGTAAAAACAAAACCCTAGGTTAGAGGTTACAGAGGAACGAACGAACGAAACCATGGAGAGCTGAGGGAAGAACGAAAACCATGGAGCTGAGGGAAGAATCGTTACCAGTAGCGCTGAGGAGCTGAGGAGCTGTGGGGGTAGATCTGTCCGAAGGTGGTCGTCACTTCGGAGAAGGAGAAAACGAGAACGCGAAAAGGAGGGGGGGACCTACTTTTGCATTTTGGCTCCAAAACTCTAAAAACGTGAATGTGTTCTGTAGAATACGTTTTACAAAGTAGGCGGCCAAACACTAAAAAGGAGAAAATGAGAATGCAAAAAGGTAAAAAAGGGGCGGCCAAACACCCTCGTCAAGTTGAAGTAATTGTTTTTTAACCCCAATGGATTGACTTTGTGATTAACGACTCGGATTTAGGAATTTGTTCTCTCCTAAAGTCTTAATTAGAAACTTCTCATGTTCTATTAAATTTTGTGGGTATCAATTCATACGGGACTTTTTCTTGGATTAATTGGGCCTCCATTAATAGATAGTGGAATTTATTTCTCAGAAATTAGTCGAAGTGTGCATAAACGACACTGAGTTATAAAAAAAATAAGTTGACGTATTTTTATAAATCCTCTATAAAATGTTATAGTTTTAAATTTGTTTTGAGATCAAGTTTATTTTAATAAAAAAATTCTGATGTGCCCATACGGACCCCCTCAGTCCGAAGGCGGACTGACACTACAAAACAGTCGTGCAAGTGCAGAGTTCTCCAACCTCCCCCAGCCTCGACCAGTTTTCCATTTTCTTCTTCCAACCACGGTGAACCACCAAAATGAAGGCTGTGGTGATAACTACCCCCGGCGGCCCCGAAGTCCTTCAATTACAAGAGGTCCCAGACCCAGAATTTGGAGACGACGACGTTCTGATCAAAGTCGCGGCCACCGCACTCAACGGGGCCGACACTCTCCAGCGTAAAGGATTGTATACGCCGCCAAAGGGTGCAAGTTTACTCCCGGGTCTAGAATGTTCTGGAACTATCGAGGCCGTTGGGAAGAACGTCACTCGGTGGAAAATTGGCTACCAGGTCAATTTCGACTCTCGCTTGGATTTTTTTTTTCTTCTTCAAATTGGGAAAATAGTTTTTGACCTGTAGTTTTATGTCGTATGTATTGGTTATTTAGATAAAGAAGGGTTAATCGAAGGAATATTTGTAGCGAAGAAGTTGGGATTTTGTGTTGTGTTTGGTTTTTGTTGCTATATTTGGATGCTCATAAAAGATTTGAAAAAGAGAGGAGAAATGATGTATTGAGCGTTACCCTTTCTTTTTAAACAGTATTCTGATTTTTCAAATATTGTCACCTTGCAATATGAGTAGAGTGTAGCAAGATGAAGGATCAAATACGGTTGCCTTGTGTGGGTAAAAAGGATTCAGTTTTTCTCATTACTATCCGGTCAGGATTATTACAGATCAACTTGTGGGCTTGATGTCATCTCAAATTCCTTCATCTTTGCTGCTTTTCTCCTTTTTATTTCTCTTCTTTCTGGTGTTGGTGTTGGTGTTGGTGTTGATGGTTGAAGGGGTTGGGTTTCATTGTACGCACTATCGTATGGTGTTCTGATGATAGCTTTTTTTCAATGTGCTTATCAAAGTAATTTTTTAAAAAAAGGGTACGCGTGACTTTATATTATATGTAAAATGATTTTGATTTGGAACAGCTTATAATCCAGTTGAATATTAGTATCTAAGGACCAACCTCCAGCAAGCCTCTATAAATTTCTGAATAACTCACTGTTTTGCTGAGATGAGAATAATAGAATTGACGCTATTTAGAGTTAGTTTACGCGGTGACAGTCTCTGTCTTCTTTGAAATAGAGTATTGCATCTCCTGTTGTGCTTCTTGATGGTTCTTGATCCTTTTGATCTCTTTTCTTGCTATTGGAAGGAAAAGTTTGTAAGCTCTCTTGGTATATGAGAAGAGTGGTTTTGCAGGTATGTGCACTTCTTAGTGGAGGAGGGTACGCTGAGAAGGTAGCTGTACCAGCTGGACATGTTCTTCCTGTCCCGGCTGGTGTTTCTCTAAAAGATGCTGCTAGTTTCCCTGAAGTGGCGTGCACTGTTTGGTCAACCGTGTTTATGATGAGTAGGCTATCCGCTGGAGAAACATTCCTGGTAAGTTATAATCCTTTTCTGTTTTTCTTAGTGGCACAATTTTCCACTGCTTCGTTTTTTGTTGTAGAAATAATGAAAGTCAGGGAACTCTACCATACTTGAAATGGTTGATATTTTGGAACTTCTGTAGATATTTATGGTTCATATCGTGGGAAATGTAAGGCCTGCTGAAACTTGTGATGTGGAGCCAACAATTTTTTATTTCTTATCAAATATGTTCAATTTTCTGGTTAAGATTAGAATTGCTGATTTTTGTCGCAGAAATCAGGAAATGTAAGGCCTACAGAAAATGTTTTAAGTTATCTGGTTTTCCTGTTTTCGTGTGTCTAGAGATGGAGTTTGCGCCTTTGATTATGTAGCCACTAGCAAAACAGTAAACCATAAGCAGATTATTGACTTTGGTTGAATGAAGACCACACTGGGATGCGGCCTCATAATTTTTTTGGTGTGAAAAAATAATTGTATATAGTGTGATTCTCATCTTTTTGTTTAGATATGCTTTCTGCTCAATTTATTACCATCTTGTCCAATCTTAATGTTGAAATCTAACTTGAAGTTCTTGACAGATACTTATATTAGCCTTAACAGGTACATGGGGGCTCTAGTGGAATTGGTACGTTTGCGATCCAAATAGCCAAATACCAAGGGGCCAAAGTGTTTGTCACAGCAGGTTTTGTAGCACATCTGTATCTTAACGCACGAGGCAAAGCATTGTTTGATGTTCGATTAATCTCTGACAATTTTATTTCACCAGGAAGCGAGGAAAAATTAGCTGCTTGCAAGGATCTGGGAGCTGATGTGTGCATCAACTACAAGACTGAAGATTTTGTTGCACGTGTGAAGGAAGAAACACAAGGGAAAGGTATATTCTCTCTAGCATCAAAACTTCAACCTGCTATTTTGGTTTTACTTGGTAATGCAACTTCTGCAAGTTTTGGAGTTTAAAAAGAAATTAGATGCCATATTATCCAAAACCGCTATTATCCTAGCTATGTAACACTGGTATGGACACGGGTACGATGCGGGACAGGACAATTAAAAAAATGGGGGCCTGGACATAGTGGGGATACGGTACCTTTTTCTTGCTTGCATCGAATACGTTATGGACCGCATGGTGCATGTCTATATACATAAATAAAGATTTTATATTAAACTTTTGACCCGTTAGTTTTTAAATTAAAAAACCTACCCCCGAAAACCAATGAATACTTGCAAAAATCACCCACCGTGTCCTTGTTAGTGTCCTCGCTGCGTCCCCATCATGTCCTCCCTTGGAAAAATGTAAAATCTACTAGACATGCTATCTGGCGTGTCCCCGAGTGTTCAACGCGGATAATGCGACCTCCTAGGAGTCTCTATCTTTTTTTATAAAGGAGGTATCTGATCAGCTTGGAACCAAGTTGGGGTAAAGTTTGGGGAAATCCCCACCTAAATTATCGACTAGTCTTCAAGGTCCTGGGTGGAAACAACCGGCCAAACCTCCCAGTGACCCAAAGTATTAAGTTGCTTAGTTTCGACCCCGGGATGTTTGAATTTACGACTCATTTGCTCTACCACTCGGACAACCCCTTGGGTTTAGGAGTGTCCGTCCTTCGTAGTACCCTAGTGATTTGCTGATTGGAACACAGTTCCAATACATGATATAATGTTACGTCTCAGTTCCAAAACAGTGTTCCCTAATTATGTTTTAACTTCTTTTAAGGCTTGCACGTAGCATTGGAAAAAGTTTAATGTTGATTGACTTCAAAGAAGTAGATACTTTGGGATGACTGTTAAAAAAAATAAAGCAGTCATAGTGCGCCTAGAAAATGTGTTTTAAACGGAGATCTTAGTAAGCAGACAATGTTCCCTTAATGTGACTCGTGACTATGACTTGACATGAATAAAACTTTGGTGTTGTAGTCTTTATAAGCCTATTCCAATCATACAACGATTTAGGGTATTGGTATATGCTGATCCCGATCCTTACAGTTGTCGATTAAACATCTCCCTTTTTCACATAACACCTACGATTTGTAGGGGTGCAATATATAACCTTAATACTTTTGGCTGTTTTAGAAAACTCATTCTTAAAATTTCTGACATCAGGTGTTGATTTTATACTGGATAATGTTGGAGGACCCTACTTTCAACGGAACCTTGACAGCCTAAATGTGGATGGGAGGCTTTTTATTATTGGTTTTATGGGTGGAACTGTAACAGAAGCAAATCTTGGTATTATGCTTGGAAAGCGCCTCACAGTGCAAGGTATGTATTCAAGCCTTTTTTGCAGTACTAGGAATTACAGATATAAATTCATTTTTTCATTTTGGTAGACATTTTTTTTTATCAGCATTTTAGTAGACAGTATAATTATGTCCTCGGACAATGTAAAAATGGTGAATCAATTCAATTTGATGATAGATCTCAAGCGGGTAGCACTGTCTTCTCCGCAAGCATCCAGTGTTGTTGTGATGTTGAATAATGGACAATTTACTTCACTTTGGGTCGCTTATGCTTTGTCAATCTCATGATTGTGCACCTGGTATTCTTTTGAGACCAGGCCTTCTAGTGCTACTTTCATCACAGCAGCCAACCCGTGTCCCATATATGGCATGAAGGAAATCCTTTTTCATTATGATTGCGCAGGGTATCAGGATTCCCTATAGAAATGAACTCTTGTTTAGCATTTTATCCTCTTCTTCGTTATCATGTTTAACTAATTCATACCATGATGTCGAATAATTGCCTCCATTGAATATGGAGTTCGATAGCGTCTGGATTACACAAAAAGGTACCCTCTCCGTGGTTTTACCCATATGGGATTTCCTCCTACTAATTTGGAATCAACACACAACCCTTATGAGTTATGGACTAAAGTGCACCGTCTCTTATTCCATTCATATCTATGAACTGTACCCAAATTGAAGTGAATACCTTTGTTTCATATGGTAAATTGTAATAGTTTTATGCTAGTTGCAATTCAATACTATGTAGCGGCTGGGTTGCGCAACAGGACTCTAGAAAATAAAGCTTTGATCGTGAGCGAAGTGGAGAAGAACGTTTGGCCAGCAATCGTGGCGGGGAAGGTAAAACACGTGGTGTACAAGTATCTTCCATTATCCGAAGCAGCAGAGGGTCACAAGCTTATGGAAAATAGCAACCATATTGGGAAAATACTCCTTGTCCCTTGATACCTGGGATGATTCTTTGCATCAAGTGTGAGTGAATAAAGTGATTCTACGCCTTCTCGTGAGCGTATACTGTGATAGGACATATTTAGGAACTTACGTACTTTAAATCACTTCTTGTGTTATGTTGATATCCATTTGCAATGAGTGTACTTATGAACAAAAGCACCTCTTTTTTCCCCCTTTTTCCCGAAATAAAATTATAATGTTCTATTCAACGATTATGAACAAATCCTCAGAAGAGGCACCTCCTGCCATTTTGTACTTATGAACAATACTCAACCTTTCTATTGTTGCATTTATTTTGATTTTCTTGGAAATGGTTTTCGAACACTTGAAAACATATTTCTAATGCTTTCTAAACAAGTTTCCTGAAAATTCGTTCTGAAGGTTATAACAAACAAGTTTCGAAAACCAAATCACTGAAGGGATGGTGCGGTGGTGCGACGACAGCAGCAACCGCAAGGGATTTGGGAAGCTGGAGTGTATTTTTCTATAATATGCGTGTAGTTCCGCAAAATGAAGTAGTTTTATTTGCTTTGTTTTTGAAACTATATTATTTTGATTATATACATTTTGATAACAATTGGTGTGATAAGTTAAAACGATATAGTTTTAAGGGCAAAGTCAGTAAAATTATGTTGTTTTGTTCGCAATACAGAAAATTACACAACGGCCTTCCCAAATACCGGAGGAGAACAATTTATGTTCAAGGTAAGGGCAACTTTAAGCACATTTAGGAGTACATGCGCAAGTCTTGCTTGTTTTATTTTGTTAGGAGTTAATGTTTAGGAGGTTATGCAAAAATTCAGTTTAAATCGGACATGGGGAAATATTTGATCAAAAAATATATTTTTGGGGTCTAGAACTGAATATAACATAATTGAATGTTTGGAGAAAGTATTTCTTAATTTTCATTGAGTTAAAATTTTGCAAGGTCTTCTAACAAATTAATTCTTATAGAATGAATGAATGTGGTCATTGAATTGAGACCCATAATGTACTGTACTTGGGCTATGTTTGGTTTGATGAAATCAACATTAAAATGAAGTCGAATAAAGATAGACATAAATTTGGATGAAGTCAATTAGAATGATTAGTTTCTTTCCTATGCTTGATTGAGCATATGAGTCAAAAAAATTAAGATATAACTTGATTTAGTATTTAGCTCAAGAGAAATAAAATTGTTACTCACTCTTGGTGCTCTGTTGTCTCTTTCCACCGTCTAATAATTTCATTACTTAAGCAGGCTTGCTAGAAACAACAATATTGTCCCCACAAACAATCTCTATAAAGAGTAGATTAATCTCTCCCTTTTTGAGAATTTGTTTTCCAATATTATTTCTATAGAAAGGATTGAGTGTGTGGGTGTGTGTGTGAGAGAAAAGAGTGAGTTTAGAGAAGACTTGAAAATTTACATGGAGGAGGAGTGTGTGTCTATATATACACACACATATATGTATAGAGAGGGAGAGAGAGAAGAGCTCAGGAGAGACAAAACTTGAAGATTTCTTGGGTCATGTACTAGAGATTCTTGGTAAGATTTGAACTCCCTTCCTTACTACGTCAATGTTCAATTCGGGTATATGACCTTAGACTACGAGTGTAGGGTAGGTAAAGATTGGTGAATATCAACTAAGGGTCATGTACTATAGATTCTTGGTAAGATTCGAACTCCCTTGGTGGAATTTCTAAAAACATAAATAAATGAAATCATAAAAAAATTTTATTTTGTTGTTCAGTTTTGTTCTATTGCTATTATTTAATCGGTCATATATTCTGTTGTACATGCTTATACTTTTGTGAGTTTTGTTTTTAGATATTTTTTATTGTTGAGTTTTATTACTCATTGAAGTAACTTCTCTATCCGTGATGTTTTATGTCAGATGAAGAAAAACAGACAAAAGTTCTACCCAAACATAAAGAGCTGTGCATTGCAGAAGAAGAGTTTAACAATACATGGCGGTCATATCCATAGTTGCTTTGTATTTTTATTTCAAAAATCTGAAATTCCAAAGTTTGCAATTTTGTTTTTATTTGAGAAATGTTCGTTTTTAATTATTATATTTGATATTTCTTTTAATTTTAATTTTAATTAACAAAATAAATTTAAATAATATTTCGAGAAATCTAGGCGTTATATAACTCATACTATAATAAAATTGTATGAGTTATGTAATAAATGGTGGAATTAATTCTCTAAGAATTAATCGAGTTGCACGTAAATTTACACAAACACTTATTTTTTAGTAGACTTATTTTTTTTTATAAATACTCTAGATAATGTTATAGTTTTTAAATTGGATTTCAGATCAAGCTTATTTTAATTAAAAAAATTCTGATGTACAGAGTGACGCTACAAAACAGTCGTGGAAGTGTTGAGTTCTCCAACCTGGGCCTCCCCCCACCTCGCCGAGTTCTCCATTCCTTCCAACCACCAAAATGAAGGCTGTGGTGATAACAACCCCCGGCGGCCCCGAAGTCCTTCAATTACAAGAGGTCCCTGATCCAGAATTTGGAGACGACGACGTTCTGATCAAAGTCGAGGCTACCGCACTCAACAGGGCTGACACTCTCCAGCGTAAAGGATTGTACCCGCCGCCGAAGGGTGCAAGTTTACTCCCGGGTCTAGAATGTTCTGGAACTATCGAGGCCGTTGGGAAAAACGTCACTCGATGGAAAATTGGCTACCAGGTCAATTTCGACTCTCGTTTTGAATTTTTTTTTTCCAAATTGGGAAAATAGTTTGATCTGTAGTTTTTATGTCGTATGTCTTGGTTATTTTGATAAATATGGGTTAATCGAAGGAATATTTGTAGTGAAGAAGTTGGGATTTTGTGTTGTGTTTGGTTTTTTTTTTTTTGCTATTTTTGGATGCTCACAAAAGACTTGAAAAAGAAAAGAGAAATGATGTATTGAGAGCTACCCTTTCTTTCTAAACAGTATTCTGATGTTTCAAATATTGCCACCTTGCAAAATGAGTAGAGTGTAGCAAGATGAAGGATCAAATACAGTTGCCTCGTGTGGGTAAAAAGGATTCAGTTTTTCTCATTACTTTCCAGTCAGGATTATCACAGATCAACTTGTGGGCTTGATGTCACCTCAAATTCCTTCATCTTTGCTGCTTTTCTCCTTTTTTATTTCTCTTCTTTGTGGTGTTGGTGTTGGTGTTGATGGTTGAAGGGGTTGGGTTTCATTGTATGCATTATAGTTTGGTGCTCTGATGATAGCTTTTTTCAATGTGCTTATCAAAGTAACTTAAAAAAAAAAAAAAGTACACGTGACTTTATATTGTATGGAAAATGATTTTGATTTGGAACAGCTTATAATCTAGTTGAATATTAGTATCTAAGGCCCAACCCCCGGTAAGCCTCTATAAACTTCTGAATGACTCACTCTTTTGCTGAGATGAGCATAATAGAATTGAGGCTATTTAGAGTTAGTTTACACGATGACAATCTATCTCTTCTTCTGAAGCATATACGAAAACTTTGAAATAGAGTTGTGCATCTCCTCTTGTACTTCTTGATGGTTCTTGATCCTTTCGATCTCTTTTGTTGCTCATGGAAGGAAAAGTTTGTAAGCTCTCTTGGTATATGAGAAGAGCGGTTTTGCAGGTATGTGCTCTTCTTAGTGGAGGAGGGTACGCTGAGAAGGTGGCTGTACCGGCTGAACATGTTCTTCCTGTTCCAGCTGGTGTTTCTCTAAAAGATGCTGCTAGTTTCCCTGAAGTGGCGTGCACTGTTTGGTCAACCGTGTTTATGATGAGCAGGCTATCCGCTGGAGAAACATTCCTGGTAAGTTATAATCCTTTTCTGTTTTCTCAGTGGCACAATTTTCCACCGCTTTGTTTTTTGTAGCAGAAATAATGAAAGTCAGGGAACTCTACCGTACTTGAAATGGTTGATATTTTGGAACTTCTGTCGATATTTATGGTTCATATCGTGGGAAATGCAAGGCCTGCTGAAGCTTGTGATTTGGAGCCAACAATTTTTTATCAAACATATTCAATTTTCTGGTTAAGATTAGAATTGCTGATTTTTGTCCCAGAAATCAGAAAATAAAAGTTTTGCTCATATAGTTATCTGGTTTTCCTCTTTTTTGTGTGTCTAGAGATGGAGTTATGCACCTTTGATTATGTAGCCACTAGCAAAACAGTGAAACCATAAGCAGATTATCGACTTTTGTTGACTGAAGACCACACTGGGATGCGGCCTCATAGTATTTTGGTGTGAAAAATAATTGTATATAGTGTGGTTCTCATCTTCTTGTTTAGATATGCTTTCTGCTTAGTTTATTAACATCTCGTCCAATCTTAATGTTGAAATCTAACTTGAAGTTCTTGAGAGATACTTATATTAGCCTTAACAGGTACATGGGGGCTCTAGTGGAATTGGTACGTTTGCGATCCAAATGGCCAAATACCAAGGAGCCAGAGTATTTGTCACAGCAGGTTTTGTAGCACGTTTGTATCTTAACACGAGGCAAAGCCAAAACGTTCAATTAATCTCTGATAATTTTATTTCACCAGGAAGCAAGGAAAAATTAGCTGCTTGCAAGGATCTGGGAGCTGATGTGTGCATCAACTACAAGACTGAAGATTTTGTTGCACGTGTGAAGGAAGAAACACAAGGGAAAGGTATATTCTCTCTAGCATCACAACTTCAACCTACTATTTTGGTTTTACTTGGTAATGCAATATCTGCAAGTTTTGGAGTTTAAAAAGAAATTAGATGCCATGTTATCCAAAACCGCTAATATCTTAGCTATGTAACACTGGTATGGACACAGGTGTTGTAGGAAAAAACAAATTCTGAAATTTATTTAATTTCTGAAAAATACAATAGTGCATAAAATTGAACAACAATAAAATTGAAATCGCAAACCGAGGCCCGTGAATCTCACGGTGTCCTTAAGACAAATTGCGCCGCCTCACCGGAGTGCTTGAGGATATGCTCGGCGTTCGTCTCCCAGGATACAACGGTTAAATTCGGGTTCGGTAGCACCTCCCGAAGACCGGCTTTCGAACTAATTTGTCTTGTACTCTCTCTAGATCGAAGAACACGAAGAACACTCTTGAATTGTAGGAGGATCTCAGATTTTTGGTGTCTCAAAACCAAAGAAGGGGTGCTCAATTTATAGGACTAAGGGGGAGCCAAAACATTAATTTCATAATAAACCAAAATTAAATTCTAAGATTTATTTTTAAAATAAATTCTGTGGTTACAAATCTAGAAATAAATTCTAAATTTAAAATCAGAATAAATTTTATACAATAAATCAAAAATTGAATTTGGCTTTAAATTAGAAATTAATTTTTGCTTTCAAAATTGATTTTCCACCTTAAATACACACCTGTATGGGCTCAAACCCATTACGTGGCCCAAGCGAGCAAACCCAACCTCTTGGGCTTAAGGGCCCAAGGACCACACCACACCAAGCCAAACCAAGCCAAGCCCAAACCTAGACCCATGACCCATGGACCAAGGCAGGCGGCGGCGTGCGCGACCTATCACCCTCTCGCATGGTGCATATTGGAGAATCAATTTCTCATTCAAACCTTAATGGATTTTAACCATTCTTTTCAAGATTTAACTCCTCGTATGAGAGTATACAAACCCACTAAGACTCACCTCAAGTGGTCTTAAGGGCCCCCTTAATCTTTGGGACAAAGTCACCAAAATTATGGATTAAAATCCATTTTTTTCCAACAGGTATGACGTGGGACAGGACAATTAAAAAAATGGGGGCCTGGACATGGCGGGGATATGGTATTTTTTTTCAGGCTTGCATCGAATGCGTTATGGACCGCATGGTGCATGTCTATATACATAAATAAAGATTTTATATTAAACTTTCGACCCGGTAATTTTTAAATTAAAAAACCTACCCCTGAAAAAACTATGAATACTTAAAAAAATCACCCACCGTGTCCTTGTTAGTGTCCTCGCTGCGTCCCCATCATGTCCTCCCTTGGAAAAATGTAAAATCCAATAGACATGCCATGTGGCGTGTCCCCAAGTGTTCAACGCGGATAATGCGACCTCCTAGGAGTGTCTATCTTTTTTTATAACAGAGGTATCTGATCAGCTTGGAATTGAGTTGGGGTAAAGCTTGGGAAAGTCTCCACCTAAATTATCGACTAGTCTTCGAGGTCCTGGGTGGAAACAACCGGCCAAACCTCCCAGTGACCCCAAGTATTAAGTTGCTTAGTTTCGACCACGGGATGTTTGAATTTACAACTCATCTACTCTACCACTCGGACAACCCCTTGGGGTTAGGAGTGTCCGTCCTTCGTAGTACCCTAGTGATTTGCTGATTGGAACACAGTTCTAATACATGATATAATGTTACGTCTCAGTTCCAAAACAGTGTTCCCTAATTATGTTTTAACTTCTTTTAAGGCTTGCATGTAGGATTGGAAAAAGTTTAATGTTGATTGACTTCAAAGAAGTAGATAATTTGGGATGACAGTGTTCAAAAAATAAACCAGTTATAGTGCGCCTAGAAAATGTGTTCTAAACGGAGATCTTAGTAAGCAGACAATGTTCCCTTGATGTGACTCGTGACTATGACTTGACATGAATAAAACTTTGGTGTTGTAGTCTTTATAAGCCTACTCCAATCATACAACGATTTAGGGTATCGGTATATGCTGATCCCGATCCTTACAGTTGTCGATTAAACATCTCCCTTTTTCACATAACACCTACGATTTGTAGGGGTGCAAATATACAACCTTAATACTTTTGGCTGTTTTAGAAAACTCATTCTTAAAATTTCTGACATCAGGTGTTGATTTTATACTGGATAATGTTGGAGGACCCTACTTTCAACGGAACCTTGAGAGCCTAAATGTGGATGGGAGGCTTTTTATTATTGGTTTTATGGGTGGAACTGTAACAGAAGCAAATCTTGGTATTATGCTTGGAAAGCGCCTCACGGTTCAAGGTATGTATTCAAGCCTTTTTTGCAGTACTAGGAATTACAGATATAAATTCATTTTTTCATTTTGGTAGACATTTTTTTTTATCAGCATTTTAGTAGACAGTATAATTATGTCCTCGGACAATGTAAAAATGGTGAATCAATTCAATTTGATGATAGATCTCAAGCGGGTAGCACTGTCTTCTCCACAAGCATCCAGTGTTGTTTTGATGTTGAATAATGGACAATTTACTTCACTTTGGGTCGCTTATGCTTTGTCAATGTCCATGATCATGCACCTGGTGTTCTTTTGAGACCAGGCTTCCTAGTGCTACTTTCATCACAGCAGCCAACCCGTGTCCCATATATGGCATGAAGGAAATCCTTTTTCATTATGATTGCGCAGGGTATCAGGATTCCCTATAGAAATGAACTCTTGTTTAGCATTTTATCCTCTTCTTCATTATCATGTTTAACTAATTCATATGATGATGTCGAATAATTGCCTCCATTTAATATGGAGTTCGATAGCGTCCGGATTACACAAAAAGGTACCCTCTCCGTGGTTTTACCCGTATGGGATTTCCTCCCACTCATTTGGAATCAACACACAACCCTTGTGATTTATGGACTAAAGTGCACCGTCTCTTATTCCATTCATATCTATGAACTGTACCCGAATTGAAGTGAATACCTTTGTTTCATATGGTAAATTGTAATAGTTTTACACAAGTTGCAATTCAATACTATGCAGCGGCTGGGTTGCGCAACAGGACTCTAGAAAACAAAGCTTTGATCGTGAGCGAAGTGGAGAAGAACGTTTGGCCAGCGATCGTGGCGGGGAAGGTAAAGCACGTCGTGTACAAGTATCTGCCATTATCCGAAGCTGCAGAGGGTCACAAGCTTATGGAGAGTAGCAACCATATTGGGAAAATACTCCTTGTCCCTTGAAACCTGGGATGATCCTTTGCATCAAATGTGAGTGAATAAAGTGATTATATGCCTTCTCGTGAGCGTATACTGTGATAGGACATATTGAGGAACCTACGTACTTTAAATCACTTGTGTTATGTTGATATCCATTTGCAATGAGTGTACTTATGAACAAAGACACCTCTTTTTTCCCCTTTTTTCCAAAATAAAATTATAATGTTTTATTCAACGATTATGAACAAATCCTCAGAAAAGGCGCCGCCTGCCATTTTGTACTTATGAACAATACTAACCTTTCTATTGTTGCATATATTTTGATTTTCTTGGAAATGGTTTTCGAACACTCGAAAACATATTTGTAATGCTTTCTAAACAAGTTTCCTGAAAATTTGTTCCGAAAGTTATAAAAAAACAAGTTTCAAAAACCAAATCACTAAAGGGATGGTGTGGTGCTGCGATGATAGCAGCAACTGAGCGGGGATCTGGGGAGCTGTAGTGTACTTTTCTATAATACGTGTGTAGGTGGACAAAATGATGTAGTTTTATTTGTTTTGCTTTTGAAACTATATTGTTTTGATTCTATGCATTTTGTACTCATGAACAATACTCAACCTTTCTATTGTTGTATATATTTTGATTTTCTTGGAAATGGTTTTTGAACACTCGGAAACATATTTGTAATGCTTTCTAAACAAGTTTCCTGAAAATTCGTTCTGAAAGTTATAAAAAAACAAGTTTGGAAAACCAATGACTGAAGGGATGGTGTGGTGCTGCGATGACAGCAGCAACCGCACGGGGATTTGGGGACATGTAGTGTACTTTTTTATAATATGCGTGTAGTGCGGCCAAAATAACGTAGTTTTATTTGCTTTGCTTTTGAAACCACATTATTTTGATTCTATGCATTTTGTTAACAGTTGGCGTGATAAGTTAAAACGATGTAATTTTCAGGGTAAAATTGACAAAATTATGCTATTTTGTTCGCATTACACGCACACTATAGAAAATTACACCACGGCCTTCCCAAATCCCGGGGGAGAACAATTTTGTTCAAGGTAAGGACAACGTTATGCACAGTTAGTGAAGTACATGTGCAACTCTTGCTTGTTTTATTTTGTAAGAGTTAATATTTAGGAGGTTATGCAAAAGTTCAATTTAAATCGGACATGGGGAAGTATTTGATCAAAAAATATACTTTTGGGGTCTAGAACTGACTATAACATAATTGAATGTTTGGATAAATTATTTATTAATTTTCAATTGAGTTAAATTTTTGCAAGGTCTTCTAACAAATTAATTCTTACAGAATGAATGAATGTGGTCATTGAATTGAGACCCATAATGTACTGTACTTGGGCTATGTTTGGTTTGATGAAATCAACGTTAAAATGAAGTAGAATAAAGATAGAAATAAATTTGGATAAATTCAATTAGAATGATTATTTTCTTTCCCTTGCTTCGTTGTGCGTGAGTCAAAAAACTCTTCTCTCTCTCACACCCACACACTCAATCCTCTTTATAGAAATAATATTGGAAAAAAAATTCTTGGAGAGGGAGAGATTAATCCACTCTTTATAGAGATCGTTTTGTGAGGACAATATTGTTGTTTCTAGCGAGCCTGCTTAAGGAAAGAATTTATTAGAGAGTGGACAGAGAGAGCACCAAGAGTGAGTAACAATTTTATTTCTCTTGACCTAAGTACTAAATCAAGTTTAGAGAAGACTTGAAAATTTACATGAAGAATGAGAGTGTGTCTATATATATACACATATATATGTATAGAGCGGGAGAGAGATAAGAGGAGAGACAAAACTTAAAGATTTCTTGGGTCAAGTGAGAGAGGGTAAAAGAGGGATTTCGGGAGCAAACAGTGTTCGAAAATTATTTGGGCGGCGTCGGGTAGTATTTTACACACAAAAATGACGTTTTTTTGGCACACAGTACGCCTTGTTATGTGCAATGCACAATAAGACCTCCTAACCTATAAAAGAGGACGAGGAAGAGAAGATACATAAGAGAAGGCAGTTTAACAATAATAAGAAGAAAAATGACAAGAAAGGGTTTGAGCGAGTTTTGAAGATAGTTGAAAAGATTGACTTAAGCAAAAAAAAGTTTTAAAGCATGACCGGTTTGAGCGAGTTTTGAAGATAGTTGAAAAGATTGGCTTAAGCAAAAAAGAAGTTTCAAAGTCAACATGATAGTTGATAGTCGCCTACATTAGGGCCTAGGGCTTACAAATAAATATTAATTTGAATTTGAACCGTTCGTTGTCGAAATGAATGACCAGATGAGCTTACTACAGAGCTCCCAATTCCCAAGGCCTAGTGCTAGATGCTTCTCCACTGGGAATAGTAGAAAATCCCTTCCTTACCAGGTCAATATTCAAGTCGCGTACATAGCCTAAGACTATAAGTGCAAGGTAGGTAAGGATTGGTGAATATGAACTGAGGGTCATGTACTAGAGATTCTTGGTAAGATTCGAACTCCCTAAGGTGGAATTCGGATTCGGGGGCCTTGCTGTGCAGGGTGCACAGCAGCCCCTGCTGCACAATGAAACTGCATCGTTTCACTATTAAACGACGTCGTTTTAATAAAGGGCTTTGCTGCCTTGTTTGGCTGATAAATCCACTCAAAATGACGTCGTTTTGAGTGGTTAAAAAAAACAAAACCCTAAGTTCTATCATAAACTTTGAGCACCTCCCACTTCTCTCTCACCCTCTCTCAGTTGAATCACCACCGATCTCCCTCCCTCTCGCTGCCGAATCACCATCGATCTCCCTCCCTCTCGCCGCCGAATCACCACCGAATCGCCGCTGTCTTCCGCCTTTGTGAACAGAACACAATGGTAACTGTCTTGCTGTGCATCAACCGTATCTTCCACCTTTCTCTGAAACAGTGATTCTTAACAGAACACAATGTTAACTATCCTGTTGTGCATCAACTGCATCTTCTGCCTTTCTCTGAAACAGTGATTCTTCTCCATTTCGTCGACCTCCGCATCTTCGCCGGCGTCCTCCATTCCCAAGGCTGATTTTCATCTCATGAAAAGGTATGAAAACTCTTTTTTTTAATAAGTCAAGTATTGGAGTAGTGGAGAGTATTTTAACAACTAAAATATAATATATTGGTTAAGAATTATGAAAAGATAAATCTAAATTACCACAAGTAAGAACTTATTTATCCCTTAAATGTTAAAAAAAGAAAAGAGGTCCCGAATGGGGTCGCCATGTGATTATATTTTGAAATTGATGAGAACGCAATTGGTAATCGTGGCATTTTCTGAGTTGAATTTGAATTTAGTTTCCAATGTAAAATGAACAAATAAGTAGTTAATGATTATTTAAAAAAAAACACGAAATAATTTAGTCCTAAAAATAAGAAAGGTGAGAAGTGGTAGGAGGCCAGAAATGTTGTCCGAAGAAAAAGAAACATAAGGTGTCATCGGGGAATAAACAATTGGAAAGTGTAACACTTAAAAAAAGGGAGAATGATTGGGGAGGAACATGGAGGTGTAATGATATGTGATGTCTTGGATGATTTTGTTGTTTGTTGTTTGGTCATGACTTCGTTCCAATTTTGATGAGGTTATGGGGATTCCTAATGTTAATTTACTGCTGGATTCTATTAATTTACAGCAGTAGGATTCTTATGTAAAGTTCACGTTTTACTTGTGTACTCACTAATTTGCACTGAAGGATAATTTATTATTTTATTGGAGTGTTTATCGAAAGATATAAAATTTGTCTCTAGTTTGCATAGTTATGACAGTAAAAAATTTCAGTGAAAGATAAGGTACTGTAGAAAAATTTAGTTTCTAGTTTTTAGTTTACATTAGTGAAAAATTTCATAGTTTGATTTTTTAATTGTATTAGTTTGATTTCTTAATTGTGTTACTCCTCTCATTTTTATTTCAGATTTTGCGCGTAATTATTTTTAGAATGGAAGGAGGTGGAGTTGAGAGGTTTATAAAACATAATGGAGAATTGTTAAATGAGTGTATACCATGTATTGGTATGGAATTTGAGTCAGAGGAAACTGCATTCAGTTCTATAACGAATATGGAAAGAATATTAAAGGATTTAGTATTAGAAAAAACTACCAAACAAAAATCAGGATGGATGGTATCACCATCAATAGAAAATTTATTTGTAGTAAAGAGGGAGTAAGAGAAAAGGACAAACGGAATCAAATAGTAATACAGTCTAGATGAGAGACGGGAACTGATTGTAAGACATTTATGTACGTGTCAATTAAGCGAGATACATTAAAATGGGTTGTGACAAAGTTTAATGATATGCCTAATCACAAGTTGCATCTTCCTGAAACTGCTCATATGATGTCATCTCAAAGAAGATTGTGTGTGTCACAAGGTATAAATGTTGAAATTGCCGAAACTATTGGGTTACCTCTTAAGTTGTCTTATGATCTTATTAGTGCCCATACTGGGGGAGAGAGTTTGTAGGATTCATGCGAGAGGATCTAAAAAGCTATTTGAGGGTTAAAAGAGAGAGAGAGACTTACAATATAGTGAAGCAGGAACTTTGTTGAGACATTTTCAGAAACAAACTTTTGAGAATTCTTATTTTTTTCATGAAATGCAATTGAATATCGATGAGATGATAACTAATATTTTTTGGGTTGACCATCAGATGATCATAGATTATGGGCTTTTCGGGGATACATTGTCTTTTAACATGACATTTCGTACTAATAAAGAATATCGACCATTGGCACTTTTTACCTGCTTTAATCATTTTCAAATAACGGTGATTTTTGGTGCCGCATTGATGTATGATGAAACTACACCATCATTTGTGTGGTTATTTGAAACATTTTTGAAGGCAATGTTGGATAAAAAGCCTTTTTCCTTTTTCACCGATCTAGATCAAGCAATGGCTAATGCACTTTCTCAAGTTATGCCGGATGTCAAACACGGATTATGTACTTTTCACCTAAACCAAAATGCAATAAAACAATTTAGGATACTTGTTTGGTGGTAGTTCAACATTTGATAAGGATTTTAATGCTTGCATGTTTGATTACGAAGAAGAAACGGAATTAATTCAAGTTTGGAATTTGTTGATTGAAAAATTTAACTTAGAGGATAATTCATGGATGAAAAAAACTTGGGACCTTAGAGAGAAATGGGCACATGTGTATATGAAGTGGTCTCATACTGCAGGAATGAGAAGTACCCAACATACGAGAGATTGAATGCAAAATTGAAGAAACATTTGAAATCTGATTTTAATCTTGTTCAATTCTTTACCCATTTTGATCAAGTTGTTATAGAAAAACGGTACAATAAAAAAGAAGCAACACACGACTCTAGAGAAAAGTTGGTAAAAATAAAATTTTCATGTTGTTCTATCTTACTCTATGCTGCAAAATTTTATACTCCTCCTCTCTTTGACTTGTTCTATAAAGAATTTGACATTTTTCTTAGTTGCAAAGTAAAGAAATACTATGAGTTAGGAGAAGAAATTAGATTTGTGATATGTAAGCATGGAGAAGAAATGGAGTATGTTATGTTGAGTAATATAGAGTTTGCTGAGTCGGGAGATAAAATTTGTGGAGAAGTTTGTTGTAGTTGTCGAAAATTTGAGAGTTTTGAAATTTTATGTGGTCATGCGATCTAAGTGTTTTCTCAAATGAATGTTATGGAAATTCCCGAGAAATATATATTAGGCCGATGGAAGCGAGATGCAAAAGGTTGTTCATCAAAAGGAAAAGAAGTTGTAGTGGACGGGAATGATAGAAAGTTGATAATATCGGCGTGGTATAGATATCTTTATCCTAGAATGATAACACTAGCGGCTCGGGCATCCGAGCATGACGAAACCTATAAGTTGATAGAGGAAACTATTACAGATTTATGTGTAAAGGTGGATGGTATCATTCATTCGGTACATATCCATGGTGTTTTGAGTAGTGGACCTAGCATTCATTTAGATGCGATTGATCTTAATTTGAAAAGCGTAAAAGGCTTAAAAAAGAAAACGATAGACCGTGCAAGTAAAGGCCACAAAAAGACTAAAGTCTTAACATGAGAAATTTAAGAAGAGGGAAAAAGATGTTCCACGATCTCGTTTTAGTCAGTTATTAATTTTACTTTGCTTTAGTAAGAATTTTTTTTAAAAGTTTTATTGAGTATAATATAATTATACATATTTCACTAACTTCTTAGGTTGTTGCACAATCCAGCAAACTCATAAGTCTTCAAAATGCATCTTTGGAGCAAGTATCGGTAATAAAACGAATTATTTTTATTTGACATCTTCTTCAAAAATGGTAAATAAAGTTAATTTTATTCTAATGTTTCTTTATGCAGGGCGATGACATGCTGTATTATTCAAAACCAACGGATTTATCTTTTCAAAAATCTTGTAGTGCACAACTTGTTGAGGTGCTTAATACTTTTGGAATTCATGGTTTTTTGTATTTGATTTATTAAATCTTGAACTCATAACTTTTTTGGTATTTTTTTTCAGGACACAACATTTGATCGAGACACGCTTCAAATGATCAAGCAACACATACTCCCACGGATGTTGAGTCATTCTTCCATAATGAAAATTTTATTAATTTTTGTGTTAATTCACAGTCACTCTTACAAAATTAATTTCCAATGTCCCATGTGAGGGATATGAATATTTTTGGATATGATGGAGGAGTTTTTGGATGAAGTGATTTAAAATTATTGCCTTTTTTTTGGATGGTATAAATTGTTGATTTCTTTTTTATGTTTATGTAGATTGGAGTTATTTGGATGAAGTGATTCAAAATTATTGCCTTTTTTTTTTTGGATGGTATAAATTGTTGGCATTAGTTTTGGATAAGTGGTTTCAATTGTATGTGAACGGGGATTAAAAAAAAGTGTACATAACCAGTTTTGTTCTATTTTTTAGATTTAAACCGACGTAGTTTTGATTAGATTGAATAACTTTCTTTTAGGACCAAACAAGGAAGTAAGTTAAAGGATTCAGCAACACTTTAATACACAAAACGACGTAGTTTCATTGCACAGCGGGGGCTACTGTTCGGGGGTGCACAACAGGCCCCCCGAATCCGTGGAATTCCTAAAAACATAAATGGATGAAATCATAAAAAACTTTTACTTTGTTGTTCATTTTTTGTTCCATTGCTATTATTTAATCTGTCATATATTCTGTTGTACGTGCTTATATTTTTGGGAGTTTTGTTTTTGGATATTTTTTATTGTTGAGTTTTATTACTTATTGAAATAACTTCTCTATCCTTGATGTTTTATGCCAGATGAAGAAAAGCAGACAAAAGTTCTACCCAGGCATAAAGAGCCGAGCATTGCAGAAGAAGAGTTCAACAATACGTGGCGGTCATACCCATAGTTGCTTTGTATTTTTATTTCAAAAATCTAAAATTCCAAATTTTGCAATTTAGTTTTTATTTGAGAAATGTTCATTTTTTAATATTATATTTGATATTTCTTTTAATTTTAATTAATAAAATAAATTTACATAATATTTCGAGAAATCTAGGCGCTACATTACTAATACTATAATAAAATTGTTAATAGTGTGAAGTTAACTTTTGTATAGCTTTTTGAACAATGCTAGGTACACAGATTCGGAGATGTGTCCGAATCCATCGGATGCATGTGACACCAAATCTGTGTACACAAGTCTGTGTACGCAGACTTTCTCTAGGTTTTTTGCATGAACTAATTAGGGTGGGATACTAATGTATGTTCGATCTAATTATAATATTGTTAGGTACTGCCACAAAGCAGACATATCTATAGATGGACAGTATCATTTTGTGCTCGACATCGATATTGGGTGTGAATTGAAATTGAAAAAGAAGTTTATCAGAAATCGAATCTGGATTAATGTGACATTGTCGAGTTTGGGGCAATCTCGATGAAAGCTTGATCGGGAAAGCCCAACCTGAAACCAAATATATTTAGTTATCTACTTGTGAATGATGCTGTCTTGTTGACATTTGTTCTTCTCTAGCAGTGATACGGATAGACAGACGGCAAGAGAGGACCGGCCCCACGTTATACACGTTTTTGTCGCAGAGCTCATAAACGCTAGAGACACAACTAACCCAAATCCACACACCCACCCACCCAAATTTATATGTATTTGACACTCGATCTTATGCAGTCTCCGGTTTCCTCCACCCACTTTAGATTTCACTCGAATCCTCCGCTCAATCGCTGTCAAGAATAATTAGTAAGAATTTCAGCTCACTTTTCGTTTTCTGCTCACTGATTTTGATCAAATTTAGACTTGTTATCATTTTTTCCTCCTGAATTTAACGTTAACTTGCTTATTTGTTTTCTTTCCTACGGATTTGGTTGTTATGTGTTTGGTTGCTGAGAAAGTACAACTTGTAAATGAGCAGAGTGTAGGATGGTTTAGTTGATTCTTATTTGGGGGAAAGAAAACTGTGAAATGGAATGGAGGTTCTTATTAGCTTTCCTTTGTTGTTATATCCTTTTTACCCGGTTTGTTAGCAGCCAAACTGGGTATTGGTGTTTTTGGGGTTTAACCTAGTTTAATCTGCCTTTTGAATACTCACTACGAATTGATGATTTGCTTTGCTATCTAGCATCTGCTTGTAAACCGGTTCAAAAAGCTCAAAGGGAAAAAACCTATATTTTAGGTAGATCTAAGCTATCAAAGGTAATATCTGTTATGAGAACTCTACTATTTACGTAGTAAAGAAAAGTTTTTTTTTCTGTTATAGATAGATCTCTCTCCATATAGATGGGTATCCCTGGCTTTCTGTTTTTTGTTTGGTCAGGGGGTACCGTGGAGAAATCGTTTAGGAAACCAAGCATGTAATAAGCTGAAATCGATTTTTTCTGCAAGTCATCTTGAGGCTTTCAAACACATCCAAGCAATTGGTATCCGAATGAAACATAGAAAGCATAGATTCACGTCGCCTACTACTTGCTGAAAGCACAAATGAAATGGCTAATCATTCATTGTATTCAGTTTTAAGACCTCACTAATCCGCCTTACACTTTTGAGTTCATAAAAGCCAGATTGCTTTTAGCTAGGTTTTCGTAACGTATTCTTATGCTTCTGGTCCGTAATGGATTCAAGGGGGGTTGTAGGCCGGTGACCGACTCCCAAAGTCTTTTTAAAACCCCTTATGTTATGTTAGTAACGCGACACTACAAGGGTTCGCATTCTAAAATTATGGTAGTTCGCATGCCACAAAAGTTAGAATCCTGAATCTGTTCCTGCTTGTGGTCACTTTTTTTAGTCTCACGGCAATATTCCCCTCCACAATATGGCTTTATTAATATTGGATTTCATTAGAACACAAGCGAACAGGCATACAGGCGTACCCACACGCACACATAGGCACAAGAATAAAAAGGCTAGAAAGACCCCCTTCATCTTTGTCTGCAGATGATGATGCTCTTCCCCTTCTTCAATCGTACAAATACAATCTTTTCTCCTCCAAAGTAGTAACTAGAAAAGCTAGGAGTTAAACCAAGCCGGTGAGTTGGATTGTAAGGAAATATGTTGCTTTTGAGAGTATAAATTGTAAAGATGAAAAACCCACACTCTTTAGAGAGGGGAGAACCATTTATTTATAGATGAGATTAGGGTTAACCTAATGGGCTCTAACCACCTAGGCCCATTAGGGTTAACTTATACATAACCTAATCTATCCCACATAACAACTAACACCCTCCCTCAAACTGGTGCATATACATCAATCATGCCCAGTTTGTTACATATATATGAAACCCGATTTCCAACTAGTGGCTTAGTGAAGATCTGGGGTCGGGTAGACTCGCAAGTCACCACAGGCTGGGCAGACGGGACAGATGGCGATGGTGGCGAAGAATCAGTAGTTGACATGACTACGATAATATAGGACAAAGTCCACTCTTGACACCTATATCAGCACACCTATATCAGCTCGACGAACCACCAATCACCGGATCAGAACATTCATTCACCAATAGCAGACAAACAACCAAGGGTAACACGAAGATCAAGTAGGCATGAAGCCGGAGAGAACAGATCAGTCCACGGGCATATAGAGACAGAGAAGATCAGCACGAAGGAAGGAGGAGCAGGGCGGCAGCGGCGGCGATGGCGGCGGTGGCGACGGAGAGGGATACAGATCGGTGGAAGGAGGAGGAGTTAACGCCAGCAGAAAGAGGCAGCGGAGGAGCTAAAGAGCAGATCTGAAAGAGGGGAAGCTAGGACGCGATTATGGTAGTGAAAACGCGACGCCGCCGGAAGATCAGTGCATATCCGGCGGCGGCAGTAGAGTTAGGGTTTATATTCTTTACCAGGCTCTGATACCATGTAAAGATGAAAAACCCACACTCTTTAGAGAGGGGAGAGCCATTTATTTATAGATGAGATTAGGGTTAGCCTAATGGGCTCTAACCACCTAGGCCCATTAGGGTTAACTTATACATAACCTAATCTATCCCACATAACAACTAATTAAAGTTACCCATCTCTCTAATTGCTTAAGCTTTTAGATGAGTTCGTGTTAAGAATCTAATATGGTATAAGAGCAGCAATAGATCATGTGTTCGAACCTCGCCCCTTACCTAGTGATTAAAGTATTTCCATGTGATTAGCCAACTTATAGAGGAGAACATGGTTAGACTTGATGGGGCATGAGTATAAATAATAAA
This sequence comes from Arctostaphylos glauca, assembly GCA_019985065.2. Lineage (NCBI taxonomy): Eukaryota > Viridiplantae > Streptophyta > Magnoliopsida > Ericales > Ericaceae > Arctostaphylos > Arctostaphylos glauca. The sequence continues at coordinate 13,167,442 of JAHSPW020000001.1, read as the reverse complement.
GTTACTCCTCCCTCCAATAGTTAAGCTTTTAGTTGAATTTGGTGGTTAACAATCTAATAGTCGAATAGCAATTAAGTATTATCGTTGTTGCTTTAATACTTTGATGATCAAGGATATGGAGTTGATCACTCTGAAGCTTGATTTTCATTTTGCAATAGAATGTGGCACGATTTATTTGGAAGATCATATCAGCATTCTGACTCGTATTGCATGGAGAAACGATACAAGCCTAGGAGGGTACTTTTCTTGGGTGGGAGATGTCTCACAAGTCTCTCCCTCTTTTTTAACTGTGATGGCAGCTAATAATTTGGTTTAACTATTTTAGAAATGTTTGCATTTGTCATACGTCATCCTGCCTTTATTTAGTTGAGATTGATCAAGCTTAACATTAGGACACTTGCTGTCTTCAGTCTACGACTAATCTTTACCATTGGTTGGGATTCTAGGGAAACAAAAGAAAACTATCAATTGTGCGATAACAGGTGTTTCTATTGTTTGAGATGCTTTCCCGAATGTGAAACTAACTGATTAATGGAGACGGTGCAGGGTTTTTTATCAAGAGAGAAAAGGAGAGGAATAAAAAAGAATAAACTAATTGCAACTCATTTATTCTTTGATGATTATGAAGCCTCCATATTGCTCAGATGGAGAAAACCTTTTATGGCCTTGACTTAACCCAGAATCCGAACCATTGGTTTTCACCTATTTTGCAGATTTGGCTTGGGGAATATTGGACCCCGATTGAAAATAATGGATATTTCTACAATGAACCGTGGACAAGTTACTCTTCTAGGATCTGCAGCCTGTGTGATGCTTACAATGCACTTCACAGTACAGCTTCTATCACAGCATCTCTTTTACTGGAAGAACCCAAAGGAGCAGAAGGCCATAATCGTCATCATCCTTATGGCTCCAATATATGCCATTGTGTCATTTGTGGGCCTGGTGGATATCCGAGGAAGCAAACCGTTCTTCATGTATTTGGACTCAATAAAGGAATGCTATGAAGCTTTGGTAAGTGCCGTTCCAACTAACCGTGATATGATTTAATCCTATGCTTCTGCATTTGGTATGTTTTTCTGGGTACATAGCTCAGTGGTAGGGCATTTTGACTGCTTTGTTTTTTTCCTCATCAGTGACGGTAAACCTCTCTCTTTTCTTGTAGGTGATTGCAAAGTTCTTGGCACTTATGTACAGTTACTTGAACATATCCATTAGCAAAAACATAGTGCCAGATGAAATTAAAGGACGGGAAATTCACCATTCATTTCCAATGACTCTTTTCCAGGTAGAGAAAGCCTTTTCTTTTTCTTATAATGTCATAATTCTGTTTGAAGAAGTCGCAAATCCGGCCCTCCCCTTGTAGCAAAGTTATCCAAATAGCAATTGATAGTTGGTGTCTACATCCTACTTCTGGATGTTGCATACTGGACTTCAGTAAAAGCTAAGGAAAGGAAAATTTAATGGGTGGAAATTAAGACATGCATTAGAATTTTGCTACGTACTATTCTGAAGGACTCTTCTACCTATTATCCAAATAGCAATTTGATGTTTTGTTTCTGCTCCTCGGTTTTTATTGTTATGTGATGTACATCAGTAAAAAATAAGGAAATTTAAATTGCATTGGGTGGAAATTTTGACTGGCAAACTTTTGCTACTAATTATTCTAAAGAAATTCGCTATCATGAAAATTAGTTGGACGTTATTATCCTCTCTTGATCTGTACCTAACAAAGTCAAAATTTGAATCTCATTGAGGCCCAGTTGTCTTCACCAGTTCCTCCAACTTCTTCTACCACAACTAGGTGAGTCCTCAAATCCTATTTATTCACCCATAAGTTTTTGTCGCTTCCAGTTAACATGATGTTACTATTCTCTAAAGTGGCTGAATCTGGTTTTCTGGAGAGTTATTTTAAATATGTTTCACGAGATTTGAGAGAGAGAGAGAGAGAGAGAGAGGGAGTTTTGGGCCTTGGCTCTCTCCATACTCTTAGCAATCTATAATGTGGTTGCTTGAGCATGAACAAGAGAAATAAAGGAAAAATATTGTAATAAACCCGATTTAAACTTAATGTTCTTTGACTTTAGATTCTTACAAGATTAGTTTTGGAGTTTTTCTACCCCATATGATGACTACTTACGAGACAAGTCCAGTTTCACTGGGTTTGTCAATTGATCTCTGTAGTGTACATGAGGCAGATATTTGACCAATTCTTCTACAAACTGCAGCCTCATACTGTACATCTAAACCACCATACCCTGAAGCTTCTCAAGTACTGGACATGGCAATTTGTTGTCATCCGCCCGATATGCTCCTTGTTGATGATAACATTACAGATTCTTGGACTGTATCCCGGTTGGGTGAGCTGGACATTCACCATCATTCTCAACATTTCAGTTTCATTGGCTCTATATTCTTTGGTTGTATTCTACCATGTCTTTGCAAAAGAGTTGGAACCACACAAGCCTCTTGCAAAGTTCCTGTGCATTAAAGGAATTGTTTTCTTCTGCTTTTGGCAGGTAATTTTTTTTCTTCCATCTATTGGTATAAGAAGCTCTATTGGAGTGCCTTGATTATTTGGTTTTCTGAATTTGTTGAATACGAGTTGATTTGAGGCGGAACTCCTCCTGTCATGGAACACTTGCAAATTGGTGTGCGTGAATTTTTGACTGCTTAAAATAAAATATCCTATTTGGGCCTAATTAAAATAGTGCACCTGGAGGGCAAAATGTCAGGTGTGTGTCTGTGTATGTTAGCATGTCTGTGTCCCTTGTGTTCGTGTGTTCTGTGACCATAAGAAACAAGGGAGTATACAGAGGAACTCCACAGGGAGAGTTCTAGCACTCAAAGAAAGAAGACATTCAAGCAGCAGATAGAAAAATTATCTACTCTCAAATTGCTTAACCCCCATTGCTCAATCATGAAGTCTGTGTACAATCACTGTCAACCATCACATGGGCTACCTATTTTAAATAAGCCGAAGGATCTTGGTAAGGGAAGCCTTCTTCACCACTTATCCCAAGTGAAAGGTATTTTAGATACCGGCATGCCACCTACTCCTTTGCTTAAGCAAATTTTCCTATGCATATTATCTGTACCTAAGAAGCACGGACACCTCCCTGGGCCTCTTGTATCCGTGTTCGACACGTTTGGAATAGGGACACGCTCTCGGACACGTGAAAATAGGTGTCTGCACATTTAATTATATTTTCTGAATCGAACACATTTGGACACGCATAGGACATGTTTGGTTCAAAATGCAATTTTTAGAACCTTAAATGGGTCAAAACCATAGTTATCAAAATCGTGCGATTCACGATACGATTCGCACTATTCGATTCGATACACTATGCAAACGATTCGAACCTAACAACGAATCGCAACTTGCACTGAATCGGTAAGAGAACCGGTGAATCGATTCCAAATCGCCCGATTCGCATGAATCATCGATTCACTTTCGATTCACATTTTTGCAGGCCTGAGTCGGGTTAGTGACCCGATAGAACAAAAAAATCAATTTTTTTTAAAACTTACCCAAAAAAATAATAATACAATAATCATTGGGACTTACGAAGGGTCTTTTGTAAAAACATTGGGAATAGAAAGAGTTGCAGACTGAAAATTAAGTTTTCATTTTTTACCTATTAGCTTTTCTTACTTTTCAACCTTGAGACTTGAAAGCAAAGTAAGTGACTTATCTATTTAGACTACGTGATCATCAATATATCTTTAGGTACAATATTTTTATTGATTGCTATATTATATTTGCATTTTTAATATGTTTTAAGAACATGACCGAATCGGAGCGATTCACGATTCGATTCGATTCACGATTTGTACACGGACCTTTTCGATTCTCGATTTGACAACTATGGTCAAAACAATAATATCTTGAATCTTAATGGAATTGTAACTAATACTCAACTTCACCCTATATTTACAAGAAAAACAGAACACGTTATAATACATCCTTTGGTTCTCAAACTCAACAAGACTCACATATCGATTAGGGGAGAGAGAGAGAGAGAGAGAGAGAGAGCAAGATTAAGAGAGATGACTAAGGGATTGAAGATTTTTTAGTATTTCTCTCCTTTCTATATTCTCTATTCTCTCCTCTCTATTATTCTTCCTCTATTTATCTCCATTTCATTTTTTCCCCCTTCTTCCCAATTCTATTTCCGGCGTATTCATTTATATTCTCAACTTTTTTCAATTATTTGTTTTCGAAATAATAGTATAGGTTTTTCTTAGCTTTAATTCAAAACGCATTATGGTTAAAATAACACCTTAATTTTATATGCGTATACAAATAGTTGTTTGTTTTTCAATTCAGTGTATCCTCAAATTGTCTGTGTCATAGTTTTTGGAAAAAGCATGCATACTAGGTTAGAAACCAATATGTAGAACAACATATTATAACCGCTCATACCAAGCACGAGGATACTGTTTGAGACCATAGAGAGCAGAGGGAAGACAATAAACAAGCCCAATAGTTTGAGAAAGGCTTATGGGGCGGCACATATAGACTTTTTCAGATAAATACCCGTTAAGAAATACATTCTTAACATCCAACTGAAAGAGAGGCAACTAGTGCACAACAGCTACAAAGATCAAAGTGCGAACTGTGGTTATCTTAGCAACAAGAGTGAAAGTCTCCTCTTAATTAATTCCATATTCTTGAGCAAATCTCTTAGCAACTAAGCGAGCATTGAGCAAATCCCTTAGCAACTAAGCGAACTTTATACTGCTCAAAAACCATCAGAATGGGTTTTGATTTTGTAAATCCATTTCCAACCAATGAGATTTTTTCTGACTGGCAGGGGTACCAAATCTGAAGTTTGAGTTCTAGCAAGGGCAAATAGCTCATTATTCATGGTGTGCACCTAATTAGGATCATTACAAACTTCTTTATATGACCTGGGTTCAAATAAGTATGTATGCAAGAGAAAAAAGAACGGTAAGAAGAAGAGAAATAAGTATTAGTAAATTCGGTCTTACTAGGGGACGACAAATTGCGAGTAGGATAACGGCAGTCAGATGGATTAGGATCGGAAGGGGCAAGCTGTAGAGTTGGGAGCAGGAGCTGGGGCAGGAGGAGCTAAACGACGATGAGAGTAGACTAAAGGAGAGGACAAATTGAAGGTAGAGTTGGAGGGAGCAGAAGAGGCAGGAAGATTAGAGACTTCTACTGTAGAGATGTACTCATTATAGGGGACACCGGTAGGGAAGGGGCAATGAGAACTAAGTCTTCCTTAAAACATGTGCTAGTTTGGGTGGGAGGGGAAAATATGGCAAACGCTTGAGAAAATAACATGCTTAGACACATACAATTTTTTGGTCACAGGGTTGTAGCAAGGATAACTCTTTTGATTTATGGTATACTCTAAGAAAATACAGAGAGCACAACGAGCGCTGAGCTTGTTGCGATCCCGCTTGGGAAGAAAGACAAAGCAAGTAGAACCAAACACACGAAGAAGGGAATATTTGACCATAGAGATGCTCGTATAGACAAGTACCAGAGAAAAGAGTAGGCATCCGATTCAAGAGATAGGCTGCAGTGAGTAAAACTTCTCTCCAAAATATAGAGGGGACAAAGGACGAGAAAAGAAGAGATCTAGAAGTGTCTAGGAGATGACGGTGTTTTCTCTCAGCTCAACCATGACATTCCCTAGGAATGTGCAAGGCAACGTTTAGGACATGCATGACTTAACATGTTGACGTGCAAAAAATCATTTCGCTCCCTAGGAACGTCCAAGGAAACGTCAAAGGCATGCACGCCTTGGCATGTCGACGTGCAAAAAACAATTTCGCTTCCAAGGAATGTGCAAGGCAACATCAAGGGCATGCACAACTTGGCATGTCGAAGTATAAGAAACGATGTCGTTTTGTAGGAACGTGCAAGTAAACGTCAAAGGCATGCACTACTTTGCATACATCTCAAGCTCATACTGCTTAGCAAAATTCGATTCAAGATATATAATCCGTAAATAGTCCCACACTTTCCCTGCCATAAATTATCTAGAAAATTTCATGCCAATACTTTGTTCTATAGAGTTGTGAAACCAAGTAATAATCCCCGCATTTTTCATATCCCATTTTGCAACATCAGTTGCATGCCCTTCTATTTTAAGATTGGAAGGCTGCAGTACTGAACTATCCTCCTATCCCCACAATTCCTTTCCCACAATAATTTTTTTCATAACATTTGACCAATAAGAATAGTTGTTACTAGTCAATCGTATGCTGACGACTTGCATTTTATCCCCTGACATGATGAAAAATCTTAAAATCAGAACAAAGGCTGCTTAGGTCTTGTACATTGGGACAAATCAAAGAAAAGCCTATTGAAAACAGTGTTGAATAACGTTGATTAGATAAAAACTGCAGATGCAAAGATTGACGTAGCTCCGACAACGGTCAACGGAAGTCTGGCAAGGGTCGTCGGAGTACCACAAAGGTCCGGAAAAGGTCAGCGAGTGATCGATGGTGGTCGGCGGCGAAGGTCGGGAGGTTGGTGAAGGTCTGTGAGATCACGAGTGGTTTCGCAGATCCAAAAATTGTAGGTCCATAAATCGATAGTGGTCGGCGCCGAAGGTTGGGAGGTCGGCAAGGGTCTGTGAGATTGTGAGTGGTCTTGCAAATCGGAAGGTCACAGATCAGAAGGTCGGGGAAGAACTTTGCTCTGTATCAAGCGAGAACTTTGCTCACTGATGCAAAACCAAACGATAACTTTGCTTTGTATCAATAGTAACCAGTTTCTATGACACAGATAGATAGATAGATAGATAGAGGGAGGGAGGGAGGGAGGGAGGGGGGCAGGGGGAGGTAGAGGTAGAGGTAGAGGTAGAGGTAGAGGGAGAGAGAGAGAGGGGTACGGTTGGTGAACAAGATCATTGGTGCAAAGGAGAGATGTTGCAAATGCAGATACAGTGAAACCCTAAATTTAATGCGGCTCTGTACCATGATAGATGGAAAAAGAGAAGAAATTCTATTCCATTCAACAAATAATACTTACAAGGATAACACGGTTTATGTAGGCTTGCCTTATTAACCCTAATGAGATAAAACGACTAAATTACCGTTAAAAGATTAATAAACAAGAAACAATAAACAATAAATGCTAATGGTATTCTACTTTCACAGTGTCCATGTTCGTGTTGTGTCGTACCGTGTCGTGTCTATGTAGTGTCATGTCCCGTGTCTATATTCGTGCTTCTTAGATCTATACAAGGCTTGAAGAGAAGGGTCTCTATAGGCATCTTATAGGCATGTAGTCACAATGCTTGCAACAACAGCATTTGCCCTTATTGGTGTTCAAGGGTCGGATTGACTTGGTACCTGCCTGTGTGAAGTTCAATATGGAAGCAATGGGACCTATACATTAGGATTGTTGATGAATTATATGCAGCGACATTTTCATGCATCTCTAGGTTACTTTGTCTAAGAATTCGTAAACTCATTAATCTGGACTACTTTTGACCGATATGAGCATCAGGCACTCTAGTTTGTCAGTCATCAAGCATTTCTTCAGAGATCAGTTAACGCAATTCAGTAATCTTTCAAGGGTATTCTCCAAAGCCAATGTTTAAATTCAGTAATCAAAGTGTGTTATGAACAAAAGTGGAATTTGGTCCCGACTCGTAGTTGTATTTAGGTATGACTCGCACTGATGATGGTTGTTGTGACATATGGAAGTGGCTTTTTTGTTACAACCACAGTAGTCTGGTTATGGCCCCAGTATCATGGGCAACATGGTTGATCTCTTATTTTGTTTAAGTTATGGTTTTCAATCAAAACCCAATCTCGTAATGAGTTGAAACATCCTGCCCATCGCTGCCCTATAGGTTCTTGTTTTCAGTTTTGTTTGTCTAGACTTGTTATATTCTGCTTGATGGAACTCTAATTATTGGGTTTTCTTCACCAGTTTGCTTCTACATGTATACCTCTCCCATATTGTACTTTTCTTTCCACTCTTGTTATTAAAAGTAGAGCTCTATTTTGTTTCCCCGTGTTTTTGACAAATGAGCGTTACACCGTTTGCAGGGGATAGTGCTTGAGATTCTTGTCGCGTTGGGAATCATCAAATCTAATCATTTCTGGTTGGACGTAGAGCACATTGAAGAAGCCATTCAGAATGTCTTGGTGTGTCTGGAGATGGTGGTGTTCTCTGTTCTCCAGCAGTATGCATACCACGTTGCTCCTTACAGTGGAGATACCACCACGAAAATGAAGTCAACCAAAAAGAACGAATGATATGACTCTCGAAAGATCTCAAATGGAGGAGAATCCATTACCGGGCTTCTATGTTTATTCATTTTGTTTTTTCCGTTCCAGTGGCGAGAGGATCGAAGTTTATTAACAACACGTCCGATGAATTACACGTCTGAGTTTCTGTTTTCTTTTTCCTTCTTTTATAAATAAGCATCGCTGTTTCTGCTGGTTGTATTGTTTTTCTGGTTTTTCTGTTTCATATGCTTTTCCTAAAGACTAGTACAGCAATGAAACCATTGTTATGCCGTGCTGCTGCTGTTATCCCTGTTTAATAGGGAGAAAAGCATCGCTATGTGTACCAAAGTAATATTATGAATTTTTTTTGGGTATTTATTGCATATTTTTTTATTTATGTCACGTATTACTTTAGTATAAATATGCTTAAGTGTGTAATACATAAAACTCAAGCTAAGCATTGTTATGGTTGTTTATGAAATTTATTGTGTATTTTTTATTGTTTTATTGTTAATATCTTTTTCGCTTCATTTGTTATGATTTATTTTTTGTGTTTGTTATGTACTGTTTTGGTCAATTTGAATGGACGCGGAGGCTAGATACTAATATAGTATGAATTATCTTGATTAGCATGGGATTGCGAATATTTACCAATCTTAATCTGATTTTTTATCTATCCAAGTTGCTCTTGTTGCCAACTCATGGAACAAGCAATTAGTATCACTCGGACATTACTAGTTGGAAGTCACTCCGATCTTTAAATTAGAATGTGTTGGACAAACGCACAAGTAATAATTGTACTTGTAATTGATAACGTGTTTAATTTTACTTTTGCATCTCATATTTATAATTCATCAAGTGTCTTGGTTTGGTAAGCGAATAATGTGGAATCTTTTCCTAATTGTACACTGCCAAATATGGTCAACATGTTGCAGCATAATGGATTTCTTAAAAAGGAATATCTCTTAAATCTTGCACTTTTCTATTCCAGTGTTTTCTCTCCATTCCAGAAGGTTTTGACTGCCTGATAGAGTGGCAGGTCGGTCAACTCGGCATGACAACAGACCATGCGCCTTGAGTTTGACGTCGACAATCTCTTATCGTGGTCCGTTCGGCAATACGTCGACCGTATCCTTACACTATTGACACGGCCAATGCATCTTGGGCTTAACCCAGACTTCGGCTCACCATTTCGGATGTGGATTACTTCTGGCGGACATGGCCCATAATGTTCCTGGCTTATCTGGCACATCATCTCGGATATGGGTTGGTCCGCCAATTCGACTCACTACAAGTAATTACTAATAAATGTGGTGTTAGTTACAATTATTTTGGTTATATATTATGCAAATATTGCAAAAGTTGTATGTTTTTTCGTTTAGCCAAAGATTGTGCTAATTTTGCCCGAAAAGTGTTTTAACTCAACGTGTCCTATTGAAAATAAGCACTGGTTTATTATTTTCATTGAAATTTATAATATTTATCGTCGTTTTAGAACACTTATCATTGTTAATTATAAAGTTTTTGTTGATGATATTTCATTTAACAATTGGCTAGTTATATCAAATCTTATGAAATCAGTTTTTACGTGATTTTCTTCCGCGGAAGAAAATCAAAAGCGGAAGAATTTTAATATTTTCTTTAAAATTTAGTCGAGATGCACGTAAGTCATTATGAGCAATCTCAATTATTAAGAAAAAACTTATGAACACCGAATCAATTTAATATTTTACTCTCAATAAAAATTTTAATAACTAAAATTAAACTTCGGTACTCCTAAGGCATACAATCATATTGATAAAGATAGAAAAGATCTCCACAAATATTCAAAACAAAATATAAGACATGTAGACCAAATAAAACATTAAGTATGAACACCGAATCAATCTAATATTATAGGTAATCTTCTTTAAAATTGTAATATTTACAAAATACTATTTTAAAATACAAAAACAAAAATATAACTCTGAAAATTGAAAAAAATTTGGAGATACCGCGTTTATTTGAAAGCTTATAATAGTAATTTGACACTTCTAAATTTGACATCCTCAAAAATTTCTTTCCAACCTTAGCTCAAATTTAAACACTGTCTTAAATGGTCATTTTTTTAAACAAAAAAAGATTTGATATTGCATTACAAAATTGTCATTAATGAATGAGAAAAATCCATGGGAGATTTGGCCTTTCAAATGACAGCTTAGTTGGAGCTAATGTCGCCTTCAAAAGCAATTGTTATTTTGCCACGGGAGATTTGAAGGTTCTCGTTGAAATTGCTCTTAGCACTTTAATATTATGGAGGTCAGCTCCATTTATGATTAATTAGATTTGATTATATTTTATTCTCTACAACTATCACGCTAACTTAAAATCCTACGACTTACCTCTTTGAACCATGAATAATCAATGACTCTTATGGATGTTAACAGAAAAGATATATTAAATAAGCATTACCTATTTCAACTATCAGAATTTGTCACTTAACCTGTAATGTGCCGATTTCCCAGTACATTAATAAAATCAATTTTTAAATTATTCTCTTAATTTAAACAAATATTAAAAAAAAGACTTTATTCATTAAAAATAAACTGTCAAAATACCCTAATCGAGTTTACATGGATGCAGAAAATAAATAGTACAGAGTTCTTCTAGGGGTAGGATAACTAGATCTCATTGTATTCTTCTTCTTTGTAGCCGGCTCTTCCTACCCGGATTGCATCTTTGACTACTCTTATACATCTAGCATAAAACGCTAAGGATAGGCAAATTGCTCCATGAGTCGTGACACTCAGTAAAAAATTTACCCGATAAGACTCAACCTGTGCATATGTGCATTTATAACAACAGAGTATGTAAAACAATTGAAGCTAACACGTAAATTCATTACAAATCTTCTTTTTTATGTTTCTAGGACAACTGATGATATTTGGATTGGAATCGATCTTCGAAAAGCATGTTGATCCTCTCAACTAATCCAACAAGTCATCTATCATTGGAAGAGGATATCGATTCTTAATTGTGACTTGCTTGAGTTGACGATAATCAATACACAGTCTCAAAGTACCTTCTTTCTTGACAAACAAAGCCAATGCTTCACACGACGATGTACTAGGTCGTATAAAGCTTTTATCCAATAACTTTTAGAGTTGCGTCTTCAACTCTTGTAACTCTGCTAGAGCCATACAAAAAGTACCATAGATATCGATGTAATACCCGGTTGAAGTTCAAAGGTAAAATCCAATTCTTGATTTGTAATCTAGGTAACTTCTCTAGAAACACATTTGCAAACTTGCACATGATCTTTGGTAATCCCAAGTTTATTCAGCTCGCTTCTTCCAACTCATACTTGTTAGCCATCCGTCCAACTAGGTGTGCCACCTGGATCGTGACGTAAAAGCTGGGTGTTACTTATCCCCTTACATTTGAAGTAGACACCATCGGACAAGTACGATGTCACGGTCTTCTTATGACAGTCAATCACGACTCTATCAGCATATAACCAATAGGATCATATTCTTCTTCTTGACCTTGGAGTGCAACGATCCTTCCTCTAGAGGCCTGATTTTGAGTAATTGATCCCTTAACTGTCCCCGTATTTTAATTCTGTCGAGGTTGCCAAAAACTCTCCTATTCTACCCAACAAGTGGCCCAATACTGTTCATTGGTCTGTTTTGTTGACCCTGTTGACTCGATGGATGTGGGCATTCTCTTCTCATGCGTCCCCTCTAGTTGTAGTTGTAGTAGGTAATATCAGCCAAATTACTCGTGGGTCCTTGATTCTAGCCCTGGTTCTGGTGGTTCTGTGGCAGTTGGATTTTGTTTTGATTGTTATTCTGGTTGAGTTGGTTGGTTCTATGATTATTTTGACTATAGTACTTGTTGTAGACAAAATCTCGATTGTTGTTGTTGTTGATTCTATAGAACCCTTGTTGTTCTTCTTTTTCTGTTCCTAAGGTGCCGGGAATCCAACGTATCTCTTTCCAGCCTGAGAGTATTGCTTATTACAAAGTATATGCCTCATCGGCTCATCCCACTGTAACATATCATTCCTCCTTATAGCAGGACTCAAGCCACATTCAAATCTATGAGCTCTAGACTCGTCGATTGGTACAATGGCAATGGCATGCCGAGAAAGTTCTTCAAATCGAGCAACATAGTGGGTGACGCTCATACTCCATTGTTTCAACTCCGGAAATTCCTGAATCACGGCATGTTTCATAGGCATTGGGGGTACATATTGGATTGAAGAGACATTGGGCAAGAGATCGAGGAGAACTAGGGAAATTGTTGCGGTGCTTTGCAGTCTCACACGTGCACATGTGAATTCGCACAGTACATTCATTCGATATGTCAAATGTAAATGCAAAGTAATTCTGATAAATTCCATTAATGATTTAAAAATGATTTTTAATACCTTTAAAAATTCTGGGTTAGTACATAATTTATCACCTTTAAGTTTATACATTTCCAATTTGGATCTCAGTCCTTGGATTTACAGATTTTGATTTTCAATCATTTTTCTCAAGCCATTATGTTCTGGTTTAAAAAATAGTTATTTTTTTCCTTAGCTGCTTTTCAAACTATATATGCCTCTTCCAAGTTGAGAAATTCATCCGAGCATAAAATTGCATGCACCCATTTACATGCGGCTGTCATTTGCTTTTTTTGTTCATTTAAAAGCCAAATCAGGAGATGCCCATTTGGGCTAAATTAGTTCTGAATAAATTATACCTTCTAAAGTGCTCAAGCTACGTGTCCAAATTTTAGGTGAATGAAAAAAGACAAAACTAGCCCCAGTATATGGATCAGATGCATGGCTCAGGGTTTGGGTGACCTTTATTAATTCTTCAGAATCAAATAATCTCCTACATTAAATACACATTAAAAATAATTTAGTCCAAACGGGTTTGTTTAGATTAAGTTATGCTTGAAATAACATAATCTAATAATAACCACAGGACAAATAATAGCCTTAAAGAGGGAGCATGGTAAAATGATGGATAAATTTTTTTTGGGTCACATGGTAGGATGTTAGTATGCTAGCTGAGTTAGATTATTACGGTAAGCCAACGTCATTCAATCAACTTAAATTTAAAGCCTCACACATTGAAACCCTAGTGTCCACTGACGACGGCAACAGAATATAGGAGATACGAGTAGTTGGACCAGAAAATGGGATAACTTTTATTTATAAGAATGACTAAAAGTCCACATCTGTGTAGAATATCGGTGTGGACCCTCCAAAGCATAATTTATAGGAACGGTCGAGATCGGTTCGAATTCAAAGATGAAACGCTCCTACTCATCAGTGTGCTCTCTCTCTCTCTCTCTCTTTCTCTCTCCTCATATATATATTGCTATATTTTTTGGTGAAGACGTAATGAAGTAAACCTATAAACATTAAAATATGCTTTTATTAAATAACTACTTGAGTTTAATTTGAAAGCTTTATAAATGTGTCAGTTTTTGCTTGTTTCTCTAATAAATTGATTTTGACCGACTTTTTTAATGAATTAAAGATGTTTAAAGTTGAAGTAGTTGGCTTTTGTTTAACATCTCTGAAAAGCCAAAAGCCAAATACAAAATGAACTTCTCCACGCGCACACATATATATACACACATAATCCCCTTCTAATTAACAAGGGATCTCCTATTTTGTTAAAATATGGATCTTCTATTTTCTTATTAAAATTTGATGATCCGAATCGTTCAATGTGTTTAAAACATATTTTTAAGAGTACCATTTAGAAATCGGCTCAAGAAAATACCAGAAAGAGCTTGATCTAAATAATTTTTCATAAATACTGACATGAAAAGTTTTATAAAAAATTAATTGGATCAAGTCCTACCCGATAATATTTTGAGTTGATTTCTCGTTGGTACTCTTAAAAACATGTTTTAAACACATTGAACGGCCTGAATCATCGATATTTGATAAGGAAACAGAAAATGCTCATTTTAACAAAATGAAAAATTCCTCATTAGAAGCTTACTCTCTCTCTGTCCATTTACACACAAGCTAGCTAGCAAGCTGGGTGGCTGACTAATTAACAAAGGAGTTTTCAAGCTAATTATAAGGGTTGGCTCAACATATAATAGTGCATATAACCTCAAGGGGTCGTCCGAGTGGAGATCGAAGCGAGTTGTAAATTCGGATATCCTGATATCGAATCTCGTTCATGATAACAAGGAAGGGTCATTGTGTCTTTACCCAGCCAATAAACTCAAAGTTTCGAAGATTAGTTGGCATTTAGATGAAAATTCTCTCAAACTTTACTCAATTTGGTTTTAAGCCGACCTAGATTATAAAGAAAAAAAGAAAACATATATAGTGCATACCCATTATAATAGATTTCCATGATAACACAATCTTACCTCCACTTGAATGAAGTACCAAAATCAAATTCAAAGTAAATTACTTTGTATCTGCCACGTATTGTGTTATTGTGGCACCAATTATTCGATGATGCATGTCCCTCCTTAAAATACAGTTGCCTTTTCACGCAGAATATGCACTTTAATTCCTCCATTTTATTAATTTATATTTTTTATTTAATTTGGTTAATCTAATGGATATGTCTATAACTTTGACCATGTTGAATATCTGTTTACTTTTCTTATTTTGAAGATATCATTTGATCTTGAAAGCCAAGTCCCTCCCATTTTTACCTTCTTTTTTTTCAATCAAAATAAGTTCACTGTTGCGATAGTAGGTCGGTTATATTACAATACGGCATACTGTTTGTTCGGTGTGATACACATATCTATCAATGTCAATTAAGTCATAGAATTCATTGCCATTGTTTGAGAAAAATGTGAAGAATTGTCATTTTATGAGCTTGTAAGACCCGTTGAAGTTTCCGATAGCTGACATCCATAAGCATGTAAAAATATGTGTCCGAAACTCCTACCTAATTTCATATTGAAACATGTTCTATAGAGAAAGAAAAACAAAATAAAAGAAGAAGAAGTGTCTATGACATGTCCTTGTACCTGTATCCAACTTTTAGACTGTGATGTCTCGTCCCACATCGAAAGTCTACATAGGTGATTCTGGATATATAAGGAACCATGTAAACTACTACTAATAACTTCGACTTAAGTATTTTGGGCCACGTGATTGGGCTTCAACAAGTAGCTGAGTCAGTGATTTACATGGGGCGTTACAAATGGTATCAGAGTGACTCGTGTACACGATCGAATGTGGGGCTGAGACTTTGTTTGGTCACTAGGGAACAAACTCGGGATTAGACCGTAGTGACTCTAGTGTGAACCCCTTACAAGGGCGCAAGGTATTAAAAGTGGGGGGATTGTGATATCATGTCCCACATCGAAAGTCTACATGGGTAATCCTGGGTATATAAATAACCATGTAAACTACTACTAATAACTTGTACTTAAACATTTTCGGCCACGTGATTGGGCTCCAACAAATTGCTGGGTCAGTGGTTTATATGAGACTTTACATAGACACATATCTTAAAGTCGAGAAAGTTTCTAATAAGTGATTTCTCATTTTCTAATTAATATTAATCATTCGAACCGTTCAGTGTATTTAAAACATATTTTTTAGGGTACTCGCGAGAAATGATCAGTTTCAAGTATTATCGGATAGAACTTGATCCAATTAGTTTTTTATAAAACTGTTCTTGTCAGTATTTATGAAAAACGGTTTGGATCAAACTCTTTCAGATATTATTTTGAGCTGATTTCTCAAGTATACCTTTTAAAAACACGTTTTAAACACATTAAATGATTAATATGTTAATTGATGTGGATATGACCCAAGAAAGGAAAAATAAGTAGGACAATTTAGTTGGGAACCTATGTTTCCCAACGTACCAAAAGCTATATTTTTTCCTACCTGTTTCGTATCCAAAACCTACCAAATAATACACATCCCATTATGTTATTTGGAACATCCTATCCTATCTTATGATTACAAAATTATTATAAGTGGTAGAATAAAGTGGTTACCATCTCACCAAAATTTGGTTACCATCTCACCAAAATTCCAGACTTAATTTTATTTTTTTATTATCAAGTAGTGAATTCAAGCGCCAACGGGTCAATTGAGATTTTCTCTCTCAGTATTTTTTCTCTCGCTTAAAAATAGGACCTTAATCCAATATATTTTTTATCTTATTTTTCTAGAGTAATGTTATGGTCCCACAAATTTGAGTGAATCATGATTATTGATTTTGAATTCATAAAAACTTTCTTGGTGTATTTTCGAACACCATAAACTTTTCCATTTTCCACTTAGAAGCAACTTTTTCCCTTCTAAAACTAGACTTCTGCAAATGGCTTTAGGTATTCCTAGCCCTTACCTCACATTTGAGGTTAAACTCCTTGAAGTCACCTGAAGGTGAAGTTACAATTTTTAAAGAGCAATATTATTAACACATCATGTTGCATATTAAGTTATACATCATGTCACATTTACTAATTTAAACACATATTAAAATTTATGGGACCTATTTTTATATTTTTTTAATAATGATATGCTATGTATGTATAATGTATATTTTGATGCTCAACTTAATGTAATGTATTAATAGACTTGTTGATTTTTAAACGGCTTTGTGTGTGTGTGTGTGTGTGTGTGTGAGAGAGAGAGAGAGAGATTGGGCAATTGAAAATGGCCAACCAGAACAAAAAAGTCTCTTTTCATGCGTGTGTATGCATACAAACACAGCACACCAGAGCTTCGAGATTAAAAAGTCCAATTGGAAGACCTCCACTTTGCTAAAATTCTCTCTCTTTCTCTCTCTTGCTCTCTTTGCGTGCGTGCGTGCGTGCTTGTGTGTATCGAATACACTGCCAATCAGGTTATCACTAGAGGGAGGAAGAAGAGAGACCATGAACGAGAAGGCCGGTGTTTCCAAAGAGCTTAATACCAAGCATCGAAAGGTTCCCGTTTGTACCTGAAATCTTTATGGTTTTGATGTGACATGCACTATATCCATATACACCTGAAAAACTTAAGTTTTTTTTCTTCTGTCTTTTATGTGAACGAAGCTTACTCTTTTCTTGGGTTCAGTTCCCATGCCCACTGCTCTTATCAAAATATCCAATCAGAATCAAAGTATTTTTTGGTTTATGATTTTTCATTTCTGTCGGAATGGAAACTACTGGTTGAGATAACTGTGTTTGTTTAGGCTTTGATGTTTTCAAAATCATATTTGAGATAAGGAAGAAAAACCATAAATTATCGGGTTCTCTTGCTTTCATTTTTGTTTCTTCTTTTGATTCAGCGAACTGCCGAATTTGTTCGTAATTGATATTTAGTCATTGCCCACGATTTGCTTGCTGAATTGATAAGTTGGTTTTAATTGGGTCACCCACCTCCCTCTGGACCCTCTCTATTTGCATACAACAGCTAGGTTATTATCCATACGCCTGAGCAGCTGTCAATGGTGTTTGGCGATGCTTTGATATCTGGCATAAGGCCCCACCTCTTAGTTGTGAGCTGTAACCGGTGTAGAACATATTGGTGGCCAGTTTTTTTATTGCTTAATCATAAACATAGGTGTACGTTATGTTAAATGATTGAGGATCTTTTTCGTTTTTTGCATATTAGCCGAAAGATTCATTTTCCTGTTTTGGCATGTCAAATGACAATTGTTTAAGCTTTTGAATCATTGAGTTAGTGATTGGGGGCTGGCATGATTTTGGGAAGAAAATGGAATTCTGGTCCATTGGCCTCCCTATGGAATGGTCCTTCATGTGAATCAGTAAAATGTGAATTATGTCATTTTTTAAGGAAACCAACGTCTGCAAAGAAATTGCCATTCCATTCCACCATTCATCCTAGTAAAGCAAACACTAGCTAATAGAAACAGAAGTTGCAAAATTCTTTTGTTTCTATGTTGTGATACACGAACTGTATCCTATTTGACTTCTGGTTTCAAAAGTATGATTTCTTCTCATTCTCATCATTCTCCCTGGCGGTTACACTTGTATTAGTGGGAGCCAGATAATATGGATCGAGGAACATATACTTAATAGTGACCACTTGTGTGAAAACATGGTCAATTATTCGCAGGAGAATGAACAGTACACTTATGGTTATAGTCAATTTTATGACTATAAGTACTTAGTGATACACAAACTATATCCTATCTGAGTTCTATTTTCAAAATTATGACTTCCTCTCAATGTCATCATTCTCCTATGGTTTTTACCTTTTAGAAGTGATACCCAGATAATGTGGATCGAGATAAGAGTAAAAATTGACGGTAAGAGATATTTAATAGTGACCACTTGTGAAGACTTGGTCTGGTCTATGTTACATTGAGGGATGTCAGGTTCCGGTACGTGTCTAACTATCGGATTTATCTCATCTTCATTCATGGATACGGGAAGACACCGGAATATTTAAAATTCTTAATACATGAATTATATTTTCTAGCATAAATGGTGTTTAGTGATTGTCTTAGACCTTTTCATGCATATTAACGGGGGTTCTATGCATATCTTGTGAGAATTTTGAGTTAGATAATATGCTTGCTAAGTTATTGTCTAGGTAAACATGTGCAATACAGATTCCATACTGTTATCCGATTCTTGAGTGTCTTATACGGGTACTTCATACATTTTGAAGGATTCATGTAATATAGCTTAGCATAATAGTTAATCGTATCTCTATAAATATGTAATACTGATACACAAATTGTGTCCTATCTTCTTCTTTGTTTGGAACATCAATCCTATCTGTCTTCTGTTTTCCAACTTATGACTCCCTCTCATTGGCTTTTACCTTTAAGTAGTCATAGCCGGAGCATATAGATGGAGACATAGTAAAATTTGATAGGAAGAAACAGTTATACTTACCACTTCTAAAACTTAGTCAAGTATTTGTACATCAGGGGAGTTTGAGGAGGATTTAACGTGCAGTAGTATTTCGTTTCCTGAAATGAGATGCTCAGTCATTGGTCTCCTAGTCTGATAGCCATTCACTTAAGTTGTAATCAACTGATTCTATGTGCAATTAGGATACCGAGAGTATGACCAATTAGTTCCAGCTTCTTTCCAGTCATCCAAACACAATACATTAGTTTGGGAGGGAGAGAGAAGTAGGGGAGTGTTGTGTGATGCTAGATTCCTATAAAGTTGAAGGGAAAATCCATTGAATGCTCTTAGGCTTGGTTTCATGTGCAACCAAATGTTGTGCATCATATTCTATGGAAACTCACCTATTTGGAATTCTAATGGGTGCGCGATTTCTTAGCTGAAAAATGTTTCTTGTTTGATTTCTGAAAAAGGAGTTAACTGGGCTTTCAAAAATATTTCAATTTTCGTCTTTCTAGTCAACTTTGTTTTGCTTATTTTCTTCTCGGGAAGATCATCCTTTTGGTGTTTCGAGTCGCAGATATTGGATGGGCTTCTGAAATTACCAGAGAACAGAGAATGCGCTGACTGCAAAAGCAAGTAGGTATCTTGGAGCACTAATGAAGATGGTAATCAATGGGGGCAATATCATTGTTTCTCTTACACCGTTCTTGAATTCCTTACTGTGACTTGTTTCAATGCAGAGGACCAAGATGGGCTAGTGTGAACCTGGGAATCTTCATTTGCATGCAGTGTTCTGGGATTCACAGAAGTCTTGGAGTACACATATCAAAGGTGCATAGAATTCCGCTTGTTCTATATATATATATATATTTTTTCGTTGTTTCTGGCTTTATCAGTTGGCCTTTCTTTCATACAAAAAATGTCAGAATTTTCATGAAAGCACTTATTGTTTAATTACAGAAGTTTTTTAGTCATGTTTAAAGCAGGCTCCGAAGCTTTTTGTTTTATATATTATCCTTTTGTCTTTTGTGTCATGCCATGCCTAGCAAATTGCTGTTGATTTTGCTTCAGGTGAGATCAGCCACATTGGACACATGGCTTCCAGATCAGGTTGCGTTAATTCAATGTGAGCACCACTCTTACTTTTTTGGCTTTTGAAAATTCTAGTTATATTAAATCAGTTCTAAAATTAGTTGATGCATTAATTATGGTTCCTTCCAGCTATGGGAAATGAGAAATCAAATGGCTATTGGGAAGCTGAGCTACCTCCCAAGTATAATAGAGTTGGAATCGAGAATTTCATTCGTGCAAAGTATGACATCACTGGTTGATCAACATGAAATGTTTATTATATATCTTGGATTCATAGTTTGGTCGTACCGTTCCCATAAGGGTGTTACACCGTCTTTACTGTATGTGAATTTGTAAGGTATGTGGACAAGAGATGGATTCCAAGGGAGGGAAGAGCAAAATCAAAACCTCCTGTACGCGAAGAGAAGCCTTCAGTTTATAAACCTGTCCTATCAAAAAAAAAAGTTTATAAACCTGGACCTCAGATTATTAATGGAACTAAATATTCCAATCCCATTAAACAGTCTCCTGAAGTGAGGAAAGGGCCTTCACCGCCAAATACAACTGGAAGTATTTCCACTGCAAAAAGTAATGGTCATGTTTCCCCTAAAGTATCCCAACAGGTAAATGCCTTTTGTTTAAACTTAGTTTTGTCTGTAATGCATTACTGATCATAACATCTCAGTATAATTGAAAACCTTGTCATTGCACTCTCACCTTTATTTCCACCAAAGGTTTCCGTTTTGGGGGTGTAAAATGATTCATTACATTTTCAATAATCAGCAATGAAACACGCCTGAGTGTGGAATCTGAATTAATGAAGTTTGTTTCTTGGGATATTATAGTATCACCACTCAGGCATCTGAAATTGAATTTGTCTTGAAATCATTATGTAGATAGAGAAAATTTCATAATGACAAAATGTTCATAAGAAATCAGTTTTGGATCCTGTGAGCTATGGTGCAATATAGAAGTAGAACTTTAATAAGCTTCTGACATGTCAAAAGCAATGAACAGGTTACTCCTGTTGCAAAAACACGAGAAGTCCGTCACGAAGTAGAAACTGCAGTCCCAAAGACTAATGCTGTGCCTGTTTCTTCAGCATCCAAGGTTGATTATGCCACTGATCTTTTCAACTTGCTCTCGATGAATGAGTCCAGTGAAAAAAACTCCAAGCCCTCTACTGCTAACCATAATGCAAGGACGGGAATCCAATGTATGTTCCCTTCGATGGTCCAATTCTGGATTTGAATTCCAATTTCTGTGGTCCAAATTTTCTTGAATTTCCCTAATTTGCAGCTGCTGAGAAAACATCAACGCAAGTTGAAAGTGTTTGCTCAAAACCAGTTGGAATCAAGAACCCAACCGACTCTGGAATAGAGGAATTAATTAGAGATTTACAATGGGATACACTTACACCCCCCAGTTGTGATAAGCCTGCCAAAGAGCTGGAGAATGACATGAATCTCTTTGAGAAGGTATGTGAATTAACTTCAATGATTCAATTTCAAGAACCATAGAACCTTGCAATTGGTAAAATCGGATCAAGACCTTACAAATAGCGCGTTTGGCTGGCCAGATAAGACATGGGATTGGATTACAAATCCTAGACGGCAAGTATTTGGGGTTTGAATGCAATAAATAGTGGAGGGATTACATGTTTGTAGGACGACAAATCCCACACAACTTAGAATACAAAAAGAAAGTGTGTTCTATGCATCCTTATTAACAATGCTTTGGGAAGACATAATATGTTGGTAATACCTTAACTATTAGTCCAGAAGGATTACCCCTGATAGGGGCTTACATATCTGCTCTGCTCATCAGTAGTCCGAACAATTAAGCATTCTTTGAGTTTGATGTTTGCTTTTCCTTCTCTACAGCCAAGTATGGTGTCTCCATTTCCCATCCATCAACAACAAGAAGTGGCTCTGGCACAACAACCGTCCTTTCTCATGGCTACAGGACCGAAGTCTGTTGCCGGTCCCCAATCATTTGACGGGAATATATATCAGCATGGCCCCAGTAATGGTGTAGGATTCCCCCCTCAGGTTATGCCTGTGGCTCAGGTACAAAACCATATGCAGGTCAGGATCATAAAAATGTTTACAGCAAATTTTTCGCTCACCAAAGCTCTCTCGTTTATGTTGTTGGCTTGGCTTGTTGCTTTTTTCTTGAGCCAGATGGGATATTTTCAACATTCATTTCCGGCAAGGAGTGCTGCTACTCCTTATCTTACAACCAGGTACATACTACATGCTCACACTAAATTTCGCTCTCTGCTTAGTTACTCATTCTTTTATGAGACCCGAAGTTCGTTGATTGGAGGGTAGGTCTACCTTTGTACATTTTCATCAAGACCACACTGAACCAGGACTGTTTCCGAACCAGTGCCAACTAGATTGAATGAGTCCCCTTTGCCATTTCTCTTAAGCCTTGAGAATATCAGAGTACTCCTCATTGGTAATGAACTTGTTTGATTGTTCCCTTTTTATGCTGGCTACGAGTTTTGGTTGAATTCAAGGGAATGAACTAGGATAGAGATGGGAATTGAAAGGGAGGATGTTATAGTTTTGCAGCCTATATTTAAGACAACAATTGCCGCTATATGTCGTTACCCATTGGTATATATATCTCAGACAAATGCATATGTGCAGCAGCATGTATACAACAAGGCCTGTAGCTCCATACAGCCTTATACCAAACGACAGTGGGTATGCACCAGCTTTTTCAATGGTTAATCCAGTACCATCACCCAATATTCCAGCTCAATCAGGATCAAGAGATTATGATCTTTCCTCATTATTGTAAGGGATGGTTACCAAACAGTGAAACATTTGTATTTTTCTTTATTGGAAGCTGTTGGCCCTTTAAAGGCCAGGAATCAGTTTCATATTCAGGGGGCATTTTTTCATATGTATATTATTTATAGACACTCTCTTTTAATAAAGTATGTGTCCAAATTGGTGGTGGAGATTAACACCAGAAATCAACAATCGATTAATTTTCCGTAACAAACACAAATACTTGTCAACATGCATATGTTATGGAACACACGAGGCAACAAATCAATAGATATAGTGTAGATAAAAGATTGTAAGATTGATAAAAAACACGGTCAGTTGTTGTCCAAAAGCCATACTTGTATCTCTTTGTGTAGGTTATAAAGGTCGAATACTACTCTGAGATACAATCTAAAAACATCACAAATTGTCTTGACTCTTCACACTACACAGCAGTAAAAGATGGAGGTGTCAAATCCTTTTCAAATTGCTCAGACTATAGGAAAGTAATATGTGAACCATACCGACAGAGAGAATTCTACTCTCTTATTTGTCACACCATTTATATATAAAATTGATACATCTTTGGGATCCCACATGGTAAAAATACTCCTGCCGAGCAAGATAAGAGGATTAATGAACAAACTTTAGTTAAACCTAGGTGGTCGTGAGATGAAGATAGTCGAAAAATATACAAAATAAAGAGCTAGTTGAAATAGTGTTAAACAATTTATTGTGAAATTAACTACCAAAATATGAAAAAGAAAAAAATAGTTTTGTAGGAATTCAAAACAAACAAACCAGAATGAAATTAACTGCGAATACAAATTTACAGAATTGAAATAAATGAATGAAATTAGAAATACATGGAGGTACATGCGATGGCCGATGAGTCACTATTTCTTTAAAGTAGGTATTGCCCTCACACTAGTGCTCACGATTATGGACGCCTGCCTCTCAGCATGCAACAATCTTCACGCATAATGTTGCTACACTTTGGGAATTTGCACTGCGAAAAAAAATCGTGCAGAACTCTTTGGACTCTTTATATGTAGTAGTGTTGTGTGCTCTAGTGGTAGTGGAATGAATATTTTGACTGCAAGGGACTGTTTATATAGACATCCAAGTGCATGTTCGAAACAGATGAATGGGCACTGGATATGACTATTTAGGGGTGAAAAAGTTTGGATCGTGACTGTTTTGACTGTTCAGAACTGAACAGTTTGATTGCATCTGTTTGGACTAGAACCAATCCGGAAGGATAAATTAACGACTATTTTCTAGGCCAAAAAAGTCAAGTGGGCTAGAAATGAAGCCCAAACCCAAGACCAAGACCGAATCGGCCAGACAAATGTTGGTGTGCGTGTGTATGGTCAAATCGACAATAGAATGCGTGCTTGCCCGCTCACATTTTTTGTATGACCCAAACAGTGAAGCTCTTACGAAAATTATAATCCTATATACTCAACTTGTTCCCACTTTCTAGCCAATTTGGACAAGCTTCCAAATCCAATTTTTTTACTTCTTAAACACCAAACTTTGATGCCACATTTCTTTCACTCCATAAATAGCTTTGACTAAGCATTTGCACAATGTCAATCTCCCAACACTGGAGATTATTGAACACCATGGGACCGTCCCAATCAACATGTGAGACTACTTTAATTTGGCTAGAAAATAGCCATGTCATACCATTTTTTCTAACAATTCCTCACATGCATGAAATTTTCAAGATAAATACGATAATATAATATGAACACTTAAAGAGAGTTCAGCGGAAAATTCTATGCAGGGGTAGATAGCTTTTGGTTTTGAACAATCCAATGTGAAAACTTATCGGATTTATTAGCTAATGAATGGCCGCAATGCCTTGAAAGGATTAACCGTTGGGGTAAATCAAGACAATAGATCTCACCACAGAGTCATTCCAAACACAGTTTTGTTCTAACAATTATGCCCATTTTGATCCTAGAAAATGAATGTTTTTTCATAAATGCTTTAGAGAATTCAACCTTAAAATTCTTATAGAAGTAGCCCCATATTCACAGTCATATAGGTAATTCCTCATTGAGAGTATCCTATTGTACCGCAGTGGCGGACCCAGGATTTTAACTTGGGGGTGTCGCCATAAAAATAAAAGAACAACTAAGAATAAAATTTATATTCAATAACCAAAAAATACAAGTGATCAAAATCTAATAAACCATAATATTTTTCAATAAAATTTAAGATGTCCATCAACTTAGAACAAAAACGTACTACAACGACATATGATTTATCAAAATGGAACTCTACGTTCTGTAAAAAATCACATAATATTAACTAAAAATCAATAATGAAAGGGGGAGAGTCACTGCATCCACTTGCACCCTTAGCAAATATCACAAAATAATTAACTAAAACGCTTTAGGGGTGATGCAGAGAACATCTCTCTTGCTCCCTTGACAAAAAGATACATAATATTACCTTTATCAAATGGACAAAATTCAATCCACAAGCGCTTTCTTCAATCCACTATGCTTCAATTGATTTACACTATAACAAATGGACAAGATTCAAATGTTATAATGGATAAAAATAACTATTTACGAACAAGACAAATGATAAAGATATTAAATTATTAATTTCAATTCACTTTTTTGCTTGTGGTGTGCCCCACTGCCCCACAATCCACATTGACATCCTTCACCACACCAGTTCACCGCACATGGAATTAGGATTTAGGGGAATTGGGATTTGGGATATTGGGATTTGGGAAGGCACAAGAGGACAAGCCACAGTTGGCAATGTAACTATGTAAGTCTATAATATATATATATATTAGCCATTTTAACTTTATGTCTTTGTCTGTTCTGATTTTACTCATTTTAGCCATTTTCAACTTTGAAGTTTTTCAGGCTTCAGCCACCGCCCACCGCCAGAGTCCAGACCACCGACTCACCACTCACGATCTCAACTCTCAAGACTCTCAACTCTAACAAATTAAATCCATATGTTAACAGATCTGATGGGCCGTGGGCGATGGCTCATACTCTGATACTCACCGATGGTACGAGAGAGAGAGAGAGAGAGAGAGAGAGAGAATACCAGTTTGTGAGAGAATAGCCGGCAGTTGCTGGAAGGAGAAAACCCTAGGCGTTGTGGGCCTGAGGCGAGAAGACTGCAATTTAAATTGGTTTAAATTTTTTTTTTTTTTTGTACCCACTTCTTATTTCAAGATATGAGAGTCATTAAGGGTGTGTTTCGGAGCTTATTTGTTTAGCTTTTCAGCTTTTGCTTTTTGACTTTTTGATTAATTATGACAAGAATGTGTTTTGAATTTGGAAGGAATGTTTAGGAAAAATATGCAAAATGTATTTTGCAAAAGTAGTAGAATGAAAAATGAGAATGAAAATACAAAAAGGAGCTCTAGACCTCCCTTTGAGTTTTTGCTCTTAAAGTCCAAAATAGTGAATCAGTTATACAGAACTCATTCTGAGAATGTGGCTCTAAAAGAGCTAAAATTAAAAAATGAGAATGAAAAATACAAAAAAAAGAAAAATTGAGGTTCCCAAACTCCCCCTAAAAGTTTAACACAACTTGAGACACGTTGTAGGTATCATAATATTGATCATTTTGAGTCACACAAAATTTCGTGAGAACATCATAGGAAAAGGTAGGAGATATTATCTCCGTAGTGATCATTCTAAGTTAGACAAAATTTTCGTTCTTCCATTAAATCTAGATCTTAAGATCTCCAGTCAACTAGGTTGGGTGTCCATTAAGATGATCCTTAACTACTAGCCTTTAAACTCATTCTCATCAATGATTTCATCAATTGCTCTTTATTTAGATAGTTTGGTAGCTGGTCCGCGATATTGTCCTTTAACTCGACATAATCTATGGAAATTAGGTACTTGACATCAAGTGTTATAACGATATTATTTCTATAATGTATGTGTCGAGATTTACCGTTATACATGTTATTCCATGCCTTTTCATTTGCTGACAAACTATCACAATATACACAGATTGCAAGCACATGTTTTGGCCACATAAGTATATCTTCTAAGAAGTGACGTAACTATTCAGTTTCGTTCCTAGCTTTATCTAAAGCTATAAATTCATATTCCATTATTGATTGGGTAATGCACGTCTCTTTAGATGACTTCCAATACACAAATGCACCTCCTAATGTGAAAACATATCCACTTCTGAATTTTGAGTCTTTTGTCATGACCCATCTCGATAAAACGAGAATCAGTGACCGGCCACTAAGATTAACTTACTAAGGCCTTCTTAATATGTCACACCCAACTTCGAGGCATGAATTCGGCACAAATAAATCATAATCATTTCCTAATAATAAAAGCTCATAGTAATTATAAATATGTTACATCAATTCTCAATAAAAATAATTAACTGATTAATACTATTAATACCATTAAATCAGGTCAACAGTGCCCAAACAAATAAGTCTGACATAATAAGAAAATAAACCCTATGCTACTTGGTCAACTCTGAGTTTTTCTTGTAGGCTCGATATCAGTTCCTGTAAAAAAAAATTAACAACAAAATATAATTAAGTCGAAACTCGTATAGGATACAAGTTAAACCACAAATTAATGAAATTTAAGATATTTCATGCCAGAGACTAGATTTTCACTTCATACAGATATAGTTCACATAGGTTTTGTACTATAAATACGTAGTTGAGAACTACATGCAAAACATGAGACCTAGTACACCCTGTCGACCAATGCAACCTTTATACACTTCAATGTTTTACGAATTTGAACCGAGGGAATCACAGAGACACATAACACATTTTTTCACAGCCTTTCAGCGACGTCCCCCCGTAGAATCATGAGGACCACTATCACTCTTTTACGGACTTCCACTAACAGCTGTCCATATCAACCATAGAGACCAGTACTCATTTTTATGAACTTTCATCGACAGCTATAGATGGGACCCACCATGGAGACCAATAAGGATAATCAGCATCATGACACACGACCATGTATAGGGACTCATACTCACTTGACTTAAGCACATGATATAACATCAAACTAGAATCAACACCCAATACATGTCCCTAGATATTCACGTAGTAGCCAAAAATTTTAGAAAATTAGTGTCATAACTATTCAAGTGATTCATGGAGTGTAGAAAAATAGAATTTTATAACTTCCTTGACTAGTCAAAATACCCCCTGGTTGGTTAGGCTTGACCTTGACCGGTCACAAAGTAATCCTGACTTATTAAAATTGTTTACTATAACATCTTAAAAAATACTCTTACTGGTTATAACATCGTCAGGATGTGCTACTGGGATATCTCGAGATATGCCCTAACCGATCACAGTACCACATTGACAATCAAACTTGATTCTGGTATTTTACAAAAAGGTAGTCTAACCGATCAGACGTTTATCCTGACTGGTCACACTGGGTTTTCGAGAAAAGTAAAGATTGCGAATAAAATCTTAGAAACAACTCCATAACCATGAACAACATCACATATTCTATTGAAAACGACACAAAACACACAGCAAGTATCCTACCTCGAATATGATGATCTCACCAGCACCTTGTTCGAACTATACTTTTGACACTCAAATCGATATTATCATTAATTGACTGATATAGTATAGTTTAATATTTATAAATTGCAAAAATAAATATATATCACAAATTTTAAGTTTAATGGAGAAAAATTAACATCAAATAAATATTATCATGTTTACTAATATTAACTAAACAATACCTTAACTTCAAAAAATAGAAAACATAAATAAAATGGTACATTTTACTAAAATCTAATTTGGACTAACTCAATTTTTAATTAGGTTTACATTTATTAGTCTTATTTTAAAATTTTGTGATTAATTTATCTTGACAATAGGAGTGTAAGCGGTTTGGTTTGGCCCAAAAAATCAGACCAAACCGGTAATTACAAAAAAATGCAATCAAATAGATGAATTTTTTGAAAGAACTGTCAAGGAACAAGCGGCTTCCCCTCTCGCTACCAATTGATCCTCAGACCTATCCCCTTCCATCAAAAAATCTTATTCTTATTCTTTAATATTGTTTGGGATATATAAAAAATAAATATTTTTATAGATTCTTATAATTTCTATGTATGCTAAACGACTACAGTATCATAATTTTTTTTATTAATTTACTTTTTTCATTTTCTTTTAGTGTCGTTTTTGTTATGTTTCCTTTTTCGTCAACGAATCTAAGACTCCAAAGTATATCTTTCCATGGATCGAAGAAGGATAATTCTAATATTTTTAGATAAAATCAGACCAAACCGGTAATTACGGTTTTAAATTTTCTAAATCCAAACCGAATTGAATTTTTCAGTTTGAGTCGGTCCGATTTACTCAGTTTTGGTTTGGTTTAATCCGATTTCTGATTTGGTTGGGCCAAAGTCTAGATTTCAAAAAATTGTCAAAAATTAGAAGGCCCAAGTCTAATAAGCCAAGCCCAAATTCAATTTTATTTTTCAAACAAAAAAAATTATAGGAGCATTGGAACTAAGATTTGACTTGCCCCAAATTCGATTTTCTTTAAAAAATATATATAGTTTAACTACCAATTTTCATGATTTTTGGGTCCATCAGACTTGGCCCATTGATTTGACTGTTAACCAAAATTTTATGAAAAAAATTACATCTAAGAGTTCACCAAAATTATGGAGGAATGAGGCAAAAAATGAAAGAAATTGAGGAAAATAACAAACATTTTAATTTTTAGAGTTTACTTAAAACCAACTGGTCCAGTCCGGCCTACCTCGTAGGGGGTAAAAATTGAAAATAGAACCAAAATTTTTAAAAAATCTCAAGTCGTACTGGACCGAATCGATCTGAGTGAAAAATCAGACCAAATTATCGATTTGATTTGGTTTATTGGTCTGCTCCCATTTTTCAGTTTATACTTATAGCCCTACTTGACAAGAGAATTTAAAAAATAAAAAATTATAGCTAGATATTTTAAAAAGTTCAATAAAAACAAAAACAATCCAAAGTAAACCAAAAAAATCTAATTATGCTTTTCTTTTCTAAAACTTTTCAAGTTTTTTTTTACTTCTTAACTTTTGCGATTTCTCATCATGACCAATCAATAATTTATAAAAAAAAAAATAGCAAACACAAAAATAAAAGAAGTTATGCCAAACTCATAATTTTGATCAAAATAAGACTTCAACACACATATATAGTCAATATAAAACTGAGGATAATTTGTTAAAAAAATTATTTAGTCCATAGTTTGGGTTTTGTCCTCTAAAAAGTAAAATAATACCAACCCTTGGTTGAGATTATTTTATCCAACCAATGAGCCACTAAATTGGTGAAGGTGGACTCCACAATCCTATCCGGACTACAATCAAACAACAACTTAAACTGGATTAACATCAAATAGTGCTGATAAAAAAATAAAAAAATAAAAAAGTCCATTCCAGAGACTTTTAATTAATTCAGATATCAAACGTGTCCAAAGAGCGTACATATAATAATATTGCACATACCTAAATATTAAAAATATGCATTAATCTAATTAATATTTTTCTTGGTCTAATTAATTTCATCATCTGAAAACTAGCTTAAGATAAACAATTAGGATGGTTCCAAGAAGTTAGTTTTGTCTGTTAAGTTACCAAAACCATACGACAGAGACAGACTTCAAATTTGGTGGCGTTGGTTTAGGATAGCTATATCCATGCATGCAGTACCCCCATCCAATGGATGATACCTGGCAATCATCTATTCATTTGACGGTGGTGCTCATTATCCATAGCCCTGTACATATACCTAATTGCATTCTAGAGAGAGAGAGAGAGACTTTGACCTTGACCAAGATTAGGAAAAAGACCACAATGCGTCTAACAAACGACAATGCACCACCACCGTCCATTATCGGGACGAAGTTTCGTTTCTTTCCATATATAGGGTTTATTTTAGATTTTTTTATAATTACATGAACAAAACACACTTGTGTATGAAAAATAGATGGAATATAATTTAAATTAAACCGTTGTGTGTTTTTTTTTTTTTTTGCACAAATATATATGTTCATGATTCACAATAATTGTACACATTAATTATCTATTTTAATAGTTTTATAAAATAAATGATTTTAATCATATTTAGTGAACCCAAAAAGGACCTAATAAAATATCGGGTGGTAAAGAAAATCAGTTGATGATGTTGAAAGTGGACACAGAGGGTGAAGGCAGACAGCTTCCTAGGAGCTGGGGCTCTGGTAGCAGCCAAAACAGAGCTGTCAATAACACTTTGTCCATACTTGCTTCCCAAGTTGATCTAAATCAAAACACCAATCACGGTGGAGTGGTGGTTAAGTGGGTTGGAAAAGTAGTAACGGCCTATCCTCTAAATGGGTCCCACTCTCTTTTATCCAAATCTTTGCCACCCGACTAAGCAAGCTTCACAGTAGCCCTAGGTTTACTAAGGAACAGCGTTATAAATTTTATTAAGCAAGGGTAAATATGTATTTATTATTATTAAAATTTTATTTTTTAAATATTTAACAGGAACAAATTTATATACTTTATAAAAAAAAAATTATTTTTCTATAAGGACGACCGTCCTTATTGGCTTCTAAGCCTAGGACTAGTGTTTGGTGTAAGGATTGTGGGCTTATCATGTTGGACAGTTGCACCGACTGAAGAAGATAACATACGTATGAATATCCAAGTCAATGTGTGGAGTTTAAGGATACATATATATTAGTCCATACCAGAAAGGGCATGCATCACTGAGTATATTATACTACTCCTATGTCACTAGTTTCAAACATTTACGAGATGGGGACATTTTGACTAATCAACCCACGGATGTGGGTGTTTAATATTTGGATATTATGTTTCTTTTATAAGATAGCCTCGCATTCGCTTGGCACTTAGTCTGAACGGGTCATGTTATTATTCCTGTGACTTTTAATTTACGTAAACTTTTAATACTTGCAAGGTCAAATATGTCCAATAAATATAATAAATACTATAAGAAATTTCTTATACTCACTGGAATAAAAGCGGCCCTAACGAAAACTAACAAATAATATGACTCATCAATGTGACTTGATGGTCACAAAATTAACTCACAAAAATAGTCCGTCCGTCTGTCTCTCTCTTTTGTATAGATAAGGTTGCATACACGTAACTTTTCTTCAAGTTATGTTGTAGCGAGAGTCTCATATACTTAATAGTTTTAACCACGTGAATTATAATATGCCTCCGCATTGAAGATGCAATTGGTATAACAAGGTGCCACTTCACATGTTACTTTAGGCTCCTTTGGATAAATTTTTTACTATTATTGTTAATGTATTTTGCAAGATAAATATGTTTATTGTTATAGTGTGAGGTGTGATGGTAGTTTAGTCTTTTTTTACTCACTCTCTCTATATTTATATGAATAATATGGGTGGTAGGATTCTAAAGAACCCTAAATACTTTTTTCATCTTACATGGTATATCCTAACCCTAACCCTACCACCCAGGGGCGGACCTACTAAGGGGGGGAGGGGTCACGTGACACCCCCCCATGCTCCACTTAAAGCAAAAAAATTTTTTTTTTTTAAGATTTTAAGAGTAAATTAAGTTTATCATGTAACACTGTGACACCCCCATACTCTTTTGTTCAGTCAAACTCTCCCCAATTTAGTTCATTAAATTTTGAATACCTATATTTTTTGTTATTGAATACAAATTTAATTTTTAGTTGTTCATTTATTTTGATGGTGACACCCCCAGACTCAAATCCTGGGTCCGCCCCTGCTACCACCGTAGCAGCCCCTACAGTACTCGTGCTACAGTGCCACTACAGTGTCGCTATAGTGATCTGATCGCGAGCTGTCTCTGGTTCTTCAGATGTCATTGTTGCTATTTGGTATATATTGATCTGATTTCTTGAGAATCAGTCAGTTTCTTCATTTATGTGGTATTCATATGGGTTTTAGCTAAATCTTGTTGGTTGGTTGAATTAGTTAGTCAGTTTCTTCATTGGGTTTCAATTTTTTAGTCGGTATATGGGTTTATGATGATCAATTGATAGGTGATTTTGAGTGGTTATTGTTGATGGCTTGTGTTTCAGATTGATTATTGTGGTTATGCTCATTATTATTTTATAAATTATTCATCATAACTTCGAGTTCTACCTCTGGTGGATTCGGTTCTCCTTTGAACTGTGGTCATGGTAGAAATCATGATTTTAGACTGTGCACTAATTATGGAGAAACTAGTTATATAGTAGAGTATTTATATGATTTTTATGGTTTTCCACATATTCATCAAGCCACTACTGGAGAGGATACTTGTAACGCTCTATTTTTTAACACATTAATAAAAGAATAAAGTAAATAAAATTTTGAATGATTCATTTTAAACATAAGGTTTGATACTTATGATCTTTTTTTTTTTAACAAAATACATAAATTCGGAAATAGAAATGCTGACAAAAAGTACATCAAACAGACTTTGCAAAGAAAGTCAGACCAACTCTAGGCTAACTAGGTGAACCAAGACTCAATGTCATCATCTTCTGAAAATGTATCCTTTTGGATCTCGTACTCGAGCTTCGCTTCGTCATTTTATACCTGACATAAAACGCTAGGGGCAGAATGAAGATATACTATGAGTTTTGACACTCAATAAAAAAATTATACCCTTTAGAGTCTTTTTTTAATGTTTGGAACAATGTGATTTACAATGATAATGAATGAATAGTTAATCTGAAAACAATAACACGAATGTGCTGAAATAAAGTATCAAAATGTTATGTCTCGTTTGATTAGTAATATCACGATATCAGAGTTCTTAATTCAACCATCATTCTCAATTATGACCATGTCATATATATTCCATTAATATTTTCAATTATGATCACGTCATATAATTTCAAACTATAAATCTCGATTACGGTGCTTCCGAACGATAACGATCCCGACTACCATGCTAACCGTGCTTCCCAACTACAATATTTTCAACCACTATATTTCTAATCAATATGCTCTCCCAAAATGTTATACATCACCTTACCGTGCCAAAAATCAAAATGCACCTGATTCTTTACTTGATGACCACTAGACCACAATAAAAGACATGCTAAGGCTAAATATAATATGGCGTGAACATAATGACACGGCTAAATGCATAACTTAGGTAATGCGTTGCTTTGGTACATCACACATTTGATTTAGTCAAAACTCAATTGCATCAAGGCTAAAAATAATCATAAATATTCTCATGGAGAATATATCCACAATAACTAATCAGTATTACAGTTCGCAATAAGTTTTCAGTTCGGGTTCAGGTATCCACGGGTATCCTAAAGCCAAATACCCATTCGACATTCTAAGTTGAAAAGTATGCATCCATATATCAAACTAAGTAATGCTTCCAAGGTGATGATGTGATTAGTTTGCATAGCATGAAACATACATCATCATGGCCTACCAAATGACGGTTTACGGTTTGGTATGCGCCGTTGTTATTCTAATCACTCTATCTTATGTCTATCACCAGATCGAGTAAAAATACTATTGATTGTGTATGTGGTTGATAACATTATTACTGGAGATGATCAACAAGGTATTGATGATTTGGAACAATTCTTACAATGTCAGTTTCATATCAAAGGTTTAGGCAAGTTACGATATTTTTTGGAAATTAAGGTTGCAAGATCCAAAAATGAAATTAATTTGCCACGAAGGAAGTATGTATTGGATATTTTAAAAGAGACTGGATTATTAGGGCCG
The DNA here is from genome assembly GCA_019985065.2 of Arctostaphylos glauca. Lineage (NCBI taxonomy): Eukaryota > Viridiplantae > Streptophyta > Magnoliopsida > Ericales > Ericaceae > Arctostaphylos > Arctostaphylos glauca. Next base: position 13,132,806 of record JAHSPW020000001.1, on the reverse strand, counting down.
CAACCTTTGGAGACATCTATGGATCCGAATGTCAAACTTTGTGTTAATCATGGGAGCTTCTAATTTCTCATCCGAACCAATATTGTCGCTTGGTTGACAAGTTGAATTATTTCACCATTACTCATCCTGATATCTCCTTTAGTGTTAGTATGATGAGTCTGTTTATGTCAGCTACTCATCTTCCGCATTGGGAATCAACTCTTCGTATTGTGAAGTATCTTAAGGCTCGTTTTGGACGTGATTTTTTTTTATCGATTTAATGGTCGTCTATGTGTTGAAGCATTTGTTGATGCTGATTGGGCAGGATCACATCTGATTGACGATCGACAATAGATTGTTGTACTTTTATTGGTGGTAATCTTGTTACCTAAAAGAGTAAGAAATAAATGATCGTTGTGAGGTCTAGTGCAGAAACTAAATATAGAGACATAGCTCACACTACATGCAAAATCATATGGGTGCGGTCTTTACTCAAAGAGTTTGGATTTGGTGTGCAATTGTCCATACCTATGTACTGTGATAGTTGGATAGTAATTTGTATTGCTTTGAATCCTGTATTTTATGAGGAAACAATGCATATTGAGATAAATTGTCATATTGTTCGAGGAAATATGGAAAATAGTGTGTTGGCTACCCTCTTTGTGTTTTTAGAGGCTCAATTAGCTACCTAATACTTTTAAGGAACCTTTATTCAAATCACGATTGGAACTATTTTGTTACAAGTTAAGACTTTGTAATATTTATTCTTCAATTTGAGGGGATTGTTAGATAAATATGTTTATTTGTACGAAGTGAGGTGTGATGGTAGCATAGTCTTTTTGTACTCTCTCTCTCTCTCTCTCTCTCTCTCTCTCTCTCTCTATATATATATATATATATATGGATGAATAATATGTGTATTAGGGTTATCAAGAACATTAAACACTTTTTCCGTCTTATATATTTGTTAATTTTTTTAATAAGATGAAATGAATCTAGAAAGTAACAAATTATTGAACCCAAACATCAAAATGTTCACTAAAGATGAAAAAATTAGAAAAGACTGTTTTCACTATTTGTATTGTCTTTTGGTATTGTGTTTTCTGGATTTCTTTTAATTTCAATCTACATACTTTTCAATTCCTTCTATCGATCAACTGAAAAAAGTAAAAAAAAAAAATTAAAATAAATAAATAACAAAAAGTAAAAAGCATCTAAATAATAGCCAGTATTTTAAAAATAATTACTCAATCGAAATTCACTTATTGTCACCATAGAATTGTTATCCTACGTTAAGGAAGGAATGGGGGGCCTGTAGTTAGCCCCCTCACTACATACGTATAGTGAGCCGATTTGACTATCCATTTCGACAACGGACGGTTCAGATTTAAATTAATATTTATTTATAAAAATAATTAATAAATACTGATTTGAATCTGAATCGTCCATTGCCGAAATGAACAGCCGAATTAACTCACTACACGTATATAGTGAGGGGCTCAGTACAGGGCCCCATGTGTGTTAAGGAATACTAAGGAATACTAGACATGCATTACTTTTAACATTCATTCTTAAATGTACTGATCATGAAAAACTTTTCCATAGTGATATGAACTTTTTCCATCACTCGATAAGAGAGAAAAGCAATATTGAATGTGACAGTGTGGGGGCATCACTAGCTTTGCTCCTATTTAATTATAATGTTTTTTGGTGCACTTATAAAAATTAAAAGAATTGCTAAACCCCTTCAAGTTAAACAAAATTATTTGTTTTGGCTTGAATTTATCAAAATTAACGATCCCGGTTATAAAAATTGAACCGTAAACTAACTAAACCGATTATTCTCTCTCTAAAAATATTACTGCACCACTAAACGATCTTCGGTACGTGATTCTTCAGTTTGCCTTGTTTACGAGGAGCAAGCATCTTAGCGAGCTGATATATACATATTATTTTTATTTCATTTTATGAATATTAATTTGTGGTATGCTTTTTCTTAATTAGCAAGGCAGAAAAGGCTTGATTTGATTAAAATTTTGTGGGACCAACCATTCCAGTTACTCATTCTAGTAGTTTCTTATCATTAAAGTAGAGTTATTTTTTAAGAAAAGAATTTAAAAAAAATTACTTTTTTCGAAATCTCTATGCCAAAAGGGCGATGTTGGTCGGTTAGTTGTTGGACCCACAAAGTACTTTCCGGCACGTGAGAGAGGCTCCCGCCACCACTGGACCCCACGCTTCAGGATCCTGGGACAAAGGTTCCGCCGCTAACGGTCATATATTATACCGTTGCGGGTTCGGCATTTAAAAGAATTCAAAATGTTTTCTGACATCTTAATGGTTTTATTTATGGTTTTTTAATTCCGCTATCAAACTGAACCAAAAGTTCTCTCTTTATTCTCTGCTCTATGAAGATTCCTCGGAAGACCAAATTTGAAGGAGTTGTAGTTCAATTTTTTATAATATTCGTGTAATATAAATAATAAAATATTATTTTTATTTACTACGCAAATTGTTATTAAAATGTTTAGTATCAAAACGGTATAGTTTTGAGCACAAAACATCGTGTCCCCACTAAATGCGCACTGCAAACCGCAAGGGTTGTCCGAGTGGAGATTGAGACGAGCTGTAAATCCAGACGTCTTGAGATCGAATCTTGACAACTGCAAACTTTGGGGCCATTAGAGTTTTGTTTGGTCGTTAACTTCAGGACCCCGAGGATTAGTCGGCATTAGGTGGGGGACCCCCCAAACAATATCAGCTTGGTCCCCAAGCTGTCCGAATACCTCAATTATCAAAAAAAAAAAAAAAAAACCCACTATAAAGAACGGCACTACAGTCTCCCTAAATTCCAAAAACAAAGTTTAACAAATGTTTGATTTACTTACTCGAATTCCATTGTAATTATTTAGTAAAATGATTCAACTTTAGTTGTTAATTACTTACAAAAATTGTTTACCTCTATGTGACATCGTAAAATGATTGTCGAAATAAAATGTAATCTCATTCTATTATTCAAGAAATCCATTTGTGTATATATCGTAAAAAATATTTTCTTAATTATTCAAGAAATCCATTTGTGTATTATTTGTATATTACTAGTTAAGATTTATCTCACTTCTCACTCAACACAAAATGATCGAATAAAAGTATTAGTACTTAAAATGTTTAGTAGTATATTTAAATTAGGCCCATCATAAATGTTCCTTTATGATCGGTCAATAGGTGTTTTATCGGATTTCTATTTTTATTAGAAACGAATTAAAAGTGCATTTTCATTGGTTACTGATGAGCAGAATAATTGACGAGCTGAGCCAACTATGTACTTTGCTTAGCTGACCATGCACTTTTCTCAGCCTAATGTTCTATTCGGTCAGCTCATGTTCTCGAGATAGCTATCAGGGTAAAATAGAGCTGATGGTGTTCCTTATAGTCCTTTATTGCATATGTGGGAAGCATTTTTCAAATATACCCCCATCTATTTGAAAGACAAGTCCAACCTAGAACAACAGATATATACGTCAAAGAAAGAGATCGACATAAAAGGACTAGTTAATCTATTATCTAGGATGATAAGGTTAATCACCTCCTATAATCTCGCCAAAATACTAAAATATAAGACCACCCTTATATAACCGAAGGGCTCCCTGTAGTATAAGGTATGAATATTCTGTCTAATTCAATGCAATCTCTATTTCTCTTCTATATTATTTTCCTCCATCCTAAAACTAACTTAGGCATCGGAGGATTGTTGGTGAAATATCACACTGGTATCAAGTTCTTTTGCAGGTCAAGCGAGTAGACAATCAAGACCGTTCTATCAGCTACTAACGAGATAAATTTAATCTACACTCTCTAGAGACTTATAATTTTCTACCGTTTCATTCAATTTTAAATTTCTCATTGTAAGTTGAATTGACCTAGAATTTTTCGTCCTCAACCGACAGAAGAATCTTTCTCGAGATATTTGGAGTTCTATTTTTTTATCAAACTCTATTATGATAACCATCTTTTTCAAGTCGACTAAATTACCAACCACATTTCTCAGATCGGCTAGCTCAGAACGTTAAACTCTTGCATATGCTATTGATTTATTTGTTGTTAAACTTAATATTTTTGGTAATGATTATACAAAGGATGTGTTTGTAAATGACTCAATGGCAGCCTTGACTGCAAATTTCTAGAAACATAATTACTACCCACAACCCTTATTTGTAATTAATTGCTTTCACTATTTTAGTCAATTGTAGTCCCTACCCATTGAAAATAAAATATGTGGGCCAGCTCAGGTATACTGCAAGTGGAACCAATACAACCACTACCCTTTTGCACTCTCCCTCATTTCCTCTAAATAACAAAATTGTTTTATCCAAATACGTTTTAATATTAAATACAAAAATTCTATTAAAAGATAAAATTTAAACATCAGAGAAAGTTTAAATATTATTTTTGAATGCAAACGAATAAAAGAAAAGATAAATATTAATATCGATATGAATTATTGTGTATTTTTTGTATTGTCATACACATACTTAATATATATAATATAAATAAATATAGATAAATAGATTAGTGAGTGATATGGTTATTGTCTTCTTAATTTTATTTTTTGAGTTCTATTGTCACGTCAAATATTTTGTGAAAAATACATAAAATTTAAAAATTTAAGATCAAAGTTTCAACACACTTTTCTAAGGATTAACAAATTTCAAAAATATAAATTTTATTATTTTTAATGTCTTCGGGGTAGTTGTATTTTGATATTTTCATTTTCATTTGTAATGTATATTTCTCTTCCCGAAATAAATAAATAATCTTAAAAATTAATAAAAACCTATACAAAAATGGTTAAATATCGAAATATACTCCTCACTAGTCACTATTTTTTGACAAAAATTAATTTAGGGTAAAGGGAGCTGATCCGACGGTCCACGTTTCATCAACACCCGCAGACCGCGTCCCCTTTCGTCTATATGTAACAACGCATCTCCACTTCATTCAAAAGCACACTTCTCACTTCGAAGAATCTCGCAAAGCCTAAAAGTCGACAGCTCCACAGGCAGCCCTCGCCGGCACAGAGGTAAGATTCCGATTATTTCTCAAGTCACCGGATAGAATGGCGATTTCGAGTTCTTGGATTCTGTCTTTGAAAGTTTTATTGATTTCGACTGGCGTTGTGTCGATAGCTTTGATGGTGAATTTCTCTGTTCCATTGATATCACACTTCCTAGTCTATAAAATCCCTTTGATTTGGTCCACTTTGATTACGTTGTTAAGACCTCCGTACCTCTACTTCATTATAAACGGCATAATCATCACCATCGTCGCTACTTCTCGATTCCACCACAAGCTCGACGATAAGCACGAATCAGAGCCGTTGGTTGAGTCGAAGCCTCCGCCCACAGATCTACAATCAAGTTACGCCGCTGTCTCGACTCCGCCGGAGTTTGGCGTCGTCGGCTCTTCGGCGGTGTACGAGAGCGAAGCTATAGAGAAGACTGTGGTGATAAATGGAGATAGTCCGATGGCTGAGGCTATTGAACAAGATGAAGCTTTTGTGATACCGAGGTCCACTTGGACGCCGCCACAGAGGATTAATTCGTCGGAGATTGACCCGGAGTATCTAATGCAGCCGCAGGAGCCGGAGCCGGAGCTGGAGCTGGAGTATCTAATGCCAGAGCCGGAGAAACCTCTGGTTTCTTCGAGGTTTGGTCACCGGAAACCTCTGAAAGTCAGTCCTGAAGGTACGTGGATTTCTTATTTAAGTTTCCAATTTTTACTATTTAATGAACTATGAGAAACTATCGGGATTATTATATTAAAAAATCGTAAACATTGGATTTCAATTGTTAAAACTTTGACGGTCAGCCGGACACCTCCTTTTTGAATTCTCCGCCAAACGTGTCGCCGGAATCTATCACGCTTAAATCGTGCCATCAACGTTTCTCCTGGAATCTTTGGACGTCGTTTTGGGCACTGTTCACTGCGGTTGCGTATGCTGGGAAAATCTTGATTGAATGTTCGTGAGGTCTATTCAGAATCTTAAAAGAAACAATTTGAAATTTCAGATTTAATTCAATTTTGCTTTATTTTCTGCTTCCTTCGTCTTGAACTGAGAAAATAAAAAAAAACTATAAATAATCCTGGGAAAAGCTCCCATGGTCATCGGCTTCGATTGCATTTTTATATCCTTCTATTGAAGGGACAAATTAGTAATTTGGAATTCGGCGGTGGCAATTATTTCAGGTGGGCGGGCGTTGAGGGTGGCGAAGCCAAAGCGACGACAGGAGACACTGGAAACCACATGGAAAACAATAACGGACGGCCGTCACGTGCCGCTCACGAGGCACTTGAGGAAGTCCGACACGTGGGAGAATCACGGCCGTCAATTCAACACTGGTCATTCTCCACCGCAGATCGTGTTGAAATCGGAGACCTTTAGGGACCGGACGAACTACGACCCACCGCCGACTTCGTCAACTAATTCCTCGCCGGGTTCGGGGAAGCTCCGGAAAGAACCGTCCCTGGGTCAGGACGAGTTGAACCGCCGAGTCGAAGCATTCATAAAGAAGTTCAATGATGAGATGAGGTTGCAGAGGCAGGAGTCACTGAATCAGTATAAGGAGATGCTCAATCGTGGGGCCCATTAAGCGTCAAAGCTTATATTTTTGTTGGGGTTATTAATAGGATAAAAATATGAAGAAAGATAAAATTTCACATAGACTATAAAGGATTTTATTTTATTTGTTTTTACGTTTTTTTTTTTGGGGGGTGGTGTTGGTTTAAACAGATAAAAGGTTTGCCGAAGAAGGTACTATTTGATTAATTTGTTTTTAGATAGATAGGGCTTGGAAGTTTGAGTAGAGATTAAGATGGGATTGAAGTAAAAATATATGTATCAAATGGTTGTGTAAAGAATCATAATTTGTGCGTCTTTATGATAAACCTAAAGCTGAACTGAGAATTATTAGTAGGAACATATGAATATGTCTCTGCAGTTCTTTTATTTATTTATTTGGCAATTTTGAGAATAAATAAGAAAGGAAAAGTCTTTGTACACAGAACATTCAGTTATAGATATATTCAGAACCGTTGAATGCACGTGAGACCATTAAATTATTGAGAGTCGCGCATGCATCCAATGTTTCCAAAGACATCAGTGTTCGAGTGTGTCTAAATAATTTGTGTTCATAGCATTACTCAATAAGAAATGTTTTACTTTAGATGATGGTGAAAATCCCAGTACAAATTGCAATCTAAGAGGCCTTGTTAGGAATATGGGGGAGAAAAGGGGGAGGGAAGAGAAAATAATTTTTGTTTTTGGGAATTGAATTATCCATTGTTTGAAATTTCAAGATGGTTCTTTAATATCATTTTCTTTTTGTCCTTTTTTTTTCAGGCTCCAAATAGCCCTTGAAATTTTTAATTTAGTCATTTTCGTGTAATTTTCAAGTGACACAGAATAAGATGAGATCCAATGCAGTATCGTTTAATAACGTTTTATATTTTGTTCATCTTGTAGGTTTTGATATATACTTGAGTCACGTCCAAAATTAGTGTTCTGTTGAGTGTTTTTGAAATAATTTTTGAAAAAAAACTCTGAGTTGTTCTTTAATATAAGTGTTTTACAAAAAATTTAGAAGTTAAATTTTTTCGACATTTTCGAAGTATTCTCTCCCTCTTCTTTTATAGAGAAATGAATATTGTTTGGAAAAAAAGTAAATTCACAAAAATTTTAAATAGCCAAACGAACACAGCCTTATAAGATAGCTCGGGCATCGTTATTTATTTAAAGAAATTGTATTTGTTTAAGAGAAATGAAGGTACCATCTATTTGTTAATTCGACCAAGCCTTTACGCATGACTGATTTTTTATGTAGATAATTAATTATTTTGCCTCTCACAAGAAATCACATGAGATGATTTTAATTCTTGAAATTTTTTCTGATACTATTTTAGAAAAATATCGTTCAAACTGGCCTATAAAAAAAAAATTAGTGATTTTAATATGTGGGATATCGTATTAGACACGTTTCTAGAGAAAGTTCATATATATTCGGTCAACAAGGTACTAATTTAATACTAGGGTGGTCTATTTGAACAACTCCCAAATTTTGGGTTGAAATAGAATTATTCAAACACTACACATGCATAATAGAATTTGGGGCATACGTTATGTGTGTGTATGTATAGGTAAGTGTGTGAATAACATGTGAGGCGTGAGATAGGAAATGGGTAGTTAAATCGCGCAATTTTATCATTTTATCTTGATACTAAGGTTTTAAACCTAACAGTTAACTTTTTTTTATCACGATAACCAATCGGTATAATTTAGTTTTTTTGGAGAGTAATTATAGAAATCACCTGTGATATGGCTTTGTTTTTTGGAGAGTAATTTAGTTTTTCTGGGCAAACCCTCTTTTGTTGCATTTCCCCACTTCTTTTCAAACTCTCCCAAGTCCTCTATTTTTGAAAGGGAAGATCGCCCATCAAAGGTCCGCCTAGATCTGGATTTGGTATTCCTGGCTAAGTATCATTGATTCAAAAATCGAAATTTATTCTGGGAGTCCTCGTCGGATTTCTAAATTCTCATAAAGTCCTCCCGGAATTCTTTCCAGAGCCAGTTAAGTAACTTTTATAGATTTTGTCATTTCACTCATTCGTACTAAATAACGAGCTCTAACATGGCACTCAACTTTAAAATACCGAAGTATGATGCTTCATGATTCTGAGTATATGTAACAATAGAAACCCATCCATGTCTATTTTGGAGTAAAGATGAATGGCCATTGCACTCCACCTCCTCCTTGATAAGATGATTTTCATGTGATATCTTCTCATGTGACTTGTCGATCCGAACAGTTTATTTTGTATGTTTAAACGTGTTTATCTTTTACGTAAAAAAATTAAGTTGATCGGACATCAATAAAACTTAACTAAATTGTATGGTCATAAAAAAAATGAATGATCACATTAATCATCTATATTTCTTGTGACAATTATGTTTCATTCACGTACATAACGAGACCTATAAAATAAATGACTCGGACAAATTTGTTTCACATCACGTAAGCTTATTACATAAGCACCACACGAGAATATATTATATGTATGAAAAGATACACATTCCTTTCCTTTCTTCCTAGCAAAGCAGCAACGATAGTGAAAAATTGAGATGTCATTTTTCTAGTTCAATCAAACACTACTACTTGGACCAATCCAGTACCCTTGAGGTGCTAGCTTTTCATTGGGAAGTTGCAAAGCCCGCTTTATCACCGTCCAATAGCATTGCGACACGTGTTGGCTAAACATTCGGCACAAGTATAGGCATCTACAATCAATCAACAAAAGAAATATTTACATTCAATCAAGAAAAGACAAGCAACTTTGCAGTAATTCAATTCCTTTCAGTTGAACATATCAAAATTCCAAATGGAACACAAAATAAGAAACTCAAAACTCTCTGCCTTTCTCAAAAAAAGAAAAAAAGAACTCGAAACATTAGCATACAAAGTTATGGGTTTGATCAATCAACTCTTCCCAGTTACAAAGGAATGAGTCAAAAACTACAGGGTATTGCAAAAATATACATTTTCATCTACGCGTCTGCAGTACAGTGAACTTCCTTCCGAAATAGAAAAATACGTGAACTTCCTTCCTAAATAGAAAAATAAGGCCAACTACATTAAACCAATCTTCTTACAGCGTCACGGCCATACCAGACTATTGAGATTGGCAGCACGTACATTTCCATCCATAAAACATGTGCGCAGTGGTTTCAAACCAATGTTCCTCGTCTTTGCCGTTTTATTCTTTCCAGTGCGCCGAGATTGGCCCCACCATCTGTATCTTCAGCAGCAGCAGTATCATCTCGATCGCCATCATTGTCATCACTCTCTTCCCGCTTCCTAACCAAACCACCAAAAACGGCAGAGGGAACATCTTTATGGGTAATCTCAACTCTCTCATCATCTTCTGAGTCACTCTCCTCTGGTAGCTCAATATCCTCGTGATTTGCAGCAACTTTTAGCCCTTCATCGGTCTGAGACTCCACTCCAGCACTCACAAAGCCCACTACTTTCCTGTTACTATCTTTGGTAGCAGTGTCGTTTGCAGGTGGCAACAACTGCTTCTCTAGAGCAGCCATTTCGTCTTCTGGAACACCGGCTTTTTTCAGCGCGTCCATCGCTTCATCAAGATTTGGCTGCTTATCCTTTTGCATCAAATATTCAGGAAGAATGAAGTGTGTCTGCAAGGACAACAAAATTAGTACGCAACGATTAAAATAAGAGAGCATATTGAACAAGCATTAAAAAAAACTACTATCCAAAAATTAATTCAAGCCAAGTTATATATAAATGAATAAAAGCGTTATGCACACTGAGATGATAGTTCTCAGGAAGAACTACATAGAGCATCTCCAGTGGTGCTGTATATTTGTGCTATTTTAGGACAACAAAAGTGCACTTTATACAAAGAACTCTTGCTCCAGCACATTTAGAACTGCTACATTCAAAGGCTACACCACCTGAGATGGTCTAAGCTCAATGGCCAAAACAAGGCTCTCGTTGCAAAATTCTTTAAAGAACTAATCAAGAGTCCATTTAAAATAAGCCAAAACTTGTTTTTATCAGATCTCTTCTAGACATAATCTCGTGTATTGATCTATCTAAAATTTCCCCCAGAAATCCGGCTGATGATGCTGTCATAACAAGAAGCATATCTCTGAAACAAAATAATTTGGACAGGAAAACAAATCCATCGCCACAAAAAAAAAAAATTATATCGGGAAAAAGATCAATAGAAGATAATAAAATGTAACATACCTGGCTATAGCTTGCAGAAACACTCCGTTTGATTCGTAGCATTTCACGGAAGGTGTCTTCATTACCATGGTTCACCTCAAACTCATGCCATTTCTTCCATACATCAGGATCTGATCGAGGATCTGCAAACTGAGATGCATATACAAAAACCCCACGAGCACGATCTATTTCTCCAAGGCTCTTCTCCAGCTCTGCATATTTCATACACATGATCTTCACATCTTTCTCTGGAAGACCAGATTCTATTGCTTGCTCATATATATCCCTTGTCTTTGGAACGCCAAATATCTCAGCAGCACGAGCAATGTAGATCTCGTACATGCTCAATTTCTCATGGGGCGGAACCGCCTTTGAAGCCTGGTCATAAACCTTCATCGCTCGCTTAGCTAGACCATAATCCTCCTCCAATTTAGCATATTGAAGGTACAATGGCTTCACAGATTCAGCTGGTGTCTGATAAACAATAAGGTCAAGAATAGAACAAAGTCAGCATCATTACAAATTCCTAATACTTGAGCTATGTTACATGTGTGAATCTATATGTTGTCTAATCTAGCGTAATTGCCTAACCTAGCGCAGTATTTAACAAGGGTACCATACGTCTTCTAATCTAGCATAGTATTCAATAAGGGTAGTTTAATCTTTTTATGTAACTAAGGTTTCCTCAATATTCTATTTAAGCATGTATTACACTTTGTAATATTTATTCAGTCAATACAAAACTTTAGTATTCTTTTTCTTCTCAATATTCTAACATGCTATAAAAGCCATAGGTTAAGACCTATTTAAATTTTGTCCACCAGTGGACGGACTGCCCCTTACTATCGTCTACCCGGCCATTACTTATTTTCTCACTGTTCATCGACATTGTTCACCACTATTCATCGCGATATTGTTCATATATGGTGTTACAAACATGTTTGCCATTGTTCTGTACTACTGGCAGTGTTCTGACATTGTTCGAATCCAAGATCTGCTTGGTTTGGGGATTTTGAACTTGATATGTTCGACCTGGACACCCTTTGCTAGCACTTCTTTTTCTGGATCTGCATTTGCAATCTGTTTTGCATCAATGGACTCCTCTTCTTTCATTAGATCAGCATCGTTTTCTCTCGATCAGCATCGTTCTCTCTGTTTGCCGCAACCGAAACCCTTGCCTATCACAAATGAACATTCAGTGACCCTCACTGGACCACTGTCCGCCTTCGACAACCTTCTTTTCGTTTTCTACTTGGCAAAGTCACGATTCTCTTTGTTATTGCATCTTGAATTCGAGGGCGGTGTGAATCTATATGTTGCCTAATCTAGCATAGTATTCAATAAGGATAGTTTAGTCTCTTTATGTAATTAGGGTTTCCTCAATATTTTATTTAAGCATGTACTATGTGGGGGGAGCTCCTTGGGAGGAGTGTTGTCTGTCTGGCCTAGTGTACCTACTAGAGGCATTTAATACCCTACTCTTACTAAACATTTAGTTCAGAATCTTGAATGATGGATCCCAGCTGCTCCGCTCCCTCTCTCTTGGAGGTGAGACCGAGTACCATAGCTAATAGAGTGGCAGAAGGCCAGGACAAACGTTGAACTCGGGCCCCTTTCCGTTTGGTCACTTCGTTCACTTCCCTTTTTTTATTTAATATTATATTGAATTTCAATCTCATGAAAAAATAAAAAATTCTCTCTTTTTCTAACAAACAAATAAAAAGAAATTGACCAGAAAGCTGAATCGAGAGTTGAGGGGTTAATGGGCAAATCGGGATATTCAGGCACTCGCCTCGCTTTGTAATATTTATTTAATCAATACAGAACTTTGGTATTCTTTTTCTTCTCAATATTCTAAAAACATGAACTTTTATAAATGTTTCAACCCCAAGAGGTTGCCCTGGTGTTGCGACTTAGGGTTTGTTACCTACTAATCTCAAGTTTGAAACCTCTGAAGTACTATTAACCCTTGTGGGGCTAGTCCATTATGGACTTTATCCCGACTTGAATTGGGACCCCAACTGGTGAAAGATGAAACTAAATACCAGAGGAATTAGTCGGGTGCACATCGGCACCCTGTAAACACCAATCACCCTTCAAAACAAAACAAGAAATTGCAGATAACATAAGCACATCTCAATAAACTAAAACACTTTATTCTATAAGACAACATTCACGTAAACAAATCTACAAGACAGTAAACAGGGGATCAGTACCTAATGTAAAGGATCGTGTTAAGAAGGCACTGCATTATTGCATGAATATAAGGCCATACTGGTCTGCATCATTTGGTGGCTCGACTTACCTAGTGATAATGCAATCCTTTTCTCTTCTGAGTTACCTCAGCTCAATACTCGGAATCAGAAGTAAATTTGATGTTACTACAAGAAAGACAACCTAGAACGTCTAATAATCAGAGTATGAACAGGCCAGGTAAAGTACACGTCAGTACTGTTTGATTAACGATGATCAACCAACTCATCCTCATGCTACAAAACCACTATTTCATCAGATTGATTAACGAAGACAGCTCAACGCCTGCAGCCAACTACGTGGTTACTATATCCAAGGAAGCTGAAAACCACCTACCATAACCTACAAATGTTTATTTGCTTTTCACCGTCTTATTACATTAGTGGGAACTCGTCGTTTGTCTAGCCAGACAACATACAGGTCCTAGACCACAAATTGACAACAGGATAATTCAGGAAGCCAAGCAGAGGAGGAGCCGCTGGGATTAGCTATAAATGTAAGAACAGTAAACGAGCATCAAGTATAAATGTGACATGCAAGGTTACCAGTCAAGTTATGTCAATGAATCTTAGATAATAATTCAGTTTAATCTTATGCTTTTGGATTGTCTAACTTTCGCAAAATTATTATGGAAATATAGCCATTAGTTGATGATTGCTTGCAGAGGTCACTGAATACTAAATACTTGTGTTACAACGTTAATTCCACCAGACGGTGTTTTATCCCTGATGAGTATTCAGTCACTGTTGCCAGAAGTTTTCCCTACAAAATTTTAAACCGCAGAGGACCTCTCCAGTACACTACAACTTGACTGAGAATGTACAAATACAAAGTATACTTGTCACTTATCAGGTTAGTTGTAGGAAATTAATGACAAAACATGTGATGGATAGAGCATATGGGCAGTTGCGACTTCTATACAAAGACGCAGACGTTTTGGGGGAAAAACATACCACTTCAACAGCATGCTCAAACAGCTCTCTCGCACGCTCCAATTTTGTTTTCCCATATCTTTTAACAAACTTGGAAAGATATGAGACCCATATGTCCTTTACATGTGGATATTTAAAAATCTTGACGCCTCTTTCATAGACCTTGAAGGCATCCTCAAAGTATTTGTGCTCCTGGGAAGTCCAATTAAAGAACATATTAGTTCTCCACCCGCACAAACAATATAGATAATATAAAAAATAGAATGTATGTTCTTACCTCCAAAAGCATAGCATAGTTGATTATGATTTGTGGTGTGGCTATTCTTAGATCCAATATCCGTTCATAAACTGCACAAGTCGACTCTAAGGTACCAAGGCTTTCCTCCAAATCAACATAGAATGCCCAAAGCCTCAAGGATTTATGCAGCTTAATCTGCACTGGTTCATTGCCATCAGCAGCCACTGCATACAACATATAGACCAAAATGTAAAAAGGAGAGTTATAGCTCAACAAATGACTTTTCACTAAAAAACAACTTCTGCAAAATGAAACTTCCAATAAAGCAGAAAAACTGAAGTTGACCAACATTATTTACTTAATTTTCGAGTTTCCAATCTGGTAACTTCAGTAGTGCTGACTACACAAGTAACCTATAGTGGTCACGAAGGAAACAAGTGCCTTTCATATATCCAGTGACACATCCTACACATTAATCAAAGAGAAATTTAAGTGACAGTTAGGGAGTATATGGAAACTGGAGCAAGTACCCATTTGCATGAAAGAAGCAAATAATTTTCCAAGGACCACAGCTTTTTTGTTTTCCAATTGACGTAATGCAGTCATAAGAATGCATGCAAAATGTGGCTCAAAGGTCATGTAAGAAACAAAATAAACTACAATACAAACCTGTTGCATTGGAATTTAGGCTGAGTATTCAAGTTCTTAGGACCTATACAAATTTGGATCTTATGACAAAATTATCAGAAGTCACGGTATCTTTTGGTCCCCAATTCACATAAGATTGCATATATTCAGATAGCAAAGGAGGGAACACAAGTAAACACTCAAATGATAAGGGACAATTCAATGAATTCATACATCAAAGAGATACAGGCCACAAAAAAAATCACCAATAATAAGAATTCCAACAAAAGATAAAGAGTTACAAGAAGAAAAACTCCATTTCAATAAGACAGTGACTTACGCCATATAAAATCACACTCTAATGGTCTGACACACAAGACCAAAAGCTAATATAGGACTTCACGGGTCAGCCCAAGCATAGGTACAATTAATTTACATTTTCAAGTCCAATACATGATGGAACTAAGGGTGGTGACTAGACATAACTTAGACGACTCATGAGTAACTTATACATTCATGAAAATTATGAGCAGATTCAGATTAACTCTGATGTCTAAATAGCTATGAATCACAAAGGACCATCAGTCATGAAATTCCAAAAAGGCATCAAAAGTATTTTTACTCTACAAAACTATTCTTCTGAGTCTTTTTCTTTTGATCAGTCTATCCTTCTGAGTCTTAAGTATTGGATAATAACACAGCTCAGACCTAAAATAGTTAATCAGCATCAAATGCATATTTAATCATCTAATAATTAGCATAGTGAACTTTATCACATAATCTCTAATATAAAAATGTAGTCAATTTATATCATATAAAATAAGGTTACCACATTTTTTATAATCACAAAAAATACACTGACGTTTCTGAAATTCCATGCACATTCAAGAAAACAATAACATAAACCTAAACAATCCAACCACTGTGAAATGAAAAGACCCTGTAAGACTTCTCTGTGCGAATGTCGAGCTAATGTACCAACTTCGTGAATAAAAAATGCACCCATGTAAGCTATACTGAGATACTGATAAAAGGATATCTCTCAATGCATGAAAATAATATATCTTATGCGGTACTTAGAATGTTAGAAAAACATGAGTACTTTTGCCAAAAGGAAACAAGGATAAAGGTCTATGCTGTCACAAAAGGCTGTGACCAAGATGAAAAAATATGTTCAACAAAGGGATTACTAACTGAAGATAAATAAAATGACGAAATAACTGGTGGCAATGATGACAGCAAGAAATAAAGCTGTCTCTAAAACACTTGCAGAAGGATATAGTTTGAGTAAAATTAGCAAAACTGAATTTGAAAATTCTTAATGGTTATATAAAAAGAAGTCCACTATTTAAACTTGGTCCATACATATTTTCTTTTTTAGTGTTGTTACAGCAACAAGTTATTTTTATTACGTTATGTTGGTCCTAAGATATTAGAACCTTTTCATATGTCCAAAGTTATTCAATCACGATATAAAAAAAAAAAAATTAATCCTTTGAGCTCTCTTACTACTCTTCACTTGAAAGGAGGTTACTTTTTCATTATAAATTTAAAATCCACCAGATTGGGGGGGGGGGGGTGGGGTGGGGTGGGGATGGGATATATAATATGGCATCGGTCATGTCTTTCTTGCAGTTTCTAATTTTTCCTAACAAGAGAAAAGGGCTGACCAAATACTGCACTTTACAATCAAATCTCTGGTTCAAGTAAACTTTTTATAATTCATAGTTCTCTTTTTTTTCCGACTGCTAGCTTCACATAGAAGCCTCATAATACATCCAAGAGCAACTTTTGCGGGCGTACTCATTGTTAACAAAAAGATGCCAATCCACTCCTATTTGAGGAATAATAAATAATTCCAAGCAATCATCAGTATACAAAGAAAGATGATGGTTACCTCTCCGTTTAACCTCCACTGAAGGCTCAGCTGTCGCACGCCTCATCAATTCCAAAGCCCCCTTAAAGTTCTTATGTCGAAGTTCCATTTCAGCCCATTCACACCAAACACTAGCCAAATTATCGACGGTTTTGTAGTTGACCTGAACTGCCTTATCAAAGATCACTCTTGCATTGACAACATCCTTGTGATCCTCATACAACTTGGCAAAAGCAACCCACAATGTATGAGGCTTCCCCACAGCTTTCATGGGATCTACTGTCCTCACTGCCTCTGTGTAAGTCAGAATCTGCTTTGTAGGGTTACCCTCAAAAAGTTTCACTCGCCGATGCCATTGCTCTACGTTATGTGGATTTTGGCGAAGAAGCACGCTATTGGCCAGTTCTGGCCTCCTATCCATGAGATGCTCCAACCGGGCCAATCTCAAGTCAACATCTTTATCATCGGACAACCAAAATCTCTTAAGTTTCTTCTCAATTTTTGCCACATCCAAACGGTCATCTTCATCACCATCATCGTCCTCTTCACCATTTTCTTCACCCTCATCTTGCTCATCCTCGCTTTCTTCTTCCATCTTCAAAGCAAGCATACTCTCTTCAAACTGCAAGTAAGCATCAAATATAACGCTAAAATCCCTAACTGTCACAACCGTAGTCATTCCCTCCTCAAATACATCCCTAGCTTTCTCCACCAAGTTCCTCCTAATGTAGTAATCCGCAAGGGAAGTCCAAAGCCTTCCAACCTCATCTGTAAACTTCCTAATCCCTCCCCTTATAATTGCATCCACATTCAACCCAGAAACCTCCTTCGCGTGCTGCGTAAGCAAATCACACAATTCAAGCCACAACCTATGCTTGGTCTTCCCCTTAATCGAATAAAATTTATCATCATTTAAGACACCGGCTAACCTCTCTGCAGCCTCTTGCCAGAGATTTGAATTCACCAAAAACTCAATAAAATCCTCTATATGGGAAGGGTCGTACTTCAAGTACCGTCTATAAACCCTTAGAGAGGTCTCAATAGGGACACCTCTTTGGCTGACAAAAACTAAATACGGATCCCAAATTCGATCATGCTGCGTCACGGGCAACGCACAGAGTGCACGATCAAATGTGCGGCGTGTTTTGGTGACAAGCTTTTGCTCAGTTAGGGTTAATAGGTACATGATCCAAATTCGAGGCATTTTGTGCATAGTTACGAGTGCTCGTTCGAAAGTATTGTTCAGTTTTTGGTACTCTCTGTGTGTGATGGGGAGGTTTCGAACGAGCTCGAGGCGTTCGCGAAGGAAAGCGTACCAGAGTTTGTAGCTTCCGGGGAGGGCTTTGACGGCGCGTTCGTAAATCATGAAGCGTTTGGTGTAAGGGGAGTCGGTTCGAGCGACTAAGTAGCGCCACCATAGCTTCAAGCTGAAGGGGTTGCGGAGAAGTTCTTCTTCGTATGGCAGGTCGTCTTCACTGGGGTAGAGCTCTTGTGGTATTGACATTGGGATGATGGATTCACGGAGTTCGGGGGAAATTTGGGTGGGAAGAACCCTAGGTTTGAGAGAGCGAGAGAGAGAAGGGAATTTGATTCCAAAAATCCCCTGTAGGATACAATTTCCGAAAATGAAGTTGGGATTTGGGGATGACAACCGGTGGGTTTAGCACATGAGAGGAGAGAGGAGAGAGGGGGGGAGAGAGAGAGTGTGTGTGTTCTGGCGTGGTGGACCGTGTTGAGATCCGATTAGGGGTGGCGTATATTGGGTCGGGTTTGGGTCGGCCCTGTAGGCTTAGGCTCCTATTATGTCCAACAGAAGTGTTATGGGCCTACAGACCAATCGTTAGTCCTTACAACGGCTTGGGCAGAGTTAGAAATTTATATAACAAAACACATCAATTTTTTTTTTAAATATACACTTACAAATTAACTTTTTACAATTTTGAATAAATAGGATCTACTTTAAATTTTCATCTAAGGGTGAAGATTACTCCTCTCACTTTACTTATCCCCCTAAAAAATGTCAAGTTATGAGATCTTTCTAAAGGGTTTTGGCCAGATTTTTTTTGGATTTTCATCATACTCTCTTTCTCAAGCCCACTAATCTCTCTCCCTCCATAAAAAATCCTCAACCTTCACCATCTCACTAATCTCTCTCTCTCTCTCTCTCTATTGAAGCATCGATCAACCTTTGCTTTTAGTCTTTCACCAACAACCACCTCTGCTTTCAAGGGATTGGGACAACAAACTTCATATCTCTGCCCAAGGTCAACCTGGGATCTTTCAGTTATCACACCTTCGTCGACTTTGGTAAGTGATCGAAACAATGGACGTGTATGGTGCTAAAATTCTAAATGAAGTGCAGATAGAAATCTCTGTGTCTAAAGAAAGAACGAATATCCTTCACGCATTTAGGGGTGGATAATTTGGCAATTAGCTCAATCTTAGAGTTGTCAATCTCAATCTCCTTAGATGATACAATATGCCCTCAGACAATCCCTTGGATTACCATGAAGTGGTATTTTTTCAAGTTGATCACAAGGTTTGTCTCCTCACGACGCACCAAAACTTGCTCAAATTTCTCCAAACAAGACTCAAAAGAGTCCCAAAAAATCGAAAAATCATCCACGAAGACTTTGACAATCTTTTCGACTATGTCGATGAAGATACCTATCAACACTTAAGAAAATATGTCGAGTGCATTGCACAACCCAATAGCATGGGATAATAGCCAAAAATGTAAAATGGACAAGTGAAAATAGTCTTTTCTTGGTCTCTTGGAGAGACCTCAATCTGATTGTATCTAGAGTAGCCATTGAGGAACCAATAGAAAGAATGATTAGCAATCATTTCTAACATTCGTTCAATGAAAGGAAAAGGAAAGTGGTCCTGATTCGTGCATGCGTTTAGCTTCCTATAGTCAATGCATATCATCATCTTGTGGCAACTCGAGCCGAGATTAACTCAGCATGCTCATTCTTCAGCATAATGATGCTAAACTTTTTCAAGACAGCATGGATGGGGTTGACCCATTTGTTGTCGGCAATTGGATAGATTATGCCCACGTCTAAGCACTTTAGAATCTCAACTCGCACCACATCTCTCGTGATAGATTCAAATGACGTTGTGGTTGGCGAGATAGCTTGTTATCCTTTCTTGCCTGCCGTTAAATGAAAGTTGATTAGAGTTCCCAATGGCTGGTGAAAGTGAAATAGGAGACCTCAAGCTACGTTTGACACCATCCTCAAGATAAATCCTATAAGTACATAGAGCGAGGGATTGATCCCTTGGATATCTGCTATGGTCCAACCAATAGCTTTTCGTGTGTTAGCCTCTCCCCCTTCTTCTCTTTGTTGCTTTCTAATGCCATTATGCCACTTAGCCCACCATCTTCCCCTCCCAACTCTACATGATCAACGTCAACATCCACACCAACCTCATCCTCTCTAATACCACCAAGTAGTGAGAGCCTATCTTCTTCTTCCAACCTCTCAAAAGCCTTTTGATAAACTGAAGCCCCTTCTAACATGAAATAAGTTGAGTTCCATCAAGTGAACACATCCAAACAAGGTACAAGTTTAGACTTGATTTGATCTCTATCGGCACATGATCTAAACTTTGCATACCTAGCCGAAGACGATCTCACATACTTAACAATATTTCTAATCCTTGCAATTGAAACATCAACATCCTTCAATCCTTCGCTAACAACCAAGTTTAAAATGGGTGCACTACACCTAACATATGCAAATATCCATGATCCGTAATTATAGCCTTCCTCTTCGAAGTCTTCTTCTTTACGAAATCAATTAATCCATTGTTTGAGCTCGCATTGTCAACCGTAATCGTTAAGAACTTGTCAATCCTCCATTCAATCAAACATTGCTCAACCATCTTACCTAGTGTTTCACCTTTATGATTCGGAACCAAGTAAAAGCTAACAAGTTTTTTATGCAACTTCCAATTACAATCAACGAAATGTGCAGTAAGACACATGTAACTTAGATTTTGAAGCGACGCCCAAGTGTCCGTGATTAGGCTAATTCGTTGGTCCTTAAGCGATTTCTTCAAATCCTTCTTCTTATTCTTATACAATTGAATACAATCCGTTGCAACGGTTACTGTACAAGGAATTTTTGTCCATTTCGGTTGCACTACATACATGAATCGCTTGGCAATTCATCTACAATAATCATTTCAGCCAAAACTTTTCTACATGCATCAATACTAAAATTTACGGCTGTAAGCTTTGGAACCTCATCTCTCCTAACTTTTGCAGGTTCAAACCCTAGGGTTCTTTGCCTATTATTTTCTTTTCTTTTTTATATATTCATCTCACTAAACTTATAAACCTTGCATAACTTAACAATGTGGATTTTCATCGGGAATGTATTATTGGCATTAGGATCACAATAATACACCTGACCACAATACATGCATTCAGCCCTTTTTTTCTCACCTGGTTCCTTCTTTAATTTAGTAAAATGTTCCCACACCATAGATCTCATTCTTGAAGATTTTGGACTCCGTTTTCTCTTTTCTCTTGATTCGTCATCCACAATAATAGTAGGAACAGATTCATCAACTCGTTCATTAACACTATCAATAGTCAACGATGCATCCATCTAAGATAAAATAAACAAAATGAAAAATATTGCCCAAAGGAGAAGGGGAGCTGTGGTCAGTATTCCACTTGTGCCTCCATTATCAAAAGATTCAAAATGCATAAAAAAGTGATCGAATTAGGAGGGGAGCCGTGGTCAGCATCCCATTTGCGCCCTCTATTACCAAAATTTAAAACACATAAAAAAGTGCCCGAATGAGGAGGGGAGTCGTGATCAGTATCCCATTTGCGCCCTCCATTATCAAAAATCATAAAACATTACCTGTTCAAATCGAATATGATTATATTATATCACCACTTTTCTCCTTTGTCCAAACTCTGAAGACTCCCAACAATTCAACAAAGCTCCTACAAAAAGTATAAAGCAAACAACATACATCAGACTGTATTCCAAAAATACAACCTATGAAATACTATGAAATGAAGCTGTAATTTCTATTAATTTCTATTCCAGAAATACAACATACATTAGACTGTATTTCCATTAAAACTTAGACTATGAAATGAAAAAGGTTTAGGAATGCAACCTATGAAATACAGTCTGAAATTTTCCAAACCAACCTATGAAATATAAGTTGTAAACCAACCCATTAATCATCACAAGTTCAGTAAAACTAAAAACTTCAAGATGTATTCCACTAAGTCTAACCCTAATCATCACAAGTTCAGTAAAAATAAAACCTTTAATGTATAAAAATTACATCTAAATGGAAGAGAGCGAGACATTTCAAGATATTCAAAATATATTCTTCTAAAACATCAAAACAGAGGTATAGAGATTACCAAATCACGACTGCCGAAGTCGAGAAGTTGATGCTGAGTCACTGACTACCAAACGCGGGAGAAGAGAGTCGTGGACATTCCGCCGTGGAGGGGAGATGAAAGGAGAGGCATGGTTGTGGACTTGTGAAAAGTGAAAAGGAATGCGATTGAAGACTGTGAAAAGTGTAATGGGAAAAGTGAAACCCCAAAGTCTAACCCTCCGTATTCATAGTCCCACAGTAAGTTAGTAACACTAATTAGAAATACAAAATATATTTAATTTTTTTATTATATATGAAATTGGTCCGGTCCAGTTTCAACCGGCCCCTAAGAGTATCAAACCAAAACCAAACCGAAAAAAATTTAAAAAATACAAACCGAACCAGACTGGACTGGACTAAATGGACAGCCAAATCGGACCAAATCATCGGTTCAATTTGTTTTACCGGTTTAGAATTACACCCCTATCTTGGGCTATAAAAAAAAATAAATCATAAGGGCTCAACGACCATGCCAATCCCAAGTTCAAACTCATGACCCACGAACCTCGGACCACTAACCACATCCCTAGTCACGGTCCAGTCCAGGCGAGTGACGCAGAGCTCGTGTGCATGTGATAATTTTGACCAAAGCCCATATTACCTAGGTCCTCTTTCCTTCGGAAAACTTGGTATCCCCCAAAAGTCCAAACCCTTAGGCAAACTTGAGACTTATATAGACAATATGGAAACTGTGTTTTTCCAATGCGGGACTAGATGACTTATCACCTTTCTGCATAGTACACATGGTACATACTTTGATAATTAATTTTTCATTCAAATCTTAACAAATTTTAACTATTTTTTTCAAGATTTAAACTCCTCACATAGGAGTACACAAACCCTAAGACCCAAGTGGTTTAAGGAACCCCTTAATTTTTAGAACAAACTCACAAAAAAATATGGATTAAAATTTATTTTTTCCAATAATCTCCCCAACAAAAGGAAATTAACGGTATCATGGTATTGAAGACAATAAAGACTCAAATAGAGAATACATTAGATAATTCATGCACATGATAGGTAGTTTTTGGCCTTAAACCTTCCCTTGTAAAATTCTATCGGATTTACAAGCTGAATAGTGAACATAATGTTTTGAACTGTTCTGCTTCTCATGTAAACTGAGACAACAGACTTCACACAAAAACTTCTCCTAACACAAATTTCTTACTGTTTAGTTTATTTTGATCCTAAACTTTCGCCTAGTTTAGTAAGTGTTCTAAGAAATTTAGCATTTTCAATTCTTATTGAAGCGGTTTCACTTCACACTTACAGGTATCCTGTCATACATTGCTTGAATATAGCAATGCATAAGAGTAATTAAATATATAGCTTAACCTTAACCCGTACAAGCAACACTGTTTTACCATAGGAATGGGTA
This sequence comes from Arctostaphylos glauca, assembly GCA_019985065.2. Classification (NCBI taxonomy): domain Eukaryota; kingdom Viridiplantae; phylum Streptophyta; class Magnoliopsida; order Ericales; family Ericaceae; genus Arctostaphylos; species Arctostaphylos glauca. Next base: position 13,109,294 of record JAHSPW020000001.1, on the reverse strand, counting down.
AGAAAGCTTGTCTCCTCTGTTTCAACTAATTAAACTCAATTAGGTTGTTCTATCGAAGCTAGATCTTGGGATCTCTAGTCAACCAGGTTGGGTGTCTATTGCAGATTCACACATCCAAAGGTTTTAGCCCCATTTTCCTCAATGATTTATTAACTAACTCTTGATTTAACCCTTTGGTAGCGAATCAAAATATTGTCTTTAGACTTAACATAGTCTATAGTGACAATCCCATTTGAGAGTAATTGTTTAATGGGATTATGTTGTCGACGATCACAATGTATGCATATTGCAGGCACGAGTTTCAATCACCTCGAAATATCTTCCATAAAATGGCGAAGCCATTCAACTTCTTTAGTTGTTTTATCTAAAGCAATGAATCTGTTCCATCATAGACCATGTTATGCAAGTCTGTTTGGAAAATTTCTAAGGTACTGCTGCACTACTAAGAGCGAATACATATTCATTAGTAGACTTTGAGTTTTTGATATCCGATATCTATTTGGCATCACTGTACCCTTCTAATACTATTGGATATCTGGTATAGTGCAAGCCATGATTACAGGTACATTGTAAGTACCTCAGTACTCAAAAAATAGCTTTCATATAGTTAGCATTAGGGTTACTTGTGTATCTGCTTAACCTACTAACAACATAAACTATGTCTGGTCTTGTACAATTCATCAAGTACATTAGACTCCATACGATCCGTGAATACTCTAGTTAAGAAGCACTGTCACCAGTATTTGTTCACTAACTGAAGATTCGGATCTACAGGAGTTCAGGGCACATTCGTATCAGACTTGTTAAATTTCTCAACTATCTCATCAATATAATGAGATTGAGATAATACAAGTCTGTCTCTTAAATTTCTCAACTATCTTATCAACTTTGAGTTTGACATTCTCTTGGTAGTTTGAATAATCCTTTTGTTACTACCAACAATAAGCATGCCATCAACGTAAAGACACGAGATAACATAGCCATCTTCGATGTCCTTGACATATACGCATTTGTCACATTCGTTGATTTTTAAATCAACTGACATCATCGCATTGTTAAACTTTTCATGCCATTGTCTAGGCGCTTGCTTCAAACCATACAACAATCTGACTAGTTTACAAATTTTTCTTTCTTGTCGTGGAGCGAAAACCCTCTCGGATTGCTTCATATAGATTTCCTTATCTCAATCTCTATTTTGGAAAGATGTCTTGACATCTATTTGATGTATCTCAAGATTTCACAAAGTTGCAATAGTAATGATCATCCAAATGGATGTTATTCTTTTGACATGAGAATAGTGTCAAAATAGTTTAGGCCTTGCTTCTGTTGTACCCTTTGATTACAAGTCTAGCTATGTACTTGTCTATTGAACCATATGCTTTTATTTTTCTCATAAAGATCCACTTGTAGCCCAAAGTCATACAACTTGGAGGAAGATCTACCAACTCCCAACTATGATTCTGCAAAATGAAATCAATTTCACTTTTGATCGCCTCTTTCCAAAAAGGACCCTCAGGAGAGTTTACAGCATGCTTGAAAATTTGAGGCTCATTTTCTAACAAAAATATTAGAAAATGTGTACCAAAAGATGTTGACGTTTTAGCTCTCTTACTTCTTATAAGCTTATCATCAACTTTATCTTATTGATCTTGGCTGCCTTCACTGACAACCTCATAAATTCTCTTCATAGAACTTGACTCTCCATTTTCATTCTTACATGGAAATATGTGTTCAAAAGATAAAGCATTTCGTGGTTCAAGGATTGTCTTCTTATGAATATCCAGAATTCTAGATTCAGGCACAAGAAATCGATATGCACTACTATTATATGCATAATCGATAAACACACAATCAATCGTCTTAGGTCCTATCCTAACCTTGTTTGGCGTTGGTATTGCAATATTTGCCAAATACCCAATATTCGCTAGAACTTATAAGACAGTTTTCGACATTTCCAAAGTTTGTATGGGATTTTGTCAAGTTTTTTTCTCGGCATCTTATTCAAGATGTAATTTGTAGAGAGAATTGCTTCCCCCCACATATTCTGTGACAACCTAGAACTTATTAACATCGCGTTCATCATTTCTTTCAAGATTCGATTTTTTCGCTCAGCAAATCCTTTTTGTTGTGGCAAATAAAGTGCAGTGGTTTGGTGAATAATTTCGTGTTGGCTACATAATTCATCAAATGGTGATTCATACTCACTACCTCGATCATTTCTTAACACCTTAATTTTTCTGCCAAATTAATTTTCAACTTCATTTTTGTAAAGAATGAATTTATTAACGGCCCCATCTTTGCTTTTTAGCAAATGCACATAGCAGTATCTCATGCTTTCATCGACCAAAGTAATAAAATATTTATTGTCGCCCCGTGTTTGTACAAATTTTAAATCACACACATCGTTGTGGATTAATTCGAGGGATTCTGTGCTTCTTTCAATTGATTGAATCAATTTTGCTTCAACACAAGTCTCGCACTTGTGATTCAAATCAACTGTGAAAGCTGGAATATAGTCTAAGTTAATTAATCTACGCAATGCATTGTAATTAACATGACCTAGCCTACCATGCCACAAAAAGGAATGCTCAAGCATGTAAGCATAAGAGATTTTTACTTTATTGATAGTAGGGATAACAATGACAACATTAAGTTTAAACAACCCGTTACAAACATAACATTTCCCTACATACATCCCAGCCTTGGTTAACATGACCTTATCTGCTTTAAACGCCATACGGAATCCGTGTTTGTTGAGGAGTAACCATGACACCAGATTCTTCCGAATGTCCAGCATATAGAGGACATTGTTCAAAGTCAGCTCTTTCCCAGATATCATCTTCAGGATGACCTTGCTTGGTCCCTTCATCTCTGACGTCATAGAGTTTCCCAAGAATAGTTTTTCGTCGTTTATAATCGGTCCAAAAGTGGTGAACATCTTCTTTTCTAAACAGATGTGGCGAGTAGCTCCAGTATTCACCCACCATTCCTTTGTGTTAGACCCTACCAGATTCACCTCAGAGACCACCGCCGAGAGATTGATATTTGACACATCTCTCTAGAGTCTCCACCTTAGTCACATGTGCCTGAGGACACCTATTCCGTTGTGGCTGGAGGCATTCCAATGCCATGAGACCCATCTTGTCACAATTGAAGCATTTGTCTTGAAACGGAAACTTTGGTTTCTTGAAAATTTCTCCCTTAGGCCCCAAATTGGACCCTTTAGTAGCTTGCTTTTCTTTTTTACTTCTTCTTAGCCAGAACTATGGCTATGCTCCACCATATTCGCTTTTGAGACAAAAAAGCTTCTTCTTTTTCTGTCAACTCTCCTGCTAGCTTCCTCAATTCAGAGCCTAATGATGAGATCCTCGATCTTCATCTCTTTTTGCTTGTACTCCAAATAATTCTTGAAGTCATTCTAAGCAGGGGGCAACTTCTCAATGATGAATGCCACCTGGAAGGTCTCATTTAGGATCACCTGAAAATCGTGAACTTGATTGATCACAGTCTTCAAGTCCACCATTATGAAGTCCAAAAATCAACCAACGATAAATTTCTTTGATCCGGCATCCTCAATTTTGTACTTTTTATTCAAGGACTCCCGCAGTTCTTTGGTTGTCTTCTTGATGCTATACACGTTGTAGAGTGTATCATGCAAGCAGTTTAGAACATAGTTCCGACACAAGAAGTCGGAATCACCCCAGGCTAGCGCAGTGGCTATCCTCTGCATGTCTTGTTCATTCTCATCGATGACAGGAGCATCTTCTGTGAGATACCTCACGAGGCCCAGCACAGTTAGGTAGAACATCATCTCCTGCTGCCACAATTTGAAGTCCACACCATAGAACTTCTCTAATTCCTCAGCATGGCTGACTGGAATGAAAGGACCACTCTCGGCATCACAACCCGAGTGTTCACAACCATACGGATACCCCAACAGTGGGGTTGAATTTTCAGGTTGGTTTTTCATTACTGAAAGTAGATCAAAAATTAATGTTAAACACTCTAGCAAGTAGAATAATATCAGGATATAAACACTGGTAGAAAAAATCACTGTCCAAATTAGAAAACCCAAGAACCAATGCCCTATACTATAAAATGTTGAATACAAGTTGGAGGCCCACTAATGTAACCGAGAACCAAGGATTTCAAAACAGTGGTTAGAAATAGAAACGTACCAACTAAGAAACAAATGCTAAAACCAACACTATATTATTACAAAAAAAAAAAGTCCACTGTCAAAATAAATGAGATAAATTCCCTTAAAATAAAAAATGAACAGGCTACTGTTGGAAACTTAATAACAGATTCAACACGTAGAAAAAAGTTATATACGAAAATAGCTTCGTATGTTTGAAAACTAAAACCAAATGATATTCTCCAAACTATAAACTTCCAAAAATAGGACTTGCTGCGTATATTCCTTGACAAATAAACAACTATCAAACCTTTTAGATTACCTATATAATAGCAACTGTAATGTCTTTTTTCAATAAGGAACCAAATCAAGATTCTAAAAAGGTATAAACGACCACTGTGGGTTCTCAAAGCCAATTCCAGAAAACAGTTTTTGAAAAACTAATTCCAAAAATAGAACACGCGCTGAAAATTTTTCCAGTCAAAATTCAGAATCGCGTTTTAGAATATAACAGTAGCCATTTGTCTTAAGATTGTTGGGAAAAATAATTCTGAAATTTTACTCAATTTTTGAAAAATTAAAAAAAAAAATTACATAAAAGAACATGAAAGGAGGCCTGTGAATCTCACGGTGTCCTTAAGACAAATTACGTCGTCTCACCAAAATACTTGAGGATTTGCTTGATGTTCGCCTCCCAAATACAATGGCTGAATTTTTGGTGTCGCTAGCACTTTCCGAATGCCGGCTAGTGAACTGTTTGTGTTTGTACTATTTTTGACCGAAGAACATTAAGAATACTCGAAGAATACGAAGAAAACTTGAAGGACAAGGAGGATTGCTCTGATTTTTTGGTGTCAAAATTCCGTAGGAGGATTGCCCGTTATATAGGAGAAAAGGGAGCCAAAATATTTATTTTGTATTAAAATTGAAATTAAATTCTACGATTTATTTTTAAATAAATTCTGTGGTTATAAATTTAAAAATAAAATCAGAATAAATTCTATGCAATAAATCAGAAATTAAATTCTAGTTTTAAATTTGAAATAAATTTGGTATCAAATTGATCTCTTAAATTAAATACATCCATTTGAGCTCAAGCCCATTACGTGGCTCAATTAGAAATTGGATCCCAAGAGTAAACCCAAACTCTTGGGCTGTAAAAAAATAAGTCATAAGGGCCCAACGACAACGCCAAGCCCAAGCCCACGATCCTCGGACCATGGCCTCGATCTAGCAAGCGGTTGCCGCAGAGAGCGCACGTGGTAATTCTGGCCAAAGCTCATATTACCTCGATTCTCCCTCCTTTAGAAAACTTTGTACCCCTAAGGATCCAAACAATTAGGCAAACTTGAAACATACGCAACACAAAAACTTATAATTTTTCAATGTGGGATTAGGTGACCTATCACCTTTCTGCATGCTACACATGGTACATACTTTAAGAATCAATTTCTCATTCAAATCTTAATAGATTTTAACCATTCTTTTTAAGGTTTAAACTCCTCGCATAGGAGTACGAAAATCCACTAAGACCCACCTCAAGTGGTCTTAGAGGACCTCTTAATTTTTGAGACAAAGTCATCAAAAAATATGGATTAAAATCCATTTTTTATTTGTGAAGCACTAACAACAATGAACTTGAATCTCAATTTTTTCCCCAAGGGATCGCAATATTGACTAGTGCTTTATATTTGTGAAATATATCAACGATCAAATGAACGAATTTTTTTATTTTCTAGGTAAATTTACCCATTAGACACAAGATTTGCTTGATATTGCTATTGAGATAACATATGTTAGAATTTTGAAATTTTTTAAAAACTCAAATTCGGACAAATTTGGAAAAATCTGTTAAAGTTTCGATTTAAAATATTTTTAAAAATTCAACATAGACTATTTCGAACATGATAGAATTTATACTGCAGTTTATTTTGCTAAAAAATTCCAAATTACTTAAAGTTTCAATGGCTTGATTAACATCGTTTGATTGCTAAACATAAAAGATAACCACATAATGGAGTTAAAATAAGAGACACGAGAGTAATTTTTTAAACTACAATGAGGGTCAATGTATTTGTCAGAAATCTCATGTGAGGTGAGGTCAGTATAATTTACCCTTTTCGCCCGCTTGTTAGCGGTTAAAATTTTGAAGGAAAAATGGGGGATATGATAGGGTGGGGGCGGGAGGGATAAGGGGTGGATATGATTGAAGGGGAAATTAATTTAGAAGGAAGGATTAATATTTACTTGGTTTGTTACTTTTTTAGAAAGGAGTATATGTAGGTGATTAGTTTATTTTGTAGTGGATGAAGTGGATACTAGTGGTTGATAATATAAAATTGTGATAATTTTTCATTTTAACCTTACACAGTTTCTTCCTTCTCTTTAGTGGTTTTTTTGAATTTTTATACATATAATTTAACTTTTTGGTTAAATTGAATGTAACTCTTTAAAAAGTATAAACAAAATATTATCAAAATACAAAAATAAATAAATAAAATATATAAAAAAACTAAAAAGTGTAATTTTTTAACCAAAAAAATGTGGGGGAGTAAGAAGGTTTTCCATTCTTTTCAAAGGTTGAAAGTGATATAACTAGTTGGACAAAATATGGATTGCTAATACCTTGTCCATATATAAGATGGATAAATTTATTCCTGGATAACTTATCAAGGGTCCAAAATGACCAAACAACTCTCGGATTTCTTTTACCCATGATTATTTTATCCAGGGCATATTATATTCACTTTTATCCAATGCTAACAAACAACTCATTATTCTTTTCTTTTTGCCCCTCATATTCCAATTTCCAACCACACCCAAGGTTGGGTGAAGCGAAGGAAATCACAGCTTGGACCAAATCGTTTACACCCCATCTTATTAATGATAATTAGGGGAAAGATCATCCATTAATCTTTCAACATAACCTCATTTAGGGTACGATCTAATCATATCCTATACCTGGGGCGACTTTCATATGGCTCCTACAGAAAGGGGCACTAGGGGTGAAAGAAAAATCGAAAAAATCGTACCGATCGAAAAAATTAACCGTTTGGTTTGGTCTTCGGTTGGTCCACAATGGGGTTCGGTCGGTCTCGGTCCAAGAAAGATTTTTCAAAATATAATCGGTTTGGTCTCGATTTTCTAGAATTTTGATTAGACTGAACCGAACCAAACCGAATCAATAGTAGACCGAATGGTATTGGACCGAACCGACTTGGACCGAACCAAAAGTTAATGATGCGTTTGGCTTTTGTGATTTTTGATTGTGTGATTTTTACCATTTTGGTAGAAAAATAGATAAATTTTTTTTAAAGTATGCCCATTTGATATTTGATGGAAAAAAATTAGAATGGAGACCCATTTGGTAATACATTTTCTATATTAGTGGTGAATTTGGACCAAACGGACTTAAAATTAATTTTTAACATTGCCCATTCGGGGTGGACCGAAATCCCCAAAAATAATTTAACCTGCCCCAAACCGAACCAAACCAAAAATAAATCGGTCGGGGTTGATTTGGAAAAAAATGGACCGAACCGAATTGGTCTGTAAAAATATTAGACCGAACCAACCAACTCCAAACCGATTTCACCCCTAAGGGGCACCCAAATTGGACCAAATCATTTGTCGGGTCATTTAGTTGAGGGGAGGGTGTTAGTTTGTTCAATGTCCGATCCCCTACCCTCTCTTCATGTGGTGTCTCTTACTCTGCTTTGTCAAAAAAAAAATTAAACCCAGGACAAGAAAGCGAAACCTTCCCTTTCTATACCGAGGTCCATCAACCAAGTTTTGAATAAAATAATCTTGGATTGAAGGTTGCTAGGAGACTTAGTAAATTGGAATTCATTGTGTTAGGCAACGTGGTTTAACAATAGTTGCATGACCATCCAAACGAGGTCTAAATCCAAAAGTTTATGTGCGAGTTCCATAACCTAGAAATCCAAAGCACTTCATCGTTGCTCATTCTCGTTAGGCCAAAGTGTTTGATTTTTGTTTTTCCCTGTTTGCTCATGTTTCGTTGACCTATCGCATAGTAAAAACAAGAAAGTAGGAAAGGATAGTGACTAGAACACATTGCACAAACATTCTAATTATGAGAAGTCTTCCTTGGATTGAAAAAGAACAAAATAAAAACAAGAACAAAACCAAATGAGACATTTCTAGTTTTAGTTTGGGATGAGGGCGACTTGCTTTGACCAAGACTATAATTTTTGCTTAGTCTATAAAGCATATTATGTCACGACCCGTCTCAAAATAAATGAATAAATAAATAATATAAACAAATACAAGGGGTCGCAACCGGCCGATGGGGTTTAATCCATCAAGGCCTCAACTTATAAAACTGGTTTAGGGATTTCCGTAATATCAGGTGCAATATTTAAAAGAAAGAGCGGAAATATGTTAAAGAAGAAAATACCCCGAAGTGCTAGTGATAAACTAATTATTACATCGCATGGTAGAATCTTAGGCTCGGCCACAGGCGGCTCGACCAGAAATTGAAAGTACAATAACATAAAATCTTAAACGGAAGTACTACACAAGAAAATAATAAATACAGTAAAATTAGACAACTTGACGAAGGTACAAAAACAAGCAACGCCCTTGTCTCTGAAAGCACCTGTAGTTGTAGTCAACAACAACTCTTAAGCACTAGGCTAGTGTGAATTTCGTTATACAGTGTTTATCGAGTTTCATACATAATATAATTTTCTCCTTGTACGCAAGCATTGTGAAACAATTTATAGTCTACAAATATGACAAGTAATCAATGGCATTTGCAAAGAAATCATAATTCTTTTCCTAAAGTCAAGTTTCTCAATTATAGGTTTCGAGTGAATATTCCAGTTCTATGCACAGTTTCTATTTCAGGATAATAGCCAATTTATTTGTTCAACGGTCACCGAATATAGGGAGCTACCCTATTACATGTAAGATCGGCATGACATCATCCGGCGGATCTATCGGTCGTCGATCCTTCAACCTTATTCCGTTCACCTCGCCATATTTCTTGTCCCCTGGCGGTTGGGGCACCGTACGATAGATTACTATTTCCATTCCAGGACAATAGTCAATTTATCCGTTCAACGGTCACCGAATATAGGGAGCTACCCTATCAGATATAAAATCGGCATGACGTCATCCAGCGGATCTATCGGTCGTCGATCCTTCAACCTTATTCCAGTCACCTCGCCACATTTCTCATCCCCTGGCGGTCGGGGCACCGTATGAACATTTAATCAATAATTCTCCTTAAAGGTTTATTTTCAATAATTACAAGTGTCATGGAAATATTATTTGCCAACCACATTTCTGAATAATATGTCAAATTTATCAACTTCTTAATTAAGCCAATTTCCATAATTCATGCGATTTCCATAATTTCAATAAATATCTCAATATTTCCTTACTTGATTTCAATACAAATAACATGGATATTAAAGACATAAATTTTCGCCAAAAAAAACAATTGATAAATATGTATTTTTTTCCATAACATCGGTAAACAAGGCATAACAAAACTCACCTCGATAGTCGTTCTTTCGAAAGTTCTCGTACCGTCCTACGTGTCACCGACCTCGGGATCTAGCATAAGTCATGATTTAAGTTACATAAAAGTAATTGAATATTCTGTCAAAAACGGCGTTCGATGTGTCCAAGGGTCACGTGGTCTAATTTTTTCTAAGTGTTCGGCTAAGGTACTGTTTTTATGGGTTAAGTGACGAGTATCGGTCAACCACTAAGTCTCGGGTTGGGTCTAAAAATGGTTTGGTTCAAACGAAAGTTACCGGTAAAAATAATATTTTTCGTTTTGGAACTCAAGTAATGCCCATGCGAGTTTTAACGCGGACTAAGTCTAGTAAGTTGTGTCAAAACTGACCCGAATCCATCCCGAGTCAGCTCTGCCCGAACTGCCCAAATAGGGGCTGCCCAAAACTGTCCAAAACTGGGCAGTGTAATCTGCCCAGTTGCTGCGTTTCAACAGCTGAAAAACCAGCTGCGTTCGACAGTGAGTTTCTCCCATTCCCGAGCCTTCCGAGCCTCGGGTCCAACATGCATGCGTGCTAAAATGTGTCGTCTACAACTCCTAATAAGTATTTTTCGCAGAAGTATAGTGGAATAAAAACTCCGAGTGATTTAGCAAGGTATGTTACCGGTAAAATCTGGCAGTGTACATTTTGTCGTTTGGATGGCCAAAACTTCATTTTTTTTCAACATAACCACCCCGGGTTTGAACATGTATGAGTAGTATGGTGTCTTAGCTACAACTCTTATCAAAAATCTTGACTCGAAACGAAACGAGAAAGACAAAATGCACTGTCCAAAACTGGGCAGTGTAATCTGCCCAGAAATTGTACCCAACAGCTGCTGCGTTCAACAGCCCGTTACTCCCATTCCCGAGCCCTCCGAGCCTCGGATCCAACATGCATGCGTGCTAAAATGTGTCAACTACAACCCCTAATAAGTATTTTTCGTAGAAAAGTTGTAGAATAAAAACTCCGAGTGATTTAGCAAGGTATGTTACCGGTAAAATCTGACAGTGTGCATTTTGTCGTTCGAACGGCCAAAACTTCGTATTTTTTCAACGTAACCACCTCGGGTTTGAACATGTACGAGTAGTATGGCGTCTTAGCTACAACTTTTATCAAAAATCTTGACTCAAAACGAAACAAGATGAAAACGAAATGCATTCGAAAATAATGTGTATAAAGAGAACGAATATAAGTTTATACCTTCGGTTACGTTTTGCTTCGGATTCGAGTGTCCCGAGCACGACCCGAGACTGACCCGAGTCTGACTCGAGCCTCCTCTAACTCTCTCTTGCTAGTATGGTCTCTCCTCTCACTCACTCACTCACTCTCTCTAAAAAAAAAAGCTAGAGACTCCAAGTGTAAAATGCCCAAGTACATGTGGTATGTATATTTATACTAAATCTTGTGTGCATAAGAAAAGTGTGTGTGTGTGTGTGTGTATGGTCTGCCGTGTAAACCAGGGGAAAAAGGAAGGGATTGCCTCCTAGCCTCACCATTGCATGCACCATCATAGGTTAGTCCAATTTTGCATGTATTTGCATTGGTACACCACATGCAAGAAAATCATGATGATAGAGTAAAAAAATAAGTAATCTCTAGGGGAAAAACTTATGTATGCTAGTTATTTCTAATCGTGTGAAAAAAAAATGGGACCCCCGATCTCGCCTCGATTGCTCGTTACAAAACTGCTCAATTCTGATCGCAACGAAGTTCGTAAATACCGACGCGTATATATATATATATATATATATATATATATATATATATATATATATATATATTAGTGCAACCAGAAAAATGATGCGAATTCACTAATCTCAAGTGTTGGGTCATAGTCCTCGCCTCCCTTGTCAGTTAAATTAATAACGTCATTACCTACTGATATTTTGTAAAAAAAATTTAAATTTAGACAAAAGAATCATTTTATTTTATCTTTTTTTTTAAACTCCATAAAATAATAATTATAAACTTACAAATTTTAAATTTCTAAAATAATTTAATTGATTAAAAGATCGAGATTTCACATATTAATTTCCTAAAATGCGAAGTGACATAGCCAAAAGTCCTAAGAAGTATATAAGAAAGAAAATAGGATTAACCCCAAAAAAGTGATCTATAAATCAATTTAAGTTAAACTTTGAGAATATGTCCGACTGAATGATATATATTTTTCCTCAGTCTAATTTACCCTTTATGGCTCGTTTGGATGGGAAAAAAGAAGGGGGATAATTTTTGGAGGGGGTAAAAGGATCGACGTAACATGTTTAGCATGATTTGGGAGCAAAAAATGCAGGGGGATAATTTTTCCCCCCTCCAAAAATGATCCCCCGAAGAGGGATAAATGGGGATAACTTTTGAGCCGGAGGGAAGGTGCCTAAAAAATAAGAGGGGGTATTATTCGGGGTATTATCCAAGAATAATACCCCTTCTTCCTCATTACAACTACAAAATAACTTTATCTCCATATTTTATCTTCCATCCAAATCAAGTACTATTTTATATCATTTTTTAATACTTTATCCAAACTATCTACTTTTTATTACTCCCTCTATAAACATCACATCAATATGGGCTAAATCTTTAAAAATAATACCCCATTTTATCTTATCCTCCCTCAATAATTTATCTCCTGAAAATAATCTCTCATCCAAATGGCCCCTTAGTCTTTTATTTTCACCACTTCATATTCCAACCACACCCAAGGTCGGGTGGAGCGAAGGAAAAAACGGGTTGTATTAGAAGCTCCCGTGTTTCTGGCGAGAGGGAGTCGTAAGCAAAGTAACATCTCTCGTTTGCGAATAAATCCCACACGCAACCCCTCTGTCCGCAAGCGTACATCTCCTTTCCCACTCTCTCTCTCTCTCTCTCTCATCCCATCTTCTCCATCTGCAACAGCTTCACATTATTCAAAGCCGCGTTTCCACTCTCAGTACGTCCTCTCTCTCTCTCTCTCGCTCTGTATATGTGTATATATGTATTTACACCCAATAGACGTATTATTGAGTTGACTTTTTGAAGGCGTGATGGTGTTGTTCTGTTGAGGTATGGCCTTTTTCGGCTTTTGATTCAGAAAGTTAGGGTTCTGAGATATGATTTGCTCTCTTCCCAATTTCGATTCACGAGATTGTCATTAATTTTCGATTGTTTCGAAAATTTTGCCCAGTTCTACGCAAGTTCGATCTTGATCGTACACACATATGTATAATATACTCGTTTACAGTTATTGAATCTGGTTGTTATTGTGCAAGTTTTATTCTAGAAATGCAGACAGGAAAACACAAGCAGTGAGTAGTAAACATAATGCATTTGGGGTCTTTGATGCGGCTTAATTTCCACATCTTTTAGATCATGTCCATTGGTTCACCAAACCTCTTGTCATTGCCAAATTCTGGCAAGAGAAGACCAAAAATGATTCACTACTGGTTGGGCAAGAGTCTTTCCAAAATTTGGCAACGCCACCAAAATTTGCATGAAGTTTGGCTTTTTAAATTTTCCATGTCATCGTTGATGTTTAGGATCCAATGCTTGTGATCCGACAGGTAAAAGAATAGTAATTGTGCTAAAAATTGCATTAAACCAATGGACCAGAACCCAAACCAGTGGAGATGTTCCTACCTGTTTGTGCTAAAAATTGCTTTTTTCTTCTTTGTTTTTTTTACTCTTTATTTGCGCTCTGAAAGCTGTTGCTATCCGTTTGACAGAGCTTCTTCTTTTGACTTGTGGGCCAAAACAACTAGAAAATGCTATAAGACATTGATTTTTGAGAATCTTAATTTTAATGTTGTTTGACTCCTGCCTTATAATAATTAGCTTTTCTGCAGCTTAAGGCTTACGTATTGTATTAAGGGTTACTAAGGAATGTGATTGTTATCTCCAGCGAAGAAGGTTGGTCGCATTGCGCGTGTCCCGTTCTCTTCTCCATTTCAAATTTGAAGCCCTTTTGGATAATAGTTAAGAAAATTTCTCCATTTTAGTTCTATCTAATGGAAGTTAAGCTATGGAACGACAAGCGTGAGAGAGAGATGTATGAGAACTTTGCTGAGCTTTTTGCCATCATCAAGGCCGCTGAAAAGCTAGAGAGGCTTTACGTTCGAGACATCATTTCGCCGGCGGAGTACGAGCCTGAATGCCAAAAGCTAATTGCCCATTTCAAAACTTTAGCTTCCACACTCAAAGACACTGTTCCAAACATTGAGAGGTTCCACGACACGTATAAAATGGATTGCCCTGCAGCATTGAACCGTCTCATCACCTCAGGCGTGCCTGCAACAGTTGAACACAGGGCGGCAGCTGCAATGTCAATGACTACTTCTGCTGCCACAGTTGCTGAATGTGTGCAAAACTTTATTACCGCAATGGACTCGTTGAAACTTAACATGGTTGCTGTTGATCAGGTCCATCCATTGCTGTCGGACCTTTCAGCTTCACTCAACAAGCTTACCATTTTACCCGCTGATTTCGAGGGGAAGACTAAGATGAAGGAGTGGATTGCGAGGCTTTCGAAGATGGGAGCAGCTGATGAGCTGACAGAGCAGCAGGCTCGGCAGCTTCACTTTGATTTGGAGTCGTCTTACAATTCTTTTATGGCAGCATTGCCCACTGCTGGGACTTGACTGGTGGGGTAAGCCTGTAAATAAGTGGACATGATTTTGTTTCAGTGGCTCTGATATATAGTTTCTTGCTTTTGCTGCATCTGGGAAGAATCTTAACGATTGTTTTGAAGGATTATTGCTGATTTTGTAATATTTTATACCCCTTTTGAGTGGCTGGATTGTTGGTTGCTACACTGATTGTTTGTGCTGACTATGAAAATATGTTTTCTATATGATCATAATAATGAATTTGTACATTAGGCTGGCTTCTCGATGTTTATCTTTCATTTTCTGATTGTATTTGGTAATGGTTGAAAGTCCTTATATGAAAATTTAGCTCTTCAGTTTGAGCTTTATGATCATTTCTGTGTCGGTTTCGGACTGTTTCTTGCTTATGACATTTTAAACTTCTTTCCTCTTCTATCTTTCTTATGTTACATCAACATGGCGCAAAATCCGCTCTATCCTCCTTTCCTTTTTAAAAATTTGTCATGGAATTCAACAAGATGATAAACTCTCTGTTAATTTAACTTTCTTTCTTGCTTTTGATCTTGCGTTCGAGATTCTTAAGCACAAATGGTCCTTGACTGGTTGACTTGTATCCTCCAAGTTGCTTCCAGCTTACTCTTTCTCCATAGTTGTTACTTTCATGACTATTCGTTTAGAATTTCCTCACGAGCTTTTGTCTCTATGTCAGTTACTCTCCAGATAATACCTTGGTATTTATTCATGAGGAGACATCTATTAACGGTGTTTTTTGGCGTCGTTAGCTTTGCACGGTTGAGGGAGGTTACATGTAGACATATTTAGTGAAACTTTTCTTGTTGAGTTGCATTCAGCTAATAGCATAAATTACTGGTTGCTTTGGTCATTGCTGCTCAACCAATTTAGATTCGCCACACTTTGTCTTTGAATTCCACATGTGCCGCACTACGACTTAAGATGAGGTTTCTCCTGCAGTGCATGAATAGTTTGACTGATTTGAAAGATGGCAGCAGGTGTTAATGGCATTTGGTTGCCTTCTCCTTGCCAAAGGGGTGTATATGCATTGCCTATTATCTCAGGGCGACTTAATATTTATGGAAATGACACTGGCAACTGCTAGTGAGCCAACAATCTCATAGCCTGCAAAATGCCTCAGCCCTTGTGCCACGCCCACTGATGAGAGTCACAAGCAAGACCTTAGTCAAACTCGCAGCTCGTGCCACTACTCTTGGAGAGAGTTTGGATGTTTGGCACATTGCACATGTTAGGGAAGATTTAGGAAGTCAAAAAAGGTTTAGCTGGTGGAGTAATGCTACGGACACAGACTGGACAGAGATGTGTCCGGCACCGTTGGATGCACGTGGCGCCCTTGATAATTTAAGGATCCCACGTGCATCCGACGGTTCCAGACACATTTGTGTCCGGTCTATGTACATAGACTTTTCCTTAGTTGGTGTGGTGGGTATCCGTTGATTCAGATGAATTGGGGATCTTTTGCAAATTTGAGGCACCATCAATCAATTGATAATGAGCTGGGTTTTTTTTTTCACAAAATGGCCAGTGTATAGCTAGTCATATCGTGTTAGTTGACTGGTCTAGGACTGCCTTAGGAAATTAGTGGTACTCCTATACACGGTCGTAGCAATAGAATTAGGCTAGTGTTTTTGAGAGGTAGAAGATAAGTTTTAAAGGTTTGAAGGAGGGAAGAAGCTACAAGTAGTTTGATTTCTGAAGCTGCAGCATATTTGGGGATTAGCTCGATTAAAGGCTTTAGGCAATCGATATTTATTGCAGCTTGTGTACCTGCGCAAAGAAGAAGAGAATTGCCTAGAATCATTTACCTATGAGGCTATGCCTACATTTCTGTTTTTCCTAACCAAATGCTGGTTTGTGTTATATGCATGAAGTGAAGTCTCACATTGCCAATTATCAGTACAACGTGCAGTATATGTACGCTTGAGGGCGTCCTTGCTCAATAGCTAGCTTTTTGTGTTTAGTTTATCAAGACCGTATGACTACACAAGTTAAGTTGTTTAACAGTTATAGAGCTACGGGCTGCTGAGCGATTTATACATGAGTTTCAAGTTCAGATCAATAATTATGGCCGACTTAAGCTTTACTCATGATAGCAACTTTATTAGAAGCCTTTTGTTTTCTGTCGGCATAGGATACAGGAGACAAAAAGTACCAAACTACCAAGTGGTTGGTTCGACTTGGTTCCTAAAACTGGAACGGGAGAAGGCTCTCTCTGTGCCAAAAAATTGGGCAGTGCGCAAGCTCTTCTTTTTTCGAGTTCCCATACTGACCTTAGTTAGCTTTCAGTCCCCCTCAATTTCTTGAAATGAGAAAAAGATATATAGAAAATGTGCAGTTTACGTTAGGGATCTTGCGGTGTAGCCAGGCTGCACTTAACTCGTCCTAACAAATGAGAAAAAAAAAATCCCATGCTTTCCATTGGTCAACAACCAACAAAATTCTCCATATTTCTTGGGTTCAAGTCTTTGAGTTATTGGCTCAATATTTGGGTTCAAGTCTTCATACCGCTTTGTGAAACTAAACATACTCTTTAGAACTCGTAGCGCATGGTAGGATCTTAAGTTCGGCCCTGACATATCTGCAGGTGGGGTCAACTACAGATGGTTACATGGTGTTTAGACTTTAGAGTAATATATACTCATCAAGCCACTTACTTGGTGTTAGACACCTTCCCAACTGGTAAATGTTTTGTTCTCCCCCAGATCAGTGAAGAGAGAAGTCAGTTGATTCTTCCAAAGAACCAAAACAGAAGGGCAACTAGGAAGCATGGATATCGATACGGAATACAGATACGGCGATACGGCAAAATCTAAAAAAATAGGATACGGATATGTTGGGGATACGGCTATAAAAATTAACTTTTTTTTATAATTATCGGTTATGTACTATGTATAAAAAGAAGCCAAAAAAACTAGAAGAGTAATTGAATTGCTAATAATATTATACCAATTATTTAGTACAAGTTAATGTTCAAAAGTCATTCAAAATGGAAAGAAAGCGACCAAAGTCTAAACAAAGAAGTGATAATTCCTACTAATTTTTATTCATATCAACTTCAACATTCAATTGTATCTCCTTAGTCTTCATTGGAGTATCCAGCTCATCAAGGAAAAAGACTAGTAACTTCAAGTATACCGGCACACTCAAGCAAATTAATTGCATCTCTTGCCGTATCCTAGAAGTATCCACCGAGTATCCAAAAAGTGTCCGAAATTAAAATGATTTAATTTTAATGTTGGATACTTATTTGGCATAACTGATACGTATCGAGGAGTATCGGGTGAGTATCGATATCCGAGAAGTATCCGATACGCGTACGTGACTAGTTTCAGAGTATCTGTGTTTCATAGAAGGGCAATGTCTCTCGTATTTGGGCTGTGCTAGCCCCCCAATGGTCAGTATCATTCTAGTCACTGTATCTTTAAACTGACTCTTTGCTACCAGTCTATGCTTGCTGTCAATACTTACTGATGGATAGGTGTAGTAGTATCTGTATGTCCATTTGTTTACCAGAACAAAACAAACAAAAGGTACGTGCCGATCAAAAGCAAAATGTACCTCCTCTAAAATATTAGCAGAATCGCACAAGGGAAAAAAAGAACTCCTGCGTACACTTTTAGGCACATTAGACAAAGTGGCACAGCTTCTCACACTTACCAGACGCTACCCCTCGAGTGTAACCCTGAGACTGTTTAACATCTCCTTTTTATTGACAAATCAACTAAAAAGATTTCAAAACATAATCCATTGAAATAGATACAGCCATGTGGATTCAAGAATGATAAGCTGCTTTTACTTTTGGGGCAAACAGCTCTCTGCCTTGTGAAAGTATCTTCTGGTTTGACAGGCCATGGGACTTCTTCCGAAATTAAATATCTGCATAAGGTGCATGGATGTGGAAAACAATTGAGTAGTTCCCTTGACCCTTCGCTGCAGAGACAATCTTTCCATAGTGTTAAAGCATATTACCACTCTTCTGGAATACAATGTCATCTATCTACTCTCTGTCTCTCTGTCTCTCTGTCTCTCTCTATGTATCCAAACATGTAGTACTCATATAGCACCTGTTATCCGCCTGATGGGCAAAGTAGTCCTATCTTCCTCTTCCTACTATATATGCAACAATGGTGCTAAGAGTGGGAAAAGGACGATGATGACAAGAACAATCCCTAGAATGATGGCGATGCACGTCCACTTCCTCGAGCTCTTCTGATGTACCCGGGCCTCCTGCAATTGTTCGGTCCCACGCCTCACGAATGAGCTCGCATGGGCTACATGGCTCTCAATATCGTTGAGCTGGTGACCTTGTGCCTCCACTAGAGCTGCCATGTCCAGAAATACCTGGTGCAACTCGAGCAAGTTTTTCTCTATCTCCTTCACCGCATCGTGTCTCTCCTGAATCTCCGATATTGTGTCCAGAATCTGACCCCTCCCTTGTTCTTGGATTGCCTTTTGCATGAAATTCTCACTTTCGCCGCTTGAAATAAGATTCTCAATGGTTTCTTCATTCGCCTTCTCTCCCGTAATTGTAAAGTACCTGCATTGGAATGGAACTAGAATTTAGTATCGAGGGGCGGGGTGGGAGGAATAAAAAGGGAAAAACTTGTGAGTCGACTTTGAGAGATTAATTCCATGTTCTTGTGTTTTCGTAAAATAATCTCCAATAATTATTGTATTAATCTTATTATCGTCAATACCTTCGTTGGACCGTTTCCTTGTATTCAGCTGCCATTTTCGCTCTCAATTCTTGGAAATCGTTCATCATGTCCTTGAGTTTCTTCCCCAACCCGCCAACCACTGAAATCCTGGTTCGGTCCGCAGATGACCCGGGTCCGCAACCGGGAAGTTTCCGATGGGTAGCATTCGACTGTTCTAGGGCTTCGAGTTTCCTCTTGATGAGCTTGACTTGTTTTAAGACGTGTGCAACATCTGAGTCCATCCGGGCTCGGAGCTCTTTCATAGTTTTGGCATTGTGGACGGTTTTGCCTTCCTCATTGGATTCATATAACCTCTTGTAGATTTGGTCAACGCCCCTCATGTCTTCCTTCACATTCTCAACGTCCTGAAAAAATTGTTCGAGATTCCCCTCGTTCGCGCCTTGCATCCCGGTCTCAACGTCATCCATGTACGTTTGGTGCTTCAAGTCCGTATACCTTTTGAACGAACCAGAGAACAGATCATTCATCTTCGCCAAAATTTACGTATCAACCTTGCAGATGTAATTTTTGTCCTTAACAATGGAACTCAATAAAATATTTCAAAGAAAACTAAACTGTTGGTGTTGTATAGATTCTGAGATCATGACAAGGGTTTTTTGGGCTTCAACCTCTTTGTTAAACGTCTATCATTTTTTAGATGAGGAGGAAGAGAGGTTGTTGGTAACAAAGAAAACGGTCCACCCAATACTAACTTCAAACTGAACCCAAGAGAGGCTGTCATAAAATCACAGAAATAACAGCTGTTAGGTTGACTGGGCCACCCGTTTTTCCAGCATTTTTCCAGGCAAAATATACCTTCCGAACCTATAGCTCTCACAACGGATTAGAGAAAATCCTTTGGGATTCTGAGATCCCACCCAAACTCATCGATCTCCTACGGACGGTTGTTTATTGATTTTGTTACTGGTACTAGTACCGGTCTATCGTTTTGCATTTATCGTTAAAATTAATATACATTTCATAAATAAGTATCTTTTAACAAAAATACGTATTTAACATATAAAATAAAACATCACAACTTAAAAATAAATCACTAAAAATTAATGATTTTAACTTCAATTGATGTCTAATTACATAAAAAATATTAATTGGTTTTTTTTTTTTAAAAATACGGTCGGGAATGGTACTGGCCGATATTGACTGGAATTATACATAAATAATCCGGTACCGTTATGAGACCAGTACAGTATGAGTTAAATAACACTGTCCCCACCTAATGTTCAATGATCTGTTAATTTATATCCAATAACCACGCACCTTTCTTTCTTCCTTTCTTTCTTTTTTTTTTTTAAAGTAAAAAGTACAAAAAAGTTACATAATAAACCCAAAAAAAAAAAAAAACTATATCCAGAAAACAAAACCACCTGAGAAAAAATAATTGTGTGTGGGGACTACTTTTGCGATGTTTGTCACCAGGGGCGGATTTATGTAGGGTCAAGTGGGGTCACTTGACCCCACTGAACTGAAAATGTGTATGACTTTTTTTTTTTTTTTTAAATATTTTTATAATTTTGCCCCACATTAAACAAGACTTGCCCCTCTCTCTACTTCTTGCAACACGGCAAAGCAGAACTTTTTGTACAAGCTAAATATTAAACAAAGAAATAATGCATTGGGCAAAGCAAAACCTTACAAGGAAAAGTATTAAACAAAGAAAAAGTACATCTGCAATTAAAACAAAAGCTGCAGAACCTTTACAAAACAAATATTTAAAAAATAAAAGTACAATGGCAAAAGAATATTTTTATAAGGCACTATCTACTTATATAAAGGAAAATGATAAAACATAGTGGAAAGAAAATTGGAAATGATTTTCCATTGTCTCCGCAAAAAAGTTTCAATAAAATTAAAAAATTTTGTTCAATAAAAAATTTGAAAAACTAATAATAAATCAAAACAGATCATATTTTGATTTTTTTCGTCTTTAATATTTTTTTTTACTTTTTGATATAAGTTTATATTTTTAGTTTACTTTCGTCGAAATGAACTAATAATTTTAAAAAAAATTTGATCCAAAATAAAAAATATAAAAAATTTAAATATAAACAAAAAGTTAAAAATAAAAATTATAGTCAAAATAGATTTTGACCCCACTGGCTATTTTTTCTGGCTCCGCCCCTGTTTGTCACACGAAGAAGCTCAGCAAGAAGTATATGCTTTACTAATAGAGGCATAGTGATAGTGGGTTGTTGGGTTGGTTTTGCTCTCTACCTTCTCACCGGGGCATGGAAATATGAGAGGTCAACTAGAGTGGAAGCCAAACGACGGGGCCGAGAATCTGTGGTCCATCCGAAGAACCACTGCCAGATACAATTCTGCTCCCCCTTTGTACTACAAAAAAAATTGAGATTCTTGCCCACTTTCTTTCGGCTTAAGAGAGCTGTGGTGAAAATGAGGATCACTTCGGAACTCTTGGAGAATGGAAATTCTAGGGCGGGATTTAAAAGCTCTCCAACATGTTGCGGAGCCTTTGGCCGTGAGAGGGTCTTTTGGCTTCCTCAGGGCTGTGTGAATCTTAACTTGTTTTAACAGCCACGTGATGATTCAAGCTCGTGGTAGGCATAGGAGATGGGAGAAGCAATAGTAGTGGTTGCGGGTGTAACATAGTAGTAATTGCGGGTGTAACAAGAGAAGAAGCATCTCATGGCTTCTAAAGGGATTTCTACTTTTATGTGTTAAGCATATAGCAAACAACTTGTGGAGAGAAGGCTAAGAGAAAAGGGACTATTCTTCTTACAATCGTCAATTGACTTCTTGGTTTACTTTCTTGTTCTTCCCTTTACCTTGAAGAGCAGAATAAGAAACTCCTCAATGGGGGTTTGGTAAAGTAAGAAAGAAAGAAGGAGAAAGTTAAGGTTTGAATTCCTAGCTTTGAAGGAAAGAAAAATGAACCATCTGACTCTTGTACCAACTAGGAACAACAAAGTAAATAGGAAACTTTTCCACACCTCGGAACTCCACTCCATAGTTCCTTTGTGTTATCACAACTGTGCCAATTGTTCGTCTACACATCGAAGGTGCCAACCGTGTACAGTGATATGAGAGAAGGTGAAACCACCACACAAGAAAAGAAAAAAAGTACTGCAAGCAATGAATAAAAATTACCATCGGGCAATTTCATTTCAGTTAAGGAACAAAAAATGATCAGATCATGAATTGCATCATATTACAGAGCAGGAAGATGAGTTCCTGAAAAATATTTTTAGAACATATAGCTTCAACCCACTACCCATCCAATTCACATTGCCGTATTTTCCAAGTCTCTTTAGCTTGCTGGTGTCTTCTCTTTCTTCTATCAATCAGGAAAATCATCAGTTTCTACGCCATATAATCCAGTTCCTCCCGTCCGTCCTTATGTACAGATCTGCAAAAGGCAAAATGCCAGACCAGATAAAATGCGCAACAAAAGCCATCCCTCGTCTCCAACAAGAAAATCCCGACTTTCATCTATCTGTGGCTGGCGTGGATGCTGGTATATAATGTTCCGCTTCAGAATCCCGATGAATACTACTACTACTACTACTACCCAAGGCGATGCCACTTCTACAATTAACCTCAAATCCAGTTCCACCAAACTGCATTTGATCTCCATCTGAATTATTTCCATTGTTAGTGCTTATTTGTATTTGTTGCCTATGACATTCTGCTTCCGGATCCAGATGAATACTACTACCCAAGGCAATACCATTGCTCAATTTTTCCTCCAATTCAATTCCACCAAACTGCGACCCATCTCCATCTGAATTATTTGTGTTGATACTGCTTAACAGTCTCAGCCTAATATCCCTCTCAATAGCATTCTCCATCAACCTCTTCACCGCATCAGTATCCGATCTTGGTGACAGCTCATCATCCCTCTCTGGTTGGATATTCAAATCAATTTGTCCTTTGAACGGTGAAACAGAGGTTGTGATCCTGCTAACGTCATTGTTGGCAAAATCCTCACAGTTCGTCATTTTCCTGTCCGGACTCCTATCTCCTGCGTTACTACATAGCCGGACAATTTCGTCCGGAAAGTTTTCGGAAAAAATTGGATGATGTCGTTGAAACTTGTGACTTGATAACGTTTCTGATTCTTTCTCAGACTGTTTCTTCTCCCGCCGCGACATTAGGGTTTGGAAACGCCGCTTCACCATCAAGCAGATGGTACAGGTGCATGTTTGATTGTGCTTAGGGCCTTTTCCACTTGGAGGTTGAATGCAAACAACACACGAACAGCCAGGTCTATGCCGCGGGTGCTTTGTTGTTGTGGTTTGTGATGATTCTTGAAGGGACCCGCCCTCTTCCTGGATGGCTAGGTTGGCAAGTGCATCAAGCCCCTCCGGAGCTTCAACTGAATCTGGGTCCCGTTTGGCAACCTTCACTTTCTTAGAGGTCGCTGGACAATCAAAATCACAATTCAGCAAGGGGAGAGAGGGATAGAAGTTACAAAAGGACAACCGAAAAATGGTTCAAGCAATCCATACCTGGCTTAGTACCAGGCAGCAAATCTTCCAGCTGTTCTGCTGTCAATTCCTGAGCCACGGAACACACAGATCTGGTGGCAGAAAGGAAATGAAAAGGTTTACAAAATTCCAAAACCGCAATACTCGCATTTATTTAACTTTATATCAAAATAGTACAATAACAGAACAAGAGCATCAGAGAGAGGGAGAAGGAGAAATTGTGAGCTCCCATTAATGATGGTCTAAAGGCACAGAGTATGAAGGAGAGACAGGTCCTTAATAGACTTTTTCTTTGAAATACAAATGAAATGTTACAGCGAAGCTACTGCTCCCAGCTTATGTTTGCACAAAAGGAAGTACAATAATGAAACCACTAACAGCACTGTCAGTACGACTGTGCACATGTGAGAGAGAGATATAGGGAATCCATAGCAAATTATAGAACTACAACTCCCAATTTATATGCTGATGATGTTGCATCTATCTACCTACTAATCATGTGTAGGCCACTTGGCACTCTCTGTTTCTAAAAAAACTAAAAAAAATCATACAAAAATCCACATCACCATCCTCTTCACTTCTTCCATTTCAATTCCTTTCTTCCTCCATCCTTCCCACTTTTCCTTGAGCATTTATTGTCATCTCACTATCTTTTCTTACTCCCCCTTGCTCTCCAAGTCAATCATTTATTGGTCTATAGTTCTTTTCAATTATCAGCTAATTTTAGCTTTTTATTTTTAATGAAGACTAAATCACTTTTCAACTTAGTATTTTTTCCACAATTGATCACATTGTTTACTTTTTACAATCTAGTATTTGTTTTATGCTCTATTTTTTTCATATCTTTCTTCTTATCTTTTTATGTCTGTATATCTTTTACATCCTGTGCATTGCATGGGCTAACGCTTGTACAAATTTTGGGTACTAAAAAAAGTACAAGTGGGAATGTAGTTAAAATACGTGCAGCTTCAGTACATGAAAATGCAAAACTTAGCACTGGCCAAAGGATATAGAATAAAGATGCAAGAATCATCTATACAAATCAGATGATCAAGAGAAAACTGGGCGGCAAAATTGCACCCAACCAAAAGGGTAGTCAAACAGTTTTAACCACTTCCAAAGGAATACTGAGGGTCATATTTCCAAAATGCTGACTATTTTTCAAATCCCCAGTTCTGGATTTAAAGTGATACAACTACTAAAGCTAGTCATGCAAACCACACATCTTACCATGGTGAATCTTACAATCCACAGCAAAAAGCTAGCAACCCAAAACAAAAATCACCACATGATGCTATAATAACCATTTGAAAAAGCTAACCTTCCTCGTATGCGCATTTGCCTCCTTACGAGATGAGGAACAAATTAGTTTCACTGCTAAAAACAAACTTATAAATGGAGCACACGGTCCAGGTTTCATTAGAAAACAAAAATGGATGCATATTATACCTTTCTGGATCCCATGAGTTCTCAGAACAGGTCCATCTTGAGGGAAGCAAAGCATCAGAAGGAATTTTTCGCCACTTAAAACAGGCTTCACATTGAGCCCATTGGATCTTTTCGCTGACACGGTAAAAAAACAGCAGTGAGACTTATGTGGCACAAACAGACAAATGAGAAATTGCCGAACCACAAATAGCAAAGAACTTGCAATGGGTATAATATTAGCCTAAATTAGTAGAATTCAGATTCCAACCCCAAAATGGAGCCCAAATATGAATGAATTGAATTAACCCTTCAGCCGCTTGTCACGTGCTAGAGTTCTACGATGAAATTCAGTATACATTCCAAGATTTGCTCAATGGTGAGGGTGTTCAATCAGAAAATATATGTTTTTTTATAAGTATATGCAATCCAAAAAAGAATCTGAAACCAGATGCATATAATCACAATACTTGTAATATCATATACATAGTATGAATAAAAGAAGATTCTTTCAATAGTTTACTAACTAAATCGTGCATCTTGGAGCAAATGCGGTGGACAGAGAAAGCTCTCTTCACAATGCAGATAAAACTGCATGGACGGTATGAGAAACTGAAATCAAACCAAAAGCATGAGCTTTCAAGTGGTTTACCCCCCATGATTGGTTGCAAATATTGTAGGCCTCCCAATAATCGGTGCATCCTGCTATACCAATCAAATAAACATTCATCAGAAACTTGTAAGTCGCTATACTGGTGGATCATCATTTGAGAATGCTAATACAAAAAGACGAGGCACAGCCAATCACTTGAATTTTAGGATAAAAAAGGAGTTTATGATTCTATCCAGCTCAAACATCAGAAGAAGTACAAACATCAAGGTCTCAGCAAGTCATGTAGACCTTATTGTTCTTGTTTTATTCTGATTTTACAATTCTAATTTTTATCTGGTTCTCTGCCCTTAACAGCATTGTCTCTGCTTCCCAGATTTCATATGATCGCATTGCCAGATATAGAATGAAACATCTATGGAAAGCTCCCTTGGACTGGAAAATGATCCAATTTTGTAATACTTTTTTTATTAGTCTGTATAAAATGATCCTTGTCGAGGTTTTCTGAACCCTATGAAGATATTTGGAGGCAGCTTTGGAGGCCCAACAGCTTATGAGAATCCTTCTATGTTTTACCCAACCAGGTAAAGTATATCTTTCGATTTTCGTGTTTTTGAAGTTGCAAATTTAAGTGCATTGCTTTATATTACATGGATTGTGAAGTGACATTGCCCCCAGATAGCATGATCTTCTCCACTGGTGAGTTCTGTATGGGAGGCACTGCCTTTTCTATTTCATCATTTTCATTTCTCTTTCATGCTATTGTTGAGGTAAAATCAAACCCATATTAAAGTACTCTATAGCTAAAAGATATCTAAATGGGTCCAACAAAGGCAACAACTAGATGTTAGAACCGTTTAACTCAGAATGAACTTGTTCTGTGTGGAAAATATCTAGAATTTTACAATGATATACAACTATTGACACCAGAATAACAGATGCATACACTGCACTAACTCACTGGAAGCCAGAAGGTGGGTTTTTTTGTTCGATATAATGATACCAATAAATAATATTATTCTCCTCATTACACTATAATTGTACAAGAGGAAAAAGAAATAAAGTAATTACACTATGACCCTAATCTATGACCCTATTTACATACTAGACAAATCTAAACTAAGTACATAACACACATATAACTTAACCTTTTTTAACACATCAAAAACATAGGGGCATATTCAAGTCAAATATGAACCGAGATGGAAATAGTACCTCATATTCTTCAAACTCGACACCTTCAATCACCACAACACTTGGGACAGAGTCTGGTGGGGGACGTAGCAGTCCCTGTGCTTGTTCCCATGGCAGCTCCAGCTCTATCACGTGCTTATCTTCAATTTTTAGCTGTTTAACCTTTGAACCCAATATGTTGTTCTTCCTTTTACTGCGGAAAGAAGGTTTAGTTCCGAGTACCTCTGTAATAGCACACCTAGACTTATCATCTTTAGACTGCAGGGGTGCTATATCTGCTGAATTAGCCTGGTCGATTGGCGAATAGCAGGGAGATACTGAATTCCCTTTTAATTGATGCAGAGTTGAAAGAATGTCACCAGGTTTATTTTTTTTTGACTTAACTCCCTTGGTTGAAACTCCATTACTAACATTAACACTTTCACTGCCCTGTAGATAGAGAGTAACAAGTAAGACAAAAAGATATTATGGGCATTTACACCTTCATATTCTACAAGAATCCAGAACATACTATTTCATAGCTAATTAAACGAAAAGCTACTGAACTGCAATGTTCATTGATTTTATCCTTTGGATAAGATATTTTTAACAATTAGAATGGATTAAATTATCCAATAGATTAAAGCACAAGTAAATAGATATTTTCATCAATCTTCAATCCCAATATCTGGCTGCTTATAACTAGCAATAATGTAACTGCCAAACTGCAGCCACGAATTAATATGATTTCAAATACAAATAAGTATCATGCCTCAAATACAGCACTTTCTAGATGACTAGAATCTAGATGAGAAAATTTCAACCTCAATTTCTACACGACGCCCATGGTTACTTCATAACGTAATTTCTGTGATATAGATGCTATCAGGAATTGCAGACAACAGATTTTCAATTCCAAACATCAGGAACAGGGAAAAAAAAAAACCCAAGTATTCAACATCAATATCAAATCACCTGTCAGGCAGTCACTGTCTATGTTACATGAATTTGGGTAGGGGCGTCGGGTATCGTTCTGTATTTAAGTGTTCGATTTTTCTAATTCTCATGTCAGGTATATGATATAGTGTATAATATACATACTTTTCACTATTTAAGGTGAATTATTTACAAGGTACCACAAACCATTATCTGAGAGTTCCAATTTCTGCAGCAAACTTGTTTATACTAATAACCAACTAAATAACTCTTCTTTGTACATTCAAAGAGTCCATGTAACATCTATTCTATTATATAAACCGAGAGCACCAGTTTGGTGTCTGCCAATTTTGTCAACTTTTACCATTACAACAATTACCCTTGAAAATAAACATTTGATCCTTTCGAATCTTTTAATTCCATATCAATTGTTATGGGAAAAACAATAAATACCAAGACTAATAATATTTCTTCTCGTTAGATATATAGATATGATTATGCTTTGAGGGTACTTTAGTCTTTTTCCTTTGTACCCAAGCTCTATGTATATTGTGCGTGTATTAGGGAGTGGCTAAAGAATCCCTAAATTATTCTTTTTTTCTAATTCTCTAATAACATGGTATCAGAGCATTTAAAACAAATCACAGAAAAACCTAACCCTACCGCCATGGTGACACCGCCAGCCACGCCGGCGATTCGTTGCCATCTCTCGCGTCTCAATCTGGTGATTCTACCCTCTTCCCCATGTTGCAAAACCTCTTGATCTGGTGTTTTCCCAACCTCGATTTGGTGTTTTTTGATCTTGTTCGTGAAAGGTCGATGATCGTCTGAGACATCCTTGAGTACTCAATCGATGATCAAGTGGTGATACTCGATCTTGTTCTAGAGTATGTGACTTTAGTCTTTCTCGATCTCGATTTCCTTCGTTCTCTTAGTCACTTGATGTATTGGCTCGCTAATGATGGTAATGATTTTTGTTCTTGCATCAGTTTGTGCCATTATTTTTTACTTGTGTGATGACCAAGCCATGGCACTTGCCAGCTGATATTTCGTTGCTCTTTGGTGATATGTTGGTATATTATGTCTTGTTTGCTATTTGTCTCATTTATGCATCTCTATTAACGAAGAGTTCGTGAGTTATTAATTAGTTGTTGATTGGTTTTCTCCTTAGTAGTGAAGGGTGATTTAGAGTGATGGCTTCCAACTTTGGTTTTTCGGGTTCTGTTTGGTCTTCTAAGATGTCATCTATCACATCTACAAGACTAAATGGTAAAAATTAAATCACTTGACATATACTATATTGGGAAAGTGTAGTATAATTTTCTGACCGATGATCTCCCAACAACCACTGATCCTAAGTATGATACTTGAACCGCTGAGGATGCTCAGATTTGTCTTTAGTTGTGAAACAGTATAGAACCTCAAATTAGTAGTACTCTGATTCTTACCCAAGGCCAAAGTTGTTTAGCATCAGACTAGGGAGTTATATTTAGGAGTTAATATTTTGCGTCGGACTTATGATCTTTATCAAATTTATTTTTCCTCCGTACTTGGTGATTTATCTCTCGAGGAGTATTATGCTAAGCTCCGTGGTATTTGCAAGACATCTATGAGTTGATTTCTGCCAATATTTAGGTTATGCAGTGACAAACGTAAGTCAATGCATGTAGCTCGATTCTTATCTGGGTCACCTTCCTCTTACGATCCTATTCATTCACAACTTTTGGATGCTAGGAATTTATCCTCTCTCAGCGAGGTTTTCAGTCATCTTCGTCAGACTTCTATGTCTAATTCTATTTTAGCTTCTAGAGTGCCTGCTGATCGATCAACTTTAGCCAAGACTATTTCAGATGGTTCTGGTCATAGTAGTCGTCAGTCAGGGAGAGGTAGCCTCGATGGATTTGGTCTTGGAGGACGTAGTTCAGGCAGTAGTTCACTGCAATGGTGACAACCACACTAATGAGTATTGTTGGGATCTTCATGGTGGTCTATCTACATACCATATTACACATTCAGAGGGTGACAACCAGCTTTCGCAGCCTTCGAGTTCATCTATATCAAAACCTCGTGTGGTTACCATTCCAGAGAAGGAATACCGTCACTTAGTTTTCATGCAGACATCCCAAATGCCCTCATCTTCTATGCTATGTTTGAGAGAAAGGTCAACCTCTTTGCTTGTTTTGCTACTCTTACTCCTTCTGGTATTCTGACCATATGACAGGTGTCTTTATTATTTTGTTTGGTCACTATACATTTAGCCACTTTACTCGTGTCACCTTAGCTGATCGTTCCACATCTGATGTTGTTGGTTTGGGTTCCCTAACTTTGACTTCATTAGACTATGTTTTAAATGTTCCAGGCTTTCCCTTTAATCTTATGTCTGTTAGTAAAATTACTAAAGCCTTGAATCGATCAATTACTTCTTTTTCTTGATTATTGTATTTGTCATGATCTCAAAACAGGGAGGAAGATTGGTACCGGAGCTGAACATGACAGTCAGTACTACTGTGGTGATGCTAACCTTGCATGCTTAACAACTCTTCAACCCCGTCCTACGCCATATCTACACATCCTTAAACAACTAGTTCCATCTTGTGGGTAAGTAGAGACTCTTGTAAAAAGTGTTGAGTTTAATAAACACCATCGTGTCTCATTCCCCCGTAGGTTAGAGAGTCATGTGCCTAATCTGTTTTAGTTAGTTAATTTTGATATTTGGAGTCTCATGCGTCTTCCTGCACGTCTTGATTTTCAGTATTTTGTTATTTTGTAGATGATTACTCTCGTATTAATTACGTTTATCTTATGTAGGAGTGTAATTTGTCCGGTTTGGAGGAATTTATGGGACCAACCCGGTTTGAAAATTTTGTAAACCGAAACCAGACCGATTGAACCGGTCCGATTTCAATCGGTTTGAGCCAGTTTCGATCCGGTTTGAACTTTTTGATTTTTTGGGCAATATTTCAAACCCACCACAAAAAAGAAATAAAAAATTATCAAGTTGGAGTGAAATTTCCCAAGAGGGAAATGCATTGAATAGTACTGTAAAAGCTTGCACATTCCGACCTTATTCTTATTTTTTTATTCCCAAACTGGTGGTTTTCCATTTCCATTCACTCTCTGTAAATAGTGAATTTTCATTTCTAGTACACAGTAATTGTACTAAATCCTAATGGACTAAATAACTAATAGAATAATGGATTATAAGTTATAACACATAAACCTAAAAATATAACAAACACATTTATACCCTCAAACCGAAAAATCGGTTTTCCCAAACCCTCAAACCGAAACCGGATCGGACTAAATTTTTTAATCCTCAAACCTCCACTCCGCTCCGGTTCAATTTTTCGGTTTTTATTTTCACCCCTAATCTTATGAAAGAGCAATCCCAGTTGTCCTCCATTTTTAAATTATTTTATGCAGAAATAAAAACTCAATTTAATGTTCCTATTTGTATTTTTCAATCTGACAATGCTTAGGAATGTTTTCTTGATGTTTCATCTACATTTTCTGATGACCACGGTATATTCATCACTCTTCTTGCGGTCAGACTCTCCAACAAAATAGCATTGCCGAATGCAAGTTGCGACACTTGTTAAACATCATGCAGGATCTATTATTTCAAATGCAAAATACCTAAGTCATTTTGGAGTGATGCAGTTCTTACTACCGATTAGCTTATCAATCGGATGTCACCTACAGTCTTAGGGGGGTTAGATACTTTACAGTCTTCTCTTTCCTGACCATCCTCTTCATTCCTTACCGGTTAAGGTATTTGGGTGCACGTGTTATGTTCACGTCCTTGATCCCGGTCGCGTCAAACTTGATCCTTGATCAATCAAGTGCGTATTTTTGGGGTACTATCGCACCTAACGAGGGTACAAGTGTTACTCTCCTCCTTTTCGTTGTCACTTTGTCCGTGTTAATGTCACTTTTAACGAATCCATACCTTTTTTCTCAAGTTCTCCATCTATTAACCCTTCTCACTATATGCTCACCTTAATTCCCTCCACACCTTGTCTTCCCCACCTTCCCAACCAACACCATCGCAGGTGTATGTATACCGCTTTGAAGAGGTACTCACTCTGCCTTAGCCATCTACTCCCTCTTCTTCACTATCGGCAAATCCTCCTACCTCTCCTGCCTTCCTCCTTGTCGCACTTTGCAAAGGTACTCGTACT
Organism: Arctostaphylos glauca; assembly: GCA_019985065.2. Classification (NCBI taxonomy): domain Eukaryota; kingdom Viridiplantae; phylum Streptophyta; class Magnoliopsida; order Ericales; family Ericaceae; genus Arctostaphylos; species Arctostaphylos glauca. The sequence goes on along the minus strand of JAHSPW020000001.1, from coordinate 13,077,521 downwards.
TGTACTTCACATCTCATAGCACACTATGTTTCCTATGATCGTTTATTTGCTTCGAGCCTTTGCTACTTCTGTTTCATCCGTCTTTGTTCCTAACACTATTCAAGGAACCTTGTTCGTTTCTAAGTGCCGAACAAATATGAAAAATGAGATGTCTACTCTTCATCATAACCAACCCTGGGAATTGGTTCCTCTTCCTCCTCGTAAGACCACGGTGGTCGGATGTTGCTGGGTTTTCACGGTCAAATATTCTCTGGATGGTTCCATTGAGCAATACAAAGCCCAACTTGTTGCCAAGGGCTACATTCAAATCTATAGTGTTGATTAAGCCGGGACTTTTTTCCCAGTGGCCAAGATTGGTTATGTTCAGCTTCTTATCTCTCTAGTTGTCAATCTTGGTTGGCCTTTGTTCCAACTCGATGTTAAGAATGCATTTTTACATAGGGATCTTGCTGAGGAGATATACATGGAGCAAACACCTGGGTTTATTGCTCAGGTGGAGAGTACTCAGGTATGCCGCCCTTTAAAAGCTTTGTATGGCCTTAAACAGTCTCTTAAAGTTTAGTTTAACAAGTGAGGTTGTCCTCCATTTTGGGGCGCGCCGTTGTCAGTCAAATCATTCGGTCTTTTCTTTCACATCTTATCGGGGAAAAATATCATTGATTTTTTATGTTAATGATATTATCATTACGTGTGATGATTAGCAAGGCATTACCAAGCTGAAAGAGTTCCTAGAATAACAATTCCATATAAAGGATTTGGGCAAAGTACGATACTTTTTAACGATTGAGGTAGCTCGATCGTAGGACGGAATTAGTTTGTCTCAGCGTAAGTATGTTCTGGATATTTGAGAGAAGACTCGCTTGTTGGGATCAAGACATGTGGAGACTCCTATGAATCCCACTGTCAAACTTTGTGTTGATCAAGAGTAGTTACTTCTCAACCTTAACCAGTATCGTCGCCTAGTTGGTAAGTTGAATTACCTTACCATCATGAGTCTTGATATTTCATTCGCAGTTAGTTTGGTGAGTCAATTTATTTCTGCACCTCGACTTCCTCATTAGGAAGCTGTTCTTCGTATTGTGAAGTATCGTAAGGCTCATCCAGAACGTGATCTGTTTTATCGAGCCAGTGGTCATTTACGTGTTGAGGCATTTACTGGCTTGGACTGGGCAGGAGGACCTCTATTGTATTTTCCTATGAGATAATCTTGTTACTTGGAAAATTAAAAAACAAACAGTTGTTGCAAGATCGAATGCAGAAACTGAGTACCATGCTATAGCACACACTTATGTGAGATTATTTGAATACGGTCCCTTCTGAGGAGAAAGGTTTTGGTGTTCAGTTGCTCTTGAATATGGACAGTGATAACCACGTTGCCATTCATATTGTATCCATTGCATTTTTCCATTAGAGTGCTAAGCATATTGAGGTGGATTGCTACTCCTTTTGTTTCGACAACAGCTCAACTAGCCGATATCTTCACCAAGCGATGGAGCTATTGTATGACAAGTTGAGTCTGTGTGATATCTATGTCTCCGCTTGAGAGGGATATATAGATTTGGTTATGTTTTGAGGGTAGTTTAGTCTTTTTCCTTCGTACTCAAACTCTATACATATTGTGTGTGTATTAGGGTGTGGTTAATCAATCCCTAAATTTTATCCTTTTCCTAATTATCTGATTACACTTCTTATCACTATACCAACAAATCACATTAAGACCTGTTGTGAAACTAGAGAAAGGAGAATTGTATTATTGAGTGATTATGTTACAAGGGGCCAATACATCAATATATAGAGAAAACCTAGAAACCCTAGGTAACCCTAATTACATGAAAGGACAATAATACCCTTGCAACTAAACATTAATAACAATTTAACCATTACTATTCTAACACTCTTTTATTTATAGATGAGATTAGGGTTAACCTAATGGGCTCTAACCACCTAGACCCATTAGGGTTAACATAACCTAATCTATCCCACATAACAACTAACACTCCCCCTCAAACACATGATGCGAGCATGGAGAGCATTATGGGTTTGCCAACATGAAAAAGAGATGCTCCAACTGATGTCTTTGACAACTTCGATTCTCCAACGTAAAAGAGATGCTCCAACTGATGTCTTTGACAACTTCGATTCTCCAACGACTTCAATTCTTCAACAACTTTAATTCTTTGACAACATTAATTTTGGTACCCAGTAGAATATAACTAACAAAGGAATATGGGACAAGTTCTCCCCCTCACGTGCGAACCCCGAATCGCACGGGAAGAGAGAAACAAAGAATCCAACTAGGATCACAACAAGGTGCCACACGGCACAACTTGGGGCCACTTGGCACACCAAACGGGGATTTAACAACCAACCAACAAAAGAAAGACTTGTCCATAAATTCACCAAAAGTCTAAACGGCAGGGACCAAAATCAAATATTGCAAAGTTTGGGAATCAAACTATAATCAAAACAAACTTGGGGGGCAACCGACAACAATGAGGGAGCAAGGGGGTGCGGCCCACAACAGCAGATCAGGCCCACAACACAACCAAGGGGCTGGAGCAACCAACGCCTAAAACGAAACAGGTTAGGGTAGAAGACTGACGAGGGTACCACAAGATTCAAACAATAGACCCAGGCGGAAGCAGGCGGCTGACCAGGCGGCTGACCAGGTGGAATGGCTAGCACCAGGCGGCTGACCAGGTGGCTGAAGTCAGCAAACAACAGACAGCAACATCAACAGACCAGAGGTAGACGGCAGATCAGAAACAGACCGGAAGTGAACCAGAGGCAGGCGAGCCGACGAAAGGCGGCTAGCAAAAGGCTTAATAGAACCAGAGACAACGAACTCAAACAGAGGCAACGGAACCACAGGCAAAAGCAAACAACAGAGGACCCTGATGCAACCGGCGGACGGCGGCAAGGCATAAGCCGCCCGCCGGAAAGCGAGTATTCCACAGGCCTAGATCTTATGCTCTGATACCATGTTATGAAACTAGAGAAAGGAGAATTGTATTATTGAGTGATTATGTTACAAGGGGCCAATACATCAATATATAGAGAAAACCTAGAAACCCTAGGTAACCCTAATTACATGAAAGGACAATAATACCCTTGCAACTAAACATTAATAACAATTTAACCATTACTATTCTAACACTCTTTTATTTATAGATGAGATTAGGGTTAACCTAATGGGCTCTAACCACCTAGACCCATTAGGGTTAACATAACCTAATCTATCCCACATAACAACTAACAAGACCCATTTTTCGGTGTTTTTTCTTTTCTTTTTTGATTGTGTTTATTTTAAAAAATAATAACAAAATATCACGAAACATATAGATAGAGGTCAAAAGCAATTTAGATTTTTAACAGAAATCAAATTGCACAAACATCGCGTGTGGCTGACCTCTAGTAGGACACTGTAAAGAGAAACCAAGTTGGGACTCTGCCTTGGTCTCTCACACTCATATATTTATTGACTTCACTCTTAACAACATATCTGCTTATTATAGCATAGTTCTCTTTATACTGAACAGTGATATCTGTAATAGCGGCACTTTGCTATGTGTTTAAATCTACTTAATTAACCTTTTAAAAGACAAATTATACCAATTGCTGGAAATGCACCCCGTGCTAGTGCCACCATAGAATCTGTTCAAAATATGATTAATAACCGAGTTAGGGGAAAAAAAACAAACGATTCTGACATTCTTATAAGCCCTTGCAAAATTCTGAGGAGATCAACCATGGACATGGATTTAATTGGAACAAGTTCCGCGGTAACATTACAGATCACCAACCATGTCCAGAAAATCGTAAAAACGTCTAACATGTATCTCTATGAAGAAACATGTTAAAAATGAAAACAGAAGCGGTTAAATTCACTTGAGAAACTCGCAGTGTTGAATGAAAATCTCATATGCACTAAGCGGTCCAAAGGTGAACGGTATTACAGCAAAAAAAAAAAACAATAAAGGTACCGATTTTTTGTAAAGGACAAACCTTGTCGGATGGTGGAGCAGTTGAGGCCTTTCTGAATCCCATGACCAACTTACCTTCTGGCTCTATGCGACTAAATGTTACTGCGGAAATAAAAATCAAGCATCAGACGAGAAATAACAAATAACAAAACCTACTAATTTCGAGTAGAAAGATGCATCCAAGGGCCACTTCAGAGGGGAAGCGAGGCAAAAAATAATTTGGAAAACTACCAAAATGCATGGTTCAAGCATTACATCATTTATATGTCACTAAATCAAGATAGGCTTGAGCAATTTATATGGTTGGCAACGATCAGATATACAAGAAATCCAAGTAACACCGACTTATGCAAATAGTAGTAGATGAAATACAGGTAACATCTAACAAATAATAATAAATGAGGTCTCTGACAGGTGAACCATGATAAAAAAAAATTCCACAGCTTGCAACTCAACCAAAGAGCAAGAGTCGGATCTACATGGCAAATAAACATTCAACAAAAGCAAAGTGCAGAAACCAATGATTTTCTAGCAATGTTCAAAAATTACCTACATCACCAGCTTGCAATTGCATTGACTGTATACAAGGAGTGACACCCTCTAAAACATACATTCTGCTGTTATTGTTGGGCCAGAATCGGAATTGAAATATCCATTCCTTCCCTTTCGAGTCCTGGACTGTCAGAGGCAAACCTTCTGGCTGGGAAATTGACGGAAAGTAGGCCTGTCTCACAAGTAAACTACATCAAGATCACTTAGAAGCACGAGAAAGTTACAAATACAAGGAAAAAAATTATGGAGAAACTATTTTCCACGTACCTCCCCAAAATTAAGTAAACATTACAATGTGACGAGACTGAAGTAATATAATAATATGCAGAGTATGGAAAGCCAGTTTTCCGGAGGTTCACGTGTCATTCCAAGAAGTTGGCTATTAAAAAGCATTGAAATGATTACAATGGTCATAAAGCTGCAAGGGGAGAAACTTCTCACCACTGCTTTTGCAGTTAGATATTTAGCATTAATTAAGAGATCAATTTCCGGTTCTCAAAAATGACAAAACATATATTTACATCTATACCAAAGTGTCATTACAAGATATAAATAATTCCACATTACCTAAATCCATTAATACCATTACGAGATACGATGGGGATTAATTTATCCAATCTTATTAGAATGAGTGCTCTCTCTTTTTCTCTCAGAAACAGATATTTGAAATGCTAAATCATTTGATCAGGTATTTGTCATTTTTTTGGTATGTGTGTGAAAGTATCCTATTGCAATCCTTTATTTTAGGCAGTTTATTGAGATCGTATCGGGATCAAATCGGAATAGTATCGTGATCAAATCAGGATGTATCGTGATCAAATCTTGTAATCTTTTCCTTTTTTAGGCGTAGCTTTTCTCTATTTAAGGATGTAGTAGTTTCATTATTTTGTATTCCGAATATTCAGTAATACACCATCAGTTGCAATGTAATCCCTTTGTATAGTCCGGCTCTCTTCTCCCCTTTGTATGGTGTCCGGTTCTCTCTTACCTTTGATTTGTATCATGGTATCAGAGCAGGTTTTGGATCCTGTATCAGTCTCCTCCCATCACTGTTTTCCGCAATCAGTTGTCTCTCCTCCCTCTACAGTACCATACAGCAGCCTTCCTCTCCTTTCATCGCACCAGCAGCAGCAGCATCTCTGTCCTTTCTCTTTGAACATCAGCAGCAACAACAACTTCCAGCAGCAACATCAGTAGCCTCTGGCCTCCAGCGACCCTCGCCGGAGCTTCGTCGACCTCCGAACAGCCTTCTTTGGTGCTGTTAACTTCAGATCTGCAAAGCCCAATATGTTTGGGCACTTCTCTGCACTCCAGCATCCTTGCCAGAGCTCCTTCAGCACTCCGGCATCCATGTTGGAGCTCCGTTAGCCTCCGGCGACCTCGCCAGAGCTCTGTCAGCCTCCAAAGACCTTTATTTTTCTTCTCTCTTTAGAAATCTGATCTGTGAGCACTTTCTGGAACTCCTCTGAACTCTAGCATCCTTGCCGGAGCTTTGTCAGTCTCCGGCGACCCTCGCCAGAGATCCGGCAGCCTCCAATGACTCTGTTTTTTACTGTTCTTGGCTATTTTGGCCCAGTTTCTGAATCTGTCTCCTCTGTTTTGTAGTCTGTCCCCCCCCCCCCCCGCGCGCGCGCGCGCATCTGTCTCTTTTCTCTATGTTCTCCCTATTTTTTCTCTCTAGGTATCTCTGTTGATGGCTCGTATGAGCATCCGTGAGCTCTGAACCTCTGCACCTCTACCTCCATAATCTCTCTCTCTCACAGAAAATACCTCTGATCTTTGTCTCAGTATCCCCTGACTTTGTTTCAGTATCTCTGTCTGATTTCGTAGGTGCATTATTTTCTGAACACTGGGTCTCTATCTCTCTCAACCCAGTTCGTAGTTCGCATGTTGGCATTGGCACTGGTAGTGGATTTGCAATCGTTTAGGTATTGGCTTTGCACTGTTCAGCGCAGATTGGTATTGGCAATGGTTTGGTCCCTATTGCACCGTTTGGCTTCATAACTTTCTTGGCAAACTCACGTTGCTCTCCGGGTTCGCATCATGAGTTTGAGCGGGGGTGTGAAAGTATCCTATTGCAATCCTTTATTTTAGGCAGTTTATTGAGATCGTATCGGGATCAAATCGGAATAGTATCGTGATCAAATCAGGATGTATCGTGATCAAATCTTGTAATCTTTTCCTTTTTTAGGCGTAGCTTTTCTCTATTTAAGGATGTAATAGTTTCATTATTTTGTATTCCGAATATTCAGTAATACACCATCAGTTGCAATGTAATCCCTTTGTATAGTCCGGCTCTCTTCTCCCCTTTGTATGGTGTCCGGTTCTCTCTTACCTTTGATTTGTATCAATGTGCACCATTGACACAAGATACATTACTAACCAGAATGTTACCAAAATTCCTGACACAGGGAACTTGCAGAATTAAAATGCAAAACAAAATGAAATCTAATGTGGCGAAGTTAAGTATAAACACTCACCTCTGCGCATTTTTTTGGAAGCACTAAGCGCCCTATCCTTCCTGCATCACTGGCGCTTAACATCTTCTCAAATAAAGGAGTGACGGAGTTTGAACTTACATGTGGTTAAGGTAACTAAGGTGTCAAACTGCTCAAATTGAAACTGGAATGATAAAGGTTAATACAAACCGAATATCTTAATTCCTATAGCCCTTCTACCAAACAAAGCTTTGCATCTCTGCGAGAAGGAATACAGATTAACCAATAAATAGATCAATGAGCATACAAGAAATCTAATCCATGGAGTCGACCCCAATGATTGGGACTCGAGGCTTTTGTCTGGTTTGGTTTTGTACAGGAAACCTTAATACAGAACAACTAACTGCTTTCTACATACCACCATTATTAGGTAAAATATATTAAAATATTCTCACCACCACAATAGGATACTTTCCTGAGATTCGCTGCAGCTCTTGATCAGTTATCTTGGGCCAGTAGCGTGGAAGTAACTGATTTCGTAATCGTGCATCTCCTCGAGGGCGTCCATTGCGTATCTGACTCTCACCAGATGGGTCAGCTCCATTATGTCCACAAAACTGCTTGGCAATTAGTGGTGGAGAAGTTGGCCGTGGTACAGGACTGCCAAAAGCCTTTGTTTGATCATTTGCTTCATTTGGCAATCCAGAAGATACAGCCATACCAAAGTGTGCCATTGACGTGTCATTCTTTGAGAATGTTGCTTTCTGAGGAACATTGACAAATGGATTAGCTTCTACCCCGCCGTTACCTGCAACAAAACACCCACAACAGGAGTAAGAGACACAGCTAAGTGTATGTGTTTTGGAACGTGTTGCCTAAATATAGAGGGTCTTTAATAATGGATCATGTACGTAGGTAAGATCAATACCCTCATTCCCATTTTCAAGTAGTTCAGATGCACCAAGTTTCAGGCTACCATTCATTGATCTTTCAGATGAATCCTCTATATTTTTCTTTTCCAAATAAGAGGCAGATAGGCGCTCACTGCTAATAAGTCTATCCATGCTATTTGGTATGTCAACTTCAAAAGGCATCCTTGGTTGGAAGCCTGACTGAGCAGACGAAGAACTGAACAAACTGGGTGCTTGCCGCCATGGCACCGGACCCGATCCAGCTACCGGACCCCAATTTTGGGCAGAAAGATCCTTCATTCTATCAGGCACTGCAGGAAGGAAGAGGGATGGAGGCGGCCAGGCAGGATTTGGTGTCTGAAACAAACAAAACAAATTAACGGGAACACCTTCTCACAGGCAGAGGAACATAATTCCACCGTAATACTGCTGAAGCAGGCCACTTTATTACAAATTTGTATCAAGCTGCTGGTAAGAAAAGGCAAAAAATTTCCATCCGCTCACATGTACTGTTTACCAGCTCCATAATCCAAACGAAATAAAAGAAAACGATATGCTACAACAGGTACACTACTATGCTTTTCAGTGGGGTTGGGGAGGGCCTGATTTCACGCTTCATGTCAACAAACGATGGTAAAAGTTACCAGTACACTTGCATGCACATCCTAAAAACAGTCGAACTAGAAAAGAATAGGATAACATTTAGGATATTTCACCTGGACTAGTCCTATTACCATCCCCCATTTGATTCAGACATATGTCAACTCAGTTTTGGTTGCGTTAAACAAATAAAAACAAGATAGTAAGGAAAACATAAACAACTTACCAAAATGAAACTTTTTCTTGCACAGGCTATGCATTCAATTCCTCCAGCATCCAGCAGTACAAACATATGAAATGACACTATACATCCGCAATGTATTTGCTGCATATAGAAATTTACCATCAGAATTTCTGGACAAGAAATTGCCAAAAAGAAGTCCTTGGAAGATGCAACTTATTTAATCTCAAGCCATACAGGGAAAAAAAGAACGTATGAAGCTAGCCTGGAATCACAAAATCTTCCACTCACCTTTCCACAAGATTCGCAACACCTCCAACCAGAAGCATTCGTGTGGAACGTCTCACAGAATTTTCCCTCCTCATAAGCAGAACTAGAGTCAGAAAAACTAGCCTCAACATCTCAAAGTAACTCAAGAGAAAAATGGATATGTTCATATACAGGAATAGGGACATCTATACATACATTTTCTAAAGATTATCTTTAATAGCTATTCTCAAAAAAAAAAAAAAAATCTTTGAATTGCCACCAAAATCACAATACAACACGAGCACAGAACATTTTCTTCTGGGATAGGGCAGTTTTAAATTGTACAGGGCATAATGGATTATATCCTAACCAGCTGTTAACTCCCATTTGGCTGGCTTTTGTGATCTCCCGAAGACCTCTTACCGCATGTAGAGCACAGTACTCCCCATGAATGTTGGCATCTTGACCCTTTATATTTTGAAGTTGGCCTCCTTTTGATGATTTGAACAAAGTCAGAAAATCAATGTGTAGCTCTAAACAAAAGTAGCAAGCAGTATTAAGAATTTTCAACTCCTCCACCCCCCCTCCTCTCTTTCCCCAAAAAAAGAAGTAAAAACAGCCAAAAAATAAATTCTTTAACCCCTTGGTTGACAAGGAATAACATCCCACGGAGAAATTTATGGAGAAATTCTTTCTCCTAATGTTTGATGTATCTGTGCTGAAATGTTGGAGCTTTTAGTCATTTAGCTAAAGGAAGTCCTCTCCCTCTCTCCAGGGTTTTCTTTTGGGTTACTACAGTATATAAATACAGTTAATTACATAAAGAAATACAGCAGAAATGGATACTCATATTACAACCTAGGAAGTGACACTCTACATAGATCATCCACTTTCATCGAGCAAGCTTAGCACCAGGAACTGCACTTACTTAACCGTCAATTTTGGTTATTCAGCACAAAGTCCATGTGAAGAAGCCTAGTACGCACTACTAATCACTCCATAACCACGTAATTTAACATCCACTAACCAACCAAACTCCAATATTGAAGACAAAGCGCTACGAAGGCCTTCAATACGCACCTTTTTGCTGTCTGCCTAATTGTTTGTCCGTTTTCGGATGTAAATACTAAAAATGGAACTAATTCGAACAGGATAGAAACAGAACATAAAATCAGTGTGCATGTGAAGAAGTCTAATACATAACCATGTGTAGAAGCCTAATACATAAACCATGTGTAGAAGCCTAATATTGCACTACAAATAATCTATAATCACGTAACTATACATTCACTAAGCAACCAGTTTGAAAAATGTGCAGGAAAGCCGATAAAGAAGTATTTTTTCCTTTCTATTATTTTGTGCCCTTTTTTTTTTGGCTGCGAATACTAAAACTCACAACTAACTACAACAAACATAGAAACAGAACATCAAGGCACTGACTCAGGAGCAACAGTGGAACAAGTCAGCGAAAAATAGCTTACGCGCATCTATCACAGAGGTCGGCAAACTCGCCCGTCCGGCGACGCCACCCTTTCCTGGCCCTTTCCAACACATCCTTACAACTCGAATTGAAGCAAATCTTCGGCGAAGAAGACGACGACATCATCGAAACCTTGGCCGCTCTAGAGAGAGTAAGCAGAGGCGCAAAAAGCAAGCGAGAGAAGACAACAGCGACTTGGCATAGTTAGTCTTAGAGAGTTGGATTGAAGCGAAAGAAGACGATAACAGAAACTCATAGAGACAGAAGTGGAAGAACATAATCCCTCGGTTGTAGCTGAGAGAGACAGAGTGAGAGACTGTGCGCGCCAATGGCTGAGTTGGTGGCTGTGCTCCGATCTGTAATCATGTGAAAGGAGAGAGAGTGATCAGTAATGGCTTGTAGAAGGTTTTAGAGAGAGAGAGACCCACACACACACGAGAGAATAAATGTTAAATATACAAACTTGTACGTAGATATACGGCTTTTGAAAACACGTCGGGTAGTGGCCTGTTTATCAGTAATTTTTGTGGCGAACGTCTCTCTCTCTCTCTCTCTCTCTCTCTCTATCTCTATCTCTCTCTCTCGCTCTCTCTCTCTCTATCTTTATCTCTCTCTCTCGCTCTCTTCTCTGTATTGTCGTCTCGTCTGTCGCTCTGTCAGTGGACGAAATTCCGCTAAAAATTACATTCGCACAAAGGAGTAATTATTCACTCAATTCCAATTTTGCGTGACCAAAATATAATTTTTTTATTTTTTATTTTCTTTAATTTTTTAAATTTTTAAATTTTTAATTTTATTCTTATAAATTATTAATATGTCTTGAATCGGAAAATTTAAAAATATATGTCTAAAATTTTAAAAAAACTTTATTAAAGACAAAGATTATTTGAAGTATATATTTTTATATTAGGCTATGTTCGGTTGGCCATGTTTGAGAGATTTTCTCTCAAACAGTTTCAGAAACAGTTTCAGAAACATTCTCCCAGACAATTTTTTCTCTCTATAAAAGAAAAAGTTTCAGAAACAGTTTCTGAAACAGTTTCTGAAACAGTTTCTAAAACTATCTCAAAAACAAACACAAACGAACATAGCCTAATTAGTTTTGTTTTTTAATTTTTTAAATTTCAGTTTTTTAATTTTTTTAATTTTATTGTATAGACGAACTAATATTTTATAAAAATTTGACATAAAACTAAAAATTAAAAATTAAATAAAAACAAAAAATTAACTCAAGAAAAAAATAAGGTTAAATTCAACCTTAAAATTTATTTTTATTTCTTACACTATTTTATACGTGGCTATTACTTTTGTCTCAAACTTACAAAAGTATTTAAGGATTTTCCTGCTTAAATTTTTTAATATTGATATATCTATTTGTTTAACTTTTTTTTAATTTTTATTATTTGTGTTAAATTATTTGCATTAATTAGTCATCTTGATGAAATAAATAATTTTGACCAAGAGTCTTAAAAATTTCACAAAAACCCGAAAATACAATGAAAAAAATAAACTTTCAATATTTAGCATCTTGACCGTTTTCTCATTTAAATTTTTTTGAATTAATTTTTTTAGAATAATAATTCATCTTGACAACATAAATTTATAAATAAATAATTTTGATCAAAAGTACTACAACATTCATAAAAGAAGAAAAATATTTGAAACAATAATTCTTCATTTTTTAGTGACTTTAGTGTTTTTTTATTTATATCTTTCTAAATTTCGGACTATATTCTTATACTTTTCTGTTTATTCTCGTTGAGACGAATGAGAAAATGGAATAAATTTTACAAAAACTATTCAAAATTGTGAAAATTAAATAACACTAACTGTCTTTAAGAAAAATAATTTAGTCTAAATGTCAAACTTAGCATTAAATATATATTATTCTTTTGTCTTTATTTGTTTCTTTATGATTTTGTTAATTTTGCCTCTCATTTTGTAGATTATTAATTAAAAAACTGAACAAACTTGAAAAAAAATTAAATAAGACGTAAGTAAATTAAAAGAAATCTGTTTGGATTGTTTTTATTTTAGTGAAATTTTTTAAAAAATAATAACCTTATGTTTTTTTCGTCTAGGTTTTGTAAGACACGTCTTGAAAAAGACTGATTGTGTTTATTTTAACACAAAGACCAAATAAATATTTTTATGAGTTGGACCAAGTAAACATTTTTTTTGAATAACTTAAGAGATAAAAATAAATTTAATCCTATTCACTGGTCTTTGGCACTATTATGTGGACCCTTTTTCACCGCGCACACAGACATAAATATAGAAGGTGTTTTAAAAAAAATGTTCGAGCATCATAGCGGTTAGGGGCAAATCGATAATTTATAAGTACTGAGTCAAGTACCTACAACGTATATAATTTCGTAAGAAAAAACATAATATTTTATAAAATACATTTATTAAAATATTTAAAAATTATACCTGTCGTAAAATGATTTTTCAACTCCGTGTGGTAAGTAAGCTCACTTAGTTACCATTGTTGGAAATTCAGAGGCTCTTAAAGGGTGTGAATGAAATAGACACTGGAGAGTCTCTCGGTAACTGAAAGGGTCTCTTTTGTTACGCACACAAGAGTCACCGTTTAATGCTCCATTATCATCTTTTATGGCTCTTCATGGCTAGCAAACCAAAGGCCATGTGGTTTCAGTATTCCAGATGTCTTTCTTTGGTCTTTATATACTAATCATATTTTTGTTTTGTAATAGTACTAGAACATTTCAGTCCATCTCAATTGAGTTTATTATTCAAGTGAGAGACAGACAGACACAAGGAAGCTCATCAGGCGAACGAGAAAAGGTGTTACCTTGTTTGTGGATCCGTTTTACTCTGAGAGATGATGCCGAATTAATTCTTTAACACTCACGGTGAAGCGGTGATTTAGTCTTAATAGAATAGTGTTAAACATAAGACTCGGTTAGATAAACTTGTCACAGTTTTTTTTTTTGTTTTTCAATTTATGTTTGTATCGTTGTTTCAATTCTAGTTTTTTTGGTTTTTCAATTTAACGTTTTTTTAATCACTATTAAATATATGACGAACTGAGAAAATAATTATTTTTGTAGATTTTTATATTATCAATATCTCCTATTAATGGCATATTCATGGATATCAATGTACATTTATAGATACTAATACATAGTTTATGGATATCGATATATTTTTCATACATTATTCACTGCCAAATAGGTGACGGTTAACATTTTTCAATTTTTTATTTTTTGGATTTTGAGAGTGTACTATTTATCTAGGACTATAAACTCAAATAACAATAGAAAGGTAGCAAATGTCCCACGTGTGACAACATTGATATGCAACTACGCAACTACTCTTTTTGGATTGCAGCAAACATGCCACGTGCATAGAGAACTTAGCACACAATATTTTTGCAAGGGCAATGGAGTGAGTTTCACTCGTTTCGTTTTTATTTTTAAGTATTACTAAAAGAGGTAAATCATAATTAAGATTTTTCGAATAAATAGGCAAGAAATTAGCTAGGTAACACATTGTTCTTGCGTACGAACATATTGCCGAATAAAAGAATATGTATTTGCTGACCTAAGGAAAACGGTTAGAGAATTGTGATTAGATTCCGACGGTAAAAGAATAAGTTCCAAACCTGAATAATTCGAGATCGGACCTAGACGGACAAGGATGAAAAATTCTAGGCCAATTCGACTGTTATAAGAAGTTAACAGTTAATTAAAACTCTAATAATATATATAAGATCAGACTTCAAAGAGTCTGATAAGACTTATCTAGTTAGGGATTAATTATTAGAAAGTATAATCTGCCTCTAATGAGTAATTAGATGTCGAGAATGACTCAAATTAAGTGAGGAACAATCTCTATAAAAGAAGATGCACACCTAAGGGTTCAAAGATGCTTTAATTTGCTATTACATCTACTGTATTGAGAGTTTACAATATTGAGTACTGACTTAATCATTGAAGTGTCTTCTCTTCAAGTGGAGGCAGATGGTTCTTTGACAATTTATTGTCTCGCAAATTAGGTTTTCGGTGAAATAGTAGATTCGTTTGTTTGGCCAAGCTTGAACGAGATATTATGAGGTAATTAAAAATTTTATTCACGTACAATTGGCTTCGTCTGTGAAAAAATTTCAACTCATGTCTAGCAACACATAACGTATGATTTCAGACAAGTAGGCCGGGGGAAGCGGGGTAACAAGGGATCCAAAACCCCACCTCATGCCCTCAAAAAGAACAAACTTAACTCCCAGGAGGCCTAAAGAGGGAGAGATCTCGTTCTTACAGAGATTATCGTTCTAGAACAATGGAGAGGTCTGGGCAGGACTCTGAATTGCAGGAGAGGCTACGAAAGAGGCATCGCACCATCGACGAGATGGAGCATGAACTCTATAAACAGGATGAAAATAGCCTAAACTTGTGGAAAGCTCTAGACAAGGAATGCTCGCCTGCAATCTCTATAGCAAGAATAGTGAGGCTAGCCGTACTGATCAACATAGCCAAATAGCTGATAGTTGTCCTGACCGTTCGTGCGGTCTAGAACAATCAAGGTGGGGAGAACTCCCATTCTCCTGCAAGGAAAAAAGAGATATTTGGATCCATTAGTGGGCGAAATAAAGTAGTTAAACCAGCACCTTAAAGTGCGAAAGGCAGCACAATAGTAACAAATTATCTCTTCCTTACTTTTTAAGGCAATAGAGGCAAAGGCCTTGTAGAAGAAGTTCGTCCATCTCAAATTCCATCTTTACAATGGAAAAAAGACAATATGGGGCATACTAAGGGGATCGTTTAGGCTATGATTTTACATACAAGGGACAAGTATCTCTACTGCAGGATGTTTGCCTCAAGTTAAGGAAAAATTGTCCTCAACTGGTACTATTAGCTTCCACTGCATTCCATTATCAGTTGGGGCTAGTTGGCAAAGGAATTTGTGGCAAAGTTTATAATAAACCAAGGCCAACCAAAGGAGTTTGACTCTCTGATGGTCATAAAGAAAAAGAAGACTGAAGAAGCTATTAGGGACTACTTAAGCAGGTACTGGGCTATCGACAAAGAGATAGAGGTCTCCCGTAAAAAGTATCATGTAGCCACATTCAAGTTGGGCATACTTATTCGCTAGAAGTAGTGGCGGACCATAGTGGAGGGGGGAGGTGGCTGGTGCCACCCCCATTTTGGAAAAAAATGTTTTTTTTTTTTAAATGTGTAAATGTTTTTTGTTTAGGAAACCTCATTCGGTGCTTCTAAACACCACCTCGAGTGTTTTTAGTCCATATTTTTATAACATATTTATGTAAAATTTATACTCACGCCATATGTGGTGAAAAAAAATATATGCATTTTGTTGTGATGCCTGTGAACCATCAAATGATCTTTTATTATTTAAATTAATTAATAAACCTACACAATAAGAAAGAATTGAGACGAACGGTGATAACGAGTAAATAGCAAAGAGTGACGACTTAATTCGTCGCCACCCCCCAAATTTTAATTCTGGGTCCGCCACTGGCTAGAAGCTACGTGAGTCCTTCACGATGAATTTGGTTGACACCCTCTTCAAGCTGATGGACAGGGTGTACCAACATACCAAGGTGGAGAAAGACATCCTCCGGGAGATAGACATGGGTGCTACCAAAGGCCCACAACACTAATGTAGTCAAAGGAGCCGTGCAAGTGGATAAGAAAACCAAAAAAGAAAAAGAAGAGAAATTATTTGTCAAGAAGGTATACGCTGAGCCCAACCCCAAGGTCTATAAAGGTTGACATACAACATCCACCAAGTTGACCGAAAAGATAATATGGCCTCTTAGGGATGAACCATTTTGGCGATGCCCACTTTGGACCAGTAGAGATGCCAAGAAGAAGAAAAAGAACGCAGATGAACGCTCTAGCTATCATCAAGAGTTCAATCACCTCACCAAGAACTACAAGGTGTTTAAGAAGTTCTTTTAAGTGCCCATTGAGGCCAAATGTAGCGGCCTGTTCCTGCCTTGTACAATACTGTCTGCTTTGGTTGCCCAAACTCCATGAATTTTTCAGTAGGTCACCCATCTTCGAATTGCTGCAGGACGAGCATGCTTAACTGTGAAGTTCCAATGGGTTTTGGCACCCTCACGGCTTTTTAAAAGGTCTTGTACAAGGAAGGTTAACAATCTTATAAATACCACAGTACTTATATTCACCAAGCGATGTGGGACCCTTGACCACCCATCTAGACGTCTCACTGAGACTCCATCTCCCGGACGCCGGCCTCACAACTAGCACCACAGCCTAGCTGGGGTGTCACAATCTCCCCCACTTAGGAACACACGTCCTCGTGTGGAGCCCAGATTTGTCCCACATTTTTGATTGGTGCAGGCTCTAATACCATTTGTAACGACTCGCTCCCGCCTTGTACAATACTGTCGCTTTGGCTGCCCAAAGCCTATAGATTTTCTAGTAGGTCACCCATCCTTGGATTGCTCTAGGATGAGCACGCTTAACTGTGAAGTTTCAATGGATTTTAGCACCCTCGTGGCTTTTTAAAAGGTCTTGTACAAGAAAGATTCACAATCTTATAAATACTATCGAACTTACATCTATTAAGCGATGTGGGACCCTTAACTACCCATCCGGACATCCCACTGAGATTCCATCTTCCGGATGCCGGCTTCACAACTGGCACTACAGCCTGGCTGAGGTGTCACACCAAACATCTAAAGAAATACATAGCTAAGCCTGGGAAGAATGACGCCAGACAAAAGAAGACCGATGGGTCTTCAAAATGCTATAATGTTTTGATGAAGTTCGATGATGAGTCAGTTCAAAATGAATATGCATGAGTTA
Organism: Arctostaphylos glauca; assembly: GCA_019985065.2. NCBI lineage: Eukaryota > Viridiplantae > Streptophyta > Magnoliopsida > Ericales > Ericaceae > Arctostaphylos > Arctostaphylos glauca. The sequence goes on along the minus strand of JAHSPW020000001.1, from coordinate 13,060,309 downwards.
TGGGATAATGATCTTTTGATGGATTTTGTTTTGATTCCTTAATGCAATCTCTTATGAGTATAATTACTTAGATTGACAAAATCCTTGAGGCTCAATTAAAGGATTTATCCTAGACCACGTATGAGCAGTTTTTCAAGGTTAAGTATGTGCAAAAACTTGTTTTCACCTTGTAGCATTTACTGTTTTTCTGTCTATACCATTTGGAACTACGTCATGTCGGATATAACACCGCCTTCAACTATTGTAACTAAACGGATGTAATGGGTGTCTGAAGTTTCCCCTTTGTAGACGCTGTCTGGGCGTGAGTTCTAACACACTGTCACATTGTCCAAGATGTTGTACCGGTAATGAGACTCTACTATTTTCTCAGGGGTATCATAGTGTGACCTAAAGATAATAATTCTGTGCAAAAAAAAAAAAAAAAACTAACTGAGAAAAGATGAAAAATGAATTGCGAGAGGAAGAGAAAAACTTATAAAAAAGGGGTCTAAGTTCTTTTTCGAATGTGTTTAGAGGGATTGAAAATGGCGAAACGAAGAGAAATTGATCTTAGAAAAATCTAGGTTTTGGGAACAAGAAGGAGAGAAAGTAAAAGTGAAACGATAATAAAGGCAAAAAAGAGACGTTAGAAATTCAGGCACGTGCAAAAGCTAACTCGGTCACCCAAAATCTGCCATAGGCATCTCTTCGTATTTAATGCGATAGTACGAATTTCAATTGGACAGTAATAGCCTATTCACCAAAACAAATGTATATCCAACTTGAGGATGCAAAGCAGAACGATGAGAAGATAAGCTTTACCTACTCCATCTGTTTGGTTGAGAGCATCCAAAGCTGAGAGACAATTGATGAAGGTAAAACCTAATTAACCTAATTAGGGTTTCTTTGAACAAATAGGCAATAAGCTAGCTTGGCAACACAATGTTCTTATGCGCAGGCATGTTGAGAAGGTTATGTTTGTTGATCTGAAAAAAGCAGTTAGAGAATTGTGATCAAATTCTAACAAACAGAGGTAAGTTATAGACTCGGATAGTTCGAGACTAGATTTAGACGGACAAGGTTGAGAAATCATAGGCTAATTGGACATAACGAGAATTTAACAATTGAATTAAACTCCAACAGTGTAGATAAAATCAGACTTTGGAGAGTCCAAATAAGACTAATCTAATTAGGGGCCAACTTTCAAAAAGTATAATTCGCCTCTAACGAGGATTAGATGTTGAGAATGACTCAAATTAAGTAAATGAGAACATTTAAAATATATACACCCCCAGGGGTACATGGACGTTGTAATTGGCTACATATCGGAGTGACTCCCTGCTGACTAGAGGCGGAAAGTTTTTTGACGATTTTTTTTTTTTTTTTTTGCAGATTAGATTTTTGGTGAGAGAGTAGATTTGTGTGTTTGACCAAGCATGAGAGAAATATTCTGCCGTAACCAGAAATTTTACCCACGTACAAGTATATTATTATTTCCATTCCCGCTCTGATCTGCTTTCCATCAACGTATCGCATGGAAATGAAATTCTTCACTCTACACACAAATTCCGTATCACCATTTTCAATTATTTTTTGGGTTGTTGTATTTTACTTTTGTAGAATGAAAACATTGCAAGTAACAACAAAAATCTTTGAGGTTAGTCTGAGTTATAAAATAAACAACAAATATCCATCTTGTACATATTTACAAGAGAACACAATAATATCATTGTTAGAGGTTCTTCCCATTTACACAAACAATTACTGAGAATAAAAAGCTAATCAAATATAGTTCATTGCATTATCACTCAAATGGAAAAAATAAAGGCTCGTGTATGTCTTTAAACAGCTACAATTGAAAACTAACTAACTAAAACAATCAGCATCGATAACATGATCCCACAAAAGCTAAAATACTCGAAATTAAATGACCTCTTCATGGATTGGGGTCATATTGGGGCCAATAAATATGAAGGGTGGAGATCACCGGATGATGATACAAGTCTTCATATATACATGGTGTGTACCAAAACAAATTTTTTATTTTTGTGGTTAATAACTTTTTTTTTTATTATATAAATTTCTGTCCAAAACACTTCAAATTAAGCATTTTTTTTTGTTCTGAAAGACATTGAAACATTTTCTCACATTGTACGGTACCATCGTATTAATTTGTATTAGAACTAGGTCACGGAGTTCAATCCTATGTCAATATTGAGCCTTCTAGACAAGAAAGGTTGAAGCAAACTCGCATAGTTCGGAGCCCAGCTCCTACTACTTCTTCGTAAGTGAGGTGAGGTACTTCTTTCGGTTTGAATAGGGCGTCGCCCTTCTTTTGGTTGAAGTAGCCACAACTTTGGTCGTAGTCCGTTTAAACAAATAAACCCAGTCCACTTGCAGCCATTTTTCAAAAAATGACTCAGTTTAATGACTTTACCAGTCACTCGCCCTTGTATTATAAGATTCTCTCCCCCTGTGGTCGACATTCCATTCCCCTTAGTCGTAGGTGCTCGTTCTATTTTGATTTGAATGGGGCTTTCGACCGGGCCGGGCAGCGGACTGGGAAGGCTCACTCGGGCTAGGAAAGGAGGTTTCCTCAACACCTTTTCTGCCCACGGGCAGAGTTGAAGCGGGAAAACAGATGCATTTGGAGGATAAAGAGTTAGAAAGGTAAATGCCGTACTCTATTTCTTCCTAAAGTCAGGAATAGCGGCCTTCTCGAAACCTAGGTTTTTCTTACTTGCAATTTTCTATTTGTAATATAAAAAAAATACAGGTTCGTTTCGATATGAAATGGTTTTCTTCTTGATATGGGAATAAATAAAGTAAAGCGCCTGCTCACGCTTCGCTGACCTATCGCGTGGTAAAAAGAAGAAAGTACGAAAGAATAGTAAATGGAGCACACCGCACAAAGATCAGGTAACCAAGTATGCAATCCTATCTGTGCGGATTTCCCAACAGCACCAATAAAAAGTAAAATACAAATCAGAGTTATGGCATTCCATCTCATATTGCAAAATGGGAAGAAGTCTGTTTGACTGAAAGGATTGTGCCGTTTTGCTCCTGCTCTCGCGTTCAATCTTGTTTTAATTCAATTGCTGCTAAGCGCTATATTCCCATGACTGAATAGAATTGCGAATGCTTTCTCAGGAGTGAGATCTTGTTTCGAGCACATCTTGCGCGGGTTAGCAATAATCCAGAAGATTCGACTCTTTCACTAACGGACCAGTGGGGTCTCATAACTCAGGAGCACGGCTAGCTCAAACACTTGGATACCTACAGTGCGTGGTTTTGTGTAAACCCAGTGAACAAAATGAACCCACTTCGGGTCTTGCCAAGGAAGATTCAGATAAAAGTGTAGAAGTTGGCTTTCACTAGGCAGAACACAGAAAGTTCCAATGAAAGAAAGGGAATCCGTCCGGAGTTGTGCAATTCACATTTCCGATCAAATAGGGGGCGGCAACTAAAGAGGTAGCGAGACTGACCACTGTTGGTCATATTTCTCTTTATCGAGAAATCGAAGAAGCCATACAAGTCGGGCCTTTCAATAAATCTTTCTCTTGTACTGGTACCTAACTCCGCTTTAGAAAGAGTTCTAATCGTGAAGTGAAAACAAAACCTGCTCAAAGTCAGGGATTTGGAGTTGAACTTAGTTCACATCACAATCACACATAAGGATTCACGTGTCAATCGTAAGCTGAACAAGCTGAATACTTGTTCAAGCTTGGCTTGGAAGTTTTCAGTTTTTTATGGAATAAACTACCTTGAAACGAGTTTTTTCACGAGACGAACACAAACTTAAACTCGAGTAGCTTGTCTCATTTACCAACTACGTATTTGAAATCCAACGAATTGTTCGTGTATTTTAATCATCGAGTCTATTTGCATTTAAAGATAGAGGGAGGGGGTTGGTGTTGGTGTGGAACCTCAAAAAAGTTCGTTGAATTCGGAGTCAGGTGACATACACATGCTTAGTATTTATGTTTACCATTTGCATTTCCAGCCCCGGAATTCCATCTTCAATTTAGAATTCATCAGACTAATTTAGTATAGACATAATCTGACATCTTGTCTTACATCAAAAGTCTGTCTTACATCAAAAGTCTACATGGATGATCTTGGATATATAATGAGCCATGTATGCTACTATTAGTAAATTGGGGTTAAGTATTTTGGGTCATGTAATTGAACTCCAACAAGTTATTGGGCTGGTGACTTACATGAGGCGTTACAAATAGTATCAAAGCGACCCATATACATGATCGAGTGGTGTGGTCTAAAGAACAAACCCGGCCGGTAAGACTGTGGTGACTCTAGCGTTCAACCTTTCGCAATGGCATGAGGTCTTAAACATGGGGATGTTTTGACATCCCGTCTCACATTGAAAGTTTACATGAATAATCTTGAGTATATAATGAGTCATGTATGTTACTATTAGTATTTTGGGCTTAAACATTTTGGATTATGTGATTGGCCTCCAATAAGTTATTGAGCTAGCGAGTAAATACATCTTCACTTTCTACTCATTTTCTTAACCACAACCAAATAAATCAAAAAGAAATTTTAGCTTATTGAACTTTTTGTTTGTCCTTATCATTTTCTTCCACAAATTCAAGATCCAAGCATAGAGCAAAAATTAATTGGGCAAAATGGGACAAAAGAAGTTCGCATGTCGATTTGTGTTATACATGGTTCAATGTCCCACACAAACCAAATAGTGTCGATATTCTTTTGTGCAACAAAATTTACAGGAATCGGATTATTGTACAAGAAAGAATCTATTTTTTATTAGCAAACTTCCGTGGAAGTTCGGAATATAAAAATTTGATACCCCTAAAACTGAAGATGAAATTTCAAATAGGGGTAAAAACAGTAGCCAGACCTTGATCCACTGTTATTTGGAGCTTCTCATATGCCATCAGGGTTTTCTGGTCAGACTTGTACGTTCCTTTTCCTCTGGCCAGGACCTCGCCATCTACGTCTATAATACCTTCTTTTGTTGCATCGTCGGTTCTTGTACCAGGCTCCAAAACAAGCGCCTTCACCTGTAATATATTGCAAGAAACAGAAGTGACAAGTTAGATTCGTACGAATATGGCGCAGGTTGGACAGCAGAAATCTTGGAAAATTAAGAATGTGACTCTGATCTCTAAGATTCTAATGATGGAACGCACTCAAATAAGAAAGTGTCTCCTTCTTTCCTGCTGAAGCTGGAATCACATTTGCATGATAGTCTCAAATTCGTGCCAACCCATTAAAAAAGGGAACAAGTGAACTCTAAAAAGGTTGTTCCCATGCGAAATAACCCAAACTCCTCAACAGGATTGCCTATATATTGAGGAGGGCAGGTGGGAGGGGGAGATTCAGAATCAGAAGTTGCAGAGACCGAGAATGGAGAATTCTGCTCTTCTGTATCAGAACTACCATGGCAATTAGCATAGCTAATAGACATTCAAGATGAGCATGTTATTTGATCTGGAACACAATATAGTCTCCACAAGTTAGGAGAACATGGAGAGTTCTTAAAAAAATTGAACAAATGCTGGAAGGAAATAACAAAAAGTAAACAAAGCTAACATCTGAACCCACCTTAAGGTACAAGACATGCGGTGATTTGACATGATTCCCATTACTAAGTTCTGTCATCAGTGCTAACAAAGCTAACTTTGGGCAAGCCCTTATAACGATCAAGTCCAAATAACCATCTGAGAACTGCACAACCAGCCAAAAAAAAAAGGCAATTGTAAGAGGCAATAAAGCCAATAAGAAAATCTGGAAGTCTTGAAAAGAAATCTTGGGCTCAGTTATCTATGCCAGAGAGGCAGACAGAAGAGTAACATTTCCATAACTATTTCTGTGGAAATGATGGAACTTGTCGCGGAGTTGATTCTATTGCTGCACTTTTGTGTGTAGATTCCACACTAAAAAACCCCAAGCTTATTTACCAAAAACAACAAAATAAAAAAAGTAAAAGAGGCAAAAAATACAAAACCATGGCGTCAGGTGCTGCTTTGGTGTCTTCACCACCCCATGGTACATTATGGAGCCAGACCGAAACAAATGGGCCATCAATCTTCATCCAATTCAAGCTCTCCAAATCAACAGTGGGACCTCCGTAGCAACGTTGCTGAACCTTAATAGGCTCATCATGGCTTGATGTACAGATTTCTTTGCCCATAAATTCACCCTTTGGACTACTTGGCACTCCGTAATCCTCAAAGCCAGGAGCAGGTACAAATGAAATACGGCCGTTGTATTTCCTGAGATGAAATATTCGTTGAAGAGCCTGGAATGTAGTAGTCGTTAGAAATATAAGTCAACACTGTAAAAAGTTTACTAAGTCATTTTATCAAAAGCATCAGTGCAAATTCAAAGCTGTTCTCATCTGTAGTAGATTATACAGTACTTCACATGGGAGTAGCACTGTAACTTGATCAAACTTATAACCTTTGATATGCATTCAAGAAATAACAATAATGGAGATGAACCCACGTTTAAACAAAGATGCGAAAAGTTCCATATACTTTACATGAATACCCGTGGGTAATAGAGATGAGCTGATTGCTAAAAAGCAGTTCCATTGATGGATATAAACCAAACACCATGTTTATCACACTCGATGGTAATGCCACATATTAGGCAGATAGAGTTTTAACTTCTTATTTTCACTGCTAATGTAGCTTGTTAAAAAATGAATTTCTGGTATACTGCTTGACTTGCATGGCATATATCGAAGGTACTTGATCAAAAGAGGGGATAGAAAAAACCTGGGTCTCACACAAGGTTAATGAACAGTAAAGAAATAATGCTTCTTACAACTGAAAAGTTTTTTATGATTTGAAAACTTCTATAACAAGTTATGAACTGAATATAGACATATGAAAGCAGATCCTATGGTTAGAAAAACCGAAGAACGAAGAATATCTACGCGTCAAATTGAATAACAAATACTACTTCTAACAGTTTCATTATGAAACTTCATAAAGCATAATAAATGTGATATAGGTCAGGAACTTGCATAGAAATCTAGACGAGCACTCCCCATCCATCTGTACTTCTCGGATTCAATGTCGATGTCTGCCACCAGACCTGCAATAGACGAGGATTTTATAAGCACTGCTGAAACTATAGCTACAGCTAACAGCCAAGAATAAGTGCATAACTTCATCATAAGCTGATCCAGATCACAAACACAACATTTAAGGAACAGTCTTGAGATTAAAAATCATCCAATGGGTAGTCTGGCATACCCCATGCAAGCATCAAGACACTAAAGAACCTGGTCTCCCCTTGCAAAATGGTAGCTATGTCCAATGGACGCCTGTTGCCTGCCAGTAATATGAGTGTGCATTTATTTCCTTAGCAAACAAAATACGTTTAAAAGAAAAGAGGTACTACTTACTAAATTTCAAACAAAATTAATAATGGAGAGCACAAATAACCTAGAATTATAGCAAGAGTTGCATTAAATGCTGTACAAGGATGACCAACCGAATCCAGGAGGGATTTTGCCATGCCATTTCCAGTACCTCCAAAAAAAAAAATACTTCACGTCAGATTCAAAATTCTAAAGACAAACGAGGACAAGGAGCACCATGCTTCACTTGCAGTGGTGACCTTCATTAGGTTTTATACCTGATTACCTTACAGCTTTATAAAAACAAACCTGTCCTTTTATTCATTAAATAAACCTAGATGAACTCACTATCCTATTGCTCGCTAGGACGATGCCCCAAATCATAATTTCAGTAAGGCTGAGGGAAAAGTACAACATATGAAAAAATTAGGTGGACAAACCTGCAGGCACGGCTCCAAGAGGTACTTTTATTGCATCATTCCAATCCGCCCTCTCAAGTAGTCCATTTACTACCTACTAAAAATTGCAAGTGTATTAGAAAAAGAATGGAGTTCCTACGCATCAAATCAAGCAATTTAACACAGATTTGAACTGATCTCAAAGACAGGCAAAAGCAAGTCAGCCACGTTGTACTGGAGCACATCTTTTCAATATCACATTCTACAGAGGTTCACATCTCTATGCAGCCTTAAGCATTCCATTTTAAGGTTAACTTAATGAACTTCCAATCATGCCATGGATGTGGAAATGAGTTAAATCACCATTGGTTGACTCGTGTGAAGTAACAGTCCTTAATTATAATCCACCATTCCTCTACATAAGCTTTAAAGTCAAACTCATAGCGACGAATCCTTTGCAGTCCACTAATGTGTTTGTTGCACACTTGGTTATAAATATGGATAGAGTAAAAGGGAACATAAATGTGCATTTTGCGTAAGGTTGAGGAAGCAACTTAAGTGAGGATGGCCTCCAGTTGAAGTCTCTAGGTCATTCAGTTGACCTTTTTAGTGATTTTTAGCTCACTGCATAGTTTCATTAGTACAAACGGATTCATACGGCTAATGTATCAATTCCACTCTATGGATATTATCTCAACTTTGGTGTTGTCCATTTGTATAGTACATTGAACATTCGTGGTCATATCTATTAACAACATTGCATAACACTCTATGTACAGATTTTAATCAATCTGTAATGAGTCCCCACGTGCCTAATAGTGTGCCTCAAATTCAGCTATAATGCCGAATATATACAACTGTATGCATGTACAGATATGATTTTCAATCTCCATGCAAAAATCTACATAATAAGCAGCCAACCTCAACCAAGATTCCATCCCCGCTGACACAAACTATTCCATCATACTTAGAGAGGTCCAATGTTTGAGCAACTTCCTTCGCGTGGAGCAGATATTTAGTTTCTGAAAGTGGGAAAACAAAATCAACAAGTGGAAAAATGAAATCAACAGAAACTATTCACCATCCCAGAGTACTGAGAAACCGTTGCGAGAACTCAAAATCGTGAACTACAAACCTAGCACTGTAAACTCAACATTAGCATCTTCCAGTAGTGGTTTCACATCATCAAGGAATATCTTACATGCAGATTTCTTGCCCCCAAATGGATTCACAAATATAAATAGCCTCCTTGGCCTACCTGAAATGGTAAAACATGAAGTAATAAAAAAATACTGTCGCCGTAGATATCTAAACTTATTCAATCATGGATTAAATAATTCAAATACATGGGCTCTGCTCGGTTCATCTCCTGAACTGGTTTTTTAAAAATAAAACCTAATTTTTTGTTTAGGTGGTTTACAGTCATACAATGAAAATACTTTTTCCAATGTGAATACAATAATCATTTCCTTCATATAGACAAACAAATCTAGTTATTTACTTTAATGGATTCAGAACTGGCCAATTCGCAGTCCTGGTATAACCATCTAAGTAAATTAATATCACGGAACTAAAGGTATCATGTATTTAATTGCTGAAATGCTAGAAAAATGTATATGTTAAGATTCAGTAACCAAACAAAAAATGTCAATTGAATAAAAAAGTGAAGAGCTTGTCGGAAAAATTGGTTTTGAGAAGAGTCTTTTGGCAAAAGTTAAAGCAAAATTAAAGTGGAACCCATATATATTTAAGGGCGGGTCTAAGAGTGAAAGATAATGTAGGGAGATTATATTCATGTAATCAATTTGTCAAAACAATTAATGGAGTGAATTAAACTTAGCTCCAAAGAAGGCTATTTGAACTTGGTGAAATAGACATGAGTCCCACGTAGAAAAGTTACAAGAATCCTAGTGGCTATATAAACCCCAACTTTGCGCTTCGGTTTGGTCCCCAAGGGGTACCAATTTTATAGGGGAAGAGGACCTAGGCAACGTGGGCTTTGACTTATAGGCAAAAAATACTTTAGCACTTCTATTGATAATTGTACTAGACATTGTCATGTTTACTTCTTGAGAAGTAAAGATGAAGCACTAGACAAGTTCATACACTATAATAGTGAATTTGAGAATCAACTTGGCAAGAACATTAAAGTTCCAAGGAGTGATAAGGGCAGTGAATATGAATCACCTTTTGGTGAGTTCTGCTCACAACATGGTATTGTTCACCAAACTTCAGCCCCTTATACCTCCCGCCCCAACTGCACGGCAAAGCTTGGGTTTGGGTTTGGTTGTGTTGGGCTTGGGCCTTGGAGTTAATTCTTTTTTGAGTAGAGTTTGTTTTAACGTTTCCGAGTAGTTGTGATTGTCCGACACACGATTGACTAGTCTTGCCTTCCCAGCATCCAACAATTTCCCTCCATGGTTGTTCTGTTCCATCCAAACTGATGCCTTTTCGCACTCGTTCTCTTCTATAAATTCGTAGCCACTCGTCCATTTCCAGTCACTCGATTTTCCAGTCCTCCAGTGACTCCAGATTTCTCCTCTTCTTGTGTCGTGTTTTTGTTTCGAGTTCCGTTAGAGAGTACAAACACGAGTTGGTTTATTATACACATAGGTTGTCGTGCTTCTTCTGCGTGGAGTGATCGTTGTATCCTAACAAGCAGACGTCCAGTAATCGCAAGCACCAGGCAAATACAAATTTTGTCTTAAAGGACGCAGTGCTAAACTGGCCTCAATCACACATTGATCTTTTTGAATTTCAGGTTCAGATTCTACAGCATTGGGATTTCGGCATCCTGTAAGTACATTTAGTTAGTTTTGTTTCTGATCCAGTGACAGATAACATTTATCTGTTTAGTTCTTTCTGTAACTGTTCCTTGTTTCTGATTCAGTGACAGATTAGATTATTTGGTGCAAATCTGTTTCACTGTCATTGCTGCTACAGCATGTCCTAACATTTATTTATATTTGTAATCTACCTAAAATTTACAATTCACAATTTCTGAGCTAATAATTAGCTGTTTTATTATTTTTGCACTATATACTCCAATAGAGCTAATAATTAATAATCATTAAATACACATCTGATGTCTAATTCATTCAACCAAACCTAACAAACTCAGATGTAAATATAGAAACACATAAAGTTAGTCCGCAGGTATATAAGTCGACACTGATTTGAGAAAACAGGATTACCTAAAGAATCAACGTATTCTCGTAGCCTTTGGCACCAAATTCTTAGCGCGTCCCCGGACAGTGGCTCGAACACAAACGTCTTCCTCACTAGAGCTCCACTGGTCCCGGCGCAGCAGATTTTCCCACTCTCGACAACCGCCCTGATCTCAATCCTCGAACCTTCGGTGGAGAACCCGAGGACCTCCTTATCCGCAGCCAAGCATTGTTGGCTTCCGCCCTCGGTCCATAGGAGGAGTCCGCCGGCGGTGAGAGTAACAGCCGTTAACGCCCCGTTGACCAGAACCCGGTCGGCGAGTATGGGCTCCCCGCCTCCGGTTTGATCCATTTCGCAGTAGAAGTTTACTGTTTACACAAGCGTTTGTATTTGTATACGCAATATTTGTGAATCGTTAACGGGTGCAGGACGACCGTGTAAAGTAACCGGGTTCCAAGTGGAGCCCGCCAAAGCAGTTTGTTTGGTGGGAAAAGGACATTATGGCCGGCGGTTGACTTTTTATTTAAAAAATAAATAAATTAGCAAATTTTTTCTCAGTAATTTTTGACAAATAATATTAGTTTTGGTCTAAAAATAAAAATAACGCACTATATACTAAGAAATTTACTTTATAGTATGTATTTCTAATTTTTTGTAAATGAAAAATTTATCATCCCATTCAAAAAATGTAATAACGGCCACATTACGAAATAAATTTTAAAAAACTATTTTATAAAATTGGAATTACAATAAAGACAAAAATCTGATCAAATCGAGGTCTACGTATTCTACGGTGTCCTCAAAACAGATTTAGCGTCTCACTGAAAGGTTCTTAAGGGTTCTTTCAATTTCTGTCTATCAAAATACAACAGTAAATTAACTGTTATAAACACACCACACTCCTGTTCCAGCAACAAAATTATGACGTATGCACCCTCATTGGGAAAAAAAAATCAGAAGAAGATGAGAACAAAAGCTCTCAATTTTGAATGTTGAAATAAAGGGTTGGAAGCTAGTTAATTAACAAAACTGGTGGAGCTTTTCAACTACAGCGTCATTCAATTGGGAAAAGAAAAAAGTTTGTGAATATAAATTTACGTGTATAGATTCGAATACATTTGTGTACCAAATCGTCTGATGAACATAAAGCCTTCAAAATAATAAGGGTCTCATGTACATTGAACAACACATGTTTATATTTGAATTTGTGCACACACAGATTCAAATCTAGCTTGTTTAATTTGTGCACACAGACTTGCTATTGAAGAAAATTGGTGGGTTAATTTCTAAATTAAAATGGATCCTCCATTTCCAGTAACTTAGCCTGCTTAATACAACCATTATGCAAGCAGAGCTTATAGGCAGTCCAAGTCCAAACTAGTCTAGGCCCATATTGTGTTTTTTGTCCAAAGGTAACCGAAGGTAGTCCGCTTGTTAGATTGAATTGATAGATTGAATTGAATCTATCAAGAATAGCGTCCTCAGAGCTTCTAGTACCATTACTTTTATATGGAGCAAACACTGTACTTTTTTCTGTCATCTCATACTCCAAAATTCACATTCGCCGACTATATATAGGGTTAGTCACCAAGTGTTTGTAATTTGGTCGCCAAAGTATTTATCGAGAAATATTTTGGTCACCACAGTATTCGCCAATTCGAGGTTGGGAAATGTATTTGGCGAGCAAATAGGTTTTAGTCGCCAAAGTAGTGTCTTTTGGCGACTAAATGGTGTTAGTAGCCGAAATTATAAGCGACAAAATTGTTTTAGTTGCGAAAAATGTTAAAATTACCTGCTACATTATTAGTCCCAATCCTGAGGTCTGATACCAATTTGTTGAGATCTTTTAGTCCCACTCAAAACAAAAGCACACCCCAAATACGTTAAGGTCATGTTTGTTTGTTCAGATATAAAGAATGTGATGTAGAATCATGTGGGATATAGTGTTGGTATGATGTATTTGTAGTGAAATGAGTCATCAAGTATGTGTTGGTATATCTGAGTATGTTATTTGGTTTACACAGGATACGAATGTCAATTGGGTGATAAAAAAAACACTTATGGTGGGTGATAAAAAAAACAACGTGGCTGCTTGGCTCAGTAAAACAAACAATTCAATATCCTTTTCTACTTCTAAGGCTTGGTATATTACGGCGGGAAGTGATTGCACTCAATTGTTGCGGATGAAGCAAATGCTTGTTGACTATGCAATTTCTCAGGGTGGCATTACTCCTTTTTTGTTTTTGTAATAACATAAGTGCAATAAATATCTCAAAAACATTATGTCCAACACTCTCGCACAAAGTACATTGACATTTTTTCACCATTTCATTTAAGAGCTTGTCGAGGATGATTCCATTACTATAGAATACCTGAAAACTAAACACCAAAAAGTCGTCCTTTTCACAAAACCTTGGATTCTCTCCAGGTTGAATACCTTAGGAGATATGTAGGGATTTACTCCATAGATTGATTCTGGTTCTTGTTTTCTGCGTAGTCTTAGTTTTTCCTTTGATAGTTAGTTTACTGTCTTCTTATAAAAACAAAAATACAAAAAAGTGAAAAGACTTTAATACCCAAACATAAGTTTTCTTTTTTTAATTCTTTGGTTCCTCAAAGTTTTTGTTCAGCATGTTTGGCTTGAGTGATGACTTGTTTATATATGATATAATGATATTTTAATATTTTTCATAACGTGTTCATCATTGAAAATTTGCATGCTATATTCATCGATTAATTGTCGATCCTTGTTAGCTCAAGGGAAAATTTCCATGCATTAGCTATGGTGCTTCGCATTGATTATCTTGTCACCAACTCTTCTAGTTAAGGTCTTAAATTTCACATAACTTTGTCGTACCCTTGGGTTAGTTGCATTTTGATTGACCGATAACCAAAATTCTACTTGCCCTGTTGAACTTTGCCTCCCAATGGTGTTGCTTTATTATCTGACTAGAGGAAATGGCTACCTTCAACAAGTACGTGAAAGCTTCCAATATATTTTGCTCAATCCTAGCCTATGATTTTGTTATCTATTGATAAAGCTACCACTCTAAGTTATGTGACAACTTACTGATGAAAGTACAAAAACAAATAGATGAAAGCAAGTTTATCCAAAAAGAAATAATTGGGATTCATGGAAAATAACTAATATAAAGGGTCTAAAGTTGAGGCGGAGTTTGAAAATATTCATCAAGAAATCTCGAAGGACCTTGTTGCTTTGACTCACGTGCAAATGTGTAAGGATCTAGAAAATTTTGAACTTTTATATTAATATATGGGTTAATAAGCGTAATTAATGTGAAGTATGTGAAAATTAGTGTAATAACATGGTTTGGGATTAATGTGATATAACATGGTAAGTTTGTGGGCTTGTGGAAGTATGTTGTAAAACCTAGGGAGTGTAAGTGTAATTTTGGGTATTGGATTTGGGTTATATCAGACCAAATATTTAGGACAAAACACAAATCCATCTTTCCTCTTCTCTCTCATACGGTTGAGCTCCCATCCAAAACTCTCCATCTGAAAATCTTGCTCCAAACTTCAATTCCTTCAAGATTCTACGCATTTCCCTCACCCTTGGTTGATATCCGGTGGTGATTTGCAACCATTTGCTTGGAGGAGGTGTTTACCACATTTGGAAGCTAGGGCTTGAAGTTAAAATTTTGATTCTTGCATCCAAGAGTTGAGGTAGGAATTTCTCAATCTTATTACGCGTATAGAACATGATTTGGTTGCCATTTGATGCCTTGAAATTGAGTTGAGAAGCCCTAAATTCATGGTCAAAATCTGTTGAAAATTGCTCTTGTTCGTGCACGATACACCGGTGCCTTGATTTTTGATGCACCGGTGTCATTTGCTTTATGTATCTTATTTTTTGTTGTTACATCGGTGCCTCTATATTTGTTACACTGCCTCCCCTTATTTGTATTACACACTTCTGAAATTTGCATAGTTACACCGGTGTCAAGATTTTGGTTACATCGATGTCTCCCTTCTCTGTATCTTAGATTTTAAAACTTGTATAGTTACACCGGTGCATTAATTTTAGTTATACCGGTGCCCCTACCTTGTATAATTTCAACTTTTTATTGGTGCAACCTAAGCACCGGTGCCTTATTTTTGGGCACACCGGTGCCTTGAACTTTGAAACTTTCCATCGATTTAGCCTTGCTTGGACACTTGTTTTGGCGTATTCTTTTACTTGAAGTGAAACTCCATGAAGTCTAAAACTTACTCATTCGGGACACAAAGTGTGGCTTCTATTTATTATTTTAGATCATGTTAAGAATTGTATCATGCCATCAGTGAGAACATATGAAGTGAATCACATGACATATATTGAGATTGAACTTGGGGAACAAAAATGATAAACTTTATGACTCTTGTGCACATTTTTACGATACGACACGAATATTATGAGACACGTGACGTACGTGAACACCGTACTAGACTCTTTCGGGAATGCTAGGTAGGGCCACGAACTGGAATGCCTTCGGGAGTGCCAAGAACGAACTGGAATGCCTTCGAGAGTGTCAGGAATGATTTTAAACTGGAATTCTTTAAGAATGCCAGGAATGACACTTTGACACATAACAAGAACAGCTTGGTGACACACGTGATTCGTGGAATTGAATTGAACGGATTAAGGAACCATGATACACAATAGAGTTATCTATGTTTTCCCTCAATTTAGTACTGCTTCTGCTTACTCTATATATCTGAGTGTTGTTATAAATGTTTGTATGGCTTATCATATTATATCATATCATATGCATACAATACTTGTGTAGATTTTCTTATTGGGCTGTCGAGCTCAACCCTTCTTTCTTTTCAGTTACAAACTTGGAATGATAGCATGGAGTGTTTGGCATATATGGATTGACATGCATACTTTTGAAAGTTTCATTGAAGGAATTACTTAACATCTTTATATTCCATTTCTGAAAAGATGTATTGTAACCCGTATTTTATTTATTTTCATTCAAATGATATAAACTACTTAACTCCCTTTTTGGTTTTGGAGGTGATGATCATTGGTTGAAGCGACCACTTTTGTAATTTATTTCAAACTTGTCTTACTCTACACTCTTCAATGGACCTTTTGGTGAGATTGTGAGTCTTTACAAATGGTATATGTATAATTTTATTATGTTGAAAATTGAGGGCCGTGACAAAATGACACTTGAGAGGTTTATGTTTCATGAATTTTTTTAATTTTTGTTGTGGTTGACTCATGTGTCATGTCTGAATGTCACACACACGCACTATGGAACGATTTTTGAATTCATGACTAGGCGCTCTGTTTGTCATGGCGCTTTGAAAGATCCTCTTGATAAAAGCATTTATTTTGATGGGAATTGTTTTTTTTATGGCATTTTATGAACGAAAATTGATCTGACAATAGTTTTTCATGATAAAAATCATCATTTTTATGCGTTGTAATTTCTTGTTTTCAAGTTAATTCTAGGAAGAAACAAGGAAAAAAAATCATTTTCGGGACTTTTGGATGGCAGAATGTGGTCTGACCACGAACTGCTACAAGCTTTTTCAGACCGTTTGAGCAGCCCAACGCTTGCTTGAGCGAGCTCTATGAGTTCAAATACAACACAACCGTTTGCAAGTTTTCGTTTCACTTTTGTCTTTCACCTAAACCCTCGACCCTTTTACTCTCTCACCCACAAGGTTCAATCACCGGATTTCAGGTTTCCAAGTCTCGAATCATCTTCTAGCTATGGTTTCACACAAGTTTTTCATGGTTTCTTGGGATTTTTCATGGTTCCTAGTCTAGATGTATTTAGGTCTCCAATCCTTGCAAAACCTTGGGTTCTGGTGACTAATATTTAGATTTCCACCGCTATTGATAGATTTTGTAGGGTTAATTACATTGTGTTTTTTTTACATTAATCTTGGATATTTCCTCTTGAACCTAGGGTTTGGACCTTCAAAAGGTAAATTTTGCTCGAAAACCACTTTGTTGACCTGGACATTGAGATATGACGTGTGATAATCATATTTTGGGTAAGGTGCCGAATTTTGCAGGTTTATGCTCATCATTGATTGACATGGTCTTGATGGTTAAGTTTCATAGGCTCCATTTCTAATTCAATTGTTAGTCGAGGTCTTAGCTTTGTCCCGAAATAGCCAGAGGGAGAGATAGTTAATTTCACAAGTCTTAAATCGGCAATTCCGTTGAGTTTGTAGTTTATTGAAATTGAACTTCAAAATTAGTTAGGATTTGGATTCAATTGGATTTGGAATTTGTTAGAATTGGGGTTCAAGAGAAGTTCATGTTTAGGTTGGATTAATTGTGGAAGTCAAAGTCTATCTTGGAGAGTTAGGATGTGAATTGAAGTTGATCTTAGCAAATTAAACAAGTGCAGTCTAATTCAGAAGAAAGCTTGAGCAAGCTCGAAACCGCTTAAGCTCAAAAATGGTCTTTGAAATTTTGTCTCACACAGCAATGCCAATACTGCAAGCATGGTTTGGCTGGTTGAGTGAGCTTAGAAAAAGTTCTAAAATTTTATAATAAAAACAGGCACTGAACGTCCAGAACAGAAATGACTACACCAGAGCATATCTTTGGATAAATCAACAAACATGGGAAGATATGCATGCAAGCTGAACTTATTGAACACTCACCACTAGCTAGTACAACAACAATATTATCACATAACCACGGTTGAGCTACTCAGTGCTTGTGGTTTCATGAGGCGTGAGGCGAACCGGAAGACCATTTTCAGGATACGGAGTTAGCTTAAATAGTATCCTCTCATTTGGTATTAATTTCTTCCAATGGAACTTCTTCACCAAATTATAGATAAACACAAGTATCTCCAGTCGAGCGTACTCTTTGCCCGGACACATTCGAGGCCCTCCGCCAAAAGGTACGTATGTACATGGCGCAGGTCCAATTCCATCAAACCTAGTTGCATCAAATTTCTCTGGGTTTGGAAAGTATGTGGGATCTTTGTGAGTTGAGTGAACACCCCAACAAATCTAAAAAATAAAACAAATTGTAGGGAATTTCAATAATAGAAAACTTGCCCATACAAAATAAACATAAAACTTCAGTATTGAGAGCCTTATTAGTCATGTTAAATGAGTGTAGACTGATACAAAATACAAGAATGCTTTGCGTACGGATTTTGGTGCAAAAAAATCAATATGGATGTATTTGAAGTCGTATGATGCATGTGGGGTTTTCACTATTTGCAGAGCTCAATTGCATTTGATGGTTCTGGACACAACTGTATAGAGTCTCTATTTGTCTGTAGACTTATTAGTTGAGCTATATATATAAGTGAAGCTAAACAAACAAAGATTACGTACCTTCCACCCCTTGGGGATTGTATAACCAGCAAAACTGAAGTCGGTTAAAGCCTTTTTGAAAAACATTTGACTAGGGGGTACTAGCCTCATAGCTTCACATACTACATTCCAAGTATACCTCATTTTCTAAATGTCACCCCAATTTAGCATCTCTCCCGACCCTTTGGCCTTTGCAATCTCCATTACTTCTGAAAACACATATACCAAAACATTATAAGTGTGTGTCTATATATATACATATTATTGTTGATAACATGCATAAAGCTATTATTTTGTGAGCAAGAGGGGTGGCGCATGGTGAACAAGAAACAATAACATATACTAGGAGAAATAGAAAGTCTCAAGTACCATGGCTGTGCATCAAGGGTCTTTTTTGCTAAATTGTCTATCATTCTAAGAGACTTCTAACAGGCGTTGGTTGGGGGAAAAGAGCATTTTCATCTTGAAGGATTCACTCCAGCCACAAGTTTCCCTATGGGTTGGCTCTTCTCCAACCCCTAACCTGATGGAAGCAACTGTTGCTATCAAATTAACTAAGTATTGGATACTTTCGGAATACCATGTGACACTGTTTAGGCGATACTCTCGCCCAATAAGCGATCGCAACACACACTATATACGAGTCACCTTTTATCTCTCAACAACTAAACAAATATATGCATGCGTTGATGTTCCACCCAAAAAACTTGTCACTACGCGATTTACTGGGAGTACCTCGTGGATATGCCGCATGGTAATCTGAGAGCATTTAATAATAACTCGTTGCTATTATCGATTCTGGAATACAGATTCTAGATTCACTATGAGTGGAATTGGGTTTAGTTTCATTGAGGCCGACACTTATCAACTGGATTTTGCTACCTTATTCTCTCTATGTCTGTCTGTATAAACGGATGTGCGTATCCATTTTGACCGACTTCAAAATTGCTTCAAAATGCATGCATGGAGATAAAAAAAATTAATTTTTTTCTATAGTACCTTTGAAGACCTCTTGATAGACATGCGGAAGCTCCGCGAGATATTTGATAGTGAAGGTGATTGCAGTGGACGCAGAATCATGCCCCGCAATCAATAGGGCGATTATCTTATGAGCAATTTCTTCTTCACTCACAAACTTGCCATTCTCACTCGGAGTGACAAGTAAGTAGGTCATCAGGTCTTTGGAACTCATATTTTCTGCCTTCTCCAACCTTGTTTTTTTCTCTTTGATGATAGCAGTAATCTCTTTCTGGAGAAATTTCAGATTTTTTATGGCCCTGTTGAATCTTGTCCCTGTTGCAGACAGTAATTTGATGCCATAGTTGCAATTCAGAATAATTTTCAACGATATATATGAGTGTTTGTTTCGAGAATACATACATAATATACACTGATCATGATCTCCCTCCACCCAAGTTTAATCTCACAACCCTTGATTTCCACACCAATAATGGTGTTCACATTACTCCTCCTACTTGTATGTACTTTACCAATTTCTTTTCCTTTCACTTTGATCCAACGTAAGAAATTAATCAAAAGGTAGGAAGAAGGTCTGAACTGTCAACAAATCACGCTCGCGACTCATAGAAACATGCTTACGACGTAGAACTTACTATCTAAATCCCTAATTTATATTGCATTGTTGCTTTATGTCAAGTATTGCATGAATTTCGAACACCACGACCGACTGACTGTCATAGCCTAGCAATTTGTGCGGTCGACCGATTAGGTTGACATTGGGTAGAATACATATTATCATTGATGGAACTAACCTCAACATAGGGATGGCAACAGAATTTGACTATCCCCGCCTCCATCCCCAAATTTAAAATCTGCCTCCATCCCCGCTTCCTTCCCTGAGAGGGGAATGAACCCCACCCTCCATCCCCGCCCCGAACGGGGATCGGGGATTACCACTCCGCCCGGTTTTTTTAATAAAAAAAATTGACTCATCTCATATAAAAATAATCCAGATTTACAATAGCAAGACTAATACATAACATAATGTAGATTCTGGATTTTAATTCTATCGAATACCACAAAATAAAATAAGAGAATGACTGAAGATCTATTGAAGACTAATAAATAAAATAACATAGAGTCTAAATTGAAGACTAATACATAACATGTATATTTTGAAGATTTATCTTTACATTAAAAAAAAACTCTAAGTTTTATTTAAGGAAAAAAAAGAGAATAATAAAGTAGTTAAAAAGTAAAATTGTAAATACTTATAATATATGAAAGGGTTAAAAAGTAAATATAATATCTATTTAACAATTATTTTAAAATGAATCGGAGAACGGGGCGGGCACGGGGGCGGATGTACTAAGACCCGCCTCCGATCTGTTCTCCTTTTTTTTTTTTTTGAACTTTTACCTCTAAATCCAACCCGATCAACAAATAAATTCCCGAAACTCCAATCCGGGTGCTAGGAATATTTTAAATATTGAGACCCACAAAATAAATAATTTAGATCATCAAAATAGTTTGTAAAACTCATGATATTAGGTGGTGTTGAAGTGTTTAAGAGGTGTGCGAGTACACGTCTTGGCGAGGTGTCTTAAGGTGAAGATGTCTTGCCAATTTTGAGATTATCCCAATCTAATTCCGATTAGTCTTCGGATGATCAATCCTACCGTCCATTTACAGAGGCACCATTTAAAGCCAATTTTTCTGGTTTTGGTCCTTAAAGATGTTTGGTTTTTTGTAGCTTTAGCTGTACATGTGGTTTGTTTTCCAGTAGATGTCTGTTTATTTTTCCATGCCCTTCTCTAAGTTGGTATCCAATTGGTGGTTGTTTCTTTAGGAGTCTCAAGCGACATATAATTATCAAATGTCCAAGGGCCAATTTAGTTGGGATTCGTGTTTCTATTGTAATATTTTTTCTCGCTTGGTTGTCTCTTCTTTTGTAAATCTCTTCATTTATATATATCAATATTTTTTCTTTTCCAATAAAAAAAGGATGCACGAGTAGAATTATCGTTATTCCAACTCCTTAAAGCCTATTGCTAATCGAAATCAATTTTCTAGAATAATTGCCAGGATTAATCATATTTTAGAACAAAAAACACTCACCCTCGATCCTTCATCTGCCTTATTCTGTTTTTTTTAATAACAAATATGGTGCTCAAGAAATTAAAAATATCTTTTTAAGCAGCAGCAACGGTGTTGGTGTAAGTAAGGGGCGGAGGTTGGTGGTTTTGAAATTTTGGTTTTCATTTGGGCAGCGGATTTGAGGGAGTGGCTCATGAGAGTCAAGTAGGTATGACACAATTGGGGTTTTCACCGAGTTAGGACGAGTTGACCGACTTTATTTTTTAGATATTTTTGGGGTTTCTTAATTATATTTTAGATTTTGTAAGCTTTTCAAGGATGTTCTTGGTAGGCTATTTAGAGTTGATATCTCGTAATTAGCAGCATTAGGAAGGTTCTTTGTTTACGTTCCAAAACTCTCTCTCTCTCTCTCTCTCTCTATATATATATATATATATATATATATATCTCTAGCTACCTATGTATTGATTTTATATTTGTGAAATTTTCTTCGCATTTCAAAAAAAAAAATGGTAATTACCTGGAAAATCTATTGGCAACGCCAGAATCCCATCAAAAACAGCAGCAAACCTATCAGAAAATCCAGCCAAATGTTGTTTATCTTGAACTCCCATCAACAATTGACAAGCCAGATCAAAGGTATATTTCTTCACCGCCTCATGAACCACCACTTCTCCCCCCTTTGCTTCCCATTCATTATTTTGTATATGCTCCTTTGCTATACAATCCATCTTAGCTATATAATTCTTCATCGCATCCACCTTAAGAAACCCCGACAGCAAGCTCCTTATTGCACTCGTTTCGTCCGTAGAAGAATCGTCAGCAATATTAAATAGTTTACCCGTATTTGGCCACCATCTCGCCACCAACTTGTTGTCATTGGAAAACAAGAACTTGTTTGCGGCCTGGCCGCAGAAAAATACCATATTTTCACCAAACAAAGACGTTCGGAAGATGTCCGAGGAGTACTTGTTTCTTCTCTCGTGTAGGAACTTTTCTAGGCAGCCCTTTCGGCCTAATAGGAGGAGTTGTAGGGTTTCTCCAATTATTGGCCATCCTGTTTTTCCTGGAGGAAGATTTGGCGTATTGAATTTGTGTTTGTGTAATATGAGAAAGAAGAAGAGGAGAAAGATGAGAGAGAGGGATGTACAAACTAGTAAACCAGGCAAAGGGGATATGGACAAGATATCCATGTCTAGTACTGATGAATAATGTTGCATCTAGGCATGTATATATATATATATATATATATATATATATATGTGGAGAGGGAGAAGCTACCAACTAAAGTTCATTATAAATAGGTTGGAGTAATTCTAAAACCGGCCGAAGACCTCAGTTATATTAAAAAAAAAATACAATGTCACCCATTACGTACTATATATTTTAGCTAGCTACCCGTACTACATAATGGAGGTATCATGATCACATTAAAATATAGAGGAGTGCTACGTACGATCGTAGAAAATATTTCCGAATTTAAAATCAAGAGTTAAGATTTATTGGGATTTGAAAGCTTACACACTCAAGTAGTCCCTTCATTTTGAATTATGGAAAGTCTTCTAATTGGAAACTTTTAGGGTAAATTAATTAAGTAGTCCCTCAAGTTTGAATTTAGTTTCACTTTGGTCTCTACCATTTAAAATGGCTCGATTTTGACCTTAATTTTATTTTTTACTTTAGTTAAGTCCAATCGTTAATAGTCGTTTAAAAATTTAACGAAAAAGTCAATTATTGACTTCTTTCAAGGGTGTTGTGGTAACTTAATATTTTTTAATTATATTCTGCACACTCTCTCTCAATTTGGTCCCTCCTGTTTATGTTTTGCCCCTTTTCCATACCGTCCCTCTGCCCTTCTTCCCATCTCTCTCTCTCTGTCTCTCTTCCCCTTAGAATCAAATGTTGATCCACTAGGGACGAAAGATCTGCAATTCTAAGCTGCAATACATATCTAAAATACTGTTAGAGAGAATATAAATTGGTATATATAAATCCAATATTAGTACAGCCGCACGCACGTGTGCACGCACGAGAGAGAGAGAGAGAGAGAAGAAAAAGAAGAAGATTGATGGACAGAAATTCAAGAATAGTGGTCGGAGGAACTTTACCAGTATTTCATATTTGAATTCCCCACAAAGTGAGAACCCTAATCTATCTAGGAAAAAAAAGGAACATCCATAGACAAATAGGAAAGGAAAGCACTGTTCTTTTTTATGCTTATCTCTACAGAGCTTCCACACTAATCCTGAAGAAATATAAAAAGTGGATTGGCGCCGATCTCCGGCGGCCGAAGCCGGAGGAGCATGTCGGAGAACTTCGACATGGTGAAGTCCTCCTTGGATTTCAGGGAGTCAATCATGGAGATGATTCTAGAGAATTGGGACTAGGAGGGTTCAATATTCATTTACAACAAAAGGTGCAATTCACCAAATGGGTCAAAGGAAAATAAAACCCATCTCATACCTATTTTGGTTCACACAAAAGCTAAAATACTCAATATCCTTTTCTACTTCAAAGGCTTAGTATATTACGGCGGGAAGTGATTGCACTCAATTGTTGCGGATGAAGCAAATGCTTGTGGACTATGCAATTTCTCAAGGTGACATTACTCCTTTTTTGTTTTTGTAATAACATAAGTGCAATAAATATCTCAAAAAATTTTGTCCAACACTCTCGCACAAGTACATTGACATTTTTCACCATTTCATTTAAGAGCTTGTCGAGGATGATTCCATTACTGTAGAATACCTGAAAACTAAACACCAAAAAGTCGTCCTTTTCACAAAACCTTGGATTCTCTTCAGGTTGAATACCTTAGGAGATATGTAGGGATTTACTCCATAGATTGATTCTGGTTCTTGTTTTCTGTGTAGTCTTAGTTTTTCCTTTGATAGTTAGTTTACTGTCTTCTTATAAAAACAAAAATACAAAAAAGTGAAAAGACTTTAATACCCAAACATAAGTTTTCTTTTTTTAATTCTTTGGTTCCTCAAAGTTTTTGTTCAGCATGTTTGGCTTGAGTGATGACTTGTTTATATATGATATAATGATATTTTAATATTTTTCATAACGTGTTCATCATTGAAAATTTGCATGCTATATTCATCGATTAATTGTCGATCCTTGTTAGCTCAAGGGAAAATTTCCATGCATTAGCTATGGTGCTTCGCATTGATTATCTTGTCACCAACTCTTCTAGTTAAGGTCTTAAATTTCACATAACTTTGTCGTACCCTTGGGTCAGTTGCATTTTGATTGACCGATAACCAAAATTCTACTTGCCCTGTTGAACTTTGCCTCCCAATGGTGTTGCTTTATTATCTGACTAGAGGAAATGGCTACCTTCAACAAGTACGTGAAAGCTTCCAATATATTTTGCTCAATCCTAGCCTATGATTTTGTTATCTATTCATATAGCTACCACTCTAAGTTATGTGACAACTTACTGATGAAAGTACAAAAACAAATAGATGAAAGCAAGTTTATCCAAAAAGAAATAATTGGGATTCATGGAAAATAACTAATATAAAGGGTCTAAAGTTGAGGCGGAGTTTGAAAATATTCATCAAGAAATCTCGAAGGACCTTGTTGCTTTGACTCACGTGCAAATGTGTAAGGATCTAGAAAATTTTGAACTTTTATATTAATATATGGGTTAATAAGCGTAATTAATGTGAAGTATGTGAAAATTAGTGTAATAACATGGTTTGGGATTAATGTGATATAACATGGTAAGTTTGTGGGCTTGTGGAAGTATGTTGTAAAACCTAGGGAGTGTAAGTGTAATTTTGGGTATTGGATTTGGGTTATATCAGACCAAATATTTAGGACAAAACACAAATCCATCTTTCCTCTTCTCTCTCATACGGTTGAGCTCCCATCCAAAACTCTCCATCTGAAAATCTTGCTCCAAACTTCAATTCCTTCAAGATTCTACGCATTTCCCTCACCCTTGGTTGATATCCGGTGGTGATTTGCAACCATTTGCTTGGAGGAGGTGTTTACCACATTTGGAAGCTAGGGCTTGAAGTTAAAATTTTGATTCTTGCATCCAAGAGTTGAGGTAGGAATTTCTCAATCTTATTACGCGTATAGAACATGATTTGGTTGCCATTTGATGCCTTGAAATTGAGTTGAGAAGCCCTAAATTCATGGTCAAAATCTGTTGAAAATTGCTCTTGTTCGTGCACGATACACCGGTGCCTTGATTTTTGATGCACCGGTGTCATTTGCTTTATGTATCTTATTTTTTGTTGTTACACCGGTGCCTCTATATTTGTTACACCGGTGCCTCCCCTTATTTGTATTACACCCTTCTGAAATTTGCATAGTTACACCGGTGTCAAGATTTTGGTTACATCGATGTCTCCCTTCTCTGTATCTTAGATTTTAAAACTTGTATAGTTACACCGGTGCATTAATTTTAGTTATACCGGTGCCCCTACCTTGTATAATTTCAACTTTTTATTGGTGCAACCTAAGCACCGGTGCCTTATTTTTTGGGCACACCGGTGCCTTGAACTTTGAAACTTTCCATCGATTTAGCCTTGCTTGGACACTTGTTTTGGCGTATTCTTTTACTTGAAGTGAAACTCCATGAAGTCTAAAACTTACTCATTCGGGACACAAAGTGTGGCTTCTATTTATTATTTTAGATCATGTTAAGCATTGTATCATGCCATCAGTGAGAACATATGAAGTGAATCACATGACATATATTGAGATTGAACTTGGGGAACAAAAATGATAAACTTTATGACTCTTGTGCACATTTTTACGATACGACACGAATATTATGAGACACGTGACGTACGTGAACACCGTACTAGACTCTTTCGGGAATGCTAGGTAGGGCCACGAACTGGAATGCCTTCGGGAGTGCCAAGAACGAACTGGAATGCCTTCGAGAGTGTCAGGAATGATTTTAAACTGAAATTCTTTAAGAATGCCAGGAATGACACTTTGACACATAACAAGAACAGATTGGTGACACACGTGATTCGTGGAATTGAATTGAACGGATTAAGGAACCATGATACACAATAGAGTTATCTATGTTTTCTCTCAATTTAGTACTGCTTCTGCTTACTCTATATATCCGAGTGTTGTTATAAATGTTTGTATGGCTTATCATATCATATCATATGCATACAATACTTGTGTAGATTTTCTTATTGGGCTGTCGAGCTCAACCCTTCTTTCTTTTCAGTTACAAACTTGGAATGATAGCATGGAGTGCTTGGCATATATGGATTGACATGCATACTTTTGAAAGTTTCATTGAAGGAATTACTTAACATCTTTATATTCCATTTTTGAAAAGATGTATTGTAACCCGTATTTTATTTATTTTCATTCAAATGATATAAACTACTTAACTCCCTTTTTGGTTTTGGAGGTGATGATCATTGGTTGAAGCGACCACTTTTGTAATTTATTTCAAACTTGTCTTACTCTACACTCTTCAATGGACCTTTTGGTGAGATTGTGAGTCTTTACAAATGGTATATGTATAATTTTATTATGTTGAAAATTGAGGGCCGTGACAAAATGACACTTGAGAGGTTTATGTTTCATGAATTTTTTTAATTTTTCTTGTGGTTGACTCGTGTGTCATGTCTGAATGTCACACACGCACTATGGAACGATTTTTTGAATTCATGACTAGGCGCTCTGTTTGTCATGGAGCTTTGAAAGATCCTCTTGATAAAAGCATTTATTTTGATGGGAATTGTTTTTTTTTTATGGCATTTTATGAACGAAAATTGATCTGACAATAGTTTTTCATGATAAAAATCATCATTTTTATGCATTGTAATTTCTTGTTTTCAAGTTAATTCTAGGAAGAAACAAGGAAAAAAAATCATTTTTGGGACTTTTGGATGGCAAAATGTGGTCTGACCGCGAACTGCTACAAGCTTTTTCAGACCGTTTGAGCAGCCCAACGCTTGCTTGAGCGAGCTCTATGAGTTCAAATACAACACAACCGTTTGCAAGTTTTCGTTTCACTTTTGTCTTTCACCTAAACCCTCGACCCTTTTACTCTCTCACCCACAAGGTTCAATCACCGGATTTCAGGTTTCCAAGTCTCGAATCATCTTCTAGCTATGGTTTCACACAAGTTTTTCATGGTTTCTTGGGATTTTTCATGGTTCCTAGTCTAGATGTATTTAGGTCTCCAATCCTTGCAAAACCTTGGGTTCTGGTGACTAATATTTAGATTTCCACCGCTATTGATGGATTTTGTAGGGTTAATTACATTGTGTTTTTTTTTTACATTAATCTTGGATATTTCCTCTTGAACCTAGGGTTTGGACCTTCAAAAGGTAAATTTTGCTCGAAAACCACTTTGTTGACCTGGACATTGAGATATGACGTGTGATAATCATATTTTGGGTAAGGTGCCGAATTTTGCAGGTTTATGCTCATCATTGATTGACATGGTCTTGATGGTTAAGTTTCATAGGCTCCATTTCTAATTCAATTGTTAGTCGAGGTCTTAGCTTTGTCCCGAAATAGCCAAAGGGAGAGATAGTTAATTTCACAAGTCTTAAATCGGCAATTCCGTTGAGTTTGTAGTTTATTGAAATTGAACTTCAAAATTAGTTAGGATTTGGATTCAATTGGATTTGGAATTTGTTAGAATTGGGGTTCAAGAGAAGTTCATGTTTAGGTTGGATTAATTGTGGAAGTCAAAGTCTATCTTGGAGAGTTAGGATGTGAATTGAAGTTGATCTTCGCAAATTAAACAAGTGCAGTCTAATTCAGAAGAAAGCTTGAGCAAGCTCGAAACCGCTTAAGCTCAAAAATGGTCTTTGAAATTTTGTCTCACACAGCAATGCCAATACTGCAAGCATGGTTTGGCTGGTTGAGTGAGCTTAGAAAAAGTTCTAAAATTTTATAATAAAAACAGGCACTGAACGTCCAGAACAGAAATGACTACACCAGAGCATATCTTTGGATAAATCAACAAACATGGGAAGATATGCATGCAAGCTGAACTTATTGAACACTCACCACTAGCTAGTACAACAACAATATTATCACATAACCACGGTTGAGCTACTCAGTGCTTGTGGTTTCATGAGGCGTGAGGCGAACCGGAAGACCATTTTCAGGATACGGAGTTAGCTTAAATAGTATCCTCTCATTTGGTATTAATTTCTTCCAATGGAACTTCTTCACCAAATTATAGATAAACACAAGTATCTCCAGTCGAGCGTACTCTTTGCCAGGACACATTCGAGGCCCTCCGCCAAAAGGTACGTATGTACATGGCGCAGGTCCAATTCCATCAAACCTAGTTGCATCAAATTTCTCTGGGTTTGGAAAGTATGTGGGATCTTTGTGAGTTGAGTGAACACCCCAACAAATCTAAAAAATAAAACAAATTGTAGGGAATTTCAATAATAGAAAACTTGCCCATACAAAATAAACATAAAACTTCAGTATTGAGAGCCTTATTAGTCATGTTAAATGAGTGTAGACTGATACAAAATACAAGAATGCTTTGCGTACGGATTTTGGTGCAAAAAAATCAATATGGATGTATTTGAAGTCGTATGATGCATGTGGGGTTTTCACTATTTGCAGAGCTCAATTGCATTTGATGGTTCTGGACACAACTGTATAGAGTCTCTATTTGTCTGTAGACTTATTAGTTGAGCTATATATATAAGTGAAGCTAAACAAACAAAGATTACGTACCTTCCACCCCTTGGGGATTGTATAACCAGCAAAACTGAAGTCGGTTAAAGCCTTTTTGAAAAACATTTGACTAGGGGGTACTAGCCTCATAGCTTCACATACTACATTCCAAGTATACCTCATTTTCTGAATGTCACCCCAATTTAGCATCTCTCCCGACCCTTTGGCCTTTGCAATCTCCATTACTTCTGAAAACACATATACCAAAACATTATAAGTGTGTGTCTATATATATACATATTATTGTTGATAACATGCATAAAGCTATTATTTTGTGAGCAAGAGGGGTGGCGCATGGTGAACAAGAAACAATAACATATACTAGGAGAAATAGAAAGTCTCAAGTACCATGGCTGTGCATCAAGGGTCTTTTTTGCTAAATTGTCTATCATTCTAAGAGACTTCTAACAGGCGTTGGTTGGGGGAAAAGAGCATTTTCATCTTGAAGGATTCACTCCAGCCACAAGTTTCCCTATGGGTTGGCTCTTCTCCAACCCCTAACCTGATGGAAGCAACTGTTGCTATCAAATTAACTAAGTATTGGATACTTTCGGAATACCATGTGACACTGTTTAGGCGATACTCTCGCCCAATAAGCGATCGCAACACACACTATATACGAGTCACCTTTTATCTCTCAACAACTAAACAAATATATGCATGCGTTGATGTTCCACCCAAAAAACTTGTCACTACGCGATTTACTGGGAGTACCTCGTGGATATGCCGCATGGTAATCTGAGAGCATTTAATAATAACTCGTTGCTATTATCGATTCTGGAATACAGATTCTAGATTCACTATGAGTGGAATTGGGTTTAGTTTCATTGAGGCCGACACTTATCAACTGGATTTTGCTACCTTATTCTCTCTATGTCTGTCTGTATAAACGGATGTGCGTATCCATTTTGACCGACTTCAAAATTGCTTCAAAATGCATGCATGGAGATAAAAAAAATTAATTTTTTTCTATAGTACCTTTGAAGACCACTTGATAGACATGCGGAAGCTCCGCGAGATATTTGATAGTGAAGGTGATTGCAGTGGACGCAGAATCATGCCCCGCAATCAATAGGGCGATTATCTTATGAGCAATTTCTTCTTCACTCACAAACTTGCCATTCTCACTCGGAGTGACAAGTAAGTAGGTCATCAGGTCTTTGGAACTCATATTTTCTGCCTTCTCCAACCTTGTTTTTTTCTCTTTGATGATAGCAGTAATCTCTTTCTGGAGAAATTTCAGATTTTTTATGGCCCTGTTGAATCTTGTCCCTGTTGCAGACAGTAATTTGATGCCATAGTTGCAATTCAGAATAATTTTCAACGATATATATGAGTGTTTGTTTCGAGAATACATACATAATATACACTGATCATGATCTCCCTCCGCCCAAGTTTAATCTCACAACCCTTGATTTCCACACCAATAATGGTGTTCACATTACTCCTCCTACTTGTATGTACTTTACCAATTTCTTTTCCTTTCACTTTGATCCAACGTAAGAAATTAATCAAAAGGTAGGAAGAAGGTCTGAACTGTCAACAAATCACGCTCGCGACTCATAGAAACATGCGTACGACGTAGAACTTACTATCTAAATCCCTAATTTATATTGCATTGTTGCTTTATGTCAAGTATTGCATGAATTTCGAACACCACGACCGACTGACTGTCATAGCCTAGCAATTTGTGCGGTCGACCGATTAGGTTGACATTGGGTAGAATACATATTATCATTGATGGAACTAACCTCAACATAGGGATGGCAACAGAATTTGACTATCCCCGCCTCCATCCCCAAATTTAAAATCTGCCTCCATCCCCGCTTCCTTCCCTGAGCGGGGAATGAACCCCACCCTCCATCCCCGCCCCGAACGGGGATCGGGGATTACCACTCCGCCCGGTTTTTTTAATAAAAAAAATTGACTGATCATCTCATATAAAAATAATCCAGATTTACAATAGCAAGACTAATACATAACATAATGTAGATTCTGGATTTTAATTCTATCGAATACCACAAAATAAAATAAGAGAATGACTGAAGATCTATTGAAGACTAATAAATAAAATAACATAGAGTCTAAATTGAAGACTAATACATAACATGTATATTTTGAAGATTTATCTTTACATTAAAAAAAAACTCTAAGTTTTATTTAAGGAAAAAAAAAGAGAATAATAAAGTAGTTAAAAAGTAAAATTGTAAATACTTATAATATGTGAAAGGGTTAAAAAGTAAATATAATATCTATTTCATAATTATTTTAAAATGAATCGGAGAACGGGGCGGGCACGGGGGCGGATGTACTAAGACCCGCCTCCGATCTGTTCTCCTTTTTTTTTTTTTTGAACTTTTACCTCTAAATCCAACCCGATCAACAAATAAATTCCCGAAACTCCAATCCGGGTGCTAGGAATATTTTAAATATTGAGACCCACAAAATAAATAATTTAGATCATCAAAATAGTTTGTAAAACTCATGATATTAGGTGGTGTTGAAGTGTTTAAGAGGTGTGCGAGTACACGTCTTGGCGAGGTGTCTTAAGGTGAAGATGTCTTGCCAATTTTGAGATTATCCCAATCTAATTCCGATTAGTCTTCGGATGATCAATCCTACCGTCCATTTACAGAGGCACCATTTAAAGCCAATTTTTCTGGTTTTGGTCCTTAAAGATGTTTGGTTTTTTGTAGCTTTAGCTGTACATGTGGTTTGTTTTCCAGTAGATGTCTGTTTATTTTTCCATGCCCTTCTCTAAGTTGGTATCCAATTGGTGGTTGTTTCTTTAGGAGTCTCAAGCGACATATAATTATCAAATGTCCAAGGGCCAATTTAGTTGGGATTCGTGTTTCTATATTAATATTTTTTCTCGCTTGGTTGTCTCTTCTTTTGTAAATCTCTTCATTTATATATATCAATATTTTTTCTTTTCCAATAAAAAAAGGATGCACGAGTAGAATTATCGTTATTCCAACTCCTTAAAGCCTATTGCTAATCGAAATCAATTTTCTAGAATAATTGCCAGGATTAATCATATTTTAGAACAAAAAACACTCACCCTCGATCCTTCATCTGCCTTATTCTGTTTTTTTTAATAACAAATATGGTGCTCAAGAAATTAAAAATATCTTTTTAAGCAGCAGCAACGGTGTTGGTGTAAGTAAGGGGCGGAGGTTGGTGGTTTTGAAATTTTGGTTTTCATTTGGGCAGCGGATTTGAGGGAGTGGCTGACACAATTGGGATTTTCACCGAGTTAGGACGAGTTGACCGACTTTATTTTTTAGATATTTTTGGGGTTTCTTAATTATATTTTAGATTTTGTAAGCTTTTCAAGTACGTTCTTGGTAGGCTATTTAGAGTTGATATCTCGTAATTAGTAGCATTAGGAAGGTTCTTTGTTTACGTCCCAAAACACTCTCTCTCTCTCTCTCTCTCTCTATATATATATATATATATATATATATATATATATATAATATATATAGCTCTCTCTAGCTACCTATGTATTGATTTTATATTTGTGAAATTTTCTTCGCATTTCAAAAAAAAAAATGGTAATTACCTGGAAAATCTATTGGCAACGCCAGAATCCCATCAAAAACAGCAGCAAACCTATCAGAAAATCCAGCCAAATGTTGTTTATCTTGAACTCCCATCAACAATTGACAAGCCAGATCAAAGGTATATTTCTTCACCGCCTCATGAACCACCACTTCTCCCCCCTTTGCTTCCCATTCATTATTTTGTATATGCTCCTTTGCTATACAATCCATCTTAGCTATATAATTCTTCATCGCATCCACCTTAAGAAACCCTGACAGCAAGCTCCTTATTGCACTCGTTTCGTCCGTAGAAGAATCGTCAGCAATATTAAATAGTTTACCCGTATTTGGCCACCATCTCGCCACCAACTTGTTGTCATTGGAAAACAAGAACTTGTTTGCGGTCTGGCCGCAGAAAAATACCATATTTTCACCAAACAAAGACGTTCGGAAGATGTCCGAGGAGTACTTGTTTCTTCTCTCGTGTAGGAACTTTTCTAGGCAGCCCTTTCGGCCTAATAGGAGGAGTTGTAGGGTTTCTCCAATTATTGGCCATCCTGTTTTTCCTGGAGGAAGATTTGGCGTATTGAATTTGTGTTTGTGTAATATGAGAAAGAAGAAGAGGAGAAAGATGAGAGAGAGGGATGTACAAAGTAGTAAACCAGGCAAAGGGGATATGGACAAGATATCCATGTCTAGTACTGATGAATAATGTTGCATCTAGGCATGTATATATATATATATATATGTGTGGAGAGGGAGAAGCTACCTACTAAAGTTAATTATTAATAGGTTGGAGTAATTCTAAAACCGGCCGAAGACCTCAGTTATATTTAAAAAAAAATACAATGTCACCCATTACGTACTATATATTTTAGCTAGCTACCCGTACTACATAATGGAGGTATCATGATCACATTAAAATATAGAGGAGTGCTACGTACGATCGTAGAAAATATTTCCGAATTTAAAATCAAGAGTTAAGATTTATTGGGATTTGAAAGCTTACACACTCAAGTAGTCCCTTCATTTTGAATTATGGAAAGTCCTCTAATTGGAAACTTTTAGGGTAAATTAATTAAGTAGTCCCTCAAGTTTGAATTTAGTTTCACTTTGGTCTCTACCAGTTAAAATAGCTCGATTTTGACCTTCATTTTATTTTTTACTTTAGTTAAGTCCAATCGTTAATAGTCGTTTAAAAATTTAACGAAAAAGTCAATTATTGACTTCTTTCAAGGGTGTTGTGGTAACTTAATATTTTTTAATTATATTCTGCACACTCTCTCTCAATTTGGTCCCTCCTGTTTATGTTTTGCCCCTTTTCCATACCGTCCCTCTGCCCTTCTTCCCATCTCTCTCTCTGTCTCTCTTCCCCTTAGAATCAAATGTTGATCCACTAGGGACGAAAGATCTGCAATTCTAAGCTGCAATACATATCTAAAATACTGTTAGAGAGAATATAAATTGGTATATACAAATCCAATATTAGTACAGCCGCACGCACGTGTGCACGCACGAGAGAGAGAGAGAGAGAGAGAGAGAGAGAGAGAGAGAGAGAGAGAGAAGAAAAAGAAGAAGATTGATGGACAGAAATTCAAGAATAGTGGTCGGAGGAACTTTACCAGTATTTCATATTTGAATTCCCCACAAAGTGAGAACCCTAATCTATCCAGGAAAAAAAAGGAACATCCATAGACAAATAGGAAAGGAAAGCACTGTTCTTTTTTATGCTTATCTCTACAGAGCTTCCACACTAATCCTGAAGAAATATAAAAAGTGGATTGGCGCCGATCTCCGGCAGCCGAAGCCGGAGGAGCATGTCGGAGAACTTCGACATGGTGAAGTCCTCCTTGGATTTCAGGGAGTCAATCATGGAGATGATTCTAGAGAATTGGGACTAGGAGGGTTCAATATTCATTTACAACAAAAGGAGCAATTCACCAAATGGGTCAAAGGAAAATAAAACCCATCTCATACCTATTTTGGTTCACACAAAAGCTAAAATACTCAATATCCTTTTCTACTTCAAAGGCTTAGTATATTACGGCGGGAAGTGATTGCACTCAATTGTTGCGGATGAAGCAAATGCTTGTGGACTATGCAATTTCTCAGGGTGACATTACTCCTTTTTTGTTTTTGTAATAACATAAGTGCAATAAATATCTCAAAAAATTTTGTCCAACACTCTCGCACAAGTACATTGACATTTTTCACCATTTCATTTAAGAGCTTGTCGAGGATGATTCCATTACTGTAGAATACCTGAAAACTAAACACCAAAAAGTCGTCCTTTTCACAAAACCTTGGATTCTCTTCAGGTTGAATACCTTAGGAGATATGTAGGGATTTACTCCATAGATTGATTCTGGTTCTTGTTTTCTGTGTAGTCTTAGTTTTTCCTTTGATAGTTAGTTTACTGTCTTCTTATAAAAACAAAAATACAAAAAAGTGAAAAGACTTTAATACCCAAACATAAGTTTTCTTTTTTTAATTCTTTGGTTCCTCAAAGTTTTTGTTCAGCATGTTTGGCTTGAGTGATGACTTGTTTATATATGATATAATGATATTTTAATATTTTTCATAACGTGTTCATCATTGAAAATTTGCATGCTATATTCATCGATTAATTGTCGATCCTTGTTAGCTCAAGGGAAAATTTCCATGCATTAGCTATGGTGCTTCGCATTGATTATCTTGTCACCAACTCTTCTAGTTAAGGTCTTAAATTTCACATAACTTTGTCGTACCCTTGGGTCAGTTGCATTTTGATTGACCGATAACCAAAATTCTACTTGCCCTGTTGAACTTTGCCTCCCAATGGTGTTGCTTTATTATCTGACTAGAGGAAATGGCTACCTTCAACAAGTACGTGAAAGCTTCCAATATATTTTGCTCAATCCTAGCCTATGATTTTGTTATCTATTGATATAGCTACCAATCTAAGTTATGTGACAACTTACTGATGAAAGTACAAAAACAAATAGATGAAAGCAAGTTTATCCAAAAAGAAATAATTGGGATTCATGGAAAATAACTAATATAAAGGGTCTAAAGTTGAGGCGGAGTTTGAAAATATTCATCAAGAAATCTCGAAGGACCTTGTTGCTTTGACTCACGTGCAAATGTGTAAGGATCCAGAAAATTTTGAACTTTTATATTAATATATGGGTTAATAAGCGTAATTAATGTGAAGTATGTGAAAATTAGTGTAATAACATGGTTTGGGATTAATGTGATATAACATGGTAAGTTTGTGGGCTTGTGGAAGTATGTTGTAAAACCTAGGGAGTGTAAGTGTAATTTTGGGTATTGGATTTGGGTTATACCAGACCAAATATTTAGGACAAAACACAAATCCATCTTTCCTCTTCTCTCTCATACGGTTGAGCTCCCATCCAAAACTCTCCATCTGAAAATCTTGCTCCAAACTTCAATTCCTTCAAGATTCTACGCATTTCCCTCACCCTTGGTTGATATCCGGTGGTGATTTGCAACCATTTGCTTGGAGGAGGTGTTTACCACATTTGGAAGCTAGGGCTTGAAGTTAAAATTTTGATTCTTGCATCCAAGAGTTGAGGTAGGAATTTCTCAATCTTATTACGCGTATAGAACATGATTTGGTTGCCATTTGATGCCTTGAAATTGAGTTGAGAAGCCCTAAATTCATGGTCAAAATCTGTTGAAAATTGCTCTTGTTCGTGCACGATACACCGGTGCCTTGATTTTTGATGCACCGGTGTCATTTGCTTTATGTATCTTATTTTTTGTTGTTACACCGGTGCCTCTATATTTGTTACACCGGTGCCTCCCCTTATTTGTATTACACCCTTCTGAAATTTGCATAGTTACACCGGTGTCAAGATTTTGGTTACATCGATGTCTCCCTTCTCTGTATCTTAGATTTTAAAACTTGTATAGTTACACCGGTGCATTAATTTTAGTTATACCGGTGCCCCTACCTTGTATAATTTCAACTTTTCATTGGTGCAACCTAAGCACCGGTGCCTTATTTTTTGGGCACACCGGTGCCTTGAACTTTGAAACTTTCCATCGATTTAGCCTTGCTTGGACACTTGTTTTGGCGTATTCTTTTACTTGAAGTGAAACTCCATGAAGTCTAAAACTTACTCATTCGGGACACAAAGTGTGGCTTCTATTTATTATTTTAGATCATGTTAAGCATTGTATCATGCCATCAGTGAGAACATATGAAGTGAATCACATGACATATATTGAGATTGAACTTGGGGAACAAAAATGATAAACTTTATGACTCTTGTGCACATTTTTACGATACGACACGAATATTATGAGACACATGACGTACGTGAACACCGTACTAGACTCTTTCGGGAATGCTAGGTAGGGCCACGAACTGGAATGCCTTCGGGAGTGCCAAGAACGAACTGGAATGCCTTCGAGAGTGTCAGGAATGATTTTAAACTGGAATTCTTTAAGAATGCCAGGAATGACACTTTGACACATAACAAGAACAGATTGGTGACACACGTGATTCGTGGAATTGAATTGAACGGATTAAGGAACCATGATACACAATAGAGTTATCTATGTTTTCTCTCAATTTAGTACTGCTTCTGCTTACTCTATATATCTGAGTGTTGTTATAAATGTTTGTATGGCTTATCATATCATATCATATGCATACAATACTTGTGTAGATTTTCTTATTGGGCTGTCGAGCTCAACCCTTCTTTCTTTTCAGTTACAAACTTGGAATGATAGCATGGAGTGCTTGGCATATATGGATTGACATGCATACTTTTGAAAGTTTCATTGAAGGAATTACTTAACATCTTTATATTCCATTTTTGAAAAGATGTATTGTAACCCGTATTTTATTTATTTTCATTCAAATGATATAAACTACTTAACTCCCTTTTTGGTTTTGGAGGTGATGATCATTGGTTGAAGCGACCACTTTTGTAATTTATTTCAAACTTGTCTTACTCTACACTCTTCAATGGACCTTTTGGTGAGATTGTGAGTCTTTACAAATGGTATATGTATAATTTTATTATGTTGAAAATTGAGGGCCGTGACAAAATGACACTTGAGAGGTTTATGTTTCATGAATTTTTTTAATTTTTCTTGTGGTTGACTCGTGTGTCATGTCTGAATGTCACACACACGCACTATGGAACGATTTTTTGAATTCATGACTAGGCGCTCTGTTTGTCATGGCGCTTTGAAAGATCCTCTTGATAAAAGCATTTATTTTGATGGGAATTGTTTTTTTTATGGCATTTTATGAACGAAAATTGATCCGACAATAGTTTTTCATGATAAAAATCATCATTTTTATAAGTTGTAATTTCTTGTTTTCAAGTTAATTCTAGGAAGAAACAAGGAAAAAAAATCATTTTTGGGACTTTTGGATGGCAAAATGTGGTCTGACCGCGAACTGCTACAAGCTTTTTCAGACCGTTTGAGCAGCCCAACGCTTGCTTGAGCGAGCTCTATGAGTTCAAATACAACACAACCGTTTGCAAGTTTTCGTTTCACTTTTGTCTTTCACCTAAACCCTCGACCCTTTTACTCTCTCACCCACAAGGTTCAATCACCGGATTTCAGGTTTCCAAGTCTCGAATCATCTTCTAGCTATGGTTTCACACAAGTTTTTCATGGTTTCTTGGGATTTTTCATGGTTCCTAGTCTAGATGTATTTAGGTCTCCAATCCTTGCAAAACCTTGGGTTCTGGTGACTAATATTTAGATTTCCACCGCTATTGATGGATTTTGTAGGGTTAATTACATTGTGTTTTTTTTTTACATTAATCTTGGATATTTCCTCTTGAACCTAGGGTTTGGACCTTCAAAAGGTAAATTTTGCTCGAAAACCACTTTGTTGACCTGGACATTGAGATATGACGTGTGATAATCATATTTTGGGTAAGGTGCCGAATTTTGCAGGTTTATGCTCATCATTGATTGACATGGTCTTGATGGTTAAGTTTCATAGGCTCCATTTCTAATTCAATTGTTAGTCGAGGTCTTAGCTTTGTCCCGAAATAGCCAGAGGGAGAGATAGTTAATTTCACAAGTCTTAAATCGGCAATTCCGTTGAGTTTGTAGTTTATTGAAATTGAACTTCAAAATTAGTTAGGATTTGGATTCAATTGGATTTGGAATTTGTTAGAATTGGGGTTCAAGAGAAGTTCATGTTTAGGTTGGATTAATTGTGGAAGTCAAAGTCTATCTTGGAGAGTTAGGATGTGAATTGAAGTTGATCTTAGCAAATTAAACAAGTGCAGTCTAATTCAGAAGAAAGCTTGAGCAAGCTCGAAACCGCTTAAGCTCAAAAATGGTCTTTGAAATTTTGTCTCACACAGCAATGCCAATACTGCAAGCATGGTTTGGCTGGTTGAGTGAGCTTAGAAAAAGTTCTAAAATTTTATAATAAAAACAGGCACTGAACGTCCAGAACAGAAATGACTACACCAGAGCATATCTTTGGATAAATCAACAAACATGGGAAGATATGCATGCAAGCTGAACTTATTGAACACTCACCACTAGCTAGTACAACAACAATATTATCACATAACCACGGTTGAGCTACTCAGTGCTTGTGGTTTCATGAGGCGTGAGGCGAACCGGAAGACCATTTTCAGGATACGGAGTTAGCTTAAATAGTATCCTCTCATTTGGTATTAATTTCTTCCAATGGAACTTCTTCACCAAATTATAGATAAACACAAGTATCTCCAGTCGAGCGTACTCTTTGCCAGGACACATTCGAGGCCCTCCGCCAAAAGGTACGTATGTACATGGCGCAGGTCCAATTCCATCAAACCTAGTTGCATCAAATTTCTCTGGGTTTGGAAAGTATGTGGGATCTTTGTGAGTTGAGTGAACACCCCAACAAATCTAAAAAATAAAACAAATTGTAGGGAATTTCAATAATAGAAAACTTGCCCATACAAAATAAACATAAAACTTCAGTATTGAGAGCCTTATTAGTCATGTTAAATGAGTGTAGACTGATACAAAATACAAGAATGCTTTGCGTACGGATTTTGGTGCAAAAAAATCAATATGGATGTATTTGAAGTCGTATGATGCATGTGGGGTTTTCACTATTTGCAGAGCTCAATTGCATTTGATGGTTCTGGACACAACTGTATAGAGTCTCTATTTGTCTGTAGACTTATTAGTTGAGCTATATATATAACTGAAGCTAAACAAACAAAGATTACGTACCTTCCACCCCTTGGGGATTGTATAACCAGCAAAACTGAAGTCGGTTAAAGCCTTTTTGAAAAACATTTGACTAGGGGGTACTAGCCTCATAGCTTCACATACTACATTCCAAGTATACCTCATTTTCTGAATGTCACCCCAATTTAGCATCTCTCCCGACCCTTTGGCCTTTGCAATCTCCATTACTTCTGAAAACACATATACCAAAACATTATAAGTGTGTGTCTATATATTTACATATTATTGTTGATAACATGCATAAAGCTATTATTTTGTGAGCAAGAGGGGTGGCGCATGGTGAACAAGAAACAATAACATACACTAGGAGAAATAGAAAGTCTCAAGTACCATGGCTGTGTATCAAGGGTCTTTTTTGCTGAATTGTCTATCACTCTAAGAGACTTCTAACAGGCGTTGGTTGGGGGAAGAGGGCATTTTCATCTTGAAGGATTCACTCCAGCCACAAGTTTCCCTACGGGTTGGCTCTTCTCCGACCCCAAACCTGATGGAAGCAACTGTTGCTATCAAACTAAGTATTGGATACTTTCGGAATACCATGTGACATTGTTAGGCGATACTCTCGCCCAATAAGCTATCACAACGCACACTATATACGAGTCACCTTTTATCTCTCAACAACTAAACAAATCTATGCATGCTTTGATGTTCCACCCGAAAAACTCATCACTACGCGATTTGGTGGGAGTACCATGTGGACATGCCGCATGGTAATCTGAGAGCGTTTAATAATAACTCGTTGCTATTATCGATTCTGGAATCCAGATTCTAGATTCACTATGAGTGGAATTGGGTTTAGTTTCATTGAGGTTGACACTTATCAATTGGATTTTGCTACTGCGTTCTCTTTATGTCTGTCTATACAAACGGATGTGCATATCCATTTTGCCCGACTTCAAAATTGCTTCAAAATGCATGCATGGAGATTAAAAAAAATTAATTTTTTATATATTACCTTTGAAGACCTCTTGATAGACATGCGGAAGCTCCGCGAGATATTTGATAGTGAAGGTGATTGTAGTGGACGCAGGATCATGCCCCGCAATCAATAGGCCGATTATCTTATGAGCAATTTCTTCTTCACTCACAAACTTGCCATTCTCACTCGGAGTGACAAGTAAGTAGGTCATCAGGTCTTTGGAACTCAGATTTTCTGCCTTCTCCAACCTTGTTTTCTTCTCTTTGATGATAGCAGCAATATCTTTCCGGAGAAATTTCAGATTTTTTATGGCCCTGTTGAATCTTGTCCCTGTTGCAGACAGTAATTTGATGCCATAGTTGCAATTCAGAATAATTTTCAACGATATATATGAGTGTTTGTTTCGAGAATACATACATAATATACACTGATCATGATCTCCCTCCGCCCAAGTTTAATCTCACAACCCTTGATTTCCACACCAATAATGGTGTTCACATTACTCCTCCTACTTGTATGTACTTTACCAATTTCTTTTCCTTTCACTTTGATCCAACGTAAGAAATTAATCAAAAGGCAGGAAGAAGGTCTGAACTGTCAACAAATCACGCTCGCGACTCATAGAAACATGCGTACGACGTAGAACTTACTATCTAAATCCCTAATTTATATTGCATTGTTGCTTTATGTCAGGTATTGCATGAATTTCGAACACCACGACCGACTGACTGTCATAGCCTAGCAATTTGTGCGGTCGACCGATTAGGTTGACATTGGGTAGAATACATATTATCATTGATGGAACTAACCTCAACATAGGGATGGCAACAGAATTTGACTATCCCCGCCTCCATCCCCAAATTTAAAATCTGCCTCCATCCCCGCTTCCTTCCCTGAGCGGGGAATGAACCCCACCCTCCATCCCCGCCCCGAACGGGGATCGGGGATTACCACTCCACCCGGTTTTTTTAATAAAAAAAATTGACTCATCTCATATAAAAATAATCCAGATTTACAATAGCAAGACTAATACATAACATAATGTAGATTCTGGATTTTAATTCTATCGAATACCACAAAATAAAATAAGAGAATGACTGAAGATCTATTGAAGACTAATAAATAAAATAACATAGAGTCTAAATTGAAGACTAATACATAACATGTATATTTTGAAGATTTATCTTTACATTAAAAAAAAACTCTAAGTTTTATTTAAGGAAAAAAAAGAGAATAATAAAGTAGTTAAAAAGTAAAATTGTAAATACTTATAATATGTGAAAGGGTTAAAAAGTAAACATAATATCTATTTAATAATTATTTTAAAATGAATCGGAGAACGGGGCGGGCACGGGGGCGGATGTACTAAGACCCGCTTCCGATCTGTTCTCCTTTTTTTTTTTTTAAAAACTTTTACCTCTAAATCCAACCCGATCAACAAATAAATTCCCGAAACTCCAATCCGGGTGCTAGGAATATTTTAAATATTGAGACCCACAAAATAAATAATTTAGATCATCAAAATAGTTTGTAAAACTCATGATATTAGGTGGTGTTGAAGTGTTTAAGAGGTGTGCGAGTACACGTCTTGGCGAGGTGTCTTAAGGTGAAGATGTCTTGCCAATTTTGAGATTATCCCAACCTAATTCCGATTAGTCTTCGGATGATCAATCCTGCCGTCCATTTACAGAGGCACCATTTAAAGCTAATTTTTCTGGTTTTGGTCCTTAAAGATGTTTGGTTTTTTGTAGCTTTAGCTGTACATGTGGTTTGTTTTCCAGTAGATGTTTGTTTATTTTTCCATTCCCTTCTCTAAGTTGGTATCCAATTGGTGGTTGTTTCTTTAGGAGTCTCAAGTGACATATAATTATCAAATGTCCAAGGGCCAATTTAGTTGGGATTCGTGTTTCTATTGTAATATTTTTTCTCGCTTGGTTGTCTCTTCTTTTGTAAATCTCTTCATTTATATATATTAATATTTTTTCTTTTCCAATAAAAAAAAGGATGCACGAGTAGAATTCTCGTTATTCCAACTCCTTAAAGCCTATTGCTAATCGAAATCAATTTTCTAGAACAAAAAACACTCACCCTCGATCCTTCATCTGCCTTATTCTGTTTTTTTTAATAACAAATATGGTGCTCAAGAAATTAAAAATATCTTTTTAAGCAGCAGCAACGGTGTTGGTGTAAGTAAGGGGCGGAGGTTGGTGGTTTTGAAATTTTGGTTTTCATTTGGGCAGCGGATTTGAGGGAGTGGCTGACACAATTGGGATTTTCACCGAGTTAGGACGAGTTGACCGACTTTATTTTTTAGATATTTTTGGGGTTTCTTAATTATATTTTAGATTTTGTAAGCTTTTCAAGTACGTTCTTGGTAGGCTATTTAGAGTTGATATCTCGTAATTAGTAGCATTAGGAAGGTTCTTTGTTTACGTCCCAAAACACTCTCTCTCTCTCTCTCTCTCTCTCTCTCTCTCTCTATATATATATATATATATATATATATATATATATATATATAATATATAGCTCTCTCTAGCTACCTATGTATTGATTTTATATTTGTGAAATTTTCTTCGCATTTCAAAAAAAAAAAAATGGTAATTACCTGGAAAATCTATTGGCAACGCCAGAATCCCATCAAAAACAGCAGCAAACCTATCAGAAAATCCAGCCAAATGTTGTTTATCTTGAACTCCCATCAACAATTGACAAGCCAGATCAAAGGTATATTTCTTCACCGCCTCATGAACGACCACTTCTCCCCCCTTTGCTTCCCATTCATTATTTTGTATATGCTCCTTTGCTATACAATCCATCTTAGCTATATAATTCTTCATCGCATCCACCTTAAGAAACCCTGACAGCAAGCTCCTTATCACACTCGTTTCGTCCGTAGAAGAATCGTCAGCAATAAATAGTTTACCCGTATTTGGCCACCATCTCGCCACCAACTTGTTGTCATTGGAAAACAAGAACTTGTTTGCGGCCTGGCCGCAGAAAAATACCATATTTTCACCAAACAAAGACGTTCGGAAGATGTCCGAGGAGTACTTGTTTCTTCTCTCGTGTAGGAACTTTTCTAGGCAGCCCTTTCG
This sequence comes from Arctostaphylos glauca, assembly GCA_019985065.2. Lineage (NCBI taxonomy): Eukaryota > Viridiplantae > Streptophyta > Magnoliopsida > Ericales > Ericaceae > Arctostaphylos > Arctostaphylos glauca. The sequence continues at coordinate 13,016,534 of JAHSPW020000001.1, read as the reverse complement.
GCCTAATAGGATGAGTTGTAGGGTTTCTCCAATTATTGGCCATCCTGTTTTTCCTGGAGGAAGATTTGGCGTATTGAATTTGTGTTTGTGTAATATGAGAAAGAAGAAGAGGAGAAAGATGAGAGTGAGGGATGTACAAAGTAGTAAACCGGGTAAAGGGGATATGGACAAGATATCCATGTCTAGTACTGATGAATAATGTTGCATCTAGGCATGTATATATATATATATATATATATATATATATATATATATGGAAAAGGCTATATGAACCAACACTTTTTTAGACCAATATTAGACCAACGTCTAAATTCTGCGTTCTCAATTAAAATTTGATAATCCGAACCGTTCAATGTGTTTAAAACATGTTTTTATGGGTACCCGCGAGAAATCAGCTCAAAATATTACCGGAAAGGACTTGATCCAAATATTGGTTCATAAAACAGTTCCTGTCAGCATTTTGAACCACTATTTAGATCAAGTCTTTTCCGGTAATATTTTGAGCTGATTTCTTGCGGGTACCCTTAAAAACATGTTTTAAGCACATTGAACGGTTCGGATTATCAAAATTTAATCGGGAACAAAGAGTTTAGGCGTTGGTCTAATATTGGTCTAAAAATTGTTGGTCCCTTGAGCCTTCCTCTATATATATATATATATATATATATATATATATATATATATATATATATATATATGTGGAGAGGGAGAAGCTACCTACCGTGTATATATATATATATATATATATATATATATATATATATGGAGAGGGAGAAGCTACCTACCGGCCGAAGACCTCAATTATATTAAAAAAAAAATGCAATGTCACCCATTACGTACTATATATTTTAGCTAGCTACCCGTACTACATAATGGAGGTATCATGATCGCATTAAAATATAGAGGAGTGCTACGTACGGTATTAGAAAATATTTTCGAATTTAAAATCAAGGGTTACGATTTATTGGGATTTGAAAGCTTACACACTCAAGTAGTCCCTTCATTTTGAATTATGGAAAGTCTTCTAATTGGAAACTTTTAGGGTAAATTAATTAAGTAGTCCCTCAAGTTTGAATTTAGTCTCATTTTGGTCCCTACCATTTAAAATGACTCGATTTTGACCTTAATTTTGTTTTTTGCTTTAATTAAGTGCAATTGTTAACAGTCGTTTAAAAATTTAACGAAAAAGTCAAATATTGACTTCTTTCAAGGGTGTTGTGGTAACTTAATATTTTTTAATTATATTCTGCACACTCTCTTTCAATTTGGTCCATACTGTTTATGTTTTGCCCCTTTTCCATACCCTCCCTTTGCCCTTCTTCCCATCTCTCTCTCTTTCTCTCTTCCCCTTGGAATCAAATGTTGATCCACTAGGGACAAAAGATCTGCAATTCTAAGCTGCAATACGTATCTAAAATACTGTTAGAGAGAATATAAATTGGTATATATAAATCAAATATTTGTACAGCCGCATGCACGTGTGCGCGCACGAGAGCGAGAGATAGAGAGAAGAAGAAGAAGAAGAAGATTGATGGACAGAAATTCAAGAATAGTGGTCGGAGGAACTTTACCAGTATTTCATATTTGAATTCCCCACAAAGTGAGAACCCTAATCTATATATCTAGGAAAAAAAGGAACATCCATAGACAAATAGGAAAGGAAAGCACTGTTCTTTTTTATGCTTATCTCTACAGAGCTTCCACAGTAATCTACTGTATTGTACCTGAAGAAATATAAAAATTGGATTGGCGTCGATCTCCAGCGGCCGAAGCCAGAGGAGCATGTCGGAGAGCTTCGCCATGGTGAAGTCCTCCTTGGATTTCAGGGAGTCAATCATGGAGATGATTCTAGAGAATTGGGACTAGGAGGGTTTCAATATTCATTTACAGCAAAAGGTGCAATTCACCAAATGGGTCAAAGGAAAAGAAAACCCATCTCATACCCATTTTGGTTCACACGACACCAACTATTCAAACCACTAATCTCATATCCCCTTCCTCGGGAGGCTAGTTTTCCAGTAGAGGGACACTCGCCGATAAACATGTTGCCAGCTAGAGATAGAGAGAACTGAAGGTGTTGGAATAATAGAAAGAACATACAGTGGAGAGAGAGAGAGAGGGACAGAGAGAGGAGAGAGAGATGGGCCAAGTGCGCAACAATTAGGATCAAAGGCAAAGTTATCAAATACCCCTAACATAAGTCAGCATTTGAATTTCCATAAAAAAAACAAACGACTGTCAAAGATTGGACTTAATTAGAGCGAATAATAAAATTAAATGTCAAAATTGAGCCATTTTAAATGATAGCAATCAAAGTGAGACTAAATCCAAACTTGAGGGACTGCTGGAGTAATTTATCCAAACTTTTATGGAACCATAAACTTTTCATAAAATATAACGTTAATGCTGGAATCTTAAAACTATCAACACGTTATAATACCCAAGTTGGGGAATTTCTAGAAGAGTAAAGAGGGAGAGAAACAAAGGAGTAATACTAGGAATACAAACCAACCGGAAACATCCAGACCCGAATATATGAAGGCTCCATTCGGACTGACTAGATTATTAGATTATTTTTTTGTCCTTGTGTGAATTTTTTTTTGTAATTTTTTATTTTTCGTCAACTTTTTGTGGATTATTGGTTCATCTCAACGAGAGCTTTCAGAAAATTTTATAAATAATAAACCAAATTTGAGAAAAGTTCAGAAAAGACAAAAATATAATCCAAAATAGAATTTTTTACGGCTTATTCGTCGTCTTTAATCATATTTTTTTTAAATTTTGACATAATTTTATACTTTTTAGATTCCTTTCATCAAGACAAACAAATAATCTACAAAACATTACGGCCAAAACAACAAATGCAAAAAAAATTTGAATAGAGACAAAAAAATAATCTGAAAAATCTAGTTAAGAGCCTAAAACTATTAGATACACGTGGGACCCTCAATAATTCAAGAACTTCAAGTGCATCTGACGGCTCCAGACACATTTATGTCCGCATAATATGTGTTTCAAGACTTTTTCGAAACAACGAGGGTGAAAAATTACCACTTAAGATTTTCTTGATTTTTCCAAGAAAAAAAAAAAAGCATGACACATGGAGTCTGGTGAGATGGATAGATCGATGTTTTTTTTCCTCGGAAAAAGACGAAAAAATATCATTGATCGATGAAGAAAGACAAAGATTTATAGGAAAGACAAAGATTTATGTAAATCCCGAACGCGTATTTAAAATATTGAAAATATTGATCCAACACAATCAATCATGGTGTAATGTAATCAATAAAAATTGATTTGAAATTTTCTCAAATGAGAGAAACAAAACAAACTTATATACGTTCTATAATTCATTAAATTTTTTAAATCAAGTTTAAACAAACTAGTAATTAGGCTCTAATGACCCAACTTAGTTGCTACCTAATTTTCTGGAACCTCTGGAGACTTCCAATTTAGAATATCCACCATTAGAAAAAAGAAAAAAATTAAACTCGAACAATAGCCATTTCTTTACCAATAAATTATAAAAAAACAACCGACCAATCATACTAAAGAATAAATCTTAAAAGTCGTCAAGCCAATCGTTCAATACAATATTAATTAAAGTTATGACACCAACGTAATATACATGTCGTATGGTCGTCACTTGTCGGAATCAGGTTTGTTGTAAAAAAAAAAAAATGGAGGAGAGAAAGTGCTTTAGGGTCCATTTGGCGTGACTGGATTATTGAATTATTCACTGTTTAGTTTTTTGTCCTTATTTGAAATTTTTCTTTAATTTTTTATTTTTCATCAATTTTTTGATGATTGTTGGTTCGTCTCGACAAGAGCTTTCAGAAAAGTTCTCAATCATCGGCTACATTTGAAAAAAGTTCAGAAAAGACAAAAAATAAGCCAAAAACAGCGTCCGTTTTGGCTTATTTTTCGTCTTTAGTGACTTTTTTTTAACTTTTGGACATAATTTTATACTTTTTAGATTCTTTTCGTCGATACGAACCAATAATCCACGAAAAAATGACATAAAAATAACAAATACAAAAAAAATTTGAATAAAGACAAAAAAACAACGCCGGATAATCTAGTCAATACAGTTAAGGCAAATGGGGCTTTAATCTCAGCCATTAGTCTTAATGGCTGAGAAAGAGGATTTTTTTGTATTTTTTTTATGTGTCCCTGAATTTGATTCCATATACAATTTTGCTACCCACCATGAATTCCATCCGGAATTTCATCCTGATCCGACGTGGAAAGGGGCCCACTCACTTTACTTTCCCTGTTTTAATGAAATTTCAATTTCAGTTGAATTTCAAAATTGAAGACATACTCTCTCTCCTCTCTTCTTCTCAGGTTGAATCCTCTGTCCTTCTCCGGCCCTCTCCGTCTCAATGCGGCCTCCCCTAACCACCACGGATGCACCACCATGACTATATCCTCTCTTCTCTCTCCTCCATACCAAACAGTCTCTTTTCGTCACACCACCACCGACGAACAACCCCAAAGCCACCCCACCCCGACTGACGGCGGACCCCAAACCCGCCCCTACCACAATCGATGCACGACCACCATTTTTTCTCTTTCACAGGTATCTCTCTCATTTTCCTCTCCACTAATCTACATCTGATTCTTTCATTAATGTGGACACACAAAAAAATTAAATTTTTTTTTCAGATTTCATAAAATTGGGATTTTTCTCTGGTTTTTTGTTGCAGAAAGCCTTGCTTCTATTGTTTGTTGGATGTTGCAAAATAACCCAAGGCGGATGGAATTCATGGTGGGTAGCAAAATTGCTCATAAAATAACAAAAATCTTCAGCGGCATCGTCAGTCTGCCACGTATTCGTCACACAAGTCCAGCCATAGAGACTGCTTCCGGTTGCCGGTTTAGCAGGTGTGTACGGTACGAGGAAAGAATGATCCAATAAAATGATAAAAGGACAAGCAATATACTTAGTGTCAGATGTGAGAGAATGAAAGAGAGGGAGTGAGGGTGAGAGTGAGAGAGAGACAGATGGCCAGTTGATTGGGGCGAAAAATTAGATAATGCCCACTCTCGAATTATGCTCAAATTTCACACCAATTTGAGCTGAAACCTCATCCCCTTCTCCTCTGATTTTCAAGACCTGTGGCATAGATTGTCCTACGGGAATTTTCTGTTTTTTGTTTTTGCATTTCACGAAATGGAGGCAAATTCTGGAATGGTAGCTGGTTCTTACCAGAGGAAAGAGTTGGTTCGGATTCGGCACGATTCAGATACTGGGGTTTGTGTTTTAGCCAAATCCAATTGGATTTTCATTCTGAAATTGTATAAAATTTTATTTTTGTGGAGAATTTGGTTGTTTTACGTGCTGGTTGTGTAGTGTTGTAGATTTGATTGTTGGTTATATTACTCTAACTTTTGAGCTCCATAATTGTTGATTCTGATAAGAAGTTTTGGGAATTATCTCAATAGTTTTCTGCATGAAATGTTGGTACTACCGAAGTGAGGCTTGAGCTTAGGTTTATGTTTAATATGATGGACTGGGAAATGGGTACTGCTTAATTTTAATTTATCATTATTGATTTTTTCTTTCAACTGTTTCTGATTTTCTGTTTTTCAGTGTTCTGATTGTGTAAGATTTGATTTTGTGCATGAAGTTTTGTCTTCTACAGTTAATCTGTGCTATTTTATGTATCCAAATATGGGTGAATAAAATTTGAGATATGCCATTCGGAGAATTCAATAGTTGGTTTGTTGAAGCTCTGATCTTGCAATGACTCTTGCTTTTTTGTTTCTTTGGCATTTTTCTTTTGGGTTACTTGACCTGTTAGTTCATATTATATTTCCTCAAGAATTCTGATGTTCACAATCTAGAGTGAGAATTTTGATGGGCTTATATGTTGAAATTTGCCACCTTTCCCTGATTTATGAAATTCAGTCTCTATGCTTAATATTGATGATAAGATCTTGATTGCTCTATTCAGTGAGGTCAAGGATAGTTGAGATATATCCGTCGAATATATTTGTTTCTTCTTTTGTTGATTCACAAATTTCATGTAAGTTTCTTTTTAAAGTGCTATATTCATCTGCAATTTTTTTGTGTCTTTAGTGATCAACAGTTCCTCAATCACCATAGGATTCTCAATCATATGGACTTCTTGTAAAAATTGAGTTTGTGAATCACTGAATCTGCCTATGACTGCCTATCGGAACAGACATTCTGATGTTTTGATTATTGACCAATTTACATTGTTGCTAGAATTTCTGTTTTCTGAAGCTAATTCTAGTTTGCTCTATGAACCTAATAATAACGAAGCCATTTTGCCCCTGAAGCAATTGAATGGCCAGATATGTCAAATATGTGGAGATACTGTTGGCCTTAATCCCAGTGGTGATGTTTTCGTTGCTTGCAATGAATGTGTCTTTCCAGTTTGTCGGGCTTGTTATGAGTATGAGCGAAAAGATGGAAATCAATCATGTCCTCAGTGCAAGACCAGATATAAGAGACACAAAGGCAAGCTTTGTGCAGCCGTCCAAGAAGCACCTCCTTTCAGTTTTGTCAGATGTCCAAGAAGCACCTCCCTAGCAAAATTGGAATTCATGATGTCCAAGAAGCACATCTTTTTTTTTTTTGCTGTCACATTATCAACTGCCACTGCCACATCCTATTGGTATGGAATGCTAGGATGGTAAACATTAAGCGTAGTACGGTCCTTTTCTTGCAGGAATTGTTCAAGTGCTAATAGACAAATATCTTGAGCTAATGAAAACACTTGGACCATCAAGCACAACCCCTCTCATGTTTATAGCAACAATGGGGCATACAATTATGAAGGCATTGCTCGACAAAGATCCACAACTGCGAGAAGGAACAAGAAAGGGCAGATTGCATTGCATATGGCTGTAAAAGGAGGAGGAGGAGGAGGAGGAGGAGGAGGAGGAGGAGGATGCAGAGGTGGAGGAGGATGATAAGATACACATCCTCTGGACAAGAACATCAAAAAGCAATGCTAGACATTAGGCTTCTTCTCTTTACTTTTTTGTACATAGAGCTAAACATGTAAAGTCTGGACTAATGTAGTTTCATGTTCAAGTAATGAAAGCTATAATTTGTTCTTACTTTTAAGATTTCTTTTGTTAAATGAAGTTTTGACTTGGAACATGTTTGGATATGTATTCTGAATTATGTTTGATGTTGTTCTTGATTGTTTGATGAGGCGTTAAGACGTCGAGCTAGGCAAGAAAATAGGGGAGATGTTGTCAAATTTTTATGTAAAAAAAACATGTTTACTAGCTAATTTTAAGCTTCACCATATGCAAATTTTAAGCTTCACCACATGCAAATTTTAAACTTCACCACACGCAAATTTTAAGCTTCACCATATGCAAATTTACAACTAGCCTTCACAAGCACATGAATAAGACATGTTGGAGGAAATCACTATGTATTGAAACCACATGATTAAGATGACTAAACATCAAAATGTAGTTTCTCAAAAATCAGCTCAAACAAAAAAACTGATTGACTAAGTAATCTAATTCCATTATCAATTTACAACCAGCTAAATCATTTTTTGAGCAGCAAAACGAGCTGAATCATGTCCAACCAAAATGAAACAACCAAAGTCACCTGCATATATAAAGAAAAAAGAGGAAAATATATAAGTGGTAATGGAACAAGGGGTAAAAGGTTATAAAATGCAAATCTTAGAGCTAAACTTACCCTAATCATATCTCAAATCAAATGGAGATTCATTAAGGTCGTAGCTCCACATACCAATACATCCTACACTTCCCTGAGATGGCTGAAATCATAAAGTACAATTTATAGTAACGTGAACGAAATTAAAAAGACTCAATGTAGAACAACTAAAGTTATACTTACAATAAAATTTCCACTCTCTTGCACGGCAATCTCGTGAAATCTAGTAGCATGAGTGTTGACTTCCATATCCTGAGAAATAATAAAGTCAACTAGTAAATCATACGAACCAATGAACATAATTATGTAAAACATTGAAAGGAAAGCCTAGTAGTTGGTATACCGGTATAGTCTTTGCATTGACGCTACTATATTTGATCTTTTTTTTCGCTTGCGCATTCTTCCTAATAATTTGCTCACCCATTGATTGCTTTCTCTTCCCTGGTGGTCGCCCTCTCCGAGGCCCTTTACTTGGATCACCCACGGTATCTGATTTATTTTGAAAACTTTCCAAACCATTTTGCACATCTCCAACCGTAGGCATGTCTGTTAAACACTCCACATCCTCATCGTATAAGTCATTCTCTTGTTTTATTTCTCGCAACCTAGCCGCCATCCTATCAGTCTTGGCAATGGAATACATGGTAATATCCGCGGCATCATTGAACAACTTCAACAAACTGTCATAGCGAGTAAATTCGGGCTTGCATTGCCAATTAACATAACTCACCTTTATTTTTGTGTGACTCCTCACCAAATTTTTCATCCATCGTCGTAGAATATACTTATCGGGCACTACTTCAAGCTTCTTTTTTGACCAAACCGAGATCATATGCGTGCACACCATTCCTTTACTCTCAAACAACCGACAATCGCAATTAGTTTCTCTTGACTCCTCATTAAAATGAACAACAAAAGTAAAAGTTTTAAATACATTTTTTTTCTTTCCAACTAAAATGTCTTGCTCGATGTAAAACTCTGAAATATCATTCACTACCGGTCCAATAGTCAAATTGCACCCAATCGTTCGGGCTACTTGCTCTCGGAATTGGTTGCATTTTGCAACTGTGTATGCTTGCTGAAACTGGTCCTCAAACCTATAAGGGGACACATTTTGAATTTGAAAGTTGAAGGAATGTGCATCTGCCTCTTGTTCTTTTCGCACTTTCTTACGCAAAGCATTCTCATATTGTTCGACAAATTCTTTTAAGCTAGTATTGGAATGGACGTATCCGTCAAAGAAGGCATTCATGCTCTCACTTCGTTGAGTTGTTGACGTCCCCGCCCAAAAGGTATCCTTAACAAATGCCGGTACCCATCGATGTCTTTCCTCGTACAATCCAGCTAACCAATCATTGCCCTGTAGATTAAATTGTTTGATGAGATTTTTCCAATTTTGTTCAAACTCTATTGGATACAAGGAATCATACACAACACTTTTGAGGGAAGCTTTAATCCCCTTATACTCGTTGTAACTCTTGAACTTGTCTGGAATTTTTTTCATGATATGCCACAAACACCAACGATGTCGTGTATTTGGAAAGACTTGACTTATCGCATTTTGCATGGCCCTGCATTGGTCTGTGATGATGGCGTTAGGGTAGGAATCAGACATGCAAGAAAGCCAAGTCTCAAACAACCATACAAATGAAGCCGTGTCCTCCCGTGTAACCAAACCACATCCAAACAAAATCGATTGTCCATGATGATTGACCCCTACAAATGGTGCGAAAGGCATATCAAACTTGTTAACAAGGTAAGTCGTGTCAAAGGTAACCACATCACCAAACTCTTTGTATAACTCTCTACTGTACGCATCGGCCCAAAAGACATTCACTAATCGGTCATTTTCATCAACATCCATGGCATAAAAGAAGTCACCATTATCCTTTTGCATTCTGAGAAAGTACTTATGCATTGCATTGGCATCCCCTTCTTTAACTAGTAAACGCCTTTGTTTATCCTTGTAATTCCTTGCATCTTTATCTGTCCAAGTTAGATTATCAGTCCCCCCCCCCCCCCCCCCCCCCCCCGCTTCAATCACACATGAGGCAACGATTTGGTTCATTTTGATTCTGACAGCCGTATTCAATTCAATTGTCCTCTTCGAATGTGGTGGGAGGTCCGGTAGCACCGAAGATATTTTACTTTTTCCGGATCCATTTCATGATTATGGTCCAGTACAATCGTATTCAATCTCCACTTCCCGTCAACTTGCAAAGAGAAATTCACATGGGCTTTACAACCTGTCTTTGGTGTTGGATGGATTGTAAGGGGATTCGAACCCGTTGGCTTAGCATTTCCACTCCGATTACAACCATAAGTTATGTAAGACTTTACGTTGTTACACTTCTTAGATGTTATTGTGATTGCACCGAAACCTTTTGCTTTCGCATAAGTAGTGTAACATTCTTGGGCTTCTTTTTCAGAATCAAATATCGTTCCAACCTTAGGTTCTAATACCACCTCCAAATTTTGATTTTTCTCCAAATCTTGATGTTCTATTTCCATGATTCTACAAATCCTGATATTCTATTTTCATACATACACTTACATATATAGATACATGCAAAATATATTGAGGAGTTAGAAATGGAAGTAGTACCAAGGATTTTGGCGGGCTTGTCTTTCAGTGGTCCTAGCCGAAAGGGAGTTCTTATGTGTGGGAAGAATAGAGGATAGCTTGGGAGATTGAGAGAGTATTAGCTGATTTTTTCTAATTTTTCCCGCCCATTTTTGGTGAAAGCTGGGAAGGGAAATGAAATGGGATGGTGGGTGGGTGGGTGAGTGGGCCCCTTTCCACGTCGGATCAGGATGAAATTCCGGATGGAATTCATGGTGGGTAGCAAAATTGTTCCACATATGAGACGTGTGCAGAGATAAGAAAGAAAAGTCAATTTGTCAGTTGTCTACAATTATTGTACTTCTACAATTATTGTAACTACAAATCAGGATGATTGAAGTATTGACAAAAAGGTGCCTATGTGGCGAGAGTTTTGTTTTATTCACCCTCCTAAAAAGGAGTGAACACTATCCTATTTCTTATTGGTTCTTTCATAATATTAATTAGCACTAAAAATTTAGATTGATACAATATTAATTAACACTCGTCAATATTGATTAACACTCATCAATATTATTGCTTGTTCTCACAGCTCACTCACGAGTGCTAAACGGCCCTAGAGTTTAGAAAGAACCAATAAGAAATGAGGTAATGTTCACCCCTATTTAGGAGGGTGAACAAAATAGAACTCATTGAGACTTCAATTTTGTTCACCCTAGGGTGAACAAGTCGTATGGGATCATCTGGCCGGAGATCCCTCTTGATAATCAAAACTATCTATTTTGTTATGATTAGGTTATCTAGTTATGATGAAAAAATTTAACTCTAGTGAATATCAGTAATTAAGTGCTTAACCTAAAAGATTGCCTCCTGGCTGAATACAGTAATAAGACTGTAAGCACATCTAAGCGTCTTTTTCCCGCGACAATATATGGACACAAAGGTTAGTGCCAGAGAGCGAAGCCAGATTGGATCATCTTGAGTTTTGGTTCAAGAGAAAGTCTTTCTTTCCCCAGTCCCCATCCACCTTAAATCATGGGTATGGAGCTAGCCTCGCTTCACAGCGTGCAGGAAGATCGATTGAGAATCCCCTAAGAGTTGGTGACCATATTAGCGATATGCAGGCCTAATTTAACATAGTTTCACGGTTGACCTTCAATAATATAGCCGTTTTATCTGAACCCCTCTGGTATGGGAAAAATGCTTGCTTCATGGGTATTTCTCGAATGTAGGGACTCACCCTCCTACAGACAAGCTATCGCAGGGCGCTCTAGTTTTTTACTTTGAAACTTTTAGTTTTTAAAGCTTAAAATTTAGGTTTTTTGGTCAAGCACATATCGATATCCGATTGAGTTGAATTTTTTTTTTTATAGTATTTAGATAACTTAATCAAAACAAAATAAACGATAAGGTCTAATACGACGAACAGAGTGTGAATAAACTTTGTTCACTCTAAGATGAGTTAAATTGGACTTCCCAAATTAGGGCTCTCCCTTTGCATTATTTTTAACACCTATCTCAAAGTCATCCGTGCACCCCGTTGGTTGTAGCTACTAGCTAACCCTTTGTCAAACGTGCTAGCAAGTGAACCAAACCTCTTCTGAGTAGAAACAAACAAGGAAGTCAAGCCAGGGGCGGATCTAGAACTTCAGACCACTGGGGTCAAATACTAAACCAAAATTGATATTCAATCATAACATATAATTTTATTTACAAAATGAAGTGTTTAAATCATATCATTACGCATACATGTATTTCAGAGGTTTACTTAAGAATTTGTAAACCCCTTCAAGAAAATTCTTTGTGCCACCGTATCATGTTCAATTGGAATATGATACAACACGATTAAAAATGTGAGATAAATCTAAACATGGGATAACATAATAAAGTCAGTTTACAAAGTCCAATGCAACTAGCTTAACTTGGTTTGTAGTTGATACCCCACAAATTTTTTACTGAGAAAAACTTAAATAAAATTATTTCTGTAAGTTTGTCTTTATTTATAGCTTTTCATCATGATTGGATAACTACACAGCTTCAGAGAGGCAACGCTAGAACTTCTCTAACTATCAAACTTGGATATAAAATGTCACTACAAAGCTCTATACTATAACTGCTTAAACAATGATAATAGTAGAATGAGGTTATCGATACCTTTGAATAGGAGTACTAAGTAGCAGAGTAATTGTGAAATGAGGTTAAAAATAGATCATTCTCATTTCTCAATCCAAAAATACATAGCTTTAGAGAGGCCACCTGGGGCTTCGGTGGCTCAATGCTTGCAATTTCCAGCAAATGCAGAGCACTTTGATGAGTCCAATCGAAAGCAATCGTTTTGCTGTTGCACCTAGGCGGAAAATTTTGAGTCCAAATCGGTAGAATAGATAGCGTCAAGGGCGAGAGGGAATGGGGTGGGATCTACATGGGCGGAGGTGAAGATAAACAGTGAATTTTTTCCTAGCTTTATGTTCTTATTATTGCTTTGGAGCTACTTCCATTGTTTTTTAGGGGGATAAAAACAGCTGCCTCTGCTTTCCATTATTGCAAGAGTGAGAGAGAGACTTTTTCTTTGGTTTGTAGATGTCGTGTAGAGCGTAGAGTCTGCCCAAGTCTGAGATTGGAAGTTGTTATTTCCTCCTTTTTCCCTGTTTTGCCGTGCAAGAGAGGGGCAAGTCAGATTTTAGGTGAATAGGTGAGGGGCAAATTACCAAAATTGTCTGAAAAATATATAAATTATTTGTGGTGTTTTTCAGTTGAGTGGGGTCAAGTGACCCCACTTGCCACCCCCTAAATCCGCCCCTGAGTCAAGCAAACCTCCCACCGACTAAACAATATACAATCTCAAAGCAAAATTAACCAACCATTTTATATCTAGAATAAAGTCAACTATTTTTATGTACATCATCTCTAACTTGATTATTTTTTTATGTACGTCATCCTCTTGAATTGCTCACAGGTATTTTTTAGCTTTGTTTTTGTTTTGGATATAGACTAAACTTTATTTTGCTCTTTTTGGTTGACATTTTACCAACTTTGCGGTGTTTTTAGAGTCTCGAGTCGCATATTATTGTCCACCGTACAAGTGTCATTAATATTGAAATTCGAGCCTTGATCGTTGTTGCTTTCCTTTCCAACTTACACATTACGGTGCACATGGCAAGTAGTATAAAAATATTTACGTAATTTTTAGTTCACGTAAGATACTTTTTGGTTTAGATTCGAATAAAATGTGTCTATTAGAAAACAAAACTATGCACATAGATGGTTAACTACGAATTTTATGATTGAGGTGTTATGCATTCTTTATTGCTTGATATTATATCTAGAATAAAGTTATCGTGCACATCGCAAGTAGTATAGAAATATTTACGTAATTTTTAGTTTATGTAAATGTACCTTTTTGGTGTAGATTCGAATAAAATGTGTTATGTTAAAAAACAAAATTATGTATATAGATGGTTAATTATGATTTTTATGGTTGAGGTGTTATGCATTGTTTATTGTTCGATTTATTAAGTACTTTTTGGTTCATTTTATTTTATTTTTTAAAACTTTTTACGGCGCATATTATTTATTATTATAGTTAGTTACGAATTAATGGGTATGATATGCATAAAAAGATTATGAATCATTTTGGATAAAAATAAGTAGTGTTAGTCCATAAGTAGGGGTGGCAATCTCGTCCGATCCAACCCGCTCCTACCCGTTCCCCGCCCCAAATGGACAGGGGATTCGGGGATAAATTTTTTAAAAAAATGGGGACCGGGTAGGATTCGGGGTTAGGTGTCTCCGCCCCGATCCCCGCCTCCACCCCCGCCCCGTGATGTTTTATCCCTTTTACGTAATAGGTTTGTAAAGAGAAAGAGAAAATAACTATGTTTTGCAATTAGTGGAAGAATACAACAATTTTTAATGGACTCAATGACAATATTCTTGAGTACATTTGGTTATTTTTGTTAGGATTGAAACTTATGAAACGATGTTATATTTATTTTAATTAGTTATTGTTGTTGTTTTTGAAATATTTTAGATTGTAAAAAGTGAATGACTTTTGCTTAAAAGTTTGCATGTTTTTATTTACTCTCTTTTGTTATTTTTTTGGATGAAAATGAGAATTATTTCAAATTTTAAGTACTTACTAATGTAGTTTTTTTATTTTCGGATATCCAATCTCCATTTGGAGATCCCCGTTCTCCGTTCGGGGCGGGGGTGGAGGGCAAAAATAGTCCCCGTTCGGGGATCGGGGCGGGGATGGAGATTAGATATAGGTTCAGGGATCGGGGATGGAGACAGTAACATCCACCCCCGATCCAACCCGTTGCCATCCCTATCCATAAGCACAACTTGACACAGTTTACGAAATAAGACTTCAATAGTAAACTTCTTCACAAAATGACAGATTGGATTCTTTATATATCTTGGGACTATTTCAGAGTATAATATCCTAAATTATATGTATGAAACTCCGTCAGAATTGATGGATGAAGTTCTCTTCTCCTGTTCATCCTATATCTGAGTTGAAGGATTCAAGTGAAGAATATTCTGACTAAATTCTTAATTTAAGTTGTTTGGCAATTGCTTTCGTTGGAATTGGGATTCAAATTGTGTTGTATTTAATTTAGAATTCTGTTTCTTATTTTGTTGAATAGTTTTAAAATTATTTAGGAAGTCGAATTCGTATTGAAAAAGACTTGAGGAATCTTTAGATAAGATTTGAAAGCTTTTCCATTGAAATCAGAAGATGAAAACGTGGGCCAACAGTTTTGGCTAGGCTGCTCAAGCTAGCTCATTTGAAAACTTATTCTAGTAGCCTTTTGACTGGCGCTTGAGCAAGCTGTGAGGTTGCTTCCGCAAACTACTAAAAATCCGAATTTTTCTATAAATAAGTCCTTTTCGTCTAGGGTCATTTGATCTCACCCATAATAGTTTCTAAATAGAGAAAATTTTGAGAGACTTTAAAATATTGTGAATGGGTGATTCCTTGAAGGTGTTTTTGATCCGCTGAAAAAGCTTCTTGTTTAAACATCCCTCAACAGTTTCAATTAAATCTTGCGAGGCATTCTAAAGGAGTTCAGAAGCAAACTAAGAGAAAGATCTAAGGAGGAATTCTGCGACAGATCCCAAGATTCGAGTAGTCAAATCTTAAATAAATCATCTATCAGAGTGAGCAATTCAAGAGAAGTTGACAAAAAAGTTTTGAATCAACATATAGATGAGTCTAGGTTTGGTTGTGGAAAAACTTTTTGTTTTGCAATTTGAGTATAATGTATTTTTTCTCGAACTAATTTTTTTCCTGCCTTAAGATTTTTTACGTATATCTATATATTTCTTGTGTTATTTATTTGTTTATCTTGCATAATCACGTAAAATTAAATTATGAATTACTTGGACTAATTAATTGAATTAACATCGAACAACAGTAAATAAATCAACGCTAGCTTCATCCATCGTGATTTTTAAAACATGTCTGATCCCGACGATAATTTGCGGAATGGAATTGGACTCTTATTTTCGCAGGGTCCTAATCATTTGTTTGGTTATGCAAAATCTTTCAAGTCTTTTGCTTTCTTTTGAACGACAAAGAATTTAAAAATGTTCCAAGACTATTAGTACTGAACCCGGGAGTTCTGTTGTGCACAACGAATTAAAAGTGAACTGTGTGCTAAAATGATGTAGTTTTGGCTTCCCAAAACTGCCCATAGTTGGAAAAACCTTGTTGGTGAAACCTTGAAGTTTGCTTCCATGGGGAGACGAGGATTTCCAGAAAATTGGCAATTCCGTTGAGTTTGTAGTTTATTGAAATTGAACTTCAAAATTAGTTAGGGTTTGGATTCAACTGGATTTGGAATTTGTTAGAATTGAGGTTCAAGAGAAGTTCATGTTTAGGTTGGATTAATTGTGAAAGTCAAAGTCTATCTTGGAGAGTTAGGATGTGAATCGAAGTTGATCTTAGCAAATTAAACAAGTGCAGTCTAATTCAGAAGATAGCTTGAGCAAGCTTGAAACCGCTCGAGCTAAAAAATGGTCTTTGAAATTTTGTCCTACACAGCAATGCCAATACTGCAAGCATGGTTTGGCTGGTTGAGGGAGCTTAGAAAAAGTTCTAAAATTCTATAATAAAAGCAGGTACTGAACGTCCAGAACATAAACGACTACATGACCAGAGCTATTCTAGGGAGAGAAAAATTTTGGGATATCAATTTTATACTTTGTGAATGAAAACTTGAGAGATCTAATGAATTAAAGATTCATCCTTCTTGATTAGTTACTCTCAAGAATTATCAAATTCTTCAAACATTTTACGAAGGCCTTTGAAGGAGTTCAAAGACTTTAAGTGTATCTTTGGATAAATCAACAAACATGGGAACATATGCATGCAAGCTGAACTTATTGAACACTCACCACTAGCTAGTACAACAACAATATTATCACATAACCACGGTTGAGCTACTCAGTGCTTGTGGTTTCATGAGGCGTGAGGCGAACCGGAAGACCATTTTCAGGATACGGAGTTAGCTTAAATAGTATCCCCTCATTTGGTATTAATTTCTTCCAATGGAACTTCTTCACCAAATTATAGATAAACACAAGTATCTCCAGTCGAGCGTACTCTTTGCCCGGACACATTCGAGGCCCTCCGCCAAAAGGTACATATGTACATGGCGCAGGTCCAATTCCATCAAACCTAGTTGCATCAAATATCTCTGGGTTTGGAAAGTATGTGGGATCTTTGTGAGTTGAGTGAACACCCCAGCAAATCTAAAAAATAAAACAAATTGTAGGGAATTTCAATAATAGAAAACTTGCCCATACAAAATAAACATAAAACTTCAGTATTGAGAGCCTTATTAGTCATGTTAAATGAGTATAGACTGATACAAAATACAAGAATGCTTTGCGTACGGATTTTGGTGCAAAAAAATCAACATGGATGTATTTGAAGTCCTATGATGCATGTGGGGTCTTCACTATTTACAGAGCTCAATTGCATTTGATGGTTCTGAACACAACTGTATAGAGTCTCTATTTGTCTGTAGACTTATTAGTTGAGCTATATATATACGTGAAGCTAAACAAACAAAGATTACGTACCTTCCACCCCTTGGGGATTGTATAACCAGCAAAACTGAAGTCGGTTAAAGCCTTTTTGAAAAACATTTGACTAGGGGGTACTAGCCTCATAGCCTCACATACTACATTCCAAGTATACCTCATTTTCTGAATGTCACCCCAATTTAGCATCTCTCCCGACCCTTTGGCCTTTGCAATCTCCATTACTTCTGAAAACACATATACCAAAACATTATAAGTGTGTGTCTATATATATATACATACATGTATATATATATATATATGTATATTATTGTTGATAAGATAAAGCTATTATTTTGTGAGCAAGAGGGGTGGCGCATGGTGAACAAGAAACAATAACATATACTAGGAGAAATAGAAAGTCTCAAGTACCATGGCTGTGCATCAAGGGTCTTTTTTGCTGAATTGTCTATCATTCTAAGAGACTTCTAACAGGCGTTGGTTGGGGGAAAAGGGCATTTTCATCTTGAAGGATTCACTCCAGCCACAAGTTTCCCTATGGGTTGGCTCTTCTCCGAGCCCTAACCTGATGGAAGCAACTGTTGCTATCAAATTAACTAAGTATTGGATACTTTCGGAATACCATGTGACACTGTTTAGGCGATACTCTCGCCCAATAAGCGATCGCAACACACACTATATACGAGTCACCTTTTATCTCTCAACAACTAAACAAATATATGCATGCGTTGATGTTCCACCCGAAAAACTTGTCACTACGCGATTTATTGGGAGTACCTCGTGGATATGCCGCATGGTAATCTGAGAGCGTTTAATAATAACTCGTTGCTATTATCGATTCTGGAATCCAGATTCCAGATTCACTATGAGTGGAATTGGGTTTTGTTTCATTGAGGCCGACACTTATCAATTGGAATTTGCTACTGCGTTCTCTTTATGTCTGTCTGTATAAACGGATGTGCGTATCCATTTTACCCGACTTCAAAATTGCTTCAAAATGCATGCATGGAGATAAAAAAAATTAATTTTTTCTATAGTACCTTTGAAGACCTCTTGATAGACATGCGGAAGCTCCGCGAGATATTTGATAGTGAAGGTGATTGCAGTGGACGCAGAATCATGCCCCGCAATCAATAGGGCGATTATCTTATGAGCAATTTCTTCTTCACTCACAAACTTGCCATTCTCACTCGGAGTGACAAGTAAGTAGGTCATCAGGTCTTTGGAACTCAGATTTTCTGCCTTCTCCAACCTTGTTTTTTTCTCTTTGATGATAGCAGCAATCTCTTTCCGGAGAAATTTTACATTTTTTATGGCCCTGTTGAATCTTGTCCCTGTTGCAGACAGTAATTTGATGCCATAGTTGCAATTCAGAATAATTTTCAATGATAAATATGAGTACTGTTTGTTTCGAGAATACATACATACACTGATCATGATCTCCCTCCGCCCAAGTCTAATCTCACAACCCTTGATTTCCACTTGTATGTACTTTACCAATTTCTTTTCCTTTCACTTTGATCCAACGTAAGAAATTAATCAAAAGGTAGGAAGAAGGTCTGAACTGTCAACGAATCACGCTCGCAAGTCATCTAAACATGCGTATGATGTAAAACTTACTATCTAAATCCCTAATTTATATTGCATTGCTGTTTTATGTCAAGTATTGCATAAATTTCGAACACCACGACCGACTGTCATAGCCCAACAATTTGTGCGGTCGACCTGTTAGGTTGACGTTGGGCAGAATACATACTATCCTCAAATTGATGGAACGAACCTCAACATAGGGATTTCAATGGGGCGGATTTGACTATCTCTGCCTCCATCCCCAAATTTAAAATCTGCCTCCATCCCCACCCTATTCCCTGAGCGGTGAATGAAACCCACCCTCCATCCCTGCCCCGAAGGGGATCAAGGATCACCGCTCCGCCCAGTTTTTTTAATAAAAAAATTGATTCTCATATAAAAATAATCACAAATTTACAACAAAACTTGTTTGGTCAGTTGGAGGAAAATCTCAAAGCCTAAAGAATGTGGAGGGCTGGGGATAAGGTGTCCTGTGATTATGAACATTGCTTTACTATTAAAATGGTGGTGGCGGTTTGGAGTAGAAAAGACGAGTTTGTGGAGGTTAGTTATCTGTGACGTGTATAAAATTTCTGCTGATGATTGGACCCCAGAAGCTGCGCTATCTCCATATGCTTCCCCTGTCTGGAAAGGGATTATCAAGATCCAATCTCTCAACCATAACACTTTTCTTATGGTGGGCAATAGGGAATGTATTCAATTCTGGAACCACGTTTGGGGGCCCTCAAATCAACCACTCAGCGTCCAATACCCCAGATTATACCAGTTAGCATCAGATAAAAGGCTTAAGTTGGCCACCCTAAGAGACCAAGCTTCGCTAATAGAAAGTATCCACTTTAGAAGAAGGTTGTACAGCTGGGTAAAGGATGATCTTGTCTCTATTGCGGGCATTTGGGAAAATCAAGGAATTCAATTCTCAGACAGGGAGGATTCTATGTTATGGAAAAGAAGTGGGAATCTAGTTTACTCTGTCAAATACATGTGCTCCATCATGGCAGATTATGGACAGAGTCACCATCTTGTACCTCCGTTATGTGTGTGGTTCAAGCTTTGCCCTCCAAAAGTGCAATTCTTCACATGGCTAGCATGGGTGGAGAGTGTTAATACAGGAGCTCTGTTACTGACCAGAGGCTCTATGAATATCCAAAATGCTTTGTGCAAGTTTTGCAATAGGGTATTGGAATCTCAAGATCATCTCTTGCTGTTATGCAGAGAAGTGTGGATCATTTGGTGTAAGTTTTTATCATATTGGGGAATTTCTTGGGTCCTCCCTCAATCCATCAAATCTCTGCTGCTATGGTGGTCAAGTTGGAGGATTAAAAAATCAGCAAACAGATTGTCCAAGGCACTGTGGTTCTCCCTTCCATCATCGATTATATATTCAATATGGATAGCAAGGAATGATCTCATTTTCAGGGGAAGGAATATAAATTGGGATATACTGCAGGATCAGATTAAGGTGAGGTGGATTCAATGGGCTTACTGGCAGCAAGAATATCACCACCACCAAATTTCTATTGCCTTATATAATGTCTCTGGTGCCACCAATGGAGGGGACTTTGTCTAAGTTCTGTGGAGGGCAAATCTGCTTCTATAAGGGTGATCTTGGGCGTTCTTCTGAAGCCCTTTGATGGGTGGGTTTAGGCTCAACATAAGTTTAGATTACAAGCTGAGGTTGTTTGGAGATAGTTTATATTTCTGCTCCTTGTTAGCTTCCTTTTTTTCCACTTTCTAGATTTCCATGGGTTGAAGCCTTAGCACCCCTGTTGTGGTTTTTAGATGGTTGTGTTTGGCAATCCGTCTGCTACCTCCCCAGTTGAAAACCTATATGTATATTCTCCTTCTATCAATAAGATTCTTCTTCTCTTTTCAAAAAAAAAACAAATTTACAATAACAAGACTAATACATAACATAATGTTGATTCTAGATTTTAATTCTATTGAATACCACAAAACAAAACAAGAGAATGACTGAAGATCTATTGAAGACTAATAAATAAAATAACATAGAGTCTAAATTGAAGATTAATACATAACATGTATATTTTGAAGATCTATCTTTATATTAAAAAAAAACTCTAAGCCTTATTTAAAAAAGGAAGAAGAGAATAATAAAGTGATTAAAAAGTAAAATTATAAATACTTATATGTGAAGGGGTTAAAAAGTAAACATAATATCTGTTTAATAATTATTTTAAAATGAATTGGAGAACGGGGCGGGCACGGGGGCGGATGTACTAAGACCCGCCTCCGACCTGTTCTCTTTTTTTTTTTTTTAACTTTTACCTATAAATCCAACCCGATCCCCAAATAAATTCCCGAAACTGCAACCCGGGTGCTAGGAATATTTTAAATATTGAGACCACAAAATAAATAATTTAGATCATCAAAATAGTTTGTAAAACTCATGATATTAGGTGGTGTTGAAGTGTTTAAGAGGTGTGCGAGTACACCTCTTGGCGAGGTGTCTTAAGGTAAGGATGTATTGCCGATTTTGAGATTATCCCAACCTAATGTCGATTAGTCATTGGAGGACCAATCTCACCGTCCACCTACAGAGGCAAATATAGTGCAAAAGAAATTAAAAATATATTTTTAAGCAGCAACAACGGTGTTGGTGTAAGTAAGGGGCGGAGGTTGGTGGTTTTGAAAATTTTGGTTTTCATTTGGGCAGCGAATTTGAGGGAGTGGCTCAGACTCAAGTAGGTATGACACAATTGGAGTTTTCACCGAGTTAGGACGAGTTGACCGACTTGGTTGTTTTATATATTTTTGGGGTTTCTTAATTATATTTTAGATTTTGTAAGCTTTTCAAGTACTTTCTTGGTAGGCTATTTAGAGTTGACATCTTGTTAGCTAGCAGCATTAGGGATGTCCTTTGTTTACGTTCCGAAACACTCTCTCTCTCTATATATAGGTCTCTCTAGCTACCTATGTATTGATTTTATATTTGTGAAATTTTCTTCGCCTTTCAAAAGAAAAAAAAAGAAGCAGTAATTACCTGGAAAATCTATTGGCAACGCCAGAATCCCATCAATAACAGCAGCAAACCTATCGAAAAATCCAGCCAAATGTTGTTTATCTTGAACTCCCATCAACAATTGACAAGCCAGATCAAACGTATATTTCTTCACCGCCTCATGAACCACCACTTCTCCCCCCTTTGCTTCCCATTCATTATTCTGTATATGCTCCTTTGCTATACAATCCATCTTAGCTATATAATTCTTCATTGCATCCACCTTAAGATACCCTGATAGCAAACTCCTTATCGCACTCGTTTCGTCCGTAGAAGAATCGTCGGCAAAAAATAGTTTTCCCGTATTTGGCCACCATCTCGCCACCAACTTGTTCTCATTGGAAAACAAGAACTTGTTTGCAGCCTGGCCGCAGAAAAACACCATATTTTCACCAAACAAAGACGTTCGGAAGATGTCCGAGGAGTACTTGTTTCTTCTCTCGTGTAGGAACTTTTCTGGGCAGCCCTTTCGGCCTAATGAGAGGAGTTGTAGGGTTTCTCCAATTATTGGCCATCCTGTTTTTCCTGGAGGAAGATTTGGCGTATTGAATTTGTGTTTGTGTAATATGAGAAAGAAGAAGAGGAGAAAGATGAGAGTGAGGGATGTACAAAGTAGTAAACCAGGCAAAGGGGATATGGACAAGATATCCATGTCTAGTACTGATGAATAATGTTGCATCTAGGCATGTATATATATATATATATATATGGAGAGGGAGAAGCTACCTACTAAAGTTAATTATAAATAGGTTGGAGTAATTCTAAAACCGGTCGAAGACTTCAGTTATATTAAAAAAAAATGCAATGTCACCCATTACGTACTATAGATTTTAGCTAGCTACCCGTACTACATAATGGAGGTATCATGATCGCATTAAAATATAGAGGAGTGCTACGTACGGTCATAGCAAATATTTCCGAATTTAAAACCACACTACAACAAAGTTGACCTATTGCGACGAAATGAAATGACGAAATTTAATTTCGTCTCCAATTGAAGATAATTGGCGAGGAAAAAAATATTTTCGTCACCATTAATAAATAGTCTTCAACATCAGGTGACAATATTTAGCATCAGGTGACAATATTTAGTTTCCACGCCAAACATAAATTTTTAGCGACAAAATATTGATTTTTGTCGCGAAATTTAAGAAAGAATAGCTGAATAAACGACAAACAAAAGAAATTCGTCGCAACCAAAAAAAAGCGTGGAACTTTTTCCTTCGCGCCAAATTGGAAGAAGATTAGGTGACGAAATGTTTTGTAGCCAAAACAATTTCTGTAGGCGACGAAAATCATTTTAACGCCTAAAATTTCGCGGGCCTCCCACACAGTTGGCGGGCTTCCTGAAAAGATTTGATGAGGAAATAGTTTGTGGGGAAATATGCTTCAGATTTGGAGAGGAATTATTTTGTCTAGGAAACTATTAAGTGGAGGAAAATTACTATAATGCCATTATTATATTTTTTTAGGTTTAACAGGTCTCTCAAGTCTATCCTCGTTGAGAAACTGGAGAGAGGCGAAGCTAGAGACTGGAGAGAGGCGAAGCTGAGCGACTGGAAGGACACCGGCCGATTGGTTCACTTCTCACCTCCACCGGCCGATTGGTTCACTTCTCATCTCCACGTCGTCGTAGAGTAGGCCGCTGGCCGTCGAATCCAGGCGGAGAGACGAAACAGCGTACTGTTGAGACGCTGAGCGTATTTCACCGTTCACTTCTCAACTCGGCGGTGCTCTCACCGTTCTACTCCTCCGGAGGGGCTTCTCTATCCTTCTCTGCTTGGGTAGGTTTGTCTACACTTCAGATTTTGATTTTACCATTTCTATGTATTTGAGGGTTTACACTCTGTATTTTCTGCTACTGCTTACACTCTGTATTTACCATTTCGATTTCACAACTGATTGGTGTTGGAGCTCTGTTTATGGAGTGGTAAAGGTGGGATTGCGTTGATGATAATCCTCCACTACCAAACGCTTTGGATTTTTAGTTCTTAATTTTTTTGGTTGATGTTTACTTGTGATTTGGGCTGGAAGTTTCCAGCTCACTCAGGACGGTATGCTCCGTCGGTGGAGAAGGCCATGCACCATTTCCATTGCCTGCCTTATGAACTCCTTATAGATTGATATCTCTTTCTTGTTATTTTAAATTGCCACTTTTTTTTTCGATCACACCCGGGACTGATGATGGTTACACCATAAATGGTTGAGTGAAGATACCGAGTATGCCGTGCTTTTTTCCTTCTTTCGTTTTCCATTACCCTTTCTGCGATTGAGTGAGATTTGATTGTAAACAGTGTAATTGATTGTTTTACCTAGTTATTGTATGCTACATATGAGGTACTCCAGCCGTTTCTGTTATGCCTTCTTACTAATCAAACTAGTTGCAATTGTTCGTGGAGCTTTAACCATGGTTATTTTGTGATTGTATGTGGATTGTCAACATACAATGCGAGTATCTGTTTACTTAACATAGGCATAAACCATAAAGGGCTGTCTGATTGGCTGGAATGGTCATGGGATTGGGCAACAAATCTTGGGGGCGGGCGGGAACCGTTTCAAGCATTTGAATGCAACAATAAGATTTGCTCCAAACATGGTCATGGATTTCCATTTTTCTTATCATTGCCGTTAAGCCATGGTTTGGAACTAGGGAAAAGAGTTGGAAAGAGGGAAGAGGAAAGACAGGAAAAGGAAGATAAAATGTGAGAAGCACATTGCTTTGTCCTTGGTTTGGGAGGGAAAATATGATGAATGCGAATGTGCTTTTCTTTAATTTTTTTACCTAGTTATCCATAGAAACATGAATAGTATGTATGCAATTTCATTTCACCTTGACCTCCTTCAAAACTAGATCCGAATTTCGCATTATGTTTTGGACACCAATCCTTTATGTTTCTCTTCCAATCTACTGAGAAAGAAGACATGGAATGAGATAATGTCATGTACACCTTTCCGTGTTGTTTCTGCTCCAAGAACTGAGAAACAACACAAGGAACGAGAGTTTTATCCTTGGGTCTAATACTAATACTACTGATACTGTATGCACAATCAGCAGTGATTGGTAATGTCTTACACATATTATATCAGTACCTGTTAAGCTTTAATTTGTAGGGTTTCCGTCCAATGGTTCCTGTTATTAATTTTACTGGCTGTTACATTACCACACTTTGATTCCTGTAGGCACACCTTACTATACTTGAATTTCTGCCACTTTAAAAATAGGAGTTCAAAGCTGCGTTTATAGTTTTCAGTCTGCTTAGAAAGCATTATTTGTGTTTGTTGTATCTCTGCATTTCTTTAGTGATGTTATGAGAGTGGACATCTTGTTCATGGAGCCATTTTCTTAGTTCTAAGTTGTGACAGCATTATTTGTTATCAGGGAGCTACTGATTGCTTTCTCTGATTCTTCGACATTGGGTTCTATCCATTTTGCATCAAAGCCTCCATCACTAGGTATGTGAGTACATTCCCCAATTTGCTCTGTAGTTTTTTATGTTTACTTTGTCAATATTGCACTCGTATTCTGGGTTCAGACACTTGGACCTAATGGATTAGGGCCTAGCCTTTCTGTCTTTCTTTGTTTGCATTAATGGCTAAATTGGAAGGAGATCAACGGAATGTGGACTTGTTTGTGTGATTCTTGCTAGTGTGCATCTTTAAAAAGTCATTTTTTAGTCTTAGATTTTATCCAACCCTCCCCCCCACCCCCACCACACACACACACACACACAACATTCTCTCTTTCTGCATGCATTTTGTAGTGTGAAGTTTTTTGGGGGTTGGATTTGCGTATAAAGAACCTAAACCTTAAGGAAAAACAAAATGAAAGTTTATGCATGTCACCAAAAAAGGAGAAGTATAAGTTTCAAACCAAATCGTTCGCTTGTTAAGTTTTGGATGTAGGCATAATACAATAATTGTTTTAAGCACTTTTTGCTATGCATTATTGTGTGTAATCTGGAATATGTTCTGTTGGTGGGACAGACGACGTGCAACACTGAGGCAGCGAATGATAGAGGTTGCTAACTAGCGATCTAAAGCCTGCCTTTTGTATAATATATTGAGGCCTCCCTCTCTTTCTCTCACTCAATCACACACAAATTGTTAAAACAAAATAAAGACATTCAATTTCTGAAATGGTTATAGAATCCGGACCATATATATTTTCCTATCAACCCATTTTGTTACGCTTGTGGTTAAGAGAATACATTGCAAGTTTGAAAAAAATAGTTTGGAGCTAAACTAACTCGAAAAACATGGACTTGTAAATCCCTCCTCGAGACTCAGTTTTTGAACTTTAAAGCCTACATTTTTTCGTTGTTAATAGACTGTTAGGAAAGGTTTTAGGGTTTTTTTCCACACTTTTTTCATTCATAATTTTATTGAATCTGCCCTCACATTACCTTGGGGTATGTGGTCTTACGGTGTTAATAATCCCCTCACTATTAGACCAAGTACTCCAACATGACCTACCTATTGTATTTTGAAGTTGAATGTTGGACAATAGGGGCGATTAGGGTGAAGGTACACATACTATCTTTTGTCCTCCTTCCACCTTCTGGCTTCAACAGCTGTGGTAGGTGATGTTGACCTTGAGGTAGAATCCTGTGGTAAAGAGTGAAACACTAGAAGTTCATATATGTTCTCCTCCTCTTAGACTTGGCTTTAGAATTGAGTTACATGTTATAATATAGGAATTAACTATACATATACATGACACATAACAATTGCCTATCCTTTTATGGACAACATAAATAAACATGTGAAACATATTTTTGTGTGTCCCTCATGTGTGCACCACAATTTTTGCAAATTACCCTGTCCATGTGTCCGGCCAATAATCATGCTTAGGCCTCTTACATTTTTTCAACTTTACATTAAGAAACATCCCATTAGAATATTTAGAGAATAACAAAACAATAAATCAGATAAGGTTAGGGATAATATGGAGGGTCTAATAAACAAATATAGAAGGGAAAGTTAAATAATTTACTGATGTGGTCTACCCTGTAAAAGTCGTTACCTCAATGTATGGCATTTGTCTGGCTACATGATTCACTAATTGCATCAGTTTCAAGAAGATGGGCAATGTACGACGACGGATTGCCTGCCTCATGCCATCATCATTTTGGATTTGGATGGTTTTGGTTGTTTATGAGTTGTAGTAGTGTATTGGAAGTCTATAACTATTCATTCCATGAAGCATCAAGTGCTGATTGAGTTAGGATTTTTACAGAAACAATTTCGTGTCATAATCTTTTGGTTTGATTATTGGTTTGAGGGTTCTGTCTGTGTTACTGTTTCAAGCTAATTTTGAGTGGTGGTTTTTATGGGTAGCCATTAGTGTCAACATGTCTATGCCCTGGTTTTTTTAAGGTTGACTCTAAGCTCACCTTAAACTTGATGACATCAACCTCACATTTCATTAATTAACAGAAATGGACAAGAGTTGGATGAAATTGGGCCTCACAGTTGATGGCAGGATGAGTGAGCCATATTTTGCTGGTGTGAATTCGTTTCTTGATTTTGCAAAGGCAACTGCTGACCCACAAGGTAATATTTTATGTCCGTGTCGGAAGTGTGTGAACTATCGTCGGCATAACCCACGAGATCTGCACTTTCATTTGATGAAGCATGGGATTATGCAAAGTTACACTATTTGGCATGAGCATGGGGAACAACGTGTAGCAAACCAATCTCAGCCTCATGAAACGGGAAACAATGAGGAAGCAGGTCTAAGTGGTATTGATGCCTTGGTGGAAGACCGAATAAGAGGGGAATCAACAGATACAACCCAGAGGGAGGAGGTTCAAAAGTTCAACAAATTGTTGAATGATGCCAAGCGTGAAGTGTACCCAGGATCTACAGATTATACATTGTTAAAGTTTGTAATTGAGCTACTCAGTATGAAGGTAATGAACAGTTGGAGCAACACTTCCGTTGACACGTTGTTGAAATTCTTGACTAAACTCTTACCAAAGGTTAACTTGGTGCCTAAGTCAACTTATGAAGCGAAGAAGATACTTCGTGACTTGGGCTTATTGTACGAGCTCATTGATGCATGCAAAAATGATTGTACACTTTACTGGAAAGAGAATGAAAGACTTGATAAATGTCCAAAATGTAAGTTATCTAGGTATAAGATCAATCGTGGCAAGGGCAAGAAGATTCCTCATAAGGTTTTGCGTTACTTTCCTTTGACACCAAGGTTGAAAAGATTGTACATGTCGAGGAAGAGAGCCGAGGACATGAGATGGCACAAGGAAAAACGTGTGGATGGTGGTGAATTGAGGCATCCAGCTGACAGTCAAGAGTGGAAAGACTTTGATATGCAACATACTAAGTTTTCTGAAGACCCTCGCAATGTGAGGCTTGGATTGGTAGTTGACGGATTCAACCCTTTTGGGAATATGAACAACTCCTATAGCATGTGGCCTGTCATTCTTACTCCTTATAACCTCCCACCCTGGTTGGCTATGACAGAGCCATTTTTCATGTTGACACTACTTATCCCAGGAGATAAGCAACCGGGGATAGATATTGATATCTATATGAGACCTTTAGTGGACGAATTAAAGGAGTTATGGCAAAATGGTTCTCTAACTTACGATGCCTCAAGTGGTGAGACTTTTCAAATGCGTGCTGCTTTGTTGTGGACAATACATGATTGGCCTGCATTTGGTGATTTGTCTGGGTGGAGAACAAAGGGTCATTATGCTTGTTACACTTGCAATGATGAACCTTATTATCAATCTTTGAGAAATAAAACTGCATACATGAACCATCGTTGTTATTTGCCTGAGAACCATCCTGAACGGCGAAAGAGGGGAGCCTACAATGGTAAGCAAGAGAAGCGAAAGAGATCTTTGGAGTTACCTTTGGAAAAAATACAAAAGCAGTTGGATTCTATTAAGGGTTTCAGTTTGGGAAAGGATCCATTCAACAAGAAAAGACCCCGTTTTGAACCAAACTGGACAAAGGTAAGCATTTTGTATGAGGTACCATACTGGAAGAAACGGAAGCTAAAACACAATACTGATGTCATGCATGCAGAAAAAAATTTCTGTGAAAATGTCATTGGAACAATGTTGGGCATTGATGGAAAGAACAAAGACACAGACAAAGCACGCAAGGACTTGGAAGATATGGGTATACGGAAAGAGTTGTGGCTGCAAAAACTTCCTAATGAAAAACATATGAAGCCGCGAGCAAGCTTTTCATTGTTACCTAAAGAGAGGGAGGCTTTCTTTGATTTCTTAAAATCAGTCAAGTATCCTGACGGTTATGCGGCAAATTTATCAAGGACACAAGGAAGAAATATTGGCGCACAAGGAGGAAATATTGGCTCAGAAGGAGGAAATATTGGCTCAGAAGGAGGAGTTGCAAACACATAAGAATTCTATAGTAGAACTTTTGGAGGGTAAAAAACAGCAAGAAGAAGCCACAGCTATGATCATGGATTTTTTGAGACAACAAGGGGGCGGGTTCAACCAGTATGTTGCATGTTCAAGGACCACAGCTTGCTGGTTAGTATATTAGGTTCATTTACTTTGCAAAATTTTGGTTTTTTGTTGGTTGCACACTTCACATAATTCCATACTTTGCAAAATTAAAAACAATGCTCTATTCTACTTCAATAATACATTCTACTTAGAGGACATAGCAATAAGAGGTTAATCTGAAACTTACAGAGGACATAACTACTATGCAAAGCAAATTAGAGGACCACCAGAGAAAGGGGAAACAAAAAAATGACGTGTTTTGTTGGTCATGTCCTGGATATTTCGTGTCATATCTTGTGCTTTTGGTTCGTTTGGTAGTGGTAGAAAGGCTATGATTTTGGGGTTACCTTACTGATGGTTGTAGTGTGTGTTGTTGATTATGTAATGAATGTCTATAAATGGGTTAGCTGTCATGCCTTGTGTTCCTACTACAAGGTTGCCTGGGTCTGCTATTGAAAAACCAGCTGCACATGGTTGGCATTACAAGAAAAGAGCTGGAAACAGCAAGGGCGTCACATGCATACACGGCTATTGTATCTGCTATTGTTTCTGCACATGGTTAGCTGTCATGCCTTGTGAATTGCTATTGTTTCTGCTATTGTATCTGCTATTGTACTCTGATTTATGTTTCTTCCATGTATGGGTGTTTCTTTTAATGTGAAACACCTAAGACAACTCTAACATGAAAAGAGCTGGAGAACTCAAAACTTCCTAGAAGTTAGTTATGTTTACCATTCCTTAGATATAACCTCCTAATTGACTTGAGGACATAAGCCTTTGTAGGTTGCTAAACCGATGCACTATCTGGTATATATCAAGATGGTTGAACAATAGAATGCAACTTTTTCCATTAATTGGACTTCTTTATAAAATAAAGCACAGAAAAATCAAGAGACATCTCACCTAAAACGGGAGTGATAAGCAACATTTGTTAAACATCAATGAAGTACACAGCAACATTTGTTAAACATCAATGAAGTACACAAGTCATTTAGTCCTCCCATAAGCTACATAATGTACTTGTTCAGGAAAATAAGGAAATACCGTTGCATGTCTTTCCATTTGAGGCTGTGACAATGTCTCCAGGCCTCATACCAATTCCACTTATCATATTCTCACAAGCTGCAACAATGAAATGAACCTGCAAGTAAAAGATAAACTATTAAGCCAAAATCATATTGACTAGACTTGATTGCTCAGAGGTTGAAAGTTAAGAAAGAAAGTAAATGAGAGAGAGGGAGAGAGAGCATGATCACCAGGCAACTGAACTTATTAGGATATGGTTACCTCTACTCCTGCTGGTTTGATTTGACCAAGAGCTTTTGCAGCACCCAGAACTGCTATTGCACCAAGAGAAGTTGCAATTTATCTCTAAGGCAGATTAGACTAGTATTTCACTGCTCTAGTATTTTTTGTTTATGTGGAAAGACTTGGCAAAGTTAAACGCCATAAACTCATGACACTTTTTTTTTGTTTTTGTTTGTTGTTTTGACAGATTACATAAGCACAAGGTCGGCGGCTTAATTAGGTGACGCAGGATCTTTTTTTGACGATGCAAGCTTGTTTTTTAGATGACGTCCTTAGTACATTTTGGTTTATTTTTGTGGTCTTCCATTGTACACATGTTAATTTTGAAGGGAAATATTAGTATTTATCTTTTTGTGCTGTTAAGGAATGTATATGTTGGTTTGACGAACGTAATTGGTTAATGAAACTTCTTTTTGAGATGATGTCCGAAGTTGTATGTTGGGTTTTTTGGTTGGACATGTGAATGATTCTGTTTGAGCAGGGATAAAATGATACAAATGAGTATCATTCCATATATTTGACAAATATATATGATTTATTTGCTTATATGTTGCTACGAACTAATTCCTCACCAATGCCTATCCTACAAGTATTTGCCGACGAAATATTTCGTCGAATAATGCCTTGATTTTCAGCGTTAAAATATTTCCTCGTCTAATGTTTATATTTTCAAGGAAACATTTTCTAGCTAGGAAAGGCAAAGATTTGACGTGAAAACTTTTCGTGTCTCTACACCAATTCGTAGCAAAAATAAATTCTGGGTTGTTAATTATATGTTGCTACGAACTAATTCCTCACCAATGCCTATCCTACAAGTATTTGCCCACGAAATATTTCGTGTCATAATGCCTTGATTTTCAGTGTCAAAATATTTCCTCGTCTAATCTTTATATTTTCCGGGAAACATTTTCTAGCTAGGAAAGGCAAAGATTTCACGTGAAAACTTTTCGCGTGTCTAAACCAATTCGAAGCAAAAATAAATTCTGGGCTGTTAATTATATGTTGCTACGAACTAATTCCTCACCAATGCCTATCCTACAAGTATTTGCCTACGAAATATTTCCTCGCATAATGCCTTGATTTTCAGTGTCAAAATATTTCCTCGTCTAATCTTTATATTTTCCAGGAAACATTTTCTAGCTAGGAAAGGCAAAGATTTCACGTGAAAACTTTTCGCGCCTCTAAACCAATTCGTAGCAAAAATAAATTCTGGGCTGTTAATTATATGTTGCTACGAACTAATTCCTCACCAATGCCTATCCTACAAGTATTTGCCTACGAAGTATTTCGTGGCATAATGCCTTGATTTTCAGCGTGAAAACATTTCCTCGTCTAATGTTTATATTTTCCGGGAAACATTTTCTAGCTAGGAAAGGCAAAGATTTCACCGCAAAACTTTTCGTTGTCCCGAAACCAATTATTAGCAAAAATAAATTCTGGACCGACGAAATACGTTTGTCGCCAATTACGTTTAACTAAACCAATTGTCCACGAAAAAATAATTAGCGTTGAAAATTTTTGTAGTCAAATATTTTTAGCTGAACTAATTAGGGACAAAATAATTCATCGCAAATAAAAAAATATTTCAGTGACGAAATATTTCGTCGTTTATTAATATAGAATTATTAATTGTAGTACCATGTTTACGACGAAATCGTTATAGGGCGAGGAATTATTATGATATTTTGTGAGGAATTATTTCGTCGTTAAATCAAACTTAAAGTCGACAAAACGTTAGTTTCCTCGCGTAGGGGTTTTTTGCGTGAAAGTAACGCCGACAAACAGAAACGAGAAATATTTTCGTGGGGTATTAGATTTGCGACGAAACTGGGCTATTTGACAACGAATTTGATTCGTCGTTATAAACCTTATTTGTTGTAGTGTCAAGGGTTAGGATTCATTGGGATTTGAAAGCTTATACACTCAAGTAGTCCCTTCATTTTGAATTATGGAAAGTCTTCTAATTGGAAACTTTTAGGGTAAATTAATTAAGTAGTCCCTCAAGTTTGAATTTAGTCTCATTTTGGTCCCTACCATTTAAAATGACTCGATTTTGACCTTAATTTTATTTTTTGCTTTAATTAAGTGCAATCGTTAACAGTCGTTTAAAAATTTAACGAAAAAGTCAAATATTGACTGCTTTCAAGGGTGTTGTGGTAACTTAATATTTTTTAATTATATTATGCACACTCTCTCTCAATTTGGTCCCTACTGTTTATGTTTTGCCCCTTTTCCATACCCTCCCTCTGCCCTTCTTCCCATCTCTCTCTCTTTCTCTCTTCCCCTTAGAATCAAATGTTGATCCACTAGGGACGAAAGATCTGCAATTCTAAGCTGCAATACGTATCTAAAATACTGTTAGAGATAATATAAATTGGTATATATAAATTGGTATATACAACCGCACGCACGTGTGCGCGCACGAGAAAGAGAGAGAGAGAGAGAGAAGAAGAAGAAGAAGAAGAAGAAGAAGAAGATTGATGGACAGAAATTCAAGAATAGTGGTGGGAGGAACTTTACCAGTATTTCATATTTGAATTCCCCACAAAGTGAGAACCCTAATCTATCTAGGAAAAAAAGGAACATCCATAGACAAATAGGAAAGGAAAGCACTGTTCTTTTTTATGCTTATCTATATAGAGCTTCCACACTAATCTACTGTATTGTACCTGAAGAAATATAAAAAGTGGATTGGCGTCGATCTCCGGCGGCCAAAGCCGGAGGAGCATGTCGGAGAGCTTTGCCATGGTGAAGTCCTCCTTGGATTTCAGGGTGAAAAATTACCACTTAGAATTTTTTTAAATAAAGACAAAAAACTAATTAGATAATAATTCAATAATTGCTATAATCTAAATGGACCCTAAGTAGTGTATATACATATATACATATACATATGTATATATAAATGAGAAGTGTGCGGAGATAAGAAAGAAAAGTCAACTGCCATCTACGATTATTGTAAGTACAAATGACGATGATTGAGGCATTGACAAAAAGGTGTGGCGAGAGTTCTATTTTGTTCACCCTCTTAAAAAGGGGTGAACACTATCCCATTTCTTATTGGTTCTTTCATAATATTGATACAATATTAATTAACACTCGTCAATATTGATTAGCACTGATATTTAAGAATTACAATCGTGATTGCACATTTCATATTTACTAGAGGGGGCACACTGTGTATGCAAGTTATACTTTATCTAATATATAAAAAAATACACAATAGTCAAAAAAGAGAACAAAACTCTTAATATAAAAAAAAAAGTACTGTGGGAGAGATTAATTGAAGAGGTTAGAGGGGTTATTTAGAGAAGTGGGTAGTTATTTAGAGTATTTGATTGAAGACAATTTGTCTTTTTCACCATTACGGTTATTGGGAGTTAATGGGCGATAAAGGTAATTTAAAGAAATACTTTTTAGGGGCAATATAGGAATTGAAAAATAGGCACAATGACAAATTGGGAGACAGTAAATTGGGAGTCTAATTTTGTTCACTCTAGGGTGAACAAATCATATGGGATCACCTGGCCGGAGGTCCTCTGATTAGGTTATTTAGTTGTGACGAAAAAATTCAACTCAGGTGAATATCGGTAATTAAGTATTTAACCTAAAAGATTGCCTCCTGGTAGGATACAACAATAAGACTGTAAGCGCATCTGAGCACCTTTTTTCCGCGACAATATATGGACGCTAAGTTTAGTGCCAGAGGGCGAAGCACGGATCAGATCATCTTCAGGAGAAAGTCTTTCTTCCCCCATTCCCTGTCTGCCTTAAACCATGGGTATGGAGCTAGCCTCGCTTCACAGCATGAGGGAAGATCGATTTAGAATCCCCAAGAGTTGGTGACCATGCTAGCGACATGGAAGCCTAATTTAACATCGTGTCAAGGGTGACCTTCAATAACATAGCCGGTTTATCTAAACCCCTCTGGTATGGGAAAAATGCTTGCTTCATGGGTATTTCTCGAATGTAGGGAGTCACCCTCCTACAGACAAGCTATTGCAGGGTGCTCTAGTTTTTTACTTTGAAACTTTTAGTTTTTAAAGCTTAAAAGTTAGGTTTTTTGATCAAGCACTTATCGATATCCGATTGAGTTGAATTTTTTTGTAGTATTTAGATAACTTAATCAGAACAAAATAAATGATTTTTATAATCAATAGAAATCTCGAGGAGGTCTAATACGACAAACAGAGTGTGAATAAACTTTGTTCACTCTAAGGTGAACTAAATTGGAGTTCCCAAATTAGGGCTCTCCCTTTGCATTATTTTTAACACCTATATCAAAGTCATCCGTGCACCCTGTTGGTTGTAGCTACTAGCTAACCCTTTTCATAATATGTCAAACGTGCTTGCAAGTGAACCAAACCTCTTCTGAGTAGAAACAAACAAGGAAGTCAAGCAAACCTCCCACCGACTAAACAATCTACAATCTCAAAGCAAAATTAACCAATCAGGAGTCTCTTTTGGTTGACATTTTACCAACTTTGCGGTGTTTTTAGAGTCTCGAGTCGCATATTATTGTCCACCGTACAAGTGTCATTAATATTGAAATTCGAGCCTTGATCGTTGTTGCTTTCCTTTCCAACTTACACATTACGGTGCACATGGCAAGTAGTATAAAAATATTTACGTAATTTTTAGTTCACATAAGATACTTTTTGGTTTAGATTCGAATAAAATGTGTCTGTTAGAAAACAAAACTATGCACATAGATGGTTAACTACAAATTTTATGATTGAGGTGTTATGCATTCTTTATTGCTCGATATTATATCTAGAATAAAGTTATCGTGCACATCGCAAGTAGTATAGAAATATTTACGTAATTTTTAGTTTATGTAAATGTACCTTTTTGGTGTAGATTCGAATAAAATGTGTTATGTTAAAAAACAAAATTGTGTATATAGATGGTTAATTATGACTAAATTCTGAATTTAAAAATGTTCCAAGACTATTAGTACTGGACCCGGGAGTTCTGTTGTGCACAACGAATTAAAAGTGAACTGTGTGCTAAAACGATGCAGTTTTGGAGTCCCAAAACTGCACATAGTTGGAAAAAACTTGTTGGTGAAACCTTGAAGTTTGCTTCCATGGGGAGACGAGGATTTCCAGAAAAGTTCTTCAAAGATAGAATGGAAAAATACTCGCCAAATGTTTTCAAAACTTCCTTGTTAAGGGAATTAGTCGCCGTCTTCTGTGGCTCTGCCGGGCACAAGTTCTTGTTCTCGAACGAGAACAAGCTTCTCAGGTCGTGGTGGCCACGAACTGTGGAGAAGATTTTTCCTTCCGCTCTCCAGTGACCTCGATCACGCAAGAATCGTTGAAGGTGCGTAAATTGGCGGTGAATTTTCTAAAACCCAAAGCTTTGCAGAACTGCATTGGGATCATGGATTCCATAGCTAAAAAACAGTTTGAAACAAATTGGGACTTGAAAACGCAAGTTATGGTTTCCCCTCTTGCAAAGGACTACACCTTTGCTGTGGCATGCAGCATATTCTTAAGCATCCAAGACCCGAATCACGTTTCAAGGTTTTTACAACCATTTCAGTATTTACTCCCTGGGGTCTTTTCTTTCCCGTGAATTTCCCCGGAACCCCTCTTAACCGCTCTATCAAATCCTCCCAGGAGAAGAAACTCATTCTGTCGACAAAAGTCGACATATTATCCCGTATATATGCTTACTGCTACAAATGAGGATGGAAAGTTCATGAGTGAGATGGAGATTGCAGAGAAAATAGCAGGTTTTGGTGGCTTTGACACCACAAGCAATGTCATTACTTGTCTCATGAAGTATCTTGCGGAGCTACCACACATCTATGATCAACTCCTCAAGGGTAACTATATCTACACATTTATAGAGTGTGTCTATACATATAATATAAACACTGATCTGCACATTCGCATATACAGGTTTCAGAGCAAATAGGGGGTTGCAGCTGCAAAACAAAAAGGGGAGCTGCTGAATTGGGAGGACATACAAAAGATGAATTATTCTTGGAATGTGGCTAATGAAGTATTAAGACTCGCACCACTGGTTCAAGGAACATTTCGAGAGGCCATAACCGACTTCACCTATTCTGGTTTCTCTATTCCCAAAGGATGGAAGGTACCAAGATGAATTAGCGATTCTCCTAATCATCTGATCTCAATAAGTTTAGGAAAATCAATTTGAAGCACACTTTTCCCTCATCTGTTATTTGACTGAAACAGTAGTTTTCTTTTCTGATCTTTCAATGCATTTATGAGTTATGATACCTACCTATGATACAAACGAAAGAGGGTATTAAGAAACAAGAACTACCATTAGTCTAGTTCAAGTAATATTCACCCAGTTCAACAACCCTCAATTTATACTTCACAGTCGATCTTTTTATGAATTGTGTTCCTTTGAATATCTCTATTGATCATAATCAAATTGAAGCTACATTTTTGTATAGATATATTGGAGCACAAATTCAACCCACGAGAATCCGGACTACTTTTCAGAACCAGACAAGTTTGATCCCTTAAGGCTAGGTTTGAAGGAGAAGGACCTGCTCCTTACTCACATGTTCCTTTTGGAGGACGACCTTGGATGTGCCCCGGAAAAGAGCATACGCGTCTCGAGCATATATAACGTGGTGACAAGATTCAAATGGGAAAAAATACATGCCAATGAGAAAATTGTGTTCAATCCACTGCCTATGCCAGAAAAAGGGCTTCCTATTCGCCTCCTTCCGCATTCAGCTTAATTCCTTTCTGATGCTACTACTCACACTATAATTGGAATTGCATATGCATATACGTATGCTCCAACTGTGGATATATAAGACTACTGCATGCCTAATGTTTCCTGAAAATTAGTTATGTTGTACTCATTTAATATATTTCGATCTACAATACATTTGGATTTTTATTCATTCTAACTATATATGGTCATAATCAAGCGAATCGAGATGAGAAAACCAGAACCACGCTATCACACTTACAAGATGACTACGTATTTGCCTTTCAACTCATAGCATTAGAATGGATGGAAGAATTGCCGCGGGGAATAATGGTTTGATGATTATGGCATCTCACAGCATGTGAAAATGACACATGATCATTGATCTTTACATCTGACATAAAAAATAAACTCTATTTGGTGTACAAGGTAGTAATCAAAAAATGCACATCTTTTAACTCCTTTGAGGATCTTCTTAAAAAATGGCTTTGTTGAAAGGGTCTTGCTAATCTCTATCTAATGAACTGTAGATGATATATACATAAAGACAAACAAACACGCATATCAATATATATTTTACGAATATCTATGAATATTCATGGATATCAATACACAATTTACGAATATCGGTACATTTTTTTATACATTATCCACCGCCTAATGGACGGTGATTAGCATTTTCCTTGTTGAAATTAACAGATGTCTTTACTTATGATTGTTTAACCATATTTAGTTCTGTCCTGAAAACGGACAGATAAAAACACTATGTGATTTTGGTTCGCAAATATATATGAAGGCATGTCGAGAATATAGAACATGTGTCAAACATTAAGTTCAGTAGTTTAACGTCGGTCAAAGTTGCTTAGGATAGATGTAATTCGGACGAAACTTGTTAGTAGAAATTGGATCCCTTGATTACAGATCTCATTTGTTGAGAAGAGTCAGGAAGATGGAGGCGATTACAGATCTCATTTGTTGAGAAGAGTCAGGAAGATGGAGGCAATTCGAACAGGGCAGAATCTAACAACTCAGTTTCTAGACTCCGACCGGATGCAAAACTAGAGACAATAAAAGAATGTGAAACCCCTTATCAATCAAGACACTAGCATAGGTGCTCTAGCTACTGCACCGCCCATGTCCCTATCTCGACCTCGATGCAAAGACATGATTAACTACAATACAGAAGAATGACAATATCTTATCAATAACAGATAAACATGTATGCACATAATACGTAAGCACATAACAAGAAGTATATAGAAGAATATTAACACACTTTCCAATTAACTTTTCTTGGTAGTTACATGGACATCCGAAGACAAGGCATGGCATTCCCAGACTACAATTTCACATAAGCACATAACCAATTCTTCCCCCCCCCCGGGGGACCATATCACATGCATTCTAGTAGGTATTTGAACCATGCTCTGATATCAAGTTGTCACACTCTCAAACTCCATGGTACGACAAATACATAAATAAACCAATGATCGTTCTCAATAATATAAAAAATAATAAAACTCCTAAAACTGTTATTAAATCAAGTCTCAATCAAACAATTAAGAAATTAAGTCAAGCCCATAAATGTCCAACAAAATAATTGTTCAAATAAAACTATAAATAAATTCTCATCACTACTCTTTTGCCTTCTAGCACTAGCCTCTATGATCATTTTTATTGCTTCTAAAAGAGTTAATAACAACAATATAAGCTGAAGCTTGTATAGGATTACTTGCTAAATAAGAGAGTAACGAGAATTAAAACTTGTCTCACATAAAAAACGTATAGATCTTTCCGTTAGTACAAAAGTATACAGTTTGCAAATTGTTTGATTATACAATTTACAAGTAAAAAACACATGCATCTTATGACACCCACCACAAACGGCGACCAATGTAACATACGCGAGGACCTTATACCAACTCATTCTCGTCTCTAGTATTTGCTCTTATCGCAGGAATACGCACATCTTGAGCACCTTCATTAGATCTACAAACTTTCACTGAAGGCCTACCAAACCCTGGGCATCGAGCAGTATATTTACAACCTTTCACTAAGGGCCTAGCAATCAAGTTCACAAACTAGCACTGATAATATAACCCCTCACTTGAAAACGTTCTACGAACATGCACCAACAAAATCACATAGACACTTGTGCAGGGTAATTACGACACTGGCCCATCACCATACGAACATCAAACGACCTATTCTAGGCCCGAACAACATGCAGAATTTAACAGATTAACCATTTAACGTGCAGGAAACACAAAAATTACTTTCCAATTTTTGTATAGCTCGCTCAAGCAATGTAAAGGTTGCTCGACCCCCAAAAATGACCTTGTTGTCTTGAAAACAACACCCAAATTTTACTAAGCTCGCTCAAACAGCCTCCTTAAATTTTTGGTATTGTTTTGAAACACGAATATCAGGTTTCTAGACAACCAGCTTCATCAAAAAATATTTCAATTTCATTCGAAAAACATCAAAGATTCATACACCAGTTAATAGCTAAACATCGAAACATGTAATGGCGATAGAAACAATAGATTAACTACTTTTAAATTGAAACTGAATACAAAATCCTACCTCGAATCAAGAAACTGACGAAACTGTAGTTCATGCATTTTTCCTTGATTGTTCGGGAACACGATCAATTCTTTGCTCGACTCGAAGCCCTTGTCATCAAGATTGACCTTCTTCCTTTGCATTCTTTCAAAATCCAAGAGGCAAACGTTCGATAAAACCTAACACTGAAACAACAAGTGCGAGAGTGAGACAGGAACGGCCGACAAGTCTTTAGGGTTCATTACGTGGAAAATTAGAGTTAAGTATGATTATATAGCCATAAATAATATAATTATGATTAAACTGCTCAATTTCCATAAAATTCTAATTGAAGTTTCAAATCACCGAAATTATTGTTAAAACCCCAAAAAATTTAATTGTTCAGTATTTTCTTAATTTAGGAAAAATAATTAACAGACAAGACAAGAATGGCTCTCAAGAAAAGAACAATAGGATATAAAGCACGTCGTCTCCCAAAAACAAAAACACTATCCACCTATAGTCCCATAATGACATTAGAACTGATCACCAAAATCTCCCAACTATATCCATTCATTATGTGTAAAACATTTACCATTAGATAATAAGTTTACAAAAAAAGAAAGGGTCAACTCAACCCGATAACCATCCAAATAAGATCCAAGTTTCAAAATATTACATCAATAGTCATCAACTGAAATAAGAGCTACATTACATCTTTATAACTCTATGTAAAATCTCTAAAAAATAATGCATCAATCCAAGCATGACATGCCAAACATGCTAGTACTTTGAAGCTGTACCTGAAAATAACAACAGGATGAGGTAACAAGCCCAGTTTAGAAATCTATATCAATCTTACATGAATATAAAGTGATAAGGCATGGTAGATGAACAACACCGTACAGCTCTAATGAAACATAGGTAAGCACAATGATCAGCACTAAAGGTACACCAAAACATCTCTGAGTGTCAATAAATTCAACATGTGTTCCATTATCGCATTTCATTCTTCAGATATTCAAGCAATAACTTCGGGTTGCATTTACAATTTGTCACGCCTAGCATTCCCGTAGGATTCTAGTTCATTACTCCTAGTTTTTTTCTCGAGGAGTCTAATTCAAGACTTTTCTAGCATTCTCTTAGGGGTCTAGTTCAATCACCCTAGCATTTTCCTAAGGGAGTCTAGTCTGTATATCATGTTATTCAAGTGTCCATGTATGTTATGGGTCATCAATCCCATTTCATCAATTTAAACGTTCATGTAATACACCTACTAAATAATTATGTTTCAACTCTATAGTTTGGTGTTTAATTCTCAGTTCAAGTCATCTAGATGGGGTAGGGGTCATCCGATTGGTATGCATGGAAGATGGAAAATGCCAAAGCAAGGTCATCAGGATGGATGACAAGGGCATCCAAATGAATCACATCACAAAGGAGTCTCAAGATTTTCATAATCAAATTGCATCCGGAGGGGGGAAACAAATCATCTGGATGGATTCAGCCATCCAGTTGGATCTATCAAGCCCCCGTTTTCAAACATATGGCATAACTCTATTTACCATTTTAAAACCTCACAATTTTCCAAAATACAATTTCCATAATCCATCATTGATAAAGTGTTTCAAATATTACAATTCATGGGTAGCACTCCCGACCTATCACACCAAAATATAAGTTTGAACAAGTAAAATACTATTTGCTTTTAATTACAAAAGAAGGAACAAAAAAGGAGTTAGTTTACGTCTTTCAAAAATAGTTCTAAAGATGCTATATAACTCCTAGTATGAAAGTTTTCTCAAAACATGCACCACCATGCATCTATACAATCCATGTCAAGCCTCCGGAACTGTACCTGAAAGAATGAAAGGGTGAGCTAAAAGCCCAGTAGAGACATCTACGCCAATATTATATGAATATGAATGATATGACATGTTTTATGAACAATTCATAATAACACGCGGACGACAATTAATCCATTAGTCTAGAACGCAATACTGTATGTCAACCTTTTGGGTCAATTCGCGGTTCTCATATTGATTCAGTTATCATATTCCAACTAGCACATCACCCTTTGGTGGCTAAACAATACTAAAACATACTTGCACATCTCCTGTCGGAGGCTACACCGTTCACATAACTAGCACATCTCCCATCGGAGGCTAGAAATCGCATCATGTCAATGCATTACAAAAATTTCACAGTTTGACACGTTACCGGCCATTCACATATCACGCCAATCACAATTTAATCTCATAGTGAAAGAAAACAAAAATATGAATAAAGGCGTAAAGATATAATTTCAACGTCATCGAGCCTTACAAAATTTATTGCCACATTAAGATCCTGCTTGTGTCACGTGTCCCATATACCACATGTATGAGTGAAAACATTCTTAAACACCCATAAATCTCAAATTAGGGTGAAAACCGTCAGTAAAAGTCGCCCGACAAGTCGCTGGAGTGGCTAAAAAGTCGCTGGACGCGCCAAAAATCAGTGGAGGTCGCTAGACAAGTCGCTGGAGCGAATTCCATAAAAGCAAGGTCGCTCGAGCGAAAAGCGACTTGGTCGATCTCTGGTTTCGCACAGACAGTTCGCAACTCGTTTAAATCGGTCAAAAACGCAACAATGCCCAATCTAAACACGAATTCAACTACCAATACCATGAATAAACACATAATAAGGGTGAGACATCCCTACCTCAAGCTTTGAATCAAAATATTTGGCGAAGAGGTAAAAGCCCTAGGTTCCAAACTTCGGATCTTTCCTTCCCGAGCTCCAAATCGCGATCCGTCTTCGATTCCACCTCAAGCACGATCCAAGCTTCCTCTATCCCGAAGGAATTTGAAAATGGTGGGGTAGTTTGATGGTGGTGGTAGAGAAAAGGTAGAGATATGGTGGGGAGAGAGAGAGAGGGAGAGAGAGTATATGTGGTGAGTTCCCCTCTAAAGCCCCAAAAATCAGATTTTAAGCCCCC
Organism: Arctostaphylos glauca; assembly: GCA_019985065.2. Classification (NCBI taxonomy): domain Eukaryota; kingdom Viridiplantae; phylum Streptophyta; class Magnoliopsida; order Ericales; family Ericaceae; genus Arctostaphylos; species Arctostaphylos glauca. The sequence continues at coordinate 12,973,592 of JAHSPW020000001.1, read as the reverse complement.
CCCCCCCCTCCCCCGATGGGCTCCCACGTAAAATACTATGTACGTAACGCGTGTGAAATAAAACCAAAGACCCTGGGCTCAGGCCTTATAATCAAAAACCAGAACATATAATAATAAACTAAACGATTATTCCGCAAATAAACTTTCAAATAATTATCTTTAAAACTCAAAATTTTCCGAGTCCTTACAGGATCACAAGGTGATCTGGATGGATTGGCATCTCAACAATCCAACAAGGGACCAGACCAACAGGGCATCCGGATGAATGACAATGGGATCCAGATGGGTCATTTTTTAAAATGAAGGAAATGAAACAAAGACTTAAGTCATCCAAATGAAGACAAGGGCCATCCAAATGGTCCGAACTTTCTAACCAACAACCTAAACCAAACAACAAGGCATCCGGATGGGAAGGAGGCTCATCCGGATGATCGGGCGATTTTCAGGAAAATTCTACGATAGCAATGGGGTTTTCAAGGGTTCCAAATCAACCAATATCAAGATTAAAATGATGATCCATGTTCAATGTTACACAATACAAGTTGTATACATATAAACGAAGCACGAAATCCCTACCTCAATGTTTAGATTGAAAGATTTGAGCCTTGAATGAAATACCTAACTTCCAAGAAAGAAGAAATCTACAAATCCACCTTCTGTAAGCTAATAAACATGATCAAGTTTGAGATACCTTCCAGGAATGAAAGATCCTTGAGATTTCCAAGAAGAATTTGGTGTAGAGACAAGGATGTGAGTTTGAGGCTAAAGAGAGTGAGAGCAACATAAGAGAGAAGTGAGGTGAGGGTTGACAAATGAAGTCTCCAAAAACATTCATCTCATATTTTCAACCAACAATCCCACAAATTACACTTACATCCTCCACATTCCCAACATGCCAATAACAAGTCCCAAACTCACATCTCATCACACATTGACCCAAATTTACTACATATGCATAATTACAATGGTCAATAAAATACTCCAAACATTATTATTAAAACGAAAAATATCGTTCGGGTCCCTACATATTCTTCTACTTAAAGGAATTTTGTAAAGATCCAGAAAATTTTTACGTTTTAATTAATTAATTCGGAATATGTGACGGGGTATGTGTTTGATTTATTTTAAGTAATTTGAAACTTTCAATAGCGGGGCTCGGAGCCAAGGACGTTATGTTGATACAAACTTATACGCGAGTGGTGAGACTTTATTTGGAAGCACATGGGGAGGATTAAAATCATATTTTAAGGAGAGAGGGGGGCCAAAAACCCCCATTTGCTCGTTCTCACTCTCTCTCTCTACATTTGCTCTCCCTTCTCTCTACAATATTTCTAGAGATCTTGCTCCATTATCAAATTTCTTCAAGACATGGCGAGATTACATTGTGCTTGACGAGTATTCAAGGCTTGATCTTTGATTCGAAGCTCAGAGTAGAGGATTTGAAGTTCAAGAAGACTTAAAAGCTATGGTTATCCAAAGCTTGAGATATGGGGTTTCACTCTTATTATGCATATATAATATGTTTTGATGTTTTGATCGTGTTATTGATTGATGATTTTGAGTTTGGAAAAGTTTTGGTGCGATCAGCGTATTCTGCAAATTTTCTAAAATCGCCAGAGCCGCTCGAGCGACCTCCTCATCGCTTGAGCAACCTATATATTGTGATAGTCGCTCCAACAACTTTACCAGCGACCCTTTTTGTTTTGTAGGTTGCTCGAGCGACCATCACCTCACTCGAGCGAGTATGCCTGGTTTGAAAACTTTTGTTTTGGATTCTAGGATGATAGATTTATGATTTTGGGCCATTGTTTTATACGTTACGTCATGTTTATGAGTTTGAGTTGTGGTGTATGGTTTGAGGGTGCGCTATCATGAAGTTATGAGATAACTATGTTTTGGAGAGTTGTATAATGGACAGATGAACATTTTAAAATTTTTTGATGTTTTATGAATTGATCGGATTATACGAGGACCAGATATAGACTTTGGAAGGTTGACGGAATTCTGTAATATTTTACGAATTTATATGATGATTCAAGAGTCAGGCATGGGCGGTGTTTTAACTAATTAAATGAAAATTATTTTGGAGATTAAAATAAGAATCTATGGTAATTCACTGAAGGTAAACATTGTACTTAATGAAGTTATCGGATAATACAAGAATTGGATATGAGTTATATTTTCAACTTGTGAGATGAAAGTTTTAAAAACCTAAGCGAGAGTTTACAATATTTTATAATATGTGAAAGTTGAATTGAGTTGTGGGACGTGCCCTAATAACAGGATTACCCAGTATTGATATCATTATCATTTGGTAGGAAGTGAGTGGAGTTGAGGAGTATGTCGTTGCATTGAGATGAACCCGTTTCAATATTGATATCGTTCTATATCTCTTGTATGAGAATCGTTTGCCTATTACTAGGTCGAGACCTGACTTGTGAGGTATCGATAGGTTGACCGTGGTTTGAGTCGTGCTGTGAGACGGTCGTGTGAGAGGGTCTTCCTATTTTCAACTTGTGAGATGAAAGTTTTAAAAACCTAAGCGAGAGTTTACAATATTTTATAATATGTGAAAGTTGAATTGAGTTGTGGGACGTGCCCTAATAACAGGATTACCCAGTATTGATATCATTATCATTTGGTAGGAAGTGAGTGGAGTTGAGGAGTATGTCGTTGCATTGAGATGAACCCGTTTCAATATTGATATCGTTCTATATCTCTTGTATGAGAATCGTTTGCCTATTACTAAGTCGAGACCTGACTTGTGAGGTATCGATAGGTTGACCGTGGTTTGAGTCGTGCTGTGAGACGGTCGTGTGAGAGGGTCTTCCTCCTTGATTTTATGCTTCTCGTTATCGTTTCAAGAGATGGTCCACTCTATGTTATTATTGTGAGGAGTTCTCCTGTTCCATGAAAGAGTGATAGTTGCTGACTTGCCGTAAGCGTTGTGCCATGAGTTGTTTGAGGTAGAGCGCGGTTTAATATTCCCTTATGTTTAGATACCTTGTCCGTCATGATTGACGAGCTTATGTAAGTTCATGATGAGTTCCAATAGAACGATCTTGATGGTGAGATGTATTATGAGGATTTGCATGGATGTGATGCGGACGTGTTAGTACATGATTACTAGTATGAACTTTCATTACTTGTTTCTTTTATCACATTTTTGAGATATTACTTTTGTGTTATGAACTATTGTTTCCCTGTTAATTGTTGAATTGCATGAGACTTATAGACTTACTTTGTATAGTGTTGGACATTGAATTGTGCAACATGAATGATTGAAACTAAATGAGAAATGTATGGAGATAGGGCTAGACTTTGACGAGAGATGCTCTAGTTATGAGTTGTCTAACTTCCATTCGGAAATGTGCTAGTTGGATTTCAATATTATCTACCTTCCATTCGAAAATGTGCCAGTTGGATTTCGATATTGTCTAGCCACCGTCAAGTGATGTGCTAGTTGAAGAGATACAATTGGAATCGATAGGAGGAATGTGGATTTGTTAGTGTGAAGGACTTGGCATGAAAGCATCATAAGCGTTACGAAATGAATGGATGAAAACACGTTGATAATGGAAATCTGAAAATCATGGGTTTGTCATATGAAATAATGGATAGGTTGATAACACTATGAGTGAGTATACTGAGCATGTATATTTTGGAATATCTCATGTGAATTCATACTTATGTTATTATTCGGTGTTGTGTAGCATGCCAATCCATCTTATATGTTCATAACATTTGTGTAGATTTTTCTACTGGGCTGTGTAGCTCACTCTATGATTTTCAGGTACCCGACCAAGAGTTTAGCATGGAATGCTTGACGTGCATGAGATGATGCATCATTTTGGGGAACAACATTAATAGTGTCATTTTGTATCTCACAAACTCATTTTTGAAAGGTGTAATAAATTTCACATATTGTATGTCTGTTTTGGGACCAAATAATGTAAACGTTTAACTTTGGCCTTTCATGGATATATATGTATCGGTCGGGCTAGGAATTGCCCTTTTTTATGTAATACTTTTAACCTTGGATTTGGTATTATTTCCATGGATGAGGACTTTGGGCTTATCTTTGAGTATTTGTGAAGTTTTTATTATAATAAATGATGATTATATATGTTTGAAATTGAGGGCGTGACAAATTTCGTACACGAAATTGAAATGTTATATAAAAGCACAACCTATTCCAATAATGCCCAATGCATATATATAGTATGACTCAACAAGTTCATAGCTATCAAACTCAAAATGAAAAACATCTTACAATCCAATCGTAAATAAGTGAGGTTATTCCTCCCTAACTTCATCTTCTTGTTCTCACGTTGACTCCTCTTAGTTTTGGTTGCCCCACAACACTCGGACTAATAGTATCGTTTTATCCCTTAACACTTGTTCCCAAGAATTTAGGATACGTATCAGCTCCTCTTCGTAGGACGTGTTAGCTTCTAACTCATGTTTGGACAATTAAAGCACATCCGAAAGATCCAATTTGTATTTGCTCAACAGTGACACGTGAAAGACGTCATGGACACTTGACAACTTTGGCGATAAGGCCAAACAGTACATAACTTCTCCAATCCTCTCAATGATATCAAAAGTCCCAATGTATCGAGGTAAAAGTTTTTCCTTTCGCTCGAATAGGTAAAAAATGAGCAATCTTTATCAAACGGTCCATGATCACCCATATCGCATCATGCCCTCTTGCCAACCTCAACAAACTTGAAACAAAATCCATCAGCTTTCACTGGCAAAGATTGCAATTCCCTAGTGGGTCATTGATATTTAGCTTTCACTTGTTAACACGTAAGACACCTTGATACAAAGTTAACTACATCTCACTTCCTCTCGGGCCATAAGAATTGTCAATGTAAATCATGATACATTTTCGTTCCTCCTGGATATACGACTAATGGAGAATGATGAAACTCTCACAAAATCTACTCTCGGCATGTAACAGATGCAAACAACTTGCCTCGAAAATATAGGCTCTGATTGACATGGATCATTAATTCATCTCGTGCATTTCACTAAGGAATCTCGTGCGTAAGTCACTCGCTTCTTCATCGTGTTGGTGGAATTCAATGACTTTAACCGATAAAGTTGATTGAACCATCAAATTGCACAAAATCACTCCATCTCGGACTTCCTCAAAGTGTGTAGCATAATGTCCTAAGTCTTGCATCATCTTTCACTCATGAATCACTAGACTCACTAAGTGTGTTAATTTTCTACTCAAGTCATCCGCCACAACAGTGACCTCCCCCGAGTGATAATGCAAGTCAAAATCGTAATTCTCGATATGCTCCATTCAACGGCATTGTTGCAAGTTCAGCTCCTTCTGAGAAATAAGTACTTTCTTATGATCGGAAAAGATCTCGAATTTCTCACCATAAAGGTAATGTCGTTAAATCTTCAAGGCAAAAATGACGGTTGCAAGCTACAAGTCGTGGATAGGGTAACTATAATGTTCATCCCCAAAGAAAGTATGCACAAGTGTTACGACAGACACCCAAAAGTAATTCAACAACTTCATATATACAAATCTTCCTGGCCTGCCAATGCTCAATGTACAATACAAAATATACAAATAACAAAACATGACAGCTAAAGCCAAAGGTCTCTCAACGGCATTGTTGCAAGTTCAGCTCCTTCTGAGAAATAAGTATTTTCTTATGATCGGAAAAGATCTCGAATTTCTCACCGTAAAGATAATGTCGTTAAATCTTCAAGGCAAAAATGACGGTTGCAAGCTACAAGTCGTGGATAGGGTAACTATAATGTTCATCCCCAAAGAAAGTATGCACAAGTGTTACGACAGACACCCAAAAGTAATTCAACAACTTCATATATACAAATCTTCCTGGCCTGCCAATGCTCAATGTACAATACAAAATATACAAATAACAAAACATGACAGCTAAAGTCAAAGGTCTTCTCACGGTTTAACTGTCTTGCTCCTCGTGACTTGACATGTTGTATAACAATATTCATTAGTGCAAACTTAGTGTGAATTCAAATATGAAACGTTATAAGTTTTCTTTATAAATCACTTAATCCCCTCTTTGTACTAAACACGATAGCTAAACTTAAAGTCTCCTCACGGTCAACGGTGAATTTTTAGAATTTTTTTGAAAATAAAATCTAGAAAACACGATCGAAAGGAATCAAGAACGGTATTAGTTATTTTTTTAATGGGACGGTAGCAAAATGAACATTTTTTCTTTTCTTTTTATTTTTTCAATCGCCGTATTAAAAAAAATGACTAATACTTCTCATTTGATCCAAAAAATACTTTAAAATTAATTACTAACTCAAAACTTTAAAATAAAATTTGTTAAATACATCTGTAGAGAAAGCACACAAAACGAAATTTTGTTACAAATAACTGTGCCCTTTTTAAGCACAGCTTGTGTGCATGCATCACTCTCCCAAAAAAAAAAAACATATAGGCAGTACGTAGGTACAGCCATAGCTATCTATAGCTATTCACTGTTCATCAGCCGTCAGAGTAGAATCCTTTTAGATGTTAGTGGGGGGAGCGAAGATTCGCAGCCTCTTCCTCTGAACTTTCCCGGAAACCTCTTGCAAGATTCAATTTTCCCGCTTTCTCTTTCGCTTTTTCCTTTTCCTTTTCCTTTCTCTCCTCTTTTTTCTGTTGGAATCGATAAGAGAATATTGTCGGAGTGTCTTAAGCTCGTTTCGGACCAGATTAGATCTGCTTTCGTGATCGTAAAGAAGTACTATTTGGAAGCAGAGAAAATGCAAACTAGGTACATGGAGAGGTCCAATAGCATGGCGAGGGATAAGCGAGCTCTGGATCCGAGTGCCAGTGAAGAAGGTCAGCGCGACCAGAAACGGCCTGCTCTTGCTAGGTATAAAGTCTTTGGCTTTCGTTTTCCTTTTGTTTCCTTTTTGTTAAACTCGTGTTCAAATGTTTCTGCTTTATTGTTCCCTTATGCACACAACGGGACTCTATACATTTATACAAATATCTTGTATGTATTTGTTTATTTGTGTGTTAAGACTGGCAAATGTAAGAAATGGAACTATTAGATTTTACAAGTGAGAAAAAGAGGTCCGGTTTTTCAAGTATACTTTGAGCTTCTAATTTTGTACATCAGTGAGAAGATGAAAATTGTTTTATCCATGCATTTTCTCTTTCATAATTTTTTTTGAGATGGTCAAAATTGAACTGAGAAACTTGTCTGTGTATTGAATTGGTTATTGCAAGGAGTCTAAAATAAAGAAATCTTGTTAGCAGTGTTACAAGGGAGGTGACTTGAGTTTTTTCTTTTTGCCTCAGGCTTGAGCTATTTCTGCCCTGCTGTTGTTTAGATGATTTTTTCACCCTTTCTGCTTCATTTGATAATTTATTAGCTTATGCGTCTTTTTTCCTTGTCTAACAGTGTGAACACTTGAAAACCCAATTAGGTCTTGAGTGATGTTTTGGAATCCTGGCAATTGATGAATGTGTGATGGAAAAACCATGACCTATGGATTTGCTGCAATTTCTTGTTCTTATTTTTAGTTTGGGAAATACCAGTTTGCTCATTGTATTGGCTGCCTCTTGCTTATGTTTATCACTGGTTGAAGCTCAGTTTCTTGCTCTATAAACTTTTTGTGAGTGCATCATATCTATTTTATTGATGAATCTGCGTCTTGTGCAGTGTTATTGTTGAAGCTCTCAAGGTGGATAGTCTGCAGAGACTTTGTTCATCATTGGAGCCTATTCTTCGGAGAGTTGTAAGATAACTTTACCTACCTTGTGGATTCTGCTTTCATGTTTGTAGCTTCATTTGCTCAGTATATTGTTGGAAAAGAAAAACTCGGGGGTAGTCTACAAAACCAACACAGCTTTGCCTTGTGCTGAGAATGTATTTGTTGTGGTGTATTTGTGTATTTCACATGTTCACATATTGAGCACATGCGGAGCACAGACAGAGAGAGCAGTTGAAAGTCCCTACTGTTCATGCATTGTTGACTTCCACATTTTTTAGAGATGTAGAACACAGGCTCAGCATTGAAAACTACTATTTGGGTTTCTCACTGTTATTCATTTAATATTGGCTTGTTGAACAACCAGTAGAGAGATAGCATATGAATGCTCAGTCTTAATTGCATGTTTCCCATGGCATACTTTAACAACTCACCCTGATCTAGAACAGATGATGTCTTTCATTTTTTCATGTTTGAATTCATCACAGATCATGAACTCTGAGTTTCATTTGGTAAGACTAAACTGGTCTCCATAGACCCATTTTTCAATGTGCAGGCGCACGAAGGTAAATAGAATGCTTCAAGCTATCAGCAGTGTATTCAAGCTGCTTGCTTCTATATTTATGTGTTTATATATGCAAGTTATTTGTGTGGTTGGAAATGTTTAAATTATTTCATGTGGTAGGCTTGAGAAATCATGGGAAGTACTTAAATAATTCCATAGTGTGAGAATAATTGAAATGCATGAAGATGTGATTGAACTCGAAGTCTAATCATGGAAAAGAAAAGAAAAATAAAGAAAAGCTAATCCATTTGGATTCTCCAAGGGGGAATGTCATTTGCATGCACTGGTATGCTTCATTGTTGGGTTAAAACTGTGTGTGGGTGTTTTCTTCTGAATCCAGTCACGTAGGGAGAGTATACCATCCATGATCGTTTGATTGGCCATGCATAAAAATGTGTCCTCCATTTATTTGTTAATATGTTTGAATTCTTGATTGCCAAATAGGTTAGTGAAGAGGTGGAGCGTGCTTTGGCGAAGTTTCACCCTGCTAAACTAAACGGGAGGTATCAGATTTACACTTTAGTTATCAAACTAATTTTATGTGCCTTGTGTTTTCTAGGGAAAATTGGTCAGAATTCTTTTTCTTTTGTTCAATTAGTAAACCAACTCATCTTTAACTGCACATGATCACAAAACTGTCTTCAGCATCACTATCCTGTTTTTATCGAAGTTTGTACTATCATTATCCTGGCTCACACAGCCTGTCTATTTTTGAGTCCACCATCCAGTACTGTGGGGCTTGGTCAAGGGGCCTGGCTGCTGGGGCTTACACAATCAAGACCAGTTTGACCGAACTAGTTAGTTAGTTTGTCAATTTATGGTGTTTCCTTATTTTCACTGTAATCTTAGTTAAGTGGTGGACTTCTTATCATGTATATAGAGTTAGATTGCATTTTTGGCATGCTAGTCATGCATGTGCTTTTTTTAAACTATAGCGGACTGGAATGCCATGTGGGATCGAGAATGTCACGTGTGTGGTTCACTTTGATATTGGTACTCAAAATTCGTTTGGAATAATTTTGAGAACAGTGTCACTGTTATTTGATTCCATAATAGGTACCCAGATACTTATGCCCATGTCGTAATTTGTTCTGCAAATTTGATACAGTATTGTAATTTTCCACAGGGGTTGATGTTTGGGGTCAGTTGTGGATATCTGATTTCTGTTTCCTTTCTCAAAAAGCGATCTGCTTAAGTTGCATATTTCTCAAGTGTACATCATGCTTATTTGCTATTCAGTTTCCTGTTTGTTTTTTGAAAGTACATGTCTACGTTTCATTTTTTGTTTTCCGGTTAGATTGAACTTTGAGCGGGGAAAATGCAGGGCATCTCCTAAACGAATAGAAGGGCCAGATGGGAGAAACTTGCAGCTTCACTTCAGGTCCAGGTTGTCCCTCCCACTTTTTACAGGGGGCAAAGTAGAAGGCGAGCAGGGTTCAGCAATCCACATTGTTTTGCTTGATGTGATCACAGGTCATGTTGTGACATCAGGTCCAGAGTCTTCAGTGAAACTAGATGTTGTTGTCCTTGAAGGCGATTTCAATAATGAGGACGAAGAAGGCTGGAGTCAAGAAGAATTTGAGTCACATATAGTGAAAGAGCGTGAAGGAAAGAGGCCTCTTCTCACTGGGGATTTGCAAGTGATTTTGAAGGAAGGCGTAGGAACCTTGGGAGATCTTACATTTACTGACAACTCTAGCTGGATAAGGAGCAGAAAGTTCAGATTGGGTCTAAAGGTTACCTCTGGCTGTTGTGAAGGCATTCGTATCCGTGAGGCAAAAACGGACGCCTTCACTGTCAAGGATCACAGGGGGGAATGTGAGTTTGTGCTGTGTCAGCCATGGTGGTTGTTTTCAAAATCAACTTTCTATACCACTTCTTTACAAACTTGGTTGGTTGATGGATTTCGAGACTTGTTTGAAGTTCCTTTTTTGGAAAAAGATCTGTTTTTAAGGAAACACTATTAATATACTTTCAAATTCTTGAAAGCTATTTTTGGTCAGAAATATGTACTATTTGAAAATGATGAGTTTTCATGTTTCCAAAATGAATTTAAAAAATTGCTCCTAGAAACTAATCTGAGAACAAAAAAAAAGTCCAATTATGTTTTCCTTTGCCTTCTGGAGGTTTAGTGGTAAGTCTGCTTTTTTTTTTTTTTTTGGCTTTGCAGTATACAAGAAGCACTATCCACCTGCATTAAGTGACGAGGTTTGGAGACTAGAGAAGATTGGCAAAGATGGGTCATTTCACAAGAGGCTTAATAAAGCTGGAATATATTCAGTTGAGGACTTCCTAAGGCTTATAGTGAGAGACTCTCAGAGACTGAGAAATGTAAGAATCTAGAATTGGGTTGGCAAATTTAGAATCTCTTTATTCTTGTGCCATAAGGAATTAATTAATATGTGCGATGTGTAGATACTGGGAAGTGGCATGTCAAATAAGATGTGGGAAGTCCTTTTAGAGCACGCCAAGACTTGTGTTCTAAGTGGGAAACTTTATGTTTACTACCCTGATGATGCCAGGAATGTTGGTGTTGTTTTTAACAACATCTATGAGTTAAGTGGCTTGATTGCTGGTGGGCAATATTGTTCTGCTGATTCTCTTTCGGATAGTCAGAAGGTAAATTCCTGGAGCTGTTCTCATAGTATTTTGTAAATCGCTGAGAGTGGTGATGCTCTAGGTAAATATTCCTGATGGTAACCAAGGCAATATTTACATATGAGCATGGCTTTAGGAAAATATTTTTGCTTCTATCTTGAGAAGTCTATCTAAGCAATTGTCGTATTTTATTTACTTATTTTTCAACATAAGGGCTTTTACCTTTAAAGAGATACTCTAACAATATGGAGTATCAAATGTAGGAACTTGAACGGTTGTGTTTTAGAATTGCTGCAACAAGAAATGCTCGAGTCATTGAGATTACTTTTGATAATTTGGTTTTTTCAGGTCTATGTTGATAACTTGGTGAAGAAGGCCTATGATAATTGGATGCATGTTATAGAGTATGATGGCAAGTCTCTTTTGGGCTTCAACCAGAATCAGAACTCTGTTGCTTCTCGAAATGACATTACAGTTGGCCCACAAGATTATGCCGACTCCTTTGATTCTCAGCTCACACTACCGATCCTTCCAGCTTCAATTCCTCCAGAGCAGCCGTCTATGAATCCAGTCGTAACTGTAGGAGGTAAGAATTGTATTCTAGTGCAAATTCTTTTTTGTTTTTGTTTTGGGGTGGATGTGTGTTTGGGGGGTGGGGGGGTGCTACCGGGATTTTTTAGACTCTTAAGTCATTTACTCAACCATCAAACACGCAACACTTGTGTACCATGGACCATGGTATCTAGCGTATGTGTCTAAATATCAGACTTCTTAAATTCTCATGTCAAAGATATGGGCTCACGGCAAAATATGATGTTCTTTCATACGTTCCTTTTATTTTTAAGGGCAATTGTGTTTAGAAGGTGAGGAGGAGCATTCTAGAATTAAACTACTGATGGGTTTCCTTGATGAATAATGTCCAACTAAAATATGTGCACTCAACTTGCACATTTAATAGTTCATATAACTAACTTTCAGACACAAAATCGGGTCCAATTTACCTGCTTCTGTCTTGTAGCACACACTATAACATACACACTTAGCTACTGAAATGAACATGTAAATGAATTGCTATACCAATGTTTGTTACCATTTTTACTTTTTTTTCTGACATGTTAAAAATGCTGTCTTCAACTAGGACATGATGTTAGCATGAGTACTCAATACCCAATACAGTCACAGAATGTGAATCTCAATGCTCCTATTCAGTTCGACAGCGCTTCATTTTCTCTTCACAACCATCTGATCAGTACTTCACAGCAAGCTCAGCCTCTCAGTAGTGAAAGCGCGCTTGCCCTGGGTCTACCGCAATCATCCGTGTCAGGCTTCCAGACTGGTGGCACATCAAATTTCACTTCTTATAGGGGATTTGAGGACTTATTCCCGGAGGAAGAGATTCGCATGAGAAGTCATGAGATGCTAGAAAATGAAGACATGCAGCATCTACTTCGTGTTTTCAACACGGGTGGCCATGGTCATGCCTCTGTTAACGCCTCCAATAATGGTTACCCTTATTCATCGGCAGCATTTATGCCCAACCAATCTTCAAACTACGTGTTTGATGATGATCGGACACGTTCCTCTGGGAAAGCCGTTGTTGGGTGGTTGAAGCTCAAGGCAGCCCTTAGGTGGGGCATATTTGTTAGGAAGAAAGCTGCCGAGAGGCGGGCGCAACTTGTTGAGTTGGATGATTTTTAGACATGGGGTTTTGTGTTCATGGGATCTTATATTCCAAACTGCTTTCCAAGTTGCTCAAGGTCCTTTCGCCACAAGTGTACTGGGATAAGGGGAGAGGGAATTTGGTGACAGAGGAACCCCTGGTTGCAGTAATGAAGATGCTGTATGTCACGAGGAAGCGTTTCGAGATACTGGTCTGTGTCTGTTGAATGATCAACAGTGGTTTGGCATCTCTTAAATAACTTTGCTTTTTTCGGGACTTCTGTCCCTTTTAATTTTTAATCACCTTTTGGTTTGATTTACGTTTACTTTTCCTGTGCTTGATGAGAGTAACTGGAAAAGTGGGCAAGAAGTGTTTTGAAGGTTTGAAAAAAGGTCTGCTGGAGACAAAAAAATAAGCCATATTTTGACTTAGTTTTTGTTTTTAGTGATCTTTTTCAAAATATTTCATACATATTCTTTTTCCACTTCAGCAGACCAGAAAACTGAAATTAAATAAACCAAAAGGTGCTAAAAATTCACTAAAGCCCAAAAGATTTCGGTGAAAAGCTGTCCAATATTTACAGATTCCTTATGAGACTCAGAATTTACGGCATATTCGGAGGACAATGAACTTCTGAAACTTTAGCAAGGTCTCTTCTTGGAGATCAGAACATTCATGGTAGAAGCAGGTGTAACTTTCTTCTCGATCTCCTGTAGTATTTGTTCTTTTTGTTTTTCGGTTTTTTTTGGTGGGATTGTACCTTATTGTCACTTGCTAGGAAAATAATTAGGTTGTATGTTGTTTGTAACAATTCGAATAATTATTACTGCTGATGTTTGATAGAAATAAGCTATATGATTTGCTCAGGATGGTGGTTATGGACACTCTTTTGTTCTTTGAATGGGCTTAATTGTCACTCATAATTGTTGTATATGGTCGTCATTTCTTTGTCCAATTTTTGCAGTATGTTTCTGCAGATGCTTTATTGAAGGGAGCAGCAGCAAGTGCTAGTTTTGTCAACCTGTGCTTTGATTAGTGGTGTTTTGGCATGGTTGTAACCTCCTATGAAAGTTGAAATTCTCTCTCGTGTGGAAATGCTGCCATCATAATGTTCTCTTGGGCCACTTAAAAGCACACTGGGTGGGTCATAATTGTTTATTCTGTTCAGATAAATCTCTTGAGATTTCACGAAAAAGTTCAACACAATTAAATATCGATAGGTGCTTAATCTAATAATTTTAATTTTTTAACCTAAAAAATCAGAAGTTTTGGAGAGAGTAAGAAAATTATGTTTCAAAGTTGAGTACCTATGACATTCAATTCAGCTGAAATTTTATGTAGAGTTCTAAAAAACTAATCTAAATAAAATACAAAATTTTGATTATCAAAGTGAAATATCAAAGAGAAAGTCTGTGTACACTGTGTACACAGATGTGTTCGGATCCGTCGGATGCACGTGGAACCCTTGAATTATTAAGGGTCCCATGTGCATCCGACGGATCCGGACACATCTGTGTCCGGATCTGTGTACACAGCACTACTCAATATCAAAGTACTACTACAATTGAGGGTGGACAAATTTTTTTCATCCACAAGTGAACAAAATTTATGGGTTGTAGTTTTATTTGGCAATTTTCAATGTTCAAAAACAAAAGAAAAACAAAAAAAGTTTTTATTTTTATAGTAGTTATATTTATATGTTCATTGCAGTTAAGAGCAATTATATTATTGTTAAGCCAATTGTCCAAGTGTACATCTCACTTGTGCTTTCGAAGATAAATACTTAGAATCACCGAAAGGTATAAATTAGAAAACACTCAAAAGAATACGACTAAGGACTCGTTTGGTTACCCAATTTATATGAAACAAATAAGTTACCGTCAAAGTAGTAATAAAAATATAAGTAGGTGATCAACAAACAACCCTAGTGTTTCCTAGAATTGCTTAGGTATCCCTTCACCTATAGCTATTTCCATGTTTTTTTTTCGCGCCAATCATTTATATGTGGGGATAAGGAAATGAGAAGGAACCACTAGTTCAAATAGCAAATTGGTCTTCCTTTACATATACTAATAGGGATGACAACAGGACGAATCAAAAACAGATTTGATCATTCTTGTCCTCGATCTCCAAATCCCTACTCTACCTCTATCCCTATACCTCATTCTCCGAATGAGAAATGAACCACCATTTATCTCTGCCCCAAACAGGGATCGGAGATTTCTGCCCCGTCCCTATTTTTGTTAATAGAAAAAAAATTAACTCATCCCATATAAAAAAATAATTACAAATCTACATGCACAACTAAATTCATCCTATACAATTAGATTCGATCTTGTACTCTCTACATTCTTTTCAATCTTGTTTTTTCTTGCTTTTTAATTGGACTTGATAAAGATATTTATTTACATTGATATATAACTATGGCACAACGAAACATGCTAAACAGGTAAAGTATCGTCTATAAAATAATTCATAACTCTAACTTCTCATAATTCCACTAATAAAGGGGTTAAAAAGCGAACAACATTAATGTAAAATTCTAAATACTTGTATCTATAAAGGGATTAAAAAGTAAAATAAAATAAAATTTATTTAATAGTTATTTTAGAATGGATAGGGGAACAAGGTGGAGATACCCGGACCTGCCTCCAACCCATTCCCCATTTCCCGATTCCTGAAAATTTTCCCAAACCTCCAATACAAACGGGGCGGATCGAATCGGATCGGACAAAATTAACATCCCCATATACAAAGTTAATACAATGACAGATTGAACTATATTATCTACATAAATTATACATGCAAGTGAAATTACATTTCATCTGATTACAATGCAACTAAATGCAAATCGAACAAAATATAAATGAACTAAACAAAAACAAATATTGCTTCTAATTAAGAAGAGAACAAGATGAAAAAAAGGGGCAGACAATAGGATAGTAAAGCAGTCACTCCTCGTCTGATACTTCATCTTCATCTTCCTCCAAAATATAGACCAGCGCACGCTTTCTTGCAGCAAAAACACAAGCTACCCCCCTTGATGCTGAAGCAAATACATGTCAATAGAATCTCACATCACTTAGAACAACGAAGAGCATCGATGAATTTCATCTAATCAAGCTGATTTCAACCAGTAGCTCTTTCACTTGGGGTGTGGGGAACATGTAGTTCTTTCTTATGATCTAGAGACTTGGCTTAGAATACAAGTATGCCCTATACATCTTCTAAGTTTGTCTGTTGTGGCGCGCATTTTTATTCTCAACCCAGATTTCAATATGAATTTGAAGGTTGCGAAAGAAAGGAGTTCATATGTCTTGTTAAAGCATCCAACTCAAACTCAATTCGCAATGAGTGAAAAAGTTGTCCAGGCTCGTATACTAGTTTTAGAAGTAATAATTAATCGGTGTGGGACAAACTCTAACATGTCTCTTTATATAAAAATGTGATGATTCCTATGGCATGTGAACCCCCAACACCGTGGTTTGTAGCCACGTTATTTATTTTCACAGCAATTGGAACGCTGTGTAACACATGTAATTTGGTGTTTTTTATTTTGCACTTTTCTTCAATAGTTGTACTCTGATTCTCTTGTATATTTTTATTGCTCTTTCTAATTTTTCCTTCTGTTACCAACACAAATGTTTTTCCTAAGAATTATTTGCGAAACTTCACAGACATAATGATCTGAGATGAAATGAGACACACTTACCACTGACTGCCAAGGGAGCAACCACAGAGTGCGGAATAGTCCGAACCTTTTCGTTCTCCATTTGCAGGTACACGACAGAATCCTGGAAACATATTTGTGAGAGTGAATAGGAAAACTAAAACACATAATGAAGAATGCATTTAAACGTTAGCAGTTGTAGGAGAAAGTTAAGAGTAGGTTACAGGCAAGACTAGAGATCCTATGCGGGTGTTTCATTCATTTCTCTGTGTTGTGTGTGCGTGCGGCAGCGCGTGTTTTGGAATTTACACATGCGGAGAAGAAAAAGTTCATTTTCAGAAGGCAAATATCAGAGATTCAACAAAAGCCAACAGATTCACAAGCATCAATAAGCCCCTATATGGTAAGTTGCTGATGAAACTCAAAGAGTATATACCTTTAATCCATGCAGATTCCAACCCTTTAGTCTACTGGATCTTGAAATAGATACAAAGGGAAGGTCACTGGCTTGTACAATCATCATACAAGCAGTTCCGGAGCTTTCAAAACTGTCAGTTGATTCATTTAACAACAGAACAATTTGGGTCTCCTGCTTTCAACAACAGACACGTGGAGGACAAGTTAGGGATATTGAAAAGTATAAACACCATAAACACCAAACTCTCAGGGTGCCAATTTTCTATCGCATTTGTTACAACAACAAAAAATATGTTTGGTGCAAAGTTTGGTGTTCAAAAGTTGTTTCGACAGAACAGCCAGAGGTGATTGCTGGAGGGCGGGGATGGCTAGAACCAGAGGAGGTTGTCGAATAGCCATGGAGGTGGCTGAAGGGTTACCAAAGATGCTGCCTGGAGGTGGAGGCTACAGGTGGTCAGAGGAGGAGAGAATGAAAATTACTTTTTAAATCTTTTGAAACATCTTAGTTTCTACTTCTCATGAAAATTTGGAATACTGTCATTGATTTTTCGAAAGCGAAAACAATTACCACGCGAACTTTTTGTCTACAAATTTAAAAAACAATTACAATGAAAACATAAAACTGGAAATGGATGGGTGATCTTGTATGGTCTCAAAATCCTTACTTTATATAGATAGAGATCCACACAGTAGTAGTCATCAGGAATGCGTAACAAGACAGCTTCCAGTGAGGGATTTCCCTTCTTTACATTGCTCAAGTCATGCATAAATCCCCTCACGATTCCTATACAATTTCGGACATTTAAGAATGACTCATCTGGTATTCTGAAAGAGATGAAATCGATGAGCCTTTGTTCAGGTGTTTGATAAGTTGTAACAGCCTCCGAAGCTTCCTATAGAGGACAAGTAAATTATCAGTGTTGTTTACTAGCTGGGGCTAGAACAAATCACACAGCAAGAATAAATTACTAGGCAGCATAACCTACTGCCGTTAATGGTATTACCTTACTGTAGAGATAGAAGAAGAAAGTTCACAAGAAAAAGCTGCAGCTAGAACATATGGGCACCACAACATATCCTGGCACCCCAACCCAAATTTTCAAGCAGTACTAAGAGTAATACGCTAATATTGTGAATGTAAAACGGTAGCTGTATATTGCGGCTAACCAAGCTGCCATCGTTGTAACTCTTCTTCCTCATTCAAGAACGTCGTAAAATCTAGTGTAGACCAAGTAAATCTTTGTGTTGTCTCTCTGTTATGCTTGATCTTTATTCTTTGCGTGCGTGCAAGTGTCTATCACTCGAGTCTCAAGGATGTGCTAGTTTGTCATCCAGATTAAAGGAAGGTGTATTGGTTTGCGTAAGGTCTGCTAACTGAAGCATATCTCCCTATATGCATATTTTTTCTTGGAGAAAGTAATAACATCGCGCATTATATGAGCTGGTTAGGGGGAGCCGAACTCCCAACAAGAACCAAGCCAATAGCGCTCTTTGCCACTTGGGCTGGGCACAGGCTCCGCATCTCACTATATTGTAATCTTGCTTTCCAGTTCAGCTTTGGCTGGGCTATTTATCAATTAGCAACACTAAGTTGAGTGATTCGAGAGTTTCATTTCCCCCTTGGCTCATACCCTTCCTACTTATATACCCCTGCGGTTGTGGGTCAAGATTGCAAATCTCTTCCTTTTGATAACTTAATTTATATTAGACCCCTTGCAGCACATGAACTGAGAGATCTAGTTCCTTCAAAACATAAACTTTGCGATGAAATCCAACCCAACAAAGTTGATACTTTTACTATTCACCATCTCATGGGCCCATGGACACTAAATTCCATGATGACAAAATTCCTAAGAAATCAAGATAGGAAAATAAAGAATGTAGGGGGAAAAAAGTAACGCTAGTTTAACGGAGAAATTGTTCATAAGTGCAAGATAACATGCATTAAGTTCAAAGAATGACAAAGACGAAACAGAAATTCAGTTATCATGCATCATCTTTGAAAAGAGAACTTTATGTGCCAAAGAACATACTTGGTAGTATGATATTGACATAGGAAAACCTAAGGACGCAGATTTTGGTGAAGATGCAATTGGAAAGAGTGGCAGAAAATCCTCAACAATAATCTTCTTGGAAATTGTAGTGAAGGGGACCTGGAAAGCCTCCTTGAAACTGCAAATGTGGAGTGATTGGTGCAACGCATTAACAACTTGAACTAAGTCATAGATCTAGCCCATCTGTCAAGCTTTAGTAAAAGAAATAAAAATGCTATCTACAACGAATATTTAGCTAAATTACACTGCTTATCTGTGGTATCAACTCTAAGCCATGTACAACAGTTGGATTCAAAATCGACAATAGAAGAGCATTGTGTTGATGAAGATATTTTTAACAAGTAGAAAGCCTTCTTGCAAACCTTGCACAAAACATATTAGCATCGAACGAAATTCCATTAAATTTTCAGAAAGTAACAAGGACGCTCAAGTACAAACTCTCTGAGTTATTAGCAGCAATAACTTCAACTTTGTGCTGTTAATTGAATATTCCTCCTTGCATTAATGCATGATGGAATAAATATTAAAGTACTTTTCTTTTAACCACCAACAAATAAATTTGTTAATACAAAAAAAAAAGGACAAGATATTACAAAACGAGAGAAGATGTCCACCAACAAAAAAATAGAATCACTGATTACACACCTTGTCAATATCTACTACCAAAAAATAGTGGGATCTCCTTGGAAATAGGTGACAAGGAAGACCTGAAAGAGGTATTAACAAAAGACGTCGAGTTTTCTGGTAAAGATCATTGGTTAGAAAAATAGCTAATTCTATGTTCTGGTCGGAATTCTCAGAAATAAGTAGTCATTATTTTGTGATTGTAACAACGTTTCAAACTTTCGATTAACACTATGATAAGATCATCTATGCCAACATATGAGAATGGAGAAAGGGAAGAAGGAATACCAATATTCCATTTGCTGAAATTCTTTTGCTAGTGTCCTTTGCAAGTACCCAGTGTCCAAAAATCCCCCGAATTTAACTAATTGTTTCACTCTTTTCATAGTTTCCCTGAAGAATAAAGCAAAACAAAACTAATCAATCATCAAAACTAATGCATTAGATTTTTCACAAGATCCTTCACACCCCCACCATTAACAACGGAAGGGCCAAAAACTAAAGTTGCCTACAAAAGGTGTAATTAAAGAAAGTTGAATTTTTTATACTCCATCAAGAAAACTGGAAGTTGCGGCAATTGTCCTGAGCCTCTATATGTTGGAAATCATTACAGGCAAAAACTGGATTACACAGACGAGTTGAAACACAAACCACCTACAATTCCACATACTTGATATTTTTAACATCAGTAAAGGTAAAATTTATCACTTATGGTATTTGAATAGTTCGCTAACAATCGCAGATGTCTAACCATATGCAATTCAATAAAATCATAAAAGGAAACAGAGAAACCAAAGAACAATATATACTTCGAGGTTTTGTAACAGATAGTGCAAGTTTGCAAGCTACAAACATATAAGACACCTCATGATTTTGCAGTTGCGGAGGTAGCTTACACATCAATCTCGATAGTGGGATCAACTTCAGATAGTTCGAGCAACTGCCTGACAGGATCTTGACCATATAGAAACTTCAAGAATACAATCACAAGTTCGCTGCAAAACCAAGTATAAGCACAAACAGTAAGTTCAGGTAATCAACAAAGCCTAATGGGACAGGAAAGAACATGTAAAAGTCGAACCTACTGAATGGTGGAATCTGGTCACTTGGTTCTTGCATTAGTATCTTTACACACTTCAGAAGCCAGCTGAAGAAATTTGCGAACTGAAAGAAAGACTTTTAGAAGGGAGTCCCACAAAGGAAGATACTTAAGTGAGAAAATGGAGCATGGAATAAATTGTGGATGAACATACTTTGAGCACATATTTCGCATCTTTTTGGTCCTACGGAAGCACATATAGATATAGATGGATTCCACCTTTTGGATGGAAAAAGGCGAGCCAAGGCCATATGTTTTTCTTCTTTGAAAATAAGGAGACCGAAAAAAGAAAAGCTAGCACCTGTTTCATGAACTGGTTTTGAAAAATAACGATAGCACTAACTTCAAATAGATTTTCTCCCCAAGGAAGTTGGTTGGTACATTTGTTTTGGTTTCCAAGATAAAACCAACAAAAGAAAGCTTTTGGATACTGCGTGACGGCATCACTACTCAATGTAGATACCGCCATTCCCCAATACTCTCTGATCCTCTAAAGATCATAAAATTGTCTTGCAGATTATAAAGATTCAATCAACAGCAGAACTGCATGGCCTTAGAAGACCTCAAAATTGTGTATCCGATCAATGGAGTAGGGTCAAGAACATTTTACAGACCTGCACCAATAATAAAGACCAAAGTCCGCTTTGTTATTTTCTAGCATTCTGTTACTGTGAATCAGAAAGAAAGATGTTGCACAACTTACTTCGCATCACTTAAGAGCAGTTATTATGCTTACAAGTTTTGGAGAAGGTAAAATTAAGACGATAATAAACCAAAGACATAAATATGCACAAATTCTCAAAAGAAAATTGCAGGTCATGAACATCAGAAGAAATGAAATCGAAGGAGCAGAACTTAAGATAACCAGAAACCATATTCTGTTCACCTAAGTAAAACAAAGGCAGACCTGCTGAACCGCAGAGGATAGAACCCTCATGAATCGTTCAACTTGAATGAGCAGTATACCAGCTTTTTCAGTTGCGTTACTCATTAATGTCTCATCCAACCCAATTCCCTGAAAACGTGCTCGCCATTTTGAAAGGCCTCTCAGTTCTCCTATTCTGAATCCAATGATTTCCACAGCAGGCTGGAAATTTGACATAAAAAACACTCAGTTTCTATTGAAGCTCTTGTATGGCAGAGAGCATTAGTCGAGAATAACTAATGACAGCAGAACAGACTGTTCACTTTTGTTGCAAACATTTGCAACCACATACTCCCATAGCAGTAACCGTGTTGGCAATAATTAGAAAGAGTCGAACATTAAATGGCACAATATGAAGAAATCAGATTTGAAATAAACACAACCCAAAAGAAATGACTTGAAAACTGAATAAATTACTGCAGAAAGAAATATGAGAGGACACCTGTAGATGATCTAGGACAGTAAGCTGAAGCTCTTTTCCAGCACCACAAACTACCTTCCCTACACGCTTGAGACCCTAGTCAGTGATAAACTAACTGAATCAGATATTATCACAATTTTGCTTGAATAATTCAGTACATTATTTAGGCAAACCATACCGCTTCACCAAGAGAATTCACTAGAAATTGATGAACTGGTGGACTTGTTCGAGCACCACCTAAAAGGCTCAGAAATTCCTCTTGGGGAGTCGAATCCAGTCCTATGCATTAATCATGCAGAAATGAGAAGGGAAAACAAATAGGGAAACCATTAAATCATGATTATTCTCGGCCATTACCGTGATCGATAATCAGCGTAGATAGAGAATCAAATTTCTCATGAAATGTATGCATGGCATCAGACCATTGCTTACACATGACTGAGAGTGATGCCCGGATGACTTCAGTTAAATCCTCAACATTGGAAGCCTGTTGAGCCACCTGGTGAAGCTCATTCTTCCTTGAATAGTTGGAGACAAAGCAGAGGAAACAGGTTAGCAGATGATATTTAACTATGGTTGATAGAATATTGAGAGGAGAAAAACACTGAACTTCTGTATTGAATGGATTAATATTACAAAGTGTAGTACATGATCAAATAGAAGATTGAAGGAAACCCTAATTACACAAAAGGACTAAACTACCCTTATTGAATATTACGCTAAACAGGCAACTCAAAGATTCACAGGCCCCAGCAACAATTTCCAGCTATGGCAACCATAGTTTGTAACTCTGTATCTTAAACCCAAATTTGAGCTTTGAATGCTGTGTTGCCAACTAAGCATTTTTTTCCCAATTATTTCATAGTTTTAAGTCAGAAGATGAAAATTTGAAAAACTAATTAACCCTAGTAAAAAGAAACAGCAGCAAAATTTGATAAGATAGAGAAATAAATAGCACCAGAAATGAGAAGAGTAAAGTAACCAAAGTAAGCTTTTATCGATGCGATGAAGGATTTGAGGGAGGGAGGGCAATGAAGCACAGTATGTGTAGCAAAAAAGAAAAAATGAAAAACTATTATTGGTAGGAAGAATGGTACAACAAAGAACCACACTAAGAATCGCGACCAACTCAAATTCATGTGACTTCAGGACCATGAAGCGCGGATACTTCTAAAATGGGAGTCTATTCGTATTGTAACCATACCAGATATTGATACTCTTTCAATACTTGCAAATACATATCCCAAAAGTATTCACACAATAAAGATCAATTTTCTTTGTCTTTTTGAAGTATCAGATACTTCAATATTTCTGAACAAAAGATTGTGATAACTCTAGCATAGTATAAGAGTAAAATCATTAGTAATAAAGAAAATAATGAATTTCTAGTGCATTACTTACTTTTTAAAAAGAAAGACAGTGACAAGTACCATCTTTTTATAGTTTTTTGAATGTTCTTTTTGTGTCATACATATGTTTCAAAGAATAAATTTGAGTCATCAAATAAATAATTAAGTAGACTTGTATACAACACTATTCCATAAGAAAGATACAATGATTTTATCACCAGTCTTGTTATTAATGCGTAATACAATGCTAAAGACTTGAAAAATGCTTTTTAGTCTGA
The DNA here is from genome assembly GCA_019985065.2 of Arctostaphylos glauca. Classification (NCBI taxonomy): domain Eukaryota; kingdom Viridiplantae; phylum Streptophyta; class Magnoliopsida; order Ericales; family Ericaceae; genus Arctostaphylos; species Arctostaphylos glauca. Next base: position 12,950,207 of record JAHSPW020000001.1, on the reverse strand, counting down.
CATATCCGAACATGTCCTATTTTTTTAGACTTTCTCGTATCACCGTACCTATCGTAGTCTGTATCCAATATCAATATCCATGCTTCATAACTTTAGGATTCACGTTAGCTTCTAACACTCTAGAAATAATCAGAGCTTCTACAACATATTAAGATCACCTCTTCGAAAATATTGAAGTATCTAGCACTAAGCAATGCAAACCAGTTAAACCATGGCCAGATATTGGACTGCTGCTAGGTTCAACACCGTCTTCCAAAAGTTCCCCAGAGCAAATGACCATTAAATGACAAAGATCTTTCGCCAAAGCCACCTAAGACAAAAGTATATAATGAAATGAGATTACTCTAGAGAAAAAAAACTGACACGTGAAAAGCTTCTAAAACAAGAAACAAATTAGAACTTTTGTCACTCAAATTAAAGGACTTCCTTTTCGTTAAGAAATTACACATTCTGCAGCTAAGTCTCCTGATTAGGATAACTAACAAGATATTCACCATAATTATCCATTTGTTACGAGCTGAACAGGGATAAATATTTGTCCCATCCAGCAGAGTATAGACACGTGCTCTCATTTTTTCTCGACAACATTTATCAAAAGCCTCATCATTGAATTATAAGCACAAATAAACCCTAGAATTACCATGTAGAAGAAATGTGCAAACAGCTTGGAAACCAATTCACTCCTTCCTGGTATAACTTTTCGGAGAGATCGAGATTGATAAGAGCTACAAAATGCAATGATTGGTTTTTAATAGATTTTCATTAAGGTATCTTCCTTCCACAATTGAACTTTTTTAAAAGTTCCTTGTTTGGTTGACTTTGGATATTAATTCACTCTATTTAAGTAACTTATTTTCCAAACTTAAACCATTCATGAACATCACAGCAAACATGATTAAAACATTTAGAGCTCCTAGATAAGTAAGGAGCTGTGTAGCAGCTACAAAATGGGAGTTCGATAGAATATGTGGTTTTCAGAAATTTCTTTGATTTCTCATAGGCATTACAAGGATCTTTGGTTTCCAAACTTAAGGTTTTTTATTTTTTCTTCCAGAGACGAGAGAGACTACAGCGGTCAAAAACTAACTGAGAAACATAGAAATTTATTTTAGAAGCTAGCAAATTGTTTATGATTCTATCGCACATAGTTTTTTAGTCTTCGCAAAGGGAATTCTCAAGCCTACATATGACATTTGCTTACATTCAATTCATAGTGTTACTACTACTTCATTATGTTTATAAGCCTTGAAAGGTAACACAGATAGGCAACAGAAGTAATAACAAACCTAATTGGATACCACATATATAGAGCAGAAATAATATACATATGCTCTTGAGCAAACAGAGTCTAGCTCTCCACAGAAACCAGCATCACATAATTAGATAGATATCTAGTGTTGACTCAAATTAAGGATTACCTTGCAAATTGAGGCATTCAGAAGCCGACGATGCATGCAGTTATCCACTGGCTGACTAGAGAGTATATTCTGGCACATAATCCCATAGATTCCACAAGGAGACTTGTCAAAATCAATATAAGGAAAAAAAGGAGAGAATATAGACAAATACAATGAACTCAAATTACCAACCAAATGGTTATTTTCCCTATGGCGTATCCAGAATCAACTTACAACTTTTCCTATGGGAAATATGCCAAATATACTAAAGCAGATGCTTCCATCTTTGTCCCCACTACACAAGATGTTAAATCGTTGATGTGAAGAATTTGATAGCTCCCGAAATGAATCTTCACTTTCATCTATGAAACCAGTATCTCCAGTAACAACCCCAGGCATTCGAGGAACCCTTGGTGCAGGAGGAAAGAAACGAGAAGTGCGGTCTTCATAAGTTGAGAGGCCACCACGATCATCCTATTACAATAGAGAAACAGTGACCCTTTCATTTGCATGAGGAAAGCTAAGTAAAATAGCAAGACCCTTCAATAGTGATGACACTAATTACTAGGCAAAGCAGACATTTCACCAGATGACATCAATGACGAAGCCAAAAAATGGACTAAAGGTTCTAAAATTGTTCAATGCAAGACTACATACCCACGAAAAATGAGCTGAAGAAATTCTACTAAAGACCCACTGGTGAATTTATATTTTAACCACCTATACTTTTCAACATTCATTGGATTATTGCCAAATCCTCAAGTCAACATCTAATCATCTATGCATTGAATTTCTTGAAAGATATTGGCAGAAGTGAACAATGTAACAACATACCAAGCCCTATGAGAAGGAGGTTGTAAAGACCTGTTCATGTGTCATACTTGACATGGGGTGCAAGTGTGCAACTCAGGTGCGTTCATGCAGGTTGGGGGCGTACCATGCTCAGCTCAAATTGCACTGGGGCTTGTCTAGCCCAACCTCCAACGCATGGTCACCAGCCCAAGCCTAGTCCGGTCATGCTCAAGTTACTGATAAATCAATAGGCTGGACCGGTTCAGATATCTGGGCTTGTTTGAGTTACCTTATGTTGACCAAAACAAAATTAATTTAAAAAATGAGAAGGGGCATTCTGAAAAGCCCAAGTGCTAGCTCACAGTAATCCTGAGAAATGGACAATGCAACAATAAACTACATACAGAGCCAAACATATGTCGAGGAAAAAAAAAACATGTTCGCCGAAATTATAGAATCACTTTGGTTGGCTTCTAACCTCAATCCCTTGCAAGTTAAAATTGCTTTCTCTTTTGACCCAAATTTATATTCTTAGTTTAGGGTCGTGACATTCTAACATGATATTGAACTCAAGTGGGACTTGGCATGGCCATCAACAGTGTGGACCATACTGTAAGAAGACCATAGTGACAACCCAAATGCTTAAGGTGTTATTCAAGATTTGAGGTTTGTGAGAGTGGTGAGGGTAAGAACATTTGGGGTAAGTGTAAGTCACTGTATAAGAATTAAAGGAAGCTTTAAAAGTTCACAATGCTCTGTTGATTACTATGGTAACGAGCCACAGTCATTACAAAGTGTGGGATTGTGGAGGGCCAGGCTGGTACAATATCTATTTGGAGGAGAGATTGCTAAGAAGTTGGGCGGTGTTTCTTTAGTTATCGAGGAAAAATTCACAAAGCAATCAAAAAGAGACGCTGTCCTGGAACAAAATCTAGAGTTGCCATTGGCAAGGTTGGGGAGAAGAATGGAATCCTTGTCCGATGGGGGCAAATGGGGGACAATGCAGCTTTTCTGACATTGGCACAAGTTTGGTGTATTTCATGTATTGCATGTGGAGGGCTTTGGAATGTAGTAGGGTTTCTGAGTTGAACTGTATTACGGTTGTGTACTTGTGTCCCGTGGGCACTTGGTGCGGAAACTAGGGCCCAAAACCAATTTGCACGAGTCTACCAGCGGCAGCGGCAGAAGACAGCCCAACCAGTTTCCTTGTGGTTGGATGATGATATCTGCCATTAGGGAAAAAGGTGATTGGGCTTTGTTAAATTAACTCTAATACACAATCACATTAATATATACAAGAAACAAACACAATGGCTAAAGACATAACTACCCTTGCTAATCCATATTTCCTAAAACTCCCTCAAGCTAGAGAATAAATATCATAATGTCCTAACTTGTTACATAATAACTCTAATCGAGTCTTGAATAATGGTTTGGTAAATATATTAGCTAACTGAGCCCCTGTAGACACACATGGAATAGCTACCACACCAACAACTAACTTTTCTCGATCCAGATGATAGTCAATTTCAATGTACTTAGTCCTCTTTTGGAAGATCGTTTAGTCACAAGATTTCTATAGAGGAATGTGCAATATCCTGTAGTGGATTTCCAATCAGATGGTCCTCCAGCCCAATCTAAATCGTAAAGGCCTCAACCCGTAAGTGGCCACTAGCTCCACGGATTACGCCGCTCCCTGGATGAGCCTCAAGGTATTTAACAATTCTAAGAACAGCTTCTTAATGTGGCAAACGGGGAGCAAACATAAATTGATTCACCATACTAACAGGAAATGAGATATCAAGACGTGTGATGATAAGATAGTTTAACTTTTCAACCAAACGACGACACTGGTCGTGGTTAGAAACTAACCCCCCCGATCAACAGATGTACTTCCCATGAGTCCCCACGAGCAGGTCTCTGAATCCGGTGAATCGTTTATTCACCATATCCATGACTTGCATGCTACAATAAGTAAACAATTCCATGCAAGTAATGACAAATATAATTTGCACGTTGATTCACGTAGACGATTCCTAGAGTTTCAGGCAGGTATTATGCTTTAATTCACATTCGCCCGAACGGTTTCCATCAAGCACTGTTCAAAAAATGTAGTAGCGTAGTGTAGGACCGTTCAAAGTCCTAAAAAGAATTGGCCCAAATGCATATGTGCTTGATCTTCCACCTGAATATGGTATTAGCTCCACTTTTAATGTAGCGAATTTGAGTGCTTATCAAAGCCCTATGTTTATCACCCCTAATCCTATTGCTAGCCCATTGGCCCACCCGATGCCATACCTACTCCTTTGCCGGCCCCACCAGCACAGAAATATTCCATTGAGGCTATTTTAGATGATCAGATTGTGTTCACCGGGGAAAGTAGGATCCACTGTTTCCTAGTTCGCTGGAATGGTCGACCTGCATCAGATGCTACCTGGATCACTTGAGATGAGTTATAACAGCTTGCTCCTGAATCCCTAATTTGCTTGAGTTTTACCAAAGCGACATTTGCCCACACTTGATAGCGTTGAGTTTTGCTGACGCCGGGAGAGTTGGCGAGGACACCAAGGCCCAAGCCTAATTTGCACGAATCTACCTAGCAACGGCGTTGAAAGATAGCGAAACCAATGTCCTTGTGGTTGGATGATGCTATCTCTTGGCCTAGCTAGAAATCTTATTTGTAGTTTGAGATAGAGAGAGAGAGAGAGAGAAGTGTGTAAGGTGTTAATTAACCTTACGACACACAACACTTATTTATATTATCTCATGCTCTTTTACATAACCAAAATACCCGATGTGGGACAAACCTATTCTAACACTCCCCCTCAAGCTGGAGAGTAAATATCATAAAGTCCCAGCTTGTTACATAGCAACTCTAACCGTGGTTTAAACAATGACTTAGTAAATATGTCAGCCAACTGAGCACCAGTAGACACATACGGAGTAGCTATCACACCACCTGTCAGCTTCTCGCGCACTAAATGACAATCAACTTCGATATGCTTAGTTCTTTCATGGAATACTGGATTAGAAGCAATATGGATAGCTGCTTGATTATCACAATACAAGGGCATAGGCAACTGCACAGTGAACCCTATCTCCTCTAGAAGTGATCGCAACCACACAACTTCACATGTCGTATGTGCCATTGCTCTATACTCTGCTTCTGCACTGGATCGGGCAACCACTGTTTGCTTCTTACTCTTCCAATTGACAAGATTACCAACAAGAAAGACACAATACCCGGTAGTGGATTTCCTATCCGATGGCCCTCCGGCCCAATCAGAATCAGTAAATGCCTCAATGCGTAAATGTCCACTAGATCGATAAAGCAAGCCTCGTCCTGGTTGTAACTTAAGATACCTCGCAATCCTGAGAACCGCCTCCCAATGTGGATGGCGAGGAGCAGACATAAAGTGACTCACCAAACTAACAGCAAACGAAATATCCGGACGAGTAATCGTAAGATAATTGAGCTTACCAACTAACCGGCGATATTGATCAGGGTTAGAAAGAAGCTCCCCCTGATCCACATATAATTTAACATTGGGATCCATAGGAGTCTCAACAGGCTTGGTCCCCAATAACCCAGTATCCTCAAGAATATCCAACGCATACTTCCTCTGTGATAAGCTAATACCTTCCTTGGATCGTGCCACCTCAATACCCAAGAAGTAACGAAGTGTGCCCAAATCCTTAGTATGAAACTGCTGATGTAAGAAAGTCTTTAACTCATCAATACCGCGTTGATCATCACCAGTAATTATAATATCATCCACATAGACTATTAACAATACTTTTCCTCGATCAGAAGTGCGAGAGAACAATGAGTGGTCGGATTGACTACGACACATGCCAAATCGAATAATTGCATCACTAAACTTGCCAAACCATGCTCGAGGCGACTGCTTGAGCCCATAGAGAGCTTTGCGAAGCCGACAAACCTGATTACGCTCCCCCTGAGCAACAAACCCTGGTGGTTGCTCCATATAAACTTCCTCCTGGAGATCCCCATGGAGAAAAGCATTCTTGACATCCAGTTGAAATAATGACCAACCAAGGTTCGCAGCAAGAGAAATAAGAATGCGAACGGAACCGAGTTTGGCAACCGGAGAGAACGTCTCGGAATAATCAACACCATCAGTCTGGGTGTAGCCTTTGGCAACAAGACGAGCTTTGTAACGCTCAACAGTGCCATCAGGAAGGTACTTGACAGTGAATACCCAACGACAACCAACAGTAGTCTTACCAGCAGGAAGAGGAACCAACACCCAAGTACCATTATGATGAAGAGCAGACATCTCATCTTCCATGGCTTGCCGCCACTCAGACACAGACAAGGCCTCCTGAACAGTGTTAGGAACAAAAACGGAAGAGACGGCAGTGGTAAAAGCACGAAGAGATGGTGACAAATGATTAGAGGAAACAAACTGAGCAATAGGATGGAGAGTACAAGACCGAATACCTTTACGGTGGGCAATAGGGCGGTCATCAGGAAGATCAAGATCCCGCAACGGAGGAGGAGACGAAGTGGTGGGTGAAGGTGGGTCTGCTGGCTGAGATGGCGCTGGTGGGGGTAACGCCGGCTGAGATGATGCTGGCAGGGATGGCACTGATGGAGTTGTAGGGCGACGCACATATACCTGCAAAGGTTTTGGTAAAGAGACAGGAGCAGACGGGACAGCTACAGGTAGCACAGACTCAGATTCAGGAAAGACAGTGGGAGTGTCATGCTCATAATAAAAAGGCAGTGACTCATTAAATGTGACATCAGCACAGACAAAATGACGACGCAAAGACGGAGAATAACATTTATACCCTTTCTGAGACCGAGAGTACCCAAGAAAAATGCATTTAATGGACCGTGGGTCCAGTTTGCTCCGTCCGGGATCAAGAGCATGAACATAACATGTGCACCGAAAAACACGAGGGGGCAATGAGTGGAGAGGACGACCGGGGAACAAGACCGTATGGGGTATTTGACCGGCAAGGATAGTGGAGGGCATACGGTTAATCAAATAGCATGCTGTAAGAACGGCGTCACTCCAATAAGACTTAGGGACCGTCATTTGAAATAACAAAGCACGCATTACTTCGGATAAATGTCGAATCTTGCGTTCGGCGACTCCATTTTGCTGTGGAGTGCGAGCACAAGATGACTGGTGAAGAATCCCATGATCATCGAAAAATTGAGATAGGGTATTATGAAAAAATTCGCGTGCATTATCAGAACGAAACGTACGAATGCAAGTATTAAACTGAGTTTTTATTTCCATGTAAAATGACTTAAAAACAGTTTGCAACTCAGATCTCTCTTTCATAAGATAAAGGTATGTAATACGAGAGAAATCATCTACAAAAATAACATAGTACTGAAAACCAAAAACATTGGGCACCGACATGGGCCCCCAAATATCTGAATGCACTAACTGAAAAGGACTCGACACACGACTCTCACCCCTAGGATAAAAAGACACTCTATGATGTTTACTAAACTCACAGATTTCACAAGGTAACTCCTTAAGAAAACCACATGAAGGCACTAGACGCTTCAAATTCTGAAGGGATGGATGACCAAGTCGACAATGTTGTTGATATGCGGATTCTGATGACTGAAGAGCAATTGGCTGGGTAGAAATATGATCGGTGAGATAATACAGACCACCACGCTCAACACCGCCACCAATCTTCCTCCCCGTCTTGAGATCCTGAAATACACAACCATGAGGAAGAAATGTGACGGAACAATGTAAGGATCGTGTAAGTTGGCTAATGGACACAAGATTAAAGGGTAAACGAGGAACGTGCAACACAGAATTTAAAGTAAATGATGGAGAGACAGGAACCGAACCCAGACCAGTAACCTTAGTAGTGGAGCCATCTGCTAAGGTGACATGAAAGGTTTTATCCATAGATTGACAAGTAGAAAAGAATTTAGAAGTACCAGTCATATGATTAGTAGCACCAGAATCGATAACCCAAGGAGAAGAAAAAGAGGATGCAACACAAGCAACAGATGGACCTGTCTGAGCGAACGTAGCTGTGGAAGAAGAAGCTGTTGCAGCGGAAGATGGAGTCGACATAAGGCGCTGGTACTCCTCTGCTGAAATAGTCACACTACTGTCGGTAGAAGAATGAGTAAACTGTCCAGTATCCTCAGAATGGGCAACCTGATGAGCCTGAGGAAAACCATGAAGACCATAACAATAATCCACCGTATGACTCGTACCCTTGCAATGAGTACAAAATCAGGTACCACGGCCACGACCAGAACCACCGCGGCCACCAGAGCTACCTCCCCCTGACGGGCGGCCACGACTAGAAGCACGACCAGAATCACCACGACCACCAGAACCATTACCCAAATCAGAACTGCGTCCGCCAAAACCACCCGAACCACGACCACGGCCGTGAGCACGGCCAAAACCACCAGAGACAACGAGAGCAGAACGATCAGATGATGGCTGAGGGACAGAGGTAGTATCGGAGATAGAAGTCTGGCGAAGACGACTAAACACCTCATCGAGAGATGGTAACTCCCGTTCGCCCAATATCTGAGACCGAACTGGATCATAAAATGATGGTAACCCATATAGAAACCGAGCAACCTCCAAGCGCTCACGCTGACGTGCCATAACCTGAGGATCACTAGAGATAGGTTCATAAACCTTAAGTTCCTCACAAATACCACGAAATCTGGCATAGTAGTCCTCCAATGATCCAGTACCCAACGACAGAGAAAAGAACTGATGATGGAGATCATATGTACGACGAAGATTATTAACCCCTGAATACATCCGGGCAAGGCGATCCCACACTTCCTTGGCACTATCAAGATAAAACAGAGGTCCACTGATCTGAGGTTCCATACTATTCCACAACTCAACTCGAATATGACAATCCTCAGCTTCCCAGTCACTATAATCCTTATCAGTTTTGTTTGGAGGACTGTTGGTCAAATAACGAAATTTTCTCTCACCCATATAATAAACTTTAACAGCACGAGACCAAAGAGCAGAATTGTTGCCATTCAAAAGAATGGAGGTAATGGAATCCTTCTCACGACGACGAGAAGAGCCAGCAGACTTACCAATAGACATAGAGCCAGAAGTACCACTAGACATAGAACCAGAAGTAGACATAGAACCAGAAGTAGACCCAGACACAGACTGTGCTTCAGACATAGTCACCGATTACCACAAAATAACCACCAAGAATGCAAAGGTAACCAACTGTCTCGACAAATCAACCCAATAATTATGATATCCAACTAAGCAACATCCACGACTAAATGGAACCACGGGAAGTATGCATCAAACAACCCAAAAGAAAAAACTACTAATAGAACATACCAACCAAACCAAATCACAAGCACCGAGCACCGAGGGTAGTTTTCGAACATCACTAGACCACAAGATGTGGATCAACAAACGAACCAATCAATAGCTGAAGCATCAACATGAGTTGGCGAAAACAGGGGCCAAAACAGAGACAAACATCAACATCAATAGCCGGAACAGCAGGCGGCTAAGTTGGGATACGAAAGCAGCCAACTCACGAAGGCAGAACCAGGGCCGAAAAACGGCGGTAAAATCAGGCAGGGCCGAGATAGATCACGAAGGCAGAACCAGTGGTGATACCGCTGGTTGAATCAGATCAGACGGCAGAGACTGATAATGGCGAAACAGGAGAGGACGCCACCATCAGTGATGAACTCTATCCGGTAATGGTGGCTGATCGAAACAGAGATCAGGGAGTCTGGGGCTGAGATCGAAACAGAGAACCGAAGGCTGGGGCTGAGATCGAAACAGAGAGGACCGAAGTCTGGGGCAGAGAGGACCGAAGTCTGGAGTGGTCGGCAGATCAGGGGTTGGCGAGGGGTGTGGCGGCTACTGGGGCGACGGAAGACATATGAGTTAGGGTTAGGGTTTGGACCGGCGGCGAGGGGTGCGGCTGCCAGAAGTGGGGCGGCTACTGGGGCGGCGGCTACCGAGGATGGGAAGCGGCTGGGGTATGGCGGCAGAAGGCGGAAGGCGTGATACCTGTTGGGAAGATATGCGGCTGGCTGGGCAGTGGTTGATGGGCGTGGGCATATGCGGCTGGCTGGGCAGTGGTTGATGGGCGTGGGCGGCTGGAACAATAGCTGGAGATTAGGGTTTTGATTTAGGAGATTAAGGTTAGGTTTAGAGACTGGTTAGGGTTTATTATTTGGGTGAGGTGCGGCTGGTTAGGGTTTGGTTTAGACGTAGGGTTAGGGTACGATCCATGGCTCTGATACCATGTAGTTTGAGATAGAGAGAGAGAGAGAGAGAGAAGTGTGTAAGGTGTTAATTAACCTTACGACACACAACACTTATTTATATTATCTCATGCTCTTTTACATAACCAAAATACCCGATGTGGGACAAACCTATTCTAACAAGACTTATTTAGAATTTATTTGTTATTTATCTAGGTTCTTATTTGGGATTTATCTTGTTATTCATCTAGATTGTTCTTTAGGATTTATCTTGTTATTTGTTATTTATCTAGATTTTTATTTAGGAATTATCTTGTTAGGATTTTATCTTGATAGTTACGTTATCTTCATCTTAGTTAGTCATTATTGCGTTGCAAGAGCCTATTTATAAGGAATCACTTTTTGTTTGGATCACTGAATGAATGAATAAAAATATTGTTTCATGAGTTGGCGCAGGGTTCCCAATTCACGCTTAGGTACAAGGATACCAAAGGTTTGCTACCGATTCTACAGCAACATAATTTTCTGATAAAGTCTAATTCTACTTTGGGTTGATGGAATTATGTCCGCGGCCAGTCGAGTTTCTGTCATACACATCCATGCCCCAAAGAGATTAGGTGTTTGGTTACGAGCCACACATACATGCATGCAACACCAACCCGTCAAATGAGAGACTAAAAGACTCATTTCGTGTTCCACACTCTAACATTGAAGACTATGATGGTAGCCTTGACAAAGAGACAGAGAGACAAAAAGAGGAGTGTTACGTAGTGTTACTTTAGGCTTTTTTATATATTCCTCTCTTTTCTTGTAAACATAGAACGTTATACAATATACGTACAGTAGCTTCTTCCTCGTTTGTCTTCTTTCATGGTATCAGAGCGGTAACGTTCTCTGCATATTGTCTCCCTCTCTCTTCTCCGATGTTGCCGCCACCTCCTGCCACCGCCACTCTGCCGTAGCCATTGGTATCTCCGCCTACTCAAGTTCTCTGCATCTCGTCTCCGCCTGCTCGCTGTAGTCCTTCTGTCGACACCACCGCCACCTTCCGCCGCCACTGTTTGCCCCTCCTACTTCGTCTGCTTCCACCCTCTTTCCCCTTTTCCACATCATTATGTTCGTCATACTGCTTCCACTTTCCGCCCTCCCTCTGCCTTCGAAGACTTTGATCCGCTTGCCCCCCAATATCCTCCTCGTCATCGTCATCGTCATCGTCACCCACCAGTAAAACTTGATTTTACTAATACTTGTTTTTCTTCTTCTTATCACTCCTTCTTATCTCATATACATACCTATTTTAAACCTCGGTCATATAAAGAGACTTGTCATGATCCTAATTGGTGCATGCTATGAATGAGGAGCTCGCTGCTCTTGCTGATACTTAGACTTGGGACTTGGTTCCCCTACCGGATGGCAAAAATCTTATTGGTTGCAAATGAGTGTATAAAATTAAGACTCATTCTGATGGTTCTTTGGAGCGGTACAAAGCCCGCTTAGTTGCCAAAGAATTCTCTCAAGAATATGGTATTGATTATGAGGAAACCCTTGCCCCTGTTGCCAAGATGACATCTGTTTGTACCTTGATCTCTGTAGCTGCTATGCAGCAGTGGCCTTTTCTTCAATTGGATGTTAAAAATGATTACCTAAATGGCTTGCCAAAGAATTCTCTCAAGAATATGGTATTGATTATGAGGAAACCCTTGCCCCTGTTGCCAAGATGACATCTGTTTGTACCTTGATCTCTGTAGCTGCTATGCAGCAGTGGCCTTTTCTTCAATTGGATGTTAAAAATGATTTCCTAAATGGCTATCTGTCTGAAAAAGTTAACATGCGCCCTTTTCCAGGGCTCTCTCCTGCTTCTGGCCTTGTGTGCCGCCTTTTCCGTGCTCTGTATGGTCTCAAACAGTCTCATCACGCTTGTTATGCTCGGTTTCACGATGTGGTTCTCCAAATTGATTTTTAGCCTAGCACGCATGATTCCGCTCTATTTGCTTTCCACATTCCCCTTGGTTTGGTTCTCCTCTTGCTCTATGTTGATGACATGATTCTTACTGGCTCCGATTCTGCTGCTCTTGCTGAGGTAAAATAACACTTATTTCAAGCTTTTGAAATGAAAGACTTGGGTCCTCTTTGATATTTCCTTGGCATTGAAGTTGCATCTTCTCCAAAAAGCTATTTTTTGACTCAGACTAAGTAAGCCACCGACGTTCTTCATCGTGTTCAACTTACTGATGACAAAATCGTTGATACCCCTATTGAGCTCCATGCTAAATTTTCTGCTGATTCTATTGAGTATCGTGAACTTGTTGTTGTCCATGTTGTTAGCCAGTTTGTTTCTGCTCCTCGGTCTACCCATTGGGCTGCCTTGCTTTGTATCCTGCATTATATCAGTGGCTCTCTACTTCAAGGTTTACTTCTCTCTTCTTCTTCGGACTTGACCCTTCACGCTTATGCTGATGCTAATTGGGCTGGGGATATCTCTGATCGCAAGTTCACCTCTGGTGTTTTGTCTTTCTGGGTGACTTTCTTATTTCATGGAAAAGCAAGAAACAATCTATCATTGCTCGTTCTACTGCGGAAGTTAAGTATCGTGCCATGTGTCACGGCCTTAGAATTTCTAAGTCGACCGTGCGGCCTTAAGTGCGTATCGTTGGTTGTTTTGCACCTAAGTAAAGCCTTGAAGAACTAGAGAGCTTTGTAGAGAAAGAGCACACTAGAACACTTTGCCAAAGAGAGCTTCGTATTACACTCAAGTTTGCTTACACTTGCTTGGATGGTTTGGGCAAATGGCCTCCCATCCTATTTATAGGCCTTGGTGGGCATTCTAGAAAACTCCTCACCTCCTCAATGTGTGGCTACAAATGTACATCTAGAAGTTACATGAGAAATATCTAGATATGTACAAGAAAAGTCTAGAAAGTCTCTAGAACCTTCAAGCTCCTAGATGCTCCAAGATGATCCTCCAAGCTTCTCCATGCCTCTAGGATATTCTAGAATGTTCTAGAGAAAATCCTTGGTGGAGGGTTGAAAAATGGCATGGTTGTGACCTATGAAGCACGGGTACTCCGAAAATGACGCCGTACGAGTACCGGGTACCGGTACGGTACGGGTACGGCTCCGGTAGCATGAGCCATGTGTCACAACTTGTGACACATGGCTCATGCTACCTCTGAAGTCGTTTGGCTTCGATGGCTTCTATCGAATATAGGCGTTTCCCTCTCCTCCCACGCCTCTTTACTGTGACAATAGGAGTGCTATTCGGATTGCTTATAATTCGGTCTTCCATGAGCGCAGAAAGCATATTGAAATTGATTGCCACTTTGTTCGCCATCATCTTCAAACTGGCACAATTGCTCTCCCCTTTGTCTCCTCTACTCTTCAATTGGTTGACTTCTTCACCAAGACGCACACCACAGCTCGTCTTCGTTTCCTCCTTGGCAAACTCTCGATACTTTTCGGCCTTGCATCCTGAGTTTGAAGGGGGGTGTTACGTAGTGTTTTTTTAGGGTTTATTTCTTATTTCTTATGCTAAGGGTAGTTTTGTCTTTTTACTTCATTAGGGCTTTTTATATATTCCTCTCTTTTCTTGTAAACATAGAAAGATAGACAATATACGTACAATAGCTTCTTCCTTGTTTGTCTTCTTTCAGGGGAGCCTAAACAAATCAAACTCAAACACTCTTACTTTCCTTCTCTTTCTCGCAAGAGAATAGCTTATATACATAGTTAGCTGAGTGGGTTAGAGACTTAGGGAACACATTATGTAAGTCATGTGGATGACACTAAAAACTAGCCACGTGAATGTCACGTGGGATTATAAATGTCAACATCTCAAACTCACATATATTGACTAGAGCCACAATTTAGTTTCCTCTCAATCTTGTCTCTTGTCATTTGATCATCTGGAAAATAGAGCGTAAAGGGTTTAGGATTGCTATCTTAAGTCACCATCTAATTAATGCGTTTAGGGTAGGGTTTCTATCTTAAGTCATCATCTAACTAACATAGCACATCTCTCATCATTTCTAGTTTAATACACCAGACTGATCGTACGAGATTAAGCATCCTTAATTCCTTGTGAGTCATAACTTCAAGCAATGTTTGACCCCAATCAACGTTCATGTACTTATTAATTAGATAGAATGACATGTATCCCACATGAAGGTCCAAACTATGAGCTACATACTAGACGCTTGCTGTCAAGAAATCTTTCCTAGCCGATCCATTTAAACTACACTGCTTTCCTATACATGCTCCACTAGACTTCATCAATCATAACTTTGAAAACATGATAAAGTAGCGGCACCAAAACTTACTTCATGACACAATGTCAGCTTGTCAGGTTCAAATGGCATAGGATAGAACATAAAATTGCCTATAAGGGCCCACATAGTGCTGGAGCAGGGATCATCCAACCACTCCTTTATATGGTTGACAACACTACACACAGTTTGACATGACAGAGCTCCCACTAGATTCGGCACGTCACTTTGATGTCGTAAAGAATCTTATTCTAGCCGCCACCAAGGTGCCTCACAAGAGTTTCTTAGCCTAGTCTCTTATTTAGCACCTATTCAAAAAATCACGTTCAGCTTTATTCAGACAATATGATGTTGAAGAATTACTTTATTTTCGACTTTTAAAGCCTCCCCCTTAATCCATCTAAGGTGACATCTCCGAAAAAATCGATTTTCTCACACTTTACCTAAGTGACACAGCAATCAGTCATACGACTGAGTAGATCTGATGACGACAACCAAAAAAAACGTAGGAGACTAAATTGTCCATCATTTGATGATATCAATTACATGTACATTTCAAAAAATCATGTAAGATCATACTCATGAGAAGCATGGTCTGATGTGGCTTTACTCAACACGTGAGTGGAAATGTTTACATATATTACACCATGTGACACCTATGTGAGTAGTCCTTAATATCACTCATGTCACTTACAAAATGCCTCACCTAACCCACTCAATTGAGCTATTCTCTTGTAAGGCAGAGGAGAAAAGAACAAGTGCTTGTGTATCACAATGTTTAGACATAGAAGGCACAAATTGGAAAGTGAAAATAATACGAGAATATCACAACTCATATAGGCCAGCTGGAGTTTAGTTCTCACTTCTCACTTCTCACTTCTCACTTCTCACTTCTCACTTCTCACTATATTTATATTTGTTAACACTTTCAGTTTCACATTGATTGCTAAATTACCAATGGGTAGGAGGTAACCTATGCATTCAGCACCAAAATCTAAAGAAAATAGGGAATGAGATGTATTTGTTTCAGCAGGCTTTGAGTGGTTGATAACTCATTCCAACAACCAGCACATAAACAGCTTATATTTCTAACAAACAATGATAAGGCCCAACTGACTGCAGTATCTGCAAGCCGATATAATAACTTTGAATATTAAAGTCACCCTTTTTTCTAAGTTGATGATCCATTCACTTCCATTGATCATGACCAATTCCAATCTAAGTAAATCGCAATTCAGACCTCATCTGCAACAAAATGAGTGCCTAACTCTGGCATTGCAGTAGATCTTACAGGAAGTATTGGAAGAATAAAATGAATCAGCTAAAAACTTGACTAAAAATGCATATTGTATAGCCACATGGATAATAGTTAAGCAAATGCATACTCACATTCTTTGTCCCATCCTCCTCCCAGTTAAGACAAACAACAGCAACGGTATGGGACTTCACACTTCTCAACAACTTTCCATTCTGCTGTGCATAAAGGACATAAAAAGAACAAATACAGAGGTTAAATTGCCTTGAAACTTTCAGTGTCTCAATACTGCTACTATAGGAGTACACATCAACAATTTAGCTGTACATTGAATCTAAACTAAGAGAACCATAAGCAATAATAAAGGTGAGCTGGGAGGTCTGTCTTCGTGCCACACAGTACAATGAGGAACCTAATATCACTCCCACCACTTCAAGTTGAACTCATGCTGTGAATTAAAAGACTTCGATCTTGAATTTGTTTCAAAGTGCATTTTGAAAATACATATTCTGAAATACTTGGGTCTGGGAATTTGTTTCCAACCCACTTGGGGGTTCGGGAAAACTTCTCTTGAGGCTGATATTTCAATTCCTCCCCCTTTTAGAGATGGCCAACCTTAAGGCTACTTACTTCAACATCATGCAATGAAATGGTCCCATCTTCAAGCCCCACAGCTATTGCTTTACCATCAGGACGCCAGCATAAGGATGTTATGCATTTCCCTACCAAGGAAAGATTATAATTTTGTCAAGTCCATAATAAGTAGAAAAGCACTTTGAATGGATACCATATCCCATTTGCTTAAAAGAAGGTTTTGATGGAAAAACAAAGAACTGAGAGTTGTAGAACTAGGCTGCCTTTTTCAATTTAACTCTGGTCAGTAAAATAACAAGTAACAACTCAGATATACCCTTAAAATTGCAAACCTAATACGCGCATAGCACTGGTTTCTTATATATCGAGTTTCCATGGCACGTAGATATTGAGAAGGGAAATCACAGAATTCGACTATCAAAGCAAAGAAAACACTCAGTATCCCACAATTTGGAATTGGCATAGAAATTCTATCACTTGTATGACAAATAAGTGGATTACCTCTTCTCCCATTTTTTCCTTTTTTTTTTAAATGTAGGATGTTAGTAAGTTAGATTACCACTACTCGGTGTTCCATGCTTCCATAACCTTGAATCTTGAAGCTCCCGCTTGAAAAACATGGGTTACACCACTTGAGTTAAGCTCAAGTTCTAAAGTAAGTGTTTCAGCCTATCACACTGCAAAAAACTTTTGATTGCCCTCATTTCCCTTTACCAATATACTAGAATGTAAGGTAAAAGTCACATAAGCCCTTATTGTACACACTTTCCATAAAAACAAAATTTTGGGTTAAGTACGACCAATCTGAGAAAGAACTGTAGGTTCTGCACCTTGTATGGCATCCCCCAGTCCACCACGGCTTGCATGTACCTTCTCTTGATCCAAACAACTCATGCCGTCACCAATCTAGTGCCCTAGGAACTAGACCTCATGCAAACCACCTTTTTCACATAGAGGAAATTTTTTCTTATGATTTCACAAAAAATTCCAAGAGGGCTTAAAGGCGCTTATTTTTTGTTAGAACATCTAACTCAAAACTAACTGGTAATGAGTAGAGAGGTTGTCCAACCTCATCTAGTTTTGGAGGTAGTAATTAATCATCATAGGACAAGCTCTAACGTTCGCTGACTCATTCAACCTGACTTGCATGTAGAGAGATGAAAAAATGATCCATATCATAGAGATCATAAAGAAACAAGGTGCACTTCAAGCACAAACAATGGAGGCAATCATAAAGAGAGTCTTGTCCAATAGTCTCTAAAAATCTAGTCTCTAAAATGATCCATACGGGTTAGAGCATCCAATTCAACACCAATTGGTAATGAGTGGAGAGGCCACCCAGACTCAAATACTAGTTTTTGAAGTAACATTAATAAATTGGGACAACCAGCAAAGCTCTCACAATCCCCTCAAATCAGATGACAAAAGTACGTGGTCATACATTTGAAGTGCTCCAATACGATACCACTATCAATCATTCCTGAAAAACATGAATTCTAGTGCAAGAGAACCGAACTATGGATGACTATGTTAGGAACAAGCTGCAATTGAAACCACAGTCTCTACGCCATCTCCATTGCAATTATGTTGAGCAACAACATGGAACTTTTGCATAAAAGCCTCGGAAGCCATTAGTTTTTTCAAAGCACTTTGCCATTTGAATTCTTTGTCCACTCAAAATCTCCACCATAAACAAATGCCTAGAATTCACTCTCCTGCTTGTCCTCTTCAAAAAACAATGCAACATTGTGGCTGCTACCCAAATGTTCATATTTTCATTACATCAAATAACACAATACTTTTAAAGTCTTGAATTCACTACCAAGATGCTTCCCCTCCAGTGTTGTATGTGGACCTTTCCTATGCTACCCAGTAATAACTTATCAAGCATCCCAAAATGTACACCAATTCACCATCTATTACATTTCATACATAATTAAATTCTACACATTTTGATTCTTCTCCAATACTAAGTATTTCCTACTTGGTTTCAAGACCTTCTAATCTTCTGTGGTGCTAGTTGAAAATGAGAAATCTGTTTGGTTTTGTGAAGCCGGATAGGCTGGGGATTTATGGCCCACACCTCCGCATACCCAATAAATGTGGCTAATATGTTGATATCAATCCTGGCACATATAATGCAGTAAACCTAGCAGCCGAGTTTGTACTTTTTGTCATTCTAGAATATATTACAAAATGGTGTGAGCCCAATCTTGCTGCCATGATTTCGCGTTGTGATTAAATTTATTTTTCGTGCTATTCCGTGTGTTTGGTTTGGTTCCCAACAAAAATCAAAGAAGTGGTAGACAAGTAGAGAGAAAGAGTGAGGTCACCAGGAGAGACAGTCCATAACCGCTGCCAATTGAAACGGTGGAGGAGAATCTTTGAGTCCTCTGTGACCATGGCGAGAAGATCTTTTTCTGGGTTCCATTCCGCTATTTTGATCTGTCAAGAGAAAAAAGGTTTCATTTCAAATGGGTATGATACACCTACTCGGATACACACATATATGTATATGCACCTACACGTATATGTATAAATGTAGACAACAGAATAGCAGGAGAGCAAACCTGGGAGGGCAGTGGTTTGTCGAATTGCAGCTGAAAAGGGAGCCCACTTTGAGCTTCATCAGTCTCCATTTCTTTACAGGAAGGCCAAGCGCGGAACACTGTTGGTTCGAACTTTGTCTGGGGGGATTTCTGCTCAGTTCAGGTCGAGCCGAGTGATAAAACTTAGAGCTAAGTTACTTTTTTTTATTTTGTTTTTTTGTTTTTATTCAAAAAAAGCTTACATTAGTTAATTTTACAATTATTGATTCATATTGACATATTTAGAAAATAAAAATTTATTACTAAATTTTTAAAAAATTTACTGATAATAAAAGTTCAAAATATACATTTTTTTAAAAAAATTTACAATTATTTATTCATCTTTACATATTTATAAAATAATAAATTATTCCAAAAAATATTTTATAATTTCTCTTATTGAGATGAACTAATAATCTACAAAAAAGAATTAATGTAAAACTAGCAAACGTTATAAACATTAAAAGAAGACAAAAATTGATGGACCCAGTTTGGCTCAGCTTAGCAATGAGTCATTTGGTGCTCGGTTACTTCTGTTGATCACCTACTACTTGATTACATACGTTTTCACAACCACTACTTGTACTTACATATTTGAATACTTTCTCTATATTGATACCTAACTTGATCATTTGAGCGTCATTGATAGAAAAACCACCTCAGATCTTAGGACTAGTATGCAGGAATCAACGCAGGAGTACCAAAACATCAATCCAATTTTCAACATCATTAGTTTGACACCGTCTGTGAGAAGGACTTTGATTTTTACTAAGAAAAAATTCAACTGAATTAACCGAAAATCATGGTGACTACAAGATTTACCCAATGAGAGGACGACGAGATGGGGAGACTTATCAAAACCCCAACCCGTTGAAGGTGCACGTGCAAAACTTAACACAACTGGTGACCATGCTGGTTGAAGAAAATGAGACTTTGGTCCAATAACTACAAGCGGCCGCCGCCACCACCGGTTGTCAATCAGTCAATGACGGAACCTACTGACAAGCTTAGGATCCAAGAGGAGATGGGCAGCAAGAGAAGGAAGTAAACAACCACATGAGGAGGAGGAGAGAGGAGAACCGACATAGGCCAGGGAGACTTGGCCCCCAAAGGATTCGTCGGCCTAGGGAGTAGAGATCAAGAAGCTCTGTGAAAAATGGTGGGCAACATTAAGCAAATGGAGTAAAAATGTGAAATGGAAAGAGATGGCAAGGTGCCCAAGTCCAGTCTACCTTTCACAGAGGTTGTAATGGCTAGACCCCTCCTCTCGAAATTTAGGACATCCTAGGTGGACCTATTTGATGGCTCGGGAGATCCTCTAGACCATTTGGAGACTTATAAGGCATACATGATGTTGCACACCATCCCTGACGAGATCATGTGTCGAGTATTCCTTACCACTCTAGCTCGAAAAATCAAAGTAGCAGCTCAAGAGGTTGTTCATCAGCCACTTGTACAATAGTTGGTGTCCCCGTTGACCGGCCACTTACCTATTGAACATCAAGCAGCGAAGAGAGGAGTCACTTCATGATTACCTCAAACTCTTCAACGACGAAGCCTTGATGGTGGATGAAGTTGACGACAAGATCACCCTCACAGCCTTCATTATGGGTTTGTAGCCAACTCGGTTCTTCTACCATCTCTCTAAGCGGCCACTGTCCAACATGGTTGGGATGATGGTCATGCCTTAGCAATTGTTGTAGGGATCGAATGGAGGAACTGATCAGGAAAAGGCCTGAGCCAAAGTCGATCAAGCAACAAAAAGAAAGAAGAAAACCCAGCAAGGGTGCGAGACAAGCACAAGAGGATTTGCGACCAATTCAAAATATTTACTCCACTCACCATTTCAGTGGAGCAAGTCTCAATACAAGCATCAGATGATCTAGATGTGCGCTAACCGAAAAGGTTGAGGTCAGACCTAATGAAGTGGGATGAGAGCAAGCGCTACCAATTCCAAAAGGATCACGTACATCACATACCAAATTACTTCAATCTAAAGAGGGAGATCGAGGAGCTGATGTAGAGAGAAAAATTTGCCTAATTTCTAGTAGGTCTGCAAATCCGAGGTGGGCAGAGGAGGCCTAGTGAGTGCATAGAGGAACGTCCCAAGGAACCAACATTTGAGCTAGTCCAACGATCGAAGAGATAAGGATGATCTATGGAGGGTTCGCTGAAGGAGGGGACACCAACTCCTCCAAAAAGGTGCACTCGAGAAGGCTCAAGACAATAGGGGTAGCGGAAATAATGGCGGTAGGTCTATCGTCGAAAGAAAGAAGAGTGGAGAATGAGCCTATCAACTTCTCAAAAGAAAACGCCAAGGGTTGCATCAATCACATACTGATCTTCAGGTGATAACAACAATCGTAGAAAATTACAATACAAGCAGTGATGGTTGACAACAACAGTTCAACAAATATCATATTCTTAAGAGCCTTCAACCAAATGGACATCTAATCAGATCAACTCCATCCAATTTGATCCCTATTGGTTGGCTTCTCATAGGAGTGGGCGCAATTGCTTGGTGCAATTAAATTGTCGGTCACCATAAGCACCTGTCCATGACAGACAACAAAGATGGTGAGGTTCCTAGTTGTGGACTACCCTTCTACATACACCGTCATGCTGGGGCAAACAACCCTGGATATCATGATGGCAATCACCTCCACTTACCGCCTCATTATCAAATTTTTGACTAAAAATGGCAATGGCGAGAAGTGAGGACATCAAGCATTGGCGCACGAGTGTTACAAGGCTACCTTATAAGAGAAACGACAAAGGGAGGCCTTGGTCATTGATGCCCTCGAAGTTCGAGATGAAAATAAAGAAAAACTAGGAGAGCCAATGGGGACTCCAGAAGCCATGCCATTGGAGAAAGGAAGAATTGACCAAACCATTCAAGTGGGGGCAAAGCTGCCGATCGATTTGAGGAAGCCCTTGGTCTAATTCCTCAGAAAAAATTTAAATGCGTTCGTGTGGTCCCAAGAAGACATGACGAGGATTCACCCCCGAAAAAATGATGCACCAGCTCAACGTGGACCCCCACTTCAGGCTAATCAGATGAAAATCAAGGATTTTTGGGAAGAATAGAAGTGGCGTAGTGGAAGCAAAGGTGAAGAAGTTAGAGTAGTCCAATTTCATCCGAGAAGTCCAATACTTGAAGTGGCTAGCGAATGTGGTCATGGTCAAGAATTCGAACGGGAAATGACGAATGTGGTAGATTCCAAAGACCTCAAAAAATTTTGCCTCAAGGACAACTATCCCCTCCTAAGATAGATCAGTCGGTGGCCTTCACACCAGGACCATGAGTTCTTCAGCTTCATAGATGTCTTATCAGGTTATGTAGGGACCATCCCTGTCTTGTGAATTTATTTAATTATTTTGTTCTATAACAAAAATATACTATTTTTCTTTTACAAAATTGTGCATAAAGATTCATCAAATGTACATGGTTCTTAACAAAAAACATACCAGATTCCCCTATACGAAAGTATACATATCACTATAGCATGCACTTACTATGTACCATATGTACTACTTATGTTCCTTTCAAAAACACTTTTTCCATTCATGACACACAGACATGCAACTCCACGGCCTGTAACCTAAAAAGTCCATACGTGACAAAATATATAGGAGAAAAGAACTCAATCATGTGACCATCAGACATTGTAAACAACAAATTCACTTAATCGAATAGTAAATTACATGTACATGAGTCCCATATCCTTATATTCAAGTCATTCTCCATTAAATACCCCATCCTACACTGCTATACCATGTTCTAGATGGGTAGATTTTCTCAATCGGAACGGAAAGTTAATACCTCACTATCTAGCAGAAAAAATGCTCTCAATATGAGTGGATCTGTGATCTGCAAAATAATAAATCATCAAAGAGCCCTCTGCCATTGTGGCCGGAAGATACTCCGATGATTAAGTCAGGCAAAAACTCACAGGAAGATCAATAACTCAAGCTAATATTCTCTATTAGCAAGCGAAATTATGCACTAGTTAGAACGTACTTTTTTTTGTTGATGTGGAGTTTCATTTATAGACTTTTCTGTAATCCTAATTCTCTTAGGATTTTAATTGGAGTGGAGTGTCTTCTGATTGGCCACTAATGATATAATTCTCTATCAAGCAGTTATCTTCTATCAGTTTCATTCAATCAATACTTCTCATATTAATTAAATTGGCCATGGATTTCTCATCCCTATCTGTTAGAATTGTATCCTGACTTGTTCCGAATTTTGTCTTATCTCAGAATAATAGCCACTCATTGACTTTCTCGGGTCGATGGCATCTCGGACTGCCCTTATCAGGTCGGCAAGACGTTAGGCTACCCTTTTCAGGTCGGCTGGTTACCAAGCCATCTTTCCAAGATCGGTTGGCTATATATTCAGCCTTCTCAGTTCGAATAAAGTAAGGATAACCCTCTTCAGTTCGGCAATACCCTCCCGTGATCGGCACGTGTGGCTCATGGTCCTTACCATTCTTTGCCGAACTCAATCTTTTGCTAAGAGGTATTAATGTATTTTTTCCGATTACATTTTTACCCTCGTCACATGTTATTTAAAGACCATGTTAGTGTAGCAGTGGATAAAAGATTGTACAACACAACAAGTGGAAAAAAATGGAGTAAATTTTATGCTTTGAATAACTCAATGAACTTCAGTCTCACTTGAACTAGGATCTTTAGAACCACCTCCCCCCTCTTTCTCTACCTCTACCTCCAACACTTGTAGTGGTTCCCCTCTCTCTTACACTTGCACTGGTTCCTCCATGCCTACACTAACCGCAGAAATTTTTTCAGTTTATTGACTAAGGTTTTCACTAACCCCCTGCACAGTTCCAATCACCCCCTTCCTCTACTTGAGCTTTTAGAACCCTTTATTGAGCCTCTCACAAGTTCCCTGGTGCTTCCTCATTTGCTTCCCTCCAATTCTTTCTAGGTCTTCCAGACATTCTCCTCAGAAGTGGTGGTTGTGTATGGGGTGTATAATTTTCCCACATGCCCTCAAATAGATGTGCTGAAAGTATGCTCTATCAAAAAATTCCTCTACTTTCATGGGATATCGTAGATATCCCAACTCCTACAGCAGCATGTTCTCAAATTTAGATAAACAGTGTGAGCCACAACACCAACCAGACTTGGTATTCTTGTTGCCCAACCAAGACTTTGTGTTGCCTTAGGGAACACTTGATCCATGGCAGGCTCAATACCCTATTACAGTATACATGATATTATACTTCGTAGAAATAAAAGTAATTTTATAGATGTTTTATAATTTTTAAGATTTTCTACTCCCAAGCAAAAGTTGCACTATATGAGGGTGATTTGGTTTGAAAACAATATTTCTATATTAGAAAGTTGCTTAAATCAAGAGTCTTAAAAAATAAATGGGTTAGTTAGACATGGATGGAAAAAAAATTTCAATAGGTTGGGCTTGATAATATAAAATGAAACTCATACTGATTGGACTGCCTTGGAGGTCCGTTGAATGTGTAACCTTTGATCTGGCATTAATTTTTTTACCGAAAGAGTTGAACTCACAATCTCGTCGCATCCAAATACAATTATGTAATTATTAGGGTCAAGTATTCAGTTCATCTCTTTAATATGTAATGTAACGGACCTAATGACATATACATGTCGTTTCTAATCAACAGAGATTGTGATCAGTTAAAAATTAAGACATTGTTCGATTATTACGGCATGAAATAGTTCTCCAGCATTGATAATCAGATAATTTTGCAACAAATTCTGAGCATGAAACCCCTCATCAAATTTATTTACAACAATTTATGAAATTCCGCGTGCTTTTGTTAGAAGAATAGTTCAACTATATATTTCGAAAACTCACTTAGTACTTCAGACACTTTTGCGTACCATCACACGCTATTGTTAAATTCAAAGAGACCTTGAACACCGCAGGACAATGTACCAAAAGCACTAAATGATCAAATGTTTTTTTTTTGTTCATAGGTATGGAAATTAAGTAGCATAATAATGAAGAAGGGACCATGGAAAATTAAGTAGTGTAGTGGAGCATGCTAGGCTATTGTCGCCTCTAAATTAGTAGTAGTATGAGAAACAATTAGGGTAATTTCTCATACTTTTCTTGAGATTTCTGACAATTACAGATACCTCATCTCGAGTTCTTAAAATTGCACTGGCCTCTCTTGTCAGAATTATCGGCTAACTTACGTTAATGTAAACGGCATTTTATATTTTTCTCCCTAAAGTCTTGTGCATCATATTGTGTCATGCTTTAAGGGTTCACTACTTTTTGAACGTGAACATTTTTGTTATTTTTGTTAGAATTTCTAATACATTTTTATTAAATAAATGTGTTTCAAGTCTTATTTTAAGAAGAATAAATGAATTTTATCCTGGTGAGAATGACGATGTACAAATGTTACATATTTTTACGGGAATAATCTAGTTACGTAAAATATTACTCATAATAATAGGGTCAGTTTTCAGTCTAACTGTCAAATCTTTCTTTAGGGTTAGTTTTCACTTTCAAACTGACAAACCTTTCAATATAATTTTTAGGCTCGAAATAGAAAATTGTATTATTAATATATATGTGAGTTTTCAGGCTCAAAACTGCAAATCTAAATACTTCACAAGCATAAAAATAACAAAAATCTTACAATTTGCACATGACATAAAAATCTATGTAACCAGGATATAATCGTAAAACACCTTATCAATCTCAGATTAGTTCGTGAATCACAACATATGTTCATACTAGTACCATGAACAACGTACTAAAATTTCATCTCGATTAGACACAGTTTGGAACACCGTCAAATTAAAATATGTTGATAAAACGAGGATTGCTTGGTTTGGTTGTAACACTGGAAAAAACAGAGGAAAAGAAGGAAGAGAAAAGAAAAATAAGAAAGAAAGGATAAGGAGGGGAGGGGGGGGGGGGGGGGGTTGGTTTTGTGTTTACGGGAGAGAAATGGAGAGCTTCGAATAAATAAATAAAAACAATGCAATTGAGCTAATAGGGTGGACAAATTATTTAATAGGTGGACCCTAAGCTCTTAAATTTCAGCAAAAAAAATATGACCGACACTGCGGATTCGAGTCTTGTTCGATTGCGTTGTCTGGACTTTATTTTTTAGAAAAATATAAAAAATTCACCATCACGAACTCATATTTTTAAATAAAATTCACAAATCAAATCGTATTTTATATCTAAAAAAAGTGTTTTTTTGTGGGGTGGTGGTGTACAACTTTGCAACCTACAACTATAGCAAATTGAGAGAGAGGTCAGTATGATTTTAGAAATTCGAGGGGAGGTTTCTATAATTATAAAAAACTTCTGGGCAGATCAGTGAAATTTAGCCAAATTATTACTACTAGGAGTTAATAAGATTTGACCGGCGACTTCATGTCTCGTCCACCCCTTGTGAAGATGCACATTGATTACAGTAATCAATATGGTGTGCAAAGTGGGGTATAATTTCATGTGATTGAGATTCCTGCTTTAAATGGTGAACCCCACACGTTGATCACTTCAGTGTAATGGAACAATTGAACTAATTTTCAATTAACCTTCGTAAGTGGACAGTAGAGTTGGTATTTCAAAAACTAATTGGTAGAGTAATTTCAAAGTCGTTTGGATATATTGGCTATCAAAAAACAAAATTTTAAAATTTAATAAGCTTTTAAATAATACCCAAGTTTTTTATTTTTGAAATTTAATTCAGGAGATTTTTTTTAAAACAAATATTTAAATTTCATTTTTACAAGGAAAAATAAAAAAAATAATAAAAAGACTGGGGTGTTTTGGAGCTTATTTTTTAGCTTTTTATTTTTGGCTTTGTGGCTTTTTGGATTATGGTCAGAATACGTTTTGAATTTGGGAGGAGTGTGGAGAAAAAGTATGCTGAATACATTTTGTAAAAGTAGTAGAATGAAAAATGGGAATGAAAATGCAAAACAGAGCTTTAGACCTTCTTTTGAGTTTTTACTTCTAAAGTCCAAAATAGAGAATGATTTCTGTAGAATTTATTAAAAATGTGATTCCTAAACAGCCAAAATTCAAAAATGAGAATGAGAAAATTAAAAAATGAGACTCTCAAACACCCCTAAACACTAGTATTATTCTACGATTTTTTCACGGTAAGATCAAATCAATCTCAAAATTACGTGATTCAAAGTGCCGTCAAGATTTAATTAGGGTAAAATAGAGCAACATTATTCAAACTTCAAAAAATAAAATGAAGTCAAAATAGGAAATTGACATCCCAAATCCACGCTTAGAAGATAATCACCCCACTTAAAAGGCAAATTGAATGATTGTGTGTTGCTTTATTGCGAAAGAGCAATGCTACTAACACATCATATTACACATTACATTGCACATCATGTCTATGTTATATTCATTAATTTGAACATATATTAAAATTTATGGGACTCATTTTTATATTTTTCTTATAAGAATATACCACGTTGGCATGATATACACTTTGATGTGTAACTTGATGTAGGGGTGGAGTTAGGATTTTATACTGGGGGTGACACTATTAACAATATGGACCCCCGACAATATCTAAAAAATTAGGCTTTCTCACTCAGACCCCAAATTTATCAATTATCTCTATACATATATGTGCAAAAAGTTGAGTTTTATCAATCTGATGTGATTCTAGATTCTTCTATGTGACTATGTGTACATGAAATATATTTAATTTAAGGCCTAAAGATGCTCAGATGCATAATGAATCAAGGACTGGTAACTAATAAGGCCTAAATTTTTACTAAACCAGTAAACCGACAAACCGTCTACTATCCACAGGACCACAGTCCACTTACCATGATTTACTAGGGAGGCGGTCGGCAGAGGAACGTGGTCGAATTCGTGACGACTGACGACGATCGAAGTATCGGACGAACTCCAGACTCCTTCTTGACGAGCGGCAGAGCGGGCTGCAAGCGAAAGAGAGGAGATCGAAGAGTGGCCGAGTTCGGACGGAATAGCCTTTGTGATGATTTCTTGTATTTTAAATTGCATGTATCAAAAGTGAGAGATAGTAATTCGTGCTGGTTATTAAGGTATTAACTTTCTAACTGATTGAGAAAATCACCCATCTACACTTCTCATTAAAATCAACCAAATGTCGATAGCTTATGTCGCGCCCGGAAATTTCCCGGCCCCCCTCGCAAATATGTGAATTGTTTGAACGGGGCTGAATAATTTCTTGACTTTTAATGCGACGTTTAATGAAAATTGTTTAACAGCTGGGACTTATTTAAAAACTCAGAGTCGCCACTTGACATGAATTTTAGGTGTGTCAAGTCACCCTCTAAGGTCATTTTCAAAGAAGATGTCCTTAGAAAAATAATTTAATTTTAACTCAGAAATACGATTCTGTTTATAAAAAAAATGACTCCTTTAAAAGAGAACTGGTCTTGAAAACAGAGATGGGTTCGGGGATTCACTGTTACGAGTTGAGAAGGTGTTAGGCACCCAACATCGCCCTTTCGGTACTTTATTTTTCTAATTAATTTTATTTTATTATCCTTGGCCAAATTTAATAAATATCAAGTGATTGTTGTATAATTGGATCAAAAGTGGAAACAAGTGCGGGGGCAGGACCCCGGCTTACGCAATTTTAGCTTTTGGTGGCAAAAAGGTTGGAACGGATATATGTTAAACTTTGACCGAAACATGATACGCAAACTGGTATCTGCACGTCATGTTTCTATTCCCTGAGTGCCAGGTACCTTAAATCCCTGGCAGGAATTTTCAAGTTTAACAATGACCCGATTCCGTTTTATCAATGGATTATCATGTTATCCCTTTTTTTGGTTTTATTTCCCGACAGTTACACAATCACTGACGGTCCAAATTGTAGAATTTAATAAATGTTACTTCCTTTAACTGGTTTTATTTATCTGCAATTCTTCATCCCGACAGCTACACAATCACTGGCGGTCCAAATTGTAGAACTTAATAAATGTCACTTCAATCACTATATTCTGTCGTGAAAAGATAACGTGCATTGCCCGTTAAATTTTCATCCCAAAAACACTAACATGGGCTACCTATGTCACCCGCGTGTTTATGGAATTCCGAGATTATCGAGATCTTTAACCAAGTGATATGGATAGTGTGTCAGCGTGAACTAACATCACTATTCATATAACTTAGCCAAGTAACGAATTTTTCATTTTATTCATTTTAACATAAAAATAAAAGAAGATAGCGGTATCTGTTACGGGGAACGGGAAAGGGGTAAAAAAAGGAAAGAGTTACGAGAGATTGGGGAAAGGGAAAAGTTAATAGTTAGTTCCGACAGGGGCCGACGCAATCGAGCGATATGCCGGGAGCATTATTTTTGTTTAAAGTAATTTTTGTTTAAATCACGAGAAGTACATTGGCATAGGCCAACACCGACTTTCGTGATTAAAACAGGCTAAATCACGAAAAGTACATTGGCATAAGCCAACACCGACTTTTGTGATTTAGCGGGCTAAATCCTGACATTCTAGAAGTGCAGACTAGAAATTTCTAGAACTGCGGACTAGAGATGCGGATGCCCAATTAATATTGACATAATAAAAAAACAGAAAGAATAAATAAAAATGTTCTGACATTCTAGAAGTGCGGACTGAAAATTTCAGGAAAAGGACTAGAAATTTCAGAACCGCGGACTAGAGATGCGAACATGGCTTATAAGCCTAACTTTAATACTGATAACAAAAGAAAAGAAAACGAATTTACAGAAGTTAAATAGATAGAACAGAGGCAAAAATTGTGTTGAAACGATTACCTTATATTCACTGTGAGCTCGGGAATTACAATGGTAGGGGTGAAAAATACTTGAACGCCTAAATAAAACCATAACCTGGCATAACGTTGAATTTTAGAAATTCTTGTTATCCCGGGCTATGCTGATATAAACGGTCGCTCAAGTTTCACCGGAGCTTGAAAAGAAAATTGGACAGAGTCTCCTCTTGCTAAAACTGAGCCTAACCATCCTAAATTTGAATATCATTCTCTGTATCTTCGATAGTTCGAAACTAAAAAGTTTAGAACGTATCGGATGAAGAACAATCAAACTCTCAGAAAATTGGGCAAAATCTCCTCTTAACCTTTTAATAATTCTAAGCTCTAATGTTGTTCTTATGTATTGACAGTTCAAAACTAAAAAGTTATGAACTTATCAAATGAAGAACTCTCTCTGGAAATTTTGTTTCTAAACTTTCGGATTTTGTTCTAGGTGTTTGCTTTCTCTCTCTGAAAATTCTTCCTATTTTCTTTCTCTAGAATCCTTTCTTCTTTCTCTGATTTCCTTCCCCTTTTCCTCTTTGGAAACCCGGTATTTATAGGCAAACATTTTGCCCTTTCGACGAAGTAAATAGGTGGCGGCCGCCCGTGTAAACCAATCACAACCAAGCCGGATCAAAAACCAATTGCAGCCCTGGAAAAACGTTGCACGGACCAATCAACCCGGAGTCGGCCGTCCAAATCGCCGCAATGCATAAAATCCAGCCGAAAAAACCGTTCAGCCGACCAATCGCGCACAGCCTGAACCGGCGGACCGCCTCAATAAACCAATCAAAACCGAACTCCAAGAAAAATCGGGCCTGGAAGCCGGGCACGGCCCAAACGCCGGGCACGGCCCAGAAGCCGGGCACGGCCCAGGCGCCGGGTACGGCCCAAACGCCGGGCACGGCCCAGCCTAAGAGGGAAGAGAGAGAGAGAGGGCGGGTTGTGAGAGAGATAGAAGAGAGAAGAGAGAGAGAAGCCGTGAGAGAAGAGAGAGAGAGAGGCGACACGTGTCGCCCTGTGGAAAGGAGAGAGAGAGAGCTGGTGAGAGCGGACGGATCCGGTGCGGGTGAGAGAGGAGAGAGTCTGACAGGTGGCAGTGGGTGATAGGCGCACGCAGGAGAGAGAAAGAGGCGGTACAAGTCAGCCAAATAGGAAGCGGCCACGTCATCGTTGCAACTGGTCACGCTTGTAGCCGATAATCCCCAAAGCATGGCATTTAAGCCGGGCACGGCCCACGTGTCGTGCACGGCCGGCGCGTGGCCTACACGCGCGCGTGACTGCGCCTGGCGTATGGCTGATGTCAGCTTCTTTTGGTATTTACAAAAATGCCCCTGGTTTAAAAATGTATTCGCGCGCTATTTCTTATATTCAGATGTTCAAACGAACTCGGATTTGACCACGGATACAGCCAATGGACTCGTATCGTCGAGAGGATCATTTTGAGCCTAATATTTGATTTATGGGCATGTCGGCTTGCAAACCTAACTCCCAAATAATCACCGGTACACTACTACCATTCTTTAAAATGTCATTTCTTGAGCTACCGAACTCGGATTTGACCATGGATACAGCCGATGGACTTGTATTTCTGTGCTGATCAATAACATGTGCCTCTCGATGTCTGAACATATCAGCTCGTAAATTGTGCCTCCGAGACCCCGTTCTAAGCAATCAAAAATTGTCGGCGTTGTCCGATTTCACCCCAATCACTGTCACTGGACTCGTGTCGTCGTACTGATCAATAGTATGAGGTTCTCATGACTTGATGAAGTGGTCTCGTGAATAGTACTCCCGAACCCCAAACTGTGCAAGGGCAAAATAGCCTTTTTGTGCATAAATTCTTTTAAACCCATTTCGATGGCATTCTTCATAATAAATTGAGCGGTGGGAGCAAAATCTGGTATCAACAACTTAACGATTGGAAAAACAACTGCATAATATTTTTAAAAGTAAAGAAGAAGATAGTAATTTTAAATAAAGTAGATGTGCGAATAAACTTACTAGAGGGAGGTAAGTGTAATTTATCTTATAAAAACATATAGTATGAAGTCTTCCATGATTACTTCCACCATGCTCTCGAAAACCCATGTTTATGATAGTCCTCAGATCCCCATAATTAATCATCCCATCAATTTAGCCCATCCATATAAAATTCATAGGCAGAGACTAGAAGCTCATAGATCATAATGGCTACAAATTATAAATTCTTTGTCATCATGAATTGTTCTGTCATAAGTCAATTACCCATTCAAATTACTGTTTTAACCTCCTAAATTAAATATTTTATCATTACTACAGCTTGAAAAAAGGCAACACATTCAATCCCTTAATTCAGTCCTCTCGGGTCTCTAAGGAATTAAACTGCTCAGTAGATTCTTTGTAAGGCTTTACCGAGCACACTTGATGTGAATAGTAATTATACAAAAAAATTATGTTCATCGAATACGAATTGACATTTTTTAAAATATACTTATGTGGCAAAAATAAAGATTGAAATACTGAATGGGAACTATTTTTTATTACGCAAACGTATTTCATGAGTATATTAATCAATTTCCGATAAACATAATTTCTAAATTATTTTATGTTTTCGACTGAAATCTGAAAAATAAACAATTTAATTATTAAAATAACCCCTTAAGATCTGGTAAATGACCAGACAAGTCCCTAACTGATGAGCAATTCATCGCGCATGGAAAATCACTGGAGAGTGTATTTTCTGGAGCATGGGTCAAATGGTTCCTTGGTGTTCCATTTATACCCTTGGGAATGGACCGAAATTCCCATATCAGACCCTCCAACGGTTGGCTTCAACGAAGGCTAAAAGAATGGGACCTATCTCGGTATTTGAATTCCAGATAAAGCAAAAGCAAAACAGAGCTTTCTCCAGATGAACTTCTGCTTCCCTAAAATCCGCACCACAAGTTTTCCGGTAGCACAAGCGATTCCCGAATTCTCGCTTTCCATTAAAAACCACGCACCTCTAACCTCTGTTTGATTGGTTTTAATCCAAACAGAGTTCTGTATTAATCGATGTTTTGCTTAAACAAAATCCCAAAATGGATCTCCTGATTGGCTTTGGACAATTATTGTTTATGGGTTTGGAGTGATTTGTGTAGTATCCGGAAGCGATGATGATGTGTTCAACAAGTACTCGAAGCTCTTTGGAGCTCATGCTGGACTCACTAAGGCAAAAGGACGAACAGCTACCAGACGTGCCGCCGGCACTGCCGATTCGTCCGGTGTCGAAGGCTCGGTTACCTCCGGCTAGAAGGGGATTGCCAGTGAAGTTCCAAAATTGTGAATTTAGAGAAGATACCATGGGAAATGAGGATAGTAAGAGAGAGCCAATATCTAATCGAAACAGAGTTGGGTTTGTTCCCAATAAGGTAAAGCAATATTTTGATTCAGAACACTGTGTTTCTTTTTGCTTGTAATTCATAATCCTCATAAAACAGGTGAAATATCAATATGATTCATAGACATAAACATAGGCATACAGTTTGTCATAACTATAGCGTCTTAATTTCCTGGTATTTATGAACAGCAGCTTATAGTAGAATATAATCCACAAGACTTCATATATTTAAATGGTATCTCATCTGTGGTTATGGAGTTATGTTTTTCAATTGAACTAATGAAATTTTGGCTATACATCTGTACATCTGACTGGTTGAGGCTCTTAGCCCATTCCTTTGAAGTATTTGTTGCTAGACCCCTGTAAGGTTTCAAGTTCATAATTTTTTCTTTTCTCAAGTAAGCAGCTTTTGCATTGCAGCAGCTCTAATTACGTATTGACTTCATTGCGAATAATGCTATAGTATTCTGAAAAAGAAGATTAAGTGGGCACAGATTTGAGTATGCAGAGATAGCTAAAGGAGGCGAAGAACCGTAGAACCTTATAGCTCAAACTGATTCAAGCAACTAATAAGTGGGCATCACAATATTTCAATACTGGCAAAGATTATCGTAAATTCCGCACATCTCACCATTAATTTTAAAGATTTTATTCAAGACCTTGTGGTGGAGACTGCAGAATCCCGCGAGATGAGATTGGAACTACTTAAAACTTTTTGTACCAATTCATTAAAGCTTGATTGTTATGACTCAGTGACATGGGCCGTGCAATAGACTGGGAATTCTTATCTTGTTTCTCATTAGTGGGAGTTATGTAGCATCGGCTATTTAGTAGGTTTTGGCATATATTTTATTTATTTCTGTTCTGAATTATTTGTGCAGCATACTTGAATCCCATTGTCTGATCTTATATGCCTGGAGTTTTCCAGATCAAATTATCAAATGTGATGGATAGTAAGAGGGAAGGATCACTGGAGGGGATACGGAAGATACAAAAGTACTTTCGAGGTCACCAAGCCTGCTGTTACTATCTCAAGCTTAAAGGAGGAGTAATTATACTGCAATCATGTAATTCAGATACCATTTATTTCATTTATCATGATATCTAGAGGTCTGTATTCAGGGTTTTCTAATTTTCTCTGGTTTGGGACCTCGAATTCTCAAGTTGAAATGTCAATGATTTCTACAATCCCAAAAGCCCAAATTGATTTTTTAGTTTCTAATTGGTCTAAAAGGATCCAACATTTGCACACAAACTGATATTTGATAGTGGTGAAAATTAGAACTCTCAAATTGAATTTATGTCCCAATCCACAATCTCGCTCACCCAAGAAAAGAAAATTTGCTTATTTGATAGCCTAACATAGCCTTCAATATCCCGACCCTTAGTCAAATACGTTAATGTTATTTGGACTAGAAGGAAAATAATCCTGGCTCCACTAGATACATGCATCTTGCATCTCTATATTAGGTTCCCCGGCATATTCAATTCTGTGAATTATGTGATTGTCTGATTTTTTTGCGACAAGAGATTTCTTAGTTCCCGTCCTTAAAATGCTTCAAAAGAGAATACTAAGATGATCCACTTTTTCAGTCCCTTGATTTTCCAAGCTACAAGAGTGTGGGTTTTGTTTCTGGTGTTCATTTAAAGAATATATCCATGTAGTTGTTCGTGGTGAAAATTCAAGAAAGAATTATCAGCTATTGAGTAGAAGGCTAGCAGCGGTTATCGTGATACAGCAGCATACTAAACACTGGATTGCATGGAGAACTATGCAGAAAAGGCAGAGCGCAGTTATATTTTTGCAATCTGGTAGAATTCTTGGACTCTGAATATAACCTTGTGGCTGCAAAATCACATTGCTCAACTTTGATCCTGTTATGATGCAGTAATACGTAGTTGGTTGACTCGAAGATGTGCTAATTACAAGGCAAATTTGAGATTGCTGGGCGTTGAACCCATGAAAGACATGAGGAAACTAGACTGGAGAAATCTAGAAACAAAGGTAAAATCTTTTGGTCGGGCCTATACGCATGGTCCAAAGCTTTATCGTCTTTTGTACTGCTACTTTGTTCATACATGTTTGCATGATAAAATGACATCCATGACGTGTGTTCTAATTCTGTTTTGTTCATTTTTACATGAGTAAATACTAGGGTTTAAACTGCTTCAGCAATTTTCCTAATCTCCATGGTTTGTTCAAAACTCTTTTCAACTGTACTAGTTGGTTATTTTATTCTTACAAGATGGATCGTATTTTACGGTCTTCTGTAGCTACTTTGTTTGTCGAGTTTATTTAGGTTTGCATGATAAAATGACCTCTATAATGTGCGATCGACTTCTATTTTGATAATTTTTATGAGAATCAGTAAATTCTAGGGTGCAGTAGAGATTTTCTTTCTTAACCGTCATTGTTTATCTGTCATATGTCCAAGTAGTTGGCTATTTCAAGAGATGGATAGCAGACGAAACGAAGTTGTTGAGAATCAATAAGCTAATTTTCCATTTTCCTCGTTGATGAATATTCCTATTTCTTGGGCAGGAGTCGCAGGACTATGTTCAAGTTTTACCTTCAGCTATCTCTGACCTTCAAAGGCGGCTCCTTAAAGCAGAGACAGAACTAGGGCAGAAGGAAAAGGAAAATGGTGCTATGCGACAACAACTTCAGCAACTTGATAATAAGTGGGCACACTATGAGGCAAAGATGAGATCCATGGAAAAAAATTGGCAAGATCAATTGACATCTTTGCAAGTGAGTTTTGAATGCTTCCAATATTCCATCTATTTGTCATTCCTGTTGACATCTTAGCTATTCTCAGTTTCAAACTAGATAACACGAAGGTCATATATCAATCCACGAATGTTTATTTTCGTAACAATGAAGCCATGGAAATGTGCTCGCTTAGTGGCCTCCTTCTGTTTCATATGGTAACACCAACTTCTTATGCACATGATCGCAGTGACTAATTATTAGATTGTTAACAATTATCTCATCTAGATGTTTAAGCTATTAAATAAAGTAGAACTCCTCAACAAGCCCATCAACTGTGACAGAACTCTTCTCTCTAAGTGGGCCAAACACGTGTACATATAGTAGTTTTCAAGTTAGTGGTGAGGTTCGAAAACATTAACTATTGCCTGGTTCTACACCATATTATACTTGACCACTTACCATCAATAAAAACACAAGTTGTTAGTAGAATAATAACTTTATTACTGTTTCCTCAGATCCAATAGCCGCCGGTAAGAACATGGTGTCCTTAGCCCAGCCCTTAATGTGGATAGTTCTTGAGGCCGTTTTTGGATCATGGATTGAGCAGGGATTTACTAATGGAAAGGACAATATAGGGAAGGATAGAATACAATCTAGCGTCGTTGTATTATTATCTTCTTAGTTTCTGCTTAACCTTTTCTCTTCTGTGAATAAATCCCTTCACTCCAAACACATCCTTGGTATATTGTCTTATAGGTGGAACTCCAAGACCATTTGTTTATTTATTGAAATGACAGAAATGTACCAATACTTGTGCAGATGAATCTGGCTACAGCCAAGAAAAGCCTTATTTCTGAATGCACAACAGATCAACCTGCAACATTTGATCCTTTTCCATTGTATCACTCTCATGGTGGAGATGACTTAATGTCAATGGAAACTCAAGCTAATGATGGAGTTCACCTTAGTGACACCAAACCACAACAAACAAACAGAAGATTAAATGGTATCAATCATCAACTTAGTGAGCAGCGCAAAGAGGGGTTCCATGGCAATTCTGTCGGTGGTGGTGAATTAAAATCGGGTCAGTTATCATCCAACATAAGTCATGACGAGGAACGTCGAAAGTTGAAGCTAAAGTTTGAAACATGGACGAAAGATTATAAAACTCGGTTACAGGAGACAACGGCAACGCTACAAAAACTTGGCCACTCAGAAGCAAAGAAGAGTCGCAAAAAATGGTGGGGACGATAAATCCAAAAAAGGCGCATTAAAGTTTGATCTATTTCGAGGTGAAAAAGTTCTGGTGGTCCTTTGAGGGGCCTGTATCTGTCTTCCTTGTTCATGTGTTGTTTACATTCCTAGCAATATCTGTTGCTTGTGTAGATAACATTAATGCACTTGAAAGAGCCTATGAAGGCCTTGCAAAAACAGGTTCTTAACCTTTGCTCAATTCTGATGTGAGGCACCTAGCTAGTTGTATTGATCTTGAGAAAATGAGAAAGGAAGTTGTGGTCTTGGGTATATTTTAGGTTTTGGTACTTAATTCTAGTGTTCTGCAATAAAAAGAAGTATTTAACAATTCAATTTTCAAGAACATTTTTAACATCTTGATACTACTCTCTTGCTTCTTTTTTTTTTTTTAAAAGGTTGATACTGCGCGACTAACGAAAAATTGTATTGTGTTCTAAAACTTCATCTAAAGAGTATGTATGTACCTGTGTGTGTGTGTGTGTGTGAGAGAGAGAGAGAGAGAGAGTGGTTGTTGGGGGTGTGGGGGGAGGATAATATTTTCTAGAGTTTCACATTAATAAAAACTAGACATTATCGTGGTTTTATCAATTCTGAACCCACGACCTCATCATTGGGAACTAGAAACTAAACCTAAAAGAACATACTCTTGATTATCAATACATTGTCCGAACGATTCATTTTGAAGGTTCTTTTTGTTAAAATTAAGGATCTCAATTAAGTATTTTATGAATATTTTTGTTTAAGTAGGTGTCGCCCAATGTTGTACAAAACCAACGTTTATTGGGTGACATTCAATACACGTGATCAAATATATTCGACATGGAGCTTTCAATTGCCACCACCATAGTTCTTAACACGTGTAAGTAAATTACAGTAAACAGAAGATTTATAATTTTCAAATCTCAAAGAATAAAATAGGTTAGTATCATTGAACGTATTCTCATCAACAAAAATCCCGAGACTGGTTTCTAGATTGGGTAATGGAGCCTCCTCTTTCAATGGGGGAGGAGAGAGAGAGGGGGTTAAAGTGTAAAGAATGAGGCGAAGAAGACAAGGTGTTTTAATCTCAGCCTTTGATTTTAACGGCTGAGATTGAGTATTTTTAATGTATTTTTTAATGTGTCCCCATCCCATATGTGTGTGTGTGTGTGTTTTTTTTTTTTTGGGGGGGGGGGGGGGAGGGGGGTTTATATGTATAAGTTATAACAAAATAAGGGGGTATTTTGAAATGTCTCCACACATACTAATTTTTTTGTATATTTTAATGGTTGAGACGAAGTCTGAAATTTAATTGATGCAAAAAAAAATTAAATAAATAATTTAGTTAAATTAAGCCAAATCTAACTTAAAATTTGTCATTGACTGCAAGTTTAATTTTTTTTTCATAATTCAAGAAGATAATCAAAGTATTTAGACAATACCTGACATGATTTTAAAAATAATTGTATTTATTTGTTCTTGACACATCTGTATCCGAATGATACATGTAGACAGACTTTTCCCATATGCCAAACACACAGAATGAATGAAGTGGAAGGTACTTGGAATACAAATATGTATGAACCAGGAAACACACACTCTATATGCTTTGGGGGCATGGAAATAGTTTCCAGAGTCATGAAATGAGAGCACCAACGCAAGGGCTACAAGATAATACCCATATCAATGGGCACACAGACCCACAGCCCTGTGATTATGTTATCTATCTTTAGTGGAATTTTGCAGACGGGTCTTTGAAATATCAACTTCTGTTCATGTATTGTGCTGATGATGTAGATCTTCCTTTGTTCACAGAGTGGTCTGTAATAGAGGATTTGCTTTTTCTATATGCTTTCTTCCAGCCAAACCTACCATCCGGTATGGTACGGTATTGATAACATTGCTTTGGGTTCGGTTGCGTTGATATTCCATTGATTTTGCGTGACTACAGACTACTTGATGGGTTTTCCTGTTTTTTTAAAAGGTTTGGTTGATCATGCTTTCTTTCTTCTTTATGTGTTCTGCTACTTTTGTTAGGTTTGTCATTGGCATCGTTTTTTGAGGTTGCTCCCCTATGGCGTAATCCTACCATTAGTGTTTGTCATTCACTTGATGGTTGCTCCCTTTTGTTTCACAATCTGTCAAATTGCAGCCAAAACTATGTCTTGCAATTCCCATGTGGATGGTTACATTCATCTTCTGATCTTCATACAAGAATACAAGATTGATCCTAGCAAGCATGGCCATTCAGCAAATTAAACAGGTTATTCTGATGTTTATGTTCCTGCTTACATGGAACACTGTATTTTCTTGCAGTAATTTTGTTGGTTGAAGCTTTGTTTTGTTATTCCATTCCTGTCGAACTCAGCATGGCTATTCAACTTGCAGTAAAGCATGCTATTTTACGTTGTTATGTTTTGGTTAAGATTTACAATATATGGGCTTAATATCTCCCTTCAGATTTGAATTTCTTTGAAAGCCTTGTTTTGTTCCGATTTTTATCCAGATCTGAGAGAGAGAGAGAGAGAGAGAGAGAGAGAGAGAGAGAGAGAGAGAGAGAGATTTGAGTGCTCATTGTCTTTCAAGACAAGCTCTTCACGGATCCAATTTATGTTCAGGACTAATGCATTCTTAGCTCTTCTTGTATTAGTAACATTGCATTGAGCTTGCAGGGTTGTAGTGGTTCTGTTACTTTCTGTCTCTCTCTTTTTTTTTTTAATTAGTAGAGAGATTTGGAGATTATAGACAATTTGTTCAACAGGGTTGAATTGGGAAGAATTGATAACCAGTCTACGGAAGCATTTTTCCAATTTTGTTTGGTGGAATGTAATTTGGTGTTTTTTTATTGTTTACATTAGGTGGACACATTTTTTGAGTGACAGAATGTTATTAGTTAAACACCTTGGGCCATTTTTTTTTTTTTCCTGATTTTGGTCGTCTTTTTAATTTGTGAGTGTTTTTGGTTGTCTTTTGATTTTGTGGAGTAGAGTTGAGACTATTTGAAGGGGCATTTAACTAGAGATATGACAATTCTACGGCTACTGAAGTATACTCTAGATACTTGAATGTTGATTTATGTGAGACAGACATGATTGGTATTAGTGGTTTGGTCTTGGCGACGTTAGTGATCATATGCTTAACTTCAGTATGCGGTAATTGTTAATTTATGGATCAACTTATTTTTAAACTGTGATCACACATTAGCCCGTATGGCATCTCTAAGCTTTAACTCATTCTTCTAGAACCTAGTTTGTGTGAAATTCTGTTTGCCTTTTAAGCCCCTTGCTCTATGGAGCTCTTGCTCCACCATCGGCTCAGGCTTCTCTGTCCTACTATCTTTTTCAATTGCTTGTCGACCTTAGAGAACTTTTAGGTACCACTTATCTTTTTCTCTTGTTTTGTTGTTATAGAAGATCAAGTGTTTATATGATCTTTTACATGTTGCTTGTAAATAATCTTCTAAGTTACACTTTTAATGGAGCAATTTTAAAGTATATCAAAACAATCTCTAAACTCTTAAACGAAGGGTTTTTCGCAGGATGTCCAAGGGACAAAGTGGACAATTCCCTTACCGCCAAGCAAGCTATTCTGTTTTTCAACTTAGGTCTTGATCTTTTTTTTTAGTATTGTCTACCGTTTTGGTTCACTAGTTAGCTTCAATTTTTTTTCTCTTTTTACATCTTGTCTCCATGCTTGTTGTTTTTCATCTTTAATTAACTTCTTTTATTGCAGCTGTATCCCTGTTGGATGCTTGGAGATACAAGAATACATATGGGACACACACGTATGTCAATACTATATGATACTTGAATAGCAGAAATAACAATTTTAAGTTTTGTAATGTGATTTAGAACCCCGGGTAGTTTATGCAATGCACGATCATGTTGACTACTAGGGAGATGGTAGTCGAAAGTGAGAGCGAATCACTTTTCAGCCTAACTCTATCCACCAAATGACCCACTATTTACGGACGTTAAACACAGGGAATGATGAGCTCCAAGCCTCTTGACTCTGATACCCTGTCTATGAACAATGTTCTTAATTTCTAATTCGAACCCAAGTATTTTGAAGGAATCCATGAGATTTGATTAGATTCAAGCACACCATTTGTTTACTCCCATCAGTCATCATTTGGATGGACCCACTATCCATTTTTTAATCCTCGATGCATAATCTACAGAGGGAATTCCACTTGACTCCCAATTTGCGGATTCATTGAAAAGCCTTCGACATTCATCTCCACAATTGAACGCAGATCATAAATATCAGTCGGCGTGGAATATTAAAAATAAAATGAAACATTTGTATTAAAAAACTTGAAGTTTAACTTTTCAATCCTTGTTATTGTTTTTAAACCATCCTTCCGCACTGTTTATGAAGTCCACGACACGAGGACATTCAACAGAACAAAATCATTAATTTCATAAGGATCATCAAGATTAGATATTCATTCTTTGATTTTGCCATAAAACATCTTGAGTATTTCATACGAACCTTGTTCCTCCCTGAAATGGAATTTCTTTTGGATTGTCTATGCGTTTTCCCATAACTTTGCAAGTACACTAGTCTGTACAGTCTCATCTGTCGACAATAGAGACACAATAATGCTTAATAACTCGATTGACAATTTGTCAAATGGGTCTTGGCTCTTAGGGCTTGACTTTTTCGTCATAATAGCACTCATTTCTTATTTTGTTAGTTTTTTAATTCTCTTTTATCTTTGAAACACTCAGTAGAGTGATATTATGGCCAAGAGGTCGAGCGTTAAGAGCCAAGACCCATTAGACAAATTGTCGATTGAGTTATTGGACAACATCATCTCTCTGTTGCTGACAGATGAGGCTGTTCGGACTAGTGTAATTGCAAAGTAATGGGAAAAGGCTTGGACTATCCAAAAAAAACTTTCATTTCTAATAGGAGCAAGATTCGTATGATATACTCGGGAAGTTCTATGGCAAAATCAAAGAAAGAATTTCTAATCTTAATTGATGATCCTTGTGAAATTAAGGATTTTGTTATGTTGAATGTCCTCGTGTCATGGACTTTATAGACGATGCGGATGGATGGTTTAAAACCATGACCAAGATTGAAAGCTTGAACTTCAAGTTTTTGAATGCAAACGTTTCATTTTATTTTGAATGTTCCATCCTGACTGACATTTATGATCTGCGTTCAATGGTGGAGATGAATGTCATAGACTTTTCAACGAATCCTCAATTGTGAGTCAATTGGGATTCTCTCTGTAGACTGTGCATCGAGGATTCAAAAATGGATAGTGGGTCCATCCAAGTGATGATTGATGGGAGTAAACAATTGGAGTGCTTGACGCGAATCAAATCTCATGGATTCCTTCAAGTTATTCCGGGTTCGAATAAGAAATTAAAAACATTGTTCATAGACAGTATATTAGACTCAAGAGGCTAGGAGCTTGTCATTCCTTGTGTTCAACGGCTGTAAATATTGGGTCATTTGGTAGATAGAGTTAGGTTGAAATGCAATGAATCCCTACGTTTTGTCGCTC
The DNA here is from genome assembly GCA_019985065.2 of Arctostaphylos glauca. Classification (NCBI taxonomy): domain Eukaryota; kingdom Viridiplantae; phylum Streptophyta; class Magnoliopsida; order Ericales; family Ericaceae; genus Arctostaphylos; species Arctostaphylos glauca. The sequence goes on along the minus strand of JAHSPW020000001.1, from coordinate 12,907,457 downwards.
TCACTTTCGACTACCACCTCCCTAGTAATCAACACGATCGTGCATTGCATAAACTACTTGGGGTTCTAAATCACATTACAAAACTTAAAATTGGTACTTCTGCTATTCAGGTATCAGCTAGTATAGGCCTAAAATGTGTTTCGTTTTTCAACATGTGAAGAATTAAAAGGTGCAAGGTTGACGCAATAAAAGCCAGTTATGACAAGAATGTCTTTGATACGGGGCAAGGTGCGTAAATGTCTAAGTACTCTGTTAGAGAAGTGAATCTTTGTGGAATGGTGAGCTAACAGCTAGCTTTTAGATGAATAGTCAATGTAACTCATGCACTTGTGAAAACTAGGTTATTCGTGCTTGGATAAGTTTGAGAGAAGATTAATTAAAAGAATAAATCTTGCATATCGAATTATGTGTTTGAATGACTTCAGGCATAAAACTATAGGAGACACATTCAGGTTGTGATTGAAGTCGATCGTCTAATGCCTTCAGGCATAAAGCTGCATTGGCTGGTGCTTAGAAATTTCACTAGCCGTGAAATCTTATTGGTGTAGTGGTCTCATGGGTGGTTCTGCTTCTATTTTCCTTCCATTCCCAGCAAACCAAGCATTGCCATCCAGCTTGTTAAATAGGTTATTCAAAGTTTATGTTCTTGCTTACATGTACACTGTATTTTCTTGGTGCTTCGTTCAACTTTTTGTTGGTTTGAAGCTTTGTTTTTATTATACCGTTCTTGACGGATTGAGATGACTATTCAACTTGCAGTAAAACAATCTATTTTACGTTGCTATGTGTTCGTTTACGTTTGCAATATATTGGCTTAATATCACGTTCGGATTTGCATTTGTTTGGAAGCTTTGTTTTTTAATGGAAATAATTTGGCAAAATGGTCAAATATGTTTTTGTTCAGATTTGTTTTGATTGGAGATTATAGACAATTTGTTCAATAGGGTTGAATTGGGAAGAACTGATAACTAGACTTTGGTTCATTGTGAGTTTTTTTTTTTTTGGAATTATCTTACCAAAAGCTCCTCTATATAATGTTCACAGTTGAATGTTATTAGCTTTCTGTATAATTGAATGTCTTTCAAAGTTTTGAATGCCTAGGTTTCTGTAACATTGTGGTGATGAGATTTGTCTGGAGAAGGCAGCTGATTGGTTGAAAAAACCTATGCTATATTCCAATGCTTTTGTTTGATATCATATAATTTCTTGTAAGAAGTTGAAGGCTGTTTGACTTTGAGTTCGAATTTAGATGTTTATGGAGTAATCCTAGTATAGTGTAATAGTATATTTACCCCGATCTTGTGCATATCATTTTATGCCATGCCATGATATGACTATGTAATGCGATGTTTATTATGCTGTCAATTCATGTAAAGTATTGTCATCAATCAAATGATCTTATTTTGAAGCATGATTAATATGCTAGATAAATGTGACACAATTACTGACTTTGGGATTATGAATCATCCTAGTACGATAGTTAAACTTCAAAGGTATTATGCGAATACTCAAACATTGAGAATTGTTGATCTCTGTGAGACTGAATTATTGAAAATGCATTGATTATTCTATGTTGGAATGTATTTATGTATGTTTTTGACTGTGTTGTGACTTTAACCAAGCTATAACTTGAATCATGAGGTGTCTTTAGCCGAGTTGAGTCTTAAGCCGAGTTGTATCATTAGTCGTCTCATGCGTTCAATCAAGTTATGTATTGAGCCGAGTATCTTTAGCCGTAACGTATCTTTTTAATAAAGGCTAGTTGTTTGGGGAAGTAAAGTCTCGAAAGTACAATGGGTTTCACTCAATGTACGAGAAACAAAACGTTCGAGAACATACTATTTGAGAATATGGCGGATGGGAACATAATAGTCAAGAATGTTAGCTATGGAGTCTTTTAATTCACGTTGCGATTCCACTCTTGATTCCGGGTTTGAAACAGTGAGTCAAATACCTAGAACTGCAACCACAAACGAGGGTTAGTGCCTCATTGGTTAGAGTTGGGTTAGGAAACACTCTAATGCTCAAGTTAGTAGCAGAGGAAGAAGATGAAAAGTATTGAGCTCAAGTTGCAAGATTAGAAGTACATTTTTCCTCCAAGTATTGTACCTTATATATTGCTTTTAGCTTGAGCACAAAACTTAGAATGGCATGTGAGATACACAGTCCTGGTAGCAGTGATCCATAACCAAATTCTGTTATGACCTCACCTTTTGAATATGATGGCTGACAGTTCACACTTCACGTGCTGGTCTAACTGAATGCTATGTGGATATTCTATCTTTGAAATAAGTAAGCTCGATTCGGCAGAGAGGTATCCTATTCGACCCGACCTCGTGAAATGTCTCCCGCACAAAGGGAACACTATGTGTCACAAAGTCTAGTATGAGCTCGATCAGGTACCATGCTAAGAGATGGGCCAGCTCGACCCATCGGGCTACCATCATTGTGGTCATAAGTTTTGGGCTAGGTCGGAGGTCGGCCCAGAGTGAACTTCAGTGAGCTCGGCCACGTTGCCAAAGGATTTGTGTGAATCAACTCTGCCTAGATATGAGTGTTTCAACTTGGTTTGATCAGGTGCCGTACCGACACAGTCCTCCACATTAGTGATCGGGAACACGGTTAGCATAGTGGTCGGGATCGTTATCGGACAAGAACATCATAAATGTGGAGATATCTAGAGTGTACCATGACATGGCAATGGTTACAATTAGTGGAGTGTGATTGAAAGTCGAGTACTTGTGTATAACTAGTGGAGTGTGATTGAAAGTCGAGTACTTGTGTATAACATCTAAGGGTTTGATAATAACACTCAAGGTTCTGAATACCTGATTAGTTTTAGTACTGATTTTTCTATTGGTACGGTATGTACCGATACTAGCCATATACCGGGTACCGTATCGGATTTACCGCAATTACATATATAAACCATAGAGAGAGAGAGTCAAAAAATAATAATTTTTTTTGAAACTCTTAAAAAAAAAAAAAAAGGTACTGGCCAGTACAAGCCGGTATTTAGAATGGTACGGTATTAGAGGTATTTGGTACCGTTTTTATGCCAAAACAATACGTATCAACCGGTACGATACGGTATGGTATTGATAATCTTGATAACACTTGTGATTTAGATTTGACAGATAACACTTGAGTACTCATTATTGGACATAGATTTTAATGTCGTTCAACTTACTTTTAGTCTCGTAATTCTGTCTTAAGGCTTTCGTATAAACTGCGCATATCATCATGACATATACATGCAACGGGACTTAGGATATGATAACTTATTGAGCCTCATGGCTCATGATGTAATTATCATGCTCCTTGCATTTCACGCAAGGTACCAAAAAAACAAAGCAGATTAAAAATACCTGGTCGACGATAACATTAGTACCGATCAAGATTCTGTTGAGCTTTGGTTTACCTAAGTTAGGTTTAGAAGCTCTAAAATTCCCCCATAAAGTCGTTTGCGGAAAATTTATTTTTGAGGGACTTCACTTTGGTATTTCATATTTTGTAATTTGGAGCTTTCCAAGTTCATTAAGTAAACTTCTCTTTTAACACAAAGGAAAAGGAAAAGGAAAAGGAAAAGGAAAAATTATGCTAACTTGCTAATTATTTTTGGCAATGAAAAGAGTTTTCATAGGAACAAAAGTCTCTATTTAATTATTTCGTCATTTGCTTATTTAGGTTTGAATGTGAACAAAATTCTGCCCAAATAATAAATAAACCAATACAATGTGCAAAACAAACAGGACAATAATAAATTCAAATTTGAAATCTAATTAATTAACTCTCATAACACTACATTGTATGAACATGCAAAGTGTAAGTTTGCATCGTGTTTGTGTCAAACAAATTTGCCAATCATATTAATTTCAACCACATCTACCTGTATTCGAGCACGATGTGATCGACAATGTCTTCAGTGATATATTTGTGAGAGCACGGAGATAGACGTTTTACAAAGAATTAATGCAGTTAATATATCTGCAATCTTTTTCAGTTGTATTTAGGGCAGTTGGGAATTAGTTATTGCGAGGCTAATATATACTAAAACAATGAATTAAGAAAATTCGAGAGAGAAAAGGTAGGGAATCGAATGAAAACGACAAAGTAGGCCCGAGAACAAATAAGCATAAGAGGTAAAAATAATCAAAGGAAAAGGATGAAAATATAACTTTACGTAGAATGTGCATAACATGTGCATGAGAATAGTTATGTACTCCTTCTATGCTTCTAAATGATAATTTAGTACAAAAAATTGTGTAATTTTTTTACACTAATTTAAACTTTTTTTACACTAATCTAAAAATCTTAATAACATTTATAAATTGGTGCAAACTTTTTTTTAGAAAAATGAGCAATAGGGCATAATTTTTTAATCTAAAGACCAGATTTTTATAGTGGACTATCATTTAAGAATGAAGAGACAATGTTAATTTTTAAATGGGTTTTCCCCTCTTAATTACTTTTCGGAAAAAAAATATGAAGCCCAAAAAACAGGCCCAAACCGTGAAAGTGATGGTCAACCCCATATGTTTGAGGTATTCAGGGAGATTATAGTGCATTTTTCTATAGTGCGCGTAAAACGACGTAGTTTTATCTATTTTATCTTTAAAATTACATCGTTTCGATTATATGTATTCTAATAACAATTCGCTTGATAAATTAAAACGATGTAGTTTGGAGGGCAAAACAACGTCGTTTTGTCCGCACTACAGAGAATTGCACTACAGCTCCACCAAATCCATGTTTTTGAGGGCATTAAATTTTCATTATCATATACGCCTGAACCCAAACATGGAAAGCTCATAAACAAATGACAATAGGGAGATATATCAAAATCTCCTCTTAATGCGACTTTTCGATAAAAAAACGTGACCTTCCTAAAAGAGGTTTAATTAATTTCCGTAACCCACAACAAATCCCTTGATTTTTTTTTTGTCTTAAAAGAGGATAAATTAATTAACTAATTTGTCTAAATACAAGTGATTTTCTAGGATTCTTATTTGTACTCTTGATGGCCAGGACACTTACAGGATAAAGGGGACGGAAAATAATAGCTTATTGAATGAGCATTAGGTCAAAACTGCCCCATCATTAAACTAAACAGTGTGTTATACTAGAGGGTAAACTTGACTTTTCATCCATTAGCCTATCTGTACTAAAACTTTGAAAGAGAGTAATTATTGTCCAAAACAAGATAGGAAAGAAAATCCACTACGTGCGTGTGTGTTTGAATGTGAATATACACCTATGCATATTTATGTGTGTGTATCGGTCGTGAAGAGAAAGTTCATGAAGGCATCAAAACCCTACAACTCCTCTATAAATTATCTCACGTAACATGTAGTTTTTGCCCTCTCATTTCTCTTCTCATTGTACCAACGGTTTTCTAATACCTTTTTTCTCCGAGCTGCAAAATAACAAGAGGGAGAGAGAGACAGAGAGAGAGATTGAAAAACAACAACAAAGTAAGAAAGAAAGAAAAATAAGACGCATGCTGATAATGAAGCCTCAAGAAAACGGTTGGCTTGGTGATCAAGGCGCTTGAAACTAAAGGGTACGTGTTTTCCAAAAACTTTAGATTTGAAACATCTTTTGTGTTCTCAAATACCTCGAGGCTGGTCTGTATGCGGCTTTATCCTAGATTAAATTAGCCCTTTCATTTTTTAAAAATTAGTCAGAGTGCGCGTAAACTGGCGTGAATATTATGAGTTATCAAATGAAAAAAAGGCATATCCATATATAGCTCAAATGAATGAATCAATCATACTAACATCAAGGAAAATTCTCTCTAGGTTTGGGCAGTCCTTGATGAAAGAAATGATGTTATGAGGATTAATATAGCTAATTGCCCCATCTGTAAACAAGTGAAACTCCTTCAAATTCCATAGTGAAAGCTGCACATTTTTGTATGCCCCATTCATGAACTTCGAAGATATTTTCTAATTTGCAACATGGCATCAAACATAAGTTAAAAAAATAACATTAGAAGAACATTGACTTGACTTTTTGTTGTTAATTGGATAGTATGATAAGTTATTAAAAATAAATAAATAACGCAAGGATTAATTACCTCGAGAAATGTAGTGCTAATTCTAAGACTTTTACATTAGATAGCCTATCCATGAGATTGCTCATCTAATGAAGCTAAGGAAAACCTCTTACAGGGGTGAAGTTAAGTATCACATCCTTAAAATACGGCGTTTGGCTTTTGAAGTTAATGACCAAAGCCCCCCACGGTAATAAAAAGTTGAAAGAGTCAGAGCATCGAATTCAACAAGACGAATATCCTTGCAATCTCCTACCACTAATCGCCTAAACTTTTTCAAGTCTTGAGCAACAATGTTTAGATGATGAATTTCGAAGCATTGCACCAAGTCCATACCCTCAAGGAGTACGAATTTGGAAAAAATGGTTGTGATTAAGGCCAAAGTGACCTTAATCTTCCTAAGAACAAGAGTTTTTAAGAAAGATAAACCTTCAACTTAGGAGGCAATTCAAATTGACAAAAATTTAGATTCGGAATACTAATGGATTCACACTCCAAGAGATGTGAAGGAAGATTGAAAGGCTCATCTGCTTGACTCAAATCTAGATCTACCTCCTCAACTCCTTTAGAGGTTACCATTTGTATCCAATACTCAACTATGGTCTCAGTGTCTGTTGAATCAAAATATAATCAAAACTTTTGGATTTTAGGGCTGGAGCATTGCTTGAAAATCCTGTTAAGTGTCCTCACAATATTTACCCTAGTTCTACCAATAGCAAAATCTAAGTCGAAGATGAAGTTAGGATTTATGTGCAAAATCCTCATTTAGAAGCGTAGAGGGAGTACATAACTATTCTCATGCACATGTTGTGCACATGCTACGTAAAGTTATATTTTAATCCTTTTCCTTTGATTATTTTTACCTCTTTTGCTTATTTGTTCTTAGGTCTCCTCTGTCGTTCTCATTCGATTCCTTACTCTTTCTCTCTCTAACTTTCTTATTTCATTATTTTAGTATATGTTAGCCTCGCAATAACGAAATTCTCAACTGCCCTAAATACAACCTAAAAAGATTACAGATATATTAACTGCATTCTTTGCAAAACATCTATCTCCGTGCTCTCACAAATATATCACTTAAGACATTGTAGATCACATCGTGCTCAAATACAGGTAGATGTGGTTGAATATGATTGACAAGTTTGTCTGATAGAATGATTGCTTAAATATTAGTGTTTACTACTACAGTAATTTCGAGAGTCTCCCAACATTTAATACACTAGGATTATGATGATTATATTTGTTTATTTATTAATTAGGTGTCAATGATTTACAAAATCAAAATCAATGTTAAAAAGCATCTTACGTGGCACATTTATAATGGAAACCAAGTTGCTAAACCATCAATACTTGCAAAGGCTCACTTGTTTTCCCTTACATCGTAATGCGACCACACAAATCCTAACTTTATATTTGACCTAGATTTTGCTATCAGTAGAAGTAGGGTAAATATTTTGAGGACACTTAACATGATTTTCAAGCAATGCTCTAGCTCTAAAATCCAAAAGTCTCGATTATATTTTGATTCAACAGACACTGAGACCATAGTTGAGTATTGGATACAAATGGTAACCTCCAAAGGAGTTGAGGAGGTAGATCTAGATTTGAGTCAAGCATGTAAGCCTTTCAATCTTCCTTCACATCTCTTGGAGTGTGAATCCATTAGTATTCCAAATCTAAGCTTTTGTCCATTTGAATTGCCTCCTAAGTTAAATGTTTATCTTTCTTAAAAACTCTTGTTCTTAGGAAGATCGATTAAGGTCACTTTAGCCTTAATCACAACTATTTTTTCCAAATTCTTACTCCTTGAGGGCATGGACTTGGTGCAATGCTTTGAAATTCATCATCTAAACATTGTTGCTCAAGAACTGAAAAAATTTAGGCGATTAGTGGTAGGAGATTGCAGGGATATTCATCTTGTCGAATTCGATGCTTTGGTTCTTTCAACTTTTTATTACCGTGGGGGGCTCTAGTCATTAACTTTAAAAGCAATGCCATATTTTGAGGATGTGATACTTAACTTCATGCCTATAAGAGGTTTTCCCAGCTTCATTAGATGAGCAATCTCTTAGATAGGCTATCTAATGTAAAAGTCCTTAGAATTAGCGCCACATTTCTCGAGAGTAATTAATTCTTGCGTTATTTATTTTCTTTAATAACTTATCGTATTATCCAATTAAGAACAAAAAGTCAAGTCAATGTTCTTCTAATGTTATTTTTTTAACTTATGTTTGATGCCGTGTTGCAAATTAGAAAATATCTTCAAAATTCATGAATGGGGCATATAGAAATGTGCAGCTTTCACTATGGAATTTGAAGGAGTTTCACTTGTTTACAAATGGGGCAATTAGCTATATTAATCCTCATGACATCATTTCTTTCATCAAGGATTGCCCAAACCTAGAGAGAATTTTCCTTGATGTGTGTGTGCAAGAATCATTCATTTTGAGCTATATATGTATATGCCATTTTTTTCGGTTGATAACTCATAATGTTCAAGCCACTTTACGCGCACTTTAACTAATTTTTTAAAAATGAATCTCACTCTCTACTAGTGAAAGGGCTAATTTAATCCAGGATAAAGTAACATACAGGCTAGCCCCACTGTATTTGAGAACACAAAAGATGTTTCAGATCTAAAGCTTTAGGAAAATACATACTGTTGAGCGCACTAAATTACATATTAATGTGACTCAATGCATCCAATTTATCATCTAAGTGTACGCAAAATCATCATTCTATTTAATATTGCACGCATAATTGTCTTTGTTCCATTTCAGATTTTCAAGCACTAAAAGTACATCCAATGGCCTTAATATGACTCAAGGGTTTTAGGACCATTTAGGCCATTGATAAAGATCCAAAAGAAGGCATGGGAATGATAAAAGAGAAGTCGGAATGAAAATATGAAGAAGCCAAGAAAAATAAGACAAAACACTTCTATATCGGTAGAGAACTAAGCTATATCGGTAGAGAATGTTAAACAAAGCTAAAATTCAAAGAAGTTCTATCGGTAGAGGGAGGAAGTCCAAGAAGTCCGTGCATTTCTCTATTGTTAGAGGATCAATATCCTCTACCAATAGAGGAAGAGTTTCATTTCAGTCAGTGCACTTCTCTACTGGTAGAGAAGTATTCTCTATCGATAAAGAGTGTCCGACGCGCAATAAATGTAAATTTTGGCGTTTTGTGTTATATCACTTTTTGAGATACTTCTTCTCACGACTTTTATTTCACAAGAGGATGTAAGGGGACCTATTGAATATTATTTTCCTCCCTCTTTGACCTATATTTGCATGTGTATGAAAGAAATAAATAGATCTCAACATTTAGCACATTTTTCATACTTTTATTTAACTTTTGTTCTTGATAGCTTCTCTCTTTAGTTCATCTTGTTCTTCATTTCCTGAGATTTTTCTCTTCAATATTGTAAGACAATTTCCATTCAAGAAGTAAGTTAAGCTTTATTCCTCTTTTTTACTTGATTTGTTCTATCTTCTTATTTTTTCGGAACGTTGTCGAGATCTTAACTTTTAACCTTGTGTGTTGTTTTTCTACAGATTTTTATTGCTCGTTGATAAGCTCATCTTTCTTTCTATCATTTTAGAAATAGTTCTCTTACTCTCATGTTTATTATTTCTTTTACAAGTATGAGTAGCTAAATCTTCGTAGACCAGGTCTAAGGATGAAATTTATCTAAAACTCACTATTGTTCAATATCTCCTAAATATTTTTCAAACTTTTTCCTAAATATATTCAAATTCTTATTTCTAAAAGCAAAAAGGCAGAGTTAAATTTTTGCCTAATTTTTGCCATATATTTGATATATTTAATACTTAAGCATATGTCCTCCTATTTTGGATTATATTTTCTTGAACTTGAATAGATTTAGAAACACATTTTTTAATCTCAAAAGACTGATTTTTTGTAGAATATTTTTTGATCTAAAAATCCTAATCGGAATCTAAATTGAGTTATAAGAGGAGATATTGTCTAGTAGAGGTGTAAGATAAATGGATCCCAAAGATTAAGCCTATTTCTTTAATCTTGTTTTATTCCCTCGTTTAGTTTAATATAGTTGCAAATCTTCACCAAAACAAACTTTGAGGTTGACGTCCGAAACGTCGAAAAATTAAATTTGTGAAATTTTTTAACATAACTACTTTTCTCGTGGATCGATGCTCCGTACTCTCTACTATATCTCTTTTAAATCTTTGAGAGAAGTTTTGTTTTACAAAATTAAACTATGACCAAGGCTGGCACCCTAACGACGTGTTTTTGCCAGCCAGTTATGCTTTTGGCACCATTGCCTGAGAATTTCAGTTAGTTTCTAGAAATCGCAGATTTTTGCAAGTTGCAGCTCTCTTTAGCGGAAACCTTTAACCTATCTATTGGTAAACTTAAGGTGTAACACAAACTAAGGAGAAGTGCAATTCGCAGAATTTTATTTTCTCTTTGTTCTCAGTTCGATTGTTAGGAGAGTCTCCTTAGTGTATGAATGTTTACACTTGTGACGCTACACACCGGCTTATTGGCACAACGACCCTCCTTTCAACACAATGGCCGAACAACAGGAAGCCAATGATGCATCCGCGGCTCGCACTATGCGAGAATACTTGTATCCTACTCACACCACCACTACCTCGTGCATACTCTTTTCTTCTACCAATATAGCTGACGGGCATCAATTCCATATGAAGTCTAACATGCTTGGCATGCTTTACACATTCTACAGGATGGACTCGGAGAATTGCTATATGCACATAAAGAAATTTGAAGAGGTAGTGAACACTTTAACTAACGTCAACTTGAGATGACCCGATTGAGACTCTTCCCCTTTTCTCTCAAAGAGAAGGCTAACCGTTAGTTTCTCTCCTTGAGATCGCATTCGGTGACCAATTGGGTCGTTAGGAAAATTTAATTTCACAAAAAATGGTTATCATTGCACCGCACCACCACATTGAAAAAGCGCATTCAAGATTTTGAAGAGAGATCCTACGAAACCTGGGAGAGGTACAAAGTGTACCTTCTTGCCATCCCTCATCACGAGTATGAGGATTGGCAAATAGTGGTGTTCTTTTATGAGGTCATATCGATCTGTAATCGCCTGCTTATCAATCTTATGACTAGTGGCGAATTTCTTAATCGAGAAGCCTCTGAGGCACTCGCATACTTGGATGAATTGGCAGAGAACAACCAATCATGGGATTATTCCAATCCCAATGACCATTCTTATAGACCATCCCCTCGCCAAGGAAATCCGAGTAAGTACATGCCAAGAGAGGAGGAAGACCTTAACAAACGTCTGGACTATATCTCTAGGAACTAGAGAAGTTAGAAATAAATCGAGTGAACGAAGTCTCCACTATCTCTAAGCCCGCAGAGGCTTGGCTATTTGTGACGTGATGGACCACACCATGAATCTCTATCCAACCATACCTACTTTTGAGGAGGTTCTCAATGGTTTGGACCAGGCCGAGGTCCATGCCCTTCATTAAGGGCAAAAGCCCGTCAATTTGTCATACCCCAATACTTACCATTCGGGATTGAGGCATCATCCCAATTTAGTTGGAGAAACAATAAGCCGAGTGGCCCATCTCAAGGTCCCCTCTGATTCCAAGGGCATCACCCGCTGCATCCAAATTCACAAGGGTCGGCACCACCTCGGTATCCGCCCAACTCTTACAATCCTCCGGGACTATCCACGGGTCCCAACTCTTACCAATCGCCTAACAAGCGAAATTTGAAAAATACCTTACAAATGTCCATGCAAGGCCAAGCCAATATTCGTGGCAAATAAACTCAAGATCGACGTCAGGCATTTCATATGGAGTCCATGCAAAGACAAATATTGGCAATCAAGAATTTTACCAACTCCTATCTCTCTTGTTCGGCGAAGGTAGAGCCGATTAGGAAAAACATCCTTGGATCCTATTCATTAAACGACACGGTAACCAATCAACGTCTTTTCAGCTGCGGGTATGCCACCATCCTCTAACATTGGTAGATCTGGTACCTCAACGCAGTTAACTTATTTTGGGATGGACTTACTTTTTATCGCGGCAATGTGACACTGCTTGGCCGATACCTGACTATCATAAATGCTTTCCACCCCGTTTGGACCGATGAACCACAATACCTGGTGATATGTGGAGGCCACCGCCTCCAACTTGGCACCCACTCTCTACCGACAATAGCGTTGTATGGTGACGAAACATTCACTATGATGAATTTCGTCGGCAACGTCATCGATCCTGCTACCACAGGGATCGTGAATTACCGAGTGGCCAAACTAGGGCTCCATTGAAACCGACCAACGACACTTTGGTTGGTTGAAGATCGATTTCTTTGTACCCCATATTTTTTAACAAACTGTAATACATTATCTTGGCCGAGCTACCAAGATTCCATCAGGATCCTTTTGACAAACTACATGTCAATCTCCAATTTAATGACCAAGGTATCGTTGTGTGGATGCCGCATTCGTACTAGATCTCGGTCGATGAAGGTGATCACTCCCTTCAGCGCTTTCCAGGGGCTGATTCCACGCTCATAACCTCTTATCTTGCGATGAGTTGCAGTTCGGCCTTAAGCCTTTCCTCCTTCTCAAGGTCCATCATACCGTGAATAACATTGATTGTATGTACCTCCTCGACGTTCGTTGCGCAATTGTCGTCATCCCTTTGTACGCTAGCCTTTGTTTTTTCCTCATCAATCCACTATTTTGGGCGACCCTCAGTCACCATTTCTTCTAAGAACGTCTTAAAATTGGCAATTTGCCATCATATGTCCCCTGTCCCTGTGGTATGAACATCGCAACCTTTGATTCCGTGGTTTAGACTCCCCCATCAACTTGTTTGGCCATCTGAACAAAGGCTCATGCTCTTTTTTGTCTGACAAGTTGGAACAAAGGGATTTTGAGCACCATTTTTTCAGCCACATACTCAAACGGTTGTATTTCTCTCTTTCCCCCTATTTGCACGCCATTTGTCTCCAATCGGCATTCCCTGTTCCCTTTTGTTTGACCCTGCCTATTTTGTTCGGCCCTATTCATCTCTTCCTTTGCTTCTCCCAATCGACCATGCAGTTCAATTCGACTCATAAGCTCGTCCATATGCATTGGCAAAACGAGCAATAAATCTTCGAACACCTTGCTTTTTGAGTCGAGACCGAGTTTGAACGAGGTGACTGCAATCTTGGGGTCACAGTCATCGATCTCATTGTATAACTACCAATACGAAGCCACGTATTATCCTAGCGACTCGGACTTCAATCAGTGCAGACCAAGCAAGGTATCCACTTCTTTTTCACCTTTGTGTTGGTAATAACTGGGCCGAGAATGTCAAACAAAGATCCTTCTAGCAACTCATTGATCCTTCAGGGAGCCTGTCGAACCACAGAAGACTGAGCTCTCCAAGACTTGATGGGAATAGTTTACACATGAGTGCGTTGTTGTTGGAGTATAGTGACATCATCTGCCAATAATGAACCAGATGGGTGTAGGAGTCGGTCTTAGGTTCATATTTGTTAAATTTGGGATGATTGAACTCCAAATGAGGTTTAACCAACTTAATGTTTCGAGTGAATGGGGTAGAGATGAGATGATCGTGTGTAGCTTTTGACCGAGAGTGAGCTGATACCTCGGGTTGGGCTGCCAGTCGATCATTCTTGGGCCCATGCCTATTTCTATACAGTTTATCCCGCAAATTCTCTTAGTACTACTTTTCGGTTCAGCCTGTAGCTTGGTGGTTGTTTGCCGAGCAACTATCTGCCTCTTGTTCCCCAGCTTGTCACATGTTGAGGTTCGAGTGTCATCTTTCTGTTTGCCTGTATGTTGTATCAGCAATGGGGTTCGCACTCGGTGTGCCCCTTTTCCACTGTCTTGGCATTCGGTCATAGATTTAGAGCCTAATCTATGTTGCACGGACACCCATCAAGAGAGCTCTCTATGTGGCGGAGTGGCTGCTTTAGTGTGCCATTGGTAATGCGTTTGGCTCGTTGTTGGAGCTTAATTTTTTCGCACGTCTGTCGTGGGCTGGATGAGCTCCAGGTGTAAACTATCTAGGGCTTCGTCCTTCTTGTCCATGCCTTGCTTCAGCTGCTTGATATACTCACGAGTGGTCAACTTCAGAGATGTTGTTACACTACAACAAAAACCACATATGGCGACAAAAGTAGAAGATGAAATTTAATTTTGTCACCAAATGGGTATGTAGGGCGACAAAAAAATAAATTTGTCGCCGTTTTTAACACAATTGCGACGAAAATAATTTCGTCGCCAAAATTAACTATTTGGCAAGGAACTATTAATTTTCCTCGCCAAATGTACACATTTGGCGAGGAAAATAATATTTCCTCGCCAAATGGGTACTTTTGGCTACGAAACTTTTCCTCGCCAAAATTACCATTTTTGAGAGGAAGAAAGGGGGAGAGAGATATTAGATTTTAGAGAGGAAGAAAGGGGGAGAGAGAGAGAGATCTAGAGAGAGGAGAGGAAAAAAAGAGATGTGAGAGAGAGAGAGATGGGAGAGATAGATTTAGGATTTAACGTAAAGAAAAAAGGAAAGAGATAGAGAAAAAATAAATAGATATGAAAAAGGGTAAGAAATAAGACAGATAAGTTTAGGGTAGTGAGAAAGAGAGAAATAAAAAGATAGAAATGTGAGAGAGAGAGAGAGAGAGAGAGAGAGAGAGGAGTTTAAAGTAGTGATAAAGGGAAGGAGAGAGAGAGAGGGACAGAGAAATGAGAGAGATAAATTTAGGATAGTGATAGAGAGAGAGAGAGAGAGGGAGAGAGAGAGAGAGAGAAGAAAGAAGAAAGGAGAACGGGAAAAAAAAGAGGGAGAGAGAGAGAAGAAAGAAGAAAGGAGAACGGGAAAAAAGGGAGGGGGAGAGAGAGAGAGAGGGAGAGAGAGAAAAAAATTATGTATAACATCTATTTGTTGAACAAAAATATTAAACATATGTTATATATTAGATATTGTAAAAAAACTCATGAATATTATGGTTGGTGCAGTGGTTAGTAGGAGTGCGCATAAGGTGTTGGTTGGGTGGAAGGTCTAAAGTTCAAAACTTGGGAAGGAAAGAAAATGGGAAGGAAAAAAATGGTGTTGTGAGCGTATTTTTTTGTAGTTGAAATCAATTTAGGAACAAAAAAATTTGTCGCCAAATCTAATTATTAATGACGAAATTAAATTTCTTGCGAAATAGTTATGAATAGAGACAAAACTTTTCGTCTCCAAAGTAGATATTGGCGACGAAAAAATTCCTCACCGATTATGTACTTTTTGGAGACAAAATATTTCGTCTCTAAAATCTGGTATTGGCGACGAAATAATTCCTCGCCAAATATATCCTATTGGCGACAAAATATTTTGTCGCAAAAGAACATATTAGGCGAGGAAATTTTTTTTTCGTCGCAAAGAGTTTTTTGCGTGAAAGTATAGGCGACAAAAATTTGTGACGAAAAATTTCCTCGCCTAATGGATTGGCGACGAAAAATATAGTTTTTGCGACAAAATTGTTTCGTTATTAAAAATCAATTTTGTTGTAGTGTTAGAGATAGCCCCTCCGAAGGAATTTCCTCGATTAGGAATGGGCCCTTTCCCTTGGAGACGGAGGCACCCGCTCATTTTTCTCCATCAAGCCTTGAGGTTCTAACCTCCTTCAGCAACATAGTCTCTCCAGCCATTGCGATTTCAAATGAAGAAAACTATCATCCCCAGTAGATTCGCCAATTGTGGGGGTTGCGAATATTCTTCCGTCTAAATCGCTCCAATAGCCTACGTAGTGAATAGCCAATTAGTGCCAACAGATTACTTCTAACCTGATGGCACTCCGATGCTAGAGTTAAAACACTGAGAGATCAAAGAACAGTAGTAATTGCATAATCAATGATAGCGTACCTAATTAATGGCCTATGATCTCTTATTTATAGCTATCGAGTGCAATATTTAATAACACAATCTCTAGGAATCTTCCCTTATTTGTTGATATCAAATTATAATCTTTCCATGTAAAGCAACCTTCCAAACATGGCACATTCCCAAACTTAGCGATTGTCTTAATTTGCACTTTTCTAATTGGGACTTGCCACCATTCCAAAAAGTTTCCACCACCTTAGAAGAATGACATGCTGATTGGTTGGCACTCGGCAAGTCTTTCTTGTGGTAAGCCCGTCCGGTTCTCATCGGCCGAAGCCCCACGATGCCGAAGTTGGTCTGCTGTCATCATGTTGACTTGTCAAAACAAAGGCCCGTTTGGTAATACGTCGGTCTAAGCCCCACATTATCGACACAGTCCATGCTCCTCTGCCCAATCCATTTCTGTTTTAACCAATGATGGGTCGGCCCCTTTATTTCGGTCCTCCATAAGATGCATGCAAAGCACTTGTTTGAGAAGTGCAATCCAAATTTCCACTGGTTGAAGCAAATTATAGTGAACGGTTTCAAATTTGAAAAGCTTAAGCTGGAGACTGATTCTCTAATGAATTTGGATATTTATTTATAGACTTTGTGACTTAACTTTCTTAATTCTCTTAGAACACTGATTCCCAATCAGAATTGAAGTAAGATTGTTTTCTAATTAGCCACTAACGATATAAGTCTAACTTGATTCTGATCCAAGACGTTATCTTCTATATATCATTAGAGTTTCATTCAACATAATATTCCTTATAAAAGTTGAATTGGCCTTGGACTTCTCATCCATATCTAATGTGGCTCACTAAATTGAATTTAACTCTTTTACTATGTGTTTTTTGATGAATTTGAATCCCATCATCCTCAAAGCAGCATGGTATTTCGTTAAGTAATAGTTGAATTTTAATCATATTAATGCAACACGTTAATTGTTTGAATCTTAACATGGATTCAATTTTATTGGTTTAATTTCGTTGGCAGTGCTTAAGCACAAGTAGTACCTAGTCATCCAACAATAAAGATGTTCACATGTAGAAAGCGTAACAAAGTAAGTCTACTAGTAAGGAAAGAATAAATAATTTCATGAACTTAGTAATGATAAAGATTAATAATATCATCTCTCCCAAGGTATCATATGACCATGCCCACCCCGCGGAACCAAACACAGTTACACAGCCCAACAGAAAGAGGAAAACTAATGGAGATCCAAGAACACCTTCATTAAACTCTCTCTCTCTCTCTCTCTCTCTCTCTTGCATCAAATTCAATTCTAGAAAGTTTTCTACTGAAGAAAAATTACATTTCTAGAATATAATATGCAACTCCATTCCATGAAGAAATTACATTCAACCAAATAAAGAGGATTCACCTCGATAGTACATTCCTTCGCGAGACGAGCCGTGATTTTTGCTATTCCTTTCAAATTCCAAGAACTTTCTCCACATTCACGAACCTTTACACCATTAGAACAAGCAAAAAAACTCAACCCACGTCAGTGTACAACATGAACAGACAAGTTCTTGATGGAAGAATTGGTTCCTTTGTCACTGCACCAGACAAGTTTCAACACCACCACCTGCTAATAACATTAGTGGTTCCAATTAATGCAATCAAAACAGCATGCACTAGTTTTCTGACCTCCCATGCATTTTTTGAATGTGGTGAAAACTTCAAATACTTCACAAGGTGTGGAAGTCCTTAAATTACATAAATAAACATCGACACGTTGGATAAAAGTGAATCCATCAATCTATCTGTACTACAAACTAGGAAGGTGTCATCCCATCCATATATATATATATTTTTTAATTGAGAATATAAAAAAAAAATACAACAATTTTTCACCCACTCTCTCTCTCGCCCTCTTCTCAAGGAATTCTCCAAATTGGGTACTATTACCATGAACTGATGGTTACAAGATTTCAATCAACACTTATAAATTAAAGCATAAAATTAACTTAAGTTATAATATAATTTCAACATTGACGCTAGATACTGATAATAAGTTCCCATGCTCTCCTATATAGTACGAGTATAAAGGCAAGAGCCCAATTGCACTGAGCGGGGACATGTGGGGCGGCAGGGTAGGGGAGAATCACAGGAGGTCCTTGTTTGGTAGCACCGGGTCTGGACTAATCTATAAAATATATATATCTGATACACAATTCGTAACTCTTGTCGAACGAAAACGAAAAGGCAAATAATATGTCTACACCAAGTAATTGAGCAAATTTGAGCTAACGTTTTTCTAGTATCTTACAAATTACAATTACTTCATATTTTCATTTACTCTGTATCTTTTCCTTTTGTTTCTTTTCGAATTTTATATACTCGAGATCCTACACTAGTTGGGAGTGGGTTCCTTTCTCAATGGGAGTGAAGTTCCCAGAGAGTCTTACTTGAGAGCTTGGGAGCAAAGTTCTGAGACGAATTCGCCACCCCGATAGGAAGTTCCTGTTACCAAGGGCAGGAGTGAAGTGCACACCATATGAGAGATTAATCTCAAACTAGCAGGTCTAAATTACAAAATACAAACAGGACCCATTTGCTTGAGTCTAGTAGGTTAGATAATGAATGGAGAAAGACGGTACACTGTAGACAGATACTTTGCTGGAACCCAGTACCAGTATTGAACACTTGTGGCACACTGACTCTCCGGACGAGTAAATATTTTTTCCTCAACTTTCTTCATTTGGACACTGCGGGGACACTTCAAAACACAGTAGCATTCTCAGAACGCTCCCAAGAAATATGTCTAGGAATTATTACACTGAACATCAGATTTGGAGATTTTCTAAACAGCCATCAATTAGAGCTCCGGGATACCCCTTAAATGTTAATTAATGACCTGTGTCTTTTACTAAATACAGGCTATATAGCTGCCAGTGCAACCCCGATTTGCATCACCATGCAACTTTATTGGCACAAATTCATGAAATCAAACACCACATGCAATTAAACACATATTATGCATGAACCAGAAACAAAATCTGCACTCTTGAGGACACAGGAAAATAAGGCAGAGACAAACCCCAAGTACTTGGGGAGATAGAAGATGGAATTTCAGTTCTACATCATTGAATTCATATACCTGCAATTTGATGCATATAAAAGGAGAATGCCATTTACAAGACTTAAGCCTATACACAAAATCTAACTATAGTCAGACCTAACCACCTAAGAATTGAAGACCCACCTATTTCCATATGCCAACAAGTTATGTCTAAAACAACTATATTAAAAACATATAGCTCCGGTTTAAACTCCACATTATTATCATCAACACCAAAGGACCAAAGTAGTTCAAATCTACTCATACCAAAACACAAAAAAATAGAATTGCCACAGGAATATGTATAAATCACCTCGATCAGATTCGGAAGCATCATTTTGACACAGGCTTCTGCAAAAGAGCAGTCAAGTAAACTTCCCCATGCTTCACTCCACTGGAATCGCTCTTATTTGCCACTGCCCACTTCACCTTCTTATAACCCAACTTCCAAATCAATGGCCCATAAACCCTATCCAGGTCCACCCCTTTGCTGAAAAACCTATCCAACCACAAATAACCACCACCCCTCAAAACCCTATCTACGTCATACAACAAGAACTCCATCGCCACCACAGGAATCCAACGGTTAACGGCATGCCCGCACCGCACCAGATCCAAAACCCCGTCGAACACCGGCAGCCGCTGCTGCAGAGGCATGTGCAGCGGCACCAACCCCCTTGCCGCTGCAGCCTCGTTATAGGGCGCCCCCATATTCATCGTCGTTGTAATCACTGTCGCGTTCAGAAGCTTCATTTGCGCGGCGAATGTGCCAGTGCCGCCACCGATGTCTAAACCGATTCGAATTGGGGATTTCATAGATTTCGAGATCTGCAGTAGTTGGGAAATTGGAAGATCCAGATCTGTCTTGTAGATCAGGAATTTATCCTTTTCGGATTTCATGTCGAACCCTAAATAGGAATATTTGGTCCACATATTGGGGAGGGGAGAGAATGGGTCTGAGGAGGGAGAAGATGGGGGTCTAGACGGGGAATGGGAGAAACATCGGCGGCGGGGGAGGGGGTGGCAGCCTCGGAGGATTAGGGTTTCGGCAAGGTTGGTAGAGTCTAATGGGCAGAGAGAGAAAGGGGAGTAGTTCATGTACCGGTGGAGGAGCTCCGGGTGGTCACGGCAGGCGGAGGCGATGGGGGAGATGTGGGTGTAGATTAGGAGGTCGGAGGGGATAACGACTTGCGTGGGTTTCGTAGTGGCAGCTGCGGCCGTCGTCGTTGTGGTGGGTCGGAGGCGCGTGAGGTGATTGATGGTAGCGCGTATGGTGTGGAGCTGGTGGAGAAGGTGGTCGGGGACCGGTGGGGGAGTTGGGGGCTTGGATTGGAGGGTGGAGGAGAGGTAGTAGACAGAGAGAATGTTGGTGGCCACCATTGCCATTAGAAGGAGCATGTTGAGGCCCATCGTGAATCCCATAATTTTCCCTTGAGTTCTCGATCTTAGATTGAGTTCTTGTGACTAGATTCCGGATGAAAGTGCAGCGATGATATCACTTAAACATTAGATCTAAGAGCTCTTGTGACTAGATTCCGGATGACAGACAAATCAGTGTGATTAACCAGTGCAGCGATGATATCACTTAAACATTATCCTTTAACCCTGCGAATCACGTATGCCTTGAAACCTACTGAGTACTGACGGAGGTAAGCTTTAGGACATGAGTTGAGTGTTTTTCTATTTTATTAAGAGTAATATTTGTGAATTATATTTGGAAAAAAAAAAATTTTAAACATTGTTGGTTCGTTTGCTAATTATTCACTAACATTAAATTTTTATGTTTGTCAATAATTAATACATTAAATAACTATATTTGATTTTCTTTTAGTCTTATCCGACACTGTTCATTTGATTCCTTTTTAATCGTGTTCTTTAAATTTTATTTTCAAATAAAAGTTAAAATTTTACTGTTGACATAAAAAAATATTCCAAGATTAAATGTGAATTTAAAATTTTTAAATAAAAAATTTTATTAGCAGAATATGTGCACAAAGTACACAAAAAGAAATTTTATTTTAACACAATATTCTTTTCCCAAAAAAAGAAGAGAGGGAGCATCTTAAAAATGCCAAAAAATATAATCCTGATTTTTTTTATGAAACACTTATACCAAACAACATCTGAGAGTATTTTTTTTAAAAATCGGTTCAGAAACTATCAACCGAGCATAATCATAAACAAAGCTTGTTCCTTAAATCTTTAATTTTGGCACCCAGATGCTTTCACGGATATGTGTATTATTGAATTGAAAGACTAACAATCAACTTGAGAAACTCGATTTATTCAATTGCCGACTTAAGGAAGACGATTGGTAACCAATCTTGAATTATGAATGAAACATAATACTGTATATCTCGAGATTGGTTCTAATCAAATACAGAAGAGAAGTGCTAAACCAATTCAACTTAGAATTTGGAGTTTGAGGTTGAATAACTCTAACCGTAGAAGATAATTTCTCAAAGAATTCAGGCTAATTTTATCTCGTTGAGGTTGAAGAATTCAGGCTGATTCAAAACTAATCATCACCCTTTTAACATCACAAGAATTTTTGCTGAAGCAAAAATGTACAAATTTGAAATCATTTCTCTTAGTGTTCGTACAACTACTACACCCCAACCAATGATTTAGTCATGAAAATTTTGGTCTAGTAGAGATCAAAGCTCAAGTAAACAATTAAGTGTAAATTAGAAACACCCAAAGATAATAGTGCTTGGCTGTGAAAAAAGAAAAAAAAAAAGTCGTTGGTCAAATATGTAGCTCTAGAAGTAGAGAAAAAACTATAAGAAGAGGTTGCTTGGTCAGATCTTGTGTTCGAAGAAGATGAACATGAGCCTGAATTAAGTTGGTGTGATATCGATAAGATGTATGAAATACCAGTTGATGTAGGAACCACTAAAGATTGTTCCCAAGATCTACTAGAAGAATTCAATTTGGGGGATGAAAGAACCCAAACCCATATTAATTAGTGATGATGCCAGAAAATGGTTGACCTTTGTCTAACCTGTTGAGTGGTTCCTGCATACAAATTCGATAACCGGGGGATGGGTATCCGATCGTGAACCTTCTGACAAAGAATAGTGGTATGAAGATGAAAGCTCTCAAATAATTAGAAAGTAATGAGTGCGTACCTTGTTCTTTAGTTGACCTCTATACTTATGTCCCTAGTTGAGGCGTAATCGGAGGCTGGTTGAGAGCTGAGATTGGTGTGTGCTTTTCTTTCCTATTAAGAAGGTCATATACTTCCTGACGTGTTTCCAAATGAAGCGCTTACGTATGGTTGTTTTCCACACGGACCAACCAGCGTAAGAGCGCCCCTTGCCCTAACTAACAGAGCAGGGGTCCCGTGCCGACCAATCGTAACATGGCTGCTCAGTATGAAGGAGCTCCAAATCGGTGGTTGTCAGAATTGGGATCATCAATTGTCCCCTTTTCCTTGGCTGAGGTGCGGGCCGAAGCCCAAGGAAATAATACTCTGGGCCAATTCATGTTAGCAACATATTTCATGTTGAGTCCCTGGTATCCACGTGTAGGGCTTTCAACCCTTTTGGGGATGCATTTTTCTACTATGACAGTTGAGGCAATGGTGTCGTTTTCGCTCCCCAATGCTCTAGCCACTTCCTCGTTAAACACACCTCTTCACTATCATGTTCCTCCTTTGAGTCTTGAAACCTTACTACCTCCTTCTTTTATTACTTTCTCTGTCTTCTCTACCTTATATCGCTGTCGCTTTGACCTGGATCCCTCCTCGTCATCGCCTCTTAGGAGGACCTTTTCTCAAGTCTTGTCTGCCTCCCGCCTCTATGCCTTTTTAAGCGTTCTCTGGATAGGTTTCCCCTTCCACCTCCTATTGACCACTGGACCAGTAGCCCCAACTTGGTATTTCGCATTCCTCATACGGTTTTGCTTTGTTCACGACTCAAATTCCTTTGACTGCGACTCCTCCCCTTCCATTAGCCCTAGGCATATAGAAGTCCTTGATGTTGCTCCTCTGACGATAGTTGCTCCTTTGAATGTGCCTGCAGGCCAGCCTTTTGTTGCCGAGACCCTTGCCTTTGTCCTCAAAGCTTCCGACCTAGACATGCGTACTCAATCCCAGACTCTTAAGAGTGCTCAATGTAGACGAGAGGACTTGCATCTATGTGGTGGGAGATCTGCCTCTATGAAGCCAATTTCCAGTGCGCCAATAGAACCGCAACACTGACGCCTATTCCAGGAAGCGAAGGGAATGAGCTCGGCTGCTTCTCCTCCACTGCATCCTATTGGGACGCTTCGAATTTTTGTTCTGCCAAGGTCTAATCGTTCTGATGTAGTCTAAGTCTTCGAGGGGATCCTTTAGTGAAAATGTCCAACCCCTCGGATTTTTGAGTTCTTGGCCTTACACTTTTGAGTTCATAATGAATGACATTCACCCCCGGATGAAGAGAAATTCTCCCTCTATGCCTTTCGAGGGATGTAGCGCGTTGAAAGATGAAGTTTCACCAGGCCCCGGATCCCAGGGGTAGGATTTTCCCTATTATGAGCCTACTCAGATCAGAACTAAACTAGTTGATTCTCTTTCGCCTATCGGTCGGCCGGCAGCTCCAAAGGAGAGGGAATTTTAGACGGGGTTTGCGCTTCCCATTCCATCCCATCATCAGGGAGATTCTCCATTTTCTGAACCTGTCCCCTGGTCAGTTAATGTTGAATGCCTGGCGACTACTCCCCATGATCGTCCTTTGGCATCACCGCACTGAAGGTCGACGGTCCCTTACAACTGCTACCAACCAAAAAAGATAGACCCGAGTTTGGTTGGTGGTACATTAAAGCCAGGGGAGGACGTGGTCTGATTATAGCGACCCCCTCTTCCAACAAAGGCCAGAATAACCGTTTCTTCTATGCTGGAGAGAGAGTGTTGGGAATATGGTGCTGATAAAATCCTTCCCGAGCGCCCTGTCCAAGTGGTTCGCCTCTTGGGTGATCCCTCGCAATCGGCCTTTGACGTAGGATGCTCGTCGAAACACTTGAAAGTCATCCAGATGGGATGAATTCATTTGGATGGGCAATGCCTAGGGAGTTAAGAAACTGCAGTGAATATTATCCAGATGGAAGAAATGAAACATTCGGTTGATAAATGTAGAGCATCAAGATGGATACAAGATATCTGGATGGGTTCAAGATATACTCAGGATACATCAAGTAATGTTTCACAAGATTAAATCCTAAGGTTCAAAGGTCCAAATTTATTACCAAATTTTTGGGTTCTTACAGAACCTATCAAGGATTGGAAGCGACCGATATCCTACACCTGCACTGACAACTACGCCTGCACTACATGAGGAGATTCTAAAGATACAAATGTGTGACTCAGAGTTAGACCATGTCAGAAGCTAACTAATCAAGGAAGAAGCACCATCAGGATGGGCAATTAGAATAAACCGAGGATTGAGATATCATGGACGCATTTTTGTGCCTGACTATAGGGCACTAAGAGAGTCAGTATTGAAGGAGTTCCACAAGTTAAATACTGTTGTCCACCCCAGAGGTGACAAAATATACAAGGATTTGAAAGGAACATATTGATGGAGCGGAATGAAGAAGGACGTGGCCAAGTACGTAGTTGTTTGCCTCACATGTCAGCAGGTCAAGGAAGAACACCAGAGACCTAAAGGAACCTTGTAGCCTTTAACGATACCACGATGGAAACGAGACCACGATGGAAACGAGAACATATTGCTATGGATTTTACGACAAGACTACCTAAGTTAGTTCTAGGACATGATCTCATTTGGATTGTCGTGGACCGTCGGACTAAGTCATCACATTTTCTACCAAACAAGTTATCAAACACAATGGATTCGTACAGTTGACTTTATATTAGAGAGATCATCAAACTTCACAGAGTCCTAATATCCATTATATCAAGTAGAGATCCAAGATTTACATTGACATTCTGGCAAAGCCTATAGAAAGTATTGGGAATAGATCTTCAAATGAGCACCATCTTCCACCCGCAGATCGATAGACAATCAGAGAGGACCATACAAATGTTAGAGGACATGCTAGGAGCCTAAGTTTTGGGAGAAACATTTACATTTGGTCGAATTCACGTACAACAACAGTTACCAAGCAAGTATCGCAATGGCTCCGTACGAAGCACTTTATGGATGCCCATACCAATCACCTATGTGTTGGACTGAAATAGGAGAGACCAGCCTTTTGGGACCAGCCATTGTGTAGGAGACCACTGAGCAAGTCAAAGTCATCCAACGATGACTACTGACAACATAGAGCAGACAAAAGAGTTGCGCAAACAAGAGGACCAAACCATTGATTTCCAACATTGGATATCACTTTTTCTTGAAGATTTTGCCTCGCCGTGGAATTTTTAGGTTTGGAAAAAAGGAAAAACTTTCAATATCCAACATGTCGAGGCAAAATCTAAAAATTCCACAGCGAGATTGAGAGATAGCAAGACGACCGTTCGAGATTTTACAACATGTCGAAGAAGTTACCTATCGCATAGCACTTCCACCTTAGATTTATAAAGTACATGTATCTATGCTTCGAAAATACATGGCACACCCAACCCACATTCTCAACTGAAAAGAAGTCATCATCTACGAAGATACCACATACGAGGAGCAACCTGTACGCATCGTTGACTTTGGAGAGAAGACTCTATGAACAAGGACCATCCAATATCTTGTCAGAGTATTGTGGCGCCACCGCAACGTTGAAGAATCTATGTGGGAGAGAAAAGATGTCATATAAGCCAATCACCTGCAGCTTTTCGATACTTACAACTTGTAATTTTGAAGACGAAATCGTTTAAAGGGTTACATTGTAAGGACCTGCATATTTTTCATAATTCGATCATAATAGATTTGAGCTATTTTTAACCTACGTGTATAGAATTCGATTTTAATAACGTTGCATAGATGTACCTTAGGTATATAAACCCCATCTGGATACCTTGCATTCCATTTGGATGTCCTAGATATCTCATCTGGATAATTCTCCCATGTAATTCTTAAACCTCGGGATAACATCCATCCAGATAACCTTCTCCTAATATCTCAGCAAACACTCCACAAGCAACCCTCAGTTCATGACCTCACCCTCTGCTCCTACTCTTGTTGCTCTTCTAGCTAGCCCACAATGCCTCTCCCATCAGCCCACAACCAATTTCGTATCAGCCTACCATGAGAGTCACTTCCATGGTAGGACAAATCTTCGCTCTCACTCCATCTCATTTTCACCTTTCATCTCTGTTAATCCCCTCCCAATTTAGCACATTTTTCATACTTTTATTTAACTTTTGTTCTCGAGAGCTTCTCTCTTTAGTTCATCTTGTTCTTCATTTCATGAGATTTTTCTCTTCAATATTGTAAGACAATTTCCATTCAAGAAGTAAGTTAAGCTTTATTCCTCTTTTTTACTTGATTTGTTCTATCTTCTTATTTTTTTGGCACGTTGCCGGAATCTTAACTTTTAACCTTGTGTGCTGTTTTTTACAGGTTTTTATTGCTTGTTGATAAGCTCGTCTTTCTTTCTATCATTTTAGAAATAATTCTCTTACTCTCATGTTTATTATTTCTTTACAAGTATGAGTAGTTAAATCTTTGTAGACCAGGTCTAAGGAAGAAATTTATCTAAAACTCACTATTGTTCAATATCTCCTAAATATTTTTCAAACTTGTTCCTAAATATATTCAAATTCTTATTTCTAAAAGCAAAAAGGCAGAGTTAAATTTTTGCCATATATTTAGTATATTTAATACTTAAGCATATGTCCTCCTATTTTGGATTATATTTTCTTGAACTTGAATAGATTTAGAAACACATTTTTTAATCTCGAAAGACTGATTTTTTGTAAAATATTTTTCGATCTAAAAATTCTAACCATAATCTAGATTGAGTTATAAGAGGAGATATTGTCTAGTAGAGGTGTAAGATAAATGGATCCCAAATATTAAGCCTATTTCTTTAATCTTGTTTTATTCCCTCGTTTAGTTTAATATAGTTGTGAATCTTCACCAAAACAAACTTTGAGGTTGACGTCCGAAACGTCGAAAAATTAAATTTGTGAAGTTTTTTAACCTAACTACTTTTCTCGTTGATCGATGCTCCGTACTCTCTACTATATCTCTTTTAAATCTTTGAGAGAAGTCCTGTTTTACAAAATTAAACCATGACCAAGGCCAGCGCCCTAACGACGTATTTTTGCCAGCCAGTCATGCTTTTGGCACCATTGCCTGAGAATTTCAGTTAGTTTTGAGAAATCGCAGATTTTTGCAAGTTGCAGCTCTTTTTAGCGGAAATCTTTAACCTATCCATTGATAAACTTAAGGTGTAACACAAACTAAGGAGAAGTGCAATTCGTAAATTTTTATTTTCTCTTTGTTCACAATTCGATTGTTAAGAGAGTGTCCTTGGTGTATGAATGTTTATACTTGTGATGCTACACACCGGTTTATTGGCACAATGACCCTCCTTTCAACACAATAGCCGAACAACAAGAGGCAATGATGCAATCCGCGGCTCGCACTATGCGAGAATACTTGTATCCTACTCACACCACCACTACCAATATAGCTGACAGGCATCAATTCTATATGAAGTCTGACATGCTTGGCATGCTTTACACATTCTACGGGATGGACTCGGAGAATTGCTATGTGTACATAAAGAAATTTGAAAATGTAGTGAACACTTTCACTAACGTCAACTTGAGATGAGCCGATTGAGACTCTTCCCCTTTTCTCTCAAAGAGAAGGCTAACCGTTAGTTTCTCTCATTGAGATCGCATTTAGTGACCAATTGGGTCGATAGGAAAATTTAATTTCACAAAAAATGGTTATCATTGCACCGAGGAAAAAGCGCATTCAAGATTTTGAAGAGAGATCCTACGAAACCTGGGAGAGGTACAAAGAGTACCTTCTTGCCATCCCTCATCACGAGTATGAGGATTGGCAAATAGTGATGTTCTTTTATGAGGCCATATCGGTCTATAATCACCTGCTTATCAATCTTATGACTAGTGGCGAATTTCTTAATCGAGAAGCCTCCGAGGCACTCGCATACTTGGATGAATTGGCGGAGAATAACCAATCATGGGATTATTCTAATCCCAATGACCATTCTTATAGACCATCCCCTCGCCAAGGAAATCCGAGTAAGTACATGCCAAGAGAGGAGAAAAACCTTAACGCCTGGACTATATCTCTATGAACTAGAGAAGTTAGAAATAAATCGAGTGAACGAAGTCTCCACTATCTCTAAGCCCACAGAGGCTTGGCTATTTGTGACATGATGGACCATACCATGAATCTCTATCCGACCATACCTACTTTTAAGGAGGTTCTCAATGGTTTGGACCAAGCCGAGGTCCATGCCCTTCATCAAGGGCAAAAGCTCGTCAATTTGTCATACCCCAATACTTACCATCCGGGATTGAGGCACATCATCCCAATTTAGTTGGAGAAACAATAAGCCAAGTGGCCCATCTCAAGGTCCCCAGGGATTCCAAGGGCATCACCCGCTGCATCCAAATTCACAAGGGTCGGCACCACCTCGGTATCCACCCAACTCTTACAATCCTCCGGGACCATCCACGGGTCCCAACTCTTACCAACCGCCTAACAAGAGAAATTTGAAAAATACCTTATAAATGTCCATGCAAGGCCAAGCCAATGTTCGTGGCAAATAAACTCAAGATCGACGCCAGGCATTTCATATGGAGTCCATGCAAAGACAGATATTGGCAATCAAGAATTTTACCAACTCCTCTCTCTCTTGTTCGGCGAAGGTAGAGCCGATCAGGAAAAACCTCCTTGGATCCTATTCATTAAACGGCATGGTAACCAATCAAAGTCTTTTCAGCTGCGCGTATGCCACCATCCTCTAACATTGGTAGATATGGTACCTAAACGCAGTTAACTTGTTTGGGAATGGACTTACTTTTTATCGCGGCAATGTGACACTGCTTGGCCGATACTTGATTATCATAAATGTTTTCCACCCCGTTTGGACCGATGAACCACAATACCTGGTGATATGTGGAGGCCACCGCCTCCAAATTGGCACCCACTCTCTACCGACAATAGCGTTGTATGGAGACGAAACATTCACCATGATGAATTTCGTCGGCAGCGTCATTGATCCTGCTACCACAGGGATCGTGAATTACCGAGTGGCCAAACTAGGGCTCCATTGAAACCGACCAATGGCACTTTGGTTGGTTGAAGATCGATTTCTTTGTACCCCATATTTTTTAACAGACTGTAATACATTATCTCGGCTGAGCTGCCAAGATTCCATCAGGATCCTTTTGACAAACTACATGTCAATCTCCAATTTAATGACCAAGGCATCGTTGTGTGGATGCCGCATTCGTTCTAGATCCCGGTCGGTGAAGGTGATCACTCCCTTCAGCGCTTTCCAGGGGCTGATTCCACACTCATAACCTCTTGTCCTGCGATGAGTTGCATTTTGGCCTTAAGCCTTTCCTCCTTCTCGAGGTCCATCATACCGTGAATAACATTGATTGTACATACCTCCTCGACGTTCGTTGCGCAATTGTTGTCATCCCTTTGTATGCTAGCCTTTGTTTTTTCCTCATCAATCCACTATTTTAGACGACCCTCGGCCACCATTTCTTCTAGGAACGTCTTAAAATGTTGGCAATTTACCATCATATGTCCCTTATCCCTGTGGTACGAAATCGCAACCCTTGATTCCGTGGTTTAGACTCCCCCATCAACTTGTTTGGCCATTTGAACAAAGGCTCATGCTCTATTTTGTCTGACAAATTGGAACAATGGGATTTTGAGCACCATTTTTTCAGCCACATACTCGAACGGCTGTATTTCTCTCTTTCCCTCTATTTGCATGCCATTTGTCTCCCATCGGCATTCCCTGTTCCCTTTTGTTTGACCCTGCCTATTTTGTTCGGCCCTATTCATCTCTTCCTTTGCTTCTCCCAATTGACCATTCAGTTCAATTCGACTCATAAGCTCGTCCATATGCATTGGCAAAATGAGCAATAAATCTTCAAACACCTTGCTTTTTGAGTCGAGATCGAGTTTGAACGAGGTGACTGCAATCTTGGGGTCACAGTCATCAATCTCATTGTATAACTACCAATACGGAGCCACGTATTATCGTAGCGACTCAGACTTCAATCAGCGCAGACCGAGGAAGGTATCCACTTCTTTTTTCACCTTTGTGTTGGTAATAACCGGGCCGAGAATGTCAAACAAAGATCCTTCCAGCAACTCATTGATCCTTCAGGGAGCCTGTCGAACCACAAAAGACTGAGCTCTCCAATACTTGATGGGAATAGTTTACACATGACCTATGATCTCTTACTTATAGCTATCGAGTGCAATATTTAATAACACAATCTCTAGGAATCTTCCCTTATTTGTTGATATCAAATTATAATCTTTCCATGTAAAGCAACCTTCCAAAAATGGCACATTCTCAAACTTAGCTAATGTCTTACTCTGCACTTTTCTAATTGGGACTTGCCACCATTCCAGAAAGTTTCCACCGCCTTAGAAGAATGACATGCTGATTGGTTGGCACTCAGCAAGTCTTTCTCGTGGTAAGCCCGTCAGGCTCTCATCGGCTGAAGCCCCATGATGCCGAAGTTGGTCCGTTGTCATCATGCTGACTTGGCCAAACGAAGGCCAGTTTGGTAATACGTCGGTCTAAGCCCCACATTGTCGACACAACCCATGCTCCTCTGCCCAATCCATTTCTGTTTTAACCAATGATGGGTCGGCCCCTTTATTTCGGTCCTCCATAAAACGCATGCAAAGCACTTGTTTGAGAAGTGCAATCCAAATTTCCACTGGTTGAAGCAGATTATAGTGAACGGTTTCAAATTTGAAAAGCTTAAGCTGAAGACTGATTCTCTCATGAGTTTGGATATTTATTTATAGACTTTGTGACTTAATCTTCCTAATTCTCTTAAGACATTGATACCCAATCAGAATTGAAGTAAGATTGTCTTCTAATTGGCCACTAACAATATAACTCTAACTTGATTTTAATCCAAGACGTTATCTTCATATATCATTAGAGTTTCATTCAACCTAATATTCCTTATGAAAGTTGAATTGGCCTTGGACTTCTCATCCATATCTAATGTAGCTCACTAAATTGAACAGGACTATTAGGCTGAAAGAAGGTGGAGGAAAAAAATAAGATTGTCCTATGTCTTCTTGGTTTGCCAATTGACTGTCGGGATGCGCTTTCACAATCTAAAATTTTTCTTTTTGAGTTTTCTTCTTTCTTTCTTTATTGGTCTTCGAACCGACTGTCGTGATATCTTTATTTTGTTATGTTTATGTATGAATTTAACTCTTTTCCTATGTGTTTTTTAATGAATTTGAATCCTATCATCATCAAAGCAACATGGTATTTCATTGAGTAATAGTTGAATTTTAATCATATTAATGCAACACGTTAATAGTTTGAATCTTAACACGGATTCAATTTCATCGGTTTAATTTCATCGGCAGTCCCTTGAGCACAAGTAGTACGCTAGTCATCCAACAATAAAGATGTTCACATATAGAAAGCGTAACAAAGTAAGTCTACTAGTAGGGAATGAATAAATAATTTCATGAACTTAGTAATGATAGAGATTAATAATAAAATCTCTCCAAAGTTATCATATGCCCATGCCCACCCCGCGGAGCCAAACACAGTTACACAGCCCAACAGAAAGAGGAAAACTAATGGAGATCCAAGAACACCTTCATTGAACACTCTCTCTCTCTCTCTTGCATCAAATTCAATTCTAGAAAGTTTTCTACTGAAGAAAAATTACATTTCTAGAATATAATATGCAACTCCATTCCATGAAGAAATTACATTCAACCAAATAAAGAGGATTCACCTCGAGAGTACATTCCTTCGCGAGATGAGCCGTGATTTTTGCTTTCAAATTCCAAGAACTTTCTCCACATTCATGAACCTTTACACCATTAGAACAAGCAAAAAAAACTCAACCCACGTCAGTGTACAACATGAACCAGCTGTGAATATAGTTCTTGATGGAAGAATTGGTTCCTTCGTCACTGAACCAGACAAGTTTCAACACCACCACCTGCGAATAACATTAGTGGTTCCAATTAATGCAATCAAACAGCATGCACTAGTTTTCTGACCTCCCATGCATTTTTTTGAATGTGGTGAAAACTTCAAATACTTCACAAGGTGTGGTAAACATACACGTTGGATAAAAGTGAATCTATCAATCTATCTGTACTACAAACTAAGAAGGTGTCATCCTATCTTCTTCTCTCTTTTTTTAAAATTGAGAATTTTAAAAAGAATGCAACAAATTTTCACCCACTTTCTCTCTCGCCCTCTTTACTTTTCAAGGAATTCTCCAAATGGGGTATTACTATGAACTGATGGTTACAAGATTTCAATCAACACTTGTAAATTAAAGCATAAAATTAACGCAAGTTATACTATAATTTCAACATTGGTGCTAAATGTTGATAATAAGTTCCCATGCTCTCGTATATAATGAGTAAAGGCAAGAGCTCAATTGCACTGAACAGGGACATGTGTGGCGGCAGGGTAGGGGAGAATCACAGGAAGTCCTTGTTTGGGTCTATATATGTGTGTGTGTGTGTGTGTGTGTGTGTGTGTGTGTGTGTGTGTGTGTGTGATACACAATTTGTAATTCGTGTCGAACGAAAACAAGCAAATAATATGTTTACACCAAGTAATTGAGCAAATTTGAGCTAACATTTTTCTAGTATCTTATAAATTACAATTACTTCATATTTTCATTTACTCTGTATCTTTTCCTTTTGTTCCTTTTCGAATTTATATACTCGAGATTCTACACTAGTTGGGATCGGGTTCCTTTTTCAATGGGAGTGAAGTTCCTAGATTCTTACTTGAGAGCTTGGGAACCAAGTTCTGAGAGGAATTCGCCACCCCGATAGGAAGTTCCCATTACTACGGGCAGGAGTGAAGTGCACACCATATGAGACATTAATCTCAAACTAGCAGGCCTAAATTACAAAATACAAACAGGACCCATTTGCTTGAGTCTAGTAGGTTAGATAATGAATGGAGAAAGACGTACACTGTAGACGGACACTTTGCTAAAAGTCAGTACCACTTGTGGCACACTGACACTCTCCGGACGAGTATAC
Source organism: Arctostaphylos glauca (assembly GCA_019985065.2). Taxonomy (NCBI): domain Eukaryota; kingdom Viridiplantae; phylum Streptophyta; class Magnoliopsida; order Ericales; family Ericaceae; genus Arctostaphylos; species Arctostaphylos glauca. Next base: position 12,874,262 of record JAHSPW020000001.1, on the reverse strand, counting down.
TATTTTTTCCTCAACTTTCTTCATTTGGACACTGCGGGGACACTTCAAAACACAGTAGCATCCTCTGAACGCTCCCAAGAAAAATGTCTAGGAATTATTACACTGAACATCAGGTTTGGAGATTTTCTAAACAGCCATCAATTAGAGCTCCAAGATACCCCTTAAATGTTAATTAATTACCTGTGTCCTTTACTAAATACAAAATATATAGCTGCCACTGCAACCCCGATTTGTATCACCATGCAACTTTATTAGCACAAATTCGTGAAATCAAACACCCTGTGCAATTAAACACATATTATGCATGAACCCAGATACAAAATCTGCACTCTTGAGGACACAGGAAAATAAGGCAGAGACAAACACCAAGTACTTGGGGAGATAGAAGATGGAATTTCAGTTCTACGTCATTGAATTCATATACCTGCAATTTGATGCATATAAAAGGAGAATCCCATTTACAAGACTTAATTCTATACACAAAATCTAACTATAGTCAGACCTAACCACTTAAGAATTTCAGTCCCACCTATTTCCATATGCCAACAAGTTATGTCTAAAACAAGTATATTAAAACATATAGCTCCGGTTTAAACTCCACATTAATATCATCAACACCAAAGGACCGAAGTAGTTCAAATCTACTCATACCCACACACACAAAAAAAATAGAATTGCCACAGGAATATGTATAAATCACCTCGATCAGATTCGGAAGCATCATTTTGACACAGGCTTCTGCAAAAGAGCAGTCAAGTAAACCTCCCCATGCTTCACTCCACTGGAATCGCTCTTATTTGCCACTGCCCACTTCACCTTCTTATAACCCAACTTCCAAATCAATGGCCCATAAACCCTATCCAGGTCCACCCCTTTGCTGAAAAACCTATCCAACCACAAATAACCACCACCCCTCAAAACCCTATCTACGTCATACAACAAGAACTCCATCGCCACCACAGGAATCCAACGGTTAACGGCATGCCCGCACCGCACCAGATCCAAAACCCCGTCGAACACCGGCAGCCGCTGCTGCAGAGGCATGTGCAGCGGCACCAACCCCCTTGCTGCTACCGCGTCGTTATAGGGCGCCCCCAAATTCATCGTCGTTGTAATCACTGTCGCGTTCAGAAGCTTCATTTGGGCGGCGAATGTGCCAGTGCCGCCACCGATGTCTAAACCGATTCGAATTGGGGATTTCATAGATTTCGAGATCTGGAGTAGTTGGGAAATTGGAAGATCCAGATCTGTCTTGTAGATCAGGAATTTATCCTTTTCGGATTTCATGTCGAACCCTAAATAGGAATATTTGGTCCACATATTGGGGAGGGGAGAGAATGGGTCTGAGGAGGGAGAAGATGGGGGTCTAGACGGGGAATGGGAGAAACATCGGCGGCGGGGGAGGGGGTGGCAGCCGCGGAGGATTAGGGTTTCGGCAAGGTTGGTAGAGTCTAATGGGCAGAGAGAGAAAGGGGAGTAGTTCATGTACCGGTGGAGGAGCTCCGGGTGGTCACGGCAGGCGGAGGCGATGGGGGAGATGTGGGTGTAGATTAGGAGGTCGGAGGGGATAACGACTTGCGTGGGTTTCGTAGTGGCAGCTGCGGCCGTCGTCGTTGTGGTGGGTCGGAGGCGCGTGAGGTGATTGATGGTGGCGCGTATGGTGTGGAGCTGGTGGAGAAGGTGATCGGGGACCGGTGGGGGAGTTGGGGGCTTGGATTGGAGGGTGGAGGAGAGGTAGTAGACAGAGAGAATGTTGGTGGCCACCATTGCCATTAGAAGGAGCATGTTGAGGCCCATCGTGAATCCCATAATTTTCCCTTGAGTTCTCGATCTTAGATTGAGCTCTTGTGACTAGATTCCGGATGATATCACTTAAACATTAGATCTAAGAGCTCTTGTGACTAGATTCCGGATGACAGACAAATCAGTGTGATTAACCAGTGCAGCGATGATATCACTTAAACATTATCCTTTAACCCTGCGAATCACGTATGCCTTGAAACCTACTGAGTACTGACGGAGGTAAGCTTTAGGACATGAGTTGAGTGTTTTTCTATTTTATTAAGGGTAATATTTGTGAATTATATTTGGAAAAAAAAAAATTTAGATATTGTTGGTTTATTTGCTAATTATTCACTAACATTAAATTTTTATGTTTGTCAATAATTAATGTATTAAATAATTATATTTGATTTTCTTTTAGTCTTATCCGACACTGTTCATTTGATTCCTTTTTAATCGTGTTCTTTAAATTTTATTTTCAAATAAAAGTTAAAATTTTACTGTTGACATAAAAAAATATTCCAAGATTAAATGTGAATTTAAAATTTTTAAATAAAAAATTTTATTAGCAGAATATGTGCACAAAGTACACAAAAAGAAATTTTATTTTAACACAATATTCTTTTCCCAAAAAAAGAAGAGAGGGAGCATCTTAAAAATGCCAAAAAATATAATCCTGATTTTTTTTATGAAACACTTATACCAAACAACATCTGAGAGTATTTTTTTTAAAAATCGGTTCAGAAACTATCAACCGAGCATAATCATAAACAAAGCTTGTTCCTTAAATCTTTAATTTTGGCACCCAGATGCTTTCACGGATATGTGTATTATTGAATTGAAAGACTAACAATCAACTTGAGAAACTCGATTTATTCAATTGCCGACTTAAGGAAAACGATTGGTAACCAATCTTGAATTATGAATGAAACATAATACTGTATATCTCGAGATTGGTTCTAATCAAATACAGAAGAGAAGTGCTAAACCAATTCAACTTAGAATTTGGAGTTTGAGGTTGAATAACTTTAACCGTAGAAGATAATTTCTCAAAGAATTCAGGCTAATTTTATCTCGTTGAGGTTGAAGAATTCAGGCTGATTCAAAACTAATCCTCACCCTTTTAACATCACAAGAATTTTTGCTGAAGCAAAAATGTACAAATTTGAAATCATTTCTCTTAGTGTTCGTACAACTACTACACCCCAACCAATGATTTAGTCATGAAAATTTTGGTCTAGTAGAGATCAAAGCTCAAGTAAACAATTGAGTGTAAATTAGAAACACCCAAAGATAATAGTGCTTGGCTGTGAAAAAAGAAAAAAAAAAAGTCGTTGGTCAAATATGTAGCTCTAGAAGTAGAGAAAAAACTATAAGAAGAGGTTGCTTGGTCAGATCTTGTGTTCGAAGAAGATGAACATGAGCCTGAATTAAGTTGGTGTGATATCGATAAGATGTATGAAATACCAGTTGATGTAGGAACCACTAAAGATTGTTCCCAAGATCTACTAGAAGAATTCAATTTGGGGGATGAAAGAACCCAAACCCATATTAATTAGTGATGATGCCAGAAAATGGTTGACCTTTGTCTAACCTGTTAAGTGGTTCCTGCATACAAATTCGATAACCGGGGGATGGGTATCCGATCGTGAACCTTCTGACGAAGAATAGTGGTATGAAGATGAAAGCTCTCAAATAATTAGAAAGTAATGAGTGCGTACCTTGTTCTTTAGTTGACCTCTATACTTATGTCCCTGGTTGAGGCGTAATCGGAGGCTGGTTGAGAGCTGAGATTGGTGTGTGCTTTTCTTTCCTATTAAGAAGGTCATATACTTCCTGACGTGTTTCCAAATGAAGCGCTTACGTATGGCTGTTTTCCACACGGACCAACCAGCGTAAGAGCGCCCCTTGCCCTAACTAACAGAGCAGGGGTCCCGTGCCGACCAATCGTAACATGGCCGCTCAGTATGAAGGAGCTCCAAATCGGTGGTTGTCAGAATTGGGATCATCAATTGTCCCCTTTTACTTGGCTGAGGTGCGGGGCGAAGCCCAAGGAAATAATACTCTGGGCCAATTCATGTTAGCAACATATTTCATGTTGAGTCCCTGGTATCCACGTGTAGGGCTTTCAACCCTTTTGGGGATGCATTTTTCTACTATGACAGTTGAGGCAATGGTGTCGTTTTCGCTCCCCAATGCTCTAGCCACTTCCTCGTTAAACACACCTCTTCACTATCATGTTCCTCCTTTGAGTCTTGAAACCTTACTACCTCCTTCTTTTATTACTTTCTCTGTCTTCTCTACCTTATATCGCTGTCGCTTTGACCTGGATCCCTCCTCGTCATCGCCTCTTAGGAGGACCTTTTCTCAAGTCTTGTCTGCCTCCCGCCTCTATGCCTTTTTAAGCGTTCTCTGGATAGGTTTCCCCTTCCACCTCCTATTGACCACTGGACCAGTAGCCCCAACTTGGTATTTCGCATTCCTCATACGGTTTTGCTTTGTTCACGACTCAAATTCCTTTGACTCCGACTCCTCCCCTTCCATTAGCCCTAGGCATATAGAAGTCCTTGATGTTGCTCCTCTGACGATAGTTGCTCCTTTGAATATGCCTGCAGGCCAGCCTTTTGTTGCCGAGACCCTTGCCTTTGTCCTCAAAGCTTCCGACCTAGACATGCATACTCAATCCCAGACTCTTAAGAGTGCTCAATGTAGACGAGAGGACTTGCATCTATGTGGTGGGAGATCTGCCTCTATGAAGCCAATTTCCAGTGCGGTTTGCGCTTCCCATTCCATCCCATCATCAGGGAGATTCTCCATTTTCTGAACCTGTCCCCTGGTCAGTTAATGTTGAATGCCTGGCGACTACTCCCCATGATCGTCCTTTGGCATCACCGCACTGAAGGTCGACGGTCCCTTACAACTGCTACCAACCAAAAAGGATAGACCCGAGTTTGGTTGGTGGTACTTTAAAGCCAGGGGAGGACGTGGTCTGATTATAGGGACCCCCTCTTCCAACAAAGGCCAGAATAACCGTTTCTTCTATGCTGGAGAGAGAGTGTTGGGAATATGGTGTTGATAAAATCCTTCCCGAGCGCCCTGTCCAAGTGGTTCGCCTCTTGGGTGATCCCTCGCAATCGGCCTTTGACGTAGGATGCTCGTCGAAACACTTGAAAGTCATCCAGATGGGATGAATTCATTTGGATGGGCAATGCCTAGGGAGTTAAGAAACTGCAGTGAATATTATCCAGATGGAAGAAATGAAACATTCGGTTGATAAATGTAGAGCATCAAGATGGATACAAGATATCTGGATGGGTTCAAGATATACTCAGGATACATCAAGTAATGTTTCACAAGATTAAATCCTAAGGTTCAAAGGTCCAAATTTATTACCAAATTTTTGGGTTCTTACAGAACCTATCAAGGATTGGAAGCGACCGATATCCTACACCTGCACTGACAACTACGCCTGCACTACATGAGGAGATTCTAAAGATACAAATGTGTGACTCAGAGTTAGACCATGTCAGAAGCTAACTAATCAAGGAAGAAGCACCATCAGGATGGGCAATTAGAATAAACCGAGGATTGAGATATCATGGACGCATTTTTGTGCCTGACTATAGGGCACTAAGAGAGTCAGTATTGAAGGAGTTCCACAAGTTAAATACTGTTGTCCACCCCAGAGGTGACAAAATATACAAGGATTTGAAAGGAACATATTGATGGAGCAGAATGAAGAAGGACGTGGCCAAGTACGTAGTTGTTTGCCTCACATGTCAGCAGGTCAAGGCAGAACACCAGAGACCTAAAGGAACCTTGTAGCCTTTAACGATACCACGATGGAAACGAGAACATATTGCTATGGATTTTACGACAAGACTACCTAAGTTAGTTCTAGGACATGATCTCATTTGGATTGTCGTGGACTGTCGGACTAAGTCATCACATTTTCTACCAAACAAGTTATCAAACACAATGGATTCGTACAGTTGACTTTATATTAGAGAGATCATCAAACTTCACAGAGTCCTAATATCCATTATATCAAGTAGAGATCCAAGATTTACATTGACATTCTGGCAAAGCCTATAGAAAGTATTGGGAATAGATCTTCAAATGAGCACCATCTTCCACCCGCAGATCGATAGACAATCAGAGAGGACCATACAAATGTTAGAGGACATGCTAGGAGCCTAAGTTTTGGGAGAAACATTTACATTTGGTCGAATTCACGTACAACAACAGTTACCAAGCAAGTATCGCAATGGCTCCGTACGAAGCACTTTATGGATGCCCATACCAATCACCTATGTGTTGGACTGAAATAGGAGAGACCAGCCTTTTGGGACCAGCCATTGTGTAGGAGACCACTGAGCAAGTCAAAGTCATCCAACGATGACTACTGACAACATAGAGCAGACAAAAGAGTTGCGCAAACAAGAGGACCAAACCATTGATTTCCAACATTGGATATCACTTTTTCTTGAAGATTTTGCCTCGCCATGGAATTTTTAGGTTTGGAAAAAAGGAAAAACTTTCAATATCCAACATTTCAAGGCAAAATCTAAAAATTCCACAGCGAGATTGAGAGATAGCAAGAGGACCGTTCGAGATTTTACAACATGTCGAAGAAGTTACCTATCGCATAGCACTTCCACCTTAGATTTATAAAGTACATGTATCTATGCTTCGAAAATACATGGCACACCCAACCCACATTCTCAACTGAAAAGAAGTCATCATCTACGAAGATACCACATACGAGGAGCAACCTGTACGCATCGTTGACTTTGGAGAGAAGACTCTATGAACAAGGACCATCCAATATCTTGTCAGAGTATTGTGGCGCCACCGCAACGTTGAAGAATCTATGTGGGAGAGAAAAGATGTCATATAAGCCAATCACCTGCAGCTTTTCGATACTTACAACTTGTAATTTTGAAGACGAAATCGTTTAAAGGGTTACGTTGTAAGGACCTGCATATTTTTCATAATTCGATCATAATAGATTTGAGCTATTTTTAACCTACGTGTATAGAATTCGATTTTAATAACGTTGCATAGATGTACCTTAGGTATATAAACCCCATCTGGATACCTTGCATTCCATTTGGATGTCCTAGATATCTCATCTGGATAATTCTCCCATGTAATTCTTAAACCTCGGGATAACATCCATCCAGATAACCTTCTCCTAATATCTCAGCAAACACTCCACAAGCAACCCTCAGTTCATGACCTCACCCTCTGCTCCTACTCTTGTTGCTCTTCTAGCTAGCCCACAATGCCTCTCCCATCAGCCCACAACCAATTTCGTATCAGCCTACCATGAGAGTCACTTCCATGGTAGGACAAATCTTCGCTCTCACTCCATCTCATTTTCACCTTTCATCTCCGTTAATCCCCTCCCATCCTTGGGATTGAATTCCTCACTCGTGGCCTATCAATATCCCTCCATCTCTTGTTGTTACTTCACCATCCTTCTAAATCCCGAGGTTGAGAGATAGCAAGAGTATGAGAGCGAGGAGAAGAATAAGAAGAAAAAGGAGACCCACTTGACGTATCGCAATTTTGGAGCTTACTCGATCCCTCAATCGATCTATTTCATCCTCTGCTTTTCACTTAAATATAATTTCTCCTATCCTTTGTTCTCATTTTTAATATTTAGAGCAAGTTAGAAAAGCTTGGTATTCATCAATAGAGTAAACTGCTCAAGCTAGGAGACGACCCCCAACCGGATGAAACCCCCTTCTGCCTTGAAAAAAAATTGGAATATCCAAAGCCCACCTGAATGAACTTCTCATCCATCTAGATGAACCTTGCCTTTGCCTTTGATTTGTCTTCGAGAAACTTCAGTCCATTTGGATGAAACCGTCATACCATTCGGATGATTTGCTCCTCTGGAGGTCACTTTAACATAGAAACCCATATCCCATCCGGATGAATTTTTTCTCTATCTCACCTTAGCTTCTAAACTTATGAAACCCATCCAGATCCCCTAACCTCCATTTGGATGAATCCTTAATCCATTCGAATGACTTTCACCATTGAGAGTCATTATTGCTTTAGACACTCAAACTCCAATTGCATGATTTGCACTAATATAGAGAATATGTACTATATCTATTATCAACCTTTACTCATTTCAAAGCCTATGATGATAGGATCCCTTAACATTTGGCCATGCTGGTTTGTTTAAGTCATGAACGGATTGCTAGTTATATTCCGTATTTTGAACAAATTATATTACATGATGCCATACTATTTTGACATGCTAGTATGCTATCCAAGAACATATATTGCTATCTTGGTTGTTACGATGATATATGCCTATGCTGTGAAACAAATGATCACATGATCACCATGAAAGCATAATTTACATATATAGACTTGTGAGCGTAGAAGGCAGGTTGATAATTGATGTATGGGTGTCTCGTGGATGTCCGACTTGAAAAACTCGTGAAAAATTTGAATGCTGGATATCATTGTGAATATATTCTCCGTGAGAATATCTCTGTTTATTTTGAGCTGTGATGCGACTTGAGCCGAAACTTTGACTAAGTTAGAGGTGTGATGTACTCAAGTGATGTATTATCCAAGTTGTGCATTTAACTGTGTCATGCATTTAGCCAAGTTATGGTCTCACCTTATTATATCTAAACTTAGCATGCATTTTGTTTCAGTCTAGTGTCGTCAAGTGGATTAGGCATATTTGTGGTTTTGGCTAGATAAGGGAGCATATAACGTTTAGGTTAAAATATTGATTCGGAACATGATGAACATAAACATGGTAGCTGGAAAACACCATGGTTGGGAAGCATAGTTAGCATAGAGGTCATGATCGTTATCAATTAGAACACTATATAGGGATTTTGGAGAATAAAATGTATGGTCATGGTTAAAAACATTGATGAAATAGATACGATGAGCTCATAATTGAGGATATTGGTTGAATCAAAAAATTCGGATAGTTTGACATTACTGATAGAGCATGACTTGACATTTTGATGTTTTTCATTCAGTACTTATGTGTTATCGCTTTCAGATATACTGTTCATGCATAATTATATATCATGATATTTGAAACATTAAAAAGAAAATTTAAATGGTAAGATTTTCTTATTAAGTGTCAAAACTCATGGTGCATATTCCTTTTGTCCCTAGCGCTTCATGTCAAATATGGATGAAGACGGAACGGAACTTGAGTACCCGATTTAGGAGGATATCTTTTAAAAAGACGATGTCGCTGAGCCTTTTAGTTCACCTAGTAGCCCAGAATTGCTCTGATTTTCTTTACAAAGTCTTTTTGATGTATTTTTTGACAACAATTTTATTTTCAAACTCATGTGGTTTGTTAGGAAATAATCATTTGTATTAAACTCTGTATTTTTAAATGAAAGATTCAATATTTTATTTACTTTATCTTTTTATTAACGTGTCTAAAAAATTGGGGCGTTACATCTATTCTCCCAAAAGAAACAAATAATTGATCAATGCAATGGCTTGAGAGGGATGCATGTTATTTATATGAAAATTAGGTCTATATTTGGGTACTAATTGTCCTGTAATGTTTCGATGCATGCCCCTTCACCAGTTGTCTGGCCGCAATGATTGCGGCGTTCGCTATGGTCTCGCAGTCGCTATTAACCTCGCATTAATCACTTCAATGTCACAAGCCTAGGTCTTCCGCATGTGGCAGGGAAATGGTCGACTGACTTGGAATCTCATAGCCTACCTCGCTGACCTGACACATTGACTTTTTGACCCGTTGACCCAACCCAGACTCTTCAATTTTGAGTTTTGGTCTTAGATTTTTTAAATATTATTTTGGAAAATAATATTTGTAGTTGTTTTACATTGTAACTTTAAAAATTTAAGAATTGTAAAAAACATGACTTGACAAGTTAATATTTTTATTATTGTTATATAGTAGTTTCAAATATGAATAATATTTTAAGCTTAAATACCAGGTCAAATTATGGCATCATAGAATAGCTTTTAATGCCTTTTAACTATGGCGCCATTCACATTAAGTTATTGGATATGAATGTTATTATTTTTTATCAATTTTTTAATTTTTATTAAGTGTGTTAATTTTTTTGAAATAATAATCCATCTTTATGAAAGAAATTAAAAAATAATTATTATAAAAATTATAAAAAACTCACAAAAAATTTAAAAAATATATTTTAAACTATTCTTAGTGTGTTTAGTGTTCTCTTATTTGATTTTTTTGAATTTGTATTAATATTTTGAGCAAATTACTTATATAGTTTATGTGGTTTAGACTCAATTGCACTTTGGTTCATATTCTTTAAAATGACTCGATTTTGACTTTTAATTTATATTATTGTTTCAATCAAGTTCAATCATTTCTTTTTTATGACGGAAAATCAAAGATTAGCCATTTTAAAAGGGCACTTTGGTCACTTCAAATTACTATTACCCCTCTCTATCCGCATGACTCATATATATAGCAGAAATGCTATTTGTAATGATCGGGGGGCTGATCCCCCCACTGATGTTGGCCCCCACCCCCCACGTGACCCTCTCTTTTTGCTTTCTTCCTCTTTCTAATTCTCTCTCTTTCTCTCTCTCTTCTCACTCACCACATACAACATTTTTTAATCAAATACACCATGGTCTTACCTAACTAACTTAATGTTTTTATTTTTATTCAAAAACAATTTATATACTGTAATTTATTATTATTTTTTTAGTTTATTGGTTTGTCTAAATAAGGGTTCTTGATAATTTATCATAATTTAATAAGCCTTTATCAAAATATTTCAAACTCACGGTTAATTTTGAAATAATTTTTTAAGTAAAAGGTAAAATTTTAGTTTTTTTAAGAATAAAATTTGAAAAGCATGATCGAAAAAATTTCAAATGAACGATGTCCGTTTTTTTTTTTTTAAATTGTGTGCATTAGTTATCCGGTGGCAAGGTGATGGCTACTCTTTTTTGCTTTGAAAATTTCTCTCCCCCTTCTCTTCTCTCTCTCTCTCAAAGGTTAAAAATTTAAAAAAAAAAACACAATTTGTATTTGTTAATTTATATATTTTGTTGGTATTTTTTTTGCTAATTTGTAAAATAAAATAAAATTCTGTTTAAATCATTCAAAAATATTCATATTAATTACATAATGCATCAAATTTTGAAAAAAAATGACTAACACCGCTCATTCGAATATTTTTCGGTAGTAAATTTTGACTTTTATTCTCAAAAGTTTTGAAATAAATTCTTAAGTAAACGGTAAATTTTTAGTATTTTTCAAAAATAAAATTTGAGAAGCACGACTGAAAAGTGTTCAAATGAGCGCTGTCGGTCACTCTTTTTTCTCTAAATTGTGTGCATTAGGACATGTGGTAAATGTGAATATTTTTGAATAATTTAAAAAATTTAACATTGTTTTATAAATTAACAAAATATTCCAAGATCATGGTTAATTATAAAATAATTTTTTAAGTAAACAGTAAATATTTAGTATTTTTTTGAGAATAAAAGTCAAAATTTACTATCGAAAAATATTCGAATGAGCGGTGTTAGTCATTTTTTTTCAAAATTTGATACATTATGTAATTAATATGAATATTTTTGAATGATTTAAACAGAATTTTATTTTATTTTACAAATCAGCAAAAAAAATACCAACAAAAAATATAAATTGTTTTTGAATAAAAATAAAAACATTAAGTTAGTTAGGTAAGACCATGGTGTATTTGGTTAAAAAATGTTGTATGTGGTGAGTGAGAAGAGAGAGAGAAAGAGAGAGAATTAGAAAGAGGAAGAAAGCAAAAGGAGAGGGCCACGTGGGGGGTGGGGGCCACCATCAGTGGGGGGATCAGCCCCCAGTCATTACAAATAGCATTTCTGTATATATAGTCTCCTTCTAATGAGGGATCCTTTATTTTATTAAAATGAAAAGTTTTTATATTTAGATTATATTTTGATGATCTAAAACGTTCAATATTTTTAAAACATATTTTTAAAGGTATCCACAAGAAATCGGCTTAAAAAATATCGGAAAGGGCTTGATCTAAATAGTTTTTTTATAAATGTTGACAAAAATAATTTTATGAGAAACTGCTTGGATCAAGACCTTCCCGGTAATATTTTAAGTTAATTTCTCGCGAATATCCTTAAAAATATATTTTAAACATTGAACGGTTTTGATCATCAAAATTTAATCAAGAAATGGAAAGTTCTCATTTTAACAAAATGAGAGATCTCTCATTAGAAACTTATTCTTTCTTATATATTATATTTATATGAGAGAGAGAGAGAGAGAGAGAGCTGTGTTCTTGTTGATGGCGAGATCAACATTGACCTGGCTGAGGTCGGTGAAAAGAGTTCTTATTGCCACCGAATGCCAAACAATGTCCAATAGTTCTTGTTACTGTTGAATTGTTAGGATTTTTATCGATTGTGGTTGGGTCTTAGATTTTGGTTCTGTTGCTATTAGCTTTCGAGTTCTCTATTTATTTACTTCAAATTAAAGAAAATAGAGGTTTCAAAGATGATCACTAATCGTTTGCCGATCGATTTAAAAGGGGAGCATTTTTTTGTGTGTGTGTGAGAGAGAGAGAGGGAGTGTGTGTGTGGTATCATAAACAAAGCGATATTGAAAGAAACCTGAGACGCCAAATATAGTGATGATTTTAGTGAGAAAAAGTCATGGGTGAAGGGAAAGAAAAAGAGGGTTATTATAAAGTTACCTATTTACTTTTTGAAATGGGTCAACATCTAGCTTTCCATTATTGAAACTGATCGAAGTGAATGATGGGACTAAAAGGATAAGTTAAAAGTCAAAATCAAATCATTTTAATGAATAGGAATCAAAGTGAAATAGATTCAAATTACAGGGACCGTTTCAATGATTGATCCTTGTATAATGACACTTTTTGAAAAATTCAACCAAAGCTATCCGAAAACTTCTGATACATCAAGGTATTTTTTTAAGAAAATAATAATTTAGTTCAAAATCTTCCTAGTATGCTGTTATCTCCAAAATTAGCGTATCTTGTCCAGTAGTTGGAACTTTGAACATTTGAAAGGGTTCCTGATTTGTATATTTTTTGCTCTGTTTCATCATCTCTCTGTTCCATCACCCACATCTAAACCGAGCCGCATCGTTAACCGCTGCATAATCCAACACCCTCGTTATTCCTGGTCATCTGGTCGGCTAAAGGCAGTATTCCGGCAGCCCTAGATGGAGAAAGAGCCACTTCTTCCATATATCAGCCCTAGACGGCCACAACCCTCACCACCACCACCACTTTGTCCCCTCCCAGAAAATGATGAAATTTCCCTTCCTTTACCTCTAACCCCATCAGAGCTCAAGGAAAGGCTCATCTTTGGGCCCTCTTCTCCATCTTTCAACGACCAATCTTCATCTCTTGTTGATGCCCTAACCCTGAGCGTAAATTCTCCAAGACTCTCTACCCCTACCTGTTCTTCCTCAGATTCAACTACCAATTTAGACCCGCTAAGTAGTCAATCTTGGTTTAATGATCCCACTTCTAGATGGAACAAAAGTAATCTCCATAGGTCGAAAACTGCACCTGCCATGGCAACAATCAATGATGTTGAACATCCCCCAGATGGTAAACGCCCTCAATTTGTTTCTTCTTCGATTATTCGACAGGCTTGTATTCTTTTGGTTGTCTATTTGCTGTTCGGTGTGCTCATATATGCTCTTAATCGCAATGATTTTGTTGCCATTGAGACACACCCAGTTGTTGATGCTTTGTATTTTTGCATAGTGACTATGTGCACAATTGGGTATGGTGATATTACCCCTAATAGTACTGCGACAAAGTTGTTTTCAATAATGTTTGTGTTGGTTGGGTTTGGGTTTATCGATATTTTGCTTTCCGGGATGGTTAGTTACATGCTTGATTTGCAAGAGAATTATCTTTTGAGAAATGTAAAAGGCGGAGTAGATAGGGACAAGCCGGGGTCAATTATGATTGATGTGAAGAAAGGGAGGATGAGGATTCGAATGAAGGTGGGATTGGCATTGGGTGTTGTGGTTCTTTGTATTGGGATTGGAGCTGCCGTTATGCATTATGTTGAGAGGCTGGTATGGGTGGATTCATTTTATCTTTCAGTTATGTCAGTTACGACAGTTGGGTATGGTGACAGGGCGTTTACATCCATGACCGGCCGGCTTTTTGCGTCAATTTGGTTGCTTGTATCGACACTTGCTGTTGCTAGGGCTTTTCTGTACTTGGCTGAGGCAAGAGTGGATAAGCGGCATAGGAAGATGGCCAAATGGGTGCTTGGTCAGGATATGACAGTCTCTCAGTTTCTTGCTGCCGACATTGACAATAATGGTTTTGTGAGGTGACTTCTTTTTGTCTAGTTTTTGTAACTAAATTCTTTCTGTCACTCATAGGAATCGCATTACTTTCTTTTCTGCCTTTATGGTTCTTTTTAATAACATGAGATTCACGACAAGTTAGTCAATGGGAATTTATGTGACATTGGCATCATCTTATTGTAAGTTCTTGTAGTGTACGCTGGTGTGTATTTCATTTGTATGGTTGATGACATGGAATTCGTGAAATCCGGATGGATGAAGTCTAAAATGTAAATACTCATTGAGTCTTTGGTAATATCACTTTTATGTTTTCTTTGATGAATCTATTACACACCTTTCATCCTTTCAACAATCTGAAGGAGATTTAGCTGAACACTTGGAATAGTAGCGCTTCTTTATGTAACTTGTTTGACAGACTTGATGATGTTGCTTTCAACCTGATTTCCAATCGAAGTCTTTCTTACTTTAAAGGAAATTTTTGCTTGAAAGGTAGTTTAAACAGAGCAACATTATCCTTTTAATGGTTTCGCCCTATAAATGAACTTTGAGAACCATTCCCATTCTAGATTCCTAATTATTTTGAATTCTGCAAAATCTGTTTTTGCACTAGTCCATACTACCAGAGGACTGAATAATGATAATTGGTAAACCAAACTGAGGTATATGCATATTGTTTGGAAAGGTGAAAGGCTCTTTTCACTCACTTTCCAATGGGGTTTGGTACTACTACGGTCGATGTTTGTACTTACATAGTGAACCACGAGAAGTTCTGTTGTAAAAACATTCAACTCGAGGATAGCCAAAACTCCTTTATTGGGAATATCCCATTCGACTCTTTTTAGTGAATCAAGCAAAGATGAGTGTTTTCCATTTTGAGAGTAAAATTCCAGTTAAGAAAAAATTTGCGCTGACTGGGAATAGGACACCTTTACTGGTTGTATACATTCAATGAATTTTGCATCACCTTTGTATGTATATCAATATATGTATTCATATTGTTGCTAGACTACAGATAATGTACCCATGTCTGCCACTTGTTACTTGGGTAAGTCTATGAGACTTGTATTCGACATGTGTAGTTGGAGACTCACCCAACAAACATATTTCACAATGAGTATATCTAAAAAACTCCTACCTATGAAGCGCTGATACTCTTTAAAAGTCTTGGTGTGCGTGTCAGATTAGATATGCTCCGATATGTAAGGATATATATTGGGTATAGCTGACAAGTACCTGAAAATCATGGTACAACTTAGATATGTTGAGATACAGGAAGGATAGAATGAGGATACAGTTGGATATGTCGGGTACCAAGTCCTAGTTTTTAAAATTTTTTATGTGGGTCATATTTTAAACTATAAACTCTAATAAAAATTGACAAAGATTAATTGCACTTTGCACCCCAAAATTTTGTTAAAGCTACACTTTGTCCTATAGTATCAAATGTTGAAAATTCATCGAAGTATCACAAGATTTTTCGGGTAGCTTCCTTTTTTTTGGTTGTGGAGTCAAAATGTATTGAATGATTGACGTTAACAGTTACTTGAATGTATTTTACTTTCGATAGTATTTGTAAATGTAATCCAATGCCAAACAATTTTTCTAGAATTTTTTTCTACAAACGTATTGTTGCAGTAGCGGTAGCTGTAGCAGTACCCTATTGTTTAGATTTTATCCTATTGCTGGATTTCGTTACCTGTATCACGTATCTATAACCATACTTTTCAAACTCGTATACTATTCATAAAGTGCTATGTCCTGTTTTAAACACCTTTCATCCTAGAAATAAGATGAAAACTTTAGAATAGTCATATTTTCCCCGTGCTCATGTGCTTGGACTAAAAAATTAGACAGACTAATTCAAACACATGCCTGCAGCGATACATGCATCTGGGTTCATTCAAACATATCATGTTGGCAACGCTAATGTCCCTCTAGTTGGGTGACATTAGCATTGTCTACGCATATTGACCGTGATAACCTCAGGAAGAGACAAATAATGTATTATAACCATCTTTTGCACCATCACTTTTGTGAGCTTAGAGATTATAATTTGAATGATCCAATTTATGATGTGGTTGGGTGATGTCATCAATGGGTGAGCTTCATGTGAGTTGAGATTTTTGTTGACCCCTTTTCGGCTTATTTGGTTAAAGGTTTAGTTCACTCACCAAACCAAACCAAACCAAACTGAGCCTTATGTCCCAAATCAATTGGGGTCGGCTACATGAATCCTTTTCCTCCAAAGAGTTCTGTCAAGTGCTGCTTGCTCACTTAGCCCTAGTAGACTTAAATCCTTGCGCACTACCGCATCTAATGTCAATTTGGGTCTTCCCCACCCCGAAGCCTTGCTATGCAAAGCTATCCTATCCGCTCTCTTAACTATTGCATCCGTAGGTCTACGATAGACATGTCCAAACCACCTAAGCCTATTTTCCCTCAACTTCTCGTCTATAGGTGCTACGCCTACCATCTCGCGGACTGTTTCATTTCTAATCCTATCTCTTCTAGTCTTACCACACATCCACCTCAACATTCTCATTTCCGCTACACTCATCTTGGTCACCTGTTGTTTCTTCATAGGCCAGCATTCTGTCCCGTAAAGCATTCACTCACCGAAGAAGAAAATTCTGGCATGTTGGGAGAGTTTAAGCCTTAAGAAAGTTTGTTTAGAATTTTTTTGGTCCTTGTATTTTCCATCCCAACCCAATATGTATGTTTAAAGAGTAGGCAAAATTATTGGCGACCACTGCTTGTAAAACTTTATGGTTAGTTTGACAGCTCATAAGCATAAATGTCTTGGTAATTGGTGTCAGTAGCTGAATTCAGGTCTAGAACCTATAAATAGTAGCTGTGGTAATGATGGACACGGTATTTCTTAAGTGTTGTTGAATTGATGGAAGTGGGCTTCTGAGCTTAGGGGTGATGATATGATCAGATGGTAATTAAAAAAGGCCGACTTTTTCAGTTTGGTTGATCTGTATGTGAATGGTAGATGATGGTGCTGTAAATGGAGGTGGTGGTGGTGGCGGTGGATAGAAGTGGGTCTTTGGGGGAGAGAGAGACGGAGGTAGAGTGCAGTGATAATGGTTGGCATGGTAGATGGATGTGGCTTTTTCAGACAATACACACTTTATGCTTTTTCCTTAGGATTTCTAGTTCCCGTAGTATTTGTGGAGATGTAACTCCAATTTATATAAAGGGATGCTATTTTCTCCCCTTTTTGGTGTGGTTGTATACTATAGTTGAAGGTACATCCTAGAATGCCAATTCCTTGTTTGAAGCTCTATAATGCACTTATATTCTGGAAATAACTCTAGCAGTTTAGGAAGACACCATTCAAGTTAACACTACGGCAACTTTTGTCTATCGCCTTATCCATTTTAGATTTGCCATGGACACATTATCTCCTCCCTTTCAATCTCCCAAATGTAAATTTTTACTTTCCTTAAGTTGAAACAGTTGGCGAAATTGAGCGGTGCTAGCCTTGTCTATAGCCCCCAGTGGCATATCTTTCTTCCTCTATATTCATAATTTCATAGGAGGAGTTCATTTGTTCCTATGCTCACAAACAGATGAGATTATATCCTGCTCCTTTGATCACTTAATGTGAATTATGATCTTTTCAATTTGGCAATTGCAATTTGAAAGATGAATAGACTAGTCTGACAACAGAGCCAGAGTTACTTGTGAGTGGATTTCTTGGTTGCGGAGCGTGATAGGAGCATAAAGGGAATGGTATCAAGGCTAACACTTTGGTCTTTAGTGCCAGAGGACAACCCCATGAGAGCCAGTGGTGGGTCTAGAGTAGATAATACTATGTAGGTGAGACTAGGTATGGTAAATCGTATTACAGCAAGGAAGCTTTTTGTTTTAAAAGGGTGGTGGAAGCTTATTTGAATCTCAGACATTAGAGGCCGATGTAGCGTTTGCTCATGGGCAGCTGAGAGATTGGTGGAGTTGCAGATCGCTGCGGTGAGGGCCAATGGTGGGTCCAAAGTAGATAATACTATATTGTAGGTGAGACTAGGTTTGGTAAATCGTATCAAAGCGAAGACGCTTTTTTTTTTTCTCTTTTTAAGAGGGTGGTGGAAGCTTATTTGGCTCTCAGAAATTAGATGCCAATGTAATGTTTGCTCATGGGCAGCTGAGAGGTCGGTGGAGTTGCAGATCACTGGGAGAGTGCATGAACCTGTGCTAACATAAGTCTGCCCTCATTCCAATATCATGCTGTTATGGTGCATGTTCATGAGGGTTGGTGGTAAATTCAGAGTTGACTTTTCGTGGCAGGTGGGGTCGTTGCATAGCAGGTTTCAAATTGTGTACATGATTACTTGTGTTGAACTCTTGATCGAGTAGATAGTTTGAGATAGTAGGCTTTTTTACCCGAGGTGTTTGTTGTTCATAACAGTTTTCCAAGTATTGTTGTGCCTGTTATCTTGCTTTACTCTATTAATGCAATGTCGTGTTATTTGTCGATAACATATGATTGTTGGGTACATCAGATTGGATGATCGAGTCTCTTCTTGTATTGGCTAATTGAATTGATGAATTGACATTGGTATCTTTGAACTGGTTGTTTGTTAAGGAGTTAGGGCCATTTATGGCCCCCTCTTGCCACAAACTTCTCTGCCTCTTACCATTTCATGAAGCATGAAAATGTTTGATGGTAATATTTTGAAACCTCAGGACTAACCATTTTGGAGATTACTTTTTTTTTTTGGTGTTTCTTGACATGCTAGAAGTGTTTGGTCTCTACTGCTCGTGCATGTTTCATCTTTTTTCCTGATCAGTAAGTGCATCTGTGTTCAACAATTCGTTTTATTCTACGATAGGTTTTCCTTTCCCTTTGTGTACTTCTGTGTTCCTCTGTATGTTTGTGCAGTTATTTTTTTCTTCCAGTTTCATTGTGATTACCTACTGGTTGATGTCTTTGTAATTTGTTGAATTGATGTATGTGGATGTTATGTTTCTAGATGTCAATACTTGCCTTTCTTACGACTTGCCACATAATTGCGTTAATATGGAGGGTTTTATATTATGTTATTGAGGCCCATATCGAGCTGACTTGAGAATATTTTGCAGTAAATCGGAATACGTTATATACAAGCTTAAGGAGATGGGAAAGGTTTCAGACAAAGACATCATGCAGATCTGCAAAAAGTTTGATCGGCTAGACGCCGGGAATTGTGGAAAGATTACTCTTGCTGATCTCATGGAAAGTCATCATTGAGTTACCAAGATTATTTTTCCTTTTCCAAGCTGGAGGGGAATAAATAGGCGATGATTCCACCGCACTCTATTTCCCCCCTGATAAATACCCTCATGAAGTGCCAAACAGGACAAGAGAGAATTCATTCTTATCAAGACGTTGAAAGGAGGAGTATTTTGCGTATAGTCTTAGCG
The DNA here is from genome assembly GCA_019985065.2 of Arctostaphylos glauca. NCBI lineage: Eukaryota > Viridiplantae > Streptophyta > Magnoliopsida > Ericales > Ericaceae > Arctostaphylos > Arctostaphylos glauca. The sequence continues at coordinate 12,854,746 of JAHSPW020000001.1, read as the reverse complement.
TATGATAGGTCTCAGAAGTTTTTATTTGTCGACTGTATAGTTTCTGGTCCATCCTATGGGTTCGATGCATTAGGGATGATTGAGGTTAGGCATTGTTTATAGAAACATTTTTCTGAAGCATATAATGTCCTTTTACCCGAAAAAATAAATGCAGAATACAAGAACGGCATGGGAGATCGGGTGAGAAAACCGAGTCATCTCGCTAAACGTAGCTTTCTTGTTTTTCGTTATGATTTATGCTTTCATTTTGTTTCTCATATGACCCTCAGAGGCCTCTGCAGTTGACTCTACATTCTTTCAGAGATGCTACTGTATATGTTTGCATAAGCCCACTGCTGGCGAGTTTTCGTATTGATTTCTTTTTCTTCACAATGAATTGCTTAACTACAAGGGTGCTTGCCCTGTGAGAATGGGAAGGTATATAGTTCTAAGAAAAAAGTGCAGGCCCTGTTCTTGCGCGGAGTTTTGAAGATGCGACGAAAGAGGAGTTGAAAACCCTATTTGCAAAAGAGATAAATAAAATGATTAAAGTTACTGTTAGATACATCACAATGTATCCTTCAGTGGAGGCAACAATGACTGGGTTTGACTCCAGTTGCTCCGAACTGTCAATAATGTTATCCCAGAAAAGAATCGTAATGACCAGTTTGTTGTTTGGATTGGAGGATCCAAGTTGTTTATTGTTTCTGTCCAAATTGGACTTGTGGGGCTTGACATAAGTCGTAACTTAACGTACGCGAGTTATCAGCCTCGTTTAAATTAGTTAATAGCTCTTGTATTGACCCAAATCTACGTGCTTAGGTTAAAACTCTCAAAAGTCTTTAAAAAAAAATCCCAATCCCTATATTTGTACTTTGCTATCCCACCTCGCCCTATGCCACTGTCACCGGCCACAATTCCTTATGCCAGCCACAGTCCACCATCGCCACGCCACCAGTCAGCCAAGCCAATGCAGGGAAGGGCTTCGAAATGCCTCAGTGCTTTTTTTTTTTGCTTTAATCTTGGAAATGCATCTAGGTATTTTGTGTGTGTTCGTGTGTCCATTCTTTGTGTCTGTTCATGAGGGATTACTAGCTAGAGAGGTTTGTGGTGCAAAATTGTCTATTGTGAAAGACTGATCGAATCAAAAGTTTGTTGTCTCCCAATTTGTCAAGGGTCATAATCACCCGCTTATGACGCCAAAGAGGGTGCATTTGTTACGATCTCATCACACAATGTCAGTTGCGAAAAAAATATTTACACAACAACTTGCAACTGCAAATGTGCTAACCCACCTACAAATGAGTATTTTAGAGTTAGAATACGGAGGTCTTGAAAATGTTGGCTTCCTAGAACATGATCTTTATAATATTGAAATGGACAGGAGAAAACGTTAGCTGGTCATGACGCCAATATATTGTACGAGCATTTTTTGCTTGAACAACAAAAAAAATTCGATTTTACGTTTGCATTAGAGAAAGATGACGACGGTAGGTTGACTTATTGTTTTTGGGCAGATGTGACCTCTAGGAAGTCGTACCAATATTTTGGTGATGTGGTGGTGTTCGATACAACCTACAACACAAACCGATATTATTTGATATTCTACCTATATTAGGCGTGAATCACCACAGACTGACAACGATTTTTGGATGTGGATTCTTAAGTGATGAAACAACAATTCTTTCGAGTGGTTGTTCGAACAATGGTTGAAATCAATGCCAGTAGGCCATCCCAGAATGATCATAACTGACCAGGATCCACCAATGACAAGAACAATTGGTAATGTTCTTCCAAATACACATTATAGATATTGCATTTGATACATTGTGAATAAATTTTCAGAAAAAATAAGTGCGGTATATTATAAAGAATATTATAATGAGATCAAAAAATACATATGGGACTCCGAGAGTCTTGAAGAGTTCGAAGCAAGATGGACTGTTGTTTTAGAAAACACTAACTTATCCGATAATGAATGGTTAAATGACATGTACAAAATCCGCAAGATATGGATTCCTGCATATATAAATCACATCTTTTCTGCCTTAGCTAAAGAGCCAAAATTTCGCGTGCATTCTTCAAGAGTTATGTGTCTCCACATAATTCGCTGTGGAATTTTGTGATGTGTTTTGATAGGGTACTATCACGTGTACGGCATAACGAATTAGATCTTAATCATAAAGATGTCAATAAGAAACCTATCTTCAAAACCGTGTGGTCAATGAAAAAAACAATGAGTGAATTGTACACGCGAACAATATTTTACAAGTTTTAAGACATACTCTTTCAAAATATAGCATATTTTGTAACGGTAACATGTGAGGATAAACATCGTTATTTGTGTAACGTTGAGAGGGCAATAGAGAGTGGTTCGTGAGTTCGCGAGATTTATGTAGAGAAGTCATCAAACTATGTTAGTTGTAGTTGCAAAAAATTTGAATGCGACGGTATTCTGTGTTGGCACATGTTGGCGTATTTTAGGTTGATGCAGATTATACAATTGCCCAATTAGTATATTTTGCAGAGGTGGACTAAATCAGCAAAAGTTATGCGAGTTCGAGATGATTTGGGTGGGAGCGGCAAAGATATTTGTGACACTTCTTTGTTAGTTATGCGGAGTAGTCTCTTTCAACTTGCTTCTACTGTAATTGATGACGCTATGTTAATTTAAAACGAAAGTGTGCTTTTACGAGAAGCTTTGGAGTCAACTCAAAAGAAGTTACTTGGCATGAAACTTGGAAGCGAAGATGGTGAAGGTAGTAGTATCCAAGTACTTATGTCTCTTCAACATGGTTTCAAAGAACCTCAACTAGTTAGGGCGAAGGGTTGTGATAAATGGCTTAAAAGAGGAAAAGAGAAGCCAAATCACAAGAATAAGTGTTGTAATGGCTGTGGGTTAACAGGACAATCACATGACAAAAGGAATTATCTAAAACTTCTCAACATGTATATGTTTACTTTGTTATCTTTTATATATATATATATATATATATATCTATATATATATATATATATATATAGTTTCAATGTCATTATTTAATTGTTGCCGTTTTATCTCTTAGGTCTTCGCAAGATGTTAGATTGAATGACAACAACGACGATGATGGTGAATGACTGTAAATTGCCATTGACCTTTGGAAGTGAAGAATTAGGCTCACCATGGTGTTTACTTTGTTGTCATTTGCATGGTTTTTGCGACGGCATCAAGCCGTCGCAAAAAGAGACCCAGCCGCGCTGGGTCACTTTTTGCGATGGCTTAGTGGTTGACTCAAAAAGTCTTTTTTCTAGTAGTGTCTAGGTGGAAGAAAACTATTTTGTGTACTTGTATGTTTGAATGACTTGTTGTTTATGTGCCTAGGCATGACTTGGTGTGGGAATAACTTGGTGTTTATATTGCCAGAATTGACCATTTGTAGTTGTTTGTTCGCTCATGTCTAACCAATGTGCCTGTTGTTAGAAAATTTGATCCTGTCGTTTGGTGGCTGCACCAAGCTCATGAAGATGCTGCCATTTTTTTAGTCTCATGTTTGAAAACAGCTTACTTGCAATGAAAGGAAAGACAACAATGTTGGACACCAAATTTTTTAGTCCCGGACACCAACTTTTATTGAAACAAAGACAACGATGAAAGAAAAATACTAAATACTTACAATGAAAGGAAAGTCCTTACAACCACATCATGAAAATACTAAATACTTACTAATGTTGAACACAGTCCTTACAACCACATCACTTACTAAGTACTTGCAATGAAAGAAAAATAATAAATACTAACAATACACAACATAAAATCAACAGCATTTTTAGGCGAACACATCTGTTTTCAATTTGGTCAAGTTTGATTTTCACCATAGATTCTATTGCTAATGTTTGAGTTTCATCATCATCTGCATTTGCTTCACAAGAGGACATTCTTTTAGAATCATGTTTGTAGGTCGACTCAATTGGTAAGCACCACTGCCAAAAGTCACATCCACTAGCAGCAACATTTTTGCACGTGTAGTACAATCTTCTAGGATTTCGAGCCGATTCAGATATCTTTACACTTGCTCTACTTCCACGCCTGCAATTTTTATTCATAAACCGCATGTTGTCTTGGCTAGACATGATACTTGAACTTAACATATTGTCCTACACATAAAAATCGGGATAAAATTTTCTTTTACAGAGATATCTAAGGCCATATTTTTTTGGAAAGCAAACCACAGTATATTGAAATGATTGAGTCCTACAATTTGTAATTCCTCCAGTATTTTACATTAGTCCTACTAAAGGGATTGAGTCCGGATTGTAAAGACAAGTCACTCCTTTAAGGCCATATTGTTTTTGCTACATCTTAGGTTTTTGTTGTTTCTATTTTGCAGTTCCTACATCAATGAATTTACATGTTAGTAACCCACTAGCCCGCTAAACTTAATGAAACATAATAGAATCTATTGGACTTCGTTTAGCCCTCGGTCTATCAGAAGTTAACTCAAGTTCAATGATTTAGTCTTCTTAACAGTCAATGGCTTGAGAAATTTGAAGTCTCTGCCTCTACAAGATAATTTGAAGGAATCGTATCACTAGGTGTGGAAGTTAAAGTCGTAAAGAAATTCCTATATTTTGTATTTCTTTAATTTTTTAATTACTTTACATCTCTTTAAGTCTTATTCCATTTTTATTTCTCTCTATAAATAGATGCTTTGCAATTAGGTTTTTGTAGCAAAGCACAAAGAAAAAAAAGAACTCTCTCAAGTTGGTTTTTCTCTAACTCTTTTGTCTAGTTTTTGTAAAATCAAGACTTATCTATGACTAATTTTATACTGATCAAGATGTACTATCAAACAAGCATATACAGATTCAAGTGTGATTTTGTTACTTAAAAAATGAACCGTGCTTTTGTCAATACATAATACTCCATCCTTCCATTGATTTTGTTCCTTCAAAATGGCCCAACAAAAGAAAAGACACAGATCTTGTAAAAACACATCTTCCTCTTATTTGAATCCACACACAAATCTTTCAACATGATATAACAAATCTAAACCCAACAGAAGCATAGACAGATCTTCAACAAAAAGTCCAAATTTGGTAGCCTCTAAAAAAAATATGTACCACTTTAAGGCCGACGGGCGGCAGTGAAGAGTGGTGGCGGAGAGCTGGGCACTGGAGTTGGGAAGAGAGAAAGTTCTAGTTCGGGGAAAGAGAAATGATGTGTATAAAAGATTAAAATCAAAGAATTAGGAGTGTGTCAGTCTTATTTTTGCTTCCTAACCTGTTTGCTGTTTGACTCGGATTCGAATTGCATTACTTTAAGCATTATTTTTAGCCTCCAAATCAGGGCCCTTGGATTTCAGATGTCCTGATCTTGCTTCTGTCCGGGATCTCGACTAGAAAGCATACTGTGTATATATATATACACAAACAACACCAAGCATCGTGTAACAAAAGTTCAAAATTGATATATATATATATATATATACATAAGGTTGTCAAAAAGGCAACAAGTTTTTCCAAAGTAACACCAAACAAAGGAGCAAAGAAAAAAATATACACACACACCCTCTAGTTAGAAGATCAAGTATAAGTTACACTCCTCTAAACCACGGTCCAAATTTAGCAGTGGACCAACGTATTGTTATGCACCTGGAAAAAAAAAACACTGTAGGGGTGTGAGTTATCAACATGCTCAGTGAATTCAATTATTCTTAAAAAATATGTATAATAAAACTAACAAGAGCCATAAAATGAGCTGAACAATAATACCCTTCTCATTAATAATCCAATATTATAAATTTACAATACATTGGCCTAAGCCATTCACATAACATCACTAAGACATTACCGATAACAATAATACCCTTCTCATCAATAATCCAATATTATAAATTTACATATACATTGGCCTAAGCCATTCATATAACATCACTAAGACATTACCTATAACGCCACTAAGGCAATACCCACAAAGGCGTTACTAAGGGGCCATATCAGTTATGTCACTAAGGCAATATGCATATTGTCATTAAGACAATTAATACATGAAAACGGTTCCACTTCACGCAAAAATATTACAAACAATCTAGAAACTTTGCTCAACTTATGCAAAAATAAACAAGTACACCAACTTTGAGGGCCAGAGGAATATACCAACCACGAAGTCACTCGTTACATGGAGTCGCGAAACTCATCGTCGCTTTTGAACCTAACATAGAGCATATCAAACATACATGTAAGTATGAGTAGTAACACTGATTGTAAACATTTTCTTCAACTATTCTTTAAACCGTATCTTAAGTAGATGAGAAGTAAAAAATGTAGTTAAAATGAATAAGCATGTAAATCATGGATACATATTTTTTTAAACACCTTTGCAATACCCAAAAAATAAAAGCATTTCAAAGCTTTTAACTTCCAATCATCATTTTCCACTAGCCAATTCTCAGTTTTTGAAATTAGGACTCACATTCCCACCAATCATCATTTTACCCTTATGCTAGACACCTTCGACCACATTAGTCTTATGGGCTTTGGGAGAACCTCTCTCTATTTTCCTATGTATCTCATCCTCAACATTGGCATGTTTCTACATCTTTTTTATGAGCTTGGGAAAGTTGTCCATCGGTTTCACCATGAGGGAGACCTGTAGCCTCTTGCAAACCAAGAGGCCGAGCTTGAAGGTGGCTATAACGTGCTTCTCACTATGGTTCTCTATTTTGTTGTCTCACTACGGTCCTCTATTTTGTTGTAGACTTGCCAATACTTGCTCGTGTAGTCCTTTAAGATTTTGTCAGATCACTTTCTTAGTTCCATCTGGGAGTCAAACTCTTTTTGGCTAAGCTTGATTTGTGGACCCCTACTACCAAATTCTTTGTCAACTGTCTCTAATTGGCGCTAGACCTAACCACAAGTTTGTGATATCAGTTGAGGCCAATTTTGCCCAAACTCAAGGCAAACATTCTACAGTGAGGACATTATCCCTTGAATGCAAATCATAGCATGGAGAAACCATTAATATGCCCCATCATATCCCTTTTCCCACCCTATAGGTGAAACTTGGGGTGGATGAATTTCCTTGAGAAGGCCTTTACCTCTCTTGTCTTAGATAATGATGAGGAAGCTATCTTCTAAGGCGCCTTCTTGGCCATCTCTTGGGCTGTTATTCGTCCTTGAAAGCAATTGTTGACAATTCCCTCACATATAGGGTAATGGTCAGTTAGGATGCTCGTCACTTGACCTTGAACCCTCCTTCCTCCGAGCGAGGTTCTCTATCGATGGGAGGTCCCCTTTCTTCATGAATTTTGGACTGTGAGTGCGGCTCACTTGGTGGTTGTTTGTTCGGCTATGCTGATCATTATGGCTAGATTGCCCTTTTCTATTATGAGGGTCCTCTACTAAATGCTTTTTCTCTAGTTGCTTCTTTAGACTGTGAATCTCCTTATCCTATATGACAAAATATAAACTCGGGCAAACTAATGAATATGCAGAAATAAAACGAGCATAAAAAATAATAAATCGCATGAGACTTAGATATACGTGGAAAATCCCTAAAAGAGTAAAAACCACGGGAAGGAATAAAATATCACTATACTAACTATTGTGCGATTACAAAATAATCTATACTCACAACTATAACTCACTCATATTTGATCCAAGATTGATTGCCGTATTCTTGTTAACCGCACTAGTGATTGATCGCCTTTGCCTTGAATCCACAAGTCTTTCAAAACAAACAAAGATATGAATCAATATTGAATAAAATCTTTGACTACAATGATAGCATCACAAGAAACATCTTTATTTGAATGAAACGTCAAAGGGGATGATCAAAAGATCGTTACAGCTGATTGTTGCACTCTATTTCTACCTCCCTAAAAATAGTCACACACTGCGTAAAGATCCAGAAACCCTAATAGAATATTTATAAACTCGATCTTCTCGCTGGGGCAACTTTCTAATTTTTCTCATGATGGCTTGAGCGATGCCTTCGAGATTTGCAAATGTCTTCTAAGTCTAATTTTGTATCCATCTCGAATTTCTTGGAGATCTTGGAAGATTTTAAATCGATTAGGAGATGACTTCTAATCCAACTAAGCAACTTCTAAAAGCAAACCAATATAATGCCTAATAAAATACAAAATCTGATTTCTTTCATACCCTAAACAAACACTTTAATAATAAAATAAATTACACGAAAATATCTAGTGTGTTTTGACTATAAGAAATTGCCAAATATCACAAAGGACAATTTGGGACCAACATTGTATATGTAGAGTCTCGTTCCATATCCTCTATGGTCCAATCTTTTCGTTGCAACACCTTTTCGAGGTCATGATCTCATTTTGATCTACTCCCTACTCAAGATTGATCTTCTCCGTTCGAGCGGGACCATTCTTAGCCCTCCCAATCTTGCAAGAATTGTCCAAATGTGGTTGTGTTCATCGCGATTTTTTGATGTGTATGTAGGCTCCTTGGCAAGTCATTCATCTATTTTTTGTCTGTGGCTCGTCATCCAAAATCAATTTGCTCTTCGTCTTTGCTAGCCATGAGGATGTAGGGGGGGTAAATTTCTATGTACATATAGAAAACTCCCTCAAGCTTAGTTGAGTACTTGAATCACTCGAAGTACTTGAAAATTTAATCAGCAAAACAAGAAATTCATCAAATAACCCTTCGTCTCCGATCGACGGGAATATACTCCGCTGATAGAGTTAACATTCCCGTCTTCAATCATACAAAATCTATGCGTGTAATTATGAAATACAATATTTTTTCTTTTTGTAGGAGTACGTTCTATTCATGTAGAAGCACTCGCTCATCGTATTAGAAACCCTTTCGATCACTAATTCCTCATTTGCGGTTTTATATCCTCAAGATTATTCGTTGCTAATGGAGTAAGCCTATTTCCTCCATCCCTGACCGATAAGAAGATACTCCGATAATAAAGTTAACATTTCAACCTTAAATCTCACAGAATTAATGGGTGTAATAATGAATTACAATGTATCTTTTTTTGTGGGAGTATGTTCTATTCATATAGAAGTACAGACTCATCGTGCTAGAATCCCTTTCAATCACTAATTCCTCATTGCGGTTTTATATCTTTTAGATTATTGGTTGCTAATGGAATAAGCCTAATCGCTAGCTCTCCAGAGAAGGTTTTATACCCAATATTAGAGTCTAAACACAATTTTTAATCGCCGCTCTTTGTTTGGCTCACATAGGAACATATTCGTACACATGCTAGTGTACGACTGTACAATATGATTGGATTGACTTCTCGCATATTTTAAAAAAATCTTAGTTAAGTTAATTAAATTTACCGCCGTGATCTTACATTATATTGTAGTGGTCAAATAAAGCTTTACCGGTCAAACATCAATACAACTATAATCTAAATTGTACATAGCATGCGTGCATAACTTGTTTTGGAAACTGTAGAACCGTCCTTGTTTACTTAAAGAGCGTGTTTGTTAGCAATAAAAAAAGAGTCCATTACTTATTATTTCGGATATGGCTATTTGGATTGTCATATCCGGGATTTAATGCTTTTTTAAATTCCAGATATAATATCTGAGACTCTATTTTTTCTTCCTTGAGGGGATAAAATTATCCCACCCTACCCGTATTTATATTTTATCCCCTTCCATATATTTTTCTATTTATGCAAATACTATACTAGAATGTTATCCATCTATTCATATCCTCATTTCTCAAAAAATACTCAAATAAAACTTTTATAACTATTCACCAATCTATAATAAGTCTCTCATTTTATTATATCACCGCTTACTGTACCCATCAAAGTTATTAATCTTATACCGGAAAACGTATCAATTTTGTTATTGTTACGGTACATACCGGTACCGTTGTGTACCGACATACTATTTTTGGATTTATTACTAAAATTAATATACATTTCTCGATTCATATTTTTTAATTAAAAAATCACATATGACGTATAAAATAAAGACTCACAAATTGAAAATAAATCATCAAATATAAAAGAAAATAATTTTAGTATATCTAATTATCCAAAAAAATTAATTATTACTTTTTAAAAAATATGGATTGGTATGGTATCGGCTAAAACAGTTCAGAATATACTGATATAATGGTCGAAACGGTATGCTAGTGATTCAATACTGTTACGAGATCGGTGCGAGATGTAACGACGAGTACGAAACGGGATAAATAACATTAATAGCCACCAATCACCATATCTCTTTGAAAATTTTGAAGGGAGAAAAAAAAATGAAGGAATTCATGGACGTGCACAGTGTTCTTTGACATTGCCATTAACATACCTTCACAAGATAATACTAGTAGTGAAGACATTGAACTACCTGAACTACTCCCGTCTCGAAAGGAGGAAAAAAGGTCCGAATTGCTTCTTTAAGGAAGACAGACTGCACTGCATCAAAGTACGCCTCGTTCAACTCGCTTCCAGAGTTCAGACTCTCTCGGGAAGTGTTTGCACGCACGTTTTCGTTTCCGTTCACATCTCATGTCAACCTGCGAACCTTCGGGCGGAGACCCGACCCATCTCTTCGACTACGACGACGAAGACCCGCCTGAACCCGAGTACGTCACCGACGGCGATCACATCCTGCCGGACCCTCTCTTGAAGTCCGGCACCTTCATCGTCGAACCGACTGAGCCAACCCTAACCGATCCTCAATCAGCTCAAAACGGCGTCGCAGATCACGTACAACCAAACCAACGCGTAGATCGGGAACCGGAGCAGTGTACAACTCCGGTGCCCGGCGTCTCAAAGAGTACGGGTGGAGTGACTCCGTCTGCCACGGGAGGTGCGGAGTCGACGCCGTCGGGGAGGAAGGGACAGCTGCAGGTGTTTTCTGGAGGGGTGCCGGAGAGACCTAGCTGGTTGCCGGATGGTTGGCGAATGGAATACAAGGTCCGGTCGTCAGGTGCCTCCGCCGGATCTTTTGACAGGGTATGTCTGTTTTCCATGGGGAATTTCTCTCTTCCATAAATTGATTTTGTTAGAGTGTACTGTGTATGGAAGCAATTATAAGATATAACTAGATTGCATCTGTATAATTAACACTTCAGATCATACTTGGCACAAACTTGGAGAAAATAATTAAATAACTTCCCATTTAGGTCAATGTTGGGTACGATTTGGAAAAAATATTGTTCTCAAGATGAGTTATCATAGTCGTAGTTTTTTTAAGACTGGGAAGAAATCCTAGATTGTCTGTTTGATTTTTATCTATCATTTGCATGTCTCTGAAACAAATAAGGTTAGTTATGGTCCTGCTAGTTTGATTTCGGGAATCAGCATCGTGTTGAGCAACTTTAAGGTACCTGTTTGGGAGTTTCACCGATACCGGAATGTTCTTGTTACCGTTAGCATTTATGTCTACTAGAGGCAGGGCACACACAAGGCGCGTGCAAGTCAAGCATCATCAAATATATAAAAAAATATGCTTTGTGCTAATGTTGCCTTGGCCGTGACCTAAATATTTGTCTATTGGCTTTTGTAGTTCAAAATATGGCTGACATGCTATTGGTTGACATCGGAAAAAGAGCAAATTTTGTTACCGTATATCTTCTAATTTTCTATGTAACACTTTATAAACTTAATCTTGTTATTGAACTTTATAAATCTCGCACGTGCGCGTGTGTGTGAAGGATAGTCTAGGTAACGAAAAGCTCAAGTCAAGATGAAGGGTAAGATTAAAAACTTTAAGTGAACCTATTAGTTCGAATCACGATTTGAATTACTCAAAATCTATCAACAAATATTTCATCTCTCCTACTTCTCTATCTCCATCAACATTATAGAAAAGATGTATAATTCCATTCACTTTATGCAATGATCATAAAGGAAAATGAGATGGGCAAATTCAAGGCTAGCCATTTTGTAAAGCTCTGACAAAGGCGTGATTTGAAGAAGTGAAAGACCAAACTACTATTGAGAGGAAACCCTATTTTGAGCTCTTGGCCATATTTAGTATCCTCCACATCCCTCCTACACAAATAAAGGACCAAAAACAGCCAAATCCTTGTAACATCAGCAAAATGCAAACCGACTGTGGAAGGATATGCCCACACACGTATACACGCGTGTACACATACATTTTGCAAGAAAAGTCTCATTTATCTTATCGGCAGCAATTTAAAAATAGCACAACTAATAAAAGTATAGGTAACAGACAAAACCAATTATTTAATGGCACCGCGAGGAATTAAAGACGAATATCAAACTGAGGTTTTTTGAGTTAAAAAAGTAAGATTCGATTACAATTTCAATCATTAGACAAAGATGCAGTTAGACCCAGATTACATTCCTAAACTAACCAATAATGTTGAAGAATCCAAATATTTTAAGGATTAATCTATTCGTCATCTTCGTAATCATGCAATTCAGAGAGAAGAGACCTTAAGACAGAGGACACACACACCAAATCAAACCAAATCCAAAATCTCCAAGATCGGCTCACAATACTACCCACTAAAGTCCCATAAAAATCATCCCAAAAGATTCAGTTTTTTTATTAATTGGGTCCTCCAGCGTACGCTAATAGATATGCATTAAATTGAGGTCCCAAAGCTATGATTGTCACGAACTAACATGAGCTCTTGCTATGTGTCAAAGCCACTTCGAATGAACTCGAACACGGGAATAGTCGGCAAAAAAAAGCCCTCCCAGTGGAAAAGTGATGAATTGGAAAAGTGGGAGTCTGAAAGGAGCAGTTAAGCGGAGAAATCCCCTAAAAGTAATGGGTTTTAAGTGGTTAAAGAAAAAATTGATATTGGGAGTCTGAAATAAGTAGTTATGTGGAGCACATGGTTCATGCGCAGGTGTTGTGTAGAAGAAGTAAAACTGATTGTGGGAGGAAGTGCCAAAAAAAGTGGAGCAACATGGTAATTCACCTTGGGTAGTTTTTTATGAGTAGTCGAATGTCGATTCTATCCGAGCAGTTAATTCTCTCTCCGTTTGTTATTGTGTGAAAACATCTTTTGATGAGGATAATTTTGGCAAAGCTTCGAAAAAATGGAGATACCAAATTGTGCTCTCCCTTTATAGAATAGAATAGATATAGAATAGTCGTAGGAGATTAAGGTAAAGGTTAAGACCTTTAGCCCAAAGATAAAATTAGCTTGCATCTATACTGTGACGTGTTCCTCTCATTCTCGTGATCTAAGTAGTGCTTCAACAGGGGTTTCATGAAACTTATTCAAATGATGTATTTTTGTAAGTCCATTCGAAAGGAAGAATGTAAAACCTTTGTTTTACCTATGCCTGTTTCAATGTGGAAAAAGGTGAGTGGAGCTCTATAAAGATTCACGATCTGTAATTACATTTTGGACATTGGTTTCTAGTGACGATATCATCAAATTAGAACACAACTATTTGAAACGTCTACTAGCATGGTTTATGAACTAATTTTGTGTTCCTACGTAGTCATGTGCATAAACTAAAGTCATCCTATTGACTTTGCTGAATGTGTATTACATATATTAGAATACCTCTCGATGTCTTTTTTCCTTCGAGCAACTATTGATGAGGTGTTCTAAATAGAGCTGATACCATCTATAAAGGTGGTTAACTATGATAATGATACGGACATGAGGGTAGTAGCACAAGAGAAGGATTTTCAGCATATAAATTTTCTGAAGCTTTGAACAAGTGAGGCTATAATTGAAATAGAAGATTACACGCTTACACCTAGCAGTCGTTAAGATGTTGAAATTCACTAATCAAAACAACACAATGGTGGGTGTCCAAAAGACATTGGATAGTCAATTTTCCCAGCTCCTTTACAAGGCCTTAGCAAGGTTCAGTGGTGTATTGGTTGAGGAAAATTTAAGTGTAAATATATGATATGGTACCGTGTCAAGTTGAGAAGCCGAAACATGAAGGGTATCGAATATTTTATGTATCATAGTAGGAGGGTTATTTTTGTTGTTTTACATTTTGGTTTGCAAAGAGTATGCAAGTAGGACTCATGTCTTTCGAAGGTCAAGATGTGAAAAATCATATAGTTGTGTGTGAGTTATGGCTCAATGTCCCCTTCTCCTTCTCCTCCTTTTTGTTATCAAATGACTGTTTCTGATCACTTCCAGGTATTCCGTCCTATTTTGGTGTTAGAAAAAATAATTCCCTCTTCTCTTCTCCTCCCTTTGTGATTCATGACGTCTTGATCTTGCAAAACCCCCCCATTCCCTTTCTTTCGTCTCTTCTCTCCTTGTGGATTCAATGCCCCTAGCAGATTCTAGGGTTTCTCCTTTCTTTTAGTTGTTGATATTCTATCTTATGTACCTAGCCATGTTCTGTACTTAGTGAAAAATTTCAATTGTAGTTTGTTACATCTTGTGTGCAATATTCAATTACATCATATGTCAAGTATGGGCCATGTGGTGGGGTGTGTGGAGTTGGTTTTGGAGCAGTTCTATTTTTCATGCAAGTTTGGTTTGACACCTTGTGTTGGATAGGATCTCATCTAGGTCTTGTTTATTAGAAGTCAAAGTTTGTTTTCTAGTTATTGGAGGCATAATTGGAGAACTAGCACTGACAGTTCTCCTTTCTTGGTCTCAAATATGGGTTTTGACCAATGGGGTTGTCACAAGTTAGTATTTGCTAAGATTCGTAGAAGAGGTGGAAGGTACGGGAGAGATGGAGTAGGATGCTAAAGTCTTCTCTGGCATGGTGTTGTGCGTAATGAAGTTATGAATGGAGATGGAGGTGCCGGGTAAAGGTCGACTCGCTGTTAAAAGAGATTGCGAGGGGATTGTTTAGGAAGGTAGGAGGGAAACTTTGTTGCCGTCGGGAGGTGATTATCTAGAAGTATATCCACTATTTGGCTTGAGCTTGAGGCAATGTATGAGAAATTAGTGTTAGATGATGATTTCGGTTCAGAGGGGCTCATTCCGAAGGATAAGAAGGTTGTTTAGTAGTTAAGCACCTTTGATGATGAATGATTTGACTTTTGAGATGCGTTTTGTTACTCTCTTGTTGCCTTCTTTACCACTGAATGGAGGTTTTAAAATGCATACGGGCGAGAAGAGGTTTTGATGCCAAGGTAGAAGAATGATGCATTTGAAGGAAGCAAAATTTTGGTGAGAGTTGGTGGTTTTATGGCTGTCATTAGAGGTGTAGTGAAAGAACGCATGCAATTGTTGGATGATATCAATCATGACGGTTAGAAAGATTTGTTCTTGTTTTTGTCTTGTACGTTTTTTGGTTTTTGGTGTAGGGTGGTGCACGCCCTTCGCTTCATACTTTCAATTGGTTCTTGGATTTGAGATTTAGGGGGAGTTCTGTTTTGTCTTCTGTTTCTTTTTTATTTTTATTCTCTCTTCTCTTGCTTTAGCATCTCTTGCTCGGACTCAGAAACCTTAAGCTTCTCCCCAAACTCAGAAACCTCGGAGACGGCACTTTCTAGTTCATTAGTCAGACGAACTTGTCCCGAGCCACCTTCAAAGAATCAAGAGCTACGACATTCTCTCGATAGGCCTCACTAAGGTGGTTGACAAGCACAGAACCCCACTCGAGGCTTGCAAACAGCTTAATTTAATTACAAGGATATAGCTCAAAAAATTCAAAAAATCTATCAAGGAAAAAAGCATTACCATCTAGCAGTAATAGAAGCACTGATCGAACATCTTAGGCATTCTCATACTCTCGATCACCTCCATGTCCCTTTTCAAATGAAGACCATAAAAATCGACATGGGCAAGCCCAGGACTCTCAATGTGTCACACCGCAACTCCGAGGCATGATTTGAGCGTAATAAAACCATACACGATCCTGTAAATAATTGAGATCTCATAAAAAGAAAATATGATTTCAACATATATTAGTCTCAAATTAATTCAACAAGAGAATTAAACAACGTGCGCACAATGCCCAACAAAATGAGTTCTCAATACAAGGGAAACATAAATCATATACTAGTCGGCAAACTCGAAGCTCCTATCTAGAAGGCTTAATATCAGTTTCTGAACAAATGGTTGAACGGCAAAATATAAGTCGAAGTTTGTATAGGATGCTAGATAAAATAGAACTAAATGTAATTTAATGTTTTACATGCCAACCAATATATGAGGCATAAATATCCACGTCACCATGCAACCTGTCAGACCATAACGAGCAATACAACCTATCTTGTTCGTACTCAAATTAGCGCACCCCGAGATAGAGTGGAGAGCAAATCTACGGCCTTGCATCGAAGGACCTATACCCAAGTCTGGTTCTCGGACTATCACCGACGGGAACACCTTGAACTCTGATTTACGGATTTGCACCGAGGGACTCTAACCCATAGTCAGTTTTTGGACTGGCACCAATGGGCCATCCCCTACTGGGGTTACAATTTTACGAATAGTACTGAAGGAATCACACAGACACGCATAGGGAGTCACTACCGTCCATGACCATGCTCATGTACTCATGCTCACTTAACTGAATCATGCACATGAAGTAATGCCACTTTTAAATCATTCTCCAACGTATGTGCAAGACATCCACTCAGTAGCCGAAATGTAATGAAAGTGTTTCTGTGGGATTTCATTGTCGTTTTGAAGAAAATAGTTATGTGAAAAACTGTTTCAAGTAAGCCTAATTGGTCGGGACACATCACTGACTTGTTCTGGGATTGTCTTGACTGGTCAGGATTGCACACTGTCTGGTTTTGAAAACTTATTTTGACCAGTCACCACTCTCACACTGACCGGTCAGGTTTAGCTACTGGAATGTCTTGGCACATCGTGACCAGTCACCCCTTGCCCCGACTGATCAAAAATACCCACGGAAATTTTTCATGTTTTAAGGTATCTTGACCGATCAGACTCTAACCCTGACCAGTCACTCTTCTATATGCGAGAACAACAAATTTTTGAGAAACCTAAATTTTTGTGCGCAAAATACAAGAAGTCTCATAACCCAACATCAATATTCATGAATAACAATACATAACTTATCTTTGAACCTCAAACCCAGCACGAAACACATTAAATCACATCAAGTTAAGGTTTAACTAGGTTCCTACCACAAATCTGGGATTCCTCAATCAAGAACCCTGCAACTCTTCCATTCCCTCACAAACACACCAACACCTGGTTCAATCCTCACTTCGACGCTGGTTTGATGTCTCTAATCGTGTCCTCTTCAAGGATACGGATGTACGGCCATCCTCTCGTTCGATCTCTCTCAAGAATATGGTGGGGAGTCTCTTTCTCTCTAGGGTTTCCTCACCTCACAAAGTGTGCAATAGATTATTAGGCAACCCTAATACATCTTAAAATGCATATTACATACTAATTAGGAAAGGAATCACACCGCCCCCCCCCCCCCCCCCCCCCCCCCCCCCCCCTACGAAATCTTAAAATAGACCTCTAGTTTTAAAAGTCACAATTATACCCTTAAATAATTAAACCTCTCATTAAATCAAATAAATAAAATACACAATTTTGGCACAGTCTTGACACAATGGCTGAGCTAGAAAGAGGGATAGGCTACCTGTCCTCTAGAGGACGAATGACGCAATCATCATTGCCGAATGACACAATGGCTGAGCTAGCAAGAGATGGACCGACCAGATGAGACGGTCCAACCATATGAGATGGTTCAATGTGAGGAGAATGGTTGATCTGATAAGACGGATTGACCTACTAGGGCAAGTCAACGTACTTCAATGCAAAAAAGGGGCATCTCTTTGAGCCGAGGCATCTTAGCCAAGGGCCCCTAGTCAAAAACAAAAAATGTTTGGAAGGGGGACATCGTCCTGAAAAAGATGCTCCTCCAGCCTCTCTAGGCGAGAGGATTGGCGGGCCTCAACAAGGGCGAGGCAGCATCTGTGATAGCAGCAACAAGAGTAGCGGTCCCCTCGGGCTCTCGCTGAGTTATCATTCCACCATCTCCTCCAGAGTGCAGTTGCCTGCTACTTCCACCATCTCCAGCTCCTCAAAGCAACATTGTGATCTACTACTGCCTTCTCTACCTGCAGATCCTCCAAAACTTGGATTGCAAGGTCATCATCCATTTAGAATAGAGTCTAACCAATGGATTCTAGGGATGAAAGAGGGTCCCTGGCAACTACGTGCTCACTGGAAGAAAGCTCCACCACTTCCTTTCCCTTGTCAAGATTAGTCGCTTTCCCTGCCAGTTTAGAGTTAGTGGCAGTGTGCTCAGATGAGTTTGTAGAGGATTCTGAAGATGTAGGCTTCTTGTACTGTTAAGGTCAAGCTTAATGTAGTCCAACTTCAAATAGGGATCCAAATTCTCCTCGTCATCAGAAGGGAGCCCCTACCTAGAATAGCAATAAAGGTCCAGACTATGGGGTAATTCTTCAATAGTACATGTGTTGCCCGACCGTAAAGACCTTGCTCAGACGAACCTTCATAGGGTAGAGCTCTGTTGACATCAGCTATCACGACGGGATTAGTGTTGATCACATTGCACGCAGCGTCTCGACTTGAGAAAAAAAGTAGAAAACAGGTTAGTACGAACCCTTTGCCGATGGCAGTAGCGCCTGGACTAGGGTGGACCCACCATTTAGGCCCTGCACATGATACTTCTAGGGTTTCCACACACCCTCTGCCTCACCGGCCTTTTGAAGGGCATGCTTGAGGGAGTAGCAATGGTGGATGTCAGCCAACCCCATGTTGGTTCCAAGGAGGGTGTTAAGTGCCACTGCATCGGACGTTACTCCGTAAAATTATCGATGCCTTAAAAAGGGAAACCCCCCTGAAGCACAGAGGCTCACGAAGGAGGTCATTTAGAAGGAACCTAATGCCACCCTTAACCACGACCATCAAAGGAAGTAGGAAGAATTAGGATCGACTACAGCTGTTCGTCCTTTGCTGAGAGCCAAGCCCTACACTTTCGGGAATTGCGTAGACTTTCCTAAACTTGTCATGGTTATCTACCAAGAACATCTTCCTTAAAGCTGCTGCCATGAAAGTAGTTCACCAATAAATCCGACTGACAAATGCGAAACACAACAAACGAACAAGCAGGAATAAAGCTCCTCGGACTGCTCAAAATAGGTAAAAGAAAAACTTTGAGCCTTTCCTGAATTTTTATAGGGGCATTTGAGCGGGATTTGAAAAGATAGTTTTTGAGAAACCAGCAAAAAAAACACCAAGGGACACGTCACATTTAATGCGGAGGCCTAGTCACTGACATGCAGATGACGTAAGAAATATAAACCGCGATTCATCTCCTCGTCTGGTCAACGTACTGCCACTCACACCAGAATGACAAGTGGACTAGAGCAACAACAGGCTATAAGGGGCAATTGTGAAAGGTGGATAAATCTCATAACTGACCAGCTGAAGTCCAAGCACCAGTCAGGGACATACTCGAGAAGTAGCGGTCTCAGATAGACAACCCGCAAAGCAGATGTGCCTCTCGGGTGGTATCTTGCCCTGACTTGCAATAACGTAAATTGAATGACAACTTATTGGACCAGAGAACATTCTTCTAGTCGACAACACAAACACACTTGCTAGTCCTATGATGCGTCAAATTAGCCCACCATCAAAGATGACGAATGGAAAAAGCACTCGAGTGCATTCGTCAAGACACTCAATCAGTCCCTATAAATAAGTCTGAAGACCCATCAGCAAGGGGATTTATCACTTCGAGAACTTATAATAGGTTGATTAGTAAAATATCCTTGGCCACTTTCATATTTCAAACCACTATAAGCTAGTTTACATATTTGCTACTAATATTCGTATGTGCTCAGCAAAACAGTTGTTCTACAATCTTACCTTCTCATAGATACTTAGACGTCGAAGGGCATTCTGACTACTCATCATAGTGTTTGTGACTAGTTGTTTCTTTTGCAATCAGAACTTCCAATCAGTATATTGGGTGGAGAACATCCGGGTCAACCCTCTTTCAGCTCTAGCAGAACTTTGGGTAGTACCATAAATCAATACCCCAAAAATGCTATGCGACAACATACTTTGTGGGTCATACAATGCAAAAGAGAGAATCAGAAGTAATAGTCTGTTACAAAATGAGAGTAAACTAAATTCAATATAAAGCCAACCATCTAGGCAAGCAACAAAGTGAGTCTTTATGAAAAAGTCAGCCAACTGTAGTGATAACAGAACATATGGCAGATCAATAGTGCCTAACAGAAGATGCTAGAAGTGACAATCAATCTCAAAATGCTTTCTGCGCTCATGAAAGACGGAGTTGTGGGCAATCTGAATAACACTCTTATTATCAGAATAGAGAGGCATGGAAGAAGGGTGAGTCCATATCAAACAAAAGCCTTTGAAGCCAAACTATTTTAGAGGTAGCATGAGTCATATCATAATATTCTGCTTTGGTGAAAGCTAGTAATCGGCACAATTCTTTTACATTTCCAAGAAATGAGTGAATGGGCAAAAAATTATATGTATAAAAACAAGCGGTGGACTTCCTATTAGATATATCTCCTTAATCATCATCAACATAAGCCTGAAGAGTCGAGCTCACTGTTGAAGAAAAGGAGTAAACATTGAAGAATAGAATCACGAACTCGCAAGATGGGCAGCCCAATGCGTAGATCAACAAGCGAAAACAAGTTGACTAACATTGTGTAGAACATAGGCAATGCAAAGCCGCATTAGTTAGATAAACTAAGCACCCGACTAACCGTTTCTCGTAGGATTGTCAAATGGAATACCGCCAGATGCATACAAATTTGCCTATAAATAAATACAAGTATCAACTGCTTTCTCATTAGCGAAGTGTGCAGGATGAAGAATGCCATTTGCATGCTTCGACTGCAACAATGTCATGAAGATAACTAAGAGTATCTAAATCTTTTATTTCCAGCTCATGGTAGAGATGAAGTTTAACCTTGTTAATCATCCACATGAAGGAAGAGGAGAACCAAAGCATGAGAGGTGAGGCAACCAAATAGAGTAGAATGATGTATGCTACTAGGCTGAAAACCTATACGGAGAACCACTTCTTGAAAACTCATAACAAGCGTTAGGAGACTATTTAAGGCCATAGAGCTGACGTAAAAGACAACCAAGTCCAAAAGCATGAGAGAAGCTTAGAGGAGGGCGCATATCAACTTTTTCTAAACATACCCAATAAGGAATGCAATTTTAACGTCCAAGTATTAAAGAGGCCATCGTTGCACACTACTCACAGAAGTCAAAGTCCAAACAATTTTCATCTTTGCAACGGGAGCAAAAGTCTCTTCATAATCCTTTGCGTCTTCTTGAGAGAACCTCTTAGCAGCTAAGCGGGTGTTGTACTACTCCAAAGAGCCATTTTGCCAAAGAACGATCAAGATGGCTTTGCATATTGTTCAACCAATAAGATTTTTGTCACCTGACAAAGGAACCAACTCCTAAATTTTGAGTTTTAGCAAGAGAAGTGTGCTCATTATTTATGGTGTCTACCCAGTTAGGATAGTTATTAGCTTCTTTGTAGGATGTGGGATCAAAGTATGGATACATGATAAAAACGAATGGTAGAAGAGGAGAAACAACTAACAGTAAAATTAAGTGTTACCGGTGATGATGGCAGGAGTAGGATACTTGCGGGCGGAAGGACGGATGATGGTCTACAAAAGCAATTTGAGGGAAAAAACATCTAGGATGTGGTTGAGGAGAAGTTGTATGATGACGAGAGTAGACCAAGGGATAATGATGGCTCATCACTTGAATGGTTAGATCATAGTTACCTGTTTTGGAAGCCTCAAGTGAGGCCCACCAACAACGAGTAAAGCAATCTTTTCTGTCCATAAATGTCTTTCATAGCTATTTATTTATTATTAGTTTATTTTAATACTTGGGTATTTTAGTTTCGTTAGAGTATGTAGACTATGAATAAGGGGTTCAATGATGTAACCATGGGACTCTTATTCGTTTTGGGGTGTGGCCTTTTGTGAGATTTTTTTAATTCTTTGCCGTATTATATACCAAATAAGAGAGAATAGAGTAGACCAGAGGCAGCAGAGGGAGTAGACGAAATATAAAAAACTTCTAGAGTAGCAATATACTGCTCAAATGGCACATCCGAAGGGAATGTATCAATGTGAATCAAATCCTCTTTAGCGATAGAAGCAGTTTTAGTGGGAAGGGAAAAATGCTCAAGGAATGTAACATGCTGAAACATTTACAACTTTTTAGTTATTGGATCATAGCAACGAGAAAACGCGTACTACACAACGAGCACTAAGCTTATTACAGTTCCTCTTTGAGAGATGATGAAGCAAGCAAAACCAAACACACAAAGAACATGATACTTAGGAACTTGACCAGAGACGCTCATACAGAGGTACCAAGCAGAAGAGGAGTTAGTAGCTTATTTGAAGATAAGCTATAGCGAGCACAACTTCCTCCTAGATCATAGAAGGAACAAATTTGGAAAGAAGAAGAAACTTAGCAATGTCAAGGAGATGACGATATTTTCATTTAGTACGAACCATTTTGGACGAGAGTGTCAGAACAAGAAGCTTGATGTATAGTCTCAAGAGTAGCTAAGAGTTCTATAAACTTGGAGAGAATATTCCCCGTCCAAAACAGAAAGAAATTTTAATAGAGGTAGAAAATTTAGTTAGAATCATGTCGCGGAAATCACGACAAATTTTAAAATTTTTTTGATTAAACCCACGAAAACATAATAAAAAACCCATCCTTTGTTGCAATTAGGGAAGGACCACATGAACTATATAAAAACAAGAAGTAGAAACAAAAGTATTTTTTTTAAATGGCAAAATAGACATTTTTGCAATTTTACAACCATTGTGCTCAGAGATGTTAGTTGTACCCAAGAGACTTGAATTAACTAAAGTTTTTCAACGCTCACTAGTCTAAGGACTTAATTGGAATGCCAAAGATAACATGAGGAGACTTCTGATCTAAACAAAAAGACAACATGGCAGTGGAAGACAACATCGAGACGTGCAAATAATCCACAATACTAGTACCAATTTGCTTCTTGGAGGCTTGATCTGAAAAACACAACTAGAAGAGTGAACAAGACATCAAAATCGGAATCAGACAGCTGACTAACTGAAAGAAGTTAAAGATAATTGAAGAACATAGCAGAGATTCGTGATAGGCAATATGGGGATGCACTTTGAAGAATCAATAGAAACATGCATGGGGGAACCACTGGCTGTTGCAAAACTAATCCAGGGAGGTAGGAGAAACAAAATTACTAAGTAAAGGCAAATAAGGAGGCATATAATGAGAAGAACCGGAATGGCGATCCCTGAGTGGCAGCCACAAACTGTTGATACTGCTGAAACAGCTCAAACTAGGGAGAAAGTGGAATGCTGCCCGAGATAGGAGCAGCAGGTGTTGCGTAACGGCGAAAAAGCTGATATGGTGCTCTTGAAGATGACGAAATAGTTGAAGGAAAAGAATGGCGTCCCTTCCGCTGCTAGAGCTTAGGGAGCACATTCTTTCAATGTTCCTTTTAGTAGCAAAAACTTCACTCATCCATAGCAACCCAGGATTTGGGCTTACCCATGTTACTACTGGCTTGCATTTGATAGTCTGACATGGTGGCCAAATGAAAATATCAAAACTATGACTTGTTACTAGACAATCAAATCTGAAACAGAGCTATCAGAGGCTGCTGGTGATGCAAAATGCTGTTGGATGGTCGCTGAGGTCATGGTGAGCTTTGTCAAGGTCAAACGGAAGTTCTACGAGGTCAACGGAGGTCCAGCTAAGTTAAGAGGTTTTGAATATCACAAATTGGAGTTCAAAACAAAACTAAACGAAGCAGATCTAGGGTTCCAATTGCAACTCGGTGACGTCGATGTCATAAGTCATTGCTGGTGAATTGGGAGTGAGAAAAGGGTCACCGATGGATTTCGGATCTCCAGCAAGGTCACCAGAGTGCAAATGAGGTTCTGTAAGTAGCATAACTAACTGGGTGTTGCAGATTGGGGGTTGTAAGTTCCAAACAAACCAGATCGATGAACAAACAGAGGTAACCAGAGGATTTTAGCTGCTGTCGAAGCTCTGGTGAGAGTTGCCGGAGATGGTGGGGGATAGGTGGAGGTCCGACAAATGTGTAGGAGAGGCCGACAAGGATTTGCCCTACTGGTTACTTCAGAATGCAGTTTTGATTCTCTCTATTGCATTGTATCATGCTATCAGAGCAAGTATTCACATGGTTTGTCTGTTTAGCACCACCTGCCACCATCGCCATTCCAAATGAGAGTGATCTAGAATAAATACAAGCCAACCATTTAGGTTATATAAACCCTAAGAAAACATAAATTTTAAACCTTGTGGAACAAGACATGATAAGAACATAAATATTGTACAATATATTCACAATGGGACCTAATACCTTCTGTGTAACTGCATGGATGTTTCATTATTCACCATGCAATAGCTATTTCCATCATAAATTTGGGGCTTGACAAAAGAGAACAGTGACACTTTCTTCCCACTGTGTTAGAGAAATGATTTGGGGATTTTCTTTTGGAAACTTAGCAAGGCTAACTTTCACCTTCCTATACTGTAGTCATATTGTATCGATGTATCTATATATGTTGTTTTAGGTTGGGTCACTTGTTTTAACTGGTTCGACTCTGTTAGCTGCTTTTTTATTGTTGTTGAGCAGCTCAACTCTAAATTATCTCAAACGCAGTTTTCCCAATTACTTGGGTTCTGCATGTGGATCTGTTTCCTCTAGTTCTTTCTATTTGAACTTTCATTATGGTTATTCTGTCATTTGTTATTATCTCAACCATTGATTCCATGGTCTTCCTCTCATTCTCTTACCGTTCCTCCCGGAAATCAAAATATTCCGCCTTAATAGGCAATTTAAATTTAAATGCTTTTATGCTCATTGCTGTCATTTCCAACTTCTGCTTAATTGATTCATCATTTCTTTTGCCATCTTTCCTTGGCAGCCATTTACACCATAGAACATTCTCATTCACTTAGACTGATCTTTTGGAAATATTCTTTTTTCTGTATTCTGTGCTGCTATGTTCAAAGAATATATAGGATTTTGTATGTTTATTGGTGGGAAAAACTAAAATATTTTAGAATCTATTACATACATTGTTGACACATCAGTTATTGAATTCAAGAATGTACTAAATTTTTGAGAACTTGTAAAATAGAAGTGTTTTGAGATTAGATTGATCCTTAAGTTTGAAGTCTAGGCCTAAGTCAAAAGTTCAGCAAGTGGGAGGGGAAGCGAGAGCGGGACGACAGCACGAGAACGTCAATTTTAAGCCTGCATAGGATTGATAGTGTTTTGAGAGCATCTATTTAACTAGATATGAATATCTTATCGACTTCTATGTGGGGACATATAAAATTACCCACAGTAGTTTCTGTGCACTGATGCAGCCCCTGCAAAAATTGACATCAACACTGTTGAAGTGCAATTTGAGTTATCAAATGATCCGCGAATTGAGATATTTGTAGGCTTTCTGGAATTTCGTACATCTTGAGACTGAATTCGCCAATTGGCAGAAGTGAATTGGAGATTCATTCAGAATCTTATAGAATTTCACAATCCCTGAGCACTCATTCTCTCAAAACAAACTGTGACGGATTTTGATTTACTGAAACTGTACTAGGTTGTGGTGACAAGTGACAACTGATACTGGAGTTCCATTTAGCTGTTGCTGAAACAACCATAGAAGCTTACATCATTCAGAAAATCACTTTTGCTTCTGCTTCCCCTCCCCAGGCATGTGCTGTGGGTTGCGATTTTGCAACAGGCGGATTCTTCGCTCCGACGTTTGGTCGGTATACCACTGGCACACAAAAATGTCTCTTTTCCAATTTAGCTTTGATGGTAATGAGTAATACCTGCAAATCTAGAATACCATGTTCAAGGCAACTAATTGGTGAACTGACAATTGTAGTTGTAATGACCCACTCTCGCCTTGTATAATGTTGTCCGCTTTTGCTGCCCAAACTTCGTAGGCTTCCCAGTAGGTCACCCATCCTTAGATTGCTCCAGGATAAACACGCTTAACTGTGAAGTTCTATTTGGTTTGGGCGCCATCACAACTTTAAAAGGTCTTGTACAAGGTGAGTTCATGGTCTATTATAAATACGATCACCAAACTTACGTCCACCAAGTAATGTGGGACCCTTGACCACCTATTTAGACGTCCACTGAAACATCACAGCTTTAAAAGGTCTCACAGCTAGCACGACAGCCTGACTGGGGTGTCACAGTAGTGTGAACAATAGAAGTGCAAAGGAAAGACTTTATTAGACTGGTTTTTCCATTAACCAGTTTTGGCACTGTTTGCCTTGACTTTATTTCAAGAGGATTGAACTTTCAAAATTACTTGGTGTTCTCATGTATTTGTGGAGCATGGCAGATATTCATATTTCTTGCTATGTTGTAATCGCTTTGGTACAATTATGTTTAAAAGGTGTCATTGAGGCTGATAGACCATTTCATGAGTAATATTGGAGTTTTATAAATAGTTACAACAAAATGCTAACGACCATCCTTAGGGCTGTGTTTAATGTGTAAAAAGCACAGTGATGTACTGAAAAGTATGTACAAATCCAGGTCTGTATTGAAATTTGAACTTTTCGTTGGCATTGTGTCCATAATCCACTGCCATAGATCAGATGTCCCTCAACCCGGAGAGGAGGCTTCGCTGCTGCCTTCCAACTTGTTGAGTGCTGAGGTTACAAATGTATCCCAGTATTCACTTCCGTTGCACATGAAATAACCTTCCCCAAATGTTGTTCGTATCCAGAAGTGTTAGATTTTAATTCACGCTTTGCATTTTGTGAATAATGTGTATGATCACGGTTCTCTTTGACCTCTGCCGTATAAATGACACTTTCCTAAAAGTCGGCCTATGCGGCTGACTGGTCAGGGCTTAGGCGCTAGGCTGCGGGCGACTTGATTAGTTGGCGCCTAGGCACAAGGTGGTGGTGGTCCGACGCTGCAACGATATGTTTTAGGCTTACATCAAGCATTTTGACATTAGGCAGCAGCTAATCAACTATTCTGATTCTTAGGTGGGTTGAGTTGGTATTGTTTTTTGACTTTGAACATTGAACTTTGTTTTTTGACCTTTTATTTGTTACTATTTACTTTTTACTTTTTAGTCGTTACTTTTAACCTTAATTCATTTCTTCCTAGTACTATGTCATTACTTACTCAAATTTCGGGAAGGGGTAACTATTTTTTAAAATAATGAATAAACCAACTAATCTCTAGGCGCTCCTCTTCCACCGGACAAGCACCTAGAGATTTTTAGAACATCGATAAATCACCGGAGCAGTTGCAGATCGAAACTCATTTTCTTTCAGTGGTTCCCCTAATCCAATGTCTCGGAATATCGCTGGGTGTAGAATGGATCAATGATTTATTTCTCCAACACACACCCCCAAAGCTTGAATATTTGGTTTTGCCCTTGAACAATTGTAACATAACTGTGGAAATCAACTGACGAGACAGAAATGAACTGTCATGGACTATCCCAAAGCTTGGCTTCCTGCTACTCGGTATACATAGAGCAATGTTTTCAGAGGCAAAAGCGCAAGGCAAGGCGAGGCGGTTGACCTCTCATGAGGCGAGGCTTGAGCCTTTGGAGTTTTCTTTTTCATATTTATGGAGTAGAAAATAAAGTTAATTACAAATACCATTAGAAATTACTAAATTTATGACAAAGTAAATAAAATTCCTTAAAAAGGCATACTAAGGCATAAAAACACAATGCATTAATAGATGCAACCTTTAAAGCTCTCTGAGCTTGTAAACAAAAAGCATGCGACAAAATTCAACAACTTAAACTTACAAAGTAACTTTCTTCCTTCCCTTCTTTGAGGCCTTCGCCTTTGGTGTCTGGGTGCAAAATGCGTAAGAGGCATATGCCTCAATACGCTTCGATCTTCAAGGCAATAGCCTTTGTACTTCAACACCCCCAAAATATACACCCAGAGGCATTCATGGCACGCCTTGCCTCAAGGCGAGCCTCGAAAACTCCTTTGAAAACATCGGTATAGAAGAAATATCTGTACTCAACGTATTGCAGGGTAAGTATCCAACCATACATTGAGGACACATCCAATTTCCTTAGAAATTGTATGAGTGATTGACACAGAGTACGTTTCACATTTAGAAGAACCATTGAACATAAATTCAAACTGAAATGTGCACTGAATTCTAGGAGATTCTTGAGAACATATATACATATGGGAAAAAGATATTGGGGAATTGGGAGGCTATGATTCCGATTTTTGACATGGTGAACCCCCACTATGTGGCTCGTAAAACAGTTGTAGCTGAACAGAATGTCTGAAATTTTTGTTTTCTCAAAAGCATCTTTTTAGCGTATGCGTGGTTTAAAATGTGTGATGTGCCTGAATAGAACAATTCCTCTTCCATTAAATATGAAAGTTCAATGTAATTTTATATGCTGTGCAGTATTATTTTGAACCATTATCGGGCCGCAAATTCAGATCAAAAGTGGAGGTGGATTATTTTCTCCAAACAGGGAGTAAGCCTAACAAAAAACGAAATCCTGATGCTGATGCCGATGTGAGTCAACACATCTGATGCTCCCTCACTCTCAACATCTTATATTCTTACTTCTCAACATGTGGAAAATTTCTTTTTCAGTCACAAGTGAAGCATGCTTCAAGGAAAAAGAAGTCATCTCCTTTGAACTTTGATTTCAACAATGTGCCAGAAAAGGTCCGTTGGGTACTGACGGATGCAGTTAAAGATCAGTGGACACCATTTGTTGGTGACAAAATCGTACCTAAATCCACGAGGCAAGAGTGGAATGCTGCTTTTGACTTCTCTTGCATCTAGGAGTATTTTCAGGACAGTGTGGGGGAAGACATTTTTTGTTTGATGTTCTAATTTTAGGGCAACATTCTCAGTCTGCAGGTATTTCCCAACTTCGAGCCCTCCAACTTGACTTGAAATCAGTTCATACAATCTTAACCTCAAAGTGAACATTCATTGTTTCGTTTAAAGATTTCCTTGTAACAGTAGGTTTGGCTTCTTCTTTTGTTTCGGAGGTAAATCTGGCGTTACTCTGAATGTTATCTGTGCTACGATGCACTAGATATTTGTGCGTACTATGGTTCTGTGTTTGATCTTTTTAGTGCCGCTTATAATTGAACAGGAATTGAATTTGTCATTGCTGATGCCATTTGAAATAGCTTCATGCCTATTTGTGTTTTGATTCGTCGTTCGTTTGCTTTGATTTTTTTTTATATTCCTTCATTCCCATATTGCTAGTTTTGTATAAAAATTCACCTTTTTAAAAGAACATGCAATTAATGCATATCTGATTATAACATTTGAGTAGATTTTTTAGTAGTACCAATTCTGCTATACTTCTGAAATTAATGTCATTTATGGGCATTAGTTTATGAAAGTTTAAAAATCATGATGATATTTTGGGGTGTTTGATTGCATTGCATGCTTTTTATTTATTGGTTTTCACATATCATGCTTTGTTTTTCGCGGTTGGAGTTTAAAAAATTAAAGTTGGAATGTTATGCCGCATTTAATATCTATTTTTGTAGTGAAGATTCGATATATCATAACACGCTTTCTTGACTGATCGCACGCCAGAAACGTCTCATTAAAAAAAAATTAGTAAAATTGTTAGTAGTGCTTATTTAATTTAACATTAATAAAATTAATTATCATACGAAAAATAAGTACTTTTATTGGAAGTTGAAAGCACACTACGTAACTATTACAAGACAGAGAAATAAACACAAAAACAATTGATGAGAATTTAATTGGTGTATGCATTCCAATCACTATCCAATTTGCATATTTCGTTTGCTAGTATTAAAAATATTAACAAGTGCAAAGCCATCTGT
Source organism: Arctostaphylos glauca (assembly GCA_019985065.2). Lineage (NCBI taxonomy): Eukaryota > Viridiplantae > Streptophyta > Magnoliopsida > Ericales > Ericaceae > Arctostaphylos > Arctostaphylos glauca. The sequence goes on along the minus strand of JAHSPW020000001.1, from coordinate 12,824,980 downwards.
AAAATTGGCCTTCATTTCTAGTTCTTTTGGGAAATTTGTTTATACATGTGACATATTTTAGGAAACAAAAAAGAAAAAGAAAAAGAAAGAAAACAATCTATACGAGAGGGAGTATAGCACGTTCCACGCACATCTCACATGGATTAGGATCGTATACAAATCTCTAAAGTTGTCATTTCTTTCTTTTTATTTGTATTTAATTGTAATCGGTGTTATTGTCCAATTGTCCAACTATCAAGGGAGGCAAACGATAGACGAGGCGACACCCAGACTGTCAAAGCCACCAAAGTAATGATGGACTATGGGGTAAAACACAACTATATGATATCAGAATTGAAACAAAAGTAGATACTGCTATGCACAACTTGCATGGCTTGGGATACTATGAAAAACAAAATACAAAGTGAATAAAATGTATACCTCCAATGTAGTTCGTGACAATTGAAAACTAGCAAGAACAAATGGTCAGAATCTCATAATCAGATAGTCTATAAGGACATATCAGTCCCAAAGTAGAACTGTGGATCGAAAAAAGCCTAGGTCAACAAATGCGTAGAAGCATCTCAGGATAAACCTCACCATCGGACCCATCACCCAGACTAAAGAAGCTAAGCAAGTTAGCAACCTCTGAAACCAGCAACCCAACCTCCAAAGCGAGCAAAAGAAGTATCTAATAGCTTTGCAGGTAGGGAAGGAAAGAAATCCTATCCCACATAGCCTATAAGAACAAGTCAAACCCAAAGGAAACTTCAGATCAAGGGAAGTCCAGGCCACACATGTGCATGAGCATCTCAAGTCAGCCCTCGGAATCAGACTTGTTACTCAAGCTAATTGCATCAGGACAAGTCCAGCTACTCCAGAAACTAGTACCCCACCAACACCCAAGCATCAAATAACCTATATCCATCAATACACCCCTACGGTAGACATAGCAGTGACAGTGTATCTCGGCCCAAAAGGTACATGAATCCTATGATGAGTGCTCAAGGAAGACATCAGCTAAAGTTAGCCCCAGAGTAACCCCCACTAAAAGGCTTCCGGATCATAAAGTGAGGTGACATCACCCCCAAAACCCATGCCTTCGGACTAATAGCCTAGCCTACTCGAAGCCGAAAAACGTCCACTTTTTGATCAGCAAAGTACCTCAACAGCCCAACAGGGGTAACCATTGTTTAATGTCTAATGGAATCTAACAATGCCAAAATAAACGTAATTTCAGCCATCCCTAACTAACCATTGTTTAACCTAGAGATGGACTTTCACCAGCAATATCAACATCAAACTTTGACGGAAACACATAAACCATGGAATCATATCTATGGGACTACAATGAAAACCGAATAAGGTACATGAACCGGATTCAACACTGAAAAACCAACAGGAAACCTGCTAAAGCTTCCATTTTGACGCAACGTTGTAGCGGAAGAAGAACTAGATATCATTCTAGTAGACGAATAGGGTTAGATATCGTTCTAACAGACGCGGTTTGCTAGATCTCGTCCTGAATTACGGGTTCTTGAATCCACAAAAAAGATAAAACATCTTGCGCACAAGGAATGTAGAGAAAATTAGATGTTCATTGAATAATTGAATGAATAATAAAGGAGGATTCATCCTTATTTATAGGTAATGAAATTCCAACTTTGGTAAAAATTAAACTAGGCAATGTCTTGCTAATTAAGAAACTAGGCAACTTTGCTAATCAAACTAGGTAATAAAAACATGCCAGAACAAGCGGCATTAAATAAAAGAAATTTTCTAAAATTAAAAATTTTCTAAATAAATAAAAATCTTTATCAAGTTTTTCATAAATCGAGATCTCAGTCAATAATTCTTCTTTGATTTTATTTTGTCAAATCTTTTCAAAAACTAATGACAATTTGTCCTACATCATTCTCCTCTTCTTTGAAAGAATTCGTCCTCGAGTTCACTATGAGTATGGTCATATCTGGAACGACCTGATACTCGAACAAATCCTTAGCGTTGAAGGTCTTGGAGATACTAGATTCTCTAGAAGATCCACCACATAAGCATTATCATTGATCTTCTGCAAAACACGAACAAGACCAATCTTCTTCTGTTTGAGTTTATTGTAAGTAACCACCAGAAATCTCTCTTTTTGCACCATTAATATTTCTCCCACTTCAAAAACCTTTGCACGCATATGCTTGTCAAAGCCTAAAATTACCGAAATGGAGGTTGTGGTCATTCTCTTTTTGAACATTGCAAAGCTCCATTCAACAGTATTAGTCCACCCTAACTGCTTATCGATAATAGACTTTGGAATCGACCACTCGCGCATTTCTTGAACCTTAGATTCATCAATTTTGATTCCTTGGGCACTCACCACATAGTCCAAGATAATGAAATAGGCCGTCAAGAAGCTGCACTTCTGATTCGTTGATCGCATGAATAAGTTGTGTGCTTTGTACAATCCAAACCACTCATACAATCCTTCTTTCTTTTTGAAGAATGTTTTCCACTCATCGCGACGACGGGTACGGATATGGTGATAACCACTCTTCAAATCTATTTTTGAGAACCCCTTAGAGCCATCCCTTCTATCAAGCATGACGACATCCAGTCTTGGTATTGAAAACATGTAATTTATTGTGATTTTGCTAATGGTTCTTCTATCAACACACATACACCAACTCCCAACTTCATGAACTAGATCTTTTAGAGTTTGAAACTCTTTCGGACTCATGCAATAATGTGGCAAGTTCGGTGAATTCGCTTTAGGAACCAGGTCAATTTCATGCTGAATGTTCATAATAGGAGGTAATTATGCTTGCAACTTATCTGTCACAAGTCCTTTAAATTCTGCAATCAATGGCTTAATCCGTGTTTATATGACAACATCTTCTTTTGTCTTGTCTTTGATCACTAATGACACACCCTCGTATTTATGGGTCCACTCTGTTGGTTCCTCTTCTTTGACATACTCCTCTTGGCAGTTTTTGTCCTTTCCATGTTCGTCTAAGTTGACATGTTGAATTTGAGGTCAACTATTCGAGTGATGTCTTGCTTCTCCGCACCGATAACACTTATCACCTCAAGGAGGAGCATAAGGGTTATTTTTGGCCACCAAGTCTGCTAGTACCTTGTCTTGTATTCGTCTGATTTTTCTATGGGGGTTTTGTTTGACTTTGAAAGGCCTGGTTTGGAGTTGCATTAATGACTGCCTTTGCTTTACCCTGCTCAACCAGATTTTGCGTTGGGGAGTTGAATGTACAGGTGGAGACTTGGTTTCGAACACATCCTTTATAACTCAATTGTAATTCAACCCTTGTAGCTACTGAATGGCATCCAATAAGGTATGAACAGGTTGCATAGTAACTATATCTTGGATGTTACAGCTTTACCCGTCCAAAAATCGTGCTACCAACTGTCCTTCTATCTCTGGTAGATCATTACGAGAAGAAAGTCGCTGAAATTCTTCAACATATTCACGAACTAGTCTGGTACCTTGGTGACCACCTTTGGTATTGATGGAATAGAATTTGACCATAACCTGAAGGAAGAAAGTGTGCTCTCATCAATTGTTTCATTTGATGCCAAGATCGAATCTTATCCTTATTTTGTCGCAATCGAGAGAGTTGTAATTGCTCCCACCAAGCAGAAGCACCGGCCTTCAATTTGTAAGTGACCAGTTTGACCTTTTTTCCTCTTCAATATTCATGTAATCAAAGAACCTTCCAACCTCGTGCAACCAATCGAGAAAATCTCTGACACTTAACTGCCCATTGAAAGATGGAAGGTCCATCCTTATACGGTAGTTATTATTTTGGAAAGATTCTCTAAGATTCTCATACATAGCAATCTCCTCGATGTCATCATCACTTGGATCACCATTGTAAGTTGGATAATGTGCGGTGCGTCTAAAGGGATTCCGTACACGTCCAGGATAATTGCCCAACTTTGGCTCACGTTGTTGTGGAACACGAGGAACAACACGAATAACTTTTGCAGGTCTATTGGCATTGAGGGTTAGTCCAATCAATGTATTTTTTATCCCTGTCAACTGCTCAAGTCGAATATTGATTGTATCCCTCAAAGTATCAATCTCACGATCACCACTGTTGGGATTTTCCATCTAAAATTCGTCTTTTGCTATTGAGACAAGGGAGGACCTTGCTCTGATACCACTTGACGCAGCGTTCTAGCAGAAGAAGAACTAGATATCGTTTGGTAGACGAATAGGGTTAGATATTGTTCTAATAAATGCAGTTTGCTAGATCTCGTCCTAGCTTACGTGTTCTTGAATCCACAAGAAAAGATAGAACACCTTGAGCATAAGGAATATAGAGAAAACTAGATGTTTATTGAATAATTGAATGAATAACAAAAGAGGATTCATTCTTATTTATAGGTAATACAAATTGTCATTAGTTTTTGAAAAGGTTTGACAAAATGAAATCAAAGAAGAATCATTGACTGAGATCTCGGTTTATGGAAAGCTTGATTAAGATTTTGTTTATTTTTATATTTTGCAAATGTGGCATTGACTAAATATTAATGATTAAGAATCATTAATATTTTATTTATTTTTTATTAAGATCTAATCAAGCTTTTCATAAACCGAGATCTCAGTCAATAATTCTTCTTTGATTTTATTTTGTCAAATCTTTCCAAAAACTATTGGCGATTTGTCCTACATCACATTTAGTCAATGCCACGTCTGCATAGGTCTGTACAAGACTAGAAGCAGCGGCAAGACGGTAACCATAGAAATGCTAGAGATAGCCATAACCAAACAATTAGGAACTTGAAATTACCTGATTATGTTGCATGGGTCGACCCGAAAAGGATAAAAATCTAGGTTTCAGGCAGACCCTACAGATTAAGCGCGAGAGCTCAATGAGATAAATAGAGCAAGCCCAAAAGTAAAAGACAGACCATGGACCGCAACAATCGTCCATGGCCGAGAAGAACTACAAGTATTCATCAAAACCAAATCTGGAAATGCAGGTCTGTAGTGGTTGTTCATCCGGACTAGAGGTGGATATCATGATAGCCAAAGCTACCGAGCATCAGAAGGTAGTGACCCTAAACTGGATATTCCAAAAACCATTGGAAGCTGAGAAAAGGGACCTTGAGAAATCATTAAGGACGACCGTTTTTGGAGAAATTGATGGGTATAGATCAGCCAAAACCAGACCTAGGTTATGCTGTCATGACCTAGGACTCCTGTCATCCATGGGGGAACCAAACCACCCATGTCAACTAAAATGCTAAATGTGGGATCCTAGGAGCCCATCACAAATATGAAACCAAATCTAGAAAAGGAAACAAGAAACCAAGATCAATGGTAACAAGAAATCGGGAGCTAGAGACCAGAACCGAAAGGCAACCTTCACAAGAACCCAACCTGTTTCTCGTCGGGCCTGCCCCGACAACATGCCTTCATCGATAAGGTAGATGAGGCACCTGAGTTTTAAAGCTGTCGGATTTATTGTCCATAATAATAGGAGCAGATGTCCCAAGAGTTAAAAACCAAAAGATTCATATTAGTTTCATAGGCCATGTAGAACTATGAAGATGGAACTAGGTTCCAAATGTTTTTTGGGCCAGCACAAAAAGGATCCCTTGTACCGAACTTATAACACTAACATGTGTGTGATGTCTAGACCCTCCATTGAAACAACCACCTTTTTTTGTTCTTTAAAGGTGGATCTGATGATGTAAAGGAAACAATGACAAATCCAAACAATATGGATTCGGAAATAAAAAATATGGTGAGTGAAGTGAGGAGTGCCTTCTCTCTATAGAATCTAGAGTGAACAGCTCTCAACCACCATACATTGGCCTCTCTGTTCATCCCCCCAAAGAGGGTACTCATTCTTTTTAGACCCTTGGTGAGCATGGGATTCTTTAATTTGTTTGTTTCTACTTCTTTTTCCTTTGATGCTTTGTAGAGATTCTCCAAGCATTTAGGCGCACAACAACTACGTGGCCAATGACCTTTTGCTCCACATCTATAACAAGCACTATCTTAATTCTTGAAAGTGTTTTACTATTGTTCCCATCTGATATCGATACGTTAAGATTGTTGTTCCCTTTTTGGTTAAAAGATGCATTTTTCTCTTTTCTTGAATATACACTGACCTCCTGGGGTCCCCTCATGCGGTAAGCTACACGAGCAAACCTCAAATTATTCAAATCATTAAAACTCAATTATCCGATACTCAAAGGAATTCAATGATCTCTAGTATCTCAATGGAGGAAATTAAAGCCTCTCTTTCCGCACTTCACCCAAATAAGGCTCCTGGCCCAAACAGATTTAACTGTAGATTCTTTCAAAAACTTGGGATATTGTGGGTAAGGATGTATCTCTACTATTCTAAATTTTTTCTGATCTAAACAGCTTTTAAAGCGAGCAAACTCCACATCTTTTGCTCTTGTCCCCAAAATTCCCAATCCTACCAAGGTGACTGACTCCCGTGCCCGATGTGATTTGTTGCAAATGAAGCAACCAAAACCTTCCGTAGTGGATTTTGCCTTCCTTTGCTGCGTCTGCTTGTCATCTCCCTTTGCCTTGGACGTTTGGCCATTGTCCTTCTTGTGTCCACCATCACCTTTTGGCTTGGACGTCTGACCATTGTCCTGCCTCTGCCACCCAACATCCTCTGAAGCATACTGGTAATCTGTCAGGCCGTCTGCAGCAGCTATGGCAGCAGCCAAATCCTTGACTCCTAGTCTGCGAAGTTCCAATTGTGCCTAACTTTGCATCCCTGACACGAAATTGAACAGCTTGTCCTCCTCGGGCATGTTTTTGATATCCAGCATCAAAGAATTAAATTTCTTCACGTACTCTCGCACTTTGCCCGTGTGCTTGAGCCATTTCAGTGACTCTTTTGCAACCCATGTCGAGTTGCAAGGAAGAAACCGATCCTTCAATTCCTTCTTCAGCGCCTCCTATGTTTCAATCTTTGGACGGGACTCGTCCTTTGATCTTGTCCTCCACTAGAGTTTCGCATCTCCAGTGAGATACATGCTAGTGATGGTAATTTTCTGTGCCCAAAGAACATTGGCAGCCACAAAATACTACTCAATGTCCCACAGAAAGTTCTCGAGCTCTTTGGCACTCCGCGTACTATTGAAAGCTTGAGGCTCCGGAACCCGCATGTTGACACGGACGTCTGAATTGTTGGAAGGACTGCCAAGTGCCTTCTTCACTAGCACGAGTTCAGTCTCCATCGTCTAAACTCTGTCCTTCAACGCATCTGACAAAGAAACCAAGTCAGCCATCAAATCTGTAAATTTAGAATCTGTCATTGACTTGCTCTCTTCCAGCGAGGTTTGCAAAAAGATAACTTCCAGAGCGACACCATCTATTCACTCAACCAGTGATCTCGAGTCATCTGGTTTTACAGCACCGACAAGTTCCTTCAAACGTGTAACCTGTTCCCGCACAGCATCCGTAGCAGTACCGCCAGCATTTTTGAGCAAACCGTGCTCTGATACCAATTGTCACAGGGTCGAATTTCCTACCGAGGTTCGGCATGTGGTGGCACTAAACTCTACCAAGGATTTAGTTAACCAACTCGCGGAATAAAAACAAAATAGAGTCTAAGCAACAGTATTTACGGTAACCCTTCTCAACCAATGTTTATTCACCAAAAAATTACACTAGAAACCAAAGCGTACTTGGACAGAATTTCCCCACAATACTCTCCTGCCTAAATGTGCCCAGCACTGCCTTTATATAGACCACAATCAGAAAAACATGGCTAGACTTAGATGGGTCATGGACATGCCTCATGATCTCCACCATGTTGCAGTTTACAACTTTAACTGCTAAGGGGCTGTGTTGGACAGTGCTGAATGAAACTTCTTGCAAGTAACCGCCAATAACTAACGCCACCAAGGCTTGGGGCACCTGTCACAGCTTCTAAATTCAGTCTGCCCATCAAATACGAATTCCATCCAAAGCCCACTTGTCTTAAGCACAATGCTTCCCAATTGTCTTGTTCCTCAAGCCCGTTTGCCACTTAGCATCCATGCCCAATCTTCTGGGCCTTCATCTGCGCCACAACTACTGCTTGTCTAAGGGACTGATGCAACCACAAAGTTGGCATCACCAAGTCGCCTTTGTCAAGACATGTACTTATCATGTTTTGCTCGTTGCGATTCCCGCCCGCTACGTAGACACGGATGCAAGGTGTCACCCTTGATCTTCTAACAGTAGACATCATGAAGGCTTATGACAATGTTAGATGAGAATTTCTGTGAGATGTCCTCACTGCCATGACTTTCCATGCCATTATGATCCAGTGGATCAAACCCATGTCACCTTTGCCCCGTATTCTCTTAGCATCAAAGGTGAACTCACTGGTACCTTTACGGGGCGGAAAGGCCTTTGACAGGGGGACCCTTTGTCCTCTTATCCATATGTCATCATTATTGAGGTCCTCACCTCCATCCTTAAGAAAAAGTCATAGTTATCATCCTTTAAGTTTCATTGGCAGTGTGATAAAACTCACATCATTAATCTCTATTTTGCAGATGATTTATTGATTTTTTGTCGCCGGATCTAGCTTCTGTTACCCACATTTGTGATGGACTTTAAGAATTTAAGTTCTTGTCCGGTCTTATCCCAGCCTGGGTAAGAGCAATATATGCTTCTCGCGTATCAATGACACTACTAAAACAGCAATCCTAAATAAGCTTCAGTTTCATGCGGGGTCTTGGGGTTTCTTTATTATCTCCTAAAATTAAATATGGGGATCATCAAATGTTGGGATAGAATCACGCTTAAAATCAAAACATGGACCTAGATATCTATCATATGCTGGTCGGATTCAATTGATTTAGTCCATCCTCTTTTCAGTGCAATCCTACTGGACCTCTTTATTTGTCCTTTCTACAAAGCTGATGCTGATATTGAAACACTTCTTAGATCTTTCTTTTGGTCAGGATCAGATCTTATTACTTTGGAAGCCAAAGTCTCATGGTCACATGTATGCGCTCCCATCCAAGAAGGTGGACTTGGATTGAAGTCCCTTATCATATGGAACAAAGCCGCAATTTGTAAGCACATTTGGTTTTTAATCTTTGGAGGTGAACAATCAATGTGGTGTCAATGGGTCAAATCCTATTTACTCAAAGGTATTTGTTTTCGGAATGTAAAAACTCCGAGTGATTCCCCTTGGGCTTGGCAGAAACTTTTGGGCCTACGTGCAAAGACATATACGTCGTAGACACAACACCATTAGACAACTATTCTCGACTGGAGTTGTCACTGTAGACTGTGTGGGGTCACAAGACAACATCGTGGATCCGCTAACCAAAGGTTTGAACAAAGAGCAAGTTGATAAAGCATCAAAGGGAATGGGGCTTAAGCCTATGACGCTAAAAGCTACCGTAACGGAAAACCCATTCTAGTTGACTGGAGATCTAAAGATCTAGGTTCGAAGGGACAACCTAATTGCGTGTAGTAAGAATGAGCACTGAGGAGATTAACACACTAACTCATTCCTATCTTGCGAACAATGGTGCCTGTAAGAAGCTAGAGAACAAGCTATGCTTTTAATGACTTGTGCGTTGGATATGCTAAGCGGGGTATAGCAGGATACCCTTAATTAAGGAGGTCACCTATGTGTGTATGAAGTGGGGCCGCTTGTATGAGAATGGGTAGGTGAAATTCTCTAAAATACTCACTGAACCAGGCGAGTGTTCAGGGCCAAACAAACACAATAGTAAGAACAAGAACTGTGGTAGGAGAAGACTTGTGTGGAATCTATTGTCTCGGTTTACGCAAATGACAGAACAGTTCAAAACGTTAAGTTCACTGGTCAACCAATACAAACCTGATAAATTTTCACAAGAGGGAGGTTCAAGGCAAAAAGCTACCTACCCATGCAGAAATTAACTGTGGTACTCTCTCTCCGAGTCTTCAATGTATTCTGTGTCGATATTCTGCCAATTACATTCATGTGGAGGTTCGCTGGGAAAATGAAATTTCTAAAAAGATGTTTTGGTGTTTTTGAACCAAAAATCAAGTGAGACTCAAACGACTTATAAAGTGGGTCCGGGTGGATTTAGATACACATATGTTAGGGGTATAAACCAAAAAAAAAAAAGGACAAATTTCATTGAGCAATAAATGTTTAATTGACATTCAAAGTAGGAATAGTTGAAAGGTGAAGAGTCACTTCACACATACCCAAAAATCACTTGATCCCACATCAATTTGTTTAGGACCAATCAATGTGCATATAAGTTTCATGTTTTGCACAAAGGGTTGACTCTTTGAGTCATCCAAATTTTGTGAGCGGGCGAGCGCCTACTCAATGGCCGATTTAATACTCACACGTGCGCGAGCGTGCGCCACTGCCCGCTTGGACCAGACCAGGGCCGGCGCTCGAGGCTCGTGGGCCCGAGGTCCGTGGTGGGTGGTCTAGCCTTGGCCTTGGCTTTGGCTTTGGGCTTGACTCTTGGAATTTAGCAAGAGTTAAAACAACATTGGTTTGTTGTCAGATGAAAACCTAAAAGGTCCCCTTGATGGTCCTTGTTAATGGTTGAGTTACTGGTTGAATTGAATTAGATTTTATGGTTGAAATTGATGCTGCAGGTTGCAGTTGAAAGGTACCCACAAAAAATATTCACAAAACTTTTCGTAATCCAGTCCATAGTCATCTAGAGAGAGAGAGAGAGAGAGAGAGAGAGAGAGAGATTGCCCAATTTCTATTTGTAGGAACCAAATTGCCTGTGGTGCAACTTTGTTCACCAGACGTTGTATCCTGGGAGACAAAAGCCGACAATAACTCAAGCACATTCTGGCGAGGCACCGAATTTTATCTTGAAGACACTGTGTGAAACACAGGCCCCAACTACAATCCAAAGATCGAAGTTCTACAATTTGTTCTTTTTTCTTTTAATACCAGTTGTTAATTGTTTCTTGTTGTTATCTCGCTTCTTATTTTAATATAAATCTATTTCGTTATCTACCAGATTATTTGTTTATTCCCGCACTATTACTAACAATTCTAGTGAGATAGCAAACGAGGTGTTTAGCCAAGATAGATGGAAGTTTTCTGAATCTCTTTGAAATTCACCCACATACAACTTCCAAATCAAAATCTGATTGATATGTCTTCAATGGTAGAGCATAAGCTGGGTTTGCCCTCCCAATATTAGGACACTTCATTTTATCATGTTTGCATTTAAATAAAGAGATGAAAAGGCAATTTGGGAGTCTATTTTAGTAGATTTTGTAACCAATTAGCAATAGAACAATGCAATAGTTTCATTCTCACATATTTGTTTATTTTGATCATCAAAGGTGGAGAGTATTGTCAACCAAATGCAAGTAGACAACGATATAAAAGCTTAAATAAGAACGGTGAAAGCTCTTTACTAATCATGACATTGAACATCGACTGATATTATTCGGGATTCTTGAAATGAATGCCACCATGGCCATAGCTTGAAGAAGTAACATTTGAGTCAGTTGTACGAACAACAGATGAGTATGCAGCCTGAGTAAAAGCCAACTCTTCAAGCCGATTTTTAATCCTCAACTGCAACTCTAGGAGCCAGGTTTTCAGCTTTTGAGCTTCATAATCACTTAGTTTATCAATCTTTTGGTCGCACAAAGGCTTGTTCTGACGGGCTCTAGCCATCTTGGCTATCTTTTTTCCTCGTACTTCCTCATCTTCCACTTCATCTCTCAATAAAGTTAGTTGTACATTAAGCTCATTGATTTTATTCCTAAGACAAGCATAATCGATAACTTCATCGGCATCTTCATTGGACTGTGGATTAAGTTTAAATATGCGCTGAGCAATCACCTCGATGTTCGGGTGAGCAAACGAAAAAGGCTTGCCTGAAGGAGAGAAGATAAGGATGGCAAGTTGAGTACCACACAGAGTACAAAGCTCACTACCCTTCTTGTAAAGGCCAGTTCGACGCTTTGAGAAGGTGATGAGGCGATCTTCTTCGCTCCCGCGCCTTTGAGAGGTGTCGATTCTTTGGCGGCCCTTTGTTTGCTTGTCATCCATGGTCAAAAATGCTTTAGGAAAACACTCCAAAGCATGGAAATGAAGCCATGCTTTCATTGGTATCCCATATTTATAGTGGTCCAATTCCGAATGTGACTCTTTTTTTGGTAGAATCTATGATACCAATGTTTTAACTGACAAAATGTGAAAGAAGTTAATGGATTGTAGGAAACCCAATTCTGGATTTTGACTATCTACTTAAAACATAGATTCCCATTACTTTTACACTCATGAATTATGATAATAACTACAAAATCGTGGATTTGAGGGAGTTGCAATGCACTTTCCTATAGTAAGTGCGGATAAAATGACGTAATTTTGCCCTTTTTCCCTCGAAACTACATTGTTTTAACTTATCATGCGAATTATTATCCAAATGCATGGAATCAAAACGATGTAGTTTCTAGGGTCAAAGCAAACAAAACTATGTCGTTTTGTCTGCACTACACATGCACTACAGGAAAACATCCGCGAAACACATTCCAAAAAGACTCTTGGTTTTCCATGTGTGAAATCTTCCCCTGGGGGAAAATAATTAAGTATTGGACATGCGTTTCAATAAGTGTGATATGGAAAGTTTGACCACACATTAAAGGCTTAGGCCCACAAATTCCAGTCAATGTCCATTTTAAGTGAATTTGTTATAAATTATCGACTAAAATGGAAAATAATTAAGAATGGTTTTCATTTAATGTCACCTGGGCTGACCTCACATGTAGACTAGCATAATTTCATCATATTGACATGTTATCGAATTTACATTTGCCATCCCTATGTACGAAATGAAATGAAATACTATTGACATAATTAAACTCTCTCTCTCTCTGCTTTGCTTGTATTGAAGGCTCCGTTCAGTTGTTAGAAATATTGTGTGAGAAAATTATTCTCAAAAAAAGTGAAGTGAAGTGAAATAAGAGAAATGAAAATCTACTTTTTTGTATGTGTTAATTTGACAAGTAATCTTGCGGGAAGATACAAATTCATTTGTTCATTTGTCAAGAAAAAAAATAGTAGAAACTTTTTTTTTTTCTAGTTTCAATAGGCAAAAAAAATTAAATTCATTCTTTTTCTGATAAGATTAGAAATTATCTTAAGTATTTTCGCAACGCAAAATCTTGGCCGATTTGAACTAACTTTATTTTTTTATTATTTTTTGCTCTTATTTGGAATTTTATTACAATTTTTTATTTTGAGTTTTTTTGGTAGATTATTAATTTGTATCGTTGACAGGTTTCAGAAAAATAAAAATATGAACCAAATTTTAAAAAAAATTTGAAACGACAAAAATAATCGTAAAACATGGTACATTTTGACTTATTTTTTTGTCTTTAATAAACTTAATTTTTTTAGATTTTAACATAAGTTTATACTTTTGAGATTATTTCGTCAAGACGAACAAATAATCTATAAAAATTTGAGACAAAACTAACAAGCATTGATATTTTGTAGATTATTGGTCGGTCTCAACCAAGGCCAGTCATGTATATTTTAAGGCCATAGGCGAAAATATAATATTGAGCCCCTCTATAGTTTTTTATACAAATATATAGTGGATATAATTCAAATAATTTTCTCAAAATGTAGAGTAAAAGCTCAAGTTTGTTGTGTCTTCCATTATTTTATCATTCAATTTAGATTATTATTTTTTTTAGTTTTTAGTCAAATTTACTTTGACAAAGAAATTAAAAGATAAAAGATATGGACAAAGCAGAAAGATATGGTTATTTTAACTTATTTTTTCCTTTAGTTCTTACGTACCGATGCTTCACAAATACATGGCACATCCGTAGCACATTCTTAGCAAAAAGGAGCTTACGTTGGATTACAACGCAACTTACTTAAAATAAGTATGTGTTAGATTTACAGTAATAGCGCATAACAGAAAAAAGAACCTAAATCTGTGCTCGAGAGATAGTTGTCCATACATCCACTATCTATTTATTTATTTTTACATATGCAGATTTGCAGGGTTGAATGATGTGCAACGCGATCGACCGATTGTGGGAGCGTTGTTCAGTGTCGTTTGCCTAAAGAAAGTTAGAATTTTGGAACCAAAATCCTAAGTACATTTTAATAGAGAATGCGTGATTATGTGTAAAACTTTAAAGGTTATGTCAATATATAGTAACTGATTGATTGCTTAGATGAATATTGATTGTGTATCATCGTGTATAATGGTTTTTTAGATGTTATTATGTTGGAATTGATATGTGATCTACCACCGATGTACAAAGCATGTGACTTAGATATGAGTTTGATGTTGAAGTTATGATGGAACTGCATATAATTGAATATATCGCATGATTTATTCGGTTATTTTAAATATTCCTATAATGTGAGCATGAAATTGTTACCTAATGAAGCAGCATGGTCAGATGATCGCATTGTTGCAATAACGATGGATAATCAAAATCAATCATTGATGCGGTAATGAGGGTTAAGGGGGATTAATGATGTTCTTCAGTTGTGTCAGTGTTTGTGAGCCGTGTGACTCATACTTAATAGGCTTGCATCTGGCTTCAACGGCAAGGTTCTCGCTTACTCTCCAAGTTGCCAGATCTCATTGGAGCGGGTGTGGTAGGAAAATTGGAATCAGTTAATATAAATAGGTTGGACAACCGCTTTCAATCCTTTCTCTTTCCCTTTCTACATCTCTAGATGGAAAACCGTATTGCCTGACTACCTTACCTTCTATTATCTTCAGTCCACGAGACAAGGAAGCTACTTTCCTTTAATCCACTTTTCCTGACAGGGAAAAGAACTTATTATGCCAAACCTAAAAATAGATCATTCCTTTCATTCAGGTTTGGAAACCACTATTTAGAAGTTCATATGCACACATGTATGTGTTATCACCTCATTGGTAAGGGGCCTAGAATCTAAATATTATTCTTTCTCAATTTATATTTATATTTTTACTTGTTCTTAGAATAAAGAATGATTACAGACTAAGGGTACACTCTCTAGAATCTTTTCTCGGGGCTGTTAACTTTCACTTGGTTGTCCGATATCTTGAAACCTCTTTTCTGGTGTTAGCAGGTGTAAAGCTAAGCAAATTGCTTCTACTCCAAGAGCAGAGGATTGTGTTGGTTGTAAATGTGGATCTGGTTGTCCAATGGATTTCTTGAGTGTTTGAGTTTATTATAGTATGAAACAACTTGCAGTATGGGTCTAGCTAATTGATATATTTGAGAAAGCTCCAGTTTTATTCATTTGATTTTTTTATCAAAAAAATATGTGCTCGAGAATAACCTATTTTGATTTTTTTGCCAATCTTCTGGTCCTTGTGGAAAGGAAAAATAATTTCATGCTATCCTTCTGGGAAGGAAGGATTAGAGAAAATTCCTATTGATTATAACTTTCTCCAGACCTCCAGGAAAAGCATGAACAAAAAACAACTCAAATGGTATGATCCTTCCGTAACCCCAGAATAAAATGGGTGATCTCGTACTTCTTGGTTTGTGAAGATGCATTGGTAGGTGCTCTATTTTTTTCCATTGAGCCTGAACCTAAATCCGTGCTCAAGAGATAGTTGTCCATACATCCCCTATCTATTTATTTATTTTTACATATGCAGATTTGCAGGGTCGAAGAATGTGCAACGCGATCGATCGACTATGTGAGCGTTGTTTAGTGTCATTTGCCTAAAGAAAGTTAGAATTTTTGAACCAAAATCTTAAGTACATTGTAATAGAGAATGCGTGATTATGTGTAAAACTTCAGAGGTTATGTCAATATATAGTAATTGATTGATTGCTTAGATGAATATTGATTGTGTATCGTCTCGTATAATGGTTTTTTAAGATGTTATTATGCTGAAATTGATATGTCATCTACCACCCACGTACAAAGCATGTGACCTAGATATGAGTTTGATGTTAAAGTTATGATGGAATTGCATATTATTGAATATATCGCATGATGTATTCGGTTATTTTAGATCATCCTATCATGTGAGCATGAAATTGTTACCTAATGAAGCAACATGGTCAGATGATCGCATTGTTGCAATAACAATGGATAATCAAAATCAATCATTGATGCAATAATGAGGGTTATGGTTGTGTCAGTGTTTGTGAGCCGTGGGATGACTCATAATTGAGGGATGACGTCCAGGAGCTTGACATACGAGACACATCGAGCACTAATAATAAGCACTGCATAAAATCATAAGGACATGGATGGGGATTTCTGTGAGTCATGCCAATGTCCATGAGCCGTGTTGTATTAGTGAGTTGTGTTGGTGCTTTGCAACGTGTCTTGTTCTTGTAAGGAAGACCTACGAGAGCCTAACGTATGGGAGCGTCGTGTATGAAAGCTTAGTGTATGAGAGCATCAAAGAAGAGGTAATAAGAGGAAATCTACAAAATGTGGAAAGATTTATGCAAGTCATTACATGTTACGGTTATGATTTATTGGTTCATGTACTTGTTGGGGAATATTTGTGTGTGCTTGCAGTTTAAGGTGTAAGGTTTGGTTATTCTTGATAAAATTATTGAGAGAGAAAGAAACTCTGTATATTATTGTATATAAAAACAATGTACAAAGACTCCTATATATAGGAGAGATAGAGATAGAGATAGAGATAGAGATAAGGATACATAATCCTAATCCTAAACTAACTAGGATACATATCCTAAACATATTTTCCTTTAACACTCCCCCTCAAGTTGGAGAGTGAATATCATGAAGTCCCAACTTGCCACTTAAAAATTGAAATTGTTCCTTTCCCAAAGGTTTGGTAAAGATATCTACAAGTTGAGATTTTGACTGAACATAGGATGGTGCAATTACTCCGGCTTGTAATTTCTCCCGAACAATGTGGCAACCAATCTCTATATGTTTTGTGCGTTCGTGAAAAACAGGATTTTTAGCAATGTGTAGAGCTGCCTGGTTGTCACAAAACAAAGACGCTGGCTATCTTTGTGGAACTTTGAGATCTTGCAGAATATGTCGTATCCATGTAATTTCCAAACATGTCGCAGCCATAGCTCGATATTCGGCTTCAGCAGAGAAAAGAGCCACAGTGGTTTGCTTCTTTGATCTCCAAGATATTAAGGAATTTCCGAGAAATACACAGAATCCTGAAATTGAACGTCGAGTTGTCTCACAACTCGCCCAATCTGAATCACAGTAAGCCTTTAATGTAGTATCATTGAAAGAAGGAAAAAATAATCCTTGACCAGGATTCCCTTTAATGAAACGTAAAACTCTTAAAGCAGCCTCCCAATGTGGTTTCCGAGGGTTTTGCATAAATTGACTTAGGATTTGCACAGAGTACACCAAGTCTGGCCTTGTCACTGTTAGATAAATCAATCTCCCGACTAATCTTCTGTATTTGGTGGGGTCATGTAATGGGTCGCCCTCGTCAGGGTTCAGCTTCAAATATGCCTCCATAGGGAAAGAATTAGGACGGGATCCTAATAATCCCACGTCGTTCAAAATATCCAATGCATACTTTTTTTGGGAAATAAAAATACCCTTTTGGGACCGGGAGACTTCAATGCCAAGGAAATATTTAAGATTGCCAAGATCTTTGATGTGAAATTGTTGCAAAAGAAAATCTTTGAGAGACTTGATTGCCTGTGCATTATTGCCAGTGACAATAATATCATCCACATAAATAAGAACTGCAGTAAATGTGTTGTCGTCAGACTTGGTAAATAGGGAATAATCGGCCTTTGATTGGGTGAAACCTGCCTTTTGAATAGCACAAGAAAATTTGGCAAACCAGTTACGGGAAGCTTGCTTTAAACCATATAATGATTTATTGAGCCGACATACCAGATTCTCCCCCTGTCGGCGAAGGCCAAGGGGAACGTCCATATAAACAACCTCATCAAGATCGCCTTGCAAAAAGGCATTATGAACATCCATTTGATGGATGATCCAATTGCGGGATGCAGCCACTGCCAAGAGGCAACGCACAGTGGTAAGTTTGGCAGTGGGAGAGAAAGTCTCGAAATAATCAACGCCTTCAACTTGAGTATAGCCCTTAGCAACAAGACGGGCCTTGTAACGTTCAATAGAACCATCAGAATTGTATTTGATCTTGTAGACCCATTTGCAGCCAATGGGTTTGTGATCGGCAGGGAGGGAAACAAGGGACCAAGTATTATTGCGAGCGAGGGCATCGAGTTCATCTTGCATTGCAGCCCTCCACTTTGGGTCAAGAATTGCTTGATCATAGTTAGTGGGCTCACGGAGACTAGACATAGATGCAAGAAAAGAATAATGGGAGGGAGAAAGGCGTGAATAAGATAAAGAATTAGAGAGAGGGTGCCTTGTACCTCGAGGCGGACATGACGTTGGAGACGATAATGGTGGGGAGGTAGTGTTGGCAAAATGCATTTGATAGTCGGCATGCCATGTAGGTGAGGCACGAGGTCGGGTTGAGTGACGAGGAGCAATGGGTGATGTTGAAGTAGGAGTGGAAGTGGGTAATGAGGCAGGTGATGGGTCTGACAGAGTGATTGGGGTAGGAAGGTCCGGAGAAACAGGAGGGGTAGTAGGGTTGGATGGGGCCGGGATATCTTGAGCAAGAGGGTCAATAGTATGGGGTAAAGACGGGGTGTAGGTAAGATCGGGTGCAGGTATAGGGACAAAAGTAGGAGAAGGTTTCTGTTTATAGAGAAAGATATGCTCATGAAAACGTACATCCCTGCTAACAAAAATTGTGTGTGATTCTAAGTCTAACAATTTATAACCCTTTTGTCCTGTAGGATAGCCCAAAAGAACACAACACTTAGCTCGAGGAGCAAATTTAGAAGTATGTGTGACAACAGTGGCATAACATAAGCACCCAAAAACACGAAGATGGTCATAAGTTGGTGGACGATCATACAAGCGCTCGAAAGGAGAAATGTGAGAAAGTAGTTGAGTAGGCAATCGATTGATTAAATAAACAGCTGTGGACACACATTCACCCCAAAAACGAATGGGCATATTTGACTGAAAAAGGAGAGCACGAGCAACTTGTAATATATGACGATGCTTGCGCTCGACAACTCCATTTTGTTGTGGAGTGGAAACGCAAGAACTCTGAAATTCAACACCGTTAATTATAAAAAATGAACGTAGAGAAAGAAACTCGCTACCATTGTCATTGCGAAAGAATTTAATTTGTGAGTTAAACTGGTTGTGAACAAAAGTGAAAAACGATTTAAGCAATGTAGCAGCATCGGATTTATGGGACATAAGAAATAACCACGTGCAACGAGTAAAGTCATCCACAATAGTTAAAAAATAACGAGCACCAGAATGTGTTTGATGTTTATGTGGACCCCAAATATCACAATGGATTAATTGAAAAGGTAAAGTAGAAGAAATTGAACTTAACGGAAATGGTAATCTAGTCTGTTTGGCCAAAGGACAAACATGACAAAAATTGTCAAAAGGGGTATGAATAGACTTATTAGACTTAGAAATAAGACGTAGACAGGCAGGAGATGGATGGCCAAGACGATGGTGCCAGGTAGCATCGGGATGGGAAGTATGGCAAACAGTTGGTGAGGTGTGAATTGGGGACATGTAATAGAGGCCGCTACTTTGCTTACCCCAGCCAATCATCTTCCCCGTAGCCAAGTCCTGCAAAACACAAAAATCTGGGAACAAAATCACACAACAATTGGAGGATTTTGTAACTTTACTGGCAGACAAAAGATTTAATCGAAAAGAAGGCACATGAAGAACATCTTTTAAAGCAATATCTTTATTAAAAAGGAGTGTCCCAGTAGAGTTGATGGGTACGAGGGAACCAGTGGGTAATTTGACAAAAGGTGCGTGAGGAGGATGAGAATGAATAAATAAAGAAGAATCAGAAGCAATATGGTCCGTGGCACCACTATCTAAAATCCAACAATTCGAGGAAGCGGAATTAATAGAGGGATGCTCACACAAACCTGCGACATTTGCATAAACATCATTATTACCCTTGGATAAGTGTGGCACATTTGCCATGGCAGTAGTCAATTGTTGATATTGCTCAGAGAGTTTGCTAAGAATGTCTTCAATGTGGTGCAACTTGTCAGTTACACCTGCTTCCATGCGGCTGAAATTGGTTTGCAGCCCACCCAAGCCAGCTTCTAAATTTTCAATACGCTCTTTATTTGTTCCCATGGTAGGTTGATAGAGAAGGTGGAATGCTTCAGAAAAATCAAAAAGAAATTCCAGTTCGAAGGTAAAAACAGAGGGTGGAAAGTGTGACGGCTAGGGTTTGATTTGGTTTACAGGAGGAGCCCTAAAGCTCTGATATCATGATAAAATTATTGAGAGAGAAAGAAACTCTGTATATTATTGTATATAAAAACAATGTACAAAGACTCCTATATATAGGAGAGATAGAGATAGAGATAGAGATAGAGATAAGGATACATAATCCTAATCCTAAACTAACTAGGATACATATCCTAAACATATTTTCCTTTAACAATTCTACTAATCGTTTTTGCTCATAGAGCTATCGCTGCCCTTAACATTTCACACTAGGTACCGAAGAGCAAGTTGAGATAGAGCTAGCCCATGATTTGAATGTTATGGAAGTCCAAGAGCCATGGTTCTATCAGTAACAGTCAACAGGTAAGAACTTGAGATGTCCTTAATTTTTTTTTTAAAATTATTGAATTTGAGTGATGAATTTTTTTCCAACTAGTAATTAAATTTGATAGTTGAATCAATTACTTTGCCAACAAGTACTTAATATTGAGAAGTTGAACCCATTTTATTTTATGAAAAATTGTATGCTACTGCACTGTTGTATTTTTTTTAATTATAACGAATAGGACGTTACACAGACTGTTTATTTGGTTTATTTTAGATGTCCTTCAGGATTACCAACGCGAAATTTGACACGGAGAGAGAGAGAGAGAGAGAGAAGAAAGAGACAAACCGTCGGATAAGGACTGAATCAGTATAACAAATATCTCTACCCTCTCCTTTATCTTTGTTAGTGCTTTGGCTGGTTCGCTAGAGCATAATGTTCAAATTTATGTTGACTGATGGTATTCGAAATCAAGTTTTTATAATTCCAACTCAAGATCGAGCTGCTTCAAGAACATATACCCTTAATCTGTAGCTTCCAGTATGGGAGAAGCTCAAGATCAACTGCATACACAGATCCAAGGTATGTGTTTCTTTTTTGCATTTTTTTATCCTGGTAATGGGTAAGTGATTCAGGTCTTCAAGTCTTTGAAATAAGGAGAAAATTATGATGTTTCTCATAACAATTTTAATTCTTTTTTTTTTATAATTTATATTACGTATTAAGTTACTCAATAGGTGTGTATTGTAAACAAATAAAGTTATGAATTTTTATCGTTAACCTACGAGGTTTATGATTAGTGATAAAGTTTAGGATTACGACTTGATTTATTTTTTTTTTATCATTTATTAAGATATTTAAATATAATTATGTATAGGCGTGTACAATATGCACTATAGTTTAGTGCCTATTATTTTGATTAGTTACGGAAATATTCGATATATAATAGTACCATTATGAACTGATCCCTACCGTTCCAAAGGTTCATTACAAAGGATTCAGGGAGGCTGTAGTGCACTTTCCTGTACTGCATGTGTAGTGCGGGCAAAACGATATAGTTTTGTCCGCTTTGTTCTCAAAACTATATCATTTGTCTTATCACATGAATTGTTATCAAAATACACGGGAATTAAAACGCTGTAGTTTTGAGGACAAAGCGAGCAAAACTATGTCGTTTTGCCCGTACTACACGCGCACTATAAGAAAGTGCATTACAGCTCCCCAAATCCCATTACAAAGTACTGTAGAAGCACTCAATAATTCTTACATGTGGCTGTGAAATGATCTTGACATGTTTGCCTGTTCCATTGTCCCAGTTCAAGAGGAAGCCGAAGAACCACACTCACCCGAAAATGCAAATCTCGTGATCCACCACCACCCACCACCACTTTCTAAACACAAAAACTACATGTGGTGGCTCCGGATGGCAGTCTACTCCTTCCTTGTCCTCTCCACCCAGGCAGTAGCTACCCTCTTGGGAAGACTCTACTACGACAAAGGCGGAAACAGCACATGGATGGCCACTCTTGTCCAAACCTGCGGCTTCCCAGTCCTCCTTCCCTTCCTCCTCTTCTCTCCAAACAAACCTAAGAAGTGCGTAAACAACCGTACTAACCCACCCTCATTGCTTAAGCTGGCTTCCCTCTATCTCTTCTTAGGTGGCTTTCTAGCTGCAGATTGTATGTTGTACTCCATTGGCCTTTTATACCTTCCTGTCTCCACTTATTCCCTCATTTGTGCAACCCAGTTGGGCTTCAATGCCTTCTTTTCTTATTTTCTAAATTCGCAGAAAATGACTCCTTATATTGTAAACTCTCTAGTCGTTCTCAGTATATCATCCACTCTCCTTGTTTTCCAAAGTGACTCTTCTGGCTCAAATAAAGTCTCCAGAGGGAAGTATGTGATTGGGTTCTTATCCACTCTTGGTGCATCTGCCGGATATGCATTGATGCTTTCTGTGACTCAACTGTCCTTTAGGAAAATACTAAAACAGGAAACTTTTCGGGTTGTTTTGGATATGATAATCTACCAGTCCCTTGTTGCAACTATATTGATTTTGTTTGGGCTTTTTGGTAGTGGAGAATGGAAGGATTTGAAGACGGAAATGGGTAATTTTGAACTTGGAAAAGTTTCCTATGTTATGACTTTGATTTGGACAGCAATTTCATGGCAAGTTTTCTCAGTTGGTGCAGTGGGGTTGATTTTTGAGGTCTCTTCTCTCTTCTCTAATGTCATTAGCACTTTGGGCTTGCCGATTGTTCCGGTTGTGGCTGTGTTTGTTTTTCAAGATAAGATGGATGGAGCGAAGGTGGTGGCCATGTTGTTGGCAATTTGGGGGTTTGTTTCGTACATTTATCAGCATTATCTAGACAAATTGCAGCCCAAGATTAGAAGTGATCCTACTGTCAATGGAGTTCCAGATGCTTTCCTTGTTGAAAGGCTTAATTTGCCGTTGAATAGTAGGTTAACAGGGTCCTAAAGTTGTCCTATAAGCAATTTATTTCCATAAAATAAAGACCCCAGTAAGCTTGAAGGCATAATTTGAGACTGAAATTTCCATTCTTTTGTATTGGTGTTACTTGGATGTTCAGTCTTTCAACAAAATAGGCTTTTTATTGGTTTTTTTAAGAGTCCAAGTCAATGTAAAACTGGCTTGAACACAAAAATATGTTTTGTTTTGCTTTGTTTGAACTTCAAATCAATTCAAAAAAGGTTCAAAGAGTGAAAGAACAAATGCATCTTTGTTGTTCATATGTTGTGGTAGTCAAGGCTTTCTTCAATCTTCAAACAGTTTCCATAGTACAACGAGTGCGGGACTGCAAATTATTGGTTCCTTTGACTGTTCACTTTAAAATTGGGTGCCCGTATCTATTAGGACTAGATGATAAGATGAGGTGCTAATAATGATATGATTTGGGAGGTCCTCATACTTGTGAAGGATGGCCCTTTTAAGGGCTACGGGTACATTCAAGATTTTTGTCTGGATGGGGGCAGAGTTATGGCAAGAGCCATCCAAGATTTCTTTACCGATTCACATGATCACTAGCAATTAAAATAAGGCCATTCCAGTTTTTGTTTTGTTTTCAGCTCCCTCACCGAAATGATAACATAGTTAAGCCGAAGACCACTACTAAGAGGATAAGGATAATAACAAAGGATGGGAATTTTATCGTCGTCACATACATCGGGTCTTCACCCCTGTCTTCAATACCTGGCTTGAAATGTCAGAGGTAGAATATTGCACCATGAGCGATAAAATTCGGTAAAAATCTTACTTTTATATCCCAATTTATGTGTGTAATAATAATGAATGATACGAAGTTATACGAAAAACTAAAACATACGTGTGAGAGTTTAAGTATTGTAGAAACTATTGTCAATGTACTACTATGAGCCCAATTGTAAATCCCGAAGGGCAAACGAACAATTCAAATCTTCCAAATCAAGGCATTCTAGCCATGTTAATTATGATGTCGTAGAATATTAACTGAGCGTGCTAATTACCACGTCGTTGAATTATCAAGCATGTCAGAGCCCGTCATAACAATGACCCAGTGTGTCGACAATGTTAACTCAACATTCATGATAATTGTCACGTCAATGATAGTTCTATCATTATCTACCATATTCTTGATGCTATTGTCCATTATTATCTCAATCTCTATGCTTGACTTGTGTTCCTGATCACTGACATTCCTAATCGTTGGTTCTCGTTCGTCATGTTTTGAATCGTTATATTCCCGAATATTATGTTTTCCGTGTGTCATGTCCAAATACCAAAATACATCATAAACTCCACTTCTACTGCAACTAGATTTTATTAGAGCGGACACGATATGGTTCAAGAATGTAACTCGGCTCAAGACACGACTTGACTGAAGATGCAGTTCAATTCAAAACACCATACGGCTCAAGACATTAGGTCAGCTCAAGTCATAATGTCAATGGATCAACCACAATGTTCAAGTCCCTATGACTATGTTTTCATGCATCAACATTCAAATCTGTATCAAGGGACCCTAAGTCCAAGTTAAATCCATATTCCTTAAATCCCAACGGTTTCATCATAAATCGAAATAACAATGTTATAACAATTATTTGAAGTACACGTATGCATGTGAACATGAAGGTAACGTATGGTATCTCGTCGCTTGACATAAGTTGGAACGAGATTCACATCATGTACAATATAGCTTAATGTCGCATCTTAATAATAGAATTCAATAGTGTTTACGAGGAATTCTAATGTGGTCAAATCCATTATTCAATCATAATATATAAAATAACAAGACACGGATTCTAAGTTTAAACTATTAACAAGTAGGAAAATGAAACAAAAAGCTTTTCTACCGGTTTAAAGGCTGGTTCTACTGCATGTTTCAAAAATGAAATAGAATGATTTTTGAACCGGTTGAAAGAGGGTTTTTACGTATAGAATGTGTATTTTAGATAAGGTTTTGTACCGGTTGAAGAATGATTTCAACCGATTGAAAGTTCACCTTCTTCTTTGAATTCTCTAGTTTTTCTCCATTGGAGCTTCGTGAAGCTTGTGGAACTTATCCAAAACATAAGTTAAAGGTTTCAGGAAGAATTGTTTATTGCTATTGATGAATCCTGTTAGTAAAATGGGTCCTATTTACGAATTCGGAAAAGAATTGATGGATTTGGTTTGGAACGGAAACACTAGTGGTTCCTCTGAACTCTGGTTCTACTTCTTCCTTTTAACTCTTGTCATGACCCGTCCCAAAATAGGGTGAATTAGTGACCGGCCAGTGAGTCTAACCCACTAAGGCCTCTAAAATAAAGAGTTTAGAGATTTTTCAACTGTCATCATACGTAAACTTTAAAGGTTAGTCAGAGTTGCAGAAACATGATATTTAGATTAGCAAAATAATACAAGACAAAATAGCTAGGCTTACTCGTGGAATTCATAGTCCGACTGATACTTTCAATTTTCCAACACCACCTTGCCGTCAATATTCATCCAATTGAAGCAGCAAACTCTTCAGAACACTTGAACCACAAAATACTAGCATCGTTGGAGAAGCATTCTATTATTTTCTCTCCTTATCACTTTGACTAATCCTTCGCACACAACCCTATTTTGAGTGTCCATAACTTAGTTGCTATGCGGTGGGGGACCAGAGCACCATAGTTGTGCGAGTTGTTGTAAATGCCCCTTTGTTCCTCATTCGTGAAAGTCCCTTCTTGGCGGAATCCAGCGTAGTAATCTTTTGGGAGTGCCTCTCTAGCTAGTATGGATCCCTATAGTGGGCAGTATCCATCTTCTTTCACAACCATCTTCTTTGCCATACTGCCCATCAGAAAAGCCTAATTCCAAAACACAAATTATTGCTACAACTTATAGACGACGACCATACAAAAAATGCAATTCAATAATGTGTTTTTATGCACATCCAGCGATCAAAGTGCAAACGTCGGACTTGTTGACTTCTTATCTACATTTGATGTCTGAATCATTGACATCTTATCACCGCATGTTGTTCGTACGCGTACAATAAGATGCTCTTAGAAAATGCTTGGTTATTTCATTTTTACAATTTACTCCTTGTGTGCAGTAAGCAGAGGAACAAACACCCACAGAACATTATAGTGCGCCCTCCTAATAACGATGAACCATTCATTACTATATGTGATTACCAACAGTGTCAAGACAACATAATTGCAACCATCAACTACAGTTTATATTAGTTTCCAAAACAAAAAAAGGTCTAACTCATAATTTGTTGACTATTTACAACGGATATAAGTTACTAAACACAATAAAAACAAATTTTGAGGGTCATGACAATAGGGAAAACATAAAATATGACATCAACAGCACTATGACTAATCAGAAAAATCTAAGACTTCTAGGTCAAACATGTATTGTGGGTCCTTCCTAATGGTTCTAATCAATCATCAATGCTCAGACCCATTCCTCTCAACATCCCTCATTGCATATGCAATCAAGCCCTAGCGCATGACCTGCCGGGTCACCACTCAAATTTCAACATGAACCTCTAACAAACGTAGCCATACAGACAATTTTCGCTTCTGCCATATATCATCTGGTCTTCTCTCCAAAAACTCTTTGCACTTGGCTTCGAGCTTGTTGCCATGGATAAACAAGCTGGGCATTCAAGCAACGCAACCGCAACCCCCTCAAACGAAGTTTGATTCTAGTCCAACAAAAAGTAAATGCTGCATTGTACTAAACTTTGGGCTCAATAAAAACTTGTTTACCCTTCAGTTGTAAAATACTAAGCTATAGTCCAACTATGGAATCGATAGACAGTCTTAGCGCAAATCAACGCTCTTCTTCGAGGTCCGACCATTCCTTAGCCAAACTATCTCCTGTTAGTGTCAGTACACAACACCCCCACCCCAACCTGGTAACCGCTCTCATGGCGGATCAAAAAACTCTGTAATGACCTAAGGTGGGCAAGGGTAAATGATAGTGGGTTCGACACAGAGCCATGGGTACAACCACCACGAACGTCTACCATAATAAGTGGCCATGCTTCCAGGTTGCACCGATGCATTCCTATCACCACCTTCACTTTTTAACAGTCTCATGATTGTTTTGGCTAAAACTATTTGGCCTCTCCATTCTTCTGCCAAACGAATTATCGGCGGGAGGCCATGTTTGTTAGATAGTTTCAACACACTACGGTTGAATTTTATACATACACAATAAAATGCTTCTACATTATGCATACTACAAATTGCATTCCAAGAATGCATTTTTCATGATTGCGCTGCTTGTCCACCGTGATTAAATTACCATGCAAACTACACTGTTGGTATAAAATGCATCCTGAAGATGTGCTTTGGAGCGGAGATGAATAGGACAGAGTTCTGGTCTTGGATCTAAAGTTGAGAACCATAGTACAGGAACTGAACTGGTTCCATTACATTTAAGCTGTCATAAGAAAAGGACCTCGCACAGAGGACGAAAAGACCTAGTATCTGGTTTTAGGTAATCGAAATGTTGAGTTTTGACCGTAGTAGATGAGGTCTAAAATCTGATTTCCAAATATTTGGATAATGATTTTGAGGCATGTCCATTATTCAACGATAACATCAGACTCTCCGTTGATGTCTCAATATTTGACAATTAAATTGAGGATGAGTTTTTCATCAATTTAGAATTTTACAATGGATATAAAATGCCCTTAATGCTCTCAATGTCACCTACAAATTCGACCAACTGCATTCCAATTACCTAATTAAACAAACAATAAGTAAATTTAAAAAACAAAACACTCATATTGACATCTACTGATAAAACATGGCTCGAGATCTAACGAGCCACTCAACCAAAAAGTTAATGAATCAACAACAAAGCTCTAAACCTACAGCATAACAGGAAATAGTAACCACAAATATCGTGAAATGGCTTTAATTAGGACACAGGATTCTACGATTATTCAGGGAGAAATTTGGCAAGTAGGCAGATCAATGAAGTGAGTTCTCTTTCAGGTCTCACTGACTTCACTTGCAGTTTCTGCAGCAGGGATAGCATTTTAGAGACATACAGAAAAGAAAAGATATAAAATATCAGTGTGCCGACACTCCCACATTCTCTTCTCAGACCAAAACCCTTCTTTCCTTGACACAAAAGTTGTATTGTACAAAAATGAAGCACAAAATAGACAAAGCAAGCCTCTATGATACACGAATACCCTAAGATTTTTTTTCACACTATATATCTCACCACCTGTGGATCTCATGTCCTCTCGATGGGGGAAAAGAAATGGAGAAAAAATTAATAATATTACACCTAAGGAGTAAAAAATATATATTCAACTAAAGCGAAAAATAACCAGACGGCCAGACCTAACACTATCATCCAACAAGAGCAGCCAAGGCTCTGACTTCGTGGCTCAATGTACAAAGGTTGACTTTTTGAGAACCCCAAACTGCTTTTGGCACAGCACATAAAGTAGCCTACCACCTGCTGGCAACTTACCTTTGGGAGACTATGCCTTCCTTTCCAAACCCTGTCTTCATTTTCTGAAGGTTCAACAATTATCCAGAAGGTTTGGAAGATCATCCATATGACCATCATGCCTCTATACAGAACACCAGAAATCCCGGGTGATAGCATGAGCCTAGAATTGAGTATAACGAACACAATGTGGAAAGACCTTTCACTAAATCCAAGCAAGAGAACCCCGATCATTAGCAACTTGAGGACGACCCCGTGTTGGTGTTGGTGGCCTATTTGCATTAAGCTCCTGCAAAAGCGAAAACAAAAAAAGGCACAAAATTAATCACCAAGCAACATGCAGAGATTTATGTTATTGATACGAATATATTTATCTTCATTTCATTGTCTATTAGCCTGAGTGATAGAGTAGTGGGGTAGTGGAATTGAGAAATATCCTTTTTATAGGATAATGGTTACTGGATTAGATGTTTTTTTGTATATATGCATTATGTCAAATGGATGAAGAGCAGGCTGCTTGTTACAAAGCTCTTCCATTGTTGAAGAATAGAGGTTAGATCGAACAAAATTATTGGAGTCCACCCAACTAGTGGTGGGACTCTTCTTACCACTTTCTTTCAGTTTTCCATTTTAAAAATACAATCAAACTACAACAGCAAACCAACTTCAAAGCATACAAATTGATTTCCACTATATGGAAGCACCTGCATCCACGTATCTTCTACATGGCGTTCAGGTGATGCTTCTGGAGACGAAATTGCTGGCGGCAATGGATGAATTAACTTTGGAACCACTACAAGATCTCTACCCAAAACTAGTATAGCTCCTGCATTATTTGCAGTACCTGCAAAAAGTAAGGGACAAGAAATTTTAGATATGATAGATCACCAATATAGCACGGACACTTCGTCAGAGGTCAAGTACTGGTGTCTTGGACTTGTCAGCCGCTAACACTCTCCGGTCATGTCCTGACACCCAAATCCAAGGCATCCTATTTTTTCTCGACGCTATTCATTTGGACACTTTGGGAGCACTAAAAAATGGCCCAGACACTCCCGGGACACTAGCAAAACAAGCCACAGGTGTTGGCCAAAGTAGACTCTTATTAAGATTTAGGGAAGTCTTATTTTGTGTGACTGAAGATGGTTTATTGATCATAAAGATACATAAATGAAACAGTTAATGTTGAAATAATTTTCTGAATGATGTAATGATAAAGATGATTCAAGGTAATATGGTGTTACATATTTACAATTAGAGCCTTACTTTTGTATTTATTATTCCTATAACAGTGTACATAAATATTTTAATCAAAAAGTGTCCCCTGTGTCGTGTCCTCCATTTTTTTAAAATTTATGTGTTGGAGTATCGGTTTCGTGTCATGTGTCCATGTCGCTGCTATATAGTAAATCACCAATCATGCTAAGAAAGCTTCTAAGGAACGTCAGGCAGGGAACGCACCGCAGTAATTGGTAGCAGAGAACAGAGTAATTAAATGCCCCTGGGCAAAACGCTCAAAGCCATCCATAACACATTCATGGGCACGTACAATTAACTGAAGATCATTGTTGTTGCAAAATTCCATCACGCGATCAGGCTGAGATAGAAAACCAGATCAGATGAGCATTAATATGCAAAAGACTGTATAAACTAGAAACCAGATTAACCTTGTCATCGGCAACGGCAATAGAAATTATGTAAAAAATTCCATGCAACAAAGAACTAATTAAATCAAAAGAAGTAGCATAGAGGTCCTCAGAAATTAATCAATTGACCTCATCTACAGATCAATAGTGAAGACAAGTTAGTAGGAGGATGGATATGGATGAAGACAAACTTGCTCAAATAAGGGCTTCTGTATATACTAATTCACTTGAGGTTGAGAACATATTACTAACACCGAAAAAATCTAAACATCAATGATATACATGGGAGGCCAAGTTATAATTTCGCCATCGTTAGATGGCTTGATTGATTTTATAGATTCATAAGATGCTTGGCATGGCATGCCTTTTGCTTCCTGAGGTTTCATCAGCCTATAGGCCTTCTTGGATTTTATATTACCATAAAGCTGCATGTACGAGACCCCCTCCTTCTTCTTCCTCATTTCTTCCTTTCTCCTCTTACTTATTCTATCACTCTTCATTATCTTTTCCTTACTATTGCACTATTGTTTTGTTATTCATGACCACACTATATCCGTATATAATCCCCCAAACTTATCTTCAGTTGTTGCTAATTTCACCCTTTATGGTCTTTGCACAAATTCACCTTAGCATCCTCATGTCAGCTAGTTGTGGCTAAAGACTCAATACAGATATTAGAACTCTCTTTTCAAATCTTAATTCTCATTTTATTAAGCAGTTATCTCTTAACTGCCCAACAATAACCCATAACACATTGCTAATCTTTAGTTCTAACTTCTTTCCTGTTTCAAGTTTTTGGCATCCATAACCTGCATAATATGCAGGGGCACCGCACCATTTGAGCCAACCACTTAAGTGGTCACATCACCTCCAACGCCTTCATCATTGAGAAAGGGAGACAAGAACAAATTTATACACGAAAATAAAAGTATTCCTTTAAATATTGCATTTCAATATTATTTATGTCTCACCTTCTACAATCGGAAACGACGTGTTAGACCCAAAAATCCTAATAATCAATTTATACATAAAAAGAACTTGAAAGGTTTAGCTTTGGAAGTCCAAAAAATAAAGGTTTAATGCATTGATTCAGAGAAATTTATCTATATAGTCAGTATGGTATTACAAGACCATAAGTATTAATTTGCTAACTTAAATTTTGTTTCATGATTAGCTAAGTATTGAGTCCTCGAGTGTTGGAAGTGACTCCTGCATTGACCGTAATCAATAAGTAATAGGACGAATGCGTCAAAATGTCAAATTAGGAAGCATCCTGCAAATGGCGTTAATCCCACACATCTTTGATAATTGAGTTGAGAACGAGCTATGATGTAAGATGCCCAATTGACACCCATATTTTTAGAGGTGTAAATTGGGTCCGACCGACACAAGCGCAAAACCATTAGAAGGGGGCCCAGCATGGCACGAAACATTTAGTAAATGGGTCAGGCCGGATCCATAGTAGTACAAGTGTATAAAAGAATAATTTGGAAGATACACATTTGGGACTTCAAAAATTCATCGGAGAATGACATCACCAGTGTTCTAAAAATCGCTAGGCGCTAGTCGGACGGTGGGGGACCTTCTAGCACCTACGCCTAGTAATCGGGGATTAATCAGCCTAGGAGGATTAGTCGATTTTTTTCTTTTTTTAGTAAATATTTCTATAAAGGTTCTAAATTAAATAAAAATAAGCCACATACAAAGGTTACAGAGATTATACACCATTATATTAGTGATATAAGCTATTATATAATACCGATATTATATAATACATATATATCTGTAAAGTGTAATGAGACAATGAGAGATGAGAGATACAAAGAAAGAGAGAGAAGACATCGAGACACAGAGAGAGAGAGATGAGATCGATAGAGT
This sequence comes from Arctostaphylos glauca, assembly GCA_019985065.2. NCBI lineage: Eukaryota > Viridiplantae > Streptophyta > Magnoliopsida > Ericales > Ericaceae > Arctostaphylos > Arctostaphylos glauca. Next base: position 12,792,958 of record JAHSPW020000001.1, on the reverse strand, counting down.
CTAAAATCTGTAGCTCTGTAAGTTCTGTTAATAACAGTCCTTATGACCCTAGGAATACTTAACCTATACTACGTCGTTTTAATTGACCGATTTCCATTTTTCCATCGATCGACTAATTGATGGTCCGATTAGTTGGCGATTAGCCGATTAGACTCCAATTAGACTCCGATTAGGTGGCCAGCCGATTTCCGTCGGCGATTTGGGTATAATCGACCACGTGACCAACCGATTACCGACTAATCACCGATTAATCGGCTAATTGATCCGATTTTTAGAACACTGGACATCACTAAATCTTTTCTTAGTTTACAAATACATGGTGAACCTAACTAGTACGGAAATCAAATGAAGAGTGAAAAATGTTTTTAAAAAAAAAAACTTTTTGCACTTTTCAAATATTATCAATGCGAACAATTCAGTCGATTGATAATTGAAATGTACTCATATTGATACAACTTTTACCTATTTTTTCATGAATTACGGTCTTTTTAGTTATCAATAAGATAGATAATTCAAATTTACTGTGTTATGATTATGGTAATTGTTTTGACAATATTTTAAGTAGTTGTGTTACTATCCAAATTTACTATTTTCCGATTTAATTTCCCAAAATACCCTATTCAAATCAAAGTACTAGAAAAAGGCAACTGCAATATCAACAACGTTGCTATCTTTAAGAAGAACCACCGAAACGCCACACAACTTCCATCCCCCCAAAACTGGCGCTACCTTTAAGAGTAACAACCAAATGACAATGCACATGCAATTGCCACCCTAAGTTTAATCAATATTCATGGAGGCCCAAGCAACACTTCAAACGGTGTAATACAAATTGCACACCCAAGATGTGCACATAGCTTGGATTCCATCGTCTCTTTAAGGTCCCATATTTTGTAGCCCCCCGCCAATTGAGATTCATAACAATTAGGTAAAATTTAACTGTGTCGAGATGATGTTATCATATTTGTTTCTTTAACATAGACAAACAAAACTCCAATGCAAACCACAACATGCCGTTGCAAGTAAAGGTGCATTCAATGTATTCTTTTCATATTTCTTCCTTCTTTATCAAAGGGAACATAAAACTTTAGATTTCACCTATTTTCAACAAACCACTTTCGATCAAATTAAACCTTAATAATTCTGTGATTTTAAACCTACTGAAAGTTGTTTTCCATCAAATTACGATGCAGTCTAGTTTGATCCTTTGGAGCTTCATTGGGTTTGATAGCAAAGTAGCTTTGGACTTCTCTTGGTCGGAGGATATAATGTATTTTGTTCTCACTGTATCAAATAGGTCGGAGGAATTCATTTGCCCATAAATTGGCTTTGATATTAAATTTATTTTCCTTTTAGTTGTAATATTTGAATTCTTTTGACTTAATTTCATGTCTTTTTTTGACAACCATGAAAATTTGATGTCTTCTTTCTTCTTTCTTCACTCCTCTATTCTCTCTTTCAATATTGAATTTTGTTAATAAATAGAAAATAGAAGACAAGTCAATGTATTCGTGCGAGAAGTCAAATATTGTCTTACTTTATCTGTTGGGTTGAGAGAAACAAAAAAAACAATTGTATGGATGACTTGGGAAAGAAATTCTTCGTCTATTAGGTATCAAAAACCAAGCAAGTATTAATCCATGATTCAATAATTTTCGTTTCTCTCCTATTCTCTTTTCCCTTGACAAATCTATTATTTACAAAAAAATTAATAATTTTTTATTCGTTTTAGTTTGGATTCATTTTAATTATAGTTACTTTTAAATTTGGAACTTGTATACTCCGACTCTAGAGAAATGAATTCAAATGTTTATGGCTATTGGATTGACTTTAATTTCGAAAAGATAAACACATGTTTGCTTTTACTTTATTATTTTGCTTTGTATTTTTTATTCGTAGATTAGTTTGCACCCTCCTCCAATCAGTAACCATATATGTAACTCCCATTAGTATTTGGGTTGCTCTCATCGTTTGATTATGTATGGATCTTCAACTGGTGAAAGGATATCTAAGTTGTTTTTAAATAGAACATTGAGTCATTGTATTTTTTAATGTGAGTAGTCAATGCTAGGTAAAGCATGCCACTGTACAAATCTTCTTCTCAATGTTACTAGAACGGTGAATAACTTTGTTAAGCGTAAGTGCCTCGTCCAACTTCTAAAGTAACATTCTCGATGGGTACACGTGATGGGAGAACTGTTAGGACATAGTCAATGATAGAGCCCTTGAATAAAAAAAACAAGATTGGTCTTTGACATACATTGGATTAACAAATACCTCATAAGCTTAAATTTTGTAATGGATCTTAAACAACGTAGATCCCCACAAAGGTGATATGCATGTAGACTCTACAATTTCTCCTCAACTGATTGTATCTTTTGTGTACATGTGGGCATACCCTATGAGCAGTTTCTCTCCCCACACTGAATATATGCAATTATGTGTGTGCATGCGCGAATACTAACTTGAATTTGCTTGACTTTTAATGACTATATTTGTTAGGCTACTCAAATGGGTATGATTGATTAGTAATGCTTTGATTTGATTTTGGTATCCTCACTGGGAACCCTGACTTGAACAACTTACGTACCTTCAATGTACTAATGAGGTTAAAATATTTACTGAGAGTGATTATGTATACATTAAATGAGTTCAATCAGCTATTTAATTAAAGAGATTGAATATATATTTGTTATTAATTGATTAACTAAATTTGTTAAAAAAATCTAATTTTGAGAACTGACGTATACATTGCAGAAAATAAGGGGTTAGAAATGTTTGGAAGGTCACAAAAAAGGGACTTATTTGGCAATATAGTATGGCAGTGTGTGTGGAGCCATGTATTTTGCACTATGTTCTTAGCCATGATCTTGCACTATATGATTAGTGATTGCCTATGTATCTCTCAGTTTCCCGGGATGATATCAATCTCACATTGTCCTTAACATATAGTTATTTAAGATCAACATGGGGCCATCCGTCCAAGTAACTCATACGGAGATTTGAAGCCTATCCTACGAATAAGAATATCCAATATATTAATCCAAATCAGAAATTATATTGACACAAATAAATCACATCATCCAATCACCTAGGCATGCTATGTCTTGTTCATGAAAAATAACCAATGGAGAACATTTTTTATTTTCTTTCAAAGTAAAAATCCTTCCAATTAGAAAAACTCCATGCGCGAAGAACGTGCAGAATAACTAGAATTAAAATAAAAGGTTGCCTTTTTTTCTTTTCTTTTTTGGCTTTACAAAATCGGATACGGCATGGGCACAGGCACAGGCACAGACAACCATGACATGGCAGGTCTCTTGGCGTGCCCACAAGCCAGGCCTAGAATATTCTAAGATAGCACAACAAGGCACGACGCATTTAATAAATGGACCAAGCTAGGCAAGGCACGAAGCATGCACAAAAATAAACAGGCTAGCCCTGACGACACAACTTATTGACACCTCTACATATTTCTATGAACCAAATTCGAGCTTTCAGTTACATTGGATGAACCTAAAGCAAAATCTTAGTTTCTATTTTGTCCCTTCAAAGGTCTGAGAATTGGCATGTTATGTGATTGCCTACAATACCCGTCTAAGTTCGAAATTGAGGTCTGCAAATTCCAATATCTTTCTTGCCGTAGTATGATCGACAATGTTGGGCCTATTGGTGTACTTGAATAAAGTCTCATTCATGCGGTCACGTATCCCAAAAAAGGGAAAGGATGAGGCAATGATTTAACATAATGGTTGTAGCAGTTACTGGATTGAGATTCTATGACAAAGGATGAGGCAATTTTGAGGACATCATTCCATGGGAACGGGGGTCCTGGTAGGTGGCGGTGGAGATGGAAGTGGCAGTCAATTTGACTGGGGGAGAGAAGAAAAGAAAGGAAGAAAAGGTGTTTGTGCTCTGTAACGGGTGTGTTCGCAGTCTGCGTCCAGGATCTTCTTGGCCATCGGTAAAGTACCCTTGGGTTGGTTGGATGGTGATCACCGCAGGTTTGGTTGATTTTTGCAGAAGTCTGTTTCATTCAGATGGTGGTGGTGGTGCACTGCTTTGGGTGTGGGGCTAGGGCAGTGGTTGGCCGATGGGGTGAAGGAAGGCGTAGACAGTAAGACCTCTCTCCTTTCTGTTTAACCTGTTCAAGCAAGCGTATTGAACGCATTCACATCTCCCAATGAAGTTTAAGGACGTTAGGCGGTAGGGGGTGTATTCCAAAGATTAAAATATGACTGCAATTTCAAAAGAATATGGGGGATTCAGGTGTAACTCACCCTATAATTTATAATGCTAACTAAAGAAACATAGTCGACAAATATCTCGATGCTAGAAAGAAAATGAAAACGCAAAAACATACCCCGAATGTAACCAACCCAGGACCTCTAGCATTCGGGCGTAATCCTTCCACGCTATCATTTTCTGTTGGGTCAGACCTAAAAAGGGAATCCATATAGCCTTCTTAACTGTTAAACAAATCAAGGTAAAGTCAAAACCACAAGGAAACACACTGACCATAACAAGTCCATGAGAACTATCGAGCCTGCTTCCATTGTAATCGGACGCTGAAGATTCTCGATTTGTTCTACATGGTTTATTGATCTTCCAATGCCCCCATGCATGCAGATAATTTTTTTCTCAATTAGAGCAGCCAGAGGAAGCCAATTGAACAATCTGTTTATCCGATGCCATGCCCAAATCCCATCTCTCTCACCCTGTTTGGCATATCGTGAGCCTGATAACTACTATTGGCAAACGTAGAAAACAAAAGAAGACATAAAAATAATGGCATTACCATACGCTCAATACACTCAATTCGAAAGCCAAAAAGGGCATTGATATCAGCAGCTTCATGATTCCCACGAATTAAATGTATACTGAGGGGATACTCCACCTGTAACATTCATCAAATTCCTTAGAAACAAAGGCCACCATGATTCGGTATAAAATGTGCAAGAGGGCTAGCTAGGTGAAAGTATAGACAAGCCTAGTAAATAGGAGCATACCTTCAGAGCTAGCAGAAGAGTAATTGTTTCCAAGCTGTGCTGGCCACGATCAACATAGTCTCCTAAGAAGAGATAATCGATGTATCTGATAAAATCATCTGTAAAATTAGCATCACGACAAAGGTGGCAGAAAGATTTGCTGGTAATTTCTATTTACAAGTATTCTATGCAGTAAACATCCAACAAAGTAGTTACATTCATACAAGTCTATACCATATACTAAAAGCGGAAGTTGCAGTTTCCATTTTCTTAATTTTGAGTTGAGTTCTGACCAAGAAAATGAAAGACAATAATAAAAGAAAGCTTAATAGCATGAGTGAAGCATGCTCCTTGGACCCACAACATTAAGTAATGCAATATTATACATCATATGAGATCCATAACATTATTAGCATTTAAAGAGTAGATGTTTGTGGGACCCACAATATCAAAATATGAAAATTATAAATAGATGAACCCCAAAATATTAAATTTCATGATCATCATAAATGAATTGAACGAAGTTGAAATAAACTCAGATGCAGCAATGAGTAGAGAAGCAATGTGGGACAAACTCTTAACACTTTCCCACAATTGCGCCCCATGACTCACACGTGAAGAGGTAAACAACGGATCATAACGAAACAAGCTACATTTAAGACACAAATAATAGGACAATCAACTAAGAGAGTCTTGTCCAAAAGCCTCCGAAACCTTAGCTCTCAAACCATGTTCAAGCATCCAACTCAAAATCAATTGACAATAATTGGTGAGACCACCCTTGCTCATATACTAGTTTTGCAGGTGACAAATAATCAATGTGGGACAAACAAAGAGAACATGAAATATCGCAGTATACAATAAAGGCCACCATTAGATGAAATTGACAGTTCTAATCAACCAAGCACTGTAGCTAAAATATGTGAGGTAATTTGACAAAACAATTCAAAAATAGGATCATGGAGGCGACCCGCCAATGGCAAGTGAGAAAATTAACAAATTTGAAATGCAAGAGGATGCATATTAACGACCATATACAATGGAAATACTAAGGTGATCAAAGGTGATGCAAGAGGAAGTTGGAAAAATTCTTTTTCTCCTAATATGATAGTTACGATAGAGTGAACTATAAAGATGACAGAGGATATCAATGCACTCGACAATTATTTATAGAGAATAATTACATATTCAAAATCTCTACTAGTTTAGTAGGTCCTATAATAATTGTTCATAATTAAATTGAATAGCATATGATAACTGGTATTTAGCACATGCCACGAGGCTAGTATATGCATACACGAATATGAACAAGAATAGAAAATGCTATCAATTGCACATAAACATGACAGATAACACCAGCATTGTGGGACCACGTGCAGGTGCAGGGCATCGAGAGAATACATAAGAATCTAACGGTGGAGCGTATACAATGGAGTGTATACAAGAGGGTATATTTACATATAAGTGAATCAGTATATTAGTTCTAGTATATAAGTGAATCAGTAATTGGTGTCAACTGTAACTTTTTTAAACATTTACAAAAATATCATGTTTGTACTAAGTACTTGATCAAATTCAAGTTAATATTTCTTAGGACCATATTGTTGCCTCAATATTTTCTCTTGCTTGGTAGCTCTTCTATTGTGTTTCAGAAGTGCTATCCTATTAGGGAAAGCACGCTCTTTTCTCTATGGGAATGAGTTTCTTAGGAAATTCTAACATCGGAGAGCAGGACTGAGGTTCCGCGTAGATTCATCACTCTAATAGGAGGATCCAGCAACAAAGATCTATTGCAGTTATGTGTAGCCAAAATGGCTGTGCCTCCTACCGAAAACATCAATTTTTTGTTTTCAGAATCTAAATCTAGCTAAATGGCAAAGCAATATTGATTGAAAAATTAGCAACTTCAGCATCTATTCTCCTTTCAGGTTAAAAGGACCTCGACATTAATTAGCACTACTATTTTAGAAGCATGCTTAGAACCATTACTCACAATTAGGGATTTTTAGTAGACTCCATGTTGATGCTCAACCTATTTACTGTCCTTAAGGTCTAAAATCAAGTTTATACAACTGTATAGGGAACTCTAAATCAAGTTGGAGGATGCGCCCTAACAAAAGAAACGAGGAAGTTGAAGCCTCAGAAAGTATGAAGTAGTGCAAGCAGTTTGTTCAACTGAAGCACTTAAGAGTGAAAGATTGAACACCGCTCTTTCTTGCATCTTCTACTTTTGCACCAACACCAATAAGGACCTTGAAATTGGGGAAGGAGTCATTGTACGGTTACCATACAACATGCATGTTGAAAATCAGCACATGGTAGATTTGATATGTGCAAATCCTTGGAGATTGGCTCCAATTCGAAGATAGTGTCCAAGCCTCTTTTGTTGAAGATAAAGCCCTCTTTGTTGAATACAGAGATTGTTTTACACTGTATTCTTAACATGTTATGCCTCTCCCTGCCTATATATAGTTGTATTTGTAGAGGGTAAAGTGCAGCAGGAAAATGTAAGGTGAGAGAAATTGAGTGGGTTTTACACTAGGGTTGGTGAGTAATTGAAAATCCTCCAAAACACAAATCCACTGCCCATGGAGCAGGCCATTTGCTGACCACATAAAAACTATTGTCCGTGTTTACGGGTGTGCGTGTACTTAATCTGGGGTCCTGGGCACAAGAAGTGGTATCAGAGCTTAGGCCCAGAAGCAGCCCGATTTTGCCGGAAATTCAATCTCTCTTTGTTGACTACAGAGATTGTGTTTGCACTATATTGTTAACATGTTATGCCTCTCTCCCGGCCCATATATAGTTGTATTTATAGAGGGTAAAGTACAGCAGAAAGATGTAGGGTGAAAGAGAAATTGAGTGGGTTTACACTAGGATTGGTGAGTAACTGTAAATCCTCCAAAATAAAAATCCAATGCCCATGGAGTCGGCCATTTGCCGACCACGTAAACACTGTAGTCTCTGTGTAGAGCTAAGGACCAAAAACAGCCTGATTTTGCCGAAAATTCAAAGTATCTGAAATTCAGTATGGAGGACATCAGTAAAAAACGCTCTTCAATACAAGTTCAACGAGACAAACGGTGCAAAAATCGGAGCAGGGCAGTAGCAGCGGAACGGGCTTAGCTCTATTTTTCTAGAGCTCTGTTTGTTCTCTCCTGTTTTGCAGAAGGTAGAGACCCGATCAGACCCAGTTAACTTGCTGCAACGCGGTGGACCGAGGAGACACAATCAAACCCACCTAACCCAGTTGACACCGATTGACCCAGTTGACTCAGTAAATTGCAGTTCAGTCCCTTAAGTTTAAAAAAACTACAATTCAAACCCTGAAGCTTTAAAACTTTTAGTTTAGTCCTTGATAAATGTTTTGGGGATTGGTTCCTAACTAGTCTCTACGTTCCAGATCCAACGGCAGGATCCTTTTTCTGCAATTCTGCCCAAAAAATGGTATACTATTCATTTTTGGTGTTTTCGACATCAGATATTGTTTGTGGTGGAGCATGAAGAGTTTTAATGGCAATCTCCTGAAATAGGGATGACAGAGCCTAGGGATTTGACAGATTCTAATCATGTTGGAGCCTGATTTTGTCCTAGGCATTGTTCATAACTCGAGATACAATTCTAGAAAGGCGCGGTCATGCACCTCGAACTAAGCCAGGCGTTGCCCCTCGAATGAGGCGTGGGTTTTCCAGGTCTACGCGCACGACGACGCAAGGCGCAAAGGCACTCGCCTATTTGGAAATAAACTAAAATAAGGGCAAAAAACAAAAAACTTAATTTTCTAGGATTAAATATTTGGTAAAACCCAATTTGTTTTTATCAGACACATCGATTACCTCGTCTCTCACTCTCTCTCTCTTGCGATTGACCGCCATCAGGACTCAGTTATGTTGGTGAATGCAACGTGATTCAAGCTATCACGGATAGTGCCTCAGCACAAGTATAAGTTGGTAACTAGCTGTACTCTTACTTCATTAATAAGGATCGTCATATTTGGTAATAAAAAAATTCGGTTTGTATTGATTATTTCTTTCGATCTAAACTTCTAACGGGAAAATATGTGAAAGTAAAGCGACCACATCTTTATTGGACTACTTATGCAGTCCATTGCCTTGACTTGAGATCAGAAGACATCTTTAAAATACCACATGTTAAGTTGGTTTTCAAAAGGGCTACTACTATGAACGGTTTTATCTATACTTGGGTAGGCTTAATGTGATAAGGCGGTTCACAGGACAAGCAACTATGGTCAAGCATGCAAAAACTACATTTGTAATAAGGATGATCAGAAAAAAGAACAACTTGAGAAAAATGTTCGTTTCAGAGGAACGAGCAAGTAACAAATGGACAAAAGAACAAAAAGACAAAAATGTGACAATTTATCACGATGCTTTCTTTTTGAAACAGCGTTGTATATACTCTTAGGCTTGCGAGTCCTCTCGTTAAAGTATTGAGATTGGTTTACACCGAGAAAAAAACAACCCTTCGGATACATTTATAAAAAGCATAGTGAAATCATTTGGTGAAAAGGATGAAAATATCATGACATCCTCCAGTTCATTGACCATAGATGGGAAATCCAACTGCATTGTCTTTTGAATGCTGCTGGACATTTTTTGAATCCAAAGTTATATTACTCAAATACAAAAGCTGAGCAAGATTATGAGGTAATGACCGGGATATATAAATGCGTAACAAAGTTGGTTGAAGACCAAGATAATCAAAATAAGATCACTTTAGAAATGACCATGTACATGAAAGCCAGGGGACTTTTTGGAATGCCGCTAGCAATTAGACAAAGAAAGACAAGAGCACCGGATAATCTATCATAATACATTAGCAGCCTTACATTATATCATCTTCTTTGACAACAATGGCTAATTATTTCTATTCCACTGCTCATTGATGGGTTGCATATGGTTCCCAAACTCCTAATTTGTAAAAATTGCCATCAAAATTCTCAATCCTACATGTAGTGCTTCCGATTGTGAACGGGATTGGATTGTATTTGAACATGTATCTATCTCATACACTCTTATTTTCTAGTAACTATTTTTACTTTCTTGTGTTGAGTAGTATTTTGTTATAATTATTACAGTTCCACAACAAAAAAAGTAATAGACTTCGTCAGAAACGCCTCAATGATTTGGTATTCATAGAGTATAATAGGACTTTGAAATGTCGATATGATATGTGAGATATAGTTGATCCCATATCTTTATCCAATATTGACAAGAGTAATGAGTGATTGTATGAGAGGATGGATGAAAAATCAGATGAAGATGATGAACTGGTGTTTGAGGATGACACTTTGACGTGGGGTGATGTTGCTAGAGCTTCTGGAGCGAGAGACAGTAACAAAGTAATTACAGCAAAAATATCCAGACCACGTTCAACTTCAAAACCATCAAAGGGTTCCGCATCAAATGCATTTCAATTGATAGATGAAGAAGAGGCAAATTCTAAGAACACTGAAGAAGAGAAAGATGTGGAGGGACGTTGATGATGGTGAAGATGATGTGGATTTACTTAGTGATAATTCTGAGGATGATTAGTAGTCCTTTGTCGGATTTGACATTTTAGATCTTATCTATGCACGTGCTACTGACTATTTGAAATTTGTCGAATGTTTTATGGCTTTTTTAAGTGGTAAAATCTCTCAAATTCATTGTCTTGGTGTTCACTATTTGATATATTAGCACACGCTATTTTTGTTATTTTTTCTCATATAGGTCTACCTTGCCTCAATAAGACTCGCGCCTCGCATCCAGATTCCAAGAGACCTTTGCACCTCGGCGTGCCTCACACCTTAAATAACTACGTTTTGGAGATCATTCAATGTCTCTTGATTGAGCCTTGCCCCCTTGTAATGGGTGATTTGCCTGAGCATGGTTATGTGAGTCACAGATTGGTGATTCATAGTCACAATTTGGGTGTTCTATTTATTTGTGGTTCTTGGATATTTGGAGATGAAGATTCTAATTTTGCATTTTAGATTCATCATCAATTACCATTCTGATGAATGGATTTTGGATTTACTCACCATTGGGCATTTCGATGGTGGAGCATCACACCGTGCTTAGGGTATTGATCACACCTTTGAGACTTTGGAGATAGAAAAAGTCCATCTTTTTAATGAATAATGGACAATTTAGAAGTATAAGCAAATGTTGTAGCTTTCCTCACCGGTATCGGGATGCCACCAATTTGAATGAAGCATATACATTTGATTTGTTTTGGGAAGCAACTTTGGCATGATACTTGGAGAAGGCAATCTGGTGTCAAGTTTATCTTGAGCAATGTAACTCTTGTTTTCTTTATTGATATGTATCAATTTTGGTTTGTTAGTTGATAGGTGGTCCGTTGCATTCGGGTCTATTCTCTGAATTTGGGTAACGTCAATTGCATGAGGCATTTGACACGTTCGCATTTACTATTTCACCCGTTAACCAAATTCAGCCACACCCCATATCTCGTGGAGTACTACTAAAATAATTTAACACAATATAAGTAATCAGTTCTTCTTTTTTTTCCAACAAGTAGCAAATTAATGAAAAATTATACTCATCAAATACTTTTTGCAACTACTTTGTTCCAATTAATGCTCTTATTTATTATTCGATAATATCAATATGTGATTGGTTCCTTGATTTCCACGTCACTATGTATCAACTAATACCAGGTCACTGCATAAGCATATACCAATTATGTGACCGAAGCACTGGTTTTGTTTAAATATCAAAAATGAACTAGAGAAATGACATCCTCTTCGTTAAAATAGGTGATTCAACAATGAAACAATACTGACAATTGTGAAAAAATGAAAGGCAATGTTTGAACGAAAACACTTACGCTATGTCTCCAGCAGTAGAAGGGGCGCCATACTCGTCAAAAAGGCGCATAAGATCGCCAAATTGCCCATGCAAATCACCAAATATCTTGATAGGAGCCCTGAGCTGTAAAACAGTGGGTTCACTTGAAAATATACGCTCAGCACTATCACAGAGATCTGCTATTTCATTGACATCCAAGAAAAATTGCCTGCGAACTGGAGGCTTCCAACCACGAGGCTTTAGGAGATGAGCTATCACCTAGAAAAGTAAAGAATGGGGTGTTCTCATTATAGCAGAAACTAAAATTTGTGCTTCAACTCCTTGGAGACAAAGACTAACGCGTCATTTAGATAGAGGGATTTGGAGGTAATTTTCTTGTTTGGATTGCATTTTAGGAAAGAGAGGAGTGGTTTGGAAATGGAAGGGAGAAAAGTACAATCATTTTTAGCACATCCTCCAAAAATGGGAAGATATTGAAGGAAAATAAAGGAAAGTGAACTAAAGCAGTAGAACATATTATAACCTTCACTTCCTTTTCTTAATTATTGATAACCAAACACAAGAAGACTTATAAAATCTCCTTTCCTTCTTGATAAACCAAACAATTAAAAAGATGTCTACTTCCCCTTCCCCTCCCTTCCCCTTTTAAGTAAAAATTTCCTTCACCTCCCCTCGACTCAATCCAAACTGGCTGTAAAAGTTTAACGATAACCAAATAGAAAGCAAAAAAAGTTAATACAAATGGTGTATATTGAGAACTTGAGACCTTCAAAACATATATAGCGTTACACATACACACATATGTAATATTTATATATATATGTTGCTCTCATAAACTTCGAGGTCACAAACTTTCAAGGTTGAACAGAAAGGTTAGAGAGAAAAAGAAAAAAGAAAACAGAAAATAAGAAATAACAAGCATAGAAAGATCTTCAAGGAAAGTATATTTTCCAATGTAACAGCTTGTTATCAGTACCCTCAGGGCACATTCCATAATGCCTATATAAGTGCCAAAACAAATTTAACTAAATTTACATCAACGTCACAAACTTTCAAGGTTGAACAGAGAGGTTAGAGAGAAAAAGAAAAAAGAAAACAGAAAATTAGAAATAACAAGCATAGAAAGATCTTCAAGGGAAGTATATTTTCCAATGTAAAAGCTTGTTATCAGTACCCTCAAGGCACATTCCATAATGCCGATATAAGTGCCAAAACAAATTTAACTAAATTTACATCAACGTAACCCATCCAACCACCAAATACTTTTGCAGTACATGATATGCATCCAATATGTTCCTGAAAAACACTGTTCATTGAATGCACACCATTAGCCTCTCACCTTTTTCGGCAAACTGTTGATAGACATTTGCCGGTCTAACAGTTTTCTAGCTGCTGTGGCACTTTCTGGGGTTCCATAACTTACTCGTCGTCCTTCATTTTCAAACTGATCAATCGAAAGCTGTCTGACCATGCCACCTAAAGCTCCACCAGGCTCTGCAGCTATAACCACCTGCAAATGCATAGAAAAGAACTCACCTTGCTAAAGAGAGCCATCAAAGGATAAGCATGTTGCTATACGATTTAATTGAACAAAGAACAATACAGAAGTGAATCAAGTCACGATACTGACAGCTCTGTGATGCAACCGCACTCCAGCGGGAGCTGAAGTAATTGACACTTCAGAATCAGTCTTTATCAAGGAAGATGTCTGTTTCCCACTAGGGGTAGCCTCAGCCCCACGATCTCTCTCTGGAGGTTCAACTTCTCCATTAACTTGCCGTGCTTTAGCAGCAGCCAATGTGGCACTAATAGCTTCAGCTTCCGCTGCAGCAGCCTCAACCAAGTACTCAACACCTTTGCTCAGTCTCCTGCAGAGAAGACCAAATTTAGCAGCATTTCAAAATGGTTGTGAAAGCCAAAGCACTAGCAACCTGAGAAGCACGCAAAGTTGAAATCAATGTGGAACAGCAGCCACAAAAGCATACCGTGAACCCTGGAAGATAGCATTTTCAGTGCTTATATCAGTATACATATCACCATTCATAGGAGGGGCAACCGGATTTCCCAATACAACAGCACCATCAGGAACTGCTTCAGGAATTGTTTGCCTGGCTGTTTCATCAGCAAAACCATACCTTCCACCCAATTTCCCTGCCTGCACATTGGATGCAGCAGCAGCAACGTGTGAAGCTGCACTTGTTGTCTCAGCACCAGCCAGGTCTTCAGCTACCAGTAGGTCATCAAGCAACACCCCTGCCGCACAAACAAATCAGTCTAAAACTCCTGGCTTGGAGTCCATCTAAAATGTTGACCAAGTTAGTATGGTAATCATCTCACACTGGTAGGACGAGAATACATGGCGTCAAAAGTCTGACAGCTAAGGCACCCTAGAAACTTCTTACAATCAGGGAGAGAGGTAGATATAATTAGGGAGGAGGGATAGGACAACATTTTGCAAGACTAGTTAGCTAAAATTGTAAGAAACTAAGAATGAAAATTATACTACTACTGCCATTACAGATACATAAACTAAAGAGATTTTTCATGAGAAGAAAAAAATGGAAAACAAAACAAAATTGAGATCGCCCTTGAGATGACATCAATATTTAACAATCCTTCCATTATTACCACTTTAATTTATTAACAAATGAACAGAATGTGTCCTCCAGAGTAAGAACTTTTCCAAGGGTGTCTTTAACGGATGAGAGAGAGAGTAGGAAAAAGTGTTTGGGGGTCAGAGCTCACCAATGTATCTTAATGTAAGTTGTTGATAACTTGGACACCGCGTCTCTCTCAATCTAGTCCCATTCTACTTCAATCACACCTCCTTGATCACTTATGAATGCAGTATCCTTTTCAATTTTTACTCCAATGAGGAATAAGACCAATATATCGCCTCTCCGCTGATTTTCTTATGTCAGTAAAAAAGGTAAGCACAACCTCCCACTTATCTTAAAACATCCCATGCAATCTCATTACAAAGTAACTTTATGAGCAACCTCTACAACAACAGAAATATGAGACTTCGATGCCCGTGTTAATAGTTGCGCAAGTACAGCGATAAATTCAATGTTAGCAAACTTTTCCTACATTCAAGTACTTTTTGACTTGCAATATATTTCTTCAAAGGGATTACTTGCCAACCATCCCCTTCTAAGCCCCATCTAGAACTCCACTTGTTTGTAGAACTTCACACCTCCGACAAATCGAAATTCACCACCAAATGAACTGGAAATATCATTCCTGACTTGTAGTTGCATGCTGACAAGTATCTCAAGAATATTAAGCTATGTATTTTTTGTGCAAAACACGTTATTCCAACCCCTCTCCACTTGCCCTTACCTGTATAATCCAACATTCCCCAAATCCAGCAGTATCGGGAGCCTTGTGCGCTGAGTACGCTTGTTTTTTAGCTTATTCCACCTTACAGCCTATTCATAGCTGTCTTCTACCATAAGAAGTCAAATAAGTTTCCCCCAACTTGGCGTTGGTCGAGTTACTCCCAAGAAGCGCTTGCCCCATCTGATTCTGAAACAAAGGTATCCACTTTCTTTTGCCGTACCTCCTGTCGGAGCCAGCTCAGCTAATGAAGTGGAGGAATCCGAAGGCGGGTAAGATGGAGAACGGGCTAAAGCCATAGCCAAGTGAGCGTCAAAGTACACCATCATCTGCAAATTCATTGCCCCCTACCTCTTTCTCTTAACTTCAGTCAAACAGACATTAATATTCGCTCTTCCAAAAGTTTTGTTCACCGCCCATACATTGTCATCAAAAGGATGAACCATCATTTAAGTATCGTATGCATCAAATTCAAGAAAGCAGAAGCAGATCCTTTATTTTTCGCTGCACAATCTATTTTTTGATAGTTTTAAATTATGCAAGTATCTTGGAAGGCTTTAAAATTATGCAAGTATACTAGCAAATAAGGATAAACAGATATTAGGCTGCCACAAAGCAAATCAGGACAAATCCATATGATGCTGGCCAGTAGTATAGGTAATGTCTAGCTAACATCATTTTGTGATAAAAATCATAGCTTGCTTAATCAATCCTCAAACCACACAAGGTATCAGAAAGATACTTGCTTAAGAGTTTAGAAACTAGATCTAAAAGCAATAACTAAACTATTGCATTACATAATTTATGCCTTACCACCACGTAGACCGCCATATATGAAGATTAGATCACCAACAGCAGCGGCAGCATGCCTACAGCGCCTTGTCAGTTCAACCGCAGCGTCTCCACCAGCAGCATCTGCACTGTATCTGCCTGTCCTTGGAGTAGTAACAACAGATTTTGTATCGCACCAAACTCCTGCTGCAGTATCCAGAACTAAACACGGAGGAGTATTAAATGTTAGACAGTTTGATGAAGTAGAACCTTTCATTCACAGAAAAATCGGATCTCAAACTAGTTCTAGCAGGTAAATAACAACAATAAACTTCATATAAGAATTCTTCAGATTAATTATGACGCAAAGAGGTAATTTTGCTTTGTAATCATTAAGAGGACACTGCTATTATCTGACTACAAATTGCTCGCAGAAGTGTCCAAGTGATCTTCAATAAGAAGGTAACTCTTTAAAACTCAATTGGGTCTAAGATTCCATAGGAAGGTCCTTTGTCCTTACTTAAGAGAGGAAAGCAAAGAGAATACCACTAAAGAGCTAGGAAAGTCTTTTGCATGGAGAGCAACAGTAGCTAAGTACAAAAACACAGACATTATCATGGCACAAGACTAAAATCCTGACACAGCATATGTTCCAGAATAATTGGGAAACCAGAACTCAAATGAATGACCTCAAAGGTTCTGCTAGAGTTCTAGAATTGGGACCAAGAAACTCTCCCTGAATTCAAAATCAAAGGTCATACTTGGATTTGTGGCCAAATCCAAGTATGACCTTTGATTTTGAATTCAGGGAGAGTTTCTTGGTCCCAATTCAGGAACCGTAGACTTTTACTCCCAAAAAAGGACCTTGTTACGTGTTTCAGGAAGGCACTTCTTACTAGAGGAAAATGTGCTACCCTAATATTGACTATTGAGTTGTTAGCCAGCCCTGGGTAACATTTGCAATTTATGGATGCACATATGACCATTCAATGCCATTGTCTTCCATCTCACCGGACTCTTTTGCCTTGAGCTCCAGACGAGAAATTCTTCATGACAAGTCTAGTTCTCTTAGCAGCCAATATCAAGCATTAGGAGCTACTCCTTCGCCAATCTGTCTCTACAACAGGTATGCTCTGCTCGAACCCAGTCCTCAAATCTTGCTCCCAAAAAAGGACCTTGTTACGTGTTTCAGGAAGGCACTTCTTACTAGAGGAAAATGTGCTACCCCAATATTGACTATTGAGTTGTTAGCCAGCCCTGGGTAACATTTGCAATTTATGGATGCACATATGACCATTCAATGCCATTGTCTTCCATCTCACCGGACTCTTTTGCCTTGAGCTCCAGACGAGAAATTCTTCATGACAAGTCTAGTTCTCTTAGCAGCCAATATCAAGCATTAGGAGCTACTCCTTCGCCAATCTGTCTCTACAACAGGTATGCTCTGCTCGAACCCAGTCCTCAAATCTTGCTCACCAATGGATTGTGATGTCAAAAACCACCAGGCGCGCCATGGACGACCACCCCCCCCCCCCCCCCCCAAAAAAAAGGAGAAACAAAAAACTAACCAAGACACTCAATCCCGTCAGTTCTTGTTTCTCCACCACACTACAGCCTAATCTGGCGTCAAACACCCATCACAATCCAAGACCCTAAAAGAGCTCCCCCCAAAACATGCTACCTCAACTGAACAACAATCCCACTTCGAGTTGATTCCTCTCTCATAGCGTGGTCAGCAATTAATGGTGCTCTGCTCGGGTGATATAGTTCTTGTTTGGCATAGTAATAAATTCACCTCCCAAGGGTGTACATTGTCAACTAAATTGAACTCATCTAGACCATCTTAGCATGTAAACACTCCACTGGCAGAACCTTATCTTTACCACCTAAACAAAAGCTGAAATCCATGTGCAAAACATATATTTTGGAATAAAGAAAGTGAGCAAATCGGGTTGAAAGCTGGCACATTGGAACAAAGCCTTCTATACATATTAAATGTCAAGCAAAATTGCCTACATTATGATGCAACTAATGTTGAACCTATACAATTACAACCGCATAGAAGACGAATGTAAGTAATCATTCAGTAAGCTGGGAACGCAGTTCAAGCTAGTGATCTTCTAAAGTTATCTCACCAATAAAAATGCAATCTAGGCGAATAACTTTGGAGAGAATTATGAAATCAAGGAAATCTAAAGCTAAGTTCAATTCAATAAAATAAGGATAATAGGTGGACGCTGAGAACTGATTCTGCTTCACGTTTTGACTAAAGAATGCCACATCAAAGAAGAATTCTCATCAAACATGGCTAAACAATCTGGTCAGCAGCGTGCTTGCAATGAGCCTTCATGATAAATTCCAGTGCACTTTTGATGGCTATGGAGGCTTCTCTATCTTTCTTGATCAGAGAAGGCAATTGCATGATCAGCCATCATCAATCAGAATTTGCAAGGATATGGAGGGTATATTTTGAGCATACAAAGTTGCAGAAATAAGGATCCAACAGATCTAGATATCAGAAGGCAGGTCCAAAAGCCTACCGTAATCTTCATGTCCTTTATTTTTCTAGAACGAGCAATGTCACATGGACTATTCTATATATTTGAAGTACCCGTGTCCGGTATCGAGACGTGTATGGGAGTTGTGTCCGCCATTTTTTACGGACATGATAGCAAACTTTATATGGACAAGGAAATAAATTCATCGTTTAGTGGCGTGGGATAAAGATGCCTCCCTCAAAGTAACGGGCCTTTGCATTTGCAAAACTTGGTAAGATCTCCAAAGCATTGTGTAGGAAGCTGGGACGGAAACTCCTTAAAGGAAAAGGGGTTTGTTAGAAATATAAGTTAAAACTGAATTTTGACTACTTTCAAATACTCAATTTTAATAAAGGCTCAAACTTTTCTCTTTTAAATCTTTACTCGCTCAAACAAAAATCAAAGATCTTTTTCAGATATTTCAAACAGAAACAGTCAGCCCAAAAGATATTCAGATATCGTAGGCAAAAGCCAACTACTAGACAGAAGGTTCTACTACCGGCTCTAAGCACCGGCAGTCCTGCCGGTCCTCCGACCGGTCCAAAGAAAAACAGTTAAATCAATTAAGATACAACTACCGGACAGAGTGTGTAACTACGGATCTTTATACCGGTCATCTAGCCTGTCCGGTCAAGGCAAATGAAGCAATATCTGAGAAGTTCCAACTACCGGGCAAAAGGCCAAACAACCGGTATAATTAACCCGTCGACCTGCCAATCTACCAGCCCTTTGAGTTTTGGTTGCTGACAACAGTTTCAACAGGCAAAAATGCATTTAATGCATCTCCAACTACCACCAACGGCTAGATTGAACAAAACAGCATTTATATCTTCTCTTGGTTCATTTATGAAGATACAAACACTATTCCATTGAGCAAAATCAAGCATTAAAGAGCATTCAAGAAATTCCAACACTTACAACTTTCTCTCTCTAGAATCTCTTTTGTATTAAGCTTTTCCACTTTCATATCTACTCAACTAAAGGAGTGATCATTGTATTGAGCTACAAATACTTTCATACACAAACCATTGTAACCCTTAGTGTTTGAGAGATAAACACTTATAAGAGTGATAGAACCAAAGTAGGAAATTGCTTTGGTGAAAATCAAGCAGCGGTTCACTAGCTCCTCGGGAAAGCTATAAGGTTGCAACGGGACTTCAACAATAATGGAACTCAAGAGATAATATTGAAGAGATGAAATAGGAATTCAAGACCAACAAATTGCCAAACCAAATTGACATTAGATGCGGTAGTGCGCAAGGATTTAAGTCTACTAGGACTAAGTGAGCAAGCCGCACTTGACAGAACTCTTTGGAGGAAAAGGATTCATGTAGCCGACCCCAATTGATTTGGGACATAAGGCTCAGTTTGGTTTGGTTTGGTTTGGTTTATCTGCTTGTCTCTCTTACTTATTGCATTCTAGGTGTTCGGACATTTTTACTTAGCAATACAATTCCACCCCACCCACCCCCGAGCGGTTGCCTATTTGACTAACAGGGTTCATTTTATCCTCAGAAAGTGACTCATCTCAAAAGCCTATTCAACATTCATTTGTTACAGAACTACACATAAAATTCCAGTATTAGGCATGGAATGGACTGTGACCATATAAACACAATTTACCTAAGAATCTAACGAAATATACACTCATGTTTCAGTCTGCATGTTTTTGACATGAGAATTATATGAATTGGACCCTTAGATACACAATTGTATCTGACACCTGCACATAAGTCCGTGTAACATAGTCAATGAGTATTGATGGCAAGATTCTCAGCATCTTCGAAGGTGGCTTTTTTAGTTAGCTTGATCAAAAATAGTTTAGAATCTCAACACATCTTAAGCCATTGTTCCAAACTTTGATAATCTCAACACATCTAACTGCATAATTCCAAATAGTTTCCTTGTTCTATGCATTTTGGCCTAAATCACTCTCGGTGTCCCTCACCGCCGCTCCCTCGCCCCAAAATATAAGTGTAGCTAAGCAGTTAAGGAGGTTGAAGTTTCATATACCAAGCATTTTCCTTTCAAAAGCTTGTAGGAATCAAATGGTCTACTATTCTAAAGTACGTCTAAGTATGGCAGCCTCCATAACTATAACTTTAGAGTCAGGTATCATTGTGGCGTTGAGAAGGAAAACAAGGAAATTGAAACAAAAAGTCGTGCATCAACTAGCCTTTTGGTGTTCTTACAACAATTTTATTGGGAAGTAAAATTGAAAATCATAACACCGACAATCACAACACGTTTGCATGAATTTTGGAGGAAAAATAGTAGAAAGGGCATCAACAAAGTACCTGCAATGCTTGACGAGTCCTCCACCATTCGTCCACCACCAAGCGCACCTCCAGACACGTGCAGCCGCGCGTTAACAAATACCTAAAAGAGCATAATGCATGTGAATGATTAGTTTTCTAGATAAATGAAATGAGCCATTAACCCACAGGGTTTGAATTTCAAATGAAAAACTCACTGCTGCATGTTGATATCTAGGCGATGGTGAGACACCCGGAGCAATTGCCCATTCCCACCGACCATCCCTATGTTTTGCAAGTCCATATGCACTTGCCAGCGGCTGCAAAAATCATTTGAAGAAGATGTAAGCCATTAATTCTGCATCAATGACAATCCCTTTTTTTATCTTCCTCTCATTAAAGAAAAGCAATTGCATAGACAAAATTGTAAAACAATACTCTCAGCACAGTCAAGCACACCATTTAAAACTAACACAGCAGCAAAACCACACAATCTATGCATACGAAAAAGTTTTTTTATGTGCATAACCATTTATTAGACATATTCTTCATTATTAATATAACAGTGATGCAAGAAATGGACAAAATTGATCCAAATGAGAAACTGCCCAAGAAACCTTATTCACAACCCCTGGAAGAAGAAAGGCAGAGAACAAAGAAAACATCAAAGAAAGAAGTGACAGGCAATAATGACTCAAATCACTTATCACACTTGTGAAATGGGACCCCCTCTGAGCTAATAAGTCTGCCACACCCCCATACAATGGTGGCACAGAGTTTAATGTTAAAAGACGGGAAATATGGGGACGGCCACAAGACACTGATGAAACATGACGCGTACATGCTGCTATTGGAAACTTCAATCAAATTATTGACATTTTGAAACATATATTTTTAGAGGAATGAAAATAATAATTGCATATTCATGTCTTAAACTCGATATAAATTAATATTTTGGTACATCAGAAGGTAAAAAATTCACATTCATTCTTCCATGAATAAGAAGTCTCAATATGCATTAGAAATCTCTATTCATAGACAAACTGGAAGTATTGGATTGGAAGAAACCCTTAAAATTAACAGTCTAAAATGAGGAGGGATGAGAATTATATTTCTCCTTAGATCCAAGTTATTTAGGGCAACGTGTTCCAAGTGTATCTCCATTGGATGTGTCATCAAGTGTCTAAAGCATAAGTGCTTCAAAATAATGGGAAAACAAATATAAGACGCGTTTGAACGTTAAGACACGTGTAGGGGCTGTCCAACACGGACACTGCACATTCTCGGAAGTTCAAGATTCCTAGAATAAAAGTTCAATTTCAGTGAGCATGTTTCATCTTTAACTTAACCAAATCCTACCACGCATGGCATAGGGGATAGAATAATCCATTTTGATATATCGTGTATTATATAAAAAATTTACCAAGTGTTCAAAAAAAAGAAAAAACACCAAACCCATTTCACTTGATCTTCATAAAGAAAAGGTAAAGTTCCCCAAAGGTAGTATCTAAGAGTAAAGGACATAGTGTCCTCCCAAAGCAAGGCAATTATTAATTGTCTCGCGTCAAATAATTTTCAAACTGATCACCATTACTGGAGAATGTGTATTGTCTTTGTAAGGAATTTTTATCCAAGAGTACCCCTAGCGAGGTACAAAAGAGTGCCACCTAAAAAGGAAGCTCCTAAAAGTTTAACGACTGAGACAACAAAAAAATAGGTGAAGAAGAATGCCAATGACCATTCATCGACAAACTCTCAAAAAAAAAAAAAAACGGACAATCCACATTCTGCTCCTTGCAAAGGGAACCAAAAGGCATGAAAGGCATTTCTTCAACAAGACTAACTGCTGGTTTTCCAATAAAGAAAACCAGCTACCAACCGTAGGCAAAAACATATAAACGATAATTAATTCCTCAAAGCTCACGAGAAAAGTAAACTAATCAATGAGAATATGCTAGTCAGAGTACAAGGCTTCGAGCATCTCAAGCATTTGAAACCATGGACAATGCAAAGACTATGCTAACTTACCACACTGTTAGCATCCCTCCCTCCACAAAGAAGTAGAAGGCCGTCAGAGCGTGCACTTGCTGTTGCATACCTACTCGAAGAGAGATGAACAAATAATTGACTTACTAAACAAACACTTCAATATATATGCATTATCAATGCAAATCAGATAAAGATCAATAAACAACACTACTCAAGCAAACCATCACATAATCAACAAAAATGCATTGATACAAGATTTTTGTCTATCCACAACATGAATATCAACTTCTATCTAGATCAAGACATCATGTTGAACCAGGGGAGGTAAAACAACTAGGGCAAAATTCAAAGACATACACGTCCCAATCAGGATATACACCACTCAAAGGAAAACACGCAGTAAATAGTCCTGATTTATACCCATCAAGATCATGTGCATGCCACTCACGGGCAGAACAAGAGTCTGCACTAAACAACCAATTAAAAGAATCAGAGGTCCCTCAAGAACAAAGGAAAACAATAAAATAGTATTACCATCATCAAGCAACTAGCAGCATGATTAATTCTCAGTTCAAGCAGTACCGTCAATCAGCATATGCTCCCAAGGCATGGAAACTTTTAGTTGGTGAGTGACAATTTAGTGTCAACACAAAGACCACAACCTCCATTGATAAATGGTCAGTATAACATGCATCTCGAAACGGCTTTACTGCTTATGTTTACTGTATTTATAATACCATGAACCCAACGTGCAAAAGCTCTCACTCCTTTATCCTCTCATGATTAGTGATGGATTACAAAAGAAATTACAACACAGTTACAACAAACACCAAAAGCCAACTACAACACAAGATAATGAATGCAATGTAAAATGGAGGAAACATAGAACTAGAACACGTCAGCCACAGAAGTAGAGAATTACATGCATGGAGGTGGACCTTCTCCTTCTGGTTCCAATTTTCGCCATTCATATGGCTTTGCAGCTGTGTCCAGCGCCCATACATCAGCCAAAGGTCGCTTTCCTGGAATCATTCATCAAATTATTGTTTAAAGCCACAACACATAATTGAGCTCATGACATGGAAGCAGCTTTGCAAGAGACTCACCATCGTTTCCCCCAATTGCCATCAGATACCTTTGCCCTACCAGAGCCATGACGTGTCCATAACGTGGACCTGGTCCAGGGCCTTGAACCACAACCCTGCAGGATGATGTCATCTATGATGAGGGACATTTAATCAATTTCATACATAAAGGCAATGTGTAAGTATATAGAGGTCTTTGCATACATATGCGTCAGTAATCTAACCTATGCCACCTTGGCCTTTGCTGTGTCAGATCCAGAACATGAAGGTCCTCCGCAGACAAACCAGCTGGACCAATCCCACCCTGTGTTTGACCTAAAGATCTCAGTAAGTAGTTACCTTTATCTAACTACAAGAACGAGAAAACACCAAAGTCAAAGCACTAAAAGCATAGGCACTGAATCAACAATGGGGCTCACAACCTGAATAACCACCATAGTACCCACAGCGGTTGCCACATGCGCTGCCCTTGGTGTGGGAGGTTCTCCAAAGGGTGTAATCCTGCAAATAAAGTTAATCGATGCCTTTTTGGACTTCTGGATAAAAAGATGTCAAGGTTTGATGAAAAGGCATAATTGCAGATTAATATCAGTGGCTGACAAGTGACCACTAGTTCCGGCATACCTAGACCATTTATTTGTCAACACATCATAGCAGTGCACATCAGCGGTGGCCCCCGCTAACCCTGCGATTCAAACAGACATAACAATTACAAGGTTTGAAGTAGACAACAAACCCACTCTAAAATTCAGAAAGAGATAATCTAGCCTTAAATTTACAGTATCATCCCTTATATCCAAAATCCATTCATGTTTGGTTAACATAATCCTAGAAGAAATACCCACCAATATAGTCCTGGCCCTTCACTGGTGGGCAAACCTCAATTTATCCAAAATCTATTTTTATTACCCCAAATGAGGGCTGAGTAGCACTTTAATATTAGGGTTTTTACAACTTGGAAAGACCATAAACATAACTTACTTTGAAGAAAAACAAAAATTATACAATCCATGTACCTTAAGAGAGGGACTGAATAGTTTCTCAACAAAACAAGGGTTCTTTACACCTTGGCAAGACATAAAAATGAAAATACTAATGGTTGAATCAATAACAAAGTTAAAGCCTCTTCCGCACTTCATGACCACAACCAACAACTCATGCAACTTCTTCACTTATTAACATGTAATACTAAAGAAACCGTGGTTTATAAGCCCCTTCAATGAATTGGATGGACTTCAAAAAGAAAAAAAATAAAACAACAAAAAGAAGCGCCTAGATTTCACAAGATAGGAGTTCCTATGGCATTTCAACGTCAAGATTTCAAACCCATTGCAGTTAAGTTTGTTAAGAACATGTTGAAGTAAAAAACCTGTACACTGCACTGGAATTACCGGGCTTAAACAAACACCAATCCACAACTTCACGAAATAGATCAAAAAGAGGGTGGCCGTAGGAGGTTCAAAGCTAGTTTTGACTTCTATTTGACCCTAGCTTAAACAGGCTCATCCAACATCTCCCAACGAGGAAATTAATGAGAAAGCTGCCGAACTTATCTTATTGCGCTAGAAGTACAGCAAAGGGCAAACCCTCGAAAACTATAACAAAGGGGATACATATGGTCTTGAAGAGGACTGCCCGTTAACATTCCTGCGGAATGCATGAGAGGCACACCAAATACACCACACCCCACCCCCAAAAAAAAAAAAATTTACTTCATTGAACTCGAAGCAAAATTGGATTCCAATTGGAAAACTGGCAAAAAAGATTACAAAACAAAGACATACTGATTCCAGCACTTCCTGCTGATGACGGTGTCCCTGAAGCTGCAGAATTGCCCTCAAGAGCTGTAGCACCACCGAAGAGAATCAAGCGCGGGCCAATGTATCCAGGCGTCCCTTCCTCTCCAACTGCAGGGACAGCCGTCAAGGTATGCCCACACCTAGGCCCCGGCCCATCCTCCTCCTTCTCTAAGATGGCGTTAACCACTGAGTACGTTGGCGCAGTCTTCGGCCCAGCCACCTGAGACTGCTGCTGCTGCTGCTCAGGCGGCGGCAGTGGCGGAGATCCAGACCCCTCTACTTCCGAAGACTTCTCTAGCTGTTCGGATGACGGGCCTTCATGGTTCGAGTCAGCATGATCGTGGTCGGTCTCCGACACCATTGAAGAATCAACATCCATCTGTTGAATCCTTGGAATCCTACCCAAGAGCAAGATCAGAGCTCCAATCCTCAACTATTTGCACTTCTGATCAACATAGTGAATCCAATACTTGGAACTCCAAACCCCGAAAGTACACCGAGGTATCAGAACCCTAGCTTGGATCACTCAATTCAAATTAGAAGAGAGGAAATTTTGAAATTGTGAGAGATGAATATGAGGTTTGATTTTCCTACTCTCACGACGGTCGAAAACGGGACGGTCTCGAAGACGAGAAAAAGAGAACACCGGTGTATCCCCCTCTCTCTCTCTCTCTCTCTCTCTCTACGGATCTCACTTCCAGTCTAAAACCGGTATCTTTGTCTTTCTTTTCCTATCCAGCCGCGCCCAATATATCCCGCTTTAGCCCAATGATAATAATCAAATTCTCGCGGGTTAAAAAAATTGCATTACTACTAAAAAAAAAAAATTTTGAGCAATTTTATTAAATTACCCACTTCCTTCACTTACTTTATCATGACGGTTAAGCCTAATCTTTGAGTTATTATTTTCTATGTTTTTATTTTTTACACACGCAGCGTGTGAGCACTCGCTGTTAGTAGTTAGATATGCATTTGCATATAAATATATATCTAAGATTAAATTTGTGTGCAAACGTGCCAAAAAAATTATAATATCTTTTTATTGCGACAATTAAAAATTGACAAACATTTAGTTTATATGTTCTCTTACTTCAATTAAGAGAATTTTTCTTATGTGATGGTAAGTGGAGCTCGAAACCAAACACAAAAAATAAACAGTCACGTGAGAGTGAAATGAAATGTGATTTCAAATAGTACACTTGGTAATAAACTTACATATAAAGAGTCAAAAAGAGATTCAACTGTTTCGATTAATACTATTCTGCTACTCTAACTATTACAAATTGCGAACAAAATTGAGTACAACTATAGATACAGTTATATCTACACTAAGTATTTTAAAGAAGAGCAAAAGACAGGTAGGAAAACAAGTAAGTTGTTTAGGGTATTTCGGAAAGTTTTCTTCAATTGTCCCTCATATTTATGGGCAATCTTTAGCACTTAGTCATTTTTTTCTTTTCACGGTTCTCAGCTTTCTGCTTAAACTTGAAAAGTTTTTTTCCTTCGAAAGACGACCATATCATGGCTGATGTGCATAGTCACTTCTCCATATTTCCCTCCTTTTCCTATTATTACACCTGGATATATCCCTTCGTGTTCCACTTCTCCATGCATGGAAATGCGTAGCAGTTGCATAACAGCTCATGCAGGCAAAATGATGTTGCCTCGAATCATTCACGTATGAGACCCTTCAATGGTTAAATAACTGGCTTGAAATATCAAACGACACCGTTTCATCAATCTCATGCCTTCTAATCGTGTGTGTGCACATTTATCAATTAGTGTCACGTGTCGCTTTCTTATTAGTGCACAAATTAAGGAGCAAACAAAATGAAATCAACTTTATCTTTCCTTAGGAAATCTCAAATCCAAATTAGTAAAAATCACTCTCACTCTCCTCAGCAAACCGCATTCTAAATGTACATATAAAAGCATCCTTATAGTCTTCACTATGAAACATTGCTTGGCTGAGTCATCCAAAATACATATCACAACTGGAGACGATAATCCAAAATGTCCAAGTCACAGTAATACTATGTTCTCATGCATCAACGTGTGAATGGATATCAAGAATCCTAAGTCCAAGTCAAAATGTATCCCTAATTCCCAAGTGTTCCATTATCAACGAGTTATCAACATCGAGTGTTCTACCGGTTGAAAGTGGAAAATGAGATTTTGGACAATAAGTTTTTCAACCGGTTGAAATGGTATCTACTGGTTGAATGGGATTTGGAAAACAAGATAGTAGCAAAATGAACTAGTTGAAAAAGATTACTACAAGTATAATGCATATTGTATAAATGTAATAGAAAGGTTTTGAACTGATTGCCGATGAGTTTCAACCAATTGAAACTTCGTCTTCTCCAAATAAAATTTTGGCTTTCTTCCATTGGAGCTTCATGAAGTTCGTGGATACCATCTTAAGCATAAGTTAAAGAACTAGAGATGATTTATTTACCTCTAATTGGAAGTTGTGAGGACCCAAGATTCAATGTGTTATTTTTATTAATTTTGGTCTATTCTAGAACTTCGTGATGATGTGATTAATATCTAATTGTAGCTTGTACGTAATAAGGTGGAATGTCGGGCTCGATGTGAGGGATTACATAGTTCGAGGGGATTAATGTAATTAACTAAATTTAAATTATAAAAGAATTAGAAAATCATAAAATCAGTTTTTATTAAAAATTCACAGTTTTTTCTAAACATCTCTAAGCCCTAGTTTTGATTAAAGAAGAACAACGGGTTAGTAGACGGAAGATTCGTGCAACGAGATTAATTAGGAAATTGTAGAGGGCGTTGAGAGCTTCTCATAGAGTCCGGGATCAACTGAGTACGCAAAGTATGCTAGGAGTTTTCAATTACAGTAGTATATTCTGCATTTTTATCGAATAAGGTGGAATTTCATGTTGATTTATATTGAGATATTACATAGATCTTATTTATTTCAATGGTATGAATGTTATTTTTGGTGTGTGATCAAGTCATGCATGATCTATGTGATTTTTGTGTGTTTTGGACAATTAGGTTGCATAAACGAAGGTAAAAAAAGAGGTATGTTTGACAGAACAAAATCTGAAAATTACCTAGACCCGCTCGAGCGACCTCTTTAATTTTTCGACAGTGTTCTGCACAGTAGACTGGTTTTTGGTCGCTAGAGCGAGCGACCTATTGAAAAATATAATATTTCACTTTTAATATTCGGCATGTTTCTTGTTTTCCAGTCCACTTGGGGTTACTATTTAAGCCTGGAATTGATCATTAAGGGTACAATGAGCATGCATGGATACCGGGTAGGAGATGGCTTGTTAGTCTAGTGGCATGAGAACTCTACTTAGATTCTTTGTGATTCTTTCAATGAAAGACCGTGAAACAACTAGGTAAAGAGGTGGTCTGACAGTCGGAGCAGCCCATGAACTCTATGATAGGGTTCCCGATATAGGCAGCCCGAGGTGTAAGACCGTCGAAATAATGCATGAGTCGCATGTTGAACATGATAGAGTAGAGGATACTTAGTGGTTGTTGATTTGTCATTTATGCAGTTATATTGTTGAATATGAATATGCTTTATTCAATATGTCGATGTTTTCAATATAACTTCCTACTTGAGCTCTTGTTTATATATTTTTTTATAAACTAACAATTTACAGGTGATGATATGGATCCAAAGAGTTAGATTTCACTTTTGAAGATGATTTGACATGTTAGCTAGGATTTACAGTTTTTGCAATATTATCATGTTTAAATGTTCAGTTAGAGGTGTTCAGACTTAATTTATTTATTCGGGCATTGTGGGACTATTTTGGTTTGTTCATGTTCAGTTTAGGAGAGATGGCTTATTTATTTACTTGGTTATTGATTAGCATTTAGCAGACTTGAGAGTTATTTTAGTTTATTGGAGATATATTTATGTTAAGTTTGTTTATAATGTTGCATCGCTAAATTATACCTAGAAATTTGGGGTGTGACAGAAGTTCTAGAGCTTGATTGAACTTGAATTTGGGTCAAATGGAAAATCCTGTGGGTTTCTCTTTCTAATTGATTTCTACTAAAGTTTCCACTAATTACTCACTCTCTCTCGTGAATTAGATTATCCTCTCACTAGGTCTCTGAGCACTGATAAACATTGGTGAAGTGAGGGGATTGAATGAAGCTTGAGCTTCAATTTATAGGGGCGAAGGGGATTCAATCTAACAGTTAGAAGGAATCCAAGGGGAATGGAGGGCTAGCGATGGATGAAGTATAGGAAAGAGATCGTAGAGGTGAGGAAATGATGGAGGTGGGTGGTGTTTTAGTAGGTGATAGGAGCGTGGGGGCGGTGTGCAACAGTAGAAGCTGTTGGGTGGATTTGTCGTGTAGGAGAAAGAAGGAAGGTGGATGGGATCTACTAAGGATTTGATGATGATGACGGGTTGTGATCTAGTAGTGGTGGTTTAAATGGGAAACCACGGGTGAAGAGGGGTGATCAAGTGGGAGAAGTCCATGGTTAGTTGCTGAGGGAAAAAGATTAGGTGAGATGAAGTGTATGGTAGGGTGAATGTAGCGTATTGTCACAACCGGCACTTCGAGGGTATGAAATAAGTAATGAAACGATACAATAACTTAATAAAATCTCAACATGATATCAACTTCAACAAATAATATAAACTCCAAAGTCAACTATCAACAATGACCAAATAAACATTGCTTCCAAATTAGCACTTAAAATCAAATTACGAGCCCGCAATGCCCAATAAAAATAATCCAACAATTGAAAACATCTATAACATAGCAGTACTGCAAAAAACATAAATCTTATCTAGCATCCTTGATCCATCTCCAAACTCGAGGTATAAGTACTCGGATCCATGTCATCACTTATAAAGGGTTAGTTTACGAAAAAACATAAGCCGGAGCTCGGGTAAGAAATCATATTGAAATATCGACATATTAATTAAAACATACTTACATCAACAACATAATATGAATATATAACAAGAGAAATATTTGACTAAACAACAACAATGATATCACGCAATTCGATAGTCTTTCAGCTTGGGCTACCCACTTTGGGCACCCTTCAATAGATGTGTTAAACAACACCCCTCTTGTAATACCCCTCCCAACACCTCAACCAAACGAACCGTAAGGAGAAGCACATTGTGCAAGGCACAGTGAAACTTTTGATCTCTTTAGCTCACCCCTGCAGCACCCCCCCCCCCCCCCCCCCCCCGGCGGGTGCCAATCTAGGGGCGCTCTAATGTGCTTTTTTCTTGATCATCTACAAAATTTTGGAAATCAATTGATTGAATTTTGTCTTCATCTTGTCCTCTCTTCTGCAGTCTGTTCTTCTCCTGCTTCCTCCCCCACTCTTTGGATAGGAACTCGTCACCAACATCGATGAATTTTTCCACCATTCTTATGAGGGCCTGGAGGTCCCTTCACTTCTTTTGAGTAAGTTGCTTGGAGCTCAGAGTTCAATGGGAGGCCCATTTTGAATGTGTTGCTGGCGAGGACCTCCACAGGATCTTCTACCTCGTTATAAAAGTTCCAGTGTCTCTGAGCGTAAGTCATCGGGGATTCTCCCTTGGAAAACTTCATTGTCACCCATCTCTGCATGGTTTTAGGGTTTTCTTGCTTGAGAAGAAATGAGCGGTAAAGCCTATTCTTAGTTTTCTAAAACTGCTAATGGAGCCAAGGTCCAACTTGTAGAACCAGCGTAGAGCCAAATCCCTAAGGCTGGACGTGAATATTCATCACATGAGTGTTTCATCATGGTCGTAGAGAATCATGGCCTGGCAATAGAGTTGGATGTGATCATGGGGGGTCACTGCCCCCATCGTAGAGCACAAAGGCTGACATATTGAACTTGGCTACAATTGGTGCCCTCGTGATGTGCTGAGAAAAGAGGGTTTGTGTTCCTTCATCCTCAGACTCGCTTGTTTGCATGGTCCTGCCTCGAACATCCATTTTCGTGTTTCACCTCACCTTTTTCCTTCTCATGTCGTCCCCTCAACTCAAAGTTGTCTTCGTCCTTGATGTATTCATAAGTAACCTTACGCTTATGGCTGGTGACCTTGGCCTGCCCAGTCGCCTTATGCCCTCATCACTCCCGTGTAAACGAGTAGTGCCTTTGCTCTTCATAATACTTCTCCTGAGAATGTGCTCTAGCTCGCTTCTCTAGTGCCCTCCTGTGTTCTTTCTCTTGCTCTGTTCTTTCATGATGGGAGGTTGTTTTGGCCTCATCCATTTTCCTCCCAAGGTGTCAGAGTTCTCTATTTTGTTCGTCTAATCATGCGAACAATGCTTCATTGAGTTCTATCAATTCAGCTTGCATTGGGGTGTCAATCCTAGAGGGGGTGGGTTGGCGAATCCCGTATGTTTCCCCATTCGCCACCTCCTCTGCCCCTTGTTGGGCTTCTCTTCGAGCCGCTGCGTTGCTTGACTAGGTTAAAATGTGTGGCATGATCTTGTCCATGGCAACTCTAACTTTTCAAGCTCCCACTGTGATCGCCAATTGTGCGGTATGAATTTACAAGACTATCCCGCATGAGTTATGCTGGAGTTGAATGAAGATTGATTTGGATTTGTTCTACCTATTTCTTTGCCTGGATGCAATGTCTGTACAGAAGAGCAAACAATCAGAGACACCCTAGCTAATAGGCAAAATTCCCTCCGATGTTTAAGTACCGATATGTGGGAAAGCTCATAGAACAAATGTTCTGCCGAGCACAAACAGACAAGGCATGAAAATATGTAAAGCAGTGCTCATAGTGATTTTTTACATGGAAGTGGATAAATGTGTTCTAAGTAATCAATTGTTCCCAGTGGTCAATCCCTTTTCTCATGGGTCTTCAGCCTTATTAATAGGGATATGTCGAGTGCTCTAATGATTATACTAGAGTGCATTTCTTGCATTGACTGGCCCTAATCCTGGGCTAATTTGACGTATCATAAGAATGATCGACATGTTCAGGTTGGTCAACTCAGGTTGTTGCTGACGCGAACTGATCATGTGAATGTGGACTAGCAAGTTGTGATTGGCTCTATAATAGACCAACCGTTGGGTGGATATGCCAAGTTGATTGTCCATAGGTCTCTCGGGCTAGATCAATAGTCGGGCTCAAAGACTCAGTTATATTCACCTCCCACATGGAGTATGTAGGGTATGTAAATTTTTGAATCAGAGTGTGTGAGGATGCATGAATTTGTTGATAAGGGGTATGGGAGAGTGTGAATTTTTGAGTTGGGGATATGTACATTTTTAATGACGGGTATGTAAATTTTGAATGAGAGAGTTTGAGAGGTTGTAAAAAAATTTAAATTTGATGTATGTGAATTTTTTGAATTAGGCGATATGTGGAGGTGTGTAAATTTTTTCAGTTTTAAACATGATTGTGATTTGGGAGAGAGTATTTATTCTCAAGAAGAATAGATTATGCGCAAGGAGAAGAGTATTTTTGAAATTTAAAAAGTTGTGGGATTTGATTAAGTAGGCATCTTATGCGTTGTGAGTTAACAAGACAAATTGTTATTAATCTGGACTTGCTAAAAAGAATGAGAATTTTAATATTCGATACATGGTCTAATATCAGACGCTATAAGATCAGATTCATCCCACAAAAAAAAAAGCAGCAGCAAAAGTCTGAGTCGTCTTTGTCATCCATGCATCTGATCAAGCAACGCTATAATCCAAAAAAGCAAGCGTCGACGAAGCTCCATCCAACAGTAATTGGCATTATGAAGCCACGACTCAACATTTAGTGTTCATCAGACTACGCAGTAGAGATAGCAATGAGACGAATTGGGGTGGTTAATAGTATAACCGTACTCCATCCGTGAATATTATATTCTACCCAAAATCGCCCCAATAACCAAACGGGAAAGAGAAAATACTGCATAACCAAACCATTCAGTTCGGGAAATACCCGAACTGAATTGAACCATAACCAAAATCGAAAAAAATGATAAAGAGCAAAATATGTACAAAAAACATCTCATTAGATGAACGATTGTCGTTCGCAGCTGGAGAATGGAGAATCAGGTCTTTCAACTTTTAAGTCTCAATTTCTTAGATCCCATTGCACCGCTTATATTTAGGTTGAGGGTTATAATTATAATTATAAGTGTGTGTGTATATATAAAACAACATCGTTTTAATTTCGGTTGGGTTCGGGGACTAGCTCGGTTATTGGTCTAAATCATAATCTAACCAAACCCAAATAAATATTCACCCCTTCCTACCATACCCATACCTACGGGAAAAAAACGGTTATGGTTCGAGAAAAATTAAGAAGTTCGGTTCGGATAACCATCAATTCGGTTCAAATTGTCATCCCTACTACGCATGGATGGAGTCCAAGGGATAGTAGGGCGATAGTCCATGCAAGGAAAAAAAATTCTATTATTATATAAGAAAAAAAAATTCCTATGAAATATATAAACTCGGCCGTGCTAAATATTTTGAATATGCTCCATTATGTCTCAAATACATATTCGTCCATGCATAGTAAAATTTCTGGCTCCATCCCTGAGAGTACATTGTGCATTCTGTCGTAAATTAAGCATTGTGTTCTCTTTTTCAAATCCAGACAACGATAATTTTGTCAGCATTTTTCATCCAAAGCTACTAGGGTCGGTTTAATTTTCAATGCTTTCGTAGGAAGCAGTTCAAAAAGAGACCTTTACCTAAAAGAGTGCCTCTCTCTGGTGCCCATCTTCTCAAGTTCGAAGATCTATTTTTGCGGCTGCAAAGCCAATCGGCCAAGCAGGCAACTTTTGTTTGGGCCAAACAGACAAATTTGGAGCAAATTTAGACATTTTTTGTTTGTACCAAACAGGTAACTTTGGACCAATGTAATTTTGCGCACCCTCGCTTCACACCATGCTGCTAAGTGTTTTTTTTTTTTTTTTTGGTCATAGTCAGCACCTCAGTTGCTCGATGCCGTGTAAATATCCATAGTTTGTATTCCTCGTATCTCGGTGTAATATTAACTTTTGTGCTAAGAATACTGGTTATTTGTTTTCTACAAATGACAGACAAAGACAATATCAAACTGCCCCTACAATCTAGAACACAAGCCAACATATTCATGTTCTCTTTTCATTTTCAGAATTCAATGCGTTTGTCAAATGGTAAAAATGGATTTACAAAAAAATATAATGGGATTCTCAAGCTTTCACTGTCAAAATAGGTTTACACAAATGTAAGCACCTAACCTGCTTTGTGCTACGCGGAATAAAGCCATGACTTCTCCATAGAACACCCACAACTGAAGGAACACCTTCCATATCTGCAGCAGCTAGAACAAAATTCATGAAAACAACTCTTTCCTAGTAATGGTGGCAGTTTCTTACTACTTGCAGCTAGGGGCAAGCCATCTCTTGCGTACCCGAAGTTCGATCACATTTTCCACCCAAAAAAGAGATATGGGTTGGTATGCTGATGAAGATGGAAAATCATGTAATCTGGAACTACAGATGAGTGATATCAAGAAGCAAGGTTTCCAAGGCTAAAGGACACTCTTTTTTGGTGAAATGCATTGATGGCATAATCAACTTGAAAATGACCCAGTTGGGACTTGAACCGAAGGCTGTATCCAAGCCCAATCCCATTTCCTGGCTTGCCCTGTCTTAGTGCAGGATTCCCTGGAGAGAGAGAGAGAGAGAGAGAGAGAGAGAGAACAAAAAGAATTGTAAACACAGATAGGCCACCATCATTCAGAAGACTGAATTGACTTGGGAAATGAGAACCAAAGTTATCATAACATAAAACTCCAGACAATACATAGAAGATTTAAAAGGCACGCATTGGCGCGAGGCATGGCAAGCTCTACTGTGGCACCTCTAATCCTTTGACATTAGGTGACGTTAATGAGGTAGGGTATAAAAGCTCAAGGAGCATAAGGCGTGCACCTCCAGTCTTCCCTAGGTTTCATCAGAATCACAAGTCAACCAAAAACGTGGCAGTGTTGGACCAATATACGTCGATGCAAGTTATGAAATCCTCCAAACCCTAATAATGTTCCTACCTGTATCTGACCTAGTGCTCTGAACTGCATAACATGATCATTGGCATAGAATTCGATTCTCACAGAAGGCATGCACAGCTGCAAGAAAGGCACAGGGGTGGGTTTGGTATTGGATGACATGGAGCATTATTTCTTTTTATTTTATAGAATACAACATTCTTTATGGACAGCTAATTTCCATGCTTGGAGGCCACCAAGGCTTACAATGGAGGAAATAGACAGTGCTGAGTTGGAGGCGACCAAGGCTTTTGATGAAGAAGAGTACAGTGCAGAGATAGTGTAACTAAAATTGTTGAGAGATTTTTCCACAAAAGTTGAATGCAAGTACGGTGTTGGATGAGAATATTTACGGTTCAACCACATCAATACTAGACATCCTGACTCATGGGAGATCAAGTCCTTAATTTGTGGCAGATATCTTGGAGTGGTTGAAGCAGTTTTAATGGAAGTTCACTAGGTGCAAAGGTTCGGTCAACAACTTCAATCGTTGGTTCATCCCTTCTCCCACTCACGTACTCTCCCAGCCCCTCCTTAAAGAACTTTTGTACCCATTTTTTGAGATCCTGCTAGCTGCAACTCCTCCTAGATTTTCTGGCTTTTGCTTTGTGTTGACCCAAATATACCTCTATGTACACACATAAATACCTATTTATCTTTTTCCAAAATTTGCAACTAAAATCCTTGAAGAGATTTGTGGATAAGAAAAGATTTCAATACAAAGGAAGTGATAGGTGGTGACCATGAAGGAGATTGACAGTGCCCATTTCCTAAGAGAATAAAACTGAAATTCTCAGAGAGGATTTTGTGTAAAATAAGGTTGCAGGTTTTCTCAATATTGTTGACAGAAACTCCATAGAAGATCTATGAAAATGATTCTTATGGTGATTCCGTCGATGTTAATGACAATCAAAGGTGATGTTGGAGAAGAATACAACCTTTTAGCATGATCCCTTTTAACACAATGTCTGCTGTTATAATTTCCGCCAATTAAACATAGCTACGAATCGATGACTGACATTTAGCATGTAGCAGCTGACGAACACTAGTTACTATAAAAAAAAAGGCAAGCAGATAGAAGGAAAACGCCAACAATTTTTGTTTACGCCATTGTTAGGCCTCTATGGAAAATTGATTTACTATCAAGAAAGTAATCATTCCTCTTGAGTCTGAATAGACAAGCAAACTAGGACTACAAGCCTACATGCACCTAAAACAAAATGTGATTCTCCGCTTATTTCAC
Organism: Arctostaphylos glauca; assembly: GCA_019985065.2. NCBI lineage: Eukaryota > Viridiplantae > Streptophyta > Magnoliopsida > Ericales > Ericaceae > Arctostaphylos > Arctostaphylos glauca. The sequence goes on along the minus strand of JAHSPW020000001.1, from coordinate 12,756,112 downwards.
TTCACGGACATGAGCACCATAAATAACACCTAAACCAAATAACATTTTTATGCTACACACAACTAATGCTCAACTATCAAGTTAACTCCAGGATTTCATACCTGAAAAGTTCTTCTAGTACAAACTTCTCAATTTCCAGAGTTGTTCTTCAAAGTCCCAGTTCTTGTGGTAGTTTAAAATGGAGCTCTCCTCAGAAAATTGACCCTTTACTATTCTAATCCCTCCTCTCAAGGTTAGAATGTTATGTTTAATGTTCATATACTGTTTATATAAAATAAGCAGATTTCAATTTCACCCTTGTACTTTTGTTTGTTTCAATTTCGTCCCCAGCATTCATGATTTAAGCCAATACGGTTTTTTCAAATTACAAAATTACGTTCTAAGTCTAATAGAATAGTAAATCCTTCCTCTCAAATTTATATGGTTACATTTATATGCTCTACTAAAAGTATTTCATTCTTCTTGTGCTTCTGCAATAAGTTTTTCTATTATTATTAAAGTAGCTCTAGGTAAATCTGAAGTCTTAAAATATTCTCTTCTTCTGTTACTATTTTTATATGTTTTCTATGTTGTTCTATTGTTATAAAAAATATTAAAATATCACAAGACAGATATTATTTAGGTCTTTAAATATATTATCCATTCGTCTTTATTTGTGGAACATTCTTTTAGACCAAATGACATTACGAGTCATTCATTAGTGTCCTTATGGGGTACTAAAAACTGTTGATGCTATACGGTCTTTTTCCACGTCTATTTGCCATTAGCTGGTTTTACAATCCATTTTTGAGAACCAAGAAGCACCTTGTATTCTATTAAAAATGACTTGTTCATTAGGTATAAATAATGCATCAAATTTAGTATTATTCTTTAATTTTTCAAAATTGATTACCATCCTAACTTCTCTTTCTTCTTCAAAATGATTCTTTACCATGAAAACTGAACTACTATGTTGACTATGACTATCTCTAATATTACCTTTTTTATTTTAATTCGTCTAAGTGCATTTTGAATTCGTTTATGTCACCAAAAGTATAAATCATTTGTTTAACTCTAATAATTTAATTTGGTTTTGTTAATTCAGTTTTAGTCATACTTTTATCTTTATCCCACAATTTTAAAGTGTCTTTGCCTTAGTAAAAGGGAGTTTCTAAAGTGGTGCCGTCCCACCAGAGGAGCCTGCTCCCACTCCTAACTAAGGGCCCGATTGGATGAAGCTCTAGTTTTTGATGTGTTAAATAGCTGGGGTGTGTTAAATAAGGCGGGGTGGCCCACATTATGTGATGTTTAACAAGTATATGTTAAATAACCCAGTGATTCGATAAAAAGTTATTTTGGATGGGTTAGACAAGGGGAAGGTATATTAAACTGTCAAAAAGATATTTTTGTTCTTCGTCATTGATTTAATGTATTATAAATATATATGTGTATATATATACTTATATATAATTTTATATATATGCCTATAATATACACATACGCGCTTACACACTTATAAGTATGTAAATATATATACATATAGTTATATATACTTATATAGAAGTACATGTACAATATATATACACTTATAAGTATATATGTTATAAGCATATAATATAAATATTTATATTGTAAGTATATAGAAATATATATAAGTGTATATATACATAAACTTTATATATACACTTATAATATATTTATATATACCTTATATTATACTTATAAATATATATATATAAAGGGGTGGAAGAGGAGCATTTTGGTCATTCATGCTAGCAATGTTGGGTGTGTTAGTTAGCCTTATGAGCGGAGGTGAGCCAAAATAAGGCAATGTCTGTTAAATAGCCCGTGGGCTAATTAACACCACAAAATTTTGCCAATCACCGAGTTATGAGTGGACACAACCTTAACTAAGGCGTGTGTTAATTAGCCCCTCCCTTAAGGCAACATACAATCAGACTCGTTGACCGGTGCTTGCTCCCATCGAGATGGTAGCACGCTCCTTACATAGATGGGAGCTTTTGTGCACTCCTTGTATAGAAAATCAAGAATTTATCTAGCACAAGTCATAATAGCTTGAAAAGAAAATCACATATTATAACACTAGCAAATTTCTTACACTAATGGACTTGAACTATATTTTCTCACTAAAAATGATTGATTTTGAAGTATATATGTACATTAGTTTTCATTTATATATATGTGTTTCCTTCACGTTGGAGCTTCTATGTTCCTCCGCTCCCGCTTTCGCTCCTACTTCTACTTCCGCTCATGCTCCAATTTTGTGCAACTAAGGTCTTTGCTATACAAATCTTTACGACACTTTTTTTGTTCATGTTGAATTTATTCATGAATACTAAGTTCTTTAATGCTTAATGCAGTTTCGGAATTAGTTGGAGAAATGATTACATCCTCGCCATGCTTGTTGCATTCTGATGTGTTACTGCAGTTTTCAGTTTCGGAGCATCATTTTTGCCATTCAGCGTGGAGACCAATAGTAACCAGAAAGAACTTGGTCATTATAAATAGGTTATGGAATAACAATAAGCAGAAACTCAACAATCAACTTGAAAACAACCAACGAATGACCAACTACCAACTCATCATCGTGAAACGCATACAAAAGGAGATGAGGTTAAAACCGATGCCGAAGGGCATTCCTAAGCACATGCCAAGTGTAGAGCGGAGATGAAGAAAAACCAGGAAAGAAAGCTGAAGGGTAACAACTTTGAATAACCATATAATAACCGCTAACACCCATACAACCAATGACGAACACAGCCACAAAGATCGATGAGAACAGGGATTCCTGTGGTATACAAGATCAGGGATACCAGCAAAGATCAACTGGGGGGAGCAGTCAGATCGATGGCGAGATGGATGATGAGCAACAGAGGATCGATGATGAACAAAGTTCAACATCAACAAATCGACAATAACAGAGGATCGAGAGTGACAAATCAACGAGTCAATGGCGACAGATCGAAGACAGCAGTGATAATGGGGTTAGGTTAGGTTTTAGATTTAGGGTTAGGGTTATGGTTAACCAAGGAGCTCTAATACCATGTTCTTAGAAATAATGTTTAAGGTATCTAACTTTACCCTAGAACATGATTAGTATATATAGAGAGTGAGCACAAGTCCAATAAAATGGAGCTTTCCAAAGAATTCAGAACCACTGGCCAAAGTCCTATAAAATATTCAAGAATAATCACAATAGAACTCCAATGTTAAGCCAATACATTTGTAACTGTGAGAACTAACAATCAACACTTGTTTCAATTTAAAATTTCATGGCTAGAACAAAGTTCAAGAATAAAATATGTTAAGAAGGTGCGTGAAGATAAAACTAACCGGGAACATGACGACCAGAGCACAAATCAGTTCCGCAATCCAAGAAAATAGCACCTTCTAACATCTGATTCTGGATACAGCAAGCATAACTATAAGAAGTTTGGTAATAACATCCACGACCTCATTTGATACTAATAAGATAATAGTGTCCAAGGAATTGGAACAGATGAAAAAGTAAGTATTGTGTACTAGAAAAATGAAGCAGTGGAATCAACTATGACCACATTTTAATAACAGGGTACAAAATGCACAAAACAGTAAGTGCATTTTGTTTGAAAATAATTAACACTCATAAGTTGTGTTACATAGGCTATTCTAAAGGTCTGAAGTACCATTTTTGATGCATTACACCTGGCTAGAACATGGGAAACTACTCGATAATCTTTAGGCATACACCTAGGATGTGTATTATCACAAGTCAACTAAATGCCAAGAAACACCCTTACTCATTTAAGCATCATCTTATTCAAAAAGATACAAGAATAAATTATATCCGTGTCTCCATGGACTGGGCTGAAAGACCAGTGGTAGACTAAATTTGTGCCTATGGGGGATGAAATAAATTTCAAATGGTGTACCCAAACTATATAAACATCAATCACCAAATAATTGCAACTGCAATATGTCAGCGTTAAAATCGAGACATTTATTAAAACCTACAAATGGAAACAGAGGGGTCAGTTTTGGATTTCCCTCCCCAGCAACCTTTATCTAACAGATTTCTCGGCCCAAACTCGTCTTATTCCCAAATTAAAACTAGACAAGGCTGGTTAATTGAATTTTGATATTTAAATAGGTTCCCCATCAGGCCCGAACACCACCCAGGAAAGGCCAAACCACTAAGAAATTTGTAAGTGATTCACCAACCACTATTAGAAAGAACAAACAGGTGAGTGTCACGGTATGGACGCTCCATTATCCCATCTTATAACAATGTGGGATTACACAAAATTGATAGATAACAGCTATAAAGTGATGTCCTTTATTTTTTATATTGCATCCCTCACTGACTTGTCAATAATATATATCTCCATGGAGGTCATGTGATCAGGGCGGGTGCCCTTTAAACCCAAGCCCATCCCATTACGCTAATAGTTAGCGAATGTCTCCTGCATAACCTGTCCCAGCCCCTAAATTTTCTTCCAAATGTCACAATAAGAGGGGAATGGGGCAAGAAGCCTGAATAGCCACGCCATTGCCATCCCCAGGAGACCCTTGAAGAAACTATAGACTCACTCCTAAGGTATGAACCCTAAGGGCGTTCATAACTCATTACCACAAAAGGACAACAAAGGATACAGTACATGCACTATAGAAGCTATGTGCTCAACGCAATAAGCCTAATTCCGTATCACAAAAAGTGTCGTTCGCATTGGCTAGAACAGTCAATTCAATTCTAATAATTATTCCATTAGGCAAAATCTGAAAGCAAAACCTTTCCCCAGCAACATAGTATTGTCATGGACCCATTGTAATACCAAACACAAGGCAATTACAGGCAAGTTAAGCCGAAACACGTAAAAAAGTCAATTTTACAGAATTAATGTTAAGCACAAACAAGTACAAAGTCCATTTTACAGAATTTACCATCACATAAATGAACGACAAGAAAAGAATATTCAGAAGAATCCATAATGCTGATGTTCTGGACAATGCTCAAGGTAATATGCATTGACAACCAACCGAGTTGATATCCGAAAGATAGATAAAGAATCAACTAGAGAATTAGCTCACATAGAGAATTCAGCAAAGATAGCGCTTAAAAAAATTGGAGATAGTTGGAGTAATAGAAATTATCAAAATGAAAAAGTTACTAACCAAGGGGAATGTCAGTTCACTGTTAGCAACCAGAAAAGATCTACCAGATCCAACTGCACCCTCACCATACCCACGAACACTACCAAGACCCCCAATGGCAAATGCTTGATAAGGAGCTATGTCCCCTACAATAGAACCACCTGTTAAGCTGTCAAAGGGAACGACATAAGCCATATTAGGATGTAGAAAGACAAAACAAAAGAACACTTTTAAGATCTTTTACTAATTACAGGAAGCATGTTGGAATGTACATAAGCTCTGGAATGTACGGAAGCATGTTGGAATGTACATATGTCCCCAAGGGGTTGTCCTGGTGGTAAAGGCCCAGAACTTAGAGGTATACTCTCTCCTAGGTCTCAGGTTCGAAACCTCTCAAGTGCTATCAACTCTTATAGGGCCAGTCCATACAAGACAAAAGTCCTAGCTTTAAATGGAGTCCCGCAAGTGGACGGTGGGATTGCTCTCCCAAGGACAAATCGGCATTAGGTTGGAGGTAATCTCAAAGCCCGCGAGATACCTCGGCTATCAAAAAAAAGTACTGTCTCACAAAAGGGATGCAGAAAAGGATAGGATTCACCCTTCATAAGAGTTACCCCAACAAAACAAACTCGTAATATTCCCATTTTTAGTAAATTAATCTATTGCAAAATTGTTTTATCTAATATAATCAGTACCCTGGGGAAACAATTTCTTCCATTCCCATCGTTCTTCTAATGGCATAATCCTCACTCTCTTTTTCTTTTACTTTCAGACTTCCAAGGCCCTTAGCTACTATAAATTCATAATAAAGCCAGCTCGAAAGAATTCTCGTAGATGTTTTTCATGATTCCTCACTCACTTTCTAAATGATTCTTCTTATGCTCCTCGCCTACTTGGTATTCGTTTAACAATGGCACTCTATGAAGCACGGATACTCCGAAAAGGGTCACGTACGCGTATTGGATACTTCTTGAATACCAATACTCGCCCGATACGGCCCAATACATATTAGATATGCCAAATAAGTATCCAGCATTAAAATTAAATCATTTTAATTTTGGATACGTTTGGATCGGATACTTTAGGGATATGACGGGAGATACGTTTGATTCACTTGAGGGTGCCAGTATACTTGAAGTTGCTAACTCTTTCCTTGATGAACTGGATATGAAAGTCGTGGTATTCACAGATTAAGGCGAAGGGGATGCAATTGAATATTAAAGTTGATATGAGTAGAAATTAGTTGGATTTTATCACTTTTTTATTTAGACTTTTGGCATGTATTGAATGCTTTGTAGTATTTTTTGGTTGATTCCTTTCTATTTTGAATGACTTTTAGAAATTGAATTGTGCTAAATGATTGGTATATTGCTACTAGCAATTCAACTACTTTTTTATTTCTTTTGGCTCCTTTTTATGCATAATACATGATCAATAATCATAAAAAAATTAATTTTTATAGTCGTATCCCTGACTTATCCGTATCCTTATTCTATTTTTTTAGGGTTTGTCGTATCGTCGTATCCGTATCGTATTAGTATCTCGTATCCATATCTGTGCTTCCTAGATGGCACTCCCTATTGCTTGGATTCTTGATATTTTTACACCTGCATTTCCTTCCTTCTTTACACAATTTGGGCTGTAGCAAGATTTATCCCACGAGTGGCCAACTTAAGGAGAATGTCTCACCTTGTCAAGAGAAATACTGGCCCAAGACTAACGCCCTTTGATGCAAGAAACTTGAACCGGTTAAAGATCAGCCATTTGGATAGAACAGGAATTCCTTGTTCAATTTGCAGACTAAACTGCATACAAGGCACATTTGAAGTCAAAGAAGTAACATAACAGATGCCTATCAGATTACATATCATATAGGCAATAGCGATATTTGGTTTCACTTTGGTAATGAAATATTACTCGATCAAAACTGCCGTCATATTCCTTTGCAAATTGAGACTCCTGCTTTAATACTACCATGCTATCATGACAACTGCCACTGCACAACAAGCATTTCACAAACATTCAGAATAAGTCAACCAGCTAATTAGAAAATAGAATCAATAAAGACAGTTGTCAACCAGCTAATTTGGAAACAGGATCAGCAACGCTGTGTCTGGATCAAGGATTTGAGGAGGGATTTATTGAGGGAAAAGAAAAGATGGAGGGAAACATACCTTCAATATGTGAAAGGAAATCCCCTAAATTTTCAGTTCCATCCACAAATCCCCCTACAAATTCTCATTCCAAACACAGCATAAAAGCCTGACTACCTGCAGGTCACTGGAAACCCATCAAGATCTCTGCTTATTGAGCGGCCATCATCATTGACCGGACGGACATGCTACAACAAGAAGGTGTTGATGTCACTCAAATTTCTAACTCGTGTTCTAGACTTAAAACATGTATACAGATGCCCATTACTTTGTGACAAAACGTAACAACAAACGGACCTCAAATTTTATACTGGTTTTGCTGCTCCAATGGGAACTTGTAGGCTCATTGAGATCTAGCCCTACAGAGAAGCGACAAAGATTTACACCACCACTCCCTGAACGGGAGAAGTTTTCAACAGGCAGGCCATGGACCCCAATCTCAGGCGAGATGGAGTGCTGGAAAGAAAAGCTATCTAAATTAGCTGGCTGCAAAGTGTAAAATTCCACCCAACAAAATTAAACTTGCAATCATACTGAGTTGTGTTTTCTATATCTAAGACTTAAAGTCCCTATTTCCAATTTCGATAACAAATAATCCAGATACTGTAGATGGTCAGGCTAAATGCCAAAAGAAGCCTTGCACCATCCAAATTGCTTCTCAAAATCAAAATCAATTCTTTTCCAGAGGTCTTACCATTCTCATATCCATCGAAATTAATGAATTCACATAAAGTATGCCGCTACTATTTGAGCAATATATGAACATTAAATTTCACAAAATACGAGATTTCCACTCAAGAATGTATCATCCTCAGTTGGGGTTTTGTATATCCACGGCTACAAGTTTCCATTTTTCCAATTTCGACCAAAACCCAGATATTTTAGGTGAACACTCTACAGGCCAAAAGAAGCCTTGCACCATCCAAATGGCTTCTCAAATTCAATCTTTATCCCGATTCAGTCGAGGTTTCCAAGTTGAGGTTAAATAGATTCCAGAGGTCCTATCAAGCTCATTTCTCGTGAAATTAACAATGTGCCAGCCTCCATTTGTTCTATTTGTAATGAATAGACACTTTCTAATAGAAGACAAACCTGTACGGTAAGAGACTGTTGAGGAAGCCATTCGGGCCTCGGCTTCCTGTAAGTTATGAAGACACTCGACTCATCCAGTCCCTTATCCCACGACACGTCAAGCTTCTCACTCCTACCAAATAAATTTGGGTGCTTGATGTAAAGACTGCAACCAGGAAAAGACATATAAGCCAATCATTGCAACAAAAACCAATCCAACTCGAACTCAAAAATATCCAATTAAAAATTTTGAAGCAGGAAAACGAGCACCCATATTGAAATGTAAAACCTACCTTCCAACTATTAGTGAAAGTGGACTGCCAGAATTCCTGTTTCAGAAGCAGAGCCACAGGATTGTAGACAGAGAAAGAAGACAGACAACATACGAAGCAAACAAAAATGGAGAAAATAGGAAGCAACAGGGACAAAACCAAAAGTAAAGCATAAACCTGAAAGGGGAGAGCATCAAAGCAGCACAAAGTTTGTGGGTAAAATCAACATTGAAGTCGATTTTGGCTGTAAACAAGCAATCAATCCTCAGAGACCCACCACCACAATCAATGGTTTAAGAGTTAAAGACTAACAATAACAATCACTAGAAGTGTAACTAATATCACAATCAGTATATGGTATGTGCGTGTAAAAAAATTACGGATTTTGTTTCAAAATATGGCATATTACCTTTGCCAGCATGAATACTCTTCTGAGCCCCCATACCAAACCAGTTCAACCAATCAAATGGAAGCATCATTCACGCCAGAGATAGGAAAAAGACGGAGAGGGAATGTTTGAGAGAGAGGGAATGTCAGGTGCTTAGCTTGCGAGCTTTGTTTGGCAGCTGTTTCTCGAGAAAGAATCCGGAGTTCTCCGTTTCTTTTTTTCTTTTTTTTCCCCTGATGCATTGGTTCGGGGGATATGACTATTTCAATTTAATTTAAATCATGATCTAGTTGGGTTCTCATTTTATTCATTTTTTAAAATTATATTTTCATTTTTTTATATGATTTGATTTTTTATTATTTTTTAGTGTTAATTTATCTTTTTATTCTTTCTTAAATAAAAATATAGAATTTTTGATTTTGTACATTTAAAATCATAGTAATAATTAAGGTAAATTAAACCATGATCCTATTAACACTTACATCGTAAACACTTTTCATTGAAACTTGAGAATATCACGATAATAAAAAAGATAATCATCGGAATCTTAAAAAAAATCACCAAAATTTGTTATTATGTCTAAAATCTATTTTACTGGCTTTTGTTACAAAAATCAGGATCTAAAAAATAATATATTTTTCATTTCTTTTCACCAAAATCAGTTAATATGCCACTTCCACAAAAAAAAAATTAATGATTCATGTGAATTTTGAGAATATCGCCAGATTTATTTTTATCCTTGCACGAAATCATATTTTTTCATTTATTTATATTCCTAAATCTAAAATTTTGTATGTTCTTCTTCTTTTATGACATAAATTTGCTAATTTTCTATTCTTCTTCACCGGAATCTAAGTGTTGCGAGTTAAGAGGAGAGATTTTACTGTCAAACTTAAATAATATTTACAAATAATTTGGATTTCGCGGTGAGTAAAGTTTGTTTTATTATTGTTCCTATTTGTAGTATCTATTTAGGATGATATTGGTCGAACATTGCAGGACGAATTTTGCAAAAAATTTAGCATAATCTGTAAATTCATCATCGCAAAAGAATAAAATATTTTGGAATTACAGAAATTTATCATAATCTGCAAATTTACCATCGCAAAAGAAAATAATATGTTGAAGTTGTAAAAATTTATTATGATCTCCAAATTTATATCGCAAAAGAAAAAAGTATTTTGCAGCGAGTTAGGAGGAGAGATTTCTGGGCTAATAGGAAATATTTTTTTCAAATCTTGATCCAATTATCTCACGTTTTGCTTGGTCCCTAAACTAATATAGTAACGAAATTTTAGTATCTTTTTTTTAGGAGTTGAGTGCTTAAATTATGCAATTTTTGAAATTAAGGGTAATGTGGGTATTTTTTTTAAAGAAAGAACCAAAACATGACCTTTAAAAGTGGATGAAATAAAAAATTAATAAACACTTATAGATAGAATCAAAAAATAAATGCCCCTTAAATTTATCATATTTAAAATTATTTATTTATTTATTCATCGAATATGATATCTTTGACCATTTCAATTTCTAAAGGGAATAAAATTGCATTACTTTTCGCCTTTGTCCATTTTTATATTAATTATAAAAATATCACACACCTATTTATATATTTTTTTTCTTAAAAAAATTCAAACAAAAAATTTATACCACTCATTTATAATATGTCTCTCATTTTATTATATTTTCATTATTATTGTATTTACCACATCTCTTATAAAATTTGGAGCGCTGATAAATGAGACATTAGGCTCAATCCGTTTGGATTGCAAGCAAAGAAAATGAAAGGTTACCTTTCATGAGAAAACTGTCACACATAGGTGCATCATTTATTTATGCTATAATTAGTTTAGTAAAAACGCAATACGGCTGATGACACCTCATGGTCGATCATAATACAGCTAAAGTCATATCTTGGCTAATGAAATACACAAAACATACCAAAACAAAGAAAACCATTCCACGATATCCAAGTTCTCATCAATTTGTATTCTCGTTTGGATGTGTCTCAAAGGTTCCAAGGTCAATGTATATTCTTGATTTACTAAACCCAAGTGTTCCATCATCAATATAAATCCCAAGAATTTCGTTAACATGTTAATTAATATCGGAACAATAAATGAAAGTACGAGTAAACACGTAAAGATGCATGATGTAGCATGGCATAGATCACGATGTTCATGTGAGATAGGGATCTAATGCATGAATAATCGATGTAGGTGTCGAAGTGCAATAAACAATAGACTATGATCATAATATAGTTATTGATAATCAAGAGGTCAAAGTGTAATTTTATATAATCTAGAAGTTAAACATGTTCATCAATGTTTAGGGTTAATTACGCTATTAAACATTACCAGAAGTTATTTGTAGAGTTAATCTAACACGGGGTTATTCGAGTAATTATTAATGACTAGGTTTAAGATGATAATTAACTTAGGGTTATTGTGATATTATCATTAATTTGGGATAAAATTGTGATTTTCACAATCTAGGATTAATTATGTAGAATACTTAACATGGGTTAAATAGGTAAATATGATGGATTAGGGTAAGAATGTAATTTTATAAAATGCGGGGACTAAACTATAGTTTTATAAACCCATGGGCCAATTGCACAACATAGGGGCTATTTGGTAATTTAGAATAGATAAAATGGCGTGAAATTGGCATTAAGTGTCTAGAGCTAACTAGAAATTCTAATAAGTCCGGGGTCAGATTGTAGTTTAAAATAGTTTAAGGTTAAATATATAATAATATCTCAGCGGTGAAATTGCACTAATTAAAACATAAAGGATTTTTAAAAAATAAAATAATAGGGGTAAGAATGTATTTTTTGCCAAAATTGAGTTTGCTGGCCGCAAGGTTGATGGTGGCGGCCAGTCGTGGGGCTATTGTTTGGCCGATCGGCCGATGACGTCTAGTCTGACGTCCGGACATCGCAGTGTCTATAACTTGGATTTTTGCTTTCATGGTTGTATTGTTTTTCTTCCAGTTCATTCTAAAGTGAATGTTTTGGACATGGTAAGTGATAAGCTTCTGTCAGGTATTCTTTTGAGCTCGTATTCGTAATATGTTTGATGCGAACGAACTGATGTTTTATTTACTCACATATGTTCGTATTGCAGAGGTAGGATAGAATAGGTAGAAGAGATAGAGAAATGAAGCTAGGAGTTATGTAAACCAACCACACATTGATCATGCCGTCCCCTCCTTTTATAACCATCGCGTAACTGACTTACCCCTAACCGCCTAACAACCAACCCAGCTAACGTTCTAATAGAAAAAGAGAAACAGAAAAATAGGGAAGGGAAGAATTACGGATATATCCTTATATGCGTATCATTACCCCTGTTTGAAAAACAACCTTGACCTCAAGGTTGAAAATGGGGAAACCGTTGATGGAAAACAGGCCAGTGTTCCCAGGTAGCATCCTCAGGAATAGAGTTAGACCATTGGACCAAAACCATAGAATGAGGATGGTTGTGCTGCTTGACTAGCTTGCGATCCAAAATAGCAAGGGGTTCGAGCTGTATCTGACCATTCTCAGCCGTGAGAGGGAGCTGGGTTTGAACCACTGCGCCAAGGCCCAATTTCCTTTTCAGTAGAGAAACATGAAAAACGGGATGAATGCGGGAAGTTGAGGGTAGAGCAAGCCTATAAGCAACTGGTCCGATTTTCTCCAGAACTTGAAAAGGACCAAAAAACTTAGGAGCAAGCTTGGCATTGCGTCTGAAAGCCACCGTGACTTGTCTAAAAGGCTGAAGGCGCAAATAGACCCAATCCCCAATTTCAAACACTCGTTCAGTACGGTGAGTATCCGCAATTTGTTTCATTCGATGCTATGAGGTAGCCAAATGCTCTTTAAGTAGTTTAAGAATAGTAGCCCTATCGCGTAAGAGGCATTCTGTAGCAGCCACAGTGGTGCCACCTGGGGCATAATGAAGTAGGCTAGGAGGTGTTTGTCCGTAGAGTGCTTCATAAGGAGTGATACCAGAGGAAACATGGTAGGTGGTATTATACCACCACTCAGCTAGAGATAGCCATTTAACCCACTCTGTAGGACGGTCACCAGTGAGGCACCTGAGGTAATTTTCAAGGCAACGATTAATGACCTCAGTTTGACCATCTGTCTGAGGGTGGTAGGAGGTACTCATGCATAAGGTAGTGCCTTGTAAACGAAACAATTCACGCCAAAAAGAGCTAGTAAAGATTGGATCCCTGTCCAAAACTATAGAACCTGGCATGCCATGTAACTTGAATATGTTATCCAAGAAAGCTTGGGCAACAGATGTAGCAGTATAGGGATGAGACAAAGGAATGAAGTGAGCATATTTGCTAAGCCGATCCACAACCACGAAAATAACAGATTTCTGAGAAGAACAAGGCAACCCTTCTATGAAATCCATGGAGATGTCACACCACAACCGAGTAGGAATAGGAAGAGGCTGTAGGAGACCAGGAGTAGCAACAGTTTCAGACTTATTTCGCTGACACACATCACATTCAGCCACAAATGTTAACACTGATTTTTTCATCCCTTTCCAATAGAAAGCTTGCTTCAATCGTTGATAAGTTCGTTCACCTCCAGAATGACCACCCGTAGGACTGGAGTGATTTTCTAGGATAAGTTTGGAGCGAAATTGAGCATCATTACCCACCATCAACTTGGATTTGTAGTAAAGCATGCCATGTTGCCAAAGGAAGGGAGGATGACTAGTTGGATCCCGTTGGAGGTCCTGAATAATTTGTTGGAGCTCGCTATCCTGTTGCCAACTGGTTTTCAAAGCCTCAACCCAATTACACAACACCACCACCACAGCAGATAAACCCACATGTAAGCTAGTATCCGTATTAGCCCCTACTCGTGACAAGGCATCAGCAACTACGTTAGTTTTGCCACTCTTGTAAGTGATCTCGTAGTCAAATCCCATTAACTTAGAAATCCACTTTTGTTGCATCAATGTAGTGACTCGTTGTTCCAAAAGGTATTTCAAGCTTTGGTGGTCTGTTTTAATCTGGAAATGTCTGCCTAATAGGTAATGACGCCATTTAGTAACAGCCATAACCACGGCAAGTAGCTCCTTCTCATAAGTAGACAAACCCAATCTAGTTTGGGAAATGGCCTTACTATAATAGGCTATAGGTTGACCTTCTTGCATTAGGACAACTCCAACCCCTGTACCAGAGGCATCACATTCAAGGACAAACAATTAGGAATAATCTGGAAGGGTCAAAACTGGTGCTGTAGACATTGCGTGCTTAAGTTGTACAAAGGCAGCCTCAGCATTAGAGTTCCAATGGAAAGAATCCTTCTTAAGTAACAAATGTAAAGGATGACAAATGTTACCATACCCCTTGATAAACCGCCTATAATAACCAGTGAGGCCCAAGAAACCGCGTAAGGCTTTTAGAGAACTCGGTTTAGGCCAACATAGCATATTTTCAATCTTACTAGGGTCAGCTGATACCCCCTGGACATTGATTATATGGCCTAAATACTCCACTTGCTGCTGACCGAATGCACACTTGGACATCTTAGCATACAACTGGTAGGTACGTAGCTTTTCTAGAGTTAGTGTAACATGGTGTAAATGATCAGCCCAAGACATACTATATACCAGAATATCATCAAAGAATACCAGGACGAATTTCCTCAAATAAGGTCTAAAGACATCATTCATTAGACTTTGGAAAGTAGAGGGAGCATTTTTCAAACCAAAGGGCATAACCAAAAACTCATAGTGACCCTCATGTGTCCTAAAAGCGGTCTTTTCCACATCTGATGGAGCCATACGAATCTGGTGGTAACCTGACCGTAAGTCCAGCTTAGAGAAGTATTTGGCCCCATGCAATTCATCCAACAATTCATCAATGATAGGAATAGGGTACTTATCCTTGATAGTATCTTTGTTAAGAGCTCGATAATCTACACACATACGCCAAGAATTGTCTTTCTTTTTTACCAATAAGACGGGTGAGGAGAAAGGGGAGACACTAGGCCGGATTATCCGACTTTCTAACATCTCTTGAACTATTTTTTCAATCTCATTTTTTTGGATGTATAGATATCTATAAGGTCTAAGACTTGGTGGTTGGGTACCCAATTTTAGGGGAATGTGATGATCATGTGTTCTAGTAGGAGGTAAACCAGTAGGAGAACTAAACACATCACTGAAATTATTCAAGATTTGACTGAGATCAGGTTGTATTACCGACGGTGGTAAGGCCCGCATGCTACACACATGAGCTAACATTCCAGTAGGTTGCTTCTTAAGCAAGTGCTCCATTTGCTTGACATCAACCAATTGCACATTAGTAGAATCATTGCCCTTGAGGACATGTTTTCTACCAAAAGCTGTGAATTCCATTTGTAACTTCTGAAAATCCCACAGAACAGGACCCAAGGTGGACAACCATTGCACACCTAACACCATATCACAACCCCCTAAGGGCAATAACCTCATTTCGGTGTTAAACACACTGCCTTGCATGGTCCACTTAAAATCTTCCACAATAGCTCTACTGATAAGCTTTGTACCGTCCGCCACAACGACTGATAAAGGATTGGTAGGTTGAATAGCAATTCCAATTTTCTTAGCAAATGTTAAATCTAAGAAGTTATGCGTACTTCCAGAATCTAGGAGAATCTCTACCACTTGTTTTTTGACATATCCTTTGAGCCTCATTGTTCTGTACGAAGGTATCCCAGTCAAAGCGTGCACTGAAATTTGGAATTCCTCCAGTGGAGTTTCTGGAGCTAAGTCCTGTTGTGCTTCTTCATAGTTTTCCTCCTCTTCCTCAGCCTCCAGCATGAACATCTGTTTTTTCTTACACACATGTCCTCTAAAATATTTCTCTTCACAACCAAAGCATAATCCCTTAGACCTCTTATCCTCAATCTCCTTTTGTGTTAGTTTCCTAACGGAGACACCAGATTCTGATGATTTGGGATGAACCTCAAAAGGTTTTGCTGATATTGAGCTTTGAGCAAACTTAGATACACTTTTGTTCTTCTTGTTCAAGGCTTCCACGGCTTCTTCTTGCAGCCGAGCCAACCCCATGGCTTGAGCAATAGTTCTAGGTTGGAACATTTTCACACCAGCTAATATTTCATCCTTTAATCCACTCATAAAACAACTCACAAAGAAATCTTCGGATAATCCAGTGGTTTTAGTGGCCAACTCCTCGAATTTCTCTTGATACAACCGCATGGTATGCCACTGCCTTAACTTGGTTAACTGGCCAGTTGCATCTTCATAAGCATTGTTTCCAAATCGTAACAACACAAGCCTGGCAAAATCCTGCCAAGTGCGCATGGTGTGTGACTTCTCATACCATCGAAACCAGTTCATGGCTTTGTCCTCCAAATGTATTGCTGCTAGACGCAACTTTTGTGCCTCATCTACTGAATTTAACTCAAAAAACCGTTCGCATTTATATATCCATGAATCCGGATCTTCTCCATAGAACTTAGGAAAATCTAGTTTTGGCTGAAAAGGTCTAACACCTCCCTGGTTAACGTGTGGATTTGGTAATAGTGGTGGTGCATGAGGAACTAAGTTTGAAGTATCAGTCAACTTGTCAGACAATCCTTCATATTTAGCATTCGATGTTGTGATCAGTAGAGTTAGGTCTTCCATTGAATTCTGTATTCCACTTAAAACCTCGACATGTCGATCTGTTTGTTCTAGATTTCGACGAATTGATTCCTCCATTCGCCTTAGATCCTGTGAACGAGTTTTGTCCGCCATGGTTGTGTTCCTTCCACTGCCAAGAGGATCGTTGGCTCTGATACCACTGATAAGCTTCTGTCAGGTATTCTTCTGAACTCGTATTCGTAATATGTTTGATGCGAACGAACTGATGTTTTATTTACTCACATATGTTCGTATTACAGAGGTAGGATAGAATAGGTAGAAGAGATAGAGAAATGAAGCTAGGAGTTATGTAAACCAACCACACATTGATCATGCCGTCCCCTCCTTTTATAACCATCGCGTAACTGACTTACCCCTAACCGCCTAACAACCAACCCAGCTAACGTTCTAACAGAAAAAGAGAAACAGAAAAATAGGGAAGGGAAGAATTACGGATATATCCTTATATGCGTATCAGTAAGAGAGGCTTACTTTCGTTTTGGAGTTTCAGCAGAGTATCGGGTGGGCAACGTCGCGAGTTGGTTTCCACTGGAGTTTTGGCTCAGCTTCTCCTTCTTCTTCGTATCTTATTCTTCTTCTTTGTGTCTTCTTTTTCTTCTCTCTTTCTTTCTTTCTTCTCTTCTTGTAGCAGATGTTGGTGTGGTGACAATGAAGAGGAAGGCTATATTTTTATAGGGAGGGAACACCATCAATTGCAGGGAGGATATCAGGGGGAGTTAACGGTGGAGATGGATGTTGCGTGGGGAGCAAGAGCTGCCATGGAAGGGGATGGGATGATGATGAGAGATGGTTTATGGCTGATGGAAGACGGAAGGGAAGAGAATAAGATTTTTTTGGCATATTTGAGATTTGATTGCCAGTGAGATATATGTACATACGTGCACATTGCGCACACACAACGTAGGTAATAATTTTGGATGTTCAAAAATTAAATTAAATTCATGGTAATTTTTTACTATTGGGATATTTATTTTGAAATTGCAAGTTTTAAAAATAAAAAATTCTTTTATGAATATTTTAAAATTTTGAATCCTTACAACCAATGTCAAGAAAGGTACTCCTAATAGGAGTGTACTACCAGGGGGAAATTGGAATATATTAAGCTTATATTTGCTTTAAGATTAGGATCCAAACACTCCTAGACGATCACACTATCAAGATCTTATCTCAAACCGGGAGAAATAGAGTCTAGGTAAGATTCAAAGATTTAGGGGAGTATAAAAACGCATCCTAATTATTCGGAAAAAAGTACGGCTTTACTACATACTTAATTTGACATTACAATCACCCCACTTTATACACAATCAATCTCTGACCTACGCATCAGAGGGTTGTTGGCCGACACCACTCCGATGTCCAAGTTTTGCTTATAGGTCTTTGATCAGAAGAGGCGCCATAAAACTCGTTATCAATATGATTCGGCAAAATAAGATAAATTATACCATCCACAACAAGAAGCAAAATAAGCTAGTGGGTACCAAACAAATCTTTTCACCTCCAAAAGAAAACCTTGCATCTCTTCCAACCTCGCAAAAAAGGAACACCATTATGCATAACCACCACCAAAGGCCCACTATCTTCCTCCTCCCTCTCCAACACCTTATTGGACCAATCTCATTCTTTATAAAAATTCAAACCGAAATTACCAGTTGGGTCCGAGTTTTTCAGTCAATTCGGACCAGTTTCACCCCTACTAATACTAGTAATAGTATATCATCACTATTCATCATCCAGACTTGAAATTCGAATGATGTCGGGTCATCAAAAGCTAATATTTTGCCTAAAAAATGAATAAAAGAGAAGTAGATAGTCATCTTCTTTATTTGAGCTGGAAAAAATACTCACCAATACAATACCAAGAAAATGAACCAAGTCTCTTTCATGTCACATATAAAATGAGAGCAATATTGGCATTAGAGCTATAAACATAGTCATTAATGTACTGATAAATGAAGACTATAATCCATATTCTAAGCCTCCTCATATTGATAGTTTCCAACTGGCCATGCAGTACTACTGCTACTGAAGTCAGTGTGCATGTTATAAACCGGCTAGGAGACGAGAAGCCCATTAATATACACTGTCAGTCGTACGACGATGATCTCGGTTGTCGAAAGTTGGAAAACGGAGTCGAAGTAACCTGGAGCTTTTCGGTTAATTTTTGGGGGTCGACGTTATTTTATTGTGATGTCCAATGGGGAGACTCAGACTGGAAGCACTTCGATGCCTATGATGCTGTTCGGGATTATCAACGGTGTCGTTCAACGTGCCAGTGGATTATATCTAAAGAAGGTCGGCTGTATGGTTATAACCCAGAAGATGGAAATTGGGTTTTCTTTCCCTTTGCAAAAACATCGCCAAGGAGGGTGGGTTGTTTTTAATTAACACATACTAAACATGCAAATAAAGTTATTTAAATTCACATAATAAATAGTGCTTCTGTTTGAGATTTTAAGGACTCATTTTTGTTTCTTTATCCTATGAAAAACATAGAAACCATATATTAACTCTAATTGTAAGAGAAGAGGGTTACAATGTTATCATTACCGTACCGTACCGGCCGGTACGTACCGTTTTAACATAAAAACGGTATCAAATACTTCTAGTACCATATCGCTTTCAATATCGGCTAATACTGGCCATATCGGCCGGTACCAGATTTGTTTTTTTTTTTTTTTTTTAAGAGTTGCGAAAAAATTAATTTTTTTGGGCTTTCTCTCTATAATTCATATATATATTAATAGTTGCGATAAATACGATACAATACTCAGTACATGACCGGTACCGGTACATACCGTACCAGTAGGAAAATCGGTACCCAAACCGATCCGGTAGAGGGTTATATTATTCGCCCAGTAAAACCCTTTTTTTTTTTTTTTGAGATTTTAAGGACTCATTTTTATTTTGTTTTTTTGCAATTAAAACTCGAAATTATTTGATTACTTGTATATATTAAGACGTACTAGTATTTTGTGAACATACGAATTAAATTATTTAGATTCACATAATAACAAGAATAGTTGAAAGAAATTCTAATTGTAAGAGAAGAGGGTTATATTATTGGCCCAGTAAATCTAATTTATTTATTCTAATAAGAAATTAATAGATGAGACATTATTCGAATTATTGAGAGAGAACAAAAAGGTACAATTTGATTTGTTATTGCAAGTATTAGATTGAATTGTTTTATTTGATTAACTACTGAATTATGGAGTAAGGAGCGGATTCACCCTTAGCACACGGGGGTCACGTGACCCCCTTGAAATTCTCTCTCTCTCTTTCTCTCTCTTTTTTTTTTATACGTATATTTCTGGGGATGGGTTGGGTACTGTGCAGGAAAAATGACACCGGTTGAGTTTTAAATAAAACACTTCTTGTATACTATGTGCACACACACCATTAACAAAATTTTATTTTAAAATTTTGAATTCGTAATTAATCTCAAAATATTTTTTTTAAGTAAATGATAAATTTTTAGAATTTTTTCGAAAGTAAAATCTAGAAACTATGATCGGAAGGGGTTTAAATAAGTGATGTCGGTCACCTTTTTTAATGCGCTCGTGTCAACCAATATCTATCTAGATGTTCCATAAATTTTTCTATATGATTTCAATATAACAATGGGTATAATCAGTATTGGTTGGGGGTTATTTATATAGATCGACCATAGGAAATCTTTTTTATCAACTAAGGTACTCGGTTCTCCCAAGCTAAAAAATAAGCACTGTCATAATGTATGGGTTAACATTCTAGTTCTTCTTCGTCGAGCAGCCATCCCCACCCCATATAAAGCCAAGCAGGAGTCCTATCTCCGCTCTATAACTACCTAGCTCATATTCGGAAACCCGTCACTCATTCTGCCTATGGAATAAAGTTCATTTCTTTCGCTCTTTATTCCAGATAATTTTGTTTAAAGTTCTATTTCTGTCAGAGGGAAATATGAATCTTTTATCCTGTTCTATCAATACACTAAAAGGTTTCTACGAGATATCTGGTGTGAAAGTAGGTCAACATTTTTTATTCAATTCAACGATTGACCTAAATTAAATTTGAATAAATAAGAAATTGCATGAACTTAGATCAATCAAATAATGATATTTTGATGCAATGATTTGATTCCACCTAATCAATTTGTCCATTTGGATTTTATCCATGTGGGATAATCATAAAGAAAAATGGGAGAAGAATTTACAAAGAAAAATGGGATTCCTTACCTTCGGTTTTCATGAGGCTGATCTTGAGCCGCCATCCAAGCACGGATATCTTCGTTTAAGAGAATATTTTTAGTGTAGAAAGTCTCAAATTCAAGATCTTCCATTGTGCGAATTTCCTAAGAAACAAAGTCATAGGCATGTATGTTTAGGACAAGACCGACTACTCCAAGAGCACTCATCCATAAACCGGTTACTACCACCGGCGCATTAAACAAATTGACCGATACCACTCATTTGAACATATTTCAGTCGTATTCTCTAAATTTTGTTTTTAAAAAAGTTCTACAAATTTACCATTTACTTAAAAAAATATTTCAAGATTAACCACAAACTGAAAATTTTAAAATAAAATTTTGTTAACGTGTGTGCGCGCATGCACAGCACACACGAGCTATTTTATTTAAAACCCAAAGTGGTGCTGTTTTTCTCACACAACATGTGTGTTGTGCTCACAACACAGTACATAGCCCATTCCCATATTTTTGCTATGCAATCTAAATTTAAATTTCAACTAAATTTACTCTCATTATATTACAATGTGATTTCTAAATTATTTTTTTAAGTTTATTCTAAATAAGTGACCCTCTTGTATAAAATTTTTGGATCCACCACTGATCGGAGTGTTTCCGTCGCCTAGAAACGAATGGTGCCCTAACAATTTATTATTTTATAGAGATTAGATTCCAGGCAAAATTGAGAGATAAGATGTCCAGGATAAAAAATTCTGGTCAAACAATTCCAATGCAAACCACTGTCAGCTCCAATAGCCTTGTGGGTAGGGATGGCAATCTCGTCCGATCCAACCCGCTCCTACCCGTTCCCCGCCCCGAATGGATAGGGGATTCGGGGATTTTTTTGGGGATCGGGTAGGATTCGAGGATAAATTTTTTAAAAAAATGGAGACGGGGTAGGATTCGGGGTTAGGTGTCTCCACCCCGATCCCCGCCCCGATCCCCGCCTCCACCCCCGCCCCTCCCCGCCCCGTGATTTTTTTATCCTTTTTACGTAATAGGTTTGTAAGGAGAAAGAGAAAATAACCATGGTTTGCAATTGGTGGAGGAATACAACAATCTTTAATGGACTCAATGACAATATTCTTGAGTACATTTGGTTATTTTTGTTAGGATTGAAACTTGTGGAACGATGTTATGTTTATTTTAATTAGTTATTGTTGTTGTTTTTGAAATATTTTAGATTGTAAAAAATGAATTACTTTTGCTTAAAAGTTTGCATGTTTTTATTTACTCTCTTTTGTTATTTTTTTGGATGAAAAAGAGAATTATTTCAAATTTTAAGTAATTACTAATGTAATTTTTTAATTTTCGGATATCCAATCTCCATTTGGAGATCCCCGTTCCCCGTTCGGGGCGGGGGTGGAGGGCAAAAATAGTCCCCGTCCGGGGATCGGGGCGGCGATGGAGATTAGATATAGGTTCGGGGATCGGGGATGGAGACAGTAATATCCACCCCCGATCCAACCCGTTGCCATCCCTACTTGTGGGAGAGTTACATAAATCCATACCCACAAATACATATGCTCCTCCTCCTTGAAAGTACCCAAATAGTACAAAATAAAATATTGTTCCTTTCAAGATGGTACCAGCACTTACAATGACAGCTGAAAAATAGAACTAATATTACGACATATTCAAAAGAGCCATTTTCTTCAATAATATTGAAAACAAAAAAGAGAGACATGAAAGGATGTGCCAAGTCCAAGGAATCAAAAAGCAGAGTGGAATTTATTGATTGAAATTTGTATTGAACACTCAGTTACATATTCTGAGTTTCTGACCATGGTGTAATAGAAAGAGAAGTGAAGAAACGACAGAAAGGAGAATCCTCATTCAAAAGCCATGTTTTCTGCCTCCTGCCTCAAGGAATCAAACAGCACAGTGGACAGATACCGCTCTCCGAAGCTCGGGATAATAACCTGGCAGTACAAACAAAATATATGATTATTGCATCAGTTGCTTCGATAGAAAAAGTTTCATTTACGTGATTAATAGTTATGGCAACAAGTTAGCTGTCCCTGATCATGACCATCATTCTAATTCTCAACCAGCAATCCAGAAAACACGATAGGCTCGAGACAAATTTGCTACATTCTTTGATATCTCGTATACTATTCTTGTGGATTCAATGTGAAGCAACCACAACAAAATGTAGTTCAGCATGATGAAATTGTGATGGTAATAGAATGCAGCACTGTGGACTTCCCAAGGTGAAGTATTCTGCTTGACTCAATTTTTCATTTGTCCATCTCGATGTACTTATTCTGGAGTACAAACAAGTATACATCTTACCTTTCTTCTGACCGAGACAAAATCTCAATGCCTAACCTAACTACTGCCCCCGATTCTCACCAGATTTTACCACTGCTTTTCTGGAGTTCGATGGCAGGGCCTGGGTGGACTGCTTACGGGAACCAAATTTTCTCATCCATTCTACACATGAGTACTCTGGACAAGTGGTACAACCTCTTCAGCTCGAAAACTGGAATCCCTTTTGTTGTGGTTATAACCCAATTTAAATGTGGTTGTTTGGTCTGGATTGTCAAATTTAGTGGTGCTATAATAGTTCTTTTGTTTTTTTTTGCAAGTCCTGCATTCCCTAGTGTTTCAACATCTTTTTCCAGTATTTGACAGGATCGAGCAATAAACACCACTTACAACAATGAGTTTTCCGGCATTTTCTGGCCTCTTTGCTATCTTTATTGCAGCAGCAACGGCAGCTCCTGATGAAATCCCGACCTGTAAAAGTGTAAACAAAAACATGGTATAAATCAAGATTAATGAGGAAATTAACACAAACAAGTATTGAGAACTCCATAACAAGTGATCACCAAGAGAAGGCAGTGATAGATATCACATCAGACCAACAGATTCTGATTAAGAGGGAGACATACCAGCAAACCTTCTTTCAACGCAATAAGCTTAGCAGTTTCAATAGATTCTTCGCTAGATATCTGGAAATCACAAAATCCTGTGAGGTAAATAGAAATAAATCTTCAACACAAAAGAGGTTGAGCACGACTATACCTCTCCGAATCCATCTTGCACTATTCCAACATTCTTAGCATGACAAAAAGAAGTATACACATTGCACAATGCTCCCGGTTACAATAGTGCTTAGTTAGTTATCTATTGCATGTCATTTGATAGGAAGAGATTTCTCTTTAGAGGACAACTTTAAGAACGGAGATTCAAATGTAAGTGTGTTTATAAGCTGGAGCTTCAATTTCTGTCCCCAATTATCATGTTTTAATCTAACCCTTCATATCCTACCACAAACGCATGTTACTAAGTATTAAGTAGTAATCCCAACGCATGAATCTTCATGAATGTTAATAACAAATATACGCTCAACTATGTCAACAAACACAGGAGTACAAACCTTAAGTGATAGTATTTGAGAGAGAGAGGGAGAGATGAAGAGAGAATATTGTACCATTTATATTGTCAGAGTGCAGTAGATATTGTCAAGGATATCCAAAAAAATACGTACGTAAATGTTACAAAGTTATTAAAGCAAAAGAGTAAGAGATGTTGCCTAGGTGAAATCAGCTGACCACCCTTCTGCTCAATTACCCACCCCAGATAAAAGAAAAGGAGGGACTCGAAGAGCATATTCTGACAAGGACTGGAAAAAAATACTATAAAGACATAAATCTTAAGGAAGTTTCTCTAAGGACAGGCATAATTGAGATCTTGTGTGTGTGTAATCATTCAGCCCTAAGGCCTAAATTGGTTTGATCCTTTGCCTACACAGGAATCAATATTTTTTCAATTAACTTACTAATACTACAAGTAAAGTTGGATACTGAGCTCTGATGCAGCGGCATCCAAGATAGACTCCCTTTAGTGTCAGGCCATTCCTATGAGAATTATTGAGAATCAGAATAAAAAAGTTACGCATCTCTCTAACAACTTACGTTTTTAGATGAATTGGTGGTTAACAATCCAATATGGTATTGGAGCAGGCAATAGATTCTGTGCTCGAACCTCATAGTCTACCTAATCATTAAGTGTTTGCACGTGCTTAGCCCACTTATGGAGGAGAGTTTGACTACATGTTAGATTGTTAACCACCAACATATCTAAAAACTTAAGCTGTTAGAGGGAAGGGGTAATTTTTATATCGGTAAATTACTCAAATGGTCCCTCTACTTTGACCCTAATTTCACTTGGTACCTACCCTTTCAATTTACTCAATTTTGACCTCACATTTACGTTTTTATTCTACTCAGGTCCAATTGTTAACTTCTACTTGTTTTTGCTTGACAAAAGTCAATTGTTGACCAATTAAAAGGACTTTTTGGTAAACTTAGTATTCCTCACAAGCTATAGAAGAAAACATTTTACTTTTCTAACACCAAACACGAATCTTCATCTTCTACTGCCCACAAATTTTCCACGTCATAAAAGCCAGTATCCTCAATTTTATCAAGTTGTTCACATGACTCTCATAAACCTCATCCACACAATTATCATCATCATAATCTATATCCAAAGAATCACTATCCAAATTGTTAGTGAGTCCCACGCCACCTATGTTATTTCTCATTCCTTTGCTTGTATGCCTTGGGCAACCCCTTGCCTTACAAGCCGGTTTTCAAGGTTGAGTTAGGCTCATGAGTTTCTAACATGGTATCAGAGCTAAGTCTGTTACGAACACGAGCCCTCTCATCTATCCCTCAGTCATCCTCACATATGCATTCCATGCTTCGTGTGAGGGAGGGTGTTAGCAAGTCTCACATCGCCTATGTTGGTTCTCCTTCTTCTGCTTATAAGCCTTAGGCAACTCTTACCTTACAAGCCGGTTTTCAAGATTGAGTTAGACCAATGGGTTTCTAACACAAATGATCCAAAACCCCCATAGCTGAAAACCCAGCAAACTTCAACCCGCGGGTTTACATTTTGAAGGGCTTTGGAAGGTTGGGTTTACATCGCTCTGTGGTCTCCAGTCGCCTCCTCTTCCCGAAGTTGCAATTCAATCCAACTCTCACACACACACTCCCCCCCCCCTCCCCCCGCACACAGAGGAACGAAGTGGGTCTGTAATATGGTTCCACACACACGCACACACAGAGGAGCAAAGTGGTTTGTAATATGGTTTGAAATCCAACTTCCGGGCTCGGTATTTCATTCCCTGTTTTCCTCTGTTTTACATTTTAGCCACAATGTGCTTTCTCTTTTACTGTTACTCCATGTACAAGGACTACAGATATTGGGATGAATCAATATAATTGTGTTCAAGTAAAAAAGAATGAGTATACGATTCATGAGTAAAAACCGTTTTCTAACTCGCACTTCTTGAACTTTTGAATAGTTCTCCAAGTATAGCACATAAAAGTGATGATTTCCTAGCCCCAACTGTCCCACAAACTGCAATTTTCTACCCCCGTCTTACTTCCATATCAACATCTCGAAAAATTGAAAATCCATATTCTGGGTCCCAACTGAATTTGCCGGCTTGTATCTTAATAGTTAATACAAGAATCCGAATCCCGTGATGCTACTTTCGTTAATTTCTCGGATTTGAGTTCTTCAAACATAAAGGATTCGATCCAATCGAATGAGACCTTAACTTGGATTAATTCCGAAAGAGCCTCAGGTATCATTTGGGCTACCATTCAACAGAAATTGCACTCCTCTTGTTCTGATGAACCCATCCCCTACTTCTACTTGCATGGGTTTCCTCTTATTTTAATGGGTGCCATATTTGCTAAGGTAATTAAAAGACTGTTTGAGAAAATATTGTTTAGGATCAGCAATGGTTTGAGATGCTATGCTTGTGAATGGTAGAAAGAAGATACACGAGGACTCAAATCACCGCACTTTATTAAATCCACCATTGTAGAGCTCTCAAACTCAAGGCCAAAATCCATATGTAACCTTACTAAAAAGAGAAGGAGGCAGAGGTTACGAAATCTCCTTTCTTAACTATGTTGTAATCGAAGAATCTCGATTTTTGGGTCAGCCTAATATTAATAAAAACTCTAAAGGAAAGGTGATTAGCCTCTTGATAGTTTTTGATTGATTGGATCGAAGTATGAATGGGTTGATTTAAGTGTGAGATCCGCCCAAGACTAATGCCGAGCACTAGCAAGTGACAGTTATGCAATTTTAGAAGATGATCCAGAATTGGGTCAATCACGCTAATTAGAAGTGGAAAATAGCTTAGTTGTGCCAGCCAAAACTCATCCACGCATTATTGTAACACTTGCTGATGTACCTCATAATTGCGTTGTACCTTCCTCATATATCAAATGTGATGTTGCACATGGTCGTTTAAATCAGACCTCTATTTCGGTACAATGAGAAGGAGTTTTGGCTTCCTCTCTAGCATAGCTTCCCACTACAACCAAACCTCATCAGCCCTTTCCTCGGAGTGACCTTCAAAAACACATGGTCACCCACCTTAAATGCCAAGGGACGTCTTCTATGATCAGCATAACTCTTTTTGTGGTTTTGGGCAGTAAGTTATTGTTGTTAATGTGTTAGCCATAGTAAGCATGGGTAGATATGCAAAGCGCTTAGTATCCATTGTTTAGGGCTAGGACTAATGGGGTCTCTGATTCTACTCGCTCGCTGGTCATATGGCCTATAGCTCAGCCTTTGCTTTTTGAGGCTTCCTCTACCCATATCTCTATGTGGCTGCAACACTTCATATGGAGAAAGATAGGGCCAGTGAGAAGACTGAGAAGTAGAGAAGGTAAGGAGCCCTCGCCCCTGGTAGCGGTATTTTATTGTCTTTATAGAGTACTAAATAGAAAAGAACAATAAACAAAGGTTTCTAGGAAAGGAGCAACCTCAAATGCAGCTGAAAAGATGGTCAAAGATCTTCTATTATCTGCCCCCTTCAAGTAAAGCAATGACCTACTTTAGGAAGAAATCCAGCCATAAAGCACTCTGCGCTTTCTTCCCGAAACTCTCCGGTCTCTTAAACACCTTCTGACAGGAACAAATAGAGGAATTACTCCTCCTTATGGAATACGTATCCTTATCCTTCTTACTCTTTCGAAAGACTCTCTTCCGTGAGCCCCATAAGGTATGACACTAGCAATACCTTACATGGTGACTAGAAAGGAGAAAGAAAGGACCTTGATCAAGTATAGAGTTGGAATCAGTCTGAAGCCCAAAAGAAGATTTCTTTCATAGCTCATAGTGGACTGTTGACACGGCGAGATCTAAACGACATCTTCACGTCTTGGCATTTAAGCCATCATGGTCAACCTAAAATTGAGCTATTCTCATTAAAGAATAATATCCAATCCCTTGGTTTGCAATCCATAGCTTTCCATGATTGTTTGTAGTACCATTTTGAGCAAGTTAGCAGCGTGCATGTTGTGATACAATTGTCAGCTTTGAGAAGTTTCTCAGATATGGCATATTTTAATTAAATAACAAAGGGTAGCAGAGAATGAAAGAAGACAGCCCTCTTTCTCCTCTCCAAAACTCTGTTTCTACCTCCTTATGGTTCTTCTCCTCACCTTTCTTCACATATATGTAAGCAATCTAGCAACAAAGAAACCCCATCATTTCTTTTCGTAAATATATCCAGTTGTAACTATATGCTTCAAATTTACAAAACTACAAAAATGCCACAAAATTCAAAATGGAGAAATAACTACCATATCTTCTACCAACTTGAGGACATAAGATAGTGAAGTATGAAGTTATCAGCCGAATGCAAGAGTTCTCAACTTAATTTACACTCACCCATTTCAGATTTTATGTCGCATTTGCTATTATACTTCAAAAGATGAAAACTATCACACAAGTAGAAAAACTAACATTAAGTAAATTACGTGCACAATGCTAAAATTCTGAGGCTTACTGGAACAACTTCATCGAGAATGTTGACATCCAAAATAGCAGGGATGATACCAGCACCTATTCCTTGGATCTTGTGGGGACCTTCAACATGAAAGCAAGCATTCCATTATGAAACAGTCAATATTGGAGAATATAGATCCAATAGTACCACTTGATGACGAGAAAAACACATAAGAAAGTCAAGGTTTGCTTTTTTCCAAAAACTGTGAACAGAATGAAAGCAGGTACTAAGCAGTTGCATTTGATAGGATGAATTGAACCAAAATGCCACCAACCTTGTTAAAGTATCCAACTCAAAACCAATTAACAAGGAGTGGAGAGACTACTTAGACTCATTATTAGCTTTGGAGGTAATAATTAATCAATGTGGGACAAACTCTAACACTCCAAGAGGTAAACAACGGATCCGTAACATACGGATTATAACGAAACAATGTGCACTTTAGGCGCAAACAACGGATCAATCAACCAAGAGTCTTGTCCAAAAGCCTCCGAAACCGTAGTTTTGATATCATGTTGAAGCATCCAACTCAAACCAATTGATAATGAGAGGAGAGGCCGTCTAGGCTCATATACTAGCTTCGGAGATAATAATTAATCAACTTGGGACAAACTCTAACGCTCTCCTGTACATGCAACCTCTGACCAATACATGAAGAGTTAACCAACGGATTCACAACATATGTACCACAACAAAAATTAAGGCGCACTTAATGCACAAACAACGAGGCAATCAACCAAGAGAGTCTTGTCCAAAAGTCTCCAAAACCCTAGCTTTGATACCATGGTAAAGCATCCAACTCAAAGAGGTAATAATTAATCAACGTGGGACAAACTCAAACACTCCCCTACAAGTGCAACCCCTAACCCACTGTGAAGAGGCAAACAATAAATCCATAACATATGAACCATAACAAAACAAAGTGCATTTAAGGCACAAAGGACATAGTAATCAACCAAGACAGTGTTGTCCAACAAACTCTGAAACCTAGCATTGATACCATGCTAAAGCATTCAACTAAAAAGAAATTGGCCATAAGTGGAAAGGCCACCCATGCTCATATACTAGTTTTTGAGGTAATAATTAGTCAATACGTGACAAACTCTGACAAATCTCAATTGATCGAATTAGAGCAAGTGTGTCACGAATTATATTCAAGCCAAACAGGGTAATTGTCTATTTCTTGAGAAAAAAATGGTAGCATGACAAGCATGGGTCATCTAGATATGTGTACTCAGTGTACTAACTTCATTACTTGAAAGATTTTCTTGACAAAGGAGAGTAGTAGTAAATTATTTCACCAAGTGACAATCACAATAATTAGATCATGTAATAAGAGCAAAAGAGAACTCTCTGCAATAACTAGAGCATGATAACTAGTGGCTACAACATCAGGAACCATAATGGAAATCAAAATAAGAAATTCTTGGAACAAATGACAAGATTAGCAAGGAAAAAATGAGGAAAAAAAAACTAGAAGTCGCCCTTGTGGTGGTCTAATGATACTCATTTAACACTACATCACACATTCTCACGTTGATTTACTCGTCTTTGCTCTTGTTGTTTCTCATCTTTCAAAGATAAACATTGACTTGTTTACCTATGACCTATGTTCCATGGACTCTTCTAAATATATAAACTTCCTGGGTTAGACACCCGATGAGCAGACAATAGTATATTGTTCGTGTCCAACGTAGTTAGTTGGAAATTAACCTGGCAAGTATATTTCCGCACTTTGCATTGTTAGCATGGATTATGTTTTGAATAGCTTGATACAAATTATTGGGTCCATTTTCTAAGCTTAACCTTTTGGGACAATTGATAAATTAACATAGTATTAAAGCTAAAGTTGGGAGGGGTCTTGGTTTATGTCTCTCAGTTTGCATTTTGGATATTTTCATTTCATGTGCAAGATGGAGCTATACATGAGGGAGAGTTGGCTAACATGATACAAAATTGTTGGGTGTATTTCCTACCAACTTAAATTTTTGGGGACTCCTATGTTGTGTGTGAAACGCTGTAAGGGACCTTTAAACACCATCTATCCAAGAAATACCAATATTTTGGAGTGGCTCCAGGTCCTTGAGATGAAAATTAGATGAATACGACAATTAGCCACATACCCGCATGCAACATATACCCAAGTCCATGTAACATAACCTATTTTTCACATTAGCCCCCAAGAGCCTATTTTGCACAATACATCTATCTACATCACATAAGTAGGGGAAAACCTATTTTTCACATTAGCCCCCAAGAGCCTATTTTGCACAATACATCTATCTACATCACATAAGTAGGGGAAAATTCAGGTATACTGACAACCTGTAACATGCACTCATATTTTGAGACTAGCATAGGCAAAATTACATCCTGGCTATGTTCAACGAGGCATTGGACAGGCCACATCAGTTCCCA
Source organism: Arctostaphylos glauca (assembly GCA_019985065.2). Lineage (NCBI taxonomy): Eukaryota > Viridiplantae > Streptophyta > Magnoliopsida > Ericales > Ericaceae > Arctostaphylos > Arctostaphylos glauca. Next base: position 12,724,963 of record JAHSPW020000001.1, on the reverse strand, counting down.
AGCTGGCTTGACAAATTTTCATTTTCGAAAGACGGGCAAGTAGAGTGTGTCTTCTCAGATTTTGAAGGCCTTCATTGAAGGCCTTCAAAACTTGCATTAACAGAAGTCAAACAAATAGAACTTTGACAAGTTTCCAACCTCATTATGCTTGAGTCCATGTGATCAGCTATGCAAATATTGAACAGAGCCACGAGCAAAAAAGCACAAACTACTAGCTCAAATAAAACAACCCACAATATAGGTAAAAACAAATCTAAGGAATGAAATTCCCACAAGAATACTAAAGCTCTAAACTGATTTAACAAATAAGAAAATGAAATGATATTTGCTTTTAGTTTTTAGAACTTTGTCAAAGCAGTACAAAAAAAATCTCACCCATTCAAGGTCCTTTTAAAAGATGCGAGTTTACCCTTGTTGGTCTGCTATTCATTATTGTAACCACTCAAATAACATGGAGTGGTATGAAATAGTAACCTATGTGGAAGGGAAGAAAATGCATCATCTTATGGATGACTATAAAAGAGAATTAGGTAGAAGGCATACCTCTTGTTTTCATTAGCTTAGTGCCAGCCTTGGTGTAGCAAAAGATTGGAATTTAAGAGGAAATTGGTAAAGCTCATCTTGCTTAGAAGTTGATAATGTGATCAAACCAACTACACGAGCTTGACCAAAGAAGTAATTTTCTAATGATGACAAACAGACACATGCTGCCAACTAGATTGCTCAAATGTTCAAGTCTTATGCAACATGACTTTTTGTTTCTTTTCCGCTGGCCGAAAAGGAAACCAAACGAAACATTAGCGGAATCCAGAATTTTAATGTTTTTACCAAAGCATACCGAATTGCACCCAAAAATGGTGAAACATTACAAAACTGTGTTGAAACAGAGTTGTTGCACACCATACGATTACCCAATAACGACATTTCCCCAAGTTTTTTAATTCAATGGTCACTTCCCTTATGTTTCAGGAACACCTTCGAAACACTAACATTTGAGGTTAATCGAAGGAAATTTGATTCCTGGTCACCACCGAGTATTGTAAACTAAGGTGTCAATGTAGCAACTATTTACTTACGTAAAAGCAGATTGACTTTTTGTTCACGTGTTGCATTCAAAATTCACTTTTAGTATAGAATTATGTAAGAACTACATAACATGCTTTAAAAGGTAATATGATTTCGAAAAAATGAGACTTAAGGACCTAGCACATGCCTTGTAGAAAATAACCACTTTGTTCCACAAACCCAGCAAAACAAAAACCAAGAAAAAAGATCAGCTACATAGTTGTAGGACGTCAATAGAAATGGAAAAGTTTAAAAGTGCACATAACACAACTCACCAGGTTTTCCTCCATTTAGAACGGCACTCTCAGCTGGTTCCACACCGTAGACCTTTGTTTAGAACATTAAAAAAGAACGGGAAAAAATAGAATGTAAGACATGAGAAAATTCCCCACACCCCCACCCCACTAATCTCAGAAACATGCACAAGAAATAGAAAACCTTTATATTTGGATTTTTCTCCTTTAGGAACTGTCCTACACCAGTGACAGTGCCCCCAGTTCCTATCCCGGCAACCAAAGCATCAACTTTCTCTGAGGAGCCCTTCCAAATTTCTGGTCCAGTAGTTTCATAATGAATCTAGAGAATGAAAAACGAAGTAAATTGTCCGAAAACCTTTTTGTGTTATATAGATTTCAAGTTTTGTACTTCTTCAATAGGTAATAGCAGTCAAAGATATCGATGCAGGTAGTACCTTTGGGTTGGCAGGATTTTCAAATTGGTTTAGGTAATACCCATTAGGTGTCCTTTCAAGTATCTCTTGGGCCTTTTGTAAAACCCCATCAATGCCCTTTGCTATATCTGTGATGTACAACTCTGCTCCAAAAGCTCGGAGCACAATCCTTCTCTCAAGACTATATGAAGATGGCATAACTAGCATAAGCTTGTAACCCTTAGCAGCTGCTATGAATGCCAAACCAATGCCGGTATTACCACTGGTAGCCTCAATGAGAACCGTCTACACCCAGCGTTATTTTAGCAAGATCAAAACCAATAGAAACTTCTTTAGTGTTTTACAATTGAAGTATGCGTTTGAAAACTTCCTTGTGACAGCAAGCTTCATTGATTTTAAAATAAAGGACCATATTATGAACATGGAGACATCAATAAAAACATTAAGAATTGCACTAGGTCTCGTGCATATATGGGGAAGGCTATAAGTTTCTATTTTGATAAATGGGAAGGACAGATAGTATGGAAGTAAAAAGTAACACGCAATAATATGGTCAAGGCCTGAGACTTAGAGGTATGCTCCCTCCTAAGCCTTAGATTCAAAACCTCTCAGGTGCTATCAATTCCTTTGGGGCCAATCCATACATGGCAAAATGCCTTGCCTTTAATTGGGGCCCTTGCAAGTGGACGGTGGGATTGGCCCCTTGAGAATTAATCGGCATTAGGTTGGGAGAAATCCCAAAGCCAGCCGAATACCTTAGCTATCAAAAAAAAAAGTAACACGCAAGTTGAAACAAATGTACCAAGTAGAATCAACTTCAACTACCTTTCCAGGGGTAATTAGACCCTTCTCTTCTGCATCTTTGATCATGCTATATCCAATCCTACATGCCAAAACCAACAACTATGTTCACTAGCATATTAACAACATTACTGAAGTTTCTATTTATCCAGTTTTGCAACATAAGACAGTTCTTATCAAAACCGTAAATTAAAAAAATTCAATTTCAAAGAAAAGGAAGAACAAAAGGAAACAAAAACGGATGATTACCTGTCTTTCACACTAGAGCAAGGTTCCATCATCTCCAACTTGGCCGCAATACGAGCTACACAACCATCCACAATGTTGTTGAGAAATACCATAGGGGTATTCCCTATTAACTGTATAACGGGAAAACAAAAATAAAAAATCCGAAGAGACTTGATATCTAGGAGACAAGTAAACACCGAAAAAGTTCATCAAATGATGCAAACTTACTTCAGTAACATCTTTTGCGATTTCGCACTTGCCTTCCATAGTTTTTTCCTCAAATTACTATTTGGAGAACAAAAAATGACATGGTCATAGATGAATAAGTAAACCAATGGAGAGAGAGTGAAACTCTAAGGGGAAAGTGGAAATCTCATGGATACACAAACTATTCCAACGTGACAAACACCAAAAATACAATTTGTAACCTAACAGCAATATTAGACATCTTCAAGAAACCTATAGATGATCCTGTAGAGGATTGGAATAAGCTCATTACAGATTCTGAAAGGGAACATTCTTATATATATAAAAATAGGCATAGAAAACAAGAGCAAATTTCTCAATCCAAAACTCATAAAATAAGCCTAACCAGATAGACAATGAAGTGGTGTTCAGTAATCCCCCGGGTCCAGCTAAACTTAAACTTCTAATTTGGTGTTTATATCCATTAAACCCTGAGAAGAAACAGACTGCAGTCAAAGATTCTGTAAAGGAAAGTAGCAACTATACACAGAACAGTCCTTAACATTATACCATGCCCCAAGAGAACAAGGACACAACTCAAAAACCCTATGATAAGGAGTAACATCTACTATATGCTGAAGAGATTTGCTGTGTTTGACAATCAGCTGCCTCGTCCACAGTTCCAACTAAGCAAACAACTCATACATTGCAATGAAATTTGCTTCTTCAATGCTGTAGCCAAAGGATAGTGATTTCAACCAACAAATATATCCCTATAATTCCGTACGAAAACTGGGGTAGAGCATCCAAGTGAAGAAGCTTTTGTCTTTTAGAGGTTTCCAGTGGAACCAAGATACAAACCTATTTAAACTGACCATAACCTGTTTGGAAAAAACCAAACACCTAATAATGGTCACAGACTCAGACCCCCCTTCAACAAATTTTTCATTACTGCACAGTAATGAATGGCTTGATTAAACTAGGCAAACAGACTTCCAGCCAGCAAACATTCAGATGCCTATATTGGAAGAAATTAAACAGTACAAAAACTCCAAAATAATTTTCCACAAATCCAGACCTAATGTGGAACTATGACAGGTTATGAACTAGTGGAGTTATGAATATGTTATGCAAATTAAAAAAGGATAACCGAACATTATTAATGAACAGTAAACACCATCCCAATTTTGGATAGTCAGACTGTTGCTCCAAATATGCAAATTTGTAGTTAGAACACCATACAATTGGTTTAAATGCAATAGTCAAAATACTACTATACAAAAATTTATAAATCCCCAACACCATTCATCAAAAGAAAAAGAAGGTTGCAGAATTAATGTCAAACTTTAAGAAACTTGAAATTCCACATACCCATATCTTACAACACTTCAAAAAAGCAAATTTCCAAAAAATTATCACAGGGTTTTTACCAATAAGAAAAATCATTGAGCTTATTGCAAACGAGGTGATGATATATTCTCATTGTTCCACTAAAATCTTAAAAAAAAAAAAAAAAAGAAGAAAAACTGAAAGCCAAAAGGGCAAACCTGTACCTACACAACATACCCAATTTCGGAAACACACAAACAAAAACAAAGAATCTTGCAAAGAAAAAAAGATAATTAAACAACACAAACATAACATCAACAGAAAATTTAATGGAAAACAAAAATAACCTAGCTAAAAAGAGAATTAAAGAAAAAAGGCATATAACACCAAGGAATTAAAAGTGGACTACGGTGATATAACAACTATAGAATTCAAAACGAGGATCTTTGCTTTCTCAAATCAGTGACCAAACAACTCAAGACATCACAGAAGTTGGAAGAAGCGCAAAGAAATTACTTTACGGCTTGGCCCGTTAACTCTCCTGCTGGAATTGGCCTTAATGTATGTATCTTCAACTATCAATATCATCCAATTTTTAGTCGTACTACTATACGGTGAGAATGGTCACTGGGGGGAAGGAAGAGAGAGAGTGGGTGTTTCATCAGCATTGACTTTGTTCCCTGTTTTTTAATCCACAAGTTGGCGGGGAAAGTATTATCTTTTACAGAAAAAAAAATGCTTGCAGTAGTGCTATGTATTAAAAATACAAATTTTTGACTGAATTATAATTTTAATATTACATATAAAAATGTGAAATTCTTCTTCATTAGTTTACGATAAATGTAAAATTTTATTCGAGAGAAAATTTTAAGGTGAAGGAATTTTAGAAGTTATTTTCATGAGATTGATTTTTGTATTTTTAAAGGCTGTCAATTGCATGTATTTAATATGAACAATGCTAGGTACACAGATTGTGTATACAGAACTAGACACAGATGTGTTCAGATCCGTCGAATACACGTAAAACCTTTAATAATTTAAGAGATCTGAATATATCTGTGTCCAGATCTGTGTACACAGACTTTCTCATTTAATATAGAAACATAGATACTGTTGGATTGGCTTATTTGCTTCAGAAAAAAGCTTCTAATTATTTTTTCTTAAAAAAATTAAATTAACATTTTAACACTTAACAAGTATTAAGAGTTTGTGTTATTTGTTCTCTCACCTTAACGAAGATAATTTTTCTTATGACAAGTAGTTTTATCAAACTCACAAAAGTAAGAAAATTGATATATTTGAAAAGTCAATAAGGCAAAAAGCTTCTCGAGGCTCAATTTGGCCTAACTCGAGTTTTATAATCGAGTTTTATTTCTATTCAAATTTTTTTCGCATTTGTTATTTTAGTCTCAATTTTTTTGAATTATTGATCGCTAAAAAAAGTCACTAGAGGCGACGAATAAGCACAAAAAAATCTTATTTTTTATTATTTTTATCTTTTCTGAATTTTTTAAAAATTTGATCCATGATTTATAACTTTTTCTGAAAACTCTTGTTGAGATTAATCAATAATCTACAAAAAGTTGACGGAAAACAAAAAATACAAAATAAATTCAAATAAAGACGAAATAATAATCAAATAATCAAGTCAGGTCAAACCTAAAATTTAATGACAAACTTATATTCGAAAATCTGTGCCAAAATTCAAGTACTTCGAATAAGTTAAAAAGCTGCAATTAAAACTACAAACTATTGATGCAAGCTAAGTACAACTACTATTGCAATTATTGGCTAATTACTGCTAATTCCATTGGCATAAACTAAGTAACATAATGAAAAAATATGCATCTATGGATTTTTGTTTGGAGCTTTTTTTTTCCGATGTTCTTCCTTGATAACTTACTTTGCTTTTTCTGCTTCAATTTTTTAATAATCTAACTTTCTCACCTTTGATTCATGTCTGGAATATGGTTACTTGCTCATATGACATGTTAGCCCTCTTCGTAGGCCTTTTGAGCACGAATTATGCTGCAGCCATTAGAATTACTTTGTTTTACTTATGAGAATCGTTGTAACCATCAATAACTGTTTCATCTAAAAAATACTGTCAATTATGTCTTGATAATATTATACTAATTGTGTGCGTGTATTTCCACAATTATTGCGACATGATCCTTTCTTATTAGATGATGAATTTTGAGTGTAAACATACCCTTCACCAACATAATTTAACGCTTAAATTATGTTGATAGATTTTCATACTTTCCACTATCGTTTCCTCTCTTTAGCTTTTTCTTCTTTTATGAGTAAATTGTACACAGACGGATAGCAGCATGGGCAAAGCACTCTGCTGCGGCGAGCAACCGGTTCTTATTGCATTCACCCAGATAATCTTGCTCGCTCCTGAACTCTGCGGCGAGTTCAGCCACCACCTACGGGCCGGAGCTCTGCTCGAGCGTAGTCAGCCAGCTTCAAAAGTTGTGTCAAATGGGAACTGTGTCAAATAAATCAAATCCAAATTAATTTTTATTAATTTTTGATCTCAATTTGGCCTAAATTTAGATTTAAAAAAAAAAACTTGTATAAAATCAAAGTCTAGTAGAACTGATATACAAAATTATAAATTGTAATAAAATTAAATTTCAGTAAAAAATTAAAATTAAAAGAAAAATGGTGACACTTATATATGTATATATGAACTCGAGTTTTTTATTTTATAAGGTTTAGTATAAAAATCGATTCAGTCTAATATGATTTAATTATTAGGTAACTAAAATTGAAAATTAAACTATTTTATTTTTTTTTTAAATTCCAAACTAAACTAGAGTGATTAAACTGAAAAATCAAACTAAATAGTCGGTTCAATTTAATTACCAATCCAATTTGGTTTTGATTTTTCAGTTTAGGTCTGAATCCCGTTCCCCATCTCCTTCTTGGTTTGTTCGACTAACCCTGGTTAAACCCGTGTTTGCAGAACATAGAGAACGAGTCCCTCTCGTCTCGTCCTCATCGATACTGAAACCACGTATCCATCCTCCACAGAGAAAGGCAGAGATGGGGAAGAACGACAAGGCGGCTCTAGGAAGGGCCCTAGTAAAGCACCACAACCAGATGGTCCTACAATCCAAAGAGAAGGGTCGCTTCTACAGGAACCAGCAGAAAAATGTGCTGGAATCAATCACAGACGTCAACGACATCGACGCCGTCATCGAGCAGGCTGACGAAGCTGCCCGCCTCTTTTCCGCCGACAATCCCATCCCCAACCTCCTCGTCGACCCGTACGTCGTTTGCCCCCGCCAAGTGCTTGTCATATTGTTTATTATGTGCCTTATTGTGCGTGTTTCAGTATTTCCGATGAATTTGTCTGTTTATATCGTGATAAATGTTGGAACTATGGATTTCCTTGCACTGATATTTCTTATTTTTAGTTTCTTCCTGACATTTTGTTAAACACAACCCTATAACTATTATAGAACAATGATGATAGGTAATTACTAATGAATGCATGATAGGCTATTGATAGTAGTGCTGATTCATCTACGATTGGGTATAGTTCAAATATGTACGTATAGAAGTATACTTACATGATTGCTTTTAACATGATTTCATTCCATAGTCCTGTCAATGTAGCACAAAGCACCAATTTCAAGTTAAATTGATAAATTTCAAGGGACTAATAGGAACTCTCAAGAAATTAGAAATAAGACACTCAAATGGAAGATTGGGTGTTATTGGATGTTTCAATATAATGATTGGGAACGACATAGTGATATGAACGAATTTCCGTTCAAAAAATGAATGTGAAAGGAGAAGCCATCTATCAGAATTGAAGAGATGAGGAGAAAGTTGGGGGGGAACAAATTCGTCGATTTTGTTTTTCCATCAATTGGGCTTCAGATATGGATTTAGAGTAGTTTTGTGATGTTTTGTTAATCCGTTTGTTGACTCAAGTGACGTTCTGGTGTTTCCCTCCTCTTCTACTTCCCCTGTCTCTCTCTATTTTTTCCTTCTTCAAAGTAAACAAACAAAAAAAAAGGCTTATATATATAGATCTGTAAGTCATAACTGAGAATTAAAACATCAAGGAAAACTACTTTGGGCCTCATGGCTGTGGTGATTCTACTTTTCTTATTTCTAGCCCTGTTGAGTTTTGGACTCTCCCTCTCTTTATGTAGATTTGCGTGTGTGGCCGATTCAAGGGGTTTGTGAATTCCTTTTATAATGCCTCTGCCTTGATTGTACGGAAGCAGGGACTCAAGCTCTAGCATCAGTGGCATAACACCCGAGGAAAGGAGAGAACAACAGAAGAAAGAGGAGGCGTTGCATGCCAGCAGTCTTCATGTTCCACGCAGGTACTTTTAATGCTGAAGTAAATTTATCAAGTTTTTATTTATTTATGTGCACATCTTGAAAATTTTTAATTTTCTTCAGGCCACCATGGAATGCTAAAATGACTGTGGAAGAGCTTGACAACAATGAAAGACAAGCTTTTTTAGTTTGGCGTCGCAATCTTGCAAGGTGTGGTTTTTGATATGGAATTACGCGCGTGTCCTTTAGGCACCTGAGCAAAAATTTATCTTTTAAAGAAAACAATGATAAGTTTTTAGATGTGAAATATGAACTTAATTATTATGGTCAGTACCATTTTTGAAAAAATACTGTTCCTCTTGTTCATGTTCTTCTTCATGGGATAAGTGTTCTTCTAAGATGCACAAACACAGATATTGGCATGAGATAGGACAATTGAGAAAAAAGGAAAACGTAGAACGGTGGGGGGCACTGAAAAAACAAGTTCATATTTTCTCTATCTATTTGGTTGTTACTTTTGTCAAATATTGTATCCGGAAACAAACAAAACTAGTATTATAATTTACTATCTTGCCTTTTAGTGTTTAGATATTGGAATCAAATGATGGGTTTATAGTGGAAAATTTCTTAGTTGCAATTTTTGTCTCTTGTTTGTCTAATAACTTAACCCTCGAAGTAAGTTTTTGAAATGACACCTGAACTGTCCCACTGTGCTAACTTAAGAAACCTTGTCTCTAACTGTGTTTCCAACAGTTCAGCAGTGTGTTGCAGTCTATCCGTTGGGTAAAATATATTAATAGCATCAATCATATACATGTCCCTTTCATGTGCGAACTCGTCCCTGGCGGGTGCAACACAGATGCAGCAACCAATTAGGCACATGGGTGCTTCATTGGTGTCCGTTATTGATTACATGGCCATAACGGGATGAAGGCAACTTTAAGATATCATGCGTTCGCATAGGATGTTTGGCATTAGCTTTGAGATTTATTTGTCTATTCTCTTCTCCGTTTCTTTTCCTACTTTTTGTGGGTTTTCCTTGTTAAGGATTGTTGTCTGAGGCATAAAAGAGCACTTCTTTTCTTTTTCGTCACATTTTCACACTAGCTGTACCTTTGAAGTAGGAATCTATTTTTATGTTCTTGGTCATTATTTAGGTGTTGCAAAACTACAGTCAGAGGGTAGAAGAAATTTCAGAACTGGATTTGCACTTATATTCCAGAGTTACTTGAAATGGTGGTTGAACAAAAATGAAACAAACATTTTTACAATTTTTTTTTAACTTTGTTTTTTGGTTTTTTTGGTAGGGGTTTAATTTTGAAGTGAAACAACTATAATGCACAAATGTGTAAGTGGTGTTTTGTACATGGGAAAACCATTGTAGGAGATTAACAAAATGACTTACACTTTCTGAAAAGAGGTCTAAAAGTTAGAAATATTTCTAATGACATTCAAGAGGCTTTTTTGGAATTTTTTTTCTTTGTTTTTGTTTCAATCGGTCCATTTCAGACCTTCCCTCCTCAGGCAAAAAATTCTTGTTGAACAGTTGAACCTTTGTTCCGACAGCATCATGTAGGTCTTGGTTATTGTGTAACATTGTCCAAGCTGGAGTATTTATCAACGGCTGTTACCCAGTAAAGATGTGCTGCAACTTGATGACTAACATCGGGATTATGTGATCTTCCCAATTTGCTACCTTAGTGATGTTTTTTTTGGTTTCTATAAGCGTTTAACAGATTAGGGCTACTGAGTATTAGTTACTCAAATTGAAGCATGTAATACGGTTAACCTTGTGGGCCTGAACTGGTTGTATGTGACCTCTCCAGTTGCTAGTCTCAACTCACGTTTTTTAAGAGGGAGCTTGTAGTATTCTATATATCCCTACTGTTGTAATCTAAGGCACGGTTTATCGATCAGTACCTCAAATTTTCGGTTCCCAATATAATATCCTGCATTTTTTTATGTTCTTAGCATATTCATATATTCCATTTTTCTTGCAGCCTCGAGGAGAATGAAAAGCTTGTTCTTACTCCCTTTGAGAAGAACCTAGATATTTGGAGACAGCTTTGGCGGGTAGTCGAACGTAGTGATCTGGTATATCCATGTTGTCTTCAGATAACTGCCATTCATTTGCTTTTGTGTTGCTTTTATTGAAGCGAATGTCATTTATCTGTGTTCGCCAATCAGATGATGTTAAAAATGATAAAATGATACTTGACTGGTAACCATTAGTGCGTAGTGCATAGAGAGATAATGCAATTGGGTTGCACGTTGTTTGACTTACACTTTTATGTTGATGAATGAGCAAAATATTGAGGATAGCATTTCTTAAGTTTTGACGGGGAAAATCTTAAGAGTGAAAGGGAGCCTAAAATCATATTTTTAACGTATACAGTCAAACTGTCTGCATCTTCCAATTTCGGGCAATCTGAGCTTGATTTATTTCGATTGGTGCAGCCGAAACATAAAAAGCCTGGTGTTTTAGAATACGAGGCCAAAGAAAATGATGTGTTTTGTTATCTCATTACCTCACGTGGTTGCTTCTTTGGTTCTTGTCTTGGAATTATCAGTATGCTTTGTAGCTACAGAATGTCATCGTTGCTTCTTGGAAGTACTGTTAGCAGGTGTGTGTGTACGACAACTGATCGTTTGTCATGTGATTAATACAACTGCAAATCCATGCTCTAGGGCAGGCCATGGGTGAATCTGAGGAGGTTGTCTTATTGGGTACATGATATCAACTGGCAAAAAGACCAGTGCAAACTTACATCTTCGGGTTAGTTGTAAAAGTGATGAGTTCTGCCCTACCATTCTGTCGAAGGAAATTTGGGTTCGAAGTGTGACATTTTATGCCACCTTATTGGTTACCATTCACTATCCGATACGCAAATCTGCAAATCCTTTGGCCCAACCATTTGGCACGGGGTGAAATCTTACTGAGTTTGCTTCCATGCTGAATCTGTACGTCAAAAGGTTGGAGAAGTGAGGATGATTGAGTATTAGGTGACATTGTATTAGTAGTTTTGTTTTGAAAGCTACGACAATAAGAAAAATGGCTGCTGATGATTGAGTGTTATTGGTAACTTTTTAACTATGGTCTGGTAAAACAGCAAAACTGCTTTTGAAATGTGCATGTTTGTTGCAATATTTCGTATGCTGAAGTGACCTTTCAAGTGTTCCTCACTAACAAATGTGATTTGTTAGTTTATTTTCATGCCCCAAACCTCTTTGTCGCGTCCTTTCATGTTTCTTTTTGCCAATGTTGCGCAATTGAGCTTGCATAATGCTTAATGTTATGAATTGACCTTACATAAATCCTGACCCCTCACCCTCTCCAGCTTGTCATGGTGGTTGATGCAAGGGACCCACTTTTCTATCGTTGCCCTGATCTTGAGGTAAGGAACTTTCTTTTAATTTGGACAATGTTGTTTAATGTAGAGCTAAAGCAACATGATATAATCAGGATATCTGTAATGCAAATTTTCCCATACAGAAGTGGCATAAGTTTGTGACTGCTTGCAAATCCAGTGCACACCTTTATTGAGAAATCGTGTTGTGTATTTTCAGAAAGAGAGAATTGCACTTAGATCCTAGGAAGGTCACTGCCTGCATACAATTCACATACTTATATGATTAAAATTTGTTTTTTTTCTTGTTTTATGTGTATTTTGTGGGCAACTGGCTGGTTTACAAAAAATTCAAAGGCATACAATAGGGGCAGGAAACCGAAAACCAACTACATTGTTACATGCACTGTGTGCCGCTAGCCCCTTGAACTTTTTAAGATGACCCAACTTTTTGTTTGCTAAAATTGTTATCGATGAGACGTGGACTAGAAAATTCGAAAGGTTTTGTGTAAGAAAATGAACTTTAATTGGTAAATGTTTGTGATTGGTAACTTCTTGGATCTGTAACAACATTGCGCTTACGGTAACTTTTGTTGTTCTGCTGTAGACTCTTGCTCTTTTCTGAACGGATTTATGGACATCAGTTCCAATTCCATCATGTTACAGCCTAATGCGCACACACACATAAACACCCCCACGCTGCACGCACTTACATGGACACTGATAGCCACGCACATGCTCTCTCTCTCTCTCTCTCACACTCTCACTCTCACTCTCACTCTCACTCTCACTCACACACACATATAAGTGGGTTTTGACACTTAGTTCATTTCTGAAATGTTAATTGTGTCCACATTATTTGCTGTGCCATTTGAGGTCCCCAAAGATGTCAATATGTTCCATATTGGAGCTGACCAAAACATCCCCAAGTGAAATGAAATTCCGATTCTTGTATTGTCGCAAAGAATTGGAGTCTCTATTTTCACAAATTCATTTTGTTCTACCACAGGAATATGCACGAGAAGTAGATGAGCACAGAAGGACATTGCTTCTTGTTAACAAGGCAGATCTTTTACCATACTCAGTCAGGTTAGTACCTCAATCGCAAGTATCTTTGCTGCTAGTTAACTACAGACTATATTTTTCTGTTTCTAAATATAGTCACTCCCCGGCAATATTGCAGAGACAAATGGGCAAAATATTTCCGCCTCCATGGGATTCTATTTGTATTCTGGTCGGCTAAGGCCGCTACTGCTGCTCTTGAAGGGAAAATGCTTAGGTTTCCAGCAGAGATGCAGAATAGCCTACAAGAATCAGACGATACAAAAATATATGGCAGGGAGGAGCTTTTGGCCCGTTTACAGTTTGAAGCAGAAGACATAGCCATGACAAGGAGGAAACATTCTTCTAGTGTGAACGGAAATACTTCCAAGAGTGTTACTGTGGGTTTTGTGGGGTACCCTAACGTTGGAAAGAGCTCAACAATCAATGCTTTGGTTGGCGAGAAGCGGACAGGTGTCACCTCGACTCCCGGAAAGACAAAGCATTTTCAGACACTTATACTTTCCGACGAACTAACACTGTGTGATTGCCCTGGATTGGTGTTTCCGTCCTTTACAAGCTCAAGATATGAGATGATTGCTTCTGGGGTTTTACCGATTGACCGAATGACTGAGCACCGAGAAGCCGTTCAAGTTGTGGCAAATCGAGTTCCTAGGCACGCAATTGAGGATATCTATAAAATCAGTTTACCAAAACCCAAGCCATATGAGCCGCAATTTAGGCCCCCTTTGGGATCGGAACTTTTGAGAGCATATTGTGCTTCACGTGGCTATGTTGCCTCTAGTGGACTACCCGATGAGACTAGGGCTGCCCGACAAATTTTGAAAGATTACATTGAAGGGAAGCTTCCTCATTTTGAAATGCCCCCTGGAACAACAAATGGGGAACCGGTTCCGTCTGGGATGCATGAATCAGATTCATCTGACTGTGAAGATGATAGTAACAGTGAAAATGAAACTGGACCTAGTTTACAACACGTATTGACTGATCTGAATTCGTTTGACGTGGCTAATGGACTAGGTTTGGAGAAGGTGGCCCCTGTTAGTAAAAAGCCTGCAAGCACATCTCATAAACATCACAGGAAGCCTCAGAAAAAGAAAGACCGATCGTGGCGGGTACACGGTGATGGTGATGGAATGCCTATTGTAAGAGTCTTCCAGAAGCCAGTGAATAGTGGTCCTCTGAAAGTTGGATAGGTCCTATTGTGGTGGCCGCTTGTGTTACTGCTTACCGGTATTTATGCCTTCACCAAAGATTCAGGTCATGTTTCTTAGTAACAGCACACTTATTTTACTTTTCCTTGTGGCTAAAATATTGAAGGATGTGGTTTTGTTCGTGATTTGGACTTTGTATTGTAATATCATCTTATTGATGTTCATATGGCAGAGAATATGCAAAGTAGGACTTAATATCTACCTTGTATGATTTATGCGACATGCCCTCCCTATCAGACATCAATAAAATGGACTTTATCCAGATATTTCCAAGGGAATCAAGTTTATGCATTCTTTTAGTCTTGACAAACAACCCAATTTCTATCATTATTTTTTTTTTCTTGAAGCTTTTAGCTCTATGAGCTCAACTCATTCTTGAATTTTTTTTTTTGCTAATATGACTATAAGATACTAATTTGAATCCCCTTTTGTGCCAACTACTCCGAATCTGATTAATAATTAGCATGAATAAAGCTCATTTTAAAAGTAAACAAAGTTTGATTCCCCTCTCTTAGCTTTTGAGTTCTCATTAATCTGTCAATACAAGCTTGAACAACTCACCAGCTGGCTTGGTTAGGCTCGTTATGGGCTAAGAAAGGAAATCGACTGGGTATGTAAAAGCGCCTCTAGTGCTGCTATTGATTTAAGTTCAATATTGCTATGAACCATCTAAATCTGTGGCTATTCAGAATGTGGATGTGTCAAAACCGATATTTGTCTGGCACCTCCATGCTGATTCTTGAATTGTCATTTACTCTGATATTACTCGAAAGTCTTTTTGGCTATCTGAGTTTGCAAGATTGGGAATAGAGGGCCAAAGAATTTTATATTTCAACACATACCAGTACCTAAAAAGTATACAGGGGTGTCATAAATCTTAGTACAATTTAGAGAGCACCTTTTTAAAGGCTGGCATGTTTTATGCCAAACCTATTTGCTGCTCTTTATTCTTACACACGCTTTCAGTTTCCTACTTTGACTTCTTTCGGTTTCTCTTTCTAACACTGCACCAGATAGATGGAATGGGGAGCTTGTGCAAAGCAACACGTGCGCAAAAATGATGTTTTGACGTGCAAAAAATTATTCAAAAATTGCCCTACTGTTCAGACATCACAGTGCACAATAGTCTTCTCAAGTTTGCCAGGAAAACACATGGTCGCCATTGTAAAGCACAAATTTCAGTCCCATAATAAAGACACGAAAAAAATGTACAAAATAATAATTTTATTGACTTAAATAAAAGGATAAATTTCAATAACCTTTCCCGAGGTTTCTGACAAATACACGGATCTTAGTGGTGAAATCGATTTGGGGTCGGTCAATTCGGTCCAATATTTTCAAGGACCGATACGGTTTGGTCTTTTTTTTTTTTTTTTTTGAAATTGACCCCGACTAATTTATTTTCGGTTTGTTTCGGTTTGGAATGGAGTCAAATTCTTTCAGGGATCTCAGGGTTTAACCATGGGCTATATTGGGCCAAGTTAAAAATTGATTTTGGGCCCGTTCGGTTCAAATTCGCCACTAATATAGAAAATGCATTATTAAATGGTCCTCTATTTGAATTTTCCCCTATCAAAATGGGCCAATTTTTTTTTAAAAATAACCTATTTTTCCACCCAAATAGTAAAAACCACATAATCACAAATCAAAAAAACCGAACGCATCACTAACCTTCAGTTCAGTCCAATACCATTCTATCCACTATCGATTTAGTTCGGTCCGGTCCAATCTAAATTACAGAAAATCGAGACCGAACTGAATATATTTCGAAAAATCTTTTGGGAACCGAGACCGACCAAACCTTATTGTGAACCGAACGAAACAGTCGGTTCAATTTTCTCGATTTTTCTTTCACCCCTAAAGGATCTCCCCTTGGGTTTTTAAAATTACACGGTCCTCCCTCCCCTTGCTTTTGTTACAATGTTGTTGGACTCCCCTTTCTTAGACAAACGTTACTTTTTGGATGGAAAGTGGTCATCTTATGCTAAATCTTAATTTAAATGCCTAAACTAACTTTCTTTCAATAATCTTTCCTTTCCTCTCTTGTACACAACACACATACACCCACATATTCTGATCCAAATTTAGTCGTGAAGCATCCTAAACATTAAAACCGAGAAACGAGGAAATACCATGACAAAGTTTGAAGCGAACTCTCTCTCCTCTCCCCTTGATCTAATATCCTACACCCTAACTCTATTCCTAGTTCCCCTCCCTTTCTAGTGAAACCCCACAAATTTCAAAACCTAGTTGAGAAATTAATCCAAATTCCCTGAAAATGGAATCTATCAACACCGTAAACTTAAAATCCATCAGGCGTGCCTCAAGATTGCAATGGTATCAACATTCGAACCAAAGGCTCATACTTGTATGTATCTGATCAACTGCACAAGGGAGTGCCGTCAAATACATTATTGGTCGTATTAGTCGCCATTTATTATTTTTGTATAAATTTTTTGTGATTTATTAATTCGTCTCATTTATTAAAGACAAAAACTAGAGTCCAGACAAACCTTATTTTGATTTTTTTTTTTTGTCTTTTCTATTTTTTTAATTTTTGATTTTTTAAAAATTTTGTTATCAATACAAACTAATAATTCATAAAATATTATAAAAATTCAAATAATATAAAAAATAATCAAAAAATAATTTCATAATTATAATACTATAAATAGACTCTACTTGAGATAAATGGACAAGTGAGCTCTATTAGATTTGTTTGAGTGGGCCCAATGCCTACTACCACCACCATCCCAACTACTAAAAAAAAGAAAAAACAATAGAAAAAACATTGAAATGTGGGAGGAGGGAGGGAGAGTGTCACATTGCTGTCCTACAATTAACTACTTGCTACCGAAAATTTGTAAGAGTAATGCTAAGGACATATATGTGTTTGGATATATCCGAACACAGATATATCTGGAATTGCTAAATGTATGTGAGAAATAGATGCGTCTGAATGTATTCAAGCAAATTTGTGTCCTAGACTTTTTCAATTTGTAATAGAACACACTTTGTTGGTTTTTTCCCTATGTAGCAGCTGTAAAAAACAAACCTCCCGTAATCATAAAATAACACTTTAAATGGACCCCATATGATCCGAACACATATATGCCTGAAATCGTATGTGAGAAATAGATGTGTATGGATATATTCGTACACATTCGTGTCCTAGACTTTTTCAATTTGTAATAGAACACACTTTGATGATTTTTTTTCTTATGTAGCGGCCGTAAAAAACACACACCCCGTAATCATAAAATAACACTTTAAATGGACCCCATATGATCCGAACACATATATATCTGAGATCGTTAAATATATATGAGAAATAAATGTGTATGGATATATTCGGACACATTCGTGTCCTAGACTTTTTCAATTTGTAATAGAACAAGTTTTTCTTCCTATGTAGCAGCACTTGAAAACACATCCCCTGTGATCATAAAATAATACTTTAAATGGACCCCACATGGGTCCGCTTTTCTCCAGCACTGTCCGATTTAGATAATGCATTTCGTTTCTTAATCACTGCGTGTACACCTCTTGTATTTTAGCTACAGCATGACGTATCTCAGATTTCCCCTTCAACTCTGCGAAGAATCCCCTGACACAGAATTCCTTGGCTCCAAGCAAAGCTTCTTTCTTCTTCTTCTTCTCTCTCTCTCTCTCTCCATATATATACTCCGTCGAGACTTCTCTCCATATATATACTCCGTCGAGACTTGTATATGTAATAATCTAAGATTTACAGTGAGTTCCAATGGCGACGAAGCTATCGACATGCTTTTTCAGCGATGGATTGAGTGTCCCCAGCAGTAAGCACTCGAATGTACGCTTATGTCCTTTGCCTTCTCATCGTCTGTATCCAGCTTCGTGTAAGATGCGGCATCGTAATTTCGGGTATCTCAATTGCATCTCTTTATTTACGCTCCGTTGATCTGTCTTATTCTATTCCTTAATTGTTTTTTTTTCTTCTCTGTTTTTACTTTGAAGAGAGGTTCTTTAGTGTTATTGAGGTCTGTTGATTGATGTGGATTTGGGTTGAGGAAATGTTGTGCATGCGTGAGCTATATTCCTTTACCTCTTAGAGTGCTTCCTCCTTTCACCACTCTCTGGAGGAGAGTTTCTCATTGCTAGGGAGGTTCAGAGTTTCTCATTACGGATTCGCTAGTTTGGCATTTTTTAGAATTTTAATCTGCTGAGTTCTTCTAAATCTTGTATATTGTTATTCGCGTAATTCGGGTTGTTTATTAATTAGTTGCCTAAGTAGGCCATGTTGTTATGGATCTGGTCAGACTTCATGATTTGAGGATTTAATGGAGAGATGTTGTTTAGGGGTTGGGATTTCCTTCTTTTTTTTTTCTCCGGCCCTTCCTCCTCATTTATTCATTCTTTCTTACTCAAAATTTCTTCATTTTTTCCTCTTCTTTTTCTCGTGTGGTTCTAGACCAACTCTGAATACCTTGATCATATGTATTACCTTTGTCCGCACTTAATGTGGGACTTGGTGATAGCAGGCATAGTTTTCGATTTATACTACTGACCTGTCCCACAATTTTGTTTTAAAAGTTTCTCGTGAAATATATCAGAGCTCGATTTTAAAAAATGAAAAGATTTGATGTCGCCTTCCCTTTTCTTTTTATTGGCCTTTATCCAGGTATAGCTTGCAAATTTTTGGAGCCTATGTTATCTAGGTATTATCTAGGTATGCAGTAAATTTAGCCATTGACATTTGTGCAGTTCCCAGCAAAAGAGACCTGCCAAAAAAGTCACTCCCGAAAGGCTCCAAACAAATGCAAACTTCCAGCAAAATGTTGAGGACTCCGACTTAGAAACCTTGTCAACAGATAAGATATCGAGTTCAAAGTATGAACATAAGTCTGATGATGGTGTTGATGCCATGGTAGCTGCTGAGGATACAAATGAGAAAGATCTGAAAAGTCTGACTGTGCTGCACGAGATTAAACCTTTGGTATAATCTAATAACTATAAATGCAATGGCTTTTAATATTTCCATGTCTCTTGTTGCTGGTGCTTTTTAATTCTTTTTTCCCTGTTGATTGTTAACTGTTCTTGACTATTGTACTTAGAATTTTAAGTTAACTCGCTTCAGCTAATTCATCACCCAACTACTTGAGACATAGCGAGATTTGCTACAAAATTTAGTGCAATACATGTTGTATTAAAGTTTGTATATGTCTATTAGGGTTTTAATGAGGAAGGATAAGAAAGAAGAATCAGGGTAAAGGGTTCACGAACTCAGTAAGCTCCTCTACCACATATGCATTTATACCTTAAGGTCCTGGATCATTACAACTACGAGAATACCTTGGTCCTTGGTGCACTATAACAAGGAAAAATGATGAAATAACTGTAAGATAAATAACCCTCTAACGCTCTCCCTCAAGTTGGAGCATACATTTTATCCCAAAAAAAAAAAAAAAGTTGGAACATATAGATCAAACATGCCCAACTTGAAGTTCAAATGCCACAGCGGAGAACAAGCCAAGGTTTGTGAGTAGACGCCTAACTTATCCTCCCAGAACATAAGGAGTAACAATGTGCTTTTGCAACATTAAATTTCGAATAAAATGACAATCAATCTCGATCCATTTAGTATGTTCATGAAAAATAGGGTTGCTAGCAATAAAGATAGCTGTCTGATTATCGCGAAACATCTCCATATAAGAAGGAACACCGATGTTGAAATCCCGAAGAAGTGAACGGACCCATAACATTTCAGAAGTTGCGTGAGCCGTAGCACGACATTCGGTCTTAGCACTAGAGTGGCGGCGATATTTTGCCTTTTACTTTGCGAGGTAACCAAATTGCAGCCAATAAATGTACGATAGCCAAAGGTAGAGCGGCGATCAGAGCGATTACTAGCCCAATCAACATCACTAAACGAGTCACAGTCAAGGAATCCGTGGGACCATAGAGTAAGCCACGACTAGTGCACGCTTGAAGTTTGAGAAGGACCCTAGAAGCCCTTGTGGACTACATCAAAGGACTCATTTTCACGAGCATGACTACTACTCGGGAAAAAAACTAAGATGATGCTTCCCTAAATGACAAGCTTCATTAAACTAGAAATGTGGCTCTAAGAGGGAGTAGCTAACTTAAGCCTGGCCATAGAAGGATGGCCCAAAAATGCCATGTAAGAGGAAATATCATGGCATTCAACGTAGACGAAGAGACAGTAGAGGTATGATCAAGTAATAAAGACCATCCTTCTCATGCTCCGAAACAATCATCGTCTTCGTCTTTAGGTCCTGAAAAACACAACAGGTAGGAGAAATTTTTTTCGAACAATTTAAAGCTTTAGTCAATTGACGTACATAAGTTAAATTAAAGGTAAAATGAGGAACACAAAGACTAGAAGGTAAGGGTAAGGGTTGGGTAGGATGAAGAACACCTTTCCTACGAACGAGTTGAGATGAACCATTAGCTAAGACAACACAATGATTAGTATTAGTGAAATCATAGACATGGGATGAATTGCCAGACATGTGAGAACTAGCACCGTAATCTAGACAGAGGTTCAAAGGCCGAATATGTGATACTACCTGAATTTGCTAAAGTACCAGTAGAAGGTGAGGGCAAGACCGAACGCCAATGTGGTGTCTGAGCAATTTCTCTAGCTTGAGCAGCGAGTGCATCATTAGAATCAGAAGTAGGAGGCCAATAACTAGGAAGGAACATGGGTGAGGTTGGGCATGTGTAGTGGTATTAGAGACCCAATGGACATAATCAAGTTTACCATACTTCTCCCAATGATAGGCATCTGTACGATTAGTAAACACCACAATGATCACATTTTCTATCACCACGAGCACCAACACGAGCACTGCCACGAGAGTTACCACAAAAACCACAACTGCCTCCAGTGCCACAGCCATTACTGCAAAAATTACTGTGACCAAGCAGAAGATTCCAGAACAGGGGTAAGAGAGTGGGGCACACTAGATGATTGGCCCGAAGATGGCCAAGATAAGCGAGAATATGCATTAGCAGAAGTAGGGAGAGTCTCGTTGGCAAGTATTTAATCCTTAAATTTGCAATGTCAAGATCTAAACCAAAGAGCAATGACGCAACCATAAAATCCTCCCGATGAAGTTGTTATTGTACCAAATAAGTAGTAAAGGGATGATGCTGCAAGAACTAATCCCACAAACTCTTAAGAGTGCTATGATACTCAGATAAGAGTTTTCCAGACTGCTTAGTTGTGAAAATTTCCTCGTAGATCAAATACTCTAGAAACATTACTATGCCGAGAAAAGGATTCGCATTATTTTTCATCAATTGAATGGAATAGAATAGCTCCTCTTTTTCTCCTAACAGTTATAGTACACTATAGTGCATGCTATGTCGACAATGCGATACAGTGTGTTTGGGATGGAAATCGTCTTCTAGTTGCTCACTTTTTTGTTTAATGGTGTCAAAGTTCCCCTTAAAGATTTTGAGCCATTAATTAGAGCATTTGTAATTTTCAGTTTGTCTTCACATTAATATGCTCATCTCAAGAGACAGAATCCTTTTGGGAGGTGAATTCTTGAGAGTTTTGACGCATAATTGACTCTCATTTCACCTTTGCATGATAATCTGAGAAGTTGCCTTTCAATTATTGCATATAAATGCCACTTACTTTTCACTCTACTGCACAAGAAAGAGTCCTTTTGTTATAGAGGCTATAACCCAATCTCAACCAATCATTGACAGAATAATCAAGCTTGTTCTTTTAACAGTTGGCGGATGCAGATGGTGGAGAGCAACTCTCCAGCTTTGATCTTCAAGATTTGATAGGCATGATAAGGAATGCAGAGAAAAGTAGGATATTTCCCTACGCACTTTCACGCTGTGTTGTATCTAGTTTCTGCTTTGTTTTTCTGGTCAATTAATGGAGGTGTATTAACTGGTTGTTACGATTACTTTTCGTGCCATCATAGATATAGTCCTCCTTAACCAAGCTCGAGTTCGTGCACTTGAGGATCTCGAAATGATTCTCAATGATAAGTTTGATTTACAAGCACAAATCAACATTTTGGAGATGAGATTAGCAGAGACTGATGCGCGAATTAAAGTTGCGGCCCAAGAAAAGATACATGTGGAACTACTGGAAGAGGAGTTGGAAAAGCTGCGAAGTGAGTTATTTACTAGGGGTGGCACTGGTGGGAACATGCAAGATGCGCATGAAGTAATCCCTCTTTCACATAGTAGAAGTGTTCATTCTCTTAGTGAGGAGCTTAATTCATTGAGGAAACAAAATATGTCCCTTAAGGATGATTTAGAAGCTTTGAAAAAGGAGCTTAGTGATGTCAAGGGAACTGATGAACGTGTTCTGATGCTGGAGAAAGAACGCTCAGTCTTGGAATCTGCACTAAAAGAGTTGGAGATTCAACTTTCTGTCTCCCAGGAAGATGTTTCAAAACTTTCTATGTTGAAGTTCGAATGCAAAAGCTTATGGGAAAAGGTGGAACATTTGCAAGCACTGTTGGATAAGGCAACCAAACAGGCAGATCAAGCTACTTCATTCTTACAGCAAAACCAGGACCTCCGGAAGAAGGTTGATTGGTTGGAAGGATCTCTTGAAGAGGCTAATGTCTATAGATCATCATCAGAGAAATTGCAACAATATAATGAACTCATGCAACAGAAAATCAAACTTCTGGAAGAACGTCTTCAGAGGTCTGATGAAGAGATACACTCTTATGTTCAGCTATATCAAGAATCTGTGAAAGAATTTCAAGATACACTTACTTGTTTGAAAGAAGAAAGCAAGAGAAGGGCACTGGATGAACCTGTAAATGATATGCCTTGGGAATTCTGGAGTCGTTTATTGCTTATGATTGATGGTTGGTTTCTTGAGAAGAAAATCTCGACTGATGATGCAAAGCTTTTGCGAGAAATGGTGTGGAA
Organism: Arctostaphylos glauca; assembly: GCA_019985065.2. NCBI lineage: Eukaryota > Viridiplantae > Streptophyta > Magnoliopsida > Ericales > Ericaceae > Arctostaphylos > Arctostaphylos glauca. The sequence goes on along the minus strand of JAHSPW020000001.1, from coordinate 12,701,834 downwards.
GAGAGATGGTCGTATTTTTGGTGCATACATTGAATGCAAAGAAAAGAATGAGCTTGAAGCTATTGCTACATTTCTCAGACTGACATCATCACCGAAACGGTATTAGTCTGTAAGCTTTCAATTATGTTGCATATATTACGAGTTTATAATTTCTGCCACTACCAGCATAGTAATGCCATTCCTTAACTTAAACTTCTTGTTGATCTTTAGTGCAGGATTGCATGTCATTCATATTGCAGCTGAGATGGCACCAGTTGCTAAGGTGAACATAGGCTTAAAGTCATGAATTTCAGATTTCTTGTACTGTTCCTGTGGACTGAAATGAATGATGTTTGCTATGTTTTGTTTAGTGGTAAGATCAAATTTCTATTTTCATGTTAGGGTGCTTAAATTATCAGTATTTGGTTATTTAAGCTCTTATTATTGTTTTAGGGTGCCTTGTCTGTTTCTTCATATTTTTGCTTGCAGTGAGGAATGGCTGAAGTAACTTTCTTATCTCGAGCATTGGAATACTTATTGGAAACTGAATACTTTTTATTAAACTAACAATTATCAGCTCAATCCCGTTATATAGATTAAAGGAGAGCCATTGGAATAAGGACAAGGGAGATAAAGAAATTGGCATTGGGAAACCCTAGTACAAACTGTAGATGTTTTCAAAATTGCCAGAATAAATTGAAAGATTTTGGGGTCATGGTCTGCGTTGACTTCCTGGAAAAAATGATGAATTAGAACAGCCAGTATCAACTAGTTTTAATGCTGCCCTCAATAAACCAGTGAATGCTAATACAGATATATAAACCTGGCTATTGAAAAGCCTTCTCGACTTAAATAGTAAAATGCGGAAGTGGCTCTTGGTGTGCAATAAACCATCATCATGCTATCAAGTTACATTTCCTACATACCTGGAGCACTTTGAAAATTCTTAGACGAGACAAACTATTCTCCTTTACCTGATCGAACCTAGAAGTTGGAAGATAAGGGCTTCGAAAGTTCTGAGAAGAGACAAAATGTTCTGCTTTACCTGATCCAACTTCTAGGTTGGATATTTGAGATGAAGAGTTAATTCATTTTTCTAAAAACTGGAATCACCCATCACCTTAAGGGAATGAGATGATCTTACGGTTGTCTGGCACGCGATTATGAATCACCCATTACCTTATAGCATCTGCCAATGTTACCATCCTGCATCACCGATTCAAATCTTCTGCAACTTGATTGGCATCCCCATAGTTTGAGATGCTGATTAACCTTTAGGAGATGAAAGTTAGCTGATACCCTGATACTTTATACCTTGCACTCTTGCTTGCCTATGTTGCAATGCCTGCATGTAGACTGATTTATCGAGCTTTCATTTCCTCAGTTTACATGTTGACCTCCTTTTACCTGCGTATTAGAGTGAAATTTATGCAGAGAAAAAGCCTTTTTATCTTTACCACCTCAATAATTGTTCATTTCTATTTTCTTAAAAATCTCTCTCGATATATTCCTAGCTTTCTTATATATTATTTCTTGATATGATCAAAGGTTGGTGGTTTAGGTGATGTCGTGACTGGTCTTGGTAAAGCATTACAGAAGAGAGGGCATCTTGTTGAAATTGTTATTCCCAAGTATGATTGCATGCAATATGAGCGTATTTGTGACTTGAGGGTATGTTCGTTTTTGGAAAATGCTCACACTTTTAACTGACTAATATCCTTAAAAGTTTTATAATTATGTAATTGGTTAGCATGTGCAGGCCCTAGATGTAGTAATAGAGTCATACTTTGATGGTCGCCTTTTCAAAAATAAAGTCTGGGTTGGCGTCGTTGAAGGTAAGACTTTTTTAAACTTTAGTTCAATATACATACACTTCGGTGTTTCATCTTTGTTTCAAATTGATTTTGCAGGCCTTCCTGTTTATTTTATTGAGCCTCATCATCCTAGTAATTTTTTCTGGAGGGGACAACTTTATGGGGAGCAAGATGACTTTAAACGTTTCTCATTCTTCAGCAGGGCAGCCCTTGAATTGCTTCTTCAAACTGGCAAGAAACCAGACATAATTCATTGCCATGATTGGCAGACATCTTTTGTTGTATGAATAATTTAGATAATTTCTTACTTTTTTCCTTCTTTAGAGGGTTACTTTGATTACTTTAGATTTCAATTGAAAGTAGTATGTTCTCCTCTCAGGCACCACTTTATTGGGATCTATATGCACCAAAAGGATTGAATTCAGCTAGAATATGTTTTACGTGTCACAATTTCGAATACCAAGGTTGTGCACCTGCTTCGCAATTGGCTTCCTGTGGCCTTGATGTTCACCATCTAAATAGACCAGATAGGATGCAGGACAACTCAGCCCATGACCGGATCAATGCTGTTAAGGTATGTAAAATTTTCTGTCAATAACTTATTGGGAGGTGTTTTTTCTCTACGACTTATTTTACAGTTCCTGCCATCTTTTTAGGGAGGTATTGTCTTCTCTAACATTGTGACAACAGTTTCACCAACCTATGCACAAGAGGTGCGAACTGCTGAGGTATGAATCTATCCTGTATTTTCACTTACTATCTTTTAGTTTATAATTCTGTTAGAAAGCCTTCGTATTTGTATCTTTTTTCTTTACTTTGACAACCAAGTATTTGTTGCAGAGAGTCTAAAATTGGCTCTTCGTGAAATTCTGAAATTTCCCAGTTTGTTCTATTTTTCCCCTTCATATCTTTGTTGATGATGTGCACCTTATTCTTTGTTCAATGCATGCATTTCGCTGTTGTTGGATTTTATCATATGTTAGCACTTAGCATGTGACAGCCAATACCTCCTTGCAGCGCTGATCCAATTTCCAATTGTCAGTATTTGATGATTGACATAACTTGAACAAGACAATTCTTGTTTTGTTGACTGATGTTTGTGTCCAAATTATTGTCTGGGTATGTCGATTGTATACTAATACAAGTATGTGCTGACTGTCCATCTCATTAGCGAGTGAAGTTAAAGAAAAAGCTATTACCTTATGCTGGTCATCTAGTTGCAGGGTACTGAGAAGAAGGTAGATTTTTGATAGGTGCAACCGATGGCAATATTTCCACCGAGGGGACACTTGATAACCTGAGTTTTACCATTGCACCAAGCAATGCACCCCTTCGTATTTCAATGTTCTCATCGTGTTATGATCCTAGTGCAAGGTATGGGTCTTGTCTCACATTGGGAGTATGGGCTCTGGTTGGGGGTTAATAAGTCTTTGGGCACTCTCCCTTCAATAGCTAGCTTTTGGGGTGAGTTATACCTGAGGATTTGTTACATTGGTATCAGAGCCGGTTCCTCCCTGGACGAGTCCGCCATGGGTTGTCGGAGATGCCAAAGGGGCGATCTGCCGCCGTGGACATCAGTTCTGAAAGGGTCGGGTTTGTTATGATCCTAGTGCAAGGTATGGATTTTGTCCCACATCGGGAGTATGGGCTCCTGGTTGGGGGTTAATAAGTCCATGGGGACCCTCCCTTCAATAGCTAGCTTTTGGGGGTGAGTTCTACCTGAGGATTTGTTACACATCGCCTAAAACGTTGTAATCTTAGACAACGCTCATTGTGCCTAAAGGCATTGAGCTCTTAATGGTGTTTCTAGGGCTTGTACAAGGGCTTAGTATCGTTTATTGAACTTTGCGGATGTATAACTGTTTTTTGGGGTCTTTATGGGTTATGGAAGCTTTGTTTTCTTTTGGAGCCTTTTTGAATTTATGCTCTGGGGCCAGGCCCCCTTAGGCCCCTAAAAAAGGTCAAAATTAGGGCCCACAAATAGTTTTGGTTATTAGAAAAAAAAGCCCTAGAATTATTTAATTCTTACTACTTTATTATGTAGGGTCCAACTACAAAGAAGGGCCCAAACCATTATTTGCAGCCCAAATCATTATTTGAAGCCCAGGATTTGGAGAAAAAAAAAAAAATTAAATCATACTTTTTTTGGCCCTAATTTGTAGCCATAGTCACTATCTACCAAATAAGAACATAACTAGAGTCCCCAGTCATGAAGTGAGTTTGATTTTGCGGGTCTTGAATCTTGAGCTTCGGAGTTCGACACCACCGGAGTAATCAATATGGCAATTTTTAATTAGTTTGCAAGTGTTTTGTGTGGGTTGGAGGGCCTGTTGGGGGACTGCTTTATTTTTATTGCCCATCAAAGGACCAAACACAGCAGTGTAAACCAAATTCAAATTGGCCGATCCACTATTTGAGTAGGTAATTTATTTTTATAATCTCTATTGTAATGAAGGTTTTTGATTTGTTTATTGATAATGATTAGTCTTGATTTTAATTTGTTTGCTGATAATGATAAATAACAATAATTAATTAATTAAAGAACTCTGTCATGATTTGTTTACCTTCGATCTGTTACTGTGCATGTTTCGGTTTTGGTGTTGGTGGTGAACTCTGCCATAACTATACAAGTTTAATTGATGTATTTGCCTCTAAAAATACAAGAAGAGGAATGTTTAAGCGATATTTCAGTTATTATAATGATAAAGTAGTTTTTGAGCCTTTCTCTTTTCAGATTTTTTTTTGGGAATAATTTGTATCTTTTGAAATTACAATACTATAGCTATATGTAAAAGGCCCCAGCTTAATGATTCGCTCAGGGCCCCAAAATACTCAGGACTGGCCATATCTGGGGCAATAGGTTATCAGAACTAGCATGGGACGAACTAACATGGTTTTGGCCCAGCCGTTTCTCAAGTCGTTCACGTTTCATGGGTTTTTTGCACGTTGACACCCAAGTCGTGCACGTTTTCAGCCAGCGACATGGTTTTCGCCCAGCGACATGCCAAGTCGTTCACGTTTCTAGGCAGCGACATGGGTTTTTTGCACGCTGGCACCCAAGTCGTCCTTGTTTCTAGGCAGCGACATGGTTTTGGTCAAGCCGTTTCTCAAGTCGTTCACGTTTCTAGGCAGCGACATGGTTTTGGCCCAGCCGTTTCTCAAGTCGTTCACGTTTCATGGGTTTTTTGCACGTTGACACCCAAGTCGTGCACGTTTTCAGCCAGCGACATGGTTTTCGCCCAGCGACATGCCAAGTCGTTCACGTTTCTAGGCAGCGACATGGGTTTTTTGCACGCTGACACCCAAGTCGTCCACGTTTCTAGGCAGCGACATGGGTTTTTTGCACGCTGACACCCAAGTCATCCACGTTTCTAGGCAGCGACATGGTTTTGCCCCAGCAACATGTCATGTCGTTCACGTTTCTAGGCAGCGACACGGTTTTGGCCCAGCCGTTTCTCAAGTCGTTCACGTTTCATGGGTTTTTTGCACTTTCACACCCAAGTCGTGCACGTTTTCAGACAGTGTCGTTCACGTTTCCAGGTAGCGACATGGTTTCCATTTTACACGTAATTGGTACCAAGTAATTGTTCCCAGATGCCGTCAAAAGTTCTAGTAGATTTTTCCTTTGTCCATTTTGGGTTCTAAACTCAGTCTATTTGATGTTTATTATATGCTCTTCAGCACAATTTGCCTTTGTCTAACTCACATAATGTGGGAGCTGGAGCAAGTGCGTAAGTGGAAGCAAGAGCGTCCTTTGTGAAAATATCTTGAGTGCGGAGTGCCTGTAGAGTGTTCATGTGCATTTAAATATGTGAAATAAATATGTTTTCATCAGAAAATTTGAAATTCAAATTGCAGTAGCTGACGTATTCATTACAATACTATATACAAGATTCCCACATGTCATTCTCGTTCAATATATGCATGGGTGGAGGGACCATATGACAAGTGGGTCACTTGACTCCACTGAGTTGTGAAATTTCTTTAGAATATGTATGTTTCTTATTCGTATTTGACATAATTGATCCACAGATCTCGGTAAATTACCCCAAGGATTCTATTAAGGCTACAACTACTGGCCTTTATCATTCCCAAACAGGATCTAACGCAATGAAATGTGTGGACTTTTAAGTATTTGACTCCACAGTCCATAACTCCTGGCTCTGCCCCTAAATATAAATACTGATACTCTTGAAGTCCAGTGACGCTGCAGCACAACAGGAAAGGTTGTATCTGAGTGCAAAACGCTCCTGCTAAATGGAGGTTCTTTGCAGCCCCACGTTCTTGTGGAGAAGCGAACTCCCTTCACTTACAGAAGCATTGGGGGTTTCGAGCACTTACCATCATTTTAGGTCTCAACCTCTAAAAATGACTTTTTGACAATTAGGCTGAACTTCAGTGTCATCCTACTCCCTCTCTTGACAGTGAATATAGATCAGATACTATACGAGGCCAGAATGTATGTGAACCCAATACACAATAATTGGAGTATGATGATTTGATAGTATCGCATCAGTGTTAGCCTTCAAATTGCTTTCACAACTGTGGAGTGAATATTTTGAATTTTAAACATCAAATGAAAGTTTGTGCTAAGCACTGAATCCTTGTTCCTTTGATATGCATCACGTGTGAAGAAAGAGAGATGTGTAAAAAGTGACCAGCAAAGCACGGGCACTTGTGTAAGTTAGCTAAGAGCTGCTTACTTTTTTGTATTTTTGGATACTTTATAGCTTAATGAAATATCCTTTTTGAACGGTGGTGACAAGATCTAGCTGGGAAGTAAATCATTAGCGTGTCTTGAATGAGCAGATGACAGGACTAGACCCCTAACAAATTCTCCAACTGCTTATACACAACTTTCATCTGTAAACTTAATCTTGAATACATGACATTTAATGATGAGTTAAGACTTCAGGATAGAGCCTGAAGAGGACATGATATGTGCACCCAAAGACCTTAACTGGTAAGAAGTGAAGAGGACGATCAAGAAAAGGAACCCTATAAGGTATCTGACCCTCTAAGATTGTAGATGACATTCAATTGATAAAGATAACTGGTAGTAAGAACGACATCACTCCAAAACGACTTTTGTTCTTGTATTTGAGATAAGAGCCCGTGTGACTTCTACCAAGTGTCACAACTTGCGTTTGACCACTGTACTTTGTTGGGGCGTCCGAGCGCAAGATTAAGAGGAAAAAGTGTTGAGGGATAAAAGTTCATTATCCATAATACACATTTGATTTACATAGAGAATGAGTACACAAATGTAAAATGACTAAAAGACCCTTGCACCTTAATGCTAAACACACACACACACACATATGTATATATCAATAACTAAAACTCAACAGGATTAAATGAAAAGGGTGGACACACGACTCTCTAACCAAGGTCAAGAGAAGACACAGTGATGTTTACTTAACTCACAAACTTCACATTGTAAATCTCCGACTCGACCACATGACGTGACCTTCCTTTTGAGGTTCTAGAGCGACGGATGACCATGACAACAATGATGTTGGTAAGGTGAGACCGAAGACTGAAAACTGAGCTAGGGAGTTTGCCACCACCAAAGTAGTACAAATCACTACGCTCAGCCCCGCCACCAATCTTTCTCCCTGTCTTGAGATTTTAAAAAACACAAAATCACGAAAAAATGTGATGAAGGAATTCAAAGATTTGGTCAGCATACTGACAAACATAAGATTAAAAGGAAAACGAAGAACATTTAAAAAGAGTCCTACAAAATCATTAAATTTAAAGTTACGGTTTCCAAATGAAAAATATCAAAAGTAGAACCATTAGCCAATGTAACACAGGAAGGGTGCTCAGAAGAATGGCAGCTAGACAAAATAATAAACCCCCCGTCATGTGATTATATGCACGAAAATCGGCAGGCCAAGAAGTATTAGTCGCAAGACAGGCAAGATGTTGACCTTTCTGAGTAAACGTAGTAGTGGAAGACGATGAATCTGAGATGCTTGTCTGTAGATATGAGGCGATTGTACGCGTCCTCAAAAATAATAGCCACGCGAGAACCAAAGCTAGAAGAGCTATTCAATTGCTATCCATCCTCTTCAGAAACAGTAATTTTATGGGCAGAAAGGCGACCATGAAAATTCTAACAATACTCAAGAGTATGACTATGACCATTGCAGTAAGTGCAATGGCAAGGCACAGGTCCACGACCATTTCTACTGTCACATCCTGCACTTCAATGGTATGAAATAGAGCAACAATAATAATAAAATTTCCCAGCAAGATCTCATTAAAAACTCATAAAATTTATACTCCAAATTTCAATACATCAATCACGAATCCCAACAATAATAACAATAAAATCAAAACGGGCCAACAAATGCCCAATAACTATTCAGTAAAAAACATGACTCATGAAAACCTAACATCTAATCTTCATAAAACTCATCTCCAGTGCTCTAATCCTTTGGCTTTGCTTCGGTCCCTGTAATATTTTATTTACAAAATGTAAGCAGAAGTTCGAGTAGGAAACCACATAGCAACCACAATAATGAAGGTTAAATCATACTCGCGTCAATATCATACCAGAATAAGCAGAAAATAACTTAAAGTACACGCATACATGCTCAATGTACCACATGCATGACATGAGACTACGCCACAAATGGCTACTCGTGCAAACAACGCTGAAACCTGCAATATGTTCCAGACTTAAAGAATATTTACGGTCTTTCACCCAAGAATACAGGCACCTTGCATCGAGTTCATGGGCCGTTCTGACCTTTGAGAAATTTCCAAATCCGGTAACATTTTAGTGGCCTTCCATCGCTGGAATCACAAAGACACCACATTAAGGTAACTCAACACCAATGCATGACCTATGAACATTTAACCCACTGTTTTAGACCCGAATAATATTCACAACCAGACAAAAAAACAAAAGGGAACGGGCTAAAAAAAATGGTTTTCTGAATTTAGGGAGCTCGGTTGAGCGCAAAAAATAAGCTCATTGTCCAAAATAGAACTTTGAAAATTTAAAAAGCTCGCTCGAGTAGCCTACAGCTTGCTCGAGAGACCTAGTGAAATTCTCAGTTTATGTTCTGTAGCAAGCAGAACACGAACAACCTCATTTTTCTTCGTCTAAACTATTCAAACACGATGAAAACATACCAAGTCATGCCTAACTCAATCTCAAACATGTTCATGTGTATGTTTGCGACCGAAACACGATTTAAACTACATTACAATTAAAAATTATGTGGAATCTTACCTCAAACACGAAGAGCAGATGAAAATCCTAGTTTTGCAAAACCTCCTGATTTCTCCACATATCTGGTTAATTCTTGTCTGCACTTGAAGCTCTCGATACCGAGATCAACTCTCCTATTACGCGTTCTATGAGAATCTAGGTTTCATCGCCCATTTGCCCTCTTCAACCGACCGAAACTCTAGACGAAGAATAGGGTTGAGAGAACAAACGTCTGTCTAATATTTTCTATGTAAAAATCTGATTACGGTTTTCATTAGGGATTAAACAACCTCAAATAAAGAAATTACACAATGTACTTGTAGTGGCATAATCAGCCTGAAATTGTTGTTCGTCTCCCAAACACCTCAATTTCACCAAAAATCTGCTAGATCGCAAAAAATAACATGGAATCAAATCAAATTAACAAAATTAGGACCACAAGTCCTCACAACCATCTCTTCCTGGCTCCCGACCACCACAACCAAAAACAAGAGAAAAGTTACAACCAAAGGCAGTGGTTGTCAAAGTAGAACAATTAGGTGGCCACAGAGAAGTATTGGATGTATAGAAGCCTGACAGAGCTGCCTAAAAACCTCATTAAGGGAGGACAAGTCCGAGCCCCCACAAGCTGTGACCGAATAGGATCGTATGACGTAGACAAAAAAAGACTCTATTTGGCCTAACTTAACTACTTAAATTATTTTTTGTCTTTATTTAAATTTTTTTGCCTTTGTTGTTTTTGCATCATTTTTTTGTGGTTATTAGTTCGTCTCGATAAAAGGAACCTAAAAAGTATAAAATTATGTTTAAAAATTAAAAAAACTTCACAAAAAATGAAAAACAATCCCAAAAAAAACCCTATTTTGACTTATTTTTCGTCTTTTCTGAATATTTTTTAATTTTTGAACATAATTTTTTGCTTTTCTAAAATCTCTTGTCAAGAGAAACCAATAAATCACAAAAATTTGATGAAAAAATTAATAAAATTCAGATAAAGACAAAAAAAAAAATCAAACATAATCTAATAATTACCATAGTGAATATTAGAAGAGATCAGCAAGCAAATATTGAACTCATCACAAAAATCAAGAAACCTGGCATAATAGTCCTCTAGAGATAAATCACCAAGAGTAAGAGAGAAGTGAGTCTGATAAAGATCGTATGTCCTGGGCAGACTATTAATATCAGAATATAACTCATGAGTTTGATGTCAAACAAGTCTGTTAGTCGGCAAGAACACCAAGGTACCACTAATCTGAGACTCCATATTATTCTGTCATCGAATATGGATATGAGCATCCTTAGCTTTCCAATCATCATACTTGGAATCAGATCCCTTTGGAGGATCATCAATCAAGAAAGAATATTGCTTCTTGTCCAGAATGTACACCTTATCAACTTTAGCTTACGGAGCATAATTTTTTTTTATATTTAATCTAATGGAAAAAATGGACATCATATCAGGAGACCAAGTATTATATATGCCAACAGGGGTAAAGGAAGCAATTACAGAGACGCAATAACCACCAACTCAGTAAACCATGAGCAACCAGTCACCGTGTAATGTATGTGTCAACCAAATCACCAACAAATACGAAGATTGATAGACTAACACAAGCTTCAGTACCGTGCAAAGCACAATGAATCCGTACATTATAAATCAAACGAACCAACACCACATACGGAAGAGAACCACCAAATTGGAATGGAAATCGCTTATTGACGAAGGAGAATCGTCAAAAAATAGACTGATACCAACAAAGTCAAATCACAACTAGTAAGTTACTGCTACGCTCCAAATCTGAGGTCAGCGAAGCAAAAAATGAGGTTAGGGAGATCAAACATCACTACTACCCTCTAGATCTGAGGTCAGCAAAGCAAAAACGAGGTTAGGGAGGTTAGTAAAGCAAAAAAACGAGATTAGGGAGGTCAAATGACTGTCACACGCTCCAGATTTGAGGTCGCCAAAGTCAAATCTGAGTCTAGCGAGGACAAAAGACGGTCACAAGATCTAGTTATGATGTGGTCGAAGTCAAACATGAGTTGCACGAGTCAAAACTAGAGTTGGCGGAGGTTTGGCGATGTGAGAAAGCACTAATTGCATCGGTTGATGATTACAGGAACAATGGTGGATCATCCTATACCATGTTGAGAGAGAGAGAAAAAGTTTTTACACGAGTGTTAATAATCCGAACACACAAATATTATTAGTATATATGAAGTGAGAGTACAAAACTACCCTCACTTAACTAGTACGAAAAAATATATAAATAACCCTCGACAGATCTCAGTAAGTGGTACTGGAAAAGTAAGTGTTGCAGGAGCTTTCTAATCTACGGCACTTGTTCAAACTTCGCGGATTGCTTTCTACTGTAAAAGTCATAGTGTTGCAGAAACTGTCTACCTGAGCCACGTGTGCCGTAATATAGAGTCTGTGCTTACAAAATAACTCTGACAGACTTTGTGCAAAAAAGTTCTCTGCATGAAGTCAATCTGTGTGGAAATATAGACCTGCATAAAATAACTCTTGACAGACTCTATATTGTTTACAAAATATAGAGTCTACATGAGTCATGTATGTGAAAAAGGTTCTCTGCATGATGTCTATGGAAAAAATTCAAAGGCAATTGATGAATTCGTTCCATTAGTTTCACAATTTGAGAACTAGTCGACAGCAATACACTACTTAATCCGAACTTTAGGACAAAATGTCTGTCTGCAAGGGTGGGGCACGAATTATGGGACTCAAAACTGTTTTTGCGTTAGCAAACTGTCACTTTCAGGGGAAATTGAGTTGTAATTTGCAGATTTTGTGGGCTTAGTTAGTGAACTTAAAAACAGATCTGTCCTACCAGTCATTTATGTATTTCATTTACCTCAACAGGGAGGACAGGGACTTCATGTGACCCTCAATTCACATGCTAAAAAGTTCGCAGGAATACTGAATGGAATTGACACCGATACATGGAATCCGGCCACTGATGCTTTTCTCAAGGTCCAGTACACTGCCAGTGATCTCCAAGGGAAAGCAGAAAATAAAGAAGCTATAAGAAGGCATCTTGGACTTTCTTCTGCAGATGTCAGGCGGCCAATGGTAATCCTATTTTCTTACCAATCTAATTCTTTTCTGCAAATGAGTAGAACATTCTTTGTTGTGTTTTCGCAGTGAAGCAATTTCTTTCCACGATACATGTCATACCAGTACTGCTTTCGAAATTTCAAAATTAAGCTGAGGTTGTGGGATATATCAACAATTACCTACCATATCATGATTTGTTTTTGAGTTTTTAAACTGAGTCTTACATAGTTACATTTTTATAGGAATTGGCGGCATAATTCTAGACGGGAATCCCAGTGGATACTGGGTTTGTGGTACATCATCCATGGAAATTGTATAGAACAGCTATTTTGGGTGTTTCAGTAGCATCATATGTAACTCGTGTAGGTTTCAACTTGCAATCTAGAAATCACAAAAAGAACTACTTATGGACTTCTGTCTGTTTTCAACTGAATGTAGTTGTTTTGCTTCCTCCTCTCTGCATCCCACTTTTAGTGACAGAACTGTCCCTTTTTATCCTCTTTTGTTGCTGCCACAAAGCAGTTACAAGTGTAAGGAGGAGCTGAAAACATGGACGAAATGCCAAACCAAATCTGCCAAATCTTGCATCTTCAGGTTTAGTCAACTTCAAGATCACTTTTGTCGTGGACAAGTTAAGAGTTATAAAATGTTTATGAGAGCTAATCTAGGTAGCTAAATTGTCTTCAAACTCCACAAATCTCACTTCAATTTGAGGGAAATACTGCAGTGGTCACGATTGGAAATTTATTGCAAAAATGGTTCTGATTGCAGCCAGTTTTTCTTAAGCCATTGGTTTGAGCAAATCTTGCAAGTAGCAATGTTCTTGATTGCCAAATCCCCTTTCCAGAGCCTTTTTCTTAACTTAGTCCTGTATGCAGGTGAGAAATATTAGGAAGACATCAGACACCGTGCATCTATGTAGCATGGACACTCCTCGGAGGTCCCCGTACCCGTGTCGGACACTCCAGGAACATCGACACGTCGGAGACACGCAGAAAAACGTATGGGACATGCCATTTGGTGTGTCCAATTAATTTAATTTATTTTTTAAAGGGGGACATGGCGCGGACACGGATTGGGACACGAGGGGGGTAGATTTGTTATTTTTAAAAAATTTTAGGGTCAAATATGTTATTGCATAATGTTAAGGTACCGGTCCAATTGTATATTAACAGTAAAATTAGACTAAATATGTGATGAGCTTAGTGTCAGGGGTCGTAGTATAATTGTGTCTCTGTTGTACTTATATATCGATTGCAATGAGAAATAAACCTAATGTTTTGGGTGATTCCAAACTGTTGAGTATTATTTTACGTGGTATCAGAGCATCGATCACTGCCTTTGTCTGTGATTGATCGATCCTTCTGTTTCGTTTGAGTTTTCTCTGACTGACATTTTTCGAATCCCACGCCATGACAACCATACAACATCGTCGCCGCGTGAACAATGTCGTGTGAACAGTGTTGCGTGAACAGTGCACGTGAACAGTAGTTCATCTTTGTTTCGGTTTCGAGATTTTCTGGGTTTGATCTAATGTATTCGAAATCTACTAGGTTTTTTCGTTTTAGGTCATTTTGTGATTGTTACGGTGTTTCAGATTTGTTTCCTTTATTTTTATTGCTTTGAACTATGGCGGAAGATCCTAAAGTTGTTGTCGGTGGTGCAAGTGGTGTAAAGGATGAGTCGAGTCGTGTAGGGACTCTTGAAAACACCCCCTTTGGATATTTGCTCCATTAAGTTGGATGATACCAACTATTTGATTTGTCTCGCACGTTTACCTTGGTCATTGAAGCCCGAGAGATGTCTGAATTCATTGAGGGCCTTGTTCCTCCACTAGTGGTGCCTCCTGAACAGAAAAAGTAGTCTTAGAAATCCTTAGTCATGACTTGGTTGTTTAAATCTATGAGAGCTGATATTCGCCATGCCTTCCTGCTTCTTGGGATTCCATATGATGTTTGGACTACTTCAGCTTGTACTTATTCTCCGCAGGGTAATGTTGCTCAGTTTTTTTAGTTGAGTAAGTGACTTCATACATTGGATCAACACCATCATTCTATCGCTGAGTATTATGCCGACTTGAGTTGCATATGGTAGGAGTTTGATTATTATCAGAGATTTCAGGCTGTGTGCTGAAGATGTTGCCAAATGGCTAAAACGATGGAGAAAAAATGTGTTTATGACTTTCTAGCTGGCCTTGATATGGAGTATGATCAAATTAGAGTATAGGTGCTGGGTCGTGTTCCGTTTCCATCATTGGGAGAGGCCTATGCCATTGTTTAGCAAGAGGAAAGTAGGAGGGGTGTTATGTTGCATACTCCTATTCCCGACCGTTCTACCTTACTGGCCACTCCTCCACTGAGTTTTATATCTGGTGCTAGCAGTGGATTGATTGTGCATCTCTCCGGTGTGATTATTGTGATAATATCGGACATATCAGGGATTTTTATTAGAAGTTACATGGCCGTCCTCGTGGAAAGGGTGGTGGACGTGGTGGTCGTGGCCGTGGGTCTATGCATTCCCAGGCCTAGGCTCGTATTTTGGAGTCTGTAGTGTTACCTTGGTTGATTTTGGGTTCAGTACTGGGGTTCAGTTAGTTTTTGATTATGTTGGTGGCTTTTCTCAGGGGGAGATGCAAGCTCTCAGGTGCCTTATGACTCAAGCTGATTCTTCATCCACCACTGCTTCTACCTCCATAGTTTTTCCTTCCTCTCATTATGCTCATAAAGGTATCCCAGCTAGTGCATTTGTTGTCTCTTCTAGTGTTCCTTTGATTATCGACTCCGGTGCTTCCGATCATATGACAGGTTGTTCGTTTGTTTTTTATTCTTACTCTACTTGTTCTAGTAAGAATAAGGTCAAAATAGCAGATGGATCTCTCTTTGCTATTTCAGGGAAATGCTTCATTTGCGATTCTTACTCTACTTGTTAGTAGATTTACCTGTTCTGCAAATTGTTTTTTGACATTCTTTCCTACTCATTGTGTTTTTCAGGAATTGGATATGGGATAGTGGTAAAGCACATGATGGTCTCTATTTTTTGGAGTCTGCACCTCGCACATCTAAGCTACCTTTGTCTTGTGGTCAGGCTTTGCAAGTAGATACGAATTCTGTTTTTTTTGTTGCATTAGTGGCACCGGAGATTGCGTCATCCCTCTTTTAGAATTTTAGAGAAGCTTTTTCCTCATTTGAGTGAGTCTTATCCTAAGAGTTAATTTTTTGTGAAGCCTGTGAGGTTGGGAAACATAAGCGTTCTTTTTATGCGCCTATTAATAAAAGAAACGATACGCCGTTTATGATTATACATTCTGATGTTTGAGGGCCTTTTCCTGTTACCTCTCTTAAAGGTTTTCGTTGGTTTGTCACCTTTATTGATTGTTATTCTCGTGTCACTTGGGTATATCTACTTAAGTCCAGAAGTGAGATTTATTGTTTCAAATCTTTTCATCGGATGGTACGCACTCAATTTGATACATTAAAATTCTATGTAGTGATAATGAGATCGAGTATATTGATAGGTTCTTTAGGGCATATCTGGACGATAGGTTCTTTAGGGCATATCTAGATGAACATGGTATTCTTTTTCAGATGACTTGTGTTGACACCCCACAACAAAATGAGGTTGCTGAATGTAAGAATCGTCATGTTGGTGAAGTTGCTCGCTCCTTTGTGTTCACCATGCATCTTTCCAAATTTCTTTGGGATGAAGCGATTTTGATGGCCACTTATCTTATAAACCGTCTGCCGTCCGGTGTTCTTCATTTCAAAACTCCTTTTGAATGTCTCCCTAGCCGGTGTCTGGTTTTCTCTCTCCCCGATAGTCTTTGGTTGTGTATCCGTACTCCTTACTTCTTAGGTGGAAAGATAGGTCATAAAACCCATAAATGTGTCTTTATTTTACTTTTCCACCTACAAGGGCTATAAGTGTTACGATCCTCACTCTAGGAAATTTTTTGTCTCTATGGATGTTACCTTTTGGGAAACTGAGTCCATTTACTCTCTCTCCACTCCATCTCTTCAGGGGGAGTCTGTTAGAATGGAAGAGATGTTCACCACTTAGAATCACGAGTTGTTGTCCTTACCGTATCATAGTGGGGGAGAATGAGACGTCTATTGTTGACAGAGAGGAACCAATATCTATTGACAATATAGGCCAGGATACTGCTGGACTGGTTGGGTGTAAACAACAACTGATAAGGCATGTTTTGCAGACGTGTAGAAAAATCTTCATGTGTAATGCCACCTTATCAATCACCAATGCCTGCTTTAGTTTCAGACTCTTCCGCTTACTCATCTGGTAATGAATCTCATTCTCCTATTGAACCTTCCCTTATGACTCAACTGGTAATAAATCTCCTCCTATTGTTGAACTTGCTGGGGAGCCTCGCGCAGTATTACTTCAGGGGAATCAAGCGCTAGATCCCGACCAAAGGAAGCCCACTAAGGGCGCTCTTAAGCGCACAAAGGGCTCCGGAAATGGTGCCCTTGACTGCTCGGCATCTCGGACATGGCGCGCAGAATTACAAAACCGTTCTTGCCAATATGGAAAAGAGGCAACATTAGCGGCCTTGAGCCTGCCTAAGATTGCCCTCTTCTCCAACCTGTTAAAGGTGACCTCAGGTCAAAAGACCAGGTACGCTTTCACATACGCTCTCATTGCACTTACACCCTTCTCATATTCTCTTTAGTCACTCAATCGTCGTAGGGTTCTTGGCCAGACAATAGGGCCCACCCGACGTGTTTCCATGAGCCAAGGTAGGAGTGCAGACCATCTCACCAGTTTTCGGCACCATCAATTGGTGTTATATATTCCTACATAAATTATTTCTAAATGCTCTCCCAGTGCTCCCAAACTAGGAGCTTCTATGACCCGCCGTTACCCTGCCCCTCCCTTGCTTTGTGCAACTAAGTGTTTTGTATTTGAGTGTGAAGTTGGCTCCCACGAGAAGGGAGTCCATTCCCAACTAGGAGATTGAATCTCTTAAGGTTCTAAAATCCAAAAGAAACAAAATTAAAAGATATCAAGCAAGAAAAACTAGGAAGTAAGGGTAAGATTTCGAGACATATTTATTCAAATTTGTTCTAGTACGTAATAGAAATATAATATCTTCTTATATTTGCGAAAAAGTATTTGCAGTAGACACGATTTCCGAATTTTGATATTTATTGGTATTATATGTTACCAAGTCATGATTTATTTCTAAATGCTCTCCTGGTGCTTCTATGACTTGCCATTACCCTGCCCCTGCCCCTGCTTCGTGCAACTAAGTGCTTTGTATTTGAGTGTCAATTTGTTTGAATAGAAATGCAAGGATGTATATGTATGCAGTATTGTACCTTGTGACTCGTGGTTAAACAATTTGTAAGTATTTTTAGCTTCTTTCCTGATTGATTGTTGTTATGACCTTTATTGATGCTAATCCCTTCTAGTTATGTTGTAAAGGAGAAAAGCAAGCTTGAAATTTTGAGCTAAAAAAAGGGTAAAGAGGAAAAAAGTTGCAGTTGTATAAACAAATACTATGGAATATATATGCTTACATTTCCATACAAAAGAGTATGTTGATGTTGAAGATATACAGTGTTCCACTTGTGAAGATAACATTGAATGGAAGTGATATTCTAGACATCAATATGTTTGTATTCAAATTGATGTGGTGACTTTATGACATTTTGAATTAATAACAATGATCATAACCTTATCTAACCATTAAATAGTTCCAGTTTATATATTTGCTTAAGCCCATTTGTTGTGTTATATATCTTTCAATAGGTAGGTTGCATTACTAGATTGGTGCCACAGAAGGGGGTGCATCTTATTAGACATGCAATATATCGGACAATGGAGCTGGGAGGACAGTTTGTACTTCTGGGTTCAAGCCCAATACCACATATTCAGGTGACTTCGTGCCACACTTTGTACTATCACAGCTTTAGTAGTTGTTTTTGATGGATGAATAAAGATGTTAAATAAAATTGATCAAAATAAAATGATCATCACCTGTGACCATGAAAGTAGTATTTCTTGTCATTGTTATTTATCTTTTATTATATGGGTAGTGTTAGTGTTATTTATCTTTTATTATAGGGTAAAATGCACTGTCCTCCCTTGAAGTTTTTGACAATTGCATGGAACTCCTCATAAGGTTTCAAAAAATGCAATCACCTCTCCTGCTTTTCAAACTATTAGATCATTACCCCCATGCGGTTAGTTTTCATTAACTTCCATTAGTTTTGTCCTTAAATTTGACCATTTTGTCCTCCCTTCACACTCACTCCATTAATGTTTTTTCCAATATTTGTTTTGAGAAAAATTCATGCTATTTTATTCACATCAAAAGATTAAAGGATATTTGTGCATATTTTTTAAAAATTTATTTTCACCAATTCAACTAAGTAAGCAAAAAAATAAATTGGTGCCAAAATTAAAAAAAATAAAATTCTTTCATACATAACTTTTTAAATTTTGACACCGATTTAAAAACTTACTTATTTCTTTGAATTGGTGCAAATAACTTTTAAACCTATGCACGGAAATACTTTAATATCATAATAAAATATATAAATTATAATGTGGCAAAAAAATAATTGATCCACGCATCAATAAAAAAAAAGTTTATTTATTAACTTTAAATTAGGTTATTTGGATTAATTCACATACATCTTGATTAAAATTTGAAGAAAAATAATTTTGAAATATTTAGCCTTTCAACATTATAGGTTTTTCCACGGCACAATTATTATTCTTACGAGGTACTTGCTTCTAGTCAAAAGTGTCAAATCTAAAAAAAGATCCTCAAAAAATATTATTGAAAAAAACATCAAGGGAGTGTGTGAAGAAAGGAAAAAATGGTCTAATTTAAGGACAAAACTAACGGACGTTAATGAAAACTAACGGCAGGGGAGTAATGATCTAATAATTTCAAAAGCAGGGGAGGTGATTGCATTTTCCAAACCTCAGGGGCGGTCCCTGAAATTGTCAGAAACCTCAGGGAAGGTTAGTGCATTTTACCCTTTATTATAAGGGTAGTGTAGTCTTGTCATTGTTACTTTTAGTTGAGTCAAAGTTTCTTTAAAGTTTATAGGGTTAGCCTATATAAAACATCTTAGGTACATGATTTATCTGAAGCAATAGAATTAGTTTGTTGTTTTCCTTGTATCAGAGTCACTAGAGTAGGTTACAGAGTTTGCATAATGTGAATCATCCTTCTCTCCTCGAAGTTCGGTACCGTTTTGCACAGTCTGAAACTATTTTGCTCGGTTTAGGTTGTTTCGCACTGTTTTGGCTATTTGGCACATTTTTGCACTATTTGGCACTCTTCAACACTGGGGGGCATTGTTTGCTCCTATTCCGACACTGTTACACACTGTTTCACCACTTTTTGTACCTGTTCAGTGCTATTTTGCACTGTTTCAGCACTGTTTGGTATGGTTGAGTACTGTTTTGCATTGTTTTGACACTGTTTTGGGTCTTGAATTATCTTCTGGGACTATCTTTGGTAATTCTTCTTTTCTTTTTTATGTTTTGATCATGTGCGAGGATAAAATGCCTGGTATTAGCATACGATTGATTGGTAACAACTAGTCTTACTAGTAAAATGTGATGAAATTTTTTGTTGTTGGCAAGGGATTGTGGGATATGTGGATCGTTCGGCATTGCAGCCTTCCAATCCTAAAGTAGAAGGGCATGCCGTTGCACTTGCAAAATGGGATGTGGAGAATGCATGGATTTTTACTTGGTTTCGCAACTCTATAATAATTTTTGTAAATATAATGCAGCGAAGAAAGTATGGAATTATTTGCAAACTATATATCTTGAATCAAATTTTGGCGAGTATGAGTTTGAGATGTCTATTCAGAGTGTAACTCAAAAGTATAAATCGATTTAGTAATTTTATATTGAGATGACTAATTATCAGGATTAGTTAGCTATTAGGGAACCTTCAAACTTGCATTACATGATAGTTATGTGCACTATCATGAGACATCTTGTACCGTCTCTCATGCTCTTCGAGATCAGTTTGAGCGTTTTCGTGGGGCTATTTTTCATTAATCTCCCTTACCCTTAGTGGATGATGCAGTATGTGTACTTGTTGCTGAGGCAACTGGGTTCAAATTGTCTTATGTTGCATCTCTCGCTCAGTCTTTTGCTCCTCCAGTCGCTCCATCTAGTCAGTTTTTGGCACCTATCATGCCAACTCCTGCGTCACATTTGATTCAAGTCATTGGCTAGCCTAAACCTCCGAGTTACTATGGATTAATGTAGCTTTTGCCATCAAACGGGACATTGGAAAAATGTGTGCCCTAAGCTTGTACAACCGAAGGGATGCAATTATTCCTATGTGTGCCCAAGTATCGACATCTGGCAGTGATTCATCTTCCCTCTTGATTCGCACTCAAAAGTGCGTATTTTCTATGTCAAAACCCCTTGACTTACATGCATTTATTATCTATTGATTGCATTTTATGTGATTTTATCATTTAATGCGTGTTTTGGTTGTTAGTACGCAAATGAGTGTTTTACAGTGTCCTTATGAAGTCCCGAGATGTCAACAAGAATCAAGAATCAAGTCATGAAGTGAAAGAGAATGACATCAAAAAGTTTGAAGTCAGTGCCTCGCATTACCGGTAATATGTGCCCAAACTACCGGTAGAAGGAGGCACTGCCCAAAGTGAAGAGCAACCAGAAAGTCAGTGCCTCGCACTACCGGTAATAGATGCCCAAACGACCGGTAGTAGCAGGCACTGCCAAGAAGTGCAGAAACTGACCTAAAGAAGCAGAACCCCGAACTACCGGTAATACGTACCACACACTACCGGTAGTAAAGGGAAAAACGGGATTTCTGTTATCTTTAAGGGATTTCTATTCCTTTAGTTTATCCTTATCTTTTTGGTATTCTAATGACATTAGGAGTGTTGTTTTGGAGCTCTATATAAGAGGAACCCTAGGAAGAGAAGGGAATCAAGCTTTTATTCTAGTTTTTAGCCGTCTTTCATTTAGTGTTGAGATTGAATTCCCAGATTTGGGAATATTTAAATAAAAGTTCTTCAAATTCTTGCTTTGATTATTATTCATTCTTTGTTCTATCTTTTCTTTCCTATTATTAATTTCTCATGGATTCCCTCATATCCATGAGGAACTAATCTTTTAAGGATTCGATTCAACGGTGAAACATTGAATCGTGACTCAAAATAATTCAATTCTCACCTATGGTTTTCCATTTCTGATATCGTTTTATTAATCAAGACTTATTTTGAAATCGATTAGAAGTTTTTGTTAAAAGATTTTTGCTTGTGTGTAGACAAACCCTTTGGCACACACAATTCTTGGATCTATACAAGTTCTAATCTGAAACCCTAATTTCATACTTGATTATTTAACTGATTATCAATATTTCTCGAGTTTCTATAAATATTCACTTTTTCGATTATCCGACGAAGGTTTGATGTTAGAGAACCGGAGTTGAGTTATATTTTGAGGATTGGATTATTACGAGTTGCGATCAATGTGGATCCCGAGAATTGGATCTTGTTTCCTTAAATTTTCGTCAAATCATTTTAAATCTCAGCACAATATCTTTCACAAATATCTCAACTATTTTCTTCTTTCTCTCCCGATAAGCATCTAAACACTCGTTCCCTGTGGATTCGACTCCGGACTTCCGGATTATTATGCTACAACCGAACTCTTGATCCTACGCTTGGGATACTTTATATTGACACCGGTTGACGACAAACACCTCTCATTTGAGTAGTATCAGCAGTTTGAGGCTTTCTTGGATGCCACCAAAGGTCCTCAAAAAGTTTTTGCTATGACTACCACTCACCTAGGTTTGCATGGTCGTAACACTAAATGTTTTTTACCCAAAACATGGATTTTTGATTTTGGTTCTTCCTATCATATGACCCCCCCAATTTGTCTATCTTTAGTAATTGTAGTTCCCTACTTCCCCTATTAGTATTGCCTGCGTAAATGGATTTCCTATGCATGTTTCTGTTGGTTCTATTCTCCCTAATTCATCCCTTTAATGTCCATTTCAAATATCTTTTATGTGCCTCAATTGTCTTTAAGTGTTTATTTGATAACACAATTGCCTGATTCGGATTTGATGTTTTGTTCTCTTCTTCTAATTGCGTTGTACATTATTGAGCATCTAAGAAGCAGATTGAGACCGGCCGTAGAGTTGGTGACCTCTATATTCTAGAGAGAGTGCACATTCCTATTGAGTCTACTTCCACTGTCTTATCGTCTTTTTAAAAAAAATTAGAAATCCTCTTCTGTTTATCTTTGTTTTGGCATTCTATATTAGGGCATTTTTCTAGCGAGCGTTCGAAACTTAATAGGTCAATCTAGTCTTTTGGATAAATTATTTATTAGTGACCTTTTTAAGTGCAGTGCTTGTAAGTTGAAAAAATATCTGCTTTATCTTTTATTAAAAGTAATATTGTTTCTGCTCCTCCCTTTCATATTCTTTGTACTAATTTGTAATGTCCTTCTCCAATTGCAACCATGGGTGATTTGATGTATTATGTTTCTTTCGTCGATAACTACAGTCCGTATACATGGGTTTATTTACTGACGAACAAATTTGATTTTTTCAAATTTCATATCAATTTTTCGCACTATGAATTTTCTATCTCAATCAAAATCTTTCTATTGATTTGGACAGGAAGTACTTTTTTCCTTGTTTACAGATTTTTTATCAACTCATGGGACTATTCACCAACCTCTTGTTCTGATACTCACGCCCAAAGCGATAGAGTTGAAAGAAAGCATCATCTCCTTGACACTGCTAGATCTCTTCTTCTCCTGTCCTTTGTTCCTTTTGTGTTATTGTTCGCTCAACTGTTGAATTAGATACAGCGTGTTGTCTCAAGCTACTACTGAACTTGTTTGGCTTTGTGGCTTTTATGTGATACGGGTGTTCCACACCTCTTTATTGTGACAACAAGAGTGTCATTCAGATTGCTCACCATTCTGTTTTTCACGAGCGACGAAGCATATCGAGATTGATGGTCATTTTGTTCGCCAACATCTTCAGTTAGGCATCATTGATCTGCATTTTTGTCCCGTCTTCGCTTTAGTTGGCTAATTTCTTTACTAAGAATCATATAGTTGCTCGGTTTCGCTTTCTACTTCGCAATCTTACAATACTGTCTGCACTCACATTCTGAGTTTGAGGGGGTGTTAAAGCAGTATTTCCTCTCATTGTTATTTATCTTCTATGATAATGGTAGTTTAGTCTTGTCTTTAGTATATATCTTTAAGGGAACTGTAGTCTCTTAGTCGCACTAAAGTTTGCTTATATAACCCATCTTAGCTATGTATCACAATCAACCTGAAACAATACAATTAGTTTCTTGTTAATGGTACAATTAGTTTCTTGCTAATGGTAGATTTGGGTGTATGGTACTTCAAATTTGTGGGTCTTGATATTTGTGAAGTTTTCAATTTGATTTATTGTCTTTCCTTGGTAGATTCATGTAGGTAAACAGTTCTTGAAGATCTGTTCTCTCATGAGATGGAGTTGTAGGAGTTCATCTTAGTTTGTCGAAATTAGAATGAAGGGGCAATAAAAATTAGCCTTGGGGACTTGTTACATTAAAGTCAATATCTCCCTGTAGCTATATAGGTTTGAAATTAGATAAATAAGAGTCCAGCGACAGGGTTTATGTTAGAAGAAGAACATGGATGAGAAACTGGAAATGGATGACAATGCTTATTGAATAGCAACACTAAAATAAACGAAAGGACAGTGGATATTAAACAATGTGATTCATAAAGATAATCTATCGCATAATACCCAACTATATCCATATGTTCGCTCCTTGCCCACTTTTCTATGTTCAATCATTCATGGGGAAGGCAGTATGAAAATTTGAGTTTGCATATCATGGTTATGTTTGCTTAGATCAATGAATGAGATATCTGTTGAAGATTGTTGTGGACATTCCGGGTTTATCAATGTTTTATTGTACATGCTTTTACTTCGTTTGT
The DNA here is from genome assembly GCA_019985065.2 of Arctostaphylos glauca. Taxonomy (NCBI): domain Eukaryota; kingdom Viridiplantae; phylum Streptophyta; class Magnoliopsida; order Ericales; family Ericaceae; genus Arctostaphylos; species Arctostaphylos glauca. Next base: position 12,677,743 of record JAHSPW020000001.1, on the reverse strand, counting down.
ATGCTAATTGCGATAAAAACAACCATTATTTTAATTTGTTTTTGGTTCTTCTTGCATTAATTATGTTTTCCTCTGTTCAATCTGTCACCTATTTCATTCAATGTTCTTTAACTGATCTAATGTTTCTTTTGTAGATGGAATTCGAGGATATGGCGAAACATTTTAAGTCTCATGAGCATGTTCGGTTGATATTGAAGTATGATGAGTCCCTTTCCCACTTAATATATGCAGCATCTGACATGTTTATTATACCGTCCATCTTTGAGCCTTGCGGCCTTACACAGGTACTGTTGCACTCTTCCCTGAACAATGGCTCTGAACAATGGCTTTTGGACAGAAAACAACTCACAAATATACTGTGACAATTATCATTATATTCTTCTTGTAGGAGAACTGTTCTTTTCTCTTAACTGTTTTGAAGGCGTTCCATGAATTTTGCATTAGAGACATACAAAAACATATACTGATGCAAAATGGTTCTGACAATGTATATCAAGCTAACATTTATACGTGACCCCCTCTTGCCCATGAAAAGGCATGGAGTGAACTTCAAATAGTGTGCTAATGCCCAAATAAAAAAAATTCACTTCAAATTTCAGACTTCAACGTCGTATTGCTCATGGTGATTCACGATCAATGTTGGAAATGAATGGAGAAGGGAGAAGTGACTTGAGAGAGAAGAATATTGTATTGTATTAAGACTTTATGAATGATACAAGAAAAGAAACAATACATGTGAGGAAACAAAATAAGCAAGGAAACAAGACAAGAAAGGAAACAATATTATTCTATACGGTTATAGAATAATATTTGTTTCCCTCTATATATATAGAATGATTTTATTTCCAACACTCCCCCTCAAACTGGGGCAAAGATATCCGCGATACCAAGCTTGCCCATAGACGACTTCAACAAAGAGGGCCCAACAAACTTAGTGAAGACATGAGTTGTTTGATCAGACATTTGGAGATATAACACCCAACCAAACTTTCTCCTGAATGTAGTGAACATCCACCTCGACATGCTTAGTATGTTCATGAAGAATCGAGCAGCAACAAGCATAATTGCAGACTTGTTATCAAAGAATAAAGTGGAGGGAGTTAACACCGGGAATCCCAACTCGTTTAACAATGACCGAAGCCAAAGAAGCTCATGTGACATGGGCTATATCTCTATATTGTTCTTCTGCTGAAGATCGAGAAACAATCGGCTGTTTCCTACTTTTCCAAGAAACAAGACGATTTCCATAGAAAGTACAGAAACCAGAGGTGGAACGCCTATCACTCTTAGAGCTAGCATAGTCAGCATCTATAAAACATGAAATCCCTTCCTGAACTCCTGCGGTATAAAGTAATCCAAGACCAGAACAAGTCTTGAGATAGCGAAGAGTGTGATGAACAACATCAAGATGGGAAGTACGAGGAGCATGCATAAACTGACTTACAACAGTCATAACAAATGTGATATCTGGTCGCGTGAGTCTCAGATGAAGAAGGCGGCAGCAAGCCGATGATAAGTGGAGGCATCAAGTAAAAGTTCCCTAGAATCAATCGTCAATTTCTAATTAGGATCCATAGGAGTAGAAGTCGGACAACGTCCCCTCGTGCATCTATCCTTAAGAAGAGGTGTATACGTTCTTTGGGACAAAGAAATACGATGCTAAGAATGAGCAACCTTATTACCAAGAAAATACCAAAGTGGACCCAAATCCTTAACATCACACATCTTACCAAGAGCTTGTTTACTTTGGCAATGCCAGGAACATCATCCCCAGTGATGATAATGTTATCAACACAGACAGAAAGTATGACACAACGGCCATCTGAGCGGCGATGAATGAAACAAGTGTGGTCTAATTGACAACCACACTAAAATGGCTAAACCAAGTGCGAGGATACTATTTGATACCATAAAGTGACTTATGGAGGCGACATACTTTCCCCAAATACTCCCCCTTAGCTCGAAAAACAGGTGGAGGACCCATATAAATAATTTCCTCCAAGTCCCCATTCAAGAAGACATTCTTGACATCCATTTTTTGTGGATGCCAAGCATGATCTGCGGCTAAGGAAATAATAAGGTGAACAATTGTCAACTTAGCAAGCAGAGCAAAAGTAGCATTGTACTCCGCCCTTGGAACCTGAGTAAATCCTTTCACCACTAGGAGCCTTATACAGCTCAGCGGACCCATTTGCCTAGTACTTCACATTGAAGACCCATTTGCTTCCCACTGTTTTCTCACCTACATGTAAGGAAACAAGGTCGCAAGTCTTATTTCCCTAAAGAGCATCCATTTTTGAAGTCATGGCAGTCACCCACTGGGGATTATGAAGAGCCTTAGAGACAAATAGTGGAACAGGAATGGAATCCACCTGAGTGAGGAATAAGCGATAGGAATCAGAGAGACCCTAGTAAGAAATATCCTGGGCTACTGGGTGATTATGATGTAATTTTGTCCGAGAAGGATTCCTTTTGTGGACAAAGCACCCAAAAACACATGGAACAATAGGAAAAAGAGTGTTGTCAGGCTGCTTTGTCCCAAAAACATGAGAGAGAATAGAAAAAAGAGTAGTGTCAGGTTGAAAATTTTCCATGGGTGCGTTACCCTGCAAGACAAAACTAGGAGTCCTATTAAGTAAATAGATAGCAGTAAGCACGACCGTAGGCCAAAAATACTGGCATGTTCATCCCATATAAAAGACACCGGACAATCGACATGGTGGAACAATTTTGTCATTCCATGACACCATTTTGTTCGGGAGTGTAGACACAAGTGAGTTGCTGAAAAAGCCATGTTTATTAAGCTCAGACGAAACTCAGTAGAGTTATATTCCCCACCATTATCAGATCGAAGATTACAAACCATAGTTCGATATATGGTTCTAATCATTTGCAAAAAAGAAGTAAACACAAAAAAAAACTTTGGGTTTTTTCTTAAGTAAATAAATCCAAGTATACCTAGTTTAATAATTGATAGATGTGGCATATTATCAATGACCTGAGAGAGCAGTAACTGGGGAAGGCCCCCACACATCAGTATGAACAAGATCAAATGCGGATGGTGTACAATGCATGCGAGTAATATAAGTGGGAAGAACACACACCACACAGTTAAAATTAAACTTCTGGCAAGCTTTATTGAATAATGGAAAAGGTTGATATAAGTACTTAAAGTTTGCATGACCCAACTGGGCATACCACAACTATGAAGACTCTAAAGAGAAAATATAAGATTCTAAACTAGGAAGAATGGACTCTTGAGAACCATAAGACGATCTACTCTCCCATGGAGGATCCCCAAAGTAGTATAGTCCATCCTACTCATATCTCTTGCCAAAAATCTTCTTCGAAGTTAGGTCCTGCTAGTAACAAGAGTTGGGTAAGAACACAATTGCACAAGTGGGAACATGGAGAATTGATGATAAGGTAATGTTAGGAGATTGTTATTAGGAATGAGAGAAAGTGTATAGGGTGTTAACTAACCCTAACACAAGACAATATTATTTATATTAATGAGTTCCATATTACACGACTAAGACAGGCGATGTGGGACAAACTTAAACTACTAATACAAACATATTCTAACACTCCCCCTCAAGCTGGAGAATAAATATCAAAGAGTCCCAGCTTGTTACACAACAACTCTAACCGCGGCTTGAACAATGATTTGGTGAACATGTCAGCTAACTGGGCACCAGTAGACACATATGGAGTAGCTATCACACCACCAGTCAATTTCTCACGCACTAGATGACAATCAACCTCAATATGTTTAGTTCTCTCATGAAAAACCGGATTGGAAGCAATGTGAATAGCTGCTTGATTATCACAATACAATTGCATGGGCAACTGAACACTGAACCCAATCTCTTCAAGAAACGACCTCACCCATACAACCTCACATGTGGTGTGCGCCATTGCTCTATACTCTGCTTCTGCACTAGACCGGGCAACCACTGTCTGCTTTTTACTCTTCCAATTCACAAGATTTCCACCAAGAAAGACACAATATCCAGTAGTAGATCTCCTATCAGATGGTCCTCCTGCCCAATCAGAATCAGTGAACGCCTCAACACGTAAGTGTCCACTGGCTCGATACAACAGACCACGTCCTGGATGTAACTTAAGATACTTCACAATTCTGAGGACAGCCTCCCAATGTGGATGACGAGGGGTGGACATAAACTGACTCACCAAACTGACTGCAAATGAGATATCCGGACGTGTAATGGTGAGATAATTTAACTTACCAACTAACCGACGATACTGATCAGGATTATGAAGTAGCTCCCCCTGGTCCACACAAAGTTTGACATTGGGATCCATAGGGGTCTCAACAGGCTTAGCTCCCAACAAACCTGTATCTTCAAGAATATCCAGCACATATTTCCTCTGTGATAAGCTAATACCTTCTTTGGATTGGGCCACTTCAATACCTAAGAAATACCGAAGTTTTCCCAAATCCTTAGTATGGAATTGCTGATGTAAGAAGGTTTTTAGCTCACCAATACCTTGCTGGTCATCACCAGTAATGATAATATCATCCACATATACAATCAATAATACTTTCCCTCGAGCAGAAGTTAGAGAAAACACAGAATGGTCAGTCTGACTACGATGCATGCCAAATCTCAAAACAGCATCACTGAACTTGCCAAACCAGGCCCTAGGGGACTGCTTGAGGCCATAAAGAGCTTTGCGGAGTCGACATACCTGAGTACGCTCCCCCTGAGCAACGAACCCAGGTGGTTGCTCCATATAAACCTCCTCCTGAAGATCCCCATGAAGAAATGCGTTTTAGACATCCAACTGGAACAATGGCCAACCCAGATTCGCAACAAGAGAGATAAGAATCCGAACAGAACCAAGTTTGGCAACAGGAGAGAACGTCTCGGAATAATCAACACCATAAGTTTGGGTGTACCCTTTGGCAACAAGACGAGCTTTGTAGCGCTCAACAGTGCCATCAGGAAGATACTTGACAGTGAATACCCAACGACAGCCAACAGTAGTCTTACCAGCAGGAGGAGGAACCAACTCCCAAGTGCCATTATGATGAAGAGCAGACATCTCATCCTCCATGGCTTGCCGCCACTCAGACACAGACAAGGCCTCCTGAATAGTGGTAGGAACGAAAACAGAAGAGACCGAAGTGGTAAAAGCACGAAGAGACGGTGATAAATGATTATAAGAAACAAACTGAGCAATAGGATGAAGAGTACAAGACCGAATACCTTTACGGTGGGCAAGAGGACGGTCATCAAGAAGATCCGAATCTCGTAACGGAGGAGAAGGCGGAGTGGCGGGCGAAGGTGGGTCTGCTGGCTGAGGTAGTGCTGATGGAGGTAACTCTGGCTGAGAGGATGCTGGCTGGGATGGCACTGAGGGAGGTTTAGGGCGACGCACATATACCTGCAAAGGGGTTGGTGGAGAGACAGTAGCAGATGGGACAGCTATAGGTAGCACAGACTCAAATGCAGGAGACACAGTGGGAGTGTTATGCTCAGAATAAAAAGGAAGTGACTCATTAAAGGTGACATCAGCACATACAAAATGACGACGCAAAGACGGAGAAAAACATTTATACCCTTTTTGAGTCCGAGAGTACCCAAGAAAAATGCACTTAATGGATCGTGGGTCTAGTTTGCTCCGGCCGGGATCAAGAGCATGAACATAGCAAGTGCACCCAAAAACCCGAGGAGGTAATGAGTGGAGAGGACGGTCGGGAAACAGGACCGTATGGGGTATTTGACCTCCAAGGACGGTGGAGGGCATACGATTGATCAAATAGCATGCTGTAAGAATTGCGTCACTCCAATACGACTTAGGAACCGTCTTTTGAAATAACAAAGCACGCATTACTTCTGATAAATGTCGAATCTTGCGTTCGGCGACTCCATTTTGCTGTGGAGTTCGAGCACAAGATGACTGGTGAAGAATCCCATGATCATCAAAAAATTGAGATAGAGTACTATGAAAAAATTCACGCGCATTATCAGAACGAAACATACGAATGCAAGTATTAAACTGAGTCTTTATTTCCATGTAAAATGACTTAAAAACAGTCTGCAACTCAGATCTCTCTTTCATAAGATAAAGGCATGTAATACGAGAGAAATCATCTACAAAAATAAGTAGTACTGAAAACCAAAAACATTGGGCACCGACATGGGCCCCCAAATATCTGAATGCACTAACTGAAAAGGACTCGACACACGACTTTCAACCCTAAGATAAAAAGACACTCTATGATGTTTACTAAACTCACAGATTTCACAAGCTAACTCCTTAAGAAAACCACATGAAGGCACTAGACGCTTCAAATTCGGAAGGGATGGATGACCAAGGCGACAATGTTGTTGATATGCGGAGTCTGATGACTGAAGAGCAATGAGCTGGGTAGAAATGGAATCGGTGAGATAATACAGACCACCACGCTCAACACCGCCACCAATCTTCCTCCCCGTCTTGAGATCCTGAAATACACAATCATGAGGAAGAAATGTGACGGAACAATTTAAGGATTTTGTAAGTTGGCTAATGGACACAAGATTAAAGGGTAAACGAGGAACATGCAATACAGAATTTAAAGTAAATGATGGAGAGACAGGAACTGAACCCAAACCAGTAACTTTAGTAATGGAGCCATCTGCTAAGGTGACATGAAAGTTTTTATCCGAAGATTGACAAGTAGAAAAGAATTTAGAAGTACCAGTCATATGATTAGTAGCACCAGAATCGATAACCCAAGGAGAAGAAAAAGAGGATGCAACACAAGCAACAGAGGACCTGTCTGAGCGAATGTTGCGGTGGAAGGAGAAGCTGTTGCAGCGGAAGATGAAGTCGACATAAGACGCTGGTACTCCTCTGCTGAGATAGTCACACTACTGTCGGTAGAAGAATGAGTAAACTGTCCAGTATCCTCAGAATGAGCAACCTGATGAGCTTGAGGAAAACCATGAAGCTCATAACAATAATCCACCGTATGACTCGTACCCTTGCAGTGAGTACAAAATCGGGTACCACGGCCACGACCAGAACCACCACGGCCACCAGAACTACCTCCCCCTGACGTGTGGCCACGACTAGAATTACGACCAGAATCACCACGACCGCCATAACCATTACTCAAATCCGAACCGCGTCCGCGAAAACCACTCGAACCACGACCACGACTGCTAAACCCAGAATCACGGCCGCGACCACGGCCAAAACCACCAGAAACAACTAGAGCAGAACGATCAGATGATGGCTGAGAAACAGAGGTAGTATCTGAGATAGAAGCCTGGCGAAGACAACTAAACACCTCATCGAGAGATGACAACTCCCGTTCGCCCAATATCTGAGACCGAACTGGATCATAAAATGATGGTAACCCATATAGAAATCGAGCAACCTCCAAGCGCTCACGCTGACGTGCCATAACCTGAGGATCACTAGAGATAGGCTCATAAACCTTGAGTTCCTCACAAATACCACGAAATCTGGCATAGTAGTCCTCCAATGATCCAGTACCCAATGACAGAGAAAAGAACTGATGATGGAGATCATATGTACGACGAAGATTATTAACCCCTGAATACATCCTGGCAATGCGATCCCACACTTCCTTGGCACTATCAAGATAAAACAGAGGGCCACTGATCTGAGGTTCCATACTATTCCACAACTCAACTCGAATACGACAATCCTCAGCTTCCCAGTCACTATAAGCCTTATCAGTTTTGGTTGGAGGACTGTCTATCAAATATCGAAATTTGCGCTCACCCATATAATAAACTTTAACAGCACGAGACCAAAGAGCATAATTGTTGCCATTCAAAAGAATGGAAGTAATGGAATTCTTCTCACGACGTCGAGAAGAGCTAGTAGTACTACCAATAGACATAGAACCAGAAGTAGAACCAGACGTAGACTGTGCTTCAGACATAATCTCCGATCACCACAAAATAACCACCAATAATGCAAAGATAACCAATTGTCTCGACAAATCAACCCAATAATTACAATATCCAACTAAGCAACAACCACTACTAAATGGAACCACTAGAAGTATGCATCTGGTCACATCAAACAACCCAAAAAAGCTACTAATAGAACATACCAACCATACCAGACACAGCAACGAGCACTGGGGGAGTATCAATCAATAGCGGAAGCATCAACACGAGGTCAAAAACAGAGGCAAACATCAACATCAACAGGCGAACAAACAGAGATCGAAGGCGACCAGACAGAAAACAGAAACCAGAAGCCAGAAGCCAGAAACCAGAGCCTTGTGCGGCTGATGGTGGCGACTTACCAGGCGGCTGATGGTGGCGAATCAGAGGTGGCGTGACTGGACTGAAACAAAACCAGAAGGCTAGAACAGATTGGTGGCGACTTACCAGGCGGCTGATGGTGGCGAATCAGAGGTGGCGTGACTGGACTGAAACAAAACCAGAGGGCTAGAACAGAGACCAGGCGGCTGAGAGTCGAGCGGCCAAACTGAGACCAGAGACCAGAGACGAAACTGAGACCAGAGACCAGAGACTAAACCAGGCGAGGCTGACCCTGGCGGAAGACGGAGCTGCAGGCGCCAGAGCTGCGGCTGGAAGGGCTGCGGCTAGGGCTGCGGCTGGAAGAGCTGCGGCTGGAAGGGCTGCGGCTTGGAAGGGCTGCGGCTGGTAGGTTTAGGTATAGGGTTTAGGGTTTATTTGGTTTAGGGTTTAGGGTTTAGGGTTTAGGGTTTGATTTCTAGGGTTAGGGTGGAATACAATCCATGGCTCTGATACCATGTTATTAGGAATGAGAGAAAGTGTATAGGGTGTTAACTAACCCTAACACAAGACAATATTATTTATATTAATGAGTTCCATATTACACGACTAAGATAGGCGATGTGGGACAAACTTAAACTACTAATACAAACATATTCTAACAGAGATAAACAAACATCACCCTTACTCTCAATGAGAATAGTGGAGCCATCAGCAATACGAACAAATTGATGTATGGAAACAATAGGAAGATAGGAAAAAGACGAATCACCAGTCATGTGATCATTGGCTCAAGAATCAATAACCCACGAGGTTTTGCCAGACTTAACACGGAGGCAGTAGCATTACCTGAGGCCATGGTGGCTGTCGGATGGACAACAGTAGGAGTAGCATTTTGCTGATGTTGGAGCAAGGATCCTAACTAAGATTGGAATTGAGTCTGAAACTGGTCCATTTTTTTAAAAACCGAGTCTGACGATGAAGAATATTTGGAACTGGTGGCGGAGAAGGAGAAGTCTCAATAATTGTAGTGGTATGAGCATGCCCATTTCCTCGGTTTCATTTGTTCCAGATCATAAGTCTCATAAGCTCTGGATAGAGTTTGAAGCAACGGTCACAAACATGACTGATACCCCCACAATAGGAGAATGTGGGATGAGAGCTAGAAGAGCGAGATCCAAAGGATGCAACAAAGGCCATCTGATCTGGAAGCACGTTGAGGCTAGAGTAGATGATTTCGGCGCTCATCTCCATCAAGGGTAGCAAACGCCTCCGCTTAAAGATTCTTAGGGGAGAGTCCATGAAACGATGGAAAGCCCAGATGAAACAACGAGGGCATGGGAGATGTGTTTAAAATCGAAGTTCAAAGAGTCTCACACTTGAGGTTTAAACCCATGGAAAACTAATATGTATGCTGAAGGTTGAGGCATTTAGCGGCAATAGCACCTTCCTGAGTAAAATCACTGAGTGGCTTATATCGGGCCAACTACTCCAAACAAGACTGCAAATAGGCAAATTAATCAGCCACGAAAAAACCCCAGGAAGCTTGTAGCCTAGTGAAAATATCCTACTAGAGCTCAAAAATCCGAGCCATTGCGCTCATGTGCATACATATAAGTCATAACGACCATAAAGCCGGAACAATGTCAGATTACATGAACACATGATAAATCCGTTCCTCCATGGAGTTAAAGATTCACCCCAGAATAGTACAGTTATCAATGTCTCATTGAGCAAACTTGGAACTCATGATAGTTGGTTTTGGTTTAGTACCTAAAATCCATCTGGATTTGCCCTTTCCCATTCAACAACACACTGGCAACACGATGCGCCAATTTGTTGAGAGAGAGAAAGATCAAGTTGTGGGTGAGGAGTCTGTTGGTCAACGTTGTTGGTAGCCATGGTGATAAACCAAGGAAACGTAGTAGTTATGACAAAATAACTCCAAAGAACGAAAAACAAAATTCCTCGTCCGAAAAATGGATCAAGAAAAGATCAACAACATAACAATAATAGGTGCCAAAAAATAACAGCAACGAAAACAAGTGTTGCCGGGCCAAAAATGGAAGTCCACACACAAAAAAGAAAGAGAGCATGAGGCTTTAACGTATCATAGGAATGCTCAAAAAACCCACAAAGGGCGAGGCAATAGCCAAGAGAAGCTGCCACAAGGAAAGGAAGGTGGCCGAGGGATGCTAGGGACTGCCGGAGGGCTTGGGAGGCTTTGCCGATGACCAAAAGGGGTCAGCAAAGGGGCTGAAGTTGGTGGTTGGTGTTGCAAAAGGTATGGTGGTATTGGGCAATGGTTGTTTTGCTCTGATACTAACTTGAGAGAAAAATATTGTATTGCATTAAGACTTTATGAATGATACAACCATCCCTTATATAGGGGGAGATGGAATAACGAAAAGACAATACAATAAAGGGAATAATACATATAAGGAAATAAAACAAGAAGGGAAACAATATTATTCTTTATAAATATAGAATAATTTTTGTTTCCTTCTATAGATAGTAATATTGTTTTCATAGAGATATAAAATAATATCCTCTACAAATATAGAATGATATTATTTTCAGCTAAGTGGTGGAATGCGTAGAACCACATATTGCATCACTCCAGTGCGGCAAAAAGCCACTAACGTCGAGTCCACTCCTATTCCGCTAACTATGCCCTTCTCGGTCCGCCAACATGGCGGAGGTTCCATAGCGTGTCATGAGCACCAGGCTAAGGGACTTTTGAGCAACTCAATTGAACCATCCTGCCTTTTTACAAAAGAAGGTTGTGAAGATGGCCTTAGTTACCCAAACCTTTGTTCGGATGAATATAAAACGAAGAATACACACTAATGTTTTGATAAAGTAACAAAAATAACAATGGGCCTAAGGTAGTGCCAAAGTCCAAACAAAAGAAAAAGCTACAACAACAACAAAAAGGAGATGGGAAATAAGTGATCGGGTAACTTAGTTAGGTTGTCTCAAAAGTTTAAGATCGTTAGGAAATGTGGCCAATAGTGTATGTCATCGAACACATCTTTGACGTGCAACCCTGTCTTGCATACATGCAGTGAAATAGAGTGCAAAGAGAGAAGCAAAAGAAATCGGAGTGAATTGAACACAAGACCTCCCTGAAATGAAAGTTTTGAGACCAGTTAAGCCACCAGTTATTCCAAAAGCTTAAGTTGTTAGGTAATGGTCCCAGTAATGTATATCAAGCTATGCAACTCAAATTGAAAACTATACGTGCTGATCCAAGAAAGTAGTGTGACTGATTGTACAAATGGCCCCTCATGTAAGTTTGCGAACACCTTGTTTGTGTTTTCACTTTGGAGCATTGTTTTGAACACTAATGTTCAAAAATTTAAGAGAAGATAAGCAAACATGTTTAGTATTCTTGAAATTTTTTGATAACAAAGTCGTGAAACATTAAATGAAACGTGGAGCAACAGATCCTAGGATAGTGCCAACCAAGGACACAAAGGAAAAACAGAAGAACAGTTAACTGGAGAAGGGGAACTAACGATATAGCATGCTCGTCAATGAATCCAGATGGTTGACTCTGGCAGTACCCCAAGTTGACCTGAACCGTGATGCGAAATACATTATGTTGTGTTCAAACCCTGAAATATATTTTGATTAGTTAAAGTGATGGAGATGTTCTAGGACCTATATTTTGAAATATCTCACTATAAAAAGCTAAGATAAATGTTGATACCTGTGAGTTTATAGATGCACCACAGATTAGTTATAAAAGAATTACCCAAAATTTAATGAAAAGGTATTACATGGTACAGAAACAAACTCAATGCAGGAGGTTCGATAAAAACTTCATGAACATGAACTGGATTTGTAATCTTACCTAGCAGGTCCCAAGCCTAGTTAAGGAGGGTTACATCCAAAGTTATCAATCCCGTACCGGCGAGCATACCGGTTTCGTTATTGGTATGGTATGTACCGGTACCGGTGTATACCGGCGTATCATTTTGGATTTTTGCTAAAATTAATATACATATTTGTTAACAAAAAATCATACTAAACATATAAAATAAAACGTCACAATTTAAAACAAATCACCAAACATAAAAAAAGATGATTTTAGCCTCAAATCACCAAACATAAAAAAAGATTATTTTAGCCTCAATTTATGTCTAATTACCTCAAAAAATATTAATTGAATTTTTTATTACAGTAAGGTACCGGCGGGAATAGTGGCCAGAACAGTACTCCAGTGATCTGGTAACTTTACGAGGCCGGTACGGGACGGGATTGATAACTTTGGTTACATCATGTAATCAATTGCTTGTGTTAAACCCTGTTACACTCCCAATCAACATGGATTTGTAATCATTGGGTCGATGTTAAGATGTTCCCCTATAATTAACACTTTAGATGCATATGAAACTGGACAAGAATGGAAACTGTAGACCATATGACTTCTAATGCTAGGAGGAAAATAGAGGAAATGAATTGGACGTAGGGTTTTGTAAACATTGAAATGAATTATATGGTACATAAAGCTAATGGAACTGGAATAGGGTTATGAATTTGACCAAACAACATGAGAGGAGTGGGAATTGGAAGGTGCTATAACCTGGAAAACGATAGTAAATGGCTACCCGTGGGGTCTGGGAAAAGGTTGGATGTACACCCACAAGTGGAGAGGTTTTTTTCGTGACTCAAACCCATGATTATCAGGACACTTTGGGGTAACCTAACCACTCTCCTCCAGCCACCCTTCAAACTGGAAATAGGTAGTATTTGAGGAAAAATATTATCGGCCTCGAGTTGCCTGGATGATGTTTCTTACTCTGAAAATGTAGACTACAGTACACCAACGAACTTTTTTTAACCATCTGTTTTTTTTTTTCCAAAATATTATTTTGTTTTTTTGTTATGCAGATGATAGCAATGAGATATGGTTCTGTCCCGATAGCACGAAAAACAGGGGGTTTAAATGACAGGTGAGCTAATCAGTGAACCGATGTTTATTAAAGTGTGCCTTACATATGAAGTTATTCTGTTGGAGAAACTCTTTTTTCACCCTTCTACTATCTTGCAGTGTTTTTGATGTTGACGACGATAAAATTCCTACTCAGTTTAGAAATGGATATATATTTTTGAATCCTGATGAACAGGTAATCACCAACTGTTGCATATGCTATTATTAGTACATTTTCCATCGAAGTCAAACATAGAAAAAAGATGCTTCTTGTTCCGGTCATCAATTTGATGCTGGTTTCTACAAAATTATGCAGACACTGAATGGTGCTTTGGAACGTGCATTTAGCCACTATAATAGCAACAGTCAGAGTTGGCAACGGCTTGTTGAGAAGGTCATGACAATAGACTTGAGTTGGGACTCATCAGCATTACAGTATGAGGAGCTTTATGAGAAGTCTGTGGCCAGAGCAAGGGCAGCCTCAGGTCGTGCTTAAGCTTTGTTTGACATTTATTCTCACTTCCCTTCTGCCAAGATCAGTTTGCACCAGTTGGAGTTTTCTAGCTAGGTTTGGCTAAATTCCTTGCTGCTTACAATAGGGTCAAGGGTGTGAGTCTTGCCAATTGCAATATCCCCCTCAGGCTACCCGAAGAAATTAAAAACAAAAGCAGAAAAAAAAAAATGTCTGGTTTGCACTATGAGCCTGTCTTGGAAGATGGAATTAGATGGCTTCAGGGAATCGGTGAACTAAAGTTGAAATTGTTATGATCCATTGTTGTGACTTAGCACAGTGAAAGAAGCAAATGCACGGTACATATATCGTTGGAAAGCAAAAAGCCTTTGAAGTATGTGAATCCTGCAAATAGTTGAGTATTCATGTAAATGAGAGGGAAACACCTCTAGTCATAATAATATATTTTTCTATGATTTTGTACAAGATTATTATATTTTTTTACTTGTAGAATTTTTGTTCTTTTAAAAAATAAAAAATAAGTACCATGGAAAATAAGTAAAGATAACGATACGAGATTTTTATAATATTTTACTTGGGAGTTTCGTTTTTCAATATTTGTATGTCATTCTTTGAAGTGTGTTTCCTCTATGTTGTGGTTGGATTGTGAATTTTGAGGGATGGGGAATTTACCATGGACTTGAGGAGGAGACTCATTTAAGTTGAGGAAAATGAAAGGAAAGCCAAAGAAATGAATTTATGCTGTATTTGTTTAGAGGGAAAACACTCCCCAAAATAGTGAGAAATTTAAAATTATTGTAAGAAGTGAGAAATTTGACATCAAAGTTGATGTTTCAAGAAGGGAAGATCGGGGATTTTGGAACCGTATCCTATATGGACGTTTTAGGGCAGGATCTAAAAGCTTTGCGGAGCCTTTATTGAAATATGGGAAACAAGTTGGGTTTATTAAAGCAAATTTTTTAATAAAAGCTTGATTTTTTGGGTCATACTAGTTTTGTGACCAGGCGAGTGCGTACTGTATTGTTGCTTGACCACACGCGTGATGCCACCATAGGCCGTGCCGGGCTCGGGTTGTCGGCCGTGGACTTTGCTTTCAGCCCGCTTAATCTTTTTGGTCCCGAAAAATTAGACTCTAGTTTTTTAACCCAAACTAAAGCGACCCAATACCGAACAGTTCTGTTCATAACCGAACTACTCGGTAGTTCTGAACCGAAGTGCTGCGTCTAAATTGTTCTCTTCTGAACAATTGCTAAGGAAACCCTATTTTGACAAAGTGATTGGAATTATTTCACTGCCGAGGCCTGCCCCGGAAAGACACTTGGAGACCTATTTACGCAGCTCCCCCACTGCCATTTCATCCATCAAAATTCATCAAGTGTGCACACCACTTCTGCATATAGAGCGTCGAGAGAGTTCTGCATGGTCTCACTTCGTAGTGTGCATTGTCGAAGTGTTGTGATAGTGCGCGAAAAGATTGTTGTAGCCTAGGAGGCGGACGTCCAAATTTGTCAGCACCATTGCGAGGGGAATTCTGCTTTAAGGAGGCAGTGTTCATCGCTGACCTCGATCTATTTTTGACTTCATTTCGTGTTCGGATTTCGTTATTCTGTAAGTTCGTGCATACTTTATTTAATCTCTATTTTCTTTACAGTTGCATAAATCTGTAGGTATACTTGTCACTGTTTTTTTTTTGTTTTTTTTTGGGACAATAAATTTTATAGTACATTGGTTTAAAGCCTTTTCACAACCAAAATGTGTTTTCGTGACAAGTAGACCACCCACAAAACTACCACCCACACACACTGCCACCATTACGAGTAGACCACAACCCCACTGCCAATACACTACTGTCACAGGGTCAATTTTCGCCACTGATGTTTGATCTGTGATGACACTAAACTCTACTAAGGATTTAGTTAACCAACTCACGAAATAGAGAAAGAAAGATAGACAATCTAAGACACGACAGTATTTACATGAAACCCTTCTCAACTATTTGTTATTCACCAAGAATACAAAAGAAACTAAAGTAATGCTAGACAGATACCCTCCCTCTCTGTCATAAAACGCCTCAGTCATGCCTATATATAGAGTACAATCAGAAAAACGTGGCTACTTACACATGGTTCATGGACATGCCCATGATCACCATGATCTGCAGTTGACACCCCCAACTGTCCTGAAGTTTGTGCTGAACCAAGAAAAGCTTGCCAGCACACCATCCTAGGAATTGCTGGTAATTGTTTGCTGGAACTGTTGAAAATTGTTGCTTGCGAGTTTGCCAGGAACACCTGTCTAGGTTCAACTCATTTGCCCACAAGATTTGCTGACTGCCATGATCCATAGGAAGCTAGACTAACACGAAATGCCACAAGCCCACATGTTTTAGCCCACTCTTTAACTAACTGAATTGTCCCACAAGCCCGCTGTCATTTTAGCATCCATGCCCAATCTTCTGGACCTTTACCTGCGCCATAGCTGCCACTTGTCTAGGGGACCGATGCCACTACCAAATTACCTTGTCAAGACATGCCCTCTTCATGCCTTACTCGCTGCGTAGACACGAGTGCAAGGTGCCACCACGTGCCCATGTAACAACTACCGTAGTCACTACTACCATGTTTTTAATGGTTGCAGCCAGACACACACAAACGTCCGCAACCAAACACAGGAAACTAGGTTGTTGTTGTTGTGTGTGTGTGTGGAAGAAAGCTAGCACACCGTTTGTTAGGAAAACAAAAAATAAACTCACTTCACAAATCATGATCCAAACACAACCTAGTTTGTAGATATTAAAGTTCCCAGTAGCTAGACAGGAGGGGCAACTGCACAGTCTGCACCAGAAAACTTATCCATCAGTATTTTTATTTCACTTGACATTGTAAACATCATTATAGTAGTTTCAGTTCTTGTAGCGACCTCATATTTGGATTAGCTACCATATATGGTCTGCATTGCATTGACACATGCTTACATGCATATACCTATCAAATTGGCACTTTAAGGTATCAGATTTAGGTTGAATAAAACAATGCGACGAGAAAAAAAAAAATCACAAACTCATATATATAAAACAATAGAACACATTGCCCTCAAAATCCATAATATATATATTCTCCACTAATTCACATCAATTTTACATAAAGATCAAAGACAATAATTCCTGTCTCCCAAAGGAATATCTATCTCACTTCCCGGGGACGAAGTTGGTAGCGTATGCCCAAGCATTGTTGTTTACTGGGTCAGCAAGGTGGTCAGCCAAGTTCTCCAACGGGCCCTTTCCTGTCACAATGGCCTGAACAAAAAACCCAAACATGGAAAACATGGCAAGTCTTCCGTTCTTGAGCTCCTTCACCTTGAGCTCAGCAAAGGCCTCTGGATCATCAGCAAGTCCCAATGGATCGAAGCTTCCACCGGGATAGAGAGGGTCGGTGACCTCTCCGAGCGGTCCACCAGCAACACGATAGCCCTCAATAGCACCCATCAAGATAACTTGGGTTGCCCAGATGGCTAGAATGCTTTGGGCATGGATTAAGCTTGGGTTGCCCAAGTAATCAAGTCCGCCCTCACTGAAGATTTGAGCTCCAGCCTTGAACCATACTGCTTCACCGAATTTGACACCATTGCGGGCCAAGAGCTCAGGAAAAACGCACCCAAGAGCTCCGAGCATGGCCCATCTAGAATGGATAACCTCTAGCTCGCGGTTCTTGGCGAAGGTTTCTGGGTCAGCAGATAGCCCAGCAGTGTCCCAGCCATAGTCACCGGGGAATTCTCCAGTAAGGTAGGACGGTGGCTCCCCAGAGAAGGGACCCAAGTACTTGACTCGGTCTGGACCATACCATGGGCTGCCAGATGAGACAGTCTTGGAGACAGCCTTCCTCATGGTGATCCTGGGAATTCTACCACCATTGCTAAGCTCGGAAGGTGAGGAGGCAAGTTTGAGCACCTTTCCGAACAAAGAAGAAGAGAGAGCCATTGTTGAGGCAGTCATGGTTGATGAAGAGAAGAAGGGTGTTTCTTGGTTGATAGAGGGTGGGGTTAAAGTTGTTAGTGGTGGAAGATGAATGGGAGTTTGGTAGGTATTAATAGATAGAAAGAAACTGGGGAACAAGGCCTACCCCTTATCTTACAATATCGTTATCTATCTTCTCATTGGGTTCTCGAGATTATGTTTTTGTTTTTCTCTCTCCACTTGGCACTCTCTAATCCACTCACTCCCCAAGATTTTTTCACTTCGAGTCCTGCCAATGTCCTTTGGCTTTATTGCAGCCATCCACTAAATACATACCATCATTCGATTGAACTTCAATTTGGACCGAGGAATTTTTATTATATATATATGGTCGGATCCCGAAACACGTAAAAAAATATTATATCTCAGTTGTTAAACTCAACAGCTCAGATTAAAACACTCTCTCTTATTTCTCTCTTTTTTTACACGTTAACCCTATCTCTCTCCTCCCCCACACCTTCCCCTCCTATCTTTGACGAGCCCAACTCCGGCGGCGGCTAACTTTCTCCGGCGAACATTTATCAAAACAAAACATTTACAGAATTGATTCACAAAACTGAAGGAGAAGCATAAAAAGACATATAAGGAAGAGGAGAGCAAACAAGTAGATAAGATTTCTAAGGGTTCAAATAGAATTGCGTGAAGAAAAATCAAGAAGATAAGATTTGAATTACTTAATTGGCGTTTAGAGACATTGAGAAGATAAGATTTTTTTAAGGGTACGAATAGAATCACTGATTGAAAAAGTCAGTAAACAATCTCTCTACTATTTTTTTGATAGAGAAGATCCAAATGAGAATACATGATTGACAAATAAGTAAACACTTTTCTTCAGAATATATATATATATATATATATATATATATATATATATATATATATTTAAGTGAAGAAACCCTGACCCTTGGATGAGATTCAAGGGCTGAGATTAAAAGTCCGGACCTAACTTGGGTCCAGGCTCCCTGACTAGAAGCCTACTGTATATTGGATGAGATCCAAGGGCTGAGATTAAAAGTCCGGACCTAACTTGGGTCCAGGCTCCCTGACTAGAAGCCTACTGTATATACATATATATATATAATTTTTTTTATTTTTTTTTTGTGGAGTGAGGCTGAGCAAGCAATTAAGATGATTATTGTTGGGTTCTAGATATAGATACACAACTGTTAAAATTAAGGATTTGATTTGATATGGTCAATATCCTTGATTAAGTATTCGCCTTTATTTTTTACCTTAACTGTAGGATATTTCCTTGTATCGTTGATTCTTTCCTTGTAAATGTTTCATTGTATCGTTGATTCTTTCCTTGTAAATGTTTGTACTATATTATTGTAAGACTACAATGAATGAAAGGATCAGAAATTTATTCCACAATTGTGTTTATTTGACATGGTATCAGAGCCTTCTTCAATATCCTCTTCTTTACCCTAGGAATTGAAGTTTGGTCCTGTATTCACAATTGTTCTTTCTGTTCATACCATTCCGCTGCGAAGTTTTTTTTGTTTTTACCACTATGACTGAAGAAAGTGGTAGTTCTCTAAAGAAAAATGAACCTACTAGTATCCCTGGGTTCCATATCCAGGAAACTTCTTCCCGAATCACTCCGGAACCGCTTGATGGTACCAATTATGTTGAGTGGTCCTTGAATGCTCGAAATAAAATCCGTGGGAGAAAACATTGGGGTTTTATTTCGGGGACTAAGGCTGCGCCACAAGATGTTAAATCGGAGGAATATGAAACATGGGAGGATGAAAACTGCTTGGTTAAATCTTGGCTATATGATACAATGACGAAGGATATCTGATCTCTCTTTCTTCGATTGGGTACAGCGAAGGAGATATGGGAGGCAGTTAAACAGACATATTCGGTTGATCAAGATGCATCAAAAGCTTATCAACTACACTGCGAGGTAATTTCTGTCCGCCAGAATGGAGGTTCGGTTATTTCTTTTTTTGGCAACCTACAGAAAATATGGCAGGAACTTGATGAAATTGATGATTGTACGATGGAATGTGCCAATGATATTGTAACATATACCACAAAGGTTAATTCCCAACGTGTGTATATGTTTTTGGCTGGTCTTGACTCTCAATTAGATGGGGTTCGAGGCCGTGTACTTGCTGCCAAACCACTTCCCAACATACAAGCTGTTTATGCTATGGTTTGTGTGGAAGCTAATCGCCAAGATGCTATGCTTGGAGGAAAGATGGGAGAAGGGGCTGTAATGGCCTCTCTGAAAACTCCTACTTCAAAGAAGGATCGGAAGTGTACTCATTGTAATGGTACTGGTCATACGGTGGATACGTGCTTTCGACTCCATGGGTATCCAGATTGGCATCCAAAGGGCAAAAAGGCGTCTTATGTGTCTTTCAATGCTAAGGAGGAGGACCCTAATTCAAAAGGGAATCTAGTCACAACTCTTGGATTTACTGCTAAGACTGGTATGTTTTTTATTGGAAATAGTGATTGGATAATTGACTCTGGCGCAACAGATCATATGACTTGTGATCGTTATAGATTTAGTCACTTATCCCCCAAATGTTCCAAAACCACCATTACCAATGCCAATGGTGTACCATCTCCAGTTATTGGAGTTGGTACAGTTCCGTTATCTCCCACATTAGCTATCAAAGATGTCTTATTTGTGCCATCATTAAATTGTAATCTTCTCTCCATAAATCAATTAACCAAATCTCATAATTGTGTTGCTCTATTTTTTCCTACTCATTGTGTCTTTCAGAACATCCATACTCAGGAGAAGATTGGCAGTGGTAGACAAGTTGGAGGATTGTTATCTGGAGGATGGGTTCCAACATCTCAACAAAAATGGGCAAGCTCATGTGGTGACTGAAGATTTGGTGAATAAGAAAAAGGAGGAAATTTGGTTGTGGCATAAGAGACTAGGACATTCCTCTTTTGGCTATCTTAGGAGATTATTTCCTTCACTATTTAGTGGATGTAATTTTTCAGATTTTATTTGCGAAACTTGTGTGATGGCGAAAAGCCACCGTACTACTTTCCATTTGAGTAATAGCAAAACAAATCTACCTTTTTCATTAGTTCATTCGGATGTTTGGGGACCGGCACCAATTTCTACTCTTAATGGGATGAGGTGGTTTGTAACTTTTGTGGATGATTGCACTTGAATGACTTGGCTTTATCAATTTAAGCGCAAGAGTGAGGTTTGCTCAATTTTTCGCATGTTCCATCAAATGGTGACTACTCAGTTTGGCATTCCAATAAAAGTCTTTCGTTCTGATAATAGCAAAGAATACATAAAGCAAGAATTGTTGGATTTCATACACTCAGTAGGGATTATTCACCAAACAACTTGTACAGATTCCCCTCAACAAAATGGTGTTGCAGAGCGAAAAAATGGACATTTATTGGGAGTTACTCGATCTCTCTTGATTGGGGGTCATGTTCCCTCTTACTTGTGGGGTGAAGCTTTGAATTCAGCGGTCTACTTAATAAACCGTACGTCATCTAGCGTTCTCAATTTTAGAAGGCCATTGGATGCTCTCTCTGATCACTACACTCTTCCACCAGTAGTGCTTTTGGCCCCTCGAATTTTTGGGTGTGTGGTCTATGTACATTTACATCCGCGTCAACGGAATAAGATTGAGTCTCGGGCTTTAAAGTGTATTTTTGTGGGATATGGGGTCAATCAAAAGGGGTACAAGTGTTATGATCCATCTTCTCGGAGGCTTTATGTTTCCATGGATGTTACCTTTCATGAGAAAGAACTGTTTTATAGGCCAGTGACTACAGATTTTTCACTTCAGGGGGAGAATCAGGAAAAAGTGATAAATCATGAAGAAGTGGAGGCATTTTTTCCTAGAAATTCAGAAAATATTTTTCTGTCTGGAGATTCTACAGACAAGGGTAAATTTTCAAATGAAAGGGAAGAGTTACCAATTGCTGAACCAACGACTTCAAACATCGAAGATAATCCTCTCCATGATAGTACAATGTCTCTTGATAATCCAACACAACCACTGGGTCAATCTTCTCCTGAGATTCCTTTAGAGGTATCCACTATTCCTAATCCTATTTTCAATGATGGTACTATTTTTGAATCTCAAGTGTCTCAATATCGTCTTCTAGCTCGTTCTAATCGTGGTATACCACCCATTCAATATGAGCCTAATCCTAAATGCAAAGCTAAATATCTCATTAGTAATCATGTGTCTTTCCAAAAACTATCCAAGTCATATGCGTCCTTTGTGCTACAGTTATCGTCTGTTCCTATTCCTAGTAAAATGCAGGAAGCTTTAGCAGATGATAAATGGATCCAAGCCATGGCAGAAGAAATGGCAGCACTTGAAAAGAATCATACTTGGGAGCTTGTGCGTCTACCAAAGGGAAAGAAAACCGTGGGATGTAGATGGGTGTTTACAGTCAAGCATAAGGCGGATGGGACAATTGAAAGGTATAAAGTTTGGTTGGTTGCAAAAGGATATACGCAGTCTTATGGGATTGACTATCAAGAAACTTTTGCACTTGTTGCCAAACTTAATACAGTTAGAGTGCTCCTGTCTTTGGCGGCTAACCGGGACTGGCCACTTCTTCAATTTGATGTAAAAAATGCTTTCTTGCATGGAGATCTTACAGAAGAAGTGTATATGGATCCCCCTCCGGGTATAGAGAAATACTCCAATTCCAACGGTGTGCAAACTCAAGAAAGCTTTATATGGGTTAAAGCAATCTCCAAGAGCTTGGTTCGGCAGATTCACCAAGTCTATGAAGAACTTTGGATATAAACAAAGCAACTCAGCTCACACTTTGTTTTTGAAGCACCAAAATGGTAGAATTACTGCTTTGATTATCTATGTTGATGATATGGTGGTGACAGGTGATGATCAAGACGAAATTGAGAGCCTACAGCAATACTTAGCTTTGGAGTTTGAAATGAAACAACTTGGAGACTTGAAGTACTTTCTTGGGATTGAGATAGCGCGCTCAAAGAATGGTATTTTCTTATCTCAACGAAAATACATTCTTGATTTGTTAACTGAAACAGGTATGCTTGGATGTAAGCCTGCAAATACTCCTATTGAACAAAATCATAAGTTGTTTCACTGTTTGGATGCAACTTCTACTGATAAGGCAAGGTACCAGAGACTTGTGGGAAAATTGATTTATTTGTCCCACACAAGGCCAGATATTGCTTATTCAGTGGGTGTAGTGAGCCAGTTTATGCATGATCCTCGTAAACCTCACATGGATGCCGTGGAACGTATTTTAAGATATTTGAAGTCTGCTCCAGGTAAAGGGTTATTGTTCACCAAGAATAATCACTTAAAGGTAGAAGGTTACACTGATGCAGATTGGGCTGGTTCAGCTAATGACAGAAGATCTACATCAGGATATTTTACTTTTGTAGGGGAAAATCTTGTGACTTGGATGAGTAAAAAGCAGCCAGTAGTTGCAAGATCAAGTGCAGAAGCTGAGTATAGAGGGATGGCTTTTGGAGTTTGTGAGTTACTATGGTTGAGGAACTTGCTTAGGGAATTGGGTGTTGACTATCAGGACGCAATGAAGTTGTATTGTGACAACACTTCAGCTATAGAAATTGCTCATAATCCAGTTCAACACGATAGGACGAAGCATGTAGAAGTTGATAGGCACTTCATCAAAGAAAAACTTGAAGCTGGGATCATTATTTTTTCATTCGTGAAGTCTGAAGATCAACTAGCCGATATTCTTACTAAAGCTGTAGCCAACAATGTTTTTGATGTCTCTTTAGACAAGTTAGGCATGTGCGATATCCATGCTCCAACTTGAGGGGGAGTGTTAAAATTAAGGATTTGATTTGATATGGTCAATATCCTTGATTAAGTATTCGCCTTTATTTTCTACCTTAACTGTAGGATATTTCCTTGTATCGTTGATTCTTTCCTTGTAAATGTTTCCTTGTATCGTTGATTCTTTCCTTGTAAATGTTTGTACTATATTATTGTAAGACTATAATGAATGAAAGGATCAGAAATTTATTCCACAATTGTGTTTATTTGACAACAACACACAATGATGTTAAATTTAATGACTTGTGTTGGGCTAAAATATTAGTTTTTGTTTTTGGGCCTTAGTTTAAGATCTCATGTTTGTATGGTGTTATGTAGAATTCTCTAGAATATTTTAGAAAGTAAGTCTAAAAGTTATAATGTAGAAATATCTAGAAAGTCAGTCTAAGAGTTGTTGTCTAGAATGTTGTGAAAGCGGGTCAAGCTCTTATAAATATGTAATATTTCTCAAGGAAGTGGTGTGTGAAAAATAAAGAGAGTTTAATAGAAAGAAAAATTCAAGAAGAAGTCTTCTCCTGTTCCACTATATTTTAACTTTGATCAAAAGAGTTGTCTAAATACAAGCCAAAAAGGGGGTATCAGAGCTAGGTTGTTCAACAACAAGCTGGGCGTGACGATTTGAATCAAGAAAATAAACCCCGAAGAAGCCAAAGAAGATGGCATGTTCGAGCAATCAAGGCGTTGGTATTCAACAATCTACGATTTCACTTTTTAATGGTGAGAATTATGATTTTTGGTGTGTAAAGATGAAGACCCTACTTATCTCAAATGATTTGTGGGAGTATGTTGAAGAAGAATTCGACGATCCCAAAGATGTAGAAAGTTCGTCGGAGGAACAAAAACAACAATTGAAGGCACACAAGAAACAATGCAAAAGCCCTCTCTATGATTCAACAAGGAGTAGCCGATACAATTTTTCCAAGGATTATCAATGAGACAAAGGCAAATGATGCTTGGAATCTTCTTAAAAATGAGTATCAGGGCAACTTGAAGGTAAGAGTTATCAAACTTCAATCTTTGAGAAGAGATTTTGAGAACATGAAAATGAAAGATAGAGAATTATTGAAAGAATATTTTTCTAGACTCGTGGAAGTGGTGAATCAAACGAAAACATATAGAGAAGATGTCACTAATCAATGAATTGAGGAAAAAAATTTAATTAGTTTGACGGTGAAGTATAATCCTATTATTGCGATTCTTGAAAATATTAAGGATATTGCAACTTTAAGTGTTGAGGAATTGATGAGTTCGATTAAAGTATTTGATAAAAGATTGGACAACTAAAATGAGAAGTCAACTGAAAGTGCTTTTCAATCTAAACTCAATATTGATGCTCCTAAAATTCAAGCAATCTCTTCGAATTTTAATCAATTTAGAGGAGAACTAGAGGAAGAGGAAGAAGTGATAATTGAAGAGGAAGATGGAGGAATAATTTTCAAAGAAAGAAAAATAGAGTCTACTCAACAAATGTGTGGAATTTGTAATCAAAGTAGTTATGTTGATAAGGATTGTTGGTTTCAAGGAAAACCACAATGTTATAATTGCAAAAAAAAATTGGACACTACAAGAAGGATTGCAAAATAAAAAACAAGCAAAAAATAAATTTTTCAAAAAATCAAGAAACCGAATTGGGAGTTTACTTTGTGCTTGTCACAATGCATTGGAGAAAAAGAATGATATTTAGTTTATTGATAGTGGTTGTAGCAATCAGATGACCGGTGATGAGAATTTTTTTACAAAAATAGATACTCCTCAAGTTCCAAAGTCTAGATGAGAAATGGTGTCTTAGTTCAAGTAAAGGGTAAGGGTACTATTGTCTTAGAGACAAAGAAAGGAACAAGATACAATGAGCATAACAAATGCAATGGAGAGAGCTTTTGCTCATGTCCCAAAAGAATTGAGGCACAAGCTTGATAGAGTTAGTGAAAAATATATTTTTGTTGGTTAAGCACTCAATCAAAGGGAATTGGAGCGCTTCTTCACTATACGGCTTTTTGGCGTCGCCCTATCTTTCTGGAGGCAGATTTTCTAAAAAAAGCGGTGGGAATCTCATATTTCATTAACAGACAGTCATTTGTTATAGACTTTATAATTTGAAAACAAATAAGGTGATTATTTCATGGGATGTTATCTTTGACGAAAATGTTTGTTGGGATTGAAAGGAAAAGAAGTTCAAAATCAAATTTCTAGCATTTATGAACAAAATGATGAAGTTGATGGCGATGAAGGTGATATTGAAGCACCAAATCAAATAACTCCAATGTCTAGTTCACAATTATTTCCAACTTCTCCATCAAGTTCAAGTCTAAGAAGCATGAGAAGTTTGATTGATGTGTATGCAAGATACAGTTTTTGTGTTGTTGAACCGGAAAGCTTTGAAAAGGCAATTAAAGAAGAAGTTTGGAAGAAAGCTATGGAAGAAAAAATTTGAATGATTGAAAAGAACTAACCATGAGAGTTAATGGAGAGACCTAAAGCAAAAGAAGTAATTGATGTAAAGTGGATCTACAAAACAAAGCTCAATCCGGATGGTTCCATTCAAAATAGTAAAGCAAGACTTATTGTGAAGGGATATTCTCAACAACCCAGGACCGATTTTCAGGAAATATTTGCATCAGTGGCTCGGCTTGACACAATTAGAGCACTCAAAAGGATGGTTCTTGTACCAACCTGATGTGAAATCTGCGTTCTTAAATGATATCCTAGAAGAGAAAGTGTATATGGATCAACCTCAAGGCTTTGGTTGTCAAAGACAAAAAAGATAAAGTGTACAAATTGAAGAAAACTTTGTACATAAGAAACAAAGGCTTTAAAAGAAGCATGAGTGAGCCAACCTTGTACATCAAAAAGCAAGGTAACGTCAGTATCCTAATAGTTTCTCTTTATGTTGATAATCTTAATTTTAGCGGTGATGATGAAAAAATGCTTGAAGAATTTAAAAGGGATATAATGAGAAAAAATAAAATGAGTGATTTGGATTATTGCATTACTTCTTGAGAATTGAAATTTTTCAAAATAAAGATGGTGTTTTTATTTGTCAAAAGAAGTATGCCAAAACTCTTCTTGAGAAGTTCAAAATGATGAATTGTAAAACGGTTGCGACTCCTTTGGTTGTAAATGAGAGGTTGACAAAAGAAGATGGGAGTAAAGAAGTTGATGCATCTCTTTATAGAAGCTTGGTAGAAAACTTGCTGTGTTTGACAGCTACGAGGCCGGACATTATGTTCGCTACAAGTTTATTATCTCGATTTATGCATAATGCAAGTCATACTCATTTTGATGCGGCTAAGAGAGTTTTGAGATATATTCGAGGTACTCTTGTCTATGGAATTTGGTAAGGCAAATATGTGGTTGCAAAGTTGATTGGATTTTGTGATAGCGATTGGACCGGTTGCATTGATAATATGAAGAGCACTTCCAGATATGTGTTTTCTCTTGG
Organism: Arctostaphylos glauca; assembly: GCA_019985065.2. NCBI lineage: Eukaryota > Viridiplantae > Streptophyta > Magnoliopsida > Ericales > Ericaceae > Arctostaphylos > Arctostaphylos glauca. Next base: position 12,650,816 of record JAHSPW020000001.1, on the reverse strand, counting down.
CTCGGGTGTTTTTTCATAGGCATCTAAGAAGCAAAAAAATGTGGCACAATCTTTAGCTGAGGCCAAGTATATATCGGCATCATTAACGACGTCTCAAGCTATATGGCTGAAAAGGATCTTAGAAGATGTTGGCGAGAAGCAAGAAGAAGTCTTCTCCTCTTCCACTACATTTTATCTTTGATCAAAATAGTTGTCGGAATACAAGCCAACAAGTGAATGAACATGGCCTTTCTTGGGATGCACGCAGATACAGATTGGTACTGTTGATACATATATCCAATGCGATGTACTTGCTATCAAAAGTATGACATTGGACCTTAAACTATTTGCACAATCAGTTGCTTTGTAATGGATATTTGGTTGATGTACTTGGCTAGCACGTAATTATTCAAACTTGTTATTATTTTACTTCTTTTTTTGCGGTGGAAATTTTTTTTTCCAATGTTTGCATTGAACGTCATTTGGATTACATAATTGAAACAAAAGTTGTCACCTTATACCATGTGATAAAATAAGAGTTCTTGCATGAATTACACTATGATGTTCATTCTAGATAATCAGTTGAGTAGTTCTCCCTAGTGACATTTGAACTGCACTTACAACCAAAATGAAGTTTTGCAACACCAATAAATTCTAGCCTTGTGTTGACCTTCCCATCTATATTGTGACTTTCTTCAATGTTATCCTCACTTGGTTTAGGATGATGTTGGTTTTGTGACTGCAGTTTTGTACGCCGAGTAACTAGGTTGCATCCTAGTACTCACAGCCCCTGATGCCTCCATTTTTGCATGCATAGTATAACTTTCACATATTGCAATGAGTTTCAAAAAAAATCATATCAGCTTCTACTCTGCATTTGCATGTCCTATTCTCGTACCTAAGGCAATTTTAGTCTACCAACAGTGCTTGAAGTAGAGAGATCCTTCCATTTTCACCATATACAAAACCCGAAAACAAGTTCTTGTTACGCTTTTAGCTTTAGGTACTGGAGGGAATACAAGAATTAATGCAACCTGAGAGAGAGAATGAGAGAGTGATACGTTGATGGAGAGGAAGCAACTACTTCCCACTCTCTTTCTGCAGCAAACAGTGTTTGGAAAAGGTTACGGGGAAAGAGGTGGGGTACGTTAGGTTTTATAGAAGGGTTTGGGCCATGAATCCACCGGAAATGCAGAGAAAATTAATAAAGATTGTGTGCTGACCTCGACAACTTTAACTACACTCTGTAATGTGTAGCAAACAGCAGGATTAATGTGCAATCAACAACCATGGCAGAAGCGAGGACAATGTAATTTTAGAGGCAAGTGAAGTTTACTCTATAAAAAGATGAAAAATGGGGCGAAATTACTCATCTCCAGCGTAGATACCTGGAACTTGTATGATGGACATTCTCCCATGGGCTTTCTTTTTGCAAATCCATCGATTGGTTTTAACATGGCCTAGGAGTAGAGACACCACCAACCCAACCCAAGCTTCTGCTTCATCTGTAATCAATGGTAGTGTACTATGAAACTCTGCAATAAAAGACGAATTACAAAACCAGTAATCGCAGACACGTTATGAAGGAAAATATGTTATGAGGAATCTCTTTGAGCCAATCTTTTGTATCCATAACATTCAATCTTCTTATATCCCTTTGAGTATCATCCAAGCACTCTCATGTATATTAACTTCCTGTCTGCACCCTTTGGATAGTTGTGAATCTTAACTGAAGGGATCTAATCTTCGATTTGAGAAAAAAATACATGAGGTGTAGCTAATTATTAAGTCATTCCGAAGCTCTGCTGTAACCATTTGGCTTGAACTTGGAGCCCAGCATCCCTCAAAGCATTCAAAGCAGACAGATAAAGGCGCCCATCCAAAGGAGTCCCTTCCGTCTTCATATCCTGCAAAAGCTTCACCAACTCATCGATCCGACTCGTCTTAGAGAATATTCCAACCATAATCCCTGCCATTGCCCTATCAATAACCCCTCCATTCAACCTAAACTCTTTGTAGTACATCATGCACGTTTCGAAATCTTTGGCCTTACTATAAGCGCTTATCACGGTAGTGTAGCTAACCTTATCCGGCATTATTTTCCTTCTCTTCATCTCCTTCCAAATTTTCTCCACTTGCCTCATGTTCGACATCTTCCCGTGCATGTCGAGGAGGGAATTGTAAATCCACACATTCGGTTCGCACCCTCTTTCCTTCATTTTTGCTACTAGTCTCATTGCTTCACTTGGCTTCCCTGCTTTACTGTATAATGCAACCATATTAGAGTATGCCACAACACATTTGTTAAATCCCTTTTTCTCCATCTCGGAAAACACTTTTTCTGCTTTTAGGTAGAAACCCAGGCGATAATAAACACTTACAATCGAAGCATATGTCACTTGGCCCGGTTCACAACCCTGCGATAGCATTTCTTCATAAACTTTAGCAGCAGCTCTAAGCCCTCTCCTCTTTGAAAAACCATTAACTATAGCGCAAAGAATGCAGTCCGAGACTTTGATTTTCACACGTTTCATTGCGGACACGATATCCATAGTTTTCTCAACAAGTCCTTCTTCTACATACATCAAAACGAGTTTCAGAAACACTGCCGGATCTCTCACCATATTCTTGCTTTCTGCTTCATTAAAAAGTTGTTCAGCTTCATCAACTTCTCGAATACTTGCAAAAGAACAAATTAGCGAAGAGTAAATTGAGTGGTCTGGTGGAATACCCTTCATTGTCATGTCTCTGAAGTACTCGAGGGCTTCAAAAGCACGGCCAGATTTCCCCAAAGACTGGCATAAAATCCGGTAAATTTGCCATGAAAATGGCGTTAACGCGTCAATTGTACTTGCAGTTTCAAGTTGTTTAAACATGGCAAGAACTCTCTCACTCTCATTTGTTTTCATGTAAGCTTCCATTACCCTGCAACAGCATCCGGGATCCAGCCCAATTCCAGCAGATTTCAAAAGGCCATACACAGTAATTGTGCTGGAGTACATGTGGAGCTTGTTATAGCCTTTCATGGTTGAATCAAAGGCCGCAGCTGCAATTTCTCTGTCCCTTTTGAAAACTTCTAATAGTTTATAAACGAGTTTGAACTTTCTGGATCTAACGCTCTTAGTAACCAATCTACAGCAAGTGAACTTGTCAGGCAATACTTGGAACCTTTTCAAATCTTCAGAAAATCCCAAAACTGAATTCCAGTTCCTTGTACGTATCAAGTACCTTACTACATGGTTTAATGTCGATCTCTCGGGTCGAAACTCTGTCTTTTCCTTTGCTTTTTCGTAGTAGTTATATGCCAATTCTTCTGTCTGGGGATCTTCAAATAAAGTGCAAAGAAAACCATTTAAATCCCCAGAATCAGGCTCCGGGAAGTGTTCAAGATCTTGAATTTTTCGGTCTGGTTCGGGCAGTACTGGATTGCTGGATGTTTCCTCCAAGATTGGGGATGGGGAGCCAGTAGTGGAGTTGGCGGCTGTGAAAACTCTCAAATTTCTGCAAGGAAGAGAGAGAAAATAGGAGAATTTGGTTGGTGAGTGGAAGCTAAGCTTGTGGGTTGCTTTGGCAGCGTTGATGGAGGAGGCTAGTGACCAGTCTGGTGAACTGGGCATCGCCATGGAGGGAGAAAAGAAGGATGAGATTGGGTTGTGGGGCTTTACATGTATGTATGGCTTATCTTTACTGGATTCTCCCATTCATGTGGATCAAGATATCTCACTCAATGAGTGCCACGTAGGATATACCATCATTAGCTAACCGAACCTTTAACTTAACTGAACCCTTTGACTTAAAACTCATTCGAAATTTGGCAAGAAAATAAGTAAATACCAAGCGCAAAATTTATGAGAACATACTTCTTCATGACCAATCCAGAAATCTGTCTTCTTTTTTTATCATTCTTTCTTCTCTTCTTTTCTTCTCAGTTATGTACTTTTCCAGTGCGCACATATATATACAGTCGGCTTCATAAACGAGATCCCACAAATAAGGTAAGTTGCGGATTTCTAATTTAAGCCGTTGGATGAGATCCAGTAGCCCAGAAGAAAACACATGAAATGGGTTATAAAGTGCAGCCGGTCCAAATTCGGATTATATCAGTACAAAAACCTCCTCCCATAATGGAGGGGCCAGAGTGCCAGCGACGGAGAGGTGTGACGGGGAAGACGGCAAATAAGATTTGGGTGTTCATCATTTCTTAAGGTTTTTGTACTGATATAATCCGAATTTGAACTGGCCCGCACTTTATAACCCATTTCAGATGTCCAAATTAACCCGTTTCATGTGTTTTTATCTAGGCCATTGGATCACATCTAACAACTTGAATCAGAAGTCCGCAACTTACCTTATTTACGGAATCCCGTTTTTAAAGCCCACTATGTATAGATATATAGAATTTGTCTATTACAAAAAAGGGAGAAAGCAATTCATGAGGGTTACTATTCCTTCAATTTTCTTTTTTTATGCGGTCAGCCACAAAGTCTTCAGTCTTCACAATATTCCACCTTGGATAATCATGTTTTAAGAACACTGTCTTATTAAAACGTTGCCAAAAAATTCTGTAAAATATTTATCTTTAGCAAATGAAAAGGTCTACAATATTCTTCTATGCCTTCTAATAGTAGTAACGTTTATCTTTAACTGTTCATTAAGACTATGGTAAATAAATAATCTTAATGGGATAAAATCTGAGATGAAAAAAAAGAGAGTACAATTTACCTATCAACATCCTTTCACTTGTTTATTCTCGACTTTGGATGAGATGTTTTTATTTGAGTCAACGCATTAAAATACTAACAATTTGTTGGAAACAACGGTTTGTGTAAGCTAATTTGGAGCTAAATTAAAGTGGATCTCACACGACGGTTGGGATCGATCCACGGTGTTTGGTACTCTCCTATATCATGACATTAACACCGCACAAAGAATTTGACAAAACCATTTAAGGAGTGAAAAAAATTGACATCCAAGTTGATGTTTGAAGAAGGAAAAATTGGGTTCGAAACCTTCTCCCACATTGGACATATAATGTGATCCATGCCTTCGACCTTAGCCCTTATTTAAACCTCCCAATTCCATTTTCTAGCCCAAGCAAAAATGAGAACAAGGGAGAGACTTCCCTTCTGCAAGTAAGTATATTTATCGAACCATGGCATTTAAAAGCATACGTATTTTATCAAACCCATGGAAGTAATCAATTTACTCTTGATAACTTGATTACAATGCAAGTTGTTGATGTCCTATTGCTATATCGTTTACATCCTTCCATTTTTACCATATATAAAACCCAAAAGCTAACTTTTAGTCTTAGGTACTAGAGGGAATACAAGAATTAATACAACCTCTGAGAGAGAGAGAGAGAGAGAGAGTGATACGTTGATGGTGAGGAAGCAAGTACTTCCCACACTCTTTCTGCAGCAAACAGTGGATCGAAAGGATACAGGGAAACAGGTGGGGGACGTTGGGTCTTGGCCATGAATCCACCGCGAATGCAGAGAAAATTAATAAAGATTGTGTGCTGACCTCAACAACTTTAACTACTCTGTAATGTGTAGCAAACAGCAGGATTAATATGCAATCAATGTTGGGGATCGGGAAATCACACACAAACACTATGGAACAATACTTGAGAGAAATTTCGCTAATATTGATATAAACAATATAGTTACAAAAACTCGAGGAGGAAGAGATTCAAACCAGAAACCTCACACTCACTCCCACACACTCTCTTGTTCCTAATACTCTCCTTACTGCCCCTCTTTGCCACACACCACTGGCCACAATGAACCTCGTTACCAGATAGCTCAATTTATAACCAAAGCAAAGAAGAAGAAACAAAACACATTAAATGAGGGAGATTTTTCTACACATCTCTAAATCTCCCAAATTGGCAACAAAGGCTGCACTCTTGATTTTCCAGCAGCCCAAACCTCTCAAGAAAGATTGCTTTAACATGGGGAAATCTCAACAATCAACAACCATGGCAGAAGCGAGGACAGTGTAATTTTAGAAGCAAGTGAAGTTTACTCTATAAAAAAATGCAAAATGGGGAGAAATTACTCATCTCCAACGTAGATACCTGGAACTTGTATGATGGACAATCTACCCTGGGCTATCTTATTGCAAATCCATGGATTGGCTTTAAAATGGTCTAGAAGTAGAGACACCACCAACCCCAGCTTCTGCTTCATCTGTAATCAATGGTAGTGTACTATCAAACCCTGCAGTAAGAGACGAATTACAAAACTAGTAATCACGAACACGCAATACAGGAAAACATGGTATGAGGAATCTCTTTGGGCCAATCTTTTGTATCCATAACATTCAATCTTCTTCTATCCTTTTTGAGTATCATCAAAACACTCTAATGTATATTAACTTCCTATCTGCACCCTTTGGATAGTTGTGAATCTTAACTGAAGGGATCTAATCTTCGATTTGAGATGTAGCTAATTATTAAGTCATTACGAAGTTCTGCTGTAACCATTTTGCTTGATCTTGGAGCCCAGCAGCCATCAAAGCATTCAAAGCTGACTGATAAAGGCGTACATCCACAGGAGTCCCTTCTGCCTTCATATCCTGCAAAAGCTTCACCAACTCATCCATGCGACTCGTCTTAGAGAATATCACAAACATAGTCCACGCCACTGCCCCATCAATCACCCCTCCATTCAACCTAAATTCTTTGTAGTACATCATGCACGTTTCGAAATCTTTGGCCTTGCTATACACGCTTATCACAGTAGTGTAGCTAAATTTATCCGGCATTATTTTCCTTGTCTTCATCTCCTTCCAAGTTTCCTCAACTTGCCTCATGTTCGACATCTTCCCGTGCATGTTGAGGAGGGAATTGTAAGTCCAAACATCTGGTTCGCACCCTCTTTCCTTCATTTTTGCTACTAGTCTCATTGCTTCACTTGGCTTCCCTGCTTTACTGTACAATGCGACCATATTATTGTATGCCACAACACATATGTGAAATCCCTTCTTCTCCATCTCGGAAAACACTTTTTCTGCTTTTAGGTAGAAACCCAGACGATAATAAACGCTTACAATCAAAGAATATGTCGATTGGCCCGGTTCACAACCCTGCGCTAGCATTTCTTCGTAAACTTTAGCAGCAGCTCTTAGCCCTCTCCTCTTTGAAAAACCACTAACGATAGCGCAAAGAATGCCGTCCGAGACTCTCATGTTAAGACGCTTCATTGCGGACACGATATCCACAGTTTTCTCAACAAGTCCATCTTCTACATACATCAAAACGAGTTTCAGAAACATTCCTGGATCTCTCGCCATATTCTTGCTTTCTGCTTCATTGAAAAGTTGTTCAGCTTTATCAACTTCTCGAATACTTGCAAAAGAGCAAATTAGCGAAGAGTAAATTGTGTGGTCTAGTGGAATACCCTTCATTGTCATGTCTCTGAAGTACTCGAGGGCTTCAAAAGCACGGCCAGATTTCCCCAGAGAATGGCATAATATCCGGTAAATTAGCCATGAAAATGGCGTTACCGCGTCAATTGTACATACAGTTTCAAGTTGTTTAAACACGGCAAGAACTTTCTCACTCTCACTTGTCTTCTTGTAAGCTTCCATCACCCTGCAACAGCATCCGGGGTCCAGCCCAATTCCAGCAGATTCCAAAAGGCCGTACACTGTAATTGTGCTGGAGTACATGCCTAGCTTGTTATAGCCTTTCATGGTGGATTCAAAGGCCGCAAATGCAATTTCTCTGTCCCTTTTGAAAACTTCTAATAGTTTATAAACGAGTTTGAACTTTCCGGAGCTAATGCCCATAGTAACCAATCTACAGCAAATGAACTGATCAGGCAATAATTGGAACCTTTTCAAATCTTCAGAAAATCCCAAAACTGAATTCCAGTTCCTTGTACGTATGAAGTACCTTACTATGTGGTTTAGTGTCGATCTCTCGGGTTGAAACTCTGGCTTTTCCTTTGCTTTTTCGTAGTAGTTATATGCCAAATCTTCTGTTTGGGGATCTTCAAATAAAGCGCAAAGAAAACCATTTAAATCCCCAGAATCAGGCTCCGGGAAATGTTCGAGATCTTGAATTTTTCGGTCTGGTTCGGGCAGTATTGGATTGTTGGATGTTTCCTCCAAGATTGGGGATGGGGAGCCAGAAGTGGAGTTGGCGGCTGTGAAAACTCTCAAATTTCTGCAAGGAAGAGAGAGAAAATAGGATAATTTTGTTGGTGGGTGGAAGCTAAGCTTGTGGGTTGCTTTGGCAGGGTTGACGGAGGAGGCTAGTGACCAGTTTGGTGAACTGGGAATCGCCATGGAGGGAGATAAGAAGGATGAGATTAGGCTGTGGGGCTTTACATATATGTATAGCTTATCTTTACTAGATTTTCCCATTCAAAAAAGCTACAGTAAAAAACGTATATCACCCCAATACAACGTCACGACGTCGTTTTGTAGCGAGACAAAAATGAATCCTAAATCAGTTTTTCCCAAATCAAAGCAGGGGTTTTCCCTTCTCCATCCCCCACCCCCAAATCCAACCTCCACCGCCAACCACCGCCAACGCGCTTCGAAGAGCCTGCACCATGACACCGCTGCCGACGTGTAGAGAGAATGCAGAAATCGAACAGCTAATGCAGAGCTTTTCGTGATAGACTGTTATGCAGAGCTTTTCGTGGTAGACTGTTGGTTAATTTTTCTTCTCTGATTTTGGATATTCTTGATTATGCATAACAAATTTAATATTTCAGATTTAATATAAAGTGATTTAAATACTTCACCAATCAAAATGACGCCATTTACTTTTTTGTATTGCATAACTCCATCTTTGATGCATTTTATCAAACAGTTGTTGATAAAATTAGAAAAGGAAGGAAGGCAATTAGTGTGTTAATAGATTATGTAATTGAGAAATTATTAAAAGGAACAATTGCATCTATGGGAACAAACATAACTCATTCAACAAACATAGCTCATTTTGATCCCATCTAACTAATCTTAAAAGAAACAAATGCTAATCACATCAATCATAACTCACTTGGATCTAGGAGCTTCTTGCAGAAGAAATCGCAACAGAGAGAGAGAGACCTTGTTGAGGGGTCGGCGGCTGCGATGGTTGGTGGTGGAGGGGTCGTCGCGTACAAAGCTGATGGTGTTGGTCGTCGGCCTGATTTTAGGGGCTGGGGGTGGAGGTTTCGATTGATTTCTGAGCTACGGGAGGAGGAGGCAATTGATTTCTAAGCTGGGGGGGGGGGGGGGGGGGGGGGGGGGGGGGGATTTGAAAACCCCGACTATTTTGATTAGGGAAAAATTGATTTTAATTTTTTTCTTTCGCCCCAAAACAACATCATTTTTGGGTGACGTATTAAAGTGATGTGTTCTTTTAATGTATCTGTAACATTTTTGTTTCCCATTCCTGTGGATCAAGATATCTTACTCAATGCTTGCCACGTAGAAGATACCTCATTACCTAACTTAACCCTTTAATTAAAACTCATATGAAATTTCGCAAGAAATTAAGTAAATACCAAGGGCAATATTTATAAGAACTGAAAATACATGAAACGGGTTATAAAGTGCGGGTCAATCCAAATTCGGATTATATCAATACAAAAACCTCCTCCTATCATGGAGGGGAGTGTCGGCAATGGAAAGGTGTGACAGGGAGTGATAGAAGTGCCGGCAAACAAGATTTGGGTGTTTACCGTTTCATGAGGTTTTTGCACTGATAAAACCCCAAATTGGACTGGCCCGCATTCTATTACCCGTTTCATGTGTTTTCATCTGGGCCGTGGATCTCATCCAATAACTTGAATTAGAAGTCCGCAGCTTACCTTATTTGCGAAATCCCGTTTTTAAAACCCACTATATATATATATATATATATATATATATAGATATATTGATATATAATTTGTCTATTACAAAAAAAGGGATAAAGCAATTCATGAGGGCTAGTATTTCTTCAATTTTCATTTTATGTGGTCAGCTACAAAGTCTTCACAATACTCCACCTTGGATAATCATGTTCTAAGAACACTGTCTTATTAAAACGTTGCTAAAAAAATCTGTAATAAATATCTTTAACAAATGAAAAGGTCTACAAGATTCTTCTGTCCCTTGTAATAGTAGTAACGTTTGTCTTCAACTGTTCATTAAGACTGTGGTAAATAAATAATTTATGGGATAAAATCTTAGAAGAAAAAAAGGAACACAATTTACATATCAACATTATGTCACTTGTTTATTCTCAATTTTGGATGAGAGGTTCTTATTTGAGTCGGCGCATTGAAATACTAATAATTTGTAGAAGAAAATGGTTTGTGTAAGCTATTTTGGAGCTAAGTTAAAGTGGATCTCACACGACAGTTGGGATCGATCCATGGTGTTTAGTACTCTCTTTTATCGGGAGATTAACACCCTACGAAGAATTTGACAAAACCATTTAAGGAGTGAAAGAAATTTGACATCCAAGTTGATGTTTGAAGAAGAAAAAATTGGGTTTGAAACCTTGTCCCTCGTTGAAAAAATGTTTGACAAATTGGGTATATAAAAGCAAAATTTTGATAAAGGAGGCCCTTTGGGTCATATAAACTTTTTGAGCAAGCGAGCGTGCACTGTATTGCTGCTTTGACCACATTCGTGCACCGCCGCTGACCGTGCTAGGCTCATTCCAAATTGGGGGCTTGGGCTCCGACCCACTTAATCTTTTTGGCCAGCAAATTAGACTCTAATTTTTGAGACACTAATTTTTTGACGCGAACTGGAGCGACCCCCGTTTTGCCAATCGAGCCCGAAAAGTCGAGACCAAAATCCCTTTACTCCGAATAGTCATGTCTGGTGCTTTTTGGGCTTCCGAATAGGGACATGGAGGCCTATTTAAACAACCATCTACTGCCATTTTCATTCATTCAATTTTTTCAAGCAACAATGTTGTAAAGGACTCAAATTTTTATAATTCGATTGCAATAGTTTTAAACTATTTTGATCCTCACTTTTAGAATTCAATCTTGTTAAAACATTGTCTAGATGTATCTTAAGTATATCAACCCCATCCAGATACCATGTTTTTTCCTTCCAAATGCTCTGCATTTCATCCAGATGTCCCAGACTTCTCATCCAGATAATTCTCTACTGCAATTTCTTAACCCTCAAGGTAGTACCCATCCGGATGACTCTTGAGTTCCTCGACATCACCCCACGTCACTCTGCTCTTCCTCGTAACACTCCACACTTATTCTTTCATCCTATTCCTAGACCACAACACCCTTCACTTCAGCCTACCATGGGGGGTCACTTCCATGGTAGGAGAAACTTTCTCCATCACTCCATCTCTTCTCCTCTCTCCCTCCTCCTTGATTTCCTCCAAACCATTGGATGAAATTCCACTCCTTGGCCTATAAATACCTCTCCCTCTCTTGTTGCTACCTCACCATTCATCTACAAACATGGGTCTGAGAGATAGTTAGAACGTGAGAAGAAAAAGGAGACCCATTTGACGTATCGAAGTTTGGAGTTCATTCAAATCCCTCAATCAATCTAATCCATCATTGTTCTTCATTCAGAAGTTAGTCTTTCTATCATTGGTTCTCAATTTTAATGTTTAGAACAAGTTGTAAAACTTGATATGCATTAATGGAGTAAGTTGCTCAAGCTAGGAGACAACTCCCATCCAGATGAATTTCCGTTACATTCAGATGAACGTTGACTCTGTCTTTGATTTGCCTTAGAGAAACTGCAGCCCATTCAGATGATGATCCAGCCTTCCAGAAATCCTTATCCTATCCGGATGATCTTACCCTTTATCTCACCTTAACTCCTAGACTAGTGAAACCTATCTGGATTCTCTAACCACCTTCCGGATGAGTTTCACCCTTGAGAGTCAGTATTGCATTAGACATTCAAATTCCGATCACATAATTACACTAACGTAGAAAGCATGTACTAAACTTATTATCAACCTTTACACATTCCAATGCCTACAATGGTAGAATCCCTTAAGCATTGGGCCATGCTAGACTGTTTATGACATGAATAGAATACTGGTTCTATTTTGTAAGTAGAACCTAATGCATTACATTATGTCATGCCATCATAATATGCTAGTATGCTATCTAGGAACATATTTGTTATCTTGTTTTGACACAATGATGTATGCCTATGATGTGAAAACCAATCGCATGATCACCATGAAAGCGTGACTAGTTGGATGTATGTAAATAGATTGTGAGCGTAGCACGTGGATTGATAATTGATATATGGGCGTCATGTGGATGCCTGACTTGGAAACTTGTAGAAAACTTGAAATGTTGGATATTTTTATGATTATATTCTCTGTGAGAATATCTTTGATTATTTGCATTGCGATGCGACTTGAGCCAAAATTTTGAATAAGCCAAAGGTGTGATGGACCCAAGTGATATACTACCCAAGTTGTGCATCTAGCCGTGTTATACACTTATCCAAGTTATGCTCATGCCTTGTTATATCTAACTTACCGGGCCTTTTTGATTCAGTCTAGTGGTTGTCAAGTGGTTTAGGCATTTTTTTAATCTAGCATGATAAGGGAGCATATAATGTTTAGGCTGAACATATTGATTGCAAACATGACCAGCGAGAACATAGTGGTCGCAGAGCATCGTAGTTGAGAAGCACGGTTAGCAAAGAGGTCATGATTGTTATCAAATGAGAAATTATGTATCGAAATTTTCAAATATGATGAGGTAATAACTGGGGAGTTTGATGGATAATATATGATGTTGTCGTAGTCAAGAGTATTGGTTGCTTTTTCCAAAAACGACAATATCGAGCCTTGGTTCACCTAATAGTCTTAGAAGTACTCTGACTTTCTTTACAAGCCTTTTTGATGTATATTTGACAACAACTTCCCGAACTCATGTATTTTGTTAAGAAATAATCAAATTGTATTATATTCTGTATTTTGAAATGAAAGATTCGAGATTTTATTTACTTTTATCTTTTTATTAACATGTTCGAAAATGGGGGTGTTACAACTTGGTATCAAAGCTTTAGGTTTCACCTTATCTCAAGACGTTGGGTAGATCACATTTCGATCGTTTACATGTGGTAGTTAATTATTATGCATTTCATTTAACGATATGATATATTTAAGTATAATCTATAATTACTTTCCAGATTGACTCATATCGCAAGCAGCAGTCCTGATGTTTCAAAGAGTGAGCTCATGCATGGACGTACTACCATTTGAGGAACTACGACTTGTACCTTATTCGAATGATAGCGACAACTCTAGTGGCAGTGACAGTAGTAGTGATGACGAGAAAGACCTGGACGAGCCTCCATTTCCCGGAGATGACAACCATGTGGCCCCAATAGAGGCACCTTTGATGGATTTTTTAGGAAGACAAAGATGGCTACATCGCACCAGGACCCCTGATCCTAACACCAGCCCACTAGCACAAGTACCAATGATGAACTAGAACGGAGACGGTGAGGCAGCTCAATGGGTTAAGTACGAACCCGTTCATAGCAACGATGAGGCAACACCTTGGGTCGACGAGGAAGAGGATGGTGATCCTAAAAGCGACGTGCGAGCCAAATCGAATGGACGTGACAAGATGAAGAGGATGGGGCGGGAGTAGCGATTATGATCCTGGCACCATGGTTTACGTAAAGATTGCACCTTTGGCACGATGCGCAAGGAAAGCAAGGTCAAAAACATATATTTATAGGACCACTGGTAATCATTTACCAACTCAAAGATGGAACATACTGGGTGAACCTACTAGCCGGGTTTGCGCATCGTGCATGAAATTGTGTACCCAACGATTGGGTCCAGACTCGACAACCTTATGACAACTCTTGGGTCCACTGGGAAATGTGGACATTTTTAGTCTTTCCACCTATGCCGAACTTCCATTCATAATCGAAGACCATAAGCAAACCAACTCATGGGAGCCGACTCGTGGAGTTACAAGATCTTCTGGGGATGCTACGGATGTTATGAGGCCACTCAGGAAAGGGAATATCATTTGCCTCAGGGGTTTTCCAATATTTTCTTACCTTAGATGTGACATTGTAGTAGGCGTAGGGTAACAACATAATTTTGCGGGATTTTGAGAGACATAAAACACTATATCGGATAGTATAGATCTTGACATGCACATTTTGACTTTTTTATATGCATGCCTGGTGATGATGGAATTTTTCCAGCAATTGTGGACCGTTATTATTATATGAAAATTCTTGCTTTACAAGCTATGTTCTTTATTCTAATTTTGACCTTATTATTGTTTGAACTATAAAAATGGTAGAAACACATAATAGATCCAACACCTGCAATAATTGTGGACCAAGCCATTATACCGGTAACCAATGTCATAACACCAACCCAGAGATTTTCGCCAATCGAATAGCAACACCACCATGACCTCCACATGTGCCTCTCATTATTACAGGCAAGCCAATCGAAGCATACTACTGAATGAATTCTCCAAGAGACGACCACCAGTCTTTACCGAACATACCAACGCGGGAGCAGCTGAGACTTGGCTGAAGCAAACCTAGAAGCTAGTACACATCATGCAAGTTCTAGACAATGGAGATCGAGTAGTGCTGGCTACTTACCAACTCCAAGTTGAATTAGATTACTGGTGGGATTTGGTGAAGACCACTCACGACAACGAGACAATGACTTGGGAGGAATTCCAAACCCTTTTTTGGTCAAGTACTTCCTTACTGATGAGCGCATGTTATTGTGTATTTTACGGCTCAACACGTCTATTTTAACTTGCGTGCACGTATTATTCCATGTTTACACTCGATAATTGCACGAAAAGGTATCTCATGTCCCGTGCAGGTCAAATAGAGAAAAGAGGACCCTGAAGTGCCTAAATCAACTCTTCAAAAGTCAAACGAGGTCCGAATGGTCGAAGCCGAACTTGGTTGGGAGAAGCAATGTCCAGAGATTAAATGACACCGGTGCTCCATTCCTTTGACACCGGTGTCTCCCCCTTATTCCAAGTGAAGAGCCAAGATGCAGAGACCAAGTGACACCGGTGCCTCTGATTTCTATGCACCAGTGTCTCTTCTGATGGCAATAAAAGAAGGAGAATACAGAGTGTCCAAGACACCGGTGCCTTCAAATCCTTACACCGGTGTCTCTGCCAATTGCACAGAAGATCGAGATACAGAGCCATAGTGACACCGGTGGCTCAATTCCTTTACACCGGTGCCACCCCTTTCACAACCATGCCAGATACAGAACACCAGAGGCACCGGTGCCTCATTACCTTGACACCGGTGTATCAAGTTCGACAAAAGCAAACTTTTGCCTTGGGATGGCTGACTTTTGGGGGACCACCTTGCCTTGATTTGTGTGCTAAATCAGGGGACAAAAAGGATTTTAGCCTGGGGAAAGGAATAAGAAGCTTCCATTTATGCCATTTTAAAGGATAGAATTGTAATAGCACCTAGTTTGTTAGGATATTTTGTAGGTTGTTTTCTTTGGCTAAGGGGCTCTCTCTCACAAAATTACATATAGATTTTACAGAATATATCAGTTTTTGAGAGCTTCTTGCCTCTTTTTGCCTTAGATATTTTGTTCTTCAAGCATTGTTCTTCAAGTTTTGAGTAAGTTGTTAATCCTTTAGTGTTATTCTCTTTGTGAATCCTTGTATTCTCTTGGAAGCACTTAAGTATTGGTAAGTTTTACTTTTATATTTCCATTAATATTGCTTTTCTCACCTTAAAAATCTGATTCTCTTAGAGTTTTCTAGTATAGTTTTGATTAGATCCTTCTTATTGTCCTTAGATAAGTTTGTTTTATCATGTTTTCTCTTACTTCTATCATGTTCATGGTAAATATGAGTAGCTAAATTAGTGAGGGTTAAGTCTAGATGTGAGGTTTAGTTCAAAACCATGTTGGTCTATATCTTCTCCATATGTATTAATGTCCATTGATGGATCTTTCTAAGTTCTTCCTATTGAAACAAAAATGAAGAGTTAAGTCCTTGCTTAGTTATAGCCATCCTTAGAGTTGGTATATCTAATACTTGGATCGATGTCCTTCATCTTTTAATCCCATTTTCTTGAACTTGAAAGATCCGTCAAAACCATTTTATGAGTTAAAATCCTGATTTTCATCGAAGTATTTTCCGATCTAAAACCCGAGACTAGGGGCTAAATTGAGTTATAAGGAGAAGAGATAGACCGACGGAAGAATTGAATAGACCAAACTTTAGGACTTAACCCCACTCCTTAATCTAGTTTTCCCCTCATTTAGTAGTATAATTGCTAATCAAATCACCAAACAAATTTGAGGTTGACGTCCGAAACGTCGAAAAAACCAATTTGCGAAATCTTTGAATCCAACGTTCTTTTCCCTGTGGATCGATACTCCGGACTATCCTTTATACTCGTTTTTACATATTTTGAGTAAAGTCCTGTTTTATGAAATTAAACCATTGACCCGAGGCCGGCACCCTAACGACGCACACTCTTTGCCGGTTCGACCACTTACTCTGGTGAAGCAAGCCTTAGTTTTTGAGTTCATAACTTGAAATAAGGGAAACAGATTGTGACCCAATATGCAGCTCATTTCGAAGAACTTTCCTGGCATACACCGGAATATGTACCTACCAACATTTCCTGTTTCTCGAAAGTTTGAATGGGAACTCAGCCCCCACATTCGGAGGAATGTGACCAATCAAAGAGAGCCAACATACGCTGGAGTCATAGAGTGTGCTCTTCTCGTAGAGCAATAAGCTTCAAATTGCAAGAGAATTTTCAATAGCTAGAACAGACAATAGTAAAGTGGGTTAGTACGGATCTAAAGAGAGAACAACTACTAGAGGCCTTACAATAATAACACCAACCGCAACAGCTACAATAGCAACGACAAAAATAACAACCGCTATGGCAACAACAACTCCCGACCTCCAATACAGTCCAACCAGCAGAGGAGTATTCCATACTCCACGTCTCACAGTCAAATCAGTGATACTCCTACCAAACTTGGTCGAAGGGGTTATATTCGCAATGAGGACGCAGTCAATTTAAGACATTTGGGAGATATATGGTGAAGCACAGAATTTGTAAAAAATTTTGTGTCCAACTTCAAAATGTTGTGACTACCTCACAAAGCCCATAAGAAATTTTTTCGAGAAATATTTTTGAGTAGCACTTCGAAGGGAAGAAAAGATAACAGTAGTTTTTTGGCTTCTTTTGTCCATCAATATCTATGGGGTAAATTGAGTAGTTCTAGTGGAACTTTGCACAACCCTAGTCTAAATCGACTATTTCTTTGAATCAATTGGCATTGTCTTCCAGAGGACCCAAGGTTGGAAAATCAGTATACCCAGTAGGATAATGAATGCGATAAACTTTATCGGACCATTCGTTCTTCTAGGTGACACTAATGCTTTATTTCGTTGAAGGTTAAAAGTTCAGGTGTGTTCACGAGCTCGATTGCTTGAAGAAATTTGGGAAGGAATGATGAAGAATATAGAGCATCCATAATGATAAAATGAATGTCTATATTCCCAAATACGTGGTGGTAAAGGCTCATCACTCTCGAGCGAGAATGATGAAAACCCTTAGGAGGATTAACACCACCCATAACGACCTGAATGATGGCTAAGGAGGGTGTGACAACTGAAAGATCCTAGCTTGGCCTTGGGCAAAATTCGGGAATAAGAAGTTTGTCATCCCAACTTTCTAAAGTTTGAGTTGAAATGTCAAAGGCCATAAGAATTGGCTTCACATAATTTTTTTTAAAGGACTGGCTAATAATTTTGAGAGTTCCTATGATAAAGAGTAGTGGAAGATGAATGAATTAGCCAGTAATAAGTGCTCGTATTTATATATGAAATGCGAAGTGGTCGGATTGGAAGTTAGAAAGATGAGGGTAATGAGCAGTTGTGATTGCTTACAAATTTTTTCTGGCGGGAAACAAATAGTTCGAGTATCCACCAGTATAATTTAAATCTTAAAATATGCTGGTGCGAGGAGTATGTTGACTCCTTAATTTGCCCGTGCAATATGATTGTAGCGCACGACACTACACAATGGAGGTGTCCACACCCGATTAAAGAGCATGAGGAGTCGAAATGGTGTCGTTCAAGCTTCCAAGGCAGCTTTATTAACCGCTAGAGGGCTGACGTCTGCATAATGCGAGCAATGACGTTTTATGTGCATGTGCAGTTACCCCAATTGCCATGCATGTCCATGTCCGAAAAAGAGAAATGGAAAGAGGCGTGAATCATGGATGCATGAAGATAAGGATAACATGGCCAAGTGTAATGTTAGATCATGGTCTTGTCCTACATTGAAGGAAAGATGACTTTTGAAGATTCAAGTGAAAAATTCCAAGGAAGAAAAGAAGCTAGGTACTGAATGGTCTATAAACAGGAGCAAGAGTTAAGAGGAAAAGAGGACGATCCCCCATAATACTTATTTATTTTCCATACTTATCTTTCCTTTCCTTTTCATGTACTTAGTGTAGTCATAGCTGTAGCAGTAGCGATAGCATTAACAGTAACAATCGTTGTATCCATAGGCATACTTAGCTTTAGCTCTACCTTATACAGTAGGAGTACTTCAGTTAGAGAATTAGTTCGAAGCATATTGGATTCCTTATAATCCTCCAATGTAAGTTTGTGCTCACATTTATAATTCGAAGTCAATACATTTCACATTTCTTTTGAATGTTCATCTCCTATTTCTAGTTTTGAGACTACAATCAATATTTGAGAAAAATTCTTTTAATTGAGGTAATAGAACAAATAACACAAATACTTGATAGTTGTTAGTTTCGGTTGTCACATTTAAAGTTTTCAATATTTTTTGGCACGCTTGTGCGCGAATTTAGTTTTGAAGAATATTTGAGCCAATATATGATAATTGGTAAGTAAAAAACCGAAATCTTTCTTCTTAATTTAAAATATTTAAATTTAAATTAGATCTTAATATCAAGCCTAATAAATAGAGAGTATTTAGTTTCATCAATTTAGAGATTATATGTATATTATTTAAAAACACAATTATATAAAATAATAACAATTACAACAACTATGGTCTTGTTTGGTAACGCTTCCTGTTTTCTGTTTTCTGTTTTTTGTTTTTTGTTTTCGTTTTCTGTTTCTAAAAACGAAAATTAAAAACATGTTTGTTTGTACCTTAATTTTTTTTTGTTTTTTGTAAAACAGAAAACAGAAACATGTTTGGTATGCCCCCGTTTGCGTTTTTTTTTTCGATTTGTACTAACAGACTATTACTACAAAAAAAATATTTTTCAACAACAAAATATATTACATAAGCAAACTAATTTCATCATCAGTCAATCCAGAATAGTTGTACAAAAGTGAATTAAAATACTGCATAGCTAAAATATTACACAACCATCTTCAGAATGATAACGAAGAACACGAAGAACAAAATAAAACATAAATATATATTGCATGCAAACGAAACACACACAAAATACTTGATCAAGTCTGTTGAGCGTGCTCTGTTGTTCACTTCGGATGATCTACCATTATAATTTTGTTGGGGAAGGTGATCCAGTGGCAAATCATCATGGAGGTGTAGCTCATCTTGCCATATAAACCCACTACGATGGTTCAGATTACGGGGGCATCGATAAAATGGTCTTCCATAGTTTTTATCTGTCTTTGCTATTCGTAACACCATTCTACCGAAGCGACATTTACATGGAGGGCCAAACTCTTCATATTTCGCCATACCTAAAAATAAGATTCATTAATTGTAACTACCAATGTATCTCATTAGATTCACAACTACAATAATATTACAAATGCACAGAAAAACCAAGCAAAATGTTCGACAAAATATGAAATGGAGATAAGTTAGTCATATTCCTTACATATTACAAACCAAGTGCTGAAAAAATATGCACATATATATAATAACATAAATGCTACAACCTTAAGTAAGTACATACAACATAACACACATATCAACGCCTTTGGCTTTGATATATTTGACGGGCAATAGTGTCACGAAGTCTACCCATTTGTCGCAATTGACTTGGTGTTACATTTAATTGTTGTGAGGCTGACGTAGAACTTTCAGCACCATGATTACACTATTCACTGTCAACAATCATGTCCTCATCGCTATATGTAAGAAACACCTTGTCATTTGGGTCATGCATTCTTATGAAGTTGTGGATTGTGCAACATGCGGTTGGAATAATTTTTGGGTCTTCACACTGAATCCCCTAGGCATTGTTATCAAAATGGGAAATCGTGCCTTCAATGCACCAAAACAACGCTCTATCACGTTGCGAAGTGATGAGTGGTGGTAGTTAAACCATTCCTCTTCTTTGTGGGGCAATCTAGTACGACCACGGTATGTAGATAAGTGGTACCGCTCACCCTTGTACGGTGTCAAAAATCCCAGCATATTTGAATAGCCGGAATCAACCACATAATACTTACCTATAAGCAAAACAAGCAATGAGAAAACAATCATCACGATTACACAAAGTAGTTTATCTACAAAGTAATTACGTTGCTTAAGTCATAAACTTTTTACCTTGAGGAGGCATGGGAAATTGCATGGCCGGATTTTGAGCACACTCAAGAAGCACTCGTGAGTCATTTGCCGTTCCTTCCCATCCTGACAACACAAAAGTAAACTTCATGTCGAATGAACATGGACACATTACATTTTGTGACGTGGTTTTGTGCCTACCACGATATGAAATTTGTGTCCGAGCGGAAATCTTTGCATCTACGTGTGTACCATCTATAGCACCGATACAATCCTATAGACCAACGGACACGTAAATAAAAATTACGTGTCATGATACCGGATAAAGCCAATGAAAGTAAAAAAAAAATATTGAAGATACCTTAAAAAATGGCCAATACTTGGGGTTATGCATAATTTGGGGAGGAATTTCGTCAAATGATGGAGGTTGAATAATAATTTTCCCAAGCCTACACACGGCCTTTAATACCCGGTTAAAGTATTTAGAAATGGTTTCTCCTGAATGTTGGAATCGCTCTTGGATTACCCGGTTTCGTATGTTATGTCCAATTGCAAGCAAAAAAATACATACTTGCTCTTGAACGGTTAAATACCGGGAATGCTTTAATCCGCCGTGTTCCTTAAGCGCCTCACAAAAAGCAATGAAAACATGTGTTTCCATTCGAAAGCTTTCTTCACACCTTCCATCGTGACCATTTAGTACCTCTATGACATAGTCGTGTCCTCTTAGTATGGAAGTGCGACAAGGTGTACGTTCATAGTGTCTTCGATAATGCTCGGCTAGTGCTAATGTAACTAACGCAATCACGGTATCATCGTCGGAATCAGTTTCTAATTCTTTATCGCTGTCATCGGTTGAGTCCATTGCGTACCCTGTAATCAATTAATAGGACTTGCATATAAGCCATCCGGGGTCAAAATAAGCCTATAAAAAACATAACAACTGCATATAAGCTGATAAGATGCATAGTTCAAATGTAGGAAACAGTCTAAAAGCTCCACCGGTCCTAGTTCAACGAATATAGTTATTACACACCGTAATTCAAAGTTTAGAACTAATCCAATCCTTACTTATTACACACCAGAATTCAACACTACACTCTCCTTTTGGCAATCACTGTTTTGGGGTCATACTCCTAATCCAATCCTTCTTCCTGTATTCGGGCATTTTAAGAAAGATGGATCTCCATTCGGGGTCTTCCTTCATGGTTTTCACTGCAAAAGCATACTCGTTCCCGTCTAGTTCTTCCATTCCATTCAAAACATCCATACACACTGTTATGAGATTGTTTGAATCATCAAATGCAGGGGACGCAACACTTGCCGTGGATTTGGCCATATGCTTTGCTTCAAGAAGTTCCACTTTCTTCCTGTTACTTTTAGCGATAACACTCAAAGAGTGAGTTAGATTGGCAGAGAATGAATCCCTCTTCCTACTCTTGCTACTTGCCTTCGCATCAGAAGACCTTGCAAGTTTGACATCCTTCATCTTCCCTTTCCTACTTGACCTTTGTACTTCCACATCGTCGAGGCCTTCTTCTTGTTTAATCTCTATTCCTATGGGTTCTGAACCTTCTGATTCTGAAGGAGATTGGGTTGATGCATGAGCATTGAACCTAGTGGCAGTGGTGTCTCCAAGTATTTGGGTCATCACGGCATAGTGTTTGAACCCCTTTTTCCTGAAATGCTTTGCCTTGTTGTTAACCTACATGACAAACACCTTTGCCTATATTAAATTTCCTACTAAAAAGGAGACCATAATAATTAAAGAATTATGGGATACGTCTAACCTGGTAGAGCCGTTCCCAAACTTCGGCATCAGCAGTTATAGTGCCATTTATAGGACACCATCCAACTCCACTTTGTTTACAAAGACTCACAAACTTGGTGTGCATGGTTCGCAGTTGGTTGAACTTGTTCCTAATTTGACCTTCAGTGTACGGGTATCCGGTTTTAGCCATCAGTTTTTTCCTCATCCGTGGCCAAGCTTCCTTTTGGAAAGTACCTGTTGCCCTACTATGGAGTTTCACCTCTTCATCCATGATTTCAACAAACATGCCCTCATTAGATGCAAGCCAAGGTCCATCTTTCCCAACCACTTCGACAACGTCATCCTCATTCCTCATAGTTTCGTCAACATTGGTAGCCATTTCCTAGTTTGAATACATTTGCTTAAATAAGTACACCTCATTTGTATTGCGTCACATAAGTACAATCATTGCAGGGAGTAAAAAATAAGGGGCAAGTCTACCATCTGTGTAAGAAATGAGCTAGTGTTACGATATGGGGTTTTCTTTTCAAGATATCATGACTTGAGAGCTACCATCTGTCTAGCCATTTCCCTGGTACTTACATTAAGACCACAAATTGCAAAAGGCACGGAACGATCACAATTGATTCATCAACCGAGGGATTCTCCTATTCCACAAGCATGGTCTCCCATTAAGACATGCATTTATTCTCTCCTTGCACATGATTATTAGAGATTGTTCAGAGCAAGAACACATTACAAACAATATTAAAAAGTTCCTAGTGTACAAAAAAATGCATTCAAGTGCACTAAGCATTTGCTCAAGAGTCGAGACTAATTGATCTGACCCAAAAAATATTTGCCCAGTCCTGTTCTTTTCCCATGTTGTACTTAGGATTTCAAAAATTTCTTACCAATTTCAACCCAACTTTCTAATACCCAGTGTATTATTCAAGTCTCAGTTTCAGTTTTCAAGTTTGTCACCGTAAATTTGATGAAGCAGATCACGAAACTACAATTCCCATTGACTTCACTAAAGGTTACCTCCAAAACCATGAAAATGATGCATACAGCTGGCTTCACCAGTTCA
This sequence comes from Arctostaphylos glauca, assembly GCA_019985065.2. Classification (NCBI taxonomy): domain Eukaryota; kingdom Viridiplantae; phylum Streptophyta; class Magnoliopsida; order Ericales; family Ericaceae; genus Arctostaphylos; species Arctostaphylos glauca. Next base: position 12,627,519 of record JAHSPW020000001.1, on the reverse strand, counting down.
CAGATGACACTAAACCTAAGTTTTCATGAAAAGAGTGGAAAATCGTAGCTCACTTGCTAGAAATCATAAAAAGTTGGCATCAGGACTACACAACTGTTGCACAAACATTAGAACGACAACAGAGTACTTAGTCACATTCATAAGTGTAAACAACTCCTCCTTCATCAGCTAAAAAGGAATTTTATTAAAGGGAGCGAATCCAAATAAATTACACACCAAGCATCATTGCAGATAATAAGTAAACTAAGTCTATCCATACTTGATAAACAAAGGAGGAGACAAAACAATAAAAACAAAGAAAAACGGAGCAAAAACTAGACCTCAGATAATAAGATAAGTAAGACCATGTTTTGTTTAACAATACACCAAATCAAAAAATGAAACTAAAGTAGTTATAGAGCCATGCCTAGAATCTAACAAACTGTAAATAATGGAAAACGAGAGTACTAATGTATGATCATTCACAGTCTGGGGTGGGTTTTACGCCCCCAAGGGAGCATTGCGTGGCCTCAATAAGAGCAAATCTACTGTGAGTGTCAAAAATAACTTTGGCCAAAGTTATTTTACAACTTCGGTGTAATATTCAACACCAATCACACATAGGGAAACATGAACCAAATTTAAACCCTTCTTATACCATCAATGATGTAAACTTCTTGCCATTTGAAAAGCAAAACCATAGGCAGACAAAACCAGAAGTCCAATATAAAAAACCATGCGTAGGATCACTCAAACTTCTTGCCATTTGAAAAGCACGAACATACAAAACCAGAAGTCAAACTAACATGAAGTAGGATCACTCAAACTAGACTACACTCAGAAGCACGAACATGCGTAGACCAATATAAAAAACCAGAAGTCCCTAGTGAACACTCAAACTAGACTACACTACCAGACAAACATACAAAGAGATCATGTGCAGCTATTATTTACCTAATAATCAAATGAGATGATGATTCCCAAAGCCAGATCAGTGTCAAACTTCAACGACAATATACACTATGCCATACCAAATCAGAAAGGCAAGAGATTACAATACCCAAAATCAGAAACATAAAATCCACTACAAAGACAACAATTTCATCAGTCTATGCTCCTCACAGCTATGCCATACCAAATCTGTGATTGAAGTGGTAAAAAGCAAGAGATGGCATTATATTAACTAAAGACCCCGAACAACTTACCAGGAAGGAGGAGGAAGGAAATTGATGACAGAGAAGGAAGACCTCAGCACTGTTGAAGCTGAAAATACGATGGGTACAGATCAAGTAATTTTCCGGCCGGTTAAATCCCCGAACGCCGAAGTGGGTAGAAGAAGAGAAGTGAAACAAAACAGAGACAAGTGTTAGGTCGAACGTATACTACAAGTATGACAACACAGAGAGAGAGAGAGAGAGAGAGAGAGAGAGAGAGAGAGAGAGAGAGAGAGAGATGGAGGAAGAGAACAAACCTTTGTCAGCCGTAGAGACGAGCAGAGCAAAACCCTAGCCGGCGCAATGAAGAAGATGGAGGCGGAAGAAGTCTGAGATTAGGTTTAGACCAAATAACGTGAAGGAAGTAAAAAAGATTTGGGCCTCCTCAGTTTCGAACCGCGACCTCGCGTGTGGAAGTGCTTTGCACTATTCACCCCGTGTGTTTTCTGTTGCCGGTTTCTTGTTTCCAAAAAAAATGAATTCTCACTTTCTCTACTTCCTCTTTTTTCCAAAATTTTGTTTCTTATTTTCAGAAATTGGTAAACAAAAACATACCCAAACATGTTTTCTGTTCAAAAAGTCCGAAATTTTGAAAATAAAAACAAAAAACAAGAAACAAAATGGATAACAAACAAGCCCTATATGACGGACTATAATAGCAATTATATAGTTGGAGATATTATTGTTGGTGACTGTAGTTGCTACCCTTTAATCTATATAACAAAACAACTCATGTTTTTTTTTTTTTTTAAATTCTCTCATTACATATTAATTTTTTTGTAATTTTAATGGTTAGAATTTTCTTCGATCCGTCGTCGAGTCGGACTCCACCATTAATCTCCAAGGTCTGTGTTAAAATTTTCCATAATTTCAAGATCTATTTGTTAGTGGTTAAAATTATGAATATAATAAGGTAGATATAATAAGAGTTGGAATATAATAGAAACAGAAATTTATTATAAAAGAGGTGAAATTTATAAAGAGTTTGTTTTAAATATTTTTTCAGAAAGAAGATATGGTAAATTTGAGTATGTGAGTAACATTTTTGTAATTAATAATAATATTTTTGTATATAGAAGGGAGATAAGATATGAATAGAAAGAGGAGTGTCTAAATTTTATTTCCTCTAGACGGATAAAATTTGAACTCTAAATATTATATTTGGGATTCAAAGTCGCTAATAAATTCCAAATATAACAACCCGAGTTGTCATATTTGGAATCTAAATTTTATACAACTTATTTGACTTTTAACAAACAAGAAAGGGAAATAAATATTATTAATAAAAAAAGGGCAAAAAGGAAAAGGAAAATAAATAATTTTTTTCTCTTACTTTTGGTTTCAGTGTAAAAGGGAAAAAAAAGAGTATATTTAATAAAAAAATTCTCTAAAAATTAAAAAGAGAGATTTTAATTGAAAATTTAAATACATTTAGTTAATTTTATTTTTTCCATTTCTTTTTAAAATCAAACAACAAAAATTCTTTTTTCCTCGCACTTCCTCTTATTTTTCTTTTAAAATCAAACAGAAAAATATAATATATTTTCTTCACATTTTTCCCTTTAAATATTTTCCTTTGGTTTCAGCAAAGTTCCAAACAAAGCAAATGTTTGTGAATGATCTGTTCTTTCGTTGAAGTTTTAATTGCTACTATCTAATAATCCAATAACGCTTCGCAGCTCCGGCGACGATCGAATATTCCGGCAACGATCAGAACAGGTGCTCTCTTTCTGTTCGTCTCCCTCTCTGTCTCTCCATCTCTCTTTTCGTCTTCCCCCTCTCTCTCTCTCTCTCTAGGGGCTTCCCTCTCTTTCCGCATGTTGTTTTTCTGGGAAATTTAGATGCTTAAACCTAATCGTTAGTGAGAGAGGTGGGTTTTGGGGTCTATTTAGTTTTGTACTATGCAACAGAGAAGTAGCTGATCCTGCTGTAGTTAAGGTGTACGGTGTTAAGAACACGTGCCTGTAGATGTTAATGTGACATCCATTGTCAATCTTACAAACGACAGCCTACATTCGACTGGTTGATGTATCGAAAAACTCCACTAAATTGGGTGCTAGGTAGAATATGACGCCGTTGATTTCCTTTTCTGGAGATGGAGCCCCCGTCGCAGTAGCACGTCTTCACCTTACGCCACCTGAAGATGTGGCTTTCTAGGCCAGCGCTGGTCTGAGTCTTGGTTACTATTGCTCATATAAATCTTCGGCACATTTTATTCCGTGTCTGGTTATTTTATTTTTCTTGCATTGCAGATTGTGTGGATTTTGGGGTGAAATCAAGAGGGAAAAGATTTCAACGTTGTACTTGGAACCAGCGGGTGAATCCAATGGTGAGTTAGGGTTTTCAGTATTTGCACTTATTTTGTAGTTAAACATTGTTTCAGTCTTTTTGGCCTTGTTTCAGCAGGTGAAATTGTGTTGCATCTTTTTGACATTTTTTGGGTCAATTTTGTTTCCTTTTTTCTGGATGCTGTTGTGTTATTTTAGGCATTACTTTCTTAATAATTTTCTAAAATGGTGGGTTGATTGCATTTGGACTTCTTTTTTGAATGGCAGTCGGATATCAGGAAGTGGTTTATGAAACAGCATGACAAGAACAATGGGAATGCACCAAAGCCAGCAAAACCCACGACGACAGGAAAGCCTTCACTTGCTACCTCCCAGCAAGAGAATGTGGTAAATATGTCCCAGTGTTTTTTTGAAAAACAACTACTCTGAAGAAAACTAATTGTGATTGTTGTCATATGTAGTCCGTCATAATTTTCCTTTGTTTTTGCTCGAGAACTGCAAAAACTATTGTATACCGTATCATTTGTTAGAGATTCCCGCAGCAATTTGGGTTGGAGCAGGTTATAGCTCGCTATATAGATTCACCACCTAGTATCTTAAGCTTCAGGGTTAGATACAAAGTTTCCTGCAGTTCTCCACGTGTTCTATTTATATTTGTGTGTATGAGCTTTGGCTAGAATCTGTTTGGCTTAAGAGAAAGCAGAGGAATGGAAGGAAGAAGGGAACTTCACCTTTTTGGTCTTGGACTAGCCCGACTGGGAGAAATGCTATAGACATTGGCCAGTTTCTTGTTGAATTTTCCTTCTGTTAAATTGTAGTTTTTATGCATGCTTATTGCAAAGAAAGGAAGAGGAGAAAATCAAAGTTGTTACTCATTTATGTGAATTAACAATAAGAACTTTAGCCGCCTTCAGACTCAATTGATGAATTCTAAACTTCAACTTTGTTATTTACTTATTTTCCTTCACTGTTCTGGCATCAAGGACAGATGACACATATTGACGAAGAAATGCATGCACTGAACAGTAATTGAGGTTCTTAAAATTTGTCCAATTTTTGTTAGTAATAGATAAAGTGGGAATGAACACACTGATAGTTTGACGACTGGAGAGAACCTATAGATCGATTTGTCTTCCGCACTTAGTATAAAGAAACTGAGTTGGTTGTATATCCTTATTTATCATTTGTATAAGGTGCATGAAGATCAAGAAAGTTCAGGCAGAAGGAAAACGAGCAAGTACTTTGCTGCTGAGAAACAAAAGCCAAAAGATGAGGAAATGGAGGAACTCTCAGCAAAAAGAAAGGTCCGGAAGGGAGGTGAGGTATCCAGTGATGTGAAACCGCCACCTCTAAAGAAACTTCACAAAGTTAATGAGGACGTTGACGATGAAGACGACGACTTTGTTTTTCCCAGTTCAAGGAAGGGTGTAGTTGATGTCACCCCCAACAAGAAACTGAAGAGTGGGTTGGGTAGGGGAATTGCTCAAAAATCAGCTGATACCCTTGAAGGCGATGGGGATAAGGATGATAAGAATGCCAAAGTAAGTCTTAAGTCTGCTGGAAGGGGTTGCAAAGGCAAAGGTACTCCAAGTGGACAGGCTGGTGGCCAAGGGATTGATGATGGTGAAAGCGATGAAAACAATGATAATGATACCAAGTCTGCTAAAGCCAGTGGGCGGGGCCGCGGTGGAAGAGGTGCATCAGCAGCAGCAGGTGGTGGAAGAGGCAGGGGTGGGGGAGGGCGGGGTGGATTCATGAATTTTGGTGAAAGGAAAGATCCTCCCCACAAAGGAGAAAAGGTTTTCCACTAGTTTAACGTTAGTATATTACGTAAAAGACAAAAGAATTCTCTCTTTGAGATTGCTAACAGGATGGATCTTATGTGTGTCAGGAAGTCCCTGAAGGTGCTCCTGATTGTTTAGCTGGTTTGACTTTTGTAATCAGCGGGACACTTGACAGGTATTTTCTTTCATCTTAATGAGGCTTTTCTTATCTGTAGTGAATTATATAGGTACCATTTTGGAAATATGTTAGCGGGGTTTCAGTTTAGAATGGATTTGAAGCTCTTTAACATAATAAATACGTCTGCCTCTCAAGATCAGTGCTTAGGTTATTGTCTTAGTTGTTATAGTTCTTGCAAATTCATAGTTTCAATTCGTTTACATCCAGTTTAGAAAGAGAAGAAGCAGAAGATCTGATTAAACGCCATGGAGGTCGTGTCACTGGATCTGTCAGCAAAAAGACGGTCATTTAATTCTTTCACTCTTTTGTTTATGTATCTCCAAGTGCATCTTATTGTCACTAATACAGTAAACTGTCCTTTGCAGAACTATCTCTTATGCGATGAAGATATTGAGGGGCGGAAATCCTCCAAAGCCAAAGAGCTTGGGTTTGTAATATCACATTGATGTATCTTGGTTCAATTCATTCTTGTGTTCACTAGTTTATTCCTGGTTTGTTTCCTGGTATAGTACTGCTTTTCTTAACGAGGATGGATTGTTCGATATGATCCGAGTATCAAATCGGGGAAAAGCAGCTGCAAAGAAAGAATCAAAGAAACCAGTGAATAAAGTGGTTGCATCTCCGGATAAGAAGAGCCCTCAAAAAATAGAAGTAAAGAGTATGCCCCGACTATTTCTATGCTTGATTTGTTCTACATTAATGATTTATGATTTTATTCTGACACATTTGATAGTTTTTTTTTTTTTTTTGATAAAAACACATTTGATAGTTACCCTTTCATTTGCTTTATTTTGTACAATCTTTGTATCTTTTATGTTTTGGATGTGTGCAACCTTTTTTTTTTTCTTCCTGTTGTTGAAGTCTTTCTTTTTTTAATGATGCCTTCAATTTTTAACCCTTTTGTGAGCCTGGCTTGCCAGTGTAGCAGTGCCGGAAGGGTTTGTAGGATAATTCTGTTGTCTTTAACAGCATGTCCCATGTCAGCCAGGGAGAGATGGTGTGTTATGTGTGTAGGTGTTCTTCTTTTCAATTGACCAACCATGCTAGGAGGCTCTTGAGGCCACAATATATGTCTATATCTATCTATCTATCTATATATATAGAGATCCTTGAAAATGTATAAAGTACTAGTGTCAGGCACTTGACACTCGGATAAGGGTAGGGGATCCATGTTGGAAGTGTTTAGTTGGACAATAACTTAGCAAGCATATTTACTAACTCAGTTTCTCTCAAGCTATGCATAGAACTCCTAGAATATGCATCTAAGACAACTAGTAAACACCATTCAAACTAGACACTTATAAATTCTATACTTAGAATTTTAGATAATCTGGCATGTCCTAGTACCCTAGAAGTGAAAATTAGATGAATTAGATAATCAGACACGTCTGACATCCGTACCCAAGTCCGATTAACATATGTGGGAGTTATCCACAAATGTGGGTTTGGTTATGTTGTTGCATTGTGTTGTAATGTCTTGTGTCTTTTTAGTAGTTACCATGGCAAGTGTCCTTTTTATACGTAAGGATGGCTTGAGGTTGATTTTAGCTAAGGATATTTGGCGGCTCCCAGTCCAGTGGTCAACAATATGAAAAAGTCAAGACTATAAGGTCAATAGGTCAAAAGTCAGTGCTTCGGGGGCTTATGTTATAGGATCCCAAAGGTCACATCAATGTTATCTGGTTAGAAGATAGGCATATGATACTAAGTTCAAGGAATTGCCCTATGGCCAAAGGTCCCCATCTCTCCATCTCGAAGATTGGTATAAGGTTTGACCCTAAGCTTCAAATGTTCTCTTAATCTCAAGCCTCCAATCTATAACCCTCTCTTGGTCCCGAGTCACTTAGGCCCTTCTCTCAAACTAAGTGTTCGTGAATACTTTAGGTTTGAGTTCTTGCACAGTAGGAGCACTAAGGTTTTGCTCTTGAGGGGCAACCCTCGAGGGCACAATACTGAAAGGTACTTGTCCAGCTGTCTAAGGACTCATTAGCCAAGGAGTTAAGGCCATGACTAAAGGCTATGCAGTCAAGATCCCTTGGGATACTTGGTGCTTGCATGACCCTTGAGAAGGTCTTAACCATAGTTGCCGAAGGCATGATGCTGTTGACAAGGTGTTGAGGCCCGTGAAGCCAAGTCATTCTTCTAGATATGATGTGTTAAGGTATATAGGTTACAAGTACCCACAAGGCTATAATTATCCTATTCGAACAAAGTAGAGAATTAGAGGATCCAAGTGTCTAATTCGGGTATAGGGATTAGACACATCTTCTCATCCTGAACATGATCGGTGGACACATGTACACTAGGGCAATTGATGATTCTGTGAAACTAATCTGTCCAATGATGGTTTTGGTTACTAGTATCTGTGGAAGGTAAAGTTTCTCTCTATATTACTCGACTTTTGGACACTCAACTTCTCGACTCTTGCTCCTCTGTGTTTATCCTTTCCGAATTCTGAGTCTGTCTCCTTTTGAACTCAAATCCTTTTTTGTTTTGGGTAAAGTGCACTTTGCACCGCTGCACTTTATTTTTGGTATCATTTTGCACCTTTCACTTCCAGTTCAAACATTTCAAACCTGAGAATTTTGGTCAACTAATTGCCCCATTCCGCTTGTAGAACAATTAACATTTAACGGAAAATGGTCATTTGAGTTGCATGTGACGTAATAAAGGGTGTAACCGTAGTTTTTAACTATTTCTTCTTCAAATCCCTCAACAAACTAGACAAAAAATTCCAATTTTATCATGGTGAGAAATACAATAATGGCATATGGGGTTTGTTGGACCTTCATTTGGGGCGTTAAGGTCTTGTTGACTTTTTTTTCACTAAGCAATATTAAATTCAAAAAGCGAGCCTTTTCCTCCTCTTCGCAAATCTGTTGCGAGCCACCATTCGTTACTCACATCCTCTCTCTTCTTCCCACCTCCACCGTTGCAACCCCTGCCTAGCCCTAATCCACCCCTCTTATGGATATGGTCAAATACTTACACATAATATTCAAGGTGAGTACAGTAGGATTGTGGTAGTTTAAAATTAAAGTTTAAAAAATATTTATTGAGTGGGTTTAAAGAGAAAATTATTGAACAAGACGGTTATAACTTATACCATCAATTAAGTCGCATGAAATTTGCGTGACCATTTTTGGTTCCCATTAACGGTTTCACTGACAGGAGGGGGCAATGGGAAGTTGACCTAAAGTGTGAGGGTTAGAATGTTCAAATATGAGCTATGAGGCACTGACGCTCCAAAACTAGTTGTGTATGAGTATGGGATACGTGGCGAATACCGACACTCCCCCAATATGTGCCGATGCTTATCGGACACGGCAGATAAGTATCATGTATTTAAAGTGAATGTTTTAATTTGGATACTTGTAGGATACATGAGGGATACAGTGGGATACTTTTGGGATACGATGGGAGTGGAAAAAAAATATTTTAAAAAATTAAGTAATAGTTATAAGAGCATAATGACTATATATATATATTACATACACATCCGATACATAACATAGATCGATCATTTGACCTACATATTGTGATAGAGACAGGAAAGAAAACAAAATCTAGGTCAACTTTGAATCTTCGATCGAACCAGGTTCTCTCTGTCTCTTGTATCAAAGACGCAGATTTGTTGATAGTTGTACATCGACTTTCATACAAATCGCAAATCAAAGGCACTATATTAGTATTATTCGCAAATCACAATACATTTTTTATTTGTTGTACTGTACATATAGTATGCTCATATTACACACACTATAAGTCTTTATTTACTCTTTCTTTTGGTGGAGGATATCAGTTTACGAATGTGTACGTATATACACCTATTGTCTAGTACTGTCTACTGAAGTTCTATGTTGTAAACTACTATTTTATTTCTTTTGACTCTTCTTTATGCATAGTAGAAGACTAATAACTATAACAAATATTTAATTTTTATAGACGTATCCTGAAGTATCCATATCCTATTTTATTGAGTTTTGACTATAGTTGTATCCATGATGTGTCATATCAGTAACCCATATCCCTATCCGTGCTTCACAGAATATCAGTAGTGCAAAGTGACTGCAAGTGTAAAGTGCATGCGTGCTAAGTGTACTATATCCTTTCTTCTTTGGTATGTTAGTTGTTTTAGGCTTACAAATCGCAATGTCATCAAATCATGGTTGTGAGAGGACTTCTATCCTTCACCGATTCAATTAAAAATGTTGATTGTGATCAATTAGGGTTCTGAAACTTGTAGCTACTTTATCAGCTAAACAACGTGCTTTGTTATGTGAACTATGAAGCACAGACAGTCCTAGCTGGTTGTCATATCCGTGTTGGCCAGTTTTTAGTAGTGGACACATTGGGGACACTCATGTCTCAAGTTGGACACGAGTGGAAACACGGCAAGAATGAATATAGAAAATTATTCAGGTTCAAATTATGGTATTTAAAAGAAAAAAGTTGGTGTTCAGATTAAAGAAATCTCAATCAAATAAAACCTTGATTCTTATAGTGCTTGAAAAGTAAAACATAGGTATTGTAAACTACACTATTAGTTTTGGTTGTTTCTGTACACACTGTACATATGACTAACAACACGAAATCAATCCAAATGTGTATATATGTATGTTTTGCCGTGTTTGTGTCCCTTAACGTATCTAGATCCCCGTTTATACAGAATTCGCATGTCCCATGTCCATGTCAGCGTCTGTGCCTGTGCTTCTTAGTATACAGCAATCAGTTGTAGAGCTGAAGATTGTGCAAAATTCTTATATGCACTTCTTGACTTAATGCCTTCAATATTCTTGTCTGCATGGGATATATTTCAATGGGGTAGGCCCCTTGATTTCTACATTTCTTTGAAAGCGATTGGAACTTCCCCTGTCGTGTAAGTATTTGGATGCTTTTGGTAGGAACCTTGTGTTGAACCTTGTATCACTCTTTATTTTGCATTGTGTTCTTGAATGTGATTATAATTTGCTTTTTTTTTTGAAGATCAAGCAAGCAACTCTTCAGCTAAAGGTGCAGGGCTAAAAGGCCTGACAGCAAGTACTGCTCCTGCAAAGCAGAAAGTTCAAACTACAGGGGACGCTTTGTTGCCATGGACTGAAAAATACAGACCAAAAACTCCAAATGACATCATAGGGAATCAGTCACTTGTATGTGTGCTACTCTTGCCTTCTTCCTTCATTTTGGCTTGGATTTTTTCGGTCTATACATAGGTGTTGAGGAATTTCTATTCTGGTGTTTGTGCAACAATATGCAGGTGAAGCAGCTTCATGATTGGCTGAAACACTGGGATGAGCAGTTCCTGAATACTGGTGGCAAGGGAAAGGGGAAAAAGTATAATGACTCTGGTGCTAAAAAAGCTGTACTACTAACTGGTACACCTGGCATAGGGAAGACTACGTCAGCAAAGTTGGTCAGTCAGATGCTTGGTTTTGAGCCAGTTGAGGTAGGTATAGTAAAAAAAGAAAAAAAAGACAGTTCCATTTTTAGCATGCCTTCTGGTCCATTTCCCTGTTACACCTCTTTCACTTTATCTTTGGTATTTTTCACTTATTGATTAATACTGTGCATGTGCTTCTAGGTTAATGCTAGTGACAGTCGTGGAAAGGCTGATTCTAAAATTGAAAAAGGAATAGGTGGACGAACTTCAAATTCTATCAAGGAACTTGTTTCCAATGAAGCCCTTAGTGTTAACATGGATCGGTTGGTTTCTTGTTATCCTTATATCTAGGCTGCATGCGTTACCAAGTGCCTGAATTCTGGTTTTCCTATAGTTGATTTTGAAATAATATTGCAGTTCAAAGCATCCAAAAACTGTGCTTATCATGGATGAGGTTGATGGCATGTCTGCTGGAGATAGAGGTGGTGTGGCTGATCTTATTGCTAGCATCAAAATCTCCAAAGTTCCTATCATCTGCATTTGTAATGACCGCTACAGCCAAAAACTAAAGAGTCTAGTGAACTACTGTTTAATTCTGAGTTTCCGGAAACCTACAAAGCAGCAGGTCCTTTCCCCTCTATCTTTATAGAAGTAAATAGTTATCTTTGTTCTCATATAAGTATGCCAAATATTGAGTTCATTCAAGTTTTGGCTCCACTCGAAAGTTTTATCTTTTCCTGCTAAAGGAGAGGCAATATGTGCACTGTTATTCTACAACCTACATACATGCAGGTATGAACAGAGGGCTAGCAAAAGCAAACTAACAAAACAAAGCTGCTACTTGCTACCTACAGGAATGCAACCTCTGTGTGAGGAACCTGACATGAAACACTACACCTTTAAATCTTCTGGATGGAAAAGCTAACCTAGAGCATTCACACTCCCTGGACATGTATGTGACACGTTCGGACACACACTGGACACGCACATGGCATATTTTGGGTGAGAATGTAATTTTTAAAACCTTAAACGGGGTCAACACTATGATGTTCTAATTCTTAAAAAATTATAACCAATACTTGGTAATCTGAGGGTGAAAACTGTCGTAACAAGAGAAAGAGAACAAGTTATATTACATCAACTGGTTCTTAAACCTTAAAACCAAGGTATAGAGAGAGAGAGAGGGGGGACTGAAGTTTCTTTAGGTGCTTCTCTCTTCTCCCTGTTCTTCTTTCTCTGTTTGTCTCTCCTCCTTTATGTGTTTCTCCCTCTTCGTCCCAATCCTATTACCCGCATGTTCGTACCTTTTTACCTTTAATTTGATACAAATTCATATGGTTATATAACATCTTAATTTTGTATGCGTACATTTAACATTTTTTTATTTTTTTATTCAACATGTCCCCTACGTGTCCTAGTTTTTAAAAAAAATCATGTGTTCGCATGCTTCTGTCCGTGTCCCGTGAATGTCCGTGCTTCTTAGGTTCTCACCCATAAAGCAATAAGAAGGTATGTTCTCGACATGTGTTGCTGTCATGTCCCGTGGCATGACATGTGAGATTCTTAGAAGTGCCCGTGCTTTTTAGATTGCAGCATGTTTGGCATTCATAGGGATGCAACTTATGCATAGATATTTTTCCAGGATACATTTCTAAAGGAATACGTTTGGTACACCATCAACAGATTTATGCACTATAGTACTTTTAACATATGAAGAGATTATAGCAGCTACGTTGTAGAAAATTATGTTCTAAAAAAGCAAGCACTAAGAGTAGGGTTGCTCGTGCTTCTTTTGATTACCTCATCCCTCGCCTAGGACAACTTTTGATATCCTATGCTGAAAATTGGAAGGGCACTATCCTACTTCGTGGATTTGCATTTGCTTTGCACATTTTTTATGGGGCAGGATCAGATTACTTGTATTGTCAAATGCAGAAGTTTTACTTCTTCAGCCAATCTCATTTCGGAAAACCAATAGTTGGATACGATAGATCACTTATGCTCATCAAGAAAGCTGAATTTCAGGTCAATTAGAGATCTGGAGCTATCACATCCACATCCATGGTGCACAGAACACAACCTATAATTTTTTTTTTCCAGCTGCTATCATTTAGGATACTGAAGTCTGCACATTTATCTGATGTATGACATAGGTCCTTTTCTGTTCATTCCACCTTTCTCTATCGGGGTCTTGGCTGTTCACTTACCAATTTCACCTTTCCTAGCAAGTAAGATTTGTTTGACGCTTTGACTTGCTGAAGCGTAGTTGACATAAAAAAAATGTTTGAAATTTGCAAGTTCTCATTCACGTTTCACTCTCATGATTAAGTCATAAGTTTGTAGAATGATTCGCTGAAATTGTTTACCTATTGATGTCTTGTTCGATAGTCCTACCGATGTGAGGTTGTTTTGTATGTCGTTCTTGCTTTTTGCAAATATCTTGTTTTCTTCACGTCTGAATTGTTATTAAACGTTGAGCTGATAAAATCTAGCTTGGACCTGATGAAATAAACTGGTTCGAGTTGGGATTTTTGGTGGATGTTGTTGCTGCTGGTATGGTTTGGCAGCTTAATTTTCTATTTCTGATACCAAATTGGACATTGAATCACCGTTATTAAATCTTTCATCTTGGTGTATCTAATGTATATATGTTTCTGCTTTTACGTTCTAATTTGCACTTTTGGGATGCCCAAGTTACTAACGGAATCTAGCAAATGATAGATGGGAAAGAGGTTAATGCAAGTTGCAAAAGCGGAAGGACTTCAAGTTAATGAGGTACATGCTCTGTTAAGAACATGTTTGTGCTTTCGTGTTTGTCGTTGTGTTATGTCATAGTGTTTCCATTTAGTCTCTAAGTCATCACAGAGAAATAAGGCAGATTAGAAAATTTTGAGCGATTTGCGTCAATCTATTTTGTGGACAAAGCAGCATCTGCACATACAGTCATGCTCAAGCTTCTGGCGTGGTCATTCCTCGTGTCTTTCGAACATCTTCCCTGTGAAGTTGGATACAGAGTAGGAGATAAATGGATATTTTGTGAAGGTCTAATAGAAAAATAGATTATAGGCTTCTCAACACTTGAATACTTAGAGTTGCTATCTACCCTCTCACTGGAGGGCCTTTAATCATCTAAGATGCATACTATCAGAGCACATCAGATTTCACCATTTGATTTTCTTTTTCCCCTCTAGATTTATTTATTTACTTGGGTTGAAGTTTTTTATCTTCAAACATCATTGTATTAGTAACTTTTTAATGCATCTTGGGACTCTATGCTTTTTCAGTTTCTTCTAGTTGGCACTTATCAGGTGGTAGTCCTTATTTTTTAGGAAGTTGATTCTCTTTTAGTGAGCAAGGATCCATTTAGCTTTAATCATATATGCTGAGTCTGCTGACTACAGAGGAGACAGCTCTACTGTTAATGTTAATTTTTGGTGTCTATCTATGTTACCAGTTGTTCAACTTCCAACATTGTTTACTCTCTCCCTCTCCCTCTTTATATATAAACATAAATATGTCCATACTTAACTTTTTATCTATTTCGCCATTCTTTCTGTTTCTTCTATCCCACTACTTTAGAATTGTGAAATGTGATTTCTTCCCATAAAACCTTACCTTCAAGCTTAGGATTTCTAAAGTGGGTAGTTGCCAAAGCGAATTGTGCTGATGCCAAAGCAAGCAGTGCATTGCCGATTAAATTCGTGCAAGCTGATTAATACACGCCACGCTGTACTTTCTTGGAAAACAAAAGAAGAAAAATTCACTACTCTTGGTTGTATCCACAAAAAATTGATGTAATTAGCTGTCGTTGATACCGATAAAGGTTATTTTAGTGCTTGTTTATTCATAGAGTGGTTGGGAGGAGATTTTAGAGAGGCTGTGGACATGTAAGTTAGGCTTATATAAGCAGGATAGTGTCTTGTTGTTTAGGTGGTATGACTTCAAGTTATGTTACATGGACAAGGGGGTGACGATTGGCTGAGTGTAAATCTAGGGGTCGGACACCTAGAGCCTAAAAACAGAGGATACATTAATATGGATTCAATTTTGGATATGGATGCGTGAAAATACTGAAAATAATTTTTCTTTGATGTATTATGTTTACGAGCATGTTTCCAGTTCTTTCATATGAAATTTTTGGTTCAAATCCTTCTTAGATTGTTGTTTGGCCCATTTACCCTTTAGCCAGATGTGTGTTTTGCCAGTTACCCTTTAGCCTAAATAAGTTAATGTGTAGCCCACTAACCCTTTGCGCAGCTAGCTTTATCGTGTCAATACATGACACCTTTATTTGGTCAAAGCATCCAACAAAACATGCACTGATTGAGAAACCAAACAGCCTTTTGATAGAATAAAAGAAAAACTAAACATCATTTATCATTTTTTATATGCAAACGTCTCTTCTCCCCCTTCTTTCTCTAGATCGAGAACCATAGCAGGAGTGCACTTTCATCTTCATTGTGGTCGTACAGATCCAGAACCATAACAGCAGTGCAGTCTTCTTCTTTGTTCTGGTCGTAGAATAGACAGTTGCAGAACGAAAGCATGTTGTCACCTCCATTCTTTTTTGATCTCAACAGCGGAAATCAACGAGGATCTTTTGAAGTTTCTCAACTGTAAGAACTTTTTCAGTCTTTGATCTTCTCCCTCTCTAAGTTAGCCGTCTCTGAAAAAATAGGGAAGAGTCTGACACATTTCCTCCACCCGCACCCGTGTCGTGTTGTGTCAACAATGGTGCTTCATCCAAAATCAGGGATCCATGCAATGTTGACTTCAAGACAAGGCCATTTGTAATCATTGTCCACCTGGTTAAATTCGTCTTCATTCTTTTGGGTGTCCTTGCTTTTTTGTCTGGAAGTTATATGCTCTTCCATTGCCGTGTGCCACGCCAGACAATGGTGTTGCTATTTTGGAGTTGGGTATGGTTCGAGAGAATTACCTTCAGTGAGTGTCATTTAGCAAGAAAAAGAAAATCAAAGTTAATGTTGCCACAACATAATATTGCTGTGACTCTATCCAAACCTTTAGAGTACGTGGTGTGCAGGTTCTTCGATGTACAAAAAGTTTCCTTCTTTTTGAAAGTACATATTTTGCTGCTTTTTTTTGTTGTTCAATGGCTAACATGCCGTAAGGGCATGTGTTGAAAGCTGACCAAAACACAAGGCATATGGATCTCAATGTTTGTGTGAATCAGTAAGTTGTCATTATTCTTCACTGAGACTTAAAGTGAAGTAATTATTCTGCATTTCTTGTTGATGCATCAGATGAACCTGAAAATTGGAGAATAGCCACATGCAAATATGGACTTTTTCTCAAGCACTATTTACTTCAGTTAGTTTGATCCTTCTACTTGGAAAGTTTAGCACTCTCTATCTTTTACTCTTTGTCAGTGAGCGAGTGAGCGTGGGAGAGAGGGGAGCATGCGTGTCAGCGCGAGTGTGTGTGTGAGCGAGTGAGAGGAGTGTGTGGGGGAGCGAGGGAGGGAGTGTGTTTGTCAGTGTGTATGTGTGTGTGTGAGAGAGAGAGAGAGAGAGATGATCGTTTCATTTCATACAGAATGTGTGAAAATCGCAATGCTATGAGTAATAAATGACGTGCATATATTCTTCTATGAAACTGTGAAAACTGTTTGAGGATGTTGGATTCATTCTCTGATGTCTCTTTCAGAGTTGACCTTAATTATTTGGATTGTGTTATGAGTCTAATGACCATTTTGACCATTCTAGTCCTTTCGATATACAACTTTGAAGTTTGTGTTTATACTGCATAGTTGGATTTTGTTGTAACCAAGTGACCTTATTGGCTAGGGGATTTTTGGTCGACAATTGTCATTTTCTAGTTGTCCTTTTTTTTGTTATTCTGCCTTTACCTAGTCAAGAGCAGTTTATTCCTGCCATGTTTGTTCAGTTACCTTCTTTGAAGACAATGTTAAAAGAAGTACTAAGGTACTTGTGCTGGGTTTATGATTGCAGATTGCACTTGAAGAGCTTGCAGAAAGAGTCAATGGAGACATGCGCATGGCTCTGAACCAGTTGCAGTATATGAACCTCTCCATGTCAGTTATTAAATATGATGATGTCAGACAGCGCCTTCTTAGTAGTGCAAAGGACGAAGATATTTCGCCATTCACTGCTGTGGATAAGTATAATAAGCTTCCTTCTTTGTTTGAGCGTGCATTATTCTTCTAGGCATTGCTTTAGCTTGCTGTTGGGTTTTCCTGGTTTGCTACAGTATATTATGAGGCTGTTGAATGTTCGAGTCTCTGTCTTCGTCGAACTGTTTTATCATTTTGTTTCCAAAGCTGGCTGCTCGTTTTTTTTTAGGACGACTAGGGGACCACTCCTACTAGTAGTGAACCAGAAACTAAAATGATAAAGGAGGAAAAGTGGTGTTTGGGACGAGATTCAAGTGGATTATTTAGTTGAAAGGGTGGTAAGAATACAACATTGCAAGGGTTTGTGATAGGGTTACAAAAGGGTAGAAGGAACACAAAAGGGTTTAGGGGCTGTTTTGTGGTCGTTCTGGCTACTTGTCAAATTACCAGAGAAAGGTATTATGCGGATAGTTGAGTAGCAGTGAATTCTATAAATCCCTCGTAGAAGCCTTAGGTATCACACTTGGGTTTAATCGCGTCACACAATCCACAAAAGAAAGCTTGAAACCTCCGTAAATTCTCAAATCACCAATCAATTGGTATAACTCCATCGCATTTCCTTATATAGATTTAGAACTCCTAACCTCATAGGTGCCCAGCACAAAAAAGGAAGAAGATATGAATTGGAGTCCAATTAGGAAACCAAGACTTTTGACTCCCAATATTTGACAAAAACTAAATGGTACTTGTATACAAAACTCTAAATGCCGCAATGCATGGCCGACCCTATAGTTGTACAGCCTATCCAACGAACTTTGAAATTACAAAAGTACGCCTCACCCTAAATACCTAAATATTCGTTATATAAGACTTCACTAAGCCTAAAAGCTTAGGTGTGATCTATAACAATGTACTGACTTTTCTTTGGTTGTGGGTGAAAAGCTTTTGGTGATATTTTTTCTCTCTTTGTGCTACTACATTTTGTTATACTTATACATCAAAGGTTTCACTAGTTTGATTAGTTGTTTATCGTGGAGCTTTTTGGTGCTCCTCAAGTGCACTTAGACAAATTAGCTTTTGATTGTGCAGGCTCTTTGGCTTTAATGGGGGGAAACTGCGAATGGATGAGCGAATCGACCTAAGCATGAGCGATCCTGATCTTGTACCTCTTCTCGTTCAGGTATTTTTCTCTGTTACTCTATTTGGCTGTGCCTGTATGGTTGGTTACTCAAGGTACCATTTTGTGTAATCAAAACTCTTGGTCCACCTGAATTTGGCATATTGCCTCATGCATTTGAGATGACTCTGTAAAGTTACCAGACCCAGCCTTCCTGTATGTGCTTCTGCATTTTTGTTTTCATACATTAATCATTGTTATTGGGCTAGGTTTACAAATTTTCATAGTTACTACATTTCTTCGGTCAAGAATCATGACTCATGACAGCAACAACCTTATTCTTTTGCCACAGTATATAATGTTTTTCTTGCTGAGTTTGATATAGTTACTCGGGTAATCGTAGTTTTGTGCAATTGGCAACATAGAATATGATCTTAAATTTTTACCTACAAATTGTCTGGTATAATATATTTTGAATGAATGGCAGGAAAACTATATCAATTATAGGCCAAGTTCGGTTGGCAAAGATGATGATGGGATGAAACGGCTTAGCTCAATTGCCCGTGCTGCAGAGTCTATTGGAGATGGTGATATAATAAATGTGCAGATACGAAGATATCGACAATGGCAGCTCTCCCAGACTGGAACCCTAGCTTCTTGCATAATTCCGTAGGTTTTATCCTGGTTAGATCAGGAGAATACTAGTTTCTATTTTCTGGTATCCCGTTGTTGTCGTTGTCGTTGTCGTTTTACTTTTCTTATTATTTTTTTAATTATGTCTTGTACCAGTGCTGCATTGTTGCATGGGCAAAGGGAGATACTTGAACAGGTGAGATGTTAATTTCATGTTGCTCATGGCCTCATAAGACTGTAGTGTTTGAACACGTGTTGTTTTGATTTTAATGGAGTATGTTATAAGAGATTAATACTTTGATTAATCACATACCCTCACACAAATACATCATATATAGAGAACGAGTACAAGGCAAAAGACCCAAGTACCCTAATACTACTAAACACACATTATAATAACTCTTAACACTCCCCATCAAGCTGGAATGTAAATATTACATAGATCTAGCTTGTTACATAGTAGCTCTAATTGTGACTTGTATAATGGTTTGGTGAAGATATCGGCCAATTAAGCACTTGTAGACACGAAAGGAGTGGCAATCACACTACTATCCATCTTCTCTTGAACAAGGTGGCAATTGACGTCAATATGTTTGGTCTGCTAATGGAACACAGGATTAGATGCAATATGAATAGCTGCCTGATTATCACAGTGCATACTCACAGGCAACTGCACACTTGAGCCTATCTCTACAATCGTACCCAAATAATCTGACGTCGTGTGTGCCATGGCACGTTACTTAGCTTCTACACTAGATTGTGCAATAACGGTTTGCTTTTTACTTTTCTAAGTCACGAGATTATCACCCAGGAAAACAGAATATCCTGTAGTTGATCTCTTGTCAAAATCCCCTTCTCCTCATTTTGAATTGTTAGTAGAGATAAGAGAAAGTGTATAGGGTGTTAATTAACCCTAATACATAAGAGCTTTATTTATATTATTGCTCACCACATTACATGTCATACTTAAGCAATGTGGGACAAACATATAAACTAAACATAAACTATTCTAACACTCCCCCTCAAGCTGGAGAATAAATATCACAAAATCCCAGCTTGTTACATAAAAACTCAAAACGTGGTTTAAACAACGACTTAGTAAAAATATCTGCAATCTGAGCTCCCGTGGATACAAAAGGTGTAGCCAAAGTACCACTATCAATCTTCTCCCGAACGATATGACAATCTACCTCAATATGTTTGGTTCTTTCATGAAACACCGGATTTGAGGCAATATGTATCGCCGCCTGATTATCACAATGCATAGAAATTGGTAACTGCACTGGAAATCCAAGCTCCTCAAGAAAGGATTTCAGCCAGACAACCTCACATGTAGTATGAGCCATAGCACGGTACTCTGCCTCTGCACTAGACCTTGCGACAACGGTTTGCTTCTTACTCTTCCAGGTAACTAGGTTGCCACCAACAAAAGTACAATAACCAGTGGTTGAACGTCTATCAGAAGGTGACCCTGTCCAATCTGCATCAGTAAATGCCTCAACACGCAAATGACCATTAGAACGAAAGAATAAGCCACGTCCAGGGTGAGCCTTAAGATACTTCACAATGCGAATGCAAGCCTCCCAATGTGGAATACGAGGAGCAGACATAAACTGACTCACCTTACTAACAGCAAATGAGATATCAGGACTAGTATTGGTAAGGTAAAGCAACTTACCAACTAAGCGACGATACTGATCTGAATGAGAAAATATCTCCCCCTGATCAACACAAAGTTTCACATTAGGATCCATTGGGGTCTCCACAGGTTTTGCTCCCAATAAACCTGTCTCCTCAAGAATATCCAATGCATACTTCCGTTGGGACAAACTGATTCCGTCCTTGGATCTTGCTACCTCAATACCCAAAAAATACCGTAGCTTACCCAAATCTTTAGTATGAAATTGACGCTGTAAGAACTGCTTCAACTCATCAATACCTTTCTGATCATCTCCAGTAATAATGATGTCATCTACATACACAATTAACACTATTTTCCCACGCTTTGACTGAAGAGAGAAGACAGAATGATCTGAATGAGATCGACGCAAACCAAACTGCAGCACAGCATCACTAAACCGACCAAACCAAGCTCGAGGAGATTGCTTCAGACCATATAAAGCTTTGCGAAGACGACAAACTCTAGAACGCTCCCCCTGAGCAACAAACCCAGGAGGTTGCTCCATATAGACCTCCTTGAGCAGATCACCATGTAAGAAGGCATTCTTGACATCCAATTGAAATAAGGGCCAACCCAGATTAGCAGCAAGAGAAATAAGAATCCGGACAGAATTTATCTTGGCAACTGGGGAAAAGGTCTCTGCATAATCAACCCCATATGTCTGTGTATAGCCTTTGGCCACAAGACGGGCCTTATAGCGCTCAACAGTGCCATCCGGATTATACTTGACAGTAAAGACCCATCGACAACCAACAGTAGACTTTCCTGACGGAAGAGGAACCAACTCCCAAGTGCCATTGTCATGGAGAGCATGCATCTCAGTCTCCATTGCTGTCCGCCACTCAGACAAAGAAAGAGCCTCCTGTACAGTGTTAGGAACATATATAGAAGAAACTGATAAAGTAAAGGCACGAAGAGAAGAATCACCAATCAACAGCAGACCCAGGCAAATCACCAGCAGACCCAGGCGAATCACGGCTGAAATAGAGGCTAATGGCGGCTGAAATAGGGGCTAATAGCAAACAACAGAGGCGAAACAGCAGGACAGGACAGCGGCCATTAGGGTGCGACTAGGGTGCGACATGCGACTAGGGTGCGGAACTAGGGTGCCGGAACAGCATGCGACTAGGGTGACTGGTTTAGGTGGCGTGGGCAACAGGGAACAATGGCGGAATAGTTAGGAACGGTAGGCTGAGTGTTAAGCCAGGGGCTGAAGGCAGGGGCTGAAGCCAGCGGCTGAAGGCAGGGGCTGAAGCCAGCGGCTGAAGGCAGGGACTGAAGCCAGCGGCTGGAAGTATGCGGCTGAAGTGGTTTAGGGTTTAAACAGGCTAGGGTTAGGGTTTAAACATAGGCTAGGGTTAGGAGGGCTAGGGTTAGGGTTAGGGTTTAATTTCTAGGGTTAGGATTTATCTAGGTGGAATACGATCCATGGCTCTGATACCATGTTAGTAGAGATAAGAGAAAGTGTATAGGGTGTTAATTAACCCTAATACATAAGAGCTTTATTTATATTATTGCTCACCACATTACATGTCATACTTGAGCAATGTGGGACAAACATATAAACTAAACATAAACTATTCTAACATGAATCAATAAATGTCTCAACACGTAAATGACCATTGGCTCGATAAAACAGGCCCTGTTCTGGATGAGTCTTTAGATAATTTACAATGAGGGAGTCGAAGTGCATATATAAAATGACTCACCAAATTAACTGCAAATGAAATATCATGACGCGTGATGGTAAGATAATTCAACTTACCAATCAATTGACGGTATTGGTCAGAACTAGGAAATAACTCTCACTGGTCAACACAGTTTGACATTGAAATCCATAGGAGTATCCACAGGTCTCGATCCCAATATGTCAGTCTCCTCTAAAATATCCAAAGCATACTTCCTCTAAGATAAACTAATTCCTTTCTTGGACCGAGCCACCTCAATACCTAAGAAGTATCGTAGTCTACCCAAATTCTTGGTATGAAAATGTCAAGGACCTCCTTATCATCGGTAATGATGGTGTCATCCACATAACTAATCAACAACATTTTTCCATGATCAGATGTGAGGGAAAAAGGCTGAATGATCTGATTGATAATGACGTAAGCCAAACTGCAAGATAACATCACTAAACTTGCCAAACCAAGCTCTGAGAGATTGTTTGAGCCCATAAAGTGCTTTGCGAAACCCATGTGGTTGCTTCATATATACCTCCTCAGCAAGATCACCATGCAAAAAGGCATTTCTAACGTTGAGTTGAAATAATGGCCAACCAAGATTGTTACTAAGAGAGATAAGAAGCTGTACATAACCAATCTTGGCAATGGGAGAAAAAGTCTCAGCATAATCAATACTGTAAGTTTGAGTAGGACTGCTCAATAGATCCATCCGAATGATATTTGATAGGGAGCACCCAGTGACATGCAATTGTAGTTTTACCAGGTGGAAAAGAAAGTGGAATAGCATACTGAGTTGGAGCAAGTGGTACTTTCGAGCAACAAACATCTACCTGCATGAGTTTCTCAGGCGGAACTATAGGGAGACACTATGAGATGGATTAATAGGATCTGTGGTCCACGGGAGGAAAGGTAATGACTTGTTAAATGTAACATTTGCACATACAAAATGACGAGGAAGGGACAAAGAATAACACATCTTTTTTTAAGTGCCAGAGTAACCTAAAAAGACACCAAATGGCTTGGGGATTAAGTTTGTCCAGGTTAAGATCCAGAGCATCAACATAATATGTGCACCAAAAAACCCGTATTGTTAAGGAGTGTAGAGAACGATCAAGAATAAGACCATATGAGGGATCTAACCCCTGAGGATAGTGGAGGGCATAAGATTGATGAAGTGGTAGGTAGTAAGAACAATATCCGTCCTTTTAAGACTTAGGAACCTGCATTTGAAATAATAGTGCACGCATAACCTTAAATAAATGGCAAATACCCTAACACTCATACATCATATATAGAGAACGAGTACCAAGGTAAAAGACCCAAATACCCTAATACTACTAAACACACATTATAATAACTCTTAACAAAAGTGTTGATTGCTTGTATTAAAATGCTGTAATCAAGTCAGTTAGTGTGATTTGTTTGTCTAATGGTACTGTGGGTAGGTTACGTAGTTGTGGTGTAATCACTTTGTTTCACTTGATTTTTAGGATGCAGCTGTTATTGTTTACTAGGTTTTATTGTATTTTTTCACTTTATCAAGTGATAATGAGCAGCTATTATGTTTCTTCTTCTTCTATCTTTGTGGTACAAAAGAGACGATTAAGCTTTGTTAAAATGGTATCAAAGCAAGGTTGTCATGATATCTGTTAGTCGGAAATGTTTTGCTCCTCTGCAATTGCTTCTCTTTTGGTACAGTGGAATCACATTTCTGTAATTGAACTTGAGCTCCCTATCTCAAGTTGAGATCTGTCACCTTTCGTTTTTAATTGGCAAAGAATGGAATTTATTAATCTTTGAAAGAGAATTATAAAGATTAAAGGGACCATGAGCATGACGGCATCACAATGAGAGAAGCATGAATCCCAACTAGGGTAGCACCTAATCCTCCAACAATCATATGCCACCTGAGACCGTGAAAGAGAGAGGGTTGGTAAGACACCAACCTAAAAACAAGAAAATTGGGATATGCCCCCCAAAGCCTTAACTCCCTATCAGGAAGCCAAATTTTAGCTTTAAACACCAAAAAATACCAGACCATAAAGAAAAGAGAACAGCATCAACAAAGCAACACCAGCAGCACCAGCCGAAGCCATCAGCCATATCTCCTTCTACAGCTATATCTACTTGCGCCATCATTGTCAGACACCTCCTTATTGGTAAAGCTGCAAATTTAAAATAAATTGCTGCATTCATTATCTGCCCTAGTAGCACTAGCAACTTCAATCCATTTATCCCATCATCACCATAGTAGCAGCCTAACAACAGCAAGCCTTCCATCAACTCCTAAGTCTTTCCTTGAACCTGATCTAGTGTTGCAGAATCCCAATTCCATGACATACTCTCCACCTTGTTAGATCTTTGGATATCTTCAACTATAGAAAGGAGCATCAAATAACCCTTCAATCCACAAGGCCATCCTAGTTATCACCAAACAGCATAGAAACATGAATCCGAACATTTTTTTACCAAGTTTTTGAAAAGCATAAGACTGCCAAATGAGAAGGAGATCTGCAATTGTAGGAGGACATACCTGCTGGAGGTTCCACCAATATAGTATTTCTGACCAGACTTTCCAGGAAAAGTTGCACTGCAAGAAGAGGCGAATGGATGTTTCCACTATCAGGGAACAGAAAGGGAAGAGATGCATGGACACCGTCAACCATTAAGATGACCAGGTCCATTAATACCGTACCGTTGTACCTATGAATTATGTACATCGATACGAGATGTGGATACACTGATGCAAGAAAATCTTAGAACAATAGGATATATGTATGCCTAGGATAGGTTATCAAATATCATTTTATGGCCTTGCACTCTGCATAAATGCAAGAATGCTTTGAAACTGGTGTGTTTCTCCTATGCAAAAGTTTGTGTACAGGTTTATTTGGTTACATGTGTAATTGTTGAAATTTCGATTTCATGATATACATGTATGGCATGATGAGGATATTCAAAAAACTATTAGTAAAGATGACACTACTTTCTCTCTCCATATCTTCCTCTCTACAAAGTAAAGGATTAACACTCTTATATTGTTCATAGAATTTTACCGTTGCTTCCAAGGGCAATTCTAAGGTGGTTGTGGTTCCCTTGGATTTTCTGCCTTCTGGTGGCTTTTACTATGCTTACCTTGTGGACAAGTTTGTATATTTTTCGTATTCTCTCTCTCTCTCTCTCTCTCTCTCTCTCACACACACACACACACACACGCACGCGCGCTTGCGCACAGACACACAGAAACACACACTCGCGTGCGCACACACATGCATCCAGTTTGTGCCGGGGAATGTGCCTGCCTGCCTACACTGAACTGGGAAATAGCTATAATTCTGTTGTACTGTTTAGACTATGAGGTGGATGATTATATTTGCCAACGTGCAAAGCATGGAGCTGCCACCAAATCCTTATTTAAAGGGCATTTTTCGTTGTTTCAAGGAGAGTTTGCTATTTGGTTGGTAGTTCCTTGTGGTTACGTTTTTTTTGTCGTGTACTTTTTTGCCCTTGGATTTTTTTTATCCTGGTGTTTCATATGATGGGTAGTTGTTTTGAATTTTTGTCCTTCTGCCAGTTATTTTGGTAATTTCAACTGGTTTCTTACCGAGGGCCAAAAGTTTTGGCTCGTGATCTGAAGTCCTGCAATTTCTGTCTACGTCATTAGTCTCGTCATTTTTGCAGGGAGAACGTAACTTCAATAGATTTGGCGGGTGGCTGGGAAAGAACTCAACAATGGGGAAGAATTTGAGACTTCTGGAGGATATGCATGTTCATCTTCTTGCTTCTCGTGGATCTAGTATGGGAAGGTATAAAGTTTACGGCATAGTTGTCAAACCGTGAATTGAATTGAGAATTGAAATGTCCCTTTTGGAGTCGTGAATCGAATTGAATCGCGAATCTCTCCAATTCGGTCAGATTTTGTATGGATTTAAGTGACAAAGATGTAGTGTAAAAGTGATTGTTTTAGGCCTAAATCAATGATAAGCTTGTCTCAACTAAATCAGTGATCCTCAACTGATCACTGGTCTACATGGGAAGACCCTTGCCTCTATTGCAAGAGATGTGGATTTGTTGAATGTGATTTTTGGCTACGAATCTAAAGATACATCATATGAGAACGTGAAAAAAATTATAATTTCAATCAAATCGAAAGCATCTGTATACAAAATTATATTTTGTATCCAGTAGAAGATTCCCAATGTCACGAATTCAGTTATAACCTTTTATCCTTTTTTTGTTTTATTTCCATCCGTATACAAAAGCATCCTTAACGTTTTTTTGTTTTTATTGTTGTTTTTTCATCAAATTAGTCAACAATATGCTATTACTCCTCAAAAGGCTCTCAATAATGAAACCGCCACACTTTCTCAAACTTCTCACTTGATGACTGTAATTTGTTTCTTTTGCAACAGGGGTATGTCATTGAATGAATCGATATTTGTGTATATCGAAGCGAATCGTAGGAGATATGTATAGTGAATTGTAAAAAATTTTGTCTTCGAACAATTCTTATGAATTGATAGCTTGGTGTATTGCATCGAATGGTATGATCTGTAGAATCCTATTGTTTTGATGACGTACGGTCACATTTTGGTTTGTTTATTGGATATTTTAGAATGCCTAGAAAACAAGATCTTCTGCTGACGGTCAGCTTAAAAGCACGTGGCATGTCTTAGGGATTTGTTTCAGGTTTCTCGGTTGTATATTCTTTCTTCTGTATGTGTAGCGGTTTTTGAAAAAACTGCTGAGTTACTGCTGGAGGAGTTCTGTGACTGGCTTTGGCATTGAGCAAGTGGCTGTCTGATCTTGCCGTCTCTTTCTCTCACACATGCTCAACAATGTTTTCCATTTGTGGCATGTTTAATGTGTATGCATCATGTGTAGTTCATCAAACCCCTGTATGTGGCTTTGGGAACTGGTTGTGTAAAGACGTCTGGTGTTTGACACAGAATACTGTCATGGGGAAAGAACGAAGAAACCAATAAAGATGGTAAAAAGGAAACAGTGAAGCACTCGATAAACAGGGAAAATGCAAGTTGAATACTGCTTTATCATTTCTTGTTTCTTTCGTGAGTCAGCAACCAAGATTAAGGGGGAAATCTTTTTCTTATCTTGATTTGTGTGGTGGGGATGGTTTTTGGTGGTTAATTGCTTGGATCGGTACTTTTACAAATATTAGAGAAAGATAGGTGTGAGGACTGCTGTCTGTGTACACCTAGGGTGTAGATTTCTCAAATGGAAAGTTGTACACCCAAGTAATAGGATAAAGAATATACACATGAATGGGTGTGTACCATTCTAGAAACTATAATTTTTGTGCAGACCGCCTATATAGAATGAAATGGAAAAAAACCCACTCGATTGTTCTGCTTTTGGGATGAATTTTGAAATTTACCATTGGATTTACTCTCGTCTTCTAGGTGCTCGACTGCTTGTCATTCTTTCTTGCCAGCTGCTTAATTACTCATGCTTTAAATGTTGCAGGACAACACTGCGAGTTGATTACCTTCCTCTTCTTCTGAAACAGTTGATTGATCCTCTTCGAGTGCTGCCTAAGGTTGGCCATACAATTTATTTTGAATATCAGATGATAGTTGAATTTATTTGAATGTACATAATTTGTATGGTAATAATCACCAGGATGAAGCCGTGGAGAAGGTTGTGGAGTTTATGGATTTTTACTCTATAAGCCAGGAGGACTTCGACTCTATTGTGGAGATGTCAAAATTTAAGGTAACCTCTGGTTCAGTGCATATCATTCATCTTCTTCGGAGAGTTCTTGTCACTCCCTACTCATCTGATGTATACTTATGCATCAGGGACATCCAAATCCACTAGATGGCATACAGCCAGCTGTCAAAGCTGCACTGACGAAGGCATACAATAAAGGAAGCAGGTCACGTGTTATTCGGACTGCTGATTTAATCAACCTTCCTGGTATTAAAAAGGTGCCTAAAAAGCGGGTTGCAGCAATGTTAGAACCAGTAGAGGATGGATTAGCAGAGGAAAATGGTGATGCATTGGCAGAAAATGCAGAAGAGAATTCTTCAGACACAGAGGACTTGGGTACGGCTTCTTTTCCCTAAACTCCAGTCATGTTTTGTTGGGCCTTACATAGTCTATGTTGTAGGTTCCAGGTAAAGTTGTCACTAAATTACTAGTTCAATGGGAGAACTTCTGAATTTTGCATCTTGGATCTCTGGTGAAGATTCATCATGCTTTGCAAAATTGTGCGTTATTCTGGAAGGCTCTACTTTACAACCATATGTGAATTAGATTTTCCTGGATGGGTTTTAAACAATCTCTGGATATTAGTTTTAAACTGATGGTTAAGGCCATCTGATCCTCTCATATGATGTCTTCTTTGCACAGCGCATCTTGGATTCTAGTTTTACTACCTGACAATCTTTAATGGGTCGTCTTCATGTTAGTATGATGATTTCATTCCTTTACCATGCTTTTGGTGACTCTCAGGAGACACTGCTGGCGGCGAGGAAAAGCCAGAATTGGATCTCCAAAGTCTCAAGTCAAAAGGTTGTACTACTTTTTATCTACTATATGCTTTGAATTATGTAATAGTTGCTTGACATTTTTGGTATAGCTCCCGTTAGATTCTATCTTATATATCCATTTTCCGGGGCAGTATTGTGGGGTTGCATTTGGTTAATTTATTGTGGATAATCAATGTTGTACTGCCTTTTTCTGTAGGAATTCAAGTAGACATGGACTTGAAGGGTAGTGGAAACAAAGGGGCCAAGAAGACGCCATCAGGCAGAGGTAAAGGAGGTGCCGGAGCCACAGATCAGAAAGCGGGAGGGCGAGGTTCTGGGTCAGCTGCCAAGAGAAAGCGATAAGAGTTTGCGCTTAAAGTAAAAACACTAGTCAGTCTTAAGTAATTATCGGTCTCTGCTTTGTCTGACTAACTGGATTCCTCCGCGGCATGTGAAGATGTTCCTTAAATCTGTTTGTCAAGTGGTAGTTTAACCTTGTGGAATGGTCTTGTGAATGTAGTGTATTTTCTTGAGATAATGCACTTGACCGTACTGCATTGCAACAGTTTTTGGCAAATATTACCTCTCCTTGTCCATTGGTACTATCGGCGATCCAAGTGGCTGACCTACACACACAACTGATTAAACCTTTTGGGTAACCAACAAATAAGATGCGAAAAGGAATATTTACCCAAGTCATTTATATATAACACGCTATGTTTTGTCCCATATATGTACAAATCAAATAACCCACATTTATATCTTATTAGGCCCTGTTGGCGGGAAAGAAAATGAAAGTCGGGAATATTCAACATTTTTATATTTTTTTTTTTGTGTTTAGTTAGTTACTAAGAAAATTGTGGGACTTATGCTTTAATTTTTTCATTAAGAAGTTTTTCTTTAAAATGTTTTCCAAAATGAGACATTATATTAGTTCATGAATTAGGGATGTACAAAAAAACCGAAAGGGTTGTTTATTGAAATGCTGGATGGGGGCGTTTGTCCTGATGTAGTAACATTGAATACATGATGAAAAGAATTGTTCTTTGACTACACCGGCGTTTACGTTGCTAATACAACACATTGTTGCCGCCAAATCCAAATCAACTGCACTGGGGTTCATTGAAACCCCCATGATCAAGAGGTAGTAAAGCTTCATCATGTCTTTGATGAACAAATTGATGTCACAAGGTAATCCCATATCCATCAAGTCCTTTTGGAGTGAGTAAACCAGCAGCAGACATGAGGGATCATACAGAGGCTTAAGTTTTCAGCAATTTCCTTCATGAGCCATGGGGTGGTAACTACTGTGCCATAATCCCAACAGCTTTTAGAGAGAAAAACAGATGGAAAGTTACAGCAAGATAAAGCAATGACATAAAATCAAGATAACAATAAAAGAACTGAAACGGGGTTTCTCCTCTCATCATGTAAATATAAATATACCCTTCAACACTCTTCATAAGCAAAGGGCACTTGGTGAAGGGAGAGGCGTTGGTCGACAGTGTGGTGGCAAAGGGCACCAACTACCACCACCACTAATCACCACCACCCCCTGTTACTAACCACCCCTGTTGCTAACCACCACACTGTCGACCACCACTACTAACCACCACAGCCATCCATCACAACTGTACCAACTACCGTTGCATTGCCTCCAACCACCACCACAATCACGCCTATATCATCAGGTCCTATGGAGGGCTAAGTTGAAAAATTAATAAATTTCAAATTTCAACTTCTTGTGTAGATCAAACAGCTTAATTAATTCATTGCTTAAATTTTAGTATATAATAAACAACTTTTATACTTGAAAAATTCAACATTCAGTATTCAGTGCTTAATTTTCAGTTTTAAATTTTCAGCTCTTAGTTTTATCAAACACCACCTAAAAATCACGACAACACTCCCGGACTTCAACATCAGTTGGGGTGTAATCGCTATTGCCCAAGGTCTCCAGCAGTAACGGTGTAATCGGTTCGGTTTGAAGGAGAAATACAGATGAAATTGAAAATGATTTATGCATTGAACCGAATTATTTTACTTTAGTTCGGTTTGATTTTTTTGATCTCGGTCTAGTTTCTAATTTGGTTGTATCAAGTCAAATGTTTAAAACAAAAAATTTTAATTAAAAATAATTATTTAAGTTATTAATAATTAAACTCACCATAAAAAAATACATATTAAAAAAGCTAAGAGAATACCGATCTAAAAAAATAAAAATTTATCAAAAATACATATGACGAAACAGGTATAATTTATAAAAAATATAAATTATAATACAAACTATTGATGGTTTTTATTTCATTTCAGTTCGGTCTAGTATTTAGATTTAGAAAGTTAAAATCGAACTAATTTTTTTAATAAAAAACTAAACTGAACCGAAATGGTCCAATCGAGCTCAAAAACCGAATTTTAATTAACGATTCGATTTGGTTGGGCTTGTCATGTTAGACTTGCACCCCTACCCAGCAGATCCATCTAGCCGAGTTTTTTATGAAACTGTGTATTTTCCGGAAACAAACAACGGAAATAGGGTACTTTCTGAAACTATTGATAAAAATAGCGCAAAACGCCATACAAGCTGGCGTACATGTATGACATGGCACGGGTTTGTACAGGTGGGATGTAATTACAACACGTAGGACGTAATGCGCCATTCTTCAAGGTGTACAGCTCGTACGCCATTGCTAGAGGCGTACTCCCTCGTGTACATATGCATATACATGGATATACACACACTAACAGCAAACCAAAAATAAACCAATACAAATCAAACCAGTACACCCAAATCAAACCAATACTAACATACATACACACACTGTTAGTATATATATACACACACTGTTAAACAGCAATACACACACTAATACGCCCAAATCCCAACACACACTGTTAGAAAAAACGCCATACACATAACAGTGTGTATATACAACATACAACATACAACATACGGAAATATACATATACCCTATATATACCCTATATATACGACATATACATATATAACATACGGAAATCAAACCTATACGCCCAAATCCCATAATCGGAAATCAAACCAAAAAATTACTGCTCTAATCGCACCTTGTGATGTCGTCGACTGAGAGAAGAGAGAGGAAGGAGGAGACGATGGCCGCCGGAAAACCAATCGCGAGCTGGCCGGAACTGCGGGTATGGAAGACGACGGACTCCGTAAATACAAAACGTCCGTTCCGAAAACGTTTTACCGTCTGTGAAACGTTTGGTCTAACCAAACAACGCCACTTATGTTGGCGTACACTGCCTGGGGAAAAGTAAAAACGCCATACATTTTGGCGTACAATGCCCTCGTGAACAACAAAAACGCCTACCATGTAGGCGTACAATGTCCTCGTGAACAACAAAAACGCCTATCATGTAGGGGCACAATACTTGTGCCGGGCTACTGTGCCACGCTGGAACCAAATTGCCATGTCACCCAAAAACGCCATCAATGGTGGCGTTTTGCTCTATTTTTATGAATAGTTTGAGAACTACCCTCATTCTCATTCGGTTATTACATTTAGCAAATCACTTATTTTTATGAAAAATTCCATCTAGCCGCTATATATATATATATATATATATATATATAGAGAGAGAGAGAGAGAGAGAGAGAGAGACTCAAAGGCAGTTAGACAGGAGTTGAGGTCAGATTCTCTGAGGGAAAATGGGGGAAACTGCAGATTCATCACAATCGTTCTTCAAGAGGCACTGGGAAGGGTATAAAGAGTTCTGGAGTGAGAGATTCTCGATCCTCGATAACTATTCCAGGTTCATCAAACGCGAAGAGCAACTCCCCTCCTGGTCCTCCGCCGATGTCGAGGAGTTCATGGCCTCCGATCACGTCTACGGCCCCACTGTATGCATCTCCCCTATCTACCTCTACCTCTTTGTGCACACCCACACACACACACACGTCTTTACTTCATCTGGTTTTTGAGTGATTTGTATTCTGTTTACTTGAATTGTTCATTTTGGTGATCCCCTTATTTCTGGCTTCTCTTTTCTTTCTTGAACACATATTTTTACGTTGTGTATATTTTGATCAGTGAATGGTGAGCTGCGCATTTCGGGTTTCGTTTTCTACCTTCTGTCCTGTTTTTCTTTTCGTTTCAGTTCTAATTGGAGATTGTTAAGCTTCGTTATCTTCTTTGTGGGTGTCAATTTTATTTATTTGTCCAATACCTCCAATGTTAGACTAACAGGGATATACATATATACACACACACACAAGAGCGACCATCTCTTCCCTAGTCTTGCACTACCTTGCACCACTGTTGCCTGTCTTGCCGTGTATGAAGCACGGATACTCCCAAACTAGTCGCATGTGAATTGTTGTCTCTCTTATCATCTATGAGCACGGATACTCCGAAACTAGTTGCATATGGGTATGAGATACATGTCAGATACCGATATGTTCCCAATACATACCAAATACGGGAAATAAGTATCCTTTGTTTAAAAGAAATATTTTCAATTTCGGATACATTAAGTATGTGTGAGGGATAAGGCATGATACTTTAGGAATACGGTGGTGGTGGAAATGAAATTTCTTAAAAAATTTACTAATTGTTCTTGGGGCAAAGTGTGAATAGAGTACATAATATGCACATACAATACATAAAAGAGATCGACCATTCGACCTACAAATTGCGATAGAAAGAGAAAAAAAACCGTAGGTCGACTTTGAATCTTTGATCAGACCAGGTTCCAGGTTCACTCTCTCTTGTATTAAAGAGACAAACGCAACACACATATAGATTTGTTGATTGTTAGAAATCGAGTTTTATTTCAATCGCAGATCATATGCTCTACATCAGTAAATTCGCAAATCACAATCCATTTTGTATTTGTGGTATTGTACATATATTATACTCATACACACACACACTAGTCTTTATTTTACTCTCTTTTTGGGCTGAGGATGTCAATATATGAATACATTCATATTGACACCTATTGTCTAGTATTGTTTAATGAAGTACTATGATGTATTCAACTACTCTTCTATTTCTTTTGGCTCGTCTTTGTGCATACTAGAAGACTAATAATTGTAAAAATATTTAATTCTTACATATGTATCCCCGACATATCCTTATATTATTTTAAGGCATGAGGCGCAAAGGTCTCTTAGAGCCTAGGCGCGAGGCGAGGGCTTTATTGAAGCGAGGCGCACCTTGACGATATACAAATATATCACTTTATATACACACATGTATCACTGTTTATATACTGTATATACACATATATATCACTGTATATATACATATATATATCACAGTATATCAATAGACAGTGTATATACAAAATATAGATGACTGTTATGAGAGTATATTTATAATATACAATTTATAGAGATTATAGACAGTGCATATATAGATATATATACACATACTCGAGTATATCTATATACAATACTTGCGGAGGAGGAGGAAGAACATACCTGTCGATCCGATAGAGAGAGAGAGAGAGAGAGAGAGACTGTGGATCGATGTCGATATACATTAAGGACCCAAAAGAATTATGTTTTCACTAAATTGAACGAGGCTCCCTTTTCTTGCGCCTCGTGCGCCTAAGTCCAAAAGGCTCGTGCCTTGTTCAAGTTGCCTCGCCTCGCACAATGCAAGGCGCCATAGGTGTGCCTCATAGCCCCTCGCGCCTAGGCGCGCCTTTCACAACTATGCCTTGTCCGTATCCCATATTCACATATGTGCTTCATATCTTGTCATACTTGCAACTATTCAAATTCTAGGCCAGATATCTGAACAAACAAAATCTATTTGAATTACCAGTCCCAGGTGTTGGGTTTGTACTGAAGGGCCAATTCACTACCATTTGCTCGTTGGGCCTTGTTATGAGAACTTTTGGTACCAAAATTAAAAATGAGTTTATTTGTATACCTTTTGAGGTTTGATGCCAAACAGTGGAAAATAATCTTCATGAATTAATTTTTACATAAAAAGATCACAATGAAAATTATTCTTCATGTAAAACAGTTATTACATCAAACCATACGAAGCCTATTTTGGTGTTCATGGCTATTCAATCGCTGTTCTCTCTTCTTAGAGCCCTATTTTGGTGAAGGCTGCTGATTGAAATTTCTGGTTTCCTTTGATGTAAACAAATAGCTCCGTTGTTAAGACAAGACAACAATTATGAAGGATAAACATATCATAAATTTATTCATCGCAGAATGTGGATACAGACGAGACTCGAAGGAATTTACACTGAGATACTCATAAACCCAATCCTTGCTAGTACATAAAGCCAGACAATCTTTTATGAAGACTCAAGCTCTACTAGTATTAGTCTGAACTACAGATAAATAACAAGTAACTTGAAGGACATCATAATCAGAAAATCTTTTTAACCTCGTAAACAATTAAGTGTTTTGTTCACATATTAGTGCCATAACTGTTTGGTGGTTGAGTTTCATGTAACATTGTGGTCTTTTGAGTTGGCTTCCATTATCTTTATTTGTGAGCATTCTTTTCTTTTTTTAAAGTTCCGTGATTTTTATTTATCCTGCAGACTCCTTACTTTTTTAGGTGTTGGATTAGGGTTTTTTGCATTGGCATTCCTTCATTTCCATTTCTGTAGTACTTTTTTTCTCGCATTTAACACTTCCTGCTTGATTTTGGATGTAAAAGAAGGAGAAGTACTTTCAAATCCTTACTATTATGCACTGAGGTTTCTAAATTTTTTGGGTTAGATTTCAGATCGCGGCTTGTAATTTTGATGGTTAATGTTTCTACTTAACTCTTTTTTTTGTTTAAGTTTCCTAAGAATTGTATTCAATGTAGTAAATTGCAAATTGCCTCGGTGATATCTTTCTCTTTTCCAGGACTTGATAGCAACTTTCAGCTATAAAGTTTACTATTAATAATTCTCTTTAAGTTCTACAGAATACACAACTTTTCTGTGCAAACGTAATGATCCACATGATTTGCCTGTTAAAGTTCCACAGGCATATTTGGAGTTGCTTTGGATCTCAACTCTGCACCAACTGGCGCATAGGAAGGCACTAGCTAAATATGATTATGGAGTTTATATCACAGGCATTACATTTAAAATGATGCCTTCTGGGATTTTGTGAATTTGATTGGAAAGTGTTTGTTAGCAAGATAACTTGGCTTTCGCTTTATCTATACTAGAGGGCAGGCACATGCACGTGCAAGTTAATTTTTGGTAAAATTTAAATAGCTTCTAACATGGTTTTATATGTTCTGTAATATTGTATTATTACTTTCAAAAAATAAAAAAAATAAAAAACACGTAGAAAAAGAAAAGAAAGAGCGTAAACGTGATTTCTGAGTATAGTGATAAAGAAAATTAATTATCAATTTAAGTATTTATTGGTTTGCCCATAGCACTTGATATGAATTAAAAGATTTGAAAGGTGAAATGTTTAGTTGTAAAGGGTAATTTTGGTAGTAGAAAAGTTGACACAATAACAAACACGAAAGTAGTGCTCTCCCTTTATATATAGAATAGATTTTTGACAAACTAGTTAGCTAGTTTTTGGTGGCCCAGGTTTTGCTTTGTGCTATGCTCTTTAAGTAAGACCTGGTCTTAACTTCGAGCAATTCTCTTCCACTGTTTTGTTGGGTGATTACTAAAGTTGATTTAATTGGAATATCAATCAATGCCATAGCCACTTCTTTATCTTGTTAGAGTGATAGTGCAATGTTAACTGTTTTGGTTGGAACGGCTTGGTGAACGTTGGATCTGATTCTTAGTGAAGAGGTTAACCTCATTATTAGTACTCGCTCCGTCCTAATTTGTTTGTCCATTTTGAGAAAATCCAAGATATTAACAAAAAAAAATCATTACTTGAAAGCAGCGTCTTCAACGTCTAGAGTGGCCAGCAATGGTGTCTCACATGGAATAAGTCTCTGGCTGGACATGTGATTATAAGCTTGGGGAGGCGAATGCATATAGAGTGGTGGATGTTTTTGAGTAATTTTAGGAGGCAGATATTACATCTTCAGAATTGCTTTTGGCTTCAAAACCTAGCTGGACCAATTTATCGCTGGATGTTGCGGTAGGAGTATAGTTTAGGTCAGATATTGGTCCTTCAACATCTGTATGGACATCACAAGGAGTATACCAGTATAGTTTATGACAAATTAGCTAATAGTCCATTTTATCATTTTGGACCGACGACTGAGGCCCAGTCCACCTCAGATTAAACTAAGGGTTCCAGTCTATTAGTTGCAGTTACCATCAGTTGCTGTTAACAATCAGAAAAGTTGTTCGCATGGGAAAATTCATAGATGCCGGAAAGTTGTCAGAACTGAAAAGTAGCTGGAAAAATTGTCGAAAAGGTCGCCAGAAAATTCATCGGCAATAATGTCAGAGTGGTGGTAGGAAAAGTCATCCGCGACCAGCACCGAGTTGGTGGTCGGCTACTGGTGTTGGAGATGAGAGTCGTGTGGAGGCCGATTAAAAAACAAAGTGATAGGTTTTTTTTTGGCACAGATACATGGATAAGTTTATCTGCCTAGTTGTTTTTGTTCATTGACAGAGCTAAGCATTACGTAGATAAATTTATCTGTGTAGTTGTGAATAGAAGCTTATTTGTAAGTTGTTTTTGGCAGATACAGAGATAAATTTTGCTGATTTGTTTTTGGCATAGATACAAGAATAAGTTTATTTGTTTAGTTACTTTTGGTCATAGACAGAGCTAAGCATTACATAGATAAATTTATCTGTATAGTTGTATAGATAAATTTATCTGTATAGTTGTTTTGAATAGAATTTTATCTGTAAGTTGTTTTTGACAGATACAGAGATAAATTTTGCAGAGATTAGTTTGTGTTAGTTGTTTTGGACAAATATAGAGATGAGTTTTGCAGAGTTAGGTTTATTTGTTAGTTGTCTGGACAGAGATAAACTTTGTGGATTTAAGTTTTTCTGTTTAGTTGTTTTTGACAAATACAAAGATAATTGTTTTGGATAGATACAGAGATAAACATATATATTGTTTCTATGTTTAGTTGTTTTGAATTGATACAGAGATATAATTTCTAAAGATAAGTTTATCTCTGAGTTATTTTGAACATAAAATTACCTAGTGTGCATAGATATGTTTATTATGTTTTCAAAGACAGTTTATGTGGTGGTATTTTTTGAATAAATAATTATGCTATATGCATTGATATCTTTATATTTTTTTATGCATCGATATCTTTATATTTTTTTATGTTTACGTGCAGAGATAGTTCCAAATTCGGTGATCTTTTGACTTTGATCTTTAAATATTTTTTTTGTTAGTATTTTTTTTGGTTTTTGTCATGAACTTATATTTTTTCGCTTCACCAGTACATCGGGATTTCTAAGAATTGTTTTTTTTTTTTAAGTAAAAAGCTTACTAAGCACAAAAAAAAAAACAAGTTAGTACATCATCTTTAATTTTTCTTAAGTAATTTTTTCGTCTAATTGTTTGACGCTTCCCGACTCTTCTTCGCTTCAAATTAAAGAAAAAATGGTAAACGACTGAATAAAAAATCATTAAAACAAAAGATCCAAAGAACGAAGAAAAAATGTTGGTCAAGAAATCGAACCTTTATGTGTAGAGATAACTATCTGTTATTGTTTCTGAAAAGTCATTGGAAATTTTCCTGAAGTGAGGAACAGAGACATTACTTGAGGCGGTGATCGACAACAGTCGACGAAAAAGTCATTTGCGGTGGTCACCAGAAATGTCATTGTCTGGTCAGCGGAAAAGTCATCCCTGCCTGTCATCGAAAAAGTCGTCCACACTCCACACCAAGGTCTCAGGTCTTTTTCTAAGTGGAGTGAACTACAAGTGTTTGCATATTGTGTCAAGATGGTTTGGATGTGCCTTAGCGTCTTGCTAATGGTTTATTATTGGGTTTGTTGGGTGGCCATAGGATGTGTGGAGGTTTGGGTGCCAACCTAATTGGGATGGTTTCCTATCACAATGATACCGATTTCCTTGTGTTTTGTTTTATAGCTGGTTGTAATCTTATTAGTTAAAATTCTTTGCTTCATTGATAAAATAGGTGTTTGCATAGTGTTGGGTGGATTGAAAGTGTTATTAAGTACCAATAGTGAACTGGAAACCATATCTTCCTATAATTTAAGCTAGTTACCAGCCTGTTACTATCAGAAATTCCGGTTAATAGTGTTATACAGCATTCCCTTCCCCTTTTTGAGTTGGTAATAGGAGGAGCCCTAAGCAATAGCAAACAAGCTAAGCAAGTAGCCCAACGGCGTGAAAAGAAAGGCTCCTCTGCTCAAACCTTACCTGGTAGCTAACCAGAAACTTTTATCTTAAATTGTGGAAGGACGGAACCTTGCATCCTTTTCAGAAGATTGCTAAGAGGGGCCCATTGGAAAATATTTTTTCCAATAGGCGAACCCTATTGAGTTGTAGCACTTCGTATATGGGATTAGAAAGATCAAGCAAGATAGATGACCCGAAAGCGACAGGGTACCAAGTTCACTTGATTCTTAACTTGGTGTCTTGTCATGCACTTGGAATCAGATTAAATGTATATGATCTAATAATGCAGGAGGCCATTGATCTCTGTTGCGTTGTTCTCTTCTCACTGGTTGTGTTGTTCCTTGGTGGCTTCCTTTTATTACTTTGCATGTGGAATACCTGATTCCTTACCCTTTCTGTTTCAGCTGAAGACGGCCCGTGAAGCAGCAAAATATGGTGCTGCAGGAAGTGTTATTGGAGCAGTTTCCACTGCAGCTATTGCGTGGAAATACTCGAGGAGTCCACATGGTACTTCAGGCTCTTTACAGTAGCTATTCTGCTATAGAAGACTCATAGGTTCCTATGGCAAATCTGTCGAGCTTTCATTTCCAACATCAAGTTATGGGATAAGATATATGCAAATCATAGTCAAGAATACAAGTCTTTTTGAACCCCATTACATCTTGAAGACTGGCTTTTTAAAAAATTTTGTTCTTTCAATGATTTAAATTCTAAACATGGTAGTTTTAACAATTAGTGTGATTTAAATACTAAAACACAAGTAATTTCCAATACTTTCGTTGTTCCAAAAGTTGGTGTAATATATAGCCTGAATTCTGGAGGAAACATATCTTGCGGTTATTGCACTTCTGTGTAAGGGGTTCAGTATGGCAACTTTAGTATAACTAGGTTATGATAATATTTATCTTTTGTATTAGTGTGGAAATATCTTGCAAATTTCCTGTATCGTCGGCCTTAGTTTCCATAGGACAATTCACAAACCTATTGTGGGGCTGCCCCCATGTTATTTGGCAGGTACTGCACTGTCCCTTGGTGCAGGAGCTGTGTTTGGTTGGACATTCGGACAGGAATTTGCAAATCACTTGCTGCAACTTTACAGGTTGGATACCATGGCTGCACAGGTCAAGTTCTTGGAGTGGTGGGAGAAGAAGTCTGCTGGACGGGCTTAGCGGGTGTGGAATGTTGAATGAAACTTTGTTTCTTTTGCAATAAGATTCAGTTGCTCATTTTCAAATGGCAAGTGTTTATGGAGACGGTTTTGCTTGTATCCAATGTGGATTTGCAGAATTCGTGTTTTGTATGAAGTGATGTGATGAAAAATAGTTTGAGTTATCTAATAAATTGTTAGTTCTTGTTTTTTTTGGAGAAATATTTTGGAGCTTGTTGTACTGGTAATTTGTGGCATTGGAATGATGATGATTATAGACGTGAGATCCATTTTTCTTTCAGGAATGACGAGAAAGTCATATGATAAGAGTAAGGGTAAATTTCACTTGCCTACATTAAGTTTACTGACAAAATCACTGCCTTTTCCTGTGGTACTGACAAATGCACTGTTCTTGTTTACAATTTTTTGTTCTTAATTTCTCCCTCCCGTTAGTTTATGGTCAACAGTGTTAAATTTGGAGTGAAATTTTCCTTTTGCCCTTACTGTACATACTAGACCTTTTAGTTCTTTTGATAGATTCAAAATACTTCTCCATCCTTTCCAAACTTCTGTACATAGTGAGCCCTAAATTCACATAATTGTCTCCCAAATTATGGGAAAATTTGCTCGGGTAGATCATCAACTGTTGAAGATCGACGCAAAAGGAGAAGGATGGTGTATTTGCAATATGGAGCCACTGACAAACATCAGACCATGGATGAGATTCAGGCCATCAACTATTGAAGATCGAGCAAAGAAGAAAGATCCTCCCCAATTAGCCATCTCTTTCTCTCTCATTGAATCTCATTCATGTATAAATTAGGATTTTTCTTTGTTTTCATTGTCGGTTTGAAATTAGGTTACATTTCTGGCAAGTAGAAATGGAGGTGATTCAACATGGATAAGTACATGTGTTCTTAAATTTCAAGTTATTCACATCTCTAGTGGTATTCTCTGCCTTGTTCTCAAGTAAAACTTTTGCATGTTTACTAACTTAAGTTGACGAAGCACACACATAAAGAGGAATTCAAAAAAAGGGAAATCATCCACCAATTTGACCTCGACATATGAACAAAAGAACAAAGGAGGAAATTAAAAGGAAGTTGCAAATAAGGAAAAGTAGAAGATTTTTTTAGTGAAAATTGTCGTGGCCAAACTTAAATGCCACTTCCAAGTATTTATAGACATCTAGGAAGTGAAGTACATACAAGAATTGTCTAGCCTTTTTCAAGATTATTACAAGTGCCTAGACATGTGTATGGTTAGATGTCTTCCACTTATACTAATTTTTTTTTTTGTTTGTTTTATAACAAAGATGCCCTCCATATTTCAAAATGACTATTTGGTGTCCGAGTCTTGTTATGTGACGTCATGTCTTGTGTCGTTATTTCTTGATCCTCCACCTAGTTGATAATATTTTGATATTCAATATCATCTTCAGATAACAGTGAATTAAGATCTTGGCTAAATTTTTTATTCCAAAGCTCTTCAACGGAATCAGCTTGGATAGTTAATTCTAAAGGGAGATCAAGATTTTTTTTTTTTTTGTATCCCATTTAACAGAAGCTCTACTTCTTATAGCTATTTTGTGGTTCTTTAATAATTTATTAATGTGTAACAAATAGATGTCTTCTATCTATTACCATGAAAGATTCTTGGTATTGTTTCTTTAAACTGAGAAGCATGCTGACTTGTATTAAAAATACTATCAATCTAATATTCTTCAGTATCAAAATTGTGAATTAATCAATCATGCTTCTTCTGGCCCAATTCATCAAATTTCCAATCCTATGTGGCATTCATGTACCAAATTTGATAAGGTTAAAAGAAGTGTTCTCTTTCTCTCCATCCCACTGTGCTTGAAATTTAAAATGTAAAATATTTGCTCCATATGTAATTTTTTATTACATAAGAGAACATTGATCTTATCATAGCAGGAAAGGATAACCAATATGTTAGATCTAAAATTTGAAAAATAACTTGATTGGTTAATATCCAGCTAATTACGTCATCTGTCCAATCATCATGATTTAACCAATATGTTAGATATAAAATCTGAAAATAACTTGATTGGTTAATACCCAGCTAATTTCATTATCTGTCCAATTATCATGATTTAAAAGAAGAGTTGTTTTGCGTAACCCTTCTGTTAAATTGATCCTGATATTTGCTGCTACTAGAATTTCTTTAATTATTTCTTGATGACTTTCTACCGTTTTATGAATTTTTATGAAAAGTTTTGGTGACAAGATTTTTCTTGATTTTTCATAAAGAAAAATTCTTTTGATTTTTCCAAAAATTAAATCTGAAAACTCATTGGCCATGAGATCAAATAATTGAAGAAAATTATTAATTTTTCAAAGTTAAAATCTATTTTTGATTTGAAAACATAATGTTTGTAAAATATTTTGTTTTCTTTTTAACTCTGTAATTTAGACATTTTGTTTTGCTAACTCATCTGTCAAGTTTTTCATGTTCTGACGAAACTTTCTCTTGTTTCCTGATATATAATTTTTCCATGCACCATTAAGATAATCATACATAAGACTCGGAATTCCAAGATTATAAAAAAATATATATT
Organism: Arctostaphylos glauca; assembly: GCA_019985065.2. Classification (NCBI taxonomy): domain Eukaryota; kingdom Viridiplantae; phylum Streptophyta; class Magnoliopsida; order Ericales; family Ericaceae; genus Arctostaphylos; species Arctostaphylos glauca. Next base: position 12,584,997 of record JAHSPW020000001.1, on the reverse strand, counting down.
TTTTCGATTCCTGTATATGATTTATGAGATTTTCTAATGGCCAGATAGGAGTAGCCATTAGTGATGAGCTGTAGAAAGCATTCCTAGCTTTGGTCATGCTTTCATAACTTTGATAGCATGTTCCACTATACTTATTGACTTGTTTTGATATTCTGTGCATGTTTTGTACATTCCTGGCTGGAAACTCTTTCATCTTTAGGGTGTGCCTTTTTGGCAATTGTTACTCAATCTCCTTACTTTAGTTGTTCGCCTTTTTCTGTCATAGCTTTTTTAGTTACGTTACCTACAAACGTCAATAGGTCAGCTTAAGAAATCAGCAAGAAAATTTTTAGTACCTTTAAAGTGTTCTATTTGAAAAGTATATTCTGTAATTTTATTATACTACTAACTTAATCATCAGCCTTGACTGATAGATTTTTTATTTACAAAATCTTTTACAACTTTATTATTTGTTCTAATAATAAAGTCTGAAAAATTTTAGACCTTTTTAAAGCGAGTTTGACAACTAATAATTACTTTTGAAAAATAATATATTTTTACTGATTTGATTTAAATATTTTGAAATTATATCAACAAATTAATTCTTCTTTTTGAAGAATTTTTGGAATATGAGCTTTTCTAGCTCTTATTTTATTGGCATTTGCTGGGAGTGCTTTTTCTTTTCAAAAAATAGCTGGTATAACTTTTAATACACAATCCCAACTTGTATTAGAAACATCTGTTTCTAGAATAAGTTTATCACATTATTTAGGTAAATAAACATTAGGTAAATGAGTGATACTTTCTTTGATTTTTTCTTTGATTTTTCTAGTCAAATCTATATCCTATATTTGACAAGTAAATTCTACATTTTTTCTTAACTTGACTAGTAAAGAAATTTTTACTTGTGCAAGATTTTTGTAAAGCTTCTTCCATAATTAAGAATTCCCAAAAGACTTTATAACTGGATTTTATTTTCTAATATATCTGAAAAAAATCTTACTTTTGAAAGGATGTGTTCTTGTCATTTTAAACTTTTTTTTGTCTAAAATAATTCCAAAAAACTCAATTGACTCTTTTTGAAGCTCAATCTTTTTTGGAGAAAGTATAATACCATTTTGTTGAAAATTTTCACATATAATTTTAAATATTTTTTATGATCCTCCTGGATTTTGAAAAAAATCAATATGTCATCAATATAAATGACACAAAAAATGTTTAAGTTCTTTAAAGATACTATCCATCAATCTTTGATAGACTTGAGAAGCTATGTTTAACTCAAAAGGTACCATATTCCAATGGTAATGACCTCTAAGAGTACTAAAAGCAATTAATGGTTTGGAGTCATTTGTGAGCTGTATTTGCTAAAATCCACTTTTAGGATCAAATTTACGAACAACTTTTGCTCCTCTTGTTAAAGAAATTAAAACATCTTTGTGAAGTGTAAAATAACCATCAAAGACTAAGGGTGTGTTTGGTTGCTTATTTGGAAAATTTTTTCCCAAACAAGTTTCTGAAAAAAAATTTCTAAACATTTTTACTTTTTTTCCAAACAACTTCATCTCTCTATAAAAGAAGAGAGAGAAAGAGACACCTCGAAAACGCTGAAAAAATTAAGAGACACCTCGAAAACGCCGAAAAAATTTAACTCCTAGATTTTTTCTAAAACATTTATACCAAACAACATCTCAGAGTTTTTTTTCCCAAAAATTATTTCAGAAATACTCAACCGAACATTTTCATTAATTCTTTTAGAATTAATCATCATTCTGGTTTTTTCTCTTTTAATCTCAGCATGGTTTCTTACCATGAATGTCGGACTAGAGTGCGGGCTGGTTATTTCTTCAATTAACTTTCTATCTAGAAGTTCTTTGATTTGTACATCAAACTCATCTATATTCTATCTGGTATAGATCATTGGTTTTACCCTAATGATTGTACTAAGATTTTTAAGTTGTAAGTCACAATATTGAGGACTTCGTGACCATAATTTTAAAGGATCTTCGCTAAAATTTTATATATATTCAATGAGACTCATCAATGGTTTTGATAATCAGAGTTATTTCTCCTTTTGGAGTCGGATTGAAATCTCGATTTGATGTATATTTATGTTGTTCTAGCAAAGAAATATGAATCAAAGTGTTTTTCACTGTTAATGCTAATTTTTTTCATAAATATGCATGGGTAAATATTGATAGATAAAATTATATATTTCCTAATAAGAAATCACCATGCATATATGGAAAATATATAACTTTTGGAATGAAAAATTTGTTATTTTCCGTCCAAATAGATATATTTTTTGCCTTAAACTATATCTCAGTATTGGCTCCATCTATTCAGTAACTAAAAAAGGGGATTTCACAAGTATCCATTTTTCTTTAGGAATTGCATTTCCATTTACATGTGCAAATAGTAGCTCGTGTGTAGATCAAAATATTTTGGGGTATATGGTTTATAGCCCAAAAAGTTAAAAAGTTCCATTATATAGGTATATCTTTTCTTACCTTGGTTAGGAGAAAAAATTATATCTTCATTTTTTGTTTGAAAATGGTATATTTGTACGGTGCTTGAATAATTTTTTTTATCTTTTTGTTTATTCCCGTGGGACGTTCCAGACATAACAGGAACTTGAACAATTTTAGTAGCAATATGACTAGTATTAGGACTAGAGAAATCTTTTTACCAAACATTGCCTTGTTTGATTTGATTATAAAAATATAGACTTTTTCTTGAAACTGTAAATTCAATACTATTAGCAGAAGAATGTCTTCGTTTTTCAACTAAATCCTTAATAACTAGTGTCTAGTGATCTCTAAGTCTGTCCAATTCAACAAACTTGGTTGAATAATGGAATCAAATGACCGTGGTTCAAAAATTTCTACGAAGTGTTTATCTATGAGTTTCACAGATGTCTTGAAATTTTTTGTTAATTCATGAATTGTTTTCTATTGTATAGCTAAATCATTGGAATTCGATCTCATATTAATTCCTTGAGTTTTAATTTTAATTCTAAAGTATCCTCTAAATTGGGATCATTTATAGAAATAAAATAATTTAGTTTAATGTTAAACCATATAACTATATTAACTAAATTAGATTGAACATCTATAATGATGGACTTCATTGAATTATTAAATCTCTTATCAAAAAATACAGACAATATATGACTATCTATCCCTTGTCTAAATAAGGTATTAATTTTTACCTGAATTAATCCAATATGAATGGATATAACAATTGTATATATTTTTTTCCATCTTGCTACTTTCTTTTATCAAAGAGAGAAATATCTACTAGCCCTTCTTCAGATAACTGAGCAGTGGTATTTTCACTGTATTGCTCAAAAACTAGTGCTGAGAAAATATTAAAATTTGAGATTTTATCAATCTCATATTTTTTAACTTCTTGTAATTTTTTAATTTTTTCAATTTCTTAATCAGTAAAGAGTTTTTCTTCACCTATCACATCACCTAATCTTAATGTATTCAATTTACTAATAGGACTAGGTGTTATCATAGTCATTATCTTTAAAAAAAAAAAAAACCTTGTAACGGCGAGACTTTCGGAACACTAATTTAATTCTTTTAAACTCATTTTAATATTCAAAATTTAAAAGAAGTCCAAAATAAGAACAAAGACAAAAAGACAACATTAAAATGACACAAAATACCCCTTTTGGATTTACATTAAAAATTAAAAACAAGTACTAAATAGAGCGGTCTATGGGTAAGGCAGTAATGTAATCATGTTCTCATCAACAGTTTCCTACACCTCCTGCTCATTTGGGGTCCTCCGTTCGCACGTCTACATCTAGCATGATGTTCCTAGGACAAATATGTTACACCAATGAGTAATGAAACTCAGTAAAAAAAAATTATCCAAAAAACCAAATCCAGAGGCAATAATCATGCAACATAGTGTATTGAATTAACTGAACAAAATACATGAATAGGTGTTGAAATTAAACAACGCAATAAATTAAAAACATCAATAAGTTATGATTTTCTCCTTTAAAATAGAATGACGCCTGGTGAGACTTTAACCCACATTGTACGAGGCGCGATGGCCGGTGGGACTCTAACCCACATAATGAGTATGTGGGACTCTAACCATCATAGCTCATCTCGGGACTTGACCCGGAAATAATGATATGGGAACTCTAACCCATATAATTAATCCTGGGACTTGAATCCAAAAATAATAATAGATATGGGGACTCTAACCCACAAAATCCATCTTGGGATGCGAACCCAAAAATAAGTAAATCTAAAAACTCTAACCTGTAGAATTTATCTCGAGACTTGAACCCCAAAATAATAATGGATATGGAGACACTAACTCACAAAATTCACACCCTGAAAAGAATGAATCCGGAAACTCTAAACCACATAATTTATCTTGAGACTCTAACCCGAAAAAGAATGAATCTTGGGATTCTAACGCACAGAATTCCTCTCGGGACTCTAACCCGGAACTTTCAACACCTTTTAACATTTTATTTAGGTTTTCAACAATTATTCTTAGCAACAAAATCAGAAATCCAACAACTCGTTTATCCAGTAGTAATTCTGATACTCAACAACAACGTTAATCAAATTCTTCGACAACATAAAAAGTTCCACAACATTAACGGAAATAGCATAACTACGCATTAAGGTCACATTTAGCGAGACTGATCTCACGAGATCCCACGGGGGATCTATAGACGTAAACATAATGCGAGTGTATACTTATGTAGAGTGAAACCATACGTAGCAGGGGTGATATAATAGTCTGAAACCGAGCCCATAAGCCCAAACAATAAACAACAACATTTTGGCTTTTGGCAGGCCGCTCCGAAAGACATCTCCTCTCAGATATCCAGTTTGACGCCTTTTACCTTATCTCGTCCAAGGCAAAAAAAAATATTTCTCAATTCTTTTATCCCATCAACTACAAGATAAAGCCTGATCAGATCTCTGTATATCGTTAATGTCGTAGTTATATTCTAGATCAGCAAAATTTTGCCGTTCCCGGCTTCATTTTGCACAGTAATGGCTTTACTACAATCCTTTCCTAAGCATCTGGTAATTCAGCCGCCTTGTTACTCCTCACTTTGGTTTCCACCAAGCCAATAAAATCTGCCTCTTGAGCTTGCTCCAACGAGCCTCTGTTTTAGAGGTTTTGATCAAAATCTAACCTTTTGAAAACTGAAATTTAAGTAGTTCGCTAGAGAGCCATTGTGTTTTCCAATTGCTGGACCAGTCTGAAATCTGTAAAACTTAGCTCGAACAGAACCCTAAATCATGCAATTAACGATGAAACCAAAAGCCTAAGAGTTGGAGATAACGATTCCTACCTCAATTGATTGAAAAACGTGAAAATCAATGGTTGATCCAACGAAAAATGACAGAACATCCTTTCCTTGTAGAAAAAAAACTTTAGAACCCTCACAAAACTCTCTGTAAAACTCTGATACACAAAATTCGTGGAAGAAAACAAAAAGTATCCTAAGTTTATAAAGAAATCAAAGTTAAAACCCCTCATTATCACATAATAATATCATCATACGTCATGAATTCGATAATTAAATGGAAAAACGAATTCCCCATTCAATCATCCATTAAACCCTAATCTAACTGTTTAGAATTCGAAGAAGTCACTTGAATGGCCTCAACTCACTAGAGTGAGCTACAAAAATTAAAAGTCCAAATTTCAGTAACTAAAAACAGAGAAATCAAATGCAAATGTTTAATGATTAAAATTTAGGTTTATTACAACCTTTCAACTTGTGAACATTGCCAATTCAAATCAAAGGAGGAGGGATAAAAAGGGCATGGTGTAGAATTTGTTTCCTTTATTAATCAAAATAGAAATATTTTGGGACACGTGAAACAAAAATAGCGAACAGACAAATTACGATAAAGTGAGTATTGTGCAGGAAATTTGCACAAGTACCATTGTCAAACGAGAGACAGAGAGAGAGAGAGAGAGAGGGAGGGTCTGTTGGGATATTTTGCTGAATGGAATATAAAGATCTGGTTTTCATTTTTGGCATGTACTAATAAACTTTGGCTCTTCCTTAGAAGGGATAAAATGAGTAGAAAAATTCAGTTTCTGGGGAAGGCTCTATTAGTGCTTTTTCTAGGAATAGTCTCTATGGTCCAGGTGGCATCCATAAAATATATCCCCTATCTCCACCTGCCAATTCTCTTACTCAAGACACTGAAATGAAACCACTAACTGTATATTTCACTCAAATCTTGTCCTCCAAAAACCAATCTTGTCCTCCAAAAACTCTCTGCTATTTATCACTCACACCCCCACATAGTACTGATGATGGATCCTCCACCATTTCCCTTCAAACACACACACACACGCACACACACTTTTTTCTTTTGGGAGAGCTCATATCTCTACAACAGCATTACAGAGTACCTAATGTCTGCCACTTCATACTTCCACCACATTACAACGACTGATTCCTATCCCATTTGTTTATCAGTCTCGTACCTTTCTTGTTCGAACATGACACAAAACTCTCCGTTTCACCTTTTTTCATTCCATCTTTTCTGGCCATTACTGATGCACTAGTTGCGTAATCCTTTCAAGCACGTTTAAAACCCACGACAAAGGGGATATTAAAGAAAAAAGAGTAAAGAGACTTTACCCACGTCATTCGTCATCATTTGTGCTATTATATATAAGCTTTTACAACCAAACTCAACCCCCCTCAAAGTTTAAGAGACTCCACTGTAGCCTTTGAGTGAATTTTAACTCCATCTCCACACAATGTCCTTTCTCTATCCAAAAAGTTCCCTGCAGCAATTTTGCATGGACCAGTTTGGAAGGTGTAACAATAGCCCTGCCGGCTTCTTCTCTAGTGATCACCTCCTCCCTTCCCTTGGAGCCAGAACTGGCCAAGCAGCCAAACTCCGAAGATGCATTATCTCCCCATTCAGTCCTCGTTATAGGTGATGCCCTCCTACTCTGCTTGCACCCCCTTTTAGTTGCTGTTCTCTCAGACCACTTTTTCAAAATTGACTTTTAAAACAGAACATCCACTCCTACTTAGTATCTCATTTATTCGTGAGGGAACAGGGTTTTGAAGAAATCAAAAGCATCCTTCTAGTCTTCTCTCAAAAATGTTTTCTTCTCAAAAGCAAAAAAACAAAGAAAGATAACCATTAACGAAATAAGTTTTTGTCTGCAGAAAAATCATGACGTAAAAGAAGAAACAATAACTACACCAAAACCTCATTCTTGTCTTTTCATTTCAGGGCTTGGGAGATGTTCTTGATTGTTGTAGTCATTTACTCCGCCTGGATCTGTCCATTTGAGTTTGCATTTCTTACCTACAAGCAAGAGACCCTTTTCAAAATTGACAGCGTTGTCAGTAGCTTCTTTGCAATTGATATTGTTCTCACCTTCTTTGTGGCATATCCTGACGGTCAATCCTACATTCTTGTTGATGATCCCAAGAAAATTGCAATCAGGTCCTTCAGCCAGCAATTTTAGTAGTCATTTCTGTTACCTTTCCAAAAAGTTGCTAACCTGTCTTTCTATAACCCTTTTCCAAATTATAGGTACATATCAACCTGGTTCTTCTTTGATATCTGCTCAACACTACCATTCCAATCGCTCAGCCTCCTCCTGTGTCATAGCAGTGGAATTGGCTTTAAATTACTCAACATGCTCAGACTTTGGCGTCTCAAACGGGTCAGCTCCTTGTTTTCAAGGTCCAGCAACAGCTTAGAAAACCTGTTTTTTTGGTTTTCACCTTTTGATTGATTACACTAGAAGAGTCACGGTACTTACGACAGCTTTCCTTCCTTCAGATTAGAGAAGGACATCCGCTGCAGCTATTTTTGGACTCGATGCACAAAATTCATAGCCGTAAGAAGCAAAAATTTATCAAGTTCTCATTCGTCACAAGCTCACATAGAAGTGATAAAGCAAAATTGAAAACTTTGGTTTGCCATCCACTCTACCTTTTGTAACAACCAAAAAAATTAGTAAATATATATAAGCATATAAATATATAAATATAATATTTGAATTTCTTTCATAATTGTATCATATGATTAGTATTCTATTATTTATATTAATGGGGCATCTTTGTTTATGTGCTTGCGTGCGTGCACGTGTTCAAGTTTGTATATAATTGTTCCAATTTTTCCCTATCTAACTAAATGTGTCTTGGCCACCCAAATTCGGGGCCATGTGGTAGCTCCCATCTAATTATTCCACCAACCCATTTTCTCCCTAAAACAAGAAAAGACCCAGTTTCCTCCACCACTCCAACATTTTGTTGAGAGAGAGAGAGGAAAGAAAAAAGAAAGAAGAAGGAATCGAAATCCCCTGGGCCTTCACTAATCACCCATACAATTTCTATGACATTTTTCTAGTCTTCCCAAGCACTGTAAACAATAAACTCGAACCCTCCTTAGCTTAAAAGTATTTTTTAGGTGTGATTGCTCTTTTCTGAATTCAGTCTAGTTTCGGACAAGAACTTTGAAAATCGATGGGGAACTTTTGATACATACTTAAACCTTCACGTTGTATGATGGTAGAAGAATGTGCTAGCTTTCATTTGAAGCTTGAATATGAAAGTAGTATTGTTTATGTATTGTTTATCTATTTTTATTATGCATTGTTTATGTATTATTTATTTATCTTTTGTTATAAGAGTAGTGCAGTCTTTTAATCTCGTTAGGGTTAATAGAGTTAGTGTATATAAATCATATTACCCTAGTATTATTTGAAGTTCAATCCAATGGAAGAGAATAATTCCTCTTTTTTTTCATCTATCATGGTATCAGAGCCATAGGTTAAGATCTATTTGATTTTAGTTCACCGACAAGTGTCCTGGCCCTTGCTGTCATCCGTCAGGCCATTGCTTGTTTTGTGATTATTCATCGACACTGTTCATAGATATTCATCTCGACACTATTCATCGATGTGGTTCCAGACCTATTTGCCACTGTTCCGTACTATTGGCACTATTCCGGCATTGTTCGAACCTAAGATCTGCTTGATTTGGGGGTTTTGAACCCGATATGTTCGGTCACGACACCTTTTGCGTGCATTTCTCTCTAGATCTGCATCTACAATTTGTTTTCCAACAGTTGAATCATCTTCTTTCAATGGATCTGCATCGTTCTCTCTGAATCTGCATCGGCAATCTATTTTATACCAATCAACTCTTCTTCTTTCACTGGATCTGCATCGTTCTCAATGGATTAGCATCGTTTTCTTTGGATCTGCATCTGCAATATGTTTTGCACAAGCTGCAACTTCACTTCTTTGTCTGCACGAGCCGCCTTCTAATCTGCATAAGTTTAGGGTCTTCGGGATGTGCACCTACAATCTGTTTTGCATTAGTCAACTCCTCTTTCACTGGATCTGCATTGTTCTCTCTATTTGCACCAACCAAAATCCTTGCCAACCACCAACAACATCAGTGAACATTCAACGACCTCCATCAACCCTTGTCGGAACAATGTTAGTCTTCACACCTGCAGTTTCTACCATATATGCGTTGTTCGGCTCTATTTCCAGTGATTTCCTTCCTTTCGTCCCTCTCCGCCTCATCTGTCACCGGTGACCCTTGCCGAACATTCCCCGTACTCCAGCAACTCTCGTCTGACCTCGATCAGCCTCTGACAACCTCGCTTTTATTTTCTACTTGACAAACTCATGATTCACTCTTCTATCGCATCCTGAGTTTTTTTTTTTTTTTTTTTTTTTTTGGGGGGGGGGGGAGGGGTTGTGAAAGTAGCATTGTTTATTTATCTTTTATTATGCATTGCTTAATGGAGCTCGGCGAATATGATATTAGGTACCTACCCTGAACGATAGTGAAGGAAAAGGTCCTGCCAATTTTTGTGGCAGAGTTCTTGCTAAACCAGAACAAAGGCAACATAGAGAAAGCAAAATTCCCTTGGCCACACTTGCAGTCAAAGAGAACAACCGTAGAACGACTTCTTTAAAAGCTAATCCTTCAATTAGGGAGAAAGACCTATCTGGGATTTGGCTTCCAGTCAAATTCCATTTTATGTTTGTTCAAAGCCTTTGACTTTCTATGAAAAGATATTTGCAGAGGGATTTGTATGGGTCAATCTCTATACATAGTCTTGCAAAGGAAATTCATGAACGAGTAGCATGTACAGGTAGTTCTTGAGCTGACGATGCAAAAAAAAAGAGGAGGCAAACAACACAACTCATTGAAGGTTATTTGGGGATGATTTCGCCTGCAGTAATGGATCTAGTGTTTTGTATCCAGAGTTGGTATAGTTATGTTTTATCCGGAGGGGCCAGTCTTAGAGCAATCCATCCGTCTCAATTTTAGTGCTTCAAATAATGTTAATGGATATGAAGCACTACTAGCAAAACTTAAAAGTGCTCGACAACTGGGGGCAACTGATCTTGTTATTCATTGTGACTCACTGTTAGTTGTGAATCAACTATCCAGAGAGTAAGCAGCAAGAGATTGAGTTGATGAACTTTTATGTTGAGGAGGTAAAAGAGGAGTTGCAGCACTTTACCAAGATGCAACATTTTGGGGACATCCAAGCAAACCTTTAGGATGTCCCCAAGCCCAAGAGTCATGATGAGTGATGGAGACACCAAGTATTTCTTCATATCCTGAAAATCTTTGTCACATTCTTTTCCCCAATGGTAGTTGGCCCACATGCAGATCAATTGCAAGAATGGTCTACACTGATCTGATAACCGATCGATAAATCTATTGAGTGCCGCAATAATTCCTGTCAGCCTTTGAACCTCCTTTCTAGTTTTTGGATTTTGCAAAGTCACAATTCCCTAGAGAATGAACTCCGGGAAGATGAAGTATTTGGTCGGGATTGGCCTCCATACCCTTTTGGATGACCAAGTGTCCTAAAACTTTTCTCGAACTGATGCCACGTGCGCATTTTGAAGCATTAAGCTTCAACTTGGACTCTCAAAGAACATGGAAAGTCTGGCTGAGGTCAGCCAGGTCTGTATCTGCTTCTTTGGATTTGACAACCATATCATTGATGTGGATGTCCATTGTTTTTCAATCAAGTCTTTAAACATGAGGGTGGCCCAGAATTCCTCAGTCCAAATGGCATTACCTTGTAACGATATAGACCCCTTCGTTTGATGAAAGAAGTCTTTTTCTTAATCTGACTCGTACATGGCAATATGGTGATACCCCTGATAGGCATCAGGGAAACCCTTTCTCTTGAAACTGGCAGTGGCATCAACTAGTTAATTGATCTTGGGGAGTGGAAAGTTGTCCTTCGGCCAGGCATTGTTAAGGCTCGTGAAGTCTACACAAACACTCGACTTCACCTTCTTCTTTGTAATTAGTAATTACCAATGTGTTAGATAATCACTTAGGATACTAGACCTCCCGAATGGCACCGGTTTCAACTAGTCGGTCTACTTCAATAATAGCGTCGGTGTGTTGAACTACGGACTTCCTTCTATTCTGAACATCTTGCTTATGTTCAGGACCAATGTTCAGGTGGTGGCAGATGACACTAGGATCCACTCCCAACATATCATAGAGAGTCTAGATAAACACATATATGTGCTTCATAAGTACTTGAATCAGGTCCCCGTCATCTTGTTCGGGGAGTTCTTCTCTAATGAGAAAGAATCTCTTCGGGTCAGTCTCGTGAGCTAGGACCTTTTTCTAATTTTACACAACTCTGGTTGCGGGATCTCCCCTGCGTCTTCCAAGATCGGCTGGTTTAATATTTTTATTGATTTGACCTGCTCAACGGTAGGCTTGTGCTTGATAGAAGCCACAAAATAGCTTCTTTTCATATTCTGGTTTCCTCGAACACATTCGATGACCTTCGGTCTTGGAAACACAATCACTTGATGGTAAATAGATGATATCACGCCCATTCTGTGCATCCAAGTTCAGCCTAGTATTGCATTGTAGGTGGAAGACAAATCCACTACCAAGAACTCTGTATCTATTGTCACCTTCCCAACTTGAATAGGAAAGGTGACTACGCCAAATGGCCCTATGAGTTCTGCACGGAAATTGATAAGAACATTAGCCCTTTTAATATCGACCTGGGTGAAATACATCTTCTTGAAGCCCCATAACAGAGGGTTCCCATTGATCTGCCGTGGTCGACTATGATTTTTTCTATGTTGAACCTTTCGATCTTCAACTTGATCACAAATGCGTCGTTGTGAGGGGCCTCGTTGCCTGAAAGGTCTGTCTTTCTCATGACAATGTTGATCGAGTTCTTGGTGGGGACTCCAATTGTGTGAGCAAGAATATAGTGTTGTAACTTTTTTTGATCAACAACTCTCTTTGAGCAATACTGCACTTACAGCATGTTCGGAGATAGCTAGGTAGACCTTGAGGATGTCTATGAACTCGGTGTCGTGATAAGCGGTGGAAAAGCCAAGTACTGCTTGATGTCTTGAAAGGCCTTTTCTCATTCTTCCCCCCAGTGGTAGTTGGTCCTCCTTTGGAGAAACTAGAAAATGGTCGCACGAATTCAATGATGGTCAGATGAATCTGTTGAAGGCTGCATTCGTCCCGGTCAGCCGTTGAACCTCCTTGATGGTTTTCGGATTTACAAAGTTTGCAGAGCCACTATCTCATTGGGATTGGCCTTTATACCCCTACAGGTGACCAGATGTCGTAATAACTTACCAAGACTGACGCCAAATGCACACTTGGAAGCATTGAACTTCAACTTGAAATCTCCGAGAACTAGGAATGTCTGGTCAAGGTCAGCCCAGTGCATATCTGCTTCTTTTGGTTTGACAACTATATCATCAAAGTAAACCTCCATGGTTTTTTCTAGTAAATCTTTAAACATGAAGGTGGTCAACCTCTGGTAGGTGAGCCCTGCATTCCTCATCCTGAATGATACAGCCCCATTGGCGTGATAAAGGAGGTTTACTCCTGATCTGGCTCATACATAGCAATCAGGTGATAACCCAATAAGCATTGACAGAACTCGTTCTTCTAAACCCAACATTGGCATCAACTAGCTGGTCGATCTTGGGAGTGAAAATTTGTCCTCCGGGCAATCCTTGTTAAGGTTCATGAAGTCTACAAAGATTCTCCACTTCATATTATTCTTTTTAATCAAAGGCCATATTTTGGAAATCTATTTAGTTAGTTGATTTGGTCGTGACGCTTTTGGCATACTTCAACGGAACGACTGGGGGATCCAATAGAACGAACTTCCACAAGAGTGTTTAGGTCCAATGCAATGGTCTAATACCATTACTGTTAGATAACCATTCAGGACATTAGACCTCCCGGAGGGCACTGGCTTCAATTAGTTGGTCTACTTCTTCAATGACAGCTTCTATGTATGGAATTGTCGACCTCCTTTTCTAAACACCTGGTTGTGCTGAGGATCGACGTCCAAGTGGTGACAGATGATACCGCCATCCATTTCTAGCATCTCCTGAGGTCCAAGCAAACACATTGATGTGTTCCATGAGAACCTGAATCAAATCTCTTTCATCTTGTTCAAGAATTTCTTCCACAATGAGAAAATACCTATCTGGATCTATTTCGTGAGTTGGGACATTTTTCAAGTTCTCCACAACTATGGCAATTGGATCGCACCCCACATTCTCCATGACCAGCTGCTCTGCTACTTCTATGGATTTGATCTGCTCTACAGTTGGCTTGTGTTTCATGGAAGCCAAAAAGAAGCTTCTCGCTATTTTTTGGTTTTCCAGAACACATTCAATGCCTTTGGGTGATGGGAACTTGATCACTTGGGGTAAGTGGATGGAATCACACCCATACGATGCATCAAAGTTTGACCTACCATGCCGTCGGCGGCGAAAGGTACGTCTATTACCAAGAACTCCGTATCTATCGTCACCTTTCTGCCCCGAGCAAGAAGGTTGACTACGCCATATGGCCATATGGATTTCACACTAAAATTGATAAGGTGTATGGTTGCCTTCTTAAGACTAGCCTGTGTTAAACTCATCTATTTGAAGGCCTCAAAGAATAGGATCTTGGTTGAACTACCCTGGTCAACTAGAACTTTCCCTATGTCGAACCTGCTGATTTTTAAAGTGGTCACTAATGTGTTATGGTGGAGCTAGATGCCATCGTGATCCCTTTCGGCGAAGGAAATTTTGTTGCTCGGACCAACCATCGTACGATGGCACTTTGCTTCGCCACTATGGATACCCGAACCGAACTGCTTTTCGCTCCCAGGCTGTACCGTTTTTTTCCCATGGATACAGATATGCTAGAGGCCAAAGAATACCCGCTCGGATTCAGTTCGATTATGATATAGGTCATTACCCAAACAGATATCCAAACCAAACTGCATCTGTATCCGAAGCGTATAGAAATTATAAGATTACTATTATACAACAGTGAGCACTCACTGTGATTGGTTGCCATGTAGCACAATAATGCCCATGTATAAGTAGATGATGAAGATGAAGGATGGTGAAATCTTTATATTGAAGAAAATGGGTGGTGAATTTCTAGTTTTTCAATGTAGGACTACTTAGAGGAAGGGAGGAAGCAATGTGCTTAGTCCCACATTGACCCCTTAGCAAAACGACAAGTACAATACATCCTATATAACTAAAGCTTCTAACCTCTTTTCCTTACCTAGTCAATTCTATTGGGTTGTTGAGCCTTGGTGAGTCTGGCTCGTGCTTGGGTTAAATTTTCAAGCTGAGTTCAAGCCTAACTTTCCTAGCTCGTTTCGAGTTGGAACATAGCTTATAAGCTTTCCTACCTCGTTTCAAGTTGTATCCTCTATCTCCGCTTTTTTCTGCTTCGTTGCCATCCCTAGTGCTGCATTCTTTGCCACTTTTGCCCTAGCCTAAGCACATGATGCTAGTGCCCAGCCTTGCACCTCTACACCCTCGCTTCTTTCTCATTTGTTTGCCGGACCATTCCGTGGATGACATGGATGGTTCTCGATGGATCCTTATTGTCATCAAAAGAATCATACCCATCGATCTTCTTATGTTCGACATTCTTCTTGAGCTCGGCAATTTACTTTTGGGATGTTTTGCCTCCACGAGTTCTTCAAAAAACTTTTTAACCACCTGGCAATTCTTAGTGAGATGACTAAACTCTCGATGATAGATGCAACATTCACCAGTGTTTTTTTTTTCTCAGGATCTCTCCTTGTATTTGGTGGCCATCACCAGAATGGTTCCTTCCTGAGCGGCCATACGCTCTTGTAGATTAGCTCGATGAATGTTCTACGTAGACCTTAGTACGCCTAGGGACCGAGCTCAAGGTATTCCCACTTTGTAATAAAAATCTTTTTTTTTTTTGGGTTTTTATGTTTTCGCTCGGCTACCTTGACTACTTTGGTCTTGTGGGCCTTGGGAGCACCCCTCTTCGTCTCTTGGAGGATCTCCTCCTCCACCTTCACTTATTGATCCATCCATTCCATCAGCTCGGGCAGGGTTTCAACCGGATTCATCTTATTGGACTTATGCAGCTTCTCGCAAACAAGTAACCCAACTTCAAGGTGGCTATAGTGTACCTCTCACTACAGCCCTCTATCTCAATGTAAACGGCCCAATATCTTCTTCCATAGTCCTAGATGGTCTCTTCATTCTTCTTCTTCATAGCCATCAGAGAGTCAAACTCTGTTGGTTGGGCTTGATTTGTCAAAAATCTCACCACAAACTCCTTTGCCAACTGGCCCGAAGTGATAACAGTACGAGGTGGAAGCTTGTAGTACCAGTTAAGAGCATTTTTGCCAAAACTCAAGGTAAACATTCTGCAGTAGAAGTCCTCGTCCCCTGCCTGCAGGATCATTGCATGGAGAACCCCTTAATATGCCCTATTGAGTCTGTTTTTCCATCGTAAAGATGGTACTTGGGGGGGACGAACTTCCTTGGCAAGACCTTTATCTCTATAGCCTTGGAAAGTGAGGAGGAAGCAATCTGCTGCAGCGCCTTCTTTGCTGAATCCTGTGTCATCTTTTGCCATTCAAGATGCTAGTTCAACCATTCTCTTACATCATAAGAAAGAGGTTAATGCCGACGACCGCTGTTGGATCTTGATCCTTCCATTTTCTTTGTGGGAGCAGCCTCTAATGGGTGTTCTCCGCTCCTTGATCGTTCCCGACCAAGCGTTTCATCAGAATGACTACTATCTGTTCGTCTTGGTCGTCCAGTGCAGGTAGCCTCTCTAGTTTTTCACCGGGAATTGTTGGCTGAGTGCTCCTTGTCTAGAGCTTTCCTCAACTCAAATATTTTCTTATCTTGTTAATAAAGTTCATGCTCAATCTCATCGACGGTCCGTTCCGTCCTTTGAAGCTTCTCCTACAAGTAAGTCCATCCTAGACTTCTCTGTCGTTCTCAAGCGATGCTCTCCATAAGAAGAATACCTTCCCTTGCCTTTTTGGGCATCTTGCAGGTTAGGCCTGTTTTTTTAGGAGCACGCTATGGGGCTTTGGACCCGTCCTTGGGCTTTGGACCCGTCCTTACCCCAATACCCTCCTCAGCCTACTTGCATAGGGTCACTGTGTTGTGTGTTGCTTGCCATGAGGTTGAAACTTTTCCACAGGCAGTGCCAAATTGTGAGTGGGTAAAACTCCTGGTTACCTTTGAGTTTGCTTCTCTGACTTTGGTCGAACATACAAGCTCTTTCTCTCACCTGAAACCTAATTTGCAAGATAAGAAATTATCAAAAAACCTCATGCCTATAGTCGATGGGAAGACATTACGATAACTAAGTCAGTACTCAATCTTGTAGGCTTCTAATATAGTCGTGTAATAACAAATTACAAAGTACATATACCCTTGTCGGTGTATCTCCTTTTATATAGGTTATTACTCACTTAATTTGAGTCCTTCCGCACCTCTAATTGCTCATTAGAGGTCAATTATACCTTCTGACAATTGGTTCTTAACTAGATAAGTTTTATTTGGACTCTGCGGAACTTATCTACACTGTTTAGAGTTTAATTTTACTGTGAACTTCTAGTTGTAGTCGAATTGGCTAAGATTTCTCATCCTTGTTCAAGTCTGGTCCTAAACAATTCGGATCTGCAACTTATCCACCTTCGATTGCAATCCAAACACATTTGTTTAACCCCCTTTCTCATATCAGCAAACATAACCGTCTGCTCGGCAACATACCCGTGCACAAGAGTACCGTGTTGGGATTCTCACCTATTTATTCCGGAAAATCCCAATTAGGTTAACTAAGTTTTACCACCATTAGGTAGTAATTTAAAAAAAAAATATTTAACTTCTACTTTTATCGGTGATGAGAATTTTTTAATCTCAAGGTTATATTTATTCTATTATGCTCTGAATGTTCAACTTCCTTTATATAAATCGCAAATCTTTTTTCTATAGCATGCCAAAAATTGGGGTCTTACACATTTTTCCAAGGTTATAATATTTTTATCAAAATTACGTACAAATATTAGAACACCACGCATAGAAGTGACAGTCAAATCAAAACACTTCGAATTCTATCCTTTCAAATATTCTGACGTACAAGCAAGATGCCTATATGTACAGAAACTTCAGTTTATCTCCCCTAAAAATTTTCTGATAACAAAATTTTATCTCTTTCTTGTGTTTTTTTCAGGTTACATTATTTGCAGTACACTGTGCCGGATGCTTTAACTACATGATAGCAGATAAATATTCAGATCCAGGGAAAACATGGATTGGTGCAGTCTACCCAAACTTCAAAGAAGAGAGCCTTTGGGACAGATATGTAACTTCTATTTACTGGTCTATAACAACTTCAACTACTACTGGTTATGGGGACTTACATGCTGAGAATAGCAGAGAGATGCTGTTTAGTATCTTTTACATGCTATTCAACTTGGGATTGACATCATACCTCATTGGGAACATGACAAACCTCATAGTTCATGGGACCAGCCGCACAAGATATTTTGTATGTTGGTTCTGTCTCCTATAATTCTATGCTGCTTCCAAGCCATTTCTTAAACCTTATAAAGGGGAAAAAAGCTCACACATTAGATTCTATAGGGAACAAAATAATGATCACAAAACAAAAATGAAGGACCCAAATCAATGTTTACACAATCAAAAGTATAATAAAATACAATTAATACTCCATCTGTCCAGTATTGTTTGTTTGTTTCGAACAATAGTTCCTTTGATACATTCGACAAGTACTATTTTTGTCAATAATTTTTACTACTTTTCCCCACCAATCAAAAAACTAATTGGGATCTTTGATTGGTGGAAAAAGTTGGAAAAAATCTTCAAAACTGTATATCATTTTTTCCATCATTCTGTAGTTTCTTATACGGAGAGCTTCAGACAGCTTTAGCAGCTTTTAAAGATTTTAATGAACAGTTATGGGCATCTTAAACTATTTACAGCTACTAGACTAACATTCTTTTTCGATAACTTTCAATCATCAGCGGCCAGGTGCTATGGTCGAATTTTTTTCACCACTTCATGACATCAATTTCTCGGACTTGCCTGCCATGTTAAACGAACTTGCTTTTGACTCTGCAGAGGGATACCATAAGTGCTGCTTCAGATTTTGCGATAAGAAATCGACTGCCCTCACACATAAGGGATCAAATAACGTCTCACATATGTCTCGATTTCAAAACAGAAGGATTGAAACAACAAGATACCTTGCATGGCCTACCAAAAGCCATTCATTCAAGTATCGCCCACTTTCTATTCTTCCCTGTCATTCAGAATGTCCATCTTTTCCAGGGCGTTTCTCACGACTTCCTTTTCCAGTTGGTACTTCTCAGTTATTTTCCCATTTTCTTCCCTGTCCATAAGTTGTGAATGAAATCCTGTCACAATTTCATTCTAACATAGGATATAACACCGAATTACTCTTTCATTGTGGAAGGTTCTTGAAATGGAAGCAGAGTACTTCCCGCCCGAGGCAGATGTGATCCTACAAAATGAGATACCAACAAACCTTTACATAATTGTCTCAGGAGCAGTGGTGAGTAATCTTTAAAATCATCCAAAACCATAAAGCTTTAATGATGCTTACCTCTTAACCATCTCTGGACTGAAAATGATTTCTAATGGCAGGATTTCATTGCAGAGATTCATGGGCATGACCAAGTATGTACTTATCGAAGTGATGAATTACTCCCTCTGTATCCATTTGTTTGTCCTTGACATTCTTGCAATTTAATCAGGTCAAGGAATAAAGCATGTTTGTGAAAAGAACTCAGGTCTTTTCCACCAATCAAAAGATCCCAATTAGTTCTTGTACATGATGTTTTCAAACTACGTAAAAATAAATAAGCTTCACAGTATACGCAATTTTTTGAGATGTCTAGAACAGAGCCAATGAACAAACAAGAAGGGGCGGAGGAATTGAAAACATTTATAGAACAAAGAACAAAACCAATCTAACTTTAGATTCCCTCATGCACCCAATTTACAGGTTGTTGGGAAGGCCATTGCGGGGGATATATTCGGAGAAATAGGGGTTCTACATAACAAGCCACAACCATTCACAGTTCGAACTGCTCAGATTTCTCATGTACTACGACTGAACATAACAAAATTGATGAAACTTATTCGAGCAAATACGGAAGATGGTGATACCATTATGCACAATCTTTTCAAGGTAGAAACAAGATTAAAGTTTATTGTTTTTCTTCCCAATTCCCCAAAAACACACTACAAGAAAGGTTGATTTCCAATTTTTATGCTTCTAATTTACAGAAATTGGAAGGGACGAAAAGCTTTTGCTCTGTGAACCAACAGAGAGATCCAAGTTTGAACTTGGGTGAGTGGGTTGATAAAAGAACAAAAAGAGAAAGCTTTTCTCACAATATAAGTCAAGAGCATCGGCATGGAGACCCATTAATACAAGATATAAGCAATATAGACTTCCTCGATTCATGTGTCATCTGGAGAAATGAAATAGGAGAAGGTAGTAATTTCTCTGGAGAAGGAAGCAACAAGAATTCATCATTTGGTGATCGTCAAACAGCCCTCCATGATTCTGTTTGTAACCGACATCTTGAAACAACTCATTACGTTGGGAATGGTCACCTCAAACCTACGAGAATCAATGGCCATTCTAGGGCTCCGACGGAGAGTAATGTTAACATATTGCCCAAGAGAATCACCATTCACATGAAGGCCCAAAGGAAGATTACCTCAGAAAAGCAACTTGTGAAGCTAATAATCCTACCTGATTCCTTCGAAGAGCTATTGAGGATTACCGGTAAGCTTGCTTTGACCACAAAGAGTACTATGACAGTGGACCTGAAATTTAAGAACTATTTATCGATCAATATATTTACTTGTCCATATAAAGACCGCATAGTAGTCACCTCCAAACAACAAGAACGATAAGGATGCTGTGCTACTAGAAGCAATGTATTTCATCTTTCTTAGTGCTTATTTTTTTCATCCTGCACCTTGTGGAACTGCAGGTGAAAAATTTGGAGGTTGCAGCCTAATAAAAGTCTTAAATGAAGAGAATGCCGAAATAGATGACATAAGTGTCATCCGAGATGGGGACACTTTGTTTCTCCTTCAAAGTAAATCTGAAACTATAGATTGTAACTGAACTAATGATTATCGAATTGCCATATTGTTGCAAAAGCTTCTAGCTTCAAGGAAATTGTATTATAATGAAATATTATAAGAAAAAAGGCCACTTTTCTGTCGAAATTGATCAATAGTATTGAAAATGGTATACGTCAATTACAGTTGCATTCAACACATACAAGATTAAGAAAAAGAGGGCAATGTATGTATCTCTGCAGTTCATTAAGTGTACGGGGCAATGTAGATACTTCAGTGTTTCACTCGAGAAAAAGAGGTCTCCTTGTCTCTTTGAGGAAGAAGCACAGTTAAATCATCTAGGGAATTGTATGCTCTAGAATCGACGTTGTTAACGAGATGGAAAGGAAAGAGAGAGAGAGATAAAAGTGTATCAGATGATTGATTCACCCTAACACAAGTGCTTTTATTTATATAAAGAAAGTAAAACATAATCTTCCCACATAACCAATGTGGGATTAAACTTACTAACTTAATTATCCTAATATTTTAACACTCCCCCTCAAGCTGGAGAGTAAATATCAATAAGTTCCAGCTTGTCACAAAGCAATTCCAACCGTGGTTTGAACAATGGCTTAGTAAACATATCGGCTAACACCGCCAGTTAATTTCTCTCGTACAAGGTGACAGTCTACTTTGATGCGTTCAGTTCTTTCGTGGAAAACTGCATTGGATGCTATGTGAATAGCAACTCGATTATCACAATACAGATTTACAGGCAATTGTACTGGAAAACCAATCTCCTCAAGAAATGAACGAATCCACACAATCTCACAAGTTGTGTGAGTCATGGCTCTATATTTTGCCTCGGCACTAGATCGTGCAACGACTGTTTGCTTTTTACTTTTCCAATTAATAAGATTTCCACCGAGAAAGATGCAGTAGCCTGTAGTAGATCTCATGTCAGTCGGACTTCCTGCCCAATCAGAGTCAGTGAAGGCCTCAACCCTCAAGTGTCCACTAGTACGATAAAGCAGACCATGCCCTGGGTGAGCCTTGAGATATCTCACAATTCTTATAATAGCCTCCCAGTGCGGAAGACGAGGAGCAGACATAAATTGACTAACCAAACTGACTGCAAAGGAAATATCCGGACGAGTAACAGTAAGATAATTCAACTTTCCAACTAAGCGATGGTACTGATCGGGACTAGAGAGCAACTCCCCCTGATCAACGCATAATTTAACATTAGGATCCATAGGAGTTTCAACAGGCTTTGACCCCAGTAAGCCAGTCTCTTCTAGAATATCTAGCACATATTTTCTCTGTGATAAGTTAATACCATCTTTAGAACCGTGCCACCTCAATACCCAGAAAATATCGTAATTTTCCCCCGTCTTTGGTATGAAACTGGTGCTATAGGAATAGTTTCAGATCATCAATACCTTTCTTATTATCACTTGTAATAATAATGTCGTCTACATAAACAACCAATAATATTCTGCCTTGGTCAGAGGCGAGAGAAAAGACAGAATGATCAGAATGGCAGCGCTTCATACCAAACCGAAGGACAGCATCACTGAACTTGCCAAACCAAGCCCTCATATATTGTTTTAGTCCATAAAGAGCTTTCCGAAGGCGACATACCTTAGAGGACTCCCTCTGAACAACAAACCCGGGTGGTTGCTCCATATAAACTTCCTCGGCGAGGTCGCCATGTAAGAAGGCATTCTTGACATCCAATTGGAAAAGGGACCAGCCAAAATTGACGGCAAGAGAGATAAGAAGACGAACCGAGCCGAGCTTGGCAACCGGGGAGAAGGTTTCGGCATAGTCGACACCATAGGTTTGAGTGTAGCCCTTAGCCACAAGACGAGCTTTATAGCGCTCAACAGTCCCATTAGGATGATACTTGACAGTGAACACCCAACGACACTCAATAGTAGACTTTCCAGGGGGAAGAGATACCAAGGTCCACGTATGGTTAGTATGAAGAGCAGTCATCTTCTCCTCCATAGCTGTCTGCTACTCAGAAAGAGATAGGGCCTCCTGAACAGTGTTAGGAACAAAAATAGAGGAAACGAAACAAGAAAAAGCACGGAGAGATGGTGAAGATGGGTATAAGAAACAAATTGAGCAATAGGATGAGAAATAGTACAAGTGCGAATACCTTTACGGAGGGCAATGGGCAATGAGGCGGGAGACGGGGGGCCGGAGCTGGAGATGGAGATGGTGAAGGCGGATCCCGGGGCGGAGGAGAAGATTCAGTGGCGGGTGAAAGCAGGGCCAGAGAACTTTTGGGACGGCGAACATATACTTATAAAGGTGAGGAGGTAGGTGAGATGGGCAAAGGAAAGGATTCTGGAATGGGCACGGCAGCGGGCAGAACCTCGGAAGAAGAAAGAACCTGCAAAAACGGGGATGGACTTATGGAAAGTAACATCAGCACACACAAACTGACGACGAAGGGTGGGTGAACAACATTTATAACCTTTTTGAGTACGAGAATAGCCTAAAAACACACACTTGGTGGATCGGGCATCAAGTTTATCCTGGCCAGGATCCAGGACATGAACATAACAAGTGCATCCAAAAACTCGAGGAGGGAGTAAAGAAGGCAGTCAAGACAGAGCAAAGCAAATGGTATTTGGCCACCTAAGACATTAGAAGGCGTCCGATTAATAAGGTAACCGGCAGTAAGTACAGCATCACTCCAATAAGATTTGGGAACCTGCATGTGCAATAAGAGAGCACGAGTGACATTCAATAAGTGACCCAATTTGCGTTTGGCGACACCATTTTGCTGGGGTATCCAAGCGCAAGAGGACTGATGTAAAATTTCATGTGCATCTAAAAATTGTGATAAAGATTGATCAAAATATTCACGAGCATTATCAGACCGAAACAGGCGAATAGGCACACCAAATTGTGTTTTTATTTCCTTAGAAAATTATTTAAAAATGGAATATAACTCAGACCGGTGTTGCATAAGATAAATATAAGTAGCACGAGAATAATCATCAACAAATATCACAAAATATTGAAAGTGAGAACAGGATAAGACCCGCATAGGACCCCAAATATCTGAATGAACTAAATGAAAAGGACTCGACACACGACGCTCTTCTCGTGGGGAGGACACACAACGATACTTACTAAACTCACAAGTTTCACAGGGAAGCGACTCAACATGACCACAGGAGGGAACCATCCATTTAAGGGTAGAAAGTGACGGATGGCCAAGGCGACAGTGATGTTGGTAAGGGAAAACGGTGGATTGATAGGCAAAAGAGGGAGATAGCTCGCCATCCAAAAAATAGTATAAGCCGCCGCGTTCAACACCGCCACCAATCTTTGTCCTCGTCCTGACATCCTGAAAGATACAAGAATCAAGAAAAAAAGTGACTGAGCAGTTTAAAACTTTGGTAATCTTACTCACAGACATAAAACTAAAAGGAAAGCGAGAAACATGTAAAACGGAGTCTAAACAAAGAGAAGAATTTAAAGTGACCGAAGCCAAACCCGCAATCGGGGTAGTAGAACCATTAGCCAAGGTGACACGAGAAGATGTCCCAGTGGGACGACAATCGGACAAAACAGTAGGAGCACCCGTCATATGATCAGAAGCCCCAAAGTCAATAACCCATGGAGATTTGGAAGCAAGATAAGTAGAAGGCGGATCTTTCTGAGCAAGCGTAATAGTGGACAGATGAGAACTCTGAGCAGACTGATATTGCTGAAATTTCTGATACTCTTCTTTTGGAATAGTAACTACACGAGTGAGCAGAAGGGCGGTCATGGAGATCCCAACAATAGTCAATAGTATGATTATCAGCATTGCACCAATAGTCAATACTGGCGGCTGAGGCTGGTATGTGGAGACTGACTTCTGGCGGCTGGATCAGCAAAGAGAGGCGGCTGATCAGTGGTGGTGGTATTGGTGGAGGCTGGTGGCTGGTGGCTGGGTAGAAGCAAAGTCGGATGGAGGAGTAGCCGTCTGGTGGCTGGTGGCTGGGCAGAAGCAAAGTCTCGAGGGTAGTGAGGCGACAGCAGTGGCAAGCGGCTGGTGGCTGCGGCTGGTGGCTGTAGGATTAGGGTTGGTGGCGGCTTGGTGGGATACTAGGTGGGTGGTGGCTACTGGATTAGGGTTGATAGGATTAGGGTTGATAGGAGTTTAGGGTTTTAGTTGACAGAAGGTTAGGGTTAGGTCTAGGGTTAGGGTTAGGGTTTATGGTGGAATCAGAACTTGCTCTGATATCATGTTAACGAGATGGAAAGGAAAGAGAGAGAGAAATAAAAGTGTATCGGATGATTGATTCACCCTAACACAAGTGCTTTTATTTATATAAAGAAAGTAAAACATAATCTTCCCACATAACCAATGTGGAACTAAATTACTAACTTAATTATCTTAATATTCTAACAGACATAATTGACTTATTACATGCCTTGGAAATCTCCCAAACGCATTCACGATAGCAGCACAAAAGGTCAGAACTATTTGACACTTAGAATAGGATTGTAAATGTTTCAGAGAATGCAGATACTGTTTAGCAAAAAACCCATCTATACTCTGGATAGTTAGATGGTACAAATTACACAAGCAATGACCCTACACGCAACAGTTTTCTAATATTACGAACTCCGTCATCAACACCCACTCCAGAATGTCCCTTCTCTAACTAAAACCTGGTATGAATTTCTCAATTTCATGACGTAAACTCTACAGGGAAAGGAAAATACAGTAACAACTTGCAATAAAAGCCAGAAGTTAATAAGATGTTGATCTTAATTTCACTCCGTAAATGGTTACTGCAACACACAGCTCAATGCAAACCCTAACTGACGTTGATCTTCAAGTAAGCAATTTGTAGACTAACTACATCTCAAAGCATGTCTTACCTAAACGTTGTACACCGATATGATTTTCATAGGCTTTTCCCTCCTAATGCATTTGTTGATACCTCAGGCTAGAGTACCAGCAAAGGAAACAAACCGGAACGGGGAAGTGACTTCAAATGAAAAATCCAATTGAGCATATGGATACTAAGGCTGTAGAAATTAGATAGGACAAATCCATCAACCAGATTATGGTCGTCTTCAGTGATAACTTCATAAAAGAAGGCCACTTCTGCTACTATTGTTGAATCATGCACATGATTTACAAGAAGCAGATTGTATTTGGGCAACCCTTTGGAGATTGGCTCCAATTTAGGTTGGAATACCCAAATCTACCATTGCTGACATTTAAGCCTCAAAAACTGATCAAGAATACTGGAATGTTTTCCTATAAATTCGTGCATTCTATGAAGAAAAAATTTAAAGTGAACACAAGATAGAATCACTGGCACAGAGTTCTTGAGCCAATTTTCTAAATTCTCCTGAAATTAATTATTAATTATTTTCCCTTGACTTCAAAGCAAAATAAGAGATAGTAGAAGAGAAAAATATTTTTCTTTGGTTTCGAAAAGAAAATAAAGAAAAAAATTAAAATTAACTAAATACTTCTAGATTTTTAATCAAAATTTAAAATTTTCTCACACATTTTCTCTTGCTATTTTTAGAGAATTCTTATTGTTTTTCCTTGTATTCTTTCTCTCTCTTTTACACTAAAAACCAAACAAGTAGGAGAGAAAACTTTTTATTTTCCTTTTTTTTCCCTTCTTTTCCTTTAACTTCCAAACAAAGTGTTAGTTTCAAAACTTAGAGAGCCCAGAATATTCTGAAAAATATAAAAAATTGAATTTCAAAATCTCACTCTTGATACGGCCCAGATTTCAAATTGTTCAAAACAACGCAAAATTGGACGATCGACTCGTCCACACGAATTGCTACAGTTGTTCTAGGTGCTATTTTTTTTTTTCTTCCAGATTCTGGTTCATTTTCTAACTTCTAGTTGGAGTGGTGAATGAACAAAATAGAGGCATGTCCAGTGGGGTTGGAGATGAGTTACATTGGACCCAATCATACCTAGTTAACACGATCCGATGAGGTAGATCGAGTCAACCCTATCAAATCGACCTGACCCGGTTGATTTCGACTAACCCAGTTAACTCGATAAATTACAGTTCGGTCTCTAAAGTTTAAAAATTTGTAATTCAGCCCTTGAAATTTTAAAACTTCTAATTCAGTCCCGTCACAAGTTTTTGGGATTGGTTCTTGACTTGTTTCAACGTTCCACAGCTGGCTCAATTTTCTGTAATTCTGTTTTTGCCTGAAAACGTTTGTTTTTGGTGTTTCGGCATCAAATATTATCTGTGGTAGAGCCTAAGGCAGTTAGATCTCAAAATTTATTGAAACAAAGATGTTAGGGCCTTCTAACATTTCCGTAAGACGTACTTCTATTTGTATCCAATGCAAAGTTCAAGGTTGAAAAGTTCAACGGAACCAACAACTTGGAAATGTGGTAATGCGAAGTTGAAGACATATTGATCCAATAGGACTTGGATTTTAACCTGGAGGACAAATCCAAGGATCTGGATGAAAAAGCCTGGGATAAACTGAACCATCAAGCTTGCGACATGATTTGTTTATACCAATAGAAAGATTAGAAGTACTTTGTAATGAAAGAAACAAAGGCCAAGGTGTTATGAAATTTGCTCGAGGAGAAATACAAGATGAAAAGTATAAAGAACCGCCTCTACCTAAAGAAAAAGCTCTTTTGTTTTCAGAATTTCAGTATCGATCAAGTAGCTCTATAAATGGACAATTAAATGAGTTTAACAAAATACTAGGTAATCTTCAGAATTTGAATGTCGAAATCCTTGACGAGGACAAAGCACTATTAATATTGAATTCCCTTCTCGATGAGGATGGTCCGGTAGGTGCTTAGCTCGTCTTTAGCTTCTTACTAATTACTACATACACTATTTTTGTGGCTCTTTTCTTAGTTTAGGTGTATGCAAGGCATATTATTATGTCATCGTTGAAGTAGGTTATCAACCTAAGGTGTTTGGCCTAGTTCTACGAAATTACAGAATGAGTTGCTCCTAAGCTTCTAGGTTGCCTTCCTCATTACACCATGCCTCAGCAAAAGTATGCAGCCACAGAGGACAACACTAGAAACTCTCAACTGAAAGGGTTGCTTCGGCACTTGGTCGATCGACCAAGCCCCGCGGTGAACACTTTGAATTAATGGGACATGCACTATTGGAACCCTCTCGACTGATTGGGACCACATCATCATCCTCACCGGCTGACTCTGCAGTACAGACTCTTTCTAGAGACCCCATGTTGAATCACTCTTGGGAGGGTAGCTGGCCGAAGAAGAACATGAGGGTCTCTTCGCCCCTCCATTGAGATGGCCGAGCCCCAGCGCCGAACCTCAGATCGTCCCTTCAACTTGAGCCCCCAGCTACCCCGCAAGTTCATCTTCAACGCCTACCATTGCACACCCTGAATGGGTTGTTTAACTTACTAACAGTATCGCCAAAGACCATGGGGTGAGGGTAGCTTTGTCCCAAGCTGTGATCCTACCAAAGGACATGATGATGCATCCAAAAGGCCACAGGGAAAGGTTCGAACGAACAATGTAGTGGCAAATTGCGGTATTTATCTTTTTACATCATGTTGTTTGGCTATAGTACTATTTCTGTTTATCTAACCCTCTTCTTTGGCTCTGGATTTTCCATTGATTTGAATGAAGATTTGTACATGAGTCATTAAGGAACTTGGTCAAGGAAAGAGAAGCGTCAATGATATTATTTTCGTAAGTTTTGTGCGTTCTTCGACCGAGGTACTGGTGTGTCGTCTATTGCCTCCAGTCAATGGGATCCAACGCGTGCAATCTTGGTTACCCAATACGGTCCTTCGCAGTTAGGACTGGGCTTGTTGGTCTATTTGTTGCTGACAGCCTTATAGAGGACCAAATTGTCTGGCTTGAAAGATCTTGATCGGACCTTCCTATTTTAGCTCTTTGACACTTCCTATTAATAGGGGCACGGCGATGACCCGATCACACTCTTGAATTTCGTTTTACAGCTCTTGGTACCGTGCAACATATTATTGATGTTTTTCATTGGATGAGTTACAAAGATCGAGCAGAAAGCTAACCTCCTTCTTCTGTCATGTGCTCATGATGAACGCAATCAAAAACGTAATGGACAACTCCTTGAAAGAAGAGATAGAAGTAGTTGATGGTTTATCGAATCGAAGGAGGCCTAGTAGCTCCCTAAGGTTGGATGGAAGTAGCTTGTTGTCTTATACAAGTTTCGACTTATGTGTTGTAAATAAACTTTTCACAGTGAGCAATACTAAGCCAAGGGATTAGAGCCTTGGTAGGAGTTGTGAAGTCTAGCAGTTAGGATTTTATTTCAAGTTATCTATTCATTTCAGTTGGATTGTTAGTAATTGGGCGTATGTGGGCCCGTAGGATTTATTTATTTGTTAGAATTTTTGACAGATGTAACTTGAGATTATGGTTTAACAGTTTTGATTGAGGTTTATTACGTTTTATTTATTTATTTTCTAGGACCTTGTTATAGTTTGTCTTATGCTCAATTCATACCTTGAAAGTTTGGAGTGTGACAAAGTGCTTGGTATGAACTTACGTATGAGTATTGCATTCCATCCGCAGATTGCTAGACTGGCAGAGCGTACCATTCAAATCTTGGAAGATATGTTACGAACTTGTGTTTTGGATTTTCATGACTCATGGGAGGACCACCTACCACTGGAGGAGTTTTCTTATAACACGCTTACGAGTCTAGTATCGAGATGGGCCCTTATAAAGCAATGTATGGTAGACTGTGTTGATCTGTGGTGTGTTGGACTAAAGTTGGAGAAGGTACAGTGCTATGGTTAGACCTTGTGCGGAAAACAATAGAGAAAATTGTTAGGATACAATAACAGTTGCATGCAGCACAAAGTCATTAGAAGAGCTATGTGGATCATAGAAGACGGCCCTTGGCTTTTGAGGTAGGTGACCATGTGTTTTTGAAGATCACTCTCAGAAGAAGATTGATGAGATTCAACCGTCGTAGAAAATTGTCACCATATTTTGTCGGGCCTTTTGAGATTTCAGAAAAGATTGGAGAAGTGGCGTATCGGCTTGCCTAGCCATCGCAACTATCAAGAATCTTTTTTTTTTCTTGATCAGCAAACTAAAAATAGATTGTATTAGAAAATAAGAAGATTACACCCAATTAAGGAGAGGAAAATCCATTGTTGGCAAGATACCAACTAGGGCCTCCACGCTACTAAAACACAGGATAGATCCCCAAAAGAACTATCTAGAATTAATGACGTGTTTTATGTGTTAATGTTGAGCAAGTATGAGCCGAATTCGT
This sequence comes from Arctostaphylos glauca, assembly GCA_019985065.2. Classification (NCBI taxonomy): domain Eukaryota; kingdom Viridiplantae; phylum Streptophyta; class Magnoliopsida; order Ericales; family Ericaceae; genus Arctostaphylos; species Arctostaphylos glauca. The sequence continues at coordinate 12,555,274 of JAHSPW020000001.1, read as the reverse complement.
CACATGTATTGGATTCCACTAAGCTAGACGTCAGGATGATATTTTGTATAAGGAGCGACCGGTGGAGATCCTAGATACTAGGGAGCAGGTCTTACGTGGGAAGACAATTTCGTTGGCTAAAGTATTGTGGCGACATCGTAGGGTCAGAGAAGGCACATGAGAACAAGAATCTCAATTTCGCTCTAAGTACTCATAGTTGTTTACTTCTTAAGCTGATGAATTTCAAGGATAAAATTCATTTAAGGAAGGAAAGTTGTAGAGACCGGCTTAGTTTGTAACTTAATTTGTTAATCTATTGATTTTTTGAGAAATCGAGAGCAAATTATAATTTTTTGAAAAAAAGGACTGAATTGAGATTTTGATGAGAGTTAGGGTTGGAGTGTAATTTGTCATTTACTTAGTATATAAGTTGTGCAATATTCTCTTTTAGGGTTTTGTGTCATACAAATACTAAACGATTAAAGATAGATAGATAGAGATAGAGAGAGAGAGAGAGAGAGAGAGAGAGAGAGAGAGAATCCTAAAAATCATATTCGAGAGAGTTTGATCGAGGAGACGCATGTCTAACATTTGTATTCTTGAAGAACGCCCAAGGAAACATCAAGCCAGTGTTGAAGGTAGAGACAGAGTCAAGTGTTTTCGTGTTCGATAAAGAATTTAGCAAATTTCAGTGTGCTAGGGCTTCGAAGGTGATCGTATTTGAGGTAGAATTCGTGATAAACTTGAGTTTAAGGTAGTTTAATACGTTTTGTATTGTGTTTTGAATGTTGATCTAAGTTATATGTGATGTTATTCGGTCGAGATTAGGGTTGGTTTGCAATAGATTCACATGCTGTAGATTTTCGCAAGGCTATACCTATAACCGATTAGAAGTGTGTTATAAAAATTTTCAAAATAAAAGTCTAACTAGTCAGGGTGTCATCCTAACCGGTCAGAAGTGGTTTTGAAATATTTCAGTGGCAAACCCTGATTGGTTAGAAGGTGTATGTAACCGGTCATGATCGATGAAAACTAATTTTCCAAAAGAAAGAACAACTGCACTAACAACGGGTCTACTTTTTTTTTCTCTCCTTATGTGTGATTGGAACTAAGTTCAACTCCAAATCCCTAACTTTCAGCAGGTTTTTTTTTCACTTCACGATTAGACTCAGACCCTTGGGTTGTCAGGGTGAGGCCTTAATCGGTTAGGCTTATTTTCAACTTGTTTCACAAAATTGAGTGAGTAGATATTCTTGTATTACTTCGATGTGTTGATTCTAGATTGGCATTTGCATGGTCACGTGATATTGGTTAGAGTCCATATACAAGGGCGTCGTCAGTTGGTGATTTCTTGACTTAGTGTATGTGTAATTCTATCGGTGCTAATCTGTAAAAAGTGATCGGTGAGGGGTGGCCCATCGGTGTTAGTCTGAGAATCCGCTATGTGTTAAAGTCCCTCGATAAAAGGTCATACATTTGAGTTTGGATGATCCTGTTGGTGACAGTCCGTGAACTCGACATAGGGGTTAAAGTCCCTCAATGCATGTTTATAAATTTCTCTCGGTTCAAGTTCGGGGGTGCACTAATTCAAATCCAAACGAGATATGTTGCATTGGTCGCACGAGATGCATGTGTTGTCATGAGTAGTATGATTTATTAATCATTTGTGAATCTTATGTTCTTTACACAAACTAAACCTATTATGTTTGGTCCAAGATATTTTAAATTGCCTTAAGCTTGTGTTTATCATGCATCCTATACAACATTCAGCTTATATTTTGTTGTTAAACCTATTTTACGGGACAAATCTTGGACCCAGAGGATATGTTCGGAAGAACATGTTATAATTTCTTGTTTCATTAGACTTGGACTGTTTTGGGTAATGTGCGCCTTTTTTAGTTGATTAATTATTTTATTTGGAACTGATGTGATAGAATCGGAGATTTTATTGTGATTTATTTATTTTATATTTCAGGACCGTGACATGGAGTGTGACATGTATAGTTATAAGTAGATAAAATATTACTGAAACACTGCCCGCTTGCTAGGAGGTGAAATCCCCTTTAAATATTGCTGAAACACGCACTCTCTCCCCCTCGCTCGCTCCCTCCCTCTCTCCCTCTCTCTCTGCCCGCTTGCTAGGAGGTGAAGTCCCATGACGCTCTAAGAAGGACACACACGCATCATAATTTTTCTGGATGCTACAACATTTGTTCTTAAGTTCTACCTAATTAAATTTGTCAAGTTGAATACAGAACGTACACTTTGGCATAACCAACTTCTGTCTAAAGATCATCTCTTCAAGTTCAATGTGTTGGATTGCACTTGCAGATTTCGTAGAGCATGTTAGCAAGATGTCTTACAACAAACCCGTCATTCACATTCAATTGGTACGACTATGCCAATTCGCACTAATCCATTCAATTGGTACGACGGCTATGGCTTCTACAGTAGTAAGCCTTTATAGATCAAGTTTCAGAAGATGTCGTACAACAAACCCGTAGGTCAATTATCATCGTCACCAATCTAATAATGCACACCATGTGTTGAAAATCACAACCATCTTTAACCAGGCTTCCAAAACAAAGAATTTCAGAGGAAAAAAGAAAAGAATTACGCCTAGAGGCAAAAATCCTCTTCCATGATTGGCTGCATTTTACAATAAAATGTAGATCATGCCTCATCCATAGTTCACTTGAATACCTCACTCTTCCATGAAAAGGAAAAGAAAAATTAAATATAAAAAGGACAACAAAAGATACAGAGAGGAGAGGAAAAGGGGAAGCACAAAACAAAATTCTACAAGGAATGAAAGACGTTCATCATACATTGACCAATTGTTCTAATGTTTGGTTTGCAGATTTCTTTAAGCGCTCAGTAGCTTTTGCAGCCTACAATGGCATGAGGATTCGTCACGCATATGGCCAAACTAAAAAAATATGAACTAAATGAGAGAGAGGAATTTATGAAAGATTGCATTACCTCGGCATGCCAGTTTGTTCTGGCAGTTATGATAATTAGAGTAGCTGTTTGTAGTATGACTCCTATAATCATTCCCCACCAGATCCCCTGTATAATGAAAGTATGCATGTAATTCCTTTCTAATGTTTCATGCTTTTTTTGGATCTTGAATTTGCAAAAAGATACGAAAATTAAAGAGCATTGAAAATCCCTGAAACACAGTTGTTTTCAAAGGTCATTGAAAATTAGAACTTACTGCAGCTGCTAAACTGGTTTTGAAGCCAAGAACACATCCAATAGGCAGACCAATAATATAGTAAGTTGTTAGATTGACATAAGCCACAATGCCTTGCCATCCACTCCCAATGGCAACACCTGAAATTGAGAAAACACATTGGTCAAGAAGACTATGTTGAACCCTCGCTTCATGTTATAGTAGTACACCAAGTCAAACTGGATTTCTTGAGCCATGAGACTCACAACCAAAGCCATAGAAAAGTATTTACCAGAAAGAATAGGTTGAATGCCATTCAAGAAGACAGAGATGGCAAGCAATGGGGTCAAATTGGACACAGCCTCAATAACTTCCTCATCGCTTGTAAAGAGTTTGCTTAAACCAACTCGGAAAATCAAAACAATTGCACTAAAAAATGCACTAATGAGAATGCTTGTCATGTTGACTACAATGACAGAAAACTTTGCAACCATTGGATGGCCTGCTCCAAGCTCATTGCTTACTCGAACGCTGCAATATACCCCAAAAAATCAGTAATGTTGCATAGGAAGCCAAACAAGTTGGAATTAGTTAAATCAACTTATCTATGGTTACCTCACTGCTGCGCTCAACCCCAGCATAAACTCAATGTCCCAAGTCCAGTAATTCAAACTGAAATTTTGTATAATCAGATGGTGACAAAAAAACAAATTGGAAAAAATAAATCAAAATTTTGAAAGTCATAATACCAGATGGAAAGGGAGTCTAGCGCGATTGTTGGGTTCGGAAGCAATCCTGATATCAGTACAAGTCCTTGGACATACCATATCTCTAGACTGCATCAGGAAGGTTGAGATAAGTAATGGTGATATTATTTGTCTTTACTGAGAGAGTAATGCCCGATAAGCAAAACTTCAGCACAAAACTCTCTTACAAAATAATTTGGCCTTCCGCAGTCCTTTCATTGGAAATGCAAATTCTGACTAGTTCATAATTTGAAAAATTGTTGTCGTACCACTTTGGAGGAAGTTTCAATATTAAAGTTCTACTTGTAAATCAATTTCCATTGGGTACTCATCTAGAATGACGTGATAATGTTTTTATTGAAATTATGTGCACATTGATGGTCTTTTGTTTAAAAATAAAAGAACCACAAAAGGGCACATTGTTTTGAAAGAGATTTCTTGAATACTTGCATTTGTATAGCATTACTCAGAAAATAAAGTATATTACCACAACATGACAGCAGAAGCAAAAGTCAGCTTGAAGAAAGGCCAAATCCCATGAACTGCTCTTATAGAGAAACCCGTCCAAGTATTCTTGCAAGAGGGGCTCAAAAGAACATAAAGTCCTTGAAGTATGACTAAAAACCACCATGAGAGGCTAAGTGTAAAAGCTGCTCCAAGGAGTCCATAGTCCAAGCAGTAAACCACTAGCCAAGTGAGAAAAATATGCACAAGGAACACGCTGAAGGACATGAAAGCCAGAGGGTTTACGATGTTCTGGGCTTGGAGGAACCTTTGAAGGGGGCAACTTATGGCAAATGCATAGAGTTGAGGAATCATCCCCCATGCGAAGATTTGGCCTTTCTCGGCTATGTCTTCTGCTTGTCCAATTACTTTTAGGACTTCCCCAAAGTAGACATAGAGAAATGTGAGGATAATAGCTGCACCCAAGTGCAAGATTATTGCCCTCTGGCAAATGATGCCCATTGCACTATATTGTTTTGCCCCATATGCTTGGCCACAAACAGTTTGCACAGCGCTAGCCATTCCCAACTACATATAAAGGAGCAGTTTTAGATAAACAAATCGATACGTGAACATATTTCTTATAGTGCCTCAGACTGCATGAAGAATTCACAATAAGTTATCCTTGGGCTGTGATGCGTTTCTAAAGATACTTTCTTTACATAATTTTTGCCACTCCAAAGAGTTTGTGGTTTAAGTTACAGACAAAGTTAATTACAACAAGGCCTCTTGGATGAAGAACTTCAATTAGCTTATAAGTTGAGGGACTCAAATAAAATCCTTCTGGTTCACATGAACTATTCTAAGGGAGAAACATATTGATTTTTGTTGCGACATTATGTACATGCGCCCATGGTAATCCATCGAAGTAAAACAATCTGTTCATGAACATGCATGTTCCCTCTAAAGGTAGTTCAAGGCAGTACCCATCATTCTTTTGTGTAAAGAAACTTTTGTTCATAGGAACTTGGACACTTGATTAGATGTCCAAAATAAAAAGATCAAGCATGAACTGATCTTTCATAAATCCAGCAACACGGCTGATGCATATTCAAAAAGAAATATCCATTCAACCAAGCTTCCATGGTACAAGAGCACCACCAACCATTGCCATTGACACCACCACTTGATTTGCAGAAAGTGCAAGCAATTCGTCTTTTGGTTCAAGTCGTTTATGTTCAGAGGTACAAGTTCAATTGGTCATACGGTGTAAGGTTCAAGTCATTGTTTGCAAACGTAATTGACTCTCACTATGACATTATTGAGTTGCACAATTTTGCAGCTGACTGCAACTTTCGCCATTGCAATATTTGGGACTTGGGAACCATCTTGACAATTAGATAGGTTAGGGTTTAGACCAGAAAGATTCATGGGATTTGAGGGGATTGGGCTGGTCAAGACAATAACGAAGGAAAGAGGGATGGTAAGTTCGTAAGTGGTGGTGAGCAGAGAGAAAGTCCCTTGTCTAAATCTGATGGCAACTTGATTGTGCCATAGCTATTAGTAATAATTTTTTGCAATGAATTATTATTATTTTTTTATATTTATAAAAAAATATTTTGTTGTCCCGCTGTAGGAATTACTCGAGCAGGGGGTTTATAGGGCTTACTCCGGGGCCGGCCTTGGTGGTGGAGGAGAAGGGGAAGATGAATGGGACAAAATGGTCATATTTTTAACAATAATGCTACTGATATTTCATTTTGTATCTTATATTTTACTTATTCATGATCGTTCATAGATGATTTCTCGCTCTTTTTCTCTATCTCGCTCGTATCTATTTATCTTCCTTCATCTCATCATGAACTAAAACATATATAAAATATGGTGTCGATAACATTTCTTGAGCCCTATCATATTTCTCGTTAGGGCATCGAATTCAAGTTTTCCTTTGTACCATTTAATGACTCTACTCTGTTGTTTACTAGTGTTTAATTAAGTAGGGTAAATAATTTAAAGTGGATGAATTTTTTTATTTATAAATTTAATTATATTTTATATTATATATTTTTATTTAAAAATTCTCGTCAATATAAATTGTTAATATATAAAAAATTAATATAAAATAAAAAATTATAAAAAACTTTAAATTTAAAAAATTAAAATTAAAATTAGCCGAAGAATATAATTAAGGATGCATTTAAACTTTATTGAATTATTATCTTATTATTATTTTATTTAAAAATTATTTATTAATTTTTAGTTATTTATTATTTTGTCTAGATAAATGAATAAATTATATTTAAAAATTAAAAATTAAAAAATCAAAACAAGATCTATTTTGTCCGTAGTAATTTTTTGAATATAATTTTTAAATTTTTAAATTTTTTTATTGGAACGAACCAATAAACTAAAATAGTAATTGATAAAAACACAATAAAGATAAAATGAAATGAAATAAAGATAAAAATAAAAGTAAAAAAATAAGAAACTATAGGCTAAATAAATAGTTCACATGTGTGATGCTCATTTTCAAATTGTCTGTATGATAAAACGAAAAATTAATTTCATTTTGTGTTTGTGCATGAAACAGAAAGAAACCACATAAATACTATTAACACCGAAGCCTCCTACCCAACTCTCAAGGTGGGGCCCCTTCTATTTTGTCTTTAAAAATTCTAAAGTGATGGGGTGAGAGAGAGAGAGAGAGAGAGAGAGAGAGAGAGAGGAGTGTCTGACACACTAATGTGATCCCATTTCTATTTCTGATGTCCTAACGTTTTACAAGTACTACATTGTCATTTTCAAATACTTGTTTGAATCCAAGTCCTCTTTATGGGACCATAAGCATATTTTATTCCCTTCTGCTTCTTTTAATTCCACTCTTTGTTGGGGACCATATCCATACATAATATATATATATATATTTTATACTAATCCATTCCTACATTACTTAACCCCTAAGCATATCATATGGGACTCACTAATTACCTCAAACTTGAAGTTTTTATATATAAATAAACATGATTCGGATCAAAAATAATATCCAGAAAGACTCGATCCATTCAATTTTTTATAAAACTGCTCCTGTCAGCATTTATCGAAAATTATTTAGATCAAGTCATTCTTGATATTTTTTTGACCCGATTTCTTGCGGGTGCCCTTAAAAACATATTCTAAACACATTGTGGACGGTTCGGATCATCAAAATTTGGTCAAAAAATAGGAGGTCCGCACCGTAGCAAAGTAAGGAATCCTTTATTAGAAGGAAACTGTATATGTATATATATATATATATATATATATATATAAATTCATAAAAGGACTGAAAATGCTGTCAGGGTTTCCAACCAACAGGACAGAAATATATTATTATCGAATCATTTGTAAGTGTTTGTCAATAAAATTTATGAGATCCTATAAGTTTCTACAAATTAAAAAAATTAATCTAAAATTTTGACAGTGGAGAGGTTGGGGTTGAAGTGCTCTCTGGATTTGGAGTAGGGATGGCAACGGGTTGGATCGGGGGTGGATATTACTGTCTCCATCCCCGATCCCCGAACCTATATCTAATCTCCATCCCCGCCCCGATCCCCGAACGGGGACTACTTTTGCCCTCCACCCCCTCCCCGAACGGAGAACGGGGATCTCCAAATGGAGATTGGATATCCGAAAATTAAAAAATTACATTAGTAATTACTTAAAATTTGAAATAATTCTCCTTTTCATCCAAAAACAAAAAACAAAAGAGTAAATAAAAACATGCAAACTTTTATGCAAAAGTAATTCATTTTTTACAATCTAAAATATTTCAAAAACAACAACAATAACTAATTAAAATAAACATAATATCGTTCCACAAGTTCCAATCCTAACAGAAATAACCAAATGTACTCAAGAATATTGTCATTGAGTCCATTAAAGATTGTTGTATTCCTCCACCAATTGCAAACCATGGTTATTTTCTCTTTCTCCTTATAAACCTATTACGTAAAAAGGATAAAAAATCACGGGGCGGGGAGGGGCGGGGTGGGGCGGGGAGGAGCGGGGATGGAGGCGGGGATCGGGGCGGGGATTGGGGTGGAGACACCTAACCCCGAATCCTACCCGGTCCCCATTTTTTTAAAACATTTATCCCCGAATCCTACCCGATCCCCAAAAAAATCCCCGAATCCCCTATCCATTCGGGGCGGGGAACGGGTAGGAGCGGGTTGGATCGGACGAGATTGCCATCCCTAATTTGGAGTTCTATTGTACAATGTGCAGAAAAATGTGTTATGCATCAAAACGATATTATTTTAGTTAATAACACGTCATACTATTTGCAATAAACAATACAATCTCATTCCCTTTTGTAGTCAGTTTTGAATTCTAAGCAATTTCTAATTTTGTATGGGAAACAATACTATAACCGAATTAAAAAAACAGTTAAGCAAATGAAAACACTGGATTCTCATGAGATCAGAAAAAAAAAAAAAAAAAGAATTCAAGTTTAAGGGGGGAAAAAAAATACTAACCATGATCCCATAAGCAAGTCCTTGGGTTCCAATCATGGCAATAGAAGCACCAGCAAGCTCGAGTGCACCCAGATGCCCAGAAAAAGTAAGGGTTACAAAACTCAGCATGTAATTGCAAATAGAGACGACAATGGAAGACCCTGATAGGATCCATAACAGCCTCGATTCCCACCCAAATAGCTGAACATACCGCCGCGGCCCCACCGGTTTTTGCACCAGTATCTCTTCCACCGCCGCCGACGCCTGCAGAGATTCTTCACTTACTGGCAGTAGTAGCAGGGGCTGCTGGCTTCCTTCTTCTGCGGCCATGATGATGATGATGATGGGTCTTGACTCTTGACCTGGCGCACATTAACGAGTTTAAAGCCCATTTTATTTGAATGATTATAAAAGAATGAGCGAAGATTTTAGGTGGAATGGTAGATGGGTTTAAGTCCACGTGGTGTTTGAGTTAGGTTTGATACGTTGTTTGTTTGACTATTAACAACCATTCAATCAGATCCTTCCTGCAGGTTTGCAGTACTTCTACTAGGGGTTTGCCCAGGGCTCATCATCAATAATATCCTAACCATTCAAATTTCAAGGTTCAATAAGTAGATTTTTCATGGAAAAAAAATTAATATAATTATTTAATCTAGAAGTTTTAATTAATTTGATTTGGCATTTTAATTTTGGGAGGCCGCTCGAACGACCTCAGACTGCCCGAACGACTTGTCAAAATTCAAAACGCTAGAGAGGGAATCTTTGAGGGTTTTGCATTCATGGCCATTAATTTGGGAATTCATTGGCGAGTAGTGGGCTTTACATTGGATTCCATGGGTTTCAGGAGGATAATGGCAGCACATAATGGTGAATAATTTCTAGGGTAGCTAATGATGATGGAAGTCAATTTAGGAAATCATGAGGGGTTTTTGGCCATATTTGATCCTAAAGTCCTATATAAATTGGGCTTGATTCTACCGTTATCCAATATCATTCCTTAATCACAACCAATGTTCTGAATACTAGATCGGCTTGAGTATCGGTTTTCTTATTGGTGATCATATACCGGATACCGTATCGGATTTACCGCAACTATCAATATATATATAAACCATAGAGAGAAAAGCCAAAAAAATTAATTTTTTTCGCAACTCTTAAAAAAATTAAAAAATAAATCTGGTACCGGCCAATATAGCCCGGTATTGAGAACGATACCAAAGGTACTTGGTATCATTTTTGTGTCAAAATGATACGTACCAACCGATATAGTACGGTATTTTCAACTATGATCACAACATCATAGAGATTCCAGAGAGAGTTTTTGTAAGGTTTTCAAAATTCTAGAGAGAGAAATAGAAGGTTATGGTTCTTGAGGAATTTTTGTTCAATCTCTCTCAAAACCATCTTGATTTTTCGTTGATATCTGCAATCAAGGTAGGGTTCTTTACCTCCAACCCGTAGGGGTTCAATTTATGTTGTTTAATTTGAGTTTAGATCCAAAATGCATGTCATTAATGTTTAGTTCAAGCAAGAAATTATAGAAACAGAAAAAATGCAAGTTTCTAGAAAATGAAGGCTTGCTCGAGCAACTTGGCCAAAATTCTAGAACACTATTCTATTTTCAGAAAGGATTCTGTCAGAATCTGAAATTAAGTAGCTCGCTTGAATGACTTGTTCAAATTCTGAAACTTTACAAAATGTTGTTCGGTTATGTGGGACACTGTCTAGAATAGAAAAATGCCCCGATAGCATGATCACACTACGCAAGCATCCACTGCACTTGTCTTAAATCCACGAGTCCTTATGGAATTTCGTACGAGTCGATTGATCATGTTTAATCTTGTTTGACCATGTCATTTTTCCATGTTAACAATGCTAGCGTAGTATGAACATTGTAATGTAATTTAGTTTTGTGTGATTCTGGTTAAAATGGAAATGTTGAAAGTTTTGGGTTTGACCTTCGCAGTATTACGATAGTATGGGACGGAGCTCAACCCAGCCAAGTGTGCCTTTGGTTAGCGGCAGGAAAGTTCTTGGGTTTTTTGGCAGCAAAAGATGGATTGAGACCAACCCAAAAAAAATACATGCTATTATGGACATGTAGCCGCCCAGATTCATCTGACGATCGAATAGCCACGCAGAACCAATTCGTCAACAGAGCGATGGATAGGTGTCTCCCTTTCTTCAAGACCTTGAGAAAAGCCTTCGAATGGACCCCCGAGTGTGAAGAGGAGTTCTGCCAACTGAAGGAGTACTTAACCTCCGTTCCACTCCTATCGCGAGCGGTCTCGGGTGAGAACCTATACCTTTATCTGGCCGCCTCAGACTCAACAGTCAGCGCAACCCTAGTAAGAAAGGAAGAGGGAATCCAGAGACCGATCTATTATGTCACCCGCGCCTAAAGAGGACCAGAAAGTAGATACCTGAAGATAGAACAGCTAGTGTTTGCGTTGGTAACAGAAGCTCGGCGGCTGATGCCCTACATTGGTGCCCACAACATCATCGTGCTCACCGACCAACAGTTGAGACAAGTTTTGTAGACGCCCAAAATATTTGGGAGATGGACTAAGTGGTCAATCAAGCTTAGCAAATTTGACATTAGGTATGAACCTAGGAAGGCTATCAAGGGGCAGACAATCGCAGATTTCTTAGTTGAGACGATGGGAAGAGCTGAGATAGAACTAAAGCCTGAGCCTGCAAAACCACAAACAGAACGAATACATAATACCAGCCAACTGTGGGCAATGCACATTAGGGGTTAAATTGCTTCAGTTTCTATTGATTTTCCAACGCTGCAGTCTGAAGCCGTTCAGGGTGATACTTTCTAAAATCGATCCTAGCCAATTTTTTGGAAAAATCAAATTCTGTTCGATCTGATTGGTTTCAAGTTGCTTTTTCAGGTTTTTTGGGTTTTTCAATTTTATGGGTTTTGGGGCCACATATCATTAAAAAAAATGGACTTATTTTTTTGGCTCATAAATAATATTTTAGGCCTATTAAAAATGTTTAATTGGGAGCATATTTTGGGTACATCAAAAATGTTTAGCTAGGAATTAGGGGATATTTTGGGACCCATTATACAACATTGATTCATTTCGGTTCGGTTTGATCGGAGTTCTTAAGAAAATATAAAAATTGAAACTGAATTGATAAACAGAAAAATAAATGTTGCAAAATCGAAAATGACCGGACAAATGTTCCGGATCGTTTCAACCAATTTTTTTTTTGTTGGTTTGATTTTTTGGGGTTCTCTTACACCCCTAGCACACGTGGATGGATTAGCGATCGAAAAGGTGAGCGGGGCGAGGGTGGTGCTCACCTCCCCACAAGGAGACACGCACAAGTACGCCCTCAAATTCCTGTTCAAAGCTACCAAGAACGAAGCAGAATACGAAGCGACTATTGATGGGTTATGTCTTTGTTAAAGTCTAGGGGTGAGGCAGGTGAGGATGTGCAGTGACTCTCAGCTGGTGGTGTCTTAATAAACAGAAAAGCTGAAGCAAAGGAGGATAGAATACAACGATATAGGGAGGCATTGGATCGGGTGAAACAGGATTTTGAACTAGTACCGATCGTTCAGATTCCCCAAAAGCAGAAAGGTCGAGCAGATGTGTTGGCTCGTCTTGCCAGCACACCTAAAGGGTCTTCAGCCCAACGACACCCGTTGACTATTTATTAGTGGAAACCCATTAGTGTTTCGAGTCTCACTAGTTCATATCAAGATTGGGGTCTTCTCCTACATCTAGAAACTCTATTTCCTGCCTTGGGTTTATCCCTTTGAGAGCCAACTTCATCTCTAGCATCCCGTTCGAGGTGGCCCTGCTAAGATGGTCCTATTTCTTTATGCCCATAATTCTCATGATTCTGGCTTCAAGATTGTTAACTTCCATAAACAATTTGTTTCACAGCGAAAACCCATTCTTTCATGTGTCTTAAAAGATCTCTGTGATGTGAAAATTTTCTTCACTAAATTTAACAATTGATGCCCAAACTGTAAATATCCAACATCGATATGATCTCTCAGAATAATTTTTCCTATCACATTAGGATTAGTTTGACCAACATCACTAGTCTGTTCTAATTGTAAGTTATGGTCACTTATTTTATAATGAATTCGAGTGAGATGTCCATGTCTTACAGGTTGGTTTTAGCTAGCATACTCATTTCAATGAATATGTTCCATTCAACCAGTATCATCACCTTGGTCTCTATCTTCGCGATCATTTAAGATATCTACTATTGTGCCTACTTCTCTGTTCCTCTTCAAATCTAAATCAGATTGAGGAATATCACCTTTCTTCCTGGTTCTCACTATTATTAACCCTTTCAGTCCCACTAGGCATGTCAAAAACCTATTCTTTGGCTTATTGTTCTCCAAGAAGTGGAATCGAGTATGAGCGTGTCAAAAAAGTTTTATAATTATTTTTTCAAGAAATAAATTAGAAATTTAAAAGCCAAAACTATCAGGCATTCTGTTAGTTCTCTTAGCTCAATGAAAAGAAATTTCCTTAGGTGGTGACAAATAGTTTTGATAGAACTCATAAAACAAGAAATCTAAAGGAAATGGATTTTGTTTACCACAGGGTGAATATTACTCTCTCTTATTGGTTGAGATGGTCATATCATTATCAAAAAGTGTTTTGTAAAGGTGAGACCTACACAATTTCAATCATTAAGAGTGAGAGTAATGTTCACCCTCTTTAAAAGAGGGTGAACGAAATTACACTCAATCTAAAGAGTCGAGAACATAAATGATCACTTGAATATTAAATTCAATCAAAATTTTGCATTCGAGGGTTCTTCTCATATTCGATTGACTTTAAACAAGCAAACCTGCTACAACTGGATTGATTGTGTATAAACAGGGCCCATTTGGACTACAGTTTTATTGGTTTATTTATTTTATTTATTTATGATGTTTGAAATAAATATAAAAACAGTTGATGGCATTTGGACTAATTTATTTATTGAGTTGTTTGATTTGACTTTGACGGACAAATGACCATATTGCTCTTGTCTTATTTGGGACCCTATTTGGTCCTTGTCTTATTTGAAGGGTATTTTCGGTTTTCGGTAACCGTACGGACGGAATAACAAAGTGGGGGAATTTTCTTGGTCCAATAAATAAATTAGCCCAAACTTATTTATTTGTTTACCCAACAAATAAATAAAAAAACACTTAATAACCATAGCCCAAATAGGGCCACTGTTTATTCCTACATAATTGTTGTCACGTGACCATGGGACAGGTTTTGGGCGTAAAGCCGTAAACAATACCCTGTACAAAATAACTGGCATTGTCAGAAAGTTATTGCGTTGTATGTACTATTTTAAATCAAAGTGCAATTAGATCTCAAAAAACAATGCAACAAAAAGACAAATGGAATATAAATTCGCGTGTTATAATTAGGACCAACAGCTTTTGAGGACTTTTCAGGAGCATCGAAACATGTGCGACAACGAGCTAATAGTCAACTATCTCGTTTGATTCACGGATTAAATTTGACGAAATTAATAGCTTTGAAATTATTTGTACTGGTATTGTTTTAATACCAATCAAACTTAATATCGTGTTTAATTTGGACTAAATTATTTTCAAGATATTTGTGATGTCTCGTCCCACATCGAAAGTCTACATAGGGTGATCCTGGGTATATAATGAACCATGTAAACTACTACTAACAACTTGGGCTTAAGCATTTTGGATCACGTAGTTGGGCTCCAATAAGTTGTTGGATCAGTGGTTTACATGGGGCGTTACAAATGGTATCAGAGCGACTCATGTACACGATCGAGTATGGGTCGGGACTTTATTTGGTCACTAGAGAATAGAGCCGGGAGTTAGGCCGTGGTGACTCTAGTGTTCAACCCCTTGCGAGGGCACAAGGTCTTAAAGGTGGAGAGATTGTGATGTCTCGTCCCTTATCGAAAATCTACATGGGTGATCTTGTATATATAAAGAACCATGTAAACTATTACTAATAACTTGGGCTTAAGTATTTTGGGCCATGTGGTTGGCCTCCAACAAGTTGTTGGGTCAGTGGTTTACATGGGGCGTTACAATATTCCACTCGAATGTCTAGGATTTTAAACAAAGATATTTTGCTGAAATTGCGTGGATATATATATGTGGTGGTGTTCGGAGGTAATGGGGGTGGTGGCGGCGTGATGGTGGCGGTCATGGTCGGCGGTGGCAGTGGTAGTCAAAGGCGGTAGCAGTGGCGGATGGTGGCGTCTTGGTGGTCGGAGGCGGTGGAGCAATAGTTGGTACAAACGGAATTAAAATTAGTCTCACCCCTTCTCCTAGGATAAAATTGTACCCAAATATAGGTATTATAATAATCCTAAATTTTTTATCTTGGTTCAATTTTAGGAAACTAAACATGAAATTACACAAGATTAAATACGAATAGTAATTCCGCACACCTAATCTGCAAATCAAACAAGCCATATTATTTTATTCATTTTATATCAATAAATAATGCTATCTGCTATCATCTAACTTGGAAAGATGGGGTAATTTTTCATATTACGAAACTTGGCATGCATTACACTCTGGGGCAGACCTAATTTTTCATATTATTTCATAATTTTTGAAAAATTGTGCATTTCATAAAAACTCGATGAATATAAACTATCAAGCTTTACAACACTATTAATTTTGGTTGTCTTTATTCAAAACAAATTGTATTTTTATTACTTTTTTGGTTCGTTTCGAAGGGAAAAATTTAAAAAATATAAAATTATGTCTAAAAGTTTAAAAAATTCAATAAAGACAAAAAAAAAAGTAAAAATTGACATTAGTTTGACTTATTTTTCGTTTTTCTGATTTGTTTAATTTTGAAACTTAAATTTGTACTTTTCTGAAATCTATTGTTGAGACTAACTAACAATCAATAAAAAATTAATTCAAAACAAATTATTATAAAAAAATTTAAATAAAGACAAATAAATAATAATCGAATAATTAACATGGTCCATCCAAATGAATTCTAAAAGCATAAGTTTTTCCTAACTTAATATCTTTTAAAGAGAGTGGTTATTATTTTTTTCATGACTTTTTGTTTATTTTTTGGTCAAAATTTTAATTTTAATTATTTTTCTCGCTAAGAGAAATTAAAAAACTAATAAAAATGAACAGGAGTTAGAAAGAAAAAATTAAGATGCCATAAGGTGCCACATACTCTTGCCAATTTTTTTTTTTTTTTAATAACCAATGCCCTGATTGGATGATGGGTTATAGAGTGTGTTAACTACGGTTTGTGTTAAATAAAGCCGGGCCCTCCTTAACCTAGTGATTGGCAACCAAAAAACCACATGTGTTAACTAACCCTTGTGTTACATAAGGCAGCAAATGGTGGGTTTATTTGCCAAAACTACCAAAAAAAACAAAGGGTGGAATAATATATATATATATATATATATATATATATATATATATATAGAGAGAGAGAGAGAGAGAGAAAGCTTCTAATAAGGGATTCATTATTTTGCTACGGCATGGACTTTCTATTTTTTTATTGTAAAGACTCGGAAAATTTTGAATTTTTATATTAATATACGGGTTAATGAGCATAATAAATGTGGAGTATATGAAAATTGGTGTCAAACATGATTTGGGGTGAATATGATATAATGAAATAACATTGGGGGCTTGTGGAAGCATGTTGTGAAACCTAGGGGTATAAGTGTAATTTTTTGGTGTTGAATTTGGTTGATATCAGACAAAACTTTTTGTCTAAACCCAAACCCATCTCTCTCAAAACCCCATCCGAAAATCTTGCTCCAAACTTCAAATCCTTTAAGATCTTACGCATATCCCTCATCCTTGGTTGATATCCGGTGGTGGTTTGCAACTATTTGCTTGGAGGAGGTGTTCTTGACATTTTACATTATTTGGAACCTAAAGCTTGAAGTTGGAGTTTTGATTCTTGAATCCGGAAGTTGAGGTAGGGATTTCTCACACTTATTACGCGTATAGAACTTGATTTGGTTGTCATTTGATACTTTGAAGTTGAGTGAAAAAGCCCTAAATTCATTGTTGAAATCTGTGAAAAATTACCTTTGTTCGTGCCCGATACACTGGTGCCAACTGTTCTCTGTATCTCAGATTTGATGCTTGACACCGGTGCCTCCGTTTGAAATTGCTCTCTGTATCTCAGATTTGGTACTTGACACTGGTGCCTTGATTTTTGATACACCGGTTCCTTATTTTTTGTGACACCGGTATCATTTGCTCTCTGCATCTTAGCATTTCACTAAGCACCGGTGCCTTCCTTTTTGAAACTTTCTATTGGTTTGGCCATGCTTTGACACTTGTTTTGACGCATTCTTTTGTCTATATTAGAACTCCGTGAACTCTAAAACTTACTTTTCTTGCACATTAAATGTTGACTTCTATTTATTGATTTAGATCATGTTAAGCATTGTATCATGCCATTAATGAGAACAAAAGAAGTGAATCATGTGACACACATTGAAATCGAACTTAGTGGATGAAAGTGATGAACTTTATGACTTGTGTGCAAATTTTTACGATACGACACGAACGTTTTGAGACACATAACATATGTGAACACCGTACTAGACTCCTTCGGAAATACTAGGTAGGGCCATGTACTGGAATGCCTTCGGGAGTGTCAGGAGTGTACTGGAATACCTCCGGGAGTGCCAGGAATGTACTGGAATGCCTCCGGGAATGCTGGGAATGTACTGGAATGCCTTCGGGAGTGCCAAGAAGGACACTTTGATACATAACGAGGAAAGATTGGTGACACATGATATTTGTGGATTTGAATTGAATGGATTAAGAAACCATGGTGCACAATAGAGTTATCTATGCTATCTCTCAATCTAATATTGCTTCCGTTTACTCTATCTCTCTTTGTGTTGATATAATTGTTCATATGACTCATCATATCATGTCATATGCATGTAATAGTTGTGTAGCCTTTCTTACTGGGTTGTCGAGCTCAACTCTTTTTTCTTTTCAGGTACGATCTTGGAGTGATAGCATGGGGTGCTTGGCTTGCATGGATCAACATGCATACTTTTGAAAGCTGCATCGGATGAATTGCTTAACATCTTTTATTTATCATTTTTGAAAAGATGTAATGTAATTCATACTTTATTTATTTTGGTTCAAATGATGTAAATTTCTTAACTCCTTTTTGGTTTTGGAGATAATGATCTTTGGTCAACGCGACCACTTTTGTAATCTATTTCAAACTTATTTTGATTTACTCTATCATCAATGTACCTTTTGAGAAATTTAGTGAGATTGTGAGTCTTTATTTATGGTAAATGTTTTATTAAATTATGTTTAAAATTGAGGACGTGACATTGATCAAATAATGATGATTCAAACCATTCAATGTGTTTAAAACATATTTTTATGGGTACCCATCTGAAATCAACTCAAAATAATATTCGGAAATGTTTGATCCATTCAATTTTTCATAAAACTGTTTCTGTCAGTATTTATCAAAAACTGTTTAGATCAAACCCTTCTCGATATTGTTTTGAGCCGATTTCTTGCCGGTACCCTTCAAAACATGTTTTAAACACATTGAACGGTCCGGATTATCAAAATTTGGTTAGAAATTAGGAGGTCCGCACCGTAGCAAAATAAGGAATCCCTTATTAGAAGGGGATTGATATATATATATATATATATATATATATATATATATATCTACAAATATATGTATATGAATATATATATGATTATATTATATATAAAAATTTTAGAATAATACATTAAATACACAACGACGGGAACACAACTTTTCCTTTCCTAATACACTCAAAATAATCCTTCATCCAATCACTACCTTATTTAACACACTTTTTTTAAATGTGGGCGCTATTGTTTTATTTAACACACCATCCTTATTTAACACACCAAAAACTAACTCATCATCCAATCGGCCCCCAAGGTATCAGGTTGGCTTGAGATCAAGTTGGGTAAAATTTGAAAGAGTCCCCACCTAATACCAATTAGTCCTCAGGGACTTGGGTGGAAACGACCGGACAAAACTCCCCAGTGGCCCTAGATGTTGTCACCGAATTTCAACCTTGAGACATCTGAATTTACGGCTCGCTCTGATCTCTACTCGGACAACAGATTACTCTTGCCACTGTTACTACTCATTAAGGTTAATTCATTCACATCACGCCGTACATTATTTTGATAAGTAAAGGGTCAAAAGGAAATAAAAACTACAAATTTTGACTTCTTACTCTAACCTTTACAATTAAAAGCTCAGTGCCGGTATTATACACAAGTATCAATTTATGATTAAACATTCAATATAAAGTTAATATTAATATGAAAAATTTAAATGTGATCAAAAGTTTAAAAAATAAAAAATAAAGTATGAACGAAAAAAAAGGAATGAGAAATATTATTATTGATATAAATTGTGACTGCATTTAATTTTTTTCTAAAAAAATGATATAAATATTTGTGATGTAAATATTAGTATTGATACTATGTACTATACACTTGCCTAATATATGATATAAATAAATTTTTGAACATCAAATCAATGCAATGTACTTCCATTTTATAGCATTAGTAATAAGAGAGAATTAGGTAGGGGTTGCTCACCTCCGCTTCCACCGTTGATTTTTTGACAGGACCGACTCAAAATATAGGCCCATCAAGTCACCGTATTAGACTCCATTTTTAAGTCTTATTTATAGGACTCTCAAATTTGAAGAAAGTAATTAATAATTGCATATGTGAAGCATTGCATTGCTCTAGTTGTCCAGCAATTATATATAAATAAATATAAAGGTCAGATGGTCAACACCTAATTAAACCTAGCCTTACATATGCCCTAGTAGTTTTTTTCCTTTCCTAGTCTACCTTTTGTTTTTTTTGTTTTTATTTCCCCTTTGCCATACTTTCCCTTTTGGTTGTTTGTTTATTGCCACCTACTACCTTAGTCATTGGACACGTGTTGTAGTAGTTTTTTCTTTTTTGTTCTTTTGTAATTCCCTATGTCACATCCATGTTATATGCGTGCATGCATATATATGTATATACACGTGCGCGCACAATTTATGTGTGTTATTTTTCGCTAGCAATTCGTACTCCCAATTAATTAAAACAATACCGGTGACGTGCGTCACTACAACAATCTCGAAGCTTTCGACTAGAGAAGTGTTGCCGGTGTTGAGAGCTTCGAGTAAAGTCCAAGATCAGTCGTATACGAGACGAGTTTGAAGAATTTCAATACTTGACAGTGTTTTCTTTATTTTTCTTGAACAAGGTAAGATTTCATGTTGATTTCCCTTGAGATATTATTTAGATCGTGTTTAAATCATGAGTTTATGAGTTATTTTTTAGTGTGATCGAGTCATGCATGTTCTGTGTAATTTTTGAGGTGTTTTGAACAATTAAATTGCAGCAACAAATGCCAAAATGAGGTATGTCAATTAAAATAGAATCTGAAAAATCGACTAAGCTGCTTGAGCGACGTCTTTTATGTTCTGGCATTCAATTTTGCTTAGAGGACTTATTTTTGGCACTCGAGCCACCTCTTGAGAAATAGAAAATTTAATTTTAAACCTTTTGTCTATTTCTTGCCATCGGATCCATTTATGCTTACTCTTCTGATCTGAAATTGTCTATTGTCGGTTCATATAATCATGCATAGATAGTAATTATATTAGATTGGTATCTTTCCGATTTCAGTAGTGAAAGTCCGTTCCAAATATTACCGAGTTAAAGATGTTGTGACAATCTGAGTTGGCTTGTGACCTCTAAGGCAAGATGCCCCTGTTTGGGTATGCCCGCAGTAAAAGACCGTTAAATTAGTACTAGGTGCCCATTGTCCGAGGGTATGGCCTACGGTGAGGGACTATTAAATGATTGCATGAGTCGCACATCAAGCATGCAATCAAAATTGTGATTGACCCATATAAATGAATTGTCTACGTATCCAAGCTTTCAGTTGGAATCAAGTTAGACCGTCGTCCTAATAAAACTCAATGTTGCGAATATTTAAAGTTCACAAAATAAATTGCGACTGAACCCATATGAACGGGTTAACTAGTATCCAATTAAAAATCGGAATCGAGTCGAACCGTAGCTCCAATTGCAAACAAAATTTGAATTTTGCCAATGGAGTTGTCAAAATTATTTTCTTAATCAACCTAAATAATATTGAGTGAGAAATTAAAAGGTGCTCAATTTACTGGCTAGCAGAAACAACTCCTTCCATATTTTTGCAAGTTACAAATCACACGTGATAAGCATATTTCCTTCCAAAGACCAGGTGAGGCAAAATAACAAAGCCTCTCGCTAAAGCTACGCCCCAAACACAACCTAAAGCATCCATTCAAAATTAGTTCGTATCCGCCACGATAAATTGAACCAAATAATAAACCCATGTTGATAGATTTAGAACCCTATTATGTACCTTTCATCAGTATTGTTTTATTTACATTACACATCTACACGATCGAGTGAGTACCCCAATTTTTTTAAGACACCTGTGATGTTAGCTTAAGAAATGAGGTGTGCTAAGTTCATTACACAACAATGTTTTAAACACTACAAAAAGGAAAATGTAAGAATCCATAGAGATAGGTTAGAAATTGCAAACATACAAATCTTAGCTCATATCATCACCCCAAGCATCATCCCTCATACTCTGTCTTGAAACTATACGGTTCTTTCTGGCTTCTTCCTGTTTCCTCAGCTCTCTAGACCCAAAGTTTGACGTCGGTAACTTTATTCCCATTCCCTGAGCAATCAGCCTTTGGGCAGTTCTTGTCGACGTCTTGGGCCTTTGACGAGGAGGCTCGAGATCTGCATAAGAATATTTAAGTTTTCCTCATCTTTTTCTTCCCCATTATAATATCGAAACTAATGAGGTGGCAAAGAACAGCCAGAAAGCTTTTTATTGCCCAAACAGTGATGATGTATAACAATTGGAGACAATCACCAATCTTCATGGATATGACTACAAACTGATGCCATGTAAATTCACACTTCTCGGACCAAAAAAAGCCCACAAACTCTACAAAGCCAAGTTCCCAGTTGTTTTACCATCGTCCTATAGGAGTTTGAAACTACATTGGGATCTTTGGCTTCCGGATAGATACTTGGGTTAGGTAGTTTGGTAAATGAGTGAGAAATCATAGATTAGCCCATCACATGCAGTTATTGAAATGAGATTGTGTAGTCTGTCCAAGGACAGCACCAAAAGCGTTGGAGATTTGTCTTGCCTACAAGTGGAGGGATCTTGGATTGAATCAAATCTAGGTTTGGCACAAATTTCCAATGGGAGATAATCACTTGCACTTTTGTTGACAAACTGGATCAGGCATAAGTTGTTATCAAGCAGCCTTAAATCTATTTCAATCCTCCTCTTCCCTTATAAATACATGTGTCCTGATATTAAGGAGTAATGACAAAATGTAAGCAAGAGAGAAAGAGTTTTGTGGTTTGATTTTGTATGGGATGTCAATGTGAGCAATTTTTAATTTCCCTCTAATAATGAAATTCGTTGCCCGTGAACGTAAGCAATCTGCCCAGCCACGCAGATACATGTTTGTGTTCATTTATGTGCAAGGTTGAGCTTATGAGCCAAGCATACGGTGCCACACGTGCCTCCATGCACCATTTGAAGAACAACGCCAGGATTTAAGTCCTTGCCGCTGATGAAGCATGGACACTCCTTGGAGGCCACTGTATCGGTGTCGGACACGCGGAGACACGGGAACACATATGGGACACACCACGTGGCGTGCCTATTAGATGTTTATGATCTTTTAGAAGGGACACGCGGAAGACACGACAAGGTGCCTTTTGTAAATTTTAATAAAAAGTTCGCGGTAACCATTCAGAATTTATAAAGTATTGGGCCAAAATGTAATATAAATTTTTTGAGGGGGATAAACAATTTGCGGTTGCTGTAGACTGGCTTCGCACATTGATCGCCGCTGCTGAGACGTGGCTAACATAGCCCAGTTTGTTTGCAAATGTTTGGTATGTTAGGTTTAGTTTGGATTAGTTTGAACTGAACCACCACCATTCCAGCACTATTTTTGGGCCGGATGAGGCCCCTTTCCCCTCCCTTTTGGAATGGTTTCAACCTATTTCGGTCACTCTGGACGTTATTGTGATCTCAAAATGTAGTAATTAAATTGTCCTATAAGTGACCTAGGCAGCTGACTAGTTAGAGCCTAGACGCTAGGCAGCTGTGGGCCGATTAGTTTGCGACGTGGTCCGATGTCACGATTTTATTTCTAGGCATACATTAGGCACTTTTGCATTTCGGAAATTAGGCGGCGACTAATCGGCTATCCCAGTTAATCGGTGAGTTGATCAATAAATTTGCTTTAGCGAAAATCAAACTAAATTTAGTATTATTGTTCTAGATTGTATTGTGTTAATTTCTTAATTTTATTTGGTTTTAAACTTTGAACATTTAAATTTTTTTTATTTGTTATTTGGGTCTATTTTTAGTTTTTTGTTGTTACTTTATCCTCAATTCTTACAAACTTCGAGAGAGAATTTTTTTCAAATATTTAAAAACACCGACTAATCTCTAGCTGCCAACTAGCAAGGGCTAGTCAGTCTATGCACTATGCACCCCTTTTTGGCCGACTAGCGCCTAGAAATTTTTAAAACACTAGTAGTTGAACACTAAAATCACTATATAGTCCAGTTGGAGCATAAAAATTACCCCTTTCGGGTGTTTTTTGGCAATGGGACTTGATTCTAGTGGAGCTTGAGGAGTTCCTATGGAAGAATCACCTTTAAAAAAAAAAAAGATGATCGGGTGGGCACGTCGTTTCTAGTCTAAATGATGATCTAGAGTTTGTTTCGGAGCTTTGGATTTGACCCTTAGCATTCGTCAATTTCTCCTGGAACTTTGATTGACTGATGGGGTCATGCCAACTTGTACGTAGGGCAGGGGAATAGTATAGAAGGTGGAGTTTCAACCATTTGACGATAAAGAGAGGAGATACCAGAGAAGGAACGCTTTCGCTCTTGGGAATCTTAATTTTCTTGGTTGAGTAGAAGGGATAGCTCTCAAGTTGGAGCAGTAGGAAGATCTCATCTTTGCATTGTATGCCCAGTGAAGGAGCTTTGTAGGCCTTGGCCTATTTGGACATATCTAGCTTTATGGACCATGCTTGGTCAGTAGACGAGGATTCTGACCTTAGAACATGGGATTCATCATTAGTTAGCAGTTCGATGAGTGGACTTCAGAGTTACCTTTGATTGGTTGTTTTGACGGTGGAGCACCAAGTTGTGTATGGGTCTCAACTCCAAGACTTCTAATATAGGAGAAGTCTATTTGTCTTTTGAATGATGGAATGGTTCAGTTTATGGCATCAATTGGCATCAGTTTGGGGTAAACCGAGTAAATTTATAGCGTCCCTCACCATTCTTTGGGTCTCTCTTTCAAATTGAATATGGTCATTTGCATTATTCTTATTCATGATAACTATCTTGTCTTTGACGCGGGTGGTTATAGATCATTAGAAAACAGAATTGGAATCAACTTTTTGGAACTTTAGATCTTTTGACTAAGGTCATTGGGGTTACATTTGAACATAGTTCAGACGCAGTCCACTTGAAGCTTGCTTAGGCCCTTTTGTTGCCTGAGCCTTTGTGGAATTGGAGATCATTTTCGAACACAATTTTGGTCCTATTGCTTTTTTGGTCTACCATAGGTTTTTGGTACTTGGAACTGCTACCAGGACATGGTATAGTTGACGTTGTTGCATCTTGTTGGAATTTAGTTATGATGTTTAGCTCTTTCGTTTGGAGATCATATCAAATATCTGCAATTTGTTTTGCTTGTTTGAAGAGGATTTGTTTGTTTGCTTTCTTTGGAGAAAGCTAGAAGCAAGTCATCAAAATTCTATCGCTCAACAGGTCAGAGAAGTCTTTTTTTATTTTGTTCTCTACACTCTTTGGTTTGAAGTTGTAGAGAGTTTGTTTGTTCTAGATTCTGCTGTTGGAGTTGTATTTGGTAGCAGCGCTGATTTGTTTGAGAGGTTAAATTCTCACCAATGTGGAGATTCTGAGCGATTTGACTTGCCTGCAAGTGGAGGGATGTTGGACTTGAGCAAATCCATGTTTGACTCAAAATTCCACTGGAGATAATCAGTAGCCATTATAGCTGACAAAGTCGATTAGGCTTGAGTTATTATCAAGCAGGCTGAATCTATATTTGATTCCTCTCTTCTCGTATAAATACATATATCCTGCAATTGTAAGAAGTGCAAGAGATAGAAAAAGGGCGAGAGAATGAGTTTGGGGCGTTTGTTTTGTAGAGGGTTGGGTGTCATGTCTAATTTACTTGATTATTGAAACTGTAGATGCAAGCAATTGCCAAACCACGTAAAATTTGTGTTTTGTGTTGGTTTGTGTGCATGATTGAGCTTCTGAGCACAACATAGAGGAAAACTACAACAGTTAGGATAGGGAAGAATAAAGGGGGTGACGTAAAACGATGTCCCACCAATTTGCATCATATTCACATAAGGCATCCTAACCTTAATAGGTTGTTGGAGCTGTCGGATTACTCAAGGATGGGATGGGTGTCAGTACCAAGGATGGGATGGGTGTCAGTCCCTAGCCTTGACTAAGCAACTAAGAAGCACGGACATGTGTCCAACAACGACACTCCTTGGACATCTGTCAGATGCTTTTTTTTGTCATGTCCATAACTACGAACAAAAATCATAACTCAGACAGGTGTCCGGCACTTTTCCTGCAATGTGTCCAACACTTCCTTCGTGTCTACGACTTAAATATAAATACATGATGTACACTTCTTGAACACTTGGTAAACGTGATTATCAGAGATTTCCAAATTTAACATATCACTATAACATGCAAAGTTACAAAAATAGTAATTCTTACAACTAATCGTATTAAAATGAGTTTGGAAATTTTTAACGACTTTCTGGAGTATTCCTTATCATTTCCATGCCCTATTTCTTTAAGGAATTCTTGAGCCCTATGTCAATCTAGATTCTTCATAAGTTAGAGAACCTTTACATTCAGTGGACCCAATTTGTTGGAGCAAGTTCGTCCATAAACGGGCTCCCCCTTAAGAGGAAGCAATAACAACCAGTTTGGGGCAGTTAATCCCTCTAAGGCCCAATATGCCAACCCAACACTTTATTGTATCTTACCTAGTATCTTACCTATCCTGTAATTTGAGACGTATACTTGTATTAATGGAAAAAAAACCTAACAACATATTTGGATATATACAGTTGAATGTATCCCCAACGTGTTTGTGTCCTATATATCTTAGAAACAATATGCCGTTGTGTCCGTGGCCTCGCGTCTGTATCCATTCTTCTTAGCTAAGCAAGACCACTCAGTGAGCAGGATGCGCACGAAGTCGGGTGTGAAGTGAAGTCCACATATCCTTTTTATACGAACAACTTGCAGTATATAAACGTGAGTATAGCTTTGCCATGGATTTAAATATAGGCCTTTATGTATCGTATCGGCCTTAGGTAATGGAATTTTGAACCTCCGATAACACTAATTACCTATGTGTTCGTCAACAATGTGCAATACTGGCAGATACATAGCCGTATCACCAATAGCATCACGTATCCCAATACCTCAATTTAAAACCTTGGTGCAGCCTCACTCAAGCAGCATTTGGGGTTGAGTTCTCCACAGACAGTGTAAAAGGCATAAGGAAACAGAGAGCTATCCAGGAAAATAATAGTAGATAATAAAACAAAAGAAAAGAAATCACCATAAAAAACAAATGTCGATAATGTCATGAAAGAGAATGGGGACTGGCAAATCAGAATGGAAGTTTATGAACCTAATTTCTTGAATTGCAGAGGGTAATCTTGTTAAATGGATAATATCCCTTGTCTATATGAACACTCAATCACCATAACTTGCATGAATAGAGTTAATAAAGAGTAAACTATGCAGGAAAACAAGAGCCACCTAAGAATTCGTTAAGCATATCAGTGAAGTCACTTGAGGAACAAAGTTGTTCTATACTATAAATGCATCAGCATACGATATACGTCGTCCACTCTATTGTTAGCTAGGTGGGAACACCAAATATAGGAACAGGCACTGATACCAGCATAGTTCATCCATTACTCCAAATATATGGACTTGGCGGGACAAAAAATAGTTGATAACCTTTGGGGTTCACATATTGTCTGGTTCATGGAATCTGATAAGGAAGCTGTAGGATTAAGAAAAAAGGATGGATCATTATGCTTTACCTCTTGGAGGGATTGACCGCAAGAGCATATCATCTTCATCGAGTACACGAACAGTGAATATCCATTGAATACTGTTAAGTGCCTCCAGTGCTGCATCACCATAACATTGCAAATGATAATTTCCGGAAGGCTAAGCTTTAAATGTAATTGAAAACTTTCCATTTAATCATCACAATGAAAGAATTATCTGAATTGGAAGATGAACACATTGTTAGGACAGATGCACACACAAACAAATATCACCCAAAAAGTACAAGCAAGCTCTCACAGTGACACATCCAAACTATGCTTGCCTCCGATTTTACTTTTTCCCTTACGCAAGACATTGTAGGTAGAAACAAAACAGGGAAAGTTCCTCCTAAATGCGGCCGTGATCTTGCAGACGATACCACTAGACGTACCTTGGTACTTCCATCCGCCAATCAAGGCTAGAGAAAAATTGAAATCAACACAAATATCAAGGATGGAACGATCTATTTTTTTCCCTATCTTGAAATTCGAAGAAAATAGGGACAAGCAAACCCCACTACAAAAGAGAGAAAGCAAAATTTTCAAAGATGGGCTAAAATTAGTTATCATTTCCAGCTTACTAGGCATACAAGACAAACCAAACTAAACGGAGGCTAAAGTCCCAATAATTGGGGTTGGTCACATGAATTGTTTTCTCCAATAAGATATGTTGAGAGCATGGGTGTATTCCTTCTAGAGTGAATTTGCGTCTCTTGCTCCCCTCAGTGCTACCATCTACCTTAACCATATCTTCTCATAAACACCGCATTGACAGACCTATGATAAGTATGCTGAAACCCCCTTTTCTTTCATCTCACCTACATTAAGTATGTAGAAACTCCCTTAATTTATTTTCTCTCATCTCATCTTCTATCTATGCTACCCCTACCATGCTGTGAATGTTTCATTTCTAATTCTCTCTTATAAAGTATTATCACGCCTCCACCTTAACACTTTCGTTCCAACTACACTCATTCTTGGATAGTCCATCATAAAAAAGGTTTCATTTTGCATGTGGAAAACACCAGTTGATTTTGTATGGTCACTTCCTCAATATCTTGTTTGTTCGCACCATATAGTTTCAGTGTGTATCTTCCTTTCCCATGCTTGTAGTTCCCCGCCATCTAATTATTAAAGAAAAGACGCTACGAAATGCGATGACAGCTTCAGTCAAAGTTTCTCACAATTTCACCCCTGCTACATTTGAATTCAGTTTTCCCCCATTCTTCCCCTTAATATCAAAAGCCCTACCTTCATCACTGGTTCACAATTGCATGGAAAAAGCAACCTGTTGCCATCACCATATAGTTCATGCAATGCACTGGCTTCTCATGTCTCCCTTGTCAAGCTCTCTCTCTCTCCTTCCCTCTTTCTTTCCCAACTCTCAAAATCCACTCAATAGAAACAAAATCCTCGCTCTAAAACAATCATTTCGTTCATTATCCACATCTCGTTCAATCTCCATACTCTCCATTTGCCCTAACTTCATTATTTTTACGCACGTTCTGTCTCTATTCAAATTTTCTTCGCAGTTGTTTTGGCCTCAAGAAATTTCGTGGATTATTGGTTTTTGTCTCGATGAGACAAATATAAAAAGTATAATATTATGTCAAAAAGTAAAAAAAAAAAAAGTCGCTAAAGACAACAAATAAGCAAAAAAAGACCCTATTTTTGGATTATTTTTGTCTTCTCTTAACTATTTTCAAATTTTGTTCATTATTTATAACTTTTCTAAAACCTCTCATCAAGACGAACAAATAATCCACAAAAAGTTGACGAAAAACAAAAAATTACAGCAAAAATTCACACAAGAATGAAAAAATAATCAAATAATAAAGTCAGGCCAAACCCAGACATTCTCACACTACTGTTGTTCTTTTGCCAAGATCTGCAACTTCATTTTTTTAGCATCTCTCTAAGGCGATAAAGTAACATAAACAAACACGCAAATGCAAGAGCACAATATACAGAAAGGCGTGTGAATCAAGGTAAAGAGAAAATTAAATTCTATTTAACCACGTAATAGATAAAGAAAGAGATCAAGGTAAAGAGATCGCTAGTCTAAAAGTCTGCCTAGGCACTAGGCGGCGGTGGGTCAAGTTCCTCGAGTAGTCGGTGCCTAGGTACTATGCATTGGCAGTCTAACGGTGTGGCTTTATGTTTAAGGCATACATTAGGCGTTTTGGCAGTAGTCGGGTTGACTTCGTAAATTTGCTATAACAAAATCGTGGTTAAATTAGTATTATTTTCCATAAATTTAGGGATTCATGTGTTAATTTCTTAATTTTCATTTGGTTTTGAACTTTGAACATTCAACTTTATTTTCTACTAGTTATTTAGTGGGGAATTTTTCATTTACACCCCTTTTATTTTGACCATTTTTAACTCACACCCCCTCTACTTCATTATTAGATACATATACACCCTTGAATTATCAACTAAAATGAGACGCGGGTGGCGATCTCAAAATTAATAAAAAGTCATTCCAAGTTCCAACTACTTGGATAGCTAGGCTAATCGCCCAATTTGTCTAGCTGGGTATGAATTTTCCCAATCTTCGCTTGCTGTCCTAAATTACTGAAATTTCAAATGAGCTTAAAACAAGCTAATGACTTAGAACGCATATCCGGTTGCTTACGTGATTCTATTACATATCCTTAGACATGAGAGTTTAACTTGAGATCATTATTGCACCGCCATGCAAGTGGAAATCTGAAGAAGTAGCACATAATCTAGTACAAAGAACAGGAAATGCACCTTCAAGGGCATTATATTCACGGATGAGTCAATACACGCATGCAATGGGCATACCATTAGTGATAAAACAGAGTTTCTGGACAAACACATGACACAACAGTAAGCAATGGACATATGTTACAACCACAGAGCTGCAAAAGTAGAACTTTACACGCTAACAAGTGCTGACTATCTGAGTTCAATGAGCTAACAATTGGTTGACCTATAATAACATAACACCTCTTTGTACAAACACCATAAATACACAAAAGAATGACACATCACACACTTCAAAAGTCAATTCAAGAAAGTGTTAACCATCTGATATTTAACTGAGGACATAAAACTCAAAAATGTTTGTAGAAGTACTGTTACCGATTGGTGGCGTTTTAAAAACTGCAAGTGCAACAGTATCATTCACCCAGCGAATCACAAATCCACGGTCCTTGAAGTTCTCCAAAAGCATCTCTAGGTCACTGGTTCTAGTGCATGGCGGAAAGTCGGCAAGAACAAGAACATGACTTGTCCCATGTTTCACTGAATTCATAGAGCACCATTTCAAATATTTCACAGTAAAATGCACAATTTCACAGTAAAATGCACACTCCAAAATTCCTAGTAAAAGTAGTTCGAAAAGAGTACTGAGAAGCAATGAAGTGCATGTTGCTCCGGTCTTTGTTCTTTTATTTGGATTGAAAGAGACAAAACTCCCCTTTCTTCTTTCTCTCTATTTTTTAACCCCTTCGATGAATTTTTATATATTTTTTGATGGGTACGGAATAAAAAACTCAAAACGCATGGCAAAAAAGCAGAAACCTTAACCAAAAACAGACAGAGAACTAAGAAATTAGAATAGCTAAAATTGAAGATAGCTCATCTACAAAATGAACAAAAGCAAAAGAAGATTCACAGAAAAGCCCTCTGCACCAGAAATGAAAACTATGCACTGGAGCCATTTTAAGCTTCGGAACACCTCTATCTAATTCCACAAAAGTATGATTATTCCTCTCTCTCCAAAGACACCATGTAAGACATGGAGGAACAAACACCCATTCCTTCTACAACCCCCTTTCGAGCTCCTCAATATGTTAAGAACTGAATCTGGCATAACCCACCATATAAAAAAATGAAAAAAAGCAAATACCAGAGCTCCCAAAACAACCTCACTGGATAGGGAACTGTTCAACGGTCATGTACCTTCTGGCACAAACCCACACTTGCTATGCAGCCTAAACCCACTATTCATCAAATTTTCAAGATTCGGTATGGAATCCAAAGCGGGAGCCCAACAGAAAGAAAAAACCCACCTTTTTGTAGCTTTAGTCATTCAAACGTCCTTTGATGAAATGGGAACCCTGCCCCTGCCCAAAGCTAACAATAAAATGACTTCGCTGTGAAAGACCCTTTCCCATGCTTCCACCTCATTCTATCCCCAGTGTATATGGATTATGGAGATTTGTAGTCCTTACCCCTTTTATTAATTTTACAATTTCAGTTTAACCCTTTGCTCTCCTTCTTTTCACACTGTTTTACATGAAATGACAATAAGATTATTATTGTTTTGTTTTGATAGGTTAAATGAGAATGAGATTTAACAAGGTCCTTGTAATGTCATTACGACTACCACATTGAACTAGGTTCATCATCCTTCAAATCTTCACACAACCTTCATTACTCAGAATAGGGCTGTTGGAACCTAACCATCTCCACCCGAGATACCACATTGTCTTGGTCAGTATGATTTTCCCCAGATAGCTCCTTTAGTTTGTAACTCATGAACAACAGTATCCTGAACCAGTAACGATCACACTGAAGCAATGATGCAACACAATGGTTAGTGAAGTATATCTGACCATTTTCATTCGCTCCCCACAAAACCATTTCAAAGGAATCATTGACAAACGGATCTATCTGATTTCAAAACAAGACGTACTGCAATTAAGCAACAAGAAAGTGCCATTTCTTATTCTCTCTTTCTTGGTCATTTAGTTAATTTTACTACTTTAGTGGAAAAGACCTAGTTGCAGTAAACCTCCTTTTGGGGTGGCAAAGACTCCAAATTTTCCATGTTCTGATTTGGAGCAAGAATATACTTAAGACCACTGTTTCCATAACACCGAGTCCCAGACAAGTTACATATTCCCATAGAGGATCAAGATACCTCTCATAACTTACTCTGAGATCCATTTGACAAACTGATAAGCATGTTCTACCCAGATTAACAACTCAACAGCAACAATAACTTCTTCGATCTAAGAATATCAAACATGCATATATTGCAGGAACTAACTTTAGTATATCATTCTAGTGCTGTTTACAATGCTAATCTGAAAAAGACCTATCAAAATTTTATTAACCACTTATGTCGTTATGTATTCTTCAATCATCGGTGGGATGTACCATATGCTGAAAAAGATTGGCTTTCACAGTAAAAATTAATTACTGTTTTCACAGGTTTCTCTCCATAGTTTCTTCATAATTCATCTATCAAAAAGAAATGACGTTCATAATTTAGGCTGTAGGGTTTGAAGTCTTTTTCCTTCCCATGCCTCCCCTTATTCTTCCAAATTTGCACAACGAAATGATTGCCAACAAAAGAATCATGTCAAGTGTGATCAGACCATTGAAGGAATCAACTTGAACAACAGTCTGAACTATTTGAAAGCAATACTATTATCAGTAAATGGCCAACTACAATGGATGGAACTTTCACAGTCATTACGATGAGAAGTGAGAACACGAAACAATTAATTAACCAAATAATACATGACAGGATGTAATGTGAAGGTATAACATTTCAAATAGGTAACATACATTTTCTTATTTCCGGATCTCCTTCTGAACTATGACATGCAGCTTCATTTTCCGAATAATGAACAAACCCATCAGACTGCTGATCCCCATACAACCCATGAGTCGTGTATGAGAACTTTCCCCTTCCACGCCGCTTAGGAGTTTGTACTTGTGTATTTCCAGGTGACAATTTTGCGACTTCGGGTATGCATTGTGGAGAAAGTAATTCCTCTGGAGCACGATCGGCAATGGCTTCCCAATCTACAAATTTTTTTAGAAGGTTATTTTGTGATAATCATGAACAATTATCAGTGGGCAACAACAATCGGCAATTCCATATCACTAGAAACATCAAATGGATCGATGGAGGCCTTAATAGGGAGAATAGAATATAGTTGAGCCCTCAGTAATGAATTTTTTATGCTACCGGTATAACCCACAACCATCATGAATTCTTTTCAAATCTTGTAGTATGTTGTTAGAGAGGTATGTTTGCACATATTTTTAACAAATTCAAGCCTAAATGGACTTTAGGTCGTTCTCTGGCAGGTGCAGTCAGCACCGCCACATTTTGAAAGAAAAGACATCTCCTAGCAGAAAACTCAGAAACGCGCCATTTTCTCCATTTTTCTTTTGGCTAGAAACTAGATTTGTAGACCTTTCAACCAGTATAATCCTTGCACTCTATGTCCTTCCAAGAAAGTACAGAATTATTCAAAGTTCAGCCAAAATATGGTTCTGCAACATTGTTTCTCTAGATGTTAAAGTTAACTTCACAGTCATCTCCGAACTGCGTATTCAATCCGTGACCAAACTTTTTGAAGCTCTTGAAGTCTATTTTCCCAGTGGTACTAGTTTCATAATCAGCTTCACTTGGAAATGTACAAACGGAAAAAATGTAAAAATGATAAGCATCGGCATATATCAAGGGTTAGCGTCTGGAATTAGAAATATATGCACTTACTACCTCTAAATACTTTTTAAAAACCTTACACCTTTTCCATCATTTTTAATGCATGTGCTGCTTTGGATAATATATCATGAGCATAGACGATAGTGTTTACATTTGGACCTTAGGCTTTCAAGGGATTCCCATTACATTGAGTTATGAGGTCAACCATGAAAGTTGCTAATTTTCTCTTATTTACACAGTGCTACATCATGGGGTTAAGTTAGGGGCTATTGGTCATATTTTGTTGAACTAAAAGATAATTCTGCGGCTCCACCTAAGCGGAAATCAAATTATGCTGAAAAAAAAGTTAATATCGTATTTTCGTTTTAAGTACGGCAGTCTAGAAAATAAACGCTTGAGAATGGATCATTTCCTTAAAAGTATATCAAAGTATGTGTCTAGGTGTTTGTCAAGGTACCATCAGAACTCTAGGTAGAGGAGGAAGAAACCCCATAGATTGAGGAATGGACGTTGTTTCTAAACTTATATAATCTCTAGATGAAAAGATTGAAACGCAAAGTAAAGAGGATTTAGTATTATTCCTTTTGTGAAATTATATTTGCTTTTGTACTACAACACTTGACTATTAATCTTATTCTTTGTAAAACTTGCACTTGATCCCTAACTATTCCATTAAAAGCTATAAAATGCTTCTTTTATTGTGACAGTAACACTCACTATCAATTTCAGAAAATTGAAGTAGAGGTCTAGTCACTGCGGCCCCATTTGATTTGGGGTCACAGATGGGCTGCAATCGTATAACTACTTTGAGAATTTTCATAGGAAACATGCATCAACCGCAATATTATTGAGGAATCTTTCAGTTATTGAAAATGTGGTAAGACATTATCTGCAGGCATCATACAGTCCCATTAGGACCCAAAATTGTATCATTACAGCTTGTGCTTCATTGCAAAATCTTATAAGATGTGAAACGTTATATGATCCAATTGAAGAAACTGTTATTCAACAAGAGGAAAACTAACTACCCGAGGTAGCTTAGTATATTGTCATAGGTGAGACATAAAATGGCTGGACAGATTGGCGCAAGATTTGACAACAGATAGGGAAGGGCACCAAGGAGAATGAGCTTTCAATGTAATGTGCTAGTGTCTTTTATTTGAACATGTTTTGTGATTACTTGTTATGTATATTAAGCATGTCATTCAACCTTAATTTAGGTACATCATTGAGAATTATGTTGATTGGGTATGTTGTTGACACGTATTTTCTTAGACTTAATTTTAAACAACCACGTCTTTAGGTTTATGTTGCTGAAAATATGTCAGACTTAATTTTGAATTTTATATTTTACTAACGTAATCAAATCTTCATTTATGGATCTTATGTTGGTTTACATGTTGCTGCTTTGGACTAGATAGACTTGAATGATTCGTACATTGGTTTTCAGTTTTCAGTTTTCAGGTACATCATTGAGAATAATGTTAATTGGGTATGTTGTCGACACTTATTTTCTTAGAATTAATTTTATACAACCACGTCTTTAGGTTTATGCTGCTGAAAATATGTCAGACTTAATTTTGAATTTTATATTTTACTAACGTAATCAAATCTTCATTTATGGATCTTATGTTGGTTTACATGTTGCTGCTTTGGACTAGATAGACTTGAATGATTCGTACATTGGTTTTCAGTTTGAAGTTTGAAGTTTGAAGTTTTGAGTTTTATCAAATAGCACCTAAGTCAAGGAGAAGGATGATCCATTGAAGCCGACGCGAGGATGGACACGACAAAAAGAGTAAACGTTCATCGTCACGCTTTTAAATATAATTGACAATGTCTAAAAAGTGGACAATGCTTTTAAGCCTGGCTACCTTATGAAGTTGGAGGAGAAAAGGGGAGACCTATTTTCAAGAACTTATATTCGTAGCACTCACCATATTGAGTCAAAGTTGAAAGCATGGAAGAAACATTACAATTGTTTGACTTCCGTACTTGCTTCAAGTGTGTTTGAATGGAATGATACCTCAAAGACAGTTAACATGGAAAGAGACGTTGTTTAGAAGGCTTTGATTAATGAAAAGATCATTTACAAGGTCTGAAAATAGCCTCATACTTATATAATTTTCTTGTCCTTATATGTATCTGTATAAAGAGAATGGCACAAAGAACTAAGGAGCGAGTCATTCCCTTTACACGACAGTAAAGATCAAAAAGACTTGGCAGAAGGCACTGTTGCAGCAGTTGAAAATATTACTTTCATGACCATGATATCTTTGGTGACGACATAGTAAGTGCTACTAAGGGGGTGCTACTGTGGAGGACATAGATTGTTCTAACTCAGTTGGACCACAAAATTCTGCAAAAAAGAAGATAGGAGGCAAAGGAAAGAAACAAATGACAGGCTATGCATGTTCAGAAAGTAGGGGACAAGTTGACTGTGACAAATGAGAAGTTATATTTCATTGGGAAGAGAATGGGTTGTGCGCATGATCTCGCACCCAAGAGGGCTCCCCTAAGTGAGAAGCTCTATTACTTGTCCACTACTGCTGATGAGAGGTTGGATGCATGCAAGATTATCTCGTTTGATGCCCAAAAACTAGACATGTTTTTTAGCTTGACCCGTGATGACAAGAATAGGTAGAATGGGACATTGCTTTGCAGGGCTGGTTAGGAATCATTGGATAAGTACTAACTTATCTTTTTGGTCCTCAAGTATGGTATCAAGTCTAGGTATGTTTTAATCAAAATGCTTCTGATTATGCAATTGTAATGTAATGCCAAGTAGAATGGGATGGGATGGAAATGATGTATTGGCTATACTTTCCAGTATGCAAAAACTTTAGTACTGCCCATGCAATGACTTACTAGGTTAATGACTTATCATTCATGCTTTATGTTTAATGGTTTGTTATGGTTAATTTTATGTTTAGTATGCATGCTGATTGTTTTAGTAGGATCTCATCTAATCCATTAAATTCTGTGTGCAAGGAGTGGGTGGAAAGAGATATTGTTTGATATGTCCGTTTTAGTGGTCCGAAACCAAGTATTTATTGAAGTTGGAAAGAGACCAATGAACAAGTTTCTAAATATCGAGGATGCTCTTATACATAATAGTGGATTATCATGGAAGCAAACAATACCTTCCATAACCTTACCCAGAGCAAAGAGGATGTAGGCCCTACTGTCCAAGAAGGTGGGGAATATGGTTCTCCATCGAATGGAGGAACCCTCGGCCCTATCGTGCAAGAAGGAACAGAAAAGGGTGGGAAATCCAGTGCTTCACCCTTGCTACATATTGCACCAGAGGCGGGAAATGGTATGGTCATGTTGCAAAAGTTTTGTGATTGGCTTAGTCACTGCTATGGTGCTTATTTTGCTGACGGTGTAGTATATTTGGTCATGCTTTCCAGCAAGTAATTTAAGTTATGATAATGATTTATAACCATTTGGAATATGTGGTGCCTTTTGGGCTATGCACTCCTATATACTGAAACTCACATTTCGGTTTGCAATTCATAGTTCTGCTGACAGCTTTTCTGCGGGTTTGCAACTTATCAGTTTTGGGCTCTGCTCTCTCAGAGTTTTATAAGGCTGTTTGCCCGTTTCTCGACACCTTTCAAAGCTATGGTACATATTGGTTTACCACAAGTTAGTTTGGAAATCAAGGTTTTTCTTCAACAGATGTTGTATCCAGTAGATTGAGTTCATTTGCTAACACCTAAAACCATTACTAACTGGTTGAATTCATCAACTTCATGTTTGGTTTAATGAGGTCCTAATGGTTCAGGTCTTTCCATAATCACATAGTACCATTAAAAAGTGGGACTTATGTACCACACCACTTTTGGAATGATAGTAGTGACAGATGTTGGATTTCATTCCTTGGAAGTGAAGTAATATCTCGAGGTATACCTCTTCTCTTATTCTGGTACCTCTTCCTAATGTTACAGTGTCTTCTGCCTTTTACGAACTAATTATGCTTCCTTTTGTCATTTTGGTAACAAGTGAGGGGGAAAGCCTAAGAAAATAGAGGGGAAAATGTATAATTCATCATTCTGTTACTGCTATCTGTTTCTGACACTATATTTTCCTAATCTTAATCAGTGGTCTTTAATATATCTTTCTACATTTGGTAAAGCAAAGTAAAAATAACAAAATGTGGATGTCTCTTGTCTGAAAAAGGCCAAAAGGCCAGATGCTAAACAGAGGTGGGACTATAAGTTGCTTTAGGAAGAAGACAGTAAATTGAGCCATTAATCCTTGTCTAGAGGTCTTCGAAACAAACATGGGATAGACTGCATAAAACTTGTCCACTGCAGAATCCCATGGACAAACAAACACAATATCTGAAGTATTACACTATCAAATAGTCCTTGGACTATTAGTCTCCGGACCAGCAATCCATTGACTACAATCCCCACCTAACACAATCTAACATGTCCATATGGGTCTAGCTGGCTGTAAGAAAATGAAGAGATAGACCTTTGTTTCGTCCACCCTGTGTCATTTGTGAATTTTGTAAAGTGGAGTTTCTAAACTATTGCCTAACTGGGTGAAACTGTAGTAGGTGGCCCATTGTGCATTGTTTTGTTTGCTTTTGCAATAAAAGCAGGTCTGGTTTCATTATTGTTAGCAAATACAATGCCTAATCTCTGTTATGCAGGTAAGACTTGGACCCTCCTTGAGCTAAGTAGCACGGACACCTCTTTGTGCCTCTCGTATCCGTGTCCAACGCATCCGGGTCACAGACACGACCGAACATGTCCCGGACATGTGAAAGTTGGTGTCTGAGTATGTGATTATTTTTTCTAAGTCAGACACAATCTGGACACCTTTCGGACATGCGCAGGACGCCTTGCAGGTCAGAATGCAATTTTTAAAACCTTCAAACCTATGATATTTCAGAGCTATAATATCAAGGGGAGAGAGAGACTGATAGACGACTAGGGAACTGGGGTTTCTTTAGATATTTCTCTCTTCTCTCAG
The DNA here is from genome assembly GCA_019985065.2 of Arctostaphylos glauca. Lineage (NCBI taxonomy): Eukaryota > Viridiplantae > Streptophyta > Magnoliopsida > Ericales > Ericaceae > Arctostaphylos > Arctostaphylos glauca. Next base: position 12,516,742 of record JAHSPW020000001.1, on the reverse strand, counting down.
TTCTTTTTTCTATTTATCTCCCTTCTTCTTTCTCCAGATAAAAAAATACTATTACCTAGAAGACAACTCATTCAAAAAATTTGAGAATATAAACGAAGACGAGATTGAGAGACAACTAACGGACTGAATTTTCTCCAGGTATTTCTCTCTTCTCTCTGTTCTTCTGTCTTTGTTTATCTCCCTTCTTCCTTCTTCCTTCTTCCTTCTTCCTTCTTCCTTCTTCCTTCTTTGTTTCTATGTTTCTCCTTCTTCTTCCTAATCATACTTCTAGTACTTTATGATTCAAAATTCATTGGACTTATGCTATCTAAACCTGCTAGGTACACGAGGTTAAAACTGCAAAAGTCTATGTCTCGGACCCATAGAATCCAATTAGTTCTCCAGCTGAAAAAACATTAGACATTCCATCTTCTAAAACCAACACTTTTGATGTTACTTGGCATACAATAAGTTCGATATGCCTGCGTCTTCATTTGTTTTCCCAACTCTTTTGAATGATTTGTCCTCTATTTTTTATTATACCTTTAATTTGACGAAAAGTAATATGGATATACGATACCTTGATTTTATATGCATATATATAATTATTTATTCACATTTTAATTCAACATATTGCCAACATGTCTCCTTGTTCTCGGAAAAAACAAGCGTCCGTGTGTCTGTGTCGTATCGTGCCCGTGTCCCGTGTCCGTATCCGTGCTTCTTAGTCGCTGAGTGATGCGCGATAGAACTACTCACTAAAGGTTAAAGATTTATGAGGATATAAAAGGAAAAGGAAAAATAGACTTCTGAAGAAAACAGTAACATGTATTTCACAGCAGAAAATTAACTACGTAGAATAAAACTTACCCTGAACATCACTGGACATTTGAATGTGAAAACATATTCAAATGAAAATAAATGCCAGAATAGAGTTTAGCCAACACCTAACTAGGTATAATACCGGAAGTAAAACTACTAAAGGTGAATAATTGTCAGAGAATCTGATGATTCCTAAGAATGCCCTTTCACAAAAGTAGCTACCAAACCCAATATTCGAAGATCATTAAGAAAAGAAACTGAAATCAAACAACAGCAAAGACAGACGTACCATCATCTGCACATTCTTTGCAAGGGACGCCGTCCTCGGGCAATGTTGATAATTTTCCGCACGTACCTTCACAATAGAACTATTATCTATAATTTTGTAAATAATCAATTATTGTCAAGAAAATAAACAGTGCAGCCAGAGTGAACTCTAGATCATGTAAATCAATGCCACGGGTATACCACGTCTATCTCTAATGATCATAAAGAAGCAAAGAGAAACAAACCATCCTCATTTAAGGGCCCATCACAAGCTGAAGCATCATAAGGTGCAACACCATTTTTTCCCAAGTCCTTTGCAGTCTTTAGATCCCTGCAAAAAAAAAAAGTACAGAAAACAAGGCTAGCACCTGGCATTCAACAAAATGTAGGGAAAACAGAAAGAGAATCTCGAATTTGAGAAAACATCATCACAGACTCAGAAAACAAACTTTCAGAACTTCAATTTATTTCCTTTTCCTCAATTTTCTCAGCAATCAAACACAACCATAAAAAAGAGAGAAAGTGAAAGAAAAACATTGCCAGAAAATGGGGAAAAAGAAAAAAAGTATCTCACATTTCTAAATCCAAAGACCACAGAGACAAAAACCCAAAGGACAAAATAATCACTACCAAATTTCTTATCGCAGATACGTAAGAACAAGAGCTCAAAATCACAGAGCAAACTTCAATTTATTCAAATATTCTTGGCAACTAAGCAAAGGCTGCAGAGCAAATAAATAAATAACATAAAAACTAAAAAGGCCTTAAAAACTTCCTTTTTATTAAAAAAAAAAAAAAAAGAAGAAGATGAAATCCATCGTATCGCATTGCAGGATAACGTCGGATTACGTAATTATCCGCAATTTTCTCGGCAACCAACTGGAGATCGCAGAGCGGTAACGGAACAAATAAGGAAAAGCTCTAAACCTTGGAGAAGAGAGAGTCTGGTCTCCCAGGAGTAATGCCCGAGATCGAGCCTCGTCGGCTTTGAGAGAGAAGCCTTTGGTGGAGTGGAGCTTGGCCAAGTCGAAGAGAGCGGAGGATAGTTGGAGCTGATCTGATTGCGATGAATCTGACGTTTGGAGATTGGAGATCACAGACTCGAGAAGGGAGATGGCTTGGTCGACATCTCCTTGATGGAGGAGGTCTTCAACAGATTCGCTCCAGTTGGTCTCTGCGCTTTCCATCCCTGACAAGATCACCCACAAAACAGAGTTTTGCTCGAGAGTAACTTCGCATAAACGATGCTCAAAACCTTTAAAAATATTTTTAAACTATCAATTCCATTTATTTGCTATTTGGATTTTATTTTATTTTATTATTAATATTCGTATATAAAATTATTAAGACAGTTAGAATAAAAAACTTAACTGTAATTTTAGTCTGTTAGAAAAGGACAACACTTTACTTGTCTAGTAATAAAATGCAATGCTTGGATTAACGTGGCCTTAAGATACTCACCGGAATCTTAAATACAGTCTTAAGAATATCGTCGAAATTTAAAAAAATGCTCACCGAAATATTAAATAGATTTATCCCTAAAATATATCGTAGTGATTGTTTTAGTGAAACACATTATAAGAAACCCGTTACCATAATTCTTTCAATTTTATCATGTCGAATTGTGTATGTTAATCGTTTATGAATAAATTAGGATATTGAAGTACTTACTGTTTAGATAACGTTTTTTATAATTTTTTCGAATTTACCATAATCCCTTCAAATTTATCATGTCAAAATGTTTATGTTGATCGTCTGCGAATGAACTTCGACGTCCATTTTTCATCTAATGTTTTTCAATAAACAGTCACTACAATAGGTTAGGGATGTTAACAAATTTCGATAAATGTTTTTAAGATTCCGATGAGTATATTTTGGGCCGATTCCTGCAAATTCACCATCGAAAAAAATAAAAATTTTTGCAACAATTTAAACTATTAAATAAGCAAATTTACCGTTACAATTGTAGAGAGTAATAAAATTATCATTATATGTATGAAAGAGCTGCAAATTTATTATTGACCTTATCAAATCAGCCATCAGAAAAAAAAACAAAAAAAAAAAACAGATACCTTCAAATATAAGAACTTATGCTATTTTTCTGAATTTACCATAATCTCTTCAAATTTACCACGTCGAATTGTTTATGTTGATCTTGCGATCTTAGTTATTAGATGTGTTCAAACTAATATGAAAAGCAGTGAGTTTATTCCTTGTTTTAAGAATTGAGTGACAATTTACATATCAGGATAATTATGATATTTTTGAAAAAATAGAATCAAAACTTAACCTTTAAAAGTGAATGGGATGAAATACTAGGTATAACTTATAGATATGATCAAAGAATAAGTACCCCTTAGGTTAATAGACAAGTTGGATTTTTCTGAATATGAATAATAATCATCTAACTAACGAATTAATTATTAATGGGTTAATGATCCATTAAAGACTCAATTCAAGTATAACCTGCCCAAATTTACCTAAAATAACTTGTTAGACACCCCAAGTATAGATTAAACTTCTTCCCAAGTAACTTTGCTTTAATCTAAATTCTAATTACGATTCAAATTCAATTCTATGAAAAAAAAAAACTTTTTTACTTATATGAAATTATTTTTAATAGTATTTTTATTTCTTTTGAATTTCTATTAATTTCACATACAGTCATGCAATGATTATGATTAGTTTACTATTTAGATGATTGAGATAATTTATGATCGTTAAACTAAATGTGCTACGAAACGATTTGAATACTCATACATCAGCACGATTCGTCTATAAAGTAATGTATGCAAGCGATGTTATGTCACGATTAATCAAGAATTAGTTAGGAGTTAGTTGCGTGACAGCTGAGAATTAGTTACAGAATTGGTCAGTTAGAAGTCGGTTAGTTAGTTAGAAATGTGCAAGATAGAAATGTAAGCAAAGTAACTATAAATAAAGGGGAGTCCCCATAGTTGAGGGCATGCAAATTGATGAAGGAATAATACAGAACTATTACCTTTTCTCTATTTTCTGTTTCTTCTTCCCTAGTCATAACATTGGTATCAGAACAGTTAGATCTTTGGCCTAATTGTTTACTGTAACCACCATGGCCAAAGGAACTAGAACAGCTCAAGAAGCTAAACGAATCGAGGAAGCATTGCAAACGTTGAAGGAATGAAATGATAAGAATGCGAAGGAGATTGAGAAAAATCAATAATTCTCTCAAAGATTTGGGAAACATAAAGGAATTGATTGCTGCCATGAGTATGAAATACGATCAAGTGGCTGGACAAGTTTATGATAAGCAGAATCAAAATCAGAATAAAGACTCTAGAATTCCCCATCACGAACAGCCAGTAGGGGATTTCTCCTTAAGGTCAGAACACCAACCTCATGCACCATTTTAGTTTAACAAAAGGTTTGTGAAAATTGAATTTCCTCGATTCTACGGTGATAATCCAAATGGATGGCTTTACAAATGTGAAAGATTTTTTGATTATAATATAGTTGAAAATCGGGATAGAGTAAAACTGGCATCCTTTTATCTAGAAGATTCATCCCTACAGTGGTTTCAATGGTTTGAAAAATGCCATCATCACATTTCCTGGGAATTGTTTAAACAAAGGTTATTATCAAGATTTGGCCAAAACTTGTATGAAGATGCCATGGGAGATTTAACCAAATTGAGACAAACTACCATTGTTAGGGCTTGTCAATAACAATTTGAAGTTCTAGCGAATAAAACTTTAAATCTCCCTGAAAGTTTTTTTTATTAGTTGCTTAATGAGTGGGCTCAAGGATGAAATTCAACCAGGGGTGCTAATGTTTAGACTAACATCTATCACTCAAGCAATCGGGTTGGTTAAGCTTCAAAAAACACGTATTGATGCCATTACTAAAAAAACCAGACTGGGAGCAAAACCACCAGAAAGAAATCTTCATTTTTCTACTAACAGACCAAACATGGGCAATGGTGGCTATGTGAGGAGGGAATTACCCAAGGATTTGGGAGAAAAGAGGGCAAAAAGGCTATGCTTTAAATGCAATGAGAAGTACACTAGAGAACATGTATGTAAAAAAACAATTATATTTAATGGAAGGAGAGGAGGAGGATCACATACCAGTTTTGGAAGAAGAAGAAGTTGATAAAGGTGAGGAGCAATTACCTGAGGAGGAGTTACAAATCTCCTTAAATGCTTTGATCAGCTCCATTTCTTACAAGACTATGCGAGTTAAGGGCCATGTGAAGAAGAAATGCATCATAATTCTGATTGATTCAGGTAGTATGCATAATTTCCTAAATCCAAAAGTGATTAAGAGAGCTGGCATCATAACTGAAAACACTGACCCATTACTTGTATCAGTTGCTGATGGAATAAGAATGTTAAGTACAGCTATATGCGAGAATTTCCAGTGGGAAATGCAAGGCGCCATTTTTCAGGCTGACTTGGGTATCTTGCAACTTAAAGGATGTGATATGATTTTGGGCATTCAATGGTTCGCAACTTTAGGCCCAGTTACATGGGATTTAAAAAATCTTAGCATGGAGTTTAACCTCAGTGGTAAACGACATGTTCTAAGAGGGGGAAAGAATAATCATGAAATGAAGGTTGTGAACCCTGGCCGAATGCAGAAGTTAGTCAAACAGAAATCTCAAGGAGCCATAGCTCAAATCTGTTTGCTACAAGCTGATTACAGTGCTTAGGAAGAAGACACTCCTCCCGATTTAGAAGCTCTACTTACAGATTTCACAGAGGTTTTTCTACCACCTATGAATCTTCCACCTCCTAGATCACATGACCATTGCATTCCCCTGAAACCAAGCACCGAACCTACTAATGTCAGACCCTACAGGTATCCCTACTTCCAAAAAACTGAGATTGAGCAGCAAGTGAAAGACATGCTTCAATCTGGTATAACCAAACCAAGCGTTAGTCCATACTCTTCACCGATTCTTTTGGTTAAAAAAAAGACGGTACTTGGCGAATGTGTGTGGATTATAGGCATTCAATAATGCAATTGTCAAGGACAAATTTCCTATTCCAGTAATAGATGAGCTCTTGGATGAATTTTATGGGGCTCAATATTTCTCCAAGTTGGATCTCAAATCCGGTTACAACCAAATCAGAGTTCATAACTTTGATATTGATAAAACTGCCTTTCGCACTCATGATGGCCATATGAGTTCTTAGTGATGCCTTTTGGGCTCACTAATACTCCTACATTCCAAAGCCTAATGAATGAAATTTTCAGACATTTCTTAAGAAAATTTATTCTGGTCGTCTTTGATGATATTTTGATCTATAGCCAATCTTGGGCAGAGCATTTGCAACATTTGCACTTGACCCTACAATTGCTTAAACACCATTAATTGTTTGCCAAAATGTATAAATGTGTATTTGGGAAGACTGAGGTAGAATATTTGGGGCATATGGTGTCAGCAAAAGGTGTCTCAGCCAAATCATCTAAGTTACAAGCCATAACTACTTGGCCAGTAGCCACAACAATCAAGGAGTTGAGGGGGTTTTTAGACCTCACTGATTACTATCGAAGGTTTATCCAAAATGATGGTCGAATATATACTCCACTTCACTGTTTGTTGAAGAAAGATTCCTTTGTATGGACCCCTGCAGCTACTACGGCTTTCCTTCACCTCAAGGCTGCAATGACTTCTGCTCTAGTGCTTGCCCTACCTAACTATAACAAAGCTTTAATCCTAGAATCAGATGCTTTTGGTACAGGCTTAGGTGCTGTGCTCATGCAAGATGGTCATCCCGTCGCTTATTGGAGTAAGAGAATTTCCATACGAGACCAAGCTCTCTCTACTCATGAAAAAGAACTGATGGCAATGGTGTTGGTCGTCCTTAAGTGGCGATATTACCTTCTGGGCCGCCATTTTCTTATTCGGACTGATCATCAAAGTCTTAAATACCTTTTGGAACAGCGGGTGGGAACTCCTTTCCAGCAAAAATGGATAACTAAATTACTGGTTTTGATTACACTATAATATACAAGTGTGGCAAAGACAACGAAGCTGTTGATGCTTTATCTAGAAAAGGGGAATTCGTTGCCTCTTTAGATCCAATAGCCACACTTTATGCTTTGTCCTAGGTTTCTAATAGTTGGTTGGATGATGTTAAGCTTAGTTGGGATACAGACGTTACCATTCAACAATTAATTTTAGACCTTCAACAGGGAAAAATCCATGCTGGCTTTACTTAGGAACATGATATTTTAACATACCGTGATAGACTGGTAGTTGGAAAATCTCCACTTAGGAAACAACTCATTCAAAAATTGCATTCTTCTCCTTTGGGGGGGAGGGGGCATTCTGGCATAGGCAAAACAACCAAGAGACTGCAAAGCAACTTCTATTGGCAAGGTTTACAACAGGATGTAGCACATTTCATCTCTGAATGTGATATCTGCCAGCGATATAAGAGTGAAAATGTGAATATCCAGGTCTTTTGCAACCCCTTCCCGTTCCTAATCGCATTTGGACTGACATATCTATGGATTTCATTAGGGGACTACCCAATTCTCAAGGCAAAACTGTGATCTTTGTGGTGGTGGATCGCTTGACAAAATACGAACATTTTATGGCTTTATCACATCCCTATACAGCTAAAGATGTTGCAATACAAAGGTATTCTTTGATCATGTGTTCAAATTACATGGTCTATCCTCCACTATTGTATCCGATAGAGATGCTGTGTTTACTAGCCAATTTTGGCATGAACTTTTCACCTTGCAAGGCTGTTACTTGTGTCTGAGCACTGCTTACCACCCCTAAACAAATGGTCAAACTCAGATTTTAAATAAATGCTTGGAAAATTACCTTAGACGTATGTCTGCTGACTGGCCTAGACAGTGGGCTAAATGGCTTTCTTTAGCTAAATGGTGATATAACACTACATATCACTCTACCACAAAAACTACTCCCTATTTTGCAGTTTATGGCCAAGAACCTCCTGACCATACTTTATGCATTTCCAAACCTTCTTTGGTAGCAGTGGTAGATAATTGGGTTAGGGAAAGGGATGCCATCACAAGGAAATTAAGGGAGCATTTATTCCAAGCACAACACAGAATGAAACATTATGCTAATAAGGGAAGATCTGAAAGGGAGTTTGCTATCGGTGATTGGGTGTTTCTCAGATTACAACCTTATAAGCAAACTACGGTGGCCTTCCAGTGGAACATGAAGCCCTCTCCACACTTTTGTGGTCCGTATCAGGTATTAGAAAAGATTGGTACAATGGCCTACAAACTACAACTACTAGTAGCTACTAAAATACATCCTGTATTTCTTGTCCCCCTACTCAAAAAAAGCCTTTAGACCAATGTGTTAGCCCAACCTACTCTTTCTCCAGTTGGTCCAGAGGGCACCTTCCAATTGGAGCCCATGGCCGTCTTGGATAGGAAACTAGGTCAACAAGGTAATAGAGCTGTGGTCAATGGTTGATTCAGTAGGTTGATTGTTCTGAGATCGAAGCAAAATATCCCCAATTCCAGCCTTGAGGACAAGGCTGTTTTCAAGCAGTGAGGAATGTTATGTCACGATTAATCAAGAATTAGTTAAGAATTAGTTGCGTGACAGCTGGGAATTAGTTACAGAATTGGTCAGTTAGCAAACAGTTAGTTAGTTAGAAATGTGCAAGATAGAAATGTAAGCAAAGTAACTATAAATAAAGGCGAGTCCCCATAGTTGAGGGCATGCAAATTGATGAAGGAATAATACAAAACTGTTACCTTTTCTCTATTTTCTGTTTCTTCTTCCCTAATCATAACAAGTGATGAATCGTAAAGTTCCTCTTGAGAATTATTAATAAGAACTGCAAGACCTAATAATAATCATTTCATTTAATAGTAATTTGAGTCTATACAAACTTACATACATAAGATATTTAAATCAAAGCCCTAAAATCTCTTCCCTTAAGTTTTCACCATATTTAATTATAATTTTTGAAAAGTCACTTTTGAAAACAAATCAAACTTTTTTCCTTGCATTAGTTTAGAAGTTAAAATAATGATAACCCTTCCTATCCACTACTCTACAAAGTTTAATGTCCACAACACGATTAAATTTTGACACTGTTGTCAAAAACTATTTGCACAAAAACACGATTTCAATTAAATTTTTGTAAACATGAGGCTGCTCGATTCATAGTTGAAAAATTTATTGATCATTATTCTACGGAATAATAATTGACTACGTCTTTTACAAACATCTTTTTTATACAAAAACGACACGATCATAGAAGAACAAAATGGCATTTGCTGCATCAGTTTAGGAGTTAGTGTCCCAGGCGAACAAGGGGTAGTCTGAGGTGGGATAAGACAGAAGGGTGTCTTATCACAGTATTAGAGGGAAGCAAATAACAGAGAGTCTAAACAATGCAAGTCTGGGTGACACCATATCCACAGTCATGGATTGAAGAGTTTCCTGAAAGGTCCATCCTTGCGGTCTTTTGCAGCTTCAGTAAGGGCGAGGAACCTCTTGAAGCCGGTTGTAGCTGCACCTCTCCCAAGAGCAGCTGCTCTGGTTAGCACATCTTCTCTTGAAGCAATAACTCCAGCTGAAGATGGATTCGCTATGACCGGAGCTGGAGAGGTGGTGGGGACAGACGGGAGAACCGGTGGGGCTGGAGGAGGTTGAGTAACTCCTAGCCCACGTTTGTCAAAATCGTCTAGAATACTTTGCTGGTCAGCTTTTTTCAGGCCCTGCACAAACCATTTCCAGATCAAACCAAGCACAAAAAAACGAGACTCCAATTGAACAAATGTTTGAAGAATTCAGAGAACATTTTTCCCACTAGGATCAGAGAAGAGGCACCGGGTTAATGCATAAGAATGTGTCAGTAATCAACTACACAAGAAACCAGGCTATGAAATGGTTACCCAAAGGGCAGGGAGAAAAAAAAACACAACCTAAATTCTTACAAGAGAAGCAACATTTCAAGTGATTTAAGAAACAGGGAGTCTAGTATGACGAAATCATGAGTTTTTGGCAAGCAACCAACGAACACTGAAAATCTTGTTCCTATGATCATTTCGTAATACATTGTGAAATAGTTTAAATGTCTCCTAAACGCAGTCTGAACATCAAGTCAACGAGACCCAGTGGCTACTGAATACTAACTTCACAGTACAATTTGGTTCCCAACTTTCAATTAATCAAAATTTATACATCCAACCTCAAATATTTTCAAAAGACAATAAAGTCCCAATATATGTGGCAGTAGGTATTGGTTGAAGAGTAACAAAGTGAAGGTGAGCTAATCAGAAATAGCGGAGCTAATCAAAAGGCCAAGCGTGTTTAATACAACACTTGTATTTTGCACTGTTCCATTTTCTGGACAGTGCAGAAAACTGGTTGGCAAATGGTTCTCGAAAACTATTAAACTCATTTTCCAGAAAAAGAACGGAATAGATGTTTCTTAATTCTCGGAACCCTGCTTAAAAAATCAACTGGATAAAACAATGCCGGGTGTTAAAATTTTTGAAACGGTCTACAAAAGTGCAGTTGTGGAAATTGCACCCAAACAAATGTGGAAAGAAAAGTTTGGAGAAAGTACACGAAGGGAAAAAGAACAGACCCTTGAAGAAAAAGGAAAACAGGGACTTTGACAAAACTTTTGAAGATTTAAAAGATTTGACTTTCCAGGTGACACGGTATTTCAGCCATTTATCTAACAAATGAGATACTCCAAGTTCTAATATTATCTTAGAGGTAACTGACTGGGCAAAAATGATACTTCCGAAAAGTATAATTTGGCAATGCTGAGGCTTAGAATAACAGCATCGAAAAGTCAATTGGATCTACCAGGGAAGTCATCTTTGGAATCCATATTATTCTCTCAAACAATTAATGTGCACGGACAGAAATAAAGTTTTTCATATGTCCCCAACTTGGAGAAACATGTTCGATTCCAAAGATCCAAAAATAATAACAAAACAGATTCAAACGTGATATATTGACATGACAAATATTTGTCATATGCAACTGGATAAAAGCACAAACTATTGCAAGAGTTGCAAACTCCTAAAACCTAGGCATGTAAACAAGAATTATTTGTAACCATAGTTTTGGGTAAGTTGACACATAAAGGATGAGGTTCCTTTCTATGTAGTACCAAAGATTTATCATTATGGCACTGGAGTAGTGTCACGGCCCAAGAATTTCACCACTTGCGCACCGTGCGGCACTTAGGCAAATCACTCCTTTGATGCCCAAGTCAGCCTTTCCCCACGAGCTAATCCTACCCAGCTTCCCAAGTGAGACACACTCACACACTCTTAAGACAAGAGATTTGGGTAAAGGAAGCTCTTTCACTATAAACACTCTTTTTACAAGACAAGATATACAAGACTCTCTCTCTCTCTAGCTCACAAGCTTAGTTCTCTCAAGCTCTCCTCCAAGCTCTCCTAAGCTCTCTCGTAAGCTCTCACCCAAGCTCTCATATGCTACCTCACAAATGAGGCCTTCCACCCTTTTATAGGCTTCAAGGAACTCATTGGAAACATCTAGAGCTCTCCCATTCTACTAGGTCCTAGAACATTCCACACAACTCTAAGAACAAAGTAGAAGACTCATTGCAACTCTAGAATATTCCCAAACCTTCCAGCATCTTCTTGAGTTTTCAAGCAGCTTCCAGCATATTCCGGACCTCTCCAGAATCTTCTAGCTGCATCTAGCATCCTCTGCAACATTCTGGACTTTTCCAGAATTCTCTAGCTTCCTTCCAACCTTCCGATCCTTTCCGGAATTCTCTAGGTTCCTCTCCGACCTTCCGGACCTTTTCGGACTCATCTTGAGCGTCCTAGAACCTTCTTCAAGCTTCTACCAACTTCTAAGGGCTTCCAATGTCACGAAAGTTGGCGGTCCGTGACATTCTCCCCCACCTGATTCCGTGACGTCCTCGTCACGCTGTGGTACTCCCAAGCACCACATCGAGGTAAGACTTCTTGCCCGATCCACTTGAGTTTGGTGAAGCATTGTCCACCCCCTTGCCCTTTTCGTACTCTCCAGCCTTCTGGACTGCCGCTTGGGTCTTCTCCTTCTTCAGCTGGCTCCACTCTATCAAAGGGACACTGCACGGGGCCTCTCCCAAAAATAGCAACATTGACGCCATGTGTGGAACAGGTATCGCATTGGACTTTCGCAGAAAGTCCATCCCCAATATCATCGGGTGATCATTTATCTCGATCACCGAGAACTCTGCCTGTCCCATCCAACTCCCAATGGCAATGTCAGCACTTCGGACAACTCCTTGGATTGGCTTGGCCTCCGAATTCACTGGCTTGGACCAACCCTTGTCTTGCTTCACCTTCAAGTCTAGCCTCTTGGCCTCATCCACACTCACAAAGTTATGTGTGGCTCCCGTGTCGATCAACGCCTTGGAGGACTTTCCATTGACCTTCACCTCCGCGTACAACACGTCTTTCTTCTTGATGCTTCTAGGTTCCTTCTTCTTCTCATTCTTCTTGGTGACCGCTCCAAGAAGTTGAACACTGCCGAGTAGGTTCTCCCCATCCGAAGAACTTGACCACTCACTGTCGGAACCCTTCCGCGACTTCTTCTTCTTCTTCTTCTTCTTCATGGCATTCATCTTCTCCCTATTTGGGCAATACCGTGCTAAGTGTGGCCTGCTGCACAAAAAGCACTCAATCTTCTTCTCATTGCCATGCTTCTTCGTGGAGTGACGCCCCTTGTTGCGATCATCCTTGCTCTTACGGGACTCCCTATCACTCCGCTCATCGTCTGTTGCTGTTGGTGACGTCTTCCCACTATGGGTCCTCCCTTTTGGTCGGTCACCCGAACCCTTAGAGTGGCTCTCTCTCCATACCTACGGTTTAGTCGGCACCTTGAAGTCCTCCAACTTTTCTGCTTCAGCAAGCGCAATCGCCATATCATTGACCCCTTTGCCTTGCAGTTCTCGTGCCGCCCATGGTTGCAAGCCATCCATGAACCCAAATAGTGCTTCCCGCTCGCCCATGTCAGGAATTTCTAGGAGTAAAGCCGAGTACTCCTTCACATAGTCCCTCAATGAGCTTTCGTGCCTCAACTTGCGGAGCTTGCGAAACGCCAAGAACTCCACATTCTCGGGGTAGAAGTGCTTCTTCAAATCTCTCTTGAACTCAGTCCAGTTCTCTATTGTGCACAACCCCTTCATCTTGTCACCATACCGTCTCCTCCACCATAGCATTGCCGTGTCAACAAGGTACATGGTAGCCGTTTGTACCTTCTCTTCTTCATCTTCAATATGGAGATTGTCGAAATACCTTTCCATGCTCCATATGAAGTTGTCAATCTCTCGGGCGTCTCTTGCACCATCGTAACACTTAGGTTCCGGTGCTCGAACCTTCTTTTTTGGCATGCTCGTCCCACCATCCCTTGATGCAACAATAGCCTTCTTGCAAAGTTGCAACTCCACCTCCATATCCGCCAACCGCTTCTCTAGGGCCTCTTCGTGGCTACTCCTTGATGCCACTAGTTGCTCTTCGAAGGTCCCCACCTTCTCCTCGAGCTCCTCCACCCGAACGATTAAGTCTGCAAAGTATGCGTAGAAGTCTACAACCCGGCTCTTGGGCTTGTTTGGGCCAACCAACGCCTCTTCTAGCCTGTCGAGCCTCTCCGCCACGACCTCTTCTATATTCTCAAGTCAGGCCTGCATCGTTGCTAGTGCATCTTTGGTGGTCGGCTTCTTTGGCTTGATGACCACACCCGCGCCATCGGCCACGCAAACAAACTCATCACCCGAGGTAGCCATGTATACTTGCTTGTCTTCAATCGGCTCTGATACCAACTGTCACGGCCCAAGAATTTCACCACTTGCGCACCGTGCGGCACTTAGGCAAATCACTCCTTTGATGCCCAAGTCAGCCTTTCCCCACGAGCTAATCCTACCCAACTTCCCAAGTGAGACACACTCACACACTCTTAAGACAAGAGATTTGGGTAAAGGAAGCTCTTTCACTATAAATACTCTTTTTACAAGACAAGATATACAAGACTCTCTCTCTCTAGCTCACAAGCTTAGTTCTCTCAAGCTCTCCTCCAAGCTCTCCTAAGCTCTCTCGTAAGCTCTCACCCAAGCTCTCATATGCTACCTCACAAATGAGGCCTTCCACCCTTTTATAGGCTTCAAGGAACTCATTGGAAGCATCTAGAGCTCTCCCATTCTACTAGGTCCTAGAACATTCCACACAACTCTAAGAACAAAGTAGAAGACTCATTGCAACTCTAGAATATTCCCAAACCTTCCAGCATCTTCTTGAGCTTTCAAGCAGCTTCCAGCATATTCCGGACCTCTCCAGAATCTTCTAGCTGCATCTAGCATCCTCTGCAACATTCTGGACTTTTCCAGAATTCTCTAACTTCCTCCCAACCTTCCGATCCTTTCCGGAATTCTCTAGGTTCCTCTCCGACCTTCCGGACCTTTCCGGACTCATCTTAAGCGTCCTAGAACCTTCTTCAAGCTTCTACCAACTTCTAAGGGCTTCCAATGTCACGAAAGTTGGCGGTCCGTGACAGTAGGCATGAGCTAAAATTGAGGATAGAAGCAATGAAAACAGAGGTTCAAAGTCTTACACAAGTAGGATGAAACTGAATATTTCGAATAGACAAACCAGGAATTCATTCAAATCAACAGCTAAAATGTAACCAAGAATTGAGTTTAGAGTTTACTATTCTGTCAAGCAAACAGAAATGTTTGAAAAGACCTTGGTCGGAACACTAGATTAGTATGGAGGAAACACAGGTCTGCAGTATTTGAGACCAATGTTATATACTACGAAGCTGGAGAAAAATTCTGTAAAACTTTGGGACCACCATTTGCTTGTATAGTACATTGCCAGAAGTTACCACAAATTCATAAAATCACTGTCATAAAAAATGGTGCTGGGATTGCTATTAAAGAAGAGGAAAATTGGGAAAACAAAATAGGAAGAGAGAGATTAAAATAAAGACGATAAGGAAAGCCGATGATGGTTAAGCCATCAAAAGGAGACCAAACAGTGCCATTATCCACACCATGGATATGGACACAGACAAGCTGCGAGTCATTTCACAAAAATTAGGACACTGAAACATTGGTGATACAATAACCATATAAACATGCATTTTATAGGTGTATCTTGTAAATTCATTGTATAAGTTAAAGCCATAATACCTATTCACTTTGGATAAGAAAAGAAACATAGTATCGGTATCATAAGATGCAACTCAACAATCACACCATAACTATTCATACCTAAGCATAAAAAGCAATTTTGACTCTAGCTAAACTTTTAAATGTGAATTATAACTCCATAATGTGCCCCTAACCTATCCCATAAGATAGTATACAATAACAATATTGGACACGTACATAAGCCTGTCGAACACGTGTCTGGACAGTGTCAGGTCGGGTTCGTGTCCCTCACATGTCAGACAAGGATACATGAGGCTGGTAGATGTGTATGTCCAGCAAATAAACACTGTGATCAAATGGTTTAAAATAGGAAAGGAGAGAATAGTTTCTTTATTCATGTTATGCCCCTAAAAAGAGTAGGACTGGTGAAACATATGTCTAAGTAGCTATCCCAAATAGTGAGGAGTCTTGGGACAAAATTAAGGTTGGTTGAAATTAAAACACAAGATGGAATTGCCAGCAAGGATTGTAGGGTTGACATTCAACATGCCTCAGAATTGATATCATTTCAGCAGAAGCGTAGCAAAATACTTGGAACCCATGGCAAGTGTTAGCAGAACAAAAAAATATAAAAAAGTAACAAGATAGTGATCTCAAATATGACCTTAAGCTCCAGAATCCGCTGGAACTCCAAAGGTGTTCCCTCAGGAAGCAGTGCACGATATGTATCAGCCACAGAGTCAACAGGGGACAGTATAACCTGTATAAGGAAGTCAAGCAGACATGTAAATTGCAACTTTCCAGAAGCAACAACCCAAAACCAATTTGATCACATACCTTTAAGAGAGCTTCAGCTTTACTCATCTCTCGGCTCACAAATTTTGAGTAGCTAGCAGCACCTGATGTCTGTCCATAGAAATTAATCAGTATGCGTTAAACGTGGTGCAGGGATAAGCATAACAAGAAAATGTGGTCAATGAGTTGGTCATTACTGAAGATTTGAAACCTCTTGTCATAAAAATGTAACTCCTCAGTGGATATTCAAATAATTGGGGGGAAAAAAGATTTCACCTCAGCCAAAAAGCATGAACACACATGTGCACACACGCACATAGATACGGAGGGAGAAAGAGAGCTAGGGAATGGCCAAGAGAAAAACAGTATATAACTTTCATCATATTGAAGAGCCAAATGTTCACAAGAATGTGCTCACCTGTCTTCCAAGGGACGGAATATCTAGAAGAATGGTCTTTATAGCCTGAGTGTCCAACAACATCTGCAATAGCATCATGCAATAGAGTTTAAATCAACAATGTTAATTTACAGAGGTTATCTCCTGGCAGGTTGCATTAAAAATGTGGGATGAAGGATCTTTTGACTGAAACAATTCTTTTTAACTGCTTGCATAACTTTGGAAGGCATAATATGGAAAGAAATATTAACTCAAACTACCAAAGAAGGCATAAAATTAAGTTTCAAGAGTAAGCATCAATGGAAGGAAAAATAAAAAATAAAAGTTGGATACTGCCTACCACAACAATTTTTGAAAAGGGCATTCCACCAGAATAAAAAGTATCAATGGGAATTCAAGTAGCATTTCAAAATGCCCTTAGTTAAATTTTCCAGGTATATCACATTAAAACATCAAAGGAAACCGAGATTCATCCATGAGTTCACGATGTATTCCGCAAAAATTTGTTACACTTTTGAATCAATTGCTAAACACTACCATAGGCAAATGGTATAGAAGTACTTCACATATAAATTCCAGCAAATCAAAATACATTACTGTAGTCTCTTAATTGTCAATGCACAAAATTTAAACGAGGTAAGAACTAGTTTAATAATCAACTTTGAACTACTTGTGGCCTTGACGGCAGATAGCTATGTTCTGAAGAGTGAGTGCTGGCCTTTTTCTGAATCACAGTCATTTTGATATGTGCTTGCACTTGAAAATATTGCAATGCTGGGAACAAAAGAAATATCATGACCGTCCTTACTTGTTGGGCTCCTGTTTCTGATATGTGCTTGCACTTGAAAATATTTTGGTAGAATCGTGGACCAAGAGACGACGCAAGCTGCAAAAAAATTAAGATATGAGCAGCAGTAACCTCAAAAAAGGTTTTACGGTGAAACTCTATTTGACTGAGAAGGAACTCCAACAAAGAACTTTGAGCATCACTGATCCCAGCAGATGACATATTCAAAGAACGACAACATTGTGAAGCAAAGTCACCCATCGGTTATGAAACCAATGACCAGTACATAAGCAAAAGGATACCCCCACCTCAAGAGCTTACTTTTTAACATAGAGTTCTACCTAAGACCATGTAACATGGTATCAAAACGAATCAGCTACAAATTGGAAGGAAACTTGTCCCTGGACGTGCTCCCATGAGAGCACTATATGAGCGGGGGAGGGTATGAAGGAAAGTTCCACTAAAGTTATGCAATGCATATAAACATGAGGGCACCCGCATATCAGGAACTTGCCTTTGGGATTGAGTTTTACCCAAGATCGTCTAGTAGATGCCACAAAACATAACCATGTTCCTAAATTGCCACTTTTTGTTACATTTTTTTGCAAAAAATATAGTGTTTATGTAACCGGACTTTGTCTTGAGTAGGGCTCGAAATTCTACCCCATCCGACCACTCCCGCCCTAAATGGATTTGGAATTCATGAGTTTTTTAGGAATCAGATCGAATTTCGGGGAAGGATTTGAAAAAAATAACAATACTAGAAACAAATATTTGTCCTTAAAAATACATCGTATAGCTCATTCTGACAGTACTCATAACAAATTTAATTTGAAATTAAAAATGGTTACAGGCCGAGATTCTGAAAATGCCAGGTACAGCCTAGACCGCTTGCTATTATTTCCTTGATTTCAAACTTATTTCCGGGCTTCTTCCATGGACCAGGAATACCCAATGAACTCGCATAGTTCTATGGTTAGGAAAACCCAATAAACCCTTTCTTGAGTTTGATGCATAAATGTACTACGTTGGTCTAATCCCTTCAATAGGTTAGGTAGGCAACTTTGATGTCATAATCACCTTGTCTAAGAAGAAATGGAAGTAGATAGGAGAAAGAAGACGTCCAAGGACAGGAATACTACTAGTAAGGATCATATTAATGCTGTTGATATACCTGCAAGAAAAAGTGCAAGAGTGTGGTAAGATGCCTAGGCACTAGTAGTAAAGTTTCAGACAATCAAAACACTGCATCTTACCCTGACTGGTCACCAACACTTTCAAGTGTACCCCACGGAATACGTGTCATTGCAGCCATTTCAGCATCAAATTTCGTCTCCAAGCCATGCACTAATGTTACCAATGCTTTCGTGATAACAGCTGAAAATTCATCCTGCACATATATATGGTTCCGACTAAATAAACAGCAAATTACCATGAAAGACAACTTTAAAGTGCTCACCTGCACTTCAGACATATCCACCGCATCCATTAGTCGAGGGTCAATTATTTTGGCTACATTTTCGGCCAATTCACCAGACTGTCAATAATATAAAGAGCAGTGTCACTGTGAGTGAATTCACAATAGTATTATCGATGATGGATTGGTTTAAACGAGCCCCATTCAAACAGATGCTTAGCTTGCCTTCAACTCATTGGAGCCAATGATATATTAGACCTCATTTTTTACAAAAGAAAGACCTTTATTGGCCATCATTTTGTACTAAATATGCCCACTGAGGATCATTATCCACTCTAATTTAAATGTAAATCAGGGTTAGCTGTGATATAGTCCAATTAGCTCATGCAATCTCACTGACGAGAACCAATAACTGAGAAATGCTATACTTCCAAAAACTGACTGACCGTTTTGTGGCAATATTCTGCTGTATTAATGATATAGCAGATCACCCTTTCATCCCTATCAGATGTCTGCATGATATAATCAGATTGAGGATGCCAAAAAAATCAGTATCTTTTAAAGGATTAACCTGTTGAGCTCATGAAAAAATAAAGGAAGACTGTCAATACCTTTATCTGTCCATCCATACCAGTGGCGGCTGCAACAATCCCAGTGCCCCCTTTAGGTAATCTTGTGAAAAGCTTTGTAGCATATACTTTAAGAACTCTTTGAAACACCTAAAAAGAAGAACAAGAACAAATTCATAATCAGTACAGGCCAGCAAGATATTCCAAATGGTGATCCATGTATTGTGATGGCTGAACTCCACTTTCTTTAACCTCGCAAAGAAGCCCCGTAATAACAACTTGTGACATATTTCTAGTTGGACATAATTTTTTCACTCTAAAAGTTCAAAATGAGGCCAGTGCAAGACTTTGGCTACTGAAGTGATGGCTTCACAGCACATTTCATGAATTCAGATCATTGTGGTGAAATCAAAATTAGATGACAAGACCATCTCCAAATTCTTGGATGTTCTTAAATTGAATAATTCAAAACAAGCCCCTTGGTATGTACCAATGAGAACAATATATCCAGATAATGTGTAGGAAGGTGTCAGCTGGTCAATCCAATGAGAAATGCACAACTTGCATCGAAGTCCTCCCAGATCATTGAGAAGGTAGATTCATTACCAAAGATCAAAGTTTCCTTTTGATGAGATCCTTGACTTAAGGAAATGTGAAACTGACAAATCCCGTGTGTTTAGATAATAGTTTAATGAAATGAAGTGGGCGGTAAAAAGTTTCTATCCTGCCAGAGTACTTAATAATAGGAAAGGTAATACACTCTTAGACCACAGAGATATGAAATGCTTTGTAGACCTATAGACATCCCTGCCAAGGAAAGTTTTGAATCCTAATTCTTTAAGCTGCAGCATCAGCCCTCATTACTTATGTTCTACAATGTGCATTTCTTAATTGGTCTTAAAGCCCCATATTCTTTTGTTAATGCATGAACAGAAACTAAAAAACATAAGAACCCCATGTTATAAATCTTTAGGTCTTCAATCCTCCGAAATATTACCAAGGAATTACATTATTAGACTATATTTAGGATCTATAACAGACTCTAAATCTCCAATGCCAATGTAAGTACCAAGCACGTACAATCACAAGGACAAACTGTCAAACTGGGCCTAAATTAACACAGATACAAGGAGGCAGAACACAACGAATAAATCTTGCTATGAGTCACAACAATTTTTTACGCAACAATCACAACTAGAAGAAGAAATCCAACTACAAGAAGGACAAGTTAGCTAGCAAACTAAGAGGATTGGCTCGTAGGAAAGATAAGAATTATGACTGCCATTTGAATAATTTGATTCTATTCAAAACTCTCTGAGAAACATTAAAGCAAAAACTGAGTGTTCCACTGCCACTAAGCCTTATAGAAAGTGAATCAAAGTAGTTACTATAACAATGGAGAGAATTTAGACGATAAGTTTCACCTTGAACAAATTACACAATGTCTGGTTTTTTGTCAATGCGCTGCATCGCTTCAGGCTTCTCCTAATAATCAAAAAGACCTTCATAAAACAACAAAGAAGAAAGTAGGTGTAATGATAATAGTTTTAAGAGAAAAAAAAACAAGAAAACAAAGCTGATATGCTTATGAGAGGAAAAGTTTGACAGGACATTAATTTCTGATACAAAGCAGCCGATCAAAAAAAAAATTCTGATACAAAGCAATCCATCCCTGGGATGTTTTGGAAAAAGACTGGACAGATTGCAGATGCTGAGTTTTGTAACCTTGAATGCGATTATTATAACAGGACATTAGTTTTGTATATTCTCATTCCAGATTTTTTTTCTCGTTTTCTTAATAGAAATTAAGCATAAAAACAACTTCTAGGTATTAAAACTTAAAGTGAACAGATAGACTTCCATTTAGAGATTGCAGTTTTTCTTTCGTAGCAAGTTTCAAATTTTTCTCTTAGAGGAGTGATTTTTATAACATCTAGGATAGTAATTTCTCACTGCTTTTATAACATTCAATGGAAAGAGATTCTCATTCCATGTAATCACATATTAGTTTTCTTTATTTAACTTCGGATCAATTAATGGTATTAAAGCACATGCAACTAAGATGTCCTGTTACCAGAGCATTATTTTGTGAAATATTAAGGACTTGGGTTGAATGGAAATGGCAGAGAAACCAACCCATCCTTTCTATGTATATCTAGCATATTAACAAAGTTTCGTTGGGATGTTGGAGAACATCTAGTTTATGACCCATATATGAAAGGTAAAGCTGTTGATTTATCTATGATTATTATCTAAGTAGTTTATGGTCTCATTCACAACTTAAACTAAAGAATCTCTTGCTTACCATATTCTCATGCTCTCAATTTAACTTAAGCTTTGATCTTGCTTCTTACTTCAATGTATTTATTATTGCTATTTTTATTTTGGTAGATAGTCTTTTATAAAAAGAGAAATTGCCCTGAAGGGCATATAGCTAAATACACAAGTTCAAAGAAGAAACAAGGCTATAAACATTAAAACAGTTGGAATACATTACACAAAGAGAGATTACGGGAGGCTTCAAAGGATCAAATTTTAGAAACATTAAATCCAACTTCCAACACAATCCAACCCATGAAGAAGCTAGGAGGCATTTGAATCCCTCTGAGAGGACGTGTCATATGTGATGGTTACTTATGAAGTCCAACAAGTGAACCTAAGAGACGAAGTGCTACATTAACTGTTCCATAAATCCACGCTACTGAAGGGGCAATGATCATTTGGTATCTCAAATCGCCATACAAATAGGAATCCGTCCAACTACTAACTGTGTTATTTCTGGTCCAATAGGAACTTTTAAATCAATATCGGCTGATGATCTCAGCAAGTGGCAAATCGATTTTCATCCCTTCAAAATCAAGCGAACGGTTCAAGTTACCAAACGGGCTTATATCTGTTGTCCATTTGAAATGTTCACGTGATTAGTGTCTAACCAGCCAGAATTCTAAATTGAAGTCTGCATCTATTTGGAAGCATGAAACGTTAAAATTTAAACTAAACGAAAAGTTTTCTATGAACATTCATAACCAATTTATAAAACCTATCTATTATCATGACGTTGCCACATTTTAAATTATGAAATGAATGCCACATTATAACTGGCCTTTAAATACATCTTTGGTTTTTATAGATTCAAAGCTTATAGTTAGTTACTAACAGACCTGCATAGGTTACTGCTGTAGTACTGTTATATTTCAAAGTGGTTCTGGTTTGGACCTGAAGAAACTGAGAGATGGCCATTTTGGGATTTTGCAACTTCTGAAAAGAACGTTTTAGTTAACTAGAAATATTAGAAAATAAAAACTAGGAAGAATATAACCAGAAACAAAAATGAAACAGAAATCATCTCTGCATACCACCACATATTAGAAAGCTACACAACTGCCAAATTTCAAATTCCAACACCAAGAGGCTCAAAAAGTCAATCTGGAAGGTTGTCACAGACCTTGAACTGTGCTCGCCCAAAATTATACAAGTCAGCGCATAAAGGAACCAAACAACCGTAGATTCTTTAACTCTTTTCTAGTTCAACCATGAGTCACTTTGCCACCCCAATTGGGGATGCCAAAACAAAACCCATAACGTTTCTCGCTGCTTTACAGACATAAGATCAGCAACCAAATCTCCAACTTATTTATTCATGCAATACCAATTCAAAGTTACATGCCTTAATGATTTAAGTTACATCTGGCTTGCAGAGAGTGCCTCCTACATTCATCATTTTCATATGGCTTGAATTGATACTATAATGCACAAAAGGGAAAAAGAGAAGGCTGTAATCATATTCTTTCAATATGAAGAGACA
Source organism: Arctostaphylos glauca (assembly GCA_019985065.2). NCBI lineage: Eukaryota > Viridiplantae > Streptophyta > Magnoliopsida > Ericales > Ericaceae > Arctostaphylos > Arctostaphylos glauca. Next base: position 12,493,784 of record JAHSPW020000001.1, on the reverse strand, counting down.
TGTTTATACAAGGACAAATTACTGAAAAACCAACTATGGCGAGAGCAACTTAATTATTGGACAATAGGGTCACGGTCATCTAATCAAACCTATATTATGCCGATGTAATATATGACTAAATGAAGGACATTGACCCCAATGATGGCACGCACTGTGGTATAAATGCACAATACATGCAGTATCGTCAGAGAAGTTTCACAAAGAAAATAATGGTCAATCAAAAAGAAAAGCATATGCAAGAAGAGGAAGAAGGAAGAAAGGCATGTTTCCAGCGTCATCTGAAATTGTCTCAGATTTTCCCTTTCAGATCCACACACAAACAAAAAAAAAAAACGCACAAGCAGCAGATCTAAGGGAATCCAGTACAGGTAAAATGCAATGGGCTAGATTAACACTTATGATCACCCTTTTGGGATGGAGTCCTGCAAAATTAAGACTCTGGTGGTTACCTGCATGCTACTGGATAAAATATTAGTTTGGCTTCCCTCTTCAATATCCCATGTTTCCTCCTGTCATGTGCATAGGCGTACATTAGTAGAAAACATATGAGCATGTGAAACAAAAAAAACGCTTTCATGATGCAGAATACACTCAAACCTGAACAAGTTTTTCTAGATTCTCCATAAGAGTCTTCTCTTCTAGTTCTACATATGCCGCCATGTGAGGTTCAAAGCAAGATGAAATAATTCCACGAAAATTGAACTGCCACATCAATGTAGATATATAACTTCATCAGCCAGTTTTAGTAGCTGAAAACCTGAAAGAAGATGGAAACTAATATCCAAAGTGATAACTGCCTCGGAAGAAAGTAGAAAAATGAAGGCAAAGTTACTGTCGCAAACATATCCAAGCTTGAGCACATCAGAGATATGTCACTAAACATTACTGATGTCCCTAGGCAAGAGATTTTGCAAAACCCGTCTTTACTTTAAGAGGTAGCTTTCTCAAGAAGACAAAACCAAAAATGTTGAAGCAACAAAGCACTTCAAAATCTGAGTAGGCATATGGAGAATAGGGGTCATTTCTGGTGGATGTAGAGTAATTTGGGGAAGGTAAAAAAAAAATTGTGGGGTCATCATTCAGAGTGAAGGATGGATGGACTGCTAGGTACTGAGGTTCATGTATGTTGGACAAGGACAAAGATTCACGAACTTTGTCCATAGGTGTTCGATGGGATGGTTTTGATTTGGGTATAGGTGGTTTTTGTTTACAAATATTGTTAGTTGAGATAAGAGAAAGTGTATAGGGTATTCATGAACCCTAACACATAAGAGTTGTATTTATAGACCAGCTCACCACATTACATGTCTCACTTAAGCGATGTGGGACAAACACATAAACTAAATGTAAACTATTCTAACACTCCCCCTCAAGCTGGAGAATAAATATCACAAAATCCCAGCTTGTTACATAAAAACTCAAAACGTGGTTTAAACAATGACTTAGTAAAAATATCTGCAATCTGAGCTCCTGTGGATACAAAAGGTGTAGCCAAAGTGCCACTATCAATCTTCTCCCGAACGATATGACAATCTACCTCAATATGTTTGGTTCTTTCATGAAACACCGGGTTTGAGGCAATATGTATTGCCGCCTGATTATCACAATGCATAGGCATCGGTAACGGCACTGGAAATCCAAGTTCCTCAAGAAAGGATTTCAGCCAGACAACCTCACATGTAGTATGAGCCATAGCACGGTACTCTGCCTCTGCACTAGACCTTGCGACAACGGTTTGCTTCTTACTCTTCCAGGTAACGAGGTTGCCACCAACAAAAGTACAATAACCAGTAGTTGAACGTCTATCAGAAGGTGACCCTGCCCAATCTGCATCAGTAAACGCCTCAACACGCCAATGGCCATTAGACCGATAAAATAAGCCACGTCCGGGGTGAGCCTTAAGATACTTCACAATGCGAATGCAAGCCTCCCAATGTGGAATACGAGGAGCAGACATAAACTGACTCACCTTACTAACAGCAAATGAGATATCCGGACGAGTATTGGTAAGATAAATCAACTTACCAACTAAGCGACGATACTGATCTGGCTGAGAAAATACCTCCCCCTGATCAGTGCAGAGTTTGACATTAGGATCCATTGGAGTCTCCACAGGTTTAGCTCCCAATAAACCTGTCTCTTCTAAAATATCCAACACATATTTTCGTTGGGACAAACTAATCCCATCCTTGGATCTTGCCACTTCAATACCCAAGAAATATCGTAACTTACCCAAATCTTTAGTGTGAAATTGACTGTGTAAGAATTGTTTCAACTCATCAATCCCTTTTTGATCATCTCCAGTAATAATAATGTCATCAACATAAACAATGAGCAACACTTTCCCTCGAGATGATATGAGGGAGAATACAGAGTGATCAGACTGACTTCGACGCATGCCAAACTGCATAATAGCATCACTAAACTTGTCAAACCATGCCCTGGGAGATTGTTTAAGGCCATAAAGGGATTTGCGAAGACGACATACCTTATGATGCTCCCCCTGAGCAACAAACCCAGGTGGTTGCTCCATATAGACTTCCTCCTTAAGATCACCATGGAGAAAAGCATTTTTAACATCAAGTTGAAACAACGGCCACCCAAGATTGGCGGCAAGAGAAAGAAAAATCCGCACAGAACCAAGCTTGGCAACAGGAGAGAATGTCTCGGAGTAATCAACGCCATAAGTCTGTGTGTAGCCTTTTGCAACCAGGCGGGCTTTATGACGCTCAATAGTACCATCAGGAAGATACTTAATGGTATAAACCCAACGACAGCCAATAGTGGTTTTACCAGCAGGAAGAGTAACCAACTCCCATGTGCCATTATTATGAAGAGCAGACATTTCAGCTTCCATAGCTGTCCGCCACTCAGACCGGGATAATGCCTCCTGAACAGTGTTAGGAACAGATATAGAGGAAACAGTAGTAGTGAAAGCGCGAAGAGAGGGAGACAGATGATCATAAGAGATAAACTGAGAAATAGGATGAGAAGTGCTCGAGATATTAGAAAAACCATATTTTACCGGTGGGTGACGATTCTCACGAGTAGGATAGCGACGAGCCGGCGGATCTGGCGACAAGGAGGAAGACGGAGGCGTGGGCAAAGAGGGTGCAGCAGCCGGGGATGGTTCGGTAGGTGGAAGTGATGTCTGGGGCTGGTTTGGTGCGGGTGCGGGAGAACGACGAACATATACTTGTAGAGGTTTGTGGGAAACAGTACCAGTGGGAACGGTCATAGGTAGGACAGACTCAAGGGTAACCAGATCGTTGGGAGTAACAGGGTCTGAGTAATAGGGCAATGACTCATTAAACGTGACATCGGCACATACGAAGTGACGACGTAAGGTAGGAGAGTAACAGCGATATCCTTTCTGAGTGCGGGAGTATCCCAAAAAAATACATTTAAAAGACCGAGGATCAAGTTTACTCCTATCAGGGTCAAGGACATGGACATAACAAGTGCACCCAAAAACCCGAGGAGGTAAGGAATGGAGAGGCCGACCAGGGAACAAGACCTTATGGGGAACCTGCCCACCTAAGACCGTAGAGGGCATACGGTTGATTAAATAACAAGCAGTGAGAGCAGCCTGACTCCAATATGACTTAGGAACCTGCATGTGGAATAGTAAAGCACGCATAACCTCAGACAAGTGGCGAATCTTGCGCTCAGCAACTCCATTTTGTTGTGGAGACCGAGCGCACGATGATTGGTGAATAATGCCATGATCATCAAGAAATTGAGAAAGAAGACCGTGAAAATATTCACGGGCATTATCGGAACGAAATATTTGAATGCAGGTGTCAAATTGATTCTTAACTTCCATGTAAAAAGATTTAAACACATGTTGCAATTCAGACCTCGCTTTCATTAAATAAAGATATGTGAGACGAGAAAAATCATCCACAAAAATAACAAAATACTGAAAACCAAAAACACTGGGCACATGAATAGGCCCCCAAATGTCTGAATGAACCAATTGAAAAGGCCGCGATGCACGACGCTCAACCCTAGGATGAAAAGAGACGCGTCGGTGTTTACTAAACTCACACACTTCACACACCAACTTATTGAGAGAACGACACGAGGGGACAAGACGCTTCAAACTCTGGAGAGATGGATGGCCAAGGCGACAATGTTGTTGATATGGTGACTCGGATGTCTGAAGAGCAACAGGCTGAGGGACAGTCAGGTAATAGAGGCCACCGCGCTCAATGCCCCCACCAATCTTCCTCCCGGTCTTGAGATCCTGAAAAATACAGCCATGAGGAGAAAATGTGACGGAACAGTTTAAAGTTTTGGTAAGACGACTCACAGACATAAGGTTAAATGGAAAACGAGGAACATGTAAGACAGAAGTTAAAGTGAGAGAAGAAGTGACAGGAACGGAGCCCAAACCAGTAACAGCAGTGGTAGAACCATCAGCTAAGGTGACTTGTGATGATTTACCAACTGACTGTTGACTAAGAAAGAAGTTAGGTGTACCAGTCATATGATCCGTAGCTCCCGAGTCAATAACCCAAGGAGCGGATGAGGATGAGGATGAGACAGCACAGGCAACAGATGGACCGGTCTGAGCAAGCGTAGCAGTGGAAGATTCTGTCCTATCTTGCAATGACAAGAACCGTTGGTAATCCTCAGCTGAAATAACCACACTATCGGCAGAAGATTGAGCATACTGTCCAGTATCCTCAGAGGCAACCTGATGAGCTTGGGGATAACCATGGAGAGCATAACAATAGTCCACGGTATGACTTGTACCCTTACAATGAGTACAGAATCGAGTACCGCGGCCACGACCAGAAGTACCTCGACCAGAACTAGCTCCCCCTCGGCTAGAATGACGACCATTGAACCCAGAATTACCATTACCACCATAATGAGGACTGGAATCATGGTTACCAGAACCCCGTCCTCCACGACCACGACTGCTATACCCAGAATCATGGCCGCGGCCACGGCCACGGCCACGGTTGTCTCATTATTCTAAGTGATTGATGGATGGACTGTTAGGTACTGAGATTCATACATGGGACAAGGACAAAGATTTACAAACTTTGTCTATAGGTGTTCCACCCTAAAGCTCCAGTGCTTCTGGTTGTTTTTGCTTGTGGTTAGATCCGGTTTATTAGTGGTATGGGGGGTTTGGGTGTTGGTATGGGTTTAAATTGAAGGAGGCCGCGTGCTGATTTTTGTTGGGATAGGTAGTGCTACTGGTGGGAAGTTCAAGGGATTGAGTTTTGTTGATTGTAGGCTGTGATGGTGGTTGTTCCTTCGTGGGGTTTTGATTTTAAATTTTGAGAATTTTTTAAACTTTATTGTATTTAGGCATCTTATTTGAGCTATTCTACTTGAGAGCTCCTTAGTGTATGTGATGGTGTCTTTTTCTTAACAAAACGAGAGGTTTAGGGTTGGTGTTGTTTCTTCCAGGTAATAGCATTAGGAGGATTTGCTCACTGTCCGAAGATCTCCCTTTGCGGATCTTTACCGATTGTACTATTCTATTTTTTATCTTTATGATAATGGAATATCTTTGCCTTTCAAAAAAACAAAGCACTTCAAGAACCATTAACTTGACTTGGAAACATCCACACTGTGCACAACAAGTACATTTGTCTTCATAGTACAGTAAATTATATAGTTAGACCGTGCACACCCAAAAAGATTTACAGAACAAGAAAGAGAGGCATAGTCACCAGACAGTTTACCCTTGTGTAAGAAACAAAGACTGTTTTCCATGCTTACATTTAGAGATGCAACGGCTCCTAACAAGCAATGCCAAACTTATACCGACCCTAATAGCAACCCATTATATTGACATCCAAACAAAGCTTTGGACTTCGACAATTTGTCATATTACTTTCAAAAAAAGCCACCATATAGTCAAATATCAATAGCTTTCACTGGGACACATTAAACTAGGGAAGAACTTACTATAGGTCCTTGTAGTAGACTCATGAACGGATAACCCTATGATAATCGCATATAAGCACGTAACTCCTTATGATTTCTGACCAAAGTGCACCCTCATAATTTCCGCCCAAATTCACCAGAGGTGACACCTCTTTTGAAATTGATTAGTGAACTTTTTTTTTTTTGAGAATCAAGAACCTTTATCCTGATCTTTAAAAAATGCAACAACATCAAGATCTTCCTTGTCCCTCTGTTTCTTTTGCTTCCCAACATTGTTACCAATAATACCACTGCCCCTTGCAGCACCGCTTCTCAACCTGCCCAACACGCAGCCAGCACCATTCCACCCGAATGGTCAACACAACTCTAGGCCTCAAGTCCATGTGAATTCCTACTAGAGGCCATATGTTTCCATCCGGATATAGGGAAGGGATATGATATCCACCAGGACCACCACGATATAAGCTGGATATGATATCTTGAGGATGTAACTCTGGATATGTACGGCATGAGACCATGTTTATTTAATGCCTGAATTTTTAAATTTGCCCTCATAACAAATACATTATGTCCACTTGCCCTAGTTCAAATTTTTATTCCCACCAAGGCATTTTGATAGTCCCAATTGTTGGTGCAAACAAAACTACAAAGGTTGCCAATTATGTAATAGCAAATTAAACCATCTATGCAAAATCAAAATAAGAATTTTCCAGCCATCTTTGCAAAAAGAAACATAAAAAAATACAGGTGTAATTTTGTGCATTGTAGAGGTACCCACAAAATTTTTTAAAAAATGAGAAAATGGGTTGAATCTGATGTAGGGTTTTTTGTGAACTCTACCCTCATATATATAGTAATTTTGTCACTGTCACCTTATTCCAATTGAGGGGATTTAGAATACCAGCCTCCCCGTTATTTTATATCCTGCCCTCTTGTGGATATAATAATCTCCCACCAGATATTTATTCCCATGTTCAGTAAACAAAACAACAGATGATTTGTGGGCCCTGAGATTTCATCTCTTATCCCAGCCTTCTTATTCCCTAAACAAACAGCCCCTTAGTGTACTGCTGTGATGTTACTGATTGTGCTGTTGATGCATCATAATCAGTTACTCTTACCCTCATCTTCCACAACAGGCCCAAAATATTTCTCAACAAAAGATGCTTGCTTCTTGGATATGTAATCCTTATCAACCTCTACTTTCTCCTGCTTCTTCCATATAAGCATCACACTCAGACTGGTTTTCCAACGCTTGTGCCTATTTTACGATTGGCAATCAGTAAGAACTAAAGTATCGTGTAGGCCTTAGAAGATTAGTGGCAACCAAACTCATCAATCACAACTTCTCATAAACTTTTTTGTCAGCAAATGGTGATCTGTGATCTACTGATCCAAATTTGAACTGCTTTTGGATGTGCAATGAACTACAGATCTGTACAAACGAACTAAATAACATTTTTTTCAACATTTTTTTGCTGAAAAAAAGACATTATGACTCAACACAAAGGATAGGGTTAGGGATTCTCCCTGAGAGGAGTTAATTTTCATTTTTAATAGTGAGTAATATCAAGTTCTGTTTATTCTTGTTAGAGTTTATCTCACGTTGATTACCATCAATGCATGGCGTTCTTCGACTCATCGTTACTCTAGATGGTGAAGATGTTATTGACTGTGAACCAATATTGGGTTATTTACACAGAGGGATGGAAAAAATTGCAGAAAACCGAACAATTATACAATATTTGCCTCATGTAACACGTTGGGATTATTACCGAGTTTAGTCTGAATTTGCTGTAGAAATAGCTCCCGCTCCGGACTTACTTCAAGGAAAGATAGGATTGGGCAATTCCGCCGGTTCTGTAGCTTACCTTATTATTAGAGAAAGGGGAAAGGGCTTTTTTATAGAGAGAGAGGTGAGTAAGGGGGGCGGAGCTTGAGGCTTCTCAGCCGCAGGAACAGGGAACGAATCCTCAAAAAATGGAATGAGTTCGCAATTACTACCACAAGAAAGCCGCCCCCTCATCACTTACCGCTATTTATTCTTGGATTCTGGGGGGAATTCACAACATTTTTTCTGGCGTTCCTTTCTATTGAGAAAGAGGTGACCTCGTGCTCTTCAAGAAATGAAGGCAAAGGCCCCCCCGAGCCCGAGTTTCCCGGGGATCTTGGAGGGGCTTCCACCAAATCAAAGCCGCCACCCTCACCCTTTAGAGAGAGGGGCAAAAAGTCTTCAAAAAAGGCGCCGGAGGCCTCAAACTCATCCGGAGTTGGAGAATAGAAAAAAAACTTTCTCAACAGGAATGCATCAAGAAAACTGCCCTTCCATATAGATCGTCGTGGCATGAACTTTTTCAATAGATTCCTAGCTAACTCCTCTTCCTATTGATCTTGATTAGTTCCAGCTTCGTTTTGTTGAGAGTTCTCTTTCTGGACCGGACCCATTTTTAGACCGTCTCCTGAAATACCTGCTTATCCTGCATGTGCTTTCGGGGCCCTCTATTTGATCTTCGTCAATCTTCCCTTGTGGATCAACTTCCGCTACTCTTTCGTTGAACGCTTGAATAACTATTGTTTTCCATTGTTCGCGCCCTTGATCCGAGAGAAACTCCAAGCTCTCCTTCTGCTCGGTGTTGGGAGAACTATCAATGGATTGGTTGTCGGGAGTCGCGGTGGAAGTAGATGGGGACGGAAACTGTGACAAAGTCGAAGAAAAGTCTCCTTCTGAGCTTGAGCTTGAGGCATGACCCTCAAGAGAAGTAGACGGTAATAAGAACCAGTGCTCTGATCTATGACCACCCTGATCTAGGTTTTTATTCCTTGGTTAGGGCATAAAGCTTGGCCGGGGGATAGTGTCTTAGCCTTAGAAGGAGAAAGGTATCGAACTGTGGATAATGAAACCTGCGGCTTCTATCTCCCGGATCCCTTGATAAAGTCGGGTTTTTGTTTTGTTATGCTAGACCTAGCTTGCCCCATTATCTCCAAAACTACTATATGAACCTGGGCGGCCTCTCCACTCATAGGCAATTGGTTTTGAGTTTAATGATTTAACATGGTACCACAGCTAAGGTTTTGAAGGCTTTTAGACAAGACTTTCTTGGTTGATTGCCCCAATGTTTGTGGCTTAAGTGCACCTTGTTTCGTTATGATCCGTGTGTTATGGATCTGTTCTCTACCTCCTCCCCACGTGCCGGAAGTGTGAAGATTTTGTCCAAAATTGGTTAAATATTATCTCCAAAACTACTATATGAACTTGGGTAGCCTCTCTACTCATTGTAAATTTGTAATTGGTTTTGAGTTGGATGATGTAATCATTCTAAATACATAATTTGTTTATCCTACTTGCTAAGAGGAGCGCATGAAGGAGAAGGAGAGAGAGGGAGATCAAGGTCTTTATTTTTATTTTTTTGCCATTAAAAGTCGGTGTGCACAGTAGTCCAACAACCACATGGAGTTATCTGCTATATTAGCACATACGCCAAATGACAAGGGCTAAAATGAGGGTTGCCGTCTGAAAGGGATATAAAAGTGGCACTTCCAAAAGTATGTAGGCCAAAAGCCCCCTTTGTACTAATGTACATCCACCCTCGTCCATATATGTTCACGTGTTATATCCATTCTTTAAACACAGAAAAACAGAAGAGTTAGGAAGTTTTTAGCTGAACTGTACAAGAAACCCAAGTAGCATAAGTAATGTAGGTTAGGGGTCAAAGCACCATCCTCAATTTTTGTAAACAAATCTACATCACCTAGTCAAAGAAGTCGAAATCCTTTAGTAAGGTCCCTGTTACTTACCACGACTATGAAGAAATGAAATAGCTCATACCAATTTTGCTACAAATGAGGATGATAATACTCACCATTCAAACATTTGTGCTTGGAGTGGCATATTTGACATCTAGATATGAACTATCCGCATGGCGATTAATAACATAGAATAAATTAAATAAAAATAATTCCCTGAAGATATGTACATACCCCAGCTCCTGGTACCGACAAATCTTTGTGTCCATCATTTTCCTAACAACAAAAAAATCAAAAGGAATGATAAGTATCGAAATAGAAAGCAAAATTGTCAAGTAATATTTTGACAGAATGTTTTTAACAAAATCAACATCTTAAATATTGCATACTTCGCTCCCACTTCCTTGATGTGCAGCAAGCCTTTTCTCATACTTCTTCCGAATATCTGATATAGTTTGACTATTAATTTCTTTACCGGTTTCTTCAACATCTATCCCCACCTCTCTACTTCGAGTGCCAGCACCAAATTTATCTGCCAATTCTTCTTCAAATTCTAGAGTCCTCTGCAGTGCCTGTACATGTAGACTACATCAGAAAACATCAAGGGAGAGCTCTCCACAAAAATGAAAATAATCGTGAGAAAAACTCCAAACAAATTGGATCAAATCAATAACTCTAAAAAGATCTTAGACAGGATTGTTGTCAGTGTTCTAAAGACTGCCTTGGAGTTGATCAATATACTTTGGCTTGCTTAGGAAAACAATGAACCTTATGAGGCTGCAGAAGGCTAGTGAAAAGTAATTCTGCCAAGCATTTTTTGGCGTAATCAAGAAAGAAAGGGCTCATACTACCACTAATCCAGATCCACTCGGGCCACTCCATATTGGAAGTTGAGGGAATTCATAGGAATACATGTCACTCTATAACAGGCACAATCTCGAACGCAAGTTCAGATGTGTTTTTGAAATTTCAATTTTTAATGACTATTGTGCCCTCTACCTTTTAAATAAATTACATAGATAAAAAAAGGATATATACATATCATACAGACATACAACTTAAACACAAAAACACACATGTACATATCATACATAATACAAGAATTAAAATAATACTTTGTTTGTTCGTCTACATACTTATATGCATATTTATGGGAAAAAGTTACAATATTTAACTATATTTGTATATGAACATTGTGTATATTTACATTTGTTGTATGTAAAATATTACTTTCCAGTTCTATTAACATAACGCCATACATGTGCATATTTTTATAAATACTAGTAAAGGCACTATGGTCAAAAGCAGACCCCCGTCTAGTTATATCATTTTCCCAAACACTACTCAGATGCACAATCAATTTTCCATGTGTCTCCCATGCACTACCCAGATGCACAATTAATTTTCCACGTGTCTCCCAAACACTTCTACAGATTCTAATTATGCATTGTTCATAATACAGAATTAATAACTAACAATCCATAACCCATACTCCACTAAAAATATCTGTCCCAAACACCCCCTAAGACTACATAACTTGAGCCAAGAGGACATTATTTCCAAGAAAAGAACATAAAATGAAGAAAACTGTGTCAAAGCAATCTAAATTGAATAAGCAATAAGAGATTTCACAAATAAAAAGCAGCAAACAAGTTATGAAACAGATAAAAATCTCTACGGTACTAGGATTGCACAATTCAAGAGAACCGATACTCAGCTAAAGAGACACTTGTAGGAAACAAAGAATAGCAACTTCAAGGGAACAAGCATACAGAGAAAAGCTGGGGGGACACATACCAAACGAAACTTTCCAATTCAAACCAACCTACTGTAAAAGCAAGAAAAATGTGGATTAAAACAACAAGCCTTAAGGAATATAAATCCACCACCACCAGTCATTCTATGAACTAAATTACTACCAAAAAGAATCTAATAGCCTGAAGTTATCTTTCTCTTTCTTTTGAGAATGGAGTGAAAGTGACAGGTTTTTAGGATATGGAAAGGCAATGGCAGGAATAGGCCTATGCAAGACCATATTGACTAAATACTCCAATAGGCTTATGATGCATAGAAACTGTGTCCATAGACAACAGAAGCAAACGATGACAGCTGCACCTTATCCAAAACGTTCAGATAAGGCTCATCGGTTGACCAATCTATAATCGTAACTATACAGAAATGATGATTTGATTGAACAGAAACTGCAAATGAATGTCACTTGAACATCTAACTGACCAGTAGTAATGTCCCAACATCAGGTTTCTCTTTTAAATTATCTAGGATCTCGACAATTTGCATCCTGCAATACATAACCAGAGAAAAAGTCACAGGCACACAAAGATTATCATAGAGAAAACACATTGTAACTTGTTCAATACAATGTAACGAGGTATAGAAAGAAAACTTCAATATATTACAGTAGAAACCTTCAACATGCTATCACATAGGGAATGCAGTAGAAAACTTCAACATATTTGAGATGAGCCATTGTAACTGTTTTGTGTTAGACCACTAAGGATTCTACAAAAATGCAAATGGAACCAACTAATAAACGGTTATATATCTCATGATTCATATCCTCATAACAAAGAAAACAGGCAAGCATAACAAAGAAAACAGGCAAGCCTCATGCAACACATCACTGTCATGTATGTTTTAATTAGTAAGACTTCCCTCTGTTCCAAAATTGAGTACTGTAAGACAGTATTTGGTCTGCTGGAATGAAGGCTGCATGCAACGGAATGGTCATTCCCCAGGAATGCTAACTCCAATGTTTGGAAGACCAAGGTATGACCATTAAATTCCTTCCCAAAATCTTTCCAATAAACCAAACATTAACAAATTTAAATCCAGAAATAATAGGTGGCAGACCTTGTCAACTTGCAGAACTGGATACAAAGCAAGTAAGGAACGTGCCACGAAGGAGGAAATATTTTCCAGATTTCCTCATTTGTTCTCAATCGACGCTTGATCCAAGCATATCTCCTTTCAGCTTTATCCAACTTAGCTAGTTCTAATGACACAGTAATTGTAGGGAAAAAAAAAAATCAATGTTATGGTAATCAAAAGCAACTGTATCTGTGAGGGAATAAACCAAAAACAAAACCCAAGTACGAACCAGCTCCTTCAAAGATCTGTCGATATGAAGTAAGCTCCCGGCTGCAAAAATTCTTAACCAACTCCTCCCTTACTGATGGCTCCAAGGCATCAACAACCAGGCAAGCATCTGCTAACTGCTGCAGCAGATTGCTTTCTTCAGTCTCTTTCCCCGTACCTAAGCTGGTATAAAAGAGAGACAAACACAGGAAAGAGTAAACCTCTGAAGGTATATTCAACAAGAATTCAATTAGCTGCATATTCCTCCTATGTGCATCTACTTGCTTTTATATACCAGATTTAGCTCGATCCATCAAAAGACAAAGAACAAAAACATCAGAATGCGTAAGCAAGCTGAATATCAAACATGTACAATTACAGTAAACCTAACATAAGTTCCATCTGTAAACCCGATTTCTGATATATCCTACATCATAGATCTCACTTCTAAGTCTATTATTCATCAATTGATCAACTTGTCTACAAAGTGGAAGTGATATAGCCATGTAGGAGACCTACAATCAAATATGGGAGACCTAATTCAATATCTTGGGCTGGGGCTTTAATATGGGCTGTTTTCAGTACGTATACAAGACCATGAGATAAACTCCGATTGATGTTGAATATCAATCGTTAATGCTGTTTTTAGTCACAAAATAAAGATAGAGAGTGAATTATCTAGCTGGAAAAGCATTTCAAGGGTTATACATCAGCGATTGATCAACCTTAGTTGCTTCAGCAATAAGAAGCCCCAGATTGAGTCACTCAGGAGCTGGGGGAAGGCGAAAGAGAGCAAGGAAACTAAAGATGAGGACGACAAAGACGACATAAACTTTCATTCGCTACACAAAAAAGAACCCACAATAGCGGAAATTGGTTCGTGTTCCACTTCCAAAGTCGGTCGTCTTTGCCCAAGTATGAACTGAAGATGACGCTCCAGTGGTTTCATTCCTTCTTATAGTACTTCTGAGCCAACCCAACCCAACCCAAAGAAGTCAATCGGCTTGGCCCAAGTGTGAACTGCAGACGACTCTCCAGTGGTTCCATTCCTTCTTATAGTATGTCACACCACAAACCCCAAGGGTATAAATACGCATAAATAAACCATTAAAACTATCCCAATAGAATAAAAATCCGTAAATCCAATTATTACATCAAGTTTTGAACAATTAAACATCCACTCACATCCAACCACAATGCCCAATAAAACATATTTAGACAAAAACAAACGTTTAAACTTCCTAGCACTACTTCATCAATCGCCAAGGCCCCAATCCCTTGGATCTCAAGCATCCCCTGAAAAATAGTTAATTAACAAAACATAAGCCGAAGCTTGTATAGGACAACACGTGAAACAAGTAGTTGAAGAAGCTTAAAACCTGTCGGGTATCAAAATATATAAGTTATCATAGAGTGCAAGAGTATACATTTTTCAAATAGTTTCATCATACAATTATACAAATAAAAACCACATGTGACCTTGCCACATCCGGCAACTTATGCTGAAACTTACGGCCCGTCCCAATCTCCAATTCTTTTACGGGCTCTCACCGCAGGCAACCACCACGTGCCACCTTCATTTATATTGACGGACTTGCACTGATAGAATCAAACAGACACGTCATATTTTACGGACTTCCACTGAACACTTGTCCAAGGTAATCACCTCATGACGCATATGCATAATGTTTCCATCAATAACCATTACTCATGCCCAAAACAGTATAACCATTGTTTTATTTTGAGAAAAGGTTCTATTGGTACAAATTATACTTTTACCGGTACAAAATGCTACTGGAATATTTTTCAAAACAAGTTCTACCGATAGACAGTCCCCTTCTGCCAGTACAAAAGGATACTAGAATAAAGTTCACAAAACTTCTACCAGTAGAAACAACCAATCTACTGGTACAATATGACACGGTCTCATTTTTCACAAAAGTTCTACCGGTACAAAACCTACTTCTATCCGTAGAACGAATTTTATGAGGAAACCTCAATGACTCAAACCAACCCTAAAGTTCACATACCGAGCATCACATAGCCATTGAAATAATTCACATAAGCTACAACCCAACAAATTAAACATCCTTAGACAATAGTTTAACACAAAATCCTACCTCGATAACAAGAACTCCACGAAACCCTAGGAACATGCAATCTCTTCCGACTATTAGCGAACACAGTCAACTCCTGACTCAATTGGAAGTTCTCAACACCCGAATTGATGTTCTTACTTTGCATTCTTCGAGAATGCAAGAAATGAACACTCGTTTCTATCCGACACCAGAGAGGAGAGAGAGAGACACACGACTAGTATATGTTCAATTAGGGTTTTCAACTGAATAAACAAATTAGGGTTAAGTTTAAACCCCAGTTCAGTAATATCCCAAATTCAGTCCCTAACATTTAAAATTTACAATAATACTCCCAAATCCTCAATCGTTCAAAATTACCAAAATTAATAAGACAAATTACATAATCGAGGCGGTCCCTACCAGTCTTCTGGGGCAACCTAACCCGAAGAAGAAGAAGAAGAATCTCTCTAGGACCTTCAAGGAAGCCCGCCTCGAATAATCGATAGAGCCACCCACTACAAGAGAACATCTTTCTGCAGAGCCCAACATACATCAATGGTCTAATCCTCTTTTGCAAAGAACATGCTTTTAGTATACTTATTGTCGTCAAATAACATCAAAAGTAATGGTTTCAAAAGATGAAATGTCGAATGCTTTTTCATCAGGAGAACTAACGGAATTGTTGCGAGCGGAATGGATGGGGTGTACTTCGGAAGAAGCGATCAGTTACCGAGTAGTCTTATTGGGAATAACAAGAGCATCTCTGAATACTCAAAGTTCCATATATGAAGTGAGTTATCAAGAAACTACTCGAGTTTTAGCAAAAGTTGCTCTCCGGGATCATATCCATTGGTTGAAAGGCTTGTTGTTTTTCAATAGAGCCCAACATAAATCAATGGCTTGATCATCTTTTGTAGAGGACTGCTTTTAGAAGTATACTAGTTTTTCTATTTAGGAAAAGCATTTATGATCCCTGCTATAAGAAGTTTCATAATATATTGAAAACTAAACTAATCCCAACACATAGAACCTGCTAAAACTCAACCAAAAAAGGCAACTAGACACCAACAATATTAGGTGGTTACAAATGTATGCCCCTAACTTGCAAAATCGCCACCATACCCTATGACAATGACCAACATAACCTCACTATGGAAAATATTTTCTTCCCTATTGAAAAGTTGTTAGCCATTTTGGACTTCTGACTCTATCCGATTAATCAGTTCTTCAAAAGATCTATCAGACTATAGAGTAAATGATTTGATCAATAAATATGCAATTCTTTATTCAATGTGAAACCGATTCAGAAGAATTCGTCCATTTTTAATATAAAACAAGGGATACAGCGTATAGGCCGTGCTATACCCTCTCCTTTCTTTTGCATGCTATTTATATACAAAAATGGGTGTACGGTTTATGTACGCAAATACAACTTTATGCGCATAGACACTATGCAGTAAGATGATAAACTGGTGTTGGGCGCTATGAAGCACCAAGACTCCTAAATGCTTGTTGTATTTTTGTCGAACACAGGGGACATGCGATGTGCCGAGGACACACGGGAACACATACGGACATGCCATGTGGCGCATCCACTAAATTAATTATTTTTAAGCGGGGGACACATCGAGAACACATAGGGACACCCTTGTCTTAACTTAAACATGAACGGAAACATGACAGTGATTGATTTCTAGTATTGAAAGTTTATTTCGGGGGTATGATACTCTGAAGTTATAATGAAAAAGTACGAATTAATGAATCTTGACCAAATAAAATCCTTATTTAACTTGTAATATTTGAAAAGAACCAAATAAGAAGTGTAAAGATGCTACTAGTTTTGGTTGTTTCCCAGTAGAATGCACAATGAATAACAACTAAATATCTATCCTAACATGTATACATATTCCCGCATGTCCACCTTGTCCGTGTCCCCATTGATTTAAAATTGTCGTTCCTTTGTCCATGTCCGTGTCCGCGGACCACTAGTGCTTCTTAGATTGGGTGTATGCTATTGACCTTGAACATATCAGTAAGGCCTGAGGAACAAGGTTTTGATGAGCGCTGATTGTTACCTGGGAATTGTGTTTTAGGTGCCTTAAAGTGATATATAAGCGTGTCTGTGCGAGTATATGTTGGCATAAACACACCTGGCACCCATCCCTCTCTAGCCTATGCATAAGACAATATGGTATCTCATCTTGACAGTCAAGATGCGTGTCATGATGTCCCCAAAGTTGAAACACTAGTGTGTAGCATGTGTATTTAAATTATATTTGAAGCCACGTGAAAATATGAGATAAAACTAGGATATACATGGTTGATTGTCTTTTTTATTTCACTACGTGCTGGATTGTGTATGTAGAGCACTGTGAATTGAAGACTGGATGCGGTGATGCTGGACTTCCAGATTAAGCTATGAGTTAAAGTGTTTCAAGTGGCGGCGGATTTCACAAAAATAGACCTACTAAAATGAACAAACAAGATATGGAGATATTGTCACCCACCAGGCAACTAGCTAATGTTTATTGATGCTATTCAGTTCATTCTTTAATCATGAAGTGGGTGAAATACAGATAAACAATTTCAAGTTTTAAAAAAAAACCTCTGCTGCTGGTTGGAAAGTGTTATGCATATTGTTTTCAAGTATATGGTGTGAGTAATTCTTTTTATTGTCCCCATGCTTAGTATATGAAAATGAAATGGAGATATGAAACAAGGCATTCATAGGACTACACAAAAAATTGTTCTACGATAAATGTTGAGTATCATTCTTAATACAGCTTTTTATGTCATGCAAAGAATTCTATGTTGCAAGTCTTGGGACTCTTGACTTGTAATTCATGTTTTTTTGGGTGTTGTGTATGAAATACTGGTGCAAAATATGATCATCATACATTTTATGCACACCATAATGCTGCATGATTTTGTACATTTTTTATTTATATTGAATTTGGAAGGAGACTAACTGCTTAAAACGAGGTTTCTGTGTATTAGTTAAGAGTCATAGTGAAGTGAAAGTGTGATAAACTCATGTAAGAGGTGACCAGCTCTGTGTACAGTGACTTGTATGCATGTACACTGCTTTATGGAAAAGAGTATTGTAGTGCATGGGTAGTTAGAAGAAGCTTGAGTGTCATAGGTGACGAGTGACAGAAGCTCAACACAAGTGCACCGGTGATAACATCTGCAAGGGCTGCTTGGGTGTACTTTGCAAGTATATTAATCTTTTATATATGTTAGAATAGCTTATTTAGTACTTGTCCCACATTGGCTAGCTAAGTGATGTTTCTAGTCATTTCATAATATAAATAAAGGTCTTGTGTGTTGGGGTTGGTTAACACCCTATACACTTTCTCTTATCTCTGATAACATGGTATCAGAGCGGGATCGTATTCCACCCTAGAAATAATATCTGATATTATTTCAACCCTATACCCTAATCCCTAAACCTAACCCTAACCCCTAATCTCCTAAACCTAACCCTAATCCCTAATCTCTTAAACCTAACCCTAATCTCCAGCCGTCGCAAAACCTTAACCGCATGTTTCAGCCGCCACTCATCTGTTACATCCATCATCCGCCTGCCACATCCATCCTTGCTGATCCAGACCGCCTGCCTATCCATCGCCTGTTTCGCCATCCTTGCTGTTTTTGCTGTTGGTTCACGATCTGATCTGCGACCTCCTGGTTCACGATTTGATCTGTTCATGTATTGCGACTACCTCCTGTTGGTTCACGGTCTGATCTCTCCTGTTGGGCGACCTCTAGTTGTTCACGATTTGTGATCTGTAGTTGGTCCATGTTGCGATTCTTGTGTTGATTTGGCCAAGAACAGAGACCTTCAAACAAGGTCGTTTGGCACTCTTCCGCTGGTTTATGTTTACTGCTGCAGTTCTATTTCTCAATTTTTTCTGGATGTCACTGATGGTTTTGAGCCTCTGGTCTCTGGTTTTGAGCCTCTGGCCGCTGGTTTCGCCCCCTCTGTCGCTGTTCCGCCTGCCCAGAGTTGGACTCACCTCCTTCAGCTATTGATTGGTATTCTCCCAGAGTTGTTGGTCGTTGTTTGGTACTAGTTGAGGTCATTGGTTCATTTGTTGATGCTCCACGGTGTTGCTTTTGTCCTTCCGCTGTTGCTTCAGTGCTCATCAGGTTCTGTTTATGGTGTTATTTGCTTTGTTGGTTCAAGTTTGCTGGATGGTGTTAAATTTTTGTTGGGTGCTATTTCTTTTCTGCGCTTCTGCTCGGCGCTCAGTTGGTTAGTTATTTGTAGTTGTGGTTGGTTTCTTCTGCTGGAGGTCGTGGTTGGTTGGTGTATTGGTTGTGTTGATTCCATACGGTGAATAGTAACGAAGTCTGTTGGTTGTTTGGTTGCTAGTGGATTCCGCGTTGGTGTTTGAGTTTGTTAAAGATGAAGTCTACTTCAGTTGTTTCCGGTGGTTTTGGTCCTAGTTTAAGTGGTCGTGGTTCTAAGTTTGGTGGTCATGGTGGTTCTAGCTATGGTCGCATATCAGGGGGAGGTGTTTTTGGTCGCAACCGTGATATCCGACTGTGTACCCATTGTGGGGGTACAAATCATACAGTTGAGTATTGTTATGATCTTCATGATTTTCCTCAGGCTCATCAGGTTACTTCTTCCACGAATATGGGGCCGGTTACTCATTATGCCAACACCATGGTGACTATTTCTGCAGAGGAGTATCAACGCCTTGTGTCAAGTCAGCCTTCATCTATGGGTTCTTCATCCACTGCTACGCTATCTCAGACAAGTTCCTCTGCTGCTTGCATTGCGTCTTCTTTATCTTCTACTCATTGGGTTATTGATTCTGGTGCATCTGATCATATGACTGGTACTTCTTCTATTCTTTCCGGTCGTCAGTATCTCAGTAAACCATCTCGTGTTACCTTAGCTGATGGTTCTACCACCAATGTTACTGGTTTGGGTTCTGTTCATGTTACTTCCTCTTTTACTTTGGACTCTGTCCTGCAAGTCCTAGTTTCCATTAAACCTTATGTCTGTTAGTAAACTTACCAAGTCTTTGAATTGCTCCGTCACATTTCTTCCTAATGGTTGTGTGTTTCAGGATCTCAAGACGGGGAGGAAAATTGGTGGCGGTGTTGAACGTGGTGGTCTATATTACTTTACCGATAATGTTCACCCTAGTTCTGTTGCTCTTCAGTCATCAGTGTCACCATATCAACACCATTGTCGTCTTGGTCATCCATCACTTCAGAACCTTAAAAGTCTAGTGCCTTCATGTAGCCGTGTGAATGCTTTGCCATGTGAAGTCTGTGAGTTTAGCAAACATCATAGAGTATCTTTTTATCCTAGGATTGAGAATCGTGCGTCGCATCCATTTGAGTTAGTTCATTCTGATATTTGGGGTCTCATGCATGTTCCTAACATTTCTGGCTTTCAGTATTATGTTATTTTTGTCGATGATTTCTCTCGTGTTACCTACCTTTATCTTATGAAAGAGAGATCGGAATTATATTCTATTTTTAAGTCATTTTATATGGAAATCAAAACCCAGTTTGATACTTGCATTCGCATATTTCGTTCTGATAATGCTCGTGAATATTTTAATAAAGTCCTTTCTCAGTTTTTTGATGATCACGGTATTATTCACCAGTCCTCTTGTGCTCGCACTCCACAACAAAATGGAGTTGCCGAACGCAAGATTCGACATTTATCAGAAGTTATGCGTGCAATGTTATTTCAAATGCAAGTTCCTAAGTCTTATTGGAGTGACGCGGTTCTTACCGCCTGCTATTTGATTAATCGTATGCCCTCTACTGTTCTTAAAGGTCAGATACCCCATAAGGTCTTGTTTCCTGGTCGTCCCCTTCACTCATTACCCCTTCGAATTTTTGGGTGCACGTGTTATGTTCATGCTCTGGATCTTGACCGGAGCAAACTTGACCCTCGCTTCATTAGGTGCATTTTTCTTGGTTATTCTCGGACTCAGAAAGGGTATAAGTGTTATTCTCCATCTTTACGTCGTCATTTTGTGTGTGCTGATGTCACATTTAATGAGTCACTCCCGTTTTATTCAGAGTCTGTTACTGTCAATGATCGGCTTGCATTTGAGTCCGTGTTTCCTATAGCTGTCCCGTCAGGTACTGGTCCTCCACCAACACCTCCTCCACCAAAACCTTTACAGGTATATGTTCGTCGTCCTAAACCTCCAATATTGCCATCTCTGCCTGAGCCACCAGTGTCATCTCAGCAAATAGCCCCACCTTCAACCACCGCTCCGTCTTCTCCTCCGTTGCGGGATCCTGACGACCTTGATCTTCCTATTGCTCTACGTAAAGGTACTCGCACTTGCACTTCTCATCCCATTTCTCACTATGTGTCGTATGATCACCTGTCTCCTTCCCTTCGCGCCTTTACTTCGTCAGTTTCTTCTATATATGTTCCTAACACTGTACAGGAGGCCCTTTCTTTGTCTGAGTGGCGGACAGCAATGGAGATTGAGATGGCTGCTCTCCATGACAATGGCACTTGGGAGTTGGTTCCTCTTCCGTCAGGAAAGTCTACTGTTGGTTGTCGATAGGTCTTTACTGTCAAGTATAATCCAGATGGCACTGTTGAGCGATACAAGGCCCGTCTTGTGGCCAAAGGCTATACACAGACTTATGGGGTTGATTATGCCGAGACCTTTTCTCCAGTTGCCAAGATAAACTCTGTTCGAGTTCTTATTTCTCTTGCTGCTAATCTGGGTTGGCCCTTATTTCAATTGGATGTCAAGAATGCATTCTTACATGGTGATCTGCTCGAGGAGGTATACATGGAGCAACCTCCGGGGTTTGTTGCTCAGGGGGAGCGTTCTCGGGTTTGTCGTCTTCGCAAAGCTTTATATGGTCTGAAGCAGTCCCCTCGAGCTTGGTTTGGTCGGTTTAGTGAGGCTGTACTGCAGTTTGGTATGCGTCGATTGCATTCAGATCACTCTGTATTCTCTCTTCAGTCAGAGCATGGGAAAATAGTGTTGATTGTGTATGTAGATGATATCATTATTACTGGAGATGATCAGAAAGGTATTGATGAGTTGAAGCTATTCTTACAGCGTCAGTTTCATACTAAAGATTTGGGTAAGCTTCGGTATTTTTTGGGTATTGAGGTAGCAAGATCCAAGGATGGAATTAATTTGTCTCAACGTAAGTATGCATTGGATATTCTTGAGGAGACAGGTTTATTGGGAGCAAAACCTGTGGAGACTCCAATGGATCCTAATGTGAAGCTTTGTGTTGATCAGGGGGAGATATTTTCTCACCCAGACCGGTATCGGCGCTTAGTTGGTAAATTGAATTACCTTACCAATACACGTCCTGATATCTCTTTTGCTGTCAGTATGGTGAGTCAGTTTATGTCAGCTCCTCGACTTCCACACTGGGAAGCTTGTCTTCGTATTGTGAAATATCTTAAGGCTCATCCAGGACGTGGTCTGTTTTATCGGTCTAATGGTCATTTGCGTGTTGAAGCTTTTACCGATGCTGATTGGGCCGGATCACCATCTGATAGACGGTCCACTACTGGGTACTGTACTTTTGTTGGAGGCAATTTGGTCACATGGAAAAGCAAGAAACAAACAGTGGTCGCAAGGTCCAGTGCAGAAGCAGAGTATCGAGCCATGGCACACACATCTTGTGAGATTGTATGGCTGAAGGCTTTACTCGAGGAGTTAGGTTGTGGTTTGGAGTTACCTATTCCTATGTATTGTGATAATCAAGCAGCAATACATATTGCTTCAAATCCGGTATTCCATGAGAGAACAAAACATATTGAAGTCGATTGTCACATTGTTCGTGAGAAGATAGATGGTGGTGTGTTATATACTCCGTTTGTTCCTACAGGAGCTCAGTTGGCCGATATCTTCACCAAACCACTGTTTAAACCGCGTTTAGAGTTTTTATGTAACAAGCTGGGATTTTGTGATATTTATTCTCCAGCTTGAGGGGGAGTGTTAGAATAGCTTATTTAGTACTTGTCCCACATTGGCTAGCTAAGTGATGTTTCTAGTCATTTCATAATATAAATAAAGGTCTTGTGTGTTGGGGTTGGTTAACACCCTATACACTTTCTCTTATCTCTGATAACAATATACATGGATATGGTGTATCCGTATGGATCTATCGATCACACTTCATCTATCATCTATAGAAATATCAAATCACAAATGACTATGTTACACCCGAAATCAATATCATATCAACGTGTATTAGGAACATGATTTACACCTACTAATTCTGCATTGAGCATGAAAATTGTAAGGTTAACAAGATACTGAAGCCGATCATGATCCACACTTCCATGATTTCTTGAGCGGTTGAAGACAGCAAGATTTTAGAAACTACATAAGGAATGTTTGAGAAATGTGATCAAGCTCCACTGGAAAGAAAATTAAAGGGGTCAGCCGTCAGGGATATGGAACATAAGTAAGAGCGGAAAACAAATTCTCATCTGGAAGGCCCTAAAAAATCCTTGGACAAGTGTTGGAGTTACACGTCCGGTCAGATGAGACAAATCCCAGGGTGAAATGATCACAAAAGACTATGGATGGGGAACATGATCAAAAGTGGCTCTGAAGGTTTGTTGTGAGTAGTCCTAGTCACTATAAACACAAGTGCAGCTCTTTTGGATCTTGACTTCTAGCTTTTGACATTTTGATATCATATCTTTGAAAGCTTTTGCCCACCGTATCCCAAATTGGGATTTCCCCTCTAATACCTATCAAGAACAGCATCTTGATTGCATCAGTTTGCAAGGAATACGCTGGGGCAAAGGACTATTAGGTTTCCTGTTTGTTCCTGAAATAACTAAAATGGATGAGAACCATAATTGAAAAGGCGAGGGTATACCAAGGAAGAAAGAAGAGCAACTTGAAAATTGATGGGAATGGATGGAATTAAACAAAAAAAATGAGATTGGAATCAGATGTGTTAAAGCATACCAATTGGTAATGAGTGAGAGGCTGCCTGCGCTACACTAGTTTTTGGATGTAATAATTAAACGTTGGACAAGCTCTAACACACACCTGTACGTGCAACCCCAATGCAAGTGGAGAGACAAAACAAGGATCCATAACATACAAATTACAAGAAACCAATGTGCAATTAAGGCACAAATAAATAAGCAATCGAGACTCTTGTCCAAAAGCCTCTGAAAGCCTAGTTTAGATAAATGTTGAAGCATCAAACGGAAAACCAATTACAATTGAGTTGAGAGCCACAGAGGAGCTCATACTAGTTTATAGTGGTCATAAATAACTAACCTAGTAAAAACTCTAACAAAATGAACGACATGAAAACATCATGTATCTGAAGAACTTTTCAGGTTAGAATCAACTCAATTTGAGGATATAATATTTTTTTAAAGCACGAAAGAAAATAAAGGAAATATCTAAGTTATAAAATTATTGTAAAAATGATTTCTTTACATGCACGCATGTGGCGTGGTTACTATTTTGTAATTTGCATTCTTTTGGCTTTTTTAATACTGTTTGTAGGTTGGTTTATTGGAATAAGCTCACTCTAATAGACTCTGCAAGAATTATTACTAGAGGAAAGCTAAAAGTGATTCTAAGTTGAATATCAAGGTATACATTTGTCTTCCATTTGTTTTGTGTTTCTTAATATGACCAGTAGCAGTCTTTATATTGGTAAGTCTTTAGTTCTCCAGCTACTGAACATGGAACTCATACCTACCATTTCTGAGAATAGGTGTCAATGCTAGAGGCCAAGTCGGCTACGAGTGCATTCTCATTGCAAAATGATTATAGTAGTTTACAACATTTTTTAGAACACGTCTTAAATGACTTTCTAAAAATGATTTTGCTGAACAAAAACTTTCGGGAACCCACTGCAAACTATTTTAAATTCTGACAGAAAAACACAACAAAAAACAAATCAGTTGAATATCACCAAAGAAAACGTTTCCCAGTTTTTCCCGAAAACAATTCCAAAACCAAGAAACCAGACAGATGTTAAACATTGCTTGAATTGACCACCTCCAGGAACAGAAAAATGTTCCAACTATTTCGCCAATAGAAATACAACATACCTTGAAAAATCAGAGAACACATGAGACTTCAGAATTTGCCTGATGTTCTTAAATTTCTCCCTGAGCTCAGTGATCTTAGGGATATCCCTATAGGCTTCAAAATGACTACATAACTGGTTCACAGCCTGAAATCCATGACAGGTCAAAATTTAGCAAACAGGATGCATCTTCACACGAAGAACAACGCCACACAAAATAACCATTGAGTTAACTGGTACAAGCATTCCAAAAACATCCTCCCTCTATCGGCACGAAACCACACAAAATGCAATCTATAGACAGAGCTATATACAAGAATTGTGGCATATTAATTCCAAAATTGTATCTCAATACCTCAACATCCAAAAATATCCTAATCCTAGGATATGGGAATAAGTATTCACTTTACTACATTTCCAGTGAAACAATACACACTAGTAAATAAAGGAACAAATCTACGTTAGTATACTGCTGATTACATCATCAAGGTTGATCTACAAAAATGATGCAACCGTAGTGCAATTTTCAACCATAGTCCACTTTGTCTAGTAATCGAACTTTTGCGAGAAACATTAAGCTACAAATTGCATGAAAGAGAGGATCCTACAACAGCAGTTGAAACAAACAACGAAAACTGAATGACAAAAGAAGGTTGTATCGAGAGCTGAATTGTTAGGTTTTAACAAACTGAATTATTATGTTGTATCAATTCATCGTGTCAAAAAATTGATTTTCCTCAAGGCAACTATTAATGTAATCCAGGACAGAAACTTCCTTCAGTCATTGATCAACCATCAAAATAATTGCTAATTTGTGGTGTCCTGATCACTATTACAACAAAAACAATCATACTTTTATGCATTTCTCAGAAACCCAATACCATACTAACAATAAATAACACAAGACAACAGAAAACAACAATTTAATAGCCAGAACAATAAAAAATCTTTTGGTAGCATGTTCTTCATCCAACCTATTTACAAAATCATATTTTAGCCCCTTTATTCAGCAATTCAGTTGGTGTGGCCTGCAATAAAATAATGTTGCTTATTAGAATGCACAGAATTTTATGTCACACACTGCTAAGGTAATAAAGAAAATGGTGAGGATGTCTGTACTGTGTACACAATAAACCACTTCATTAGACTGGTAGCAATTGAAGCCTTGCAATCAGATAGAGAGGGCTGATGTTTTTCAAACTTGGGTTTTCCTGTTAAGGATGTTCAAGTTGAGGTTTGAAGTTTAGGCTTTGAATACGGTCAAGTTTAACCAGCATATTGCTAGAGAACGAGGTTCGGTTGTTGGATTTTCTGGACAAAGTGAAACCAATGCCTTTGGGGCCAGATGATAGGATAATATTCTAATCGTATAAAAGGACAATTGTCAGACAATATTACTCGGATAAGGGTAAGAGATCCATATCCGCAATGTTTGAGTTTGACATCCATTTAGCAGGCATAACCTGTACTTCAAATTTACCATAAACAACAAATAGAACTCCTATATTATGATTGACATGACCTAAGACATCTTCTAAACACCAGTGACCTAAAAAATAATGCAAACATACAACGGAATTTCGATATGGTGGAGAGTCCCCACTGCCAATTGGATGAATCCGATGCTTAAACACATGCCCGCACCCAAGACCCTTACCTGAGTCCCCATAACATAGGTTACAAGGTTTAGGGATCTGGAGATTAAATTGTTCTACATAAGGGGAAGAAGTCTCGATAAGATACCTTTTCATTTATATCTAATCACAAACTGTAATATAATATCCCAAGATTTCTTACTCCTGATGAATTCATGTGAAAGAAGACTGATTTGTTTCATGTGAAAGAAGACTGGTTTGTTTCTGTGAAAGAAGACTGATTTATGACAAACCCAATCATTATTGATGACAATAGCTCCATACAAACCAGAAACAATGAGAATTAAACAACCTGCCAAATTATCCCGATACTACTTCAGCAGCCCTGAGAGTATGAAGGTCTGCAAGGCTAATATATATGGGAATAGCTCAATAGACCAAGCATTTTTAAACCAATATGAGACCAAACATAATAGCCCTTGGATTGACTCAAATCCAAGGGACTAAATTAAAACCCCTAAATCCCTGTTAAAATACACAATTCCTGAGATTTTCATTTCATTCCCGACACCGCCCACCATCGCCGCCCACAGATACAACATACAGTATGTAAAGAGGTAAACCTATAGTCAACCAAAGCAAGCATTTTCTCAAATTCATTCTTGAACTGCAAAGATTATACTTCTTCACACTAGTGATGCCAAATCGATCAAATTCAAACCCATAAATCCACACTCAATGCGATTTGATACACACATAAAACATACAGTATGTAAAAAGGTAAATCTGAAGTGAACCAAACCAAGCATTTTACAGTTGCTGACAAGAATCATAATCTTCTTTTCTCATGTGTTACCAAATCGAGAATGAACTAGAGATGTGGCATGGGTACTTGACGCGACGGTGGCGGAGGGCGACGATGGGCGGCAACGGTAGATAGCGCCTGTAGGCAACGACGATCTGCAATATTGGGTGGCGATGGTTGGTGGTGTCAAGAATGAAATGAAAATCTCAAGATATTAGGAATCGTGTATTTTAAAAGGGATTAGGGGGTTTTAATCTAAACCTTTGGATTTGAGTTGATCTAAGGGCTATTATGTTTGGACTAGTATTGGTTTAAAAATGCTTGATCTCTTGAGCCATTCCCTATATATACATAAACAAGAATAAACTATTCTTGAACTACGTTACCTGGAACACGGATCGAACCAATACAAGAAATGGGAAAGGAAATGTGGAACACCACATGCCTAAATTGTGGTACGCTAGGGTAGATTTCTATAAATAACAAAAAGCAAAACTTATGATTCTAAGTAATATACATATAGTAAGACAGACTTATTTTTCCAAATCAACCCCACACAATGCATTTCTAGCAGCATAATGACAGAATTTCTAATATTTTCCCTCACCAAAGTAATGCTTTCTATACATTTTTATCTTGATAAGCTGATTTTTTTGGAGAAAACTTTGGGGAATATGCTTTGGATTGCTAGATTTACCATTTTGAACGGAAGCATAACATGTTTTGGAACGTGCATACCAAAACGTAATCCGCTATTGTGTTAGCATTCTCAAGTAACATAGTTATTGACCAGTGAACCAAAGACGATCCAAAAGAAGCTTGTCAGCCCGTTCCCCTTTTTTTTCTTTTATCTTCGTTGTTTTTTTTTTTTTTTTTGGGAGAGGAGGGGGTGTAGATTGATAAGAAATATACATTCAAAATGGCAGCACTAGTCAGCCCATTCATTGTGTCCTATTACTTTACGTACATCAAGAGTAACCATACCACTAGTAGGAGAACACATCAATGCACTATTTAAGATAGTAATGGGTTAGGGATGTGCATTGTAAATAACTACAGTGTTATGGGTGACTTTATTGCACGGTTCAGAGAACGCTTGAGTATGTGATGCAAGCGAACGTGTACGAAAAAGTTGTAAAGTTTCGTTTTTTTTACAATTAGAAGCAACAGAAAACCTCCAAGAATATCAAATACTAAAACCACAATCTGATTAAAGTTAAAAAGGATATGATTCAAAATTCTTCCTACTTTAAGTAAATTTTGGCCCATCCAGAACTAAATCCAGCCTCTTGCATACAGGGCAGCCCAAAAAATAGATATCAACAGGAATTTGCTTGGTAATCAATTTAATTGTAAAAACTAGAACTGTGTCATCAGAAACAATGACATGCTGTTCATCTAGTATGGGCAAACAAAAAAAAATTCAAAAAGCAGGGCCTGGGAAAATAGCATAAAGAAGCAACAAAAGATTCAAGGAACGCCAACGGTCAAAGCAAAAAGGTGATTAAGTCACATCATTTCATAACAATTAACCTATATTTGCCCAAATAGGAG
This sequence comes from Arctostaphylos glauca, assembly GCA_019985065.2. Lineage (NCBI taxonomy): Eukaryota > Viridiplantae > Streptophyta > Magnoliopsida > Ericales > Ericaceae > Arctostaphylos > Arctostaphylos glauca. The sequence goes on along the minus strand of JAHSPW020000001.1, from coordinate 12,464,958 downwards.
TGGTGAACTCAAAAGAAGGTACCTCTAATTGTGCAGCTGCATCCTTATATTGCCGTTTTGAAGCCATCACTTGAAGTTGTTCCACAGCAGAGACTGCCATCATACACCAAAGTGATGCAGTACGTATTCAGTTCACATCTTTTCAAGGAACTAAGCAAGTTGTGGACCATTAAAATGTCATCAAATAATCCAGTAAAAATCGAGGCATGCAAGATTCCAATACAAAAATATCAAATATGGACCCAAATCCTTAAGCCTGTGAAACTGCTAGGATTAACCAGTTCTGACGAAACAATTTTCGTCCAACTCCTCGTAATCCTTTTTAAATTGAGTACCGCATCCCTTTTGTAATCAGGGCCAAATTCATTTATCGCTCCTGATGTGTTTGTGAATGGAGATATAGACACCTTGGAAGGATCTTTACATAAGAAAGAATACTAATGATGCAGAATGCAATTTGAGGAAGATTAAGTCAAGCATTATCAACGGACCAACCGTGGCTCTGCATGATACAAGCTAGGTTCACCAGCCTGGAGCAACAGTAGAAAGTAAATGCCTAGAGCAAGAAATGAACCTAAAAGGGAAACAGGAAGAAAAAAATCTTTCTGTGCAAAAATTGTTGGAAGCTGCAGAGGTCAGAAAGAATGGGAAAGAGATAGAGGAGACATGGGGCTTAGTGTCCTTAATGTTAGCGCAAAATGTTATAGGGAAGTATTGCAAAGCGACACAATTGCCTGAAATATCACCATAATCTGAAAATTCATATTCACTTGTGCACCATCATGGAGAAGGGATCTAGCCATTGGAAGAACCCCATGCTCACAGAATGAGTAGATTGTACACATAAGCTGGGTAATTGTGGTCCACTTGATTCCATGCATGATAGAATAGTAGCGTACACAATGTAACCTCTGGAAAACATTTTGCCTGCGCTCAACACTCTATGAACGGCAATTCAGGAGCACAAAAGCTAGGTATATCCTCCATTGACATATGTGATACGACAAAAGGGATATAAGGTTTGGTTGCAACAAGTTCCCCACTGCCATTGCTAGTCCTTAACCAAAAAAGAAGAGCATGACAAAGAGAGAAAGTGATGAAAAGGGGGGTAGAACCTTCCTTACGAAGGAGGAAACTTTCCAACCCTGCTGAAATAGACTGCAAAAAAGAAAGGATACAGCTCGGAATACATCTGATAGTCAAACTCCAATTCCCTCTCCAAGATCAACGATATATTGGTAGGAGACCTATAAGTGTCGACCTTTGTGGGACACGTGTCTGGTCCACTTGAACCATGTTAAGGACTGATAGTAGCTCAAACGCAACAAAGACGTACGACTTCATCTATGCGAAGCTTGGGTGAACTACACCCTAGGAGAGTCGGGAGTTTGAGCCACTTAGCTACTGCAGTTAGTCTTAGACCATGTGTGATTTGTGGATAACAGGACAAGATTGGACTAAAATCCAGGTTGTTATAGTCCTACTTTAGACAGTGTCAACTTGCCTCGGATGACTAATCCCAACAGGCCCTTTTGGCACGTACACAGATCTTTTTGTACCAAAGGAGAAATTGGAACAACTTATTCTTGGACAGCAATTTTTGGGAAAAAGACTCCTCCCAGGGATAAGCTATCCCAGGATTATTAACGCAGGATAACCTATCCAGAGAGTAAATATGACCTTAAATCTTATCCGCAAATCAAAATAGCATGGACACAGAAACGTGACATGGCACGAACAAGAAGATTTCAAGAAAATGGAGGACACGACATGTTTGAGCAAGTTAAGATAACCTTTTATATGTATTTGCCATGTATCTGAATATTTTCTTCATGGAGAATGGACAACACAAAGTAACACTAAGTAAGAGATAAAAACCATATTTTCCATAATCAAACAACCAAGAAACTAATGAAAATGTTTGCTCAAGTATCCGAGAATAGTGCATCCATGTGTCTCTGAGTAGTGGAAATTTTCAGTCTGAAGTGTCTGGAAGAGTATCCGGTTCAAAAATCCAAGTTTCAGGAACATGACTGTTCTTAAAACAATAAATCAATAATAAGACACGTGTGAACAAGTGTCCCACAAGTGGACAAAGTTAGTGTCTCGAGAGTGTCTCTGCTCAACGGAACACAGAACCCTCGTAAAAATGCTTGTTCTTCTTAGTGCAAAAAAAATTATGACCTTGTGTTTCTCATCCATGTAGTGGTCATACCTACCCATATCTTCCGAACATACTGCAAGACTCCAGGCATTTTGGAGCTTGAGGGCTAGAGATAAATGGCACCGCATGATTTTATGCCCAGCAACATAGCTGTCTTTAGCACGTGGGTAAGACCACTTAATTTGCATTACAAGCAATGTTTGTTGGATCACCATTTATCCCAAAAGCTCAAGTTGTTAGGACCTAGCAACGTATATCAAACTATCACCATCCAACACTTACAACCCCAAATCTTGAAGGATAGATGCAAAGATCCATATTACAGAGAGAAAGAGAATGCAAAATACACATAAAACGACAAAAAGATATGCAGTGAACAAAAGTAAACCAAGTGCTGAGAACCTAAGACCCTTAAGAAACCACTGCTCTCATACCATGTTAGAGCATCTCCAATGGGTGTGTTATCTGGTGTGTTAGTGCTGTGTGCTAGGGACGTTTGTTTTAGGTGATCCACTGATTGTGCTATCTTGTGTACGAAAGTATGTTAATTTAGGTGTGCGCCAAGTTTGGGTAAACACTTATCACAAATGAAGAGGGAGAGGAGAGAGAAAGGGAGGGAGAGAGGGGAGAGTTGGGGACCATCATTATGTAATACATTTGTATATTTGTATGTATATTTTGACACATCTGACTTACCCTAGCACACATTTTAACTACATCATTGAAGTATCTACTCAATCCCTAAACTAACATATCCATAACACACACAGATGGGTCCCACTTCTAACACATTTTAAGAGGAACACATTAAGAGAAACACATTCCTGAAGAGCCCATTGGAGATGCTTCATAAGACTCCAAAAGCTTGAATTGTGAAGAAATGGTCTCCAACAAACTATACAAACACAAAACCCCCCCAAAACACCACTCTTAAGAGAATCTCAAAGCTCTGATAATGTAGCTTAGCTATGCTCTCTCATCTGCCTTAATCTCTCTTAGCTAGATTGTTCCCAAAAGCTTAAGTTGCGGTGGCACCAACTGTATTCACCTTCTTAAGAGGTAATCTCAAAGCTCTAATCATGTACCTTGAGCTATGCACTCTCCGCTGCCTTATCTGTTAACTAGATTGCTTGCTCCTCTCCCTTCCCCGGCCTTTCTCCAAGTCTTTTGGTGTTTGACATGTACAACCACTATACAATGACCATCTAACCCCAGTCAAACTCTTCCACGCCTATCTATCCGAAGTCAAACCCATAAGATATAGGACTTCCATTTTTTTCATTAACAAATGAAACATTTCTATTTCCTAAGAGACCAAAACGGAGCAAAAGTGCAAAAAAGAAATTCTAGTGTTTCAACCAAAACACATTTTGAGATCACCCAAAAAAAATAATCATTTTGCAATACACATCAAGACAGTTACATCAGTAGAAATCTAGGATTCCATATGTAAAACCAGATAAATCAATTCTTTATATTCTAACATGATTAGATATGAATTTTTCTAAATACAAAACATGTAGCAGTTATTTTCATGTACTCCTGCATAAAATGTTTTTGTACATCCCAGACGTGGTTTTTGGAAAATGCTACAAGTCATGTCTGAGTGTCGTATCCATGTTTTGTGTCACTATCCGATTCTTAGACAAGACTATTTCCCTATGAAGCACGGTTACTTTATAAGTGTTTCCTTATGAGTATTGGGTATTAGTACGGTGCCAGTACAGCTCCGGTATAATAAAATAACAGCAAAAACATAACCAGTACATTTCAATATTTGCACACGCCATGTGTACATGGATGAGTACTTACGTAGATACGGCTTTGGGATGCCAAACCTTTTCTTTTTCTTTTGTACAAAATGCTAGATATTTATTGCTGATGTTTTTTTTCTTTTTAATCCTTCTTGTTTTGTCTGTTTATTCCTAATATATCTCGATATGTTTAAAAGAACTAGGAAGCATGACAATGGAAAGTTTAAATTTAACAAGCAACGGTGGGACACGTATGAACTTATTAAGGAAGAATGTCACGCTTCTTTTAGAAATTGTATCATGAAAATGAAAAGGCAAAAATAGAAAGAATAGGAATACCGGATATATAATGCTTATTGAGCACCTCTTTGACATTATCTTGCCAAAAGAAAGAAAACAAATTAAGCACATGAGTTAAGGAAAATTTACCTAAAACTTTGGAAAATGGATCTAACTGTGCCGAAGGAGGTAGATAAACACTAGAGATTCCATATTATCTAGATTACAATTACGTACTTCTGCCTTCGTTGCTAAATTTTGGTTTCTCTTTTAAGTAGATATAGTACAACATGAATAGTAATTATTAGAACTAACTATAGATGTACCTTGACTGTACCTGTAACGTGAATTTTTAGGTCTTCACTTATCACTGTACCCGTAACATCCTGCTATACTCATGCTTGGTTGCTATTACCAAGGAAATTTCTACCTAAAAAAAAAACTTAGATAGCAATACCCTGAAGGCTCTTTTTTTCCACGGGACCGGACCATAGTATTGGACTACTTGCCCTAAGCTAAAGTTAATCCACGTTTGTTTGTCCTTTTAGTAGCTTGGACTAAACTAAACCCTCATACTCGAGACTATTGAGTCCCATGGGGGATGGGAGTTCTAATCCTGAGATAAGGGTGGATAGGATTTGAAAAATGTCCAAATTTTCCGTAAAGTAAGTAATTCCAATACAACTCTTCGCATTCCTGTACAATCAAGTCATTAGACCATATCGGAAACCTCTCCCTCACTATTTATCTATCTATTATGGACTTTCTTTTTTTCGCATATAAATCATGCCAAACCGTTAAAAAAATAATTTCTCAATATTCGTTTCGATCTCTAAGTCAGATTACGTAATTGTGATTGGGCTGTTACCCTATCACATAAATCTCAGCTTGCTTTCTATTGGTAGTTACATGATAATAAAAAACTTTTATCCTAATTGCATGACGAATATGATGGGGATATATTATCTATTGCTTATCAACTTCTGCGTGACAAAAAGGAAACTGCACATTTTGAATTTCTTTTTTTTATAATATAGTACACCAAAAATGGTAATGATTGGGGTAACACCTAGATTATCCAACCCGAGAGTCCTTCAAACCAAATATGGGATACACAGAAAACAGGTTAAGGCAAATCTAGCCATCCTAACCTCACGAATCACCTAACGTAGGACTCACGGTAATACACTCGCAAATATTCCCAAAACAAATAGTCATGTGAATGTTAATCCCACCCTAATCGAATCAGATGAAACAAACAAGCTTTAATATTAATGGGTTATCCTTCACCAATAATTGCAATAAAAGAAGGGTGCGCAATTAACACAAGTAGGAAGATAATCGTGCCTTCACAAGACAAAAGTGACCAACAAGGACAATCAATTAAAGATGGCGCGGTTAAAAGAACACCTTACCCAACAAATCGCAACAGATTAAAGCAACAATGAGGTCAAATAAGTTCTGAGAATGGTCATATCTCATTACATATCACCAGGTGTGTGGCATGTGGCACTTGCTAACCAAATCAACTGCAAACCTATGGCAACATTGATCTTGCTTTATCATGGAACCACTTATTAGCAAGGTTGAAATCTACGAGATCATCTAATGCACACAGTATAAATAAACTGCAACAAATGAAAACTGGACAACATTAACCACCTACAACATGGTTCTACTTTGCCCATCAACAAATAAACAAAGACCATTCCAAATTTCCACGTAGGACAATTCCTTAAAGTATTCACCAAGAAAAACAAAGAAAATGAACGTCAGGATATAACTTTTCAAGTATTCAGTTAGGAATTTCGGTTTGATCCTATAATCCAGTGGTATAACACCTCCCTCACCACTCTGAAATTTTTAGATACGAGAAGGCAGTCAACGACAAGATTAGCCCTCATTGTGGAGTTGTGCTTGTCGTTCTAGAGATTAAGCTGATAAAAGTCAAGGCCAAAGAGAGAGAAAGAGAAAGATAGATAGATAGATATATATATAGAGAGAGAGAGAGAGAGTAAATGGAAAGAAAACACAACCAACCTAGCATGGTAAGACGGTGGAGAGCAGTGATTGTCGTTGTTATATGTTTTTTTGCAAAATCTAACTTCTTGATGTCACGGCATATTTCCTGAACCATTGTTTCACTTTGCTCAGCTTTACTTTTTATTTCACGAATCTTATACATAAGTTCCTGCGACAAGAAAATAAATGAGTAGAGAACCAAAGTTATGTAAGAGATCCCATTAGCAGCATATAAACACTAAAATTACGATGGTTGTTTTAACAGTTTTTCCTTAAAGTTACAATTTACATGTGGAAAAAGTTCTGGTTTGCAAAAAGGTGATGTTCCTGTAAAATGTGCTTAAATTGATTCTGATGAACAAACCTCCACAGCACGTGTAGCTGCAGCAAGATCCTCCTTGGCTTTAGTTCCTGAATTACTCTGGAATTACAATGGTTTAGCAATCAAAGAAATTTTAGCAGTAAAACAAAAGTAAAGAAACTCATCAGAAAAGAAACGCATGAAATGGGTGAGTCTGATTCCACTCTTCTACACCCACTGTATAAGATAGCATAAACTATTCCTACCTTCAGAACAAAACCAATCAAATCATGCAAGCACCATACATACAATGACATTCTCTGTTGCCATACTGCATACTCACACACCAAAACAAGCATTTCAACTATGACAAGGTGAGGCATAAGTAATTTTTTTCTTGCATCTTCTCTCACCATAACCATTCATCAAACAATTTTGACAAATAACATAAAGAATTCCCACATCGCCCCTTTCAATCAAAGCATAATATCCCACTTTGCAAGAGAATACGTACTCCAAGCCAAACATGATAAGTCTCATGCAACCTCATAGTGGATAAGAAGATGACTCGAGGACTCCTCATCATGCTTGCACAAACAAAACCGAATAACAAAGATTAATCTCACTCGTTATCAAATTTTAAATGGTCAAACAAATTTGCATGTGTTGTTTTCCGCACACGCAAAAAGGAAGAAAACAAAAAGGCAAACTTAGAAGGAGCCTTTGAACCCCAAACACCTTCCGAAGGTAGAGTAATCCTCGTATGACTCGCTGAAGGCTGTGCTGAAACTCAAGTCCAAAGAGCCGAGATTAGGATCTCATTCATCTAGTAACATTCTCTCTGTAAGCAATATGCTGAATGGCAAAAAGACATCCTATAAGCTCTACTTTAACTCCCTCATCTCCCCAGTCATTGAGGTCTCTGCGCACAGACTATCCCAAAATAAAATACTTCCATTCTCATTCAGATGTTAACTAATTGTCACCTCCTTATTGGACACATTGCAAGCACTGGTCCAGTATTCTCCTTGTGACACCAAACCAGATGCCATAGCATCACCTTAAACCATCACCACACCTCAAACTGAAGCCTCAAAAATAACCCCAACAGATAGTATTCCACAACCTCAATCAATGAAATATAAAAGCATCTTCAAGGCCTGACCCTTCCCCAAAAAAATTCCATATTTAGACTTCAGTACTCTCCTTGAACACCTCCCCCTGTCACAAGCAACCACCCAGAACTTCCCAAAAAAGCTAGGTCACAAACAGTAAGCTTATGAAAAAATTAAATGGTATTAACATTTCAACCCTTGACTGTTTGGTAAAGGAATCGGGACATGACACTTCATCCAGATTAAAAGAGGCTAATAACCACCACTGAGACGGTATCGAGCTCATGGAGTTTCAGAAGAAGATTTCACAGTTAAGGAGTTCCAGGTAAGGTTGTACTTTCTAGCACCCTTTAGTCATGTAACTTTATCCAATGGCGGACCTGTCTACGTAATTTGAACCACATTTTTCATCCTCCTAGAGTTTACCACTCGAGGTTTCAGAGGTGTTATTTTTTATGTGGATTGCTTGATGACCACCATTGTTTGGGAACTTGACCATAAAACTGAATCTGGCAATTCTAAATTGATTACTTTTTTCAGCCTATACAAACCCCACTAGAAACAAACATTATCCAATGGTGGACCTGTCTACGGAGTTTGAACCGCATTTTCAAACCTCGCAGAGTCTACCACTCAAGGTTTCAGAGGTGTGTTCCATTTATGAGGATTGCTTGATGACCACTATTGTTTGAGAACTTGACCGTAAAACTGAATCTGGCAATTCTAAATTGGTTACTGTTTTCAGCCTATACAAACCCCACTAGAAACAAACATTCATCTACCCATAATCTGAATGTCTTAGTTTAGATTAAACACTAAAAGACTTCTACGCAATCTAAAGATCTATGTAATGGGCAATTTCAAAAAAGCTTAATGTTAATAAGAAATTTGCCAAAGTTGTTTTCACAAACTACTACTCTCAGCCAAGGGACCAAATTTAACTCACCAAAAACCTCGCCCTATTTGGTAAAAGCAAAACTCCTTGATTGAAACCTTTGATAATTGATTTAACTCTCAAAACTCTGTATCAGTTGTTGTCGGCGTCATTCAGTAAAAGTATCTTTACATCCAGCACCTACCAATTTCAGTCCAAGCAAATTTGCCCTGCTCCATCTACAGACCACACAAGCTATTTTCTACCATGTACAATCATAGTGGACCAAATCCTACAAGTTTTTCTAGCCTACACATATCACAAGACCCATTGCGGGCATCCTTTCTCCTAAATTTTTTAAGAATATCCTAATACAAAGGAAGACTTTAGCCAACTAGTCACACTGTTGCGGCTTCAATAGGTAGATATGAAGCCAAGGAAAATCTAACGCACGAAATCTGAGAAGACAAACTAATATTTCAGCCGTTCTCATATCAAGATTGTCCAACACCAGGTTTAACTCTAATTTGTGAACAACTGATCCTGAGTAATAGTGGGGAGACCTGAGAGGAAAAACACACTATAATGTCCAATTCAATAACCAGTGTTATTAGGTTGCACTAAGCATCTCTCGCGTGTCCCATACTAGAAGAATAGCATCCAAATATAGAAACTATAACACTACGGCATTTCCAATGAATTCCCAACCCAACACATTTTTACCAAAGACTTCAAAACTTTTAAAGCACAACTGACATTCTGAAAAAATATTTTCTAATAGAGAAAATGATTTTTCACGTATTAAAGAACTTCAACAAATATCACAAAAAACAAAGATCTCCATAATGATTCATAATATGTGAGCTTTTATTCGAAAATAGGATAACAGTCATCTTCAATAAACTCAACGTGATACTTGGCTAAAAAACAAAACCAAAGAGTACCTGTTGACGAACAGCTGCTAAAATTCCAGCATCAACGCGACGAATTTCACCGTGTATCCTTTGCATTAATGGCTCCACACCGGATAGGGATGCCTCTGTGTATCAACCATATGCATCATCGTCAATTATGTGAAAAGTGCCAAATAAGAAGACAGACATCCCAAAACTTTTATCATGAAGTTCAAAAATGCAAAAACAGATCTGCAAAAACAATACCACTGAATCTTATAACATCAAATCTAGTGGGAACAAAAACAGCTTATGCCTAACTATCCAAAAAAAAAAAAAAAGCAGCTTATGCCTTATGAGTGTTATTGATAGCATTAGAACTGAGCCCAAAAACACTATCACTGAATCAGATAGAACATCAACTATGGGTGGAACAAAATCAACTTATGACCTATGAGTGTCGCTGATAGCAATAGAACTGACCCCAAATTATTCTTTAAGCTTCAAATACCTCCATATAGCTACCCCTCTTTATGCTCAATATTGCCTTATCACGTCTATTCATACAAACTAGGGTTACATGTTTGACTTCGAAAAGCATGGGAACACTCTTCTTTAGTTGTTCCTTGTTGGAAAGACTTGACAAATAAAACAGGGGAAAAAGAATGATGCAAGGAAGCAATAAAATTTCCCACTTTATAAGTAAAGCAACAAACAACGGCATACAATAGTTTGCGCTTAAGAACAACCCGACAGGACCTGCACCGGCCCTGAACATTTTTGGGCGTAGGCAAGCACGCAACATGGGACCCCTAGCCGAACTCAAAAAGATGTCATCAAAACAATTTAAAAGACAAAAAAGTAATCTTGCTTCACATCTTAACCAAACCGAGGATGCAAAAATAAATATGTCCAAAAAAATCTGATACTACGTATAAATTATATGAATTGCAACAAAATATTTTTGCATCTTCATCTATAAGATTTTTATAAATTTATTGTTTCGGTAATTAATTTGAAACCCAGGAGAAAAGGAACCCCTAAAATACTTTTTAAGATGACTTGTTAAACTAAAGATGACAAGGTTTAAACTTGAAACTGTAGCATAAAACACTAAAAAACAGAATGTCTGGGGCCAGGGAAATATCCACATGGAGACCAACGGGGTCTTACACTCGTATGCACAAGATTATAGTATATCTGATTTATCCCCCTATGGAACAGCACTAGAACCCTAAGATATTTGGAGATTATCAAATCAATCACTATGATTAGCCTCAAAAAAACAAAAGCAACCCTTTAATCGATGTATTTCAATAATTTGCCTCTCTAAAAACAGACCAATGTTGACTTCGTTCTTCACTGATCTATGGTTAGGCTTTTTGTTGCTAATTTTGTGAAGAACCTATTGATTATGATGTGTTCTTGAAATCTAGAGGTTTTGATTTTCAATTAAATGTTAGGCTTTTCACTGTGTGCTTTTGATTTCTTCAATCAAAGTACTGATTGCATGTCAAAATTATTGTTTTCAATTTGGTAAAGAAACCAACTCTAAGTCTATGAAACTTGGACTAAAAAATAACATTGTGCATTATTGCGGGAAAATTTTCGAGCTCATGATTAATAAGTGCCCCATGCTGAATTTCTAGATTCGCTAGCTTAACACGGAGCCAGCTACCTGAATTGTTAAATAACTGTGAAGTATATTTAATTCTTACACTCAAATAAGGGTCCTGCCTTTCAGCGTTTTAAAAAGCTCTAGGCACATCAAGGTGTCACGGTCCTCTGCAACCTAGGAGCGAAGCGAGGTGCACGTCTCATAGAGCAAAACGTGAGTTTAGAAAGTATTTAGAAGTTTAATATAGGAGAAGTACTAAACATAAGCAAATATTTTCAGAATTTGAAGTATCTTAAAGGATAGCATTTGAATGATCATATATTCAAATCATGAAATACTAAAAAAGACATGACATCATTGAAGTAAGTGATGTTTTAAGGAGAAAAGACACAATTCAGAAACAGAAACAGTCTTGAAACATTCAGCAATCCATAAATAGTCAAATTCGGGAAGAAAACTAGACCATAAGAAAAAGAAGAAGAAAAAATAGAGCAGAACAAGAAGGAAACAAGCATATTGAGAAAAAACATAGCATAAGAAGAAGAAGAAGAAGATAAGAGAGATAGCTGAAGTTGGCCACAAACGTCCTCTTCAACAATGGAATTTCTTTTGTTTTGTGCAGCGAGGGCTCAGATTCGAGCCCTTTTACATTTTAGGAATTCATTCAATGTATACCCAACTTGTAATCCCTTACAAATCAATGGTTGAGATGAATCTTGAACCACTATGACAAAAAAAAAAAAGAGTGAGGTGCACGCCTCGTGCCTCTGGGACCTCAGTTATGCTTCATGATTTTGCCTCACCTCAAGGTGTTCAAGGCATTTTGGTTTCCCCTAGCCTCACACAGCACCTAGGTGCACGCCTTTCAGAACACTGCTACCTTTAGTTAAAAAATTGGGGAAAAGGCTACACTGAGGGCCAGCCCTGGACAAAAATTTACTAATATGATTTCATCTTCTAGGCTGCTAAGTTTATACCCAGGTAAATCATAGTGGAAACCAAGTAAATTCACTCTTGCGGTGAAATCAAAGGTGAAATGTCGAAAAAAAGGTAACATTTCATCTTCAGAGACTGTGTGAATGTTGCATAAAAATAAATTATAGAAAAAAGGTAACAAGCAATATGTGAACGGTAGTATACGAAAAATCAAGAACCAGAGACCTTGATTGAAGAATGAATCTGGAACAATGAATCCAGTATGGGCAATTACAAATGTGTATATACAGAGATAGATAGATATGTATAGAGAGAGAGAGAGAGAGATGACCTGTGGGGAACATCTGGTTGATGTAATCTAAAGCACTCGACTTATCCATTGTTGTTTAAGAAAACCAAGAATTCGATGTCTGCCTGCCTCGCACGTACATACAAACAAAATCAGAAGCCTTTCTGGGATCTGAATTTTCGACTGAAGAAAGAGAGCTGGTAGTCGGGTTGTGGGGGTGTGCACCGAACTGGTCGGGTTGCGGAAATCAGACCCGATTCCGGCAACGAAAAGATATGCTGTTCGGGTTAGCCGGTCGGGACGATCGGTTTGGGCTGTCTGGGCCGCACAAGTGACAAACCCGAAAGATAGGGGTCGGATCCTCCGTCCAAGTAATCTGTCCTCCTGTAGTCCTGTTCTCTCATACTTAGGGACCGGGTCACGCGTTTGTTTGTGATTTTGAGCATTTGCACTATATAAAAATAACGTTTGGTTTATTTTATATCTTTTGTATGTAGCAGAAATTTATGAATTATGATAATAATTTATGAACATATGCTCGCATGTTACACATGTTATTTCTAACGCGATGTAATAATTTGCCAAGTAAATTGTGAATATGAGATATTACACAAACGCACTATGTTATTGCTGCCTCGACCGTCGTAGACCTAAAAAACAGGCCAAACCTACTTTAAATTTGACCAAAATTGGATTAATTTAGGCGCCAATCAAACAAAGTGTTCTCAAGATCACGCCAACTGACCCCTCCGCAGGGTTAGAGTGGTTCCCCGCATCTGCTGCAGTTTAAGCAGCGGCCTCGAGAAAGGGGGCGGATTGCTTCTCATAAGTCTTGCATTTTATACAATTAAAAACTCTTGTCATGTTTTTTCATTCACTATTTTTTGTTATAGATTCCTTGTCACATCTCACTTAGTATGCAAAGTGTAAAGGGGTTGATTTAAGAAATCAGGACGGAAAGTTAGGGATTCACTATCCAGCCGAAATGTTGCTTCGCTCGATATGTGTACCTGTGATCTGCAAAAGAATAATCTGTCAAAGAGTCCTCTGCCGCTGTGGCAGGAGAACACTCCGATGATTAAGTCAGGCACAATCTCACAGGGAAATGTTAACTGTAAGCTGATATTCTCTATCAGCGAATGAAATCTCTGAGGTATTTAGGCGTACCTCAAATTCGTCATCTGAGGGTGTATTTATAGATTTCCATGGTGCCCTAACTCAATTTGGACTTTCTTGGGCCCCCAATTCTCTTTGGGCCTCCCCCCTGCCCTAATTCTCTTAGGGCTCCACTTTGGCGGAGTGTCCTCTGATGGGGCGTGGAAGTCACGTCTGTAACTGAATCCGACAAGATCCCGACAGAATCCCACCTTATTCGGGATTCTGTTTCCTTTTCGGAAATACGGTTATCAGTCGCTTTCTCGGGCTGCCCGTAATCCTGACCGACTTTATCAGTTCGGCAAATCTTGCATCCGCCTTTCTCAGGTCGGCATCCTCCATACTTGATTCTGTTATCCAAATATGGGTATGGTCGGCACTTCTTGTGTCGGCCATTATCCCACGTGATCGGCACGTGCCTCTGGATATGTTATTCGGTCTCGGCCGAACTCTGAAATTAACCTGGGGAGTTAAAGGTATTTTCTCAATTACATTTTACCCCCGTCAATTGCCCCCTAGCTTCGGCTGCTTTGAACCGACTTGGCGAAGTAGTCGAGGCTATGTACTGCACTCATGGCGTCCTTTGTTATTCTCGATCGGACGGTTTCTGAACCGTCATGCGTAAGCCTCTGGTATCGCATTAAAGTCTGATGAGGCGTGCAGCAGGCTTTGCGGCTTTCGAAGCCACGCGCCTCCTGCGCGTGCCCCGTACGTGGAGCGTCTTCATTGGGGGAGGCTTAGGGTCTTATCTGTTCGACTCCCCTCCCTATAAATGCTCGATTGTTCTCATTTTTTCACTTTTCTTCTGCAATCTTCCACTGTCTTCACACCGGAGAGAGAATTCACCCGTTGTTGTAAGTTCTTTTCAACCAGAACCTTAGGTTTTCCCTTTCTGCTTTCTGTAATGGGGATTTTTAGGAGTCTAGTTGACACACCGGAAAAAATGGCAAATTTCCGGCGACGGTACAGCATCCCTGATGATGTTTCCGTCGAACTTAACGAGCCGGATACCGCCCAGGATGGGAACGATCCTGACATCATTCACGTCCCATTGATGGCAGTTCTTGAGGGCGGGGTTCGGTTTCCACTTAATCGCCTTCTCCGTGAAGTGCTCTGTGGATACCGGCTCCACCCGATGCAAATCTCCGTCAATACATATAGGATTATCCATAGCATTGTAGAATTAAATAGACTGAACCAAACCGACATAGGACTTCGGGAGATCCGATTTTGCTATGACATGGTCAGGAAAGGCTCTAATGCCTACTACCTGAAGAACAGACCCAATGAAGAGAGGATCGTTACTTATTTGACGGACTCCAACCGCGGTAACGACGATGACTTCCTCATCGTTGCTGGCAACTGGGAGATTGGCCGAGATGAGCCTGAACACCCCAAGTTCCATATCCCGACCCGGTTTGGAGTCATCCGTTAGTACCCCGACCTTGTCTTTCGGTTCTCTGTCTTTTTCTTTCTGATGCCGAACATATCTTGATACTGATTGTTTTTCTCATCCTTTCTTGCAGCTACTAACGCCAATAAACACCGAAACAAACAGGCGGTAAAACTCGACGAGCTAAAAAAGGTCACCCGATACACAGGATATTTTGGCGGAAGCTGGGCCCGATCACCCGAAGTGCTTCTGGGATACATTGGGAGTTACCGGGGATATAGCAAAAAATCCATTCCTGACGCCGACGTCGTTGGTGCCGACCTTTCAAACTACATTCTGCCTTCCGAAGCTCGGCGATTGGAACCGGTGACAGTAGCTGATGTCGGGCATTCCCCGATCTCACTTAGCTCCGTCCGCAGTTCTTTCGAGTCGCTTAGCAACTGGGACTCAGGGGACGATCAGGAAGTCGATCAAATTCCCGATCCAATGGCACGAGATCCCAATATTCTGAGTCTACGTGAAATGATTCGGGAATAGAAAAAGAAAACCCCTGAGGCCGGCCCGAGCTCGCAGAGGATGCCGCCGACCTCAGCGTCTGGTGAGGCTTCAGATGATGCTCCGCTCATCACGAGGCGGAGGCCAAGGGACCCTCTTCAGGAAGATCTCGCCGCATCGACCTTGCCGAAGAAGAGCAAGACAGCCGAGAAGGCAAAAGCTGTTGAGGGGGCCGCCCCATGGCGCCCTTCCTTGCTGGTGAATGGGATTGATCCCATCACTGTCACCGACTCGGCGGCCGACCTTGACGTCACGCAAACCCTGACGGGTGCGCTGATGTTACCAAAAGATGTCGAGCCTTACGCAGGCTCCGACCTTCCAACTCTGATGCGTTCTGTGATGGCCCACGAAATTTTCGTAAGTATTCCGTTTTGGCTATTCTTCTATTGCCTTTACTTGCGATTTCATATCTGCCTTCTGATTTCCCGATCTTGTTGCAAGCTGCGCAAAAATCCATGATGTGTCTGAGCCGTTTCCAGGACTTGGAGACTCGATACATCACTATCGAGTCGGAGCTGAAGAAGTCCAACGCCAGATTCTTGAAAGTTCAAGGGGACACGGCCTCTTATCGGCAAAAGGCTAGGGACGCCGAGATCAATATTAAAGCTGTTCAGTCCCAGCTCGAGACAGAAAGGATGAGGTCTTCCAGGCTGGAGGATCAGATAGCCGATCTCCAATCCCGGCATGAAGCCGAGCTGAAGGCTTCTTACTCCAGGGGCATGATGGATGCTGCGGCCGACTTCGTGGAGAACCAGATGCCCGAGCTCCAGGCCGATCTCGTCAGGATATGCTGGAGGGCTGCTCTGGAAGCTGCCCTAGTTCCGCCTGATTCTTTTATCTATTCCAGGGTTCCGACCGTTACCCAACTGGAGGTCATGGCGTCCGGAACCGAAGAAGAAGGCCAGGCTGCTGCTGGTGAAAGAGAGGCGGGCCAGATTGCCGATGCTGGTGTCCCCGTTGCTCAACCTCAGCCTGCCGATGAGGACGTAGTTATAGTTCAGGCTGCCGATGTTGCGCCTTAGGATTTTGCTTATTTCTTTCTTCTTTGTAACTCAAGTAGTTGCGACTCATATGTAACCCGACTTCAAGAATCAAATGAAACTGTTTTGACTCCTTTTGTCTCTATCTGTTCTACATACTTTTCTCAAGTAGTAAATTATCTAAATCAATTTCAGACTTCATACTTTTCTCAAGTGATGAATCTTTTCAAACTTTTCTCAAGTCTGTTCGGGTGTTCTAACCTTTCTCAAGTGTCGAACTTGTTCTGACCTTTCTCAAGTCATGTCGGCTGTTTATCCTGTAGCTAGGCTTAAACGCATACCTTTCTCAAGCATGTTCTGGAGTCCAAACTTTTCTCAAGTGTTGAACTTTCTCTGACTTTTCTCAAGCCATGTCGGTTGTTTAAACTGTAGCTAGGCTAAAACGCATACCTTTCTCAAGCATGTTCTGGAGTCCAAACTTTTCTCAAGTGTTGAACTTTCTCTGACTTTTCTCAAGCCATGTCGGCTGTTTAAACTGTAGCTAGGCTTAAACGCATACCTTTCTCAAGCATGTTCTGGAGTCCAAACTTTTCTCAAGTGTTGAACTTTCTCTGACTTTTCTCAAGCCATGTCGGTTGTTTAACCTGTAGCTAGGCTTAAACACATACTTTTCTCAAGTCTGTTCGGCATGATTGCAAACTTTTCTCAAGTCTGTTCGGCATGATTGCAAACTTTTCTCAAGTGTTGAATCTTCTGACTTTTCTCAAGTCTGTTCGGCTGGATTCCCCCTTGCCCCCTAGCTTCGGTTACTTCGAACCGACGTGGCAGAGTAGCCGACGCTATAAAGCATATTCATGATGACTTTTGTATCGATACAGGGGATTTCCATCCGTGTCTGGCACGTTTTTGGGGGCGTGCTCTGTCCGCCATAAATGCGACGTGACCGTTGGTTTGTACCCTTTTAAAGAACGATGCGCCTTTTCTGCGCGTGTTTTGACGTGGCGCTTGAGCATCTCAGACGCGCTTCACTGATTGGTCCAGGAGTAATGAATCCGACGGTTGGGGTTTATAACGTGCGACGCTTTGGATTTACCCACACAGAACCCTATAAATCCCAAACTTCGTCTTCTTCATTTCTTTTCTTGCTACTGTTCTTCCCCCATACTCTGTAAGTTTACCTCCTGTAGAACTCGTTTTTCCTTCTTCATTTCTTGTTCTTGTTTCCTCCTCACTCATTCTCTGAGTATGGGGATCTTTCGTAAACACTTCGCCTCTCCGGCGCGGATAGAAGAGTTCCGTAGGCACTACCAGATTCCAGACGACGTATATGTAGAGATTAACAAACCTGAGACTCATCCTGAGATTCGGGATGAGGACTCCATCCACATCCCTCTTATGGCTGTCATTGAGGGTGGAGTTAGGTTCCCCCTCCACCCTTTACTGCGTAGGGTTCTGTCCTGGTATCGGCTGAATCCTATGCAGATATCCATAAACTCGTACCGTATAGTCATGGGCATAGTTCGTTTGAACGAACTGTGCCAAACCAACTTAGATCTCTGGGATATAAACTATAATTACGATATGGTCTATAAAAAATACGAGAGATGGTATCTGAAGTCCCGTAGAGGTCGAGAGAAGATAGTGACGAATCTCCCTGACTCAAATAGGGGGAACGACGACGACTTCCTGATCGTCTCGGGAAACTGGGAATTTTCTGCCGACGAACCCGAGCACAAGAGGCTCCCTGTTCCCCGCAGATTCGGGAAACCCCGTTAGTTCCCCATTCTCCTTTGTTTTTGATTTCTTCAGTTTTGCCGATCTATAGCTTCTAACTGTGTCTGTTTATTCATGTGCAGCTTCAAACGCCAATCGCGGTCGGACTTCGCAGGCTACACATCCAGAAGATCTGAAAAAAGTTCTTCAGTACAAAGGCGTTGAAGGCCAAGCCGAACCAAGGTCTGCCGAATTACTGCTGCGATATAACCCGTCTTACAAGGGTTATATCAAAGAGAAAAAGTACGTTGCCGAGGTGGTAGCAGAGACGTCTTCGGTTGCAGTCCCTGAAGGTGTTCCCCTGCCATATCTCCGGGAACCCAGCCGAGTCACGGTTGCTGCTGTGGCTGAATCTTCCAGTTCTTCGTCTTCAACTTCATCTTCCTCTTCGTCTTCATCTTTATCTTCTTCTTCTTCCTCTGAAAGGACGCAGTCTCCACTTCGGATCACTTTGAGCGCCGAGGAGGAGAAAGATACAGACGCCGAGGCCATGTCATCAAATCCCGACATGCCGAGCCTAAAGGAGATGATAAGGCAGAGGAAAGCTTCTGCCGAGTCGGAGAAGAAGCCTTCTGGGATCGTGCCGACTCCCACTGAGGCGAGGAAGGCGCCGACTCCCTTGCAGGTGAAGAAGCCTTTTGGGATCGTTCTGGCTAAGAGTAAGCCAGACGAGGGTGCGAAACTGCCGAGTCTCCCTCCTGCCAACACCGAAACTGCCAATGCCGACCGGAAGAGACGGAAACTGGTGAAGGCACATCAGGCTGGTCCTTCCGAGGAGAAAGGCAAATCAAAGGTTTCCGAGAAGGCCGGGACCTGGCCTCCTCCTCTGCTGATAAATGGTACGACCCCTGTCACGGCTGCCGACACGGTCCGAGATCTGGGAACTACCATGGCTCTGGCCGAAGCCATGATGCTGCCGAAGGACATCGAGCCCTACGCCGATGAGGAAGATCATGCCATGCTTCGAATGACGATCGCGCACAATATTTTCGTAAGTCTCTTATCTCGGAAATAAAGTCTGCAAATTCTTCTATGTTTGTTATAACTCTGATGTTAATGCTGCAGGCGATCCAGAAATCCATGCTCGGTATGAAGAAGGCTCAGGATCGAGCAGAAAAACTGAATAAGGCCGAGGCCGAAGTGAGGGAGTTCAAGCTGAAATTCTCCACTGCTCGGGATGAGGCCGATAACTTCAAGAAGGAGGCCCGAGAGATGGCCAAGCAGGCTAAATCCTCGGAGTATTTCCTGTCCGAGGAGAGGAAGAAGACTGCCGATCTGGTGGCCGAACTCACTGATCTGAAGGCTAAGCATGCCGAAGAACTGGCCGAAGAAAATAAGAGGGCCACCGATCTTATGGCAAAGCACGCCGAAGAGCTGGCCGAGGAGATGAAGAAGGCTCGTAAGATCGGCATGAAAGAAGCCGCTGAGGACATCCTCAATAATCAGATCCCAGAGCTGCAGGAAGAATACCTGGCGTTGGGATGGAAAGCCGCGCTGAGGGCTTGCAACGTGGCTGCTGACTCGACCCTCTTCAAGGAGATTCCCCACTCCTCTGATCTTCCCGACAAAGAGGAGCCTATCCCCGAGACCGAGACCCATGAAGCCGACCTTACCGTCGAAGACTATGAAGTAGATGTCGTCGGGGGGGACCCTATTGCCGAGGAGGGCCGAGCTCAGGAGGATCAAGTGGAGATCGTCTGAAGGATTTCCCATGTTTTTGTTTTCCTCTATGTCTTTTAATGTCCATTCCTGTACTTTCTTTCTGTAATCCACACGAATGAATACAATTTGGACTTCTTTTCGGCAATTCTTGTCTTAATGCATATATGAACTCTTCCCTTAAAACATGAACTTTTCTTAAGTAGGTTTGGTGATTCAGAACTCTTCTCAAGTATTGAATTTTCCTCAGGTATTGAGCCGAGCAAACCTTCCTCATGTATGTTCGGCTATTTATCCTGTACTTAGGCCCAAACATATTTTTCTCAAACATGCTGGATACTCATACTTTTCTTCGAGTGCGGGGCCGATCAGACTTTTCTCAAGTCTGTTCGGCTGAGCACATACTTTTCTCAAGTATGTTCAGAAGTTCAAACTTTTCTCAAGTGTTGAACACTAACATCTAGGATAACACAAAACCAAATTCGCTGAATATCTGGTTTGAACATTGAAACTAGAACTTTCATTCACTGAGAAAATAAATACAAGTGTTGAAATAAAGAAATTACTGATAAAATTTCTTAAGGTTGGAGACATTCCAAGTCCTTGGTATTTCTTTATCTTCCAGATCCTGCAGCTTGTAGGCACCCTTCCCGAGTCGGCCTATGACTCTGTATGGACCCTCCCAATTGGCCTCGAGCTTGCCATCAGTTGGATCTTTCGTGTTTCCCATGACCTTGCGTAGGACTAGGTCGCCGAGATTGAATTCCCTCTGATGGACTTTTTTGTTGTATGTTCTTGACAGAGTTGATTGATAGGCGGCGAGTCTGATCATGGCCCTATCTCGTTTTTCTTCGGCAAAATCGAGCTCTATTGCCAATGCTTGATCATTGCCACCTTGCTCCATTACTTCTGTTCGGAGGGTAGGGATGCCGACCTCAAGAGGAATGACAGACTCAGTGCCATAAGCAAGTGAATATGGAGTAACACCTGTAGATCGGCGAGGAGTGGTCCTGTATGCCCATAAAACGAGTGGCAATTCTTCCACCCACTTTCCCTTGGCTTTCTCTAGTCGTTTTTTCATTCCTCCCAATATCGTCTTGTTTGAAGCTTCGGCCTGCCCATTGCATTGCGGATTCGCCACTGAGGCGTAATAGTTTTTGATCTGATATTGTGAGCAGAAAGCTTTGAACTTATCCTAGAACTGGGTTCCGTTGTCCGAGACGATGGCGTAGGGGATGCCGAACCTGGTGATTATGTTCTGCCACACAAATCGCTCGACATTCTTCTCGGTGATTTTAGCCAGTGGTTCGGCTTCTATCCACTTGGTAAAGTAATCTGTAGCAACCAACAGATACTTCCTTTCCCCAGTTGCTTTGGGTAGCGGGCCGACGATATCCATTCCCCATTGGGCAAAGGGCCATGGACTGGTGAGTGGTGCCAGATCGGCTGCAGGTTGATGTGAGATCGGGGCGAATTTCTGGCATTTTTCGCACACTTGGACGTATTTCTTTGCGTCCTCTTGCATATATGGCCACCAATATCCCTGTGATATAGCACGATGGGCTATGGATCTGCCCCCAGCGTGACTCCCACATATCCCTTCATGAATCTCGTACAGGAATTTCTGAACCAAAGTTGGGTGTACGCATTTTAAATAGGGACCAGTGTAAGACTTACGATAGAGTTCCTGCTTCGGTGATAGCCAGAAACGTGTTGCCTTGATACGCAGCTTGTGGGCTTCTTTTTTGTCTTCGGGGACGGTTCCCTCAGTGAGGTAGGAGATGATGGGATCCATCCAAGTTGGGCCGAGATCGATTTCCAAAGCCTTCTCGGCAATTGGGACGTCGATGCTCGGGTACTCAATGGAATCCACGTATATGGTCCTGAATTTGTCTCTGGGTATCGCCGAAGCCAAACATGCCAAGGCGTCTGCGTGGTCGTTCTGTCTTGAGCTGATATGCGTCATCATCGTTTTCTTGAACTTTGATAACTCTGCTTTAGCCCTCTCTGCATAGGCGGCCATCCTCTCATCTCGGGTGGCATACTCACCACTGAGCTGGTTGAGAACCAGTTGTGAATCACAGAAGACTTCCACATGTTCTGCCCCCAGATTGTGTGCGCATTTGAGTCCGAGTATCAATGCCTCATACTCGGCGACATTGTTGGAGGCGCTGAAATTCAATCGGAAGGACTGCTCAAAATAACACCCATCTGGTTCTTCTATCACGATGCCGACCCCAGATCCTCTTGAACACGATGATCCGTCAACATACAACCTCCAGTACGGCGTCTGATCGGGAACTATTTCCCCCTGTTCGGGCATGTCCTCCTCTGAGATTGAAGCGACGTTCTCCTCTGGTTCGTGGGAGAATTCTGCAACAAAATCTGCCAAGACCTGTCCTTTTATAATTTATTGCTGTCCTTGGGAGGAATCTGATGTCATATTCCCCGAGCTCCACAGACCAAGTTGCCACCCTTCCCGACAGTTCCGCTCTTCTCAAGACAGTGCTGATGGGATGTTTGGTTGGCACTTCTATCGTATGGGCCAGGAAATAATGCTGCAACTTTCTAGACGCCACCACAAGGGATAGGATCAGTTTCTCCAAGGGGAGATATCTTGTCTCCGAATCCAGGAGCGTCTTGCTCACATAATAGACCGGTGTCTGCTCACCATCTTTGTTTTTTAACAGAACCGCACTGACCGCATGCTCGGATACGGCCAGATAAAGCGTCAACACATCTCCCTTCTCGGGAGTTATGATCAGCGGGGGTTCGCCAAGTAGTTCTTCATTTCTTGGAAAGCTCTTTCGCATTCTTCCCCCCATGCATACTTGGACTGCTTTCTCAACAGCTGGAAGAATGGCCGACATCGATCGGAAGATCGGCTAATGAACCTGTTGAGGGCTGCCACCATCCCGGTTAGTCTTTGAACTTCTTTCACAGTTCGGGGACTCTGTAAATTTTGCAAAGCGATAATCTGATCGGGATTAGCTTCTATCCCCCTGCGTGTAACCAGATGCCCCAAAAACTTCCCCGAGCTGACCCCGAAGGCGCACTTCGATGCGTTGAGCTTGAGCTTGTATTTTCTCAATACCTGGAAAGTTTTGCCGAGGTCGTTTATGTGGGACTCGGCCTCCTCGGATTTGATCACCATGTCATCGATGTAGACCTCCATGCTCTTCCCGAGCAACTCTTTGAACATGAGAGTTGCCAAACGCTGATAAGTCGCCCCTGCATTTCTCAAGCCGAATGGCATCACTTTATAGCAAAAGAGTCCGCGGGGAGTAATGAAGGACGTCTTCTCTTGATCCGGCGCGTGCATAGCTATCTGATGATATCCCCGATATGCATCTAGGAAACTCATTCGCCGATACCCAGCTGTGGCATCCACCAGCTGATCTATCTTGGGCAGTGGAAAACTGTCTTTGGGACAAGCTTTGTTGAGGCTGGTGAAATCCACGCAAACCCTCCACTTGCCATTCTTTTTCTTGACCACCACGGTGTTGGATAACCACTCGGGGTAGTGCACCTCTCTGATGGCGTCGGCCTCCAGCAGCCGATCTACTTCCTCTGTTACGGCATCCACATGTTGGATTGCCGGTCTTCTTCTTTTTTGCATCACCGGTTTGTGGGCAGGATCCACATTCAGATGATGGCATATGATATCCGGGCTCACCCCAGGCATCTCCTGTGGTGTCCAAGCGAACACATCTATATGCTCCTTGAGAAATGCGACCAGGACCTCCTCATCCCGCTCTGATAGCTCTGCCCCGATAAAAAAATACTTCTCTAGATCTGTCTCGTGAGCCGGTACCTGCTTTAGTTCCTCCACGACGCGATCGGCTGGATTGCGCCCGATATCCTCTATCGTTGGCCGATCTGGGACTTCAATGGACTTCACATGTTCGGCCTTTGGTTTGTGCTTGATGGATGTGACATAGCAGCTTCTCGCCGTTGTCTGATTGCCCCGAACACATTCAATCCCCTTCTTCCCCGGGAACTTTAGCATTTGATGGTAGGTGGAAGGAATTGCCCCCAACCTGTGGAGCCAAGTTCTCCCCACGATGGCATTGTAAGCAGATGGTATGTCCACCACCAGGAAATCCATATCCAAGGTTACCTTTCCTGCTCGAACAGGGATAGTAATGGATCCCAAGGGCCAGACAGCTTCGGCACTAAAACCGATGAGCGGTATGTCGGCCTTCTTCAAATCTGCCTTGTCCAGCTGGAGTTTCTTGAAGGCATCATAGTATAGGATCTCTGTTGAGCTGCCCTGGTCAACCAGGATTCTCTCCGTGTTGAAGGTGCCAAGGAGCAGCGTGATTACCAATGCGTCGTTATGGGGATGTGTTACCCCTTCCAAATCCTTTTCCGAAAAGGAAATGACTGTTTCCTTCTGTGTCTCGGGCTCTTTCCTCTTCTGCCCGAGGTGTTGTATATGATGTTCGTGCCCGTCTCGGCGGCGTTGGAGCCGAACTTCCTTCTCATCTAGAACTGGGGTTGCCGCGTGTATGACATGCACGGTCCCAGTTACCATCACCTCTTCCTCAGAGGATTCGGCTTCCATCGGCTCCGGCTGAACCACTTGTTGCCTTTGTTCGGCCACAAAACGTCGGAGATGCCCGGCTTCAACTAGTTCCTCTAGGAACTGTTTAAGCACCTTGCATCTTTCTGTCATATGGCCGTTTCTTCGGTGATAGCTGCACCAATCTATGCTCGGGTCACGCTTCACCATCTCTCCCGACCCAGCTGGCCACTTCCAGAAAGGCTCGTTCTTCAAGGGATAAATCATCCGATAGATCGGGGTGTTGAAAACTGTACGTATAGCTTTATACGCCTGAGCCCCAGGAGGTTTTCGCCCCCTTGGTGTTTGTGACACTTCGGCTACCTCAACTCGGGGCCTCTTGGCCTCAGGTACCATTACCGCGTTCCTGTGTGCCTTTGCTGCTGGCCGATCTTTGTCTCGGCGGATCTCATCTTCAAACTTGGCATACTTCTCGACTCTACTCATCAAGTCGGCAATGGTGCTTGGGGGGTCAATAGTGAGAGACTCTCTGAGCCGATCTCGGTATGATAGTCCCAACCTGAAAGATTCCACGGCGTAAGCCTCTGTGCAGTCCCCGATCTCGTTGTAGGTGGCCTAGTACTTGCTGGCGTACTGTCTGAGATCCTCTTCTGGTCCTTTTCTCAAGGCCAGAAGCGTGTTCACGTACTTTTTCTGTGCTCGGTTAGCCACAAATCTCTTGAGGAACTGATCCGCCAGTTGCCTCCAGCTTGTAATTGATCTCGGCGGCAGAGCCTGAAACCAATTTAGGGCTATCTCCCCCAAACTCAATGAAAACACCTTGCAGTAGAGGCTGTCTTGGCCCACATAGATCATCATGGAGTTCACGAATCCTTTGATGTGAGTCATCGGATCCGTTCGTCCATTATAGATTATAAATTTCGGAGGGACAAACTTTCTGGGTAAGTCCTCCGTCTCTATCTGAACTGACAGTGGCGATACTGCCAGCTGCTGCAGTTCCTTGTGGTTTGCGTCGTCCTCTGGGCGGTTGAGTCCCAGCTGCTGATTTAGCCAAGCCCTCATGTCGGTCGGTGGAACCAATGGCGGCAGAGGCTGATATGGGAGCTTCTGCTGGGCGTCTGGGGCTGATTCTGTCCGCTGATTTAGCCACTCCCTCATGTCGGGAAGCGGCCGCTCCTGATGCGGTCCGCCCCGGTGCGATGAAGCCCCCATTTGCCTTTCTCCTCCTCGAGGCCTTTTGCTGGCTTCATGTCGGCTATCCTGTCGAGATGGCCCAGTCTCGGAGCGCTCGTCAAGTCTAGACACAGACTGGCGGACTGAGTCTCTATGTTTGCGGAGAGTTTGGTTTTCTCTTTCCATGCGACGTATGTAACGCCTCATGTCTTCTAATTCCTGGTCCTTTCTTCGGGTCCGATCAGCATTAACACGTTCTTCGTCTCGGCGAGACCGTTCATGAGTTCGGGATTCTCTCCCTCCCTCATTCCGGGATTGAGTCTGGGATCTATCCCTGTTTCCTGACTGTTCCGCTTCTCGCGGACGATCTGGACGTTGCTCCAGATGCAACGGCGTGGGTAGTGCAGGAGCTCCCGACGTATTGGCAGATAGCGGGATGGTGGGATGCAACACCTGTTGCTCCCCTACTATTTTTGGCGGAGGGACCCTCGGAATCTCCCCCCTGGGGCCCTTAGATTTGTGTGGAACTGGAGGGGGGGACCTTGATCTTCCTTTCACATCACGTTCCTTCCCCCCATCTTTTCTAGACATCTCAGCCATGAATCTTTAGCTTTCCCACAGATGGCGCCAATTGTAAAGGGGTTGATTTAAGAAATCAGGACGGAAAGCTAGGGATTCACTATCCAGCCGAAATGTTGCTTCGCTCGATATGTGTACCTGTGATCTGCAAAAGAATAATCTGTCAAAGAGTCCTCTGCCGCTGTGGCAGGAGAACACTCCGATGATTAAGTCAGGCACAATCTCACAGGGAAATGTTAACTGTAAGCTGATATTCTCTATCAGCGAATGAAATCTCTGGGGTATTTAGGCGTACCTCAAATTCGTCATCTGAGGGTGTATTTATAGATTTCCATGGTGCCCTAACTCAATTTGGACTTTCTTGGGCCCCCAATTCTCTTTGGGCCTCCCCCCTGCCCTAATTCTCTTAGGGCTCCACTTTGGCGGAGTGTCCTCTGATGGGGCGTGGAAGTCACGTCTGTAACTGAATCCGACAAGATCCCGACAGAATCCCACCTTATTCGGGATTCTGTTTCCTTTTCGGAAATACGGTTATCAGTCGCTTTCTCGGGCTGCCCGTAATCCTGACCGACTTTATCAGTTCGGCAAATCTTGCATCCGCCTTTCTCAGGTCGGCATCCTCCATACTTGATTCTGTTATCCAAATATGGGTATGGTCGGCACTTCTTGTGTCGGCCATTATCCCACGTGATCGGCACGTGCCTCTGGATATGTTATTCGGTCTCGGCCGAACTCTGAAATTAACCTGGGGAGTTAAAGGTATTTTCTCAATTACATTTTACCCCCGTCACAAAGCATGATTTTCAATATTAGGTACATGGAACACTAATTAAATCTCGACAAAAAAAAAAACAGAGAACTTCAACTAAAATTTTTTCCTCTACTCAACCAAGCCCCTTAACAAATAGATGCTAGTTGCAGGACATCTGCTAAACACAGCCCAACTTTAAAACATACTCATTATTTAATAAAATATGCTACAAATTTTTACTATAATAACAAAAAATTAATATCCATTAAATAAGTTGAAGTAAATTAATTTTAACAATAAATGGTCCAAAAAAGTCATGCAGATGGAATCAGAGGGTAACTTGGTAGGAATTAAGGGTAGTTAAGTAAAAAATTACTTAGTCCACATTTGTGTTTTATCCTCCCAAAATAATACACTGGATGGGATTATTTTGCCCCTCCAATGAGCCACGAAGTTGCTTATTAGGGTGAACTTCAAAATTCTCTCCATACCACAATAAAAAAATAGCTTAAGCCATATTAAAATAAAACAGTCTAGTATAGAGGTTTTTGAGATTTCAAATATTTCGTAAGGAATCAAAATCTCATAGATAATATCAATTGTTATAGCGTCAGTCCGTACAGAGTTTCGTCATTAGTGTAATCAATTTGATTTTAGTTAATCTCCCGGCGCGAAACCCGAAATCAGTCAATTTGGAGTGAAATTTATGCCAAGAGATCCCGGCCGAATTTCGATATGTACCGAAGTTGGTTCGGGTAAAGTCCATCCAGTCCGTTTTTTTGAATTCTCCAAATAGGCCTTTGTTTTGGGGTCAGAGGTCAAAAATTACACAAATCGAATGAGATTAAGTTGGTTAACAAAGATTCTAATTACTATTGGATTTCATAGAAACTGAACGGATAAGATTAAACAAACATAATTAGTTCGGTTCGGTCAGTTTGATTAAACAAACAGTAAAACTGAAATCGAATCGACGGATTAAAAAAATTAGTGCGTGAAAACCGACCGACCGAACCTTTTTCGATCTGCTCCTATCCAAGCAAGTTTCCTGTGCAACATATATTCAACTTCGCCATTCCAAGTTCTGTTATTAATTTGGATAACACTAAGAAATATTGCATATGCTTTTACAATATACTATTCGAAAGGCAAGAAAATAAATTACAGAAAAATAAAAACCGTCCAAAACAAATGTAGATAAGAAAAATATAGGGGATTCAATTATATTTACACTAACAATAAGAACTCCACTGATTAATGTATTTTAATATTCAATTACAAGGTCACACTACAACTCAACATTTATATGAGGATCAATTACCCCATCTGAAAATTGCAACTCAATTGTACAATAAGAAGAGATGATATAATTGTGCAAGAGATTTTCGCGAATATCATGGAGTGTCGAGGTCACAACTACTAGCACATATTGTGTGTCCGCATTGTAGTGTATGATTATTCCTTCATGAACTATGTTGCAAAACTAGAAAAATTCATCAACCATTCTTGCCCAAATTGAATGAGAGAACTCTTTCAGAGCAAACTCTAAGTAGGCGATATTTTAGAAAAAAAAATATCCAGGCATACAATTATATATTCTCTTTCACATCTACGGGTGTTCACGCTGATGAACAATTAAGTGGAGGATCGAGGGGTGTGTATAATTTTCGTGCACAAGACACTATATATCATAAGATTGGAAGTCTAGTATTGCATTCATATCAAAGCTCATGATACTTGCAACTGTACGTCTATGACAATAATCACGAAGTTGAAAATCAAATGTCAAAAATGGATTACGACATCATGTTATAAAGAAGATAAAGTGTATTTTAAATGCAAACAATTCATTCGTAAAGATTTTGCCAAATGGCACAACATCCAGATATTCAAAACTTTTTAATTTTCACCAACTCATCTATACCAAAAAATATTGGTTCGATCTTTACATCAAATGTTCATAAATTTTATATTCCGCCTCACTGATCAATTGCTTCTTCTTCATAGAGGATGTCACATGCAACAATACGTGGTAGATAATTAAGTTAAAAGTAGAGTTCCAAAAACTTATGTGGCTACGAATTCATTAGAAAGACATCCGATCAAAATTGTACCATGGCCTCCAAGTTAGTGTTGAGGTAAGTATAAGTTACACAGGTACAATATACAAATAACTTTCTCAAATATTCTGTACGAAAACCTTAAACTCAATGAATGCATAACATACTCATTGGCTCATCGCAAAATTGCTTATAGGTGATGGTGGGCGTAGGACTATATCACCATCGTCATTTGTTGTTTTTGCGACATGTATCAACAATATCAGGATACAATGGCTTTGGTCCAAAAGTACGAAAAATCAGACATTTTCCTTATGATGCCATGCAATGGTAATTGACCTGAAATTCGTGATGAGTTGTTGCCTGGACAAGCCCCACATGGTCACCCCGATCTAATTGCTAAAGTGTTGAATTCTAAATTCAAGGAGTTTAAGATAGACATTCCAACCAATCACATTTTGATAAAATAATTGTGTATATTTATGTTATTGAGAACCAAAAGATAGGACTACCTCATGCGCACCTGCTTCTGGTCCTAGACGAGAATGAAAAGCTAACAACTACAAACAATTATGATCATGTAGTAAGAGCTAAAATCCCAAATAGAGAGATAGAACCCCAAAAAATGCAAAATATATTACCAAAATCATTTTCAAATATCACAACATCGGGCAATGATTTCTACCCCTTTTATTGAAGATGCCCATTAATACCTTCACCCAATGGTGAAAGACCTTCGATTGACAATAGTTGTATGATACCATACAATCCTTGGCTCTTTCTAAAGTATGACTGTCATATCAATGTTGAAGTATGCAGTAGCATTTCCAATGTCAATTATCCGTAGAAGTACGTGTACAAAGGGGTTGATCGAGTATCTGTTGAAGTACGTTCAGGTCCAAATTATGATACAATAAAACAATTGATTGATGAAAGATGGGTATGCGGTTCTGAGGCATTATGGAAGATATTCAAATTTCAACTGACTCGAATGTGTCTCTCTGCTGAATGTTTATAAATACATCTGCCAAATAAGCAACGGGTCATGTTCTATTCTTATAAGAACCTCCCAATTGTTATGTCTAATACTCGGTGTTCTAGACAATGCTTACTAAATTTTTTTCTACAAATATTATGGATACTAGAGCAAATCAGTATTTATATCACGAGTTTTTGCAACATTACAAATTGTGTCATAGAGCAAAAAAAAAAAAAGGGAGGCAAGGGTGAGCCATAATAAAATCATTGGAAGAATTCACATAGTTCCGTCACATAAAGGGAAAAGTTTTACATGTGCCTTTTACTTAACCATGTGAGGGGACCAAGGTCTGCCCAACATTCAACTTATCGACTGAGAAACACGGTTTGTTAGAGTGTGACAATAACATTCATCAATGTTTGGTTGAGGCTTCTAACACTCGCATGCCATTCGCCCTCAGACGGATGTTTGTTGCTATATTGGTCTATTGTGAGGCAACAGGTGTTCGCAACTTATGGGTTGAATTTTATCTCTTTATGATCGAAGATTATCCGTCGTTCACTTTTACTAATAATTTCTACCTTTCAAACAGGTTGTTGCGAGATTTAAATAACTTACTTTCCCAGCATACCAAAACATTAACACATTTTGATCTTCCAAGTTTCACGCCTAGGTATGAAGATAGTGGAATAGTCTCAAAAGTGAAACAAGATGAGCTATCAATTGTCATTCCTCAACAGCATTTGAATGTTGTTGTTGTATTAAGTAGTGACCAAGCATTTACATTTAGTGCAATAAATAGTGCTATTTACCATAATCAAAGTGTCACCTATGATGTACATAGACATACTTGTATCATGCTCTATTGGCATCAGTGAGAAGCTAAGGCTGTATTGCTCTTGTAACAACATCACCTAGTATAGTAGCTACCATGATGCCTGGTAAAAGAACGACACATTCAAGATTTAAGATTCCCCTAAATCTAGATCCATCTTCAATTTTTTCAATTAGCAAGCAATCTTATTTGGTTGAGCTAATTCGACGTGCATCAGTAATATTATGGGATGAAGCAACAATCACACATTGTTTGGTCCTAAAGACATCGTTGGTGTGGATATGCCATTTGAAGGAAAAGTTATGGTTTTTAGTGGTGATTTTAGACAAGTGCTACATGGTGTACCCAAAGGCACAAAAACGAAAATAATGCATGCAAGCATTTTTACGTCTCCGTTGTGGATAAACGTACAAGTCCCTCATTTGAAGTAAAATATGAGATCTGTCAATGATCAAGAATTCTAAATTCCTTTCTTCGTGTGGGTGATAGTGATGAGTTTACCATTGTTAATGACACGATGAAGGTTCCGACACCAATGGTTATACCA
Organism: Arctostaphylos glauca; assembly: GCA_019985065.2. Classification (NCBI taxonomy): domain Eukaryota; kingdom Viridiplantae; phylum Streptophyta; class Magnoliopsida; order Ericales; family Ericaceae; genus Arctostaphylos; species Arctostaphylos glauca. The sequence goes on along the minus strand of JAHSPW020000001.1, from coordinate 12,433,749 downwards.
TGGAGAATGACAATTCAATTGATAAACTAATTGAACAAGTATTTACCAACCTTAAGAGGTGTGCCAATGACTGCGCGTAAATTGTTGACAGAGATTTGATAACTCCCAAAAACAAAGATGTCGAACATCACAACAAGAGGATGAATTAGAAATTCTCATGCTAAGAAACAGTTCACTTCTCATTTGATAAAGTAGAGAACGACACTCACAATATATACCAACAAGAGTTTTTGAATTCCAGTGCACTCGGGGGACTACCCCCCACACTAATTGAGATAGAAAGAGGGTTTGCGCCCATTATGCTTTTACGAAACTTTCATCCAAGAAATGGTCTATGCAATGGCACGAGACTTCTTTGTCATGTTTTGAAGGATAATTTTATCAATGCTGAAATATTTTCGAATGCTTTTAAAGGCATCAAAACTTTCCTCCATCAGATTCCACTAAAGACTCTTGAGAATATGCAACTCTCGTTTGTGATGATCCGGCGTCAATCTCCAGTTTGTTTGGATTTTGCCTTAACAATCAACAAGGCTCAAGGACGAACAATGTTCCATGTCCGCATCTACCTCCTGGAAGATTTCTTTAGCAATTGTATGTGCGGTTATCAAGAGGCATACCACACAATTCAACAAAAATTTTGATTAAAAATAGATATATTCAAAGGCTAAAAGGAGTGTACACTAAAAATGTCGTGTACAAAGATGTCTTATTACCAGCAGGTTAAGAACATTGTTAGTTCAAATTTGTTCCAAATTACCTGTTGACAATATATTTCATACTTGGTTTCATGTACGCATCGAGAACCATAATCATGATGTCTTTTCCGTTCTTTGCATACTCTCTGGCATTTCGATTATACCAATGGTCAGTTCCTTTACGCAATACACACCATGAACCAATGCTAATATTTGGTGATCTTATAGGTCGTCATATAAAAATTAAATTATTCTCCCTAATCATACATACTTATAGAGGAATGTCTTACCCTATTACTAAGCTGCAACTTTGGGAAAATAATCAAATGACAATACGACAATCGATGAAGCACAGACTGAAATCAAAATACTCATTGAATTTTATTTATCAACAATCTACTTTTGTTAGTAGTTCGTGATATCTACAAAGATGCATTCTACATGTTTTTTTTACATCTACTTTCTTGGAAATGCATGTGCACAATTAACGCTGAGACATTTGAATTACAAAAGTTATTATACAATTATTTAGGTCTACAACAGCCAAGGCAACATTAGCCTGGTATTTACTTGATGATGCTTTCGTGTCCCAATTTTAGAAGTTGTGGTTAACTTTTGCAGTCAATCTTTTGTACAAAAATAAATCTGGCATTTTATAGGCTGCAATTCATTTGCCACTTTTGGAAATTCGAAGGGTTGAATGAAAGGGACACCAGAAGGTTTCGGGGGCAATCGGAAAGTTTCGGCCATTTCATACCCTAAGAGTTACCATGATGCCCCGTGATGACCATTATCTTCCTTCATGGCTAGCAAGCCAAAAGGCTTTTGGTTACTAGCATGCCAAAGGTCCTTCTTTGGTCTATATTCTTTGGTCTATATATTCCAATCAAGTTCTGGTTTTGTGACCACTACAACTACCCACGAAATTCTGTCCGGAAATTCAATTTATCCCGAGTTTGTTCTTCAAGTGAGGGAGATACAAACACAAAAAAGTTCGATAGGCAGTCGGTAGATCGGTGGTGTTTCTCCATTTGTGTAGCCATTTTACCTGAGAGACGATGTTGAACCAATCCTCAAACATCCATGGTGAGGCAGCAATTTAATCTTAAGGACTATGTCAAACATAGGACTCGGTTTGGTAACATCGTTACATGTTTTGTATTTTGATTCGTTTCTGTATCGTTGTATAATTTCTGTATTCTGTTGTTTCGTTTATTTATCGAAAGATTGTATGTTTTCTGAAAGTCTCGAGTGTTCTACGAATTTGTTGCAATACGTTTTTCCTACAACCACAACCGAAGATAGCATGGAAACTACGATAGTATATAGAGTTTTTTTTTTTTTGCACAGAAAAAGATAAATTTATTAATCTCGAAAATAGATTACAAAGATTAAAAGGATCCATAGTATATAGAGTTGAAAGCATAGAAACTAAAACATGCAATGATTGTTGATTATTTTCAAGTTAAAATGGTCTACACAAGCAATACAAAAGCTATATTCAGGGAAACCAAAAGTTATCCACTGCACTTTTAAAAAAGAAGGCATAAGATGAAAGATTATTTACCCAATTGGATTCCACAAGAGAGATAGACAGAGATGACAGAACGGTTGCGCTGATTTCTACTGCAACAGGTAGAAACAGTGCTGTAGCATGTCAATGATTCCATTGGTAAATCAACAATAAAATACTTGAACTGGTTATGATCCTCTGGAGGCCACACTCGGCAAACAAAGGAGCAAATACTTGAATTGCAAATGTCTGTTTGGAGGCCATGGTCATCGAACAAACACTGCCCAGGTCTTCTGTCTGTGAACTGCTGTAAAAGAAAACTGAGAGAGAATTGGGTAGTGTTAAAATACAGACAAATTAGAGAATATGAACTGAACAACAGAGGACGCGGGATAATTAGTCATTGTGGTAACCTGTCAATCTAACAGTTAACTGTTCTAATAATTAAATGCACCGTAGAAATAAGATCTTAATGAAACAATATTGGGAAGTGAAAAAGCCTTGGTTCGCTGTTTATATACAAGTATAGATGCATGAACTGTCATTTCATAGAATCAAAGCCACTGATCTCTATTATTAGACCAAGCTAAGGCCAGGAACTTTAGGCACATTTCTTTCATCCATCACTGTCCTCACATTCTCGGCATCCACAAACCTACCAAAGCAAGCAAATAAGTTGGACAAAAGCACATAGTCACCCCCATATCTCCTCTCCATCTCTAGTATCTTCCTCATAACTCTCTCTCCCATCTGTACATTGCCATGGAAACTACAGGCTCCCAACAACGTTCTCCAAATCACAACATTAGCAATCTCAGGAGAAATCTTCAAAGCCATCGTCTCTGCTTCCTCTAGCCTACCTGCCCTCCCCAACATATCTATCAAGCACCCGTAGTGCTTAACATCAGGTTCAACTAGATACTCATTGACCATCTTTCTGAAAAATTCAAGACCCTCTTCAACCAACCCTCCATGACTGCAAGCACTAAGAATACTCAAGAATGTTACACGATTGGGCTTTAAACACTCGTCTTCCATACTTTTAAAGCTATCCACTGCTTGCTTTCCCATTCCGTGCATTGCAAACCCAGAGATAATGGATGTCCATGAAACCAAATTTCTCTTCTTATGGTTTATACTCCCAAAGACTTCTATAGCACTCTCCATGCACCCACACTTGGCGTACGCATCTACAAGTGAATTTGTAACTCGAATATCGGAGTCATTGAACCCGCTTTTCTCTCCATATGCATGAACTGATTGGCAAGACTCAAGACACCCAAGATTCCATATAGCGGGAAGAATTGCCAGGATTGTAATTGGAGTTGGTTTAATACCCCTTCCAACCATCGTCCGAAACAAGGACAAAGCTGCCTCGTGTTGGTTCATCCGGGCGTACCCATCAATAATACCTGTCCATGAAACAACGGTTCGATTCGGCATCTGGTCAAACAGTGAAAGGGCCAGGCCAAGCTCTCCCCACTTGATAAAGCCAGTAATCAACGCATTCCAGGTGACAGAGTTCCTTTCAGGCATTTGGTCGAACACTTTCTGAGCTTGGACTAAAGACCCAGAAACAGCATACATGTTAACCAGAGCAGTTTGCACGTAGAGGTGGAACTGGAATCCGGCTTTGACAGTGAGGCCGTGGAACTGAGTACCCAAGTTGGTTTGCTGCAAGATAGCGCAGGCCTTGATGAGAAAAGAATAGGCGTAGCTATCGAAAGAGACGGGTCGGTGTTGTTGAAGTTGGAGGTGTCTGAAGAGTTGTACAGCTTCTTCTGGGAAGGAACCGAGGGAGTAGTGTCGCAGTAGAGAGTTCCATATTGTAGGATGCATTTCTGAAGCAATAATTAGTTTAGCGTGAATTTGTTGAATGGCTTCACGTCTTGCTATGTGTTTGAATACCAGAGATTGCAAATACTGCCCATTTTCTCTCATGGCAGCAGCAACTGATGACTGCAGCACCATGAAGGAAGGAAGGACGGACGGAAGGAAGGCAACAACACACAACTTGTCCACTATGCAAAACTAACGGAGTGATGTAATTCCCAAAGTTATAGTATTGTAACGGCCGGTACATATTTTTTTTCTAAAAATAGTACTACATATCTCTAATATCGTATACCAGCTAATAATAGCCTGTACATACCGTTTTGATGTAAAAATAGTATTAGATATCTCTAATACCGAATCGTTATATATGCTGTCTTATACCGAACGAGTACTGATTGTACCAGTTAATACTAGCAATATGACTGATACCAATACCCCTCTCCGCCCCCTTCCATTCTTCGCAAAGAATAAAAAAGGGTATCTGCTCAGCTCTTCTGGGCTATTTATTATTATAATTGCGAAAAATGAAAGGGGGCGGAGCGAGGGTATCAGCTTAACTCTTCTGGACTATTTATTATTGCTATAATTCATACCTTTGAAGAGTGAACTGTGATAATAGTAGAGTGGGAGAGAAGATGGAGTATGAGTTTGAGCGAGCATGTAAGAGTGTAGGTTAAGGTGGTGATGATGGTGGTAGAAGAGTACAGAGGAAAAAAAGCATTTAAAGTGTGGCATCGTGTACACACACATATATAGAGAGAAAGACAAATATATATATATATATATATATACAGTTAGCTTCTTAGAAGGTCTCCCGTAAGAAGCAGAACTTGCGGACTTCTAAAATGCACCGTTGGATGAGATCCAACGGTAGGGAGTAGAGACTGGGTTAAAAACGCGGAGGGAGAGAGTGAAGTTCGGGTTCGGGTCATAAAATTGCAAAAAATACACACGCGGGTTTGAAACCCTTTCCCTCTGTCTACTCGAACAGAGGCGACTCACTCTCTCTCTTCGCGACTTCGCGACCTCCTCTCTCTCTTCGCGACTTTCCGGCAACGTCGCCGGAGCACTTTGCTCGGTCAGTGGCTTAAGAAACAGGTATGGTCCGAACCCGATTTCTACTTGTTGCCCTGGTTTGGACTGATTTCAGTATACGTATATGGTTTTGAAATTAGGGCTTTGATTGGTGCGTGTTCGTGTAGATGGTGGTCTGTTCGTGTGCGTGTTCGTAGTGAATCTGTTGGTGTTTTCAGTATATGTACATGGTTTTCAAATTAGGGCTTTCAATACATATGAGTTTGATTTTTGGTTTCTCATCTCAGTTTGAGTTTGAGGTTCGGTTTCTACTTTGATTTTCGCGTGTGTGTGTAGATGGTGGTCTGAGTTTGATTTTCTACATGGTTTCTCATCTCAGTATATTTTTGGTTTCTCATCTCAGTTTGAGTTTGAGGTTTGGTTTCTACTTTGATGGTCGCGTGTGTGTGTAGATGGTAGTCTGAGTTTGAGTTTGTAGTGAATCTGTTGCTGGTGGTCTGTTATGTTCCTATGATATTAAACAATAAACTCACCTTCCACATACAATACTAGATCATGTATATCTCTTAGAATTTTACCCACTTCCACATACAATACTAGATCAGTGATTTTAGTAGTATTCTTGGTTTGATTGGAAACTAATTGGACTAATTCTCTGCCAATATAAGCTTGTTTGACTAATTATTTGGGGTTTGTTGTTTCAATTTAGAATGATGGAGCACTTTGAAGATGTAGAACGATTGTCATCGTCACCGTTAGTATCATCTGCAAATTCCTCTGTAGTAGTTTACAATCCGCAAGTTAAGAATGACCTAATACCCAAGATTGGACAACAGTTTGACAGTTTAGAGGATGTCCATCAATTTTACAACAACTACGGGAGAGAATCCGGATTTGGTACGCGAGTTCATTCTAGTAAGAGGAGTAGAGGTAGTAATGAAATCATACGGAAGGAGTATGTTTGTTTCAAAGAGGGGGTTAGGGCCCAAAACAATTCCGTAAATATTGTACGTCGTCGGGGGATAACTAGAGAGGGTTGTGGCGCAAAGTTGGCCGTTGTGAAGGACCGGGCAAATGATAAGTTTGTTATCTCTCAATTTGTTGAGGGTCATAACCATCCTCTTACGACGCCAAGAAGGGTGCATCTGTTGCGATCACATCGTACAGTGTCAACTGCCAAAAAAGCGTTAACACAACAACTTGCAGATGCAAATGTGCCTACCCACCAACAAATGAGTATTTTAGAGTTGCAATCTGGAGGTCTTGAAAATGTTGGGTTCTTAGAACAAGATCTTTATAATGTTGAAAGGGATAGGAGGAAAAGTGTGGAGGGCCATGATGCCAGTATGTTGTATGAGTATTTTATGAGTGAGCAAGAAAAAAATTCGGGTTTTATGTTTGCAATGGAGAAAGATGACGACGGGAGGATGACTCATTGTTTTTGGGCGGATGCGACCTGTAGAAAGTCATACCAATATTTTGGTGACGTTGTGGTATTTGACACAACTTACAACACGAATCGGTATTCTTTGATATTTGCACCGATATTAGGGGTTAATCACCACGGACAGACAACAATTTTTGGGTGTGGGTTCTTAAGTGACGAAACAAGTGATTCTTTTGAGTGGTTTTTCAAGGAATGGTTGAAAGCAATGCCAGCGGCCCCTCCCAAAATGATCATAACTGATCAAGATCCAGCAATGACAAGAGCCATTTCTATTGTTCTTCCAAATACACATCATAGGTATTGCATTTGGCACATTGTTAGTAAATTTTCAGAAAAAATAAGTGCAATAAGCTATAAACAACATTATGAAGAGTTCAGGAAATGCATATGGGATTCTGAGAGCCCTGAAGAGTTCGAAGATAGGTGGGCTATTCTTTTAGAAAGAACTAATTTATCCGGTAATGAATGGTTAAATGGCATGTACAAAATTCGTGAGAGATGGATTCCTGCATATATGAATCACATATTCTCTGCCCACATGAGTAGCAGTCAAAGAGCAGAAATTTCCCATGCATTCTTCAAGAGGTATGTGTCTCCACATAATTCTTTGTGGGACTTTGTGACGCGATTTGATAGGGCACTTTCACGTGTACGACATAAGGAATTAGATCTTGATCATAAAGATATCAATGAGAAACCTATCTTGAAAACTGGTTTTGTAATGGAGGAAACACTGAGTGAATTGTATACGAGGACAATTTTTTACAAGTTTCAAGAGGAACTCTTTAAAAGTATGGGATATGTGGTAATATCAACATACGAAGATGAACATCGTTGTTTGTACAATATTAAGAGTGCAAAGGATAGTGGTTTGAGAGTTCGTGAGATTTTGATTCAAAAGTCATCAAACTATGTCAGTTGCAGTTGCAAGAAATTTGAATGCGACGGAATTCCATGTCGGCACATGTTGGCGTATTTCACTAGAGTGCAGATTATAGAATTGCCTAATGAGTATATCTTGCGGAGGTGGACTAAATCAGCAAAAGCTATGCGAGTTAGAGATGACTTGGGTGGGGGTAACAAAGATATTTGTGACACTTCGTTATTACTAAAGCGAAGCTATCTTTTCCAACTGGCTTCTAATGTAATTGATCGTGCTGTGTTAAGTGAAGAGGGAACTGAACTTTTACGAGAAGCTTTGGAGTCAACTGAGAAGAAACTAATTGACATGAACCTTGGAAGCGAAGATGGTGACGGTAGTGGTTCCCAAGTGCCTATGTATCTTGAACAGAGTTTTAAAGAACCGCAACAAGTTAGGGCCAAGGGGTGTGGTAAACGGTTGAAAGGCGGAAAAGAAAAGGCATTCCAAAAGAGTAGGCGTTGTAATGGTTGTGGGCTAACTGGACAGTCGCATGACAAACGAAATTGTCCAAAACTCGCCAACATGTACGTGTTTTATTGTTGCCTTGTCTTACTAATTTCAATGTCATTGCTTAATTTTTGCCTTTTTTCGTAGTTCTTCGCAAGATACTCACTTGAATGACGATGGTATTGACTATGATGACGATGGTAAGCGTTAGAATTTTATAATTATTTGCGCATTAGATTTATAATGTTCAATTGTTTAATTTTATTGTTGAATGTTCAGGTGTTTGAGATGCTGAACTAAAAGAAGGACTAATGCAGTGAAGGACTAATACAGGTGCCTGCATGGTCGAGGGGAAGGGGAGCTGAAAGTGATATTAATGCAGTGAGATTTGAAGGAGTGGAAATCCTTGTTTGTTAGATCTTTTACCTGATTTTTTGCTGGAAATTTGTATAATGGATCGCAAGTGAGGATGGATCTAGGTTAATATTTGGGCTATTCTGCTACTGCTGAATTAACTTATTTCTTGACAGTCAGCTATGATGTTTAATGTTTTCCGACCACAAATACGTTACACAACAGACTAACGAGAATAGCTGGTACATTATAATGTGCAATTCTTGTGGGAGATGTCGTTTATGGAGCCAACGGGTAATATTTGAGCTATTTACAAGCCCAGGTGCACTAAAACCAGATACAGTTCCAAGAAAAATGCAGAACAGATTCTCAGAAAACCTATTGAGTTGCATCTTCAGAAAATCTAGCATCGAAAGGAGGAGATGAGTGGGGATGTGATGAACCAGCAGTGGTCCCAGAACCCTGCTGCAGTTCAATCACTAGCCATCGAACGGCTTTACTCATCTGTTCCAACCGAACAGCACTAATTGGTGGCAGACCAGTTTGTTAAACATTATATTTCCTCTGTTCTCAAACTCTTGGTTTTCTCAATCAATTTTTATCAGCCCTGAGGTATGGGTGGAGGCGAATGCAAATGGTAGCCAACACCCCCCCTCCTCCTTCCTCCTCTTCAATTCTGGTCTTTTTTTTGGGTATTCGTAGTAGAGCTTGAATAGAGAACCGGAAAATCTACGGGAACGAAGGCTTATAGTTATAAAACAGTACATTAAAAACAAAAAAAGTTAAATTTTGTGGCTTTCTTGTTTTCTCATTTAATTTTTGTTGATCGGCTGTTTTTGCTTTTAAGTTGGCATCATTCACATTTGGTCTTATGTTATTTTTCTTTCCTGGTTTATCTGATGATCCTGAAAAGTGAACAATTAGGCCAAAAAGCCATATAAAATTCTCTGAAAACAGGAAAGATGTAGAAAAGATTGCTTTTTTAGACTCTTCCAACACAGCCAGTTCCAGCAACTGGATAAAAATGGTTCTACGTGTTGGCTGAGATATCATTTGACATTCAAGTTTGCACTTGACATTCAAGTTTGCACTGAATTATAAATTAATCGTCCGTTATACAAGCATTTGCACTGAATACACTTCACATTCAAATTCATGGAAGATACAAATACTTGTCCTTCATTTCTCTATTTTTGGGAACAACTACAGCAAAAAATACCACTACGAACAATACAAGGAACAGAACAATTTTTCTAAGTTTTTTTTTTAGTAGTAATATCTCCATCTCTAACTTCTCATTCCTAACGGATAGCTCCAAAACCTTTGCCGATATATGGTCGTTCTCTTTTTGCAAACATGAATTTATCAGTACAAGCTCGCCATTTCGTCTCTCTAACTCTGTCTTCTTTCCATTTGCAAATTTAGCATACTCAATACCCCTTGCGCAAGTTGGTGGGTCTACCCAAGCAAAAAAATTACAGCCCGTCTCCATCTGAACGATGCCAATTCAAATTATAATTAGAAAAAGTGCATTAGACAAAAAACAAATTAGTATAAAGTTTAAAATTAACCTTTACCTTATACTTTAAACAACCTAGAAATTTTCGTCCCAGATTATGTTCGGTTGTTGACATTCGCAATGGAGCTCTGTATCCACAATGACAAAATACTTCCCCATGGTCCGCAGTTCGAAAGCTATAGCTAGAGCTCCCTTGGCTGGATGCCATGGTGCTGTATCAAACATAATAATGAAGGTTTCAAACTGTCAAAGGATTACTCAAAACAATATTATGTATCTAACTCTAATGAACCACGAGTTTGCTTCATTAACTAGCACTCGAAAGAACTTGTATAATTAAGGTAAATTTCATTGCTCATCTAGCACTAACTTCCTGGTGTACCCAGAAAATGCGATCAAGAGCTGAAGTGATTGCCATATGTTTAAACAAACAAAAGAAGAGAACACAGACTAGACCTTATCTTCAGAATCACAAGAGAATAGAAGATAGAGTTTAGTATTTCATTGAGGGTTGTAAGTCATGTACTTCTAAAACCAAACCTCAAACTCAAACAGACCTAATACCCAAAAATCAAACTCATATGTATTGAAAGCCCTAATTTGAAAACCATGTAGAAAATCAAACTCAGACCACCATCTACACACACACGCGAAAATCAAAGTAGAAACCGAACCTCAAACTCAAACTGAGATGAGAAACCAAAAATCAAACTCATATGTATTGAAAGCCCTAATTTGAAAACCATGTACATATACTGAAAACACCAACAGATTCACTACGAACACGCACACGAACAGACCACCATCTACACGAACACGCACCAATCAAAGCCCTAATTTCAAAACCATATACGTATACTGAAATCAGTCCAAACCAGGGCAACAAGTAGAAATCGGGTTCGGACCATACCTGTTTCTTAAGCCACTGACCGAGCAAAGTGCTCCGGCGACGTTGCCGGAAAGTCGCGAAGAGAGAGAGGAGGTCGCGAAGTCGCGAAGAGAGAGAGTGAGTCGCCTCTGTTCGAGTAGACAGAGGGAAAGGGTTTCAAACCCGCGTGTGTATTTTTTGCAATTTTATGACCCGAACCCGAACTTCACTCTCTCCCTCCGCGTTTTTAACCCAGTCTCTACTCCCTACCGTTGGATCTCATCCAACGGTGCATTTTAGAAGTCCGCAAGTTCTGCTTCTTACGGGAGACCTTCTAAGAAGCTAACTGTATATATATATATATATATATATATATATATATATATATATATATATATATATATATATATATATACTTGTATTATTCGTGTTGATTAATTATTTTGAATGAGATCTGAAATCAATCACAATGTTCAATCGGTATTTTGTCAAAAACGTTTCGCAACGATATTTTGTTTAAAATAACAATTTAGATATTGTGAGATCAAAATTCAATGTCATATAATGCAACTTAAAAATTGAAGGCCCGGTTAAAAAGAACACATGAATAATACCCGTTTAAGAATACGAGTCCTTACAATATAACCCTCGCGAGTTCAAATTCTATCTCTGCCTTTGACTCCGCATGAGTAAATAATTCTCAACTGCAACAAACATCACCAATATTACTTCACATTGAGAGATGAATCCACATAAGGCCTACCCAAACAACTGCATGTCAGTTGAAACATCAAATCCAATTAGGTTAGAACATAATTCAAAGTCCGTGAACTAGAAGAGTCAACCAATTGTTGAATATGTATAACAGAAAAAGTCAAAATCCAAGAAGAAATGAAAAAGAAAAGCCACAGATCTCGAACAATGGTAACACCTAAAAACATGCATGATGTTCTTCGTATTTACGAATGAACTTTAGGAGTGCGTTGGTGGCTTCCAGAAGCCAGAGGAAAGCTCGATAAACACTGAAAATTTTCTAAAGTGGGTTGTTTTGGAGCCAGAAGTGTTTATTATGGTAATCCAAGGAGGAATACAGAGAGAGTTGTTTTCTCTTACCTACCAATAGACAAACCCCATACAAAATTGCTAACCAAGGTTTCATATCATGAAAGAAAGCAATGAACACAAAAATTTATATCATACCAGAAATTTAGGATATCCTAAATATCCAACTTTAGAGGAGCCACGGAAACCTCATACGATAACTATTAGGAAAATGTTCGAAAAACTTCATCATCTTCCAACATAGAAAGTGCAGAAACAAATTCGAAGTACAGATCCCAGTATCTCTCATAAGTTGACAACATTCTCAACAATGTCCAATTTGACAAGTTTTTGAAGCCCTTGGAAACGCTTCTACCTTCTCGAGAAAGTTCCTCTTTTCCTCAACAGTCAAATGACAAGAACCAATTACCACCTTATTCAACACTTTGCCGTTTTCCAGAAAATACTGTAACAGCTTCAGCTCATCGTTTGTTCCCTTAAACCGACTAACTATTAAGTTTTCAAGGTGCGACAAGCAAGTGAGCGTCCTTTGTGGTTCAACCCAGCTGAATTCATGTATCAAATCACCTCCTTCATGTGCATGATCCTTGGGAAAAGAGAAAATAAAAGTTCAGCAACAACAAATAAGATCCACAGACTTGAAAACTTTACGCATGATCTCACCTTCCACAGTACCAGAGTAGCCAGATTAGGTGCACTACTGAGCAAGTCTGGTAGCCGTCTCCAAGAATAATGATCGTGAACACCGAGCTTTAAGTAGATCAAATTAGGGAAATGAGGCAGCTTATTGTCATCAGCAAAGTCCAGAACCTTGATGAAAATACAATTTTAGGCAACCATAGTTTATGCCAAATACAATATCAGTTCAAATACTCTTATGAGAAATTATACGCACACACATCTTAAAGAACTCATCAGAAAGGAAGTTCAAACTCACCCCCATAGTTGCTGTACCTAGAGTCAGAAACTTGACACTAATGATTCCTTCCATAAGCTTAAATAGTTGATTAGCATGTTCCTTAATTCCCATAACTTGCATACAGCAGTGTCCAACATCTATATATGCTGAAACTAAAGAGCATAGGTTCTTCAGAGAATAGCAAGCCAAGTAGTCATCATCAACAGTCAGGTCTTCAAGAACTGGTGCATTAATGACAATATTGTTTCTAGAATACACAATCCCCCTCTCAAAATGCTCCCTTTCCAGAAATGCAACTAAGTTCAACTCTAATCTCTTCAAAGCAGGCGCACATACATTGAAAGTGATATCTTCCTCATTCTGCACATTTGCTTTAATGTACAAATCCCTAAGAACAGGGCTGCTACTAAAGAGCTTCTTCGTTATGTTATTGCTGGGAAAATGAAGTGAAACATGAAGGAGTTTGAGATATGGCAACTGAACAGAGCTTATAGGTGTATCAAACTCAAGTTCACTTATTAGTCTTAAGTGTTCCAGTGTCTCGCAAGTGAAGAGTTCTGATGGCAAGCTAAGAGGCCGGTCTAGGAACATTTGGATGTCGATCTCGCGAACACTACGCATAATGGCAACACTTATCCACTCATGTAAGCGAGATACCTCAATTCCTGAATAACCTCTCACAACAAATCTTTCAATAGCTGGCAATTTGTGAAGGAGAAGTACCCGATCAACAAAATTCATGAAACTCAAGTCATTATCAGGAACGACCCTCGCACTCATCCATTCATCAAAAGTAAGACTGGAGACAAAAGCCCATAAGTCCTTCCATCTTGAGGATAGGATGCTGGTTCTGACTGCATATTTGGTAGGAATCAAGGAGAGAATGTGAATAAGAAGTGAATCTGGCAAGCAGCTTATTCTATCTTCTCCATCTCCAGAGTTGACGTGCTTTGACATTGAATTCATGGTTTCTATGGTGAGTTTCTAAAATAGAATGGAGAAAATTAGATTAAGGTAAGTATATTTTCGTGATCATCATGATCAGTCAACCCAATTGAAAATCAGAGCAATCATCTAATTATTTTCTTAAGAGCTGCAGGAACAAATTACTGAAAGGAAAAACATGAGAGTGAGTCTTAACATATGGACATCTATGTTATATGGACTTGGAATTTTTGATCCAATCAAAAAAAAAAGAACCCAAGGTTGCCATATTATACCAGCCCAATCTATGTGAAAATGCTAACTCCCCCTTCCCCTGAAGGACTTCCCCATCCATTATCCAGGACATATTACCCACCGACATACTCAAAAAGCCCCTCATTGAGTGAAAAATAATAAAAGACACCCTTGACGCCATCTATGGCACGAGGGAAGACACTAAAATCATTCAGCAAACGTTTAATCCACTTGGGTCATGTAAACGGGAGATTGAAGAGCACTATCAATATGAAATTGAATTCACTTCGCTACGGGTTTCGGGTGCGAGTATGCGTCCAAAGTGTAAGATTCATCTAATTTCCATCTCAATTACACGGAGCATGCTAAATCAGTCATACTTCTTAGTATTTTAATATTATTTTCCTGGCTAAATGGTGTTTACAAGGTGCCTTAGCATTATGTAGGAATTAAATGCATGTCTCATTTTAAATTCAAATTACAACATATGCTTGCTCGGTGAACTTCCACCTAAACACGCCCCATGTAATTATAAGAGTTCAAATGTCCAACATGGGTACTTGAAACATTTAGAAGACTCCATGTAACACAGATGAAGATGAAGATAGATTGTCAGGAGAAGCTCAAAGAAGACAAAACTGCCAGTTAATTGGCCAATGATTACAAAAGCCAGTTCCTCATTCACAATAAAGACACGGACTATAAATCAAAACATTGTATCCACAGATGTCATGTTAAGCTTAACATCGAGAAAACAAATAAATCATTTGCCCAATTGAGTCTGTCATTTTTAAGCAATGAGAAGTAACAAGTAGCAAACTTAACGAGTCAATAATTTACTTCTCTCACATTACGCTTTTATGCGCCCAAAAAGGGCAACAAATAAGCGCATGTTAATTTCTCCAAGCAGGCTTTCCAAAAATTGGCCAAAACTACTTTAAGCCTAGAGAAAGTGGATGGATATGCAAAAAACTAAGGTAAAAGGGATAAACTGACTTGCTGACCTTGAAAATGGCTTCGGCTTGTCATCAGCTATAACTATGTATTGCTAACTAGATGTCAGATCCATCCAATATTGGGAAGGACAGGAATACACTAGATTATTACGCATGCAGTAAAACCCTAGAAGTTGCAAAGCCTGCTATGTGCTACACCCCAAAGGGTTAGAAAAAAGTACCCCAGATTAAAAAAGTGAAACCCTAAATATTCAGCAGGTTAATATTGCTCTCTTCAAAAATAAAAAATCAGCAGGTTCAAAGAACTCTCAAAACAAATAATCAAAACAACTAAATGTAGTTCAAAAGGAAGAGACCGAAATAAGAAATACCTGTGGTAGCTAATTTCCAACTAAAAAGTCCATCAAATTGGCTGCACCCCAGAATCTCTAAAATCTGCCAGGATATCAAAAGCTACAGGATCTTTATTTGACAAATCTACCAATACAAAACTCAAGAACATCCAAAGCTACGGAAAACAGTTAGATGGATCTAAATCAGCATATTTCACCGAGAAAGAGAGAGATTACAGCTTGATCTGAACACAATTGATAACAATCATCCACAAAGTACTTGAGATCTAGACTAAGAGAGAGAGCAAACCAGCCCAGCCTGCAACTAAATCTAAAAAACCACAGAAACCTGGAAGAAACCAAACAAACTGAAAAAAAAAACTTGATTAATACAATCTATAACTCCATGAAATTGAAAGAAAATGGAGCTGAGGCATTGAATTAGAAGTTGAAGAAGTCTACCGCTGCCACCGACAGCTGCCTAGCAATGGTTGTTCACATCGGTGGTAACGCACCAGGTGTTGGACAGTTCAGCCCTCTTTCTAGGTCAGGTTAAGAGTGAGGGCATCGCACGATTTAAAGTAAATGACCGACCAAAATTGAAATGTTTGGTCATTCTTGGACTACACAGAGATAAATATGTTTCTTTAAAAGTTAATGGACTTTTGCAACCCAAATCTGGAAAAATCAAAAAATATTAAGCAAGAAAAAAAATTCCATCATGATAGATATAGCTCCAGTACCTATTGACAACTGTATGGTACAAATAGTAAGCATTAAAAAGGTCATATGTGATAGCTTGATACATATTCCAGGGCTCACACCCTTGCAACTTAAGCTTTTGGAACAAATGGTTGTGCAGCATAGCATCAAAAAATTGATATGAAGGGTTTTTGGTTGAGGTCTCTTCACATGTATTTCACCACATGATGGTTTTCTCACAAACCTTACCATTTTAGTAGCTGACGTCTATTTCATTTGTGTCTCCATGTTCAATAAGGAATTGCCCATGTAGGAGGGCATGAAAGCATGATACAAACTCTTGAGGCACATCGCTGTCGAAGAAAAGACTTAGCCAGCTGTGGTATTTAGGGTGCTATCTACACAAGTATACAACAAGTACATCATTAATGGACCAAGTGTTTGCTAATTTTTGGAACCTCTGCCTTGCTCACAACATTGCTCATCCATTTTGGACTAACACTCGCCACCAGAATGCATGTGTAAGTACAGATTTTTAAAAAGTTATAATGCAATTAATATAAATGAATCACTTGCTCTTAATTGAACAAAAGCAGCCCCTGCAGATATGTTGTGGTTCTTCATGGCAATTGATGGCTCACATAGTTTTTGACCATCGTCAATTGGAAACTTCATTTTAAGGCCCATATGCATAAGTTGAGTATTGAATTGTGCTTGGAAATAGAATTTGGGCCGTTCAAAGCCAAATCTTTCATTTGATGCAACTCTTCAATGAAGTTGTTACCAAAACAAACAGTGCAAAATTTGGAAAATGAAGGGTGATTTGCACAATTCTTACGTTAGATTCCAAGAAAAGAAGCAGCACAAATAAGACAAAAACAAGGTAAAGAATGTTGTTCATGGTGGCAAATTGCTGGCTCCCCATACTGCCTCAAAATCCAAAACCAACACACTTCCGACTATAGGGTCCTCTAAATGAGCTCAGATACCAACATTCCTCGAACACAACAGCATACTCACATTTTGATACTAAATTGGACGTGTATTGGTATCTTTGTTTGATTTAGAACTAGCCAACAGCACAGAAAGACAAATGTTTTTCGCTTTCAAAATGTTCCTCTATATAGAAGGGCAAATCCTTTTTGTCCTTCGTTGTATTTCAAGCCAATAGTAGGACAGGAAAGTTTCTTAGCTAGTCAGACCATGGTTACCAATTGCCAAGCAACAATCATCTCGTTAGCTTGAGACACTTTTTTTAAGTTCAGTTATAAGAATAAATTAAGCATAAAATGAACTTGTTAAACCGTGAATCTGCATTAACCACTCACTTTTCCATTCAATGTAAAACTTGCAAAGCTTCATCAAATTCAAAATCCACAAATTGGTATGAAATGAAAGATCAAACCTACATTGATAGACTATAGGAATCCTCCTGTTTCTAATAGAGCTGTGACTGATGATCGAAAACTAAGAGCGTTTGACTACTTAATGTCAAAACGAAATTGTAGAAATGACATAGCATCCTTGACTTCGGGAAACATGGGTCTTGAAAATCTTAAAAACCCGTTGGATCCCAATTTTAAAAGAATTCCTGCCAAGATGACAGATCCTGCCGTAGGTGCCTCTACATGAGCTTCAAGTAACCAAATATGAACTGGTACCATAGGCACTTTGACAGCGAAAGAGACGAAAAAAGCAATCCATAGAAAGATTTGGAGCCGCTCACTAAATTCTGTGGTTAATAATATTTGTAAATCAATGGTTCCTGTTTGGAAAAGAATCAACAGAATAGCTAATAGCGTAAAAACAGATCCAAGTAAAGTATAAAGGAAAAACTGATATGCTGCCTTTGTCTTTCTTTGTCTCGAACCCCATACCCCTATAATAACGGTAGAGTAAGGGGTGGCCCCAAGGCGGAATTGCCCAGCGGTGGTTGGTTGAAACTGCAGTAGGTAGCCACTCTCTTCTTAGTGAACCGTACGTGAGACTTCCACATCATACAGCTCCGTCCTGAGCTTCCCTCGCCGGCCCTTGTCATTAGACCACTATCAATGCATTTTAAGCCTGGACTCTCGAATCTTTTTGCTTCTCGAGTGGTGGCGAACAATGCTGCTTGAGGTGCGGGAGATGCCCGGCCTGCTTTCCCCCCGAAAGAATCGCTCACTAGCTAGCGGGACTAGTTGGGAGCCTATCTGGAGCCATACTGAAAAGCATGCCTTCCGAACTGAACGCAGCGTCCGTCTAACTGGATACCCCTCCATTGATCTTGGCTTCCTTCATTGCATTCATGAATTCTTTGTTTGATTATTCGGGCTTCTTCCGATCCGCTTAACATCATTTACCTCTACTCCAAGTATTCCAAAGTATGTTCCTCCTTTCGTGGTTTTTCAGGTGCATTATTAACCGAGCTTGAGGGCAATGCGTCTTCCCCATTGATCACCATGACTTGTCCTATCGCTTCGGAGATTTTTTGAAAATCCCCTCTTAGTTTTGAGTAGGGGGATCCATTCTGAAAGAAGACGAGACAAACTATACATTGTATATTTACTAACAAAAAACTATACATTATGTCCAGAACATACTAACCTAAAATGAAAATACACATCAATGTTAACCCCTAATTTCATTATACCTAGTCCTTTCATACTAGACAAGAAACTCCGTATATTTTTCTTTTTCTTTCTCTCTCTATCCTCTACGTAAACAGTAACCTATCATCATAAATACAATACAAAAAGTGAGATAATTAGCGTAAGACACTTTAACATGAGATCCAATCTAGTGGCTCACCCATAATCATATTTTGTGATATCAAGTTACTTAGTATTATTCTTCTACAATAAAACAGAATGAGAAAGCCAACCATATGAAGGTAGAGTACTACTTTGCATTGACTAACGTGCAATGATAACAGAACATTACAATACTTTAGACCTGCCTGCAATTAAATTCTTACAACCATTAAGAAAAAGCCTGAATACACCATCCTAACTTGTAGCAAATATTTATATAAAAAAATTATAAGCAAACAAAGTATTTACACAATTTTTTTTCTACACAAAAATCAAATACAAGGACGTGGTAGTGATACTTTTAAACTAAAATGATTGTTTCTTATTTTCAAGTGGATGGATTGAAATGACGCAGCATCTTTCTGTAGATGAACTATGTTTGTACAGCATTCCACTATTTCATACCAGCGCAAGCAAATGTATCAATTCAAGATCCAACTACGTATAGCATAAAAAGCATGCAACAAAGAACATGGGAATGACTTACTACATCCCTTTTTAATTCTCGTAGAGAAGTTCTAAAGGATCCGACTGGAAAACCAATTGCCATTGAGTGGAGATTCTCCTTGGGCTCATTTACTAGTTTTGGAGGTGATAATTAACCAATGTTGGACAGCTCAACAATTCCTACTCATGCGACACTCAATTTGCACATGAAGAGGTAAAAGACAAATCCAAATCATAAGGCTCACAATCACCGCTGCACTTTTCCACAAATTATGTTCTTTTCCCTTTGCGCATTCCAACTTCTCTTGGTTATTTGGTAGTAATTTTTGTACTAGACAGGCATGTCAAGAAGTCAATTGGTTGTTAGTTGCCTGGCTCTAAAACATTGTCATGCCCATTGCTTATGATTCGCCAGTTTTGATAGTTAACCTTCCCCCAAATCCCTGCACTGTTGTTAAAAAAAGATGTTATTCTTGTTTCTGCGTAACTAGAGTCTTTTCTTGATTGGTCCAAAAATATGAGGACAAATCTTTTCGCAAAGTTTCAGATATGGCTTGTTAATAGCTTTATTTGGTTTAAATTTTCCTATTTATATTATTTTCATACATTGGTTAACTCTTTCTAGAATAGGCTAAGTTATATCTGGTTTAAAGATTTAGGTTGATTTCATGTAATCGGATTCAAACGGTTGAGGTAGTTTTTGAACCACAAATTTTACATGGTGAACAGATTAACATTGATAAATTCTGAGCATATTTACATTCAGACTAGGTATATTAGGCATTGAGCCATTGAGAGAGAAAAAGCGAAAAATTTTCAATCTATAAAGGTTATGCATCACACGTGATTTTCAACATATTATATAATACTTGCCTAATTATGGAATATTTATTCTCCATGAATTTGGATAATCCTAACGAAAAATAACCTTAAACCAGCTAATAAAGGTTCTCAACCAAGTAATTATCAGAATAAGGGCCTCACCAATAATGGGAGATGCTTAATGACTAAGTTACCATATGTTTCTCTACCAACCTGTGGTGGACATAATTAGCTTTTATGCTTCCGGAATGATGGACTTTTGAATTAAATTTGAGGTTTAATAAGTTTAAAGAATAGGATACGATTTTGACCCCCTTTCGTGTGTGGCACAAGAGCACCAAGTCTGGTGCATGGAAGTGTTCTCCTTTTGGCTTAGGATTGGAGGCTTCCTAACTTTTGGGAAGGATGCCCCAAGGCTGCTTTCCATTCATATGTCCACTTGGATGTGGAATGAAATGAATTTAAGGAAATGTGGTAACCATGTCCGATTGAAAGGCACATGGGATCTGAAATTATTTTGAAAACTGTTGGTTGAAACTTTCCTCTACCAGTTCAAATCAACACTGAAATTATTTTGAAAACTGTCTCTACCAGTTAACAAACCCTTCGACGGTTGAAAATGTTACTGGAATATTTTGAGAAATTAGCCTCAACCGGTTCAAATATACTTCTACTGGTTGAAATTGATTCTGAATTTTTTTGCCAAAACTGGTTCTAAAGATTGAAACATACCCTTCCACTGGTAGAACGTGATTTTTCGTGAAATATGCTAAATGCGACCAATACTCGATCTAAACCCCAAATTTCACGTTATGAGCATCACATATAGCATCATTAATCAATCAAAATCCGATACTACAACAAATTAAACGACTTTAAACCAAAGTTTAACAAATAATCCTACCTCAATATGAAGATTCCACAACCCTAGCACGTTGCGATTCGTCTGATTCACCCGCAAACGCACCAACCCCTGGCTCAATTCAAAGCTCAACGCCTAGATTGGGCAATCTAACACTCGGGAGAAGAATGGGAGGCGCTTGAACATTTAGATGTTTAGTTAGTGTTTTTGCCAGAATAACATATTAGGGTTAAAAATATAATTATATACTCATTAATAATAAAATTACATTTTAAACGCTCAAATTTGGTAATATCCCAAATTAGGTCTCTAACTTTCAAAAAATTACAAAAAATATCCTCAGTTCCTCAATTATTCAGGATAACCCAGTAATTAAATAAATTATAATACCGGGACGATCCCTACGTGTCACAACATCAATGTCTTACATTCCTACCCCTCGGGTCATTTCCGATTCCTACCGCATAAATCGCTATCGGCTTTGTGAATGACAATCATTTTGTTGTGGTATAAATTTGCTTCGTAGTTTTTTACACTTACAATCACAATCTTGTTACTAATTGTCTTGTAAATCACAAGTCTATTTGTTGACAGGTCACTTTGTATGTCTTGTAGCTGTAAAGTTTTGGAATCCCTAAAATTTAGGGTTTACGTTTCATTGCAATCAATATATAAGTACAATAGGGACATAATTACACTACAACCCTCTAACACTAAGTTAATTACTAAGTACAAAACTAATCTACAACATGGGTCCATATCTTAACACTCCCCCTCAAGTCGGTGCGAAAATATCAATCAAGCCAAACTTTGATGTAATGGGATAAAACATCTTGCTGCCAAGGATTTTGTGAATATATTTGTCAGTTGATCTTCACACCGCACAAAAGGCATGCATAATATCCGGTCTAATGTGAGCTAAATAAATCAGACGGCCCACAAGTTTCTGATATCTCTCTTTGTCAGTACGTTCCTTTGTATCGCCACTAAAATGATGATTAGACTCAATTGGAAAATCTGTAGGTTTACAACCTAGCATACCTGTTTCCTCCAACAAATCAAGAATGTACTTCCCTTGAGAGATCAAAATGTCCTTGTTAGACCTCGCCACTTCCATCCCAAAAAAGTATTTCATTGATCCTAGATCACTGATATCGAATTCTTGAGCCAGTTAAGTTTTAAAGTCAAAAATCTCATCCACGTCATTGTCTGTCATTGATTAACATGACTCTATCGGTATCCAAATCTCAACATAGCTTTCAGAAACCTGTCAAACCAAGTTCTTGGTGATTGCTTTAATCGGACAAGGCCTTTCTTGATCTACACACTTTTCCTTCGCTTGCAGTTGAGGGAAAACCTGTCGGTATCGCCAGATAGACTTCCTCTTCTAAATCACCATGGAGGAAAGTATTTTTCACGTCAAATTGTTGAAGGGGCCAATTCAGATTTGCAGCACAAGAGAGTAGAGCCCCTACAAAATTCATCTTTGCTACCGGAGCAAATGTCTCTTCGTAGTCAATCCCATATGTTTGAGTAACATCCTTAGCAACCAATCTCACCTTGTATCTGTCAACTGTCTCATCTGCATTCTGTTTAACAGTGAACAACCATTTACAACCTACTAGTTTCTTTCCTCCTGTAAGATATACTAGTTCCCAAGTAACATTCTTTTTCAAAGCTGTCATCTTCTTTACCATAACTTCCTTTCACTTAGGTATCCTAATCTCATCCTGCCAATTTTGTAAAATAGATATAGAAGAAAGAGAGAAAACAAAAGCATGATACGAAGGAGACAAACAATCATATGAAACAAATTTAGAAATGGGATGTTGGGAACACTGTCTAACACTTTTCCGGAGAGCAAAAGGAATATTAAGATCACTTGACTCAAGAAAGCATGGGTCAAAAGAAGATTCATTACCCGATAAGTTTGCAGTAGAGTCTAGGACTAGAACTAGAACTGGCATTGGTGATTGGCAAAATGGCATCACACATGAAGATTTGCCTTTTCTCTTATATGTCTGCAATACAGCTGGCTTGGCAAGCTGTTGTTCATGCCCAAACTGTTCATCAGTGTCCTTGCCTGCCCTGTCAACAGATATAGGTTCCTTTCTGTGGTGATATCTCCTTCTCTCCCTCACTAGGAGGTGGTAAAAATAATATCTCTTTCTCCTTAGTAGATGATGACTCCCCCTAAAGAGATGGAGTAGACGGAGAGTAAACGGACTCGATCTCTTAAAAGGTAACATCCATAGAGACAAAAAACTTCCGAGAGTGAGGATCGTAACACTTATATTTTTTTTAATAGGTGAGTACCTAACACAAACACACTTATGAGCTTTAGTACCCAACTTGTTACCACGGGGTGGGAAGCATGGACAAAACAGACACACCCACAGATCTTTGGGGAAAGAGAGGAAACCAGACATGTGCCGGGGAGACACGCAATAAGGGTTTTGAAGTGGAGAAAACTAGAAGGTAGACGGTTGATAAGATAAGCAGCTGTCAAAATCATTTCTCCCAAAATATTTGGGAAGATACATGATGAGAAAAGGGAGCAAGCAACTTCAGCAAGATGGTAGTTCTTGCGTTCGGCAACTTCATTTTGTTGTGGGGTGTCAACACAAGTCGTCTGAAAGAGAATGTCATGCTCATCCAGATAGGCCCGATCAACATACTCGGTGCCATTATCACTACAAAGAATTTTAATGTTGATTTCAAATTGTGTGCGCACCATCCGATGAAAAGACATGAAACAAGAAAATATCTCACTTTTGGACTTGAGTAGATACACCCAAGTCACACAAGAATAACAATCAATAAATGTGACAAATCAACGAAAACTTTTAAGAGAAGTAACGGGAAAAGGGCTCCAAACATAAGAATGAATAACCATAAAGGGAAAAGCACTTCTTTTATTAATAAGAGCATAAAAAAGCGTTTTGTTTCCCAAGTTCACAAGCTTCACCAAAAAAATGACTCATAGGACAAAGACTTCTTTTATTAATATGCATGGGAAGAATAGTCGAGCATCATTGTTGCCTTCGTTAAATATTCTCATTTGAAAAAACATTCGAGATAATTGAGATTCGAGCATCATCGTTGCCTTCGTTAATCCCTGCAAGGTCTCTGGTTCAAGTACAAGATGGACCAGGGTAGCTTCAAGTTCATTCCATTAGATTAGAAATCATAGTGTCAAAATTATATTACAGGGCTGAAGAGGGTTTTAAATATGAGTAGGGTCGAGAGAAAAAACCTGTAAGATGGGACAGGAGAGTTTCAAACATGGGCTAAGATATGTTTAAGGTTAATAATAGAATAATATTGGGTGTAGAGAACAAAATTTAATTATCTATTGGGTGTAAAAAACCACATTCGGAGTCAAACAGAATCACACATAAAGTTATCTGTAGTTTATAAATGTTGTCCATTTTTTTTATTCTACCAACATATACAATTATCTGTAATATCTGTTTATATTTATAATTTTGTAGTTGTTAATTATTCACAAATCTAATTCACTGAGTTATAAACATAAACTAGTTGTTTTACTATGTATACACTATTTACTCCGACACGATGGGCAACACTTCTAATGACGAACTAACCGTGATCCACATCTACCTATAAAGAAAACTTAATCCTCAAAAGGAGATAAAATCGGAACGTTTGTAGTCGTATTGAAATCAACAGATATGGAAACTATGCATATACATACAGAAAATAATACTACCGAGCTTTTATTAAGTTTCTTTATCTCGACATTGCAGTTTTAAATAATCAGAAGTGGAAATCGAAAGCGGAAGTGATCGTAAAATCATTACATCTTCTACTAATTTCCTCGTAAAATATACATCGAGTTCATAGGTTCTAGCTTACCGCTGTAATTCTTATTCGTCTTCTCTCTGTTTCTTCCTCCCCTAACTTTATCGAAGCCTCGCCATCGCTTCCATTGCACTAGAAAATCCATTGCCGTCAGTCGCCGGGAATTGAGCCGTCGCCGACTGTGAACCTTCACAAAGCACCTGCCTACTGCCTAGTGCTTACTTCGCCTTCACGCCGAATGTCTGGGTTGCCGTGGGGCCCATAAATCTCTGTTTGATTTGATGATTGCTAATATCTTATCAATTTAATTATTTTTATAATTTTGTTGTCAATGGTGTCACTTTTACTATTAAATTTTGGCTCCACTCTTGCAAACGAGCACACCATCTTTTCTATTTTTGGATTCAAAAAAAATATTTAAAAAGAATGACATGTTTTAACACTAGCATCAAGAGATTGGATTAATCAATGGCATATTGGTCTTCTTGCATGGGGTGCCTTAGAATTGGATTAAAATACTACCTAGTAATGGGTGTTATGAATCCCTCTATTTTTCCCAGATTAGAATACCAAGGGACTACTAGTCCAAACCTCATTTGGTTTACCAAACAAAGTATTGGGGGTCCCTTGAGATTGGTAGTCCAATCCTAAGTACGTAGAGGTTTATCAAACATGCCCGTAGTGTAATAAGTACATGCACAATTCATACTTTCCCCCTCTACTATCTACTCTCTAATTACTTATTTTATTATTATAAATAGGGTCCATTTGGCGTAACTAGATTATGGGATTATTGGATTATTGGATTATGTTGGGTTCCGTAGGGAATAATCTAGCTCAAAGTGTTTGGACTAAATTATTTGTGGATATGTTGGATATGTTGTGTTTGGACTAGATTATCCAGATTGTTTGGGTGAATAATTTAGGCCAAATGGAGCTAAATTATTTCCCTAATAATCTAGACAATCTCCATAATCTAGTTTAGCCAAATAGGGCCATAATATATAAAATTGATATCCTAGTATTCTTAGTGTTGATCTTGTCATCAACTGCATTTTTACATTAAATTAAATTGAATATTTTAATTGTAAGATTAATAATGTGAAAGTTAAAAGTTGTCACAATCGGGACTACACAAAAGATACCATAAAATGTAAAACCAAGTTATGATAAATTTGCTACGAACTATACACAAGTCAGTGTGCCATAAACTAATAACACCTACAATAACTAACAAACCTTAAAAAAGATATGAAAGATAGGCAATTACACTCACGGAAAAGAATAGGAAGATGTGATAGATAAATGATAATAGGAGCTCGGCATATATCTTATTTTTGAGTGCCTTCAATTGAATGGATATCCAATCGGACAAGTTCAACTGATCCGATCTCCAATGGTTGGCTTCTCTAGAACAAAGGTTCAACCACTTTGGCATTACTAAGTTGCATGCTACTATAGGAAGCCCGCCAAGGGAGTCAGCCAAAATGGTAAAGTTTCTAGTGATAAACTGTCCTTTTACTTACAGTGCCGTGTTGGGGCAAACGACGTTGAACAAAATGAGGGTATTCACCTCAGCAAATCATCTCTTAACCAAGTTCCCAACCATAAATAGCAATGACGAGTAGGGTGGCGACCAAGCAATGGCCCGAGAATGCTATATGGCAACGTTGAAGGAGAAATGACGAAGGGAGGCTTTGGTGGTAGATGCTCTTGAAGTGAAAACAAGGAAGTGTTTGCTTGGTCCTATGATAATAGTACTGAGGTTCATTTGCAGGTGATGACACC
The DNA here is from genome assembly GCA_019985065.2 of Arctostaphylos glauca. Lineage (NCBI taxonomy): Eukaryota > Viridiplantae > Streptophyta > Magnoliopsida > Ericales > Ericaceae > Arctostaphylos > Arctostaphylos glauca. The sequence goes on along the minus strand of JAHSPW020000001.1, from coordinate 12,407,424 downwards.
TATCTTGAATGTGAATCTACATTTCATACTCATTAGGCAAAAATCGAGAACTCTTCGAGAATGAGCCAAGTGAAGCAGTAGAAGCGAAGGTTTAGAACTTGAAGCAAACTAGATTCATTCAAAAAGTTCAATAGCCGGACTAGTTAGCCAATCTAGTAATGGTGAAGAAAACAAGCAAAAAGTGATGAATGTGTGTGAACTTTATTTCTTAACAAAGCATGCTATAAAGATAATTACTCACTTTCGAGAATAGGAACCAGCGAGAGAGGGGTCGAAGAAATATTTCTCTTTGGACACGGGAATCTTGGGGACATAAAGAACATGAAAGGAATGACGAAACCGAGGCTACCAACAAGAGGCAAAAGGTGTCGAGTGAAATTTACCCTAAATAAAATGTTAAAAAGAAAAATGGAACCCTATGTTTGAGTTTATGTCATACTCCACACCCATTGGATGGCATTAAGCAAACACATTCCAACATTTACTTTTTGCCATGTCGCCTCATGAGCATAGCTTCTTGCTAAGCAGTAGCATTTGTGGCGGCAGTTAATTTAAAGATTTTATAATCCCTAGGAAGCAACAAAACCATGGCCACCCCTCTTCTCTTGAAAACCTCTCTCTTTCACACCCTTGCTTTCACCGCCAAACCATTCTCTCTCTATCCCTTTCCCATCAAATCCCGGTCTTCCCACCTCAAAGCAGCCACAGTACATCTCTTTTCTCCATCTTCCCACTATTTTTGTGGGAAAATTCTTCGTTTTACTTGTTCTTATGGTGAATGTGTTTCTTTGTTTGTTTTTAGACTGAGGGAAGTGAAATTACAAAGGAAGATGAAGAGGGTAGTGTCAGTGAAAAGAAGAAAATATTTGTTGCTGGTGCCAATGGAAACACTGGGAAGAGGATAGTGCAGCAGCTTCTGGCAAAGGGTTTTGCTGTCAAGGCTGGTGTTCGTGATATTGATAAGGCGAAAGCAAGCTTCTCCGATGGAGACCCCGACCTTCAATTGGTGAGTATTGAGGGTCAATTGACATTTTGAATTTGATTTCTTAATTTGACTTGTGCTTTTAGTGGTGTCTATAGAATTGTGTATCTAATGAAGAACATCAATAGAGTATGAGAAAACAAAGGAGTAGAGCATTTTGGGTTTGAGTTTTCCACAGCTAGAATTTTCCGGACTCTAACTTGACTGTAACTAGAGAGTGAAAGTTTGATACTAGAAATGCCAGAGCAGGATGTATCGCTACTGAAACTGTGTTGCAGCTGCCATTGAGCTTAACCAAAGTTTTGTATGCACAATGTTGAAGAAATTTGCAGATTACAGACTATCTATATCGCCTACCAATTGAATTCAGAATTGAGAACACAATCGACTTGCATCGTTCAATGCTTTGATGCCATATGGAATGTGTACCATTTCATTTCATTTCCCTTGCTCAAACAGAATTGCATACAAACCAATTTATACAAAAATTGAATAACAGAAGGGTCTTACTAACTACTGCTTAAATCAGCATCAGCTGACTTGAACAAATCTATGACCACTTCCACTAATTGGCTTGAGCTCTGATTGGTCCCTTTATCTTGATCTAAACTCTGATGGTATGCTAGATCCTTGACAGTGTAATCAGAATTTAAACTATATTGTTGATGAACAAAATTGAGACAAGTTATGCCCAAACCATTGAACAGATGCGAATTCTTGAAAATACAATAGATTGTGCCGCATCTCCAATGGTAGCAAAACTTCACATTTATTTGGTTGATTTAATCTAAGCGCAATTACAATTTAAGCTAAAAGAATTTTAAACTAAAACTGACAGATTTCATTTAACTTGTCTATAGTCAAATCAGCACTTAAGTCCAAGCAATTTATTCAAAATCTTTTTCATTATCTCAAACCATCCAACTTTCGATATTATGCAATTAGTAATTGCCATTCCTTTTTTTGGATTGTTAATGGTACTTGTCAACATCTCTGGAGCTGATATAGTTGAAGCTTGGCAGTAGAGTTGTAAAATCTTTAGAAAAAATCAATTTGAGGAAAACACTAGCAGCACATCTGCATTTCTGTGTGTCTAGCACTTTGAGATGGTAACTTTGACATTTTTTTCAAGAACTTGTGAGACAAACTTTGAAATTTTAACTGCTACTACTCACCAGACAATAGATTTTAAAATCTGAGAATCCAAATTCCATATCATTAAAGAAAAATGGAATCTGCATACAATTTGCAAAATATACCGATCTCTGAATTGGCTGGACAATGTTCAGGCATGTAATATGAAAGTTCACCAACAAGTACACGTGGTTATAATGAGTCAGTGACATCAAGAATTAGTACAAGGATGAGAGTATATTGTAACCATGAGGAGATTTTGGTTTGTTTGGAGATGCATATGTGTGCAGGTAAAGGCAGATGTAACTGAAGGCTCAACAAAACTGGCTGAAGCTATTGGTGGTGATTCAGATGCTGTAGTATGTGCAACTGGTTTTCGACCTTCTTTGGATTTCCTGGCTCCTTGGAAGGTAATAGTTTGTAAATGTTGCGCATAATGTGTTCTGTAATTTGCTTTTTGTTGAATCTTATCCCTTTATGGCCCATTCTTAAAGTTTGATGGTAAGATAGTGGTTTCCACTAACAGTTTGATATTTGCCTGCACATTTTTGTTCACCTTTCTATTTGGCTAGTTTTTGTTAGGCGAGGACTATTCAGTTTAAATTTTGTAATTTTATTTGTACAAATTTAGTGTTCAATAGTGCTCATCACTTATTGATCGCGGTTGACAATAGATTGCCCTGACTGCCTGTTCTAAATTCAAAATGGAATACATGTTGGCGATTTTGCCCTCGTCGAAAATTCAGTTTCTTGAACTAGAATTCTTATTATACCATTCCTGAATCGGGTGAAGTTTTCTTGAGCTTCAAACAAATTGCACAATCGGGAAATGTGGTGTGGCTCAAAATTTGTCTGACAAAAATCCAAATCAAATATTAAAATTAGCTCATCCTCCCAAAATTGATATTTCTTTTTGGCAACATGAAGAAACTTCAGCGAACAGAGTTGGGTTATTGTAATCTCAGGCTACATCCCGGAAGGCTGTAAGCTCAAAAGCATCATAATCGGATCAATGCATTTTCATAAGAGAACAAACCAAGATGAAGGAAAGACAACAAGAAAATGAAATGGATTTTTGTTTTCTCATGACTTGGGATTTTGATTCAGTGGTAATGTATCACATGGACTGACTTGGAATAGAAAGCTCAAAGTGGCAGTTTCAAAATCACAAAATCTAGCTGTTTGGAAAAATAGGCTAACAAGTAACATTTACAAACCAAACCCTTCACAATTTTTACGACTTCAATTCACATCACCACTTCTAGGCACTGCCTTCATATTTCTTTCTTTTGGAATTTAAAGTTTCAGGTAATGATTTTGATGTGTTATCAGAGATGAGAGAAAGTGTATAGGGTGTTAATGAACCCTAACACATAAGAGTTGTATTTATAGTATTGCTCACCACATTACACGTCTCACTTAAGCGATGTGGGACTAAACATAAACTATTCTAACATTCCCCCTCAAGCTGGAGAATAAATATCACAAAATCCCAGCTTGTTACATAAAAACTCAAAACGTGGTTTAAATAATGACTTAGTAAAAATATCTGCAATCTGAGCTCCTGTGGATACAAAAGGTGTAGCCAAAGTACCACTATCAATCTTCTCCCGAACGATATGACAATCTACCTCAATATGTTTGGTTCTTTCATGAAACACCGGGTTTGAGGCAATATGTATCGCCGCCTGATTATCACAATGCATAGGCATTGGTAACGGCACTGGAAATCCAAGTTCCTCAAGAAAGGATTTCAGCCAGACAACCTCACATGTAGTATGAGCCATAGCACGGTACTCTGCCTCTGCACTAGACCTTGCGACAACGGTTTGCTTCTTACTCTTCCACGTAACGAGGTTGCCCCCAACAAAAGTACAATAACCAGTAGTTGAACGTCTATCAGAAGGTGACCCTGCCCAATCTGCATCAGTAAACGCCTCAACACGCCAATGGCCATTAGAACGATAAAATAAGCCACGTCCAGGGTGAGCCTTAAGATACTTCACAATGCGAATACAAGCCTCCCAATGTGGAACACGAGGAGCAGACATAAACTGACTCACCTTACTAACAGCAAATGAGATATCAGGACGAGTATTGGTAAGATAAATCAACTTACCAACTAAGCGACGATACTGATCTGGCTGAGAAAATACCTCCCCCTGATCAATGCAAAGTTTGAGATTAGGATCCATTGGAGTCTCCACAGGTTTAGCTCCCAATAAACCTATCTCTTCTAGAATATCCAACACATATTTTCGTTGGGACAAACTAATCCCATCCTTGGATCTTGCCACCTCAATACCCAAGAAATATCGTAGCTTACCCAAATCTTTAGTGTGGAATTGACTGTGTAAGAATTGTTTCAACTCATCAATCCCTCGCTGATCATCTCCAGTAATAATAATGTCATCAACATAAACAATGAGCAACACTTTCCCTCGAGATGATATGAGGGAGAATACAGAGTGATCAGACTGACTTCGACGCATGCCAAACCTCATAACAGCATCACTAAACTTGCCAAACCACGCTCTGGGAGATTGTTTAAGGCCATAAAGGGATTTGCGAAGACGACATACCTTATGATGCTCCCCCTGAGCAACAAACCCAGGTGGTTGCGCCATGTAGACTTCCTCCTTAAGATCACCATGGAGAAAAGCATTTTTAACATCAAGTTGAAACAACGGCCAACCAAGATTGGCGGCAAGAGAAAGGAAAATCCGCACAGAACCAAGCTTGGCAACAGGAGAGAATGTGTCGGAGTAATCAACGCCATAAGTCTGTGTGTAGCCTTTGGCAACCAGGCGGGCTTTATGACGCTCAATAGTACCATCCGGAAGATACTTAACGGTATAAACCCAACGACAGCCAATAGTGGTTTTACCAGCAGGAAGAGTAACCAACTCCCATGTGCCATTATTATGAAGAGCAGACATTTCAGCTTCCATAGCTGTCCGCCACTCAGACCGGGATAATGCCTCCTGAACAGTTTTAGGAACAGATATAGAGGAAACAGTAGTAGTGAAAGCGCGAAGAGAGGGAGAGAGATGATCATAAGAGATAAACTGAGAGATAGGATGAGAAGTGCTCGAAATATTAGAAAAACCATATTTTACCGGTGGGTGACGATTCTCACGAGTAGGATATCGACGAGCAGGCGGATCTGGGACAAGGGGGAAGACGGAGGCGTGGGCAAAGATGGTTCAGTAGCCGGGGATGGTTCGGTAGGCTGTAGTGATGTCTGGGGCTGGGTTGGTGCGGGTGCGGGAGAACGACGAACATATACCTGTAAAGGTTTTTGGGGAACAGTACCAGTGGGGACAGTCATAGGTAGCACAGACTCAAGGGTAACAAGATCGTTGGTAGTAACAGGATCTGAGTAATAGGGCAACGACTCATTAAACGTGACATCGGCACAAACGAAGTGACGACGTAAGGTAGGAGAGTAACAGCGATATCCTTTCTGAGTGCGGGAGTATCCCAAAAAAATATATTTAAAAGACCGAGGATCAAGTTTACTCCTATTAGGGTCAAGGACATGGACATAACAAGTGCACCCAAAAACCCGAGGGGGTAAGGAATGGAGAGGCCGACCAGGGAACAAGACCTTATGGGGAACCTGCCCTCCTAAGACCGTAGAGGGCATACGGTTGATTAAATAACAAGCAGTGAGAGCAGCATTACTCCAATATGACTTAGGAACCTGCATGTGGAATAGTAAAGCACGCATAACCTCAGACAAGTGTCGAATCTTGCGCTCAGCAACTCCATTTTGTTGTGGAGACCGAGCGCACGATGATTGGTGAATAATGCCATGATCATCAAGAAATTGAGAAAGAAGACTGTGAAAATATTCACGGGCATTATCGGAACGAAATATTTGAATGCAGGTATCAAATTGATTCTTAACTTCCATGTAAAAAGATTTAAACACATGTTGCAATGCAGACCTCTCTTTCATTAGATAAAGATATGTGATACGAGAAAAATCATCCACAAAAATAACATAATACTGAAAACCAAAAACACTGGGCACATGAATAGGCCCCCAAATGTCTGAATGAACCAACTGAAAAGGACGCGATGCACGACGCTCAACCCTAGGATGAAAAGAGACGCGTCGGTGTTTACTAAACTCACAAACTTCACACACCAACTTATTGAGAGAACGACACGAGGGGACAAGACGCTTCAAACTCTGGAGAGATGGATGGCCAAGGCGACAATGTTGTTGGTATGGTGACTCGGATGTCTGAAGAGCAACAGGCTGAGGGACAGTCAGGTAATAGAGGCCACCGCGCTCAATGCCCCCACCAATCTTCCTCCCTGTCTTGAGATCCTGAAAAAGACAGCCATGAGGAGAAAATGTGACGGAACAGTTTAAAGATTTGGTAAGACGACTCACAGACATAAGGTTAAATGGAAAACGAGGAACATGTAAGACAGAAGTTAAAGTGAGAGAAGAAGTGACAGGAACGGAGCCCAAACCAGTAACAGCAGTGGTAGAACCATCAGCTAAGGTGACATGTGATGATTTACCAAGTGACTGTTGACTAAGGAAAAAGTTAGGTGTACCAGTCATGTGATCCGTAGCTCCCGAGTCAATAACCCAAGGAGAGGATGAGAATGAGGCAGCACAGGCAACAGATGGACCGGTCTGAGCAAGCGTAGCAGTGGAAGATTCTGTCCCATCCTGCAATGACAAGAACCGCTGGTAATCCTCAGCTGAAATAACCACACTATCGGCAGAAGTTTGAGCATACTGTCCAATATCCTCAGAGGCAACCTGATGAGCTTGGGGATAACCATGAAGAGCATAACAATAGTCCACGGTATGACTTGTACCCTTACAATGAGTACAAAATCGGGTACCGCGGCCACGACCAGAAGTACCTCGACCAGAACTAGCTCCCCCTCGGCTAGAATGACGACCATTGGACCCAGAATTACCATGACCACCATAATGAGGACTGGAATCATGGTTACCAGAACCCCGTCCTCCACGACCACGACTGCTATACCCAGAATCACGGCCGCGGCCACGGCCACGGCTGTCAGAGAAAGCAGAGCTATCAGAAGCAGCGGAAGTCAAAGATGGTGTAGAAATAGATGATGACTGACGAAGACGACGAAATACCTCGCTGAGAGGAGGTAAGTCAGGAGATCCCAAAATCTGATTACTCACAGGGTCAAAGGTCGATGACGCACCAGATAAAAAACGAGTAACCCGCATACGATCTCGCTGGCGTCGTACAACCTGAATATCAGCAGAAAGAGGCTCACAAATATCTAATTCATTACAAATGCGTCGAAACTTAGCATAATACTCCTCAAATGAAGCATCACCCTGAGATAGAGTAAAGAAAGACCGATGAAGCTCATAGGTGCGGCGGAGATTGTCTACACCTGAATACAATTCTTTGGCCTCGGTCCACACTTCTTTTGCGGTCACACAGAACATCAACGTACTGGCAACCTGCTCCGTCATACTATTCCAGAGTTCGGAGCGAACACGGGCATCAACTGCTTTCCAGGCCCAATGTGTGGAAGAATCAGCAGGCGGGGGATCATCAGTCAAATAAGAGTCCTCGGACTCACCCAAATAATACACCTCAACAGCCTTTGCCCATAAAACATAATTTCCCCCATTTAATGGTGTGGAGGTAATAGAACGCCGATCACGAGACCGGGAACCACCCAATAAACTACCAATAGCTGTCGAGTCAGAACCAGACAGTGTACCAACAACAGTAGAAACAGGATCAGACTGCTCTCCAGACATGTTGACAAATACAAATAACCAGCAACAAACGAAATCCAACAACCACCACTTTAACGGATCACAACCACCAAACAATAACCAGTACCAAATCAGACAAACTAATCATCAACAAACAACTGCCAAGAAATCAGGGCCATAAACAGAGACTAAGCAACATCAAATAGGGACCGAGGCAGAGACTAAGCAACATCCATAATCATCCATAGAGGTCGAACATCAACAGATCAGAGGCACAAACAGATCAGTAAACCAGTAAAAAACAGCAACCAAAAACAACAGATGACGAGAGAAGCTGGTACATGAACAACCAGCAACCAAATCGCGAGTGAGAAGGACAACCAGAACGAGAAGACGTGCGATCAGAACCAGAGAACATCATCTATCAGAACATCGTCTATAAGAACATCGTCTATCAGAGGCCAAACCTGCGGAGCAATGACAGGCGGCACTGAAGGAGGCTGAAACAGGCGGCAAACCGGAAAAATGGAGGCTGATGGTGGCGGTCGGGGCCAGGGGCGACGGCTGAGGGATCAGAGGCGGCTGAGGCGGAGCAACTAGATCAAAGGCGTCCAGATCATCAGTGGCGGCGGAGAGGGCGACGCGCGGAGAGGGCGGCGCGCGGCTGGTAAGGGCGACGGCGAGAGGGCGGCGCGCGATCTGATCTGGGTCGCGGCGGTAGGAGGGTGCGTCGGCAGGAGGGTGCGACGGCAGGAGGTAGGGCTAGGGTTTGGTGGCTGAGGGTGGCGGTAGGTTTAGGGGTTAGGCGGCTTAGGGTTTAGTGGCTGAGAGTGCGGCTTAGGGTTTAGTGGCTGTGAGTGGCGGTAGATTTAGGGGTTAGGCTGATGCTTAGGGTTTATTTTTTTATTTTTTGGTTAGGTTAGGGTATGGATTAAGGGTGGCTCTGATACCATGTTATCAGAGATGAGAGAAAGTGTATAGGGTGTTAATGAACCCTAACACATAAGAGTTGTATTTATAGTATTGCTCACCACATTACACGTCTCACTTAAGCGATGTGGGACTAAACATAAACTATTCTAACATGATGTATAGACTACAACTGTATAAGATATACACACTGTGATTTTCCTTGTGATTTCATGCAACGTTTTTTTTTTGGCAAGTTAAATCATGAACAATCTAATTCAGGTGCAAAGTGGCATACTCCAAAATCCACAACCAAAAAGATGACTGGCCTTACCCAAGCCAAACAAAACAAAACTACCAAACTCAGTCACCATAGGGCACAAAACTAACAACAAAACGGGTGGAGAACACCCTACACACCTTGCACCATGAACAAAACCGTCATCAGGTAGCTGATCCTGTGAATTCATTAGGGGAACTCTGCCATTCCATGCACAGCAGCCTATTTGCATCAGATTTGTTCACCTTCCAATGAGCTCATGGAAACTCTTTTTAGGGATGGCAATTTGCCGGAAACTCTTTTTAGGGATGGCAATTTGCCCCGTCCCAATGGATACTGTTAGTTGTTATGTGGGATAGATTAGGTTATGTTAACCCTAATGGGCCTAGGTGGTTAGAGCCCATTAGGTTAACCCTAATCTCATCTATAAATAAAAGAGTGTTAGAATAGTAATGGTTAAGTTGTTATTAATGTTTAGTTGCAAGGGTATTATTGACCTTTCATGTAATTAGGGTTACCTAGGGTTTCTAGGTTTTCTCTATATATTGATGTACTGGCCCCTTGTAACATAATAACTCAATAATACAATTCTCCTTTCTCTAGTTTCACAACATGGTATCAGAGCATAAGATTTAGGCCTGTGGAATACTCGCTTTCCGGCGGGCGGCTTATGCCTTGCCGCCGTCCGCCGGTTGCATTTGGGTCCTCTGTTGTTTGCTTTTGCCTGTGGTTCCGTTGTCTCTGTTTGGGTTCGTTGTCTCTGGTTCTGTTAAGCCTTCTGCTAACCCTCTTTCGTTGATCCAGATATATTGATGTCGCCTCCTACTACTGCTACCACCCATCAACCTGTTTCGGCCTGTTGATCCCTGTTTCGGCCTATTTTGTTTTCTGCTATCCCTGTTTGGTTTTTGTCGCTCCATTAGTCCTTTCGTTTTATTGGTTGCTCTTATAAATCTACTTGTTGTTCATGGTGGTGGTACCCTCGTCAGTCTTCTACCCTAACCTGTTTCGTTTTAGGCGTTGGTTGCTCCAGCCCCTTGGTTGTGTTGTGGGCTTGATCTGCTGTTGTGGGCCGCACCCCCCTTGCTCCCTCATTGTTGTCGGTTGCCCCTCAAGTTTGTTTTGATTATAGTTTGATTCCCAAACTTTGCAATATTTGATTTTGGTCCCTGCATTTTAGACTTTTGGTGAATTTATGGACAAGTCTTTCTTTTGTTGGTTGGTTGTTAAATCCCCGTTTGGTGTGCCAAGTGGCCCCAAGTTGTGCCGTGTGGCACCTTGTTGTGATCCTAGTTGGATTCTTTGTTTCTCTCTTCCCGTGCGATTCGGGGTTCGCACGTGAGGGGGAGAACTTGTCCCATATTGCTTTGTTAGTTATATTCTACTGGGTACCAAAATTAATGTTGTCAAAGAATTAAAGTTGTTGAAGAATTGAAGTCGTTGGAGAATCGAAGTTGTCAAAGACATCAGTTGGAGCATCTCTTTTTCGTTGGAGAATCGAAGTTAACATCAGTTGGAGCATCTCTTTTTCATGTTGGCAAACCCATAATGCTCTCCATGCTCGCATCATGTGTTTGAGGGGGAGTGTTAGTTGTTATGTGGGATAGATTAGGTTATGTTAACCCTAATGGGCCTAGGTGGTTAGAGCCCATTAGGTTAACCCTAATCTCATCTATAAATAAAAGAGTGTTAGAATAGTAATGGTTAAGTTGTTATTAATGTTTAGTTGCAAGGGTATTATTGACCTTTCATGTAATTAGGGTTACCTAGGGTTTCTAGGTTTTCTCTATATATTGATGTACTGGCCCCTTGTAACATAATAACTCAATAATACAATTCTCCTTTCTCTAGTTTCACAACAAATACCATAACCGAACAACTCTTTTTTTCCAAAATGCAACCGATTTTTTTCCTTGGATATGGTCATGTTAGAGGCCACGGAATAGCCGTTCAGATATGGTTCCGTTATGGTATCGGATATTACCAGAACCAAAACGTATCCAAATTGAACCAGTCAAAATTACAAATTATCCGTATGTTTTATACTGCGGACTATATCGTTTTAGGCCTTCATATATACAAAGTGAGTTTCCACGGATATGCGTTCGGTTCGGTAAATAATTGAACTCCGTTGGATACAGTTGTGGTACAACCTTTTCTATCCTCGGCAGGTATTGGACAGATTCAGACACAATATAACTTTTTGGTATCAATTACTGATATCCCGATATTCGCTCCAATCCACCCTGTTGTTCCTAGCTCTATCATCCCTTCAGTCATGGCCCTTACCTTATTCACATCAAAACTTTGATGCTTAAAAATTCTGCTCTAATATCTTCCATCTTTCTCACCTTTGATGCAATCTTCTCCTATCATTGTTACGAGGAAAAATCTTCATTTGCAGGTTGATAACTTTGGCACGGTAAACCTTGTTGAAGCATGTCGCAAGCTTGGTGTTAAGAGATTCGTCCTTGTTAGTTCTATTTTAGTCAATGGAGCTGCTATGGGACAGTTGCTTAATCCTGCTTACATATTTCTCAATGTGTTTGGACTCACATTAATAGCAAAGCTTCAAGCAGAGCAACATATCAGGAAATCCGGGATTAACTACACGATTGTAAGGCCTGGTGGATTAAGAAATGACCCTCCAAATGGAAATATAGTCATGGAGCCAGAGGTAAAGTATTAAGAGGAGTTATTTTAGTTTCATATATTAAATACCTTCTCCTATTAGTTGATCTTCATGCTTTTTCTCGCTCTAGGATACTCTGTTCGATGGTTCCATATCTAGAGATCAAGTTGCTGAAGTTGTTGTTGAGGCATTGATTCATCCGGAAGCTGATTACAAAGTAGTGGAGATTGTTGCTCGTGCTGAAGCTCCCAAACGTTCGTTTCCAGAATTATTTGGTTCCATAAAGCCACGGTGATTTGAATTGCTTGAATTAGAACGATGTGGTACAGGGAAGGATATCGATTTTTTATTATTATCACCTATATACATGCCTGTATGTGCCGAGGCGAATATGCATGATCTGTTGAAACTTGAAACGTACATAGTTACGTCAACATTTTTCCTTACTCAGATATTTGATATAAGCATGTTTAAATTATGTATGTAAATTAGTTTCGCAAAGAAACAAAGTTCATATTATGTAAGTAAAATTTGACAAAGTTAGTTCTACCTGTGATTAGAACATGATATTGAGCAGGATTTAACTCCATGCAGCAATGTGCCAATTTGTTTCGTAGCGGCATTATTTTGGTGTTATGCTTTGAGTGCTACCTGTGGTTCCCGGTTTTTTGCTTTGGATAGAAACTAGGAAAAATAGGAGCACAATGCAAGATTTCACTCTGAATCTTGTGAAGTGACGTTGAACGAGTGGTAAAAATGGACGCCATTTCACTTGCCACACTAGGTTTAAACTGCAATCCCAATCAGCTAGGTTAGACCTATATTGCAAGCAGCGATCACCATTTTCGAAAATGAGTGTATGCTAAGGTTTAAAATTGCATATCATGAATGCAAGGAGAATCACTGCTGCTGTTACATTACTTATAAGTGGTACCTTTTTGGCCCTGGATCTTAACTGCTGTACATTACAGTACTATTGTCTAGGACCAAGGATATACCTCTTGTTGCCGAGGAAGAGCGTGGAGTGACGATCAAACAATATGGCTTAGACCCTTCTGATGTACCCAAAGGTAATTGGACAAAAATTTGTTCATCTCCTTGACATAGCCGGCGACATAATAGAACACTAAGCCCAAGTATCAATTCTCCTAAGCTTAAAAAGTATTTATGCTCATATTATTCCCAAACTCTAAGGGCATGATATGAGCATAAAACAAATCATGATACGATCTCAACATAATAAATCTCGTAAATTGAATCTAGTTCTCGTACATCAATTTCCAAATGAATGAATAAATAATACATGCTCACAATAGCCAACAAACTATAGTCTGAAATTAAACATGTATTACACTTCCAATTTCTGGTTCTGTCCCCTAGCTCAATATCTATTCCTGTAAAATGGGTTAAACACAATAATATAAGCTAAAACTCGTATAGGATGCATGATAAATACAAGTTTAACGTATTTAAAACCAAAAAGTATCTATTTTTGGTTCATACAAAAACATACAGTTCATGAAGGTTTGATATTCCATTATACTAGTGAAAACCACATGCTTTCATGCATGGGACCAGTGCAACCTAAGTGGTACTCTAGTACCAGCTTATTCCCATCTCCAATATTTATGGATTTTCACCGTTGGACTCTTTCATGCAGAATACCTTTGCATATCTACAAACTTAGATTGCGTATAATCTCCTGACTTGAACCGGTACAACACTCGGACTTGAACCAAGAAAAATTTACGAACTTTTACCAAGGGACGTTAATCCGAAGTCAGGTTCACAGACTAGAACCGATCAAATCACTCAAATCTGGTCACATTTTACGAATTTGCACTGATGGAATTACACAGACACAAAATCAAGAAATTACCGACCATCCATGACCATGCACATGGACATGGACATCAAACCACTATCATATGACAATGAAGTGCCACAATGCCAATCTAGAATCATTACATCCATGTAGTCCACAGTATTCTCTCAATGGCTCTGAAAAATATAATCTTTGACCAGTTGTGTCCTGACCGGTCCGCATTGAACACTGAAAGTAAGTTGGAAAAATAAGCTTGACCGGTTAAACATCAGCACTTTTTTTTTGAAAAAGGCTTGACCGGTCAACACACTTCTTTGACCAGTTAGCATTTGATGCTTCTTCGAGAATATGGAAGGATTTGCACTTGTACTTCATCAAACACTCGTGAATGTTCTAGGAAAACTCTCTCTCTCTCTCTCTAGGATTTTCTCTCTTAACCTTCAATATCAGGTCTGCCAAAACCTTAATGAGGAATTATTATGCAGATTATATAGTAAATAATGGGAAAAATATGCTTTAACCCAAATCTTATTTTAATATCAAATTTAGTCCATTATGTTCCAAAAATTCCAATATTGCCCTCAATTCAAAAAATATTGATTAACTCAAATATTTAGATTACAGGACCGGGCAAGGTCCCTACACGGGAGCTGATCAATCAAAGTGTGGAAAATGGAATTCTAGTCCAATGGATCCTTCCTTGGAGCGCTTAGAGGATTTTGCATGTGTTGAAGATGTGTTTAATCTTATTGATGCCATGCATTGGTCTAAGAAAGATAAAAGAAGGGTTGTTGGGCCGGCAAGCGTAAAGATCAAGGCCAATCTAATGAGGTGGAGATCAAGCGGTTAGGAGCTCGCTTGAGTGACCTAGTTAAATTCTCAGGTTCTGCTCCGTCATGACCAGAATATAAACATTCCTAATTTTCTTCGTTTAAACTATCCAAACTATGATGAAAACATACCAGATCATGCATAACTCAATTTCAAACATGTTCATGCATTTATTTATGACCGAAACACGATTTGAACAACACTATAATGGAAATCTATGTGCAATCCTAATTCAAATATGAAAAATGGTTAAAAATCCTAGTTTTGCAAAACCTCTCGATTCCTTTGCGTACCCAACACTAGGATCAACTCTGTTGTCATGCGTTCTATGAGAATTTTGAATTTAATTGTCTGATTTTCCTTTTCAATCGATCAAAACTCAAAATGAAGAATAGGATTGAGGAAACATAAGTCTGCCTAATATTTTCTAGGTAAAAATTTGATTAGGGTTTTCATAGGGATTAAATAAGCTCAAATAAAGAAATTACACAATGTACCCATAGTTCTCGTAATGCCACAAATAGCTTGAAACTCTCGTTTATCTTCAAAACACCTCAATTACACCAAAAATCCATAGGATTGCCAAAATTAAAATGGAATTAAATAAAATTAATGAAAATCTCAGACCACGGTCCTCATATTGAGGTTGTTAATGCTGAGAAGGAAAAACTTGGAGCTAATCTAGAATCCTCAAACTCCAATGCTTTAGAGGCTAAGTCATATTTGGACGAGGTGAAGGTCAATGTTGAGAAGTGGACTTCGCACCTCTAGGCGATTGCGGAGAGACTAAAGGCAAACTTTAAGGAGTGGAGCACCCAGCTTACTCGGTACGAGAAACATTTAGGCGAGGGAATAAATAACTCCAAGAAGATGTATGCCAAGCTTCCTTCCCGCTGTGCTGAGTTGACTGAGTCATTGACTTGGTCCTTCGTGGATCAGGTCCTAACCTATCAAAACAGAGCTTTCAAAGGGGGCTTTGTCATGCCTTTTGAGACCTATGGATTGCAATTCTTGCATCAATTCCTCATTAAATTCTCGACAAACCAATTCAAGTAGACTTTCATGATGAGAGGGGCTATTCGTAGCTTAGGCTTTATGTTTCTTTTCTTTTTCCTATTCCTTTTTTTGCCTATGGATTTTCCGAAGCTCTCTAATGTACCTTTTCGGTTAACATGAATGTCAGTAGTACTTTCTACCATACCATCTTGGGTTCCTACTTGGCTTGTGTCTTTTGATTGAGTTGAGGATCAATGAGAACTTTTTTCACTTTGTTTGCACAAGGGTGCCTCCTCGGTTTGTCTCTTCTAACGGAGCTGAGAGCTAACTTCATTTGTGTTGGGAACTTCTTCACTTTGTTTGCACACGGGTGCTTCCTTGGCTAATCTCTTGTTGTTGAGCCAATGACCGACTTAAATCCAATGGAAATCTTTTTACATTATTCGTACAAGAGTGCCTCCTCAGCTAATCTTTTTTGACTAAGTGAAGGGTTGACTTTAGTTCTATTATGAACTTCTTCACTTTATTTGCAGAAGTGTGCGTGCCTCCTCAACTAGTCTCTTTTGGCTTAGCAAGAGCTTAATTTAGTTTAATTGGCACCTTTTTACTTTGTCTGGATAAGGGTGTTGAGGTGGAAACTTGTAGTAAAAAACGATTAAGGAGTAAAATGACAAAAGGTAATAGTTAAAGGAGCAAAATGTAATTAACCGTAAAATTGATGAAGATGCCAACGAATGGCCAAATTACTTCGACGTCGATCACAACTCTGCCCCCCCTCTCCTCTCTCGATTTCATATCTGATTCATCGGCATTCGTATCGATATGGCGGCAGTAGCATTTCGGTCAAAGCTCGCTCTTCTCTTCCTATTCTTTGCTTGCGTGGTCGTGCCTTCGATTCAAGCCAGGGCTATCAAATACTGCAGTGAGTTCACTTCTCTCATTTTTCTTCCAACTCCTTTTGGTTGCTGAGAGAAGAACAGATTTTCCTTTCGTTTTCAAGATTTTTTCTGACCTTGTTTGCTTCCCTATATTTCTTCACGTAGTTCATTCTTCCTTTTATGTTTTTTTTTGTTTTATCATTAATTTGATGGAAAACACTTTGCACCGGTTTTTGATTTTAGCTTAATTGGCAGCAGCCTTATTATCTTTTGTTAACTGCTGTATATCCTAAATGTACATGCAGTAGACATATGAGGTGTGTATAGTTGTACTGCGCATATTTGGTTCTATGGATCTGGTTTTTTCCCCTCCAATTATAGAGAATTGAAGCTATTAGAACAACGAGACCTTTAATCTAATCTATTGGTCAATAAGACACTATACAGATAACGCTGAATGCCTAGGGCTTGGATATTGTTGATAGTCAATGACGCCAACAATGAGCTTAAGATCAAAGAAGGCCAAAAAATGGTACGCAAAGCTGGGCAACAACATGCAAACAAAGGAATTGATCTGATCAATTGCCGGGAAAAGAAATGAAGCCTGCCTCGCTGGTGGATTGTAGAAATCCAATGGGTGAGTATTAGATCATTGAAACCAACGAGCACAACATTGAAGTCAGCATCAAGAAAGCGGTAAAAGGGCTGGAGCAGCGGTTATTGAAAAAAAGAAAAGAAAAAAACCCCTAAACCCCCTAAACAACCAACAATGCTAACAATCCAATCACTGGGCTCTAAACACGCCTCACGCAGACATTAAATGGAAACAGTGAGTTCGACCTCAAGTATAACCCTCCAAACCTCCACACAGGAGGTATTCCCCATCAGTAAAAATAGGGGAAGAACTGTGGTGGGATAAGGTGATCTTACTTTGCTAAACCATGGTTGGCATCATCCACTTGCCCATTGAATCTTGAAACTCAAATGGAAGAAAAAAAATATCAGAGTAAAAAACAAATAAGGTGGCAAGGGAGCACGAAACTAGATCCGTTACCTACTCCTTTTTCGTTTTATTCCCTTTAGCTATTGGCTGGTGGGAGGTTTCAGCGAACATCTGCAAGACTATAAACGGCTTCCCAAAAAAGGGAAAAAAAGAAAAACACAAAGTGATCGGCTGCACTCTGATCTACTGGCCGACTAAGGATAAAATGTCACTGGAGCAATACCGGACCGGCCATTGGAGATTTTCTGGTTTTGTTACAAGTTCGGTTCGATGGATCTTGGATTTGTATCTTTTAGCTTGGGACTCTAATCAAATGAGTGTTGTCAGGAACTGCTGCATATTTTTCCGCTTATCTCTTTCTGTCCTAGTTCTCTCTAGAGCACCATCTAGCCCATAGGGGTTTGAAAATTTTGAAAGTCTCTAGTACCTTCTCCACCTGCGTCAAAGGTTCGCATGAATTCGTGCAGGACGTTCGTATTGGTAAGAGCTCGTAAAGCATGTTTTTGATCTGTACATTTGATTAATCCACAACAGGTATTTCATATTATCTCCTCTTTAATTTTCTAACGGAACCAATCTACATTTTTTATTTCTTTACCTGACTAGGTACATTACGGATATGGTTGATTCTAGAATCTATCCGTTTTGTGTTCAAGTCCCACCAGTTGGTGGTTGCAGTTTTCCACTTCTACCCATTACGATGGATCCAAAAAAAAGTCCCTGCTAGTGTCTTGTTGATTAACAATGTTTGTTGGTTCTAGATTTCTTTTGTAGTTATTTGGTTTTGGCTCAACTGTTTGTTTCCTGTTAAATTTCATGGACTAACAAATGGCTTGCACATATTTACAATTTATGGATGTATATTTCTGGATTTGCTCTTGTTTCCTGTTAAATTTCTGCATTTTGTGCACTAACAAATGGGTTGGACATATTTACCATTTATGGATGTAGGATATATTTCTAGATTTGCTCATGGGTGCAGGTAAAAAGACAAACTATATTGTTAAGGTCGAGGATGTAGATATATCACCTGATCCACCAAAGCCCGGGAAGCCTACCACCTTCACCATCAAGGCTTCTACAGGTAATCTTGATTTCCATGTCTTGACTCTATTCTTCTTCTATTCTGTCATTCATATAGCTTTCATTTTTCTAATTAAATATTACTCTTCTGTTGATTGTATGTACTAAACATTAGCTACTTATCTCTGCATGGCTGAAAAATGATTAGAAGTTTGTGACATAAGAAATGGGGAGAGAAAGACATGGGATATGTCTTCCAAAATTAAACACACAGACCCATGTGATTAATTGGAAATGTTCGACGTATCAATAGTATGAGCCTTGTCCCTATGTGCTCTCCTCTTACTTCCTCTTTGGTGGGGGATTTTCCTTTCATGGACTTTTTGGAACACAATGTTTACATTTAACTATTGGTTGTAGGAAGTGGTTGTGTTGATTGTGTAGAGCTTTTGTTGAATGTCTATAAGCACTCTTGTGAAGTCGGAGTTGGAAGCAGCAGATATAATAGTTGTATGTGCTCCAAATTCTCACCGCGCAGGAGTGGTACCAGAATGCTTGTGCACCCTATCACAATTGTAATGTGTCAAGTATATAACCTAATGATAGTGAGTTAGAATATGTACAAAGTACGTAAGTAGTGTGGAATGCAGATTGGTAGCAGCCTGCAGTTGGGGAAAATATCTGCAAGAAGAAATGGCGGATTGTATGATTGGGACTATAGGTTGAAGGGATTTGGAGTTCACCTATATGGAGGTATTACCAAATGAAGGTCTTTTCAGATTTGTAGCTTGGTCCTCTATTGTCAGAAATTTTAACTTAAAATTGCTAGCCGATGTATTTCTGCCCTTCTTGAATACATATGCTTGAGGAAGCGAGTGGCCATCCTAATGTTGGGAGGTTATGTTTGTGTATATGGTTCATAGGGTTACCTTGAATATTTGGAATTTCACGCTTTGGACTTCAGTGTCATTTCATGGCTCAACTTTAGGTGAAGTAACTAAATCTTTTGTTTCTTGTCATACATCAAAAGATAGAGTTGTACTCAGGATGACCTTAACCCTTCTTTCCTCTCGGTCTTTGAGTAGGGGCAGCTCCTAGTTGAGCTTCCGATGGATGGTGCACATCTCAAGGCTTTGCTAACAAGGGGCAATAGTTGAAAATTATGACTTTTCCCTAAGGGAGTAAAATATTCTAGGATGTTGAGTTGGCAAAAGACCTTTGATAAAATGGATTGAAAGAGGAGTGTAAATAATTCTCCTAAAAGGGCTATCTCGGTTAGCTGGAATTTGTGTTCTTCTTTAGGAGGTCAAGGATTCTAGACTTGCAATAGGCAATATCCCCCTCCCTTGGCGACAAGTCGAGGTTTGTAATGCTCAATGGAGCCATCTAGATGATATTTGATTGTGAACACCCAGCAACATCCAACCGTGGTCTTATCAGGTGGAAGATGAACCATCTCTCAGGTTCAGTTATAATGAAGAACAGACATCTCATCCTTCATAGCTGTCTGCAACTCAGAAATTGACAAGGACTCCTGAATAGTATTAGAAACAAAGACAAACGAAAGAGAAGTAGTAAAGGCATGGAGCGAGGGAGATAAGTGATCATAGAAAACATAGTGTAATGTGATGGAATGTACAAGTATGAGTATCTTTGCTAAGTGCAATAGGAAGGAAGGCAGGAGGATATGTCGACGGTAAAGAAGGTGGAGCAAACGGCTAAGACGGAGCAAGCGGTGCTTTAGAGTGGCGAACATACACCTGCAATGGTGGTGGCAGGCTAGGTGGGGAAGACAGTGGCGCAGGGGGCACAAAGGTGGGCATGTAGTGAGATGGGTCATCAAGAGGAGAACTTGTGAAAAAAGGTAAAGACTCGTTAAAAGTGACATCGCCCCAGAATAAGTGACAACGAAGAGGAGATAACACTTGTACCCTCGTTGGGTGCGAGGGTACCCAAAAAAACTGACAAGATAACCGACAGTAAGAACTGCATCACTCCAAAATTACGTAGGTACTTCCATTTGAAATAACAGAGCCCGCGTAACCTCTAACAAGTGTCGCAACTTGCTTTTGATAAATCCATTTTTTTGGGGGAGTTCGAGCGCAAGAGGATTGGTGAATAATACCGTGGTCATCAAAAAATATTGATAAAACATCACGAAAATATTCTCCAAGCATTAATCAGATTGAAAAATATGAATAGGAACATCAAATTGACTTTTTATTTCCATATAAAATGATTTAAAAATGGAGTACAACTCTTATTGCTTTTTCATAAGATAAACATAAGTAAGATGAGAATGACCACAAAAACAACAAAATACTGAAACCCAAGACGCGAGGGAACACGCATGAGACCCCAAATATCAAAATGAGCTAATAGGGCTGCAATTTGTTGAATGAGGGCAGTCCTAGGTGCAGCCGCAACACTACAGGGCTAGATTTTCTGATCCCTATTCTGCCAATAGGCCTGCAATTTGTTAAATGAGCCAAAAACCAAAGTACTGTCGTTCACAGTTGTACTCCTTGCTGGTTATGAATGGTTGGTGGCTCGATTAGTAAAGCATTTCCCTATTTATGTAGATATGTATTTTTTGTTTGTGTGCATGAATGCAGGTCAGGCCTTAACTGGAGGGAAATTGGATCTGGAAGTTTTGTTTTTGGGAGTGAGAGTCCATTCGGAAGCTCATGATATTTGTGAGAAGACATCCTGCCCCATATCATCTGGCAAATTTGTGCTTGCACACACGCAAACTTTACCTGGAATCACCCCACCAGTAAGATTTTTCCTCATTTTGCAGTTTTGCTTTTTTATTATTGAATTTCAGTTGAATCCACGCTTGACAACACCAGTTAGTTGGAGTTTCTGTTTTTGGCTTTTTACCTGGGTAGTGCAGTTTCTCTCGAGTTAAATGTTTTTCATGTGCATTTGAAATCCTAAGGAATGAAGTTGTACGAGGTATGCAATGAGCTTTAGTGTATGTTTAGTTCTCCCAAATGATAGGGTTGATCAAATTCCGGAAGGATAACTTAATGGTGAAGTGAGATGCTCATATTCCATGATTAGTAGTTTTATAATTTGAATTTTCACATATGGTCAGACTTGAAGAAAAGAGAAGTGAAAGTGACAGCTAAAAATACGGAAAAGTTCCTTGCTTCCCAATTTTCAGTAAATTTGGTTCTCCTGTCCTCTTTCACATGCTACCAAACTAGGGAAAACAATTTTTGCATCAAACAAATCTTATCTACACATTTTCACTAGACTAGTGCCTCATGCACTAACTGAACATGTAATTGAGACCAGGTTTATGCATGCAAGCTACTTGCGTATAACACCTTTATTTTGTCATTGAAATTTCTTGGGCTAGAATGCGAAAAGGGCATAAGAAAGGCTTTATGATATTTTTGGATTGGTAGGACCAAATTGGCTAGACCTGAAAATGTGTTCTGTGTGGGAGTATAGAGATTGAAGACTGGAATTTCTAGGAAGACGATGTTTTTCTGGCTTTATACTAAAGTCAAAGGCAGGTATGGGCGATGGTTGTGAACTTGCAGTTTTACCTGGCTTGATGGAATGTACATTGGGTTTTTGCTCTTACCATGTCAATGGCATCCAATGCAATGGTCCACCACTTTTTTCCCTTGATTGTATGATTTGTTTCTCTCAAGATGGTATGCACATTAAGTCAAGTGTCTTACGTGACGGGTGTTTTTTCGTATGCTTAGGGTAAATACACTCTTAGGATGAAGATGGAGGATGAGAACAAACAACAGTTGACTTGCCTTAGCTTCAACTTCCAAATCGGGTTTGGTGAATCCGTGTCCTCCATTTAAGAATGCATCAATACTTTCTTGGACGTACTGCGTATGCTAGATCTTGCACCAACTTCACCAGATATGGCTATGGACCTTCCTGTCTCATTGTATATTTTCGTTTGCAATACTGTTTGTAATCTGGGAAGGAACAAATCTTTCTAGTGTGTGCTTTGCTTTATTTGGCTGTGAAAAATCAATGTCCTTGTATTTGGTTGTAATGAATGTTATTGGTTTATAATATGCTATTGGATGTGTAGCAAATTGCCATACTATTTCATAGTTGCATTGCTCTTTGTACTCGCTTGTTATTTTCCAACGGCCAACGAACTTCCACGACCCAGTGTTGTTTGGTGCCAAAAGATGAACCATGCCTGTTTATAATCATTAGCTCATTGGTAGTGTTTCCGTTATTGTTCACAAAATCTGGGAAGCATACACATGATGGTGAAATCGATTCGCTACGCCATCTTACTTGATTGGATATGCTGATTTTTAATTGAATGGACAATTTTTATCACTCTGATAAAAATAACTTGCGCCATGAAGCTAGAAGACTTGCTTACACTAACAATACACTATTAATTACAGCTTTTGTAAAAATGACTTGGGCTTTACAACTAGAACACTTTCCAGGATGGTTAATTCTATTTTCCCCACAGGACAAGGGACAACTGGACCATCATTACTCTGAGTACTCCCAGCTATGGATATCATGTTTAACATGATGTTTCCTTTGGAGAAAAGGACTTCTCTAGAATCAAATCTCAGTGCTATTCTAACCTGTTAACAACAACCAAAATTAAACTATAGTTGGAGATGAAAAGAAGAATAAATCCCACTGGGTGTGTCTAAAAATTATGTTAGGTAAAAATTTAAATTTTTGCTCAGCATAACTTCACTTACGTAAATAATAATTTAAAGTAAATTTTTATTACATAGGTCGGATTCATTTGAAATATGACATATTTCTTAATTATATCTTTTACAAAAGAAATTCTTTTGATTCTAACTAAAATTAATTTCAAGAGCTGGACCTAGGTTATTTATCTAGCCTACCTGCGTATTTCTTGTTTGGAATCAAGTCAAAACATAACTCATGGTTTATTTAAATTTATTTTGACGAGTCTTTGCAGTCAATTTAGAAATTAGAACTTGCAGCATTATTCTAAAAATAAAGCACATCCCAACTAGGTTGGCATCCACTTTTGAAAATTTAGAAATTAATTTCTTGGTCTCCTTCGCTTATTGTCAAGCTTATTCTGGATATCATCTCGACGTGTTGGTCGAGGAGAATGCTCCTGATGACTGTGATGCCGAGGGGAGTGGACTCTCTGTCTACTTCCCCTTCAGTCCACCTGAGTCTTTTGGGTTGGAGTTTCCCGTGGCGATGCTCAGTAGGGACACTGCGTAGCAACTGTTGACTAAGGGCTCCCCCAACCTTTTATGGATGGAAACGCACTGCCGATCGTGGCACTCGTGTCCAGAGCGCCATTTCAAAGCAGAGCTATGCACACGTCGCTAACCCTTGCCTCCAACACGTTGCTCGGCCTCACCATGGTCCCCAGTGTGCCCTTCACCGAACGTCTTTGCTTGTCACTGTGCCCCCTTTTATTAGGGGAGGGAGTTTGGCGCTGCCTCTTGTCTCTCAGTCAGGGAGGTTTTGCCATTCTAAAGGGGATGGATCGTCACCTTGTTCCATCTCCTCCCTCATGGTCTGGAGGAGATGGTCTTTCTTTGTGAGCTAAGCCCCTAAGCACTTGACGTATGACCGAGCGTGAAGCTCGTTGTGAGGGTCGATAGGTGAGATCATTTGATTCTTTTGATCCACCTCATGTCATCGTTTCCCCTACTTGGTTAGGGTCTGCGTTATCGTCTTTTGGTTGATTTGTGGTCATTGCCATCTTGTGCGAAGGATGAAAAGGGGAAAGTTGCTGAGATGAGACTTTCATTGTGATCATCAAAATGTGGAACCTGGAATTCCACTTGTCAACTTCTTAAATAATCATTTGCTCTTCCTTCGTGTTGCTACAGAACACTCAATCCTAAGTTAGTGTCGATCAGGATTGGAACTCCGGCGGGCACTCCGATACTAAAGTTAGTTTATGGATGAGAATAAAACCAACTGAAAACTTAAGTATTGTGATTGCACGTGTACTTGCTAGTAGAGTGTCCTCATGCTATTTGTAGGAGAACCCAACAGAACACTGGGCAGAAATGGCGCACTGTGAACCACAAGTCATTGCGCTTCTGCCACGTGTCCCATGTCTGTGTGGATTGGGTGCTACCGTTCCACGTCCTGCAACCACAATGTCCCCACGTCTTCCCTGACAACCATTCGCAACGTGGGAAACATGTCATACTCTGATTGTGCCGAGCATTAGCCGGGCCCTTAGCGGCACGATCGAGCAATGTGAGTTGAGAGATTATTTTCACGATTCATTTTGTGTGTCGACCGTAGAGGAGATCCGGTCCGATCTGGAGTCATGCATTCGACAAGACTTGAGGCACACCAAATGAACTTGTTGAACCTTCACAGTCCGGTATTAACGAAGGCGAGCCAAACATGCCTTTGAACTATAACCAAAGGCGACCCAAACTAAGTGGGTACATGGTCCGTATTGGACCGATTCTGTAAGAATTCAAGATCTAAGCCATATATAACAGTTCCAAAAAATTGAGAACCATACCTAAATCGTTATACATATGAAACCAAATTAGAACCAAATTACTAGATCAATCCGGTTTGGTCCTGGTTCTGGTTCTAAACCATGTTAGCATTTAAAAATTACCAAAAAAAATATGAATAGAATAACACTATTTTTTTGTAAATTGCGAATAAAATAAACAACATAATAATTGCATCAACTTCATTAATATTAGAAATTAAAATTTATACATCTAATAAGTTTATGAAAAACACAACTATAACTACATTAAGAATGAAAGAGTTTTTGATTTTGGAGAATGGAAGAGTTGTAATCTTTTTAAGAGATATATACGTATACACATATATCTGTGTGTATATACATTTAATTGATCCAATTCGATTCGAATTAAAGTTTGTAATTATAAAACTATAGACCAAACCATAATATTTGGTTCTTATTTTTTTAGAATCATAACCAATTCATTAAATCACGAAACTAAATCCAAAAAGATCAATTCGATCCAATTGATCCGATTTAGCAGTTTTTTTAAATTTTTTTTACACCCCTAAGCGAAACATGCCTTTGAACCGAAGGCCTATAATTGAGCGTATACTGTCAATAAGTAAAAATTGACAAAAATGTCAACTGATATCATAAACTGATACATGGGGAATGATGATACATTTATCAAGTCAAAAAAATCCAAAAAAAATCTGACTGTTTTTTACAAGAACCTCGTTTGCTTCAGTGTGAATGAGGAATGGGCAACGGGAGGTACCGGATGATGCCGAGGAGGAGGAAGTCAGATTTTTCTTGTGCACCTGGGAAAAGATGGCGAACTGCAAATCCTTTGGAACTTAGCATGATTATGTAGGTAATGGTAATGGTGGGGGTCCCCTTGGATACCCGTTCCTTACGGCGTAGGACCACGCGGATGATACGGAGTGCCTGTTGCGGAGCACTTTATTTTCAAATCGCCACTTGATTTTTGAAAAGAAAAAATAATAAAGATCTAAAGAGCAAAGGAATCTCTCTCTCTCTCTCTCTCTCTCCCGCCCCTTGCATTCACTTTTCCCTTTTAACCGACCAAACAAAAGTACAAAGGTTGGAGGTAGCCAAATTCGATGATTAAAAAGAGAAGGGGGGTGGGTGTATGTCAAAACTACAGCAAATCAGAGTCAGTACCACAATCACAGCAACCAGCAACCGGTGGTTGCACTTATAAGATGGATCATCTGATACTAAAGAAGATCAGGCTTCTTCTCCTTGCTTGGTTCCACCATCACCCATCTCGTCAAGGTCCCACCTCACTCCTCACTCTCTACTCTATATCTAAATTTGTTTTCTAGCTCATTCGCTTAATTGGATGCTAGCTAGTTAATTGCCTCTCATTAGGATCTATACGTATTTCAACAGTTGACATGCTTTGACCAATTTCTGTAAAATTTCCTACTTCAAATTCATTCGAATTCCAGGTCTTCAGTACTACGTATGTGGAATCGGATCTACATTTCAAAGCCATT
This sequence comes from Arctostaphylos glauca, assembly GCA_019985065.2. NCBI lineage: Eukaryota > Viridiplantae > Streptophyta > Magnoliopsida > Ericales > Ericaceae > Arctostaphylos > Arctostaphylos glauca. The sequence goes on along the minus strand of JAHSPW020000001.1, from coordinate 12,381,202 downwards.
AAGTAAATAAAGAAACGATTGGAATTCTAGTAAAGCAACCGCAAATAGGATGTTGGGTTTTGAGAGAGAGGAATTCTAAAGGCCAATGTGAATGGTTCTCTACTCTTTCCCTTGCTTTGGAACCCAGGCCAATCCTACACTCCTTTCTGCTACTTTCTTTTTTCAGCGGACAGGTTGATTCTGAAGAAATGAAAATTATAGCATGTTGATTGTACTTCAACTTCTATGAGAGGATATTTCTGTAGGATTTTATACTTTATCTGGACCAAGTGTTTGGTGGTTTTTTTGGGCGCCAATTAATATTTTTGTTGCTAATAGAACGGTAGAAACATAGAAATAGATTTAGAAAGCTTATCATTTTATTTCTTCATAATTCTCAAACAAAATTTTGTAGCTGTAAATTCTCCTCATCATGTTCCAACTTTTTTTTCTCTACATTAAGCTTTCTCTTATTCTACAGATTTTCTGCGTTATTTTTGCCTATATTGAGATATAACCCAGTTGTTATGTGATCACATGGCCGTGTATCACAGTCACAGTTTCATGTCTCTTAAAAGGGCCAACCATTTAAGCGGAGAGGCTGCCCAGGCTCAAATACTAGTTTGGAGATAATAATTAATCAATGTGAGACAAACTCCAACGCTCCCCACACGTGCGACCTTGGACCCGCATGAGGAGAGATAAACAACAGATCCATAGCACATAGATCATAATGAAACAAGGTGCAAACAATAGGCAATCAACGAAGAGTGTCTTGTCTAAAAGCCTCTGGAACACTAGCTCTAATATCACGCCAAAGCATCCATTGTAAAATCAACTGACATTGAGTGGAGAAGCGACCCAGACTCATAAACTGGTTTTATAGGTAATAATTAATCAATATGAGACAAACTCCACCACTTAGTTTTAAGAGTTGGAAATATTTTCTTCCCATTAGGAGTTCGTGGTGACTGGTGCAATGGGACTGCAACTAACTTACAAATTATAACAAGAAAATGTTGGAGGATTGTGTATCATTCTCTATCTCATCGTGCCTTTCATTACATATATGGTTTGATTACAAAGGAAATATTCTGTTCGTCATGGAGGTTATAAAAATTTTTGATTGAATCTAACGATGCTTAGCAATTGTGGATGTTGAATCTTATTTTAATATCTGCTCGCTTAAAAGATGTTTTGCTGGAGGATCTCGTGCTCTTCTTTTCAAAATTTTCACAAGAGTCCTACAGTAAAGTGACGGATCATTCTTGTTTTGAATGTTTATTCGATCAACAATGGAATCATGATGTTTTTAGTTGTTGCACCTGTGATCACCTTGATTAATATGTCTTGAGTTGTTACTTCTTAGTGCTTTAACTTCTTCTCATGCTGTGATTTCCATTAGGAGCAGCCTGTGCAGAGCTCACGTCTGAATGGACAAATGAATCTAGTATAAAAAATCGTGCTTGCCATACCTAATTAGGCAAGAGATATTGGTTGAGAACATGAGGACTATTTTTATTTTTACAATTTTGCTCGATTATTTTTTCATTAGACCAAGATAGCAAAAGGCACTGTGCTACTCAATGATATGATAGGACAAAATTTGCCATGCTGCTTCTTGGCGTCGTTTTCACCTGTTGGGAATTATATATAATCCACATGGAAACACTTATACATGAAAGATCAAATATTTGAAGCACACAATTTAATAGGTTTATACTCAACTAATATGTGCAAATTTCCGTACGTGTCCTTATTTCACCAATCACATTGTGAAATGCACTCACATTCAGTTAATAAGAATCTGTATTAACGTTTCCGAGTGCATGTCATTTGGGACATCCCAAGATAGAGGGGCACATAAAGAAAAAATGGTATGGAAGGAATATATGCCTCAACTGCTCCATTTCTCTAAATGACTGTCTATGCGAACTATTTCAGATGCTACATGGTTTGTGAGGCGCTTCTCATATAGTGATATAAAGAGAGCAACAGATGGTTTCCGCAGGATTAGTGACAACCTGCCCCATGGAGCTGTTTACAAAGCTAAATTTCAAGATGGCCGTGTTGCTATGGTAAAAGAGATAAGAGATTTTGATGAAGAGAAGGATGCCTTTTATAAAGAAGTGCAACTCTTGGGCTGCTTGCATCACCGGCACATTGTTTCACTTTGTGGGTATTCCACGGGGCGGAAGAGGTTTGAATATGACTCTAGCTTTACTTTTGTGAAACTTTTTCTTTGGGAAGGGTCATGCTGATTTAGCAGGTTCTTAGGCAAGGAAGAAAGTTTCAACCTCTGGAAGCTTTAGACTTAATGTTGCAAAATGAGTTTTTGGTTTGGTTGGATGAAGTTGTAGTGTTTATGGCGTTTAAGTTTTTCTCAAAATTTTATTCTCATAGCTTTCTTCAAATGTAGGTTAGATTTTTACATTCATAAACTGATTCTTTTACCTAAGGCACCAACTAGCCTGCTTCTAAAGTCTCCCAAGTTATTATATGAGCCTAAGATTGAGGTCTATCGTGAGTGTCGTGGGTTGTACGAGTCCTGGGAGGACTACACCTGGTTTTATAGCAGCCGTGGCCTCTGTGTGCATTCAGATGTATTTCTTTATATTCATATAGGCATATATGTATATTACACTACTACCCATATCTATGATAATACTTTTGTATTTATCTACAGGGCCTGAGAAAAGAAAGAATATAAGAGAGATATCCTCCAACTAATAACTGAAACTTTGATCCCGCTCAAAATTCTTTTCCCCTCTTCTAATGGATAAATCATGTTTGTTATGGAGTAAAGAAGGGACCAGTGTATGAAAAGATAACTTAATGAAAATGATATTAAATGGGGGTGAAGTTTCAATATTTGATGAGTAATTTATCTCTTGTTATTTGAATCGGTTTTAGCCTGACAATATTTATCATTAGGTACGTAAGCTACTACTTTCAACAGAAAATTAGGCAAGGGTACGTAGGCTAGAGGTGCTAACTCTTGAAGTCCACTTAATTTTTTAACCACAAAACCCCAAAAGTAGACGAATACAAGGTTTATGAGCTAAGATGCTCCAGTTTTAAAGGAAATAATAGTGGACAAAACTGCCCTTACTACTCTCTAACCTTTCCAATGTACTCCAATTACTCTACACCCTCCTCCACCATATGCTCGTCACTAGCACCACTGGCCACAGATAAAACATTTTTGTAGGCTGGCAATGGCCATGTCTGATGGCATTTCCGGCAACCATACAGAACTAAATTCCACCCCTCATAACTTTTACAACCAACAAATTCTACTATTGATTCGTTTTACAACAGATAAACTTTATTATTCACTATTTGTTCGACTGATTCACTGGTCATTCTTCTTTGCTTTTACAATGGATAAATTTAACTTTCCAGTGTTTTTCAATAGATAAATTCATCATTCACTATTCTGTGTTTACGACGAGAAATCATTACTGTTCACCATTATGCGGCAAAGAAATTTTACTGTTCTGTTGAGGTGGCAGTGAGTTGGAGGGGTATTTTGGACTGATTTGGCCTAAAGGACTGTAGGTACTAAGATTTGTGGTGGATTAAGCGTTAAAGATCCTTTGCTATGGACTTAATGGCCAAAAGCCACTGTATGCTAGCTGTTGAAATTAGACAAAAAAAAGAATAGAACCAAAATTTAATGCTGTAGTACGTCTACCTCTTGACCAGTTATAGCTTGGTATCTGCCCTCCATACCATGGGCCATATCACTGCCTCTCGGCAGATTATATGCTATCTTTGTTTTTGAAGTTTTATTCGTAAAATTAATAAACTTTCAACTTCTCTTTCATGCTTTTGTTCATGACCATGCGAACTAAATGAAGTTTTCCTTTGTTCTCATCCAAAAAAGTCCTTGTCTAAAACATGGTTTTTTTTAATACAGACACATCTTAGTTGTTTGTTTCAGTTTGGCCTTAGGCTCTCAGCTGGTAATTTATTCAGAAGTAATTCATGAGATCATGTACTTTTTTCCCTTATTACGATAATTTATATTGTCGAGCAGCATTGTACCAATGAGATAATTGAAGACCTTATATTTCAAGGTGTACGTCCTGTTTTAACCTACATAACCTATGGTATCTACAACACCCTATCATGTTATGGTTCCTGCTTTGGTCTCTGATTATGAGGTTTCAAATAAGAGCCATGGGATACCTCTGGAGTTTCCTTCCTAACTAAATTCCAGACCAAAAGTAAGAAAGCTCCATTTTCTGCATTTGCAATTTCCAATTTTCCATCCATGCACTTGTACATGTAAACGGCACACCCCATCTTCGTATGTTGTAATAGGCCATGTGTTGATTTGGTCAGCTTCAATAAAATGACTCAGTAACATGCGGTTGATGACAAGGGCCTTGCAAATGAGAGTCGACCAGTATGCTATTTGATGTATAATTCCAATGACCAGGACAATTTTCCTCTCAAGGCATTCCGCTTTCAGATTATGGCATGTAACTAGAACGAGAAATGGTATACGAGATGTTCTGAGAGAAATTATATCATGGGATTTTTACTTCAAATTTTTTTAAACCCCTAGACGTGAAAGAATCAATTTATGGAACACAAGTCTCTCTGTATCGTGTTAAGTTCTTTTGTTTCTGATGACTGATGTTCATAGAACTACAACATGATTCATAGCGTTGAAGTGACAGAGTATTGTACTTTATGTGGCATGACGTGTAATAATATTTTGCCACCGACAGACAATTGCTTGACTGAAACATATATGTTTTCTTCATATTAGCAGGTTTAAGAAAGATTAAAAACCCTTAACTGTTGTTTTTGAGAAATTTCTTATTTTGATATACATAGCTTCTTTGTTTCAGGTTCCTAGTATTTGAAAACATAGAAAATGGAAGCCTGAAGGATCATCTCAATGGTAACTTCTGAGAAACATTTATATGTTTGCGAATTTGGTTTGTTGATAAATAAATGTATGGCTCTTGCCAGATCCTCTTAAAACTCCCTTGAATTGGACAACAAGGCTACATATAATAATCGGCGTGGCGGCTGCCATCGTAAGTTTCAAAGCCCTCTTTCCTTCCCTTATGCTAATGAATTAAGTCAATCTTCTCTACATTTGTCTTTGATATATGAAAGGAATAAGGGAAAAGTAAAAGTTGGGGTACGTAAATACAGGAGCTAAGAAGCTAGGATTGAGTACCCACTATTATATTAGAGTACCTGAATCTATTGTGCAGACATCTGTGTTTGGGGTTCTAATACTTTACTTGGTCTGAAAAATAAATAAATAAATAAAATAGAGACAATTTGCAACATTGTGGGACCTTCAAACCCTCCAGGACCCTATTGGCTATTATTGTCTTCCCTTCTCGAGATTCATTGAGATAAATTTCTTGAATTTCACATAGATTAAAATTTTGCTCACCTGATTTTGTCCTGTATTTCCATGGAGAACTCTCTTCCTACTTATTTGGAAAGTTTTATCATGAGCAAAATATGAAGTATTATAACCCATTTTCATTTGTCGTCGCCTTAGTGTGCAATTCTACAGTTCACTTAGTCTAAACCTTCTATTTCATTGAGTGTCAAATGGAATATGAATTCCATAATGGCATTGAGCACCCGTTGGTGCATGGCGCCTAAGGGCACATTTGGTGGGAACGTTGACTTGTTTGGGAGTTGATTCTTATCACGGCGGAGATTGTTGAGCATTGCAAAGAATTGGAGCAAATCCAATTTTCCTTGGCTCAAATTAATTTAGCCGCCATTATTCACTTTGAAGCATCCCAACAAAATCAAGTGTGCAAGCATTTATGGTTTGGAGGTGACATGGTGTACATAGAATAGTGGAAGATGGTTTTTAATTTGGGGTTTGACCAAGTGTTGTAATGTACCAAAAAGAATGATGCAGTCGCCAACGGAAGGGTGCAGTTTGTTAAGAGTTATTGTAATATGTGTTTGGTAGTAGGTGTAGATGTGTCTTTTACCTTTTTCCATTCTCTATATAATGTGTTTGAGGATAAATTGTTACGAAACCCTAAACATCATGATTATTCACTAACATGGTATCAGAGCTAACAAAATAAAAATAAAAATAAAAAATTAAAAAAACACAACAAAACAGAAAGAAACCTAATCCTACCACCATAGTTGCCGCCGCCGCCTACCTTGTTGCCGTTGACGTTGCCTCCCACCGTTGCCCCTCTAGTCACCGTCGGTTGTCGCATCTGCTTCTGTCGCCGTTGACTGATTTCATGAACACGCGATCTGGTGTTGCGCAAATCGAACTAGGGTTTGATGATCCACTCTCGCGATCTTGTGTTGCAAGACTCAACCTAGGGTTTTGCGATCCACTCATGCAATCTAGTGTTGCAAGACTCTACCTAGGGTTTTGTGATCCACTCTCGCAATCTAGTGATGTGTGAATTGAGCTAGTGTTTTGCGATCCACTCTCGCAATCTGGTATTGTGATCTGGTCTATCTGTCTCACGCACTACTTTCACAATCTACTCTTGCGACATGTCTTCACGCTCTTGATTTGCTGTCTGTTTGAACTCTAGGGTTTCTTGCTTCGTTTGTCTAATGCTTCTTCTTCGATTGGTATGTCGAGCAGTTGTTGATGTGCTGCTTGCGTACTCTCGCCGCGTGGTGAGTAGTTGCTCGATTGTTGCTTGTTTATTCGTGGATTGTTGTTATTCCTTGTTAGTTGGCTACCTCCACTATCGTGTTTATTGACAATGGGATCTAGTTCTACTCTTTCTTCCGGGTTATCTACTCTTATTTGGTGTCTATCACTTTCACACGGTTAAATGGAAAAAATTGTGCTTAATGGGCAAAGGCTGTTGAGGTGTATTTTATGGGCAAGAAGCAATATCATTTTTTGATAGATACTCCTCCTAAGTCATTTTTTGATAGATACTCCTCCTAAGTCATTTTTTGATAGATACTCCTCCTAAGTAGTCTGAATCCACATATGTTTATTGCCATGCTGAGGATGCTCAGACTCGTGTTAGTTTGTGGAAGAGTATGGAGCCTCATATTATTGGTACCTTGGTTTTCTTGCCTACTACCAAACTTGTATGGTGTCATGCTCAAGAGTTTTATTTTGGGCTTAATAATCTGTGATGGACATATGATCTTCATCAGACTTATCTCTCTTTCTCTTGGTGAGCTATCTTTAGAAGATTACTATGCCCCGATTTCTGTATATGTGAGGAGCTCAATATGTGCTGGCAGATTTTTGCTGATATTCAGGTTATGCAGTGTTAGCGTAAGGCATGTGGCTCGATTCTTATTTGGTTTACCATTCTCTTATGATCCCATTCGCTCTCAACTGTTGGGGGCTAGTGATTTACCTTCTTTGAGTGAGGTCTTCAGTCGGCTTCGTCAGTTTGTGTTTCAGATACTAGCACCGTTATCCATACTCTCTCTGACCGTTCTGGTTTGGTGTTTACTATTTCTGGTGGATTTGGAACTTTCCGTGGCCGTGGCCGTGGTCGTGAGTTAGGAGGAGGTGGCTGCAGTTATCGAGGTCGTGACACTATTCAGAAGACCTTAACTACGTCTAAGTGGCAAGCAGCTACGAAGGATGAGATGTCTGCTTTTCATCACAATGGGAGTTGGGAGTTGGTTCCTCTTCCTCTTGGTAAAACTCCGGTTTGATGTTGCTAGGTGTTCATTGTCAAATATCATCTGGATGGATGTGTTGAGCGATACAAAGCACGGCTTGTTGCTAAGGGCTATACTCAAACATATGGTATTGATTGCTAAGACAGTTTCTCTAGTTACCAAGATTGGCTCCGTAAGACTTCTTATCTCTCTCGCCACCAACATTGGCTAGCCATTGTTTCATCTTGATATTAAGAATCTGCAAACAAACTTCAGCTTGATTCACCAAGTTCTGAATGAGAGGAAAAAGGCAAGGGTTGGGACATAGGAGGTCCGGTTGGAAAATTTTGCTGAGAGGAGGAGAACAGGTCAAAGGTTGACTTTGAGAGCTTAAAGGGATTGAAGTTGAACTTTCAAATGTCTCATTTCAACATCTTTTTGATAAAAGGCGGCTGAGAATGTTTGATTAGCATATGCCATCTAGAGAACTTCAAAAGGTTGCTGTGAGTGAGCGATTCTCTTAAGTACTTTATTTTGCGCCACATAATTTGTTGCTTACCAATTAATGATAGCTTCAGCGGCACAGACACCTTTTGTGTTTATGTCTGAAAGAATGGTAGTGGAATCTGAGATTTTGTGGTAGTGAGTACTTTTTTCTCGCGGGTTATGAAATTCTAGATGAGGAAAATCTACTTCAATCTAGGAAGATGAAGAAAAAAACATGTAACATTCACTTGGTTGGTAAGAGGGACCCATTGGAGCTGGATGATGGTAAGGAGGAGGAGGTTTGCAAGTAGTGGGAATGGAAACGGGGTTTTATGGAGGTGGTTCGAGAGTCTTATTGAGTTCACAGAAAGCGACACCATCGTTCCAAGAAGGCAATCTTCAAGACAATCATCACAATCACAAACATCAAAATATTTATGGCATATTTTTGGATTTTGGAAATAGTATACTGGAAGGCTAGATGGTCTGCTGTATCTGATGGGAAGACTTGCTATGGAGCTGTCAACGAGTATACTAATTTGTGATGGGAAAATGATCGGATAGGATGAGGATGAAGTTGTTTATCTGAGAAAACTTATTTGTACGATGCCATCTGGTTTAGTATGGAATGCAGGGTTGGAGGATTGTACATGCGTAGGCTTTTTGTTGGGTTTTTTCATTGGCTCCAACCCAAGATTCTGGAAGAAGCTTGAGAAGTTTAGGGCGAGTTATTTGGCAAGGGACATGGACACACGAAGCTTGGTGAGGGGCATTGACAGTTAAGAAAAGGGCTTCATTTGTGGATGTGGTAAAGACATGTCAAGGGCATGGTTTTGGAGACGGTAGGCCATCTGATAGTGAAGGGTGGCCGCATACGTTTTAGAGATTTGAGAAGCACTACCAATTTGAACTTGCACCTTTAAAGCGGTAAGCAGATGGGGATCCGCTAATGGCATATTGAAATTAGGGTAAAAGGTGAAAACCACCGTTCCAGCATTTAAAGTGTTCTGAATTGTAGCGATACATGCATGTTGATACTGTAGGAACCAGGTATCCACCAGAGCAAGTCTGGAGGTGATCGGTAAGCCATTTCGACCATGAAAGGTGATACCCAGCCGGATGGCTCCAAAGTATAGATGAGTAAATCCTTGTTGCCACATGCGGGGCAAATCAACTGAGATTTCTAAAAGGGGGCGAAGTTCAACTTCAGTGGTTGAAATGAAACACTGATCGAACTTGGCGGCTTGAACATAATGTTTTACTAAGGTGGGTCTTTTGGTGGAGAGTAGGTAATCGTTCTTTTAATGGAGGTGGTTGGTCTAGCGAAGGCATTGTACGGATTTAGGAAAGGAAGATCGGTAAGAGGAATCTTACTATCATAGGAAGATATTCAAACTCATACATATGTTCTGGATTAGAAGAAGAAGCAGAAGATTTTCCACTAGTGGATGAATGAGGAGGAGTAAGAGCATTACTAGTACGGAGACGACTCATGTTAGATGGATAAAATACTGGGTTCTTCTGTTCCTCATACATCAAATCATTTAGTACAGTGAACTTTAAAATCTGTTTTAGCTATTTGAATATTGTAGTGTAGGATAGATAAACCAAGACATATTGCTTCTCCAGAAGCCAAAGTCTCAAGGTACTTTAACCTGTTTATACAAAATTTTCACAACTAAAATAGTTTATGAAGTTTCTGATGTAGAGGATTCTTTATAAGAAACCACAGAGCACACGCTTCAATTTGAAGACATTTAAAAGATTTAAAGTAATATTGAAAAAGAAGTTCCTAGTAGGGGTTTGAGCTAGGGGAGTCATAGCTCTGATACCACAGATACAATCACAAATAAAGTACAATCACAAAGAAAGGAAAGCATCTAAAGGAAAGTACTTTTAGAGAATTAGGTAAACACATAGAAGGAATAATATTGCTCAACTCTAAATGCAACTATGGGAGAAGGTCTCCTTTTATAGGCATAAGGAGATGCTTCCTTAAACTATATTGAGAAGAGATATAGAGTACATGGACAATAATCCGCTCACTCTCTAATAATAAGCACACTAACTCTAACAGAGGCCACTGATGTCAAGTGACAAGTTTTACAATCCTAATCAACGAAAATAATATAACTAAGATGCGTGAGATATGATTTCGAAAAAAGGGCTAGAAAATATGGTAGTTGAGAATATTAACAATTTTAATATGCGAGATGCTGAATTTATAGAAAATAAATGATAATAGTGAAAATGATGCCTATGGTAATTCCGACAATGTACGTGACAATTGAGGTGATGCCGCAGGGTAGTTAAACAAATTATCTTTCTCTTTTTCTCTTAATTGTAGTTTGGTGACCGGTGTGGACAAAGTAGGATATCAACGCCTGCGGTAACAAGTGGTTGGTAGCAATTCCATGTTTGAATTGTAATTTTATATAATTATTGTATGCACAAGAGCTGTTATAAAAATCGTTAATGATTCAATTTAACAGCACGTGATTAACAATATTTAGCAGGCGCCCAATGCTAGTTAGCTTAAACAATGGTGTTGGAAAGGAGATATATGACCTGTATGTCTACCTTTACCAAACTCAGTGTCAGCTCAAATTTTGATTACCAATATTGCTTGTGTGTGTGTGTTTTGCACTGATTTGAGCCAACAAGCAATTTGATAGAATTGATCTTGTGTGATACAGGAATATCTGTATTTCTTCTGCAGCCCTCAGATGTATCATGTCTCAGTCAGTTCAAGTACCATCCTACTAGATGAAAACTTTAATCCAAAGGTAAGGGCATTCTGATCCTCCCCATCTCTGATTGAATTTCCAGCATGTGGTTCCATTAACCCATAAGCAATTATGTTTTCTTAAAGGCAAAATACCGTCATTATACGTTTATAGACATTCCATCATATTAACCTGGCTTCTGTCACAGCTTTGCAATATTGGCGTTCTTCGCTTCCGTCCAAATAGTGTTACATTGCCACAATCCTCATGTACAAAGGGTAAACATTTATGATCACTTCTATGGTTGTGCCCCTATTTATATGTCTCGACCTAATTGAATCTTTATCCATCCTTTTCTCCACTGCTGTAGAACGGGAGGGGCAGGAATGCGGAAATGTAGTATTCCAGCTTGGCTTGCTTATTCTGGAGCTAATAACTGGCCAGTCCTCAGAGGACGGAGGCGCTGATCTAATCCAATGGGTCCAAGAATATCGCTTCTCAAGAACCATACATAAGGTCCTTGACCCAGACCTTGGAAATAATTACGACTCCAGAGAGCTGAAGGGCCTTTTAGCTGTAGCAAAATTATGTACAAAATCTGTAGGTGAGCCAACGGCTTTTACTCCTCAGGTACTTAGGTATCTCCAGAAGAAGATAGGCTTTGCATAAACCATTGTCTATGACTGGTGATGCTTTTGTCATGCATAAAAAATATTCTCCCTATATGCTTAATTATTGAAATGGAGTTGATTGCTTCCTGGAGTGTTAGTCCCTTTTTTCAAGCTTTTGATATGTTGGAAATACAAGAGTCCTATATGTTTCAACCTCGTCTGTCATATTCCAGTTGGTTCTCTTCGATTGATTTTGTACTTATTTTGATTGTAAAAAGCCAAAATATATCTTCTGGCTGGTTTGGCTGCTGTTTGGCACAATAGCAGACTCCTTTTTATTGCCATACTGCCTACACGAGTCTTGTATGAATATGCAGGAAAGGGTGCTCCATTCATCTCTGTATTGGAGTCCATATAAAAATGACAAATATCCTTTCCACTCTTAAGTGTCCTTTCCTGAAAGAAAGTTATGTTCTTGAATTCAGAGGACATATTCTAATTTTATTTGCACTTCGGTTTTCCCATCCTCTTCTGTGTTCTCTGTCGTAAGTTTGTGGAACGAAGCTCCATCGGTGTCCATAGATTCGACTAATATTGATGTTCTGGTGTTCTATGTATGCATTGATCTTGCATGTGAAGTTTACCACCAAATACAAGGAGCGCATTGCATGTTTTACATATTTTGCCTAAATTCACAACCCCAAATTTCATTCAGGTTGCGGACTTCTGGATGTCCATTTGAAATGCTGAAAACCAATTTAAATAGCCAACTAAACTCGTTACCATTGATGACAACTTACTGCACCAGGATTTTGAAACGCGTTTTGACTGAAAAAAGTTTATCTTCATAGCTTATATTTGACTCTGAGCCCTAGGCGTTGTAGCGCAGGGTGTTAAACCATCGAGTCACAAGAAATAACCTACAAGGAAATGAACTACTGCTATAGGAACACAATAGTGACTTGACAATTCCAAAACACACAATCCTTCCCAAGTAGATGTTTTAGCCAAGGACTAGCTTCATACTTCCTCTCAGTTGAGTAAACTGAAACAACACAGACGTGCTGTTCTTTCACACACATATTTGTGGATTCCCAGTCATCTACCATGCATACAACTTACCAATTTTTTTCTAATCATTTTCCAAACAAGAACAAACAGGAAGAACAAAAGAAAAACCAGGATCATCACTGCTGGGCACATTGCACTCTCTGGGCTCCACCATGCATGTCCTCATCCTCATCATAGGCCTCCTGAGCGTGAGCCTGCTTCCTCCTCATCTCCTCTTCAATGTTGACATCATGCAATGTGGTCTCCTCACACTCATCCAGCTCCATTTCTGACAGCCCCATTGATGGCCTCGGAGGTAAAACGGTCTCCAGTGCCGTGACCTGTTCTGGGCTCAGAGAATCAGGGAACTCTACAGTGAAATGAATGTACAACTTCCCCTTCATGAACGGCCTCTGGTACATCGGCATACCCTCGTCATTTATTGCCTTGTATTGATCTGCATCGTCACCACCACCAACAAAATTGCAACATTAGGAACTTAAATCTTATCTGCCGTTGTTTACAGCTATGGTTTTCTTCCCATGTTCTCAGAAACAAAAACAAAATGATGCTCAAAAATACTTATCCCAGGGTTTGTTGTGTGGGGTCAAGTGACCCAACTGAGATGTCTCTTCTAATAGGCCTAATGCTTATTGGTCACAGATTTTAACCCCACAAATACTAGACCACGCCTAAAATTTCAAAGAGCCCTTTATCAGTGCCAAATGCATCTCTGAATGTTTAACCTCACTATCGCTCCACCACTAATTGTACACAAACATAGTATCACTGTTTACTAATGGTGAGATGCCTTAGAAAACTTCATCAATAAAAAATTTTCAGAAACAAGTTCAGTACGTTCCAAGAGAGGTAAAAACAAAAAATAGAAAGGAAACCAATAGCAGATAGTAATTATGTCTCTAAGAAAAACTAGCAAAAAAATTATGGAGCGATAAAGTTGCTACTAACCAGGCTTGACAACTTCCCCAGGGTTTGATTTAATAAGGAGCTGCCTGCCATCCAAGTGAGTCAAAATGAACCGGAAACCGCATAAAGCTTCAGTCAGAGACAAGGTGTGCTCTACAAAGAGGTCATCGCCCTTTCTTTTGAACTTTGGATGTTCTTTCTGCTGTAGGACAAACACTATATCCCCGGTAACAGTATCGGGCTGCAAAGCGACACAAATCAAACGAGCAAACAATCACATATAAGATCAAGTAGTAATTAACACATAATTATTTGTCCATACATCCAATTTATAACATCTCCTAAAATCAGAAAATAAATCTTTAGGGTAAAGTTCAATTATCTCAAACTTCCCAGAGGATACTAAAAATGCACTGTCCTTCCTTGATTCCCTCTCCCTGTTAAACTAATCTGAACTGTGTTAGTTCTAAAGAACATAAATTCCCTTAACAATTAAGAGGCCACCACATTTGGTTTTATAGCTTTTGCATGATAGAACTTCTTATATCCCAACAATCCTCGTCTGTAGCGCACAAATCATTGTGTTTTTTACATTTTTCCATTCACCAATCTCAACTTCATTGCAAAGAATTCAAGTTCAATATAAATCCTTGTTTCCAACTTTTGATTGATAAAATATTATATTTATGTATACTCTGTGTTTGTACTCATTGGAGATTTTCTTCCATTCTAATGTTTTATGGGCAAAAATAGGTGGAAATTAGGTCAATTTTAGAATAAGACAACTATGTTTGTACTCGTAGGAAATTTTCTTGCATTCTAATGTTTTATGGGCAAATAGGTGGCAATTCTGTCAATTTGCCAAGACACGGTGAACCTTGTATACTAATTCTAAACATCTACTAGCCTTAGTTATAAGTTTTGTTTTTGTAGTGACAGGATTAAATTTGGATGGTCCCATTTCAAAAAGTAAAATATCATGATATAACAAGATGTGGTGGTAAGTGGCGATAGTGATTTTTTGTGAAGAGAAATTATTAACTTAAATCACACATAATTCCTCCAGCCACTTTGATTTCGTTCCTAAGTCTTCTTTCTCTCTTTGATAATTGTGCCCCTATTCATCGTTTACTTCTTTTACTATCATTCAAACAATTTTCCCAATACAAATTTCAATCCTAATAACTGCATAATCCTGATCTTCCTCCTCTCCCTCAAACCATGCATCGGACAGTGTCTCGCTTGTATGGGAATATGAGGTTGTGTATACAATGTACAGCCTCTGTTCTTATGGGCAATATTGAAAATCAATGCTTTTTCAATCGAATTGAGTAGTTAAATGTATGCCTCCTTGAAACTAACAATTGTGAGACAGTAATAGCATACCGCTTCATCAGCTTCTCCAGGGAATGTGATTTTCTGTCCATTTTGCATGCCCTTCTCCACAATAACTTCCAGCACTTTCTTCTCCTTGGTAACTTTCTCGCCTTTGCATTGAGGACAGCGGTCTTTTTCGTTGATGCTCTCGCCAGTTCCCTTGCATTCATTGCAAGGGTGCTGCATCTGCTGGATCATAGAGGGCCCCAATTGCCTAATTGTGACCTTCATTCCGGTTCCTTGGCAGCCAGCACATTTCATTGAAGCTCCAGATTTCGAACCTTTCCTGTCATTGACAGAACACAATTCCAACTACGTGAGCATCATTTCCATCCCAAAAAAGCAGAAATATTCTAAATATCAATCAAATATGTCACCGTAATTACCCCTTGCACTTCGAGCAAATGACATTTCGAGATAAAGACAGCTTCTTAGATATCCCAGCGTACAAGTCCTCAAGAGAGACTTTCAAGGGATGAACTACATCTTCTCCTCTCTTCTGCCTTCGACCTCTGCTGCTACCACCACCTGAGAATCAGTAAGATAAATTAGTTTGTGAGTTGAATGCTTTATATCTTTCTACAATGCTAAGTAACTACCACATCAAGCAACTTTCGAAAAGCTAATGCTTGGCATCTCACCTCCAAATGGGCTTCCGCCACCAAAGAAGGATTGGAAAATGTCAAATGGGTCATGCATACCAGCACCGCCACCCATTCCTTCTTTGAGTGCATCCTCCCCATACTGATCATAGATCTCACGCTTCTCAGGGTCACTCAGCACCTCATAAGCTTGAGCAAGCTCCTTGAACTGCAATCAAATTCCAACATCCACATTCAGCTCCTCCGTGATCAATGCAGACTAAATTGGTTTATTATAAACCATTCATATCTCTCCAGCCATTAACAGATCTGTGAAACATCTTTCCCTCAATGCAACAACAGGCTCCCCACTTAAATTTTAATTAAAGACAATTAACATCCAGTCGAAAATCTTCAAGATTCATCGTCTGTCTCAATGAAATGATACTAGAATATAAACCAAAGTTGAAAAAATTCTACATAACATGATCCTAAAAATAATGAAAAATAAATTTTCTGAATTTTTCTTTCTTGAACGCTTTGAAACTTTTGGTCATACTTTTTTTTACATTTTAGATTCCTTTTAAAAAAAAAATTGTGCGTATCTAATACAAACCAAAAACAACTGCTAAAAAAATCAGTGGCAGTATAAAATAATTTAATCCAAACACACCCTTATCCATTAATAAACCATGACAATGTCATCCATGCACGCAATCTGAGTGCGCATTTCACCATGGCTGCTACATCATTTTCCAAAATAGTCTGGCCTTTAACTAGAATTACACAACTATGAATGCCCCTGAGGGCACTCGTTTTAGCTGCAACTAGTAATGATTAGGTGCACTTGCTTAGCTGCAATAATGATGATAACCTTCACTTATTGAGTCTAGAAACATCCAGATTTACATTATTTACACACATTTTCCCAAAGTTCACTCAATAGCATTCACTGCATCTATGTTCACATTTTTTATAGCATCCAACAATACTATAAACCTACTTCCCGTAAATCCCCTGTACCCAATTTTTCCAGCACAGGTGTTTCGTATATTATTTACCATTGTCGATCGCATGAGCATAATCAGATTCTTATATCACACCAAAAAAATTCTTACATTAATTCATAACTACAATTACAACATTTGTCAAAAAGTAAGATTGCAAGCCTCAGTCCAGATCATCTTATGACGAAATATTACAAGAATCGCCATCATTGTCAAAAAGATTTCTCCTCCATGGTTGTCAAAATAGCAGAATTCACGATTCGATTGGCAATTCCATTCACAATTCATAGAAAACAATGTCATATAAATGAATCAAGGTTTGCACAGGATCGATGGCGGGCCATATGATTCACGGTTTGATTCATGCAAATAAAACAAGAAATATAATTAAACATATCATACATACTAAATCACATCAAACGACAAAATATTTATGAACATAATTAAACACACCGTAAGATCTTGAAACAAATTACAAAAATTCACCAAATGTGATTACTGTCCCAATCCTTCAATATATGCTTTGTCAAAAAATGAATCATTATATGCATCTAAATTGGGTGGAAAGATCAACTTCGCCCAATGGTATAACAGTTTGAAGGTGATAACTGACAACTATAATTTGACTAGTTTAGGGGACAACAATGAAAACAACTCTCAAAACTTGCATAAATTTTTACTTGCTATCTCCCCAAGGATCCCAACCAAAGAAGCCATATTACACGCAACCTAATCCACAGTGCTGTCCTTTTGGATTTATTAACCTTCGCAGTTGCTCGAAATATATAACCGACAACAGAATTTCCTGAATTTTCTTACTAACCAAACACGCAGTGGTAATACCTACGGCGCATATCTAACTGATCATACCTAAACCCGAAATAAATCGAAATGCCAATACCACGTAAACCAGCCCTTATACACCATCCGTACGTATCCCCATTTGTTCAGCGTATCAGCTAAGTTTTTCAAGAAAAATACTTCCCAAACATATTAAGATAAATTACAAACACCAGCTAAGCTTCTTCTACATATAATATGGCAATGAGGGGCAGTGATCGAGCAGTACCTTCTCAGGGTCTCCACCCTTATCAGGATGGTTCTTGATAGCCGCTTTCCGATAAGCCTTCTTCAGATCCTCCGGAGTTGCGTCTTTTGACACTCCCAATACCTCATAGTACTTAGTATTATCGCTCTTTTTGGGCGCCCTCCCAAACATCTTATCCCTTCTTTAATCCCGAATTTCTTAAAACCCTAATGACAGATTTTCCAGTACAGAAGAACGATGCCTCCCGCGAACTTGCGTGTGCAATTCGATCGACAGAGGAGAGAGAGAGAAGAGAGAGGGAAATTACGAGAAAGGAGTGCTTTGATGGGGAATATATAAGTGCGCGGGTATATGTACGTGAATATGCTGATTTTTTTTTTTTTGTTAATAGAAAAATGGACGGTGCAGATGTATGCGTGATGGTGGGGGGCAATTTGTGACCATTGGATGTGTAATGTTTTGGCAATCTGGAAGAGTCTAGAATAGTCTGTCTTTGGTGCTGTGTTAGAGCGGTTGGAGTGTTGGATGCTTTATCGGACGGCTGTGCTTTAGCTTTCTAGAGGATTCTGTACAATGCTTTGCCCTTCACCCAGGAATCAGGAAAATTACTCAGGTGGATTTGACCTAATTTTATTTGAAGTGTTTTTTAATTATTCTTCTGTGTTTACCTTTTTTTTAAATATTTTTTGGGTTTTGCGTTATTTCTATATAAATTATTAATTCATTTCAAGAAATTAAAAAAAATAAAATGTGAACCAAATTTTTTAAAATATTTTAAGAATATTAAAAATTCAAAACACATTTACATATTATGAGATCAATGACTAGTCCTAATGCGCTCGAACGGAGATCAATGTTGAGCCCTTCACTTGGTTTCTTGGTGCCTAGTCTTCGGTATCAACCTTATTTGTAGTCTATCAAATGTGTCAAAGCATATTTTTTGTGGTTACCTTTATTTGTATTAGAATCCTCTCCAGAGACACTTATTTCACCTCCCACAACTATCCCTAGCTTGCTTATGCTCAGGCATGTTTTGGTTTTCTCTGGGAAAAGGTGAGCAATTCTGCCAAAGAGGTGAACATTTGGGTTTGTGGTGACTTTTTTACGCATGTCAACTGTTCTTACATTTGATATCTTGTGCCCCTCCCACAATGTCACAACTCATGCCAACACGTGAAGGATTAGTAACCGCCTAGTGAGTCTAACTCACTAAGGCCTCTAAAGTAACAAGTTTAAGGATTTTCCCATCTATCCACTGCATATGAACCTTAAAGGTACTCAGGGTTCACAGAAGCATAAAATATAATTAACTAAAATAACTCAAGGACGTGCAATTTATTTATTTCATTCAACTTGTATAAGTTACAATAACTACCTATTCTTTGCCCAAACATGGCCTAATCATTAGCTTAACAAAGCACATACATCGTTCTTACATATATAACCTCAAAAAGTATAACTCATTTCCTGATAAAAACAACTACAAAACAGCTAGCTAGCCTCGTCAATCGTTAAACTCTATCACCTCATGTCTCGTTACTTAGCATGTTACATAGTAACATTCATTAGTATAAAACTAGTGTGAAGTCTAGGTATGTCAAACTTACAATTTTGCCTTGCATTAGTCTTATATTCATATATCAAAATGATTTGTAGTATTGTAGATCAGTTACTTAAAACAAAATGTTATCAACGTACATAATTTGGTCCAAGACCCTAGGGCAAATGTGGAACATATTTCTCAATTTCCGCGGTGAGTGGATCATCCATGTTTTAAGAATATGATTACTCATATGATTATGTTTAATTAAACGGGTTGCCAGAACTTTGTAGGGAGCGACTCTCAATGTAATCAATAGTTGGCATAACGTCACCCGATACCATATGACCGTGGGACCACCCTTATATCAAACTCACTAGCCCCTAGCGTTCGAAGGTATTGTTTGGACAAGATGTCGTCTTATTATCATGTTTTATCAACAATCTTCTTAGACTAATTTATGATTTATGAGATAATTAAAATATTTTCCAATTTGACATGTCTAGGCATGGTATTATACATAAATGCACCTTCATAAGGATATTCATTTTCTATGAAAATAAGCTCATGCTTCAACATATCATTTCAAAGTTTCAAGTAAGAAAGGCATATCTAAACTCGTGTTAAGATTGCATCATGTACATCAATTTTCTACCAATCTTTTGTTGTCACGTTTGAATCCTATATCGAAGAATGCCATGTTTCAAACAATTGCCCCTTGTTTCCAATTTTCAATGGCATAATTGCATTAGGCTTGGCATGCCTACAGCATATGCTTGGCCTCCTCAAAGTATGAGAGGCACAAGGTGAACATACTATATCTCTAAGTTTAATTAAAGTATCAGGTCAAGTTTAAGAGGGTCAAAACATCACCATACAACCTAAACCAACGTCTCAATGTTCTGTCTCATCCGGCAGTTAGGCCTGTCGTGGCCCTGGTATCAAGGCCGACCATGCCCTAGTAGCAAGGTCAGTCGTTCGGTCGGTTGTTAGGACTACCATCCAGAGATGTTCCAAAGCGCTAGTTCAACTCTATAACTCTATGGCTACTCTGTAAAACCTCATATACATGGTATATAACATTTTTCACACACCTAACTATGGTCTACCCTATCCAATTCAAAGAATTTAAAGAAAAATTGGATAAAACCCATGAAGAAGTTGAAAACTATAATCTAAAGGATTTTACGCCCCTGGAGAAGAGAGGAACGTTTGTAGGTTGGTTAGATCATTGTATGGTCTAAAGCAAGCTCCGAAATAATGGCATGAAAAGTTTGACAATGCCATGTTGTCAAGTGGCTTCAAAATCAACGAATATGACAAGTGTGTGTATGCCAAGGACACAGCTGATGGCTATGCCATATTGTGTATCTATGTCGATGATATGCTCATTGTGGGTAGTAGTGATAAGATCATCACTTCTACTAAGAACATGTTGAATTTAAAATTCGACATGGAGGATATGGGCCTTGCAGATGTGATTCTAGGTGTCAAGATCACCAGAACATCTAAGGACTTGTATTGTCTCAAATTCATTATATCGATAAGATTCTTGAAAAATACAGTAAGTCTCATGTGGACATCACCAAGACCGTTGTCAATTTAAACCTCCACTTATTCAAGAATCTCAGTAAAGGTGTTTCTCAACTCGAGTATTCTCAAATCATTAGGAGTTTGATGTACTTGATGAGGTGTACAAAACCTGATATTGCCTATTCGGTGAGTAGAATAAATAGGTACACGAGTAATCCAGGAGAGAACAACTATAAAGCAATAGTTAGGGTGTTGCGTTACCTGGGGTACACTCGTGACTATGGCCACAATATACAAGATATCAAGCGGTACTAAAAGGGTATAATGATGTGAACTGGATATTTGATATAAAATATTCGAAATTCATGTGTGGATATGTGTTCACACTAGCAGGTGTAGCTATGTTGTGAAAATCTTTCAAACAGACGTGTATAGCACGGTTTATGATGGAGTCAAAGTCCATTACTCTTGACAAGGCAATTGAGGAGGCAGAATAATTACGCCATTTTCTAAAAGATATTCAAGGTGGTCTAAACTTGTGTCGACAATATATATACATTGTGATAGCTAATCGACGATTGGACATGCACAAAGTAAAATATATAATTGAAATTCTAGACATAATACCGTTAGACAACTGGTCTCAATTGGAGTTGTCACTATTGACTATGTGCAGTCGAAGGATAATATTGTGGATCCGCTTTCCAGAGAGTTAACCTGAGAGCTAGTTGTTAAAGTATCGAGGAAAATGGGGCTCGAGCCTAATGTGAAAAGCTACCGTGATGAAAACCAATCTTGTTGACTAGAGAACCCCAAACCAAGTTTCAATGAAACAACCTAATTGTGTATGGTACGAATATCACTGAGAATATTTATTCATCTACCATTTTCTATGGTGCAATAGTGATGTTGAGGATAAGCAATTGTTGTTTTTTTTTAATGACTTTTATGCATTGGAATTGGGATTCCTACTGGAGTATCTAAGATACTCATTATAAAAGGTCACTTACGTGAGTGTGTAGTAGGGCCACTTTAATAAGAATTTGGAAAGGTAAAATTTTTAACACACTTGCATAACTAGAGAGCATGTTCATGGCCAAAACAAAGACATCAGTGAGAATTGAACTATGTCAAGAGAAGTTCTTGTGTAGAGTCTATTGTCTCAGTTTACACAAATGACAACAGTTCAACACATCACGTTCACTGGTCAGTCAATAAATCCGATAGGTTTTTACAAGGTAAGGTTCAAGGTCAAAAATCACCTATCCTATGCAGGAATTATCCCTTGTGCTCTCTCTCCAGATCTGCTTTGTACTATGCGTCAAATTGTTCCCAAATTTTTTATGTGGGAGATTATTGAAAATTCCACAGGTTTTGAATTTTTTGAGTGAATGAATTTAGGATAATCAAAAGATCTCTTGAGGCAACCTAGAGGTCCTTCGTTCATGCATGCCATTAATGTCTATCATCCAAAGATTTCTCCATTTATGCATGCATCTCAAAGGTTTTCATGCAACTCAAAAGTTTTGCAGCTCAAAGATCTTTCCAAGGCCCTATAAATTTTAGTCCCGTTTTATGGTTTCTAGCACTGAAATTCTCAACAACATTCTGTCTACAATATTTCATCACGTATTTGAGTTCTTTGAGAGAGAGAGAGAGAGAGAGAGAGAGAGAGAGAGTGAACTTTGATTGATGGACGAAGATCGGTGTTCCTCCCTTTTGATTGAGCTATTTTAGCTAAGGAGACAGATGGTGGTTGTGATCCTCCAACACCCACGGTGAGCCGATGAATCAGTCTTAAGAGGACTGTGAATACACATGATCCAATTTAGTATCATACTAATATGAGTTTATATTTTGTTTTAAAATTTAAAATTTATTAGTTTATTTCGAGCCATGTTATGTAACTTCGATTATGTTATGTAATTATAGATTAATAATCAATGGATGTAACTTTTTGGAATTCCAAGTATTCTTCGAATTTTGAGTTTCCTGGCCAACTTGACTCAGAAGGCTCAGGTGATGAGACCACCTCCTTAACTTGGAATTTTCTTTTATTGTCTTCCTTTGACCTTTTCTTTTTAAAAAGGGTCCAAGGGCTTTAATATACATTTATAGCTATTAATGAATATAAACTTTCTAAACTCTGCTTTTGTTGCCCACATTCTGCTGCATTTCTCATATATCTTTAAGAGTTAGGCTTTCATTCCTAGATATGAGAGTTCATACTACTCTTCCTAACAAGTGTTCATGCTTAGTTCAACTTTTCCTTCAATCACATGACTGAATGAAAGCTCCCTTTGATGCTGCTGAAATAACTTATGGGTTATTTAATAACTCATTTCAGCACTTCAAATAGAATAAGTTAAGTAGAAATGTCTTAAGTCAGTTTGATAACGAAACTTTGAAAAACTTAATATTTTAAGTTTTCAGCAAAAATAAATAGTAAACTATTATGTAGCTACTCCCTACTCAATTAAAACACGTTCAGAAATAGTTTGTATAGAAAAATTATTTACACCACTACCGACTGTCGCCTCTAATCACCACCACCACAACTAACTTCCATAGGCACTAACCATCGCCACCCATCACCGCTACACTAACAACTGTTCAACCGCCTTCGACCACCACCACCATTTTGTGCGTCGCAAGCCCTATTGCTTCAAAAACAACGTTGCAGGTGGCTCTTGACTTTGCTTTTAGCTATGGAAGTGCAGATTGTTCATAAGCAAAACCCATGAAAAGTTTAAAAATCCTAAACATCTGAGTGAAAAAATTACAATGCAATCGAACAATATCAACTATTCTTGAACTTTAAATGTAATTTTGGTACTTCAGCTATTGACGGTTTTTGTGATTAATAAATTTTTAAATAACTGCATTATCATGTTGCCTAAATTATAATAACCCAGCATTTTAAATTAATAATGACGAATTTTCTATTAAAAGTTTAAATCTTTAATTACTTAAATTCGGCTTTGTAAATTGGGAGACCGCTTGAACGAAATGTAGACTGCTCAAGCAAGCTCGAGACCGCTTGAGCAACCTGTTCAAATTTCTGAACGAACAAATTGCTGATCTAGGTCATTAATGGTGAGAGAACGTTTTGAGATAGGATTTATTCGGGAATTCAATCTATTTGACTATGAATTAAGGGGTAGAATCTTTATTTAAACACCATAGGACGATTATTTCCTATTCCTTTATGAAATCATACTAAAATCAAAGGTAGAGAGAGAGTTTTTGTGAGCATAGAAGTGCTTGGAAGTTCTTGTCTTGGGAGCTTCTATTCGTGCAAGAACTGTCAGTTTCGAGATTGTTTGTTGCTTAATCTTCAAGAGTTAAGGTAAGGGGAATTACTACCAATTCTAGGATGCTAGATTACAGTAATTTTGATATCAATTTCTTAATTTAGATATGCATGTTAAGGTTTTATGTTTATCAAAGTTCAATCATGAAATTCATTCCATAGGTTGATTGCCTAACCAAATTGAAATAGGGGGTTTTGATCCCTAGCTTTTGATGTTTCTGTTTACAGTTTCAATTTCTGTTTTGAATCATTAGGCATGTGATAGAATTTCGAGCACGAGATTTTCTACCAAAAACCCTACAAATAGAATCTGTTGAATAAGGAGGCTCGCTCGAGCGAGTTCTAGGCCCCACCAAAATAAAGAATGTTGACAGGTTGTTGTTCGGCCTCCGGGCAGTAGATCCAGACCATAATCACCACTATTTTGCATGTACACACAACACAAGTATTCACGAACACGTAATGTATTTTCATGAGTCCTCGTGGGACTCTATGTGAGAGTTTGGCCAACTTTTACTGTGGACCTATGTTGTTTAATTGGTTATCCATGAGTTGGTGATATATATGGCTTGTGGTGTTTTTTTGGTATGATAGATTAAATTGTGTGAAACTGAAAGAATTGGAGTTTAGGATAGCCGTCATGCTAACCATTAGTATAATGAAAGTTGATGTTATAGCTGTCGTGCCGAGAGGTTGATTAATGAGGCCATCGTGCCAATTGTTGAACATAGAGGAGCCCTCGTGCTTTAAACTATAGATAATGGAATATATGTGACTTGGATGATTATGTGAAAATTTAGTATTCACATTAGAGGCATTGGTTCAAATGCAACCATAACACAGCGGCAGAGAGTGTTAGGTGATTAACATGTAAAGAAGTAGGTTCGTTAAATAGAATTGGTCGTCGTTGTGCCAAGTTTGTTGGCCGTTGTGCCTAGTGTTGTGTTCTAGGCGTCGTCCTAAGTTTGTGCTGCATGTGGGTTTGAGTCCCATCGGGCATCATCCTGTTTGATTAAGGACCCCAACTAGGAGATGGGTGTATTCGGTTAGAGGTGACTTTGGGGTGAGTCTGTGTTGACAGTTCCAGGCCTTGAGGAAGTGACGGTTTTGTCTTGGGCGATCTTGAGCCGATAAAGTGGAAGCGGCTAAGAATCGTTGGTACCTAATTCAACGAAGTCACATTTTCAGTCGGGTTTAGTTATAGTGAAATATGTATTGACTCGAGTAGACGGTAGAAAGTCTCTGCCTTACCTCAGTAAGGACTTGTCAATATCAACTGAGTACTCTATGCTAGACAATCGGGTAAGAAGGGATACCGGAGGAAAAGGGTATCCTTAGAAATTTAAAAGAACGAGAGTATAATGAATTTACGTGACTTTATTTATGCACTTAAGTTTTTCATGAATTACGTGACTTGTTGTATATTTATATCTATAGGTTGAGTTTTTGGTGATTTTTTCCTGCTGAGTGTCACAAGTCATTTAGTGCAACTTCTCTGTCCATGGTATTTCATACCAGATATTGCAGAGCAACCAAAGTATCTCCCTGAGCATGAAGAGCCGAGATCTGCCGAAAAAGATAATGGTAGCGTTTGGCTATCTTACCTTTAGTAGCTTTGTTTTACTTTCTGAATAAAAGAAGTATTTATGTCACTTTCGTTCTTAAACTCTAATTTAACTTTATATTTGTCAATTTAATAAATAAGGGTATTTTTGTTATTTATAATTTAAATGGTTTAATAAATGAATATAATATTTTAAATAATGTTCTGAGAAATCGGGGCGTTACATAAATTATGTACATTGTTATACTTTTTTTAACCTTATGTTTTATTATTTTCATTTTGTATGTCCTAGCCGTGGCTTCCATTGGGACATTTCGTTTTTGTATCCTATTATCAAAGATTAATGAAACCTATTTTTTGGTTTATTAAAAAAATGTGTTTGTTCTACCATTCTTTGTGAACATATAAAGTGCTAAGTTGAAAAATCAGTAAAGTTCAAACTTCAGCTGCTTGTGTAAACAAAATAACTTAATTAGTTCAATACTTAAATTTCAGTACATAACAAATAATTTTTAAGTTTAAAAAATTCAGTATTCAATTTTCAATACTTAATTTTCAATTTTAAGTTCTAAGTTTTATCAAACATCATCTTAGGCAATGGGTTGAACTGAAGACTCTCTCTTTCTTTCATGCTGTTTTGTAAAGTCTTTGAAACAATAATATGGTTAGAAAACTAAATCAATTCCAACTGCAACTTTGATATTTTATTTCTAGACAGACGAAAATATTGGAGAGCAACAAAATATCTCCAATTTGGCTTATGGTTTTTGTTTGGTTTTTAATTATTTTTTGGTCCAAAAAGTAGTCCTATTTGTGTTAATTTATTTATTGAAGTAGCCTTTTTTATGTATTTTTTTTACTAATTTGTCTTATACCAAAAGACAAAACTATCCTTGCATATCTAAATGGGCCATACATCTAGAAATATAATTCAGTAATTTTTTCTTCAAAAATCAAATAAAATACTTCATTAATTATTGTCAAACAACACAATAAATAATTTAGTTCAAACAACGTCGACTAGATTAAATTCCAATTCAGACATCATAATTCAATAATCTAATAAACTAATAAACACACATGCCAAGTGAAATGAGATTCTCATCGGAGAAAATTTGTTTAAACATCTCTAATAACAAATTCGAACACAAATACATTCAAAATCATTTAATACATATAGAATTCATATTATTTTAGATAACCTTATCGTTCTAAACACATTTTTATTTGAGGTGCATGTAATCTTGGTCTTCTCGTAAATGGTGAGATGATAGTCTCTTTAGAGTGTGAAGCTCGTGGTGTTAATGAAATTGTTTCAAAATACTCTCTTCGTCCCTTTTTTATATTCTATTATTTTATTTGGGACGTCCCAAAATTAAGTCCACTTTTCAAAAATAAAAATTAAATATAGAATTTTTTTTGTTTTTATACTGAACATATTAATCAAATTAAAAATATATACAATATATATATATATTTTAAAATAATTATTATGTTTTTCTAAAAAAATAGAATAAGGCGAGGGAGCAATAGTTTAAGCGATTTGGTCCCAGGAAACAATTCGTCTGACAATGGACCAAACTGGTGGGTCCCCAATAACATCCCGTGATTGACTCGTTGTCTCATGCAACACGACCACCCTGGAATTAAACCACGACGTCCTGACCTCCCCACCCTTCTGACACACACTGCCCCCATTGATGATGAGAGTGGTGTTTTCTGAACGAGAGAGAGAGAGAGAGAGGAGAGAGAGAGAGGGACACTACGCTAGCTACTACTAGTAATCGATCCATTTAGGTTTGAATTCGAATCCAATATTCGAAGCTCTCGCGAATTGGTCGAGTAAGAAAATGTGCACAGATGCCAACTGAAATTTGACCATATTTTTGGAGGGAGAAATTTGACCTCCTTTGTCGATGAATTGATACGTAGTTGGATCCACTACCCACCACCTCTAAAAGGTACTCTCTCTTTTCTCTTTACTGCAATTTGATTCTTTGTCTTCTCTCTCTCTCTCTCTCTCTCAATCCACCTGAATTCAACTCCCTATTCTGTTTCACCTGTACGCTTATTTGCACGCGAATTTTTGTTCTTGCGATATATATTTGGTTTCTAGCTCATGATATGTCGATCTGCATTGTTTTTCCACTGATTAGTACCTTTTTATTTGCCAAATTTGTCTCGCTTGGTGCTTTATACAAGTTTAGTTTTCTTTGTTTCGCTCACATTTGATTGTTTTCAATCCACATTTTACCTACTACTGAATTTTACTTTCCTTGTTTGCATTGATTGAAGTTGGTTAGATTTATCAAAGTTGGGTTTTGATTCATGAATTAATGGATTTGAAACCCTGACAAAGGGAAGGGGGAAATGTGAGCGATTTGAATTTCATGTAGTTAATGGTATTTTAATTTTTCGTATTGGATTTTTTCTTGGTGGCTCGTTCGCTTTGTTGTACTGAAACTTTGGATATCCTTGTCTGGACTAACTACTGGTAGGCATATATTAAATCATGGTAGAATGCTGGTTTATTACTGGGTTTGGACTAGCTTTCTTATTGGATTTTTTTTGTTCAACTTTTTGTGGGTTATTGGTTTGTTTCGAAGAGTATAAAATTATGTCCACGAGCTAAATTTTTTTCCACTAAAGACGTAATTAACAAATGCAAAAAAACAAAGAATAAAGACTAACATATTTTTATAATTAAGTTATCTCCCTTTTGTTTTTACTTTTTCCATTTTTTGATTAAGCAGTGCCATGGTGTAGTCTTCTACTTCATGTCCATCATCCTTCCTTGTGACCTTTGACTACGGAAATCGAAACAGAAGTACAACAACTTTGAGTGAAGATAATAGCTCGTGGCGCCGACAAGTAATGTGCAGGGTATGCACATGAACACCCTCTGACTTCAGTGTTAGTATTGTATGTAGTGCATGTACTAAGTTCAGTCAATTTGTTAAAATTTGAACACTGAGGCGAGTCAGGCTATTTAGTCTTGAACACACGAACCGCAATGGATCTTAAAGCTTTAAGCCACTTTTAAGTTTCTTTAAGTTTGAAAAAGGATTGATTTTTCACTGTACTTTGTGCAAGATTTGTTGTCTTTATCACGTCAAGTTACAAAATAATCTTTTGTTATAATTATCCCATTATACTTCTGCAATAATGAAAGGATTGTTTTGTAAATTTGATTAGTAAAGACAATAAAGGGAATCTTTTTGTACAAAGTGAGGTTGGTAAATTACTCTCCTTTTGAAAAGATGGAAGCCAAAAAGCAAAAGCCGTGACAATTGGCTATAATAGAATGATTAAAATATTAAAACTCATCTAGGGCAATTTCAAAAGGATACATATGTTTTGCATTTTGTTGAAACAATAGTACCAATATACTACCGTTAAGCAATATTAGTCACACAGTGGTTGAGCATGGAATCTGTGATAGCTTAATATAATATGTGCTAGAGAGTTGAAAAGTTGGTTTTTCATTTGCTCATCCATTATCCAGTTGGATGGGAGGTGTGGTATATGATTTTGTCTTTGTTTGGGATCACTTGGGTGTGTCAAGATGATGGGAAGCCAGAAGGAAGGCTTTGATGCTTGCTTTCTTTGCCGTTTGTGTATGATTTGGATGAAGTAGAACAAAATATAGTTTCAAGGTGTGCAAGAGTATTTTGAGAGTTGAGTCGTTTTTTAATCTGCTGTATACGTGGTAGTTTGTGTCCAATTTTAGGTTTTCTATGTTAAAAGAGGTGTTGGATTTCTAGAAGGTGTCTACGAGTTGGATTATTTTGTCCATTGTTTGGGTCACTTTCACATGTAACGAAAACATCTCTTTTTGTGCTTTCGGCCCTTTTGGAGCTTTATCCTTTCCCTTGTCCAGAAAGCATCACCTTAATGCTCTTTTTTATGTACTGCCTTTACTCACTGTAAGAAAATAGCTTGCGGGTCTAACCGTGGGACTGAAATTTTCGAGTTTGGAGACTCGTCCTTGGTTGTCCAACTCAATACGTGAGGTGATCAAGCTTGAAAGCACTTTGTTATCTGCACCTAGTCGAATGATCTTTCCATATGGGCGAACCTTCTCCGTCTGCTATTCCCACTTGTTTCAAGCACCCCTTCACGGCATTTCGTATGTGCTCTCCTCATGCTAGTGGCTTAGGTTCTACCTCAAAGTTGCAAATAGAAGTTATGAATTGCCAACTTACAGTAGCCTAATGCTAATGGAGTCCTACAACCCATGTTCTGCAAATCAAGAAATTGGTATTATGTGCTCGATACTGAAACTTAATTTAGCATGAATAAACATAGCTCTTAGTATTGGAACGTCAAGATCGCCATAAAATGGACTAAACACAATCTCAGCTCATTTAACAGCATAAACAAGCTCCAAACAAAATTTTGATATGGCCCTTTTCTTCTTCCTTGTTCTGCTCTAGCATCTTGCAGTTCAAAAGATAAAGAATATCATAGTTACAGGATAAATGAAAACAAAATATCTATAAAAACAAGATGTCGTTTACCACAAACAGGAAGCAGGTGTCAAAGGAAATATAAGGAAAGGATATTCTCCACCGTCATCTAAATGGTGTGGTATTGCTCGCTATCTTGCTAAATTTTTTTTGAGGCTTAGCGTATTGTTTTATACCTTCTCATATGTTAGACAAATTCTTTTTCATGCTTTACTTTGCAATGACCATAAACCTCATGGATCTATCTTATAAATGTTTCAGAACGTATATATTGTGGAGAAAGAGTGCCAATAATGTTACTTGATTGTGCGACTAAGCATCCTCAGTGTGTCAATGAAGTGTACGAAATTACACACTGAAGGTGCACTGGACATTTTTGTTGTTGTGTTTTGAGCTCCAGTGGCCAACCCCCATGTCAAGTCCATTTATGATGAACTTTTTGGCTAAGCAAATGCTTCAAAATGATCCTTATTCATCCATACTGGTTCTTATTCCCAAACTACCTTTTTAGGAAGCCCAGATTCCACACCCTTCTCAGTTAAATACTTTTTCACCATAGATGATTGCAGACTATGTACTAGTACCACAACATCACGGGGGTTATCTCTTTTTCATGCACTGATCAGTTTTCCATGTTTTTTTCTTTGGCTGCTAAGTAGGTTTAGGAATAAGAAGCTTAGCTTAGCTTAATTTTTGAAGTCTGTGCCGTGACAGGTTTGCAATTGGGAGAGATCAAGGAATATCATGGGCTTACCTGGAAAATGGATTAAAGCATTGGTTGGTTTAAAGAAATCAGAAAAGGCACAATCTTCAGAGAAGGATGAAAATGTTGTTCTCTATGTGGGCTATTTTACAATTCTATTGTTTCAGTTGTTAGATATTGTTCACCCCACGTGTTCTGTTTCTTAAGTTGGTTTTCAGAGTTGTAGGTCTTAACGATTCGAGTACTACTGCAGTTAGATTTAGTCGATAGCATCTGACTTTACTAAAGCCTCTTGATGAATGAGATTTAGGACCTACTTTGGCATGCCCAACTTGTATAGTTTTTGTCTTATATCATCTGTCCTCTTTTTACGTTATTTGTTCGCTCCAACATTATGATGAATTTTCCTTGGGTTGTCTCATTTGTTTTGGTAGGGGTGCTTCTATTTGAAGTAGGTAATTTTGCTTTGCTTTAGTGCATTCTACTATATAAGATGTGCCATGAGTAATATTTCCTTTTGCTGGGTGCTGGCCATTTCCAATCTTGGAGAAAGAGGGTTATGTTGGTTTTGTGAAAGTAGTAAGGGCAGTGTAGCCTTTTAGTCTCAAGTTGTATTTCTTATCATTGTTTTTATCTTTTATTATAAGGGATAGTGTAGTATTTTAGTCGCATTAGGGTTTGCCTAAGGTTAATAGAGTTGGCCTATATAAATCATCTTAGCCTTGTATTATTTTATTATCTGATGCAATACAATTAGTTTATCATAGTATCAGAGCACCAGAGTAGTTCCGAAATTTGTATAATCTGAATCGTCTTCTCTTTTCAAAGTTTGGTATTGTTTCACACTATTCGACACTGAGAATTGTTCTGCACTGCTCCACACTGTCCAGAACTGTTCAACATTGTTTGTATTGTTTGGACACAGTTTTGCACTATTTCAACATTATTTGGTGCTGCTTTGCACTGTTTTGGGTCCTGATTCGTCTTTTGGTACTTTGTTTTTTAATTCTTTTTCTCTTACTCAGTTTTGGTTATGTCCGAGGATAAAATGCAAGCTATTAGCATACAGTTGACCGGTAAGGAATTCTGGGGATATGTGGAGAGTTCAGTATTGCAATCTTTTGATCCTAAAGTAGAAGGGTAAATTGATTCAGGAATTTTATTATGTGAATATGAGACGAATAATTCTTCAAATCAATCAGTTCTTATGGAACCTTCAAAGTTCCAATTACTTGATAGTTACGTGCACTCTTGTGAGAAACAACCTCATGTTCAGTTTCTCATGGCTCTTCAAAATCAGTTTGAGTCCCTCTGTAAGGTTATTTGGCATTGGTTTCTCTTACCCTCAGTTGATGGTGCAGTTTGCGAATTTATTGCCGAGAAAACTAGGTTCAAAGTGTGTTATGCTGCATTTTCCACTCAGTCCGTCTTTGCTACTTCAGTTGCTACATCTAATTAGTATTTGGCACCTATCCTACCTACTCCCATGTCACATTTGATTCAAGTCACTGGCAAGCCTAAACGTCGAGTTACTATGGATGGATGTGGCTTTTGCTATCAGGAAGGTCACTGGAAGAATGCTTGCCTTAAGCTTGTACAACCCAAGGGACACAACTATTCTCATTCGATGCTCCGTCATCTTCTCGGCCACCACAACTACTTGACTGTCCTCCAACAACCATTGCAGTTTTTACTCCTGGAAGTGCTCTATCCTCCCTCTCATTTAAGCAATATCAATAATTTTAGACTTTCATGGCTGCCACTGAAAGGGGTCCTCGACAATGTTTTGCTATGACTACCACTCATCCTGGTTTGCATGGTCTTAAAATCACATTTATCTTACCCACAATATGAATTTTTGATTGTGGTTTTTCCTCTCGTATTACCCCCATTCATCTCTCCTTAGTAATTGCATTTCCCCCACTTCCCCCACTAGCATTGCCATTGCGAATGGATTTTGTATGCATGTTGTTTCTATTGGTTATATTATCCCTGACGCATCCCTTTTACCGTCCATCCCAAACGTCTTCTATGTGCGTGAATTGGATTTAAGTCTTATTTCGATAAGTCAATTATTTGATTTGGGTTTTGACGTTTTATTCTCTTCTTATGGTTATGTTAGGACCGCGTGTCTAAGAAGCAGATTGGGACCTGCTATAGATCTCTACACTCTGGAGAGCTTGCGCATTGCAAGTAGTCTACTTCCACTGCCTTATCGTCATATTTTAGATGAGAAATCTTCTTCTTTTTATCTTTGACATTTTATATAGGGTATTTGTCTAGGGAGCATTTGAAACTTTTAGTTAAGTCTGGTCTTTTGGCTACAATTTCTATTAGAAGTGCAGTGATTGTAAGTTTGCTAAAATATATGCTTTGCCTTTAAAAAAAGTAATTCTGTTTCTGGCTCTAGTTTTCATATTGTTTATACTTATTTGTGGGGTCATTCCCCACTTGCAACCAAGGGTGGTTATACGTATTATGTTTCTTTAGTCAATCATTACAGTCGCTATTCATGGGTTTATTTATTGACACACAAATTTGATTTTCCAAAGTTCATTGCGGTTTTCACACTATGGTGCAAGCCAAGTTTTCTACTTCTGTCAAAAATTCTTTGGTCAGATTTGGCGTGGAAATACTTTCTTTTTGAGTTTACAAATTTTTTAGCGACTTAAGAGGGCTATTCACCAATCTTCTTATTCTGATACTCCCGCCCAAAAGAGTTGAGCTGAAAGAAAGGACCATCATCTCTTTGACACTGCTAGATCTCTTCTTCTCTCGTCCTCTGTTCCTTTTGTGCTTTGGGGAGAAGTTGTGCTCACCGCAGCTTATCTTCTAAATCAGATGCCTACTCCTCTTCTTTCTTGTACTTGTCTATGCGAGTGTCTCTATGGTCAGGTTCCCAACTATTGGCTTCTTCGCATGTTTGGTTCTGCTTTATTCGTCCTTCTCCTCACGAGAGATCGCAGTAAGCTTAGTGCTCATTGTGCTCTCTGTTTTTTTCCTTAGATATGACATCGATCACAAGGGTTATCGTTGTTATGACCCTGTGACCAAGAAGTTGTATGTGTCTAGGCATGTTACTTTTCTCTAGCATTTGTCATATTTCTCCCTTCCACCAAAAATAGCACACTTTGCCAAGGAAAACTTAGTTCTTAAAGATACGTCCCCTCTAGATGTGCCTTTTGAGGAGTACATCTCTACTCTTCGAAGCATTCCACCTTCTTGCGGCTTCTTTTGCTCTCTGTACTTCTACCTCAGTTCCATTCGTTCCTTGAGTCTACTCTTGTCGTTGTGCAACTTCTCCGGCTCCCTGTTCTACTACCAGTCAATCTGCCTCTTTGGCTCTTGATCTGTATGATCATGGTTATCGTACTCGTGATTGTCGTCCCCCGATTAGACTTGACTTTACCAGTACTTGTTTCTCTTCTTCTACCGTAGCTTTCTCTCTCGTATCCATACTTATTTCGAACCCAAATCATATGAAGAAGCTTGTAATGATTCTAATTTGGTGCATGCCATGAATGATGAGCTCATTGCCCGTGCTAAAACTGAAACTTGGGACTTTGCACCTATTCTAGTTGGTAAAAATCTCATTGGTTGGAAATAGGTCTACAAAATCCATTTTGATGGTTCTTTGAGGCAATATAAAACTCCCTATTTGCTAAGGGGTTTGCTCAACAATATGGGATTAATTATGAGGAGAGTTTTGCTCTTGTTGCTAAAATAACCACAGTTTGTACTTTGATCTTTGTGGCTACCGTGCACTGGTTGCCTCTTTTTCAATTGGATGTTAAGAATGCATTTCTTAATGGCTACTTCTGTGAAGAAGTCTATATGCGCCCTCCTCCAAGGCTTTATCATATTTTTGATCTTGTTTGTTGTCTTCTCTGTATTTTCTATGGTCTGAAATAGTTTCCTTGTGGGTGGTTTCAATCTGTTGCTCTACAGATTGTTTTCCAACCTAGTATACATGACTCTGCTCTTTTTATTCGTCGATCTTCTATTAGGGTTAGTTCTTCTCCTGTTATATGTGGATCGCATGATTGTCATCGAGGTGGCTTCATCCTTAATGTGTTATCTTTTATCCCAGACCAAATATGCAACTGATGTTCTCCATCATGCTAATCTCGTAGATGACATGGTTGTTAATACTCCTAAAGCATTGCTTCGCAAGTTCTCTGCTTTTGATTATGTTCTCCTTGATGATCCTACTTAGTATCAAGAATTGGTTGGCTGCTTGGTATATTTTATTGTGTCTTGCCCCGATATAGCTTATGCAATCCATGTTGCCAGCTAGTTTATGTCTATCCCTCGTTCTACCCGTTGGGTTGCATTGCTACATATCTTGTGGTATATTTGTTGTACTATCTATTAGTCTTTACTGCTCTCTTCTACTTTGTGTTCGAATCTTCGGGCATATGCTGATGTTAATTAGGCCGGTGACATCATTGATTAGAAATCTACTTCTGGTTTTGTGTTTTTCTTGGTGATTCTTTCATCTCTTGAAAAAGTAAGAAACAATCTGTTATTACTCGCTTTACTGTCGAAGTTGAATACCGTGCTATGTCTCAGGCTACCGCTGAAATTGTTTGGCTCCATTGACTTTTTGTCTGATATGGGTATTTTTCTTGATTCTCGCACCTCCTTATTGTGATAACAAAAGTGCCATTCAGATTGCCTATAAGTCAGTTTTTCATGAATCATGTCGAGATTTATTGTCATTTCATTAGTCAACATCTTTAGTAGGCACCATTGGCTTACTTTTTGTTCCGTTCTTGTTTCAATTGGCTTAGTTCTTTACCAAGACTCACACGGCTGCTTGGTTTCATTTTCTACTTGGCAAACTCATGATGCTCTATGCCCTCGCAAGTCGCATCTTGAGTTTTTTTTGGGGGGGGGAGGGGGAGGGAAGTATTAAGGGCAATGTATTCTTTTAGTCACAAGTAGTATTTCTTATCATTGTTATTTATCTTTTATTATAAGGGTAGTGTAGCCTTTAGTGGCATTAGGGTTTGCTCAAGGTTAAGCGGGTTAGCCTATATAAACCATCTTGGCTTTTTATTATTTTATCTAATGCAATACAATTAGTTTTTTGTTTTCCTTGTATCAGGTTCCGTAATTTTTGAAGGACTCGTGTATCCGACTTCTGGTTTATTGGGTTAGGAAACACAACCAATTTTTTCCCTATGCTCAGTCGAAAGTGGAACATTCCAATGTCGGAAGAGTTGCATTAACAGAAAAGAAATTTGATGACTAATGCAGAATTACAGTTCTTATTTATGAGTAAGACTGTCCTGGACACGGCAGTATACTCTGATGCTGTAGAGTTGGAACTCCGTTTTGGGGGTAAATGCATTCTTATATAGGCTTCCAACCTTTTGGGTTTAGTCTTTGGCTTATTAAGAACTTCTTGGATGCTGCTTTAGGACTAGACATTGTTGAATGCTAAACTTCATGTTTGGTACCACTTTTGTGTTATGTTTTTTCCCTTACTTTCCAGAATCATACAAACTTGTTAGATGAACGATTTTCAGAATTGGATTCTTTTGATAAAAAAAACGTCGAAAGATTTTAAGATCAACCAATATTTTGGATCATCAACAAAAGATGTTAAACTGAAAGATGAACCCACTGTGGAAACTATGCGTGTTGTTTGTTTTTAGAAATAGTTTCTGGAAAGATTTATGCATAATTATATGTCAAAATGGTAACCAAACAAGGCTTTATTTCAACAAACACATTTCATCTCTTTATTTCTGGACATTGCAGAGAATCGAAAAGTTCCAGCTCTGGAGAAAGCTTTCAGTTGATTTTGACACTGACAATCTTCAAGATGCGTGTAGTTACAAGGCTGCTCCACCACTTTTAGATGGAAATATTCGTTCATTCCCAGATGCTGCTGGTTCTCCTTCAAGCCCGTATCTAGGGAAGGATGCGTCTCGAGTTCAACAGCATACCAGGGAAGAATGGGAGGCGGCCACATGCATCCAAACAGCTTTTCGGGGATTTTTGGTAGTTAAATGTTTCCCTTCATTTTTTAGTTGCACCGATTGGTCCCTGATTGTTTTTTTCCTGTTCTTAGCTTTTTACTAGGTTAATCTTCCTATTGAACTTAATTGTTCTTTAAAGGAAGAAATTCTGTTCTTCTGATGTTCTGTCATTTTCTAGGAGTTTGAGAATTGAGCATTGTGTCGACATTCCTTATTACTTCACTTCGGTACCTCTCATTTATAGCGGTTTTTCTCTCCTTTTTGGGCTCCATTTGGCTTGTGGTTATTATCGGGTTATTAGATAACATTGGCCGAAGTATAACTTAATCTAGTTCAATCCGTTTGGACTTAAATGTTTTTGGTGTGTTTTGACTGCATTTGATGCAGGTGTTTGTTTGACTCCGGAATGTGTAATGACTGAAATTCCCTTGTACCTAACCACCTTTGGATTAACGGTTTTTTTTTTTGGTAGGGTAATTTTGTCTATTCTTATAGTACAGCTGTAATGCCATGCCTATCAACCAAGCCACAAACCCGACCAGAAGTCGGCAATAATTTAGCCCATTAGGCATTCATTTGGGCGGGTTGACCATCTAATAATCCAACAGTGTAGTTTGGCCAAATGGAGCTGTGCTTTAGTGGATTAATTTTCCGAGAAACTGAAAAGAAAACATGATTGTTGATTCTGTTATTAGGCTTCCCTTTATTTCTTTTATCGTTGTGGTTGCTATTCCTTTTTTACATTTTACTAGGCAATGAACTTCCATGCTAGATAGGTGTCTGCAGGATTTGGTTTACAGCTATAGGTACAGGTGCATGGACTCCTCTAAGGATCTAACCTGTTGTAATGCATCATGTTGACATCCCGAACATCCAACTTTTAAATCTAAGGAGATATTAATTATTTTTAATTCTCTTCACATTTATGTTTGAATTTCTGTACACTTTTAGTAGCATGGATTTCTAAACAACGTTTGCACTGGCTTGGGGCATTATAATATTTAGATGGTGAGAAACTAGCAGTATTGTGAGTCTTGTACAGTTAAGGATCAAGGTCAGGAAGAAAAGGTAGTTCAAGGAGTTCTGTTTTAACCATCATGTAATCATTTTTGTAAGCATTTTTTTCATCCATTTGGCTGTAAATCCATGGTCAACTTCCTCCTTGAGTTTGCTTTTCTACTTATTTATTGCTCCAAGCATCAGAAGTGGTCACTCTTTAGGTATAACTAATGTCCTTCTTAGGACTTAAGTTTTCCAAATTGGATCTTTTGATAAATTTTGGAAAAAAATTGTTAGGCTAGGCGAGCTTTACGGGCTTTGAAAGGATTGGTAAGACTTCAAGCTCTTGTGCGCGGCCATGCTGTGAGGAAGCAAGCAGCAATAACTCTTCGTTGTATGCAAGCTCTGGTGAGAGTTCAGGCTCGTGTTCGAGCTCAGCGTGTTCGTCTAGCATTGGAGTGTCAAACAGAAGATCAAAAACATCAGCAACAACTTGAACATGAGCTCCGCGTTCGAGAAATTGAGGTGAACACCCTCAACATAAGCTCAAGTATATAGTACTTCTTTTCCCCTGATATGTAACAATATTCCATCTTTTTGTCTCTTTTTTTGGTTAGATTTTGACAATTTGTTTGATCTAGGTCAATGTAATTTTTTATTTTTTACTGTCATTTTTTTCGTGTCAATAGCACCAGAAAGCTCTAGATCATGAACTTAATGTTTCGTTAGCATCTTTAACAAGAAGCCTCCTTATTTTATGCTTTTCCCTAACGGTCAATAACCTAGGTTTGAAATTTGGAATACCTCGGTTCGAAGTCATATTTATAAGAAAGCCCTGTTTGCTTATGTGAAAAGGTTGTTCGTGGTTTGCTTAGATGCCTTTGGAAGGAGTTTCCCTGGAAGGATAGATGAGTTTTATGTTTCAAGTTTTTGGATTTGTAGAATCTTTTGGGATGTTAAACTGTTCCTATTTGAGGACAGGCACTGACATGGGATGCTGAGAGTTGCAAGGTTCACCTGTAGGACTCACGAGTAATACTTTTTCAGAAGTATCGTGTCAGATGTCAATGATGGTGGGGTATGGCTTTAACTGACCATAGATGAGAGAAGGTTTAGGATTGGAAGTACAGATGCTGTTTGAAGTGTACCTACTGATCCTATTATACTGGTGCTTGTTTAGAGTTTCCATTCATGGTCTCTAGATATAAGAGCAGGAAGCTATCAAAAACAATATTGAGAAGCATTATCTGTGTTAACTTATGCATTCTTTGAATATTTTATTTATGTCTACGGCAATTTCCTCTTACACTAGTTGCATCCTACGTGCTGCTGCTGATTTTGGTGCAGGAAGGCTGGTGTGACAGTGTAGGATCTGTCAAAGAAATTCAATCCAAGTTGTTAAAGAGGCAGGAGGCAGCGGCGAAGCGTGAGAGGGCTATGGCATATGCTTTGGCTCACCAGGTAAGAATATTATTGCCTCCTGCCATCAACAACAAATAGATAATTTGATTTTAACATGAGAAGATCTAGACCTTAAGATCAGAAAATTGGTTACAGACCAGGATAACACGGGGAAAATGTGGATGTTAATGCATCTACATTTATAATTACCCGTGAATGTATAGCTTTCTACTTTTCATGGTATGTGGTTCTACTATGTTATGACATCCTATCATGTTGTTAATGCGGTGTTTCTGAAAATCTGACTGAATAGATATTGGAACATGTTAAAACCTGTCTCCTACTCTAGTCGC
This sequence comes from Arctostaphylos glauca, assembly GCA_019985065.2. Classification (NCBI taxonomy): domain Eukaryota; kingdom Viridiplantae; phylum Streptophyta; class Magnoliopsida; order Ericales; family Ericaceae; genus Arctostaphylos; species Arctostaphylos glauca. The sequence goes on along the minus strand of JAHSPW020000001.1, from coordinate 12,341,934 downwards.
GGCATTCTGACAAAGCATAAGTATGCCAATAACGTAGATATTTTGTTCAACATCTGTCAATTGTTTTGTTTTAGATAATTGATTCATGCTTCTTGATGATGGTTCTTGGATTGGTCCTGAATTAAGTTTTTGTGATCTTGAGGGATGCTCGTGATCAAGTTAATGGTTGGGCAAGCTTCACTTCACCCCTTGTGATTTTGCCGATGTCCGGATTACCTTGTTTGGAAATCAGCACATAACCCCCTATGGTCATGGAAGATGCACCGGTTGTTATTCCGTCAAGTTAACAGATGGTGTGCTACAAGTGCCTGGTCTTGGACATTCAATCACTATTTTTTAGACGAAATAACCTGGTTATGCTTCAAACTTACAGACATGACACTTGCCCTTCTTTTTCCTTTCATGTCCTCACTTTTGTGCCTACTCTGTCTTCGAAGAAACAGATGGTATGTTTTTGCAACAAAGCAGGAGATCTGCTCAAGGAAACGAAATCGAAATTTAAGTAAAGGGAAGGATTTTGAACTCTCAAGTGAACAAGTGAGAGAAAAACGGAAGTGACTTGATTGATCTGTCAATTCAAAAGCAAAATTAGGCATGTATGTTTACGTCTTTTCTGGGTGAGCTGAGATAAACAAGAGACGGAGTGAAATGCTTGGGGCAGCCATGCATACCTGGGCGATTTTGAGAGAAATGGCTGGGCACCCTTGCAGACTAACAATACAGTCTTGGTTTTAGAAAACAATTGGTGTTTTGGATGTTTCTAAACATTTTTCCTTACCATCATCAGTTTCTTCTGGTTTTATCACCGTTTGCCCACAGCTCTTGCCAAACTCAGTATGTGGGTTCTATCAGGTCAATGGGAATAGGAGAGCTCGTCAACGATTTGTGACTTTCCAGTTTACCTAGATTACACAAAATTAGTGAAAAAACGCCGACAGTTTAATCAAACCAATGAAGTTTCCAATGAATATTGAGTGGCTGTCTGAAATGGAGGGAGAAAGAAGGTGACAGGCGGTGGGACAAAAGAAAAAGAAATATGACCATGAGGTGATGGTATGCTTGTGTACATATATTGTATTTTGCTCGTAACAGAGGATGAAAAATGAGGACATTTCATCCATTTACAAGTTCTTTATTAGAAGTTAGTAGTGAAGTTTCTTTCACAAAGCCATAGGAGGTTATCTGTTGATTTTCAAATGAGAGGGAGCAATCTGCGTATGAGCCAAACTATAAGGGGGAAAGTGTGCCCTAAATTTATCAGTGCTGATGTGATTAAGTTGTCATCAGGACGAAGTAACAATAGCCTGAGTGCTTACTAGTTACGTGCCACCATGGCATTTTAAAAATGTGAACATTTGTAATTAATTATATTGTAGGGTATTAGTTATATGTGAACTTCTATAGCCTCGTTATATGTGCTGCCAAATTTGGGATCTCTATATGTGTTGCTGATGTTTCACTGTCACAGGGATTACACAGTAAGGTGCTTGAAAATTTGATTCTATAGCCTCATGTTTTTATTGTTTACTTATACGGAATTGGATCTATGGCAGGCTAAATAGTAAGATTTATATGTTTGCTGTAGTGGCAGGCAGGATCAAGGCTGCACACAGCTCCTGCTGGGTTCGAACCAGATAAAAACAACTGGGGGTGGAACTGGTTGGAGAGATGGATGGCTGTTCGTCCGTGGGAAAACCGATTTCTTGACATTAATCTCAAAGACGGACTGAAGATTCCAGAGAATGGATCAGCTGAAGTAAATAACAGTGGGACCAGGATGCTTGTAAAATCTGCTGGTGAGAAACCCATTTCTCCAAACCTTGTACCAAAACTGTCAAATCACAAAATGGGAATGCCAAGTGTGGAAGAAGCAACTGCCACTCTGTTTACCAAGGCAAAGTCTAAGCCACCTCTTGAAAATTTAGTTGAAATAGCTGGATCAAGACCTGGTATTGGCTTGAGATCCCACAGCAATCCTAAAGAGCAATCCACCCTGTCAAATAAGCAGGAGAAGAAGCGTTTATCCCTGCCAAATCAGGGTGACTCTCTCTCTCTCTCTCTCTCTCTCTCACACACACACACACACACTGTGTCACACACATACACAAGTGTGCATTTTTTTCTTTTACTTCCACGAGTGCATTTTTCTAGAGGAGCTTTGAAAGGTAGTTTTGTGAAATGTATATTGTGGTTGTTGACTTAAGGGTAATTTTGTCCTTTTCCTTATTGTTTTAGGTTATTTTGTACCAATGTTATGTGGTTACCAGTCATTATACTTTTTGAGCAGCCATCACGGCTCTTCTTCTTAGAAAACAAGTTACAAGAATAGAGGGGAACGTGACGAGCCTTACACATTCAAGCCTAGAGCTAGGAATTAGGATGGTGTAGATGAACTCTCAGACAACAATGCAAATAAAAGAAACAAAACATGTGACGGCATCAATGGACTCTTGCACAAGGAGTACCAGCCACTTATAAATTTACGATACCCTTCTCGGGTGAGGAAGTTAGTTGAAGTATCACCATTATCACATCCCAGTTTGCTAAAGCATCTGCTGCAGTGTTAGCTTCTATCCACTTCATACTCTGTAACTAATAGCCATCTATTTCATGATGCTTGTTCTTAATTCAAAATGGTTTCCAGTAACTGCTCGTTTTGGGCATAGAGATCAAATTATAGTTGTCATAATCCTGATACACCCAGTTCATCCATGGGTCTGCCTTTACAGTGTCTTGTGACAATTATGCAGGGAAGGCCCTTGGTTTGTTTATCTTTTTGTTTATCCACTAGATCAGCCAGACTATTTACTTTCCAATTTATTAACTCATTTGCAGGGTATCGTTTGTAGTCGACTGGTGAATGTCTGACTCATCCAACGATCCCTATGCTTGTTTATATTTGTAGCTATTTAGCTAACTAATTGTGGTGAAATGTTTTTCAAGCTACTTATTCGTTGTTTCTATGTTGTTACGATGAAGATGTAATTGGCACACACAATGCTTAAGATCCTCCTATTTGTGAAATTTTAAAGTTATCGAACTTGCATATTTTTCGTACTTAATTGTTCCTTGTTGCATTTCACCAGGGCAAGTGCTCGGAGCGCAACCTTCAAGGCAACTTAGTATAACTGCTGTAAAAAGGACACCAATTGCACAGAAGCTTGCGAAGGAAAAATCAAATGGTAATGTCCAGACCTGAAAAAATGTGTACCTGCCACTGTTAATCTGTAGCTACAAGCCTACAAGATTCTCATAGAAGATCTTTTTCCTTAATATTGCTGCCTTTACATTGGTACATATTGGACCTTGCATGCAAGGAGATACGCTGTTTTCATCCAGTTCCTGCCATTTTCTGGTGGTGTGGTTGTTGCACGAAGGGTCCTCTTGCCCAAAATTGCTGTTCTCCTGTTCCAATGGTCTCTCAACTCCTCATCAAGCCTCAAAATGAGTGTTTCAGGATTCCCACCACACCGTGCGGATGGGAGTATATTGGGACATACGACACCAGATTATTGGGGACTGAGGAAATGTGACCATGAGGAGACCATCTTGTCAGACAACTGATAATAGCACGTTTGATTAGGACTGTTATAAGTTGTCGTCATCATCATTGTCCACAAGGCTATATATTATTAGGTTTATCAGAGTTTCTTAGCAGCTTTCTTCCTGTCATGGCATTTTCGGCTTCCACTCTGACTGTCGAAAGCTGTGAAGACGAATGCTGTTGCTGCAGAGCTCACTGGCCACGAAAAGAGAGTGGAGATTGTATTATGTCTGAAAAAGAGGTGTTGTAAGTTCCACTTGTTCTTAGTATTCATTTGTTGTACAACTAAATGAGATGGTCTCGTTTCCTACATAATATTAATTATCTCAAAAAAAAATTGTACTATTCATCTCTTGGTCTTTTCTCTTGCCTATCCATCTATTTCCATTTCTTTTTATTTTCCTGTTCTTTCGCAGATCATACATACATTCAAAGAGACAAGTTTTAAAGTTGAACCACCTTATTTCTTTTTCTCCTTTGGCACTTTTGTCAAGTCTGATGACATTAACTAGAATATGCTTAGCTTATTTTTTTTTATGTTGTGATATTTGTCCCAAGGCAACTGTGTATGTCATTTGGGTTAGGCTCATAAAACATTTCAATAACTCAAAGCACTTCTTTGTGCCAATAACTGGAAGAAACCACACACACACAGCGTTATGCATCATAGAAATGATTAAAATATATCTTTAGGACCAATATCATTGAGGCAGATTTTCGTGTCGGACACGCGGGAACACGCTGGGAAACAACCTGATGTCAGTGCATGGAAACGTGAACGACTTGGCATGTCGACATGCCAAAACTATGTCGCTGACTAGAAACATGCACGACTTGAGAGTCAACGCGCAAAAAACCATGTCGTTACTTAGAAACGTGCACGACTTGGGTGTCAACGTGCAAAAAATTGATGTCGTTGCCTAGAAACGTGCACAACTTGTGTGTCAACATGCAGAAAACTGAGGTTGCTGTCTGAAAACGTGAACGACTTGCATGTAAGTGCTTGGAAACGTAAACGACTTGGCATGTCGGCCTGTCAATAACATTCTTATATTTTTTGAAGGGAACACGACGACGACATGTTAGCGCGCAATCAACAATCACAAGTACAATATAGAATACGAATAGAGTAAAGAGATCAACATAGGATTTACGTGATTTTCCAAAAATTGGGTACATATACGGGAGTGAAGCGATATTTGTTATTTGATACGATATCTAGGGTTTCGAGGAATTATAGGCAACGACCAAATGCCGAACGCAGCGGAGCGAGGGAAGCGAAGTGGGGCTTCTGACCTATCACAGATTCAACTGTTGGAGTTAGACCAAAGGCCCAATGGTTTGAATGGTGCAGGGGGCTTTGCCCCCGCTATACGATATGACCTAATTAGGGTTGGAATAGTGTACGGATATAAGTACCCACTTCATCCTCATATTTCGTCAATTTATAGATGCATAACCACGTCTCACATATCAAACACCAATATAATGCACAAGTAAGATCACAACACGAAGACAATGATAAGCCAAAGACGAGTATTCAATAACTTCGCAATGTTTATTCATAATCCCTTAATTCAGGTAATGTATACCAAGATTCACATGTATGGTCGACATATTCTCACTTAGTGTCACATTGTTATACCTGACATTCTCCTGAATATGGCCAGTTCACATCATTGTACGATGATTTCAACAATCAATCCACAGTTCATATTACGATATAATAATTTCAATAACCAATTCATAGTTCACATGTCAAATTTCATTGTTTTACCTTTTTCAACTAGCACATCGCTCAATGGTGGCTAGACAATTTATATCATCTACCAGCACAATTTCAAATAGAAGTTAGATCAATTTCATAACTAGCACCACTCCCTTAATGAGACTAGTATCGTTTCATACATCACTGGCACATCTCCTAACGAAGGCTAGATCACAATTTATTTATCACTAGCACGTCTCCTGACGAAAGCTAGACCATGATGTATCACATAGACATCCACTATTCTATCATAACGCATCATAAAATCTTCATTCTTAACATGCCATAGAGTTCCACACAATCCCCATAATCGATAGAGAATTGACAAGTAAGGCGTGACAACGACCAACAATGTAAAAGCATACATGGAACCACCAATGAAGGCATATGAATGACTCTTCGCCAACTGATCACCTACCAATCATTTCTCATCATTTCAACACCAACACATCTCATGGCCAATTCCATTCTATTATAACAAATCTTATAGTCAAGGGTGAGACAAGCCACTCAAATGCAAAGGTTAATCATCCTACACTTCCATCTCAAACCACAACATGATCTAACGCCATACGACAAGACAAGGCCCAACGTCAACCCATAGAACAAGGAAACTCTTTTACGACACTAGAATCAGGTAAAAATACTTTTGGAAACAATCTCGACAAGGTCAAACTTGTGAGAGGAAGGACCTCTCCCACAATCAGTCTATCACGTGACCCAAACCAGGGTTAAACACAATGTTGATTAGAGTATGGAAAGGTGATTCCGAATGCCAGATTATCCCAATGTCCAATCGTATCCCGTGTCTATTATTAATTTTCCATTTATAACATAATATAGGGTCTCCTAAACTTTCATGAAATACAAGGTAAGTATTCGGAACATATGATATCTCACTCTATGTTGTACCACACTCCCCTAACCGTACACCACACATTCTAAGCTCACACAATGTGGACCGAACTGGAAAAGTCGTCTAGGCAACATTGAGGTATGTTATCTATCTCATATAGACTATTCTACGATTTAACAAGTCGGATAGGGTGAAACATACCTTCAGGAGCAAATTTAACGAAGGGTAACATACTAGAGGAAAACCACTAAAATCACGGTCCTACAATGGAGTTCAAACCATAATCAAGCACCAAAATTCTCTAGATAGAGTCTCAATTGTTATAAGGATATAATTTCAATATCAAGTGTCACACAAGGTTCTTCGAAACCCGACCCATAATTCCATGCCTGCACGAACTAAACATTTCCTAAACAATATAGATGAATAAAATGACACAAATCACTCCTCGAATGAAGAAAATATAGTAAAAAGGTGAACCATGGAGCAAAATTAGAACAAAGACCAAAATCGAAACAAATCAGCTTGGTATGTTCGGACGCCCAAGACTCCTGTTTGGACACCTCACACTTCCATTCAGACGCTCGCCTCTGAAAAACCTAGATTTCACTTCTATAATTTTCGTTCGGATGCTCGACAATTTTTGATGCGCGACTTTTGGCAGATTTCTCCAAAACTTTTTCAATCCACAACACCAACAACTAAACTCGAAATAAACATGAAACATAGGTCTAAACATGTGATAAACACATACCAAATGCTAGAAATATTCCTACCTCTTGATGATTTTCCAAAGCTCCAAAAGAAACCCTAGATCCAAACTCCTAGAACTTTAAATATTCTCCTCTGAGCTTCAAGATCACGATCAAGCCTCGTATATGGATAGAGCACACCAAGATCACTGTATATCTCAAAGAAATTGAGTAATGGTTGGGTAAACCATTGGAATTTGTAGAGAGAATGGAAAGCTATGGTAGAGAGAGAAAGAAATGGGAGAAAATGAGGTGGGTGTTCTCCCCTCTACCTCAAAATCTAATTTTAAGCCAAATGAAGGGACCCCCAAATAAGCTCAAAACTTCTCCGAACGTGTACATAACAAAATAAAATCCCTGGGTCTAAGTCCCGTCACTAAATGTCCTGAATCACATAAACAAATTAACCGTATACACTGTGACACATTCCAAAGAATTAATTAAAACACGAAAATTTTTCGGGTCCTCACAAGAACAATGCGGTACTAAAGGTATTTAGTACCATTTTTATGCCAAAATGATACGTACCGGCCGGTACGTTATGGTATTAATAACCTTGGTGAGAGCAGTTAACAAAGCTAGAATTTTGACAGAAAAAAGTGTGAATGAAAAGTTGAAAACCCTCAAAAGAATCTGGCCCTTATGCTTTGATGTTGACAATTTTTGAGTGGGAAACAAAAGATGAAAAACGTGTTCCTAGCCATCAAAATAAATTCACTATTCATTCTCAGCAATTGGATGTTACAAAAAGTTAGTTCGAAATAAAGGCACTCTATAAAAAGTTTAAAAAATTCACAATAAGCTAATGAATCTATTTTACTATTGATTAGATCTTTGAAATTCAATCATTGTAATGAAATTCGCTTAGTAGTTTCAAGTCAAATAAAATAAACAACATAAGATTTTCCAATTCCTGTAATTCTTTATAATATATATAGTAGCATTTTGTTGAGCAGTCTAACTTAAATAATATTTAAAAAGACAAATCATACATCATCGATCTTTTAATTTAGCAATATTTATTAGTTGATCAGTCTAACTTAAATAACATTTAAAAAGAAAAAACATACATCATCGATGTATAGAAAAAGAATAAAAATTTGTATCCAAATGAGAGAGATTCTCAAGGCATGTAAAGAAATGTCTGGTGTTTTAGCTATACAAAAATCGGATACAATTAGCGTTAAAGGAAACATGACGGCGACACAGTGGGACACTCATGGGAATATGGCATGTCCTTTTGTGAGGGTATGTGACTTGGTATTTTATTATATTTTATTCATTGCAATTTCTACAGTTTCGTGGTTTAATTACGTATGTATGTGGCAATTTGTGGTTATCTAAAAACTTTGGCTTCAATGAGGATATGTCGAAACTTTAGGGTGTCTTTTGATGGCCAGACACACAAGTTGGTTAGCAGTCCACTACAGGTTGTTTCATGCTTACTTGGGGGCTATGAATGGGGTTTTAGAGTCATTTTCCCTATGTATTCAATTGTTTCAACTTTGTTTTAAACATTAGCCGATGTTACGCTCATTATTATTGGGTTTTGGAAATTCTCTACCTTTCAGTGATGCGTTGTTGAGATTGTTGGATTAATTACGTAGAGCAGTATTGATTATCTCAAGTCTTTCACTAAGTTCCAAGTTATTTATTTCATTGACATTGATAGCGTTGATGTGTGATTTAAAATAAAGTCGTTTTATTATAACTGCATGTGGTTTGTAAAAATAATGGAGTTTTTACACTGTGTAGGTCATGTGCCGACTGATTTGGGTCCATGTAGGCTCGTAAAAATAATGGAGTTTTTATTACAACTGCGTGAAGAATAAATACCCAATGCCGAGAATTGCTGACTTGTTTGACCAACTCCGAGGAGCAACATATTTTTCTAAGATCAATTTGAGATCGAATTATCATTAGTTGAGGGTCAAGAAGGAAGACATTTTGAAGACGATTTTTCGTACACGTTATGGGCACTATGAGTTCGTGGTTATGCATTTCGGTTTGACGAACGCACCAACGACATTCATAGACCTTATGAATCGCATTTTTGGCTCATACCTTGATAGGTTTTTCGTGGTATTTGTTGATAATAGGGGTGTACAAAAAAATCAAAAAAATCGCTAAATCGGACCAACAGGACCGAACCGGTCTTTTTGGATTGGTTCTGTGGTTTAGTGGGTTGGTTATGGTTCTAAAAAAATTAGAACCGGATATTATGATTTGGTCCATGGTTTCATAATTACAAACCGTGGTTCGAACCGAACCGGACCGAAAAAGTTACAGTCCTTCCATTTTCAAAATAAAAAACTCTTTCATTCTCAATGTAGTTGTGTTCTTCATAAATTTATTAGATTTATAAATTTAAATTTTAAGATTAATGAAGTTGATGCAATTATTATATTGTGTATTTTGTTCACAATTTTAAAAAATTAGTGTTATTCTATTCATATTTTTTTAAGTTTTTTTAATGCTAACATGGTTTGGAACCGAAATCGGAATCAAACCAGACCGGTCTAATGGTTTGGTTTTGGTTTGGTTCCATATGTGTAATGGTCTAGTTATGGTTCTCACTTCTTTGGAACCGTTAGATATGATTTGGTTCTTGGATTTTTACAAAACCGGTTCAATTCGAACCATGTACACCCCTAGTTGATAACATACTGATCTATTCACCCACGGAGCAAGAGCATTAGTCTCGTCTTGTTGTCGTCCTTTAATTTTTGAGGAAGTATTGTTTATATACTAAACTTAGCAAGTGTGAGTTATGTCTATCCGATGTTAAGTTTTTAGGACACATCGTTTCAAAAAATGGTGTGTCCGTTGATCCAAGGAAGGTGGAGTCGGTGATGAGTTGGCCCTGACCGAAGAATATTTTTGAAATTCAAAGTTTTTTGGGACTAACTGGGTACTGTCGTCGCTTTGTTCTTAACTTTTCCCGTTTAGCGACTCCGATGACACGTAAGAAAACTCGTTTTGTGTGGAATGATGCTTGTGAGGCGACTTTTGAGGAGTTGAAGAAGTGTTTAACTAGAGCTTCGATATTGATTATTTTGAAACGAAGAGTGAGTTACTCGGTTTATTGTGATGGTTCGAGAGAAGGACTTGCGTGTATTTTGTTGCAATTGAGTTAGGTAGTTGCTTATGGGTTGCGGCAGTTGAAAACACACGAGCGAAATTACCCTACACAAGATCCAAATTTTACGGGTGATTTATTAGCTTTGAAGATTTTACAATACTATTTGTATGATGAGAAGTTTGAGGTTTTTCCCAACCACAAAAGTTTAAAGTATTTGTTTTTTTAAAAAGAGTTGAAACTGCGGCGTCGGTGGATAGAACACGTAGAATATTATGACTTTGACTTGCAATATCACCTGGAAAAAACTAACATGGTAGCGGATGCATTGAGTAGGAAATCAACCTACCTAGCGAGCCTAGCGATTTGTGAGTGGAAGGCGATGCAAGACTTGGAGTTTTATGCAACGTACTTTGAGGAAGTTTGAAAATAGGTGACTTCGTATAATTTGACTATTCAATCGGTGTTATCGACTCGAATGTAGACGCCCAACAACATGATAAGGAGACAGATGAGTTACATAAGAGATTCTTTAGTGGCAGTACACAAGATGGATGAATGATTCACACCGATCGAAGCCTACGTTTCCAAGACAAGTTATTTGTGTTTGTTTTATGTCGAGGAGAGATTTTAAGAGAGTTTCACCACTCACCCTTAGCCGTTCATCCAGGAGGAACTAAGATATATCATGATTTGCGTCGACAATTTTGATGGGCTAGAATGAAACAATATGTGATGAAATTTGTGTCACGGCGTCTTATATGTCAACAAGTGAAAATCAAACACCAACGACCTGTGGGTGAGTTGCAACCGTTACCGGTCGTCGAGTGAAAATGGGAGAATGTTACCATGGATTTCGTTTTGGGCCTACCATGGTCACCGAGGGGACATAATACTATTTGGGTGATTGTTGACCGCTTGACAAAGACTACTCGTTTCCTACCTATTTGGGTAACTGACTCCATTGAGAAACTTAGTCACTTATACATTCGTGAAATCATCTGCCTCCATGAAATTCCTACGTCCATTGTCTTCGATCGAGATCCACGGTTTACTACACGATTTTGGAAGAACTTACAAGCAGCACATAGTACGAGTCTTTTATTTAGTATAGCTTATCACCCACAAATGGATGGACAATATGAACGGACAATCCAGATTTGGAATATATACTTCGGGCTTGTGTCTTGCATTTTCAGTATAGTTGAGAGGACCATTTACCGCTTGTTGGGTTTGCATATAACAACAGTTATCAATTTAAAATCGAGATGGCACCATTCGAGGCCCTATACGATAGGCCATGTAGATCGCCCGAATGTTGGATAGAGTTGGGAGATGCCACTATTGTGAGCCCTGACTTGATTGGGGAGACCAGAGAGAGTATGAGAGTAATTCTTCAACGTCTTTTGGCCGCACAGAAGAGGACTACTGAACAACTCAAGTTAATTTGCCAAAGACAACTCATCGCACAAAGTCGATAGAAGAGTTATGTCGACCGTCGTCGTCGCCCTTTGTCATTTGAGGTTGGGGACCACGTGTTCTTAAAAGTGTCACCACAGAAGGATTTGTTGCGTTTTGGGCAGAAAGAAAAACTTTTGTCACGGTATATTGGACCATTTGACATTATCGAGAGAATTGGAGAGGTAGTTTACCATTTGACTTTACCGCCAAAACTATCGGGTGTGCATGATGTTTTCCATGTCTCGATGTTACGCAAATACGAATTGGACCCGTCTTACATACTCGAGTGGTCCAAGCTTGACTTAGAAGCCGATGCCTCATACGGAGAAGAACCGATACGTATTCTTGATACTCGCGAGCAAGTGTTATGGGGCAAGACTATCCCGTCGGTGCGAGTGTTGTGGACTAACCAAGGCCGAAAAGAATCGACATGGGAACGAGAAGATGAAGTGCGAAAGAAATACCCAAGTTTGTTTGTGACTTGATTAATTATATTGTGATATGCTTGTTGGCATTGTTTCCTTCTATTTTTATTTGATTAGAGTAGACTTGTGAAGTCATGAACTTTTATGGCTATTTGGCATTGTTGATGCATTAACTTGTTGATGTATATCACCTAATTGTGGAACTTGTTCAATCATAGTGTTTAATATGCAGTCGGGCATTGTTTAGAAATGTTTGCTTAACTGGGTTGTTTGAATTTATGAACTTGCTAAATCAAAATAGAAATAGTTGATTCAAATTACATGGACTTGTTCAGTTATAATTTTTTGCTTGTAGGGTACATCGGTTTGACATTGTTGAGAATCATTGACATTATAGGACTTTTGAAATTTCGTGGATGAAATTTTTTTAAGGGCGGAAAGATGTAAGGACCTAAACAATTTTTGTTTTATTTGGGTGTTTAGAATGTCTTATAGTGATTGGAATTAATATTGACATGGGTTGGATAAGATGAATAATGATTTAGATGAGTTTTTGTGAAGAGGGGAGGAGTAAGCAAGGAAAAATGGGTGACCAGTCAGGGCTAAAGAAGGTCCGATGTGACCAATCACGTGGAAATAAAATTTTGGTCAGTAACTGTGGGTGACCAGACATGGGGTTTTTCGTGATGAGTCAGGCGGGTACCATTTTGAGGCAGTAGCTAGCCCTGACCAGTCAGGTAGGTACTATTTTGAGATAGTAGCCAGTCGTGACCAGTCAGGCTTCTTCGTGACCTGTCAAGCAGGTAGAAACACATATTTAAAAGGGGACGGATCAGATTATTTATAACATAACATACACCCGCCAAATCAAAATTTTCTCACTTTCTCTCTCAGAGAAACTCCCTTCCATGCTCTCCCTCCACCCAAATACATGATCAAACTTTTAGATCCTTCATATTCTTCCATAAATCTTTCAATATCCTTTGATTTCTAGCTCGTGGAAGTGGATATCTTGCTTGAAGAGTGCTTTGTTGAACTCTCTTCTACCATTAAAGTTAGGGGTTTATCTTGGAGCTCAAGTCTTGTGCAATCTCTTCTCCCATTTGAATACATAGTTGGCCCTTCTGGCCATTGCTTTCGTTTCAAGATGAGAACCAAAGACTCAAGAATGAAAATTCCACTTTCAAAAAAAATGACTAGCCAATTTTCTTGTTTCTCTTAGTCACAGTTGATACATTGATGAAAAAGAAGTAGATTATAATTCTTGTTGTGTGTGAACACGTAAATGACGCAATATGCGGACTAGACTCCCTTATGGAAATGCTAGGATGTATGGACTAGACTCCTGCGAGAATGCTAGAAAGACCTTGAACTAGATTTTCCGAGGAGATTGCTAGAGAAAAAGGACTAGAATCCTACGGGAATACTAGGCATGAGACATTGTTAATGCGACCCGAAAATGTTACTTGATGCCGATGGGTGTAATAATGTAAAATGAGTCTATGAAGAATTGGCTATAATTCATAAATGATTCGGTAGAAAATTCATATAAATCAATGTGCTTTATTATGCATTCATCGAAGTTAAGTATTGTTATTTATCTACTACACATAACATCCCATATTCATGTAAGATTTGCATAGAATTTTTTTGTTGGGCTCGTTAGCTCAACCCTTCATTATTTTTTAGATGTGACCCCAGATGTTTAGCTTGGATTTGGCATGGAGTGCGTGAATTTTTGCATGACTTTTGATGAGATGCATTTGCAGAGTTATTTAACGTCTTTTTTTTTCTATCCATTTTTCAAAAGATGTGTTGTAACTCTATTTGATACAAATGTTTTAACTCTGATGTAATATTTTGAAATTTGACTTTTAGTAAATAGTTATTTGGGAGAAATAATCTTTTGTACTTGTGAACAATTTGAAACAATTATTCTGTATTAATGGAGCGAAATATTTTGGTAAGTTTGTGAGGATTACCTATCATTGTTAGTTATCTTTAATTATGTTAAAAATTGAGAGTGTGACACTCCACTCGAAGCTCTCGTCGGCGGGATCAGCTTTCTTATTACATGTTCTACAAGAATCTCGAATTTTATCGATCGTCTATCTTCTATGCTCGAAACACAACACGAATAAAAGATAACAAAGAAATTGATGTCTGTCTTTTATTTTATGAGTAATTAATTTGACTTAAAATTTCATTAGGAGAATATAACAACTGATAATTGTATAATAGCCTTATAATTCAAATAATTCGATAATTAATTCGAAATTCTAAACTTCACTTAAACACCACAATTACACTATTAATTTGATAAATCACTGAAAATAATTAAAAAATCTTGGACCACAAGTCCTCACACTCTAAGTATGTCTTCTATCCCTAACTTTAATTTAGTTTTTCTTACTCTTTTAAAATATAATTTGACAATAAAATATACCATAAAATATTAGATTTCTTCACAAGAGGTGTTATAATAAGGATCGCATCGACTGATAACGACTTTATTCTTAATATACAAAAATGTTAAAAATTGACGGTGTGACACTCCGCTTGAGCTCTCGTCGGCGGGATCAACTTTCTTCTTACACGTTCTACAAGAATCTCGAATTTGATCCACTGTCTGTCTTCTATGCCTGAAACACAACACGAACAAAAGATAACAAAGAAACCGATGTTTGTCTTTTATTTTATGAGTAATTAATCAAATTTAGAATTTCATTAGGAGAATATAACAACTGATAATTGTATAATAGCCCTATAACTCAAATAATTCGATAATTAATCCGAAATTCTAAACTTCACTTAAACACCACAATTACACTATTAATTCGATAAATCACTAAAAATAATTAAAAAATCTTGGACCACCTGACACTCTAAGTATCTCTTCTATCCCTAACTTTAATTTAGTTTCTCTTACTCTTTTAAAATATAATTTGACAATAAAATATATCATAAAATATTAGATTTCTCCACAAGAAGTGTTATAATAAGAATCGCGTCGGCCGATAACGATTTTATTCTAAATATACAAAAATGCTATAAATACAAGCACATACATATATATAAATACACATGCAATGAGGTATAGGCCAGTCACACAGTTGGTCCGTGCCCTATTGTGAGTGTATGCATGCATTACATGTGCATCGTGTGAATTGCTATTAATAGTTACGTAAGTTTAGAATCTCTCAAGTATTATTAATTTTTGTGTAATAAATTTATTGAAATATACATAAATTAATTTGAATAATATGAATTATTAATATATATATATATATATATATACATATACATATATAGGGTTATGGCAAATGTGCACATCAGAATAGATCCAAAATGTAACCCCCTCAATTATCAATAGCAATTGCACAGCAGAGTAGATCCAATCTGCTCCTTCCCTTCTGTGCCAATCACTTTCCCACCATTCCTTCCTCCTCCCACCCACCTTCCTTCCTTCCTTCCTTCCTTCCTTACACTCTCTCTTCATTCTCTCTCTCCCTGTACTCTTATCACTTCACTGGTAAAGCCAACAAATTGATCATCAAACCCTAACCCCGAAATCGAAAACCCTCTCCCCCTTCTCAATCCTCAAAAGGTTCAACCCGCGCAGATAAAAATACCCAAAACAAAAAAGAAAGAAAGAAAGAAAAAACTTATTCACCCAATGTTCTCTGTGTCATCATCATCGCCATTGGTTCCCACTCTCCTCCTGTTGTTCTCTCTCCCTCTCCTCTTCCTCCTGGCCCCCCGCATCCTTCCTCCTCGCTCGGTACCAATCTCTCTCCCCGACGAGCTCGACGACCTCTCCCTGTTCCGCAAGGCCGCCGCTGATTCCTCCCCTCCCCCGCCGCACCCACCACTCCCCTCCTCTAAATCCCGCCTCGGCTCCACCAACCCCAAACCCAAGATCGCCTTCCTCTTCCTCACCAACTCCGACCTCCACTTCTCCCCCCTTTGGCAAAAATTCTTCTCCAGCGGTTCCCCCAATCTATATAATATATACGTACACGCCGATCCCACCGTCAAGGTCAAAATCATTCCCCCGGGCGGCGTATTCAGTGGTGACCGATTCATCCCGGCGAAAAGAACCCAAAGATCCTCTCCCACTCTGATTGCCGCCGCCCGCCGTCTCCTCGCCACCGCCCTCCTCGACGACCATTCGAATGCCTTTTTCGCCCTCATTTCACAGCATTGCATTCCCCTCCATTCATTCAATTTCGTACGCAAGACTCTTTTTCACCGCTCGATCGCAGATTTGGCTCACTTAGGTAATCTACAGTACCGTAGTTTTATCGAAATTGCGTCGAATGAGTCCTTTCTTCTGAATCGGTACAATGCCAGGGGCAAAAATGTAATGCTTCCGGAAGTGCCATTTGATCGGTTCCGGATCGGGTCGCAATTCTTTATCCTCACGCGTCGGCATGCGGTGGTGGTGGTTAAAGATCGGCGGTTGTGGAGGAAATTCAAGCTCCCGTGTGTTAAGATTGAGTCTTGTTATCCGGAAGAGCATTACTTTCCGACTCTGCTTTCAATGGAGGATCCAAAAGGTTGCACTCACTATACATTGACTCGGGTCAATTGGACTGGTGCTGTAGATGGTCACCCGCATACTTATCAGCCATCGGAGGTGTCGGCAGAGCTGATTTACAAGCTCCGTCAATCGAATGTTACACATCCTTACTTGTTTGCTAGGAAATTCTCACCGGATTGCTTGAGCCCACTGTTGAATATCTCGGATTCAGTCATTTTCCGGGACTAGGATCTGCTTCTGGTGAGTATACTTCTCTGCTGATGTGTGCTTTTAATGGGATAAATCTGGAAATTGGTTTGTTTTTACTGGTTGATGAGTTGAATCAGAATTTGCTGAGTTGAGTCGGGAGATATTTGTACGGTAAACGGATGGTGGATAATGTTTTGGTATTCGTAGTAGCTTCATCTACTCTTGAAAAGTTGGATTCTTTGGTGTTGAGAAGTCTGAGTCTATTGACTGAAAACATACTTTTTCTTTAGCGTTGCTTTTAGCTAACATTGTTCAGAATATAAGGTTTGTTTTTCCTTCCTAAAAAGCATCAAACTGACCATGTTCATATTGAATTACAGATTAGGTAAACCAAACTTTCACATCTAATTCTTCTTGTCGCACTGCATATCTTTAGATCATGAATCACAATCAATAGCTTATTTACCATTGACGTAACCATTTTTGAGAAGTTTGCTTGGTTGCATTTTTAAAGGTGGGCTGTATTTTCTTTTTTTCCACGTTTTGTCTGAGAATTCTGGTATAGATATATCCAAAATGTTGCAGAATGATTAGTTGTTCCAGGATAATTAGTTGGTCCAAATTTTCAACCTTAAACCCACCAATTCCTCTGCGAAGATGGGTTTTGAGTGAATCCCCTTCTGCTTTGACATTGTCTTTAAAATGGGTCTTTTGTGGACTGCATACACATCTTCAAATTTGCATCAAGGAGTAGGAAAAAGGGTAAAAGCAAAAGGTTAAAAATTAAAGTTTAGTTGTTTTGTTTAATGCTCACATAGCTGTTACTTTCTGCTGGACCTTTGCAGTCAATGTGCACTGGTGCTTGGTTGGTGTTCTTCTGCTTCTGTTTTTATGGCTGAAAATCGTGGCAATGAAATTTGAAATATAGCAGAATGATTAGTTGAACCAAAGTTCCAAAGTTTGAAAATTTTAGAAAATTTTGTCCACCAATTCCTCAGTGTAGACAGCTTTTGATTAAATTCCCTTGTTCATTGTTGTATGTTGCATAAACATTCTGAATTTGCCACCAAAGTGTAGGAAAATAATTTTTGGATGGGTTCTTCTTTTTCTTTTGGCTGAGAAATTTGAAATTCATATTGGAAGTACGGTAGAAAGATGATGGACCGAATTGATGAAACTTATATCCACCACTTCCTCAGCGTTAGAGATGGTTCGGTTGAATCCCCTTGTGTTTGTATGTTGTCTTTACAGTATCTTTACTTTGGACTGCTTAGATGTTCTGAAAATTGCACAAAAAAGTAGGAAAAAGTGGTGGAAAAATGTACATAAAAAAGTGCACTACCTAAATTAAGGCAATTTGAGGGTAACCCCATCTGTGTTTTAGCTTTTCACAGGTTTTCTCTCGTGTATCTATTACTTCTGGGTGGGGACCTTTACAGCTAACATTTACAGCATATGACTGCAAATAAGGCATCTTTTTCACCACGTAATTATTTCTACTGGACAGATTCGGTGCATTGCTGAGATCCTGTTGTCTTTGTCTCCGTTCAAGTATATTACTGTTGATTTTTACTTGCACAAATGAGCAAAAAATTGGAGGCGATTTTTGAAGTGCTAGAGATGGAAAGAGGATGCTGGAGTACTAAACGGGAATAAGGTTTTTGAGAAGGCCATCAAATGCCTATAATCTGAAAACCTGTAGTCTCCAACACATGTATGAGGTGGGGAGATTTGAAGAGCTAGTAGTTGGATGAATTTGAAGATGTATGGGTATAACAAGTATAGTATTTTGTACATTATGTTGAATTGACAAATGTTCAAGTAATATCGCTGAACATTATGTGCTATTCCCTCGAGAAAGTTGAAGTAGCAGTGGCATATCTTCTTGCCTTCTCTGTTGGAATGTGGATCCTGCTCTTCTTTCAAAGAGTTGATGTTATGAAGAAACAATCTTTATAGCACCCCAAGTTGTGATTAGCTCTAAATATGTCAGGGAACGTGAACGTGCTTACTTGTGTGTGTGGTTACGTGTAGCCAAAACTGATCTGAGGTACTGTTTCCTCATTGATTCCTTCTTCCCTTCATTAGCAACGAAAGGTTGGTGCAATTTTTGTTACCCTTTTTTAACATCTCAGTAATAGAGACCTGGATAGGAAGAATTGTAAGGGTAGGTAATTGAATCAACGAATACTGTTGTACATCGCGGGTGACACTGCAAATGTGTGTGTTGTTATCTAGGTTTTACATGTGGTAGACCTGTTTATCAAGTGCGCCGAATTTGAACGATATATGGACATGACTGTAAGCCTGATCATTGTAGGCTGTGGCCATTGAATTACCTACCCCATTAACTAGCAGGTTGTTGGTTGTTGACTTATGGCTGAAGATGTAGCTGTGTAAGCTCATTCTAGGTCGTTGGTTGTTGGCTGATGGCTGAAAATATATCTGTGTGAACATGATCTTTGTACGTTGTGGCCATTGAATTTGTAAAGGTATATATAATGTCAGTGGGTGATTTTCTCAATCACTGAAAAGTTAATATCTCAGTAACTAGCACGAATAATACTCTTTTTCTTTTTTGAAACATGTAATCTGCAAGACAAGAAATTGTCAAAACTTTCATCTTTGTGGTGGGAAGACTATTTGATGATTAAGTTAGAATAATATTCACAAGAATCTCTCTATACGATAGTCAAGATTGTGAATTAGTGTGTACCTTCTAGCATAAATCGGTACTTTTATTTATAGGCTTTATGACTCAATCAATCTCAATCCTCTTAGGTTTTTAATTCTTCATTAAAAACGAAGTAGAAGTGTGGACTATGTAGATAATTATTTTCTACTATTAAAGTTTTCATTCAATTTTGAATTCCTCATTTAGAACCTATTCCAAGATAATTCAAGGTTGTTAACCGCCTTTCTCAAGTCGGCAATCATTTGAACCGTTATTTTCAGATTGGCAAACAAGTGAACCGTCTTTTTTTAGGTCAGCTGCTATTATTTCGGGCTCGACAGCATGCACGTGCTTGATAGCATCGTGGTGCCAAACTTAATTAATCTTGTAAAGAAAAACTCAATAATTTTTATTTAAGTTTTACCTCATTCAATTGTGCTCTAACTTTGTCTACCACTCGCCGAGCTAGTTATAAGATTTCATATAGGTAGATATTTTCTTTTGAACACGTTTATTTAAACCATTACTTAGAATCCATACTGTTGCATTTAATGTTATTGACACCGTTGCAGCTTTTTACGTAATGATGAGCCTTTCTCACACATGTTGTTTCAAACCCATTAAATATCTTGGTCATTTTCTCTCTGTTCTCAAGGGCCATCAAAATTTGATTGTAACCTGAAAATCCATCTATGAAAGACAGCAATGCATGGCCGTCTATGTTATCAACTAGAGCATCGATATGCAACAGTGGAAGTCATTCTTTGGACTTGCTTTGTTCAAACCTGTGAAGTTGACACAAACTCTTATTTTGTCATCCTTTTTGGAGACGAACACAATGTTGACAACCCATTTTGGATACTCGATAGCCATGAGTAAGCCTGCATTGATCTACTTTGTGACTTCTTCTTTGATTTTCAGAACCAGTCAGGCTGGAATCTTCTTAACTTTTGCTTGATAGGTTTAGCGTCGGAGAAGAGTGAGATTCGGTGCTCAACTATCTCGGGGTCAATCCCAGGCATGTACTCATGGGACAAAGTGAAAATGTGTATGAACTCTTAAAGTAAATCGACTAGAGTTTTTCTCTCAGTGAGAGACAACATAAAGCCGATTTGGACCATTTGGAGGTCCGTTTCATTATTTAAATTTAATAAAATTAGTTCTTCCATTACAAGTTAGACATGTCTTTCAATTTTTTTTTTTATCAAAAGTTCTAATTCGTCAGGGATGTTTCCCTCCAGATCATCAAAATATTCTTTTGGATCTAAACAATTAATACCAGTCACAATAAAGTAAGCGAAGCCTTCTTGCGTTCCTTCATGGTCAAACTCTTCTATAGAGGGAAATATCTGTATAGACTTGAATTCAAAATAAAAGCTACGACGGGAGCCAAAAATAGATGCAGGCTCCTTAACTCCTAAGCTAAATGGGGCTGACTAGATCCAAAACTGACTCCAAAAGATTTGTCATTTGTCCATGCAAGTTACAAATGATTTTACATCATCACTACAACGTCTCCTTTGATAACCATCTGGCACACCTTAAAAAAGAACTCTAGGTCATCCTTTTTCAATGTGTCTGTCCAATTTGGCTTTGCCTTGGCTGAAATCTCGGCCACTGATCTAGTTTCGTCGTCTAGAAGTTGGTGCTTGAAAAAAATCTCAAAGCCTGAAAATGTCTCTCTCTCCTCTGGATCTCAATAGTGCTCAATGTGCCTACAGAAAGGCAAATCTCCTCCTCCCTAACAAAATAAGCATTTAGGGTCTTGCGGTATGATGGGATTTTTGCCTCAAAAGGCCTCCCGCTTCTTTTAGCCTTGGCTTGCTCTCTCATATGTCAAACCTTTTCTTCCTAGTCTTCTTTAGTTGGTTGATAGCCCAAGCCAAATCGGTACTTGTTTGCTTTGAAGTTAGATAAATTCAGCAATCCCTTTTTTGTGCTTTCCCAATCCTAGTCTGGGGACATAAAACATTCTTCTCATCATGGACACTATCACAGTGTTGATTTAGAACCTTTCTTCGGCTAGAAGGACATTCACTTAATGAGCTTATTCGAAGAAGAACCCACTCATCAACATGTCTTCTTCCCTCGTGTTGGATCTTCAAAAGTGAGGTATTGTACTCTATTGGGGCTCGAATTCCCGAATCCCAATGTATAGTAAGGATACCCGTTTTCAAAGACAAATGAAATTTCTGATGAAGAGTAAAGGGGATGCCTTTGATATCGGGATCATGGATCCAAGGCCTTCCAAGCAATAGATTGAATGAGACAGGGATATCCAAAACTTGGAACTTGACCTCATCATCCAACTTTCCCATGTTTATCTGTATCTTTACTACTCCCAGCACACTCATTCGAGTACTTTCGTAAGCCCGGACTCCTTGAGTTGAAGGCGGAAAGTCTTTGTTCTTCAATCCAAGATAGTAGGCAATCCTTAGGGAACAAACATTCAATGTTGAACCATTGTCTAATAGTACCACTAGCATCCACTTCCCCAAAATTTTTGATTGTGATATGCAGCGGTTTGTTGCTCCTACTCCCTCGGAAGAAAGATCGTCTTCTATGAACATGTTGTTGTAGATTATGGGACCAGAGTCACCAAAGCTACTAGCTTAGCTAGGGTTGTGTTGCTGGACACCCCAACTTTTGTCAAGATTTTCAAATGGGCTCTGCGATGCTCGTTGGAGGCCATCAAGAAACCCTACGATGAAATGTTGGCTTGGGTTTTCTTCAATTGTTTGAGTACTATGTCATCGCCCTTTTTTCTTTGCATAAATGGTCCTGAAGTTTTCCCTGTTTGTATAATTGGTGGTTGATAAAGGCGGCTATTTCAGGTAACATGCCCCACTTTTACTTCCTCAGCCCACAAGTCTGCTTCAGTCCAAAACTTAGTTGCATTCTTCTTTTTTGTTCGTAAGTAAGTAAATTCTTCAATCACTATACGCACCAGTTGATTGGTGTTTTCTTTTGATTGGCCATTCACCTTTCCTTTTGCTTTTTCGATTTTCTTCCATGATCTGCTCCTTTGCATCTTCTTTCTCATCCCAACTATCTAGCTTGGCATCCCATATATACTCATCAAAAGTGCAGCAGTCAGCACCCCCCATAGGTTCAACAATTCATGTCTAGACTTTTCATCTTCTTCTTCTTCTTCCCGTAACACAAGCATCATGTTGTCATCATTCGGGACTTCGCCTATCAATTTTGCAGTTCTGCCAAAATGATTAATTCTGAGAGATTAGGATTTTTGTTAGGGACATATGCGAACACTGTCATACAATGGGGTGTTGCATCATATGTCTTGGCAAGGGGCTTCTGTTACGTTTTTTACTATTGAACTATTGAGTAGACTTTACGACTTTTGCTATTGTTTCCAAAACCAAACAGTAATCCCAAATTTCAAGATGGTAGACTATGGGTTTGAGATTATGTTATGAGATAATAAACTAACTGGGGTCGTTTATGGAGCTGAGAGACATGGCGTTTATATGAGGCGGTTGTTTGGCATTGTGGTTTGCCATGGGACTAGCTATGACATTTCGTTTGACATTAGGTGCAGGTATAACCATGTTGTCAATCAAGTCATGCACTTCATGCCATCGTTGGCAACGATTGGTTGAATGACCAGGTAGTTGGTGGAGTGCGCAAAATTGAAAAGGATTATGTCTAAGAGACAAAGGATTTGGTTAGTGGTTTTAGCACTCCATACTTGATAAGTCTCTCTAAGATCGTCGAGAGAGGTACATCTAGATTGGTAAAAGTTTTAGGTGGGAGTATGAGCTAGTTTGGTTGATGGGTAATGATGTTGATTTTAGTTATTCGGGTGGTGGTGTTTACAGGACCACTGCTTGTTCCTCCGTAGCTATAGCTTTTTACTCCATATAGTGCAATGCTGGCTCTAAAATACGCTCACTTAGTTCTAGGATTTTCTTTCACATTATCAAGTAAGCCGTTGTGCATGGCTTCCTCGATAACAAGATGGCTTCAAATAAGAGTTCAAAACTAAAGAGAGGAAGAGCGATGAAATGCTAAGAATAGGTCAGCTGAAGATTTTTTTATCACCATCTGAATTTGATCTTTTCCGGATAAGCGATCAACTATCTTAGCCGCCTTGGCTTACCATCTTTGTACAAAGTCGATGAAGGTTTCCTATGAGTCTATTATTTTTTCCTCAAGTTCTCTAGTTGTCATTCGGAGTTGCATGTTATAGGAATACTCGATTACAAAGCCTGTCCCAATATCATTCCAATTCTTTTTCTTTGTCGAGTCGAGCGACAAAAACCACTACAAAGCTCCCCTAGTGAAAATGCAGTGGAGCAGTTTAGCAGTAACATCTGTCTCAATCCCCATTGGGATTATAGTGTTGACATAGCCGATTAAGTACACTTTGGGTTGGGATCCCCCAGTTCCATTGAACTTGTCAAAATTACGGAATTTAAAGTAATTTAGTAGTCTGTCATTTGGAAAAAACCACAAGTAATGAATATCCATGGACAAAATAGTTGTTGTTATTTACTTCTGCATGGATCTCCCTATCTTTTCCATTTTGGTTTTCATGTTAGAGAATTCTGTCCTAGTGCTCAAATCGACGAGTGGTGCTCCTTCTGGGACAAGGTGATAATAGAAGATTTGTTATATTTGGTAGGCGACATATTGACATCCTTAAGCTTGTTTTATCTAGCATCCTATACAAGTTTTAGTTTATGTTTTATTGTTAAACTATTTTATAGGAATTGATCAGGAGCCGATACGATAGAGCTTCAAGCTTCGTTTAGTGTAATAATTATGTTTTCTTTTATGCAACACTTATTTTTTTTGGCATTGTGGATCTTTTATTATTATCCTAAGTTAATTTTCTTACAACTTTTTGGTATTCAATTACCAAGAAAGTAGCGAG
This sequence comes from Arctostaphylos glauca, assembly GCA_019985065.2. Taxonomy (NCBI): domain Eukaryota; kingdom Viridiplantae; phylum Streptophyta; class Magnoliopsida; order Ericales; family Ericaceae; genus Arctostaphylos; species Arctostaphylos glauca. The sequence continues at coordinate 12,317,746 of JAHSPW020000001.1, read as the reverse complement.
TCCAACACTTAGAATTTTCCTATTGGAATTTGCTTTCCTACAAATATATCCGGCTATATTTACAAGATTTGACATCGCAGGAAAATCTTAGAGAAAAAAACTACAACTAACTCTTATGCCCAATTTGGCTTAATTTCTCATTCTTTTTCTTGTATTTATTTAATCTTTTTAGCAATTGTTAATTTTTCCTTAAGAATTATTAATTTATTTTGACGAAAAAAATCTATAAAGTATAAAATTATGTCCAAAAACTAAAATAAGTTCACTAATATGAAAAATAAGTTAAAACGAATCCTATATTTGTCTCTTCTGAATTTTTTCAAATTTGGTTCATTTTTTTTACTTTTATAAAATTTTCTATTTGAGACGAATCAATAATCTACAAAAAGTTGATACTAATTAGTTTTGCCTCAATTTTTGTGAATTATTAGTTTGTCTTGACAAAAAAATTTTTAAAAAATTAAAATTATGTTCAAAAACTAAAAATAGTTCAATAAAAACGAAGAATAAATCAAAACAAACTATTTTCATATTTTTTATTTTTTTTAAATTTGTTTCATATTCTTTTACTTTTTAAAACCCATTGGGACTAACCATATTTATAACAATTTCAGGCAAAACAAGAAAATCACAACATAAAATTCAAATGAGTAAGTGGTAATACTAGTGTCAAGAATCAGGAATTACTTTTAATTTTTAGCAAATAAATTTTAATATTATGATGGAAAGAATAAATGTAACCTTATTTTGACTTTCCAACTTAGACTAAAAAATATTCTTTTTATTTTTTTTCCTGATAAATAAACAAGTGAATTTTAATTTTTATACATACAACAAAATATATTTTTCTTTCCCTTCATTTTATTTTATTTTTCTTGTGAATAATTTTTTGGCACAATATGCTATTAACATATATAATATATTTATATTTATGTAATATCTATTAATTTAAACTCATATGAAAATTCATTCAATACAACTTCTTGTGCCAGTAGTTATTTTTCTGACAATGGAGGATATCTTCGTAATTAAACGTACAAAAAGCACTCCATGGCCCAGGCATGACACATTGGCACACTGCTTGAATGTATATCCTGGTGGACTCCCATACGAAGCTCAATTAAGTCTCCAGTTCCCCCCGCATTGTTTTCATCGAACGACCCTCCCTCTCTCTCCCTCCTTCCCTCTCTCTCTCTCTCTCTCTCACACACACACAAACAACCACCATGCAAGCTCTCCAATCCTCCTCCGCCCTAGACCTCTTTCACAAGAAGACCTCCCCCAAACTGATCCCAAATGGCAAGTCATCCACCAGGAACAATGCCTCATTCATCTCCTGTGCCTCGACCCAACCCATCAAGGCTTCGGCCTCAGCTCCGAAAAGGGAAACAGATCCAAAGAAACGGGTCGTAATAACGGGTACGGGCCTCGTCTCCGTCTTCGGTGATAACGTCGACGCTTACTACGACAAGCTTTTGTCCGGGGAGAGCGGCATCACGCTTATTGACCGGTTCGACGCGTCCAAATTCCCTACCCGATTCGGTGGCCAGATCCGCGGCTTTAATTCTCAGGGGTACATTGATGGGAAGAACGACAGGCGGCTTGATGATTGCCTCCGCTACTGCATTGTTGCTGGTAAGAAGGCGCTTGAAGATGCTGATCTCGGCGCCGATCGACTTGGAACGGTATGTTTCGTATGCCAGTTTCAATTTGGAAATTTGGAAATTTACTGGTTAAAATCTATTGATTTAATTTGTTACGTATATTCAATTTGCAATTAAGTGGTATTTTGCTTTTCTAGCTTTGTGGGAACTCGTGGATTTGATGGGTCACAGGAGAGTGATGAATGGAAACTAACAAAGAAGTCCCACATATTGGCCCTTGGCCATTGTGCTAGCCGTATTGGTTGTTTCGCATGTTGACTTGAATTATAGGGCTGTAAATTATTTAAAGTTAAGTGATCCTAAAAAAGATAAAGGTAACATACCTTTGATTGAAAAAGATTAGAGATGGAGTCAAACCTTTAACACATTTATAGCATATTCGAAAATTAAATTAAATTTGTGACAATCTCAATGGAAGACTGGGCTAGAGTTCATTTTCTCCATCTCTCGCTCTTTAAGCTTCCATTGTTTTTATAAGTTGAAGATATGGTTACTGCTTTTTTATTTTATGAATCTGGGTAGTTGCACTACTAATACCGGTGACCAACTGCATCACTCAATGAGCTGTACAGATATAGTTGTCTTGACCCGGAAACTGACTACATAGACTCAGTTTCAGAGATGATGTGTGTATGATGGGCACGAATATTAAAACTAATATTTCCAAATCCCAATCCATGTTCCACGCATGCTGAATGTGTACTAAAATCAGTAATGTTGATTACTTCTTGCAAATCAAGGACGAGGAATGTGTTATCCTTCAAAAGATAGTGTGGAGGGTGGGGGAAACTTCAGGTGAAATAAATAGTTGCTTACCGTGTCATTGATTGGTTTATGTAGAATTACCGTTAATTCTATTTGGAATTCTGACGAATTGAAAGTGTGCTAGTTTGTCTGCTCTAGTATTTGAGACTTGTTCTCCTTTGAACTTCTTCTGTTTGAGTTCATTTTTTTTTTCACCCATTGTTTCAAGAAACTTATGAAAGCTATACTCAAAACTGCATTCTACCGATTTATTTTCGTGAAGCTAGTACACATCTTAATTATGTTCTCTTACTTTTTTTTTGCAGATTGACAAGGAGCGAGCTGGTGTGCTTGTCGGGACAGGGATGGGTGGTCTTACAGTGTTTTCTGACGGTGTTCAGGCTCTCATAGAGAGAGGTTATAGGAAAATCACCCCATTTTTCATACCTTATGCTATAACAAACATGGGTTCTGCCTTGCTTGCAATTGAGCTTGGTTTTATGGGTCCCAATTATTCAATTTCAACGGCCTGTGCTACCTCCAATTATTGCTTCTATGCTGCTGCCAATCACATCCGTCGAGGTGAGGCTGACCTGATGATTGCTGGTGGAACTGAAGCTGCCATTATTCCGATTGGCTTGGGAGGTTTCGTTGCATGTAGAGCTTTGTCTCAGAGAAATGATGATCCAAAAACTGCTTCTAGGCCATGGGATAAGGAGCGAGATGGTTTCGTTATGGGTGAAGGTGCTGGAGTGTTGGTAAGTTTGCAACTAGTCATATGCTAGTACTGAAGGTCATGCATTTAATGTCTTTTGGTTTTCATTGTATCTAGTGCTCCTCCTTTTCCAGTTTCCGGGAACAAAAACAGGTTGGTGATCGGTCTCATTTTTATGTCTCAGGACATGATTTCAGGCATCCTAAAGGAAAATGCTTGCCGAACATGTACATGAATTACACACACACACACATGTATGTGTGTATATATGTAATTGTATGTATTTACATGTATGTATATATGTAATTGCTTTATTTTTATTTTTTGGTTTTTTGATTTTCTTGACTTCATTGGGCACTGGACTGCTTTTGAATCCAAATCTTGCTACTGGAGCAGGATCCTTACAACACACACACACACATATTTATCAGCTAGAGGAACTTTCTCTGATTTTAATGGCTTGTGGCTTTGTGAATTCAACTTTCGGTTGTACATAGGGGTGTATGTAGGTAGGATTTCAAAAGTTGTGATGATAAAGTATATACTTGCTAGGTGATGGAGAGCTTGGAACATGCAATGAAACGAGGTGCACCAATTATTGCCGAGTACTTGGGAGGTGCAGTGAACTGTGATGCTTATCATATGACGGATCCAAGAGCTGATGGCCTTGGTGTCTCTTCATGCATTGAAGGAAGCCTTGAAGATGCTGGTGTATCACCAGAAGAGGTATCTATTTGTTTTACTTAAGTGGAGTTTCTAGTACTATGTGCTGAATTGTGCTTATATCGTTGTCGGGTTGCTTATGTTCTTTGCTTAATAATGTCAATAAAACATTTTCTTGTTCCATCCGTAGCTAAGTTGGTAAGTTGTAGGTAACCAACACGACGGGCTGACAATTATAATTTTTAAACCAACCCTAAGAAACACTGAATAATGTTTTTAAATTGTAAACGACAACCATAACAAAACCTTGCAAAATGTAAACCTTTTACCCTGAATAAATTCCACCAAATCTTACAAAAGAAGGGACAAAGAATATTGTAACAGTACATTCAGATTTTGTCAAGCGTGGAGACAAAAACGGCTAGAATTACTTGTATCACTACCTGGGTTTAACAGGATTTGTGATTTCAAATCAGATTTGTTTTATTTTTAGAGCGCGGATACTTTCCTGGTAGTTCAGTCCACTTCAAATCGTGTTGATGATTTTTATTGTTCACAAGTTATCACCTTCTGCTCTTTCACTCTCAAATCAGAGCATCAACATGTATTACTTTTTCGCTAACTACTGTGTCAGATTGCAAATACTTTGCTAAGGTCATCATATGAAATCCTCTTTTTGCAAGTCATTTAAAATTAAGAATATGTTTTCTGAAGAATTTTATGCTTATTACGCATCAGAATTGTGTTTTTTGTATATTACCATGTGACCCGATGTATTGAGGGACATCACAATGTACGATAATGTTCAACATCATTTTGTGTACCAACGCTGGTTTACTCTTAGCTCAGACTGGGACTAGTCGTGACTAGTCATATGCATACGAACATTAACAAATAGGGTTAATGCACGAAACCCACATCACTCTAATGATGTTGTCCCACTTGTTTCTGGCCTTTCTCATTTGCTAGAACTGTACACGTGCTGAATATCGATAGTAATTGAACTCTTTTTGTCTATGTTCATTGTTTTTATTTCAAAATATGCAAGTCTTGTAGAGATAATTCATCTTATTATTATTGTTGATAAGACTCTCAGCTATTACTGTCAATTGCTTCCCTCATGGCCAACGCCTTTGCATGAACAGCAAAACATGTTGGAAATTAGCTAGCTATAGTGGTTGGATTGTATTGCATATCTAGTATGGCTAGTTGATTGCCACGTGTAGAAACATGAATTCTGGGTCCCACATTCCTTACATTCAATTCAGTCCACGCATCTAGAACAAGTGCGGCAAATAAGGTAGATACCAATTGTATTTGTGGTCCCATCAACATTTAGCTTTAGTCAATTATATCTGGAGTCAATCAAAAGAGGAAGAAAAACACAATTGCTGCTTTATATTAGGTAGCAAAGATTAAAACCCACATGTTTAAAATTTACCCTTCTTGGGATTGGCACTGTCACTTTGAGTCCAAGATCCTTGGCATGTTATTTTTGGGGCATTTCCCTTAAAGTAACATTATCTCCAATTACTTCTACTGTTTTTCTCTTTTAGTGGTCAGATATATCATATATGCCATACTCAGCAGATTATTCGGGGAATTAGTGTATCATTTCCATATGGTTAGACATTAGTTAAGTTTGATCCTGCAAAATGGGCTTAAATGTGGGGTATATCTCTGTAATTCAGGCATGTGACGCCTTCACCATAACTGATCGGATACTAAATCATTGTGCAAATGTAGATATTAGCATTTTCATGGTATGACTGGTAGTGAGCATTTCAGATGCATTGCATTTTGCACGCAAATCTAGAACTCTCCTCTTAGTGTTCTCTTTGTGTCAAAGCCGTTGTAGCACAGGGCAAGATGCTGGCCCTAGTGATGTTTTTATTGAGAGGGCGTCCAATCACTAATTCCCCGAGTTCATGTGTTCCCTTGTCTTGGCAATTACATGGCCAAAGCCCAGGGGTAACCTCAATGAGGAGTGAGGAATAGGATTTCACATTGGTCCACTGCGTTGACATTTGAATGGCGTTAGACCTCCCATATGAAATATGTTTGAACCAACTGGGAATACCCGGCTGTTTTGGCATAGTGGGGTTGAGTTTCAATTCTCATGGTCTCCCAAAAAATTATTTTGTATGGAATATATGAAATGCCTCACAGAAATCTATCTTTTGCCCCGGGGGATAGGATGTGGAACTCTTTCTCTATTGAGAAGTGCAAAAGAGGCATTTCTGGATTGCTGCATGGTGTTTGGGTTGCTAAGTGGCTTTCAAAGCCCTATGGCTATCAATCGTGTATTAGTTGTTCTTCCCTTTAATGCAAAGCTTCTTGTCTCTAAATTTGAAGTGTGGTTGATTTCTGTTACACGAGCAGAAACGGCAGCACAAGAATTGAGTTTACTGAAACCTATAAACTAGCAAATCAAAGTTTTCTATATTTCTTCAGGTGAACTACATAAATGCACATGCAACTTCCACACAAGCTGGTGACTTAGCCGAGGTGAATGCCATAAAGAAGGTATTCAAGAACACTTCAGAGATCAAAATGAATTCCACCAAGGTTCTCTCTCTCTCTCTCTCTCTCTCTCTCTCTCTCATGTTTGCTTGTGGATCATCTTTTTCTTTTGTTCTTAATCGTATATTTGGGGTATGGAGCCAGCATACCCACATGGTGACGTTGCATGCAGTTTTCAGATGGATGTTTTTCTTCTGATTTATTTTCCTTTTCTTTTATTTATTTGTATCTCTCTTGCTTCTAATTTCTGCTTTCTTTTCCTTTTGTCATATCAGTCTCTGATTGGTCACTGTCTTGGTGCTGCGGGGGGTTTGGAAGCCATTGCTACAATAAAAGCCATAAACACCGGGTGGCTACATCCTACCATAAATCAATTTGTATGTACTTCTTTCTACTTTGCACTTCCCTTTTATTACTGGCCATATGTCTGGATCAGTTCCATTGGAATGACTGTTCTAGAAAGTGACAACAGCTGTTGTTTAACAATCCGTTCTACTTTTTGCTCTCTTCGTTTTTGTAGATAGCGTTTGTATCACAATTTGCAAACCTAAATATTATAGGTGAAAGCTGGAGACTATTTAAATCAACCCCCTTAAGTTCTTTGAATATGGAACACCCTGAGATTACAAAGCTTCCCATATATTTTAGGAGACATGGAATTGGATTGAGATGGATCCAAAAGTTTGGCATGTGTTGATGAAGTTTTCTTGTGCATTCAAAGACATAGCAATTGACAAATATATTAATGCATGAAACTTCATCCCGCCAATTGTAAGGAAGTCCACTTCAGCCAAATTGCCCCCAGTTCCTGAAATTTCTCATATGATAATACAGATAATCTCAACACCAGGAGCTAATAGTTATCAACCCAATTACAACAGTATAATAAGCATAACAGAAAAAAAAGAAAGGTAGAATACCCTTCCAAATAGCCTTCTAAGAGACTATGTGTAGAAAGAAGAAGTTATCCTGCGCATACCTTGGCATGGTGCAAGTTGCACGGGATCCATTCACCAGAACATGCATCCTAGCTGCAAGCTAGTTACATAAAACCCTCCATTCTTGCTGAAGCACAACCTATTTAAAATTTATCCTCTGCTTTGCATCTGATCTTCCCACTTGGGCTATTCATGCTCATGTTCTTGGTTATAGTCCAGCTGGGCATTGATCTCTTTACCATTAATAGAATTCCCTTTCTTTGCCAAACAAAAAAAATCCAATGATGAAGAAATGAAGCTCATATTTGGGAGCAGAGAAAGAGTTCCCCTCTTCTCATACTCGTGGTAGGATTAGTTGAACAAACTCCTTTTTCCACAACATGCCAAATTAAAGTAAGCTCCATTCAACTTTTTATTGAACAAGTAAGATGGCAGTGTGATCCCTGTCTCATTTGCCAGTGAATACACAGTCTTGCCATGCATTCAGGTTGCCAGGTTGCTTTTTGGTTCCACCTCTATGGCCAAAACAGTTTAGCAATTGGAAAATGTTTACTGCACAAAAGGAGGCAGAGCACTTTGTCTAGTGTTTTCATTCAGTGGATTGAGATACTATGTGCTTCTGAGTGCAAGTTGGATGTCGATTTATTAGAAGGGTGTGGTTGTTTAATTAGGATTTGCTTTAGGTAAAGCACATATGGAGATGTTCTTGGGAGATATTATTTGGAATGGAATACAAGTCAGGGGAATCTGTGGTGTGATGATTGGAGTTGGTTTTCCGAAATATGCTAATGGCCGAGCAAATTACATCTTTGGATACTCCAAAACAGTGAATATTGTGATCTAAAGTAGGCCCAAAATTTTTCTACGCACTTTGCATTTTCCCAAGTAGAAAAGGTAACATGAAATGAACTAAGAATCTTGAGCAAGGAAAAAATGGGTCATAGTGCCTCTAGAAATATACTGTACATGGATAATTTGAAAGATAACACTCATTTATGGTGTGTTTATCTCTGAATTAAGTGCATTCTAGTACTCTAAATAGAAGTCTAGTCCGACCGTAACATGATTTAGGGAATGTAACCTACTATGTTGCCCTTCCTTTTCCAGTTTTGATTGAGCCTTGCTACTTGTTGTGTGTAAATCAAAGGCCTTGAACAGTACAGAAGGGAGGATGATCGGCGGTATAGGTAACATAGAATTGGAGCACTCAGGTGACTGGCTTATGGTGCATGTTTGCAGAAATGCTGTAGGATAAAATGGGAATTGCTTAGAGATCAATCTGCAAAAGATAATGACAATACACAGCAGGGATAGAACAAAATGTAATTTTATTTTCACATAAACAGAACAGTGAAAATTTAGCACATTTTAAATGACAAACATCATTTGTTCCACAATAAAATTATCATTGAACGTAGAAAACACAATCCATAAGATATAAAACATTTCCGATTTACCTCGTATGGCAAAAGAATTTATGCTGGGTAGTGTTTCATCCGTACAAATGCATTAGTTACTAAATGCTTCATGAAAATTATATACAATTACAAGTCAAAGAAGACTTTGATCTGAACTTTAATTTTGCACAAATCCCTAGTATATACAAATTGATTGGAGGACCAAATGATATATCAGACTGCAGTTTAAGAGCTCTAAATCCAGTTTTAGCAATCCTGTTATAATAATTAAGGAAAGCCCAAGTTCAATACACAGCGGCAGTACCTATTGCACTGAGATAGGAAGCCCTAACATAGACGTTGAAACTGTCATTTGAAAGCTCTTTTCAAGCCGCAGCAAAACAATAATCAATTGATCACACCCTTGGAAAGAAAGTAACGGTGGTAACGAACTCTGATAGAGTTTCTCCAAAATTGATTAGTTATTACCACCAAAACTAGTATATGAGCCTGAAATTGGGATGAGCTTTTTGGCTTATGCACTTTTTACATGCCAAAAGTTGATGTAGTGATCCCTCGTTGAGGATCTCCTTTTCCTTGTATATAAAGGATTCTTGCGTAACGATTTGAATAAATTGTTTTAAGGTTGTTGGATATTCCTTTTGGTGATAGTGTTTGCTTATTCTGTCCAGCTATAATTCTTGACGTTTATCATTATGAAAATAATGCAGAACTTGGAGCCTGCCGTTGAGTTTGACACCGTTGCAAACAAAAAGCAGCAGCACGAAATCAATGTTGGTAAGAATTTCTGCATCCCCACCCTCTTTGTCTTCTTGATTTCTGTAGGCTGGAATTTCAACTGAAAATTGAGGCCAAGCAAAATGGAAATGGAAAAAGTGAAAGTGAAAGCATCTAACAACTCATAACTGTTAGATGTTTCTACAGTTCCATTTCCTTGGTCCAAATACAGCATACCCCCAAAGGAAAAAAAAAACTGAAAAAGGGAAGGAAATCCTCGTGGCGTATTTGTTAAATTGCCTTAACTGGGGGCGTTTGGATTTACTGACGTATGTATACTTATCATCATATGCAGCTATTTCAAATTCATTTGGGTTCGGTGGACACAACTCTGTCGTGGCCTTTTCTGCATTCAAGCCCTGATCAAGCTTGTCGTAATTCCGGTAGGCAGAGCAAATCTTGGTCAGCGAGAATAACTATAACATTTTCAGAGGCAGCTTCTTCATCTTGTTTTTCCAAGTTGTTGCTTACGCACTTGAGTATTGGTTGTTGTTTATGTAATACTTCTCATTAGGTTCTATATTTATCGTCCTTTTTTTTTCTCTATTTTCTTGAAGTTGTTTGCCAATATTTGACCATGACCAAGTCGAGAATGAAATTTTGATCCTTTGAATTGTGTAGCGGATGGAATGTTGGGTAGCCATTAATTGTGAAATTGTCCCCATGACTTTTAGCATTAGAGGAGAAAGTTGTACATTCCATACTTTAACATAAAACACATCAACAACATATAATACCGATCTGGAGCACATCTCAAAGCTTATGTAGACCCATAATATGCTTTTTTTTAATCAGGTTATGTGTATTCCAACTAATTTTCGAGAGATCAATTTCAGTGGGTTTTTTTTAATATCCTCATAATATGTTAACCAAATATAACTGGGCATTCTCTGGCTAATGTAGACCCATCACAAATTCCAAGCAGTGTTAAACATAAAATATACTTTTGTAAATAGCGAAGAAAGAATTTGTGAGTGTTAACAACCGTATTTAGTTAGTCCCGAAGGCCAACTTCTTCAAGAAAATCTATTTTCTCATCTCTTTGTTTGATTATTTATTATTTTCTTTACTTTCATAAAAATTTCAAACACTTAAAAAAAACAATTAAAAACACTTCTCTTATAGAAACAAAACAGGCCATAAAAGAACATAATCGGGTAACCTAATTCCAACTGGGTTGCTTGTTTCACCTAACTAATTTATTGAACTATTAAATTATTATTTTATTTACACTTTTATAAAAATAAAATAAATTAATTCCATATTGACAAAATTGTTGTTAAGGATTTTTGTCTATATGTTTGGTTAAGGTGTTTGGGAGATTTTTTCCCAAATAAATTTCTTTAACAAGTTTCTCAAACATTTTTATTTTTTTCCCAGACAATTTCATCTCTCTATAAAAAGTGTCTCTGAAAAACTTTTTTCCCAGACAAGTTTCTGAAACACTTATACAAACAATGTCTCAGAGTTTTGTTTCTAAAAATTGTTTCAGAAATACTCAAAACGAACACTAACTTTATTTGGTTTTCCGTCTTTACTCAATCAAATTTCTCCTTTATTAATAAAAAGTCAATTTGTTTAGGATTATTAATTCTTTTCGATGAGATGAGTAAAATAAATAAAATAAACTAAAAAAAAGTTCATATAAGAAAAAATAAATTAAAAATTATATCCATTTTGAATTATTTTTTAAATTTTTAAAAAGATTTTTGGTCATATTTTTAATGTTTATATTTCTCTTGTCAATGATATATAATAATTGAGATTTTGCCCTTTTGATAATTCAAAACTAGAGGCTCGGGTGAATATGTGAGGTGTTTGTGTGCCCGTGAAATGTGAAATGTGCAAATTTATCGTTGAAAGTAAGATTGTTAAGTCAAATAATTTTATCAATTTATTTTGATAACGTGATTTTGAAAGAATATTTTTTCTGTGAATAATAATAGTAAAAATTACTTTTATAATATCATTTTATTTTTTAAATCACACTAAAGTTTATACTTGCTATTATTTTATTATAAATAAGCATATCCAACCAGGCTTTCCCGCCGAATAGGAAACCCACAATCACTTCTTCCCGCCAAAACCACAACCTAGGTTGAAAAAAAGTATCACTCCTCTCTCTCCTCTCGCCTCTACTCTCTGCAAATCTCTGTCTCTCTCTCTCTCTAGATCCGCAAACGGCTAGGAAACAGAGGCCAAGCGATGGACATCAGCGAGGAACTGAGGGCAGCGCACAAGCAAACGTTTCGCAAATTCTTCGACCAAGATGTAACTTTACTATTCTCTCTCTCTATGTGTGTGTGTATGTGTGGGTGGGTGGGTGGGTGCGCGCGTATTCATAAGTGTCGTATCTTGGAGTCATCATCTTCGACCTCTGTGTATATGTGTTTATATTCAAGAAACTCTACAGGAATGGAAGGACATTTACACTCACGAGATAAAAAATATGATGCATCACAAGCGCCACCGCCTCATCCTCAACATCTCCCATTTTTTCGCTCACGAGGAAGGTCACTTGGCTCGCAGGTAAATATCTCTATGATCGCGTGTATATATATGGTATACACAAAGTAACCGAACCAGTGTCGCCCGACACTTCAAGATTTTCGCTCAGCTCGAGGGTTGAAAATCTTCTACTTCTGTTGGTAACGCTTGACTTGAACATTTTGACCCGGGAGTGGTTGCAGACATCTGATATTTAGCCTGCACTGGAGAATTGGGTCCAAAGTGGCACTACCTTGTAGTGGTTCCTTGTAACCTTAAAATTAGGGATTATAATGTTCAAAATATTTGTATATACACTTTTGTTGACTTAATCTTGTTATCTGTGTTCCAATTACCAGGCTGCTCCAAACTCCAGGTGAGTACATGCAAGCCCTATGCGATGCGGTGACAGAATTCACCCGCAGCCTTGATCCCAAGTACTTGAAGGAAGGGGAGCAAGTGCTTGTTGGCTTTGAAGGCCCTTTCGTGTCGCGCCGTGTTACCCCGCGAGATCTTCTCTCCAGTTTTATCGGTTCAATGGTCTGCGTTGTGGGGATTGTCACCAAATGTACTTTCTTTCCTCCTTTTGGTTTCTCTTTGTCAGTTGTAACTGCGTTTGGTATGTTTCTCAAGGGTATTGCCTTATGGTAAAAAAAAGTGATGGTGCAGTCATTACAGGACTCATGAAGTAAGTCGGTTTCAGCATCTTTATGTTACCACGTGGTAATTTCAGTTCCTGAAGATGTCGATGATATTGGGATGATTAGAACTTGGAGTTATTAACTATCACTTGGTTAAAGAAAGAAAGGATGCATTTTAAAATTGCTGTCTACTTTGAAGCGTTTATTTTTGAACTTTTGGTCCTTTAGGTGGTAAAACTGGGACCAGGCTAATATGAATAGTTGAGCCGCCGCTACTAATTTTTCTTACCAAATGCCCATGAAGTTAACCCTTAGTCAAGCTGTTCTTTAACCTGAAAAGATCGTGCTAGGAAGCGGAGCTTATTGTAACAATAAAGAACTCTTCATATATGTTTATGTTCTAATTGTTTGAGAGTGACATTTTAGACATATCGATGAATGGCATTGAACATTAATGGAAAAGTTAGTAACTGTTAGGGCTGTTTGTTTAGTTTGTCTCATATCCTTTATGCTGATACAACAAATGACCAACTGGCTAGTTTTCCACACTCAGGTTCTCTTGTAAGGCCGAAGGTTGTCAAGAGTGTTCATTTCTGCCCTGTAACTAGTACATTCACTACTCGTGAATATCGAGACATCACATCCAATATGGGCTTGCCAACGGGGTCTGTGTATCCAACGCGGGTAATCTATTTTTCTTTTGCTTTTGGTCTCTTAGAATTCTTTATCTAAGAAACAGTGTTTTTGAAACAGTTAGTTTTTCCAGGATGAAAATGGCAATTTATTGGTGACTGAGTATGGGTTGTGCAAGTACAAAGACCATCAAACTATCTCAATGCAAGAGGTGCCTGAGAATTCTGCTCCTGGACAGCTTCCACGAACTGTGGACGTCATAGTTGAGGATGACCTGGTGGATTCATGTAAACCTGGGGATCGTGTGGCAATGGTAGGGATATATAAATCTCTTCCTGGGAAAAGCAAAGGCAGTGTTAATGGGGTGTTCAGGTTGGTAAAATAACATTTGTTGCATAGTGCCAAGTGGTAGTTAAAATTTCTAATCATAATCACCCCTTTCTAGGACTGTGCTTATAGCTAACAATGTCGCTCTGCTGAACAAAGAGGCCAATGCACCAATCTACACTCCTGAGGATATTAACAACATCAAAAAGGTATCCGAGAGAGATGATATATTCGACCTACTGGCTAATTCAGTGGCACCATCAATACATGGGCATTTGTGGATCAAGAAAGCAGTTGTTTTACTGATGCTAGGTGGAGCTGAAAAGAACTTAAAAAATGGGACCCATTTACGTGGGTGAGTTATGCTTTATCCTGAGCATTGTTCTTGACTGAATAGACCTGTTTCCATTTTTCCATATTGCTCAGTTCAGTATCTTGTTTTTGAGTCCTGTCTCCCTATATCCTCCTTGTCTAGGGACATAAACATGATGATGGTTGGTGACCCTTCTGTTGCAAAGTCTCAACTTTTAAGAGCAATTATGAACATTGCTCCTTTGGCCATATCAACAACTGGTCGGGGTTCATCCGGTGTTGGCTTGACTGCTGCAGTTACTTCGGATCAAGAAACTGGTAAGGAGCATATTAGGACCATATGGTGATTTTTTCTTTTTTCATTTTTTGTTTGTTTGAATGAAAGTAGTCGCCATGTGAATAGGAGAAAGAAGGCTAGAAGCTGGTGCAATGGTTCTTGCTGATCGAGGTGTTGTTTGTATTGATGAGTTCGACAAAATGAATGATCAAGATCGAGTTTCTATACATGAAGTCATGGAGCAACAGACAGTAACAATTGCTAAAGCTGGTATCCATGCATCACTGAATGCTCGATGCAGCGTGGTGGCAGCTGCAAATCCTATATACGGAACTGTAAGTTGTATTATTTACTTATTTAAATGCATCAATGCTTGTTAGTCCCCAAATCGCTTAATTTTTTGTTCATTTCTCGTTTTGGTAGCACTCATAGGATCTGTCTACCTTGAAAAACTCAATTTACAAATTGTTACCCCTTCTCCTTTGAGTTTTAAATTCAGTGTTCAAACTCACATTGGCTGCTAAAGGGTAATTTTACAATCATTTTGCCCCCTTAAGTAGTTGGATTCCCAAAATGGACCAAATTAAGGAACTCGGAAGGAGTAATCAACATAGCCACTTTGCCGATAACTATAACTCTAGCTGGGCTTAACTTTCTTTTTCTATTTGGTATTGGATGAATGTGCAGTATGATCGTTCACTAACGCCAACCAAGAATATTGGGCTCCCAGATTCTTTACTTTCTCGCTTTGATTTATTGTTTATCGTGTTGGATCAAATGGATCCTGATATTGACCGTCAAATTTCGGAGCACGTCTTGCGTATGCACCGGTTCCGTTCCACAATAGATGGAGGTGAGTGAGAAGTACTATATCAGTTGAGAAGTTTTTTAGCAAGTTCACTATATCTGAAAATGCTCATGTGAATCAACTCATTTAGACGGGGCAACACTTGATGGGAGTTCAAGATATGGAGGAGAGGAAGAAGCTGAGGCAGGTTCATCTGTTTATGTGAAGTACAACCGAATGCTGCATGGGAAGAGGACAGAACGGGGTCGAAAGCGTGATACGGTCACTATCAAGTTTCTTAAAAAGTATATTCATTATGCAAAGCATAGAATTCAGCCAGAACTGACCGATGAGGTGCCGATACTTTCCCATATCAGTTGGTCTTTCCTTTCAATTGCCAATTTGCGCTATCATGTTCATGCAAAAGTTTACCAACTGTATCTGTTTCTGAAGAGTCTGTGGTGGCTGTTGGACCTGTTTCCTTAATGCATCTTAGAGTTTTTAGATTTATCTAGTGCACTTTCTAACGATGTCCATCTACAGGCATCTGATAACATTGCAAATGCATATGCAGAGCTCAGAAATGCCAATACTGCAAAGGTTAGTATTCAGATTTAACTAAGCACATTAGATGCTGAGGTTCTACAGTTGCTTAAATAATCTGTTACAATGTTTTCTCTTCTTAGAATGGGGGAGGAACACTTCCAATAACTGCCAGAACCTTAGAAACCATGATACGGCTCTCCACTGCTCATGCTAAGCTAAAGTTGAGCAGACAGGTACGAGAATTTTCTCACATTGTAGACATTTGTTAGCAATTGGAACCTATCTAATTAATGTCAAATGCAAACTATTTACTTTAAGTGTTATCTTGACCTAATAAGGCTTGTGTCTGAGAATATATAAAGCATTGAATTATGTAGCACTAATGGGTTTTATGGATATTAAACTTTTGGTTCTTGTTATCTCTGCTTTTGTAGTTCTCATGTTTGATTGATTTTTCATGACACCCAAAATTGTTTAGTTGATTGTTTATGCCTGATCAGTGTTAACACTTGCTTCTTGTTGCTTGCTTTGTCTTGGGCAGGTTCTGAAGTCCGATGTTGAAGCAGCTCTTAAAGTTCTTAACTTCGCGATATATCACAAAGAGTTGACACAAATGGAGGAGCGTGAACAAGAAAGAGAAAAGGAGTTGGAGAGAAAACGCAAAGCTGACCATGATGGTGGTAATGAGGGTAGAGCTGACCAAAATGGTGGCAATGATGGCAGAACTGATCACGGTGTTACTTCTGTTGGAGTAGGGTAAGTGAAATAGTTTTCCTTTGCAAGTCGCATATTCGCTATTTTGTGAATAAGTGGGCCATATTATGGACTAAGCATCCTTTTGTTTCTTTTTGTTTCCTTAATTTTGCATAATTCAAAGTAATCCTAACAGCATTGATAGATAAGAAAATTGTAGGGCAGCTCTTTATCATCCCCTAGCATCCCTTAGAGAAGTGGATGATACGAGAATATCTCAACTTCTTGGCAATCTATTTCTCCTGCTGTTAACTATGTTATATAGTCAAGCAAATTAACCAAACTCCCAAATGCCATATATAAAGCTTCTTATTGGTTGTGTCGTTCATTTTGCTTACGTAATAGGTTTTTTTGAGAGGTACATCAAGAATTCCTTATATTATTAGTTAAATACTTCTACTTTTTCCCTAAGTAGGACTGAAGCCATGGAAATAGACGAGCCTTCTGCAACTCAATCTAGTGTGGACGTGTCCCCAGAAAGGTTTGTGATGTGAAACACTGCAACAATATATTTGTTTGTACTCATTTTGTTATTGTTCCTTATAATTGAATGCATCCTCCACCACAGAATAGAAGCATTCAATACTTTGTTCGGGCAGCATGTTCGTGAACACCACTTGGATCGCATATCTATTACGGATATTCAAACTGCTGTTAACAGCAGGGCAGCTGTAGCCTACACAGTGGCAGAGATAATGCTCTTGTTGGAGGTAACCTCATTTTTGTTAGTATATTAGTTGAATCGGCAAACAAATAAATATTATGTTTCAGATTGAATACTCTGGTGGAACTAGTTTCATTTCAACTTGCGTGCCTCAAAAAATTAACTAATACCTTGAAGTTCATATTTCTGCAGAAACTGGGGGATAGTAAAATTATGATACACGAGGACACAGTGTATATATTGTGAACAAATTCAAGTGAAACATCCTCTATCAGTATTAAATGGTATGTTTCCTTTGTAATACCAATCTCCTCTGGTCATTGCAAAAATCCTTGGTGGGCTTTCACCAATTTATGTGATCGATATATTTTACTTGTTCTCAAAGCTTGCACATTTTAATTTGCTGAAAGATACTGTTTGTTTTCAGAATCTCGTTCTCTTCAGTCATTCTAGTGTTACGCCAAATTGACTCAAG
The DNA here is from genome assembly GCA_019985065.2 of Arctostaphylos glauca. NCBI lineage: Eukaryota > Viridiplantae > Streptophyta > Magnoliopsida > Ericales > Ericaceae > Arctostaphylos > Arctostaphylos glauca. Next base: position 12,300,402 of record JAHSPW020000001.1, on the reverse strand, counting down.
AAACCAAACCAACCAGAGTTGTGACTATGTAGTAATTGATTGACAGGGTGAATGAATTTCAGGCAGCGTACCTTTTGCCAAAGCTGCATGGTCTCATTTGGAGGGAGGCTGTAGCACAGCACTTTCTGTTTTCCTCAGCCTGGCTCCTGTGCTTAAATATTACTTTTCTGGAGTGTTAACAAGGTTTATATCTTAACATCTTTGTAATAGTGCAATTAATCTGGACAGCAACAAGTCTTTCTCTGACATTGATAACCACATTTGACTTTGGTTCTTTGAATTGACAAACTGCTGTGATAACGGAACTTGGATCTTGTAATTCCTTGTTTTGTTGTTAATGATTTGTGATTGTGTCTATGCTTGTACTTCGGCGTTTGCCTTTTGATAGAACAAGATTGATGGATGTGCAAATCCCATAAAAGTTTTGAATCTAAGATTGTTACCCTAGTTTTTTTTATTCCAAGGCTATATCCCCTTTCATACTCTGTAGCATAATCCTAAATCTAGTTTTCATATCAAACTAGAATGGTCTACAATTTTCTCTTTTCATGTTACATTGTATTGCTGTAACTTGTATTTTTGCTGCTCTTTATCAAAATGAGTGTACTTACTAGTATACATTATGAAGAACTAAAACTCAAATATACCAAAGACAATAATGTGAATACAAGTGGGTTTTCTTCTTCAATGATAATTAAGTACTCAAACACAAGAACAAAGTTATACTTGGAACTCACAAGTGAATACAATTTGTAAAATAAAGTTACATGCGATTACTCAGCAATGGAGTTTGGTACATGGAACTACTGTCATTACAAATTACAGCTAAATTCTACTGCTACTCAAGTTAATGACACTGGCTACTTTCACTGTTAAGTACTAAATAACCAAGCATTCTTTTGATGGTCAGACAGCTCTTATTCTTCCTAGTCAATAACGTATTAATAGCTGAACTGAGAAATTTGGTGGCACCCTCTAAAATTGTCCTCTCTTTAATTACCATCATTGATCTTCTGAGCTTGTCACCTGTCCTCTCAGGCTATAATATCAATTTGAATATTTTCAAAGGTGTGTGGGCTTCGATCCATTTTCGTTTCTCTAAGATTTGTATCTCGGCACGTGCCACAATTGTTTGTGTTCCTTCTCGAATTGTCACAAGAGCTTGGCACGTGTGTCTCGAACCTCTTTAATCTTCACACGGCTTTGTATTTTGGCATTTGGCATCAGAAGATCCCCCTTATATTTTATTATGGTCAAAGCAGATTTTAAAGTGCATCAAGTCCCTTAGTATCATAACATCCCCTTAGTATCTCGCCAAGTGACAATTTTTCATTGGGTGCATGGCTTCTAGTGCAGATATACCACCCACACCAGCTTTGGTTAGAACTAAGTAATCTTGATGAACTAAGACTTTTCATTTTCTACCTTCAAGAAAGATCTGCAGCTTGTCATATTCATCGATCCTTTGAGAGTAGTCTATACATGGACAAAGATCCCATTTTATTGATCAAATTCCCAACCTGGGCCTAACAACTTTTCTCAAGTCTATTTTTCGACCATTATCCAATTAGAGTATCACTGATCGTAACCATATTTGATCAAGCAAATTTTATGCACTTCTGATTGGTTTGGCTAAGTTCGAGTCCCTACTTTTCCAGAATCCTTTGGTAATATGTCGGATAAGGATCCTAGGGCGATTGGGAGTGACAAGTTTATCGGAAACCCACAAATATAGACTCCTAACAAGACTAAATGACCTAACGAAATACTGTACTCATACTTTATTGTTGACAAACTCTGAAAGATAATATTCAAAAACAAAAGCAATAGAAAAACTCCTTGTGTCGAACAAGTACAATCCGTTGGCTTCACGACCACCACCAATCGTCTTCCTCATTCTTAGGTCTTGAAAAGCATAGTGAGATGAAAAGAAAGTTATACTGCAACTCAAGTGTTTTGTTAGTTGACTAACTGAGAGAAGGTGAAATGTAAAGGTAAATACAATAACAAGATTGGGTATTAATAAGAACGAAGAAAGTGGAGAAATCCCTATTCCGAATGCACTATATAGGGATCCACCTGAAATTTAAGGAAATAAAAATATCAAATATAAAAATATTATAAGTTTTTTAATTTGACTTAAAAAAAGATTCATGCAATATTTTTTTTTTAATTTAAGGTAACATATATATTACTTTCAAATTTTGACCACAAACTAATTGACTTTTATTACTTGTCGCTCTCAGAGAGAGTTTCTCGAAAAGTCACCATGTAATATAGTAATACTCACAAGAATCAATAGTCCACAATTAATTAATGCAAGATAAAAAATTATAGAAATTAAATAAGAACAAAAAAGAATCTAACATAAAACTTTTTGCCATGCAATATATATGTATTTGATATTTGATTTAAGGTAATATATATTACTTTGAAATTTCAACCACAAACTAATTAGGTTTTGTCAGTTATTACTCTTATAGCAACGAGTCACGAAAAGTCACTTCGTTCATTTGACCAAACCAAATTATTGACTTATTAGTTACTTTATTCCTAAAAACTTGCCCATTTGGGCTAAATTTTTCAAGGTAGAATAAGATCTTAGGCTTTGATTTGTACCACGTGACATGAGTGTATAATGAAAATAAAAAATGAGATATTCGTCAATTATTGACTTATCGGTTACTATATGGGCTAATTTGTTGGAGGGCAATTTCGTCATTTCTCTTATAGAGAAACAAAATCGCGTATTAAATTCGGTCAAAATACACCACAAATAATTTAGTCTAAATGGATTGAACTAAATTAATTTATATTTAGTACAACATAATTCAATAACCCAATATTTCAATAATTACAACATGCCAAATGAATCCATAGTATAAATATAAATTAGAGGTGTAGAAAAATTTGTCGAAAAATATTTTCAAATTCAAAATCAAAAGTTATGATTCATTTGAATTTAGAAATTTACACACTCAATAAATTTACTCAATCTATTTTGAATTATGATTTTTTTTTTGGAACTAAAGACTTTCAATTTTCTTTTAAAATAAAAAAACTAGAGATTGAGATTCGATGATTATGAATATGTTTAACAAATTTGATTCATGGAAGGAATAATTTCCTAAATAATTTTTTTAATTTAAACTTCTTGGTCGACGAATTAAATTATAAGAGAGTTATAAATTAACTTTCATTTAAAAATACGAAGTGCTTGTCGATCTTAAAATCTTCCTGTAATGCATTCGGGTGGGTTTGCACATTTACGAGGGAGACGGAAGGGATGATGAAATCCGCCACTAAATTCCCCGCTTTTCGTGGGAGATGGAGAAATCCAACTGAAATCTTGACCTTTCCGCCACTCCGGAAGATTTCTAGCAGCAGCAGCAAGGGTCCAGATGTAGGAAAAGGAGTGCCAAGGGAGAGTGTGGATTGCGTGGTGATCGGGGCAGGAGTTGTGGGTTTAGCAGTGGCCAGAGAGCTCTCTCTAAAGCAAAGAAGACAAGTGTTGGTCATCGATTCTGCTCCTACCTTCGGCACCGGGACTAGCTCTCGCAACAGCGAAGTCATCCATGCCGGCATTTACTATCCTCCCAATTCTCTCAAGGTCTCTCTCTCTCTCTCCTTTCATTTTGCATTTGTTGTTTTTGGGGTCATATATTGGAAGAATATATATTAAACCAAACCAAGGTATCAACCTATGAAGAGGGTTGAACCACAATCTCATTGCACATACCTCCATCTACGGAAACGTTGGACTAAGTCCCGGTTACTCTGCATTTGCTATCTGCCTTTCTCCTTGCTACAACTCAATTTATGTTGTATTTGGTTTCCTGTCATGTTAAAAACTGCACTTTGGTTTCTTTTCCCAATTTTGGCCCAAAGTAAATATAATCTAAGAGGTTGGGTTGAGAAGAAACCAGAGAGATCAAGGATCAAAGGTTTGGAATCTTTCTATAACTGTAAAATAATTACAAAAATTGGGTATAGAGTCCAAAACTAAGTAGTATTGACTCATTTAGCGTGGTGCTGACTGTTTATAAAGCCTACATCCGTGTATTTAAAAGTTTTCAAATTTAAGAAGGAACTTTTTTATAGACAAAATTTCCCTTCTTACTCATGAATAATCTTTCCAAAAACTTTAATTGTTTACTATATCTCTTGCATGTCATCATTACTACTACCTCCGGTCACTGCAATTCACTTTTGTCTGCCATCTCCGACAACCCAGACATTTTATTTCCACCAACAAAACAGCAGATAAATTTCACTGTTTATTTATTATTGTTACATAAATTTATTTTGATTAATTTATGTTTTCATAACAGCTAAATTTCATTTTTCATGTTTTTAAGGACCGATAAATTTTACTATTCACCTTTCATAATAGATACAACAGAAAATTTACTATTCATTTTTTTGTTTTTTTTTGTTTTCTGTAATAGATAAATGTTATTAGTTGTTGTCATTGTAGAGGTTGTGGTGATTAGTCACTAGTAAGGGTACTTTTGATTGGTTTAGCCTAGTGGACTTTAGGTGTTAAGACTTTGACAAGCTAAAAGAGTACAGATTCTCAACTATTGACTTACGGCTGAAGCCCCAATAAATTATGACCGGTATATAGTTGACTATCAAATCCACCAGAGTATAGCTTCCAATGTCAATGCTGAATCCATACGTTGACTATCAAACCTGAATGTCAAAACACCTTTATGCGAAATCCACATCTATCAGACAGGAGCCTTACTTTTCTGCTTGCCAAAACACTGTTGTCTGTGCAATTCATGAATTTATAGTTATTTTATGCCCTATGGAGATAATTCCTGACTTACAGCAACTGAACAGTAGGATTCTATTCTCTGTTGGCCAATAAGCCATCTTTGCTTCAAGTGCAAGGAGATCTGAACTCTCTGGAGACAGCAAGCTCAGATGAATTCCACTGACATAAGTGTCAACAATGCATCGCAATTCAAAGCTAACCTGGGGCGGCCCAAGCATAACAAGGCCCTCAGGGAACTTCTTAAAAGGTGGCTTTTTTAGTATGAACAAATTAATTAAAATTTATTATTTTACTGATTTTGCACTGCAAGGAATCATTTTCCACCTCCCTATCATTTTCTGAAGGTTTTCTTACTCGATGTACTTAAGACTCCCTCAGTTGTACATATTACTTGTTTTCTGGGCGAAAAGCCTGCTGCGCTCGTACGCTCCTTTATTTTGTATCCACTGTCATCAGCAAAATTCTTTATAATAGTGGACTGTATGTCGATCTGTACAAACTTTGTTTTGCTAACTAGTGCTGTTCTAGTAGGCTTATCTCTGGAGCTTTTGATATCTGTTATGGACTATACATATTTTTCTCTATTCTTTGACATCTACAAAATGGTCAATGTGGATACCTCCATTCATTGTGACATCCTTATCTAATATAAAGATTCTGAATATTAGTGCTCTTTAACCCAATATTACATTTGGTCCAACTTTCAGTATTCTATCTCTATGTCAGATTGACAATGCATTCTAAACCGAACTTTATGCAAGGTTCCTGCAATTTATCAACTCCAAAAAGTTCACGTGGTAATTCCTATTTCAGGCAGATTTATTGGCTTTGGTTCTACCTTGTTTTGCAGGCACTTTTTTGTGTTCGAGGAAGAGAATTGATGTACCAGTATTGCAAAGAACATGATATTCCCCATAAACAGATTGGTAAACTTATAGTTGCTACTGGATCCTCGGAGATTCCAAAGTTAAACAGTCTGATGAATCGCGGGATTGAAAATGGCGTTGATGGCCTAAAGATGATGGAAGGTTACGAAGCCGTGAAAATTGAGCCTGAGTTGCAATGCAAAAAAGCTTTATTATCTCCCGTGTCAGGAATAGTTGATACGCATTCCCTAATGCTATCTTTAGTGGTATGACTTTTTGTCCTTACGATTTTACCCATAAATAGATTAATCATATAGTAGAACCTACTCTACACATGTGAATGCTGACATGGCATGGTAACTTAACTATTGTGCAGAGCTAATTTTATGCTTCTGATTTTACCACGAGTTACAATATATATTGACAGGTATATAACTGAAATGTCGGTTTAGGGAGAAGCTGAGAGTTATGGAGCAACTTTTTCCTTCAACACTACTGTAATTGGTGGTCATCTTGAAGGAAATCACATTTGCCTTAATATTTCGGAAAGCAAGGTTCTTGAGAATGGGGATGGGAAGTTTCCATTGGAGCCAGATCTTATGCTTTTTCCTAAATTTGTAGTGAATTGTGCTGGCTTGAGTGCCCCATCCCTTGCAAAGCGATTCAATGGAATAGATAGCGAAGTTATCCCTGGTTCCTATTATGCTCGTGGTTGCTACTTCACTCTATCAAATACTAAAATTCCTCCATTCAGGCATTTGATTTATCCAATACCCGAGGATGGTGGCCTTGGAGTGCATGTTACTCTGGATTTGAGTGGCCAAGTCAAGTTTGGCCCTGATGTTGAATGGATAGATGGTATTGATGATATTTCGGGCTTCCTGAACAAGTAATGTTTGTATTTTCCTTTGGTCTTATACTACGTTGTTACAATATTTTGCATGGTTGAATTGAAACTGCCCTTAGTTTTATAGTTAAGCATTTGCCATTTGAAAAGGTGCTCTACTTTAGTGTTGGGAGACAGGAAAACTGTCACTGACATGTCTATTGGAGTTTCCATTTGTTAGTCTGACTGAAATCTCTACAATGTTTTCTTTTTCTCTTTTTTGAATTTCTAACTATCACCGTATGTGACTCACATATGGCATGGACTTCCTCACAGGCTGTCTTTTCATGTTTTCAATCGCTTAAAAATTTGGTAATTTGGGACTGCTATTGTGGATTGATGGTCACAGGCAGGAAACATGCATTTTTTGCCTGGTGAATTGCAACAAATGGGCATTTCGCATGGATAGTGATTACATTTACAATGACTGGTCATGCTTTTCAGGATAAATACTAGATTGGCTGGACTGCTTTGTTATTTAACTTGAGTAATTGACTAACTTTTTTTATTGCTTTTCTCTGGGCTTCCTGTAGGCCTAACATTTGCTTTCATTGTCTCTGGACTCCTGCGGTTTTTTGTAAAGCGTTATTGGCTTCTAAATTGTGTACCCTATCTTTCCCTTCATCGCATCTCAATCTACTGCCCCCGAAATTGAGTGTCTCCGTCCACGCACTTCTTTGACTGTAGATTTCCAACCGCTAGCATATTTCAAGATCCCAGAGTCAATTGCAATGCACATTATGAGCTGTTGAGTGCAGCTTGATGATTACGCGTGGCATTAGGAAGAGGCATAAAGCATGTATTTCACTTTTCAGAGTCCAGCCTCGGATGTTAATTGTTGATGCTCTATGGCTCGAAGAACAACTCTCTTCCAAACATAGTACGAGGGTGGCACTGCCATGTGCAGTTACTGATCACAAGATTTTAATCTGTTGGGGATGAGAGGCAGAGACGACATGGGGTTTGGTTGGGTGGAGAGTCTCATAGGTATGGTAGATAGGGTATTGCATGCATGGAGGAAACGTTTGGATGTAGTGATAGAACGAATGAAGTCAAATTGGATTACTTGAAATTGGCCCATCCTATCTTCTCATCCAAGCTTCCAAGACTCGGCATTGGACCTCCATGAATCTTCGAGGTCTCAGGGACTCTTGGGAACTCTCGGGAGCTCTAGGGTACTCTTCTAGCTCAAATTACTTGAAATAGACAAAAAAATACCTTGCATGCAATATCCTATAACTCAAGGAATTAAATCATGCAAGTATGACAAACTGGACTTATAGTGCCACGTAATTATGCAGTAATGAGCGCTCAACAACGAGCTTCACAACTCGAAATTGGATATAGACTTAGAGTAGGGATAAGTAACTTGACCTTAGCAATAGAGGGGTGGCCAAACTGAAAATGCCACTAAAGAGGAAATATCATAGTCCTCGTGTAAAAGAGATACGATCAACATTCAAAAAATAGAGCCCATCGTTCTTATTCACCGAATTCAATCAGCTTCTTCATCGCAAGGTCCTAAAAGACACAAGAGGTGGTTGAAAAGGTTATTGGACAGTTTAAAGGTTTAGTCAATTGACTAGTAGAAAGCAAATTAAGGGGAAAATCAGGGACATCAAGACTAGAAGGTAAGAATAAGGTTCGAGAGAGATGCAGAACACCTTTCCCTGAATACGTTGAGGTGAAACCTTGATTGTTAATATTTGCATGTCAGAGAAAAGGGAGAATTAGCAGACATGCGTAATGCTAATGCAAGAATCGAGAGTCCGAGATGGAGGCATAAGTGCCGGAAACAATATTACCTGAATTCATTAGAGTAGCACTAGAGCAAGTTGAGGGAAAAGCCAACAGAGTGTCTGAAACAACTAACTAACTTGAGTAGTGAATGCATCATGAGAATCAAAAGGAGGACAATAACCAAAAGAAGTAACCGACGACAGAGGTTGGGATGGTTGGGTGCTATGATAGACCGGTTTTACGTAACCTGATTTACTCGACTTCTTCCAACAATACAACTCCATGTGATTAGTAGCACCACAATGATGTGTATTCCCGATTACCACGTCCAATGGTACAACCATCACCAAAAGAACAATCACAAAATTATGGTCACCACTACAGGCATTTTATGAGTAAGTACCTTGACCCTCACTGCTAGAAACTAAAGCAGAGGACTGTGTAGAAAGGGTAGCTTAAGATACGGATTCTGATCTTGTTATTGGTCCATGCATCTGGGGTGGGGAGGCAGGTGCATGGTCCAATCATGTCAAGTAGGATGGGAGGAACGAAGGTGGACTTACTACTGGTGTTCCACACATCTTTACCTGCACTAATCATTTGGGTGGTTACAGAGCTAGTGAGTTTATCATGTGTTTAGCCAGGGCCAGCCCGTGGGCTTGCGGGAGCCAGTGGGTAAGTCCCGCAAGCCCACGGGCTCGAGCAACCCCTGACGCGGGGCAACCTTTTTTTTTTTGTAAATATAGGGAAAAAAAATCGAAACCCACCCAAAAAAAAATGGGGAGGAGGGACTCATACTAAGTGGGCAACCAAGCTGCGGTCGGGCTTGGGCAACTCAAATGTCGGGATTGACACTTGGTTTGGCTATACATCTGTTTCTATGATCCTATTTAAGCAACAATAGGTTGACAAATCTCACTTCTTAGATCTTTAGTGGTTCATGATGGTCTCCTTGGTCATTCAATTTTGTCCTTTCGTTGGTTAGACACTACTTTGGCATGAGGTGTTTCATTTGGAATCCCCTAGGAGTGAAATCCTTTTGGTTGCTTTTTAGGGCATCTACTGTAAAAGCAATTCTCTGATGGGATTTTAATCATTATAGTCATCGCAACACAACAATATATAGTCATTACTAAAGCCCTATCATCTAAGATAACAATACAAAATGTGGAGTCTCACTAATGTTTCAAACATTGTCTTATCGATTATTACTTATGAAGATGTGCTCTCATGCAGTGAAACTTGACGAAGGATCAGTTCAGGTTCCATCTAAGAGTGTGACTTCTACTATATGTTGTAATCCTTTGGTATTTTAGTTGGTGAACGCAATCCTTTATCCCTGTAGGTCCTTATCTTTGTTGTGTTTGAAATGGCTAAAGAGCGCCTCGCCGTAGTCGGCGAGAAGCAAGATATAAAAAGAAAAGTAGTAAGCTGCTTGAGTGAATCACGCATGTACTTGTACATTTTCTCTCCTTTCCTAAGCAGTTTTGTTTTCTGGCATACCATAAAACTTCTGAAGAATACTATTAAGAATGTTACTCAGAAATGTTCTTTCATTGGTATGTTACTGAAATAGAAATTATTTTTCTGGCCTGTGTCAGGTTTGATTATTCCGTACGTGCAGATCGTGTACACCGATTTTATCCAGAGATAAGAAAGTACTACCCTAATCTGAAGTGTGGATCTCTGGAGCCAGGTTATACTGGCATCCGACCTAAACTCTCTGGTCCCAATCAAGGTTCTGTCGATTTTCTGATACAAGTAAGTTATAGCGCACTTTGTCACTAGTAATTCTGAAAGCTCATACATACATATTTTGCATGTTCTTGGAAATATAAGTTTTATATGTTCCATGTTGGAATTCTTTGGTTATGGATTCTTCTATTGATTGATTTCTTGGTGAGTGGCTTCTTGCTAAGTTCAAATGTGTCCCCTTGGGGCTGCAATTATGGGATCATTCTGACAATCTGTTCTTGAAATAGGAAGTTGATGCCAACCCCCGGTCATTCTTTAAACCATACCATTTTTTGAATGCACCGTGGCAGAATACTGCAAACCAATTTTTTCTTCTGTTTTGTTCTTCCGGAAGTATGCATATGGAAAGTCCGCTCCATTTAGCGTCGGAGAAAAATCCTAAGTTGCGTGTTACCATTTTTTGAGGAAAAAGTTTTTCTGCAGAAATTGTTTTCTGGAAAATGCACTGATTTCCTGTATTTGGTTGCGACATGAAAATGCATTTTGAAATTGTCTAACAAATTTCCTAATTTATAATGTATTAACAAATAGCCATACCACCACATCTACATGACCACCACACAACCACAACCTAAGGCTTTTTAGTCTGAAAAAGAAACAGCTGCTAGAAGAATACTAAAATACATTCACTTTAATTTTTCTTTATGAAAAAAAATTGTTAAAATAAGTTTCTGGATTTTAAATATTTCAAATATAGTTAAAAATAACATGTTTTTATTCAACTAAAAAAGGTTTTCTTGCACTAACTTCTTTTCCTTTAAATGAAAGAAATGGTTCTTGAGATAACAGTGGAGGCTTTTAACTGTTTTTGTTGTTTTTGTTCACTGAGTGTTGAAAACCTTTCCGTGTTACAAAAATAACTCCAGATTGTGTTAAAAAAATCCAGTCTTCAGTGGGGGAAAACAGTTCAGCTTCAGTATCAGCGTCTTTTGTTCATGCTTATAGTAACAACAACTTTTGGAATATCAATTCCAAGATTTATTGAAAAGTATCCGGCTTGTCTGCTGCTGTCATTAAAACTAGATGCAACATCCAGTTAAGCAGATTGCTGACCCCCAGCATTTATGGAATAGAAAGGCCAGGATTAGAGCAGCACACACGCTCGCGTGCGCACATGCACTCACTTTAAGTAATAGGACGTTGGTTTTGAGGCCAACGGCAAAAAACTTGAACATCATCCATGAAAACTGATTTAGTATACATATATTCCGCCCTACTCTCGCCCTCTCTCCTTCTCACTCTAGAACTTCTCTTTTGTCACAACCAAAAAACTCAGCCCATGGTTGAAAGCGGTGGAGACGGAATTAAAAAAATTCATCCATGGCCTATGGTTGAAAGCACTATTCTGGTGTATCATTCGTAATGAATGGTTTGATGATTCATTTAAGACCAGTATACTAGGGCATGAGCATTCCATTAGTTTCTCCTAATCTGTCGTTCAAATCTGTCATTGAAAGCACAAAAATAGCCTTCTCAAGGCAAAGGGTATTCCTTTACTTCTTTCGACACACCTTGAAGAGAGAAATAGAAAAAGAAAACCTCTATTGTTGACATGGTATACGGTTAGTGTTCCCTAAATCCCGCCAAGAAAACAAATTTCCGTAAAAATCTAAATACCCAAATAAAGCAAGAGAAGAAGAAAAGCCCAAGTTTTGATTTGGGTTTTTCACCTTGTATACCATGTGTGGTGTCAATACATGTACATATGTACACACACACACACACACACATATATATTGAGGTGGATTGTCATATTGTCCGGACAAAGGTAGAGAATGGTGTGTTGGCGACTCCCTTTGTATCTACGCTGGTCGACAAGTGTGGAGGAGGGGTTGCCGGTGGTCCTCTACGACGGTGGTCCCCAGTGGTAGGGGAGGCTCCAAAAGTGGTCGAAGGTTCAGATCGAGAGGTAGGGAGATCAAGCTCAGAACGAGAGCTGTTGTTTCCAAAACAAATATGTGGACGGAGATGAACTATAGTGAGAGGTATCATCTCTGGTCGCCGAGGAAGAGAAGTATCTGGCAATGGTTGTGGTTGGATTGTGAGGTCCACCGATGTTGGAAAGATCATGGTAGACGCAAATGCAAGTCATAGTCACATATCTATGGAGGAAGACAGAAGAATCATCGACAAACGAGAGAGATGCATATTCGGGCTTCGGGCAATGGTGGCGTTGCTAAGCCACTGTGGCTCTAATACCATGAAAGATTACAGAAGACGGGAATAATCTATTTTCATTATTTTCTACTGAATCTAATAGAAGTCAAAGCACTAGGGTATATGAGAAAACCCTAACTGAACCTAGAATACATGATCTTACTAAACTACCCTCCTGAAATAGAATACATGACAAAACTACGAATTTTACTTTTACGCATACTAGCTAAAGCTTCTCATATACTGTCTTTTATTTTCTTCTCAAGTCTAATTGTCATAATCTGTTCCCCTCACATGCAGTATATCTATGCTACTATCTTTTTGTCCTATGATTATAATCTAAAACAAGTTGTGCTTCGGGTAACATTTAAATTTGTTCGACAAGCTAGATTGTAGAATCTTGACATTTCACTGTCCTTTTCTTTTATCTTTAATGCATTTCCAATGACAAGCACCGTAGACCTTTCTTTAGGATCTAATTTATCTTCTCCAATTTAGGTTTTGATAGAGTAAAAAGATCTCATTTGATATTTTTTTTTTCCTAGCACTCAATGATTCCCATCTACTTTTCTTTTTTCTTTTCCCGGCAGGGTGAGGAGATTCATGGGGTACCTGGTCTTGTAAACTTGTTCGGAATTGAATCACCTGGTCTAACTGCTAGCCTGGCTATTGCGGAGAATATTGGCATGAGATTGTCAAGATTATAGAACTTGCTTGCATGTATACTCATCAAATAGATAAAAGTTCAAAGCCCAGTGTTGTATTGGTGATGCTTCGAGAAGTCTTAGGTACTGAGAATAGTATTTGATTAGTCATAGATGCCAAATGCACTGTAAACATTTAAAGGACTTCTTCAACCACTCATTGCTGTCTCGTCCTCTGTTGTGGATCTATGTTCAAGGGTTGGGTAGCAGGAGAACATAGGGGGAGGCTATGGTCCCCTGCTTCATGGACAGCTTACTATTTGAACCATGATGTGCTATGTAATATATCGTTCATTTTGTCTCCAACTTACCCAGAAACAAAAGCCTTGTGCATATTTAGTTATTTTCTTAGTAGTTCTTTTGCGAGTACACGGAATTTTTGTTCTTAACGTTGTTCGTTAATTTTCATCTTATGCATTACCTTCAGTTCTTTCTTTTGACTACTGATGATGCTGAAGACGCGATGGTTGCCTCCGTGCTTCTACGGTGGTTCCTGCAAACAAGTCTTAGGATTGGGGGTGGGTTTGATTCAGGAACCCTCTGACAGTCATGTCATCGATCGAAAATGAGGGGTTGTATGCAAGAGAGTGAAGTGTGAAAATGTACGTTGTCCTTGGCCTTGTAGCCCTTTTTATAAGGTGGACGACAGAGGGAGTCTAGGTAGGTTGATGGCCGTGGATCACACTCTTGCTTTCTTGTTGGGAAGAAGCGGGTCATTTATTGAGGGTCCCGTCTTTGGGGTTTCGAGCACTCTTAAGGCGTTATTTGCAGGATCTTACTAGTTTCCTTATGTCGGGCGTCATGACTTTTGCAATGTTGAGTGACTATCGGTAATGTTGTGTTGAGCATCTGAAAACTGAGCTGCTATTTACTAAGCGGGTGAGTATTGATAAACGGGTATTAAGTAATTGAGTGCCGAGAGACTAAAGGTTGAGTCGAGCCAACATGGGATCATAAATTAATGCATGTCCCTTCGGTTGTCATGCTTTTGGTTTGATCATGACAGGTATCGTCATCATGTTTGGCAGTGCTCCCACGTCGACCGACTACAAGTAGAATGTTTAAATTTTGCGTACTTGTCAGGATCTTAGCAGTCCTTACTTTTTCATGTTGAATGGCCGAGGTAGGGCTTGTAAACGAGTATACATGTTAAAATCTCGACCGTTCGTGCTTCTTACGTCGACCAATTAGATGGGTGGTCCTTCCCTTTCTTTTGGGGGGCATTTCAAAATTGTTCTCCTTATTTGAATGCCATAATTTTCCCTTCAGACTTTTTTTCCTTGCAGAGTTCTTCTCCAAGAGTTCCTTCTATCTCTCAAAGTTTTTAGGCCTTCAACTAGTTCTTGCACCTTGTTTCCTATTCCTGGTATGCCTTCTCATCCTTTTTTCTTTCTATGTGGTCACACTGGAACCCGATTTCTCCATACTCTTCCACAGGACCTTCTCTGAAGTCTTTTTTGCTTTCCGTCTACATTCTTTTTTTTCCTAGGTCTTTGAAGAATTCCTTTGAGTTTTCCCCCATCAATTTGTGGTCAAAGATTCTCAATTCCTTCAAATGGGCCTATAAAAGTTTTTAGTTTTGCACAAATTATCGAGGCATATCATGCCTTGGGAACTGAGAAGTACCCCCTTGATGTTGATACTTACATGTTCGAAGAGTCTTATGTAGACCCTCTATGGATGTTGAGCCAATCTCGATGGCCGTGGCTAAGGACACCACCCTTTCTTCAAGGTTTGTGCCAAAAGTTTTTAGTGTTGAGAATATAGTGCTTGTTCTAACGGACAACGACTTAATAGTTCTTAGATGTGTCTATTCAATTCCTGGATCCATCCAGTTGAGGGCCCTTGTTTCTAATTAGAGGGCTTGTGTCTATTCTGGTGAGGAAGTTTGCCTATACGAGTACACTTTTCCAGTGTGGGATGCGCCTCCCCTTCCGTGCTTCTATTCGAGACTCTTTGAGTTTTTCTGGTTTAGCTATGAGCCAATTAACGTCGAACAACTGGAGATTGATTTTCTTTTTGCTGGTCTTGTAGAGGCGTTCTAATATGGGAAGTCAGGATTTATCAGTCATCGAATTCTTGTATTGCTACTATCCGAAATAGGCAAAGGGGGAATGTTGGGCAGTGGTATTTCCAATCGCGTGAGGGCTACAAACTTATCTTCGATATGCCTTCTTCTACCAAGGGTTGGAAGGAATGCTTCTTTTTTGCAGGTGGAGATGGTTAGGAATTCGGCTTGGAGGAGACCTTGCCTCCTTCCTTGACCTAAGTGAACTAACCGTGGGGGAATCACATCCACTTGACATGTTGTTCTTTTGCTCCCGACTAGTGAAGAGGAATTCGTTGTTCGTCTCAAGGCCGGTCGGCCTAATCATCTATTTTCTTTGTTGGTGGTCCCCAAGCTCCTTTATCCGTGCTCTTTGGGTCCCAATCCTCGAAGTAAGTTTCTTTGTTTGGTGTTGGTGTTGTCATTGTTCTTCTATCTTACTTGTATTGATTGATGTTTTCTGCGTTTGTTATTTGGCTAGGCATCCCTTCGCTGTTGATATGAAGAAGATCGAGTGCCGTAAGCATTCAGTTGTTCAGGTGGTTGGTGCACGTACTATAAAGAAGCCAAAAAAGCATTTGGCTAAATGCTCAAGGGTTCTTTTGGTGGACCTGGATTCGAAAGGGGGGGGGGGGGGGGGGGGGCATCCGAGCCTCATCGTCGATTTGTAAAGGGGGCTAACGGGGATGTTTCTCAAGCCTCCGTAGAGGGAGTTGTTTAGGCTTCAACTGGGACAGAGCTCCTTCTAGCACCTCTGACTCACTGTGAACCTCTTACTCTTGTCGGTTGAAGAGCCCGAGTCTATCGGTGCGGCTTAGTTAGGTGTCGAGCAAGCAAGGCATGACAGTCCTCTCTCTCATTTTCCTATTGTGGTGATGTCTGTCCCTTAGGTTGCTTCGTTTGCTTTAGAGGCTTAGCAAATCACGACCAGATGATTGGGCTGTCATATCCCTTGAATTTTCGTTTTGTGTTGCTTGACGACAATGTCCTTCTTAATCCAAGGGCAACTTGCGACAAATTGGGTACTTTCGTGGTTTTAATTTACTGCTAATGAATGAGATTCCCTCGAAGGATTTGGCCCAAAACTTTATGCTTTTTGAAATTCGGGTAAGTTTGTGATCTCTGATCTTGCCTTTTCCTCCTTTAGTTTTAACTATCGCTTATACTTTCTTCTTGTTAGGTTTGGGTTGAAGGGATCGACATGTATGTTATAATAGTCAATCAGGAGCAAAAGTTCCTGTAGAAGATGAAGGAATTGACAGCCTTGCAGACAAAGGCTGAGGCGGTGAAGAAGGAGAAGGAGGCGCTTTTGCGTGCCAAGGGCGAGGCGTCCAAGGCGGTAGAAGAGAGGGATTTTAAGAAGGCTGAAGCTAATTTCATCCAGGAGGCCCTCCAAGGCGGGCGTGCATGTGTGTGTGTGTGTGTTGAGAGAGAGAGAGAGAGAGAGAGAGAGAGAGAATAGGCAGTTGGCTCTTGACCTAGTCTAGATAGTCAAGGATGAACTTTACTTGACTGGTGTTTGCTCTAATATATTCTAGGGTTAAATATGTGCGACAATTAAAACCAACAATCACCGGTGTTTGTGTTGTCGGTTTTTTTACCTCAACGAAGAACATTTTTCTCAAGTGTTAACATGTGGTAGCTCAAAACCAGAAAAAAAAAGATGAACAATCACAAAGAATGTGAACTGAATGAGAAACTTGAAGACAAACTTACATCCGAAATATACAAAAGATTCACGTTGTTTCAAACTGATGATTACAAACTACTCCTACTGTTACAGATTACGGCTAAGTTGAATATAAATATTGATACAACTATTGTTACTGCTATGGCTACGCCAAGCTACGTACATGAAAGGAAAGACAAATGCGAAAAAAAGATATGTTGTCTTCTCAACGATTGGCCATATTTATAGAACATCCAGTATTTGGCGCATTGCCTCCTCGAATTTTTCTGCCCAAATCTTCAGTTGTTTTCTCCTTCGGTGCAAAACTAACTCATGATCGTTGCACTCAACTATGTTCACCTTCATCCATGCTCCGCGTCCCCTTGTATTCCTCTGCTTCCTACGTGGGCGTGCATGGCAGTTGAGATAATCGCCCATGCATGTGAAATGCTATCGCTTCGCATTCTGCACATGTTAACTCTATAGCAGTTAATGTACTGCCCCAGGCACTCGGATGACATCACTCATCCTCCCTGTGATATTTGATTAAGTGCAGACACTTCCAAGGTGCGGTGCCACGTCACTCTTCTTTCTATTGGCGGACTGATTAGGGTGTCAATATACCCCCCTCATCAGCATAGTTTAGGCTTTTTTTAAAAAAAAATTATGTTGGTGGATCGACTGCTTCCCACCAAAGGAAGTTCGTGAAACATTTCAATTGCTCACCATCTTCATTTTGCATTACTTCGACCACGATCTCTTTGTATTCTGCGTATAAATACAAGTACTTAATGTGGGCTAAGCTATTCATCTCCCATCTTGCTTTATCATGCAAACATTAGGCAGATCTTTGAATCTCTATTTGTTGAAGCCAAGTCCTCTATAACTACTGATATTCCAACTTTTTCAACTTCTCCAACTCTACCCTTGGGAAGTTGAGATGACAAACTTCCTATCCCTAAACCTTGCCCAAGGCCGAGTTGGGATCTTCTAATTGCCACACCTCCATTGACCATGATACAGGTCATTATGGGTCACATTAACCCTCCTAAGGATTCCCATCATTCTCGCTCAAGAATAATGAGTTTGTACCATCCTTCCTTTGCTAATATAAATGTCAATTTTAATCTTCTGGACGCCCTGTGTTCCTTTTTTTTTTTGTCGCAATTTTCTTTGAGCCAATGAACTAGAAGACAAACCCGACCTTCTCGCTATCGAGGAGCTGAAGCATCAAGCTACCATGCCAAAGAAAGGATGGTCCGACAAAGTTCATCGTGTTTATTACCCTTCAGGGTATTTTGAATTTTCAACCTTAGCTCCTCTTAGAGATGATACCAATTGGTTTAATGAAATAGCTGATCTTCGTTATGGCTGTACAAAGTTTTGTACGAACTACTCCATATACCCCACGAACCTTGATGGACAAGTCAAAGAAACCAAAGAACTACGGACTCTATTTGCTTTTTTTCCATTCAAAGTACTGCTTGAAGACATTCCTCGAACGAACGAATGAACTTCCTATGGGCCTGTAAGGTGGTTGCAGCTTCAGATGTTAGAGGCACTACGTTTTACAAAATTCGTTCTTTTTACCACATATCTTCCAAACCTATCGTGGTTACGTTATCATTACCAACACAACCATTTCGATTAAGTCTGGCATGAATACCATAACATAAAGGACAAGCTACAACATTTTCACTATAAGATTGTTAATCTCGAAGATATGTTGTTCAAATTGCCTTTAGATGCTCTTAAGACGCTTCGAAAGCAACACAAAGCTGTGTTGAAAAAAGTTGCTATGAAGGAGGCTAATCTGAAGCATAAAGCTAAAAGGAGAGTTCTAGCCTTTCACCAACTGGCCAACAAATGGTTTAAACATCGGGCCAGTAAGAAGAATAAAAAATTGGAGAAAGAATTTCTCAACTTTAGTTGGGAGAATTTCTCGACTTTACTCTTTTAAATTAACGTGTTCGAAATTTAAGACGTTACAGATGTCATATACCACTTGGTGAATTTGAGCCATTATATCTTCTCTTTCCCTCCCTATCAAAAAGCAGTCAGTCTATTGCTTTTTTTTTTGGATAGAAATGGACATTTATTTGTACAATGAATAATTTAAACACAAAAATTGTGAAGATAATCAAATTACATATTAAAATATCCCACCACATATCCGAATAGCATCATCCAGTCTATTTGACCTAAATTATTTATTTACTTGTTATTTTCTCTCATTTGTTAATTTTAATGTTAATTTTTTAAAAAAATTATTAATCTGTCTTGACGATCTTAAAAAAATTCACTAGAAAAAATAATTCAATCTCAAGGAGTTAGCTTGGTAATTCAATCTCAAGGTGCTACTAATTTTTATGAGAATAGTTATCAAAAGATACTAAAAGTAAATCAAATTAGACAATTTTATAAAAACATTTGTAGGTTTTTTCTTTTTTAAGTTTCATTTATTTAGTTAAGTTTCAAAACGAATCAATCATTTAAAAAATTAATATAAAATAAATAAAAATGAGAAAAATTTAAAGAAAACTTTAATAATAAAATTACACCAAAAACCTCAATTCAGATGGTTTGAAAAAAGTAATTTCCTTCCACAATCATTTTTTACCAGTTGGCATCCTAATCTGGCAAAACTAGCTTTTTTGATAGATACATTTGACTCCTATCTCTTACTAATTTTTTATTTTCCCTCCTTGAATCCTCTTCACAGAAAAAGCTCCACTTGCTTCTCTGCAAATCCGACTCTCTCTCTCTCTCTCTCATATGATCTGCATTCGTGCAAATCTCTTCCGCCATTTTTGAATCTACAATTGCTCCGTCTTTCTCTCTCTAAAATGGACAGTCTCCCCGAAGATTCTTCCGACAATTCCCAACAAGCCTGGGCCTCAAACGATGACGACCAGCGACTCTACTTTGTCCCCTACAGGTACACTCTCTCTCTCTCTCTCTCTCTCTCTCTCTCCCTCTCCCTCTCCCTCTCCCTCTCCTGAATTTAAATTCTGTCTCCTCATTGACCTCGTCAATCAATCAGCATTTCAAATCTAACGAGAAGCAAGAAATCCGAATTGGATATGCATTGGAATCAATGATCCAACTTAGGTTTAAATTCCTTCCGTTCTGAAATTTGATAATTGGGATCGGTGTGTGGGCCTTGGTGTGTCATAGGTGGTGGAAAGAGGCAAAAGACTCGTGTGCGGCGCTTGATTTGGATGGGAGGAGAGGGGTTTTGTACACAGGGACCCCAACGTCTTCGTATGCAGGACCAATGAAGATAATCAACAACATATTCAATTCGGATCTTGTGTTCAATCTGAGGAGAGAGAGTGATTCTTTGCAGAATAATGAGAGCAGTGAAGTCGGGATCTCAGGTCGGGACTATGCATTAGTTCCTGGGGAAATGTGGCTGGAGGCACTTAAATGGTTAGTGCTTTTAGATTGTGTTCGAATAATTTCTGCATTACGGTTTCTGAATTTATAGCGAATGCCATAGTAATGAGGAGGCACTTATATGATTTGTGTTTTGATTGTGTTCTCTCATTTGTGCATTAAATGGTTTTCCAGATTTATTGAACAGCACTTGCCATAGTAACCTCTGAGGCACTTAAATGACTAATGTTTCAAATTGTGTTATAGTACTTTATGCGAAATGGGTTTTTGAAACTATCGGATAGCCAGTAGCATAATAATGTTGGCCAGTACACAATAAACTTATGGGTCCTTTGATGTAAGTGTTGTTGAGATTCATTTGTTCTTTTCATGATTTCAACAGCTAGTTCTTCAGTTCCGTTCCTTTTGTAACTTATTGAATCCTCACAATTTGCTTGAAGCGTTTTATCTTCCTTGTTGGAGAATCATTGTTTCTTTCCATTCCGTACACGCACTGCCGTATTGTTCATCTTGGAAACCATCAACTGAGTAAACCGCAAGCACAATAATCTTTTCATTCCATCGTGATTGAAGTTTTGTAGATATGGGATGCAAATATAGTTTGTCCTTAAATAGGTTAATATTTCTTCTTATGCAAATGACCTCTAGAAGATGATCCTATCATTTTTACATTTAAAACCGCGTGACTTGTTTTAGAGTTGGGTACAATAATCTTAGTATTGATTGGTAAATAAGTTGTGGTTCCGTCAGATCTAGATGCTGCTATCTGCTATAGAAAAAGAGAGAAAAGAGTATGCCATTGGATACAGGTTATTTAGATATGCTTTTTGTCCCCTAGAAAGTTCATTGATCTCTCTTCAACTGGTAATATTTCTGCTGCTCCATGTAGGCACAGTGACTCTAAAGCTGGATTGAAGAATGGTAAAAGCTTTTCAGCTGCAGAAGATGACATGGCGGATGTTTATCCTTTACAACTTAGGCTCTCTGTTTTGCACGAAACGACCTCACTGGGAGTAAAAATAAGCAAAAAGGTGACAGTATTTGTCTATTTTTTCTCTTCTGTTTATGCTTTTATTGGAGATGTGGTTCATTATGTGGCTATGACTCTATCTGGTTATCCATGTCATTGCAAGCTTGCTCATCTTTCTTTCCCTGTATCTGTTTCACATCTTAATTTCAAATCTTCAGACTTCTCAGCTTGGCCTTCAATGGAATTTGGGAATTTGAATTACATAAAGCACAATCTAACACACGTGTTAACTCCCATACTTAATTAGGAGTAATTTTAGTTGTAAATGTGTAATAAACAACTGAATAGTGTTTGTAAATGAATGAAGGATTAATAGATAGTTTGTTTCTTGGATGCCAATTCTGCATGAATGGAAGAACACTCTTTTCCTGTATTACAATGTTGTGAATAGTTGATCTTCAAGTTTAGAGCTGTACATTGCCAAAGTTTCTATGTAGCAAAACATCACAATAAAAGTACAACTGGCTTCCAGGTCTCAAGTCTCACAGAACTTCACGTGTCTCAGTTCTACATTGCTGGGTCACAATACATCATATTCCATTTATTCCTTCGGGCCACATTCATGGGTGTTTGTGAATTCATATTTCTCCAGTAGGCCACATGGAGACAAGGAAGACAACAAGTGGGTTGCCCAGGAAGGAGGGTGTAAGAGGTTAACAGTTAGTGTACATGGTTTAGTACTATTTCGTGGCAGCTCATGGCCTTTGGGCAATTGTTTGTCCAATATATATGACTAAGGATTTCTATGAACTATGTAAATATTAGGGAAGGACGCATAATAATCTGGTAAGTATTGCTACATGAGCAGAAACTTGTTCACCGCGTTGCATGGGATATCACATTCCCTTACTTTTCATTTACACGCTGATTCACTTTTAGAGGAACTTCATTTCCAGAATTCTTCCCATGTGCGTATTAGAATTTACACTGACAGATAATTGCCCCTTTTATTTGGAGAATTGGGAGTGGTGATTCGGTCAAGATATGGTTAAGAAGCAAGTAGTAGGTGACACATGTTCGGATGATCAGTACCAGGAAATTTGAGTTGAAGTGTTGGCGATAATATTTAGAATTGGAGAGAACATTCAATGGCGGTGCGGAATTAATTTCCAGTGCTTGTAGTCATCATCAAGGGGTGGTTCGTGACTCCAAAACTCTTTAGCAACTAGATGTTAGTTCTGATGGATTTAGCACAAAGACAAGACTGAATGAAGGCTACATTTTTGCCCGCTAATCTCATAATTGCTTTCAGAATCAAATAGCTCCATATACGACATCCTAGAATATACCTCGACAGCAGTATGAGTGAGTAAACATGCATAAGGAACATCTGATATCTTTGAATGTGAAACTTTTATGGAGCGTGTGCTATTGATTGAATGAATTAACATTTTAAAAAATGTCTATATTGGGTTACCTGGTTGCCTGACTCCTTGACCCGTGTATCAATGATGCATAATTCTAATATCAAGGGTATTTTGATGAAATATTACTGGGTCGTGCTGTGCCAACTTTTCCTGTTTATTACAAAAAATGGAGTTTGTGTCTAACAGATATTTGGTTTCTCAGTTGTATGAATCATTTGGCCATCTTTGTTTCGATTCCATTATTTTCAATGTGTTGAAAAGCATTTGCTTCATTTCTTTGTCAGGACAATACAGTCGAGCGCTTCAGAAGAGCCTGCAAGCTTTTCAGTGTTGAGTCCGAGCTAGTATGCATTCAATTATTTTGTGTTGTCTTCCATACGAATTTCTTTAATTAATAAACTTCGAGGCGTCAATGAAAAAGGGCGGTACTATATTCTCCAAGTAAAAGTGAATACCATGGCTTTAATGTAATATTTGCTGCAATTTTCAGAAGGGGATGGTTTCTAAATTTTAACTTCTGCTATAATGCAGTTGCGCATTTGGGATGTTTCCCTTCGGACAACCTTATTTTTCTCAAACGACAAAACTAAGATTGCAAATGACACTCAACGGCAATTTGAGCAGGAGGTAAGTGGTACATGCCCGTGTAAAGTTCCTAATTTTCTCTTTCGCGCAATTCTAATTAGCAATTTACCTCTTTATCATTCTTGGGGCCGGGAATAACTACTGTGTCTCAAAACTAGCACACTTTATTCAATTTAAATCTGGTTGTGCAGCACTATTATTTCTGTTGGCTGTAGCTCTCTTGTTTGCTTTAGTATGTATTTCAATTACACAAACAAATGCTATAGAGTTGTAGCACTTGAATTAACTTCCAGCCTGTGCATCTTTTGAAATGTGGAAACGAATTTAAAAATTTTGTTAACCAGAGAAAAAAAATGGAATCACTTTTGTGATGCCAAAATGAAAAACTCTTGTTTACTTCCTTGTTTGAAGGTGGGGAGGTTAGTATATTCGGATGTGCTGCTCGTTATCTTCTTTTTCTTCCTTTCTTCATCGATGGTAGGGAAATGTACAATGCATGTATTGGTGTCTATATATCCATACAACTCATGTGAATTCCATTAACTGTAATTTTCTAGAAAAATAAACTGTCATTTGATATCTTCAATTCATGCGCTCTTGGTTCCATACTGAATTTTAAACCTTGTCTTTGGAGATTGTTTGATGTCATAAATTACCTTGTTCAGCTTGTTCACCCTTAACTGATTGCCGTATAAGCTCAAGCTATTGAGAAATGAGCCTAAAAGCCACAAAAGAAGCAGTTGCAGCCTCATCCAATTGGATATCCATCATGCACATGGAGGGACAGAAAAATGAACAAATTGGTGCCGTACACAAATGTAATGGAGTTCATGTGTGCAACCTTAACTGAGGAACAACTATTTGGAGATAACAGACCCCAAGATCTCCAAAGTCAAAGTTGTCCTTCCATGTGTGCTATATATAAGAGAGAGCTTAAAACAGTCATGTGCTAGCTACTCTGTTTGGATAACTCATAGGAGTCAGAATTTTGGAATTCATGATACGATTCTCAACATGATTTGGTTCCTGATTCCAAAAATTAAAAGGGCTACTGACAACGGGTTCTTTTTTTGTCTGTGTGCAGATTCTCCTTGAGTTGCAAGTTTACGGGTTGTCAGATTTCGTTAAAAGTAGAGATGTGAAGAAAGATGATTTGACAGGTCTTCTGAATGGAACTTCATTCGCGATGAATGGTGGAGCTGCCAAATCGAACGCGAGTTATGTTTGGGGCAATACACTATCCTTTTGCGGAAGCTCTGGTGAAGCTGGTTCTTTGGGCTTGACAGGATTACAAAACCTTGGGAATACTTGTTTCATGAACAGTGCTCTTCAGTGCTTGGTGCACACACCAAAGCTTGTGGACTACTTTCTTGGAGATTACAGTGCAGAAATAAATCATGACAACCCCTTAGGCATGGATGTATGTTATCAAGTGTTTATCCTTCTAAATACGCCATTCTTCTGCGTGGATCTTTCTCTTCAATATGTCCCTGTTTTTACTTTATGTCCTTTTTTGGAGTGTTCTTTGTGTTGGACATTGGGTTCTTTTATCGTCACAACAACAGTAGCTCGGGGAAATTCAGAAACTTTATTTGCTGATGTGTTCAATCCTATCTCTTAGAATGACCACCTTTTCAAGTCTATGTACATTTCCTGATCAGGGAGAGATTGCTTTAGCATTTGGAGATTTATTGCGGAAGTTATGGGCACCTGGAGCAACTCCAGTTACACCACGAATGTTCAAGTCAAAACTTGCCCGATTTGCGCCTCAGTTCAGTGGTTTTAATCAGCATGATTCCCAAGTTAGTGTTCTCTTGATTGGAAATGTATTAGTCCTGCTCCTGTTTTGTGTTATGGAACTGGAGAATTTTTTCTGTAGGAACTTCTTGCTTTCTTATTGGATGGGCTGCATGAAGATTTGAATCGTGTAAAATGCAAACCATATGTAGAAGCCAAAGATAGCGATGGCCGCCAGGATGGAGATGTAGCCGATGAATATTGGCAGAATCATCTGGTTCGCAATGACTCCATTATTGTTGATGTATGTCAAGTAAGTAACATTTTCCAGTTCCTCCTCATTATTATTTCGGAGTGCAGGGTGGCGATCTCCATCTATTGTTGTATCCAACTTGCTAAGATTAAGATCTATAATATGAAAGTTACAGAACCTGAAGATGTTGATTTCCTGCTCTTACGAGAAACAAAATTCAGGTTGGCATGTAGTTATCTTTTTATGACCCATCCTTGACTATAAATAGATTAGTGTGAGATTTGTGTGATAGGTGTTACAGATCTTACGGTATGAATACCTTGACTGAAGCAGAATAAGTCGATTTGGAAAATCTTTTTGGAACTATTGAATAGGCATAGGCCTTTCTTGACGCTATATTTCTGTACCATACAAATCATTTGCACTCAATCTAGAACCATTGATTTTGGTTGTCAATAAGTTGGAAGATGTCGAATCGAGCCCTACTAAGCCTACCACCCCCTTTTGTTCACTTGATACAAGGTATTTGAAATCCATGCCACCCTGTTCTTCGGAGGCAGTGTACAGAGACGGCTTCCAATATATTTTTTTTTTCTGAAATCATTTTTTAAGTTGGTATATGCTCTAGTTTCTCGTTTTCCTCTCCCTAGAAAGAACAAAATTACCATTCCAGTTTCATAAGGTTGTATCAACCGTTGACATATTGCACTTAAGTTAGTTTCTCAAGTTATATTGGTGCCCATTGTTTAGGACCTTTTGGAGGTGGCTTCGTATCTATGGGTATGTAAAATATCAATTTTTAGTCTCAGATGATCAAGAATTTTTTAATTAAATTGTGAACTCCAAAATTTCAAAAAATCATTGGGTAATAAAAGAAGAAAAATAAGAGTTTAATCTAAAATATATGCATGATTATGTAATTTTGAACTTGCAAGTCGTGCAATTAATATTATAGACCAAACTTACAAATTTAAACTTCAAAATTTATCTTGTTCAGATATAAATTTCATTACCTAGCAATCCTCCGCCAAAAGTTTCTAAATGGAATGCTTTGTCTGTGTAAACCACAACTCCGGTTGACTCCTCCGACTACGCATCTCTCTCGAGCTCAGGCACCTATTTATCAAAATTGGCATTGAATGAATGCCAGGGCAACAAAGTACGATGAGCTTTACACTCAATAGATGACTAAACTAAGCTACAGAAATCTCAATGCATGAATAACATCTAGCAACCAAATAGAATATGGAATGAACAACGCTTTACACTCAATAGATGACTAAACTAAGCTACAGAAATCTCAATGCATGAATAACATCTAGCAACCAAATAGATTATGGAATGAACAACACATAATATCAATTTCAAGTTAGTGGCGGTTAACTTGGTGTTAAGATTGTTTGTGTCAAGTGTACCCTAAAAGTTTTTCACCAGGAAAATTTTTCCTAGCCCAAACCCACCAAGCTATGGCACCAGTTAGTTCGCAATCCCCTCCTTCGTTACGTGTACCGTTGCACTGTTGGCAGGATGGGCATACCCATGTGATTTACTTAGTACGATGCATCCTTGAACCTCCAAAGAAATAGAAAAAACAATCCTTATCTCAAAACCATATTCGAATAGGGGCCAATTGCGTCCGTGCCATCTTAGGGTTAACCTCATCTCCATTTCCATCCTTGTCCACCTTGGCGCAGCACTTCATTGTCCACTTGTGGCGCACCTTGAACAAAATTTATGTCATACTTTTACGTTCCAGAACCCTACAGTTCAGTAGGGACCTTGAATCCATGAGGAAGTGAGAAAGAAAGAGGGGTAACCCTAGAAGAAAGAAGAGGGAAGAGGAGAAGGGAGGGGTGGGGGGTGGGTTACGTGGAGCAGCTCAATAACCAACGTAAGGTTTCTCAAATTGTTTTTTGCTGCCTCACAGTTGCACAATTCCATTTAATTTATGGATCTTAATACCCTAAAAGCAAAATTACACCAATAACCCTAGTACTCAAATGAAATAACAATTCAGGCCATCTCTATAGCATCCGATCCGATTTCTTCACTGGCTCTCTTTTTAGCAGTCTCAAGTAACTTTTTTCTTTATAAAAGAAGTGAAAACAAATAGTTATACATTGAGAAAATTTCCGTGTGATCTATTTCAAGCCTTGAAGGAAGCGATCCTTACCCCTTATGAGAAGGTGGAGAACACATTTATATTGGATACTCTCGATGATTAACTTTTCAGCCTTATTGATCAAATGTGTAATAATGAATTGGCATTGCAGGGTCAGTATAGGTCCACATTAGTGTGTCCTGTGTGCCGAAAGGTCTCCATCACGTTTGATCCATTCATGTATCTTTCATTACCTCTACCATCAACAACAATGCGGACAATGACTTTGACAATGATGAGCACTGATGGAAATTCTCCACCATCTCCATTTACAATTACTGTGCCAAAGCATGGAAAGTTTGAAGACCTTACTCAAGCATTGAGCACTGCGTGTTCATTAGGGGTTGGTGAGACCCTATTGGTGACTGAGGTATACTGTAGTTACTGAAGCTTTTCTAAGAAAATAACTGGCTTGTATGCCCAATGCATTGGACCAACATTATCTACTCAATAACTTAACTTTTTGTTCTGAGCTCTAAAAGCACATAGTTACTGTCAGATATACAACAATCGCATCATACGCTATCTAGGGGAGCCAGGTGATTCATTATCCTTAATCCGAGATGATGACCAACTGGTGGCATATCGTGTACCAAAGGATGCTGAGGATATCCCAACAGTTGTATTTATGCATCAGCATGCGGAAGAGTAAGTTAAATGTGTTTTTTTTTTTCAGTTTGATTATCTATTCAGTGTGCACATTTACCTCTCAATTTGATTGGCATGTGTCTGCTTTGCAAAGTACCAATAGAGCACCAACAAGCCTTGCCGTATTTGTGTGGGACACGTGCGTCCCTAGTTGTCCACGTCCAGTGGCTTCTCCAATTAATTTTTTCATTCTTAAGCCTGGGCGGGCGGGGGGTTGGGGGATTGAGGGTTTGGACATTTTGGACTTTGACATGTCGAGGACACACTTGTCTTAAATTAGAAACGGTAGGGAGATGGCAGGGGTTAATTCATAAATTTTAAAACGTATTTCTGGAATTAGGTTTTAGTTCTTGAAAAGTAAGAGGCAAAAATTGCAAAATAAAATCATTTCAACTTCATAAAACCCTCGTTTAATACATACAATCTAAATAGTAAAACGGTAGAAATTGTAAACTATAATACTTGTCTAGGTTGTTTCAGGATACAACATTCATATAAAGAACAACTAAATCTATGACAATATTTTGGATAAATAATTTTTTGACGTGTCCCCCACCGTGGATGCTTCCCATCATTTTAGAATTTTCGTGTCCTGCGGCCGTTTCCGTTTCCATGTTGAATCTGTCCTTATCCGTGCTTTTGGACAGTAGAGTTGTGTATCTGGGGTGTGTCATGACGGACAGTTATGGTATAGCTAAGATACTAGGAACAATTGTATATGATATGATGTAAGTCGAATTGCAGGATCTGGTAGTAATAGAGAGACGAATTGGAACTTTTTGGATGACAGCAGCATGCCTGTGTATGTCTGAAAAATTTATTATAGCTGCGCATTAATTACTATCCTTTTTCTTCAAGTTTTCTTTTATACTTTGCTTTATGTGAACCAGTACTTTTCTTACAACGTGAACCCTCCAAGTGATGCAGCACCATCAAGTCATAGTGATAGTTTACCATAATTAAGTCATTTGGCCAATTCCTTCCCTTTTTGCAGGATCCAGTAAAGGCTACTATTATTTTGATACTTTCATTCAGGTCTTTCTTTTTGTTACTAGTTGAAGGGCACCTGCCTCGTGTGTGACCAACATCAGTGGTGGAGATTTTAGATGCCCAGTGGGGGGCAACCCCTGCTGAAGTTTTTAAACACTCTACTTTCTTACTCAATAATTTTGAAAGGAATTTTGATTTTTCTAACCCTATATGCCCCTCGGAAGTTGTATATTGTTAGGAGGCCCTTTTGCATGTACATGGTAGCAAATTCGATTATCTTCAAATTGTTTTTTTTCTTTTTTTGCTTGGAAGCTTCCTGATACTTAATCTGTAACAAGAGCGTAGTTGTTTTGTGTTTGATGCTTGACCCTACTGAAGCACATTCATGGCTCCACAACTAACCACTACGGGATGAGGATGGGTGCTAGTAATAGCAAAATTAAGCGAGTAAATTATCCATCTACAAAGGACAGTAAATGTTTTCATTTGTTTGAGCACCCATGCTATAAAACTGGGGAATATAACGTTTATTGTGGTAAATGGCATTCATAATCTCGAATCATTACTCGTACTTATGAATCAGGCAATGGTGACGAAATCTAGAAAACCTTCTTTTTATCAAGTGACAAGCTAATACTTGCAGCTTCATAAAGAAGAGTTCAGTAAAAATCTTCATGCAGTTCTATCATTCCAAACCAAACATGTTTGAATTCTTTATAAAATAAGTAATCTGGCGAAAGCATGTAGTCTAATAAAGAAGATCAAAAGAATTTAAATATCACAAGATGTTAAACAATTCAAAAACAAAGTTAAGTAATCAACTTTTGAAAGTGAAACCCTTAGTTTGGAGAAAATGAAGTTGGCTTGCGCTTTGAAGTCCCCTATCCTATTGAATACAAAAGAATGTGCAATACATAAGCTTGAGCCTTGAGGGCACCCTCACCTCAATAGTTATCTTTTGAAGTTGAATTCTACGGAAAATTCCAACCCTATGGATTAGAACTAGAGTACTTTGGGATGGGAAGGATGTGTATCCAACAGGCGCCCTTGCCTCAATAGCTAGCTTTGAGAGTTGAGTTCTATCCAAAATCTAGATTGTGTACTAGAGCCACAGGCATGGGTAGGGTGCTTGTCCCTATCTTGCACATGACATGTGTTACCTACATTACACAAGAGATTGTGCCAATGATGTCATCCACCACCTGAACTGGAAAATAATGTGTTGTATAGAAGAGTTCAATAGGGTGGGGGCATCCTCGCCTTTAATAGCTAGCTTTTCAAGTGCTATCAAAGATCTTGTAGCAGAGTTGCCCAAATGCCATAGTAACTCCATAGATTGTTATCTATTCTTATTGGCTTAGGAAGAAAACATTATGCATATAGGATGAGAGGCGCATTTGAAAGTGTAGGTGTCTTAAGTTGCTAAAATGGTTTAAAAGGGAACAAGAGTGAAAATTTTTAATGATTTGTGAATTCTAATTAATCATATTTTGTTACATCATTCAATATGTAGCTTATGGTATCATGCGTGATCTTTTCCTTATTTGATTGTTCTCCTTATGTGCTTGCCACATAATAGGTGTTTTTTTGGTAGCTAGGGTCTAGTGGCATCAAACATACTAAAATACTTTATATGTTAACACCTTTTCAATATGCAAACTGTGAATCCTTCCACGACCCTAATATCCACACATGGTATAGAGATTCCCAACATCTTTGGATATGACACTAGTATCGATTTCTTTGAATATGTTGAACAATTGCGGTTGGATTTGGCTAATGAATCTCTTCAAAATGTATATCATAAATAATTTAAGATGATTTACTTGCTAAGGTAGCTTCGACATTTCAATTTCAATGCCACGGTACGCCCCTTAAGGTATATTTCTAGTATGATAATAGGATAGGAACAGGAAGTAGGATACGAGAGTGCGAGTTATGAAATACTTATGATCCTTGCAAGGTTAGTAGACCCAAGATCAATGGATGTCAAGACTGTAAAAAGTGGGAGTAGTAGTCGCTCACTTGTTTCAATGTTGAGCTTTGAAGTGGATGGCTAGTTGTTGCAAACTAGGGACTACAAACCTCTTACCAGTGTTGGTTGGACATGCTTCATGTAATGTCCCATGTAGGCAGAGCACTGGCCTAGTAATTTGTTAGAGCCTTACGACATGACCCAAAATGCTTAAGTTCAAGTTACTAGTAGTAGTTCACATGGTTTATCACATACCCAAATCTCCTATCTGGACTTTTGATGTGGGACGCGGTGTTACAAGCTCTCCACATGACCCAAAATGCTTACCAGTAGTAGCCCACATAGTTTATCACATACCCAAACTCCTATTAGACTTTTGATGTGGCCATGTGGGACACGGTGTTACAAACTCTCCACTTTGAACCCCTCGCGAGACGCTTGGCTTTAAAGATAGGGGGAGTTTGTAATATCCCGTTCCACATCGAAAATTTACACGGGAGTGGGTATATGATAACCCATGCGGTCTATTACTAGTACCTTGGTATTTTGAGCCATGTGGTTAGGCTCCAATATGTTACTAAACCAGTAGTCTACATGAGCCATTATAGGTGGTATTGGGGCAACCAGTGTACTCGATTGAGTGGGGACTGAGACTTTGTGTGGCCACCAAGGAAAATCCCTTGAAATATCGTGGTAACTTTGATCACTAGGGAAAATATATGTGGAATACCGTGGTAACTCAACCCTTTGTGAGGGCGCGATGCTTTAAAGGTGGGGAGCTTGTGACACCCGATCCTACACTGAAAGTCTACATGAGAGATCTTGGGTATATATATGAGAAATCATGCAAGCTATTACTAATAATTTGGGTTTGAGCAGTGGGCCATGTGGTTAGGCTCCAACAAATCACTAGGCTAGTGGTATACGTGGGATGTTATATTTCAAAAATTTGCAATCCATAGCTGAATCCAATTATGCTTTATTCACTTTTTTTTGGAGATTTCTCTTTGATTTGGAAGATATGGAACCCCATTGTTGTTTGGAAGGTGGTTTAGTTTGGTATGACATTTGACAAGCTGAAATAGAATTTCGGCCTTAAGTTTCATTATTAGTTTATAGTTCACTTTCATTACATCGATGTGGATTGCTCCGCGAAATAGCAATAGAGTTTTTCCAGACATTTGTAATTCGTGGTCTAATTAGACAACAACTTGCTACGAACATAGTAGCTGAGAAGAGTCAAATTCAGGAAAAGGAACCAATTGTATGGGAAATGCTTCAGGTCCAGCTGAATGTACAATATGTTTTAGACAGATTGGTAGACATTCTTGAAAATTACCGAAACCCAGTGAGTTTTTCTAGGAGTTGGCTACCCTTGTTTTTTGTGCTAACAAACATATACTTGATGAGCTTTCCAAAGTAACATGTATCTTCCTCGATGTTCTATACTGAATTTGCTTTCCCTTTTCTCTCTTCTTATAATTTTAGTTCCACTGGGTCAGCTTTCAACAGTTTCATTTCATCTCATTTTATCATGCACTGCAACCATTTTCTTACCTCTACTCTGGTTGTTACTGGGCAATTGCGATGGTTCTTTATTTTTGGCTCATAGAGGAACGAAGGAGGTTAAATGGAGGAGGGGTGTGGGGGTGCCTACGTTTATACATCTCAGTGGCAGTCACTGTTGTTAGCCTTGTGATCTTCTTGAAGAGCAAACTTTGAAACCTAGTATTGATTCTGTGAGATCAACTTTCACTAATCCAAGCTGATTTGTTTTACTTTTATATTCCCAATAGGTGTCCCGTTGATGGTAAATTAATGTGTTTAGTGTTTAGTTTTACAAGTCACGGGGACTGGTAATGTTGAGTTTTTTATTCCTTTGGTATGGCTGAGTATATAATATTTGATTGCTAAAGTTGAGATTGTATACCAACGGATGCCTTTTGTTAATGTCAAGATGTAAGCTGTTCAAGGCTTCAAGCTGTCAGTGTCCCTACCCTAGTGTACTGGTGTTTTGTTGACACTCTTTGTCTTGCTAATTTCCTTTTAACACTCCATGTTTGTTCTTTAATCATCTTTAAGTGAGAATATACGTACGACAAAATTAACAGAAAAAAGGACACCGGAAATCAAATGGTGAAGTATCTAATGAAATTTATTTTCAGGCCTTTTATCTGCGGCAAGCTGACGTCAAACTGGAAGGCATTTGGGGTTCCTCTTGTAGCAAGTTCAGAATTTGTAAATGGATTGGATATCCGCGATTTGTATGTAAAACTACTCAAAGCATTTTTAATACCTAGTGAAGATTTTCTAGATGATGATGAAGACCGAGAGAGAACTGCATCTGAAGAACTGACAGAGGTGGAGGACTCCACCACACCTGGTTTAGATGGAGCAGCTGAATCTGCAAATGGAAACAGGTTTAGCACAGATTCTGATTCTGATTTGGAGTTTTACATAACAGATGAGAAGGGAACAATCCGGGACTCAAGAATTTCAATGAATGAGCCAGTAGTGTCCAGGCCTGGGAGGTTGATTGTGCTGGTGTGTTGGCCTGCTAAAATGGTCAAGCAATACAAGACACGACTTCCTAGCTCATTACCACAGATTTTCAAGTCTGATTTATTTGCTAAAAGACCTCAAGAATCTGTTTCTCTGTATAAATGCCTCGAAGCATTCTTGAAGGAGGAGCCTCTTGGACCAGAGGACATGTGGTAAGTGTGTACATCATTAGCTTTCTTCTGTCAAAATATTGGTCTGGAAATATTATTGTATTCTTGGCAGGTAGCATTCTTTATGAGACATGTTTACTGCAGGCAAAATACTAATAGTATTTTGCGAAGTGTATTCCTTACAACTTTTTGGAGCTTATGTTTCCTCTATCACCTCGTCAGACCAAATGTTCGATGTCCCCCTTTTGACCTATTCGATACAATCATATGTTACGTACTTCTGAAGTAATTCCAGTTTATAGGAAAAGGTTTACAAACAAAACATATGCGAAAACCTCAGGAAGGAAAGTATTTCAATTTTTTGGGCCATACTAAGTAGCATTTGTGATATAGTCTGTCCATTGAGGCACTCAAGAGTTGACTTGTGGAGTAAGCTCACGTGAATTCTATTCTGTAGTCCTTGACCAACTTTCCCTGTTAAAAAGATGGTTTTCTTTTTCTTTCTTTCTACATAAGCTCCACATTCTAATCAGAGTTCAGCTTTGTGTGTTTTATTCCTTTCTTTTCAATTGACAC
The DNA here is from genome assembly GCA_019985065.2 of Arctostaphylos glauca. Classification (NCBI taxonomy): domain Eukaryota; kingdom Viridiplantae; phylum Streptophyta; class Magnoliopsida; order Ericales; family Ericaceae; genus Arctostaphylos; species Arctostaphylos glauca. The sequence goes on along the minus strand of JAHSPW020000001.1, from coordinate 12,266,402 downwards.
TCACCTTATAACTTCTTGTGCCTCGTTAGGTATGATTCCAGGTGTCCAACATCTTAGTCCATAACTAAGTCTATTGATTTGCTTTTTGTACAAAATGAAACACAACAGAACAAGAAGAATCTTTTCTTCTGTTATCCGTAAGAACTTTTAGTTTTATTTTTCTTTCTTTCTTTCTGGTCCTTCCTTCTAGTTTCATTTGTGTGCACTGTGTGGTATATCGATGTGATACAGTTTTTGCCGCTCCTGCAAATTTTTATTCATCATGTACTTATAAGTTATACCTGATGTTGACAACTTTGGCCTGTTTTAATGGGTTTCATAAGGACCTGTATTCTAATTTGTGATCTCAGGTACTGTCCTGGCTGCAAACAACATCGTCAAGCAAGCAAGAAGTTAGATCTTTGGAGACTGCCTGAGATTTTAGTGATTCATCTAAAGAGATTCTCGTATAGCCGGTTTTTTAAGAACAAGCTGGAGACGTGTGTTGACTTCCCTGTCCACGATCTTGATTTGTCAACATACATTGCTCACAGGAGTAGTACATCATGTAATCGCTATATGCTTTATGCAGTTAGTAATCACTATGGGAGCATGGGAGGGGGTCACTATACTGCATTTGTCCATGTAAGTGATGTTTCTTCTTGCTAAAATTGTTTTAAATCCCCCCGTATAGTGTCTTTTCCGTATGTTTCAAATCCCAGTGCACGTGCAATAAAAGCTACAACAATGGAGTAGATTTTAGACATAAATCAAAGTCAGGCAAAAATTCAGAAAAAAAAAATGAAGTGAAAGCAGCAGACGTGAAGCACGCCTTACTCCAATATTCAGTAAGTGGCCATGAATCTGAAGTACAGAATTCAATGTTATGGGGAAGAATAAGGAAATGCTATTTTTTTCTTGTAGCCTACAAAAAGCTTGATTTTGTGGGCTTAATCGATCCCCTACCAAAAATGGCCTCCCCTGGTCTAGAATGCAGTGTTTTGCTGTAATACTACCCATAAGTCCATTTGCAATGACACACCTGCCTTGTACCACATAGACTGAGGTTGTGCTCTCATACCCTTGTAATGACCGACCTAGCTCACTAATCTATGAAGGTGGCCGACCAAAGTTGTTCCAAAAGTTATTTTAGTAGCGTGTGATCCATTACAATCTACTGACTCATCTCGAAGCTGACCAGTGTGGGACAGTGGGATATCACACCTTTATCCTTGCTGTCTCACTTTTTTGTTGCTGGTAGATGTAGGTCCTGTGGCATTTTTACTATTTCCATACTTCAATTACGGACTTCAAAAAGTAAAAGCTGCAAGGCCGTAACACCTGATCAGGTGGAGGTGTAACAGTTGTTTGTTTGTTTACCATGTTGTATGTTATATATAGGCCCACAAGGTTATACATACCCAATTTGATTGTTGTAATTCTCTTTCCTCTGTGTAGCATGGGGGTGATCGGTGGTACGACTTCGATGACAGCCATGTTTCACCAATCTGTGAAGACAGGATAAAAACTTCAGCTGCTTATGTTCTTTTCTACAGAAGAGTTGCTGATAGCTAACATCAGTTTAGGGGTACTAATTGTTTTTTGGCTAAAAGGGGTACTAATTGTTGAGGATAGCTTGCTTCTTTTTTCCGGGTAGTCCTAGAAGAACATTATTAATTAGAGCATTCTTTCGTGTATCTGACATTGTGTAGTTCTAAATCATACAAGTTTCCGGGTGTGGATGGGAAAGAAGGGAAGACTGAGCAATGTGCTTTTACATCTTCTTAACCTAAAATGGCTGCCAAATTGGTGCCATGGTCACAGTAACAAAATGTAACAAAGTCACCACTGAAGAGGTGAGATTCATGTTATACACAGTAGTTTCTTCAACCCTTCTTCTGTAGTAATAGTCCGATAGGTGTTGCTTCTTGGCCCCCAAGTGTATTTTCCTTGGATATCTCAACTATACTTTTATGAATTTTATCGTGTTTTTTAACAAAGATTTTTTTTTTTTTTTTGAATGCCTTGTGCTGCTTTATTGTTGCTCACGGATTGCAAATGTGAATAAATTGTTTCCCAGTACTGGTTTTTTTCTTGGATCCCAATTTCAAAAGCAGGAATAAGTTAGGCATTAGCCTTTTCTTCACATGGTTTTCTCTTTTCTTCATAAGTACTCTCTGTACAAGGAGAAACAAATTGAGAGAAACTCACACATTGTTCCACAGGTCAAAAAGAAAATAAACAGCTTCTTGTGGAGGCCATCTGACTTTTCTCCGAGTGCATGTATCAACCTTTTTTCGGTTGCTGGTGGATCAGAGTGTTAGAGCCATAAGTTGTTGGTGAGGAATTTGTTGATTTTCTTCAGAATGATAGGGATTCCTTTATAGTTGCTCGTCAAATAAAAAATTGGACGTATGCGAAGCTTGAATCCATAGTAATAATCATCGCGTTATTCATCATTAGGAGTCTGGGGCGTGTCAAGATTTCGCATGGGTACTATGTAATGTTCCAATTTTTTAAAACGTTAATTATATATTTTTATTAAAATTTGTATAAATATTACTGTCATTAAAAAGAGTGCGGAATTACATATTAGAACCATACTGAAGTTAAATTAAGTCTTCACCAAATACGGGTACGTTGGTATAAAAATAGACTAACAAGACTTTATGATTTAATAGAGTTGTCTAAGTAAATCAGGGATTAACAAGATCTCTGTTGACGGTGTTGACGTCAGTTGGACAAGAAGTTCTTCCTTCCCGTCTTCAATGTCTAGTTTGAAATGCCAAGTGCAATAATAACACCATGAACGATATAGTTTCGTATAAAATCATACCCTTTACCCATTTTATATTTGTAAGAAGTTCAAATAATATACATGTGCATACAAATTTGAAAACATACAAGTGTAGTAGTAAAAGACAAGAAAGAAATTTAATAATGTGTGACATTACATTCAATTCCTCTAAGTTTTTTTTCTCGAATGCTCTCGTGCACTATGATCTCGATCACAATGTTCTCATTCTCGTGTTTGAACATCTACGTGTACTTACCAATTTATGCAACAAATTAGAGTATGTATGTTCATGATATGAGTAGGTAATAATTAGCGCAATCAATAAACAAATAAGGAGAAAGTAAATCAAAGTTTAATGGAAGTGATACTTTGTTAGAGTCAATGTTTATGTCCAGTTTCTAAATCCTTGAAACAGATGTCTGACAGAATTATATGTGTCCAAAATTCCTTTCAATTCCGTAACCCGAGTCAACACAAGGATTGTTTGTAAATCAAAACTTTTAATTTAGTGTCATGATGTTCCAGTTCGATATGGTCTCGAGCCCTAAGCTGAATCACATTCCCGACCACCAACATTCCCAATATTGGCTCCCGTATAGCATGTTTTTAATCATTATGCTCCCGACCATTATGCTTTTCGTATGTCGTACTTGACATCAAAATTCTACTTCCTTCCAGAACACTAGGTTTTATTTTAAAAGACATGACACGACTTATGCACATAACTTGACTTACGACATTACTTGTCTTGTTACATGACACGATTCACAATCGACTTTGCTAAAAGACACAGTTCGGCTAAAGACACCTCATGATACTAGTCATAGTTTGACTCAAGTCATATCACGGCTAAAGACATCCTAAACAAAATTCTCAAGGAGTGACTTGAGCATATTTCATTCAAAGTCTCATGGGTTATGTCCAACATCCACTTATTATGTACTATGTCCAAAACGTTCCTAAGTTGACCACTCATAGGTTTGACGTCATAAGAGATTCGAAGGGTAACACCATGCTAGGAAAGCATGGTGATAATTTGAATATGACATCGTGCGTGCATGTGGTTGGTGTTGTCATCATTATGCATGACGTGTCCTAATAGTCGGATCTTTGAAAGATATGCATAAGAAGTCAAATCATGTCTTAAGTCTGGTATTTATTGTTAAGATAGTCTTAACCGATTTGAATGGTATAATGAGCACCGGTTGAAATATGGGTTAACACTGCAACTTAAATACAAAGTAAACTGATCCGGTTTAATGGATTGACATGCACCAGTTAAATGGTATAGTGTCAACTGGTTGGGGTATGAAATCACAGTGCAAGATAAGATACAAAATGTTAGTTGATCCGGTTGAATGGTATAGTATCAATCGGTTGAGGTATGAAGTAACAGTATAATACAAGATACAAAAGGTAGGCTCAACCTGTTGAATAGTATGAGTGAACCAGTTGAAATATTGATTTTACAGTACAAATAAGATATATAATAAAGGCTTAACTGGTTGAACATCATTTGGGCACCAGTTGATCGGCTGTCTTCTCCAAAAATTCTTATTGCGTTTCTTTAATGGGAGCTTCGTGAAGCTCATTCATAGACCAATAACGCAAATTAGAGGAGGGGGAGATAGCTATTTACCTTGTAAGAGTTTGATGAACTTGAACGAGAGGAATTTGGGCTCGGATGATAAGAAAAGGTCTTCAAATGGACTTTCCTTCTTCTTTCTCTTTCTACTGTAATTTTTCGATTCCCTTTCCCTCTCTCTCACAATGGCAATACAACAACACTTCTTTTGAGCTCTAATAGTCTGATTTTGTGGTGAAGGAAAGGAAGGAAATGAGGCTATATTTGTAAGGTTCATGAGGCATGGTGTTTGAGGAAGGGAACTCTGCAGCAGTTGTAGACTGCTAAGGAGGTTGAGTGAGGTAAGTAAAGAGGCAGTGACCACCATTGGAACAGAGATGGAGTGAGTGAATGGATGGAGTGAAGGGGTTGGAGAAGGCAGAGTAGCCATGTGAGGGGAGGTGGTTTTGAGAGCTCAAACCATGGGCAAGGAATGACCTATTGATGTGGAGATGACAATAATGAGAGTGAGAGTGAGTGTGAGAGGGGGAGAGAGAGAGAGAGAGAGAGAGAGAGAGAGAGAGTTTTGAATGGAGAAGGAAGAAGTAGTCCACTGGACGTAAAATAGAAGCTCTGCTATGGTTATTAGTTAGGGATACCATGTGAGGACTGCAGTTAGCTTGTTGATATGAGCGGAATCAGAATTCAACATTTGAAGGATTGAGATATTTTTTCTTTTGAAAAAAGAAAGGGGATCGACTATAATTTGGAGGGGTCAAAATGTATATTTTTTATAATTAATACATAGGTTTTAAATTTTTTTGAAAATTTTGTGGGGGCTCAGGCCCCCCGCAATCTCCATGTAGTTCCGCTCCTGCTTGTTGAAAACATTTGAACTATTATTAACGATCGAATATTATGATAAACGTCAATTTTGTTTGCATTAAATTGTACTACAACTATTATTAACGAATTTGCAACAGAAATTTAGGCACAATTAGCTTATTGAGAACATATGAACTTCATCAAAATTTAGGCTGTGCCATCAAATAGGGACATCAAATTGTGTTTCTTTAATTTCCTAGAGGTAAAGTGAAACTTATACGTAATTTTGGGGATAAAGTGTAGTTAACCAAAAAGGAAGCATGACAACAATTTAGAGTCCATTGTTCAACAACACTAGTTAATTTAACTAGTGAAAAGGTACACTAGTTAATTTGTTTATCTATTTTTTCACTTATGCGTTTTAACACTGTTTTCTATTTTAGCTATCTAATAAAACTAAATTGATCGACTAAATATATATATATATATATATATATTTTTATTGCACGTGTGTGATCCACATTTAATGACATGATAATGATGTATTTTTTTACAGTCATAGCGCGAATAGTTTGGCAGGAGAGGCATAAATACGTTGAGAAGTCTAGATACTGAGCGAGGAAGACTCACTACATGTAGTGAGCCAAATTGAAGATAGACAAAATAACGTGTCATTTAAAAAGACTGTTGGAGTATCAATTTTTGAATTTGACTAGCTGAAGTAGCCAAAAGACCTCATTTGAAGAGGCTGTTGGAGTTGCTCTTCGGATTAATATATTTTGTTCACCGACTTATCATACGAGACTATCTCGAGATTTAATTTTAATGATCAAAATTGTCTATTTTATTTTGATTAATTTTTAATTAATACAAAAAATGCAACTCAATCGATTATCGGTAAAATACAAAAAATTTAATTTTGACCTAAATATTTGACCTAAAAATTAAATTTTTAAAGAATGAAAATTCAATTTTTATGTAAAATATTATTGATATTTGATTGAATTAATTTTTTGTGATAATTAAATCGATTATGAAAATGAGATGTCGATGAAAAGGGCAAAACTGAACTAAAAAAAGATTCCAAGCATCCACAACCTCCTTCGGCTTCTGCTAAAACCCCCTGCAAATGGGTTAGAAATTTCTGTTTTTTTTTTTTCTCCAGGTCGTTTCACACTCTTCGACGAGTCTGTTGTTCTTTTTTCCCAGAATATTTGGGGGTGAAACTTTCCACGAAAATCCTGCTGAAGATAAAACCAGCGGAGAAGATGAAGAAGAGGACGAAGCAAAGCAGACCAAGGTCAGCTAATAAGCCCAAGGCGACACTGAAGAAGGCAGCAAAAGTGGACGCCAGGAAACCCAAGAAACCCCCAACTGCTTTCTTCTACTTCTTGTACGTTTTCTGTTTATTTTTTGTAATCTCAATTGATAGTTGCTTTCCTTAATGTTTTATTATGTTGTTTTTTTTTAGAGAGAATGACAAAAAGTTAACGGATAAAACTTCAAATCCACTGGGAGTAGGCTAGTAGCTATTACATAAACACGAGCTCAAAATTGCCTACGGCATACAACAAATTAAGATGGACCAAGTACACAAACAATTGCCTTCATTAAAACACTGGCTATGAGAAGACCTGTGTAGGGGAGCTTTGTTTTGAATTGTGCAATTTTTTAGCTCAATAAGCTCTCTTTCAGGGTGTCTGTTTTTAAGCTTTCTTTAGCTGCTGCAACTTATCATATTTGAATGGAAAAGAATTTGATTTTCAATCATAAGGCTAATGATACTACTATTTTGATTAGAAGTACTAACAAGGATTTTAGTCATTATTAATTATTTCTTTTGAACTTCTTTGATCTCGAACATTTTGACCTTATAGGTGGTAATTGGAAGGAATTTAGGTTTTTTAGATATCACGGAACATGATGCCTTTGACAGAGCTCGTTGGAGAAAACGGATTCATGTAGGCTGACCCCAATTAAGCTCTGCTTGGTTTGGTTTGGTTTGGTTTATCAAACTTTTTAACCCATGCTTGAGATCTCGAGAAGTATAAGTACCAAGAGGTGAACTTTCCAGAGCTGGTGGGTAAGCAGAGGCCTCTTGTAGCTATGGAAGTGGTTCCTTGCTGAGATATGTACCCTAATCTGGTCATACTCTCGATTTAACCTCTGCAAGGAACCCAATGATCCTTTCTTGCTCAATCTACTTCTTCAGCTTCAAGTATCTATAGGCCTATCCATATCTAGTGTTTGATAATGATCCATCTCCGACCATAGAGCATGAGAATATCCTGCGCCAGAGGAATCCCTCTGCTTAGTGTTGTGAACAACACTTCAAGTCATAAATTTGTGCCATATTTCCCTTTTGTGAATTAAGTTTGAGCCGTAGCATCTCAGATTTCTTTAGCACTGTCCATAAACAAAAAACCATTACTTATTTGGGTTGCATCAGGTTAAGAAGCCAAGAAATGATTGTAGAGTTATGTGAGTCCCATTGCTCACGAAGTGGGCCATCATCTTTTGGTTCTGTAGCTTTCCCAGTTAAGAAAGCCATTTTCCATTTGATCTTAACAAACAACTTGAAAGACTGTGACCATGGCAAATAGTTCCATCCATCAAGCTTAAATGTTACCTGCAGAGTGGGACTCTCATTCCCATTCTCAGATAGAACAACACGTGTGCGAATGACATTATATGGCCTTGTACGAGGTTCAGAAAGAGCACTGTCTCCTCACATCTTCGCTACATTAACCTAAAAAAAAAATTACCCAACACAGAAGGTTAGCAATTGAAGTAAAAAACTGCAACAAGCCAAACAAATATCAAGAAGGTGCTTGGAGTTAACTGGCAATGGCTATAATTTGAGTTTAATAAGACATGACCTATTGCTCTTGAGAATATGCTTGTTATAGCCAAGCTACAACAGGAGTAAATATATATAGGTTTACCTCGCAGACTAATTGTAAAGTTAGTGAGTTTGGTACTAAAGCGTATAGGTTAGTCATCACAGCGGACACCCAAATTTTCTAATTAGAGATCCCATAAAGAAGGTTAAATCGATAAGAATGAAGCTGAAAATTGAGTAGAAAGGGCACAATTAGTTTGAGTGAGGGATATTCCTTGGTCCCATTCCCATGATATTTGTGCTCTTTATGTGACAGTTAAGAAGGAGCTTAGCTGTAAATGAGTCCAAACGATGACTGCCGTTTATTGGTCACAGATACCCTGAAGGTCTCACCTAACTGGGTTTGGTAGTGGAGTTGTTGCTATGGTAAAATAGGCAACTCCCTAAAGACACTCATGACACAAGATGTGTGCATACCAAAACTAGTTGCGCATACTTCGCGTGTGTGGTAAGGGTAAGTTTGCAATAAGGACCCCTCATGAACTTTAGTTCACTGTAGCTCCTTCAAATGGAAACTTACTTTTATGAAGTGTAGGTTCAAACCCGAAAGGCAGCTACATGGCTACACTCACTAACAAAAATGGTCATTGATAATATTTTTGTTTTTTAAATCATGTGGGGGATTGTTAGTATATTGGTAATTTGAAATATATTTAGGAAACTTTACTGATTTGATTTAGTACATTTGTAATTGTTTGCTTTCATTGCACTTTATGATGCTTATTTGTTGCATTTAACAGTCGGTTATCTGTTTGTGGAGTAATTTTACACGATGGCGACTACAAAGCCATTATTTTATGGATGGATTCTTATTTGTATTATGTACTAAGCACGTGTAGTCCATATGGCACGCTTCTTTTTTTCCTAAGTAAAGGAAAAAACTATGTGTGTTTTATTTGTCCTTCACAAATTTTTACATCCCTTCTTACTCTTTGGTTTTTCTTGGATTTCTCCACTGGAATGAGAATCTTTAGTTAGATTGCTACCCCTGGGCGGGGACCTGTCATGTCTGAAAGTTGCATGTTTCCAAAGATTTTCCACTACCCCTGATTAATTCTACGAGTTTTAGTTCCCTCCCTGAGTAAAAAAAATATTTATTTGCAAGGGAGGATTTTCGTAAAGAATTCCAAGAACAGAATCCTGGTGTCAAATCAATGCGTGAGGTATGTATGAGAAGGATCATATGACTTGGTCTGTTTCTGGTACCCCCTGTTTCCCCTTTTGATATAATCATTATTTTGTCTCTCTTTGGTACTTTTCATGCTTTAGATTGGCAAAGCTTGTGGAGAGAAGTGGAAAACAATGGGATATGAGGTTCTTGCTTCAAATTTAGTCAAAGCACTCTTTAATACGTTCTACTCATCAAATTCCTTCACCTTTGGTTTGCAATGAACATAATTGTGGATGGTTATGTCCTGCTTTTGGTGGATTGAACTGTGTAAAAATGCTTGGATATGGCCCTATGGGTATCTTTCAAGTATTTGGGATGGGCAGGTATGTTTTGAATTTGTCTGCAGTGTACGTCATTGGTCACATATCAATCTCCCTCTTGTTTTAAACCGTTCTTGGATAGCTCTTGGTTGATGAAGCAGGACCCTCGGGTAACCCGTTCGTGAATTCAAATCCATTGCATTGAGAGTATTGAGATCAATGTTAATGTGCTGAAGAAAAATAGACATAATAAAACTATTACATGTGATTGTCCTTTAGTTATGAATTGGTGTCAAGTCTGTAGTTTTTGTGTTGTTGATCATTTTAGTGAATGATTGCCTCTTATCAGTGTTTGTTCCTCAGTGGCAGAGGTGGACTACTCCTCGGTTTGTACATTTTTGTAAAATCGGTTTGAAATAGGTTAAAAGAGTTGATTTAGCGGCATCCTAAAGTGACAGTTGTACTCTATGAATCACGGATACTCTAACACCAGTCACGTATGGGTGTCACATACATATCATATACCGATATGCGTCCGATATGATTGGATACAACAAATAAGTGTTCTGTATTTAAAGAATTTTTTTACTGACGGTTTCGTTTAGGATATGGGAGAGATGCGGCAGGATACTTTTGTGATACTGGGGTTAAAAATGATTTTAAAAAAAAAAAATTAAGTAATAGTTAAGGGACCAAGTGTAATGGAGTGTGTGTGTGTGTGTGTGTACACATGCATATGACAGATCAACCATTTGACTTTGAATATTTATCGAATCAAGTTCCATGCTCTCTCTCTCTCTCGTTCTCGTATCGCATACACATAGGTTTGTTGACTATTGTAAATCGACTAATATCCTAATTGCAAATCACAGGCACTATATGAGTATATTCTCAAATCGCAATACATTTTTTATTTGTTCTACTAAAGATATAGTATACTCATACACACACACACTCTATAGTCTTTATTTTACAATTTTTTTTTTGTTGGGATATCAGTATACGAATAGGTGTGTGTAGTAGTGTATACTTCTGTGTGTATACTGAAGTTCTACGTTGTAAATCAACTACTCTTTTATTTCTTTTGACTCTTCTTTATGCATAGTAGAAGACTAATAATCACAAAAATGTTTAGTTTTTACAGGTGTTCTAACAAATTCATATCCAATTTTTTTTAGTTTTGATGTATCCCCGTATCTATGTTGTATCCGTATCTATGCATAGATTGTACTCTACTTTTGTCGGAAGACAAACTTATTTGGTTTCATCAGTTACCTGAGATGATTATAACTATTTTTAGGACGTTTAGGACCTCACTAACTGTTAATTCTCGTCCTTATACTAATTATTCTCAACTAGCATTTAAGTTTCAAAGATAAGCCAATTAGTTCATTGCTGCAGCATTGGGAAACCCTAAATTGCTGCACATTTGATCGAAAGGATTTCTACTGCAAACAATATAATTAAGAAATTCCTCGGGCAAAGGGTTGCCATTTCCAACGTTAAGAGAAGACTATGCAATCTTAATCTTTTATCTACTTCTTTCTTCATCTTTTGACTACTTCCTTATGCACAGTGCCTTTGATTGGGTTGATGCTCTGTTTCTTTTATAATGCTGTTCTTTGATGCAAATGCTCTAATGCATCCGGTCTTGTAGCTGAAGTTGGGTGACAATAGGATCGATTGGGCCAGTTGGTTTGGAGAAAAATCTACGCCGTCTGTCCCTTTTCTGTCAGTTTTTGGCAGTAGTAGCTTTAGATCGGGGCAACATGAGATTTCCACATTTTTACCACTGTTACGTCTATTATTTTGAAGGTGACTTAATAGAGTTGCGGCTATGGTATTAGTGGAAAGCTGTTCACACATCAACATTTAGCAAGTGAATGATAGAAGCATTCTAACGTTTTAAACGCGCTGTAACAGGAGAAGGTTCAGTACTATGATATAGCCACAGAGAAACGAGTGGAGTTTGATAGAGCCACGACAGAGTATAACAGAAGGAAGGTATGCTTCTGTTTACGTGTTTAAGTTTCTTGGATGCACATTTTTGTCGTGATTGTTATGCATTATATGTATATCTTATTGATGACGCAAAACATTGCAGGCAAGCGGAGAGGATCATGAAAGTGAAGATTCGGAGTTTGATGGGTAGGACAGTTGGTGTTATTTGTTCCCGGAAAGAGATTTACGGTAGGAAATTAAGCGGGAAGTTGCGAAATCAGTTGTGTATTATTTCATTGGTTTTGGAGTGTCAAACCGTTGGAACTCCACATTCCTATTATCTTTATGTACATTGCATTTGATGTGGTCCAAAGTATTTGATTTGGACCAATGGGGATGTACGTGTATGTATATATGGGGGTGCAACTTTCGCATACACGACAGTTGATAACTCAGAAGTTGAAAAATCGAACTGATACATTTCTGGGTTGATTTGGCTGTCTTTGTTTGTGACTTATAGTGTTTTATGGAGTTTGTTCTAAATTTTAGGTGGTGGGCTTCTCAGCTGCTGGGCATCCATCTGATTTTTAGGAGACTATATTTAGCTTATTCAAACAAAATATCATCTTGATTGGATATTGTTAAGTAGAAATCAGAAGTACAAAAATTTGAAAAAGTTTAAAAGATGTGTCTTAAGGATTTATGTGAGTGTTGCTCGAAATTGTTTACATTTAAAATTTTTCTCGTCAAGACGATGTAGATAATCATAAAAAAAAATTGACGAAAAATTAACAAAAACGGCAAAACTTGAGTAAGAACGAAAAAGTAATACAAAAGAATATGTATCAAGTGATGAAAGAAGAGGACCTAAATTGAGTTCATAATTTTTAAATATTCTTTAAGGGCATAAATTTAATTTTCATATAGTCCTTCAAGTTATATGTTAGATTGAGACATATTGAGAGTACATTGATAAATGTAACGTCCAACCAAGTCACATACTATTATAGGGCACGCATGGCCCATTGATTGAGGCAGGAATGGACAAGTCACATACTATAGGTTAACTAACAATTTTCATGATTTTTTTGGACCATTAAACATTCGACCGTTAACCAAAATTTATGAGAAAAACTACATTCAAGAGTTCACAAAAATTATGCAAATAATAAGGTGAAGAACGAAATAATCACCAAGGAAAATACCAGATATTTTAATTTTTTGGATTTACTTAAAACCAACTGATTCGGTCCGGTTTGGTCCGATTTGTAGGGGGTGAAAACTAAATTGAACCGATACGAGTGAAAAATCAAACCAAACCGCCGGTTTGATTCAATTTTACCGGTTCTGGTGTGGTTTTTCGATTTATGCTTACATTCCTAGTGCGAACAACCACACAATTAACGGACTTCCATATGCCGCCTCCAAGAAAAATATGCACATTTGCCAATTTACATGGTAACTGGAAACTAGTAGACACTAGCCGGTTGATTCAGGATATCAAAATATGCTAGGGTTTATGACGCGCATACAAGGATTAGAGGTTCACTGAACTATTTTCAGTTATTTGCAAAAAGCAGCCCACACTAGTACTAGCATGTTTGTCTTTTAAATGAAAACTGTTTACATAATACAGAAAATTGGCAATGTATTACAGAAATTCATATCTTTAAGCTAAATTGGTACATATAATTCTATCTAGCGGACCGGTCTCAATGTTTTCCCTTCAAATATGGCATGTCTATCAGATGAGATGCTTAATGAATCAGCAATACTTCTGACCTCTGCAATCATGGCAACTACATCATTGAGCTTGTTAATGGCAGAGCCTATACCCTGCATTCACAGGAAAACACTCACATTAGTTGTTTACTTCACAAAACTGATTGCAAGTCCCTATAACTAATGACCTCAGAACAAAACTGATTCTTTCAAGGAGTAGAAAATAACAGTTTTAGGTAGCATACCACTCCAGCAGCCCCTGCTGTAATAGCCATTGGTGCTGTAACTGCACTTAGTCCGGATGAACACATGACGGGTATCTTGATGGCTCGTGAAATAGAATATGCTGATGCCAGCGTTGGTGTCGCCTGAAATACCAATGAGATTAAAAACAATTTGTTAACCACATTATTTGAAATTCATCCCAGAGGCGAAGTACTAAGTTGGAACTGCTGATATAGTCTCCATAGTCCATACTCTTCATTTATGTTTTCCAAAGACAAAATCATGAAAAGTCTGAAAACACTCAGTTTTCGTATGGTTTTCTTTCTCTGGGTGCTAAAACAGTTCTTGGTGGACAAAAATCTGTACACCTAACAGCTTTGTGTTGCAACCAGATACTTGTGTTGGAATGCGGAGTCAATAGAGCTCCATCTGAAGACGGAGGAAACCAAAATTTGGGGTTTTTATTTATGCTTGTCCTAAAAAATAGCAAGGAAAACTCATGACTTATGAATTTCAATGAAGGCACTTGTTTCAGTCTGTGCCACAAGGAGGTTTTGTAACCTATCAGCTGTGCTGAATACCAGAATATAGAAATTCAACATCCCCATTTTCTCAGCAGCTAAACAATAAGGGAGCACCCAATACAATCAAACCTACCTTTTTTTTTTTTGAAAAGCAATCAAACCTACCTATGCTGATGGCCACAGAGTTTTGTATTTAATTTCTCTTCTCATCTTCCATTTACAAGCAACTATGGGCTAGCCCATGTTGCGGCCAGCTGTGTTTAGTAGGATCATCTACATCTGGTGGTACCCTAGTGGGGACGTTGGGACTTGAGGCTCAACTTGGTTTAGTTTTGTAAACTAAGCATCTATAGTTTTTACTCGAGTAAATATACATACGTCATTACGTAAGTGTAGGCATGTATACTACTAACATCACCTTCTCAATTAAACCAAGAACACCGGCATTTGTTGCATTAGAAACTTTCCCTCCTTCAGTTTGGATGATGTCTACGCCTTCCTGTTCCAACTGTTCTGCTAGCTTGATCTGTTAACCACCTAGAGGTCAATAGAACAAATAGAGGCAGCCTGAATTTTAACGGTTGGTAAAACTGGTAAAATTTCTGCTCGTTACCTGATCTGGGAGGCTTAGAGTGTGAGGCACAGTGACTGATAGTGTCACGGATGGAAGAATCCTCCTTGTCTCCTTTGTTAGGTTTAGTATCTGAAAACAATAATCAACATGGTAAAGAACAGAAAACATGGCTATCCCTTGAATTGTTTGAACCTGAATGAACTGGTTTATAATGTGTTACTTCAAAAAAAAAAAAACGCGCTTAGGAAAGTTAGGTGCACACCAGTTTTAAAGAAAGATGAATAACAATAGGTATTAGAAATCCACAATATGTTCAGAAACCCACCCATCACATGTGATAAGATTATCCACTCAGGAAGCTGCGAAAAATACCGTCACAGCATAATCTTTTTGTCTAATGTGTTATTTTCGGTGCCATTAATTTTCTTCCAAGCATATCAGTTCCCTTGTTCATATGTGCATTGATGGCATTGTACCCTACTGAATTCAGCTGAAAAACCCCTATAAGACGTGCTTAATAACTTTTTTTTATACCTGCTCTGGAGAGAAAATAACGCCCATCTCGTAGAAGGAATCATAATTTCCAATCTCTACCTGAACCAATCATCAGATTTGTCAATAAGAAACAACGATGCACAATGAGTGCGCTTTCACTTGATTTATATGACCACTGTACTAGGAAGGTACTGGGTAACATATTCAAGATCACCGACTGAAATGCCACATGATAGTAGCTTAAGTTGGTAGCCTCACCATCAGTGCTCCTGCTTCGACAGCAGCTGGGAATGCTGCTGGATCGACAGAAGAGACACAAATCTGCAAGTTGGACTCAAATGATTAACATGTCTGGAAAAGTTGTTAACAGTGTTGCTAATAGTGTCAGAACATTGCAGCAGCACACAGTGAAGAAAGTATAACCCGACACAAGTTGGAAAAGATACCATTCCCAAACAGCTGATCCATGACATAAAGGGTCCGTGTTGGGATAGTTTTCTAGATATTAGGTAATAATAAGTTTTCTACTCTAATATGTTTGATAAAATTAATTTCATGACATCTCAAACTTAGGCCCAAACACAGCAATGCAAGTGAAATTTACTCCATAAACTTAAGGGAAACAAATCGCGAGCGCATGGCTTTTTAGAACTATATCAGAAGAACGATCGACAAAGTCTTCTGTTCAATATGAATTTGGAAAATACTCATGATTGTCCTGGGGGATCGGATAATGTGCAATAATGTATCAACAACCATGACAAGAATTTTGCATTCACAAAATGTGTATTGTCAGAATTGATACCTATGAATTGTGAAAATTGCCATTATGCATGTGAGTTTTATCCACCACCCGTTGGCAGATGGCTAGCAGGACCGTAATCTAAAGATAACAAATCCAACTCCAAGCAGGAGCGGCCGAAATTTCAATTTTAAAGAGAGAATTTACCGGAAGAGAAGTCAAGCTAGTAGCCATCTTCACCAACTCAGGATCACAGGCTATATCCACATGAGTTGCCCCACCCTGGTGATTTATGAACAAGAGAAACAAAATCAACACTATAGTGAAGGGACATATCAGAATAGAGATTTCAAAACAGAGTCTATTATACAGTGAGAAGCACAAAAATCGAGTTAAGTTCAAGGACTGTTGGGGAAAAAAGAAATGAAAAAGAACAGTTAGTTGGGGATGATAGTATATCTTGGGTTTCCTACTAGCCGTGCGGTCTATCTATTAATCCTTTCAGCAGGTGTAGTACGTAATGGTGGCCCTTTGAGTGAGTTCATCATGCACTTCACTCATTTTCCAATTGGTGTACCACTTAAACTCACAGTGGTAACTGAGTGTCGGCGATGAGTGTCATAATCTATGAAGCAGAGATTTAGATACGAGATACAGACACGGCGATATGTCAAAACTCAAAAAAATAATATATGGCTACGTCGGGAATAGGTCTGTAAAAATTAATTAATTTTATAACTATAAGTCTTTTACTATACATAAAAAAGAAGAAAAAGAAAAAAAAGAGTAGTTGATTTACAACATAGAACTTCGTAGACACTACTAGACAATAGGTATATATATGTGCTGATGAACCCAGATTGGCTAAGCTGAGCGGCTCACTTAATATCCGGTCATCTGATAATTGTTCGCTTAGCACTCATCCACTTAGCACATAGCCACATAGGTTCCAAACGCTTGATGCAGTATCACCAGATGATACGCAGCCTTCCGAGAGACAGGTTGCTTGGCCAAGAGGAACCAATCACATGATTAAATCAATAAGATCCCGCAAATGACGCCTTAGGCCCTGTTTGGTTGGTGGGAAAGAAAAGGAAAGTGAAGTACGGAAAGTAAAGTCCACATGGCCAAGCTGCATATGCCAAAGTTTTGTGTCATCCATGCCACACTCTGCAGATGTGGACATAGCAACTCCACCTACAAATGTGTCCCCAACTAATTTATACAAATTACCCATCTTTTGTCCCTTCATTATCACCATAGCACCTTTGTAATTTCCATTGCTCCACTTTGTGCCTCGTACACACACCTGAAAGAATCTAATACTCCTAAAGAGATGGTTTGGCTTAATGTTGGCAATAGCTCATCCAAAAGCCCAAACCTCCCAAAAACGGAAAAATGGTTCATTTGCCAACTTGTATTCGTACCCTAATATTATAGTATAAAGTGGTCACAGGTGGAACGGTCAAATGGCTAAATTCATCAAATCTATAAACTCGGATCTCGACAATTCAATTATCTTCCCTTGACCAGCGTCTGGACCATTTTTCTTTCACTAAATGATTATTTTTCCCAGGAAAAAAAATGATTATCAAGTGTCATTTGCAATATATTTTCTTATGAGGTTCAAGCCAAAGATCATTCAAACAAAAAATAAAGGTGTGCTGTTTTTAGACTCCCTTAGATGTGAACGACTGGATAATATAGACAATCAATTTTCATGTTTCACATAGAGGGTGCTTCAGAATTTCCAAAGGTTGACAACCCAAACAATTTGCGTTAGTGAAGTACTCTCATGAAATGCAGGCACAAAGTCTCATTATTGTTATTATTAAAAACAACTTCCATAAGCTACAGTGTACGTAACACCTTCAACCCATCAGGCTAGTTCTAATGCATAACACATTGAGAAGTAATTCAGGACAACCAATGAACTAGCATGCATAACCAACCTTATCTGCGGCAGTAACAACAGAAGCAACATTGTCTCTACACAAATTCTGCAATCCGGAAATGATCTGCAAAGGAACCAACTTACTTTAAAACTAGCTAGGTAGTAACCAACAAATGCAGATATAGAAACAACATAGACAAGGACCAGTTATTTTAAAATTGTGCCAGTAGATAGGCGCGTTGACTTTTTTAGTTTTGAAATTGAGAAGGAAAAAGAAGAAATGGAAGGGTTGGAAATGAATTATATGCCTTTACATTTCTCGACTCCTAAACATTCCACCCTCTCCACCCGCGTCTCCTCACCAAATTAATGAACCCACAAAGAAAACATTAAGGCTGTATTAGGAACCAAAAAAGGTATGCAAAAAGGTATTTAGATGTCCATTTTTTGGAAACTTCTTCCCTTCCTCTTCTTTTCCTCCTATAAATCCTTCAAAAAATCCAAGATGCAAACACAGCCAAAACAACTAAAGTGCTTACAACAAAATTTTACTAGTGAAACACATGAATTCTCCACTTATAAAGAAAAATTGGGTCGGTCAAGTTTTGCGTTTTTGGGCCATATTTTGTAAAGTTAGTTGACAAGATCAACAATGCCAAAAACCAATATGATTTTAAAGCACATTTATCTTGAAAAAGTAACAGACCCATATGCTGTGTCAAAATTCATCTATTTTAAGATTATACCCATCAATTGATCACCATGATGATAAATAATTTGTTTATAGTACATGACCATCTCTGTAAAATATAATATTCAGACTATTAAAGCTCGTCAGACTTCATTGATATCGAGACAAATATATACGATCTTTTGTTGATTTGTATCTGATTAAATTTGAATTTTCCAATGGCTGAGCTTCATGGCCAGCTCTACATAATCAATGTTTCTGATATTTAAAGCAGGCTGGATTGGCCCCAAAAAAATTCAAAAAAGATCCGCCCATAGGCTGTTCTGGTTGAAAAATCCATAAATTCGGATAATCAAGTGGGCAGGAAATTATACTAACCATACAGAAACTTGAAGCCCAACGGAATGAACATAAAAGTGAAGAAGATGAACATTTATACTAATAGAAAGGGGCCATCTTTTGTTGGCGTAAACTACTCTGTCATATTTTCACTTTTCAAAACTACCCTTAAAAATTTTCTTCCATCTAATAACATAGAAATATTTACGTAAAAAATTTGCTAAGTAAAACTGTTCTAAAAAAATGCTAACAAAGAAAATAAATCACGTGCGACAACTACAAAAAATACCAACTGTATTTGTGTATGCGCATCATGTTTGCACATGCATATAAGAGTCCAAGGCTACAAAATTTCTGGTGCGGAACACTGCTGAATCCTCAATTTTCAGAAATCAAACAGTCAATAAAGAAATTTGAAGGGATAATAGCAAGTGGGGAAAGTGGAGGGAATTTGGATATTACACCTTGAGAGCTCTTCCTTCATGGAAATCCTTTAAGACTGATTCTTTAGTATCCGAAAGTAAAGCCCTTGTTCTGGTGTAACTAACTCTTCTGTTGGGAAATGGAAGGCATTGTCGAATGAGAGATCCACCGTATAGATGACTGTTTTCATTGAGTTTCAAGAGGTTGTGAGTAGTGGGTGAAATGGGAATGGAGATTGATGAACTCATGATCTCTCTCTCTCTCTCTCTCTGTGCCACTCTGTTTGGACCGTTTACGGGAAGAGATAAGAGGAATTTGAGCAGCAAAGGATTAGATTCGGAAATAAGGAAGGTGAGTTGATAATTTTGCTTTTCGCCTATTATTTTTATTGCCGTAGGATTTCGGACATACAAGCGAAAACTATGGCCCAAAGTTATCACTTGCGCATTCAATATTATTTTGAGTAATGCTAGTCGAGGAAGTCATGTGTATGAAACGGTTTTAGATATATTTGTATTCAGATGTGTCTAGATATATTTGTATTTTTAAATTCTTTTATTATTTTTATTATTAATACGGTATGTACCGGTACAGGTATATTTTGACGTATCATTTGAGATTTATCTCTAAAAAAATAATATACATTTCTCGAATATTTGTAATACCCTAGGCCATGTGTTAAATTTTGCTTGAAACTGAAATTTGTCGTTCTACCTGTAGAAAAATTTACTTCTGCCAGTACAAAAGCCTATTGAAGGATTATTGAGACCATGTGCTCTATCTGTAGAAAAAATGTGTTCTACCGATAGACAGTGGTAGTATCTACCTAGTTTTGTTTTCTTTTGGGTTTCAATCCAACCATTCCAAGACCATCCACATTATCCAAATCAAAGTTGAAATGTCACAAAACAAAGGGCGTTGTTGCTCTATCATTTGTGGCAGTTTACATTTCCAAAGGGTTTGTCAACATAAAGCATTTTGTAGTACGTGAAAGGAATAACATTACTGGTTTGATATGCTAAAATTGAACAATGGGGTTGGAAATCCCACATGACCTAGGGCCCAACATGCAATTAGATAGTCCAACATCAAGTAAGTAACGACCATCTTGTTGGAGATTGCATGTACCATGTATGACCACCTTGTTCGCATGAAACGACGTATTTAGTCTACCACATGATATTGCACCGCCAAGCCATATTTGTTTTTACAAATGATCATTTTGAATATATGAATTCATAATACTTCTTGAACCTAGTTTCATAATATCGCGTGAGGTAAGACGAGAGGATCCATAAGAAGGGAGAACCTGATGTTGCTCCTTCAACAACACCATCCCATCAACCAACTGAAAGGGCTGGCAGCTCGATAGATGAACAGACGAAAGAATCGAGAAATGCTTTAATGATATTCTTGTAACTTATGTTTGCGTAGTGGGGGCTTCACATCGTTCGTAAAATGCCGACGATTGGGACTTGGAGGTCCTGTTGTGCATTATGCACAGCAGAGCGTGTTCTACATCAAAACGATATCATTTTGGCACACAAAATACTGACCGAACAATTGGGTACTAATTGTATTTTTGAGGGGCTTGGTTGGTGCCCATCCAACAAATATGTAATTCTCTTCTCTCAATCAATATATTTCTTTTGCTATTCAAAAAATAATTAATGACAAGTAATCGGACACTATTTGATGCACCATCGGGTCATACTTTGCTAGAGGTTTGTGGATCTAAAAATGGCTTGACTGGATCTCTAGACGATGACTGATTTAAGTTCTTTATCACAACCAGATATTATATTACGAAGTGGGTTGAGGCTGAACCACTTGTCACAGTAGAGGATGGGGATGTCAAAAGGTTTGCTCGGAAAAACATCATCTCCCTGTTCAGCACATCATATGAATTTGTTTCAGACAAACAGGACTCAGTTCGTTGGAGAATTATTCATAAATTTTTGCACCAAGCACCGAATCAAGTTTTACAACTCAACTCCAAGTTACCCACTGGGCAACAATTGAGCTGAAGCATCAAACAAGATAGTAGTGCCAGGGATTTAAAAAAAGAGGTTAAAGGCTAGGAAGGGGAAGTGGGCTAAACAAAGACTTTCCCAGTAATTCCCTTGGAAGCAGGGCTACCAACCATCCGAACAAAGACTTTTCAACTAAGAAAAGAATGATGAGGCCATAGCTAAGGACTTGGAGTTGCACAAAGAGAGACGCGGTATGGCCAGGATCTATTTAGCAGCTTACCAGCAGGAGGTGGCAGGGGTTACAACCTTGGTGTTCAACAGAGGACATTTCGGCCAGATGACATGGTACTCTGAAAAATTGTAGGAAATAATAAGAGAAGACATCTCGGCAGAGGACATTTTGGCCCTAACTGGGAAGGGTCATACTGAGTAAGAGAGCAAGTCGGCACTAGGGCTTACCGATTGGAAGACATGGAAGGAAAAGTCATGTCTCGGCCATGGAATGCAACAAATCTCAAAAAGTATTATCACTAAAAGTGTTATTTTTCATAAGTTTTACTTCTCAAGTCTTTCAAATTCATTTGGTTTCTTGCGATGAACCTTATTCTAGTTATCCAATAAAGTCTCATTTCATTCGCACTCCGTATTGTTCAAACTAACACTTTGGTGGAATAACCAAAGCAAATCAAGCCCAAGGGAAAGCTCGGTAACTACTGAGATTCCCACATTTAAGAGTCCTGAGCCTGACTCATGCCCACATGAGTTTTGATGGGACTTGTTGACTACATGTCGGTGAAAAATTGTTAGTTTACAGTTAGAATTTGTTGAGATTCACCTCAGTGGGACATGCCTAATGTATTTCGGTTGTACGTTAAATTGAGACTTTGTTGAAATGTCCATTTCC
This sequence comes from Arctostaphylos glauca, assembly GCA_019985065.2. NCBI lineage: Eukaryota > Viridiplantae > Streptophyta > Magnoliopsida > Ericales > Ericaceae > Arctostaphylos > Arctostaphylos glauca. Next base: position 12,244,457 of record JAHSPW020000001.1, on the reverse strand, counting down.
CAAACTCTTTGTGTGTGTGTGTGTGGGTTGGGGGGGGGGGGGGGGGGGGGGGGGGGAGTACTAAAATGAAAAATCAAGAAATAATTGACACGATGGCTAGACTAGAACAACATTTATTAAAACAATTTTGGATATTGGCATGAACGCCGAAGTGATAGCCCAGAATTAAAAAGAGGAAAAAAGAGAGTACTAGTGCATGCGAAAGTATTATAACTTTGGGGTTGGCAAAATGCCACAAAGAGTTCGGCACCGACCTATTACTTGAAATCAAAAACAAAATTCACAAAAAATGGTCTCTCAGGAAAGGGGGAGTTCAGCATCAACTAGAGGATCTTGCATTTCGACCTAAGTAGCAGGTTGTGTCAGGTTGGAAGGACCATCTTTTGGGTAAGAGAGTAGTTTAACCAGTAGGGTGGAGTCGCCTAAAGTGTCAATAGAAGTCAGCGCAGTGACCCACCCTACTGATAGATCGCATGCTTCACCTCGGCAAGCTCCTTGGCGTAGTCCTCAATTGCCTTGTTGGACCCCTTATTCCAAGCCTTCACTGCTAGGGCATTTCTCTCTTCCTCAATCTCCTTGACCATTTGTCATACCCCAAACTTTTAGGGTATGAAATAAGTAATGGAAGAACTCAAACCAAAACTTAACATAACCATAATCAATAAACTGAATTAAATCTCAATAAAGGATATCCAATTATCAAATAACAAGTAATCCATCATGTCTAAATTGAATTCAAACTAACCAAAAATAGGCCCACAATGCCTGAACAAATGAATAATTAAAGCGTGAATACTTTTAACTGAACTGCTAAACATGAAAATATCTCTAAAACAAAAAATCCAACTAAGCATGCTGAATCATCTTCATAAGTAAACTTTAAGTCTTTGGTTCCATATCATCACCTGATTGTTAGTTTACAGAAAAAACATAAGTCAGAGCTCGAGTAGGAAGTCATATTGAAAATATTGACATATTGAGTAAAGCATGTTCGCATCAATAATATAATATGCATAATGACAATATAAATCATTGACTAAACATTCACAATACTATCATGTATAATTTTGACGGTCTTGCACTGCGGGCAGCCCACATTGGGGACCTTATCGTAGAGTTCACGAGCTGCTTCTACCGTCAGGTCAACTTTTTACCTGGTTGTTTCGAGATATTTCACTGGAGGAATCGCAAAAACTCCCATGTCGAGTTTACGGCTTTTATACCAAGGGGTCATCCCTTACCCCAAGTTTAATGTCCATGCATGCTCATATGTATCATTATCGGTCAAAATCATACTCAAACAGTAACTCTACGTGGAACGAAAGGCAAGAAACATGCCGGATGTATAAAAATTTAGATTCTATTTTTCAATAGGTTACTAGAGTAGATAAAGCTATATAGTCAGGTTCACCCTTAAAAGTTGACTAACCCTGAACTCTCTCTGACCTTTACGCACATCTTTGCTGGGCCCAAATCTCCATTAACCATGAAAGCACCCACCACCACAATGTTTTCAACCCCTTATCCTGGATAATCACCATCTCGTAGCCAACACAGATGAACTTCTGCCTCTCCCATTGATTGGCTCCAACTAATTAACTCATAGGGCAAATATGAAATCAATCCTGTACTAGCCCCTATTTGGCAAAATATGCAAAGATATAACAAACTTACAAACTAGGCATAGTAAAACTAAGATGCATTGAATGAAATTGGTATATCTATCAAATACATAAAGATACATATATAAATATAGACACGTACGCACAACTGTATCATATACCTTAGGAAGAATGATCTATCTATTGTGACCTAAATACATAATTTGAAGATCTCTTTGTGAGACGAAAGTAAATACAAATGAAGCACCTTCCACAATAAACCAATAGCCCTTCAATATCAAATTCTTGGATTTTGTCAAATAGTCTTCTAATATTAACCATTCTACTTAGCAACTCACAGAATAGACATCCGCAAGTCATTGGAGGGGACTTACCATCTTCTAATGAGTAATCATGCTGATAATCTCACAGGAATTGGGATTTGCTCCAGAGCTAATGTAAGACTTGAAGTTCAGTTTCTCTTTTCCTTCTCTCCCTCACCTTCTTAGATTTTGGGAAATAGTTTTTTTAATATTCATGATTGTACTTGGCAACTTGTAGAATAGTTATCAACAAGTAACTGGACAGGAGTTGTCGTCTGCTAATGATGGTAATCATACTGAGGATCTGATGCAGAATCATGATGTATTCTTAAGTACCCTTCTGTCTCGCCTGACAAAATTATAGGTATGTTTGGCAGTTCAAACTTGACATGGATACAGTTATTACTGTTGTTACTTGTTAGGATTGTTGCTAACCCGATGATTTTATGTCATATATGAAGCAATTTTGTTGTATAGAAGTCTCCAACTTGACATGGAAAAGTGCATCTGAGCATAAATAAATTGACCTTTGGAAGCCTACCGGTTGGCTTTCTCTATTGACTTTTATTGGATAATGCAAATCAGTTTCAATAATCAAGTTCATTAAAAATGCTTCTGGATGTTTGTAATGCTTGTCAAACTCGATTGCCAATGATAATCCAATTTTCTGTGAACTATTCTTGCCTCTCATGTGAACTGTGTTCAACCGTCTTGTTTTATATAAGGCTACGGTCAATAAAATCTAATGAATGCAGGTGGGTGCGGCATTTTTGGGAACGAAATGATATTAAGGGTGCTATAGATGCTGTGAAGAAGTTGCCTGATCATTATGTGAGTATTTATTGGAGGATTTCAAATGTGTTGCTTCTAATTTCTTTTCTTGTTTTTTTCTGATGGTTCCTACTGGTAACCGTTTTCATGCTTGTTAAGTTTCTCAAGGTTGCATGTAGGTACAAGCAGACCGGATCAGTGCTCTCATGGAGAATTCTCAGCTTAGATTTGTTCTCATGCTTGCTCCCTTTGCTTTTTGTGTTTAATGGATAGCAAGATAGAAAGTTGATCTTTTCTTTAGCAGGAAACATATGTTGCTGGGGTTGGAATATTGACAATGGATAATGTGGCATTTCTTCGTATTAGTTGGTTATGACCTATGACTTTACTGTGACAAAGTTTTTTCTATTTCTCATGTCCAAATATCAAATAAATGACCTATTAGTAACATGGTTATATATTTCAACTCTATACTAAAGCTCTTCATAAGAAAATGATCTTTAGTGAATAATAAGTTAGTTGTCAATCTAATATATCTTCCTATAGTTCCTTCTATCCTTTTATTTTGGCGGGCAAAAGCAAGTCACCTTTTGTAGTCCCACATTATAAGGTTGTTATTTTTATAGGACTTTTTCCTTTCTGTGAACTAGATTCAGAGGAAGTCTAGATTATATTTTATGTCTCACTTCAAAATTAAGTTCCAATTCTGAAGGCTCTTCTTTGTAATAAGAGAAAGGGCAATCTATAAAACGCAGCAGCAGCTGCTTCCAAATAGATTTATAAAGCAATAAATGAAGGAAACTATGAGTATACTCGCACAAGGCCAAGTAAAGTTACATAGTTTGTGCATTCTGTCTTGGGAGAAATTAAATAACAAGTGTGGAAAGTAATTGGCAGAGCACGCTTGTCTAAGTTTCAAATTATTCCTAGAGAAACCAACTCTTTACAGTCATCTGTTGCTGTGAGCCAACATGTTCTTCTATTTCTTGGATTTCCTTGGAGATGATATTGAAGCTTGTAGTGGTCTTTGGGCCAGTTGTCCGCTCAACCATTTCAGCACCTCTAGGCGTTGGCGTCGATATTCAGGCGGAACAAAGGTTCAACCTTTTCTCTGGTTTCTCCTAAATGTATGGCTGTCAATGTATGTGAATTACTTGCATGGCGTACTAACTTCAATTTAAAACTTTTATTCACAGACTCAAATGCTGCAATCAGTGTTTATCCAGCTCCAAAAGATCGAGAATATTCTTCCGCGCTTATAAGGTAAAAGGCCTGTTAGCACTTATAAGCTAACATACTAACTCATTTGCTTAAAAAACTGAGTAATAGTGTTTTGGTAACAAATTTTGTGAAGCACTTATTGGGCTTTTTGCTTACTTGACCTGAAAAAGTGAGATTTTTATAAGTTCCAGTTTCTATTTGGAGCCATAAACTATTTATGGACCAAATAGCACTCAATTACACGACTGTCCCTTAGAACCTTCAAGGGTATGTAGAATTCACTAGATAAAAAGCTGCTTGACAGCTTATTTAACCAAATGGTTACAAACTTCTTTCACAGCCAAAAGGTGCACCAAGCAGATCTAGAATTTTTTGGAACCTTTTTAAGCCAATGCTACAGTAATCTATATACTCTATAGTGTACAACTTTAACATACGAGTGATACCAAAATGGGCCCAAAGAAGTGGCTTGACTTTAGGTTTGTCATACTTGTTTTATGAAGCGTAAGACTGAGATCTTGTCAGCAATGATCTTATGCTGTTAGCCTGCTGATCAACTCTCTGCCAACAAACTTTGTTGAAATTTGAAGGCAGTTGCTTTATCCATTGAACCAATAGTGCCGCTGTTTGAAGGTGAAAGTATGCAAATTTTTCTGTTTTCTGTTGAGACAGGTTCTTACTTTGGGCACTGAGTTTATTTACTTGTGGGAGTGCCATTTTAATGAGGAAGAGGTCTGAAAAGTCGAAATACGCTAGACTTATGCCTTCTGGGTGATTTTATGGTGGGAGACAAAAACATTGTACGCCGGGGTTTTAGGTTATGTAAAGAAGGGTGTAGCCTGTGTGGGGTTTCCAATTAAAGATACAAATAAGCCTTTTTTCTAGAGTTAAGGTTGCTGGGTTTTATGAAATTTAATAATTTGAGGGACAGAACCTTTCTGTAACTAAGTAAACTTATAGAAATCAATACCATTAGGGACAGAACTGATAAAATTGGTAGTCCAGGGACCAAATTGGCACAAGCAGCATTGGTTATGGAGTAGTTATATAATCTACCCCAAGACTTGCTAAGATTTGTAACATGCCATGACGGGGTATAGTTTCTACCATGGCCCCTATAGTTTTAGATGGATTTCACTTTCGTCCCTGCTGTTCTAATTTCGTCAAATCGTCCACTTCCATTTTGTGTTTTTAGTACCTCTGCCATCATTTGTTAGGATTTTGCAACGTCGCGTGCAAGGTAGTGTTTTGGTTTGGAAGGTACTTTGTCCAATTTTCTCTGTTTATTTAAAAGGTAGTGTTGTGGTTTAAGATGACCGAATCTTTTCAAAAGATTGTAAAACAGGAGGCTATAATGAAAAGGAAATTCTTGTTCTGCCTATAACAGGTTGTGTTATGATCCTAGTGATCCTTTGTTCCAACTTCAGGGTTTCTTAAGTTCCAGGCTTCCAGCTGGAACTGGAGGACTGCAATTGAATATGGAGTCAGATTATTGGAGCCTGTGATATAAATTATTCATTTGTTTTCTTGGACATGGGTTGGTGTTGGAAATCTAAGATGCCCTAAAATTACGTTCACGTGAATCGGACGTCATTTGGGTCTAAAATAATGACGGAGGGACTACACTATTTTAGACGGGGACTCTGTGGAAACATAAATAGAAGTATGGGGAGTTTAGATTGGTGAGATTGAAAGTGCTACAAAATTGAAATATCACATTAACTATAGGGACCCATAATGCAATTTACTTAAATATATCACAATGATTAGCAAGAGGTGACTACCTACCTTTGAGCTAGTTTTAACTGCCATTGTCATTATAGAACATAAATTTGTGTAAGAAAAAGGATGTAAACTCACCTCTAAGGTTATGAACTTATAAATTGGACCAGAGTGAATCATGTATTCCAAATGCCTGTTCAGCCACGTAGCTCTCTCTCACTAGTGATAGAGTAAAACTAGGAGGTCAAAGGAGGTGAATGTTAACCATGCTTTCCACAAAAATCCTGTGTGGGATGTTCAATAATGGGCAGATAGATTTTGGGAGCATACTCATCCAGATAGACGGGATGATAGACATAAAACACTGGAGAGAAGGGGACACATTTGGGACGAACAGAGGTAGAGAAGGGGACACATTTGGGACGAACAGAGGTAGAGGCGAGGATTCAATCAAGAGGAAAGCGCCAAAGGCAGCTGGGGGCAGAGAAGGGAAGTCGGCTGTAATAGCGAAGCCAACTCTTTATATTTGACCCATTTCTTGGGTAAAGTCTCCCAACTATATTTGAAAATGGATTGGTTAGAGATTAGGTTGGTGTTCCGTGTATAGAGGATCGACTGTCTGTTGAACTACACTTGATTGCGGGGTCATTCTTTCAACTTTGACAGAAGAATACAATGAATAAATGGACTCAAATCAAGGCTTTCCGTTTTGATTCTTGAGGTGAATCATATTTTTTCTACTGTATACATATATACATGTAGCTAACTTCATAATTAAAAGATTCCATGTTATTTATATTATTATTATTATTATGACTTCATGACAGTGCTATGAATGCTTTTTGTCTCTTCCCCTGATCTGATATTTCCCGAATATTTTTTGTTTCGATAAGAGGTCCCTTTTAAGGGAAGAGGTGTTCATTTGTTGTGATAAATAAGTCTGCTGCAACTTTCCATATTGATGAAGCAATGCTCCCTAGTTAAAGACCACATGGTTTAGATTAGGGCTGCAGGTTATCCATTTTGATGTTTATCCCCCATTTCAAGATTCTGCTGCTGCTCTGCTCTACGTACTGTCAAATGTCTGATAATATGTTACTTTTTCAAAGCTGATGCTATCAACAGAGGAAGAGATTTCCGGATGCTGCATTAATGCTTGCTTGTGTCACTGTTTTGGAGTTTCCTCAAAATGGTTGTTTTCAAGATGGTCAAATAGGTTAGGTATAGCTTAATATCCATTTTGGTGTTTAACCCTCCTCCTCCTGCTGCTGCTGCTAATGCTATGATAGTGTTGTTCTGTTTTGATCTTCTTAGCCCGAAAGAAGTTGTTTGAGTTACTGAATTGCTGATATGTTGTTATTCTGATGCAAATGGTTTTGGTCTATAGGGCCTGATTATGGTCTTCTAATTGGTTTTGGTTTGTTTTGTTCCCTAAGTTTTGTTTTCTTTGGGTTAGCCATGTTTGGTAGCTGCCTACTCACTCTCTCTCTCTCATGGCGGCTTGATATATGTATGCAGTCTGGAGACTGGAGAGAGTCTAGCCCAGTACTGGAAAGTTGGTTATTTCCCCCACTCATGTGATTAAAGGCTTGGGACAATCGTTAATGTTTCATATCTTCATTGAATAATTTTTTCATTAAGGTGCATTTGCACTTCTGTAGGATTGGGATAAAAAAGTCAAAGAGAGCAATATGATTAATACAACTAGGCTATTTCGATGGGAATATCACAATAAGGTAGTTTTAATCACTCTATTATTGTTTTTCAAATATACAATGGACTTTTACTCATCTAATTATTTTTGTAGTTTGTTGTTCGTGTTCATAATTCTACTCTTTGGACGAAATACATATATGTCGATACACCAAATTTTGAGAGGGTGATGAAGAAAAAATTTCAAGATAGACAAATAGTGGTGAAGATTAACATTTGTTCGTGGAGCATTCTTTGTTTTGTTACATTTGTGTATGAGTGTAACTCTATTATTGAGTGTTTTTTAGGTTATTGTTAAACATGAAAAACGTTGGTGTTTGTTTGAGAGATAATTAAGTTTCAAGCATATAGTTTGACGAAAGGATTCTAATTCGTGGCTTTAATTTCATCGGGAGTGCCGTAGGCACGGACAATACTCTAGTCTATAATACAAATCACAATGGTGTGGTCTCCACATATTTTGGTTCAACGGTTTAAATTGATTTGATCCAACAATTGTTCTTTAAACACATTTTTATAATTTCGTGTGTTGACTTGCGTTTTTCCCTCTCCCTCTTTGAAGGTTGTATTGGCCCATTTTAGCTACAATTGCTAAAGAGTGATACTACGTATACATTCTTTGGTTTATATCCACTCACACCCTGCATACATAACACATAAACTCCACCCATTTAACCTTAAAAAGAAAATCAAAAATTAAAAAAATAAATCAAAATCTTAATCATATAAGTAAGGTGTAAACGAGTGTGAACCAAAAAATGTATACGTAGACATATTATATGATAGCCATTCGGATATAGACCTTTTTTAGGCTCCATATGGCTAAAATTATCCACGCTAGATTATCCTTTTTTTTTTGTCTTTATTCAAATTTTTTTTGTATTTTTTATTTTTATGTCATTTTTTCGTAGATTATTGGTTCATATCGACGAAAGAAATCTAAAAGTATAAAATTATGTCCAAAAGTTTAAAAAAAGTCACTGATAGGTCATGATGCGCAGACTGAGCCGGTTAGCATTCTGCTCGGTTCGGTCATTTCCTCGGCATCTTAGGCTCAGCCAATGTCTTAACATCCTCAGCTCAGCCAGTGTCCCGGTCTCCTCAGCTCAGTTATTGCCTGGGTATCCTCAGCTCAGCCACTATCTGGTCTGCTCAGCCCAGACATTGTCGGACCTATTCCGCTGAATAACTCTCCGCAATTCCTGGGATCTATCTGCCTAAAACATATCGTTCCACTAGGAAAGGAAGATCCCAAAGATCTCTCCACGTCTTACGCACCATCTTCACCCGATTCCGTTATTTAAGGCAAGGGGGATTGTTGGGGATTCAGTTACCTAGTTAAAGGCCACTAGCCTTGATTTGCTCCACCAAATCAGGAGTGGACCACGTCCTTTCCTGATTTGTCTCCAACGAGATCTCTATATAATGGAGGCAGCTCTATGGTACAAGGTACGTACACTCTGTCCAATTTGACTGAAACAGTTCTTCTACATTATTCCTCCATCCTAGAACTGACTTAGGCATCGGAGGGGTGTTGGCAAGATACCACACCGGTGTCAAGTTGTTTTTGCAGGTCAGCCGGGGACGATCACAAATCCGTTTCATCAGTTGGCGCCGTCTGTGGGAACGATTAGAAATTTATTGATTGATCGGATTTATGGTCTTGACCCGTTCGATGGCTTCCAATGATAACAATGCTCAGTCCGCTCCACCCGTTGCAACCGCTGCTGATTATCAAGCCCTCCGTCAGGACGTGGTGACGCTGACGCAAGGGATGCAGCGCATTCTGGAGCAGAATCAGGCCTTACTGCAGCGCCTGCAACCTGAACCTCCTACTAGAGATCCACCACCGCCATTGGCCCCGACGACTGATCCCCTTGCCCCAGGAATGGCTGGAGTAGATTTTGATGTTACTGGGGGGCATGGGGAGACCAGCAGCCATGCTGCAGCACCTCATTATGGAACTTGTTCTGGTTCCACATTTCCTGAAGGTCTCATGACCGATCAGATGCGCCAGATGAAGATACAGTTGGATAGCTTGACGAAGCAGATGAAGGCCAAAGCTCCAGCCTCTGTGGATGAGTTGGTACAAACCACTGAGCTTCCTTTCACTGCTGATGTGATGGCGGTACCCCTCCCCCCAAAATTCAGAGTCCCTCAGATCGACATTTTTGACGGGACAAAGGACCCTCTTGATCACTTGGAAACTTATAAATCCCTTATGCACCTTCAAGCAGTGCCTGACGCCATCATGTGCAGAGCCTTTCCCATCACTCTCCGAGGAGCTGCTCGGATGTGGTTCAACAAGCTTGCTCCAGGCACAGTCAGTACCTTCAAAGAGCTCAGTCGCCTCTTTGTAAGTTATTTTATTGCTGGTCAACGATACAGGAGACCAGCTACCTATTTGCTCAACGTCAAACAAACCAAGGGGGAAACCCTTAGAGAATTCACTACCAGGTTCAACAAGGAGTCCATGCAAGTAGATAATGCAGACGACCAAGTCGCTATTGCAGCGTACATGTCAGGTCTCAGGCCAGGGCAGTTCCTGTTTTCCTTGTCTGCGGAACCACCAACTAATATGGCTGAGCTCATGATGAGGGCTCAACGACAGATGAACGCAGAGGACACGCTTACTGCCCATCGCAATCGCGAGAGGGAGACCTCTGCCTCCCAGACAGGGCCTCCTCAACCAAGCAAACGGAGGAAAGAGACTGGGCAGTTTAGGACTGAGGACTACCCAAGAGGGAAGAAGATGGACAGGAGAGATTCTCCCCAAAGGGGGAGGCCAGAGAGAAAATTCCACAACTATACTCCCCTGGTCGCAACAGTTAATCAGGTGCTGCAGGAGATAAGTGATTACCCTGAGCTCAAGTGGCCAGGAAAGATGAAGACACCGGCTGAGCGACGTTCTCGTCAGAAGTATTGTCGTTTTCATCGTGATCATGGGCACGATACAGATGACTGCATTGAGCTGAAGCAACAAGTTGAGGGGCTGATCAGACGAGGACGTCTCCAGCGATTTGTTCGTAAGGAAGGGGAATTTAATCAGCGGGCAGGTCAGGCTGCTGGACCAGCTGATCACAGGCGTGAGAGGACTCCTCCTCCTCCTCCTCCTCATCGCCCCGTGGGGGAGATAAACACGATTTCTGGGGGACCAGGAGTTAGTGGAGATACCAGGGCTGCTCGGAGAACCTATGCCAGGGAAGTGTTCAATGCAGAGAGACCAGCCAAGCGTACACGGGTGATGGATTCAGCTATCCAGTTCACGGCAGAGGATGAGGAAGGGGTGCTCTATCCTCATGATGACCCATTGGTGATCACAGCCCTCCTCGCCAACTGGACAATGAGGAGGATCCTCGTGGATACAGGGAGTTCAGCAGATATCCTCTTCTTACCCGCTTTTGAGAAATTGCAGCTGGGAAGAGATAGTATTAGACCTGTGCAGTCTCCTTTGGTCGGTTTTTCGGGAGAAACTGCCCATCCCTTGGGCATGGTGGCCTTGCCTATCATGATAGGAGATGCGCAGAGGAATGCCACTGCCTTGGTGGATTTCCTGGTGATGGATTGCCCTTCAGCTTACAACGTGATATTGGGTAGGCAGACCCTCAATAAGTTCAAGGCAGTAGTCTCCACGTTTCATTTGAAACTCAAATTCCCCACAGCTGGTGGTGTTGGGGAGGTCAGAGGAGATCAGAAGAGAGCAAGGGAGTGTTATATCACTTCGATAAAGACAAGAGAAGCCCTTTCAGTCAGTGGGCTTGACACAAGGGATGAGGAGAAGCTCCAGCAAGGCGAACCAGTTGAGGAACTGGTCGAGGTGCCTGTGGGGGAAGGACAGGCTGAGAAGACGTTCCGTTTGGGTTCAGGTCTGGGGCCTGAGGAGAGGGCTGCTCTGGTAAAATTCCTAAGAGATTATGTGGATGTCTTTGCCTGGTCACACAAAGATTTGCCAGGCATAGATCCCAGTATCATCACTCATCGGTTAAGTGTGGACAATGCTCATCGTCCAGTAAAGCAGAAGACGCGCACGTTTGCTCCAGAGCGCAATGCAGCCATTGCCGCAGAAGTGGATAAATTAGAGGAGGCCCAGTTTATCAGAGAAGCGAAATACCCCATGTGGATATCCAATGTGGTGCTTGTCCCTAAGCCCAAAGGAAAATGGAGGATGTGTGTAGATTTCAAGGATCTTAACAAAGCCTGCCCTAAGGACAGCTTCCCCTTACCAAGGATTGATCTCCTAGTAGATTCTACAGCCGGTCATGAGTTGCTCAGTTTCATGGACGCTTTTTCTGGCTACAATCAAATCCAGATGCATCCTGAAGATGAGGAGAAAACCTCCTTCATCACAGCTAGAGGACTCTATTGCTACAAGGTGATGCCCTTTGGGCTTAAGAATGCTGGAGCAACCTATCAGAGGCTGGTCAACCGAATGTTCAAGGAGCAGATAGGTCATAATATGGAGGTTTATGTTGATGACATGTTGGTTAAGAGCCTGAGGAGGACAAGTCATGTGGAAGACCTCAGAGAAGCCTTTGAAGCGCTGCGAAAGTACAAGATGAGACTCAATCCGAGCAAGTGTGCCTTTGGGGTCAGTTCAGGAAAGTTCTTGGGATTCATGGTGTCCCAAAGGGGTATAGAGGCCAATCCTGAGAAGATCAGCGCCATCCTTAGTATGGAGTCTCCCAGGGGAATAAAGGGGGTCCAGAAGCTCACTGGGTGCATTGCAGCCCTCAATCGTTTTGTTTCCAGAGCTACTGATAAATGCCATCCGTTTTTTCAAGTCCTGAAGAAAGCTTTCCATTGGACGCCTGAATGCGAGATAGCCTTTCAAGAACTAAAAGGATATCTGATGACTCCTCCCCTCCTCAGCCGTACCATAAGGGGGGAGGATCTATACATTTACTTAGCTGTCTCACCTCACGCAGTGAGCTCAGTACTGATAAGAGTGGAAGCCAACATACAACGTCCAGTCTACTATACTAGCAGAGCATTAAGGGGCGCTGAGATCAGGTACCCTCAGGTCGAGAAGATAGCCTTTGCCTTGGTAACAGCAGCAAGGAGATTGAGACCTTATTTCCAAGCACATCCCATCAAAGTTATGACTGACCAGCCGCTTAAGAAGACATTGCACAGTCCTGAGACGTCTGGGCGGCTAATCCAGTGGTCTGTAGAGCTGGGAGAGTTTGACTTGGAATTCTGTCCTAGAACAGCCATCAAGGCCCAGGCCCTTGCTGATTTTATGGCAGAATTCTCTCCACCAGATGCTTCAAATGCCCTGCCAGCTGAGCCAGTGGGCTCAGGAGTTGAGGAGCCAATGGGCTGGTTCCTTTATGTTGATGGCTCTAAAAATACAGAGGCCAGTGGAGCAGGGATCATCCTAATCTCTCCGGACAAACTCAAGATTCTGTATGCCATCAGGTTTTGTTTTAAAGCTACCAACAACGAAGCTGAGTATGAGGCACTTCTGATTGGGCTCAGACTAGCAAAGTCATTGGGAATCAAAGATCTCACTGTGGGCAGTGACTCCCAGTTGGTGGTGGGACAGGTTCTGGGAGATTATGAAGCCAAGGAGGACAGAATGAAATTGTATCTGGATAGGGTTCAACATCTCCAGAAAGCCTTTGACACTTTGAGGCTGTTGAGGATTCCTCGTGAGGAAAATGAAGAAGCAGATCAGCTTGCACGGCTAGCCACAGCTCGAGAAGAAGCCCTCAGTCACCTTATCCCAATCCAAAGGATGGAAAGACCAAGTGTGGAGTTGCCTGTTCAGGAGGTAGTTGCTGTCAATTACAAGAACTCTTGGGCAGATCCTATTGTTGGTTATCTGGAGAGTGGCGTGCTGCCCACTGATAGAGACCTAGCTAGAAGGCTGAGGCTGAGAGCAGCTAAATATCTGTGCCTAGGGGGAGTCTTGTATCGCAGGAGTTATTCATTCCCATTGCTGAGATGTCTCACTGAAGAGGAAGCGGAATACGCTATGAGGGAAGTCCATGAAGGGTCATGTGGAAATCACTCTGGAGGAAGAGCATTGGCACAGAAATTGGTCCGAACAGGGTATTACTGGCCTACCATGCAGAGCGACGCAAGGCAGATGGTCCAAAAATGTGAGAAATGCCAGAAGTTTGGCAACATTCTTCACCATCCTCCCACTTTGTTAACCCCAATCCCCTCTCCTTGGCCGTTCGCCCAGTGGGGATTGGATCTAATTGGGCCTCTTCCTATAGGCAAGGGGCAGAACAAATTTGCTATTGTGGCTGTAGACTACTTCACCAAGTGGGTAGAAGCTGAGCCCCTTGCCACCATCACTACGAAAAAGGCCATCAACTTCGTCTGGAAAAATATTATCAGCAGGTTTGGGTTACCCAGGGTGATCATCACTGATCGTGGCAAACAGTTCCATAATGACCAGTTTCAGGAATTTTGTGAGCAGAGGGGAATACAGGTCCACTATGCTTCCAAAGCATATCCTAAGGCCAATGGGCAGGTTGAAGTCACAAACCGCACAATCAAGAAGAACCTGAAGAAGAAGTTGGAAGCTGCAAAGGGAGACTGGCCGGAGGAGTTGCCCAGTGTCCTGTGGGCTTATCGAACGACCGCACGCACGGCGACTGGAGAAACCCCTTATTCTTTGGCTTATGGGGTGGAGGCAGTAATTCCTGTAGAAATTGGGCTGCTCAGCCATAGAACTCGGGATTTTCAAGAGGAAGAGAACCGACAGGGACTCTTGGAAGGATTAGACTTCCTAGAAGAGAAGAGAGAAAGAGCAGCCATTAAAATGGCCTCTTATCAACAGCAGATGGCCAAATTCTACAACAGCCAGGTCAGGGAAAGAAGTTTCAGAACTGGGGAGTTGGTGCTGAAGAAAGTAGATCCCACAGGGAAGAGGATTGGGCATCTAGGGCCAAATTGGGAAGGTCCTTATCAAGTAACTGAGCACGTGAAGGCAGGGGCCTATCGTATAGCTACATTGTCAGGGAAAAAGCTCCCCCAACCCTGGAATGCTGAGCATTTAAAGAAGTATTTTCAATAATGCTTGCCAAGTGTTTATCCATATTATCTTATTTCACTGTTGTTTTGTTGTCCTGTCTTGGTATGTAAACAGGAATTATCAAATTTATTACAAGTCCAGTCAAGATGGACAGATTGTTATTTCTATGAAGTTGTCTGAATTAAGTCTGAAGATAACTAAACGTATTGATTAAGCAGCCCTGACTGCTCAGACATGTCCTCCGGGACCATGCATCCAAGCAGCCTTGACTGCTCAGACATGTCCTCCGGGACCATGCATCCAAGCAGCCTTGACTGCTCAGACATGTCCTCCGGGACCATGCATCCAAGCAGCCCTGACTGCTCAGACATGTCCTCCGGGACCATGTATCCAAGCAGCCTCGACTGTTCAGCCATGTCCTCCGGGATCATGTATCCGAGCATCCTCGAGTGCTCAGCCGTGTCCTCCGGGATCATGTACCCGAGCAGCTTTGCCTGTCCAACAATCAAGCCTCAGGGGCAATCAAAGTGTTATGACAAGGAAATTGTTCAACTTTAAGTTGTGTTTCTTGAGTTATATTTCTTAAGATAGGTGTCAAGACATCGCACACAGAAACAGAGACAGAAAAGAAAACAGAAAGTTATTCATTCAGCTGAAGCATAACATGTGGAAATTCCTCATTCTATTCACCGAAGTGTTTTTCTTGCAAGCGCTGAGAAAACAGATGGAAGATACAAAAAAAAAAAAAAAAAAAAAAAAAAAAAAAAAAAAAAAAAACTAATTATTGTCTTCCAAAGGTCCTAGGACCGAAGACTGATCAGCCAGAAGAGGGGGTTCCTGAGCTGAGGGGTCAGCCACCTGGTCTGCAGCCGGAGAGGGTTCCTTGAGGACTTCATCGGCAATTTCCTCAATAAGGGCACCCCCCGCACGCTCCAAGATCTGCTCAGCCATGACCACGGCGGGATCAACCACGGCCATAGGGAGCAGAGGCTCGTCATCCTCAGGGATTTCTATAACGACCGAGCCTTCTTCACCTTGCGTGATCCTGAGTAGACCACGGTCGGTTGTTCCCTCCTTGAGTAAGGCCCCAGCATGTCCGCCCTCCTCCTCCTCTTCCTCGTCCTCTGAGGCCTCCTCCTCATCAAATTCCTCCAGGCCGACGTCTCCTGCCTCCGGCTTGAAGGAACTTAAGTCCAGCTCAGGATAAGCAGAACTGATCTTCCTCTTCAGAGACATGAAGCCTCCGAAGAAGTACTCGGTCATCAGATCTACAAACTCCGGAGAGTCCTTTAGTTGATCCATCTGGGCTGACCGAGCCTGTTCTGTCAGTGAGTTGATCTTCACGTCCTGTTCCGAGAGTAGCCGGCCCTGCTCATCGCATCTCTGGAGGAGCTCTCGGACGTGTTTTTGTTGGGACGTCAAACCCAGCATTGCATCTGCCAGCTTCTTCTTCAAGTCAGCGGCCTGGCGTTGCTCCAGTACCAGCTGGCTCTCCAGCTGAGATGCCCGCCTTTCATGAGCTAAGGAGACCTCCGCTAGGCTTGAAAGCTGAGCCGAGTGGATCGAGTTCTCATCTCTCAGCTGAAAGATCTCATCTTTCAACTTGGAGTTGGACTCTCGAAGCTCGGTCTCCGATTTCTCGCTTTGGTTGAGTTTCTCCTTCAGCTCAGACACAGCCTCTTCATCATTCAGGGCTTCTTGCACCAAGTCCGAGCTGAGAACTGACGCCTGCCACGCAGTAAAAACAAGGATTAGAGCTGATAAAAAGAAAAAGAAGAAGAAGAAGGAAAGAGGATTACCTTGGCCAAGCAGACGAGGAGCTTTGCATGCTTCTCCTTAGCAGATTTGCTCCTCAGAAACTCCCGATCCTTCATGGTCGGGAGCTCATTCATTACGTCCAGGCAATACCCGGTGTTGAGCATAATGGACAGCTCTGGCGCGGGTGGTGGAAGCTCAGCCTCTGGTGTTCGGGAGATTGAGGGAGAAGCTGAGCTGCTCTTCCTCTTCTCACCCTGCTGAGTGTGAATCTCCTCAGTCAGGTGTTGGGCTACAGGAGCCTCCATTCTGGAGGCAGTAGCGGCAGTCTCCCCGTCAATGATGACCTGCTCGTCAGGAGCGGTCCGCTGCTCGCAGGAGGTGACCACCTCGGCCTCTTCCCTTCTCGATCTTTTGGCTGAAGGGGCAGCATGTTGCTGACTTGAGCTAGTCACGCCCGAGTCCACAAATGTGGATGGATCGGTCTGGACCTTCCTCTTCTTGGTTTTCTTGGGCTTGGTGTTGGCCCGCTCCGAACGCTCGATCATCTCAGCCAGCTTGTCGGCGTTCAGCTTCATCCCTTCGTCCTCTGATAAACACAAACAAAAGGTCAGAGTGAGATGGCTTCATCTAATAGAAGAATTTAGAAGAGGAGATACCTCTCTCTAAGGCAAGGGCCTCACGTGTGGGTTCTGGACCGAGAAGGTAGATCGCGAGAGTCTCCGGAGTGATGAGGACTCTGTGGTCACGCTCGGAGTACTCGGCCACGGCCCTCAGCTGCTCTCTGACTTCAGCCGAGATCACGGGTCTTTGTTTTCCTACTCAAGACACAATAAAGAAAGGTTAGCCAGGAAGAACATGATAGATAAAAATGAAAGGAAAACTGAACAGGTGCAGGAGGTCAGTGCTCACGGGATGGGCAGACTTCTCCCCAGAATATGCGAATCTTGGAAGCGCTCGTTCGCTCTTCCCAAGCAGGGAACTCCCATCCTTCCCCTGAGAGGAAGAAAAACTTGTCTTTCCACCTCTTGTTGGATGAGGGGAGGCCTTCAATTGCAGGAGCTGAGCTGTCCCTCCTGGAGAAGTACCACCACCCCTGAGCAGCCATGCTTATTCCGTGGCAGTACAGGAAGGCCTCTGGGGTCAGCCTTGCCCTGTCCTCTGTGGCAGCTGCCCAGAGCACGCAGCAGCTGACCAAGATTCGCCAGGCATTGGGCAAGAGTTGTCCTGGGGATAGCCCCAAGAACCAGAGAACCTCCCTTATGCAGGGATGGAAGGGAAGCCTCAGCCCAGCCTCAAAGTCTGCCACATAGAGGCTCAGCTCGTTGAACCTGGGGGCGTTCGCTCTCTCGTCTGGACCAGGGACTCTCAGATGAACTGAAGCAGGGATTTGGTACTTTACCCTCAGGACGGCGAGATCAGCCTCAGTCATCGTCGAGGCTATTCGGTCGGCCTCTATAGGTCTGATGTGTAAGGCCACACCTCGAGGCTCTGGGTCTTCTACAGGATTTGTTGGCCCTGAACGGTCAGCCTGGGTGGCCTCCCTTCGTGAAGGGGTTGGTACGGACATCCTAACTTGTACTCGCCTAGAGCCCATTCTATGGAAATCAGGGACGGCCGGTTTTATGATATCAAAAATGTCCTGGTAATATCGTGAAACAGCTGGGGAATGGGCAAACTCTCCTAGAGAAGGGCAGTCGGAATGGTGGTGCAGATAGCGACAGAGCCTGAGGAAGAAGAATGCCCAGGAATGTCCTAAACCTCTAGGGTCTGGAACAAAGCTGTTACCAGCCAGAATCAAAGAAAAAATGACTCGAACGTACCTAGATTACGAGAACTTCGATTGTCTGAGGCGAGTGGCAGACGGTGGTTTTTGGCAGGCGTTCGTGAGAAACTTGGTATGCTGTTGGAATAACGAAGGAGAAAAACCCTGATAAGTCTTGACAAATCCCTTTTATAGAGCCTCCATAGGGAACGTTCAAATGTGAACCGTTGATTAAATACACGTGGCGCTCTCAGATTAAACGCCGCCTCCAAAGCACTCAAGCGTTTCTGACACAGCATTAAATGCGGCGTATAAATCCAGACAAGGCGTGAGCCGTCATGATTCAATGCATCAGACCGTTGATATTTCCTCTCTTAAAGCACGCCAACCGTTCGGAAATAGGGGAGTAGCTGATAGGTCATGATGCGCAGACTGAGCCGGTTAGCATTCTGCTCGGTTCGGTCATTTCCTCGGCATCTTAGGCTCAGCCAATGTCTTAACATCCTCAGCTCAGCCAGTGTCCCGGTCTCCTCAGCTCAGTTATTGCCTGGGTATCCTCAGCTCAGCCACTATCTGGTCTGCTCAGCCCAGACATTGTCGGACCTATTCCGCTGAATAACTCTCCGCAATTCCTGGGATCTATCTGCCTAAAACATATCGTTCCACTAGGAAAGGAAGATCCCAAAGATCTCTCCACGTCTTACGCACCATCTTCACCCGATTCCGTTATTTAAGGCAAGGGGGATTGTTGGGGATTCAGTTACCTAGTTAAAGGCCACTAGCCTTGATTTGCTCCACCAAATCAGGAGTGGACCACGTCCTTTCCTGATTTGTCTCCAACGAGATCTCTATATAATGGAGGCAGCTCTATGGTACAAGGTACGTACACTCTGTCCAATTTGACTGAAACAGTTCTTCTACATTATTCCTCCATCCTAGAACTGACTTAGGCATCGGAGGGGTGTTGGCAAGATACCACACCGGTGTCAAGTTGTTTTTGCAGGTCAGCCGGGGACGATCACAAATCCGTTTCATCAGTCACTAAAGACGAAAATAAGCCAACACGGACGCTGTTTTTGACTTATTTTTTGTCTTTTTTGAATTTTTTTCAAATTTAGCCGGTGATTGATAACTTTTCTGAAAGCTCTTGTCGAGACGAACCAATGAAAAACAAAAAATTAAAAAAAATTTCAAATAAGGACAAAAAATTAAACAGTGAATAATCTAATAATTCAGTCAGGCCAAATGGACAAAATGTAGGATGGTGCAGGGAGCTTTTTTCATGATTAGAGCTATATGCATAGCCATGAGATTCCTTGCATAAAAAACAAATGGATATCTGCATGCCTGCAACTTCCTGTCCGTATTAAATGGTTTTGTGCTTTCAACACGTTATCTTACTGGCAAGAAAAAATCCAATTATATGATAGTTTTTCTTTTGCATTTTTCTAGGATTTATTTTTTTGAAAGTGTTAATAGTTGGGGTTCCCTCGAACAACACTTGTTAGGGGTGTTTGAGAGTTTTTTCTTTTGTATTTTTCTATTCTTATTTTTGGATTTTGACTCTTTGAAAACTACATAATGAATTTTGAAAAACTCATTTTAAGAACTCATTCGCTATTTTGAACGTTAGAAGCAAAAATTGAAAATGAGGTCTATAACTCTTCTTTACATATTTTCATTCTCGTTTTTCATTCTGTATATTTTCGGCAAATACTCTTTTCAAATTCAAAACTCATTCTGGCTATAACACAAAAAGTCCAAAAGACAAAAATAAAAAAGTTAAAAAATAAGATCCCAACCAACCCCTTAATTTTAGCCAGTGAAAATGACTAAAAATATATATTAGTCAATTTGTCTATCTACTTTTTTACCCTGCTCTCTATTTTAGCTATCAAAACAAATCAAATTAACCAAAAAGAAAAATTGCACGCGTGTTATCCACATTCAATGACGTGACATTTTTTGGAGTTTAAAAAAAATTAAACAATCCTTCAATAAATATCACAGTTTAAATGAACCCTTAAGATTCATGATTAAAAGATTCCATTTTATTTAGGCCTAACTTGATTATTCATAATTAAATTTTGTCTCTATTCAATTTTTTTCGCATTTGTTGTTTTGGTTTCAATTTTTTGTGAATTATTGGTCCGTCTCGATGAGACGAATCTAAAAAATATAAAATTATGTCTAAAAGCTAAAAACAAGTCACGAATAAGCACAAAAAATTTATGTTTTTGAATTATTTTTATCTTTTCTGAATTTTTTTCAAATTTGGTCCATGATTTATAACTTTTCTGAAAACTCTCGATGAAATGGACTAATAATCTACAAAAAGTTTGACAAAAATACAAAAAAAATTCAAATGAAAATAAAATAATGATAAAAATAATTAAGTCAGATATTTATTACTATGACTCAATGACAGTGCTATGACTGTTTAGGAGTTCCCTCAGAATGGTTGTTTTCAAGATGGTAAAATACAGGTAGGTAGAGCTTGGTATCCATTTTGGTGTTTAACCCTGCTGTTGCAGGCTCCGGCTGCTAATGCCATGATGATATGCAGTGTTGATATATGTATGCAGTCTGGACAGTACTGGAAAGTTGGTTATTTCCCCCTACTCATGTGATTAAAGGCTTGGGACATTCTTTACTCTTTAGACTTACTTCACACACATTACACCCTTTACCTAACTTTAAATTATACAAATGTATGTTCTTTTATTTTTTGTGTTAATTATAGGTTAACTTTTTTTTTAATCCGATTTGATGAGACAAATTAAGAAAGCAGATTATACTTAGTAAAAAAATTAAAAATACCAAAAAATTAAATGGATTTTTGCAAGTGTCAAATATTTTTAATTCATTACATATATACTTCTTATGTTTTATTTCTTACATATATACTCTTTAATTTCATTAATAGTGCCGTAAATACGGATAATACGCTAGTATATCTATAATACATTTCACAACGGTGTGCATGCTGTGCGTTTTGTGTTCGAGAATATATACCAACACATTTTTGGGTACTGTGCGTTTTGTGTTCTGTCTTTAAAACAGAAACGAGAATTGTGTTGTGTCTTTAAAACAGAAACGAGAGGACAGGAATGCATGCTCTGTTGAAACGAGAATTGTGTTGTGTCTTTAAAACAGAAACGAGAGGACAGGCATGCATGCTGTGTTGTGTTCGGACTTTGCTTTGTCTCTTTAAAGCAAAAGGAAAGGCGTGCTTTAAGGATTTGGTGTGTGTAGGCAGAACTCAATATTTACCAAAGTTGCATGTGCCACCTTTATTTCCCCCCAATTGATTTCCCGCTTTCCCCCTTTATTTCCCCCCACGTTCCCCCTTATTTCTCCCAAAATCAACCCTAGCCCCAACTGTCCCCCCACTCGATCTGCTGCTCCTCCCTGTACATCTGCCGCTGCTCCTCCTTGTACATCCGCGCTGCTCCTTGCTCAGGTATCTCTCTCTCTCTCTCTCTCTCTCTCTGTCGGTCTCTCTTTCTCCTGTTATCTTTCTTTTGATCGCTTTTGTTGGAAGAAGAACAAGAACCACAAAAAATACAAAAGATTCAGAGGATAGACTTTGTAGTTGGGCTGTTTTGTTTCTTCATTGTCATCTTCCTTTGTTTTGTGTTGCTTTGCTTGAGTTGGTACGAAATGCAGGATTTAGGGCACACTTGGTGTTGCTTTGATGGTGCTGATTTTGTTGATTTTTCTGAAGGCTTGTATGAGGTTAGGCCTCCTCAGGATAGGGTAATTTTTGAGCTTTTGTTTTCCTTGCTTATTTGAATATGTCATTTGTACCCGGTACTTGATTTTTGACGGTATGGTAAAGATTCTTAAAAAATGTAGCCTAGCACCAAATTGTATCCGTCATGTCGGACTTAGTAGTTGTCTTTCTCTCTAGCGAAGATGGTCTGATGGCTTCCTTTTTTTTTGAAAGGCTAAGAAATATGTATTAATATTGGAGCCAACTTACAACTTGGATCAACATAGGTTGGGGAGTGCTCAACCCGTTGATGAAACTAGAAGAGAAATACAATACAAAGTGGCCAAAGACTATACCTCACTGAACCAAAACTGAAAAGGGGAACCCATGGGGACTACTCATGACTAGATATAACCTACTTAAAACTGATTGTGCTAAGAACACCCTTAGGCTTCCTCTGTTCATGTCTTGTTGCAGAAATGTACAATAATTTGGGAGCTTCGCCTGGGGTGCTGAGACCTCCTCTAGACCGACAACCCAATCCATTTGAGAATGCATTTGGCTATGAATGGGGATTTTGCTTTACTGATGGAGATTTGTTTACTGAAACTCAAATTATGAATCTATAATAGAGTAAGTTTTTCATCATTTGCAATTAAGAAAGAATAACTGAATATATATATACGATTGTATACGATTGTAAACCCTCCAAGTGTTTGCTTTGGTGGTTTTTATATATACGATTGTAATACTTAAGTTCGAGGTTGGTTTATTAACATTTTCATATTTTTTGAAATTGACAGAGAAGTACGTACTTCTCCGATATCCAATACTATTTCCAAGTTAATGATCAGTATGTGAGGAGCAAATTGAAGATTGTCCTTTTCAGGTTTCTGCACGGAGCAATTCCTATCTATTCTATTTTTTCTTACCCTTTAGTTGGGCAATTATTTCTTTCATAGTAGTTATCTTTTTCTTGTTCTCCATCTTTCAGGGCAATTGGTCAAGGATAACAGAGCCAATCGGGGGCAAGCTTTTCTATAAGCCCCCAATATATGGCATAAATGCTCAGTTGATGGCATCTCATTTGGTCTCTGTGGAAAGTAAGTAATACCTAGCGTAGCTGTAAGATTTGTGTCTTTGACTTTTTCTATAGAAAAGCCATATTTACATTTAGTGGGTGCTTAAAATTATATAGACATGACTCTCTTCCTTGTTTACATCCAAAACTAGTTTCATTTAGCTCCTACATCATGACCATCTTGTAGCACTTGCATTTTGTTGTTTTTAGCTAGTAAATGAAGTGAGGTCACCTTTGTTAATAGAAGTGTACCACAAGACTTGTAGGGGAAGGCCAAAGTGGTTTCTCAAGTAATTTTTCTTTCTGTAAATGGTGATTCTTGCACTTTGCTTTACTGGTAAGAACGAGCATCAGAATTGACCTCATACCATATGGTCACTTTTGTGTTTTCAACCCTTAACTTCCTTGTGGGCATTTTGTTGGTAATTCAACAAGGACAGTGTTTGACGCTCTTGTTTTTGGCCTTGAATCTTGTCTTGCGATCTAGAAATAAATGAGGTTATTTGGTTGCTCTCTCTTTTCTTTAAAAAAATAAATGTGGATTTGCACTTACGAAAGCCAAAATGCATGATAATTTTGAGCCATTAACTATTGACTACTACTGTAAGTTCAAGAACCTTTCTTGTCTTTGAATCGCAGTTTCTGTTTTCCTAATGACGTAAGAAACACAAATTGATATATAGCCATCAATAATTAGAATTTACTTCCATGTCATCTCTTTCTCTCTCGATGTGTGTGTCTCACGCGTTTTTTGTATACTTGAATAGCTAATGAATAGCTAAGAAGAAGAAGAACAGAAACTAAGAAAACCTTTTTTTATTCCATCAGGTGCAGGCTATTTATAAGCCAAACATCATCTAAAAAGATAACAATTGAAACAATAATGCAAAAGGTTGTGGCACAAAATGTGGAACCAGTTATTGAAAACAAACTTAGTCAACTAAGTCCTATTCTTGAGAACAGAAACTACTGAGACCTATTCTCATGCATGACCATTTCTCATGAAAAAATAATGAACATATCACATTACCACCTCTTCTTCTTCTCTCTCTCTCTCTCTCTCTCTCTCTCTCTCTCTCTCTTCGGTGTGCTGTTGTATTGACTGTTCATTGTATTCCCTCTCTCACCCTCTGGCTCTTCGTTTTTCCTAGTTTTTTCCCCTCCCTTTATCTCTTCGTTTTTGGGAACATTTCTTGGCCAGCATCTCTCCCTCTCTGCCCCAATTTTTTAATCTGGCCAAGCACACAAGTTTCTGTTTTCAAGCTTTGCTGGTGAGATTTTCCGATTTCTGCTTCATTTTTCAATTTCGGTATTTCAACGATTTGGTTACTTTTGTTTCTTCATGTTACTGTGGTGTGATTTCACTTTCTGAACATTTCTTGAAATAGGGGAAAAACAAAATTTTTGCTGAAGAAAACCAAATATGTTCGTGAATTTTCTATATTAGATTTGAGCTCGTATTTTGAATGGGAAGTCATGGTAGCAGCAAATCTGTCACGGCATAACATTTTTGAAGAATACGTTTCTAACATTTTTTTTTTCATGCATTTGGACATTGATGCCCCACCTCTATCCTTTGGTTTTTTTTTGCTTTTGCACAGTTCACGAATCTTTCTTCTTGGGGGAGCAGTGTATTCCAATGGGAGCTGGGCTCCCTTCCGATTCAGAAACTTGAGGTAGTATCTGATTTACCCTTTTCCAGCCTACTCTATTACTCATATTTCATATTGTAAATCTAATCTCAGAGCTTGGCCAGATTAAAAATTGTATTATATATGAATATCACCCGCCATGGATGAACTGCAACCCTTACCCTATAGAAGCAAACTAGAGGAGAGGAAGGAGGAGAAAGAAGGAGGAGTTATGCCGAAAGTCGAAACGCGTTCGAAATCTGACGAAACCACTTCAAAACTTCGAACCAATGTAAGATTCCTACTCTAGAGTTTTCGATTTAATGTTGTGTGGTATTTTCGAATTGTTCCGCGGTGTTTCGGAGTTCTCTGGAATTCCACCAGAGCACGGCCGGAAAAATCAGAGAACAACGTAGAGCCACTATTTTTTCTGACATTTAAATGTCAACAGTTACACTTACCTCTTTTGTTATTAGTTTATTTGATTTGGTTAAATTAGATTTTTATAACTTACAGATTGAACTCAAATTTTGAAATTTTATTAATTATTATTTACAATGCAATCCTACTATTTTATAAAATCATAGATTGATCCCTACTTTATTTAATTACAGTTTTGCCCTTAAAATGTTTAATTTACAAAATTGTCCCAAATTTATATAATTATAGTTTAAACATATTCTTATTTTTAAATAAATTATAATTTAATCACTAAGTTTTTATAAATATTATTATTATTTTTACCCTTAGGCTAAGGTTCGATCATATAAACATATTTCTAAGTTATAGATCGCGTTAAATTTTATTTAATTAACAAACGCGCATTAAAATAAGTTATATTATTATCCTTTTATTAAAGTTTCATAACTTTAGGTAAAACTCTATTAATTTATATGTATATTTTAAATTAATTATATTAATATACTTATATTATATTTAAATAATTAAGTTTAGATAAATTTTATTAAAAAATTGTAGGCTCGCTTAATTTAAGTTACTTTGTTACTCTTATATTATAATTACAAAAATTACTTTGGAATAAATTTTTTAGACTAAAAAATTCTAATTCTAATTCTAATTATTTATTATATATTATATCTTGTCATTAAGGGATTACCAATTACCATTGTTGGAAATAATTGTTGAGTTTTAAATATTATGAATACATTCTGATTACTTGAGCGATGATTAATTTTTAATACTTAGGGTGTCCCATGGATACCCGAACGTTAAAACACATAAATGATAGGTGATTAGTTGTTGTGGATATATTCTCCGTGAGAATATTATGTGTGTCTTGTAGCCATGATGCAACATGAGCCGACTTTAATTTAAACCAAATAGTCTGATAGACCCAAACTCTATATTACCCAACCGTTGTAATTTAGCTGTCTCATGCGTTTAGCGAAGTTACGCTTGAGCCGAAATTCTATCTAGTCTTACCGTGTCCTTTTAACCTAACAACCTTCTAGCGTAAATTTTAAAACTCATATCATTCCGGTACGGTAACGACAGAATGTAATACTAGGGATAACATATTCATTGTGAACATGACGATCGGAAAACGGTGTGGTTGGGAAGCATCGGTTAGTTATGTGGTTAGGATCGTTATCGTTCAGTAATATCATACTAGACCTTTTTAATTTAGAAATGTTGATTTGAAATATACGACGATTTCATGCTAGGAACAATTGATGGAATTATAAAGATAGTTTATATAACATAGTTTAGAATATCGTTAATATGTTAATTTGGAATTCATTTGAGATGAGTAAAAATGAGTTATACCCATTATAATCCATCACAGAAGTGAATTGAATTGACGTTTAGCAAATTTAAGATAAAATGAATTTAGAATTCATAAATTTGGATGAACGTTGACACCCTACCTTCAACATATAGACAAAAAAATGAACTCACATGAGGGGAAAGTGTGTCCTCTCATACAGCAGGAAACACATTCCAACAACATGTGCTTCTTATTTTCTCTTCAAATACACTTGCAAAGATAAAGAGAGACCTCTGATACACCGAAAAATAATTGTAAGTTGCCATCAATTCCTCAATCAACATACAACATGCATAAAAGATAATACTTTTTTCATTCGATGCATACAAGAAAGTTTTGAGAATAGAATGCATATAATGTTATGAATATTGTGGATTTTCTCCGTTGCTAAAGCAACAGCTTTAGCAATAAATCACAATAACTAGCAAATTTCAGAATTCTATTAGTTCATACATATAAATCTTTTCGCATAGTAAAAATGATAAAATTTAACTTAGCTAATAAAAAACAATGAAACAGATCAGCAAATGAAAATCCCGACTTGACTGGTCTGTTTAAACTTCCTAACTGACTTACTCATCTGAATGCCAGCTCATTTATATCTCAAAGGGCCTAACAAATTTACTAATATGATTTGAAAAATATCTAAAACTAACTCTAAACTTGAACATCTTGACTTGTCCTGTTTTGGCATTTGTTCTTCTGCATCTGGTGAATATTCTCTTATCTTCTTTAATGGAGATTTGATCATTCGTCCATTTGTTTACATACTTCTCCTAAAAAGAGGCAAAAACACCACATAATCTAATGCTCGAACAAATGTTTTAAAGCTCATCACAACTAAAAATTGAAGTGATAAAACATTCATAAGAGATGATTCTTATAACTTACCAAGGAATGTGATTGTCATTAACTTAACTAAACTAAAATAATGTTGTAATTTTACAATGTTAACATGAAAATAATTAAACAACATAAACACTGATTGCTTATGACCACACTTAGACTACGTATACAAAAATATTAAGACTACTAGTTCTATTGACCAATATCTGTATATAGTTTGGGTAAGCGTTGAAATAAAAACTATAAATGTTTTATGTTGTGAATCGGGAACTAAGAAAAAAATAATAAAGATATTAGTATACACAGTTAATATAACTCCAAAATAAGCATAAATAAACTAGAGGTATGGACGATTTACGTATGTTTATTCCCGAACTTTAATATTCGTTCTATGAAAATGAATGAATGAATCTCTCATAAAGGTAATACAATGACGAATCGCATTGTCATTGTTACCACTGCACAAATCTTTTAACTCCATTTGTCTTATATTTTTCTAGTCTCGATAAAAAATCTCACTAAGTATCGTGTAATCGCAAGCTATTTGAATCCAATCTCCGTCAAAAGCTTCTTTCACTTGTTCATCCCAATAACTTAATTGACGATTATGTTTTAAAAAAGCACATAAATTCGATATGAAGTCTATGCGATCTGAAGTATCCCAAAAAAATTAGAATCTCAAATAGTTTGCTAAAAAAAATTGATAGATAGTTAACAAGTTACAAAAAAATTAATAAGAGTAAACTTTAAAATTTAATAAAATTAACCGGTTGTCTTTTCTTGTGCATCCCAAAAAACAAGTTATTTTTTTTCTTTACAGATTGTTTTTTGCAGATATGGAATACATTGAAAGAATTTAAGGTAGAAGACTTACTCTAGGTTTTTATTTCTATTGGTAATATATTGTAACAATTCATCCATTTTCAGAGTTAAAATTTGGTCAACCCCAACCATTGTATTCACCCTCTCTATAAAATATTTTAGAGCCATCCACTGATATTCACTCTCCACACTTTCCTCTTCCTCATTACCTACACAGAAAAATTCACGATAAACCACTAAAATTATCGAATATATATTTATTTATGTATCTAGCAACATTATATAACTTACGAGTAATTTTACAAAATTGATAAATTATTATTCTACAATTAATGTTATATTGATCTGTATAATCCAAATATATGTAGTCCATGTTGAATGAACATGCAAAACTGTTATCTGTCAAATGCTTGGGGATTTTAATCAAATCTCTGCACTAAAATGTTTAAACAAATATTAATAGAATTTAAAAAAAATACTTATCAAGAATTTTAATTTCTTAATTTATGTAACGAACAAAAATTTAGTAACCTGATGATAGTATTGTAAGCTATAGATAGCGCCGCTAGTTATTTCAGTGGCGCCATCTATAGCTTACAATACTATTATCAGGTTATTAAATTTTTATTTGTTATATAAATTAAGAAATGAAAATTATTGATAAATATATATTTTTTAAATTATATTAATAGTTGTTTAAACATTTTAGCGCGGAGATTTGATTAAAATCCCCAAGCATTTGGGAGATAACAGTTTTTCATGTTTATTCAACATGGACTACATATATTTGGATTATACAGATGAAGATAACATTAATTGTAAAATAAAAATTTATCAATTTTGTAAAATTATTTATAAGTTA
Organism: Arctostaphylos glauca; assembly: GCA_019985065.2. NCBI lineage: Eukaryota > Viridiplantae > Streptophyta > Magnoliopsida > Ericales > Ericaceae > Arctostaphylos > Arctostaphylos glauca. The sequence continues at coordinate 12,215,852 of JAHSPW020000001.1, read as the reverse complement.
TATAGTGTTGCCAAATACATTAATAAAATATATGTTTTATAATTTTGGTGCTTTATCGTGAATTTTTCTGTGTAGGTAATGAGGGAGAGTAACATGTGGAAAGTGAAAATGAGTGGGTGACTCTAAAACATTTTATAGAGAGGGTGAATATAATGGTTGAGGTTGACTAAATTTTAACTCTGAAAATGGATGATTTGAAACAACATATTACCATTAGAGATAGAAACCTAGAGTAAGTCTTCTACCTCAAATTCTTTGAATGTATTCCATAACTGCAAAAATCAATCTGTAACAAAAAAAATCAGTTTGTGTTTTGTGATGTATAACAAAAAAGCAATAGTTAATTTTGTTAAATTTTAAAATTTATTCTTGTTAATTATATAACTTATTTTTATTTTTTTTAGCAAGTTATTGGAATCCTTCAGATCGCATAGATTTCGTATCGAATTTATGTGCTTTTTTGAAACTTAATCGTCCGTTAAGTTTCTGGGATGAACAAATGAAAGATGCTTTTGGCAGAGATTGGATTCAAACAGATTGCGATTATGCAGTACTTAGTGAGATTTTTCATCAATACTACAAAGATAGAAAACAAATGGGGTTAAAAAATTTGTGCAGTAGTAACAATGACAATACGATTTGTCGTTGTATTATCTTTATGAGGGATTTATTCGTTCATTTTCATAGAATGAATACTAAAGTTCGGAAAGAAAAATACGTAAGTCTTCCATACCTCTACTTTATTTATGCTTATTTTGGAATTATATTAATTAACTGTGTATACTAATATCTTTATTTTCTTTTTTCTCAGTTTTCGATTTACAACGTAAAATATTTACAGCCTTTATTTCAATACGCTTATCCAAATCATATACAGATAATGGTCGATAAAGCTAGTAGTCTCAATATTCTTGTAGATCTAGTGTAAGTCTGGTCATGAGTAATCAGTATTTGTGTTGTTTAACTATTTTTATGTTAACATTGTAAAATTATAGCATTATTTTAGCTTAGTTAAGTTAATGACAGTCACATTCCTTGATAAGTTGTAAGCATCCTCTTTTATGAATGCTTTATCACTTGAATTTTTAGTTGTGATGACCTTAAAGACATTCGTTCGAGCATTAGATTATGTGGTGTTTTTACCTATTTTCAAGAGAGGTATGTAAACAAATGGACGAATGATCAAGTCCACATTAAAGAAAATAAAAGAAGGTTAATCAAGTATAGAAAAACAAAAGTTAGAACAGGGCACGCCAAGGTGTTCAAGTTTAGATTTAGTTTTAGATATTTTTCAAATTATATTAGTAAGTTTGTTAGATCGTTTAAGATGTAAATGAGCTGGCATTCAGGTGAATAAGTTGGTTAGGAGGTTTAAACAGACCAGCCCAGTCGGGGTTTTCATTTGCTGGTCTGTTTCATTATTTTTCATTAGCCAAATTAAATTTTATTGTTTTTACTATGCGGAAGGATCTATATGTGTGGACTAATAGAGTTTTGAGACTTATTGGTTATTGCGATTTATTACTAAACAGTTTTAGCAATGGAAGACACTTATTTATCATTACACCTATTCTTAGGAAGACAAATAAATTTTTTCCATATAAAACAAAAATAACATCAGATTAATCCTACATCTATTACAATAAACTTGTCCAAATAAAAATCCATCCACATTATTCATACTTTACATCTAAATATACTCTTCTTCTTTGTTGAAGTTTTCGTATTCGATTCAATCAAAAAAGAGGGAATCCCATAGGAAATTTCCTATCAACGTGGTAAAAGTGTCTCTTTTTGTTTACAAATGGCTGTGTCTGATCGCTTACTTGTTTTACATTCTATTTTGTTTACAATATAATTCGAATCGCAAGTAATTTGTCCACCGAAGTCTACAACTCTTTCCACACGTTAATAAAGCTGATAAAAAGTCAAGAAAAAGTCATAAATATCTTAATAAAAATGCTAAATTTAATTTTTTAATTATCATATCAAACTCAAATGGGAGGCTGTGAATTATTAGTGCCACCTTGTTTAGGAAGTGCTCGTTGGAAATTTGAAAATGTCGTGAATGAAATTGGAACACCGGAGGGTCTAATAGGGTAATCGAAAAGTCTCAACCGTTACAGCTCATTCATACCTGTATTGATGTCCGTCAATTGCGTCATTGATGTTCATCAATAATCCTATTAATCTCTCCATTTATGATTTCGGTGGTTTTAAAGTTTTAGGATTTCTATAAGTAGTGGATTCCTTTATTTCATTTGATTACCAGAGATCGAATATTTTTATGTGGTGTTGATGGCATCTCATTTGGTCTCTGTGGAAAGTAAGTAATAGCTAGCATAGCTGTAAGATTTGTGTCTTTGACTTTTTCTACAGAAAAGCCATATTTACATTTAGTGGGTGCTTAAAATTATATGGACATGACTCTCTTCCTTGTTTACATCCAAAACTAGTTTCATTTAGCTCCTACATCATGACCATCTTGTAGCACTTGCATTTTGTTGTTTTTAGCTAGTAAATGAAGTGAGGTCACCTTTGTTAATAGAAGTGTACCACAAGACTTGTAGGGGAAGGCCAAAGTGGTTTCTCAAGTAATTTTTCTTTCTGTAAATGGTGATTCTTGCACTTTGCTTTACTGGTAAGAACGAGCATCAGAATTGACCTCATACCATATGGTCACTTTTGTGTTTTCAACCCTTAACTTCCTTGTGGGCATTTTGTTGGTAATTCAACAAGGACAGTGTTTGACGCTCTTGTTTTTGGCCTTGAATCTTGTCGTGCGATCTAGAAATAAATGAGGTTATTTGGTTGCTCTCTCTTTTCTTTAAAAAAATAAATGTGGATTTGCACTTACGAAAGCCAAAATGCATGATAATTTTGAGCCATTAACTATTGACTACTACTGTAAGTTCAAGAACCTTTCTTGTCTTTGAATCGCAGTTTTTGTTTTCCTAATGACATAAGAAACACAAATTGATATATAGCCATCAATAATTAGAATTTACTTCCATGTCATCTCTTTCTCTCTCGATGTGTGTGTCTCACGTGTTTTTTGTATATTTGAATAGCTAATGAATAGCTAAGAAGAAGAACAGAGACTAAGAAAACCTTTTTTTATTCCATCAGGTGCAGGCTATTTATAAGCCAAACATCATCTAAAAAGATAACAATTGAAACAATAATGCAAAAGGTTGTGGCACAAAATGTGGAACCAGTTATTGAAAACAAACTAAGTCAACTAAGTCCTATTCTTGAGGACAGAAACTGCCAAGAACTATTCTCATGCATGACCATTTCTCATGGAAAAATAATGAACATATCACATTACCACCTATTCTTCTCTCTCTCTCTCTCTCTCTCTCTCTTCGGTGTGCTGTTATATTGACTGTTCATTGTATTCCCTCTCTCACCCTCTGGCTCTTCGTTTTTCCTAATTTTTTCCCCTCCCTTTATCTCTTCGTTTTTTGGAACATTTCTTGGCCAGCATCTCTCCCTCTCTGCCCCAATTTTTTAATCTGGCCAAGCACACAAGTTTCTGTTTTCAAGCTTTGCTGGTGAGATTTTCCGATTTCTGCTTCATTTTTCAATTTCGGTATTTCAACGATTTGGTTACTTTTGTTTCTTCATGTTACTGTGGTGTGATTTCACTTTCTGAGGGGAAAAACAAAATGTTTGCTAAAGAAAACCAAATATGTTTCGTAGATTTTCTAGATTAGATTCGAGCTCGTATTTTTAATGGTAAGTCATAGTAGTAGCAAATCTGTCATGGCATAACATTTTTGAAGAATAGAACTGCATTTGGTCATTGGTGTCACCCCTCTATCGTTTTTAATTTTTTTTTTTTCATGCATTTGGACATTGATGCCCCACCTCTATCCTTTGGTTTTTTTTTGCTTTTGCACAGTTCACGAATCTTTCTTCTTGGGGGAGCAGTGTATTCCAATGGGAGCTGGGCTCCCTTCCGATTCAGAAACTTGAGGTAATATCTAATTTACCCTTTTCCGGCCTACTCTATTACTCATATTTCATATTGTAAATCTAATCTAAGAGCTTGGCCAGATTATAAATTGTATTATATATGAATATCACCCACCATGGATGAACTGCAACCCTTACCCTATAGAAGCAAACTAGAGGAGAGGAAGGAGGAGAAAGGAGGAGTTATTCCGAAAGTCGAAACGCGTTCGAAATCTGACGAAACCACTTCAGAACTTTGAAACAATGTAAGATTCCTACTCTAGAGTCTTCGATTTAATGTTGTGGGGTATTTTTGAGTTGTTCCGAGGTGTTTCGGAGTTCTCCGGAGTTCCGCCGGAGCACGGCCGGAAAAATCAGAGAACAACGTAGAGCTACTATTTTTTCTGAAATTTAAATGTCAACAGTTACACTTACCTCATTTGTTATTAGTTTATTTGATTAAGTTAAATTAGATTTTATAACTTACAGATTGAACCCAAATTTTGAAATTTTATTAATTATTATATTATAATACAATCCTACTATTTTATAAACTCATAGATTGGTCCCTATTTTATTTAATTACAGTTTTGCCCTTAAAATGTTTAAATTATAAAATTGTCCCGAATTTAGATAATTATAGTTTAAACATATTATTATTTTTAAATAAATTATAATTTAATCACTATGTTTATAAATATTATTATTATTTTTACCCTTAGGCTAAGGTTCGATCATATAAACATATTTCTAAATTATAGCTCGCGTTAAATTTTATTTAATTAACAACCGCGCATTAAAATAAGTTATATTATATTATCCTTTTATTAAAGTTTCATAACTTCAGGTAAAATTCTATTAATTTATATGTATATTTTAAATTAAGTATATTACTATACTTATATTATATTTAAATAATTAAGTTTAGATAAATTTTATTAAAAAATTGTAGCTTTGTTACTGTTATATTATAATTACAGAAATTACTTTGGAATAATTTTTTAGACTAAAAACAAAAGAAATTCTAATTCTAATTATTTATTATATATTATATCTTGTCATTACGGGATTACCAACTACCATTGTTGGAAATAATTGTTGAGTTTTAAATATTATGAATACTTTTTTTTTACTTGAGCGATGATTAATTTTTAATACTTAGGGTGTCCCGTGGATACCCGAACGTTAAAAAACTTAAATGATAGGCGATTAGTTGTTGTGGATATATTCTCCGTGAGAATATTATGCGTGTCTTGTAACCGTGATGCGATATGAGGCGACTTTAATTTAAACCAAATAATCTGATAGACCCAAACTTTATATTACCCAACCGTTGTAATTTAGTCGTGTCATGCGTTTAGCGATGTTACGTTTGAGCCGAAATTTTATCTAGTCTTACCGTGCCCTTTTAACCTAACAACCTTAAAACTCATATCATTCCGGTACGGTAACGACAGAATATAATACTAGGGATAGTATATTCATTGTGAACATAATGATCGAAAAACGATGTGGTTGTGAAGCATCAATTAGTTGGGTGGTCGGGATCGTTATCATTCAGTAATATCATATTAGACTTTTTTAATTTAAAAATGTTGATTTGAAATATATGACGATTTCATGCTAGGAACAATTGATGGAATTATAAACATAATTTATATAACATAGTTTAGAATATCGTTAATATGTTAATTTGGAATTCATTTGAGATGTGTAAAAATGAGTTATACCCATTATAATCCATCACAGAAGTGAATTGAATTGACGTTTAGCAGATTTAAGATAAAATGAATTTAGAATTCATAAATTTGGATGAACGTTGACACCCTACCTTCAACATATAGACAAAAAAATGAACTCACATGAGGGGAAAGTGTGTCCTCTCATACAGCAGGAAACACATTCCAACAACATGTGCTTCTTATTTTCTCTTCAAATACACTTGCAAAGATATAGAGAGACCTTTGATACACCGAAAAATAATTGTAAGTTGCCATCAATTCCTTAATCAACATACAACATGCATAAAATATAATACTTTTTTCATTCGATGCATACAAGAAAGTTTTGAGAATAGAATGCATATATTGTTATGAATATTGTGGATTTTCTCCGTTGCTAAAGCAACAGCTTTAGCAATAAATCACAATAACTAGCAAATTTCATAATTCTATTAGTTCATACATATAAATCTTTTCGCATAGTAAAAATGATAAAATTTAACTTAGCTAATAAAAAACAATGAAACAGATCAGCAAATGAAAATACCGACTTAACTGGTCTGTTTAAACTTCCTAACTGACTTACTCATCTGAATGCCAGCTCATTTATCTCTCAAAGGGCCTAACAAATTTACTAATATGATTTGAAAAATATCTAAAACTAACTCTAAACTTGAACACCTTGACTTGTCCTGTTTTGGCATTTGTTCTTCTGCATCTGGTGAATATTCTCTTATCTTCTTTAATGGAGATTTGATCATTCGTCCATTTGTTTACATACTTCTCCTAAAAAGAGGCAAAAACACCACATAATCTAATGCTCGAACAAATGTTTTAAAGCTCATCACAACTAAAAATTGAAGTGATAAAACATTCATAAGAGATGATTCATATAACTTACCAAGGAATGTGATTGTCATTAACTTAACTAAACTAAAATAATGTTGTAATTTTACAATGTTAACATGAAAATAATTAAACAACATAAACACTGATTGCTTATGACCACACTTAGACTACGTATACAAAAATATTAAGACTACTAGCTCTATTGACCAATATCTGTATATAGTTTGGGTAAGCGTTGAAATAAAAACTATAAATGTTTTATGTTGTGAATCGGGAACTAAGAAAAAAATAATAAAGATATTAGTATACACAGTTAATATAACTCCAAAATAAGCATAAATAAACTAGAGGTATGGACGATTTACGTATGTTTATTACCGAACTTTAATATTCGTTCTATGAAAATGAACGAATGAATCTCTCATAAAGGTAATACAATGACGAATCGCATTGTCATTGTTACCACTGCACAAATCTTTTAACTCCATTTGTCTTATATTTTTCTAGTCTCGATAAAAAATCTCACTAAGTATCGTGTAATCGCAAGCTGTTTGAATCCAATTTCCGTCAAAAGCTTTTTTCACTTGTTCATCCCAATAACTTAATTGACGATTATGTTTTAAAAAAGCGCATAAATTCGATATGAAGTCTATGCGATCTGAAGGATCCCAAAAAAATTAGAATCTCAAATAGTTTGCTAAAAAAAATTGATAGATAGTTAACAAGTTACAAAAAAATTAATAAGAGTAAACTTTAAAATTTAATAAAATTAACCGGTTGTTTTTTCTTGTGCATCCCAAAAAACAAGTTATTTTTTTTTCTTTACAGATTGTTTTTTGCAGATATGGAATACATTGAAAGAATTTAAGGTAGAAGACTTACTCTAGGTTTTTATTTCTATTGGTAATATATTGTAACAATTCATCCATTTTCAGAGTTAAAATTTGGTCAACCCCAACCATTGTATTCACCCTCTCTATAAAATATTTTAGAGCCATCCACTGATATTCACTCTCCACACTTTACTCTTCCTCATTACCTACACAGAAAAATTCACGATAAACAACTAAAATTATCGAATATATATTTATTTATGTATCTAGCAACATTATATAACTTACGAGTAATTTTACAAAATTGATAAATTATTTTTCTACAATTAATGTTATATTGATCTGTATAATCCAAATATATGTAGTCCATGTTGAATGAACATGCAAAACTGTTATCTGTCAAATGCTTGGGGATTTTAATCAAATCTCTGCACTAAAATGTTTAAACAAATATTAATAGAATTTAAAAAAAAATACTTATCAATAATTTTAATTTCTTAATTTATGTAACGAACAAAAATTTAGTAACCTGATGATAGTATTGTAAGCTATAGATGGCGCCGCTAGTTATTTCAGTGGCGCCATCTATAGCTTACAATACTATTATCAGGTTATTAAATTTTTATTTGTTATATAAATTAAGAAATGAAAATTATTGATAAATATATATTTTTTAAATTATATTAATAGATGTTTAAACATTTTAGTGCGGAGATTTGATTAAAATCCCCAAGCATTTGGGAGATAACAGTTTTTCATGTTTATTCAACATGGACTACATATATTTGGATTATACAGATGAAGATAACATTAATTGTAAAATAAAAATTTATCAATTTTGTAAAATTATTTATAAGTTATATATTGTTGCTAACTACATTAATAAAATATATGTTTTATAATTTTGGTGCTTTATCGTGAATTTTTCTGTGTAGGTAATGAGGGAGAGTAACATGTGGAAAGTGAAAATGAGTGGGTGACTCTAAAACATTTTATAGAGAGGGTGAATATAATGGTTGAGGTTGACTAAATTTTAACTCTGAAAATGGATGATTTGAAACAACATATTACCATTAGAGATAGAAACCTAGAGTAAGTCTTCTACCTTAAATTCTTTGAATGTATTCCAGAACTGCAAAAATCAATCTGTAACAAAAAAAATTAGTTTGTGTTTTGTGATGTATAACAAAAAAGCAATAGTTAATTTTGTTAAATTTTAAAATTTATTCTTGTTAATTATATAACTTATTTTTATTTTTTTTAGCAAGTTATTGGAATCCTTCAGATCGCATAGATTTCGTATCTAATTTATGTGCTTTTTTGGAACTTAATCGTCCGTTAAGTTTCTGGGATGAACAAATGAAAGATGCTTTTGGCGGAGATTGGATTCAAACAGCTTGCGATTATGCAGTACTTAATGAGATTTTTCATCAATACTACAAAGATAGAAAACAAATGGGGTTAAAAAATTTGTGCATTAGTAACAATGACAATACGATTTGTCGTTGTATTATCTTTATGAGGGATTTATTCGTTCATTTTCATAGAATGAATACTAAAGTTCGGAAAGAAAAATACGTAAGTCTTCCATACCTCTACTTTATTTATGCTTATTTTGGAATTATATTAATTAACTGTGTATACTAATATCTTTATTTTCTTTTTTCTCAGTTTTCGATTTACAACGTAAAATATTTACAGCCTTTATTTCAATACGCTTATCCAAATCATATACAGATAATGGTCGATAAAGCTAGTAGTCTCAATATTCTTGTAGATCTAGTGTAAGTCTGGTCATGAGCAATCAGTATTTGTGTTGTTTAACTATTTTTATGTTAACATTGTAAAATTATAGCATTATTTTAGCTTAGTTAAGTTAATGACAGTCACATTCCTTGATAAGTTGTAAGGATCTTCTTTTATGAATGCTTTATCACTTGAATTTTTAGTTGTGATGACCTTAAAGACATTCGTTCGAGCATTAGATTATGTGGTGTTTTTACCTATTTTCAAGAGAGGTATGTAAACAAATGGACGAATGATCAAGTCCCCATTAAAGAAAATAAAAGAAGGTTAATCAAGTATAGAAAAACAAAAGTTAGAACAGGGCATGCCAAGGTGTTCAAGTTTAGATTTAGTTTTAGATATTTTTCAAATTATATTAGTAAGTTTGTTAGATCCTTTAAGATGTAAATGAGCTGACATTTAGGTGAATAAGTTGGTTAAGAGGTTTAAACAGACCAGCCCAGTCGGGGATTTCATTTGCTGGTCTGTTTCATTATTTTTCATTAGCCAAATTAAATTTTATTGTTTTTACTATGCGGAAGGATCTATATGTGTGGACTAATAGAGTTTTGAGACTTATTGGTTATTGCGATTTATTACTAAACAGATTTAGCAATGGAAAAAATCCACAATGTTTATAGCATTATATGCATTCTGTTTTCCAAATTTTTTGTATGCATTGAATGAAAAAAGTATAATTTTTTATTTTAAATTTTTTCATCAATTTTTAGTTGTTTATTAGTTCCTCTCATCGAAAAAATCGTAGAGCCTTGGAGTTGAGGATGGATAGCAGTTGTAGAGATTGGGAAACGTAAATGGAGAAGTGACTCTCTCTCTTCCATGCTTCAATGATATATATGGTAAAGAATAATTAGGAGTACGCAGGAAACGAAGAGGCACAACCCTGGACCATTGAATACGTGTCGCATGGCAACATCTCAATTAAAGATAATTAATGTGCATGAGCCAGCGTGTAAAAGCCTAAAAAATTTACTCATGGTTGGATAATCATATGGTTTATTATTTCATGTTTCATATTTCAAATTTTAGTTACGGAGCCCGAGTCCGGAGACTTTTGTTTTATTTTGCGCGCGTCACAACACGCATTGTTTTTTTACGTAGGAGCTCTTGAGGCCTTAAAATCTAATTTAGGGAGGGGTTGAGCTCACTCATTTCATTTTTCCCTCAACCCTCTCTCTTTCACTACAAGAAAATTGAGATTTACCAACAGTCAAAACCGTAGCTAGAGAGTGAAAAAAAATGTTAGTAAAGCAAATACCAATGGTTAAACAACCGTTGGTTAAGCCGTTGTGAGATGTCCGTCGCTTAGGTGTATATCGACGGGTTTGCCAAGCATTGGTACGAATAATGTTTCCGCAACGGTTCTTTTAGTAACGGTTTCAACCGTTTGTAAAGGTCAATTTTAATACTACCTTACAAACGTCGGTATGTTGTACATAACCGTCGGCACAATGAATCCTCTAATAACACTTCAACCGTTGTCATATTCTTTTTTCTAAAATATCCACTTATTTCTAGCGATGCTTTGAAATGCACAAATATATATCAAATTGGTCTAAATATACACTTATTTATCATTACACCTATTCTTAGGAAGACAAATAAATTTTTTCCATATAAAACAAAAATAACATCAGATTAATCCTACATCTATTACAATAAACTTGTCCAAATAAAAATCCATCCACATTATTCATACTTTACATCTAAATATACTCTTCTTCTTTGTTGAAGTTTTCGTATTCGATTCAATCAAAAAAGAGGGAATCCCATAGGAAATTTCCTATCAACGTGGTAAAAGTGTCTCTTTTTGTTTACAAATGGCTGTGTCTGATCGCTTACTTGTTTTACATTCTATTTTGTTTACAATATAATTCGAATCGCAAGTAATTTGTCCACCGAAGTCTACAACTCTTTCCACACGTTAATAAAGCTGATAAAAAGTCAAGAGAAAGTCATAAATATCTTAATAAAAATGCTAAATTTAATTTTTTAATTATCATATCAAACTCAGATGGGAGGCTGTGAATTATTAGTGCCACCTTGTTTAGGAAGTGCTCGTTGGAAATTTGAAAATGTCGTGAATGAAATTGGAACACCGGAGGGTCTAATAGGGTAATCGAAAAGTCTCAACCGTTACAGCTCATTCATACCTGTATTGATGTCCGTCAATTGCATCATTGATGTTCATCAATAATCCTATTAATCTCTCCATTTATGATTCCGGTGGTTTTAAACTTTTAGGATTTCTATAAGTAGTGGATTCCTTTATTTCATTTGATTACCAGAGATCGAATATTTTTATGTGGTGTTGATGGCATCTCATTTGGTCTCTGTGGAAAGTAAGTAATAGCTAGCATAGCTGTAAGATTTGTGTCTTTGACTTTTTCTATAGAAAAGCCATATTTACATTTAGTGGGTGCTTAAAATTATATGGACATGACTCTCTTCCTTGTTTACATCCAAAACTAGTTTCATTTAGCTCCTACATCATGACCATCTTGTAGCACTTGTATTTTGTTGTTTTTAGCTAGTAAATGAAGTGAGGTCACCTTTGTTAATAGAAGTGTACCACAAGACTTGTAGGGGAAGGCCAAAGTGGTTTCTCAAGTAATTTTTCTTTCTGTAAATGGTGATTCTTGCACTTTGCTTTACTGGTAAGAACGAGCATCAGAATTGACCTCATACCATATGGTCACTTTTGTGTTTTCAACCCTTAACTTCCTTGTGGGCATTTTGTTGGTAATTCAACAAGGACAGTGTTTGACGCTCTTGTTTTTGGCCTTGAATCTTGTCTTGCGATCTAGAAATAAATGAGGTTATTTGGTTGCTCTCTCTTTTCTTTAAAAAAATAAATGTGGATTTGCACTTACAAAAGCCAAAATGCATGATAATTTTGAGCCATTAACTATTGACTACTACTGTAAGTTCAAGAACCTTTCTTGTCTTTGAATCGCAGTTTTTGTTTTCCTAATGACATAAGAAACACAAATTGATATATAGCCATCAATAATTAGAATTTACTTCAATGTCATCTCTTTCTCTCTCGATGTGTGTGTCTCACGCATTTTTTGTATACTTGAATAGCTAATGAATAGCTAAGAAGAAGAAGAACAGAGACTAAGAAAACCTTTTTTATTCCATCAGGTGTATATTTGAAATTTTATTAATTATTATATTATAATACAATCCTACTATTTTATAAACTCATAGATTGGTCCCTATTTTATTTAATTACAGTTTTGCCCTTAAAATGTTTAAATTATAAAATTGTCCTGAATTTAGATAATTATGGTTTAAAAAAAGTTTAAACATATTATTTTTTAAATAAAATATAATTTAATCACTATATTTATAAATATTATTATTATTTTTACCCTTAGGTTAAGGTTCGATCATATAAACATATTTCTAAGTTATAGCTCGCGTTAAATTTTATTTAATTAACAAACGCGCATTAAAATAAGTTATATTATTATCCTTTTATTAAAGTTTCATAACTTTAGGTAAAACTCTATTAATTTATATGTATATTTTAAATTAATTATATTAATATACTTATATTATATTTAAATAATTAAGTTTAGATAAATTTTATTAAAAAATTGTAGGCTCGCTTAATTTAAGTTACTTTGTTACTCTTATATTATAATTACAAAAATTACTTTGGAATAAATTTTTTAGACTAAAAAATTCTAATTCTAATTCTAATTATTTATTATATATTATATCTTGTCATTACGGGATTACCAATTACCATTGTTGGAAATAATTGTTGAGTTTTAAATATTATGAATACATTCTGATTACTTGAGCGATGATTAATTTTTAATACTTAGGGTGTCCCATGGATACCCGAATGTTAAAACACATAAATGATAGGTGATTAGTTGTTGTGGATATATTCTCCGTGAGAATATTATGTGTGTCTTTTAGCCATGATGCAACATGAGCCGACTTTAATTTAAACCAAATAGTCTGATAGACCCAAACTCTATATTACCTAACCGTTGTAATCTAGCTGTCTCATGCGTTTAGCGAAGTTACGCTTGAGCCGAAATTCTATCTAGTCTTACTGTGCCCTTTTAACCTAACAACTTTCTAGCGTAAATTTTAAAACTCATATCATTCTGGTATGGTAACGACAGAATGTAATACTAGGGATAACATATTCATTGTGAACATGACGATCGGAAAACGGTGTGGTTGGGAAGCATCGGTTAGTTATGTGGTCAGGATCGTTATCGTTCAGTAATATCATACTAGACCTTTTTAATTTAGAAATGTTGATTTGAAATATACGACGATTTCATGCTAGGAACAATTGATGGAATTATAAAGATAGTTTATATAACATAGTTTAGAATATCGTTAATATGTTAATTTGGAATTCATTTGAGATGAGCAAAAATGAGTTATACCCATTATAATCTATCACAGAAGTGAATTGCATTGACGTTTAGCAAATTTAAGATAAAATGAATTTAGAATTCATAAATTTGGATGAACGTTGACACCCTACCTTCAACATATAGACAAAAAAATGAACTCACATGAGGGGAAAGTGTGTCCTCTCATACAGCAGGAAACACATTCCAACAACATGTGCTTCTTATTTTCTCTTCAAATACACTTGCAAAGATATAGAGAGACCTCTGATACACCGAAAAATAATTGTAAGTTGCCATCAATTCCTCAATCAACATACAACATGCATAAAAGATAATACTTTTTTCATTCGATGCATACAAGAAAGTTTTGAAAATAGAATACATATATAATGTTATGAATATTGTGGATTTTCTCCGTTGCTAAAGCAACAGCTTTAGCAATAAATCACAATAACTATCAAATTTCAGAATTCTATTAGTTCATACATATAACTCTTTTTGCATAGTAAAAATGATAAAATTTAACTTAGCTAATAAAAAACAATGAAACAAATCAACAAATGAAAATCCCGACTTAAGTGGTCTGTTTAAACCTCCTAACCGACTTACTCACCTGAATATCAGCTCATTTACATCTCAAAGGGCCTAACAAACATACTAACATAATTTGGAAAATATCTAAAACTAATTCTAAACTTGTACACCTTGACTTGTTCTGTTTTGGACTTTGTTCTTTTGCATCTGGTGAATCTTCTCTTATCTTCTTTAATGGAGATTTGATCATTCGTCCATTTGTTTACATACTTCTCCTAAAAAGAGGCAAAAACACCACATAATCTAATGATCGAACAAATGTCTTAAAGCTCATCACAACTAAAAATTGAAGTGATAAAACATTCAAAAGAGATGATTCTTACAACTTACCAAGGAATGTGATTGTCATTAACTTAACTAAACTAAAATAATGTTGTAATTTTACAATGTTAACATGAAAATAATTAAACAACATAAACACTGATTGCTCATGACCACACTTACACTACGTCTACAAAAATATTGAGACTACTAGCTCTATTGACCAATATCTGTATATGGTTTGGGTAAGCGTTGAAATAAAGACTGTAAATGTTCTATGTTGTGAATCGGGAACTAAGAAAAAAATAATAAAGATATTAGTATACACAGTTAATATAACTCCAAAATAAACATAAATAAACTAGAGGTATGGACGATTTACGTATGTTTATTCCCTTAACTTTAGTATTCATTCTATGAAAATGAACGAATGAATCCCTCATAAAGGTAATACAATGACGAATCGCATTGTCATTGTTACCACTGCACAAATCTTTTAACTCCATTTGTCTTGTATCTTTCTAGTCTCGATAAAAAATCTCACTAAGTACCGTGTAATTGCAAGCTGTTTGAATCCAATCTCCGTCAAAAGCTTTTTTCACTTGTTCATCCCAATAACTTAATTGACGATTATGTTTTAAAAAAGCGCATAAATTCGATATGAAGTCTATGCGATCTGAAGGATCCCAAAAAATTAGAATCTCAAATAGTTTGCTAAAAAAAATAGAAAAAAAATTGATAGATAGTTAACAAGTTACAAAAAAATTAATAAGAATAAACTTTAAAATTTAATAAAATTAACCGGTTGTTTTTTCTTGTGCATCCCAAAACACAAGTTGTTTTTTTTCTTTACAGATTGTTTTTTGCAGATATGAAATACATTGAAAGAATTTAAGGTAGAAGACTTACTCTAGGTTTTTATTTCTATTGGTAATATATTGTAACAACTCATCCATTTTCAGAGTTAAAATTTGGTCAACCCCAACCATTGTATTCACCCTCTCTATAAAATATTTTAGAGCCATCCACTGATCTTCACTCTCCATACTTTCCTCTTCCTCATTATCTACACAGAAAAATTCACGATAAATTACTAAAATTATCGAATATATATTTATTTATGTATCTAGAAACAATATATAACTTACGAGTAATTTTACAAAATTGATAAATTATTATTCTACAATTAATGTTATATTGATCTGTATAATCCAAATGTATGTAGTCCATGTTGAATGAACATACAACACTGTTATCTCCCAAATGCTTAGGGACTTTAATCAAATCTCTGCACTAAAGTGTTTAAACAAATATTAATAGAATTTTTAAAAAAAAAATACTTATCAATGATAAGTAATTTTCATTTCTTAATTTATGTAACAAACAAAAATTAGTAACATGATGATAGTCTTTTAAGTTATAGATGGCGCCATTGGAATAACTAGCACCATTGTAAGTTCCAATGACGCTAGTTATTCCAGCGGCGCCATCTATAGCTTACAATACTATCATCAAGTTACTAAATTTTTGTTTGTTACATAAATTAAGAAATGAAAATTATTGATAAGTATTTCTTTCAAAATTATATTAATAGTTGTTTAAACATTTTAGTGCGGAGATTTGAGTAAAATCCCCAAGCATTTGGGAGATAACAGTTTTTCATGTTTATTCAACATGGACTACATATATTTGGATTATACAGATGAAGATAACATTAATTGTAGAATAATAATTTATCAATTTTGTAAAATTATTTATAAGTTATATATTGTTGCTAAATACATTAATAAATATATGTTTTATAATTTTGGTGCTTTGTCGTGAATTTTTCTGTGTAGGTAATGAGGGAGAGTAACAAGTGGAGAGTGAAAATGAGTGGGTGACTCTAAAACATTTTATAGAGGGCGAATATAATGGTTGAGGTTGACTAAATTTTAACTCTGAAAATGGATGATTTGAAACAACATATTACCATTAGAGATAGAAACCTAGAGTAAGTCTTCTGCCTTAAATTCTTTGAATGTATTCCACAACTGCAAAAATCAATTTGTAACAGAAAAAAATCAGGTTGTGTTTTGTGATGTATAACAAAAAAGCAACCAGTTAATTTTGTTAAATTTTAAAATTAATTCTTGTTAATTTTTTTTTGTAACTTGTTAATTATCTATTAACTTATTTTTATTTTTTTTAGCAAGTTATTAGAATCCTTCAGATTGCATAGATTTCATATCGAATTTATGTGCTTTTTTGAAACTTAATAGTTTCTGGGATGAACAAATGAAAGATGCTTTTGGCGGAGATTGGATTCAAACAGTTTGCGATTATCCAGTACTTAGTGAGATTTTTCATCAAGATTACAAAGATAGAAAACAAATGGGGTTAAAAAATTTGTGCAGTAGTAACAATGACAATACGATTCGTCATTGTATTACCTTTATGAGGAATTTATTCGTTCATTTTCGTAGAATGAATACTAAATTTTGGAAAGAAAAATACGTAAGTCTTCCATACCTCTAATTTATTTATGCTTATTTTGGAATTATATTAATTAACTGTGTATACTAATATCTTTATTTTCTTTTATCTCAGTTTTCGATTTACAACGTAAAACATTTACAACATTTATTTCAATACGCTTATCCAAATCATATACAGATAATGGTCGATAAAGCTAGTAATCTCAATATTCTTGTAGATCTAGTGTAAATCTGGTCATGAGCAATCAGTATTTATGTTGTTTAGCTATTTTTATGTTAACATTGTAAAATTATAGCATTATTTTAGCTTAGTTAAGTTAATGACAGTTACATTCCTTGATAAGTTGTAAGGATCCTCTTTTATGAATGCTTTATCACTTGAATTTTTAGTTGTGATGACCTTAAAGACATTCGTTCGAGTATTAAATTATGTGGTGTTTTTACCTATTTTCAAGAGAGGTATGTAAACAAATGGACGAATGATCAAGTCCCCATTAAAGAAAATAAAAAAAGGTTAATCAGGTACAGAAAAACAAAGGTCAGAACATGGCATGCCAATGTGTTCAAGTTTAGATTTAGTTTTAGATATTTTTCAAATTATATTAGTAAGTTTGTTAGATCATTTAAGATGTAAATGAGCTGGCATTCAGGTGAATAAGTCGGTTAGGAGGTTTAAACAGACCAGCCCAGTCGGGGTTTTCATTTGCTGGTCTATTTCATTGTTTTTCATTAGCCAAATTAAATTTTATTGTTTTTACTATGCGGAATGATCTATATGTGTGGACTAATAGAATTCTGAGACTTTCGATTTATTGCTAAACAGCTTTAGCAATGGAAAAAATCCACAATGTTTATAGCATTATATGCATTATGTTTTCCAAATTTTTTTGTATGCATTGAATGAAAAAAGTATGATCTTTTATTTTAAATTTTTCATCAATTTTTAGTTGTTTATTAGTTCCTCTCATCGAAAAAATTGTAGAGCCCTGGAGTTGAGGATGAATAGCAGTTGTAGAGAGATTGGGAAACGTAAATGGAGAAGTGACTCTCTCTCTCTCTTCCATGCTTCAATGATATATATGGGAAAGAACAATTAGGAGTACGCAGGAAACGAAGAGGCACGACCTTGGACCATTGAATACGTGTCGCATGGCAACATCTCAATTAAAGATAATTAATGTGCATGAGCCAGCGTGTAAAAGCCTGAAAAATTTACTCATGGTTGGATAATCATATGGTTTATTATTTCATGTTTCAAATTTCAAATTTTAGTTATGGAGCCCGAGTTCGGAGATTTTTGTTTTATTTCGCGCGCGTCACAACACGTATTGTTTTTTTACGTGGGAGCTCTTGAGGCCTTAAAATCTAATTTAGGGAGGGGTTGAGCTCACTCATATTTCATTTTTCCCTCAACCCCCTCGCTCTCACTACAAGAAAATTGAGATATACCAACAGTCAAAATCGTAGCTAGAGAGTGAAAAAAATGTTACTAAAGCAAATACCAACGGTTAAACAACCGTTGGTTAAGCCGTTGTGAGATATTCGTCGCTTAGGTGTATATCGACGAGTTTGCCAAGCATTGGTACAAATAATGTTTCCGCAACGGTTCTTTTAGAAACGGTTTCAACCGTTTTTAAAGGTCAATTTTAATACTACCTTACAAACCGTCAGTATGTTGTACATAACCGTCGGCACAATGAATCCTCTAATAACACTTCAACCGTTGTCATATTCTTTTTTCTAAAATACCCACTTATTTCTAGCGATGCTTTGAAATGCACAAATATATATCAAATTGGTCTAAATATATAGTTATTTATCATTACACCTATTCTTAGGAAGACAAATTAATTTTTTCCATAATAAAACAAAAATAACATCAGATTAATCCTACATCTATTACAATAAACTTGTCCAAATAAAAATCCATCCACATTATTCATACTTTACATCTAAATATACTCTTCTTCTTTGTTGAAGTTTTCGTATTCGATTCAATCTAAAAAGAGGGAATCCCATATGAAATTTCCTATCAACGTGGTAATAGTGTCTTTTTGTTTACAAATGGCTGTGTCTGATCGGTTGCTTGTTTTACATTCTATTTCGGCATTATAAAAAATAACTGATAGTAGTCAAAATATTTATATAATATAATTCGAATCGCAAGTAATTTGTCCACCGAAGTCTGCAACTCTTTCCACACGTTAATAAATCTGATAAAAAGTCAAGAAAAAGTCACAAATATCTTAATAAAAATGCTAAATTTAATTTTTTTAATTATCATATCAAACTCAGATGGGAGGCTGTAAATTACTAGTGCCACCTTGTTTAGGAAGTGCTTGTTGGAAATTTGAAAAGGTCGTGAATGAAATTGGAACACCGGAGGGTCTAATGGGGCAATCAAAAAGTCTCAACCGTTACAGCTCATTCATACCTGTATTGATGTCCGTCAATTGCGTCATTGATATTTATCAATAATCCTATTAATCCCTCCATTTATGATTTCTGTGGTTTTAAAGTTTTAGGATTTCTATAAGTAGTGGATTCCTTTATTTGTTTTGATTACCAGAGATCGAATGATTTTTATGTGATTTTTTATGGAGAGAGAGACAAACACAATTAGTTCGACAGGCAGTTGATCGGGTGGTGTTCTATCGGCCGAGTGAGCCGTTTTACCCTGGGAGACAGGCGCCGGAGCAATCCTCCAACACCCACGGGAGGCGGCGAATCTGTTTTAAGGGGACTGTGATACACAAGACTCGGTTCAGTATTGTATTTTTTTTTCCGAATTTCTATTGTGATCCTTTCTGTAATACGATTATTGATTCAATGAAATTATTTTCTGGAATGGAATCCGATCAACTTGTCCACTAAATTTTTTCCTACAATCTTAAAATAGATTTTGTTTTGTTGATCGGTATTCGGATTTTTCATGAAAATAGTTTCTGTTTTTGGACTAATTGTTTCGTGAAGATCAATTTTTTTTTTTTGGGGGGGGGAACGTTGGTTGTTATAGAACAAAACAATCGCACAATTGATGATCAAAACATATACGATGGGAAAAATTGGAATTTGAGGTATATATGTCGGTGAAGTGAGCCACAAAAGGGCTTCCGCTTACTTTTCACCTGCTGGAAGTTGTCTACCAATAACAAGGATGTGCTAAATGGACTTGTGAGGCTTTGAGGTAATTCTCTCAATCCACGGTTTTGGGGGTTCAGAAATTGAACTCAAAGGATGAGTCACTTAAGCCAAGAGAAGGAATATGACTTTGATCCACAATCAGATCATCAAACCCTATGATATCAGTTACATCTACAAAGGCAATTGCCTTTGAGTACGTATGTGGATGGGCATCATGTTACGCCGTGATAAGGCACCTAACTCTTGACAGCGTGGGCAAGCCTTATAGAATTCAAAGGCATCCTTGAAGATGTGAGGCCAATAGAAGCCACACTGCAAAATTTTAGCAGCCGTCTTCTTTGAGGAAAAATGCCCGCCACATGCCTCGGTGTGGCAAAAGGTCAAGATTGACTTTTGTTCATCATCGGGCACACACCGCCGGACAATCTGGTCCGGGCAGAATTTAAAGAGATAGGGATCATCGAAGACGAATCTCCTCACCTCAGCTAGAAATTTTCTCCTATCTTGAGGAGTCCAATGTGATGGAAGTTGTCCCGTGGCCAAGTAATTGGCAATATCAGCATACCACGGGCAACTTGAAATGGCCAAGAGTTGCTCATCAGGAAAGGAGTCGGGAATGGGTATGTTAGAGGTATGATCCTCAAACTCGAGGCGAGACAAATGGTCCGCCACGACATTCTCAACCCCCTTTTTGTCTTTGATGGTCAAGTCAAACTCTTGTAGGAGTAATACCCACCTAATTAGCCGAGCTTTAGCATCAGGCTTGGTCATGAGGTATTTGAGGGCGGCATGGTCGGTGTAAATCACAATGGGTGATCCTATGAGATAGGACCGGAATTTATCAAGAGCAAATACCACCGCCAACAACTCCTTTTCAATGGTCGTGTAGTTCAATTGGGCATCATTCAGGGTCTTGCTTGCATAAGCAATGACATGAGGCACCTTCCCATCCCTTTGACCTAAGACCGCCCCAATGGCATAGTCACTAGCGTCGCACATGAGCTCAAATGGTAAGCTCCACTTAGGGGATTGCATGATTGGAGGAGTCGTGAGAGCGACTTTGAGTTTTGAAAAGGCCTCCTCACAATCATTCGTCCACACAAAGGTTGTGTCTTTTGATAGCAAGTGACACAAGGGACGAGAAATGGCGCTGAAATTTTGGATGAAGCGCCTATAGAACCCGGCATGCCCAAGGAAGGAACGGATATCCTTGACACACTTAGGAGTGGGTAGCTTAGAGATAAGTTTCACTTTGGACTTGTCTACCTCAATCCCCCTAGAAGAGACTATATGCCCAAGAACGATACCTTGGGTAACCATGAAATGGCATTTTTCCCAATTAAGCACCAGGTTAGTCTCTTCACACCTCACAAGTACAGATTCCAGATTATTAAGACATGACTCAAAGGAGTCACCAAAGACAGAAAAGTCGTCCATGAACACTTCCACCACTTTTTCAATCATGTCACTGAAGATACCCGTCATACACCTAGAAAAGGTGCCGGGAGCATTGCAAAGCCCGAAGGGCATGCGACGGTAGGCGAAAGTGCAAAATGGGCAAGTGAAAGTGGTCTTTTCTTGGTCCTCTAAGGCTACCTCTATTTGGTTATATCCAGAATAACCATCTAGGAAGCAATAAAATGGGTGACCGGCTACCCTCTCCAACATTTGGTCAATAAAGGGGAGAGGAAAGTGGTCTTTTCTAGTGGAGGTATTCAGCTTCCGATAATCAATGCATACTCTCCACCCGGTGACAACACGTGTGGGGATCAAGTCCCCCCCCCCCCCCCCCCCCCCCCCCCCCTCATTAGGCACTACAGTCACCCCAGACTTTTTGGGAACCACTTGGATGGGGCTTACCCACTTGCTATCGACAATAGGGTAGATGATTCCCACATCCAACAATTTTAACACCTCATCTCGCACTACATCTCTCATGATGGGATTCAAACGGCGTTGGGGTTGGCGAGATGGTTTGATATCATCCTCAAGGTATATATGGTGTTTGCAAAGTAGGGGGCTTATACCTTGGATGTCAGCTATGGTCCACCCTATAGCTCTCTTGTGGTCCCTCAAGATTGTCAAGAGGGCTTGTTCTTGGTGATCATCAAGGCTAGATGAAATCACTACCGGAAAGGTATCGGAATCACCAAGAAAAGCATACTTGAGAGTAGAGGGAAGAGTTTTGAGCTCAAACTTGGGTGGTTGGATGGTAGAAGGGAGAGTTTTGGGTTTTGCAAGTGGTAACGCTTCAAAAGTGGGTACCCACCTCTCGGTACCCATCACTTCTTCTTCATTTAGGAGGGAGTAAATGTACTCCACCTCGAGTGAGTCTAAGAACTCGGTCTCTTCTGCAGTGAGCGTAGCCTCTAGGGGGTCGGAAAAGAGATGGCAATCGACGTGCTCTTGACTAAGTGCGTCTATGACGCTCACATCACGGATGTCATCATCATCCCCCATTTGGCTCCCAATGTTAAAAATGTTGAGCTCAAGGGTCATGTTCCCAAACGTCATTTTAAGTAGCCCATTTCGACAATGGATCACTGCGTTGGATGTGACCAAGAAAGGCCTTCCAAATATGATGGGCGTTTGGGCTTGAAGATTTGACGTGGGACAAGTATCAAGGACTATGAAGTCCACCGGGTACACAAAGTTGTCCACTTGGACAAGCACATCTTCCACCAATCCCCTCGGTACCCGGACACTACGGTCGGCCAATTGGAGGGTCACCGAGGTTGGTTTCATGTCCCCCAACCCAAGTTGCTCATACACCGAGTATGGCAACAAATTTACACTAGCCCCCAAGTCAAGCGGGGCTTTCTCCACTACCTTCCCCCCAACTCTCACAGAAATTGTAGGACAACCGGGGTCCTTGTACTTTGGTGCAATGGGTGTTTGTATGATCGAACTCACCTGTTGAGTCAAGAACACCTTCTTTTGCACGTTGTGCTTGCGCTTGATTGTGCACAAGTCTTTCAAAAATTTGGCATACGAAGGTATTTGCTTGATTGCATCAAGCAACGGGATATTTATCTTAACTTGCTTGAAAAGCTCAAATATCTCGTTGGAGTTCGTCAACTTGGGTAGAGGCCTCAATCTTTGTGGGAATAGGGCCGGCATTGGGCAAGTTGAGACCACGGGGTCTCCCATAGGAGCAGATGTGGATGTGGAAATGGGGGGAGATTGAGGTAAAACACTCACCGGGTCATCATCTTGGGGTTGTGGAGTAGGCACCGGAGGAGGAGTGGGGATTGTTTTTGGGAGAATGGTCTTATCGACCTCTTTCCCACTCCTCAATGTGGTGATGGCCTTAGCTTGTTCCACATTTGACCCAGAAGGAGAATTTCCTTGTGCAAAATGTTGACCTTGGGGGTTTGCTTGTGGTTGTGCGGGAAATTTCCCTTTCTCATGTTGCATAGTCCCCAAAGTAGTGGTCAACTTGGTGAGTTGGGAACGGATGTCCCCAATGGCTTGAGTGTTCTGTTCATTGACATTTGCTTTCCCTTGCATGAACATTTGCAAGGTATCCTCCAAGCTTCGCCGGTTAGGCGGTTGGTAAGAGTTGGGACCTGTGGAGGGACCCGGAGGATTGTAGGCATTTGGTGGATACCTCGGTGGTGTCGGCCCTTGTGCATTTTGATGGGCCGGGTATTGTCCTTGAAATCCCGGGGGTCCTTGGGGTTGTGCACTCGCCTCATTGTTCCTCCAACTAAAATTGGGATGATTTCTCAATCCCGGATGGTAGGTGTTGTTGAAAGGCACGTTGGTAGGCTTTTGCCCTTGGTGAAGGGCGTGGACTTCAGCTTGGTCCGAACCATGAAGTACCTCTTTGAAAGCAGGTATGGTTGGACAGATATTCGTCATGTGGTCCATGGTGTCACAAATGGCACAAGCCTCCCCGGGCTTTGAAATCGAAGAGACCTCATTCACCCTATTTATCTCCAATTTCTCTAGTTTCCTAGAGAGGTGGTCGAGGCGTTCACTGATGTCCTCCTCGTCCCTAGGCACGTATTTGCCCATGGTTCCATGTTGAGTGGGGGGTTTATAAGAGCGGTCATTGGGATCCGAATAATCCCATGATTGGTTATTCTCCGCTAGCTCATCTAGATAAGCTAAAGCCGCGGAGGCTCCTTGGTTCAGAAATTCCCCACTAGTCATGAGGTTGATAAATTGGCGATTGCGGACTGAGATGGCCTCGTAGAAGAATGCCACAATCTGCCAATCCTCATACCCATGATGAGGGACGGCGAGGAGACGCTCCTTGTATCTCTCCCAACATGAACAAAAAGATTCGTTGGGTATTTCCTCGAAGTTCTGAATCTTCTTTTTTAAGGTGGTGGTGCGGTGGAGTGGGAACTATTTTTTGTGGAATTCTACCTGCATCTCCACCCAACTTGTCACCGAATGAGCTCTCAATGAGAGAAACCATCGCTTGGCCTTCTCCTTGAGAGAAAAGGGGAAGAGTTTCAGACGCGCCATCTCAAGGTGAGCGGACACGTTGGTGAAAGTGTTCACCACCTCCTCGAATTCTACTTTGATGCATGATAGCAAAGTTGCATGGGTGAGAATTTGATGTTTCCATACTGTAAACACAAATTCCTTGATTGCCCACTTTGTACTTCCTTCATGGTTGCGCGCAATTACCCATTGCACAGCCATACCTCCAGTTTACATGTTAAAGGGTGGGGATGCAATTTCATGTTATAGAGCGAAAACGTTATTGTGAGGGCAACCTGTGAGAATTGGAATCGAGGCTCGCTTTGGTCAATAGAGCTTAACTATAGGCCATGCTCACATGCTCGCTATGGTTCATGGAGTTGCATATGAATGGATGGCAACTCATTGGTTTGAAGTGTAAACTTTATCCATGAATGAAATTTTGAAGCAAGCATAGGGTGGAATCGCGTTTTCATGAGAACTCTCTATTTTCTGTTGTTTTTAGTGTGATACGTTGCTAGGGACTAGCAACCTTCAAGTCGGGGGGTGTGATGAGCGCACTATATTGCACAATAACGTGGCTCAATATACTCATTTTGGCAATTATGCGTAGGCAAATGTATTTATCTAGTTAATGTTGCACGCGTAGTTGTCTTTGTACTCTTTGCAGGTTTCCGAGCGCTAAAAGAGTGTTGTAAAGCCCAAGTACGAACCAAAGGCTCGGACAAATTACGGCTTTTTGTTTGAGAGCCAAGAAAAGGCCTGGGAATGACGGAAGTGAAGTTGGAGTGGAAAGTGAAGAGGCCTAGAAAATTAACCCAGAAGGTTTCTCTACCGATAGAGAATCAAGTCCTATCGGTAGAGAAGGAGAAATCAAGGCCACGCAAAGAGGCTCTACCGGTAGAGGATCAGTCTCTATCGGTAGAAGTGGAACCAGAAGAAGTCAGAAGACTTCTCTACCGGTAGAGGGTCAGTCCTATCGGTAAAGAGAAGAATCCAGAAAAAGTCAGTAGGGTTCTCTACCGGTAGAGGTTCAGTCCTATCGGTAGAGATAAGAATCCAGAAAAAGTCAGTAGGGTTCTCTATCGGTAGAGATTCACTTCTATCGGTAGAAAGAAGAAAACCAGGAAAGACAGAAGCTCTCTCTACCGGTAGAGATTTACTCCTATCGGTAGAGACCCATTTCCGGCAGATTTTTGTGGGACCACTTTACATCAATTTCTGTGCCAAATCAGGGGACAAAGGAACTTTTAGCCTAGAGAATGGAATAAGAAGCTTCTTATTATGCTTTTGGAGGGTAGAGTTGTACTTTCACCTAGATTAATTAAGATATTTTGTAGGTTGTTATATCTTTGGCAAAGGGTCATAACACAATATATAGATTAATATATCAGATATCAGTTTTTCTAGAGAGCTTCTTGCCTCTTTTTGCCTTAGATATTTTGTTCTTCATACATTGTTCTTCAAGTTTTGAGTAAGTTTTTAATCCTTTAGTGTTCTTCCCCTCTTGAATCCTTGTATTCTCTTGGAAGCACTTAAGTTTTAGTAAGTTTTACTTATTTTTCTTCCATTAGTATTGTTTTTCTTACCTTAAAATCTGATTCTATTAGAGTTTTGTTTGGATCCTTCTTATTGTCCTTAGATAAGTTTGTTTTATTATGTTTTCTATCACTTCTATCATGTTCATGTTAAAATATGAGTAGCTAAATTAGTGTGGGTTAAGTCTAAATGTGAAGTTGATTTCAAACCCATGTTGGTCTATATCTTCTCCATATTTGTCAATGCCATTGATGGATCTTTCTAAGTTTTTCATATTGAAATAAAAATGAAGTGTTAAGTTCTTGCTTAGTTATAGCCATCCCTAGAGTTGGTATATCTAATACTTGAATCGATGTCCTTCATCTTTTAATCCTATTTTCTTGAACTCGAAATAATCCATCAAACCATTTTGTGAATTAAAATCCTGATTTTCATCGAAGAATTTCCCGATCTAAAACCCGGGACCGGGGGCTAGATTGAGTTATAAAGAGAAGAGATAGACCAACGGAAATTTTGAATAGACCAAACTTTAGGACTTAACCCCACCCCTTAATCTAGTTTTAATCCCCTCTTTTAGTAGTATAATTGTTAACCAAACCACCAAACAATTTGAGGTTGACGTCCGAAACGTCGAAAAACACTAATTTGCGAATTCTTTAAATCCAACGGTCTTTTTTCCTGTGGATCGATACTCCGGACTTTCCAATATACTCGTTTTTACATATTTTGAGGAAAAGTCCTGTTTTATGAAATTAAACCACTGATCTCGAGGCCGGCACCCTAACGACACACACTTTGCCGGTCCGGTCACTAGGCCCGAGAGGTATCTTGAACATCACTCACGCCGTTGCCAATCAAACTTTTGTATATGTTCAGAGCTTGAGCCATCATACCAATTTTTGTACAATGTCATTTTGTTGCTCAAACCATACTTCTTGGTTTAGGAGCTGCAGTTAAACATTAAGAAAAAAGTCAGGTGCAGCTACATAAGACATGACCGTAAGCATGTCTTCAAGTACTAACACAAAGATTATAACCTAAAAATAAACAAGGAGACCATAAGGGTCAAACAGAATGCATAAACAAGATGGCAGAAAGCTTATTGTTTGAAGAAAAAAATGCTTAATGTGTATGTCTCATGTATTGAACGGAATGTTTAACTGATCAAACCTTATTCCACCAATAAAGCTAAACTGGAGTTGCTCTAAATAATGAGATCGGATGGCAACAACCATACGGAAGACAACAGCTAAAATTGAAGTTAGTTTTTCAAACTAAGAGAAATTTACTTTCTAAACAAAGCATTGGCTAGCTACTGCCCTGCTGGGCATCTTCTAAGTCTAATGCATGTGTAAACACCTATCCTAATACATTTAAGTTGCAAGATATAAATAATGGTTAGACAAAAAGGAAGATTCAGACCTTTGGGCCATAAAGCTCAGTTTTTATAGAGATACAAAATTAGTAATGAAAAGCTGGACCCATCAATATCATGCACAGATGCAGTAGCAAATGGATAAATTCAGCAAATTAGAGTGAAAAGCATTAAGGCCTCCAAGGGCCTTTCCTGATGTAATAATATTAAGGAATTCACAGGCAACTAGAAAAACAAGCCATGAAAGTGCTAGTTATAATCTCACAAAACAAATACAGATCAGCACATTTTAATTTCCATACCATTGTTTATAAAAAATTCGGTACTCAACATAACTCAAAATTCTTTTCAAATAGACAACCAATTGGGGAATTTTTAGTTTTTCACCAAAAAAAAAAAAAACATGTTGCTGCACACCTTTTTAACTGACATATATAGTTAAAAAACGACAGTCTTTTTCCTTGTAATGTGGTGTAGAAGGAACAGCTAGAGGTGGCAGCAGAGAAGGTGTAGAAGAAAAACCTGTATATGCAGGAAAAATACAATTTGAACAATCACTGCTCGAACAGCCAAAGATGCACATCGCTGCAACCAAAGCAAATCTCTTCCATCTCAACATTGGCAACTGAAAATATAAGTTCCAGAAGACCAAGTCAGAAAATCCAGTCTATTTCTTAGCTTGCTTTAACTTAAACTAAGCATATTCAATTTGATCTCATGATTTTTTGAAAATAGAAGTCAACTAATACTGGCAATTCCGTTGTATCCAATGATTTTTCGAATGAACTTATAATGTGTTTCACTTGAGTCTAAGTAGACTTGTGTTCCTCTCTCAAGTGTCTGAGAGTGTTCAATTCTTAAGAAGATAAATAAAGTCAGGTTTAGGAAACAGATACTGAGTTGCAACACAACTTTTTAAAGGTTGTAAGAGTGTGTGTAAAGAAATTCCATTCCAATATTAGGAACAAGCAGAGGTCTTTTAGCATGTTGTTTGTTTTGTTTATGTATTAGAATAGAACATAGCTGTTTTTCTTTCTACGTGACAAAAAAATACAGTTTTGGTTCTTTATGTCATGCATCAAATTCAGTAACTAAGAATTGGTGATAATGCATTTGCATCAGAAATAACTGAGAATACTTACTGCTTATGTTATGTGGACTCTTCTGCTTTCCCCACATTATGCATGTGTGATTGAGAAGATATAAGTAAGGGTGGGGGATACAAGGCATGATTAAACTTGAGCAAAACGTGAAGGCATTATCCCAACGAATATTTATTAAGTTGGAATGACTAAACTTACACATTTAGATTAAGTTTATGAAATTAACGTTATCTCTTCCTAGAGCTCCACCTTTTTTCTACCACAACCACCACCACCAATCCACACCACCATTTTCAAATTACTTTCAGATATATGAAGCTTGGAACGTGCTTGATGTGGAATCGAAGATGGATCGTGATTTGGAGCTCGGGAGCTTAGGAATCAAACCTTGGAAACTAGGGTTTACACCTTCTCACAAAATCTTTTGATTTCAAACTTGAGGTAGGGATTTGTAACCTTTGGTACGTGTTTATGATGTATTTGGACCCATGTTTCATGTTTAATTCATATTTAGAGGTTGACATTGTTGTGTGGACGAGTTTGGAGAAAACTGTCAAAATTGTGTAACTGAAAATTGCTCGAGCGTCCTTACGGAGGATAGGGGCGTCCAGACAAAAAAGTCAGTAGCAAAATCTAAGATTTTCAAAGAGGGGCGTCTGGACGAAAAATGAGGGCGTCCTGACGGACTAGACCATTTTGGTCCGATTTTTTGTTTTTGTTTTATTTTGCTCCGTGGTTCACCTTTTTACCTTATTTTCTTTATACTATGAATGTTTTGTGTACTATTTTACTCATCTATGCCATTTGTGGAACCTTTAACTTGAGCGGGCTTAGAACGATAGGCCGGATTTCTTGAATCTTGTAGTACTCCTTGATGTCGGAATTATATCCACTCCTTGATTCAAACATTTGCTTTCCCTTTGGGATATGTGACATTGTTGCTCTTTTTACTTGATAAGTGTTAGTTGGTAAATGTTAAATTGTGAATTTATTGTATTACATTGACATGATGTGATGTTTAGCCTCCGACGAGAGACGTGCTAGTTAAGAAATGTCTAGCTTTCATTCGGAAATGTGCTAATATACTTTGAGTATTGCCTAGTCACCGATGAGTGATGTGCTAGTTGAGATACGAACAATTGGATTAATACAAGAATCGTTGGTGGAATTAACGTAGCAAACTATTCTAGATGTTGTGATCATATCTTTACGGATTGTGATGTTGTTGATTTACGCATGTTATTAGGAGTTAATCATGTAGCATGCCATTCACTTCATATTCATATAACATTGGTATAGATATCTTTACTAAGCATTGCGGCTCACTCTTTTATTCTTTTAGGTACTGCTCCGGAGGCATGATACAAATTTGCATGGATACATTGTGATGCATGTTTTGATGAAAGATCATTATAAGAGTTATGTGACATCTTTAAATCTAACTTTTTGAAAGATGTAAAGTCACTACACTTTTGTTAGAACTACGTATGCAAAACCAAATTGTTTGTAATATTTGAACATGTTACTTTTGGTTAATTGGGCCGGGAGTGCCCCTTTTGATTGTAATACTTTGGAACATGTGATCTTAATTAGAATATAAAAAATGATGATTTGGGCATACTTTTGGTAAATTGTGAGATTTTATTTAAAAATGTGAATATTTATCTTACTTGAAATAGAGGGCGTGACACAGCGAGTGCGAAATGGAATGTCAACCTGACAAGCAATCAATCAGAGGCAGTCATGTGTTAACATCCTTGTAGCCTTTATCAGTTTGGCCATTCATGTCAACCAACCATCAACCGAGCCGACGCTAGGTTGAGAGGCTATTGTAATGGCTCGAACTGCCAAAACCAACCCCTAATAGAATGTGGGTCGAAGGCCCATCATTTGTTGATCCCACTGTCTATAATGAATCTCGATCTAGGTCTGGGTCATCGACATGTCGAATTGCTGGCCGGCTTTTGTAGTATCCAACGTAGGATAGACGGTTCGGTAGCATGGTCTGTCACCATGCTGAGAGGCCGAGCGATCATCCATATAAGTGGCCATGTCCCTTCTAGGAATGGAAGGTGACCAGAATAGGAAAGTACAAGGTTGTGGTATCTTGTTTAAGAAACCCTTGTGCTTTGAGGAAACAACCAAAGTTGGCAACGCACGATTATGGAAAGAATCCCATAATATTCAATTACCAAATCAAGGCACTTGATCGCTTATAAATATGAAATCACAAGGCAAAATTAGGTACGTTATCAATTACAAGTACAATTAGTATTGTGCTTTTTGTCTCATATGTTATAATTTAAGTATCAGAGTACTTTCCAACTATATGACATTAACTAGTTGTTCCTTGTGCACGCTACAGGTTCAACTTGGATCTCGGAGATGAATCGAATCGGATAGGTGGATCTTCGCAATCCCACAATTAAAACACGAGTTGTGTTACATGTCATATAAGCATGATATACGTATTTTATAGTTTATTAGTTCGTCTCGACGAAATAAATCTAAAAAATATAAAATTATGTTCAAAAACTAAAAAAAGTTCACTAAAGATGAAAATAAATCCACAAAGACGCTATTTTGAGCTTATTTTTTTGTCTTTTCAAAATTTTTTTTAGTTTTCGGATATAATTTTATATTTTTTGTCGAAACAAACCAATAACTATCAAAAAATTTAAACATAACAAAAAATTATAAAAAGAATTAAATAATGACCAAAAAAATCAGACAATAATTCAACAATTACCATAGCCTAAATAAAAAGTGAGGTGGAATCTTAATTATACAGTCACATATGGATTTGACTTATGTGTTCTTCAAAAGGAATAGTTACAATTCTTTGTTGGCACGCTTCAAATTACATAATTGGTGCTTGCAAAAAATAAGTCAATGACTGGGGAATATCCAAATCTTTAGTTCATTTTTTTTTGGCATATTATAACTTTCAAATACAGATTTTGTTAATAATTAATTGACATGGTCAAAAAAAGAACTTGTGATATTTGTTATCAAGTAATGAATAATAACCACACAAAGAGAAAATTACAGCAAATAAAACGGCCAGCCATGCATTTCTATTCTGGGTAGTTTGGGTAAACTCTCACTTTGTCAAAAACATTTCTCCGTCGTCTTTCTCTGTCTCTCCGTGATTTACCTGAATTTCTTCTCCATATTATTGCCAAAAAATGAAGAGGTCGTCACGCCAGGTCTTCGAATGCCCGTTGGTTGGTACAATACGTTGATTAAGACTCTACTTTTAGGATTTGGCACGTGTGGGCGGAACTAGAGTGGCAGCCGGGGCGGGGAGGAAGAGTAAAAAGAAGCAAAAGGAAGAAGAAGACATATACATATATATTATATATGTATATATGAATATGGAAAAGACAAGTGAGGTTTTGAAATATTTAAACAAAACAGTTCCATGTTATGGTGCGACAATATACAATGAAAATGGGATGTGGAAAGGGACAAACCCATTGGTTGATACTATCCCTCTCTTCATCGTACAGCTTACCATTGCTATCCTCGTCACTCGCCTCTTCCTCCTTGCCTTTGAATCTTTCTTCCATCAGCCTCTTTTTATTGCGGAAATTATTGTAAGTTCATTTCCATTTATCTTATTTATTTCCCTCAAATTTAACATAATTTTCCTGAAATTATTATAAGTTCATATCCATTTATCTTATTTATTTCCCTCAAATTTAACATAATTTTCCTTGTTTTAGTAATCTAGCAATACTATATATATGTGTGTGCGTGTGTGATATGCATCGAACGAGAAACATAAGGAATCGAGATTAGTTTGGGCATACAAAGTGATCACTATGTTGGATAAGAGGTTTGGGGATTGTGATTAGAGATGGCAACAGAATGGACCCCGATTCTCAAATCTGAAATCTACTACCATTCCTGTCCTGTTCTTTGAACGGAGAATAAACAACACCCTCCAACTCCGCCTCGAAATGGGATCGGATATCGTGGGTTTGACCATCTTCTCCCCATTTTTAAAAAAATGTTTTTATGATCTTAAATTTGTTATGTAAGAGTATCTAAACCCATTAAAATAATGTTTTGAGTCTCCCGCGGGTGTTTGGGAGTCACATTTTTGCATATTTTTGGTTTCGAATTTTAGCTGTTTAGGAGTCACATTTTCAGAATGAACTCATTCACCATTTTAGACTTTAGAAGCAAAAACTCAAAAGGAAGTCTCTAGCTACTTTTTGTATTTTCATTCTGCATATTTTTTTTAAACATTCTTTTCAAAATTCAAAACTCATTATGACCATATTCAAAAGGTCAAAAAATCAAAATGAAAAACTAAAAAATAGGCTCTCAAACACTCTCTATTTCATTTTTCAAAAAGATTGGACATATATATATCCCTTAGAATTTTGAAAGAGAGAAAAAAAAGAAGTAATTATTTTGTTAATTGCTAAATATATTAGTGCATGAAATTGGAAATTGATGTTTCATGCAGGGAGGTATGTTTTTGGGTCCATCTGGGTTGGGGAGATATCACATATTCACAGATAAGTTATTCCCTACTGGTAGTTTCATGGTGTTAGATCCAATGGCACACTTTGCTCTTATACACTATGCTTTCATATTGGGACTTGAAATGGACCTCACAACAATTCGGTTTGCCGGACAAAAAGCCCTAATAGTTGGCATTGCCGGATTTCTTTTCCCTCTTGCCATGGGCTCCGGCTTATTCTTCATGCTCGGAGCACAAACCGACGCCAAGGTATTTTTTTTATATATATAGTCAGAGACATCCGGTCGACTTTGTGATTATTTGAATATAATGCTAATTAGTTATCGAGAAACAAATCACACCGTCCACCAAGATATTTGATAGGATTAAAATAATATTATTATTTTAGTTCAATCCATCTTATTGATTTCACGTTTGGTACAACTTTTTTCAATAATTTTGTTGAGGAATATTCCCAACATATTATTTTTGTCAATTGCAAGGCATGTTGATGGTTTTTTTTTTTTTGCAGAAAGTCTTTATACACATACCTAAGAAACACAGACCGGACACAGATTTGTCTAGCACCGTTAGATGCATGTGGGGTCCTTGAATTTTTGAGGACCCTACATGTATTTAACGGTGCCGAACACGCCTTTATTCGGTCTGTGTCTCTAAGTCTGTGTATGTAGCATTACTTTTTGTTTTGGGTGGGGGGCTATAAGACTTAAGAGGATCCAAGATCCATAGTAACTACGAGCATCTCTAATAATAATAGTCATTTTACTCAAAAAAAATTAAAAAATATAATTTTTAATTTGTTTAAATATTTTTTATGTATGTATTTCAATACTGCTACATATTTTACTTAGTTAAATTATATAAAAAAGATAAATTAATACATATTTGATTAGTTAGTGATGATGTGACACATTTTGATTGGTTAATGAAATTTGCTTAGTATCTATTTAAAAAAAAAGTTTGATTGAATAATCATATACGATGAATAAGTCTATTAACACATCAAGTTGTCATCAAATGGTACATTATGCCTATGTGACATGTTATTTTAAGTATAAAACAAGGTTATGAATATTATATCGGCTTAAGTACCGGTCTTTCTATTGGTACAGTACATATCAGATTTATTGCAATTATATATATATATATATATATATATATATATATATATATATATATTTTATAGGGAAAGATTCTAGAGACCAATATTTTTTTAGACTAATATTGACCAACATATAAATTCTTCATTCCTAATTAAATTTTAATGATCGGAACCGTTCAATATGTTTAAAACATGTTTTTAAGGGTACTTATGAGAAATCTGCTCAAAATATTATTAGAAAGGACTTGATCCAAATAATAGTTTGTAAAACTGTTTTTGTCAACATTTTGAATCACTGCTTGGATCAAGTATTTTTGGTAATATTTTAAACTAATTTCTCGCGGGTACCCTTAAAAACATATTTTAAACACATTGAACGATTCGAATCATTAAAATTTAATCGGGAATGAAGAGTTTAGATGTTGATCTAATATTAGTCTAAAAAAGTGTTGGTACATGGAGTGAGCTTCTATTGAGGGATCCCTCATTTTGCTAAAATGAGGACCTCCTATTTCCGGATCAAATATTAATGATCGGAATCGTTCAATGTGTTTAAAACACATTTTTAAGGATACCCGCAAAAAATCCACTCAAAATATTATCGGGAAGGGCTTGATTGAAGCAATTT
Source organism: Arctostaphylos glauca (assembly GCA_019985065.2). Taxonomy (NCBI): domain Eukaryota; kingdom Viridiplantae; phylum Streptophyta; class Magnoliopsida; order Ericales; family Ericaceae; genus Arctostaphylos; species Arctostaphylos glauca. Next base: position 12,181,134 of record JAHSPW020000001.1, on the reverse strand, counting down.
TGGATAAAACTGTTTCTGTCAGCATTTATGAACAACTGTTTAGATCAAGCCCTTCTTGGTATTTTTTTGGGCCGATTTCTCGCAAATACCTTTAAAAATGTGTTTTAAACACATTGAACGGTTCCGATCATTAATATTTGATCCGGAAATGGGAGGTTCTCATTTTAGCAAAATGAGGGATCCCTCATTAGAAGCTTACTCTATCTATATATATATATATATATATATATATATATATATATGTAACCAGAAAGAGAGGCAAAAAAATTAACTTTTTTTTCTTAAATATCAATATATATATATATATCAGTATTGACCAGTATTGTCAGTATTAATTGGTACGGTCGATATCCGATCGCTATGGACCAGTATTTAGAGCGATAAGGTATTAGAGATTCTGAACAATACCAGTTGGTATAATACAGTATTAATAATCTTGATATAAAGTGTAAAAACAGGTTTCAAAAATTTTGATTATGTGTTCAAATAAATAAATCTCATGAATGACATAATACGCAAACATAACATATAACTTGATATATAAAATGATGTGATGTATTAATAACATTGTTTTTTTAGATATCTAAACAAAAATACGTTGCATGTTTTTTTGTATGAATAATGATTTAATGCCTAAATCCTCAATAGATGGGTTTTATGTTCTGGGCGACCACCCTCACCGTCACCGGCTCCTCCGTCCTTCCTCATCTCCTCGAAACCTTAAAGATTCTCCATACCGAGACCGGGAAAACCGCATTATCTTCTTCCCTAATCAATGACTTTTGCTCATGGTTCCTGCTAGCCCTATCAATCTTAGTATCCGGTAAAATCGACGCCATCCACTGGTCTCTGCTCTCAACCACCGCCTTCCTGCTCATCTGCATCTACTATCTCCGCCCATCCATCTCCTGGTTCATTCGTCGAACACCCGAGGGGCTTTCCCACGGCGAGTTCTACCTATGCTCTTTCCTCGCTGTTGGCGTGGGGCTCTGTGGTGTCCTCACAGATGCCTGCGGGACCCATCCAGTAATCGGGGCTTTTGTGTTTGGACTCACATTGCCGAAAGGAGAAATGGAGTTGCATATCGTGGAGAGGGTACAAGGATTTGTTTCGGGGATTCTGATGCCTGTTTTCTTCGCTGCTGTTGGGAATAGGATCGATGTTGACGGGATTGCTAAGAGTTCGTCGTGGGTAATGGTGGCCTTGGTTGTGATTTTAGCATGTTCTGCTAAGATTTTGAGCACTCTGTTTTCTGGGTTTATTTGTGGTATGAGGTTTAAGGAAGCAATATCTCTTGGAGTGGTTATGAACACCAAAAGCCTATTTGCTTTTATGATTCTTCAAATTGGCATGGAGCAGAAGGTATTCTCCGAGTAATTATTCATGGCTCTTGCTAATTACTACCCATTAAGCGGTGAATAATATGCGTATAATCCTAAACAAACACGAACATTAATACACATTTTACGGATATCAATACATATTCACGAATATTAATGTATCTTTTACATGTTATCAACCGCGCAATTTACATTATTCAATGCTCCCGAAATAGTACACGTGGTACGACAAACAAATTTTGTAGTGACGAAAATTGCATGCGTCTCGTCAACATATACTCTTGGCTGTTGGGAGACAAGGCGGTGACTCAGTAATGTGTGTTGTGATAATATATTGATAGGAAATATCATTTAAAGACAGTCATGATATTCCGAGAATCTTAAATAATTAGTCCTATTCTCACTGTTTCTCTCATTTGCTCGCACAAACTTAGAAATAGGACTCTAGGATCAGGATTTCAGTAAACCCAATAGCGTGGTAATGGTAGTCAACTAATAACAAGGGGGCAAATCCTTTTGGTTTATGGTTCGACTTCTACCTACATCTATCAATTTCTGTCAGGCTAAGTTCTATGGGTTTTGCCTTTGATCGAGCCATTACTAGTAGGTGATGAGACTAGTCCTCGGTTGTTGAGCTGGATAATTGGGTAATAAGAAACCAAGATTTTAGTAAATGATATTTGTCACTATGGATTGGACGTCTTTTTACACCACTTTTAATTGTGTTTATAAGAAAAAAAGGCGAGCTGCATATCACGAATTCACTATGTAATAGGCACACAAAAACAGTTGCAGAGAAGTACACAGAGAACACATCTGTGGGTGTCCTCGCGAATATAAGTGCTATGCTATAAGGTATCCCCTTTTTCATGCTCTTTGGCCTTATTACATGATATCGGATGTCACCTCATTCGGAGGAAACAAATCGAGTCAAGTGACAGTAATTTGAGGAACTGAGAACCTGTACTATTTGACACTTGATAGACCATCCGCTATGCCAAAAGCGAGAGAAACCCCATCCCTCTCTTTGCCTCTTTTCGCCCCCATCCTTGATACTTGGCATCTTATCATAGTGTGTGTGCAAACACTTGTTGATAACGATCCATAATGCATATTTCCCGCAGGCTCTGACTACCCAAAGCTATACGGTAATGGTTCTTGCAGTTCTGGTGATGACAATGATTGTCACGCCCATCACTTTATCAACTCAGCATAAGAGTAAATTTGTGATGTATAAGCGAAGGACCATTCAGAAATCAAAACCAAACGAAGACCTCCGTGTCCTTGTTTGTGTCCATGGACTAGGCAATGTTCCAGCCATTGTCAACCTCCTCGAAGGTACGTGCCAAGCATAGTTTAATTATACTTTCTGAGGCATTAGTTGCTAGTGGTCAGCTCTGTTTGATTGTTGATTCAGGATCACTGTTTTAACGATTTTTTTCCAAAAAACAATTATTTGATTGGCTGATTCAGTGATTTGTATGATGGTGTTTTAGAATTATTTCTGAAAGAACCTAGTTTTCAAAAACACGTACAGAAGTTTTTGAAGTTTCAAAAATCGCACTAAAAAAGTAAGCACAGCAAGAGAAAGCTAGGATTTATATGTTTGGATAGTGTTGGATTAAAAAGGTGTTCTAAAAAATTGATTCTGGAACAACCACTGTTCAAGGAAGATACTGTCTCCTATGTCCCTTCTGTACGCTTTTCCTCTTATTAATATATGTGTTTCTGCTGATAAAAAACTAAACAACAAAAAAAATGTCCTTGAAGCCTTAGACGCCACCAGAGATTCCCGCATTCACGTCTTTGCCCTCCAGTTGATTGAACTCATAGGTCGCGCCTCTGCTATCCGTGTCGTCCACCAGTCAAGCAAGACTCTATCAAGAAACCTCGGTAATGTAGAGACAGATCAAATTGTTGCAACCTTTGACAATTATGCGCGAAGGAACGAATCCGTCTCTGTCCATCAACTCCTTGTCCGGTCAGCGTACTCCACCATGGACGAAGAGATTTGCAGTGTCGCAGAAGAGAAGCATGCTGCGTTCATAATCCTCCCTTTCCATACGCAACACGGTATTATTTGTTGCCACCTTCCTAACATCTTGTTTTTTTCAGTTTTAGGCTTGGCACAACCCCAATCTAGTTTGGATATCTTCCTTTTGCAATGATGTTATATTTCTGAAACACTTATTATCTCATTGATAAATTTTTTTTGTGCTGATAAAAAAAACAAGGTACTGTTGGCGAGATACTGGAGAAAACCAACCCTGCTATTCGAGATGTTAATGAGAATGTACTTGCAAGCGCGCCTTGCTCTGTGGGTATACTCATCAACCGCGGGGTCACCCACACTGGGAACTTTGCTAGCCGCGTCGTGATGCTATACTTTGGTGGCCCTGACGATAGAGAGGCATTATCTTTTGCATGGAGGATAGCTAAACATCCAGAAGTCACCCTTAAAGTTGTAAGGTTTCTTCCTATTGAAGACCCGGCCTTGACTTCTATATTGGATCCTATGGATTTTATGAGTAGACCACATGAAGTTGTGGCCATGAATATAGAAAGGGAAAGAGAGAAGCAACTTGATGATGCTTTCCTTGACAAGTTCCGAATCGCAACAGAGGCTAATACGTCAATGCAATACATAGAAATGGTGCTTGAGAATGAGGAAGAAACTGTGAAGGTTATTAAATCAATGGATCATTGCTATGATCTATTCATAGTAGGAAGAGGAGGGGGAGGAGTGACGTCACCCCTAACGGGAGGATTGGCCGACTGGTGTGACTGTCCTGAGCTTGGGGCAGTAGGAGATGTTTTGGTCACATCAGAATTTTCATCTGCATTTGCTGTGTTAGTGGTACAACAGTATGGGATTTTGGGACCGAGACGAAGTACTGATCTTATGGAGGGTACGAGTAGCTCTATAAACCAGGGAGGGGAGATTGGAAGCATGGCATGGCCGACGACGTCGGTGGAAGAGGGTGGTGGTGGTGGTGGTAGGTTTGATTCTTTTGCGAGTCGTAGTTCAGAGACAGTTTATGGTTATTGAGAATGGTGTTCTTCTATGCCACCTAGAATGAACTGAGAGACATTTCATGGTGGTGTTGAAGTCTAGAATTGAATGCTTTGGTATCTTTGTAATTAAAATGTATATTGACGGTTGATTTGTCTTTGGTATCTTTGTAATTAAAGAAAGGCTTAATAATATTTATTTAAGTTTTACGTCCTCCAGCATGCTCGCACGCAGTAATGACCAATTGAATTATAACACGAATATCTCAAGTTTAAAAGAAATTAATAGTATTAATAAGAAAATAGTAATATCAACCTATATATCCCCGTTACAATAATATATTTTTAATTGTGTATGACATTCTTTCACGTCATTAAAGACTTCTAGAATACAATTGGCATTGACAAATTTAACATTGTCTTCTTATATATATGATAAGAGAACTCGTCAAAAAATATCATCGTTCATTCTAGTGAAAATTTAAAAATAAAGAATTTTAAAAACTTGTGTTAGGGTACTCAAGGCATCCAATGAAACATTTATCTTTTCTCCTTTTTGGCTTTAGTCTCAATTATGTATTTTTTTTTATGCAAATAATAGTTCTACAAAATCTTTAAGAACCTTTCCCTTAGTTTAAAATTTAAAAAAAAAAAAAAAAAAACTTTATCATTTTTGTCTCGTTCAATTGTTGAAAAAAGAAAAAAATACGAGAATAATTAACTTCCTAATATTTTATTCAGTTAGTGTGAAAATTATGGGACGACGTCTTCGATTTGCTCACAAAAACTAATTTTTCTCTGAACTTGTCCTGCAAATACCGTAAAATCTTACAAGAATTTTACTTTTAAACTGATTTCTTACACAACCAGTTAGTATTTTTTATTTATTTCGTAATTTTCTTCTATTAAATGACTGTGTGAATAAAAGAACATCTTTTTTTCTTTTTAATCTTATTTCACTAAAAACATTTTAAGAATAAATTTTCAGTACTAATTTAAAAAAGTGAATGTAGCCTTAATTATATAAAAATACGATATTTTCCTTTATCTTCAAGTCTTTTTTTTTTTTTTTTAACACTATTAAGTAATCATCTAACAGCTCTTTTGTTAATCATCAAAATTTTAAAAATATATGATAAATATAATAAGAAGGAGAATATATTATAGATGTTTGAATAGTCTTTTTATAGGCAAGGTATTTGACCAATTTTGAAATTATCTCCAACATAATGCCGATTAGTCATCGGAGGACCAATCTCACCATTCAATTGCAGAATCCCATTTAAAGTAAAAGCATTTGCTATGTATGAATTAACCATATAAGAATTGATAACACATAAAAAGTTTCAAACATGTGGCCTAAAAATATGTTTAAAAGTCAAAAAAAAAGTTCATTAAAGACGAAAAATAAGCTTAGTGAATTTTTAAAATTTTTGAACATATAATTGTATACTGTTTAGGTTATTTTTGTAAAAATAAACTAATAATTTATAAGAAAAATAGTACAAAATTAATAAATATAAGAAATTAAATAAAGACAAACAAAAATTAATAACCACGATCAAATAGGCCAAATAGACATGTTAACAGTTAGAAGTTTCCTAAACATTTTCTGAAAATTCTCTAAAAATGTTTCGGAAGGGAAATTTTTTTTCAAATATTTTTATTTTTTTCTTAAATAACTTTATCTCTCCGTAAAGGAAGAGAGAGAAAGAGAGTCCCTCGAAAACGCCGAAAAAATTTAACGAGTTAAATTTTTTCTGAAACACTTATATCAAACAACATTGCAGGGTTTTTTTTTTTTCAAAAATCATTTCAGAAACACTCAACCGAGCACAGCCAACGGCACGGGACACTCTCACTCGGCCGCGACGTCGTATTAATGGTTACACCGTCTCCGCTGCTGCCACTTCTCCTCTTCCTCCGTCGTACTGTTGCACCACCAACACCGACGCCGTCGATGAAAACTCTGCCGTCACCAAAAGGTCCCCCATTGGTCCCAGCTCCAGACACTCGGTCCAATCATCGATCCCCGTCGTCACAGGCGACGACGATTTCCGCATCCCCCTCCCCACCACAAACAAATCATAACCCTGACCCATCGATCTCACAATCTCTATCGTCTCCGCCCCATTCCTCACTGCCTTTTCGAAGTACACAATCGACCTATCTGTCGTTGTCCTGTGCCGGAATTCGCTAATATGGCTTTCATCAAGCCGACTCTCCACCTGGGAATCCATCATTTTCGAATGAATCTGGTCATCATCTGCTTCAATGAAGTCCGAAAGCTTTGTTACTTCCCTTGTACTGTGTACAAATCGAACCACCGTTAGGGTTACCTTAGGGTTCCCCGCCATTTTTTTAGCGTATAACAACGCTTCTCTATCATCCGCGCCGCCGATAAACAACATCGCGATGTGGCATGCTCTGCCGTCATGTCCTTCGTCTTCTGCCGTTGTTGACTTGCCGAAGCCACGATCGACGAGGATTCCGACAGAGCAAGGGGAATTCGCCAAAACGTTGTCGTTAATGTCCTTGTAAGCGTGGCTGATCTCCTCCATTTTGTTGTGGATGGTCTGGCGCTTGTGGTAAGGGAGGATTATTAGGGTCACGCGCTTGTCCTCTGCGATGCTGCAGATGTCCTCATGCATTGTTCCATAAGGGGACACGGCGGTGAGTGGCTGGACCGAGACACCATCGTGTTCTTCCTCGAACTGCTCAAAGGCTTGGTGGATTCGGTTATAACCTTCTCTTTCTGAGGTGATGGATTTGGTTGGGCCGTGGACAATGAGGAGGGCGGTGGTGTGGCCGGTGAGTTGGATAAGGTGGAGGGCAAAAATGGCAATGGGGGAGCGACGGGTAGGGTTGGAGACTTCAAGGAGATTGATGATGGCAGGGATGGAATGGGGCTCGTGGACGCAGGCTAGGATCCGGAGCTCGGCATTGGGTTTGAGTCTTTGGAGGGCCCTGTGCTTGCTGGGAAGGAATTGGTTTTTTGGCTTGTAGAGGATGCTGAGGATGGGTTGGGTCGCCATTGTCATCAGCAGAATTGAAAGGAACATCACTGTAAATGCTTTGTCTTCTATCATCTGCAAAGAGTATTATTTGGCATTTATACAGTTAATAGTGAAGATATTTGATAGCTGCCATTTGAAAGGGGGAAATTTTAGTTATGAAAACTGATTCACAAACACAAGTTCAGTTTTGTGCACGAACTTCATTGACAATGATAATAGCATCTTGTTAATTAAAATCACAAGAGAGCACATTACAACTTAAACATCAACTGGTATAAACTTGAATCCAAAGAACACTTGGAATGACGTTGGAACGGTTGCTACAACAAGATGATTTTTTCCTTGCTTCATGCATGTCTCAAATGTTCTGCTGTCTAATTTGCTTCTCTAGACATTTCTGTCATAGGTACTAACATTTTTTCTTCTTCAAATAGTTCTTGTAAACTCTTCCAAAGAAGCAGTCAACTTCTCTGCAGTCCTATTTTAGGATCCTAATTTAGGATTGTAGCGTACATTTTGCCCGTTACAGACTCACTATGATCCCGACTTTATGATTTGATCGGTTTCATGCTGTAGAGTTCGTTGGATAGAAAGGTTTCATGTGAAAATTCAAGTTGATCCGACATTCAAACTACTTGTGATTAGAACACTTGCGTTTAGGAAAAAATATAAGACCATCTAACCATTTTGCAAAGAAAAAAATATTTTGATGAAGTGGTGTTGAGTGTCAAATCAACTTGAATTTTTCCATGGACCCTTATGTCGCAGAAAGGGTGGGGCATGTACTTACGTTGATATAATTGAATTAGGTATTTATTGCTATTGGAACAATATGCATAAATGTAGTGAAAATAGCGATTTAAATGAATCATTGTAGCTAGTACAAACTGCTATGTTACTTACGGAAAAAGTTGCTATGTTAGAGATGAATATAAATGACGTATCAATTCTTCCTATGTTTTCTCTTGTAGGTTCATTGCTGCTCGGTGAAATTTTGGCAAGAGAGAAAAATTACCCCACGGTCACGCCCGGAGGTGATAGCAATAAGAGCCAAAAGTCCTTTGGTATTCATAAGAACCCCCAAAGCCACCCCATCCCTAATTCGCATCCCGTAAAGTAAGGAAATCACAACAGTGCTCACAACCTTGGCCATACAAACCAAACTGATGACTCCCGCCACCAAAACCCACGAACAGCTGCTCACAACCGCCCCCAGATTCATCCTCATCCCGCTCGCTGTGAAAAAAACTGGCATCAAAAGATCCTCCACGAAACCCTTAAGAATCTCCAAAAACCTCGGCCCAAGCAACCCATTTGGAATCACAATCCCTAACACAAAAGCCCCGAGCATCGAACTAGTCCCCAGTAGATCCGTTGCCAACCCACATCCCATAACTGCTGTCAAGATAATGCAGATCGTCTCCTCACTATAAGAACCCCCCTTTTGTGTTCGACGAATTGTCCAAATGATAATTGGACGAATTACGTAAGCACAGAACAATACAAAACCAAGTGTGCTAATCAATGCCCATGGGGCTTTCTTCAAATTACTGCCAATTGCCATCATTACTGTTACGAGAACCCATGAAGTGATTATATTGACAAGGGCGGCTGATATGGCAGTTTTTCCGATGTCGGTGGAGAGAAGCTTGAGCTTTGCTAGGATTTCTGTTATGACAGGTAAGCTTGTCACGGTGAGGGAAGTGCCCCAAACCATAGGCCCTGTTTGGAATTCGTTTCCAAAATTTGGGTGGAGGAGGTAGTAGGAGGCTAAGCCGATTAAGAAGGGAAAAAGGGTGCCTGTGATGGCAACGGCAAAAGACTTTTTTCCGACGCGGGTGATTGTGGTTATGTCCATGTCTAAGCCGAGGAGGAAGATAGAGTAGATGAGGCCGATGTTTCCCGTTGTTTCTAGGGTCGTGGCGCTTGGTACACAGAAAACAGCTTCGAGAAGCGGAGAGTGCTTCGTTAGCTTTCCCAGAACAGAGGGACCCAACCCACCGGCCTACATTGAAGATGGTTGGTTCATCAATACTACATGGGCATGCAAAATGCATTGTGAGTAAAGAACAAAATCTATGAACCAAATACTATAATGAGGGTTCTTATACTGCAGAATTCAATTTTACTTCAAGCCTTGATTGAAGACATTTGACATGAGATTGGGCAATAAATTCTATAAAATTTTAATTTCTGGTGTTTGAATGTATTACGGACAAGGGGATCACAACTTATTCCCTGTAACAAGCCGCGGGGTACGCAATTTTTGAGGATATAGTATCAATAATATCGTGAATCTTAGTTCATTACAGTCATTGTCTAATGGAATTGAATAGCGCTTATTGTTCGTATAACAAACCAAACAAATGGAATAGTGTTTATTGTTCGTATAACAAATTCAACAAGGCATATGAATTGTCCATGAACCGACGCTATTCCCCATTTGTATGGCATATACATTGAGTTACCTGTTTGTGAATGAATTGGAATGAGAACATGACTCATGTTTACTTAGTCAAGGCGAAATGGTTGGCCATGGATGAATACAAAATAGGGTTTGTTACGCCATGTTGCAAATGAAAAACTGGGATCATAACATGTTGCAATAACTGACATCAGAGCAATGAAAATCATACACAGACGTTGGGAAATTGTTGTACTCACAATGATTTCGGCGACAATGCGGGGCTGCCGGAAGGGCTTAAGGAGGAAGAGGAGAATGCGAGATAGAGAGGTAATGATAATTAGCTGGGTGATGAAGATAGGGAGGGCATTAGATATAGGATTTACTTCTTGCCAAATTCCGGTATGGTTGCCGGTGAGTATGGTTATTTGATAACAGTGGAGGCTTTCGCCTGGCCTACCACCGGGTAATTGCGTTGTCTTTGTTTGGTTCAAGAATGGTGTGTTCACCATTGTCGCTTCCTCTCTCTTCCTCCGCCTCTGCAGCCACCTTGGTAGAGAGAGAGGGAGAATAATTTGTTCAAGGAGGGCGAAGAAACAGGAGGATTTTTTTGTTTTTGTTTGGGCAAGGAGATTTTGGACCTGAGAGAGCAAAAATATAGGAAAGAGAAAGATATAACCTTCAATTTGCAGGAAGTCTATTATAACTTTAATCAAAATTTGTGTAATTTAATCGAAATAATAGTAATTAATACCAAATATTTTTCAGAAATAATTTGTTATATTTTAGTGCCGCACTAAAATAGTACGTACCAAATAACTCTCTAAAATAGGATTCTAGCAGAGACCGCTGAAACTCGTGTTTTAATGCCCACCGTACTGCTGCATGTAGTAAGGACTTTGCAGCTCGATGGCTCGGACCTTCTTGGCAAATGCTCTTGCAATGCAGCGCGAATTCCTTTGCACATGACACATAGGTCGGTGGGGGAACCCGTAGGAAAGGGGCACGACCTAAAAAATAAGCAACAAATTAAACCATAGAATATGCGTAACATATAACCATTGAATTCATAACTGATCATAAAATTTGTAACTAAACACAAAAATGCATAAGTTTACTTTTTTACAGTATACATGTAGTATTCGTAATTAGACCAAAATATTACGTAACATAAACAAATATAATATGTAATATTAACTTACAAGTATATGTTACTATAACTTTCTTTTTGATTTTGTCTCTCTATAAAGAGCTGCATTTTTAATTCAATAATAATCATTTATTTATTTAATTGAATTAATTTTTATTTAACTTCTCATGCCATTCTACTCACCACACTCCTCCTGCTCTATAAAGCTTTTTTCTTCTTTCATTTCCCACAAAATCAAAGCGTCACTAGAAATATATTCCTAACAGAATGTTTCACTTTGAGCTTTTGCCTAATGCTTGAACCTTGACTCATCGCTTCATGTACCATGTTTGAATAATGGATATTGGCCAAGATTTTATGTCCTCGAGTACTTTATTTTAATTTCATTAATAGAATGTAACATCGAGCCTTGTGTTATAAACTGGCACCCACCTATGCCATGTTATGCAATATCTTACACAACATGCATGCTTATTCTTTACTCTCACTTTGAATTATCGTACAATATTGATTAACTCGTTGATGATGGAACACTTGGGATCAATGGACTGTGGAGCCCTTTAATCCAAGTTGCAATTCAGCTCACGATTTCGGGCTGAAACAGCGTGTTTGAATGCCTAGTCCTGCAACTACAAACAAAAGTTAGTATCCCACCGGCTGGACTTAGGCTAGGAAGCACTTTAATGTCTAAGTCAGTACTTAGAGAAGAAGAAGGAAAGTACTGAACTGGGGTTTCAAGATTGGGCATACATTTTTCCCTCTAAGTACTGTACCTTATATATTGCTTCTATTTTGAGCACCAAGCCTAAAATGGTATGTGCGAAGCCCACTCCTAGTGATAGTGACTCATAACTGAATTCTATTATGACCTTACCTCTCAAAATGATGACTAACAACTCATGTTTCACGTGATGGTCTAACTCAATGCTAGATGGAGATTCCATCTTTGAAATAAGTGAGGTCGGCTTGACGAAGAGGTACCTTATCCAGCTCAACCCTATGAAATGTCTCCTGTGTTGGGGGAACATTATGCATCATGAAGCCTAGTCTGGGCTCAGTTAGGTACCGTCCTGAGATATGGGTCGGCTCAGCCCAACAGGTTATCGACACCGTGGTCATAAGTTGTGGGTCAGGTCGGAGCACGACCCATGATGAATCCGAGTGGGCCCAGTTGTGGAATATTTCAACTCGGTCCTGACTGGGTGTCGTGCCGATACGAACCTCCACAATAGCTCCTCAACTCTTCATTTGCTCGGAAGTGGGGAGTTGACTCCATTGACTCTATGACCAAACCATTTTGAAGCATTGCCGAACTAGAAGTTGCCCTGGGGGATGATGGTGCCTTCCCTTACAAGCAAGGTAAGGTGATAGGCGTCGATCATCCACCCATCCTTTGTCAGGCGAAAAGGTACGTCGTATGCGTCTGCCTGTACAAGCACACCAAAGTGTCTTATGTCTTAAATGTGATGCCACGCGTTACCTTTTGATTGGCTGAGACATTGCGTTCCCTCATTTTCCACAAAATCAAAGTATCACTTGAAGTATAGTCCTAACAGAATGTTTCACTTTGAGCTTTTGCCTAATGCTTGAACCTTGATTCATCGATCCATATACCATTTTTGAATAATGGATATTGGCCAAGAGTAGATGTACCACGAGTACTTTATTTGAATTTCGTTAATAGAATGTAACATCAAGCCTTGTTTATAAACCCCCACCTATGCCACGCTATACAAAATCTTACATCACATACATGCGCATGTCTTTACTCGCACTTTGAATTATCGTACAATATTTATTAACTTGTTGATGATGGAATACTTGGAATTAATGGACTGTGGAGCCCTTTAATCCAAGTTGCAATTCCACTCACGATTCCATAATGAAACAGTGTGTTTGAATACCTAGTCCTGCAAACACAAACAAAGGTTAGTGCCCCACTGGCTGGACTTGGGTTAGGAAACACTTCGATACTTGAATCAGTACTTAGAGAAAAAGGAAAGTACTGAGCTAGGATTTCAAGATTGGGCATACTTTTTTCCCTCCAAATATCATACCTTATATATTGCTCCTAGTTTGAGCACAAAGCCTAAAATGATATGTGCGAAGCCCACTCTTAATAATTGTGACTCATAACTGAATTCTGTTATGACTTTACCTCTCAAAATGATGACTGACAACTCATGCTTCATGTGCTGGTCTAACTCAATGCTAGATGGAGATTTCATCTTCGAAACAAGTGAGCTTAGCTCAACGAAGAGGTAACCTATTCAGCCCGGCCCCATGAAATGTTTCCTGTGCTGAGGGAACACTATGTGTCATGAGGCCTAGTCTGTGCTCGGTTAGGTACTGTGCTGAGATATGGGTCAGCTCGGCCCAACAGGTTATCGACACCATGGTCATAACATGTGGGCCAGGTCGAAGCACGACCCAGGATGAATTCGAATGGGCCCCCAATTGTGAAATGTTTCAACTCGGTCATGACTGGGTACCGTGCTGATGCGAACCTCCACAATAACTCCTCAACTCTTCATTTGCTCAGCAGGTGGGGAGTTGACTCTATGACTAGACTATTTTGAAGCATTGTCGAATTGGAAGTTGCACTGAAGGGATGATGGTGCCTTCCAGTACAAGCAAGCTAAGGTGACATGTGTCGATCATCCACCCATCCTTTGTCAGGCGAAAGGGAGCATCGCATGCGTCTACCTGTATAAGCACGCCAAAGTGTCACATGTCTTAAATGTGATGCCACGCATTACCTCTTGATTAGCCGAGAACATTGTGTCCCCTTGATTCCCACTCATGCCTTTTTGAACTGACGACAACTTTTCAAATTCCATCCAGTTAACCAAGCATCCGAAAAGTTCTCATCTTTTACTTACGCATACTTTCCATTTCTTTCACTCTCCAACCTTCTGCTCTTGCACCTTTAAAACTCAACTTCTCATCTTTTGAACACCATTTTCCTTATGCCGAGCTTCTTCCTTTGGACATCCTGACCACTGCTTCAATTATGACAAGCACCTGCCCGCAAGTTCTGTCCGTTTCTTCAACTTCTGAAATTTTTTCAGTTAGTCCTTCTCTATTGTTATTCTTTATCTTTTCGTTATTTTTTTGTGTTGATTTGGTCTACATGTTCAACGATCATGATGCTGTGTCTATATTCTAAACCTCCCTGAGTTTGGTGACATTGCCTAAAAATGTTACTGTACTGCTCCTTTTTTTTTCGATGGAGTTGCACCACACAAACCTTAACCTTTAGATGCATTTCACTGCTAGGTGTCGAAGGACATGTCTCAGGGCAAGTATAAGTCCATTTTTTACAATAAAGAGTCGATTAGGGCTTTCAAAGTGAAATACAATATACCTAACGACATACAGTTGAGATTGATTCCTACTATCACCGCACTAACCCCAAAAGAAGACATGATTCATATTCCAATCATCTCCATTTTTTTTTTTTTTTGGGGGGGGGGGGGGGGGGGGGGGGGTGTTTGCTGTTTTCCCTTACATTCTTTTATCCGTAGATTTTTCTAAGAACTTGAGTGAACCCGTCTCAGGTATCCATCAATGTTTTTAGGATTTTGTAAGGCTTCCTTAGACTGGCCGAAGCACACAACCTTGAACTTGAGTTTGAGCATATCTTTGGAGCGTATATGTTAAAATGGAACAAGAAATTGGGACGCCATTTTTTTCAGTGCCTTTCTAGACGAGAACACATTTTCCATTTCCTCCCTAAATTTGACAAGTATGCCAACGACTTCTTTTCTGTAAAGGGTAACTTTGAGTTTGGCCCAAATGAACTGCTTATTTACCACGTTCCTAGGGAGAGGGGGATTTTAGGTTCAAATTTATTTTGATTTCTTTCTTTGATACTTTGTTGAATCTGTTTGATCTGGAGCGACGTTCTTTAATCTATCCTCTTGTCTCAGGCGATCAAATTGTTTCAAGTTTCAAGTTGGAGGCCAACCTTGAACGTTTGAGCAAATTTTACGTACTACCGGACCAAGATGCTCTCCTTGTCTTAGGATATTCTTCTGAGATCAGACCTATTTGAGAATGGGAAGAGTGCAAGCAGAGTAGGGCGGCAGTAACGAAGCCAACTCTCATGGAATTTTTTTTGGGACATGATTGACCAAATATAAGTTTTGATCAATTTTAACTTTGAAAAATTTCTTTTTCCCAAATACAACTATAATTGGTATAGTCAAGAATATTCTATATTCAACCAATGCATTCGGAAAATAACCATCAATTGTCTTCAAATAGTTGAGCACATTAATTAGCTTTCATATACATTATAAACTTAAAACCCTGCAAGTCATAATTAGTTGATTGATATGACTGATACAAAACATAAACTTAAAAATTCTAAAACAGTTTGATTCATACAATCACAACAAATCTTACTTGATGAAGATGAAGAATAGAAAATGATAAATAAATAGAAAAAGAGGGGTCTCAAGCTCTTGTTGCTATTTTCACCATTGTCTAATGTTTCACAATTTCTTTCAAGTACTCCACCAACCGATTTCTACTTCTAACTCAATTTCATAATTTTTCACACAATAAGATTATACGAGTATGGAGAGTACCTTGTTTTAGTTATTTTTGAAATATGTCTTAATTTTAGTTATTTCAATATTGCTAACAGACTTGTTTACTTAGATTAGTCTATTTTATATAAATACAAACCTATAATTATAAACAAATTAGGCCTAATATACTATAGAGATACAAATATTTGGGCTTTCCATTTTAGGATTTTTTGGAGGGTCCAAAGCTATGGCTTCCTGGTCCTATGCTTAGAGTCAATTATATCTTTTATTAATGATTTCGAAAATCGGTGCCTAACACAAATAGTTGATGTAGTTAGTTCATATCAGTAGTTCGTAGCCATAGCTATAGAGGGTTAGCTTCTTCGAAGTAATTGAATTCTGGCATGCTCGCATTAAATTTTAATTCTTGAAAAATGAATCAAGACAATAATACAATTCAACCCCCCTCCCCTCTCTCTTGGTTGCTTTTTGGAATAATAAATTATAGGCAACTTCTCAATTAAAAGAATCATAAGAGCGTTAAGTGGCAGGAATTGACTAAAATTTTATAAACTTGAAACAACACATGTTGACCTAATCATATTTCATCGAAGATATAACATAATTATTTTCCAATTTGACATCATTGCTTAGGTGTCTTCATTTCCCTAATAAAATAAAAACTCTTTAAATTTAATGCTTTTTAACTTATTGTTTAAGTATTTTCATAGTAGATAAGCCATGTAATAAAGATATAAAGTAAAATTTTTAAAGAGATATTCTGTGATTTTGTGACAAATTAAAGAGCAAAGTCTCCATCTTCTCTCCCTCTCCATCAACCACAATAAAAAAGAACTCACCCCGACATGAGCTATCTCTTGTGCACAGACGAAAAGACTTTGAAAGACACCGAAACCTTTCTTACCAGCAGCACAATTACGTGTTTTTTTATTATTCCAAGTCAAGGCCCATCAACCATAACCGTTACAGTGGCCCATAACCGAAAGAATAGA
This sequence comes from Arctostaphylos glauca, assembly GCA_019985065.2. Classification (NCBI taxonomy): domain Eukaryota; kingdom Viridiplantae; phylum Streptophyta; class Magnoliopsida; order Ericales; family Ericaceae; genus Arctostaphylos; species Arctostaphylos glauca. The sequence goes on along the minus strand of JAHSPW020000001.1, from coordinate 12,164,660 downwards.
AGAAAAACGATAAGAAGCCCGAAAAGAAACCCACCGGAGATCTCCCTTCACAGTCTAAGCGATCTCAAGGCGAAGATATTTCAGGTGAAATCGTCAACGGATACTGCCGTGACCGAATGCTTTCCTTTAATCCAGAATTACCACCCTAGTAATCGTCAGAGCCGCCACTACCCCCGGATCGAAAGCCGTTTCGTTGAAGACAAAGTTGTTCCATTGACACCTCACTTGGCTTCTCGGCTCATTTCAATTATAAGGACTTTTTCTTAGCTAGGCATATGTCTCACCAACACAAAACTTGTTTGATTTTATTCACCCCTTTGATCATAGTATCGAGAAAAAGTTTAGAATATTTTATTTATTTTTTATATTTTCAAGAACATGCTTACGCAACAACGAATTAAGAGAGAATATTTTGTCCTATAAATAATTTGCTTAATATATGTAAAATAAGTAGGTTGTTTTATCGGCACTATTTGCTCAAAACAATATTGAAAAATTCAATTAATGCTCCAATATTCAATTATTTTTCTAACGTCATCTGTGTGCAGTGATTGCGTCTCCCGCGTTAAGTGCGATCCACTTAAAGTTCTTTTTGACATTTTTCACGAAAATTGACTTTTTAGTTCTTTTTTTTTGACAGTTTTCCCATCTTGATTCTTCAAATATACCTGACAAGGAGATGTCGGCCTCTTAAGAGAAAAAAAATGAACCCACAATTCATAAAACAACTCTCCAGCTATGAGATTGGGTTCTCTATTAAACATATGGATTCATTATTAGAGTTTGACATATATTTTATACAAGCAGTTCCAATCAGAAAGAATGGTGGGATCCACGATATTTATTGAATTATTATTGATGAGTCATAATAAAATGGCTGAGCTAACCATGCCTGCTCAGCTCAACTTCATGTGCTCTGCTCGGTCGGATGTGACTTGCTCAGCTCAGCCTCTTGTTATCTGCTCAGCAAAAAAGTGTTCAGGTACAATCATGCACTCTACTCAATCGGGACCTCCTCCTCTAAGCTAGTCACCTCCTCTCAAGAAGGGAAAAAGCCTGTTGCGACTCCTAAAAACTCTCCATTGTATGCGGAGGAACTCCATCAGATCCCCCAATCTAGAATATGGATAACGCTTGAAATATACACTGACAGAAGCAGAGATAAGCACCAGCTATTCGCTCCACTTATTCAGGAAAGGAGATAAGCATGATCCCTTCCTACAAATCCGCCAAGAAAATCTCTATATAATTGAGAAACCCCTACAGTACAAGGTACGAACATTCTGTTAAGATAATTCTCCTTGCTTTCCATACGTTTCCTCCTCCCTAAAGCTAACTTAGGCATCGGAGGAGTGTTTGTGAGATACCACACCGGTGTCAAGTTTCTCTTTTGCAGGTCAGACGGGAAGGTGATCAAATCCATTTCATCAATTATCTTATTATTGTTTTGAATTTTTTATTTTGTGTTAATTTTTAGTTGATTATTGATTTGTCTCGACAAAAGGACACAACAGACCGATGACTTAAGAGCGGATTATCCATCAACAAGGGGACATGAGACGGCCATCTCGAGACACATTACAATATACGAACAACACCGACAAGACCTGGAAAGACAAAAATTTATAAGCATCATTAAAGTCATAAAAAAGAAAAACTTTTTTTAGGTATATTTGTATCACTGAAAAGAAGACCTTGAAATTTCTGTAAGTAGAGGACGAAATCAATTTTCTCTAAAATTAATCAAAAGTATACATAAAATAACCTAAATACTTTGGGCTATAAGAAGAAAAAAACATCAAGTGAAGAACATTAAACAAAGGTGATAAAGATTGAGTGGAAGAAACAGTTAGTTCCTTAAAACTTCTTTGGAAGACGTGCTGTTATTATAAACTAAAATAAAAAAAAGGGAACAGAGAGAGAGAGAGAGAAGCAAATACAAATACAGAGAGGTCATTTAATTACACGCCAACTTGTAGAATCCGCCAGATTATCCAAACTATGCAATGCCCCGCTGGACCTGCCTCCACGTTCTCTGTCTTCCTCAAAACCCGCTCTTTAATTCCCCTTCTTATCTTTCCCGCTTTCCAATACCCATCCTGTGGGCCCTACACACCCCCCCACCCCAAATTTTTTAGAGCATGTGCACAAAATGAATAATGTTAGGGTATCATATATAAATGTGTGCAGAACTGTTAAATATACGTAGAGTCTTTATATATCTGGATGTATCCGGATACATTTGCATCCTTTGACTTTTTCACACCAAATTGGATAAATTAGCATTTTAGCAATCCAAAACCATCAAATCTAACTAAGTACTATTCACAAGTAATATAATATTTTATTGTTTTTTTTCTTAATATCTCTCCTTCCTAATTTAATAATAAAAAATTTACAAAAAACAAGAATGTATATTTTAATAAATTACCCAGTCATTGCTATTGCTGCACATGAGTCCATGACCAATATAATCTGAATCACAATTTCTCCCTCCCTCCCCCCTCTCTCTCTCTCCATCTCTCTCCACAAAACCAGTACTAGAATCTGAATTATCATTTGCCCTCTTCTCATCCTAAACCTTTCCTTTCTTTCTTTCTCAGCTTCTTTCTTAGATAGTTGAGTCAGAAGTTCTGCTTTGGAAAAAAAATATCAACCCTAGATTTGAGTCACTGTTACATCCATCCACACGCTCTCTCTCTCATAGGAAAGTGAAAAAATGGACTCAATATGGGCCACTCTCTTATCATTTTCACCGTATCTAGTCTCTCTAGTCCTCTTCCTTCTCTTTCTCGAACAGATCTCTTACTTGAAGAAGAAGAGCTCAATCCCTGGCCCCACACTGGTTTTTCCCTTCATCGGCAACGCCATCTCCGTCGTCCGAAACCCATCCCGCTTCTGGAAAATACAGTCCGATCTAGCCCAAACCTCTCCCCTTGGCGTTTCCGCCAACTACATCGTTGGAAAATTCGTGCTGTTCGTCCACTCGAGTGATCTTTCCCGTAAGATCTTTGACAACGTCCGGCCGGACGCCTTCCACCTCATCGGCCATCCCTTTGGGAAAAAGCTCTTCGGCGAGCATAACCTGATTTACATGTTCGGTCAAGACCATAAAGACCTCCGCCGCCGCATGGCTCCCAATTTCACCCCTAGAGCCCTCTCCACGTATATTTCAATCCAGCAAAACATTATGACTAAGCACTTGATCCACTGGCAGCAACTCGCGAGTAAAACGCCGGGGGAGCCCATTAGCCTGCGGCTTTTGTGTCGTGACATGAATCTGGAGACGTCGCAGATTGTGTTCGTTGGACCTTATTTGACCGGCAGTTCGAGGGAGAGGTTCAATTTCGACTATAATTTGTTCAATGTAGGATTGATGAAGCTCCCGTTTGATCTCCCAGGATTCGCATTTCGTGAGGCGAGGTTCGGAGTGAAGAGACTCGTCGAAAGCCTAGGTGTTTGTGCTGAGGAAAGTAAGAAGATGATGGAAGGCGGCGGCGAGCCGACTTGCTTGATCGATTTCTGGATGCAGGACATACTGAAGGAAATGGAGACAGCGGCGGACGCGGACGCCGAAGTTTCTCGACCGCCGCACACAAGTAGCACCGAGATCGGCGGCCACTTGTTCGATTTCCTATTCGCCGCGCAGGATGCCTCCACGTCGTCGCTGCTGTGGGCCGTGGTGTTCCTCGACTCGCACCCGGAGGTCCTTGCCAAGGTTCGCCGTGAAGTAGGCGGCATCTGGTCGCCGGAATCAAACACGTTGATTACTGCAGAGCAGCTACGAGAGATGAAGTACACCGAGGCCGTCGCACGTGAGGTGTTAAGAATACGTGCTCCGGCGACAATGGTACCTCATCTAGCCGGCGAGGATTTCCCATTGACGGAGACATACACGATTCCGAAAGGAGCGATAGTTTTTCCTTCGGTATACGAGTCATCATTCCAGGGATTTGTTGAACCGTACCGGTTCGACCCGGAGAGGTTCATGGAGGAAAGGCAAGAGGACCGTGTTTATAAAAAGAACTTTCTAGTATTCGGAGCCGGCCCACACCAGTGTGTGGGCCAGAGGTATGCTATCAACCATTTAATCCTCTTCATTGCCATGTTCACATCGTTGATGGATTTTAAGCGATACCGATCGGACGGCTGTGATGATATCGTTTATGTCCCCACCATTTGTCCTAAGGACGATTGCAAAGTTTGTCTCACGCAGAGGGGCACACAGTATTCCACCACCCTCTCGTGATAAGGTTGGGCCTTTCCGCCAACTTTTCTCTCTCTCCCTCTCATTAAAAATTTGTTGCTTAGCTATTCAATTTCTTTGGGGTGTATTTCACACAAATATTTATTTCGAAACACATTCAAACAAATACAAATGTGTTCAGAATCATTTAATGTACATAGAATTAAAAAATTATCGAAGACTTCATGTGTATTCAATAATTTCGGACACATCTATGTCCGAATATGTACGAAACATCTGTATTTCTAGCATTGCTCTTTCGTCAAATGGGTCAGTATTGGAAAATTCAAATTATTTGTAAATTTTTCTCCCAGCTTTGGATATGTTTTATGATCAAACGGTCAGAATAATTTTATAAGATTTTCTTGGCAAAATCATGTGGTTAGTTTTGGAAATCAATAAAATTAATGCCCTTGGAATTTTACTCTCTCTCTAGCTCTCTCTCTCTCTCTCTCTGGATTTTTACTCTCTCTCTCTCTCTCTCTCTCTCTCTCTCGTGTTATTCGACGACCTGGGCAAGTTTGGCCGGCAAGGTTTGTGAGAGCAATAGCGAGAATTATTTAGATAGTAGAATACCCTTTATCTTAATTTGTACCGCTAAGTACTGGTGTATTGTTTTGATTTTATCGTTACGATATAATGTGTATTTTTTTAATAATGTAATTTATTGTGAAGTTATATTATACAGAAACAAATAGAGTATTATAACTTTTAAACTAATTTAAGATTAAATAAATAAATAAAAGATTTAACCATTTTAAGAGACAAAATGCATATTAAAACATGGAGCAATTATAACATTTTATTACTTTTAAAAAGCTTGAAACATAATTATTGACATTAAAAACAATTCTTTTATTAAGCATAGCATTATATAACTCATTTCAAAATTAATTATGACAAAATTAGCAAAAAGAATCTAAAAAATAGTACCTCCTAGATTTATTCGGAACGTCGAGTACACTTGATATTGTCCAGCATTTGAAGTAGTACGGTATAATGCAATAAGTTTTTTTTTTTTTTTGTGTTTAGTATGAAACGTCGTACCGGGTTAGTGCGAGATTCATAACTTTGCTTTTATCTCTTCGCATTATCGGAACTTATACAAATATACACAGACATTGGGATACTTAATTAATTATAGTCATGAAATTGTGAAAATATGTTCAAATAACCAATTAGTAGATTATAAATAATTTAGACTAATTAATGACCCTAGCGATAAATATTTATACTGCATAATTTTTTAAAACATTGTCTGAAAATAAGTAAAAAAATAAAACATAGATATTATTTGAGTTTGAAAAGTATTTTTATAATTGATATGGAAAGAATTTGTCGCAATGAACAAAGAGCATATTTTAGTAAGGACTTTGAAGAAAAATTTCACAATAATAAAGCATAGTCATGTTATTTCAATATATGTAAAATAGGTTCGTGAAATGGGTTTGGGGTTTGAAATATAAAGCTGTAATTCTGACACATAAATAATCCACAAATAAATTTCTTTGAGTGACAAATTTGTAAGTCAATACTTAAGAGTAATTGTCATGCCCCAAAAATAGAGGATGTGACCGGCTGTAAACCACAAAATAGGTCTCAACTTTCCGTACACGTAACTTCAAAATAATAAAAATAAATAATTTATTGAATAATGTCGAATACCAAATAACCAAGTTATTGTTCAACAAAATTCAAAAAAAATATTTTAAATCTTAAACCATAAAATATACCTCCAAATAATTAATAAATAAAAGGAATAGAATCCAACTATTAAAAGTTTTTAAAAAATGCAAAATAAAATAAATAATATTCTAACACTAAATGCAATATCTTATGGAGGTCAATAAGATAAATTCCACGATGTTGCCAGAGTCATTTTCTAATATAGAATAACATAACATACCATTTAATATAATATAGAATAAATCCATCAGCTGAAAACTCAATAAATAAAAAAATATGTATATTAGAATAAATTTTTAAAATGAAATTATAATAACTAAAGCTATTAACATAAACATGGCATACGAGTGTACAATAAATAAGTAAAATAACATAACCTACCATTTAATAAATAGTGAATTTCAATGGTGATCACAAAATATTATACAACCAAACAACAATAGGGAATCACAAACACCAAAAGTACCACCTACCAGTTAAATAAATAACTAAAAAATATATCCAATACCGTATTTAGAGTCACTATAAGAGTAGACAATTCGTAGAACATTTTCGTAAGACGATCCGATTAAGGCCACCAAACGCACCTAAAACTTGTACTTCAAGCATTGAGTATTAGAGCCACCACGGCCTCACCCGGATATCTTCCCTAATAGATAGTCATGCACGCACAGAGAATTAATCTTCTTGGACTTTCAAAATATGTTCCCAAATGATATCCATAAAATTCACTAAAAAAAATATATATTTTAGAGAGTTAAATAATTCACTTAATATTTACTGTATGCCATTGAACAACAAAACACCAAATTTGCTTTTCAGTTAACAATAATAAGCACATATTTAAAAGAATACTTTTAAGAATACAAGTAAATTTTGAAGGTAAATAACATGCTTAACCACCTGCCTGAATCCAAAGAGGATGCAATATGACTATTCAAAAGTGAAATAAACCTATATAAATCAAATCATGTGGAATCACTTACTAATTTAAAAATATATATATATATATACACACACTGTGTGTGTGTATTATATAGATATATCTATTAATGTAAAGAATGGCTAACTAATTACATTAACCTAGTCTAAAACTAATTTCCTAGACCATTTGTAGCTATAAAATGCTAGAACGACTACTTAAAGTGTAATTGGGTAAACATCTACCAAATTATAAATTAGTTTCGGGCATTGTTTAATTTTGAGTATTCAAATTATTGCGCGTATCTAATTTTTTTCATATACGTATGTTATATGTACATATTGTATGTGCATAGTAATTATTATAAAAGATTTGGTATACATAATACACACGCACACGCGCGTGCGCACATACACACACACACACACACATATATGTATATATTGGGAGTGGGATAGACTAAAGAGACCAACACTTTTTTAGACCAATATTAGACCAACATTCAAACTCTTCATTTCTGATTAAATTTTAACGATTCGAACCATTCAATATGTTTAAAACATGTTTTTACGGGTACCCGCAAGAAATCAGCACAAAATATTATCGAATAAGGCTTGATCCAAACTGTGACTCGTAAAATAGTTCATGTCAGCATTTTGAACCACTGCTTGGATCAAGCCCTTTTCGGTAATATTTTGAGCTGATTTCACGCGAGTACCCTTAAAAACATGTTTTAAACACATTGAACGATTCGGATCATTAAAATTCTCATATATATATATATATATATATATATATATATATATATATATATATGAGAATGGCTCAAAAGACCAAACCTTTTTAAACCAATACTACACCAATTATAATAACTCTTGGATTGACTCAAATCCAAAAGCCTACATTAAACTTCTCAAAAGCCTTAAAACATACACAATTTATCTCCCCTCAATTTATCTTCCCCACAGCCCCTCTCTCTCTCAGATCCATCTCACCCCCTTCGCGTGATATAGGAGTCCAGGGGAAAACGGCTGGCCCCTTGGGGATTTTTTTATGATAGTTGATCCTACTAGATATCATTGATAAATATTGACAAAAATAATTTTACAAAAAAATTGAATGAATCAAGTCTTTCCAGATAATATTTTGAGCTGATTTCTCACGTTAACCCTTAAAAATATGTTTTTAAACACATTGAACAGTTTGGATCATTAAAATTTGATCAGGAAATAAAAGGTCCGCACGTAGCAAAATAAGGAATTTTTTATTAGAAACGTGTATCCAAGATCATCGAACGAGCTTGTATCCAAGATTGTTGGACGAGCGTGTCCATATTACTATGAGCTAGAGTTCTATCCTTCATTAACTGAAACATTGTGTTTCATTGGTCTAAGATAGGTCTAGAATTCTAGGACGTGTATTTCGTGAGCTATTAGAATCTTGTGACGTGCTCTAAAGTGAGTCTCCATATACCTCGTTTACTTGAACTATTGAAATGATAAACGAGCATGTGTTTGATATTAAATTAATCTTGAATGAAATGGTTTTCTCTTTTGGAACAAAAAAAATTCCCATGTTGATACGTTTATGACAAAGGGTAACTATCGTTGACGTTTGAGCTACGTAAAATGCATGTTTATATAATAAGCCGTGAATTATTCTACAAATGTATTAGAATGGAATAGTTGCATTCTAATGATATGTAATTCGAACGGTGTCCTGGCTACAAAGGGAATGAGAATAGCAAGGTTTATGAAATAAGGTAGGGATCATAGATAAATAATCATGGGTGACGCCACACCTACTCGTTACATTAGGGTCAGGCTCTAAATATTGGCAATCATTGAACATACATTATTTGATCAGCAATAGACTAATTTGGTTTGACACTTGTCCTCGATTTTGACCCAAGAAATTATGGATGGTTGTAACATGATTCCAAAATGTTACATATCTTTGCTATGAAATGAAAACTCATTGGAATCTAATAAATGGATATGATTAATTTATGGCAAACTAAAAAAATTGGTGTATCGTGAATCATACTAGCTTTGTGCCAAGGACAATGTTGACGCAAATTTCCGGTGATCAGATGGATAACAAATGTGCATGATAGTCAATGGCTCACTATTGCATTGGATTTTGTTTATTGCATTGAACAATGCTCTCTTTTGAAATTTAGACCTTGTATTAATTTTGTTGACAGTTGTGCCGTGTGCGGCCAGAACCGAAGAATGTAAACTTTAATTCTACTTTTGGATGACTGTAATAGCTCAGTATGCACTTAGCCTTGGGTATTTTAATTATACTCATATACTTATACTATTTCAAATGCTTGTGGATAATTAATTTGAAAAATCTCTAAACTATTTTATTTGAGGACCTTACTGAATTAATCTCATAGGCCGATCACGTGTTTCGGTTTCGGTCGTGACAGAGAAAGTTGCTGACAAAAGAAGTTTACCTATAGGTAAACAATGGACCCAAGTCCCATCACTCTTTATGTGCAGGTCACAGATCCCATATTAACAAGAGGGGCGACAAGGGAATTACTAGAAGGATCGACAAGAATAGCTCTGATAGTAGTTGTCAATGGAATCCTACTCTTCCAGGGTTAGTTTCTGGGGGAGACATAGTGATGGAAAGAAGAAAGCACAAAGGATATGAATGCACAAGATTATTTTGTAGAGGAAGGATGGTCATTAGAGCTTTAGATCGTAGGGGTCTCCACTAGCATCACTCAGCTTGAAAGATGCTAGTGCAGGAGTATGATGACACCATTAAATATGGGATCCATAAGATCATGACGCGTGAATGAAGGAACATGGTATGAAACCAAACAGAGTACTTGATCTTAAATAGTTTTGGCCCGACACAAGAGCCCATGCACGAATCAATGTGAGGCAATTATTTTACGGATAAGTATGAACATCTTGTGAAGGGTTTAGAGGTAAGGGACCAAAATCCTGTGTTAATATTTGTTGACAATTTTCGGAAAAACTCTCTTAATTTAGGTAAGGAATCAATAATTACAATTATTTGGTGTGCATATTTATTCTTAATTCGTAAACTGACATAAATATCAAACTTCTATGTATGTTCACAAATATCAAAACACGTATTGCGCATTATAAAGATTGTGATGTTGCTAGTACATATATTAACTCTGCTGCTCGATATTCTTGGCTCCGCCGGTGGTTCTTCTGAACCAGCTTCTATACCTTCTAAGAAGCACAAATTTACATGATCTAATCGAAAATAACTTCCATGGATGCAATAATTTTCTTCCAGACCTAACCTAATAATTAGCAGATCCCCTGTTTGCCGACAAAATAGAGACGAAATTACTCCAGGCCTTCATCTAACGTAGAACTTTATGTCCTCAAAAGGTAAGAACATCAATTTATTAACTATTATCATTTCGAGGTCATCGGGTTACCAGCCAACCAGCTTTAAACATGGGATCTTGCTTGAAGTCGCGACCTGTGATCGATTTAGACTCACCCTGACGACGGAAACACTGCACAAGAAGAGGTAGGCTTTTAGTAAAGTCAGTTCCTACTCTCTACATTGTTATCAACAAAGTTAAGTGGATGCGATTAAAGTGGGGGAACAACTTAAATAATGCGTATAGTGCTATGTTATTTCAATAAAAATCACTGGTGATGCTGTTTAGACAATCATTTTGGCTAATCCACAGCGGCTGTCTATCAAGCCGAAATGGTTGTGCAAATTGTGGCAGCAATTATTTTGGATCTTCCAAACACAGATAAATGAGATGTCAATGTCACCAACCTTGTAACAAACAATGGCATCGTCCGGGTACATTGCAAATAGCTTGGTGCCAAGACGGGCATGACAAGAATCGCAGAGGCTCTCATCATTTATCTGCACATGTCGTGACCTTTCCTCTAACCTTCCTAAACTCGCATCGACGTCTATAGCACGAGATAGATTATGCACTATCTGTAAAAAGAGTTTGAGTCAGTTCAACAGAATACAATGTAAAAAGTAAGGCAGTCGTGTCAGCCATAGTGGCTGGAGTAAGCATATATCAAGCTATGCTGAAAAACAAAGAGATTCCTATCGCCAATGAAACTAGGGATCATTGCTCATCTCACTTTAAAAAATTGACTCCTTTCCCCCAAAACCTATTAATCTGTACTCGCGCCTCCATAAAATTCAGGCCAAACAACTCACAATCATGCTCCAAATGATAACTCCATCTATGGCCAACTCAAAACTGCAGTAGGCCACACAAGGCTCATTTGGATTACAGCTTTCCCAAATGTTACCAACAAAATACAATGGCTCCCAACTAAGACCACAGAGCCAATTCTCTTCCACAATTCCAATTTGACAAAGAAATACTAACCAAAATAGTGTCATTTCCTGCTTCACTAGCTAGCCAATTCTCTTGGGAGTTTTAAGCAGCTATAACTGAAAGTTGTCCCAATATTTTCATATCTGTATAATTAATAGTGCGAAGAGAAGGCCTGGCTTCAAATTGTTCAAGAATAGTGGTGTTGAGTTTCTCAACCTTAGGATTCATCAGTTTTCCAAACCCTATTCCTTCCTATCTATCTCTTTTACTACTAAGAAACTGAGAAACAAAAATTACCACTTCAGGTTATAACTACGGATAAAACAAAAGCGACAATCAGTTTGTAGAACGAAGACCAGAAATCCGACATTGCACCATAGGTTGTTTCCCACTTTTGTTTTGTTTTGTTTTGTGCTATCTTAGTAGCGAAAGATAATAAGCAATGAAGCACAGACAATTTGTCTGAAGTCACATATTGGTGTCGGATACTTGTCGAACACACACTCGTGAAACTCTTCGGACACATGTCCAACACTCAAGTGTCCTATTTATTTTTAGAATAATTCATTTGGACTCTCTAGGACAATGTGTGAAAATCACCAAGAACATGTCAGGTTGTCAACAAATTAGTAGAGTCTAGTAATAGATTTTGAAAGTCCTGTTTCTGTGTGATGATGACAAATCATGCTTAAACCTGTGTATGTGGATCTGCCAATTTGGCAGAAGCTCCATGTCAACACGACAACACGAGTGTGGGTCTGGGATACGTGTCTGAGTGTCTGAAATGTGAAGAGTGTTGATGTCTGACATGTCGGACACGGACGCGTCACCTTCTTTTAAGTGTTTGTGCCCCTTAGGTTAGCGGTGAAATTTTTAGAGGGGATATGAGAGATTTAATGAGAGGGGATATGGTAGAAAGGGGATCTAATATAGAGAGGTGAACAGTTATAAAATGATTTGTTTAAGTATTTTTATAGGAAGGAGGATACAGGGGATAGGAGGATACGAGGATATGAGTAGGTCATCTGCGATATTTAACGGTATTTGCAAAAATAGAAGAGGAATAAGATACGGATGGGAGAGGGAGAGAGATAATTTTATCCCCCTCCAAGGCGATATCCGGAGTCCAAGGAGATAAACAAATCCCGGACCCAGATAGCCATATCCAGGGTAATAGAGTAACCCCCCTCATTGACCCCTACAAACAGGGCCTAAGGTGCTTGTTACTCGCTAATTTTTGCCAAAAAAAAAAAACTCATCCTTTTATTATTTCTCGTTCAAGCCCACTTATGTATACATCCTAGGTTGTTATTCAAGCATTATCTTATGTTCTAAGTATAATATACGAACTCAAGTGGCATGCACAAAAAGTTTCCTTCTGTGATGTACATTCACTTGAAATATCATCACTTTATGCATCCATAATAGTTGTCTATGTGAAACCCTGAAGCTGCTAAAATGATCCGAGTTAGCTTAACCAAAATCCTTACAAAAGTGATATTGGACCAATAAGTTATGGAACAGGTTTTGTGACATGCTGCAATAGCTGTAGCACAAGATAAAGCAAAATACATTAACAGCTCCAACTACTCACATGAAGTGATTGGATATCATATAATCGCAAGAAAGCCTGAGATCAGCTATTGCAATTGGGACATAAGATGCAAAAAACTGCCAATTCATTTGCAAGGCATAGTAGCTAAATTATCACTATTAGATACATGAAAGAAAGCAGCATTGACAAAACGTACTTGTCCTTGACGATGATGATGCAATCGAGCTCTCAACATTCTTAGAATTGTATCTGACGCAAGTTGGAGGGGCATGTCTGGAGACAATCTCTGCAAAACAAAAAAAAAAATTCGAAGTTATAAAGGAACAAAACACCAATAATAAACGAAATATCGGCCACTCTCCAGCGAGAACTCACCCAGTCACATGCTGGGATGAAGACATGAAGCTATTACTCAGATATTCACAAGGAAATTTATTTCGTTTCGAGAAGTACAGAAAAAGTTGGAAAAATGAAAAAAATTATTAACTTCTTTGTATCAAGGGAACTATACTCTAGCTAGATTGATGCAAAAGACGTATATTTTATCACTGACTTACCGAAGGAGTGTCATGCACAAAGATGCACAAAAACAAAAAGCCATCTTGCCTTCATTCTTTATGGGACAAAAAAACAACCACTCTCCAAACTTCGGACTGGATAGTAAAAGATAGCACTACTCTTAAGATGCAAGAAACAAAACTTATAGAGCGGTTGTTCTGTAATTTCCTGAATATACATGTTCCAATGATTTCCATCTTCATAAGCACAATCAACTGCAGATACTATTTTCAACCCTATATACCAAGAATCACCTACAATCTATGTCATATGGAATTCAGCATGGGGTGTCGGCTACGAGTATGTGTCTAAATATTGAATTCTATCTAATTTTCATCACAAGGACATGGAACTATTTTTCGTTCTCAGAGAAACGTGAACAAGCCAAAAGTGATTCTTGGGATAGATAGAATTCACATTCCTTGGTATATTTTTTTATTCTTGGGATAAATGGTGTTTACAAGGTGCCTAAGGGCATTTTTTGCATAAAATAGGAGTTCCAGGCATAGTTCATGGTAAATTCGATATACAAAGATCACGCTTTCAAGGTGGACGTCCAACTAGATAAGCTCGACATGGATCCCATACTCTTTGTCCAAGTGTCGAATGCTCACACAAGTACTTTATAGATTTAGAAGTGTCAACGTAACATAACCTACCATCCCTGCAGTAGAGAAATACCTGTCAAACTCTGACTATCATCCCAAAAGGGATAACCACAAAAAGCATGACCATTATCTTCTACTTCTACCTATATCTCTCAACACCGGTCGAACTCAGTGATTAAAGAAAGTGCTTCACAAAACAATTTTCAATCTCGAGCTATTGTGAACAAACATACATTCTGCATGTTTGGAAGTGGGAATATGAGTGTGACTATGAGTACGCTAAACTACATATATACATGAGACAGAGAGAGAGACCTCTAGAACTTGTAAGGGATCCAGATTTTCTCCATGATTATGGAGAAGACGAACTGCAGCTTTAAACATAGGCTCTTTACCATCCTTCGGATCCAAATACATTTCAAGCAACCTATGGTGACCAACCCAAAAACACAATTAACAGGCAAAACAACCTTCAATTCTACACACACATGCGCACGCATAGAGAGAGAGAGAGAGAGAGAGAGAGAGAGAGAGCATCAACTGCATATAAGCATCTGGCCGACCTATCTCCGCACAATATTGTTCAGCAGCTTCACTGTCCTCCAGCTTCCTGTCAGATTATCCAAGTAATAGGTTAATGTTCAACAACTCATCTTCTCATCCCTCATACAATAATCTTTTACTAAACAGTGGTCAACTTTATATGCTACCTTATGCTCTAAAACCTCATTTCATATTAAGTCTCGTGCCTTCATACATTAATAACAACAAATACACGCCAGTAACAGTCTCTAACCCAAAACAAAATATTTGCATTGTAACTAAGGCAGTAGATTTCGAAGAATACGAAAGGCTTTGAGTTCTCAATGGTGTTGCGAACATACAGCGCGAGGATTTGGAGCACCAAAATTTCCTGGCCAAGTTTCTTGTAAAGTATAGCCTGTCACAAAAATGTGGACATTATGTGAGTACCAAGCAGCACGCAAAGAGAGCACTTTGGACTACCCTTGAACAATACACAAAAAAGGCAAGAACACTAATAATTAACATCCCTACCGCTTCATATTTTACTACACCTCCATTATATTTACCAATTGTAATAAAAAAACCAAAATCTGAGATGGTAAAAAGAAAAGTTTCAATGGACCTTTTCCAACCATAACTCTGAATCTGATCCTTCAATCAAGTCAAGGACCTCTTCTGGATCATATAGTTCAGAAGACTGCAAAAAGATCTGCAATCTTTCTCTGATAGAACTTCGAAAGATCGAATTCCTTCCAATTTCAGTCATATTTGTCTGATCTAGACCTTCTGCTGCAGAATGTCGAGAGGCATTTTCTGTACCAAAATTTTCAATTGCTGATTTAGAAAGCAAGAGAGCATATGTTGTATGGAACTGAGTGTCATCGGAGTCTTGATCTTCAATCAACCACTGCAGATAGCTGCATCGATAAATTGCAAGATCAAATGAAATAGCAAAGAGGAAGAAGTTCAAAACACATTGCAGGAACAAGAAAAGAGTGATAGAGAGAAGAGAGCATAACAGAACTGAATTTTTCCCTTTTTCCCTTCTACTATTTTGCCACCTCAAGTTCTCTCTCTTTTCTTTACATGCCAAAATATAAATAATTCCAACTTGAAGTTTTGAACCATAAATTCCACTCCATATTATTACCATCGAGTTACCACCAAACCAGCAACACAAGTGGTGAACTGAAAAATAAAACCGATCAAAAAGAACACAGAAGTACAAAATGTTGAGGATGATCACCTCAACAAGGTGACCTACAAAAGAGCAATCAGTACATGGACCCACAAAGTAATATATGCGTCTAGGAATTTGGAAGATACGTTAAGCCACATCTCTAATTAAAATACCAAAAACATTTTAAGGAAGTAACTACAGTTGGACACATAAAGGTACGGAAACAAGCTATACACATTTAAATTAAAAGACAAGGTGAGAAACAAATCAAACAAATACAGACAAGAAGAAGTACTAGCTCATTAAAAGAAAACAGAAAATGAAACTTTCTCCGATCTTTCGAACTTTAACCGTCCAATAAGTACCTCAAAGAATGAAAAACCAGAAGGCAGAAAAAAGATCATAAGAATAAAGTCAAGACTGCCAACTGCAAGGGCTTCGCTGTTTTCATTAATACCAAGTAATAACATGAAAGATGCAATTCAAAAATGGTGAAGGGCATACCTTTGAAGAATTTCCACCTTTTTGGGATCAATTGCAGCAATTACTTCGTCTGCAAATGCAAATAACAGTATAAATGAAGCCACTGCAACTGGAACAGAATCTTCCAAATAAACATAAAAAGAACATCCTTGTACCAATGAAAAGAACATTTCTCATTTGGCTACATGCTAGACGTGACATTTCTCATTTGACTATGTGCTAGGTGTAACATTTCTCATTTGGCTATGTGCTAGATGTAGGCAACGTCAACAAGTGTACATGATAGCGAGCATTGGAAGAAGAAAAAGGGAAAATCTGAGATTTCAAAGGAGTTCACCAAGGCTTTTGTGAAATCTGTTTAGGGTTATGCTCAGTCTTAATTTTTCGTACTGCACTGATGAGAACCCTGCAGGACATATTTTAGAGGGCATTATTTTAGATTTTGTTATTACTGGTATTTGGTATTTTCAATAAGTTTTGGACATTCGTACTGGAATAGCATGTAGTTAGAAATTTGGGACAACTAATGGCATTTAAATGGAATCTGGAGTCCTAGTCAGTCAAAATATTTGGAGTGCCAAAATATTCCTAGTTTATGGAATTTTGAGCACTAGTCTTTATACAAGTACAAGAGTCTTCCGGCCTACACATATACTGTACTCTATTTTAATCAACAGAGTTGAGTTATGAAAATTAGAGAAAGTATGAATTTGTGTATTGTCTAACCCTTGCAGGGGTGAACCACCTCTTTCTTGAATTCTAGTTATTCTTTCCTTCTCTTCTCTTCCTCCACCTATTTCTTCTTTGCACACAAGTGCTGGATACTATTCCCAAGTTACTGTTCACAGCAATAGAGTCCCCTTTTCAACCCCAAAACCACTCAAATCACGCCCAGATCAACCTTAACCCCTTCTCCCACTTCTGCACCTTGAATTTGACAACAAAAGCCCAAACTTACTGTTTCACAGTTACATATCCTCTATTTTGAAGATCCAGCAACCTTACACTTTTGAAAACCAGTCCACACTCAAACTTTTTCATCTCCACCACTTAAAAAGCTTTCTTCACCTTCACAGAACCTTAACCCTAGAAGTTTTGCTCAACCAAAAGCCGCCATAAATCTACTCGTCGGCAACCTCAATTCAAGATTCCAAATGTCATCTAACTGTAATTATCTGCAGATTTTATTTTAGCTCCTGCCTCCTGTCCATTTTAATTTTCTTAGACACCTAGATAGTAGACACAACTGTTCGCAGGTAAGTGAGTATTGGAGTCATTCAAAGAACATCTGAAATTATGTCTTCAAAATGATTATAAATTTTTTAAACAATAAATTACAATGACCTCCCATGAGGTTTGAGGAATTCCTTTGACCTCCCTTGCTTTTGAAACTATTATGCAGTTACCCTCCCTACCGTTAAAATCAGTCAAACGGCGTTAGTTAAGCTATTGAAACATTAAGTTTGAAATTTTTTCGGCAAAACGAACTATAATATAATTGTTATCACGTTCGAAATAGAATATGTGAATTTCGAGATTTTTCTGAAACCGAAATTCGGATAGAGTTTTGCCAAATTTCAACATAATTCCTATCACGTTTGAAATAGAATATGTTGAATTCCAAGATCTTGCTACAATCGAAACTCGAACAAATCTCAAAAACTCCTATCTGAATTTCGGTTTCAGAAAATTCTCGAAATTCAACGTATTCTATTTCGAACGTGATAAGAATTATGTTGCAATTCGAAAAATCGCGAAAGCTTAACTAACAACGTTTACCGATTTTAATGGTAAGGAGGTAACTGCATAATAATTCAAAAAGCAAGGGAGGTTGGAGCAATTTCAGAAACCTCATGGGAGGTTAGTGTAATTCACACTTTTTAAAACTAAGTAATGGAGATTCGTAGATTGCGGAAAATAACTTTAAAGAGAATGATAATTGATGTTAAACTTAAATAGTGACTGCAAGGGTAATTCCGGACGTGTATTGTAATATCTTCTTAGAGGGATCTTTCCTTTTTGAAATTCGAAGACAATTAATTGATATGTTGAAAAATAGCCATTTTGAAAAAGAATAAATAAGGTAAGAAAGTTAAAAAGAGTGAAATGAGAGAGGTGTAGAGGATGATGTGGAATTTTTCTTTATGTTTCCTACTTTTGTGAGAAGAGAAGAGGAAGAAGAGGGCGCCATGTGGACCACTCGTGCTTAGTATGTATTGTAGTACTGTAGAATATAGATTGATGTGCAATTCATATTAAGTATTATACTTATTTCCAAACACCTGCGAGTAAGGAAATAAACTATTCCTAACAACCAAAAAAGTCATAATTACAAGCACTAACTATTTCAAACGGAAAGCAGCACCAGCCTACTATACATATAGATTGCCCTTACTAATAAAAGAAGAAGGCACAAGTAAATCACCCACACTTGAGACATACAGACATACATGCACAAATACATCTCTGCGTACGCACACGCGGGTGTGTGAAGTACCAGCAAAAAAGCATAGTCAAACATAATGAAAATAGAACAAACAGAAAAGTAAAAAATGAATTGTTTCAGGTTACGGAACCTGCCTGGTGAAAGCTGATCAGTTCTCTCCGACGTTAATACTCGAATGGCAAGTACTTGGTCTATATCTGCAATCTAGCATGAGAAACCAACATCCTATCGGGCACTTGTTTCAAAATATCATAACAGCATATTTTATCCATTATCAAAAAAAACTTAACAAAATAAATTTATGCATACCCATCCAAGATGTTGCAGTATTAAATCTTGATCAGATGACTTCTCAAGTATCTTTGACGCCTCAATTGCAGCAATATCCTTACCGGATATTTCCCCCGTAATATCTTTCCAGTGGCCAGATGAATAATTTCTTGCCAAGATGCGCCATATAGCAAGAGCCTTAGAGCTCATCCCTTTACTAGCATAGAGGAAAGCAAGTGTCCGCAAATTCCCAGATTCATTTAATAAAGTTTCTAACTCCTCCTGCACTGCATTGAAGTTCCACGGTCATCCTTCAATCAGGCTTCTGACTGGCCTCCCACTTTGAAATACACTGAAATACTCACATTCCACTCCATACAAACACAACTACAACTGCATTGTCTTGAAGCCTACGTACAAATTTGATCTTAACTCTAATATTAACAAAAGTACAATGCCTTCAAACCCGGAATGGAGTAAGCGACAATAACAGTTGGATAATCAATGCTTCACACTTCAAAATTCAAATACTGAAACCCAGTACAGCTGTTTGAAGCAAAAGACTATTCACCTTATCTGAGCAGTTTATTCCAAACGAGCAATCATAAACTGGTTACCATCATTTTGTTTTCCCTAAAGCAAGAAACAGTATAATCTGAAAATTCATGCAAATTCATTTCCTTGAGGACATCGACTCAGTTGTAAGAAATTCTTTTGTTTTTTTTTGGGACAATAGCTATATATGTATATTCGAGTTTCCCTACGATTCAGAAGGCATACAAATATTCTTCCTTCCCTTCTTTCTCTCATGCTTTATTTATAATCTCATCAATGGAAAAAAGAGATCACAATTCAAGCCTCAGTCACAGCCAGTAGAGCTGCTCTGCAGCTGATAATGATCCAGAATCTTCCAGGTCGTCCTCAATAAACATATTATAAGTGTCAGATCACAAGTCAACTGTTGACCAAGTGACCCCAACACTTCAAGATGCAGACCAATGAAAAATCCTTTATCAGGTTCTCCATAAGTAGAAATAGAAAAATATGCAGAGTATAGTAGCAAAGCAGTTAAAGAGGTAATAAAACCAAAAGCGAAAGGAAGATGCAGTATACCACTACACAGCTGTTGTTTGACGATGCAAGCTTCTCCATATCTTCTACGCGATTTAGGGCCCGATAAAGATACATAAGGAGAGTGTCAACTCCTTCCATCACGGAAGAAGTCAGATCTTTCTCGCGAGAAACGTGCAAGTACCTGAAGTGACAGAGGGGGATGTCAAGAAAGGTTTAGCACCAGTAAACTGGTACCTCAAGGCAATTTTATGTTGAAAAAGTAATATAACTGTTAAAAACACACCATGCTGATACCAAACACCAGGGACCAAAAACCTGTGCTTCAGACTTCCTTATGCTAGAATATGGTTTGAGTTCAGGTATGAACTGTATAGATGATAAAAGAAGACCAGATATGCCCAAAGTTATCAATCTAGTACCGGTAAGCGTACCGTTTTTGTCACTGGTATAGTACATACCGGTACAATGTGTACCGGCATACCGTTTTGGATTTATCGCTAAAATTAATATACATTTCTCAAATAATTTTTTTAACAAAAATCATGAACATATAAAATAAAACCTCACAACTTAAAAATAAATTACCAAACATAAAAGGTGATGATTTTAGTCTCAATTTATGTGTAATTACCCAAAAAATCATAGATTGAAAATTTTAAAAAAAATTGTCCGGTGCGGTACGGTACCAGCCGGAACGGTACAAGGGGTGGACCGGTACTGCTAGGTGGCTGGTACAGTACGAGATTAATTACTTTGGATATGTGCTCTCTAGCAAGCAAGCATTGTATTAGTTAACTCTTCCTTCAAGCTAAGGTGGCCAGTATGGTATGAGATTAATTACATCGAATATCCCCTCTCTAGCAAGCAAGCATGGTATTAGTTAACTCTTACTTCAAGCTATTATGAGGCTATGTTACTTGGTCGCCAAACTACGACGAGAGTTTCACCTTTTGAAGCGCCAGTCGCGTAGGGCGACCAGGCCAGGCCGAATAGAAAGGCTTTGATGACTCGAGGTTCATATTAGGGAAAGGAGAGTGAGGGGAAGAGGGTGCGGACTTGGGTGCGGGTGAGGGTGCAGCTAAATGTATAGGTAGTGTCCAATTACTCTAATTTCAAGCGAAATTAGGTTCCTTGGATTTTCATTTCAAGGACTAGGGAACACGATATAATATATATATTCATCATACTATTTCTTTTAGTTTATAGGATAAATGGTGTTTACAATGTGTAGTTGGGCATATGTTACCTGTAACACGGATCATTTCAGTATGAGGAACAATAACTGAAATGCAGTATGCTGCATGCCCTAAGTTCTGGAGCAATAGGAATGGGCTTCTATAGCTTACAATCCAAGAATGTATCTTAAGTGAAAAAAATCCAATGAGATGGAGTACTGTTTGTGTAGTTACTCATGTAAAATACATTTCTGAAAGCATTATAACCAACTTTCTTATATCCTGTCTTGTCAAAGCCCCAATATCTCTAGGCTTTATAGGAAAAAATTCGGGATCATTTTGGATCACTAAATTCACCATTTTGGAACGTCCACATTTTGGAACGTTCGTACCAAAATGTAATTTGTTAGGGTATTAGCATTTTCTGATAACATTGATTTGAGCATTGCAAGCATAATACAGCATGTCTATGCACAAGTTCTTGCCTTCTTGCTAAGTCAAATTACGACAGATGCTTACAAGGTTAGTGTCCAACTAGGCATGTCGGACACGGATCCCATATCCTATTCTGATTGTCCAAAACGAATACTTGTACACATTTTACAAGAGTCCGTATAATACAGGTGGGAGCTCCTAAGGTCGTTATTCCTTATAATCAAGAAGGTATGTTGAAAAGCCTATTATATTACATGCCCAATTACATAGAATTGAAAACAAAAAGGAAAAATATACACCTGATGATGTTTTCTATTGCTGATTCCAGTAAATCAGCTCTATTTGGTGGGTTCAGAAGAAAAACGTCATCAATTGTAGTCTCCACCCCTGCTTTTTTAAGAAAAACAGCTCTTTGAATAGCCATCAAGCCATCATCTACTACATTTTCAAGAGGTGCAGGAGGAGGATGCAATCCCCAGTAGCGGTTCCTCGGCACCTGAAATTACAATACAGTTAACTTCTAGAATCTAGATCAAAGTGAAAAACACGAGTTTATCCACGACCATCCTATTGCAAAAGGGGGAAGGCCGGAACATAATTAACAGATATAGAACAGGATGAAAGCAATTTAAACACACTCGAGTTGCAATATTATAAGTGCACTAGTAACCATTGATGTTAACAGCAGCCTGAGTTAGAAATCATAACTACCTCAAGTTACACTCCAAGAATCTAGACTTAACATAATAGGAATTTCCTGTAAATAGAATTGTCAGGGACTCAAGATACTTATTTTCAGTTACTAAAAATTTTCAGTATCCAAGATGAACATAATCTAGAGTAACGAATAATCGTTAGAAAAACAAAACCCTATCAAATGCATACTTTAATATCAACTACTCCCACCGTGTAGGATCACTAGTGATGCTTCCAAAGCAAAACTAGAGAGGAAAGATATCACCATGTCTAGTTTGCCTAGGTCATTGCATCAATCATTTTCCACAACAAAGAATGAGGAAGCATAAGAAACCTAAAGTTAGTGTAAGTGATGAAGGATTTCCAAGCTTCAAAAGTAAAGAATAGCAGGACAAACCAAACACAATGATAATACACACACACAAACTTATTTATTTTTATGCCAGTGTAACATAAAAACACTTTATCAAGTACTAGCCAACTTTAATTTGTCAAAATGTTGTTTTCCAGCCGAATTTGCAGATCAATAGCATGACCTGCATCTTGAGTTGAAGCAATATGAAAAGTATATTATCGGCCTTTAGATCTTGGACAACAAAAAATAGGTAAAAAATTCCAACCATGGAAAAAGAGCAAACATGTATACCAGCAATGACCACCGATTTGGGTCTCGCATTATAAACGGAAATACTTCAGATGGCTGCATAGTATCTGACTGCAAGAAGTGATTTACTGCTTCCTCAAAATGCAAATCAAACAGCAAGAGGAACCCGACTTGGGCATGCACAAAAGACAACATCTCCTTTGTCATTTCACCTTCACTTTGCAGCTCCTCCACTAAAGAGAGGGCTTCCTCAAAGTTCTTCTTGCGCAAGAGGTCCTTAATCTGTTCCTCAGAAGGTACTTTCCCGTAGCAAACAACCTGGCAATAAAATTTTAAAAAATGATTATCCACTCATTCTACCACCCTGTGTACGCATTGTTAAGTTATGGGTAGTCCCAAAAGCTTAAGCTGTTAGAAAACAGGCTAATAATGTATATAAGCTATTCAACAGCCTCCCTCGTGTGCAATGTGAAGGGGAGAAGTAGAATGCAAACAAGAGGAGTACATTTACCCAGCAAAACTTCCCCATTCAGTCCAACTATGATATAAAACTCACACGATAATTTCACTTTTACTTCCTCAATTTCGTATGACAAACATTTAGCTCACCACAACTTGGGAGCAAAGCATCACTAAAAGGCCATCCCGAAACTACAACCATAACCAAAGCCCTTGGAGTTACAAAATATCATAACAGATTGGACATCTCAAACAGGGATAAAGAAAAGATCCATTCACATATATCACTCTTACCTTGGATGGTGTTGCTACAACAACAAGTTGTCCACTCCCATCTTGATCTGCTAAAACACACGGGCCAACTCCTTCCTCAGCAAAAGAAAGCATTTGAACGCATTTGCCAGATCTTTTGTGATACAAATCAATCTTCCCATTCCTCACAACAGCTATACTTGATGCTATCTCCCCAACAGAATCAGGAGCACGACGAAATACCAAGCTTCCCCCAACTGGTTGCCCTTGAGCATTAACCATAACACCCACATTGTCGACCACCAACAGCACCTTGTGCTCTTTCAACAACAATTTGAGCATTGGAGGACTAGATGACGGATCTGGGAGCGAAAATATTAAAGCACCTTGTCCAGTAACACAAGAATACAAAATGTACCCACTTGAACTACCAACGATTATAGAATCATCAAGCCACACCATGGTCCTAACCCCATCAACACATTGAATTTCTTTCAGTATCAGAAAAGACCCACCGCCATCACCACCATCCTTTCCTAAAACAAGCTCCACCAACATCAATCTCCTACCTGCCACAACTGCAAATACGCAATTGGCATCCCTATGAAGCTCGGATTCTTTTAGTTTCAATCCATTGGATCTAATCCCACCACCACCACCCCCTAATTTCTTCAATAACCGGCGGCCTGTGCTTGAAAAATCGGATAAATCTGTCCCCACCAAATCTGAACTCTCCAAAACGCCGGTCCGAACCCTTTTGGCAACGACTGTAACCCCCTTGGAAACCCCCAACTTCCTCACTGGTTGAAGCAAAAGCAAGTCCACCAGAAACAAAAACCCACCTGAAAGCACCAGAACCTGCCCAACGCGATCAATTGCGTGCACGTAGTCCACTGCTGATTCGGTCACCGACGCGTGTCGCAAAAACGAAACACTTCTTGACGGACCGGAATTGGTGCTGGAATGATACGAACTTTGATGGTGGGCTGGACTGGGAGGTGAATTAGGGTTCAGGGAGAACAAGAGAAGGGTTCCGGATTCGGTTCCGACGTAGATTAAGGTTTGGGTATCGGAGAGAGTGGAGACTGCAAGGGATCGAATGGAGGAAGAGAGTGAAGAGGAGGGGGAGAGATTGAGATTGAACTCTGCTAGTGGTTCGAGTAGGCTTCGAGTATTAGTTGGTTCGAGTTTGGCCATCGAAAGACTATGAGAGAGGAGGTGCTAAGGTTTTGGAGATGTTCTCAGGGCTGCTGCTTCTTCAGAGAGACCGCCATTGACGTCGGGCGAGGAAAAGCTGCTGAGGCCTGAGAGAGAGGCGTGCGTACTGTATAGCTGAAGCAGACTTTTCGAAACCGGATCCTTGATCCAACCCCGGAAAACAACTGGTTCACTGGTCTTGAAGTCCAAACCCACTTTTGTGAGCGGGTTGGATCATGACGTCATTCTTATATCGTACGTGCGTATTTCGAAGCTAGTATGGAAATTGATTTTGTCCAAAATCCATTGCCAACAATAAACTAGAGGATGTAAAATGCAAAAATTATGGTTATTAGTTCAAGGACGTAAGGTGACCTTGTAAAAAGAGATAGAGAAAATGTCTCGAGCCAATGTTCAAGTACCAAGCGCTACGGTACTAAAGTTACCCATGCCATACTCCTAGGCTCCCTTCGAGATAGGATTCAGTGGCCTCTTCAGTTGTGCTACTTATGCTTATAGTTCCACGCATATGAATTTTTTGAATTTTCTAGCCAAATCCACAAACTCTCATGACGTAAGCCAAAATATATTAGTCGGTTGTAACTGATTAGTAAAATTAAATCACTAAGGTCCTCAAATGAACGAGTTTAGAAATTTTTCAAAATAATTTTTAAAAATATTTAAACAAATATAAGTGCAAAAGCATAATAAAAATATCTAATGCTAAGCAGATAATAATTATTACAGTTATCTAAATAAAAATTAAATATCACAATTCTCGATTCTTATCACGACCCAACCCAATGATATATAGATATCCAACCGGCCTTGTCGTTTCATGTTTTTAACTTTGATAAATTTCATAAACACCTTCTCAATTTTGATGAAACTACATTAAACATCCCTCTATTCAATCAAATCATAATACATGATCTTACTTTTTCTTTATTCCCAGGAATGAAATTCGGATGTGACGAAATTTAAACACATATATGTTCTAAGTTAATCTTCCATAACACAAACAAAAAAAAAAAATTCACATGTTATACGATTAATCTTATTTAAAAATCAAATCAAAATATATATATATCCGTTGGATAAGAAAAAAAATATAACACGAACATCTAATTAATATTAAAAAATTCATAATCAATAATTAAAACATAGTAATTGTTGGAAATTCGAAGGGTTAAATAAACGGGACACTGGAGGGTCTCAAGGCAACCGGAGAGTCTCGGGCGTTTCACACCCCAAGAGTCACAATAATGTCTGCCATCCAAAGGTCCATCCGTTTCAGATTGCATTCATTCACGTCACCCCAAAGGTCTTTATATACCAGCTCAGTTTTGGTAGATAAAGAACCCCGAAATTATGTTTAGTGAGAGAGAGTCAGGCACTAGGAAGTTCAACAGGCGAACAAGGTTAGGTGTGATCTAGTTCGTGGAGCCGTTTTACCCTGGGAGACGACGCCGGAGCTATCTTCCAACACCCACGGTGAGGCGGCGATTTAGTCTTAAGGGAACTGTGTTCAACACAGGACTCGGTTCGGTAACTAATATAGATTGTTCTGTATTTTGGTTTCTCATATTGTATAATAGTTGTTAATTCTGTACTTTATGATTCCATTACTATGAAATTAAGATGTATATTTTCCTGGGTTCTCGATCATTGCTAAGAATCTGTCACTTTATAATTTCAACAGTAATTAATAATCACATAATCAACACCCAATAATAAAAAAGAGTCCCTACATCACACTCTTTTTCCTGGTGAGTACCATAATAACAAAAAAAATTGGTGTGTGATCTAAGAATACCGCCATGTGGTGCTCCAATACTCTCCACTGTATATTCATTTATGTGAGGCTTAATACTAAATGTAGGGGCACTCATATGAATGTATAGCGATTGAAGTTATTAAGACACCACGTGAGGTGTCTCAAGACTACTAAATAATTACTCGTAATATGATAATTAAGAAAAAAAATTTTAAAAATGGAATTTTGAAAATTGGAGTGGCATGTGCCACTCCCCCCTCCACAAGTGTCTGCCCCTGATTTTGAATAATAGTTTAGAACATTTGTTCACTCATTAAGAAAAAAATGGATCACGTTTATTCGCACCTGACGCTCTGGAAATTTCAGCCTTCCTTTTCTTATCTGTTTATAGATCATTTCACAAAACACATTGCAATTCTTAATTGAATGTGACCAAGAATCATATCATTTAAAATATATTTTTCCTATTCTTTCTTCTAAAGTGGGGAGTTTAAGACCAGAAGGAAGTCTAAGAAGTCTTTCTTAAGTAAGGTCTCATAAACACAAGGGTCTTGGCCTATGATTTCGGCAACATCGATTCCATAGTTCGAATCTTTGTAATATGATTTGTATGATGAGATATTTCGGTCAAACTCTTTCTTGAGTAGCGACTCGTAGTAGATAACTTTGTAAGTTAAATCTACCAAATTCCTAAATTTCGTGGAGTCAAACTTATTTTGAAGCTCTCTGTACAAACCTTCTTGGGATAATCAAATGAATTTGGCCTCATGGAGTGTTACTCTTTATTTATTTTCTACTTTACTTGAATTGGGTAATAAATTAAGCAACTTTCACATTAGGTCTTTCCCTTAGTCTGGCTAAATTATTCATAGACAACTTTGGCTTTGTCTGGAAGAATTACGCATGAAAGACTTCTTTCCTTTCCTGCAAACTTGTGATGGCACCAAATCCTAAACTAGTATACCATGCAAAAGCTATCCCTGAAAATGAGTTTGGAAAAAGCCTAAATTTCATGAAACCATTGTTGGCCAATTTCCCATACTGAGCTGTGAATTTGGCCACATGTTTTAAGGTTGTTTGTCTGCCATCTTCATAAACTAATGTAAAATCTCAGATTTTAAAGCCTCTAGGGAATTCATACTGTTGGTCTATCCATTATGGATATGATTTTCTATAAATTGAAATTTGAATCCCCCAATATAATGGGCTACACACTTCCTGTATTAGACCCAATACTTGGCAAAAGTGGGGATCTCGCCTTAAATAGTCACTCCCAGGGTTTCCTTGATTCACTTCAACCATAAGTGCAGGCACACGGGGAGGTATAGGGGCTTCCATAAACGGTTGCTCTCTAACATTTCGAACTCCAGTCATGCCAAGAAAAGGATGATAGGGAGCCGACAGTGCACCTCAAATATATACATGTGG
This sequence comes from Arctostaphylos glauca, assembly GCA_019985065.2. NCBI lineage: Eukaryota > Viridiplantae > Streptophyta > Magnoliopsida > Ericales > Ericaceae > Arctostaphylos > Arctostaphylos glauca. The sequence goes on along the minus strand of JAHSPW020000001.1, from coordinate 12,136,760 downwards.
GGGTGGTCTGGGTGGTATCACAGATGGAAACTAGGCAGTGTTTTAGTAAACATCCCATACCCAATCTCAACCTGCCAAAAGCAATTTGTCTCATGGTTGGTACCTATTCCTCCATGTGTCGCAATAAGGCACGTTGAGATGTGAAAATCTCTTTCGGTGAGTTTAAAAGTTGGTGATTTAATTGTAGGGGTCCAACATGTAGCAGATCATGTCACGCCTTTGATTTTTAATACATTAAACCATAGCACGTTAATAGTAATATCCTCACAACACACCAATAATCCCCCAAAATAACCATTCATGATATGTCAATAACATTTGAGTTCTAAATGAATTACAACAAAATAGGCACTTCGGCCTAAAAATAATAAAATATCCTTTCAAGAGTTTAGAGATATCTTTTCTAGTCAAAAGAATGAAGTAGGAGTTATAATATATCTTTCAAAAATACTTCATCCGTCCCAAATTCATATTCTCTCTTTGGGATTTTAACTTTTTAGCGGAACATAATAATTGCTGCAAATTTTTTTTTTTCAAATATGCCCTTAAAGTAGAATTTCAATGGGTCTTTTCCAAAAAATTTGATTGATATAACAGTACAACTTTTATTTAAACAAATGGGCAAAAAAACATAACCAAGTTTCAATTGTTATTTTTAGAAAATGGACTTTCATTTTGGGACGTCCCAAATTAGAATAATGGCCTATGAAAATGGGATGTGGGGAGTAAGAAATAAAATATGCCAAGTAACTCCATCAAATGAGTTTTTCAGAAATATGTCAGTCTAAGCATGCCAAGCAATCCATGCTAATGATCCGAAGTGTTACTCGAAAATAATAAAGAGTTGAGCTACAAAGTCCAATAAAAATATCTACACAAATATTGTATGCATATAAAATGAGATGGTATACAATATGGCACCAAAAATAAGATGGGCATGAACAGATATAGAACAATAAATGAGGACAACATATCTAAGATTCCACATTCCCATTACTCAACAAGCCACCAAACTATTTCACGATTCATGTGTTTATTCGACATGTCATCGTCAAGTGTTACATTGCCATACCTAGCACTTATCTCGATAGAGGCTAATAGCATTGTGTCAATTCCTAGCACATCTCTCTAATGAAGCTAGTTCATAACGTTCTTGCATTATTCAAGTGTTGACGTTTATTAATGTTCTCAAATCAATCATTCATAATAATGCATCTTAATATTTCGTTAAAATTCACCAATTTATAAGAGGCTGAGAGTAAAAGCCTAATTGAATCAATAGCAAATTATTCAGGTCATTCGGATGGAACAAACAAGTCATCCGAATGAGTTATTCTATGAAGGAGGAATAACCTTTCAAAACAAAAAATCCATCCAAATGGAACAAAATGGATCATTTAGATGAGTTACAAATTGAGATGTTGCAAGCAAATTCAGCTGATTGGATCAAAAGTGGTCATCCGAATGAATTACAAATTTCGAAACAAAAATAAGATACTGCAAGCTAGTTCATCCAGATGGACCAAAAATTGTCAACCGGATGAGGTATAAAATGACATATCGCGATTTCTGCAAATTTTTAGGTATGTTTCTCAATTTCGATTCTAACTCTCAAACAACGAATCAAAGCATAAATAGGGACTAAAACAAGTCATAAACACATAATAGAAGTGAAACATCCATACCTCAAGGTTTAGATGCAAGATTTGAGCTCCCACTAAGAAACCCTAACTTCAAATGTTGAAAATTCTTGAAATAACTTCCCTTCGAGCAAATGAACGAAAACAAGCACATGATATCAACCAAGCATGGAGGATATTCGAACTTTTTTGGTATCCAACCGGCTTTAGAATTACTCCCAATCTAATGCCGACTAGTACTCGAGAGACCAATCCCACCATTTACTTGTGGGAGCCCCATTTAAAACTAGGACATTTTGCTTTGAGAGGTTTCGAACGTGATACCTAGAAGAAAATATACCTCTAAGTTCCAAACCTTAACCTCTAGGCTAACCCCTTGAAATTTAAAGATAGTCACACTTACAAAAACAAAACAAAAATGGCGAAACAACTTAAAAATATAGCAAACTTCAACTTGACATTTGACTTCCCACAGTTGTTGGAAAAAATATTTTTTGTTTGTAGTAAATTCGTTTAAAATTTCACTTTTTGGATAATCTACACTGCATATAATAGATAATAAAATTATTCTAACAAAATTACTGAAGAGAAGAAAAGCCTGGGACAATTCGCTCTCTCCCTTTCTCCCTCCATCTCTATCTCTCTCTATTGCTCTCTCTATCTCTATCTCTCTCTATCGCTCTCTCTATCTCTATCTCTATTTTTATCTCCATCTTGTGTGTACACACATAGAAACTTGAATATTCAGTTTTCTTTGTTGTGCTCTATAGCACTAAAAAAAACTTTGGGCCCTATTTAAAAAGAGGACAAAGACTTGGATTGAGACAAATAATTTCATGGGTTTAGTTAGTGAGTGTTTGTTTTGCAAAAATGAATGGGATAAACAATCCCATGGGATTGGTAAACCCCCTCACTAGGGGGTATTAGTAATACCTCGGTGAACATGGTATTAGCAAGCTTAAGTCCATTTTTCTATGGAGAGAATGACCTTGTTGCACTTCGATATTATCAAGAAATTACAAGTTTCTCTCTCTCTCTCTCTCTCTCTCTCTCTCTGTGTCTGTTATATTAAAAATATTTAGAAAGCATTTAATTGATTACTATCTATTGCCATTATTCCAAGCGAGTTTGGTTGATTTTTTTTTTGTTTCAATCTTCCTATATCCAACTACTTGTTATTGTTTAAGGTTTCATTTGATAGATCTAAGATTATTATTCAATGTGAATTGCTCAAACTTATATTTGATTGCTTTCACATGATTTGAGAGGTTTACCACTTTAGGTTGAAATAACTAGTTAATAGGAGTGATAGTTTGCATAATTAAATATATTTTATTTTGAAGGCACTAATGCATATTTTAAAATTGTTAATGCCAATCCAGAATTTCTCTTGTCAATGCCAATAAACACCATCTTTCATAACTTGAAATTTCCCTTACTAATGCTAATCCGGAATTGATTGGTTATGACAAAAGTTGAATTTTTTTTAAAATAATTATTTGTAAAAAGATTTATGGTTATAGAAATTTAAATTGGATAAATAAATAAAAAATATTGCTCATTTTCTATTTTGTTGGCCATAGATGCTCATTTTCTATTTCTTTTAGAATGACCAATAAACTAAAGATGAGGATAAATTTGGAAAACACGTATTTTAATCTCATCTCTCTCTTTTGCAAACAAACACCAATCATGCAATATTAGTCCTATCCCAAATACAAACAAACATACAACACTAATTTTAATAATCTCTTAGTATTACGAATCTCATTCTAATTACACCACCTTACGAATTTCAAGCTACGAAAAAGTTTATCAAACGGGGCCTTGGTCTAAAGCACACCTATCACTGCATGTTCTGGAAAGAAACAAAAGCATTTCCTTGTCCATATTATTAAAGATACATTCTGGAACATCCGATAGCAATATTATTATAGAGTGCAAACAATTCACCAAACTAACTAACAAAAAACAAATATTCCAGTGGATGTATCCATCACCCACTAGACAAACCTTCCACCAACCAATATATCTTCTAAACTTCAAGCCGATCCCCTGATCTGATGGAAAGTTTAACCTGACACCTTGTTCAGTCGATGGATGATGTCCGTGATTCGGAGAACTCTTGACTCTTAGTTTCCAATGTAGCCTAGCCGGTGGAGGATGAATGCTAAAATGAGCATAAGTATCGCCATAATCATACCGGGCTTCCCAAGCAACCAATTTTTCGTCTTCCTCGCAAGTTCCATTCCTCTCTGAATCCTATCTGCCCACTTCATCTGGAACCATGATTTATTTGGGGAAAAAAAAGGAACGGAAGGGTCACTTCTTAATGCATGGAGCTTAAGCAGCATGTATTTCATACTCAGGACGTAACATGAACTGAAAACGCTCAATCAAATTTGACGAAGCCATCAACCTAGTTTTCACTTTTCAGGTTACAAATCAAGTTCATGTCCTGTCAGTCATGGACATACAAAACAGAAGCACAGCAACTAGTGAAAGTTGTTGTTTTCTCAAACATCACATGCTTGTGTGCAGTGTCCTATTAAGGCTGTGTGTGGATCGTGGATTTATGGAGTGATCGGTTGAGGGACAGGAAAAGGAAAACAGATTTTGGAAGCTATTCTCTGTAAATCCAAGCTCCAAACAGCTTGGGGGAACTGAAGGAAATTATGTCCAAAACAAACTAAGCAAATATCACGAACTCCACAATGCTCAGCTTGAGGATCGGTAGTATGTGTGATACAAATAGAAATACCACACGTCACGGAGCTTAGCTACTGTCTGAAATGTCTTTGAGAAGCCACCAAGGCAAAACATCAAGATTCAGCATCAGAGTGGAAACTACAACCCTTAGGCTACCAATTGCATGTCCTAAAAACACCCTCTCAATCTGTGCCCTTGTTTTCTGTGTTTACCTGTCCCTATTGACTCATGTTACAGTAACTTGAGCTATTGACAACAACAAAAAAGTTACTACAACTGGAGCCAGGGCTTCAAAGTGAGGGCATTATGGGTGATTTCAAATATCAGAACTCCAGGTAAAAAAGAGAAAATATAACCATCTTTTTGTGTATCGTTTTTATCTAGAAAAGATAACAAATACAATCACAACAGTAACTTTTCAAAAGAAATTCTTTTTATGGATATGAATAACATCACTAGTGAGCATGTAAGGAGCACGATAAACAATTAATCAGATTTCAAATCAGAACCATAACCCAACACACAAAGATGGTAATGATGTCATGTGATGGGCAAATTTTGAAACTTGTGTTTCAAACTACAATGTCCAGGTTACAATGGAGTAACCTTAAGGTTGTTCCATTGACCAAACCTTCTATATGTCATTGACCAATTTTTGCTGTTCTTCAAAGTTTGGCGAGATAGTGTTCACAGGCTTGACAACCAGAGATTCTTAATTTTTTGCTTAGGTGCGGAAACAGTACCAATAATCATAAAGTATAAATTATGCAAGAAATACCATCTTGTCCAAGGTATCTGGTGACAAAGACGACATGGCTTGTTGAGCTTTTTCTGCATCCTCCCGAGAAAGCTTGAATCCGAATTGTTCTCCCATGTTTGCCATCATGTCCGGGCTTATGTTTTTAAACATTGATGCGAACATCTGCCAATTACAAACCAATTAAAGCTCATATAGTAAATAAGGAGCTCCATCTTGTATTTAAACCAAAAGCATGTCTACACATATCATCAGACATTAATAACCACTGAGCACATCCTAATAGGGTTCACTGTGACAAAAACAGTCATCCCCAAACAGTGTACTCACCACTAGAAGTTGTAAGCATTGAAATCATCACAAGTGGTAATACGGATGGAAAATCACTGCATGCAATGGTTTAAATTATCTGGATTCTTGAATTCCCAAAAGTAAAGCAATCCTCCAGATGTGATGTTCTATTTGATTGACGTTGAATGCAACTGAAGGATTGCAGTAATATGAAGTGTCCAAAACATTTTATAGATGAAAATGAAACCATAAATATCAAGTAACCAACCCCAATACCTGCCGCATGGCTGGATCTTTCATCTGGTTTTGCATCTGTTCTTGCAAATCAGCAGTTGAATTGAGAAAGCTTGATTGAGGAGCACTTCTTGAATGAGAAAACTCATGTGAAGAACTACTTTCACCTGTATGATCTCCCCTAGCAGTAAAACTTCCACTAGATTGTTTTGATCCAGCATCTGACCTAAGTCCGTTTGACTTTAATGCTGATGCTGTTGACACTGTATCTTTCCCTTTCAAAGACGATGTCATTTCAAACATTTTCTGAAGCTCCTCAGCTGGCATCTTACTCATCATATCACTTGCCATTTTGAGCATGTCAGGTGTCACGTCAGCAGGAACTGGCCCAGGTCTGAAGCTGTTAAAATCTGAGTCTGAAGAACCACCCTTAACAAATGGGTTGTTCTCCCCCTGGAAGGAAGAAGCCATTTGGAGCATTTTTTGAAGTTCTTGAGGAGGCATCCTGCTTATCATATTTGAGGCAGTCTTAATCATATCAGGAGATACCCCTTCAGCATTTCCCCCACTCATACAAGCCAGAGTTTCAGGATCGGCTTGACACATGAAGTTTTGGAAGGATCTAAGAACCGCACCCAAAAGATGTAAACAAATCAAGGCTTATGAAATTGCTTCATGCTATAACTCGAGAAATTATAAACAGAGTGAATAGATCAACTAAACAAAAAATAACAGTGAGGATGAAGAGAAGACAATGCAAAAATGAAATTATCTATTGAAATCAACAGAGAAGTTGATAAAGATGTGCCTTGCGTAAATTTCCTAGAAGATCTATGTTGAGACGGTATTTAAGCTCTTATTATCATTGGCCAAAAAAATGGGCCAGATAGGCATGCTTTAAAAGTTTACATGATCCTCTAATAATCCCACGTTAGACAAGGGTGCAGAGAGACTTTTATATGAGTTTTCACCAACTGCAGTAAAATAATTGTTAGAAATACAGTATTTTTACATATTTTTTATTTTGATTATGAAATTGTTTTTCCATGAAACCTAGTGTTTTATATGAATCATGTCACCACAAACATTCACAAATGATATTCCAGACGACTTGATATATCAAAACATGTTTACATCAATTAATGTGAAGGTTATTTAAATAAAATCATGGCACCTGATCTTGATAAATTCTATATCTTTTATGCATCCTCACTGTCTTGGAAAGATGTTTGTATTGCTTGAATTGTTCCCTAACAGGTTGAGATTTTGAGAACATTCAAAAAGATCATTTTTTAGCCTGACCGGATGACAAACCGGTTGACATGACGATCAGCCAACTGACTTGACTACCGGCAGAAGGCATGACTACTAGCAGAGGGCACCGGTCCATAGGTTACACGACCAGCCCGTAAAAATTTGAATTTTTTACAGCAGTTCAACGGCTAAAAATGAATTAAATGCTTTCTCAAACGGCTACATTTCTTTGAGGAGTATTTATATCTCGCCTTGGTCTTCAATGCTACACACAACCATCCAAGAGAGCATTTATAAGCATTCAAAACCTTGCTTTTAAATTCTCTTATTCTCAAGTTCTCTAACTCTTAAATTTCATATGTACTCATTCTAACTTTGTAAGAGTGAGCTTCATCTTTCACATACAAGTATGTAACTTATACTTGTCAAGAGTTGTTTCAACTCTAATCTCTTTCAAAGTTGTGTGTTTAGGATCTTAATCACTCGTGAAAGCTTAGAACCAAAATAGAGATTATTTTAGAAGAATTATTTTTCTTAGGATTTTGAGAGTGAAAATCCTACCGGCTAACTAGTCCTCAAAAAAGCTAGCATTCCATATTTCAATAATAGTGAAACTCAAGAGGTTCCCTTAAAAAGTGGACTAGGGACGCGTCTCCGGATCCCCGAACCACTATACATCATGTTTTGGAATAACAACTGGTATCAGAGGCTAAACACTTATTAAGACTTAACCGTCTAAGAGTAATCTATGGCAATCCCAATGAGAACCTCACATACGGAGTAATCAAGTTAAGGAATCAAAAATTGAAGTTCTATTCGTAGCTATGAGTTCTTTTAAAAATGACTCCCAAAGAATCTATTTCTCAAATGTTTACTCGTTTTACTAATATTATTAACGGTTTGAAATCTCTCAAAACGGTTTATAGTAACTCAGAAATGATAAGAAATATTCTTACGTCACACAACCAAACGGTTTGGAGACCAAGGCTTCCATCATTCTTGAATCAAAGGATTTCCTGAAGTACACCATGGATGAACTTATGAGTTCACTCGTGACGGAAGAAACTCATTTCAAAAGGAATGAGCGTGACAACAAGAAAAGAAAAGACATTACTCAAAAAAGTTCAACAAGCAAATCAAAAGAGCTTATTGAATCAATTGAGAAAAGTGAAGACGAAGAAATGACGCTAATCGCAAAAGACTTCAAGAGCAAAAAGGAATGGAAACGAAAGAGATTCACCAAGAAGGAAGGAAACAAAGATGAAAGTAGCAAGAAAGATCAAATTATTTACTACGAATGCAAGAAACCGGTACACATCAAATTGAAGTGTCCTCGGGCCAAGAAATTCTCGAAGAAGGAAAGAAGAAGGCTACATTGGCGGCTTGGAACAATAGCGAGGATAGTAGCTTCGATGAAAAAATGCCTCAAATAGTTTAGAGTTTGAATCTTTAAAAGAGCAAGTAAATTATTTGATCAGCTCTCTTACTAAACCCAAGAAAATATGATTTGAATGTTGTACTTCTTGGAAAACAACAATGTTCTTTTCATAAAGCTTGTATAGGTTATAATCCAAACAATCAACAAAAGGCCTATAAGAATTTCTTTGAAGCTCCATCATCTAGCGGTACTCATGTTACATGTCATTATTGTAGAAAGAAATGACATATTTCTCCTTTTTGCCCTTTAAAGAAAAATTCATATATTGGCATGAAAGAGACTTGGATTCCTAAAAACCACTCTTTTGCTACTAACCTTTATGGATCCAAGGCTATTTGGGTACCAAAGATCAAAACTTGATTTTGTATCTATAGGTATGTTTTAAATCCATATCAAAGCAAGAGAAGTGGTACCTTGATAGTGGATGTTTAGGACACATGAAGGGAGATACAAAAGCATTCAAAACATCCAAGGATGGAAATTTTGTAACCTTTGGAGAGACAACAGCAAAAGAAAGATCATCAGTATAGGAAGCATTGGTAAATCCGCATTTCCTACTGTTGAGAATGTCTTACTTGTTGATGGTTTGAATTATAATGTCATTAGCATTACTCAACTTTGAGATAAAGGAAATCGTGTATCTTTGAAAAATCTAAATGCAACATTGAGAGTACCAAAGACTTAGTTGTTGGTCTTTCTAAAATCAAATTTGAAAAAGAGACTATATTTATGCATGCCAACAAGGAAAACACCAAAGTCATTTTAATCCAAAAATGTGATTTCAACTTCAAGGTCATTATAACTATTGCACATGAACTTGTTTGGCCCAACTAGAGCACCAAGTCTTGCTGCCAAATTTAATCGCTTTATTACTCTAGATACACATGGGTCATGTTCCTTAGCTCATAAGGATGAGGCATTTCCATCTTTTACAAAACTTCATAGAAAAGTTCAAAATGAAAAGGGTATTGTAATTTCGAATATCCACATGAATTATCGTAGAGAACTAGAAAATACCTTGTTTGAAAAATATTGTGATGATCTTGAAATTGATCATAACTTCTCGACTCCTAGAACTGCTCAACCAAACAGTGTTGTGGAAAGAAAAAATAAGATCTATGGATAAATGGCAAAAAACCATGCTTTGTAAAAATTCTCTACCAAAATATTTTTGAGCCAAACTCATCAATAATGCTTGTTACCTTTTAAACCAAATTTTGATAAAATCTCTCCTCAAAAAGACACCATAAGAGCTATGGAATTGTCAAAAACCTAACATTGATGACTTAAATGCATTTGGTTATAAATGTTTTATTTTGAATAATGACAGAGATTATAATTTGATTCAAAATCAGTATGAGAACATTTTCATTAGATGTTCCATTTCAAGTAAAGCATGTAGAGTTTTCAATAAATGCACTCTTCTTGTTGAAGAATCCATTCATGTTTTATTTGATGAATCTAACACATCATTTTCTAAGACTGTAATTGAGATGATGAGGAAGTAATTGAAAAGACAATACACGACTTAAGTCTCAATGAAATAAAGAAATGAAAACAAACAAATCATCAATCAGTAAAGATGATGTGGTTATGACCAACCACAAGACCATATTGAGAAAATCAAGACTTGTCTTGAGCATGAAAGTTTGTTCAAAGTCATCCTAAAGAATTAATTCTTGGATATCCATTAAAAGGTGTATCTACTCGCTCATCTCTCAAAAATATGGGTTAATTTAGCTTTTATTTCTTAAATAGAGCCTAAAACATTGTTCGAAGTCAAAAATGATGAAAATTAGATTTTAGATATGCAAGATGAGTTAAATCAATTAGAAGAAAACAATGTTTGGACTTTAGTGCCTAGATTACATGATCACTCTATTATTGACACTAAATGGGTCTTTAGAAACAAATTAGATCAAACCGACATCATTATTAGAAATAACGCTAAATTAGTTGCACAAGGGTATAATCAAGAATAAGGAATTTATTTTGAATAAACTTTTCAACCTGTAGCTAGATTAAAAACTATAAGCATGTTGCTTGCATTTGCATGTTTTAAAAACTATATTCGTTATCAAATGAATGTGAAAAGTGCATTTTAAATGGTTTCATAAAGAAGGAGGTATATGTTACACGACATCTGGGATTTGAAAATCATTCATACCCCATCATGTTTACAAACTTTCAAAAGTCTAGTATGGTTTGAAATAGGCACCTCGTGCTTGGTATGATAAATTTAACACTTTCTTACTTGAAAATAGTTTTTGTAGAGGCCAAGTAGACTCCACACTTTTCGTTATGGTAAAAAACAATGACATGCTTATTGACTATTGACAAATCCATGTTGATGATATTATCTTTGGTGTTACCTAATGAAATTTTGAGCAAAAAGTTTGCTAAGTGTATGCAAGATGAATTTGAAATGAGTTTGATGGGAGAATTAAATTTCTTCCTAGGACTTCAAATCAAGCAAAGCAAAGGAGGACTCTTCATAAACCAAGCCAAATACGCAAAGGATCTTATAAAAAGATTTGGCAAGAAATGATCAAAAGCAATAAGCACACCAATGAGTACATCAACAAAACTCGACAAAGGCGAGCATGGAGGCTGTAAATGAAAAGATGTATAGAGGTATGATTGGATCCTTGCTCTAACTCACTGCAAACAGGTCGGATATCATGTTCAGTTTTTGTATGTGTGCTAGATTTCAATCTTGTCCTAAAGAATCGGATCTTGTTACTGTGAAACGTATATTTAAATATCTTGTCGGTACTCATGACCTAGGACTTTTCTATCCACAAGTAAATTCTAACTTAGTAGGATATTCTGACAACTACTTTGGTGGTTTTAAAGTCGATTGAAAGAGCATTAGTGGCACATGTCAATTTTTAGGACAATCTTTAGTATCTTGGTTTAGCAAGAAACAGAACTCCATCGCATTATCTACCGCCGAAGCACAATATATAACGGTCGAAAGTTCTTGTTCAAATTTTGTGGATCAAACAACAAATGGAAAATTACAATTTGCATTATGATCGTATACCTATAAAATATGACAATACAAGTGCCATAAATTTAATTAAGAATCCCATACAACATTCTTAAACTCAACATATTGAGATTAGACATCATTTTATTTGAGACCATATTCGAAAGAGGGATATTGATCTTGCATTTGTAAACACCGACCATCAATTAGCGGATATTTTCACAAATCCCCTTCATGCAGAACGATTTTGTTTTATAAGAAGAGAACTTGGAATGTCCTGTTAAATATGAAAATTTGTTTGGGATTCTATGATCTCAAATTTACTTGTTTTGTTACATTGATACGTGGAGTAGTCACGATCGAAATGTTAGTAATCACTCTTACATCTGCTTATTCTTTTTTATTATTTATAATTGCCTTAGTTTTCAAAGCACCATTAGCGGTCTGTCTATTTTTAAACAAAGCAGACGTCCGACCAAACGACTTGTCACGATCCAAATTGTTTTCAGCATATATCAGCCAAATTAGGGCTTTCTTTCCTCACTCCTTCACCTCTCCAACCTTCGGCCTCACCTCCTAAACTCATCCTCCTCTCCCTAACTCTCAAAACCTTTAATTTCACTCTTAATCTTCAAACCCTAGGTTCTAATTCACCATTCCCCTTCTTCCTTGCGTTCAAAGTTCAAATCCATCTCTTCCCTTCTCAAAACCCTGGATCCATGGCTTCAAATCCTAGACCCAAGAGAGGCCGAACCTCTACCCAAGGAGGATCATCTCGGGCTTCCAATGTTCAACTCTTCACATCAACACTCACTCATGGGACTTGGAGTTGGTTCCAACATCGCCCCATTCTCACGGGTCATAAAATTTTCTAGCACCTATGATCATCATTTGGTTCAACCGGTCAAGAATATGGGTTCGAAGGTTCTACTTGACCTTCCCAAAAAAGTTTACCCGACACTTGTTTGCTATTTCTACTATAATTTGTCAATTGATAATAGTACCGATGAGTTCACCCTTAGAACCCGTGTTAAGGGTACTGATATCGTGCTAGATGTCGTGATCTTATTTGTGTACATTGGATGAGCCATCAACGATGTCCAACGCTACATCACATCTGATGTTGATGTTACATCCTTTTCGATGACTACCGAATTGTCTGAGGATAAATCAAATTGTGTCAAACATAGCCACCTCAAGAACAACCTACGCTTTCTACACTCCTCGCTGAAAAAGTGACTCCTAAGGCAAGACACTTTGATGTTGTGTCCCCTGTGCAATGCTACATCCTTCATTGCTTTCAAACTCATGTTAAATTGGACCTTAATTGCATCATTCTTAAGGAGATGGCCACCATCGTTTCTAACGTTCAAAAGGGCTTGCCCTTTGGTGCCTTGCTTACCACCATTTCAAGAGAGCTGGAGTCTCTCTCCGAAATGAAGAATATATTGGTCACAACAAGGGTCCTATCACTGAGTATATATTTAAGCGTGAGTTGCCAATTGAGCCTAAGGCAAGCCAACCGGGTGAAGAACAAGCTGAGGAGGAAGTAGGAGGTCTTTCAGGAGCACAGTCAAGCGGTGAAGCATTTCCACCACAGCAGATGGGATCAGATTATATGGGGCTGGTTATGTCTACGCTCAGTAGCATCCAGTCTTCTCAAATTGCGTTGTCCGATCAGTTTGTCCAGTTTTCTCTATCTACAAGCCAGAGATTTGATCAGCTTGAGCATCAAATCTCTCACAATCAGTATGGACAGCAGCATTTCTTTCAATACTACCAGCATGGACATCATGATTACTTGTCTTATCCACCCTCCTAGCCTCCACCTAAAGAATGATAGCCTTTGTTCCTCGAAGAAACCCCCCCCCCCCCCCCAAAAAAAAAAAAAAAAAAGAGTTCTATTCCTTTTGATGATGTCTTAGGGGGAGAAGGAAGAGATTTTAGTGTTCGCACTTCAGCTAATTATGAGTTGGATTTTATGGTTGGTTTTGTAAGACTTTAACTCTTAACTTTGTTTATGCTTTGTTATGCTTTGGTTTATGACTATGGGGTGTGATTTTAATTTCTCTATGTTCAATGCTTTATGGCTTGTGCTTTGTGATTGATGTTTACGATTATTTGCCTTTGAATTCTTGGATCATTTGATGGATAATGTCTACAAATGCGTGTTGACTTGACACATAATAGCATGCAAATTTGTTATATCTTGATCATGTCTATGTCAAATGTTTTATATGAATTATGTCACCGCAACTGATCACAAATGATATTCCAAAGGACTTGATATATGAAAACATGTTCACATCAATTAATCTTGAAGGTTATTTAAATAAAATCATGGCACTTGATCTTGATAAGTGAATTTGAACAACCATTTCATAGAGGCAAACATACCTGATAGCTTCCGGATCATCTTTTAAAGCCTGAACAGACGCTGCATTTGCTGAAGGAGACTCATTTTTGTTCCCAGATTGACTAATAGAGCAGCTGGTCTCCACTGGTGGTGACACCGAATATTGTTTAGTTGAACTATCACAATTTTTCAAGGACACACTCTGCTCTTCTTCAGTTATCTCTTCAATAATTATTCCTATCAAGCAACAAAGACACAAGTTAATCAGAACTGTGAGAAAGGAAACAGGTTTCAGAATTTTGCAATATGGGAAAAGCTTGTTGCAAGAAAAACCAACATACTTCTCGATGTATCACTGCCACCTTCTCTCAATAATCTTTCCTTGGCATCCCTACATCCATTGACCGACATTATGACAATATGCCAAATGGAACACCAAGCCAATTGATACCAGTCAACGACTCAACATTATAACGTCAGACCAAATAAGAAGGTGATTATAGTGAAATCAAAATATAGAACAAAAAAAGGCCCTTCCATGGGCAGGCAAATAAGGAACTAATTGCAGACCATCAATCTGGAATTCCCCAATGTAAGGGCACCTAGGAAGATGGAAACTTGTCTAGAGGCAACAAATCAGTATCTGAGAAGTTCTGGAGATGAACATGCTGTGAACATAGTATAAGCATAGCTTATTTAGTTATTTAGTTATTTGTTCTTACTTTAAAGGTATTTTTGTTCTTTTATCTTATTAGGGTTTTTTGGGTTACTAGGCTTAGCCTATTTAACCACATTATCTTGTACAATCTATTCATTCAATAATAAAGTAGTGTAAAGTTTTCCCTTCTATCATGGTATCAGAGCTTAGGGTTAAGGTTACAGTTTAACATCACCTCTCTTTTGCATCTACATCTCCTCTTCGATCTGACCCCTCTCTCCCGCCGCCCACTGGTCTTCTCGTCGCTGCCGCGCCCATTAGTCTTGCAGGCCTCTGTCTTCCCAAATCTGGAATCGCCCACTTTCACCGGACCTCCGCCCACCCTCGTCGGTCGATGCCGTAGTTCGCAGAACCGCTGCCGTTCGTCGTCGGCCGTTGCCGCCGCTGCCACTGCCACCGCCGCTGTTCTCCGGAGATTCATCTCTAGTAAGCTCGATCTGTGAGTTCTCAGATCCGAGACCTACCACCTTCGTCAGACCTCCATCCACCCTCGTCGGCAGCCGCCGCCATTCACGAAACCACCGCCGTTCTTCATTGGCCACCGCCGCCGTTCGCCGGAGACTCATCTTGGGTTATTCTGGTATTCTCTGGAATGCTCTAAGTCAGTGGTATTTGCTTCACATTGGTATGCTCTAAGTCAGTGTATTTGCTTTACATCAGTGGGTTTACCTCTTGTTCATTCATCACGTCGGATGATAAAACGCAATAAATCAACATACGGTTAACGGGTAACAACTATTCGTATTGGTACCATATTATGAAAAATTTTATTGTGGGCAAGGGGTTATGGGAATATGTCGATAGTTCAATCTTGCAACCATCTGATTCTAAAGCCGACAACTATCAAATTGCTCTTGCAAAATGGGATATGGACAATGCCAGGATTCTTACTTGGTTTCACAACTCTGTCAAACCGAATATTGGTATGAATTTCTCCAAATACAGTACAGCGCAGAAAGTTTGGGATTATTTAAAAACTATGTATTTGGAGTGCAATTTCGATAAGCACTATGAGCTTGAGATGTCTATTCGGAGTGCTACTCAAAGGGATAAGTCGATTCAGGAGTTTTACAATGAAATGACTAATTATTGGGATCAATTGGCTTTTATGGAACCTTCAGCTTGCAATCACTTGATAGCTATGTCCAGTACAGGAAGAAACAACATCTTGTCCAAATGGCTCTTCGAGATCAGTTTGAGCCTCTTCGGGGGGCTATCTTGCACCGTTCTCCCTTACCATCAGTTGATGGTGTCGTACGTGAGATTACTGCCGAGGAAACTAGGTTCAAAGTGTCTTATGTTGCATCTCCTACTCAGTCTGTGTTTGCCACTCCCATGAATACTTCGAATCAGTCTTTGGCACCGATCCCACTCCAGCTTCCCATTTGATTCAAGTTACTAGCAAGCCCAAACCTCATGTAACTATGGATGAATGTAGTTTTTGCCATCAGAAGGGTCACTGGAAAAATGCGTGCCCCAAACTTGTTCAAGCCAAGGGCCGTACCTTTTCTCACTCAACCACCCATCATCCTCTCGGCCTCCACAGCACTCCTACCATGCCCCAACAGCCCCCGCGGTCTCTAACCCTGGCAATACTCCATCTTCCTTCTCCTATGAGCAGTTTCAATAGTTTCAACCTTCTTGGCTGCCACTGAAAAGAATCATCAACAAGCTTTTGCTATAACCACTACTCTCTCAGGTTTTGCCTAGTCCTCACACCACAGGCACCTTACCCACCACTTAGATTTTTTACTCAGGTTCTTCCCATCATATGTCTCCCAATGTTCCCCTTATGAATAACTGCATTTCCCCCGTTTCTGCCATTAGTATTGCTACTGCAAATGGCTCCCCGATGCATATTGTTTCTATCGGTTCTATTTCATCTCCCTCATTATATCTTCCTGATGTCTTTTATGTCCCTCACTTATCTTTAAGTCTTATTTCAATTAGTCAATTATCCGATTCGAGTTTTGACGTTTTGTTCTCTTCATCTGGTTGTGTTGTGCAGGATCGGGTGTCCAAGAAGCAGATTGGGCCGGCAGTAGAGTTGGTGACCTCTATACTCTGGAAACCTTGCACCTTCCTTTGCCATCTACTCCCATCACCTTTTCCTCATTTTCTTTCAATGCAACATCTTCTCCTTTTTACCTTTGGCATTCTAGATTAGGTCATTTGTCTAGTGAGCGTTTGAAACATTTAGTTAAGTCTGGTCTTTTGGGTACCATCCCTATTAGTGACATTTCTGATTGCAGTGGTTGTAAGTTGGCCAAAATGTCCGCCTTACCATTTAATAAAAGTATGTCTGTTTCTACTTCTCCTTTTCATCTTGTCGAAGTATGTCTGTTTCTACTTCTCTTTTTCATCTTGTCCACATTGATTTGTGGGGACCTTCCCCTATTGCAACTAAGGGAGGCTCTATGTATTATGTTTCTTTTGTTGATGATTATAGTCGGTATACATGAGCTTATTTACTTACGCACAAATCGGACTTTTTTAAAGTTTATCACAATTTTCACAATATGGTGCATACTCATTTTTCTACTACCATCAAAAAATTTCGGTCTGAATTTACTGAATTTTTAGCGACTCATGACACTATTCACCAATCTTCCTGTTCGGACACTCCTGCCCAAAATGGTCGCGCTGAGCGCAAACATCGTCACCTCTTGGATACTACTCGGTCTTTTCTTCTCTCGTCATCTGTCCCCTCTGTTTTCTGGGGCGAAGTTGTGCTCACTGCCGCCTATCTCTTGAATCGCATGCCTATCCCACTTCTCTCCGGTACTTCTCCGTATAAGCGTCTCCATGGTCACCTTCCCAACTATTCCCTTCTTCGTGTGTTCCGGTCTATATGCTTTGTTCTTCTTCCTAAACGGGACCGCAGTAAACTCAGTACTCGTTGTGCTCTCTGTGTTTTCTTAGGCTACGGTATCCACCAGAAAGGTTATCGTTGTTATGATCTTGTGACTACAAAGTTATATGTGTCCCGCCATGTCACCTTCATCGAGCGTTTACCCTACCTCTCCCTTCCCCCGAAACTAACCCCTGTTACGAAGGACGACCTCGTTTTTCTTGATCATTTTCCTGCTGACATTCCTCCAATTGAATACATTGCCACTGTGGACGTTTCTGACCTTCCCCCTACCTCTTTGGATCCCTCTCCCTCTACCCTCATTCCACCCTATCCTTTCGTCTATTCCCGTCGTCGTACAGCTTCCCTTGCCCCAGCTCCACCGCCCGACTCTCCGGTCCATTCTCCTACATCTTCAGACCCTGATTCTCCTGACTGTCGTTATCCCGCTCGCGATCATCATCCCCCAGTACGACTTGGTTTTACTGATACTTGTTTCTCTTCTTCCTATTGTTCCTTTCTTTCTCGTATACATGCTTATTTTGAGCCCAGGTCATATAAAGAAGCTTGTAATTATCCTAATTGGGTGCATGCCATGAATGACGAGCTGACTGCTCTTGCCAACACTCATACTTGGGATTTAGACTCTCTGCCAGCTGGGAAGAATCTCATTGGATGAAAATGGATTTACAAGGTTAAAAACTCATTCTGATGGTTCCTTAGAGCGGTATAAAGCTCATTTGGTTGCTAAGGGGTTTTCACAGGAATATGGCATTGATTATGAGGAGACTTTCGCGCCTGTCGCCAAAATAACTACAGTTCATACTTTGATTTCTATCGGTGCAGTGCATCAATAGCCTCTCTTTCAGTTGGATGTTAAGAATGCATTCCTTAACGGCTACTTATCTAAAGAAGTCTACATGCATCCCTCTCCGGGACTTTCT
Source organism: Arctostaphylos glauca (assembly GCA_019985065.2). Lineage (NCBI taxonomy): Eukaryota > Viridiplantae > Streptophyta > Magnoliopsida > Ericales > Ericaceae > Arctostaphylos > Arctostaphylos glauca. The sequence continues at coordinate 12,118,576 of JAHSPW020000001.1, read as the reverse complement.
CATACCACTGGGCTTGTTTGTTGTCTTCGACGTGCACTATATGGTCTTAAGCAGCCTCCCCGTGCCTGGTATGAGCATTTTCACTCTGTTGCTCTCCAGATTGGCTTCCTTCTTAGTACACATGATTCTGCTCTATTTATTCATCGCACGTCTACGGGGCTTGTTCTTCTCTTATTATATGTCGACAACATGATTATTACGGGTTCTGATTCTGCTGCTATTAATGAGGTGAAGTTCCATTTCTTTCACGAGTTTGAAATGAAAGATTTAGGCCCTCTTTGTTATTTTTTGGCTGAGGTTGCGTTCTCCCCCAAGAGTTATCTCTTATCTCAAACCAAATATGCCATCGATATCCTCCATCGTGCCCATCTCACTAACGATAAGCTTGTTCATACCCCTATTGAATTGCATGACAAGTTTTCTACTACCGATGGCGTTGTTCTTGACGATCCTACTGAATTTCGCGAACTGGTTGGTTGCTTGGTATATCTCACCGTGACTCGTCCTGATATTGCTTATGCTATCCACATTATTCGTCAGTTTGTCTCTGCCCCTCGATCTACCCATTGGGCTGCCCTGCTCGCATCTTGCGATACGTTCGTGGTACTCTCTATCAATGCTTATTGCTCTCCTCCACTTCGAGTTTGACTCTCCGCGCACATGCCAATGCTGATTGGGCCGGGGATATTACTAATCGCAAATCAACTTCTGGGTTTTGTGTTTTTCTTGGTAACTCCCTCATATCTTGAAAAAGCAAGAAACAGTCTGTTATTGCTCGCTCCACTGCTGAAACTGAATATCGGTCTATGTCTCAGGCGACCGCCGAAATTGTCTGACTTCGTTGGCTTTTGTCGGATATGGGTGTTTCCCTTGACTCTCCCACACCCCTTCACTGTGATAATAAGAGTGCCATTCAGATCACACATAATTCTGTCTTTCATGAGCGAACAAAGCATATTGAGATTGATTGTCATTTCATCTGCCAGCAACTACAATCTGGCACTATTGATCTCTCTTTCGTTCTGTCCCCCCTTCAATTGGCTGATTTCTTCACTAAGACTCACACCGCTGCTCGCTTTCGTTTTCTCTTTGGCAAACTCACAATGCTCTCCGCTCTCACATCCTGAGTTTGAGGCGGGGTGTGAAAGTAGTATAAGCATAGCTTATTTAGTTATTTAGTTATTTGTTCTTACTTTTTAAGGGTATTTTTGTCATTTTTTATCTTATTAGGGTTTTTAGGGTTACTAGGCTTAGCCTATTTAACCACATTGTCTTGTACAATCAATTCATTCAATAATAAAGTAGAGTAAAGTTTTCCCTTCTATCACATGCACGAGACATGTCCATATTCTTCTTTTTTAATTTTTTCCTGCTCAGACACGCGGAGACATGTTGGGGAAATGCTTGCAGTAAAAATGAGGGTTGACAAAGTTTTAGTAGGGTCAACTTTCAATATGAAACGTTGAGAAGAAGAAGCATCTTTTTGTCAACAAGCAGCAAAAAACAATTCATCATATTATCCCAACATGAAACAATATGTGATGTTTGAAATATATGGTTTTTCAATTTTAATCACTATCTAATTGAATTATCTTTGAGTGAAGTATCAAAAATCAAAATAACATGGTAAACATCATAAGATTGTGCATCTAGCGTGTGTCCCTGAGTTTCGTCTCGTGTCATGTCATGCAATTTCTTTTCGTAAAATTATGTGTCGCTGTGTCCATATCGAGCCTGCGTCGTGTCGTGTTCGTGCTTCATATTTAGGAAAATCGTGTAGGAAACTACCGTAACTAAAAACCTCTTGGCCAGCAAATGAAAGGGTTCACTTTCTGTCGAAACAATAATACATGGTAGGGATGAAAGCCAAATAGTGAACTAACCAAGCCGAATTAGAGTACAGGGCTACAAGCCTTAAATGCTTCACAAATGAGGCAAACAAGCAAAGGGAGAGAAGTCCATAAGTATACTAAAGCACCTTTTTTGCATACGGCTCACACAAGCTAGGCCCTGATAAATAAGGAGACAGTGCCATTCGTAGGTCTTAAAAAGTCATCAGACACCAACTACAATTTACATACCTTAAGACATCCACAATAGTTTGATCTTCCGGGGAAACTTCATGTGCTTTACTCAAGTCCGAGACTGCATCCTAGCACATATATAGAAGCTAATTAGATATCACAAGAAGACATTTAGATAACTGCATAGAAACATAAGCAGCATAATTCTGCAACCAATGCAACAAGTCACACAAGTGCATGGATACTTACTTCTAATTGTCCTAATCCTTGATAAGCTTGACCCCTCCGATAAAGAGCTTTCACGTTCTCTGCATCACCTGCCAAGACCTGTAGTCATACATGCACCTAATCGATTCTTTTTCTGTAAAGAGACCCAGAGAAGATTGACTAACGTTGATAATTGACATACACCCAACACTCAAAAAGGAAAATTAATGATGAACACAAATAATTTCCGGAAACTACTCCAATATCAAGAGAAAATAGGCATCAAAATGGGGGGAAGTGATTGTTCTCATCTTCCTAGGTCTATTATTATACATAACAATGAATTACTATAGTTGCTGCTGAAAAGTCTTGACCCACTGTAAGTGCTAACTACCAAATAGCCAAGTCGAGACAACTTGTTCTGACAAAAACCAAAAAAGAAATTGATTTGTCAATACCTCAGTGCCTTCCTTTATGCACTCGTCATACTGCCTTGTTTTCAAGTAACATGACATCATGTTAAGAGAGCATGCTAACAAGAGGGCTCTGCCTTTGGAGGATGGAATGCCTTTCAAGTTCTGCTTTGCCTAAGGTTTATAAGAAAACAAATTAAAGGGGGGAAGGAAATAAGAATTCCTTATGGCAGAACTTCAAGATGCAAACACAAAATAGACTGACGCAGTACACATGGATGGAAAGAAACCAACACTGCACTTACATGCAAGTATTTCTGCACTGCCTCATTGTATCTTCCCTGGCTGTGAAGCTCATTACCCTGAAATAGTGGTAACAAATGCAGAAACTCATGGTAGATGCCAATACGTCTCTTTAAGACACTTATTTACCATAAAAAGCAATGTGATTTCTGCACCTTACCGATAATACAACAAATGCATAAGAGCAATTAAATTTCAAGGAAAGACGCAGAATCAGGAATGGGCACACTGGATTTATCATAACTTGTGGTTCTATACAAACAAATCCACTTCAAGAGATACAGTCAGATTTCCAATGCAATTTCCTTTGTTTTCATTTTTTTCTCTTTCTTTCTTTCTGACTTTGCTATTGTATTTCTGTGGTCCAGAAAGGAAATAGCAGGTTCTTGTTACTGTATTTATTAGTGAGTTAATATCGTCTTTAACACTGCCATTTTGAAATTTGTCTAAAAGTTCCAAGAAACTCTGTCTGGATATGATATTATAAAAAGCAGACTAAATAAGTCAACAACATGACTAAATCACATAACATCTAACAATCCACCATTTACACTTCAGTTCTTTTGAATAATACCTACAGCCTAGAAGCATGGATACTGACACGGGACAAGGACAAAGGCATGGGAAACCACACCACACAGACAAGCAAACATGTTAAGTTTTCCCACAATTAGGATGCAGACCCATCGAATATCGAATTCATGTGGAAATCATAACCAATATTTCTGTGGATGTGGGATAAGAGTACAAATAATATCAACTGTCACTAAACAAGTATTGATGGACTAAGCATCCATGGTAACTTCAAGGACAACTTCTAAAAGTCCACAATTTGACCTCCCAATGTGTTTTTAGTGTTTCCCCAGGGCGTCCGCTACATGTCGGACTAAAAAACGTATTGAAAACTCAGATACATATTTAGGCAAATCTGACACGTGTCCGAAGCGTGTGAAACACAGATACACAATGCCAGTACCGTGTCCGTGCTTCGTAGCCTTTCGCTACTAGACCGTTACAGATGTCAGGTTTGGTGAGAGTGAGGTACTGAAGGGCGCCAACAATGCTACAATATTATGTTGCATCAGAGAGAGGAGCACCATCGTATGAACACAATATCTTCGTACCTATTGAGGCAACTCCGAGAGAAAAAGCTTACAACAGAATTATGCAGCTTCACATATGAAATCTAAGCGATAAGACAAGTATGCAGGTTGACTCTTACATTGAAAAGCTACTCATAATCTTATACTGCAGAAACCACTCCCACCAAAGAGCGAACAATGTTGAGACTGAACAAATAAGTTTTTAATAACAATCAGACTATCAGAGCACTAGTTAAGGAGACCAGACATGTATAGAACCAGCAAAAAAAATCCATCAAAGGGAAGCTCTGAACACAAATAACACATAATCATGAAAGTATATTAAAAGCTCTATGTGTGTATACATACACACACACACATACACATATATATACATATACTATTTTTGCGTTAGAGGTGATGGCATGCCTGTTTCTTCAGCATGTCAGCGGCATTTATTTCATAAGTGACTTGTGCATCAACACGGACACGCATTGCAGCTATCTCTTCGGGGCTTGCATTGGCCATCTTCTCACCAATCTCGGCCATCTCTTCCGAGCGAGTATATTTCAACTGTTCAGCAGCATTCTTCAAGTCTTCAGCCCTCATGTTTTTCATACTTTCTGAAGCCATTTTCATCAAGTCAGGATTAGACATCATCTGCAGCATATAACAGTGCGCCACGGCCATCAACAACAAATGAAGTGCTACTTGAGTGGAGCAAAATAACGCAGATGACTCAAAATGACTAAAGTCAATAATGTAAGAAAATCAATCCGGATAACATATTCTGAGTCTCAACTTTACCTGAGGCTAATCGTACAAATCTGAACAGTTGTGGGAACTGATTTACAGCCAATACTCTAGATTCAATTTCCTCAAAAAAGTTAAATCTTCCTAGAAAGATTATAATTACCACATTATAGAGGTCTAGTCACCTTGTCAGCATAGATCTATATTATAAACATCTAAAGATTGGATCATTACAGTTGTTCCTATTCTATTATTAGGTCCCCATAAGTTCAACAACATGAGGATGAAAATAGGAAGTACCTTATGTAGCTATAAATTCACAAGACACTGCACTAGTCAACAAATTCCGTAAAAAAAAACTAAATTTCTCAATCTCAATATTAAACCAGAACCAAGAGATTAAGTCCTCGTTCATGATTCAATATAAGATTTACCAATGAGTACAGAAAAAGAATGACAATTTTGACTTTTCTCAAGTCAACTTGAAGCAAATTCATATCAAATGCAAAAAAAGCCACCAAAAGATCATTCACATTCCAAGATGGAATTGTGAAGGTCAGCAGGTGATCTACGATTGGCAATAGAAATTATCAGCTAAAAGACCACCAAGCGGGCGAATTTAACATTCTTTATCCGTAAGAGCTATATCAATTGCATATGAAATTTTCAATATATTTACAAGACAAAGGAGGTGAAATAGGGTGACCTGTTGCTGAATTCTGGCCAGCTCGGTGGGCGACATGCGACTCATCTGCTCCTGGGCGAGTTTGATCAACTCGGGATCCATCATAGCGTTAAACATTCTGAACCTCGTTCCACACAAAAACCTAGCTCGAGGCTGAAGCCAATACGACTATATGAATCGATCTTCAATTCTTCAAGAGGAGCTTGAAGGAGAATTAGGGCTCGGATTGGAAGAATCGAAAGAACGTCAAAATAATTCGGAAATGCTACCAACACACCATTTCTTACACCCCTTTTCACATCCTTGTGGGGCCCACTCCACCACCCACTCCCCTTGTCCCACGTACCCCCACCCTTCTCTCTCTCTTCCCTCTCCCCCTACAACTCTCTCTCTCTCTCACATATTTGTATTTTTAATTCTTATTCTTATTTTTAATTATTTATTTATTTATTTATTTATTTATTATTTTGACATTAAGTTTTTTTATAAGTTATTAGTTCATCTTGATGAAAAAATTAAACAAGTAAATTTTTTTATTTAAAGGTAATTTTTTTATTATAAACAAAAAATAAGTCTAAACGTAATTTGTTTTGACTTTTTTTATGAATTTTTTTAGTTTTTAATATATTTTTTTACTTTTTTAAAACGTCTCATCGAGAAGAATTAATAATTAATAAAAAATTAATAAGTCAGACAAAAAATAAGTTCAATTAGGCAAAAATTAAAATATCACGTATTGTATTCATATTTTTCGTTTGTAAAAAGACTTATTTCTTGCATGTACGTGTGATTCTTTAAATCTAATTAGTTTATCTGATTAGTTTTGCGTAATCGAACCTTATTTTTTGTCTAACTTAATAATATTTTATTAATTATTGCGTGGTAAAAAGAAGAAAGTACAAAAAAATAGTAAGGTCCGATTAAGCAAAACTAATCAGACTTAATTTTTTGTAACATGTAGTATAATTTGATTATGTAAAGACAATGATCTGTTTAAGTAAAAGTAGTATAATTTTTACTTTTTATTAATTTTTAATTATTAATTCTTCTCGATGAGACGTTTTAAAAAAAGTAAAAAATTATATTAAAAACTAAAAAAATTCATAAAAAAAAAAAAGTCAAAACAGATTACGTTTAGACTTATTTTTTGTTTCCAGTAAAAAAAAATATCTTTAAACAAAAAAATTTACTTGTTTGATTTTTTCATCAAGATGAACTAATAACTTATAAAAAAAATTTAATGTCAAAATAATAAATAAATAATTAAAAAATAAGAATAAGAATTAAAAATACAAATATGTGAAAGAGAGAAAGAGTTGTAGGGGGAGAGGGAAGAGAGAGAGAAGGGTTGGGGGGTACGTGGGACAAGGGGAGTGGGTGGTGGAGTGGGCCCCACAAAGATGTGAAAAGAGGTGTGAGAAATGGTGTGTTGGTAGCATTTTCCTAAATAATTTTGAGATTTTATGCTAATGTACAAGGCATAACATTTTTTCTCTTTAAATTTTAATTTTTGTGTCAATTTTTGTAATTTCCAGATTGCCCAAAAACAATAACTCTAATTCCTTTTAGAGCCCTTGAATTACCTAGGATGAAAAAGACATTTTATTTTCTATCGCGTGCTCCACGTGTAACTGCTGTTTTCAATTTTGTACTTTTTACGAGTATCGTCGTGAGTTCGTACGTACAGTAACAGACACATAACGAAATATTTATTATTGTGTACTATAACGTTTCAAATATCAGATGTATCAATTTGCACCGAATATTTTGAGTTGCACTAAATCTTTCGAATATCGGTAATACGCAATTTGTTTAATTAATCTTATTATAGTTACGCTCAAAATAAACTATCTAATGCTATTTTTAGTAAAGAAAATTATTATCAATACTAATGATTATGTGTCAAGCATTTTAAAGGCAACTTATTTTGATGATTGTTTAGTTCAAAAATAATTAAATCTTATGATTTATTATTTTTAATTAATTTAAAAATTGCAATACTCTATTTTTTGTGTCTAATATAATTTTGTAGTAAATGACATTATTAGAAAGATATATATTACGTCGTAGCGACAAAATCCAAAATAGTACGTCAGAACCAAAATTATAAATCATGTCCCATATCAGAGCCTTGGCAAGACACATCTACGTGTATTTCGTTCCAGCCAAGATACCGATTAGACTGGGCCAGTTTGGCTGTACCAGCGGTATACCGGATTTCAGTCGAGGCACTGAATTTTTTTTATTCATTGGGTATTTTTGGTAATTAGGAAAAAATTAAGGTCTAAATCGTAATTTAGGGCAATTAAATGTTAAGGTATTAGAGATTTAGGACATTCTTCCTCGATCTCTTCTAAAATAAAATAAAAAAAAGATCTCTCAACTCTTTTTGCTCTTGTTTAAACCATTAATCCCGAAACTTGCACTTGACTGTCGATCGCTTTTCAACTTCTCTTTGCTTCTATATTGGTTGCCGAGAGAGGTACCCCTCTCTTTCTCTCTCTCTCTCTCTCTACAAAATCCTTCAAAATACTTTGATTATACTAGCTAAAGAACTCGTATAGATTACTACCAAGGTTTGGGCTGGATTCTCCTTTTCATTTTCAACTATGTTACAATGAGGATTTCATTTGATAAAATTAAATTTACATATTTTAGACTAATGGTAGTCAAACATTTACGTAAAAACGTAACTATAGAAACAAAGGGTGCTATTATGGTATTTGTTACAAGTTGGACTTCATGGTATTTATTTGTTAGATAAAGCAGCTATATCAATTGTACATGCATGTACTAATGTACTCGTGTTATGCACCTTCACCTGGGTGTGTCTGTAACTAGGGACGATTTCACACATGAGCTTAATAAGATGTGTTTCAAAATAATAGGGTATTCGGTCCCATGAACTGAGCTTAATCTGATGTTTCAAAATATATTTGTGTTGTTTTGGTCTTCTCTTTATAATAGTATTTGCAAGTTATTTTTGTAGGTACAAAATGGCCAACAATAGTTCAAGTGGTGACACATCAATGGCTTTTGTTCTTGTAAAATCTGATGATCCAACTTTGGATCATGCTAAGTTAGTACCGAGTAAAAGAAAGAATACAATTTGCATCCATTCGAATAAAATTTGAAAAGAGGTAGGATTACTCGATTGAAAATGCATCTTGCTGAAGTAAAGGGGGAAGTCGAACCTTGCAAAGCAATGACAAGAGTATAAAATGGCAAATGAATCAGTTGCTAGAAGATAGTAAGGGAGAAAAAGAAACGAAGACAAAGGGTAAGAAAAGATATTGTCCAATGACCTCCATTTGATGAGTTCTAAGATGAAGTAAATATCTTATGAGTCCCACTTCAGTTGGTAACAATTGAATTGAGGGAAAAAGAAAGCAAATGAGCAGTTTTTTTATTTCGAGGACATCTCTAGGTGCACAATTGTGGGGGTTTGCGAATATTCTCTAATCTGAATCGCTCTAATTTCCTGCATTGGGAACAATCAATTCGTGCCAACGAGTTGTTTCCAACCTGAGAACACTCTGATGCTAAAGTGAGAAGTTGTAAGATCAAAGCGCAATAGTAAAATGCTTTATGATTGATTACATACCTGATTTACGACCATTGATCTCACATTTATAAGCCATCGGATATCATATTTTGGTAACTAAATCTTGGGATTCGCTCCCTAATTATGCATTGGCAAATCTAGCTCTTGTCTTGCAAGCACAAGGGTTTCCTTAATCAAATATCTTCTATATGCTCTGTGTTTCCAAATATATGAACTACTTATTTTAGACTTTCCGATTTGGAACACGCCTTGACTCCAGAGGGTTCTCACCACCTTAACCAAACGCCCAATAGTTCGTTCGGCACGACAACATCAGTACGCCGATCTCCCAAATGTCCGATTGATGGACCATTTGGCCACACGTTAGTCGAAGCCCGTACGATGTGTTCGGCAATCTTAATGGGTAGAACACCGATCACCATCATCTAACTGTTTGGCAATACGTCAGCTGAAGCCCTTGCGCTGCCGACACGACCTATAATGCTCACAGGCTAAACCCCATTGTCCTTGTTTAACACTATGGATGATCCGTCATTTCGGCCCACTGTGCCCGTTCAACAACACGACGGTCGAAGCCCCACGCTGTAGTCGCGACTCATAGTGCTTTTGGGCCTAGCCTACATATCCTGTTTGATATAATATACGGTTCGACATTTCAGCCCACCACAATAACCCCTCAACCAAGCATCGACTCAACAGACGGTTGGTTGACACGATTGGCCAAACTGATAAAGTTGCAACATACTTTCCACGTGGCGTCATCTAATTGGGTATGTGCCAAGCCATCGTTTTGCCTATGCACACGCCATCTCAAAACATTAATTGCTCCTCTTGTAAGATGATTTCACAAGTCTTTCACCGGACGACTTACCATTTGAGTCACTTCGTTCCTCATGTGCCCTTTGGCGTTTCATTTGTATGTATATAAGCATTAAAGGAGAATGAAAATTAATTTTCCTCCCCCTGCACCTTTTCTTTTGCTTGAGAGTTCATCAAAGACTTATGATCATCACCACTGGCATCTAATCCAGTTAATATTCTGATCCATTTCTGTTTAAATTACTTTGTTTCCTCTTTTTGTTGCATATATGGGGTCTGGGCCATCCCTTAAGAACCATTAATCATGGTTAATTTGTCTTTGAACAATGTCTATATATCTGTCACATTAACCTTTCTCTAGTAAGCACATCACATTGATGTGCTTTTTCGATGACCCTATCACGTCAGTCCCATTCCTAGTTCTTATAGAGTGACGCTTTGGCAAAGATGTCGCCTCATCAAATGTCAGTATCTTTTGTGTTCCCAACCTTCCCTACCTGTACCCGTGATAGGTCTATCCATGCGCCCAAACAGTCCAAGAACAAGTATCGAGATATCTTTGGTTCTTACTCGTCTCTCCAACCCTTCTAGAACTGACATGATATTTCAGACGACGCGGTCTGCAATCTGGAGCCAAAAGGCCCTACGCTCGAGCCTCAGCCGGGTTGCATCCACCTGCCTCTGATGGCAATCATTAAAGGTAGGGTTTGGTTCCCCCTTCATCCCTGGCTCTAACGCGTTTTTTACAAACTTGGCCTTACCACTTTCTAGGTATCAGTCAACTTTTTTTGAATCATCATGTTGGTCATTCGACTTAAGAAGCTTCGACCTCCAGTTCTACGATATCTTCGGCCTCTACCACACTAGTAAAAACACCAAGTCTGGCCCTCACCATTTTATAAGCCGCACTCAGTACGACTTGTTGGTGACAGGTCTCTCTAATTCTGCTAAACATGCCAACGTCATCGTGGCCATCATAGGCAACTTGGAGTTTGGCTCTGATGAAGAAAAAGAGTTCCCTGTTCCTCGCATCCCGGGGGAACTGGGTGAGTATTGAGTTGTTACTTGTTTTTTTCCTCATGTTTTTCTCATATTATTTGTTCAGTCTTGATGTGTCTCAACCTATTTGCAGATCTTGATATCGTTCCAAATTTTATCATCGAGTCAGATCCCTTCCACTGTCGTCGTGTGTTCATCTTTCGGCGGCTAACAGTGAAGTCGCCAACATCCTAAACTCTGATTCCCATTACAAGCACACGTTGTAGGACCGTCGTGCCGAACGAGCCAACATAAGCGGTCAATTCGAGTCCTACCTCAACCGTTCAGATGTTAGCCCAGATTTTGAGCCAATCGAAATAGAGCACATTGCCAACAGCCAATGCCAACACCGGTTCAATGCTGCATCGCTTGCCGCTCCAAACCCTCCTGTCATCAAGCCATCGTCATCACCTCATGTCCCTCTCAGTCTGCCACCCCTTTGGCACCTTTGCCTCGTCCCAGCAAAAGAGCGTGGGTAGAAGGAGAAGAAGAGAAGGAGGTTCCCCCTGCTTCCTCTCCGACACACATTTCAGAATCAATCGAGTAGGCACTTAAAAAGGTCGAGGAGCAGGAGGAGCCTAGCCTCTAGGAGCCAATTTTAAAGATATATGGAAGGCCACTAATGAAGGCTGACACCATTGAAGAGTGTGTTGTGGTTCGGGTTCTTGTGTGTGCGGTCTATGTGCTGAATGATACTAACATGTTGCACGAGAGATAAATCCTTTGTACCATACAACCATCATAAGTCATTGTGTTTATGGAATTTTAACTTTTGTCTCAGCCATTTTCTACAAACCGTTCAATCCCTTGCTCATTCAGTTGACTAGTCATTCAGTTGCAAAGCTAGATGAAGAGAAAGAATTGAGGGTTGCGCTGGAAGACCAAGCTGCCACGCTAAAGGCGGAGGTGGCCTCCCTGACTTCCAAGTGGCGGTCGTCGAATCTACCAACATGGAGCAGCTTAAAGAGACCGAGCAACTTCAATATGAACAAGAGGGTCTGGCCACAGCTTCTTTTGGCAAGCGATATGAACAAGCCAATGAGTATTATATCAATAAGATGAAAGCTGCCAAGGACGTGGTCTACCAGCAAGCTTGGGTGGACGCGCTCAAGGCCACCGACGTACTGACTGACTCCTCCCTTATACCCATGCATTGATGGATCGTTCGGCAACACATCGACCGAAGCATGTACGATGTGTTTGACCGAACCGGCAAGGAGTGTGCGTCGTTAGGGTGCCGGCCTCGGGTCAATGGTTTAATTTCATAAAACAGGACTTCCCTCAAAATATATTAAAACGAGTATAATGGATAGTCCGGAGTATCAATCCACAGGGAAAAGAATGTTGGATTCAAAGATTTCGCAAATTGGTTTTTTCGACGTTTCGGACGTCAACCTCAAATTTGTTTGGTGATTTGGTTAACAATTATACTACTAAATGAGAGGAAAAAAAACTAGATTAAGGAGTGGGGTTAAGTCCTAAAGTTTGGTCTATTCCAATTCTTCCGTCGGTCTATCTCTTCTCCTTATAACTCAATCTATCCATCGGTCTCGGGTTTTAGATCGGAAAATACTTCGATGAAAATCAGGGTTTTTATTCATAAAATGGTTTGATGGATTCTTTCAAGTTCAAGAAAATGGGATTAAAAGATGAAGGACATCGATTCAAGTATTAGATATACCAACTCTAAGGATGGCTATAACTAAGCAAGAACTTAACTCTTCATTTTTGTTTCAATAAGAAGAACTTAAAAGATCCATCAATAGCATTAATACATATGGAGAAGATATAGACCAACATGGTTTTGAAATAAACTTCACATTTTAGACTTAACCCTCACTAATTTAGCTACTCATATTTACCATGAACATGAAATAAGTAAGAGAAAACATGATAAAACAAACTTATCTAAGGACAATAAGAAGGATTTAATCAAAACTATACTAGTAAACTCTAAGAGAATCAGATTTTAAGGTAAGAAATATTATACTAATGGAAAATATATGAGTAAAACTTACCAAAACTTAGATGATTCAAGAGAATACAAGGATCTTCAAGCATAAAACACTAAAGATTAACAAACTTACTTCAAAACTTGAAGAGAAATCATGAAGAACAAATATTCTAAGACAAAAAGGGAGGCAAAGAGCTCTCTAAACTGATATAATCTGGAAAATTCTATATGTACTTGTGTGTGAGAGAGAGCCCTTTTAGCTAAAGAAAACAACCTACAAAATATCCTAACAAACTAGGTGTTTTTACAATTCTATCCTCCAAAAAGGCATAAATGGAAGCTTCTTATTCCTTTCCCCAGGCTAAAATCCTTTTTGTCCCCTGATTTGGGACACAAATCAAGGCAAGGTGGTCCCCCAAAAGTCAGCCATCCCAAGGCAAAAGTGTGCTTTTGTCGAACTTGATACACCGGTGTCAAGGTAAAGAGGCACCGGTGCCTCTGGTGCTCTGTATCTGGCATTGTTGTGAAAGGGGTGGCACCGGTGTCAAGGAATTGAGGCACCGGTGTCACTTGGTCTCTGTATCTTGATCTTCTGCAGTGGAATAAGGGGGAGACACCGGTGTCACTAGAATGGAGCACCGGTGTCATTTGGTCTCTGGACATTGCTTCTCCCAACCAAGTTCGGCTTCGACCATTCGGACCTCGTTTGACTTTTGAAGAGTTGATTTAGGCACTTCAGGGTCCTCTTTTCTCTGTTTGACCTGCACGGGACATGAGATACCTTTTCGTGCAATTATCGAGTGTAACACATGGAATAATACGCGCACGCAAGTTAAAATAGACATGTTGAGCCGTAAAATACACAATATCATGCGCTCATCAGTGTTCGACAATCTCAATGGGCAAAAAGTCGATCATCATCATCCAACCGTTCGGCAATATGTCGATTGAAGCTCTTACGCTACCGACACGACGCATAATGCTCCCGGGCTAAACCACTTTGTCTTGTTCAAAAATATGGACGATCTGTTATTTTGACCCATTGGGCTCATTCAGCAACACGTCAGCCGAAGCCACACAGTGTCGACACAACCCATAGTGCTTTTGGGCCTAGCCTATATGTACTGTTTAATATAATATACGGTCTAACATTTCGGCCCACCACAACAACTATCTATAAGAAGTGATTTGACCTCTAAGAAAATTCATGACAATGCAAGAATGACAGTTGTTCGATGGTGTTACGATGTTAATGTGCCATTGAATGCAGCTTTATCAAAATATTACCAATCAATGATAGACGCGATGGTAGCCTATTGGGCTAGGCTTAAAGGAACCTTCTTTCATGACTTGAGATCTACTCTTTTGAATAATAATGTGCATGAGATTAGAGAATTTTTTATTCATCCATCCATCAAACATAATGGAACAATCATACGTCTTCCAGTCATTAACTTTCTAGTCTTTCGTCCAAAATGGGTTATGTTTTTAAAGTCAATGGACACATCGGGGCTTGTTAAAAATGTTGATGCGATACTTGGTCTTTTTGATGAAGTTGTTCAACTTGTGGGGCTAAGCAACATTATGTGATTTGTCATAGACAACTGCTTATAAATCGACAAAAAAAAGGTTACAAGTAAGTATGGAATCTTCTTTTGGTCCCCTTGTACAACTCATTGCCTAGACATGATGTTGGAGAATTTTGCAAATCAGAAATATTTTTCACATATAGATGCTTGCGTACAAAAGGCTAAACGAATCACAAGATACATCTACAATCATGTATGAGTTGTCAACTTAATGAGGAAATAGTTCACTAATAGTAGGGATTTGTGTCGCTCCAGCATTACAAGGTTTGCAACAAAATTCTTAAGTATCCAGTATTTGCTTCAATTTAAGAAAAAACTTCGAAAAATGTTCACTAGCAATAAGTAACTTGAATCTCGTTATGCAATAAGTAATGTGAGAAAAGAGTTTGCTCAAATTATGTTTGATGCTAGAGAGTTTTGGTCACAATGCCAAATCGTGATTAAAATTAGTGAACCTTTGGTAAAAGTTCTTCGTCTTGCAGATGGTGATGAAAAACTAGCTATGGGCTACTTGTATGAAACCATGGATAAAGCAAAAGAAGCAAGCAAAGCATGACTAAATAATAGGTGTCACGACCCGTCCCAAAAATAAACAGATACAAGGGGTCGCAACCGGCCGATGGGGTTTAGTCCATCAAGGCCTCAACTTATAAAACTGGTTTAGGAATTTCCGTAATATCAGAGTGCAATATTTAAAAGAAAGAGCGGAAATATTGTAAAGAAGAAAATACCCCGAAGTGCTAGTGATAAACTAATTATTACATCGCAAGGTAGAATCTTAGGCTCGGCCACAGGCGGCTCGACCAAAAATTGAAAGTACAATAACATAGAATCTTAACCGGAAGTACTACACGAGAAAATAATAACAACAGTAAAATTTGACAATTTGACGAAGGTCCTAAATCAAGCAGCGTCCTTGTCTCTGAAAACACCTGTAGTTGTAGTCAACAACAACTCTTAAGCACTAGGCTAGTGTGAATTTCGTTATACAGTGTTTATCGAGTTCCATGCATAATATAATTTTCTCCTTGCACGCAAGCATTGTGAAACAATTTATAGTCTACAAATATGACAAGTAATCAATGGCATTTGCAAAGAAATCATAATTCTTTTTATAAAGTCAAGCTTCTCAATCATACGTTTCGAGTGAATATTCCAGTTCTATGCACAGTCTCTATTTCAGGATAATAACCAATTTATTTGTTCAACGGTCACCGAATATAGGGAGCTACCCTATTACATGTAAGATCGGCATGACATCATCCGGCGGATCTATCGGTCGTCGATCCTTCAACCTTATTCCGTTCACCTCGCCATATTTCTTGTCCCCTGGCGGTCGGGGCACCGTACGATAGATTACTATTTCCATTCCAGGACAATAGTCAATTTATCCGTTCAACGGTCACCGAATATAGGGAGCTACCCTATCAGATATAAAATCGGCATGACGTCATCCGGCGGATCTATCGGTCGTCGATCCATCAACCTTATTCCAGTCACCTCGCCACATTTCTCATCCCCTGGCGGTCGGGGCACCGTATGAACATTTAATCGATAATTCTCCTTAAAGGTTTATTTTCAATAATTACAAGTGTCATGGAAATATTATTTGCCAACCACATTTCTGAATAATATGTCAAGTTATCAACTTCTTAATTAAGCCAATTTCCATAATTCATGCGATTTCCATAATCTCAATAAATATCTCAATATTTCCTTACTTGATTTCAATACAAATAACATGGATATTAAAGACATAAATTCTCGCCAAAAAAACAATTGATAAATATGTATTTTTTTTCCATAACATCGGTAAACAAGGCATAACAAAACTCACCTTGATAGTTGTTCGCCCGAAAGCTCTCGTACTGCCCTACGCGTTACCGACTTCGGGATCTATCATAAGGGTCATAGGATTTAGCATGATCGTAATCTTTATTTATTTTGTAAAACGTTGCATATTCCGATAGTTTATTAGACTCGTGTCAAAACGGCGTTCGATGTGTCCAAGGGTCACGTGGTATAATTTTTCTAAGTGTTCGGCTGAGGTACTGTTTTTTTATGGGTTAAGTGACGGGTTTTGGTCAACCACTAAGTCTCGGGTTGGGTCTAAAAATGGTTTGGTTCAAACGAAAGTTACCGGTAAAAACAATATTTTTCGTCTCGAAACTCAAATAATGCTCGTACGAGATCAACCCGAACCAATTCTACTAAGTTTGTGTCGAACTGACCCGAACAAGGACTGCCCGAGTAGGGGCTGCCCGAACCATGGGCTGCCCGAAAAGGGGCTGCCCGGACTGCCCAAAACTGGACAGTGTAAACTGTCCAGAAGTTGATTTTACACAGCTGAAAAATCAGCTGTGTTCGACGGTGAGTTTCTCCCATTCCCGAGCCTTCCGAGCCCCGGGTCCAACACGCATGCGTGCTAAAATGTGTCGTCTACAACCCCTAATAAGCATTTTTCGCAGAAATAAAGTAGAATAAAAACTCCGAGTGATTTAGCAAGGTATGTTACCGGTAAAATCTGACAGTGTGCATTTTGTCGTTCGGACGGCCAAAACTTCGTATTTTTCAACATAACCACCCCGGGTTTGAACATGTACGAGTAATAGGGTGTCTTAGCTACAATTTTTATCAAAAAATCTTGACTCAAAACGAAACGAGAAGGACGAAACGCACTGTCCAAAACTGGGCAGTGCAATCTGCCAGAAATTGCACCTATCAGCTGCTGCGTTCGACAGTCCGCTACTCCCATTCCCGAACTCTCCGAGCCTCGGGTCCAACATGCATGCGTGCTAAAATGTGTCGTCTACAACCCCTAATAAGCATTTTTCGTAGAAAAGTTGTAGAATAAAAACTCCGAGTGATTTAGCAAGGTATGTTACCGGTAAAATCTGACAGTGTGCATTTTGTCGTTCGCACGGCCAAAACTTCGTATTTTTTCAACGTAACCACCTCGGGTTTGAACATGTACGACTAATAGGGTGTCTTAGCTACAACTTTTATCAAAAATCTTAACTCAAAACGAAACAAGATAACAACGAAATACATTCGAAAATAATGTGTATAAAGAGAACGAATATAAGTTTATACCTTCGGTTACGTTTTGCTTCGGATTCGAGTGTCCCGAGCACGACCCGAGACTGACCCGAGTCTGACCCGAGCCTCCTCTAACTCTCTCTTGTTAGTATGGTCTCTCCTCTCACTCACTCACTCACTCTCTCAAAAAAAATGCTAGAGACTCCAAGTGTAAAATGTCCAAGTACATGAGGTATGCATATTTATACTAAATCTTGTGTGCATATGAAAAGTGTGTGTGTGTGTAAAGGTCTGCCGTGTAAGTCAGGGGGAAAAGGAAGGGATTGCTTCCTAGCCTCACCCTTGCATGCATCCCCATAGGCTAGTCCAATTTTGCATGTATTTGCATTGGTACACCACATGCAAAAAAATCATGATGATAGAGTAAAAAAATAAGTAATCTCTAGGGGAAAAAAATATATGTATGCTAGTTATTTCTAATCGTGTGAAAAAAAGTGGGACCCCCGGTCTCGCTTCGATTGCTCGTTACAAAACTGTTCAATTCCGATCGCAACGAATTTCGTAAATACCGACGTGTGTATATATTTTATATATTAGTGCTACCAGAAAAATGATGCGAATTCAATAATCTCGAGTGTTGGGTCATAGTTCTCGCCTCCCTCGTCAGTTAAATTAACAACGTCATTACCTACTGATATTTTGTAAAAGAAATTTTAAATTTAGACAAAAGAATCATTTTATTTTATCTCTTTTTTTTTTACTCCATAAAATAATAATTATAAACTTACAAATTTTAAATTTCCAAAATAATTTAATTGATTAAAAGATCGGGATTTCACATTCTTACCACCTTGGGAAGTTTGGTCCCCAAACTGTCATTACTCTCAAGTCTGAACGATTTGTCTAAAGGCTAGAAAGACTAAATCTTACACATATAATTATAATGCTACTAGCAAACACGTTCGTGAATACATTAAGATGACTGGGGTGCGTCTGGGTCGCGTCGTCTACCATGGTAACTAAAAACCCGAAAATACAAAATAACAGTAATCGGCCATACCCAAAACCCAAAACAAATGAAGGGAGGGGGGAAAATCATCTATGTTCCCGAATCTTGGCTGGGGCTAGCTGGTGGGGCGTCTGTGAGGTCATCCAGCTCTGTCTGCTCCTCCCCGCCAGAGAAGATCCCGTCCTCGAAAAAGTCATCGTCTCCGAAAGGGTTATCGTTCTCGAAAGGATCATCGTCCTCGAAAGGATCATCGTCCTCGAAAGGATCATTGTCAAAAAATTCCTCTGGTCCGGGTATCGGCCCCTCAACTGGAGCGTCTACCACCTCGTACTCTAACTCCTGTGGGAAAATGTCCTCTTGGTCTATGGGCTCTGCTTCGACCCCTTCTTCTTCCTCCGACTCCTCTCTTTCAGCGTCATACCCATCATCCTCAGTCCCTTCTTCTTCCTCCTCATCATCATTGTGTTGACCAACTCCTGACGGCTCTCCAAGATACCAATTATTCGTGACTTCTGCTCGAATCTCATCACATTGATGGCATATCATATCTAACGTTTCTTTGGTGACTCGATGTCTCTTGGCAGCTTGTTCTCCTGCTACCACTTGGACTTGCTTTCTCGTATACTCAGGGTGCTTCTGCATGATGCCAGCAACTATGGCTTGAGCCGATGTGTCTGCCGCCATGCTAATTGCGTCATCGTTAAGCGCCGGGTCATTGTCAGAAATATCTATCCCGTCAGCACCCTTGTGAAAGCGAAAACCTCCCCGAGAATTGCTCCCACTGAAACTGCTGAGGGAACTAGAGGTCGACATACCTACAGTACACAAGATATAGTCTTGTTAGTACCGGCCCTATCGCGGTCGTTACTTAATTATACAAGCTACATATGTAATAACACATACCCAAGTAACTATTACATCTAAATGTGTGATTATCGTGTCTCAAATCTCATAGCACTGGGGTTTTATTTTGAAATCCGAAAACCATGCTCTGATACCACTTTTGTCACGACCCGTCCCAAAAATAAACAGATACAAGGGGTCGCAACCGGCCGATGGGGTTTAGTCCATCAAGGCCTCAACTTATAAAACTGGTTTAGGAATTTCCGTAATATCAGAGTGCAATATTTAAAAGAAAGAGCGGAAATATTGTAAAGAAGAAAATACCCCGAAGTGCTAGTGATAAACTAATTATTACATCGCAAGGTAGAATCTTAGGCTCGGCCACAGGCGGCTCGACCAAAAATTGAAAGTACAATAACATAGAATCTTAACCGGAAGTACTACACGAGAAAATAATAACAACAGTAAAATTTGACAATTTGACGAAGGTCCTAAATCAAGCAGCGTCCTTGTCTCTGAAAACACCTGTAGTTGTAGTCAACAACAACTCTTAAGCACTAGGCTAGTGTGAATTTCGTTATACAGTGTTTATCGAGTTCCATGCATAATATAATTTTCTCCTTGCACGCAAGCATTGTGAAACAATTTATAGTCTACAAATATGACAAGTAATCAATGGCATTTGCAAAGAAATCATAATTCTTTTTATAAAGTCAAGCTTCTCAATCATACGTTTCGAGTGAATATTCCAGTTCTATGCACAGTCTCTATTTCAGGATAATAACCAATTTATTTGTTCAACGGTCACCGAATATAGGGAGCTACCCTATTACATGTAAGATCGGCATGACATCATCCGGCGGATCTATCGGTCGTCGATCCTTCAACCTTATTCCGTTCACCTCGCCATATTTCTTGTCCCCTGGCGGTCGGGGCACCGTACGATAGATTACTATTTCCATTCCAGGACAATAGTCAATTTATCCGTTCAACGGTCACCGAATATAGGGAGCTACCCTATCAGATATAAAATCGGCATGACGTCATCCGGCGGATCTATCGGTCGTCGATCCATCAACCTTATTCCAGTCACCTCGCCACATTTCTCATCCCCTGGCGGTCGGGGCACCGTATGAACATTTAATCGATAATTCTCCTTAAAGGTTTATTTTCAATAATTACAAGTGTCATGGAAATATTATTTGCCAACCACATTTCTGAATAATATGTCAAGTTATCAACTTCTTAATTAAGCCAATTTCCATAATTCATGCGATTTCCATAATCTCAATAAATATCTCAATATTTCCTTACTTGATTTCAATACAAATAACATGGATATTAAAGACATAAATTCTCGCCAAAAAAACAATTGATAAATATGTATTTTTTTTCCATAACATCGGTAAACAAGGCATAACAAAACTCACCTTGATAGTTGTTCGCCCGAAAGCTCTCGTACTGCCCTACGCGTTACCGACTTCGGGATCTATCATAAGGGTCATAGGATTTAGCATGATCGTAATCTTTATTTATTTTGTAAAACGTTGCATATTCCGATAGTTTATTAGACTCGTGTCAAAACGGCGTTCGATGTGTCCAAGGGTCACGTGGTATAATTTTTCTAAGTGTTCGGCTGAGGTACTGTTTTTTTATGGGTTAAGTGACGGGTTTTGGTCAACCACTAAGTCTCGGGTTGGGTCTAAAAATGGTTTGGTTCAAACGAAAGTTACCGGTAAAAACAATATTTTTCGTCTCGAAACTCAAATAATGCTCGTACGAGATCAACCCGAACCAATTCTACTAAGTTTGTGTCGAACTGACCCGAACAAGGACTGCCCGAGTAGGGGCTGCCCGAACCATGGGCTGCCCGAAAAGGGGCTGCCCGGACTGCCCAAAACTGGACAGTGTAAACTGTCCAGAAGTTGATTTTACACAGCTGAAAAATCAGCTGTGTTCGACGGTGAGTTTCTCCCATTCCCGAGCCTTTCGAGCCCCGGGTCCAACACGCATGCGTGCTAAAATGTGTCGTCTACAACCCCTAATAAGCATTTTTCGCAGAAATAAAGTAGAATAAAAACTCCGAGTGATTTAGCAAGGTATGTTACCGGTAAAATCTGACAGTGTGCATTTTGTCGTTCGGACGGCCAAAACTTCGTATTTTTCAACATAACCACCCCGGGTTTGAACATGTACGAGTAATAGGGTGTCTTAGCTACAATTTTTATCAAAAAATCTTGACTCAAAACGAAACGAGAAGGACGAAACGCACTGTCCAAAACTGGGCAGTGCAATCTGCCAGAAATTGCACCTATCAGCTGCTGCGTTCGACAGTCCGCTACTCCCATTCCCGAACTCTCCGAGCCTCGGGTCCAACATGCATGCGTGCTAAAATGTGTCGTCTACAACCCCTAATAAGCATTTTTCGTAGAAAAGTTGTAGAATAAAAACTCCGAGTGATTTAGCAAGGTATGTTACCGGTAAAATCTGACAGTGTGCATTTTGTCGTTCGCACGGCCAAAACTTCGTATTTTTTCAACGTAACCACCTCGGGTTTGAACATGTACGACTAATAGGGTGTCTTAGCTACAACTTTTATCAAAAATCTTAACTCAAAACGAAACAAGATAACAACGAAATACATTCGAAAATAATGTGTATAAAGAGAACGAATATAAGTTTATACCTTCGGTTACGTTTTGCTTCGGATTCGAGTGTCCCGAGCACGACCCGAGACTGACCCGAGTCTGACCCGAGCCTCCTCTAACTCTCTCTTGTTAGTATGGTCTCTCCTCACACTCACTCACTCACTCTCTCAAAAAAAATGCTAGAGACTCCAAGTGTAAAATGCCCAAGTACATGAGGTATGCATATTTATACTAAATCTTGTGTGCATATGAAAAGTGTGTGTGTGTGTAAAGGTCTGCCGTGTAAGTCAGGGGGAAAAGGAAGGGATTGCTTCCTAGCCTCACCCTTGCATGCATCCCCATAGGCTAGTCCAATTTTGCATGTATTTGCATTGGTACACCACATGCAAAAAAATCATGATGATAGAGTAAAAAAATAAGTAATCTCTAGGGGAAAAAAAATATATGTATGCTAGTTATTTCTAATCGTGTGAAAAAAAGTGGGACCCCCGGTCTCGCTTCGATTGCTCGTTACAAAACTGTTCAATTCCGATCGCAACGAATTTCGTAAATACCGACGTGTGTATATATTTTATATATTAGTGCTACCAGAAAAATGATGCGAATTCAATAATCTCGAGTGTTGGGTCATAGTTCTCGCCTCCCTCGTCAGTTAAATTAACAACGTCATTACCTACTGATATTTTGTAAAAGAAATTTTAAATTTAGACAAAAGAATCATTTTATTTTATCTCTTTTTTTTTTACTCCATAAAATAATAATTATAAACTTACAAATTTTAAATTTCCAAAATAATTTAATTGATTAAAAGATCGGGATTTCACAATAGGTGTGGAGTCTGGAATTCACTCTTGACTTCTCGGGTTGTAGAATCGGGTTTCTTCGTTTGATCTGCAAAACACTCAACACTAAGTTAGTGCACACCGGGGGGTTGGATCTCCGGTGGGCACTCCGACGATCAAGTTAGCTCTCTAGAAAGAATGAAAGCAACTTGAAAGTAGTTTAAGCGCGAGTATGCATGTACCTGTAGTAGGAGTGCCGCTGGGATATTTATAGAGTAGGAGTCCAACCGTTTACCGGAATGTTCGGCCCAGTACGTAGGTCGTGGTCCGAAGACTGCGGGGACGTTGCTACGTGTCCCACGCCCGAGCGGATCGGAAGGGTGTGCCTGCACGTCCCTTAGATGGCGGAGAATGTGTGTTCGTGTCCCTTAGAAAGCGGAGAACGTGCGTTCGTGTCGAGAACCGAACCACACGGCGTTTTTAGACGTGCTGGACAAGAAACAGCCAGAAGGGATCCTGTGGCCGAGTGATGAATGCCGAGCATTTGAGAGGCCGAAGATCGGCGCGGAGCCTGATACCGCAGCTCGGGAAGCCCGAGCTTAAGACTTGTTCGGTAGGGCCGAGCCAAAACACCAGCCGACAAGATGTTCGGCGCAATACTGGGGGTTTCATAGCAGGTTGGTTCGGCTGGGCCGAGCTCCAGAGTACCATTCGGATGATCATGGGCCGGGGGCCCACTTATGACTATTCCGGCCTACTACAATAGCCCCTCAATCCCTTCACCTCAGAACTGATCGTGGAAGGGGTTGACCTCTCGTAGGCCGGATCCTACTGTTCGGCCACGGCTATCAAGGTATGTCAGCCGTCAACTTTCATAGATTGCGACACGCGTCATGTCATCCGATGGTCAGACGGCGAAACGACTCGTCTTCCTGTGCATGACTCCTCGATTTCCGAGCTTGACCCTTCGTAGGCCTGAACCTACTGTCCGGCCATTAATGCTGGGACGCGACAGCCGTCAGCCCCACTGATCGTGACACGCGTCACTTCATCCGACAGCCGGAGACGAAACGTCTCGTCTTCCCGCCCTGCCGATTCGCCTTCCGTACCACCCTATAAATAGGGACTTGCCAGGAGAGATGAAACTTTTACCATCCCTCAAGTCTTCTCGTCAGAGCCTCTGAAGCTTTTCTTTCAAGAACTTCGATTTTGCCTTTCGTATTATCTCCTTCAACAGATCAAGAAGGTATGATTCGTTCAACCCTCTTTATTTCTTCACATCGAACGTCGAATGTTGATTCATTTCAAGTTTTTCCTGCATTTCGAGTAGTTTAGAGTAGGTTTCATCTTCTTTCTGTGGATTTGAGCCTCTGTGGTAGAGGTCGAGGTCTTCGAAAGAGGCCGAGGCACGAAAGAGAGGCCGAGGCCTTTATTAGGAACCATAGAACACGGATGAGGCCGAGGGGCAAACGCTCGGCCGAACCCCATTTAGACTTAATTGAGTAGCAACTTTTTGACACCCGTGCACTATTTGATAGGATGTCCGAGATCGAAGCGGATTCAGAACGAGCTTCGGTTGCCGACGCCGGGTAGCCCAGCCCAAGCGGTTCGTCTGGTATGCCGAGCGGCGAAGGACAACATCAAACAGCGAGGAACCGTTATACTCAGTTTTTTGACGACCATGAGAGTTTAGCCGACTTCCGCGAAACCTACGGTATTCCGAGGGACGTACACATTAGGTTAGTTGAGCCGGACGAGGGTCATGTCTCGAATGAGTACCAAGTCGTCCTCCCTCTGATGGCCATTATCGAGGGAGGTGTTAGGTTTCCCTTTCACCCTTTCCTCCGGCGAGTGCTGAACCTTCTTCGCCTAACTCCCTCCCAAGTAACCATAAACTTCTACCGGATAGTAATGGGGGCGGTAGAGTTAAAAGAGAGGTATGGTCTAGAGTTCGAAGCCGAGGATCTGTTCGGCTTGTACTTTGTCAGTGAAAATAGGGTTTCCAAGAGGAAATTCCTCGGGAGCCGAGCCGGACAGAGAAAGCTCATTAGAGGGCTGCCGGACTCTGACAAGTACGCAAACGACTTCGTCTGCGTCAGTGGCGAGTTCGAGTACGCACTCGGTGAACTCAGATACAACCCAATCCCTAGGGTGCCCGGATACGCAGGTATTTATACACGTGCAAATTCTTCGTTTTTGTATATCTTTTCTCTGTTCTGCTTTTAACAGTGTTGTCTCTTTTTGCAGGGAAAGAGGTGGTTTTGAAGCTGAAGAACCGAGCATCGCGAGCTAGGATCGACCGAGCACTCGCCATCCGCAGACGACATCGTCACTGCACGGATCTCCTCGGCTACGTGGATTCATACAGGTCCAAGTTGAAGGCTCGGGGGGATTCCAGCAGTAGCAGTGAGTCCGGAGCCGGAGACAGGGGGTCGTGCGAGCCGGAGAACTCCAACCACTCGCGCACCAGCCCACCACTCGGCATCATCCGAGAGCCGAGGGTTGAGAGCACACCTGATATCGTCGTTGCCATCTCTTCAGGTACGGCAACTTCTGATTTCTCCTCAGGTTATAGCCCGTGTCCGAGTGTGAGTGACGAAGAGCTCAGAGGGTTGTTTGCAGAGATCGACCGGGCGGAGGCAGAGCGATCAGATTCCGAGCCGATGCCGCGCAAGGAAAAGGAACCCGCGTCCCTGAAGCTAGCAGTCGGTTCTTCTAAAGGGCCGAGCAAAGAAGTTGCGGGCCAACAGAAACGCAAGGGTACAGAGGGACCCGAGCGAGAGAAGAAGAAGCAGAAGGTGGCGGAGAATGTGTGTTCGTGTCCCTTAGAAAGCGGAGAACGTGCGTTCGTGTCGAGAACCGAACCACACGGCGTTTTTAGACGTGCTGGACAAGAAACAGCCAGAAGGGATCCTGTGGCTGAGTGATGAATGCCGAGCATTTGAGAGGGCGAAGATCGGCGCGGAGCCTGATACCGCAGCTCGGGAAGCCCGAGCTTAAGACTTGTTCGGTAGGGCCGAGCCCAAACACCAGCCGACAAGATGTTCGGCGCAATACTGGGGGTTTCATAGCAGGTTGGTTCGGCTGGGCCGAGCTCCAGAGTACCATTCGGATGATCATGGGCCGGGGGCCCACTTATGACTATTCCGGCCTACTACAATAGGGTTTCTTTGTATGCACTTTATACTAGCGCAATTAATGTTAGGTGGGACAAATAATTTCACAACTCTCTTTATGTTGCCGGTTGTTTTCTTAATCTTGGTTATTTTTGGTCCACCTTCACCAGTAAAAAGAAGTCACTAGGAGATTACTCTTCGCTCTTACGATGTTAGTCCTAGATAATAGCATGCAACAGAAGATAAATGAACAACTTGGAAAATGTAAACAATCAACAGGCAACTTTGGTATGTCCCTTGCTATTTGACAACATGGGAGGCTTAATCGAGGTATGTTCCACTACTTCGCAAGTCATTCCATGAAAAACCTTCTTTTAAAATTGAATAATCATTTTGAATGTTGTTTATAATAACTTCACAGTGGCAACAATTTGGGAATGAATGCCAAGAATTACAAAAGTTTGTAGTCCGAATTCTTAGTCAATGTTGTAGTACAATTGAATGCGAAAGGAATTAGAGTATATCTGAGTTCATTGATTCCAAGAATATAAATAGATTAGAACATAAGAGATTGAATGATCTAGTCTTTGTTCATTACAATCTTAAACTTCAAGAAATGTGTATTTATGGCTGAAAGTTTTAAAATTCAAGTTCAAAGACTTAGATAAATATAATGTAATGTAAATTTGTGTCACTTGTGGAAATGTTAATCGGTCTATCAGAAGACGACTCACACCGCTAAACGAAAAATGCTCTACACACAATTAGTCTTGACAACATAAATGTGTTAGATGATTGTGTGTGTGAGAAGATAGTGCTTTACTTGATTGAGAGAAATTTGGATGGGAGCTTGTTGAATCGCCAAAACTTAAGACATTGACATAGGATGATGATGAGCATACGTTTCATGATGATGATGATGACAATCTTCCAAATGAGAATGAATGCCAATACAATTGGAGTGTGGTGTAAATTGTTATTTTGGAGGAGAGAAAGATCATTTTTTGTGTTGTTGATTGATATTTGTTTCTCTAATTCTCTCTAAAATGGTTGAAAATTTATTTTGGATATTATTTTGATGATTGACTACGTCATTTTAAATATTATGTTGGCGATTGATTGTGTTATTTTGTATATTATATTTGGTGATTTATTTTTAAATTGTGAGATTTATTTTGCATATCAAATATAATTTTTATTAGAAAATAATATTTGAAAACTTTATTATTTTTCAACAATAAATCCAAAATAATACACCAGTACCCACTGGTACCAGCATGTACCGTACTATTAACAAAATCGATATGCCTACCAGTACAAAATTGATAACTTTAGTCGAAACATATCAATGCCGAAAAGTAATATACTAAATCACTGATGGGTAAATTTTTTGGGCTACCCAACTGTCAGAACATTTTTTGGGGGCTACTCATTGAGGGGTTGTGCAAACTTCAAGTCTTGTTGTGAATGGGTTACCATAGTAATTGCTTTTGCGTAATGGTGGAATGCTATGATGGACCAATGTGATATATTTTATAATGCGCAGTTTATGGTGGACTAATGTAACCCTCAAAACTTCACTTTTTGTGTTCAGACGATTTATATTGGACCAATGTGATATATTTTATATTTAGGCTCCATTTTTATGGTAATTGTATTATTTTACCTGGACCAATTTTATTCAATTCCACTTTTGTAGTCGAAATCCATTTTCAAAGAATTCTTGTTAAATTCATTTTCAAAGAATTCTTGTTAAATTCATTTTCAAAGAATTCTTGTTTCATGTTTCTTTTTATTCACAATGTCCAACATAATTTTATTTAGGGATTGCGTAACCTATTTTACAATTTATTCATTCCTTACGAGAAATTTTAGTACTTTATATTATACCAAATAATATAAAATCAATACAAAATATATAATAAAGTAGAATACAATTTAATTACAAGTAGTACATGTTAGGATGTCATTTAATAAAAAAGGTCCAAAACTCTTATTGAATAATCCAAATTTGAACCCCACAAAGACTGATCGGCCAACTACTTCTTCACCCAACCGACCAGACCATGGTCGATCAGCCAGTATACCACCTACTCGGCCGACAGGGCCCATTTGCTCGGACTTTCCTTGAATTGACATTTCGAACGCGCCACAGGCATCCCTCCTGGGTGTCCGTATAATTCCTCTTATGGCGCACCGGATCTCCCCATATCTCCAGGATGACGCGAGAGGAATCGACTCAGATCATGCAAATTTAGGAATCACGACCCAAATTACAGTGGAGATCAACTCCCACCTCCTCCTCTTCAACGAAGGTATTAAAACCCATCGACATGGATGAAAAGAGATACACTCATGGTTCTCCAATTTTTCTTATTGTCTTTGATCTCGAGACAATTCCAACTTAATCATCGGGGGGTCCATGACCAGGTAGCTAGCCACCCCCCAATCACTTGACTCATGTGCATGAGTTAGCTAGCAGAACAAAAGAGGTTCCGCCATCTTTTGACATCATTACTAATACTTGCTTAAAAACTCCTTCTAATCCATCAACACAAGACACCAACTAAACCAAGTGTTACATAGTTCATCCCCTTCGTACAAAACTCAACCAGACGACCCTACTTATCCACCATCTTACTTAAGACTCCAATAATTATATCCTCATCCAAATGGCCCGTTTGGAGTTCATCTCCTTATTTCACTATCTACTTTCTTCCTCAAAAGCTTTTTTTATACCATATTAAACCCACAAGAATAATCTCCAATATAGTATGTGCTCATGAGAAACAAAACCATGTTCCTCTCTCTCTCTCTCCCCCTAAATAATAGCACATTGCAGAATTTCAAGTAAAAAAATAAAGCACTTTTGCTTACATTTTTTTGAATTTTTTCGCACCAATTTAAAGAAATTATTATCATTCTTAAATAAATGAACTATTTATAATGGACTATTATCTAGTGTGAGTGGGTTAATTTTCTCAATCAAGGAGGAAAAAGAGAACCTCACTTATCCAGCAAAATGAATACTCTAAATATGAAGATATGTGACCTGTAAGATAATAATCGGTAAAAAAATTCACCGCCGCTATGGCAGAACGACACTTCGATGATTAAGTCAGACAATGCTCACAATAATATAAGTAATCCAAGTTAATATTCTCTATAAGTGCTTGAGTTAGTGCGTACCTTTTTTCATAGATTTGAATATTTATTTATAAACTTTGTGACTTAATTTTTCTAATTCTCTTAGAAAATTGATTCCTGATTATAGTGGAGTAAGATTACTTTCTGATTTGCCACTAATGAGATAACTCTCACTTGATCTTTATCCATTAAGTTATTTTATATCATTAGAGTTTCATTCAACATAATATTCCTCATACAAGTTGAATTGGCATTGGACTCCTCATCCATATCTAATTAGGATCTTATCCCGACTTACTCGAAGTTCTATCTTATCTTGGATTCAAAACTGTTTACTGTTCTTCTTAGGTCAATGGTATCTCAAACCGTCATTCCTCAGGTCGGTAACACGCTAGCCCACCTTTCTCAGGTCGGCACCACACCATACCATCCGTCTCAGGTTGGTTGGTCATTGATTCGACCTTCTCAGTTTGAATATAGAAAAAATCACCTTTCTTAGGCCGGTTGTGCCTTCATGTGATCAGCTCATATGCCTACATGTGAAAGAACTTTTACGACAAACTAATTGAATTATTTAAGGAAAAAACTTAATAATTTTTATTTAAATTTTACCTCATTCATCTAGAAATAGAAATAGGATTACATACTGTGGAGTCTGGAATCCACTCTAGACTTCTCGGGTTGATGAATCGGATCTTCTTGAACGATCTGCAAAACACTCAACACTAAATTAGTGCACACCGGGGGGGAGTTGGATCTCCGGTGGGCACTCCGACGATCAAGTTAGCCTTCTAGAGAGAACGAAAGTAACTTGAAAGTAGGTTCTAAGCGCGAGTGTGCATGTACCTGTAGTAGGAGTGCCGCTGGAGTATTTATAGAGTAGGAGTCCAACCGTTGCCGGAGTGTTCGGCCCAGAATGCAGGACGTGGTCCGAAGACTGCGGGGACGTTGCCACGTGTCCCATGCCCGAGCGGATCGGAAGGGTGTGCCTGTACGTCCCTTAAAAAGCGGAGAACGTGTGTTCGCGTCCCTTAGAAAGCGGAGAACATGTGTTCGTGTCCTGAACCGAACCACACGACGCCTATAGTCGTGCTGGACAAGAAACTGCCGAAGGGGATCCCTCGGCCGAGTAATGAATGCCGAGCATTAAGAGACCGAAGGTCGGTGCGGAACGTGATATCACTGTTTCGGAAGGCCGAGCTCGAACTAGTTCGGATAGGCCGAGCTCAATGTTCCGGCCGTCAGGTCGTTCGGCCCAATATCAGAAAACCCATGTTGGTCAGATTGGGCTATGCCGAGCTCCAGAATACTATTTGGATGATCATGGGCCGGGGCCTACTAGTGACTATTCCGGCCTACTACAATAGCCCCTCAATCCCTTCATATCAAAGCTGGTCGTGAGAGGGGTTGACCATCCGTAGGCCGGACTCCAGTGTTCGGTCACCAATATCGAGGCACAACGGCCGCCAATTTCAGGGATCATGACATGTGTCGTGTCATCCGACGGTCAGAAGGCGGAACGCCTTGTCTTCCGGCGCATGACGCTTCGATTTCCGAACTCGCCCCTTCGTAGGCCTGAGCCTAGTGTCTGGTCATTAATGCTGAGACGTGACAGCCGTCAGCCCCACTGATCGTGACACGTGTCACTTCATCTGACGGCCGAAGACGAACCGTCTCGTCTTCCCGCCTTGCCGCTTCGCCTTCCGTACCACCCTATAAATAGGGGTTTGCCAGGAGAGAGAGAACTTTTACCATCTCTCAAGTTCTTTCGCCAGAGCATCTGAAGCCCTCCTACTCTCTCGAAGAATCGAATTTGCATTCGTGTGATCTTCTTCAACTGCTTCAAGAAGGTACGATCCGATTAGCCCCTACTGTTAGTTCATTTCCAGTTTCTTCTGCATTTCGAGTAGTTTAGAGTAGGTTTCATGCTTTTTCCGCATATTTGTTCCTTTGTAATAGAAGCCGAGGTTTATAGGATAGGCCGAGGTCTGCAGGAGAGGCCGAGGTCCTTGTTAGGAGCCATAGAACACCAGTGAGGCCGAGGAACTAGTGCTAGGCCGAACCCCATTTAGACTTAATTAAGCGATCTTGCCTTAGCGACTTTTTTGACACCCGTGCACTGTTTGATAGGATGTCCGAGATCGACGTGGATTCAGCCCGAGCTTCTTCTGCCGACGCCGGGGAGCCCGGCCCAAGTGGCTCATCTGGTCTACCGAGCGGGGAAGAACAACCTTACACAGCGAGGAACCGCTACACTCGGTTCTTTGACGACCCCGAGAGTTTAGCCGACTTCCGCCAAACCTACGGCATTCCGAACGACGTACACATTAGGTTAGTTGGGCCGAACGAAAGTCCTGTCTCCAATGAGTCCCAAATCATCCTCCCTCTGATGGCCATCATCGAGGGAGGTGTTCGGTTCCCATTCCACCCCTTCCTTAGGAGAATATTGAACCTCCTCCGCCTAACCCCCTCCCAAGTAACTATCAATTTCTACCGAATAGTGATGGGAGCACTAGAGCTGAGGGAGAGGTATAGGCTAGATTTCGAAGCAGAAGACCTCTTCGGCCTATACTTCGTTAGCGAGAACAGAGTCTCCAAGAGGAAATTCCTCGGGAGCCGAGCCGGACAGAGAAAGCTCATTAGAGGGCTGCCGGACTCCGATAAATACGCAAACGACTTCGTCTGCGTTAGTGGTGAGTTCGAGTATGCCGTCGGTGAATTCAGACTCAACCCAATCCCTAGGATGCCCGGATACGCAGGTATCGATGCACGTGCAAGTTCTTCATTTCTGTACATCTTTCCTCTGTTCTGCTTTTAACAGTGTTGTCTCTTCTTGTAGGGAAAGAGGTGGTGGTCAAGCTGAAGAACCGAGCATCGCGAGCTAGGATCGACCGAGCACTTGCCATCCGCAGACGACATCGTCATTGCACGGATCTCCTTGGTTACGTGGATTCATACAGATCCAAGTTGAAGGCTCGGGGGGATTCCAGCAGTAGCAGTGAGTCCGGAGCCGGAGACAGGGGGTCGTGCGAGCCGGAGAACTCCAACCACTCGCGCATCAGCCCACCACTCGGCATCATCCGAGAGCCGAGGGCCGAGAGCACACCTGATATCGTCGTTGCCATCTCTTCAGGTACGGCAACTTCTGATTTCTCCTCAGGTTATAGCCCGTGTCCGAGCGTGAGTGACGAAGAGTTGAGGGCATTATTTGCAGAGATCGACCGCGCCGAAGCCGAGCGATCGAATTCAGACCCTATGCCTCGTAAGGAGAAGGAGCCTGCGACCTTGAAGCTGGCAGTCGGCCCGTCTAAAGGACCGAGCAAGGAGACCGCAGACCCACGAAAGCGCAAGGGTGCGGAAGGACCCCTGCAACAAAAGGACAAGCAAAAGAAGGTCGATCCTCGACCTGCCGAGATGGGTACCCAACAGAGCCGGCCTCTGCTTCCTTCGCCGCCGACTACTGTTCCTACTGCTGCTGCTGCTGGAGCCGAGGGTGCGCCGGGTCCTCAGCCGTTTCGCCCCCAGCTGATGTTGGCCGACCGTCCACTAACCGTTGAGGACTCGGTAGACACTACTCGCCATGCGGCCTTCGCCCTGGCCGAGGGCACTCTGCTGCCTAAAGATGCTGATAATCTGCCGTTGAACCTGGAGGCAGCATTTTCCGAGTTGGCTAAGCTCACAGTGAAGGTAAGTACGGTCAATATTTCTTACTTAGTCATAATGGTTATAACTTCCGTGTTCTGACCATCATTTTGTGCTTTTGACGCAGTCCTGTCAGCACGTGGTTGCTGTGAAGGCCGGGCTTCTGAGGAGTGCTAATCAGACTCGGTCCCTCCGGGCCCTTCATCAGAAAGAGCAAGCGGATAGGCTCCAGATAGCCAAGCAGTTGACTGCTGCTCAAGCTGCTGCTGCCGAAGCCGAGGAGAACGCCAGGTCATTGGCGAAGGCCCAGGAGCAGAAGGATGCTGAGATGGCCCGGAAGGTGGACGAGGCTGACTCCAAAGGCTTCGATGACGGGTATGCCGAGGCCGAGGGGAGATATAAGAGAGAGATGGAGAGGATCAACGCCGAGCTCGGCGACCTTCTTCAGAACACTTTCAGGGACGGCTGGCTGTCGGCTCTGAGGGAGGCCCAAGTACCCGAGGGATCTTTATTGTACCAGAAGATCCCTAAGTATAATGATGCCGGCCCGGCCGAGTCTGCTGCCCAGGACCTAGCTGAGCCCCAATCCCCTGCCGAGCAGTCGGGCCCTGCAGCCGCAGGAGCAACCGAAGACGAGACTCCGGACCCTGATGTTAGGGTAGTTGATCCACCGGCTCCTGAGTGAGCTCGGGCTTTGTAATAGTCTGTTTTTGTTGTTAACAATGCTACTTTCGTACTTTTAACACTGTTAGTTTCATGGGAATCAAGTTGTTTGTGTTCACCAAATATTTTTGGTTGTTTTATGCCTTTGTGAAATATGGATGCACAGATCGTCGGCCCACGCCGACTTATTTAACTTATGTAGTAGATTAGGCATGTTACCGAACCCCATAGTTCGGACAGTTCCCAGCAATCGTGGGTTGTTGGTATATCAGACTTATGAAATTAAATCACAATAAGGCCGAAGGCCGAAGCCATGAAAAATGAATACAACCATACATAGGCTAGTTGTAGGTGTTCGGTCTTGTAGATCGTACTTTGTACTTGTGAAATTAAACAATGATATGGCCGAAGGCCGCACTCGGAGATGTCCGAGGGTTAGAAGGCAAAAGCCATTAAAGACGAAGACAACCGTACGTAGGCTGGTTGCAGTAGTCCGGCCCATGGACCATATGTCACACTTATGAAATTTGAATCATAATGAAGGCCGAAGGCCGCACTCGGAGAAATCCGAGGACTAGAAGGCAAAAAGCCTTTAGGCGACCATACATAGGCTGGTTGTAACGCCAAGTCGATAGAATTGTAAGGACAATTGAAGGCCGTTTGGCCGTACATTGAGTCTTGATGACAAACTGTCGAACATCTTTCAAGGAAATAAGATTTAAATTGAATAGAAAGCCAAAGGCCGTACAAAAAGGAACAAATAAAAAATGATATAACTGGGAGGCCGCAGGCCCGCGCTTACAAATAAGCTGAAGGTAAGCTAGTGATAGTATCTCCTTAGATTGTGAGCATTCCAAGGACGGGGAATAGGAATTCCATCCAAGTCCTCCAACTTGTAGGAGCCGACCCCGACAATTTTGATCACTCGGTAGGGTCCTTCCCAATTTGGACCGAGCTTATTGGTCCTCTTAGTCCCGACTACCTTTCGGAGGACGAGATCATCCGGTTTAAATGTCCTAGGATGCACCCTTGCGTTATAACCCTGAGATATTGTTTGCTGATAGGCGGCAATCCGAATCCGAGCAGCTTCCCTCTGTTCTTCGGCCTCATCCAGCACGGCTGCTAAGGCTTTGTCGTTATTCTCCGAGTTGAACTCCTGAGTCCGCATCGTTGGGAGGCCGGCCTCAAGTGGGATGATGGCCTCCATGCCAAAAGCCAACGAAAATGGTGTTCGGCCTGTAGATCGGCGCGGTGTAGTTCGGTAGGCCCAAAGGACACTGTACAGTTCCTCGGCCCATCTTCCCTTGGCCGTCAGCAGCCTTTTTTTAATACCGCCGAGCAAGATTTTATTTGAGGCTTCGGCTTGACCGTTGCATTGAGGATATGAAGGTGTTGAATTGAAGAACCGTATCCGGTGCTCGGCACAAAAGTCGGTAAATACGTCCCCCACAAACTGCGTACCATTATCAGAAATGAAAGCATAAGGAATGCCGAACCGCGTAACGATGTTCCGCCAGACGAACCTTTTGACATCCTTGTCCTCAATTCTGACCAGGGGTTCGGCCTCGATCCATTTAGTGAAGTAGTCGGTAGCCGTAATCAGAAATTTAAAGCCACCGGGTGCCACAGGAAATTTGCCAACTATGTCTAGCCCCCACTGTGCGAACGGCCATGGGCTGGACAAGGGGTTGAGTTGTTCGGCCGGCTGATGTATGAGTGGAGAGAACCTCTGGCATTGGTCACAACTTTTGACCACGAGGTCGGCCTCTTTTTTCATGTTAGGCCACCAGTATCCTTGGGTTAGAGCTCGGTGTACAAGTGATCGTCCTCCTGAATGGTATCCGCAGCTGCCGGAGTGCAGTTCCTGGAGTACAGCACCAGTTTGGTTTGGGTGCACACACACCAGGTAAGGTGCCGAGTACGCTCTCCGGTACAGTTTGCCTTCGGGTCCTAGCCAGAACTGGGCGGCCTTGTGGATGATTTTGTGTGCTTCCCTCCGGTCTTCCGGTAAAGTTTCATCCCGGAGGTAGGATATGATGGGGTCCATCCAACTGGGAATATGAGAAATGGTGTTGACCGACTCGCTGACATCGGGTTTTTCAATGCTCGGTCGCTGGAGGACATCGACGGAGACAGTCCTCTGCCCCCCAGCGTCTATTGCTGATGCGAGTCCGGCTAAAGCATCGGCATGGGCGTTGTGTTCACGTGCGATCTGATCCAATGAAAAACTCGCGAACCGTTGGCTGACTTGCTGAACGGCAGTGAGGTAGTGGGACATGCGGTCGTCTCGGGCTTCGTATTCTCCGGACAATTGATGAACGACCAACTGTGAGTCACTGTAAGCCTGGATTCGCTCTGCACCGAGATCGCTTGCGAAACGGAGGCCGGCTAATACGGCTTCGTACTCGGCCTCATTGTTCGAGGCGAAGAATCCTAGGCGGATAGCCATCTCATGGAGGACTCCTTCTGGTGAGATTAGGACAACCCCGGCTCCTGAACCATGGGTGTTAGAAGAGCCATCTACAAACATCCTCCAGAAGTCGCCGTGTAGAAGTTGCCAGGGTGGCGATTCGGTGGACTTCGGCATAATTAGCTCGGTGCCGGGGGTGAATTCGGCAATGAAATCTGCCAGCACTTGTCCTTTGATTGCCGTCCTCGGCTGGTAGTGGATGTCAAAGTTGGCCAACTCCACGGCCCACTTCGAGATTCGGTTAGACAGATCAGCCTTACGGAATAGGCTTTTTAGGGGCTGTGATGTCAAAACCGTGATGGGGTGCGCCTGGAAATAGGGTGCGAGTTTTCGGGAGGCGGAGACTAGCGCCAGAGCTAGTTTCTCTAGAGGTAGGTACCGAGTCTCTGCACTGACCAGAGTCTTGCTGGTGTAGTAAATCGGAAGATGAGTTCGGTCCTCTTCCCGGACAAGGACAGAACTGACCGCATGTGGAGATACGGCCAGATATATGAACAAAGGCTCCTTATCCTTTGGTGTTGAGAGTAAAGGAGCCGAAGATATGTAGGCCTTCAAATGGAGGAGTGCTTGGTCACATTCCGGAGTCCATTCAAAACTCCTTCGGCTGCACTTCTTGAGTAAAGCGAAGAATGGGCGGCACTTGTCCGAAGACCGACTGATGAACCTGTTGAGGGCGGCAGCCATCCCTGTTAACTTTTGAACGCCTTTAATGGTGGATGGTGCTGCCAGGTCGTTAATCGCACTGATTTGGTTTGGGTCAGCCTCAATGCCCCTTCTGGTGACTAGGTAACCCAAAAATTTCCCGGACCCGACTCCGAAAGCGCATTTGTCGGCGTTCAAACGGAGCTTGTGCTCCTTTAGTATGTCGAATACCTCCTGGAGGTGCTGGAGGTGCTCGGCCTCGAACTTGCTCTTGACCACCATATCGTCAATGTAGGCCTCCATCGTGTCACCGATCTGTTTTCCGAACATTTTGGTGACCATCCGTTGGTATGTGGCTCCCGCGTTCTTGAGGCCGAAAGGCATGACCCTATAGCAATACAATCCACGTGGACTGATGAAGGCGGTTTTCTCCATGTCGGGGCCGTGCATCGCGATCTGATGGTACCCTCGGTAGGCGTCCATGAAGCTGAACCTAGCATGCCCAGATGTAGCGTCGACGAGGCGGTCGATCCTCGGTACCGGGAAGCAATCCTTGGGGCAAGCATCATTCAAGTTCGTATAGTCGACGCAGACGCGCCACTTGCCATTTTTCTTTTTTACAACGACGGTGTTCGCAAGCCAGGTAGGGTACTGCACTTCCTTGATTGCCCCTGCTTCCAGTAGTCGGTCGACCTCCTCGATGACTGCATCAGTATGGATCGTGGCCGAGCGTCGTGGTTTTTGAATGATGGGTCGGCGAGATCTGTCCACGTTGAGATGGTGACAGATAAAATCTGGATCGATGCCTGGCATCTCATACGGAGTCCAGGCAAACACCTCGATGTTCTTCTTGAGGAAGGAGGTCATGGCTTCCCGCTCGGCTGGTGATAGAGTTGATCCCAACAGAAAAGTTCTGTTGGTATTGATGTCATCGGCCGGTACTGTGATCAGATCCTCAACTGCTTTTTCGGCAGCTGGTGTGCCGACGTCGTCCAGAAGGGGAGCGTCCGGCGCTTCCACCCATTGGACCTGCTCAGGGCAGACCTTGCTCTTGATCGCCGCCACATAGCATTTTTTGGCGGCTAATTGATCACCTAGCACCTCTTCGGGTCCCCACATCCCATTGAAGCGAAGTACTTGATGATAGGTTGAGGCTACGGCCCCAAGCTTGTGTAGCCATACGCGGCCGACGATGGCATTGTAAGGGCTCGGCACATCCACTACTACGAACTCGACCTCCACAGTCCTTGTGCCCGTTCGGATGGGTAGCTTAACCTTGCCTAGGGGCCAAACGGGAGCTGAGTTGAACCCTACCAGAGGTACCTCGGTCGGAGTGAGGTCTGTGTCCCGTAAGTGTAGCGCCTTGAAGAGGGAATAGTACATGACCTCGGCCGAACTCCCTTGGTCGACCAGTATTCGCCGAACCAATGAATTGCCGAGGGTGAGAGAGACGACCAAAGCGTCGTTATGTGGTACCTGGAGGCGTTGCAGATCCAAATCAGAGAAGGAGAGGTTGCCTCCAGATTGGCTGTCAAGATGTGGGCGTTTACTTCCCACACTAACGGACATGATCTGTTTCCCGCACGCCGCACGTCGGATCTCGGCCCGAAGGCTCTCCTCGGCAGCCGCATCCACCATTCCATGGATGACGTCGATCACCCGAACTTCCCCACTGTTCTCCTTCTCGGGTTCTGACTGGGGCCCGGCCTGAGTTTTTTCCTCGTTGATGAACTCCTTGAGGTGCCCCTGCGACACCAACCGTTCGAGGAAATCCTTCCATGCTCGGCAGCGTGTAGTCAAGTGACCCTTCTCCCTGTGGTAAGAACAGCGATATGGAGAGTCCGGCGTTTTTCGCTGTTCTCCCAACGGCCGCTTCGGCCATTCAAAGTACGGCTCATGCTGTATCTTTTTGAGGATCTCGTACGTTGGTACTTTGAAGACCGTCTTCACCGCAGTAAACTCGAACTGCCGAGGTCCCTTATTTTTTCCAGAGGATACCATGTTCACACTCCGGCGCGGGCTGTGTGGTGTATGCTTGTTCCCTTCCCCCTGGCGGGGATGGTTTTGTTCGGACTGACGCCGCTCGCTGCGTGCTTCCTCCAGCCGGCAATGGTTGTCGATCCGGGCCATGAGGTCATCCATGTCGGTAGGATTGGATAACATGAGGTCCTCGAACAATCTGCTTCGGTGATCCAACCCGAGCTTGAACGAAGTCACAGCAATAGCAGGGTCGCAGCCTTGAATCTCATTGAAGAGTTCCCAGTACCTAGCAGCGTACTGCCTGAGAGACTCATTTGCCGACTTCCGAAGTGCAAGGAGGGAGTCGACTCCTTTCTTCTGCCTGCTGCTGGTGACGAACCGAGCCAGGAAGGCGAGGGATAGGTCCTTGAAAGAAGGGATGGAACCCTTGGGCAATTTGTCGAACCAGAGGAGCCCCAGTTCCCCCAAGCTGGAAGGGAACAGCTTGCACATTAAGGCGTCGTCCATGCTGTAGAGAGACATCATCTGCCGAAAGTGCACCAGGTGCAGGTAGGCATCTGTCTTAGGATCGTACTTGCTGAACTTTGGGGGATTGAAGCCACGCGGCGGACGCACTCCATCTATCTCTCTGGTAAAGGGAGAAGAGATGAGCTGGTCGTGGATGATATCGCACTGTGAACGTGCTGGCCGAGGACCCTGCTCGGCCCTTCCCCCCCGTCTGGCCGCGAGTCGAGTTCTGAGGTCTTGCCCACCGTGATACCGAGGAGAACGCCCTCGACAGTTCTGATGCCTTGATGGGGATTGATCCCTTCGGCCGCCACGCCTCCGATCCATCTGAGTCTCATGGGTCGGGGTGTCGTCCGAAGGTGTTGTCGGAGGAGAGTACGACTGGGTGCTACTAACTGGCTGAGCTCCCAACCTTCTGTGAACCGAGACCCTCCGAGCTCCTCGTTCGGAATCCGAACGGTTTGCAGATGGCGCGGTTCGGGTTCGGCCCTGGCCCCGTGTCTCGTTGATCGCGTCCACCTCGGTTTCGGCTCCCAGCCGTTCGAGGGCCGGACGCTTATTCCTTTCTTTCCGTTCCGGAGAGCGTGTCCTGCGGCGTCTTCGTCGCCGAGCCTGCGAAGTCTCGCCATTCTGGTTAGGTTGGATGGCAACCTTGAGTTGCGCAATCTCCTCTCTGACCTGGTGAAGCAACTGGTCTCGTTCTGCCAGTCGAGCCTCCAAGCGTTCGACATAGGCTCTGTCCCTCAGATCAGCAGGAGGAGGGGGTGGAATAACTGGTAGGACTGATGGGTCAGTTCCGGTGACCACCATTGTTGATTCTGGTGAAGCTTTTCTGTGAGGGTTTGAGGATGAGAAGTCAGAAGGATCTCCCACTGTGGTCGCCAAATTGTGGAGTCTGGAATCCACTCTAGACTTCTCGGGTTGATGAATCGGATCTTCTTGAACGATCTGCAAAACACTCAACACTAAATTAGTGCACACCGGGGGGGAGTTGGATCTCCGGTGGGCACTCCGACGATCAAGTTAGCCTTCTAGAGAGAACGAAAGTAACTTGAAAGTAGGTTCTAAGCGCGAGTGTGCATGTACCTGTAGTAGGAGTGCCGCTGGAGTATTTATAGAGTAGGAGTCCAACCGTTGCCGGAGTGTTCGGCCCAGAATGCAGGACGTGGTCCGAAGACTGCGG
Source organism: Arctostaphylos glauca (assembly GCA_019985065.2). NCBI lineage: Eukaryota > Viridiplantae > Streptophyta > Magnoliopsida > Ericales > Ericaceae > Arctostaphylos > Arctostaphylos glauca. The sequence continues at coordinate 12,078,473 of JAHSPW020000001.1, read as the reverse complement.
GGACGTTGCCACGTGTCCCATGCCCGAGCGGATCGGAAGGGTGTGCCTGTACGTCCCTTAAAAAGCGGAGAACGTGTGTTCGCGTCCCTTAGAAAGCGGAGAACATGTGTTCGTGTCCTGAACCGAACCACACGACGCCTATAGTCGTGCTGGACAAGAAACTGCCGAAGGGGATCCCTCGGCCGAGTAATGAATGCCGAGCATTAAGAGACCGAAGGTCGGTGCGGAACGTGATATCACTGTTTCGGAAGGCCGAGCTCGAACTAGTTCGGATAGGCCGAGCTCAATGTTCCGGCCGTCAGGTCGTTCGGCCCAATATCAGAAAACCCATGTTGGTCAGATTGGGCTATGCCGAGCTCCAGAATACTATTTGGATGATCATGGGCCGGGGCCTACTAGTGACTATTCCGGCCTACTACACATACAAACCGAGTCACCACTGGTATACTTGTGCAATTCACTAATTTCACTTTTAAGAGGTTAATAATCCGTTAATTTCATTTTCGTCCAAAATTACAAGGTGTTAATTTTCTAGAAAACATGGGGTGGAAGTGTTAGTTTATGAAATAAAGAGATTGTATGTAAATTTCACGTATAAGAAAAGGGTTGAAGGAAAAATCAAGCTGAGCTTGAATTAAATTATTTTTACTATAAAGAGAGTAGTATTATTGGATATTTTGTATTTTATTTTATTTTTTTTATGTTTTCCCATTTTCTTCGATGTGATAAATCAAAAAGTACAAAAATATATATCAAAATTAAAAAAAATAGACAATATTAAAGACAAAAAAAAAAAACTTTAAAACTTTTTTCTTTTAAATAAAGACTTCTACTCATAATTTTTTATTTTTTATTTTTTTATGAAAATAAAAAATTAAACACGAATTTAATAAAAATGAATCAGGTCGTCGGTGTCGGCTTTCCTGTAAAGAACCGAAGCCTGTACTCCAATCCTTAATAGGAAAGAACCGAACAGATTCAAACTTCCTATAAAACAGACCTAATTCTCTAGTTTTCTCATTCCTCAATATCGGTTCCCTTCCTTCTCTCTCTCTCTCTCTCTCTCTCTCTCTCTCTCTCTCTCTGTGACAATAGTCAAGTCTGTTGAAGCCAAAGGGTAATCTCTCTCTCTCCCTCTCTCTCTAACCCACAGTTATGTTTGTTAGGGTCGTAGAAAAGAACAGTATTTGTAGCAATATCATATCTAAGGTTTCTCCAATCCTTCATAGGAAAGAACCGAACAGATTCACACCTCAAAACCCTAGAATCAATAACCACCGCTTTTGCCGTGTACGCTTATCTATATAGGGTTTTGTTTGGTTTCATTCCATTCTCATTGAAATTTGCTCTCGGGTTCCGTTTTATTAAATTCAGACCGATAGTTCATTAGTCTCTTTGATCCTGGTGCAATTTGTGTTTGGTTTCGGTTACATACAAACAATGGGTGACTTTGATTGTCAAAAAATCAGAAATACATGCATTCTTGCCCATGTTGATCACGGGAAGACCACGCTTGCTGACCATTTGATTGCCTCGTATGGGGGTGGGGTACTTCACCCGAAGCAAGCGGGTAAGCTTAGATTTATGGATTACCTAGATGAAGAACAGAGGCGGGCAATAACGATGAAGAGTTCTTCGATATCTCTTCAATACAAAGACCATTCGATAAACCTTATAGACTCTCCTGGTCATATGGACTTTTGCAGTGAGGTTTCCACTGCTGCCCGGTTGAGTGATGGAGCTTTGGTCTTGGTGGACGCCGTTGAGGGTGTCCACATTCAGACACACGCGGTCTTGCGCCAAGCTTGGATTGAAAAACTTACTCCTTGTTTGGTGCTTAATAAGATGGATAGGTTGATTACCGAATTGAAGCTGAGTCCCATGGAGGCTTATAGTCGGTTACAAAGGATTGTTCATGAGGTCAATTCTATTATGAGTGCATATAAGTCAGAGAAGTATCTTTCAGACGTTGATTCGATTCTTGTTGGACCCTCCGGTGAGATTGGTGATGAGAATGTTGAATTTATAGAGGATGACGAGGAGGATACATTTCAACCACACAAGGGCAATGTTGCTTTTGTCTGTGCATTGGATGGCTGGGGGTTCAGTATTGATGAGTTTGCAGGGTTCTATGCTTCGAAGCTTGGGGCTAGCACATCCGCGTTAATGAAAGCTTTATGGGGCCCTCGGTATTACAATCCGAAGACTAAGATGATTGTGGGTAAGAAGGCAATAGGTGGAGGAAGTAAGGCTCGCCCTATGTTTGTGCAATTTGTGCTTGAGCCACTGTGGCAGGTTTACCAGGCAGCTTTAGACGCTGATGGAGACAAAGGGGTACTTGAGAAAGTCATTAAATCTTTCAATTTATGTATACCTTCTAGGGAACTTCAGAACAAGGATCCAAAAGTGGTGCTTCTATCTGTCATGAGTCGTTGGCTCCCTTTGTCAGATACTGTCTTATCTATGGTGGTTAAGTGTATGCCTAATCCTATTGCTGCCCAATCTTTACGGATAACACGATTGATTCCTAAGAGAGAAGTTATAAGTGATGGGCTTGACTCTGAAGTGCTTTCTAAAGCAGAGCTTGTCAGAAAATCTGTCGAGCTTTGTGATTCAAGTCCTGAAGCGCCATGTGTTGCTTTTGTATCTAAGATGTTTGCTGTTCCTTTAAAAATGCTACCTCAAAGGGGCATAAATGGCGAGTTTTTGAACAATTCTAGTGATGATGGCGAATCAGATGAGTGCTTCCTTGCATTTGCACGGATTTTTAGCGGTGTTCTTTGTGAAGGAAAAAGGGTTTTTGTACTTTCAGCTTTATATGATCCATTAAAAGGGGAATCGACCCAAAAGCATGTCCAGGAAGCTGAATTGCATTCGTTGTATCTAATGATTGGTCAAGGCTTGAAACCAGTGGCCTCTGCAAAGGCTGGCAATGTGGTGGCTATTAGAGGGCTTGGCCAGCATATATTGAAAAGTGCCACTCTTTCATCCACTAAGAACTGTTGGCCATTCTCTAGTATGGTGTTTCAGGTTTCACCCACTCTTAAAGTTGCGATTGAGCCTACTGATCCAGCTGATATGGTGGCATTCATGAAAGGCTTGAGGCTGTTGAACCATGCTGATCCATTTGTTGAGGTCACTGTTTCTTCTAGGGGAGAGCACGTGCTTGCCGCAGCAGGAGAGGTTCACCTTGAGAGATGCATAAAAGATTTGAAGGAGAGATTTGCAAAAGTAAGCTTGGAAGTGTCTCCTCCACTAGTCTCCTATAAAGAGACCATTGAGGGTGAGGCCTTTCATCCTCTAGATTATTTGAAATTTGTAGGTGGCAGTTCAGATTACATTGAGAGGAAAACACCAAACGGTAGATGTGTCGTTCGAGTGCGGGTCGTGAAGCTTCCACCTGCACTAACTAAGGTGCTTGAGGAGAGTTCTGATGTGCTTGGAGATATTATTGGAGGTAAATCGGGTCAGAGTACTGACAAAAGCTTGGAAACTGCAAGAACAAGCATTCTGGAAGATGACAGCCCTGTTGAAGTGCTTAAGAAACGGATAAGGGATGCCATAGAGAGTGAGATTCCGTCTGGCATGGCAGATATGGACAAGGAGAAATGCAAAATAGAGTGGGAAAGGTTTCTTACAAGAATCTGGGCACTGGGTCCTCGACAGGTGGGTCCTAACATCCTCATAACACCCGACTACAAAGGAGACACCACAGATGGTTCAGTTCTTGTCCAGGGATCTCCTCATGTCTCCAAAAGATTAGGTTTCGGGGGTGTATGTAGCAAAGGTGATGTAGCGTCTGAGGCATCATCCGTGGCAACTAATGCAGTGTACCAAGAAGCGGAGACTCTTGAGAACAGTGTTGTTTCTGGATTTCAACTAGCTACAGCAGCTGGCCCTTTGTGTGAGGAACCTATGTGGGGTTTGGCATTTATTGTTGAGGCTAAGATTTCTCCATTGATTGGGCAACTAAATGAATCTGAAACTCCTCAGCAACAACCAGAACAATATGGGATCTTGACTGGTCAGGTTATGACAGCTGTCAAGGATGCCTGTAGGACAGCTGTACTTCAGAAGAAACCCCGGCTCGTAGAAGCCTTGTATTTCTGTGAGTTGAACACCCCAACGGAATATCTGGGCCCAATGTATGCAGTGCTTGCTAGGAGGCGAGCCCGAGTTTTGAAGGAAGAAATGCAGGAAGGGTCTCCGCTGTTCACTGTGCACGCTTATGTGCCAGTTGCTGAGAGCTTTGGCTTTGCAGATGAGCTGAGGAGATGGACTTCTGGGGCTTCGAGTGCTCTTCTTGTTTTTAGTCATTGGGAAGCACTTTCTGAGGATCCTTTCTTTGTACCCAAGACAGAAGAAGAGCTTGAAGAGTTTGGAGACGGTTCTAATGTTCCACCTAATACAGCGAGGAAACTCATTGATGCTGTTAGGCGGCGGAAGGGTCTCCCGGTGGAGGACAAGGTAGTCCAGCATGCTACAAAGCAGAGGACCAGGGCCCGTAAAGTGTAGGAAGTTTCTAATCTTATACTGTCGTTACCCCTTGTAAGATTTTACGGCAACACATGCTTCTTCTTGTCACCTAAAGGGGGCTATTATACCTTTATGCTCAAATTTAACTTTTGGTCATGCACGATTCTTTTTCCCTTTTTGTAACAGTAGTTGGCTGGAAAATGTTTAGTCACAATTTTTGATATTCATTGATAATCTGCAAGTGTTGTATTAACTTGCTGGTGGTAGATGAAGGTGTCTTTGGAGGAATCATGGTCATAGTTTTTTTTTGATTTATATGATAAAGTAATTTGAAATTCTTCTTGGTGAGTTTTTTGTTGGACATGGTGTTCGCATCGACTTCCGAATGCCTTTTGGATAATTCTTCTTTGTTTTCCCTGGTGATCAATTTGTTTCAATCTTTTCGTTAGGGGATCAATGCGCTTGCGGTTGTAAATTTGATAATAGAGCATATATTCAATTAACCATACATGCAGGTGTGAAGTTGAGAGACTGAATGTTTTGTGCTAGTATCCGTGGAGTTTAAATCGACCGAGTGGATTTGGACTTCCACCTATGATTTATTTCCACCATTACAGGCTGGTGAGGAGATGAGGGATATTTCTGAACAAAGATTTGCTGGGAAAAGTTTAGAACAGTGGCATAGTTCAAAAGGGGATTCAAGTAATGGTGGACAAACTTTCTAACCACCATTACTGTGAACGGCGAAATCAACTGACCGTTGAGATCAAACATTGAGTCATTCAACTCCTCTAAATCAGAATCATCAAAATCAGCAATTTCCAAATATCGAGTCATTGCTTCCTCCCCGGCTTGTGTGGTTGATGCTCGGCGTGTGCATTATTTTGCTGGCTCTTTTTTTCTGTGGCTTTCCGAATCATGGGCATACTTGACATGATGCGATTGGCGCACGTTTTCTCGTTTTTTTTGGTTCTTTTGAATGTCCTTTTTCTTTTCCCTTGTGCACACTTTGTCTCTAACGTTCCTGGAGCTAGTCAGTCGACTTTGTTGTCTGAGATGCCTGATTTCCCATGTCTGTTCATCTAGGCAATTGAGCAACTGTTTGTTGATGTCGTTGACAATATTGGTCTTTGATCTCCATGGTCCTGACACGGTTTTCTGGGTGGATCTTTTTGTTTGCTTGCTTATAAGGTAATTACTAGTTAAGGGATCTCTCCCCTTGGTGAGCTATGTCGTCGTGAGTGACGTGATTCTCCTATTATCAACTACATGCTGACCAGTGATCAAAGATTTCTCATTGTGGTCGCGATGAGTCTGGATTTACGGTCACCACTAAACAATGAAATTGAATCTTTAATCACCAATGGATGTTGATCATCCATATAGAAGAACGAACCGTCAGTGATAGACCACACATAATGGGATGACCGGACTATGACAGAGGCTGATCTGTCGAGCATATATAAGAACGTACTTATGGAAGTGTTTACTTAGCTCAAGTCCAGTTGCACTTTATTCATCTATTCTTCTTCTTCATTTCTCCTATTTATAGGTGGTGGGTTTTGAACCATTAGTTATGTTTGACTTAATCATGGTTATTTGTCATCATTACATTCCTCTTTTTAGGGTATTTTATCGAGTTATATGGCCGCACATTATTGGACCATACGTTATGGATATTATTTGACGGCAGATGTGTTATTTTTTCATTTGTTAGATCCCTCTTGTGCTCTCTTTTTTTATTGAGGCTGTTAGTGTGAAAGTTTCCGCATTACCTCATTTATTTTCCTCCTCAGACTTGCCCACCTCCTCATATCCCAAGGTCAGATCAAAGCATAGTCAGATGATGAGATGATCGAACGTCATCATACTCTCGAACATTGTATTATCGAACTGAGACTGTATGCCTGAATTCCAAGGAGGCCTCTATAACATTCATTTGGACTTGCCCACCTCCTTAGATCTCAAGATCAGATCAGAGTGTTGTTCGATGATGAGATTGCTGAACGTTCATCATACTTTCAAACACTGTACTGTCGAACTGAGGCTAAATGCCCGAATTCCGAAAAAACCTCTATAACAGTCATTCAAACTCTAATAAATGATTTTACCTAATGTAATTATGTTTTACAATTCTTTTGTTAAGCTTCATCCTCCACACATCTCATTTCCACTCTCAATCCCAAACTCTTACCATTCTCAAACCACATAACCTTTATTTAATACACTTTGGCACAAAGTTGAAAAGAAAACACAAGGAAATGAAACAACATAACATGGGAAAAAGAACTCCAAACAACGACCAACTTGCCCTTTTTGTTTTTTTTAATCCCAATACAGCATTAGGTGGAATTCACAGTGATGAACTGTTTGATGATCATCATCAACTCATTTGCAGCTTCTGAGTTAGGATTAATGGTGAAGAAGCCATGCTGCTTCCCTTCAAACTCCACATACTCTACCTTCTTTCCCCAACCTTTCAACTTCTTCGCATAGTCCTCTGCCCTTTCTTTCAGTAGATCAGAGCCCCCAACCACCACAAGAATTGGATCGAGATCTAGTTGTTCGAGAGGAGGACTAATTGGTCCGAATGGGTTCACAAGTGGGTGATCAGTTGTCTCTCCAGTAGGTATTGATAGCCTCCAAAACCTAGCCCCAAATGTATATCAATGAGACACAAATTTTTAATATTCTTTTGAGACGGGTACCTACTTTACGCTAAAACGATGCCCTTTTTTAGCCCAAAATGCTACATCCGGTCTGGAACCAGTAGCATTTTAGGCGTTAAAATGACATCGTTTTGATGTACAACATACACTATCGTGCGCCATACACAACAGAATTCCTAATTTCTTATTCTTTACACGAGTTCAATAATTTTATTTAATTTACTAGCTAAGATGATTTTATGAATAAATAATCAAGTCTCATTCATGGAAACCAAAAAAATTATTTCGGGAAGGGCTAAACTAGTAAAACAAAAAACTTGACAAACTTATAAAACTATCAAAATAGTCTTCGAATCTTATCTATTTGATGATTGTTTATTTATCTCTCGTCTAGACCCCTCTTTCTCTCTCTCTCTCTCTCTCTCTTAAAAGATTGAACGATGATAAATAATTCCATATTTGGAGAGAGAAGGAAAAAACGTAATAAATATTTTTATGTCATTTAAAGGAACTCGCGGTACACTACCAAGTTATTAAAAGTCAATTGAGGATACCAAACAAATAAGAGGAGTTTGCCCTAACTTAATTACTTTTATTTATTTTAATAAAAAATATTTTTTTATAAGTTATGCATCAAAATATTTTCGAATTATTAAAGTTCGTCTTCATGGCAGAAATTAAAAAAATATAAAAGTTAAACTTTCAAAAAGATAACAAAAAACAAAAACAATTTATAATTTTTCCCTATTTTGAATTATTTTTTTTTAAAATTCTTTATTATAATTTTTTATTTTTTCAATTACTCTTGTCATGATGAATAAATAATTTAAAAAACTTTTAACTAAAAAGATAAAAGTTTAGAAAGTACAAAATTTGATAGAAAAATAGACCACAGAGATCTTTTGACTACAAAATTATGCATATTATGAATAATTTGTATTATATAATATTACAAAAAAAAACTTTTTCTAAAAAATATTGAGAATGACACGTAACAACTAATAACAATTAGTGTTCAATGTTTACGACGAATTTATATTAATTAACTCGTAATTATCCTAGGCACAACAAAGAAAATCTAGTTAATTAAGAGTCTAATTAGGACTGTAATTTGAATAATTAATTATAATATTCCTTAAGATGTGTCATTAACGATATAGATGACTAGACATATCTATGGCATATAATATATCAATCTCTCCAAATTTTAGAGTTTTGAATAAAGAGATAGAGAGAGTGAAGGATTTTATGGCTAACTTATCCTCACTTCACCCCTAAAATATTTGATTTAAGTTGAAAAAAAATCTAAATAAAATGATTGTGCACATACTAAAACTAGTAAAAATATTATTTAATATTTAGTATTTTTTGTTATTTTCTTTAAATTTAGTCATTTGGCGTAAGATATATAAAAATTATTAATTAAATTAAAAAAAGGTAATAAGATAAAATAAAATAAAAGTAAATATAAACCTGTCAATGAGTTCCCAATTGAGGAATGCATCTTTGGGTCCTTCAGACTCGGACCTCGTCAGAACCGTTCCACCAAAGAAAGGTGCTAAAAGCACATAACCCCTCACCCGAACCGGCCGCAAGTCGGGCGAGCCGGATCCAAGCCGAACAGCCAAATTATGGGCCATGTTGCCACCAGCCGAGTCACCCGATATAAACACACGGCTAAAGTCAGCTACATCGGCCAACCATGAATCAGGTTCTTCTATTGTGGCTTGAGTTTGGAGCCACTTCACAGCCGCGAAACCATCATCGATGGCTGCGGGAAGCCGGTTCTCTGGAGCCAGCCGGTAGTCGGGGGAGATGATCACGGCTTGGAGCTCCAAAGCGAGCCGAAAGCAGTAGTTCTGGCAGTTGGGCCAGGTGCGGGAGCCGATGCAGAAGCCGCCGCCGTGGATGTAGTAGAAGATTGGGAGCTTGTGAGGGGAAGATGGTGAAGCCGGCTTGTAGAGCCGGAGCTGAAGATTGTGCGTGGCGTCAAAGAGGGCGTCTTTCCATAACACGGAACCGTCGTCGTGAACCGGTACATCGAAGCTGGGCTGCGTGGACCGAACAATTGAACCGTCGCTGAAAACTCGGAGGACACCTCGGCACTCATCCACCTCATACGGCGAATAAGTGGTGGTGGCCATGGTGAAAACAGTGGGATCAGAACCCCCCTCCTTCCTCTCTCTCTCTCTCTCTCTATGTATATATATATATATATATATGTATGTATGTATGTAGGTACGTATATGAATATATGTATTAATGGATATATATAGAAATGGACTTAGCAGGGAAAGAGTTAAGCAGAGGTGGTGGGTGGCTTATGGTTGTGCTGTCGTAATATCTCACTGTCAAGGAAAGAAGTTCAATATCACCTTCTTTCTTATTTTGCAAATTATTTTTTTATTATTTTGTCGTGTTCTCTTTTATCAAATTTGCTTTTATTTTTTAACTGAAAATAATAATGTAATGGTATTTTTTATATCCCTGTTTTACCTGGACTTGGGAGGTTACTGGGCATTTTTCTAAAGTGCACGTAGTAATTGTTGGAAAAATGATGTTAGAACATATGTTTAATTTGTTCAAAACCATTAATGAGTGAATGAAAAATTGACTCCTATTAATTTTCATTTAATATTGGTTGAAGAAATTCAAATAGAATTTATTTCTATTGAATTTTATATAATTTTATATATATAGAGAGAGAGAGAGAGTTTTTGATTGATTTTTTCATTTATTGTTTCAAGTTTTGAGTCTTCATATGAGAGAATACAAGTTTATTATTTGGTTCGCTAGGCCCCATCGATTGGAGTGCTACTTCAGTGGGATTTGATCATTGTATCCTGGGAGATAAGCGCCTATTCAAATCGTGAACACCATAGCGAGGGCGAAATTTGTCTTAACGACATAGTGTTTAAACTAGACTTGATCATTTCCATGCGATTTTCAGGTTTTATCTTTCTATTATTTCGTTATCTTTAATTTCGTTATTTATGTCACGGTAACACAAAAAGTATACACACATAATTTTTCTAACAGTAGACAAAACGATATAATTTTGTCAGATTTGCTCTCAAAATTAGTAAATTTTGATAATAATCCGTGTGATAATTTAAAATGAAGTAGTTTCGACGTCAAAGAGGACAAAATTATGTTATTTTGTTTGCACTATACGCGAACTACAAAAAAGTACACGTGATAACCCTGGATGTTTAATTTAATTTTAAGTGTTTTTCTATTAATGGTTTTAATTTTGGATTTTTAAATTCGGACTTTAAAATTTTGGAGCTTGCTCAAGCTAGCTATGGCCGCTCGAGCAACCTATTCGAATTTGCGAACAAAGATATACCGTATTGATGAAGTAATCTGTTTTCAATCAGTTTTTACACAAGAAATCATGGTCTTTATTCCACGGATAATATCGATTTATTTTATACAAACGTAGCTAGGATTCTTAATAGTTACATGAAATCAAACTTAGAGATTTTCAGAGAGTTTTAAAGAGAGAAAGTTTTAAGTGTTCTTGGAGGGGGCTCTATTCGACTTATTTTTTGCAATCTGAGGTCATTTGTCGTTGTAATCTATCATTTGAGGTAGGAGATTTCGCTACCAACTTATAGGAATTAGATTACAATAGGATTGTTTGTCAATTTTTCATTAGAAAAACATGCTAGGATATATATTCATCATTGTTGAAGCATGAAATTGTAATTAATCGTAATTAGATCGGCCCATTGATAAAGAGTAAATGATTCTCAACCCGAAAGGTATCTACTTTATTTCTTAATTTTTGTTTTGGACCAAAAATCATAGCCTAGGGTTTTGATCATGTTCGTTTCTATCAAGAACCCTAGAACTCAGAATCTACTAAAAAACGACAACTCCCTCGATCGAGCTATGGCCGCTCGACTGATCTGTTTGACTTTGTCAAATTCTGTCCTGAAACACTGAATTTAGAATCTTTAATTTTTGAGACCGCTCGAGCGAGCTCTAGGTCGTTCTAGCGACCTAGTATTCACGATCACGTTAAGTATGTTCATGGATCCCCAAGGGATTCTTTGTGAGCGATTTGACCAACTTTGACCATGATCTTATTTTGTCATTATGTTATTGGTTATCTATAAGTTGTGGACATTAAGGGTTAAAGTTGTGTGATTTTGAATGTTGTGGTTGTCACGGCGTTCCGGGTACAGCTGTCGTGCTTCCCAAAGGTGGTGGTGTTGGTTAGAGATACAGCCATCATGTTGGCCAACCTTGCAAATGAAAAGTAGTGACATGGTCGTCACGTCGTTCGTTTGATTTAGAATAGCAGGCGCGCCATCAAATTGTAGTATAAAGGACTGAGCAATGTTTGTGAATTTTTTGTGAAAGCTTAGAACTTACGTTAAGGACACTGGTTTAAATGTCACCTGTAACAAGAAAACGAAAAGTGCTGGATGAACATTATAAGTAATAAAACTGTGTAGAGAACAAGTAAGATACACTAATAGAAGGTTGTAAAATTGATATTGGTGGTCGTCGTGCCAAGTATTAATAGCTGTAGGAGGTTTTATGATTGCAAAAGTAGCCGGAAGTATATTCTGATTTGATTAGTTTACCATTTTCTTTTTCTGATGTTTGTATTTTTCTACTTTTGGGTTTATTTAGGATTGTTGTATATGAATTGTGGTCTATTGAGAGAATAACTAACTCAGGTTTGGTGCCACTTTTTTTAATATATTTTCCCATTGTTGTAGGTTTCCTTATGCATTTTTATCTCACCAAGAATTGCTCTTTTCAATTTGGTCGCTTATACTGGTTACACATCTCTCGCTCTCTCTTTCTCTCACACAAACATGCGCGTGTGTGCACACACAACATACATTTTCTATATTTGAATGCTCTCTATAATTTTTTTCTTTTTGGTTTTTGTTTTAGGTGGTATTTAGGATCTGCAATGCAATGGATAATATTTGAACGGTTCGATAAGTCACTGGCTTTTCTAATGTTTATGTTTGGTCGCTAAAATATCTTTATCACCTATACATAGTTTTTTTTGCTACCAAATATTATGCTTTTTCGTCATGTGTTCTAAGTTTACCCCCATATTTTCTTTTCACCGAACTTGTTATTTTAGAAGCATCTTTGGACTTACTTATTTTTCCGCTATTTTTTTTCCCCCTATTTTCCATTTATTGTCTTCATCGATATTTTACTTTGCGTCTACACATTTACAAGGTAAGAATATAAAGAAAATAACACCAAGCCTTGGGGAGCACGACTTGCATTTTGCTTTGATTCATTCGAAAGCTAAAAATATGTTTTGACAACAGTATTTATGATTTTTTTTTATTGTTGTATCCTATGTTTATAGCCTCTTTTCATGCTAAGTCATTTGAGTAATACTTTTGTGTGATAAGTCACAGAGCATTTTGAGTTTTTTTAAAATTATCTATATAATAAAATGGGGCTTTTTTCAAAATATATAATCACATACTAACTTTTTTCAGCATTGTATAACTGACGTTAGGTTTGGTCTCCAATTCAATGGTCAATATTGGTCTTTACTTTTTACATTAATTACCACTTCAAAACATCATCTCGGCATATTCGCATAACATATTTGGGTCTTCAATTTTCACAAATGGAAGGTTGTGTAGCGATCTCAATGGAGAAGTGGGCTTCTCTTCTTGACTTTTTTTATTGTAAAGACCATAAAAAATTTAATAAAATAAAAAAATTTAATTTTAAATTGTAATGTTTAGTTTCCATATTTGATTACATAGATTGCATTTTTTTTTTTATATATGGTTACATTATTATGGTATTATGTGACTTATGTGTGGGTAACTTGGACTCTGACCCAAATCTTTGATCTGACCCATCTAAGTTTGAGCTCAATCTGATTTTGGTACGGAACTTTACCCAAGCCTAGCTTGTTTTACGCAGCCCAAGATTTAAACCCTTTTGGTTTGATCCATAACCCATAAAATCAGCCATGTTCCCTGGGACATTTCACATGGAATCACTCCCCTTTCCATCATCATTTCTCCCATCCGTTTTCTTCCTTAGATACTCACATTTGTATATCCCTGAGATCTTTCATTCTCAGAGAAACCACATGGAAAATCTGAGAAAAACTTCTCTTCACCTATGGAATCTCTCCTTGGCAAACACTTAGCCACAAACCACCATAAATAACCTTCCTAAATCTCATGGCCCTACAAAACTTTTCTTTCCTCCGCTGGCATTGCATGCAAGCTTTTCTCTGTCTCACTCTATTCCTCCATGTTTCTACTTGGTCAAAACCCTTATTGGGTTTTGTTAATGTGTGCCCTAAGGGCATATGATAAAGCTCATTAAATAAGACTAAGTAAATGCACTTTTATAGGAAATGATAAGAGTCATTAATATCTTGTCCAATATTAGAATAAGAGAGAAGTTTGTGTTATAGTGAGACTAAAATACTCTTTTTATATTTTTTTTGCTGTTATATTTTTATTTTTTCTTCTCTATTTTTTTCTAATTCTTCTAACTATCTCAAGTGTTGCAGATGAGGAAAAAAAGAATGATTAAAAGTAGATAAACTAAATTGTAACCGAATTTTAATTTGACAATTAAAAAATAGCAAAATATTGTTGAATAATTAATATTATATTATTTTTAAACGCCAAGTCAAATAATTAATTGTGAAAAATGAGAAAAAAGTTGTCAAAAATATTTGGTGGAAAAAGAGAGGGAGAGAGAAAATTTGCAGTTCATTTTGGCGAGTAACTGGGGATGATTTGCTCGGAGTATTAAATCATCCGATTTCTCTCTCCTCCTCTTTACCAGTATTGTGAGAGTTTGGATTACTAAGGATGGCCATCCTCATTGATCAACCTGAGTTTACCTACCTCAGTAATTTTATTTTATTGTATTTTTTTTCTAAATTTATACTAGTATTTATATACATCATCGTTTAATTGTTGTAGTCTAATTTATACTATTTTTTATATACAACGATAATATTTTTTTATTTTTTACAATTGATTATTTTGATTTGGTGTTTAAAATGATATAATATCAATTGTTTGATAGTGTCTTGCTATTTTTTACTCGCCGAAAATCAATTACAATTTAGTTTATCAACTTTTAACCATTCTTTTTTTTCCTCCTCTGAAACACTTGAAATAGTTAGAAGAATTAGAAGAAAAATAGAGAAGAAAAATGAAAATATAACACCAAAAAAAATATAAAAAAGGTATTTTGGTCTCACTATAACACAAGCTTCTTTCTTATTCAAATATTAGACAAAACATTAATGACTCTTATCATTTCCTATAAAAGTGTATTTACCTAGTCTTATTTAATGAGCCTTATCATGTGCCCTTAGGGCACACATTAACAAAACCCTTATTCTATCACCACAGACACAAAATCACATAGCACCGAGAAGAGTGAGAGAGGGAAGAAACTAGAAATTTTAGAGAGAGAGAGGAGAAACTTCAATTAGAGGACAAATTCATCCATAACCCAACCATTTCCTTTCAACGATCTTTCCTTGCACGCTACTTGTTATGTTCCCATATTATGCAACTTACTTTCAAGTTCAAATCTTTTAATTTCAAGGTAAAATAGAACTCTCTCTAATCTTGAATTTGTGTTTTGATCATGCCTTAAGCTCCACGGAGCTCTATGGAAACAAACTCAAAAACTAAAAATTTAGAGAAGATGACGATGCACCGATGCTCCTAACCTTCACAACATCACATTTTGTTCTATAATAGTTATAGTATATTGGTGCCCTGCCCTTATTGTACAGGTGCCCCTCCCTCGCAGGACATCAGTTTTATTCTATTATTACTATAGTGAACTGATGCCCCGTTGATAGTGAACTAGTGCCTCCCTATTGCAGTAATTATTTTGTATTTTGTTAACCATTAGTGAACCCGTGCTTGACCTTGAGTGAACCGGTACTCCTGTTGCAGTTTCTTTGTTGGTTTTTGTCTCAAGCTAGATGAACCAGTGCATTATCTTGTGATTGTAAACTCTTAATTTTTTTAAATAAATTTAAGTAAAAAATATTCTTTTTACTTTAATTTTATTTAATAAAAATAAGGAAGTACTTCCCATTTGAAAACAATGACATTAACAAAAAATTAAAATTCCAACCATATCAAAATCTTGCATCTTATTTTAGTGCAATAATGAAAAACTACATTTTTCTTATGATAATGGCTCAAAACTCACCCTGACCCTATACATTTGAGCCAAGTAAAGATATAATTATTTTTAGACGAATTTAAGGAACAATTATTGTGACTTTTCATCCCTTAAATCAAAATTTTAAAAATTTTACTTTTCTATACTTGAGAAATTTTCAGATGGTAAAATTTTTCAACATAATGTAGCATCGCCCCATTTCTTACTTTAATGACTACATATCTTATTCCATGCTTAGGTAGTTATTTTCTGTGAACACATGCTCGTTGTACAACTTAAGTTACGGATTCATATTAGGAACACGACATGATTAAAGCATCGATGGTTGGAAACTGAGACTAAATTGACATTGTTTTAGTCACTCACGAGTTTTCTTTACGAAGCGAGAATTTTTTTGAAAGATCATCAACACTTGTTGAGATAATATGTTAGGATGTCTTAAACTAGGATATGGATTTTAACCAAACTACATCCGTTACCAGCGAACTGTGCCTTGGAGCTAAGTCGGTCATGTCTCATGTATTAAGTCAAGTTATATCATGAGCTGGTTATGTTCGTAAGCCATATCGTGTATTTTTTAAAACAAAATATAATTGAAGGGGAGGAGATAGATATTTTTAAAGTCAAGGCACACATATAGGAGACATAGCGTTGGGAGCATAATGGTTGGAAACATGGGATACGTGAGCCGATGTTTGAATATACTAGCGTTGGATATGAGGTTCAACGTAGGGATCGAGACCATATCGGTTGGGAATATTATGAAACCACTTTAGAAATGAAATTTTGATGACGGACAACGCTTGTGTCAACCTTAAATTTAGAATTTAAAATGAATTTTGAACACATGTGAACATTGATTAGACCATTTTGTCAAAAACTTATAAACAAATCATAGGAGTTGACTAAAAGAAAAATATTGTCGGCAGTTTATTTATTTACTATACTTACTTATTTAATGTTTTTGCTTACCGTTTAACATGCTGACTACTCTGATTTTATCTTTTTGTTTATAACACATGATTGATTGCTTATATTATTATCATGATCATAATCATACATTATATGATCTATTACATAAATTTGGGACTAGGACTAGGTTTTATTTGTTGAGCGTCTGTCTCTCATGGTGTAATTTTTCTACCTAACCTTTCATGTAAATGTCAAAGATAATGGTGCCGAACTCGCTTACCCAGATACCAACTGTGGTACTTTCACAGAGGATGTCATAGCGCCGTGGTTCACCTAGAATTAGTGAGCTTTTATTTTTCAAATTGTAATGTAATTTTCTAAGTTAGATGAATGTAACCAAATTTTATTTTGAATATGAAATGGAAATTTAGTGAACTTTTGGTAAATTATTTTAAATTAACGTCTCCACTAATTCGGGGTGTTATAGAATGGTATCAGAGTTCTAAGTACCCTTTTATTTGAGACCTAGCCCCTAAGATAGATTGGGTAATACACATTTGGAGTGTCGTATACTGGGGTAATTACTATTATGCGATTAATTATCTTGACCGATATCATTTAACATAAGTCTAATACACACACACACACACACACACACACACACACACACACACATATATATATATATATATATAATTTCCTTATAGATGTCTTCTGACTCACACTTCGACCTAGTGGAGCGCTATCTTATTGATTTTTTGGAGGACAAGTTGGACGGAATATATGCTATATGATGCTATATTACCTATGCCATTGCCTCTACCACTCCTTGAGGATGACATACCCCAACTAGATTGGCTTTGAGGATTATGAGGACCCTAAGGAAGACAATGCTAATGACGAGGCCGATCCAGACATGGATGACGATGAATTCAATGATTTGATTATGGGGCATGTTGAGAAGGACCCCGAGAAATTGGTATTTGACGAGATAGATATTGATGGAGAGGAGCCCCTAGAAGAAGACACAGATAGTGACAAAGAGCACCCTCCGACCCCAAAGTTGACTGGACTACATCTAGACGTGACATGCTGGAGTACTTGGAATGACCCAGTTTGATATTCGCCGGGCACAATGATTTACGTGAAGATTGCCTTTGTAGTCCGTTGCTATTGTAAAGTTAGAGGAGAGTCTTACTATTTAGGACCGTTGGCCATTATCGAACAACTTGAGGACCAAAGGCACTTGCTCAACATACTAGCCAAATTTTGGAAGAATGTGGGAAATTCTGCGTTGAAGCGCATGTTGTAGAGACATCGACTGCTGGTCGCCAATAGATCATCAACTTGCTGGACAATCTAGACTTCTTTGACGTCTCCACCTACACCGACACCCTTTTCTTGCTAGAGGATCGATATCAGGTCAACCCGGGGGATCTAAACTCATAGTGTTACAAAATCTACTAGAGGTGGTACGTGATTATTGAGGCCACCTAGGAGCGAGAATGTTTGCTCTGACATGATTATCCGAGCCTCTTTATTTGAGCAGCATTAGTAGGAGTTTCTAAGCTTCATCGGAAAATCAAGTAGCCCCTCAGACATTATAGATGGCTACCTCCATGCTTTTGGTCCTAACGATATATTTTCTATCATTTCTTTGGTGCATAACACTTTATGTGTGTGCTTATTTCATTTATTCCCACAAGAAAATGCTTTGAATGCTTAAAATATGTTATGGAATTTTGACCTACGAAGTATTCCACTTCAAAATCCTTAGATGGTCATGTATAATTTGTGATAGGAGCATAATTGATTTGGGTTAGATTGTGTATGCTTCAAACTTCTTTAATTGAATTGAGTTTCGTATTAAAATTTTGCTTACAGCTTTTAAGCATGAATTTTTTTTTTCGCTCTATGCTTTCCAACACTAATTTTAGTCAATTGTTTTTAGTTAACACATGATTCATTGCCGTAACAAAATTATAATTTATTTCTTTTGGGTACATAAGGGTTGTATTTGTCTTCTTCATTGTTACTTAAGTTAGACTGTCCAATTAAAAGTTATATTTTTAAAAAATAAAATTACAAAAATTAAGGTGAGTGCATTTATCAAAACAATCTCAAGGGAGGTCCTTACAATTTACCCAATAATTTTGTTTTGTATTGATATGTTTTCCATAAAGCAAACAAGTTATATTTGGCTCTATTTGGCCTATCTTATATAAAAAATTATTTATTATTTTTTTAATTTTTAAAAATTATTTATTAAAGTCTATTTTAGATTTTAAACATAAATTTTTATTTTTTGAAATCTACACGAAATAATAATTTATACAAAATTATAAATAAAAACGATTACTAAATTCCAAATAGAGTTTTTATTTGGTTCTGTTCCCTTCCTTTGGTTCCGTCGGTACTCATCGCCATTGGCCTCCCGATTCCAGTTGGGGCTTTCTCATTAGGGTTCGAAGCTGTTTCCGATTCAAAAAAGAAAGGATTTGAACCGGTTCAATGTTTTTGTAAAACTAGGGTTCGTCTTCCCTGTGTCGTTTCTGCATTCTCCCTCTCTCTGGCAATAATGGGTAAGAGAGAGAAGAATCTAAAAGCAGCGAAGTCCCATCACGAAGAAGTAGAAGAAGAAGAAGAGAAGGAACAGCACCAATTGAAGCCAACAAAATTTATTTTTGTAGTAAGTAGTGATAGCGACGATGAAGAGGCTAATGAAGATCTGAGCTTGAAAATCGTGGAGAAAGCAATGCTACGAGCGGGTACTGCTCCACAAAGCGTAGCAGTTTCGGACGAACCGGAGACCGGTATCAGTTCTGTGTCCATCGATCTCTCTTCTTCTTTGCAAGAACCCGAAGTTGTGGCGCCAGATTCAAAGAGTACGAAGAAAAGTAGGAAAGAGAAGAATAAGAAGAGCAAGAGGGTGGAAAAGCTAGAAGAAACTGTAAGCACCTGAACCGGTTTGCGAAATTGATTTTTGTATCAAAATTTTCGTTGTGTTTATCCTCCAATTGAAATCTCTGTTTTGGTTGTTGGGAAATTTTAGTAGAGGCATGTGGAAGCGGATTGGGTTTTACATGCTCTTAACTTAATGTTTATTTCGTCTCTGAATATATAAGTGGAAAGTCCGGTGTATAGATTTGTGTTGGGGACATTTTTAGAAATATTCTTTGTTAGATAAGTGTAATTGCGAATTCTGAGTAAGAATTATCATAATGCACAAGCTATTTATGATTTGTGCTTGCAATTTTCATTACGGCCCTTGAACTTTTTCCCGCTTAAAATGTACTAGGTTGTGGTTGAAAAGGAAGTAGAGAAGCTTGAGACAAGCAAAGCAGCAGAGAGTGACGAACTTGTGGAGACAAATCCCGTTGAGATATCCGATAATGTTGTGCTACGAAAGCTTCTTGTGAGTTGAAATGATATGCTTATTGTCAATTTGGGGAAAAAAAAGCTATTTCAGTTGCAAGATACTCCTATTTCAGTTGGAGGCTTAGCCTTAGAGTGGAATCTCTTTGTTTGATTGTTCTACAGCGAGGGCCAAGATATTTTGATCCGCCAGATAGTGGGTGGGGGGCATGCTATAATTGTGGTGAAGAAGGTCATATAACTGTGAACTGTACCTTAGCCAAGCGAAAGAAGCCATGCTTTGTTTGTGGGAGTTTCGAGCACCATGCCAGGCAGTGCACAAAGGTTTGTGGAAGGAAAAAATTGATGGGAAGGTTCTTTAATTGTTTCTCTCACTGTCTAATTTAGTGCTTTTGCCTCAAGTTGAAGAATGTTTTATTTAAGTTGGGGTTTTGACTTTTGATAATCATGCAGTCCTTTTGTTGGTGATTTTTTTACTGAGTTCAGTCGGCCATTTTTCTCATCCTTTGAATTGCAAGTTGCAGAAAAGCTGATTTGTCTGAAACTTCTATATGTTACTCTTCTCTTCTATACTCTTACCTTGTGGGCACAATAATAGAGTAAGGAAGTATAGGTACACAGTACACAGACAAAAGGAAAGGAGAAAATTATCTAAATTCTACAGCTTTGAGGTTTAAGAAATCTTTTCTATAGACTTGAGAGATATTACTGCATGCAAGATTTCAGAGAAATTGCATTACTTTGTAACTTGCAAATTGGTGATGTTTTCATCTTTGAACAGAAATATTGATCTGCACACGCAATTTTTGTGAAAGTAGAACAAAAAGATGAGAACAATTGTTGTTGCTATGATGTGCAGCTACATATTTTCCCTTGCATTTAAGATTTTTAATATGCTTTTGCACTTACAATAGGAATTTGTGACAAAATTATGAAAACTTTGGGCATGGCATCAAGTGATCTACAGATTTAAATTACAGAATACTGGTCCTTCTTGAGAAGGAATTAGGGGCATCCCCTCCTTTTCTTTTTCCTCCTTCCTTTTATTCTGTTGCAAAAGGAGTGGAAAAAAAAAAGCTAAGGTTTGTAGACGTCTTTGGTTGCCCTATCCGCTGCGAACAAGTCAGTGAAGTCACTGACCTGGGCCGTTGACGAGACTGACAATGTGTGATCTTCATCAATACCCATCTTTGCATGCTTGGTCGTAACTCTGTTTCCTTTACCAAGCAGGTGCCCAATTGTGTAGCTGTTTAGTCCATTTCTTGTCAATAGAAAATCCTCCACCAAGCTCTGTACAGAAATTTGGTTGAGATTACCTCGTGCAAAAGTTGAATGATTTATGACATATAACCGCAATATATTTAAAGGAATGAGGTGGGACAACACCTTGTATGCAGTACGACGTATATTAGACGCTAACCAAAACTGCAGCAATAACTAGTGTAAGAAGTATGAATCAACAAATCCTTTAAAAAATTTAAGGAAGATACCAGTAAAAGGGATAATCAGGGATGTTAACACCATTCCTTCCAAGATGCGTATCATTGGACATTCATAAGTCCCATGACAATTACTTTTGACTTATGTTTTTTTTTTTCTACCATCCTCCTCTGAACTGTTTGTTTTGAAGATGTCCCATGGTTGAAGTGTACAAAAGTTGGCTTTCTATTGCTTTTGATTTACCATAGTTGAAGTGGAAAAAGTTGTTTTTGTGGAGATGTAGTTTGTATATTTATTTGGAGCCCTAGTATGCTGGTATAGCCTTTAGATGCTTTTTGTGTATCTTCAGGGACAAGACTGCTTTATCTGCAAAAAAGGAGGTCACCGTGCAAAGGATTGCCCAGAAAAGTACAAGCGGGTATCTCAGAGCTCTAAGATATGCTTAAAATGTGG
Organism: Arctostaphylos glauca; assembly: GCA_019985065.2. Classification (NCBI taxonomy): domain Eukaryota; kingdom Viridiplantae; phylum Streptophyta; class Magnoliopsida; order Ericales; family Ericaceae; genus Arctostaphylos; species Arctostaphylos glauca. The sequence goes on along the minus strand of JAHSPW020000001.1, from coordinate 12,056,964 downwards.
AGACTCTGGCCATGATATGTTTTCATGCGAAAATGATTATTATCATGATGATCTGAAGGTACTTCTATTCTTCGAGTTTCATGTGTTTAGACATGCGTTCTTCTCTGTGTGCGCGCACTATTACTGAGTTGTTAATCTGATTTTGTTCTGATTCAGACCAGTCTGAAATTCTGGTTGTGTAGGCCATTGTTTTTAACTTTTTTTATCCACTTTTTTTCAACTTATCAGGAAATTCAATGCTACATTTGCAAGAGCTTTGGTCATCTTTGTTGTGCTGGTTTTACTGATACTGGCCCAGGAGAACTTTCTTGTTATAGATGTGGTCAGTTGGGCCATAATGGCTTGGTAAGCTTATTTGACTCTTTCTTATTTGTTGGTATTGGTTGGTTTGTTAAGGTTGTAACTTGTACGCACAGTTTGTGTCAACTTCAATGTGAGCTCTCGGGATGTCCCTCTACAGGTTCTTGTAATGTTAATATGATTGCATATGGTAGATATTGTCGTTTTACGAACTATATTGATGTAATGCTTTCCTGGTGAGGTTAGTACTGTCGACGTTTTCAACTTTAGGAGATGATCTTGTTATAGTGGACTAACTTCTGGATTCTGCTTCCATTGGGTGTGTCTGTATCTGACTGCCTGGCACGTCTCCCGTTTTTTCATACAACTTTGCCAATTGAACAAACAATCTCTCTAGTTCAGTTCTCACCTTGCATAGTAGTTCCTGGTAGGAGACCAGATGCACGGAAAGAGTGGAGATGGAGACTTTTGAGTTGAATAATATACTGAGTTTTGTGCTTAAGATGACGTTTATGTTATCAGCCTTGCTGAGGTGGTAAGGGTTTTGTTGATGCACATGGTGTCATGGATTTTTCCCCTGCTGGCTTCTTTTACTTTTGTCCAAGTCCCCCTTTGTATTATTTTCACTCCCAGAAGTCAAGTTTTAATACGAAGACTTTTATTTAAATTATGCTGAGCATCATATCCGATTGGCTATGCTTTCTCAGAATATGATCTGCTGGTTCTTGAATGTATCACTGCAGATTTTAGAATAATCTCATGGGTTTAAAATTTATTAGAACCCACTGTGCCATATATTGAATGTGTCATTCTTTCGCTTTTCATGTGTTTGGAGTCCTATTTGAGTGTCACCTGGTAATGGACATCCTGAAGTTGCGTTCAGGTTTAGTAATTATTCATTTCAATCTAAGAAGCATAGACACGGACACGATGACGGACACAACAAGGCACGGACACGTGATTTTTCCAAAAATTAGGACGCGACCACATTTGGGATACGTTGAATTAAAAAATAAATATCTTACACACACACACACATCTATATGCATATAATATTTATATATTTCTATTGTATAACCATATTATTATTATGTTTGTCAAATTGACAGTAAAAAGAACAAATAATATTAAGTCAATGAATATATAAAAACAAGTCTTAAAAGGGTAATAAACCAAACAAAGCATCGATGGCATTTTTCATTAAGAAGTATTTCATAATGACAATTCCACCATTTGACTTCATAGAGCGGAAAAGATTCAAATTGATTGCCAATAACTACGCAAAAGATGCACCATAAAACCCAAAAAGGATTATCCATCCCTGGAAACAGAAGGTATGCTCAAATTTTCAACTATCATTTGAACCAACTTATATTGCTCCATGACCATTGTCCCCTCGCATTGCCATCATCTGTAAACATTATGGCTTCTAATTCCGGTTCATCGAGAGAGAGAGAGAGAGAGAGATGTGCAATTTCAAGCTTTTCAAAAGAATGAAAAGCATCTCCCGCTATATCCCACATCTTGGTTGGTCCTTGTGTATAATGCAGGGATCTTCTTGATAGGAGGTGTGGACTGCTATGAATGAAAACCAAGTCTTCGGCACATTTTGGTGTCATTTTGTTCATTCTCACTGAGTGCACAAAAGATTAAGTACTTCAATTTCTTTCTGAACATGATGAAGAGGAAGGTTGCACAAGTAGCTTCACGATTAGGTTTTGAAGTAAGGGGGCACTTGCACCATAAGTAACCCACCAACTTTTAGGACCCATTTCATAGCGATCATGAATAGAATTACTCTTTCCAAACTCTCCCGACTTACTTGATAAGTGGGCAAATTCCGTGTTATTCTTTGAGCTATTCGTCCAATTAGGCTTCTTTGTGCCTTTCATTCTTTCTCGAGCAACCTCAACATTTTTATGTCGGGGAACTCGATTAGGATCCTCATGACGCCATTGATCGCTGTAGTACCTATGAACAATAAAATTTAAGTTACTCTATGACTGGGGAAAAATCATACTTTTCAACACCATCCATAAAACTAAATTTACTGTGGTTTAAGTGAATGATCTAAGCAATGAAGTGGCGTATTATTCTTGTTCCATCAGTCATTTAGAATTTGATACACCACGTCATAAAAGATAGATGACTCCCCAAGTCACTTTTTTCTTTTCGGAATATAGCATTCCTTATATTCTCTATCATTGTATTCCACGTGTCATAGACCAAATGACGGCAATGCCTATCCGTATTGCAAACCCTTATCGTATCATCTATAGGAGCAGTAAATGAAGCATGAAGTTAATGTCGTCCCACCAAATGCCGTCTATCACCTTAGCTTTCACGATCTTGGCTATTTCCACGTCATCCTCTCTATAAAAATAATGACCATCGCTTGAAGGCTACCTTTGAGTAGCTTAAATCTTTTAATCATAACAAGCACCAAAGCAAATCAAGTGCTTGCAACTGAAACTAACCACAAAGGAGAGAAAAATCACTGAACATGGCCAACCTCATTAAACAATTCATGATGAAAGTCTTGATGAACCCAATCTCCTCCGCAATTCTCGTGATCCAACAATATTCATCGTAACTAACTTGATTGTTTTCAACATTGTTCACTGCACAAATGTTTTGCAATGCACGGTTAAGACTTAAGGGTATGAACAACACATGGTGTCCAAACAATTGTTAGTACAACCCTTCAATTGAAGCCCCGCACCGCACAATTCTTAGCATTATTTGTGTTCTACAACTCACAAATAAACTATTAATCTTTGGTTTCACCCGAGCAATCCACAACTTTAAGGAGCATAGGCTCACCTTCCGTCGGCACCGTAAAGTTAATCAAAGGTCTCCTTTGTGAGTCACTCCATCCAGCACTCACAATTCTTGGACCGTTCTCTTTCCATGTCCCTTTAATTGGTTGAAGCAATCTCTCAACATTAAACTTTTCTTGTTGAACTAAGGTCGTCCCCAACAAATTATACTCGGCTGCATGTATCCGCCAAAGAATTATTTGCAGCAACTGTATAGGAGCTTACACACTAGGGATTCCTTTATAAATGAAATTGCAAGCCCTCAGAATGGAACATATCAGTAATTTCCGCATGTAATTGATCACGCTTCTTCATGTCATGCTTTCTCGACGGCTGATAAACTCCCACTAGAACTTGTCTCTCTCTCTTTTGGTTCATAACCTGCTAGGACAAAATTTGTAGGACCCGATGACACACTGGGGGGGGGGGGGGGGGCACAGTACTTTTTTTGGTACATTTTTTCTCATTCTCGGGCACAGTACTTTTTTTGGTACATTTTTTCTCATTCTCTCTTTGGTTTTATCCTCCAGTTTTCACATGGTTGTTCACGAGTAGCTTTCTTACAACCTCAAATCCAGTACCAGGCAAACTCAACAAAATGAGCTCTAACCCCAGTGTAAGAGCCCCTTTTTTGTAACATTACAAAACTTGCACTGCCAAGTAATATTTCCCCCCGCATCAGTTGATTTTTCAAAGGGTGTGATGTCACTCCAAAGAAGATTGTTTGCATCAATTTTTCACTTCCCGTTTAAGGTTATAAAAATTACTTTTTGACCCAAAAGGTGTCCCGTGCGTGTCCTGTGCTTGTCCATCGTGTGTCCGCCTCGGGAAACAATAATTAAATTTTCACACTTTATTTCATGTGTCTGAGTGTGTCCGTGTCTGATACGTGTCAGACACGGATATGAAGCCCGAGGAGGTGTCCGTGCTTCTTAGGTTTCAATCAATGTTGCAGTGTCCATCAATATTTTGTTAGTGAGGGGTCTATACATGTCGGTCAATTTAGCATACGAACTTGAGTTATTGAATTTATTTTGTTGAAAAGAACTTTACAGTCGTTTGTACTACTTCCTATTCTACAAAGTTTCAGAACTGTGTTTAACTTGGAGAACAAAACATGCAGGAATGCAAAAGGGCATATGGTGAGAGAACTGCAGCGGCGGCATCATTGAGTTCCTGCTTCAGGTGTGGTGAAGGAGGACATTTTGCTCGTGAGTGCACAAGTTCAACTAAGGTACATTTTTGGCTTTCAGCAGGTGGCCTGACAGATTTCTGAAGTCTTTTGTGCTTTCTTTGTGATCACAAATGACCTGAGTTCGATCACACATGACCTGAGTTCTGTTGTGTTATTCTTCTCTTCGTCACTGCTGCTCATTGCTACCAATCTCTTGGTGTTTAATTGGTCTTCTTAATGATGTGGGATTTATTTGTTTATTTTTCTTTGGACTTGACACAGGTTCGTAAGAGGAACCTTGAATTATCTGCCCCCGCTCATAAATATTTCGACAAAAACAGAGACTATGTGAGCGCCAGGTCTGTACCTTCTGATCCTGGGAAGACTCGCAAAAGGAGCAAACCTCAATATGAGGGGGTTACTACAACACCGTCTAAGTTAAAAGGAAGGGGTGGTTGGATTACTGAAGATCCAGGAGATTTACCCCATATGCATGAATGGGGATCTCCGGTTACCCCCAAAAATAAGTGGAATAAGACTTATTATTCATCTACTAGTGGTCATGCTTCAAGTTCTCATTCTTCTAGAAAGACACAAAAGCTTCATTTTGGAGATTCAGCTTCAAATGAATCCTCTAAATTTTATCAGCACAGATATTCAGCCTCAAGGTTTGGAAACTTTAGTAGTGATGGGAGGAGGAGAAACTATGATTGGTAGCAAAGATTTTTTTCCCTGTTGTACAGAGACCTTGAGGTAGCATCAATTGCTTAAAAATATAGGCCTTGGGGATCTCCTTTGATATGTAACATGGGTAAGTATCTGAGGTTTTTTTTTCATCAGATAGTAGATTGTGGTTTTACATTTTATCCTGTATCATTGGTTTCAAATGCATTTGTCTTTCCTTATGTTTCAATATAAGGACTTCTGCAGATGTTTGCAAGTACCCGTGTGAGTTCATGATACCATGGTATGGCATGTGATGTGTCTGACACGTTTGCTCATTATGTTTTCGATAATTATTCTTCGTAGGGACCTATTATATGTGCCTTTTGTGATACAATTCCTTCAATATGAATTAGTTAGTTTGTATGGAAATATTTTCTCGCATGAAGACACCATCTGTTCAAGGGAAGAGAAGCGAATTTAGTGAACACAAATACTAGTTTCACACCCTTTTCCTTGGATTACAGGATTAGATAAAAACATCATTAGAATCCTCCCCCACATCTGATGATGATAAAACTCAGATTACCTATGTCTTAGAGAATGTGTCTTTTTGCTACGTAGTGATCTAAACACTTGTACATTGGTGTATGCCCGGATTATTGAATTTAAAAAAAAAAAAACGTATACTGATGTGCATGCTCAATTTACATTTGTCAAATTAACTGAAGTGCTCAAGTTTGCGTGTTTTTAGAATTCATGCCTGGGAAAGAGAAAAATAATTGTTTCGAGATTAGATTAATTGGTCCTTTATTTCATTCCTTATTTCTGTTTGTCTTGTGTGGAATGTGGACTACTGGGTTGTTATCTTGTAGCTTGCATGCATTAAAATGCAGCAATTTCGTTGTTCGTAGGGCTGCAAGTTGGACAGTCTGGACCCAAACAAACTGAGTTGATCCGAGGTTTTACGGGCTCCGACACTTTTTTAAGACTGTGGTCAGTCTTAAACTGAAGTTTGTGAGCCTGGATTATGTTGGCCTGGCCCTAGATGTATGTGAGTTGCAACCCATGTCAACTTAAGCCCGACTTATTCGTATCTACATACGAATGTTTGTGCTTTAGTTTGGCTGTTGGATCGTTAGAGTTTATTTATTGACTTGAGATCTCATCTAGACAACAGGGTTGTGTCTGTCATTAGGGTTTTATGTTCTTCAATTTAAACTCCTCTATACATGTGTCTGCCATCAGCGTGCAACTACCACAATCTTTCCTCCACGTACTCTATATCCAAGGTATTGCTCTCTTACATGTCCGTCATGTGTATTTTCAATGGTATGGTCCATACAAGTACCAGTGTGGTTGTGCATGCTTTTTGGAATTCGCGCTACAAGTAGTATTTATGTCTTCTACTATGAATAGCAAACTATAAAGTATGATACTTTTAGATGGGAGTCGTATCTATATTGTATCCGTATCCGTATCGGATACCGATACTTGTCAATACATATTCCAAAAATATTCGCAATATAGAAACTACTATTTTTGCTTGGGACTTATTGGATGCTTTTCGGATACTATGTATTCAAATTTTTTTATGAATATAAGATTGTTGCACTTTTTGCCTAGTACTTGAGCTAAATTATTTAGAATAAAGAAAAGTATGAATTTTAAATAGAAAGATAATGTAAAATAAAGTAATATCATCATTTTTATGGAATATTTAATATCTTACAGTGCGGTATGTGTTTTTTATGTTTTTGAATTTTTAACGATTACTCAAATAACCAAGTAAACTTATAAATAGTACAAGGAAAATACAATGGTTTACGATTATTTTTTTAAAATTATATTTCAGTTTAACCTATCCTAATTGTACCTGTATTTTATTTTTTTAAAATTTTCTTGTATTGCTGTTCGTATCGTGATTGTATCTGTATCCTTATCCATGTTTCATATATAGCAAATATATATCTTGTGATTAGCAGAGTTTTAGATTTCTTGTATGGTACACAACTTGGTAATTTAAGAGAGAGTAGCGATTTAAGGGAAGGAGTTGAAAGGTACTGTGTAACTTCTTGTAAAATATTCCTTTTATGGAAACAAAACCACACCAAATCATCTCTCTCGAGTAGTAACTTCTTGTTTCACACTCCCTTGTTCTTACATATGTATGAACGAACGAGTGATGTTAGTCCTGTTCTGTACCCTACCGTTATGGCTTGAGATGTACTACCAGTATGTTCGCATGTATAGAACACTCCCATGTTCTCACATAGTAAGCAAGACTTAACCAAATTGGACAGAGCAAATATTAATATTTACGCACGTATCAGATTGTTGTAAATTTGAATTTTTATTTAGTAATTAATACTGGTGAGAATGTTTCTCAACTAGAGTATTTACGGATCATAGAAAGTCTAATATACTTGATGAATTGTACAAGGTCAAACACAATTTATGCGGTTAGTAAGTTAAGAAAATACATGAGTAATCTTAATGATAACTATTGAAAAGATATTATTTTAGTACTGAGGTACTTACGGTTACCTGTATTCATGTTTTGCATTATATGGAATGTCTAGTTAGAAGAGTATAGAGATGCCAACTGGATATCGGATATCAAATACTTGAAGCCTATTAATGGATATGTATTCACTCTTGGTGGTTGCAATAGTGTCAATCTTGCAAACAGACTTGCATAGTAAGGTCTACGATGAAATCAGAGCTCATTGCTTTAGATAAAGCAACTGAAGAAGTTGAATGACTTTGCTATTTTGTGGATGATATTCTTAGATGGTCGAAACTTGTGCTTGTAATATGCATTCATTATGATAGTCAATCAATAATTGGCAGGGCACAAAGTAATATGTATAATGGTAAGTCAAGATATATTGTCACGACCCATCCCAAAATGGGGTGGATTAGTGACCGGCCAGTGAGTCTAACTCACTAAGGCCTCTCCGTAATTAAAAGTTTATGAAATTCTATCTGTCTTTTATGTTAAGTCATAAGAATTAATCAGAGTAGCGGAAACATGTAATTAAACGAAATATTTCACAAGGACGTGCATAATCTGTCATTCAAGATTAAAGTACAAACGTAGTTTATATTACACTTTCAAAAGTGGCCAACTGTGGCCTATTGAACACAAGTCCTGTACACATACGTATCTACAAAGTAACCCAAAAAGTGGAGCAGTTTCTGTCTGTCTTCAACGTCTATCAGGATCCTGCTCGTGACCTGGCATGTTGCATAGCAACATTCATTAGCATAAAGCTAGTGTGAATCAAGATATGCAAACCTTACAGGTTTGCCATGTTCTAATCTCATTTATTGTATCTTAAGCATGTCATCAATATTCAAGAATCGGTCCATAGGCCATAGCCTGAGGACATAACATTCAGAATATAACCAACGGTATATGCCAGAGCTAGTGTAGGGAGCGACCCTCAATGTAATCTCAATGATAGGCATGACGTCACCTGATGCCACCTGGCCGTGGGACCCTTCCTTATTTCAAATCACCGCTTTTCTCACCCCCAGCGGTCAGGGATTTACCGTGTTATGAGATGTCAGTTATGCTTGTCTTTGTATTCAAAATTCATAATTATAACATGGCTTTATGATAGGTAAAACATCCTATCATTCAACGTGTTTAAACATTCCTTGAATGTAGACAAGTTTCCATATTAAACATAACAATACATGTTTGAACTCGCAGTAAAAATATGCAAGTAAGATAAGCATATCTGGACTCACCTCACGTAATTTGACGATTTTCACTGACTTCGATATCACAAGTGATTCCTATAATAAGAAATACAATGGTTTAATAACTATCTTAGATTCCAATTTCTAATGACAAGGTCATCCTAGATTCGGTACATTAACATTGACACCACCTATCCCAAATTGCTCAAACCTGAAATAAATAGATTACACTAAGTCTAGCAAGGTTTGAAAGTGAATGTACAAAGGTTCGGGTGATTATAAAGCCAAAATGAGGGTCTCGGAGATTGAAATAACTCAAGTGTAAAACATGGCAGATTTGCTGAAATTTATATTGATAGAAAATAGCTCGAGAACCTAATCTAATGGAGTCTAAAATTCACCAAATTTGGCAAGGTACTAGTTTAAGATGTTGGGAACATATTGTAAGAAGGAAACAAAGTCCAATTCAGTCTTTAGGTAGAGTAAAAATGCAACGGAACAAAACTGTTCCAGATTCGACACACCGTACGGAAATCTTAATTAAAGGAGTTCTAGATATCCAATTGAGTTGGTTCCAATTGGGGTTGAAAGACAACATATCAAGGTATATTCATACCAAATTTGAGGTCAATCCGAGATCCGTAGCATTCTGGAGCTTAACTCAAAGTTCGGGGTCAAAACTGTCTAATCCGGCAGTCCGGAAATCCGGATACGTGGCCGGATCCGTGACCGGATGGGTGGCCGGATGGGTGGCCGGATGAGTTTCAGGACACGGTTTCTTATGATTTCTTGCTCTAATCTCAAATACCCTCTGATATATAACAAATATGTTAAAACTAAGTCTATCTTAGTCCTAAAATCGAAGTATCAACAAAGAAATCATAACTTAGATGATAAAATAACTCACTGATGAAGACCAGACGAAGAACGGATGAAGAAGCAGCTGAAGTAAACGATGAACAAATGAAGAAGCTCCTCCCTCTCTCTCTATAGCTCTCTGATTCTAACGTACAAATGAAATTGAGGAGCTTCATGGATTATATAGACAAAGTTGGAAGCAGGAGGTGTCCTAAGCTACTGGGTGGCCGACGTTAGGGAAACTACGCATGCAAATATCTGAACGTGAAGTGTATCCACTGTTAATAGGAAAAAATCATCACCTGTTACTCGGTCCACCCCCCTAACGTTACAACACCTCGTAAATTTGCCTCGCCCACTTATCGTTCGATCCAATTCCGGGGTTTCGAACACGAATAAAAATAAAAGTCGTGACCATCTCTCGATCTTCACTTAAATCTCGAATTATCATCGAATTAGCGTTTAATTACAAATTTAATCCCCGCTAACGCTCTAAACTACCTAATTATGGGTCGGGGTCTCACATATATTCATCAATGACATAATACTATTAGACAACTGCTCTCAAATGAGATTGTTGTAATAGACTATGTTAAGACTATGGATAGCATTGCGGATCTGTTAACTAAATGGTTAAATCAAGAGCAATTGATAAATTATGGAGGAGAATGTGACTAAAGCCTTTGAATGTGTGAATTATTGCAATGGGCATCCAACCTAGTTGACTGGAGATTCAAAAATCTAAGTTCAATGGAACAATCTAATTGTGTGTAATTAGTTGGAACATTGAACGCAGAATAGTTCAAGACTATTATGTTCACTATTCAACCAGTAAATTCGATAGGCTTTCACAATAGAAGGTTCAAAACCAAAAGTTACATATTCTCTGTAGAAATTATTCGTTGTACTATCTCTTCGAGTCTGCGTTGTTTTCCATATCATGATTTGTTACTTTTTATTCACGTGGGGGATTGTTGAAAATAATATATTTTAATACATATTTTTTTTGTGATTTTCTCCCAAAATTGAGGAGTACCCTAAGACCATTTGAGGGGTCAAAGTCAATTTGCGTATTCCAAAGTGGTGTTTAAACCTTGAAAAAATGGACAAAATTCATTACAGTTTAACTGAGAAATTTATTCTCAAAGTATGCACTTTATGTAGTATGCAGGAAGGTGATAGGTCACTTAGTCCCACGTCAAAAAAATATAATTTTTGTATTGAGTATATAAATTTCAAGTTTACCTAAGGATTTGGATCATTGTGGATACCAAAGTTTTCCGTAGGATGGGGCTGAGGTCCGTGAGTCTTGGACTTGACTTGGTTTGTTACTTGGGCCCTATGACTTATCAATTTACTGCCCAAAAGGTTGGGCTTACTCGACTTGAATTTGAATCAAATAGTAATTGGGTCACGGAATAGGCTTGAGCCTACATATGGTTGTGGAATTTTGGAGAAATCAATTCAGATACCATAATTTATTTATTTATTTAAATCACAATTCAATTTCTGATTTATTGCACATAATTTATTCTAAGTTTTAACTTAAGAATTTATTTTTAGATTTGTAACCACATAAATTATTTTGAAAATAAATCCTAGAATTTAATTTTTGATTGATGATGAAATAAACATTTTGGCTCCCTTTAGTCCTGTAAAATGGACGGTCTTCTTACAGAAATGACACAACAACAATCGAGCAATCCTCCTACTATTCTTCAAGCATTCTTCGAGTTCTTACTGTTATTCGGCCAAAGAGAGAACAAAACAAGTCAGTTCGCCAATGGATTTTTGGGCAGTGCTATCAACATTGGAAATCAACCGTTATATCCTTGAAGACGAATGCTGAGCAAATTTTCAAGTATTTCAGTGAGACGATGCGTTTTGCTTACGGACGTCATGAAAATTATTGATCTCGATTTGCGTTTAATATTCCATTTAATTATTGTATATTATTATTTTTTTCAAGAATTATTTTTCCTATAATTTTTTCAACCACCTATCCTCCTGTGTCTCATTATTGTTACTAGCAGCGCAATACACGTGACGTGTGTGCAAGTCGATTATTAAAGTAAAAATTAAGTAGTTACCAAATTATGGAGTGTGGTGATGAGGGTAAACAGTTACTATAATATCTATTTACTTGTTTGCCCATAGTAATTAAAGTGAGAGTGATTTGTTTTGAGATTTTTTTAAGGATAATAATGAAAATTACTTTTGTGACACGATTTCAATTTTTTATTTATGTCAAAAGGAATAGCCCCTTTCTATTAGGGTTGGCCCCTTAGATATTTGTATTTGATTAATGAAAGTTTTGTATTCATGAAGATTTTGATAGAGTGCATGAAAAGAGAACTCATGGTTGCTGACTTAATTAACTGGACACACACACTCTCTCTTTCTTGGGGTAGATTATTCAATGTTCTTCAAGGAATGCCATGTAGGGATGGAAATCTCGTCCGATTCAACTTGCCCCATTCTATTTTCCGTCCCGAACGGATTGGAGATTTGGAGAATTTTTTGAGAATCAGATAGGATTCGGACATAAATTTTGAAAAGAAATAGGGAACGGGTAAGATTCGAGTTTATGTGTCTCCACCCTAATCGCCGCCTCGATTGCAAACACCTAATACAACTTCCAGTCTCACTTTTAGATTTTACCACCTCAGGTCACTTTGGCACTCCAACCTCCATTCATCGCTTTGGCACTTCCACCTAATAATTTTCTTTCAGGGATCAAGGCAGGGATGGAGGTTGAATATAGGTTCGGGGATCAAGGATGGAGATAGTAACATTCACCCTTGATCCTCCTTGTTGCCATCCTAATGCCATGTGCAGTCCAAATGTATTGTGATTTGTGAATACTACTAGGAGATGATGGATTTTTGTTATGTGTTTAAATTACCATGTTCTTTTTAAATTAATTATTTTTTATTAAATGAACGAAAATAATTACTTTTGAAAAAATAAAAAAATAATAGTTTTTATTTATATTTTTGTGAATATTCTTAATGTGTTATCAGATTTTGTAGTAAATTGAAGGGTTAAGAAATTATTTTCAAATTTCAAGAAATGGGTAGTATTGGAAAGTGAAAGGACTTTCTATCATTATGCATTAAATGACATTAATTTTACATTAAAAATCGAGTGGTTTCTAATTATGATTCAATTGATTTAGAGTTCATGAAAATTAAATTACATCACTAATTTTCCTAAACGAATAACCGGTGCACTTGTTAGTAGAACTGTTTAAAGAATGAAAATTTATATACGCGCGTGTACATATATATATGCATAACGGTTAATGATTTCTGTCACAAATATAATTTCTTCATTGGGTTACAAATACTATGAGATCTCTTAATTTTTAGGATCTTGAAAATGATCTAAGAGGAACCTGATATCAAAATTATCAATGTCGTACCGGCAAGCGTATCAATTTTGTTGTTGGTATGGTATGTACCAGTACCAGTGTGTACCGACGTAACGTTTCGGATTTATCACTAAAATTAATATACATATTTTAAATAATATATTTTAACAAAAAATCATACTAAACATAAAAATAAAGCATGACAATTTAAAAATAAATCACAAAATATAAAAAAAAGATGATTTTAGTCTCAAATTATGCCTAATTATCCAAAAAAAATATTAATTAATTTTTTAAAATTTTTAAATACAGACCGGTACGGTACGATACTGACCGGTATTGGTCGGAACAACCCGAAATATGCTGAAATAGTACTCCGGTGGTCCATTACTGTTACGGGGGCGGTACAAGATGTATCGGCTAGTACGGGACGGGATTCACAACTTTGCCTGATATAGAAGTATGTTAATAATATTTGGGAAAGACCCAAAGGGAAAAATTTACAAGAAAGTAATATATTTGTTTATCACTATTAATAACAAGAAAGTAGTCAACTAATTAATGAAAATTGAATACTAACTGAAAAGACCCAAAGAGAAAAATCTAAAAAAAGGAATTGTTAAAATAATTACTTGTGTTCTCAAGCGCGCACAGAAGAAATTCAAGCTCGTTTTTTTTATAACCATTTTTCTGTATTTTTTGCAGCTCATGAAATTTCTATTAACTTACGTTTTTTACAAATTTGTCGATCGGTCTTGCATGTCCCATTTTTAGAATCGTTTTTTATGCTGTTTTGTATAAATTTATCATTTTCTTGGCATGATGAATTTACCATTTTCCTGATGAATTTACCAATTCTAATAAAATTATTTGAATGTTTTACTAAGCTTAATAGGGATTGTTATGGATTTTCTAGATGTTGAGGAGTCGCTGAATTAGTGTTTATTTTGAGTGTAATGGAATTTTTAAAGTTTTTTATGTAAATTAGGGCTTATGCCTGAATGTCACAATATCAGTTTGATAGTGATAAATTTATCAGTTTGTAACGTATATATTCGTTATCATTTGTGAGTTTTTTTACATTTTTATGAATTTTTCATTCTAATAAACTTAAGAGTTTAACAAATTTGTTAGATTCGAGATGTCCCTTTTTTTAAAATCTTTTATAGTTAATGTTTTGGGTAAATTTATCATTTTCTTAGGATGAATCTATTCAGTTATGATAAAATTGTTATTTTTATTATTTTGGGTTTTGTTTTTAAGGAATTATTCTGATGGAGTGGTTCTAAAAGTTCCAGCATTACCATATACTTATTTGTATTTATGAGATACAAGTTTTATAATGAAAATATTTGTGTTGATTTATTTTCATATGGAATTGATTGTCTGAATTTTAAGTAAGGTTTCGTTTGAGAAATATTTGGTATTAATGGGGCTAGTTGTGAACTTTTCAGATGTTGAGGAGTCACGATGTCATTGTTTATTTTGACTGAATGAAATTGTGAGTTTTTATGTAAAGCAGGACTTTCGGGTAAAAGCTCCAAATAATAAACTACTAGTAGTTTAGCACACGTTCTGTGTGTGCATATGTAGTTAAATATGAAGGGTTTGAGAGTGAGATGTGTAAGTCGGTGTGATTGTGTGAGAATGAGAAGTGAGAAGTGTGGTGTAGGGGTGGAGTAGTTGGTTATATGGCAATATTGGCTTATGTGGCTTATTTTCTTGGTTTGACCCTCCCATGTGTGAAAGATCAAGACACGTGATAACAGGTTTGTTGAGAAAGATGACCTCGCTGGAAATAAAGGTGAGACGTCCACCAATGAAGGGACAAATTGTATGTTGTTGCCCTGGAAATCTGTTGGATTATGCTGAGCTAATGCGATACTTTTTGATAAAGAAACAAATACAAAGCTCGACTATGGCCCTATTCATCTGGTTGATGTTTGTTAGGTCCATAATTTTAGGTTCATAGTATGTAGTGCTTGTTTATCTAAGTATGAAAGTAATGTATATTGGAAACCTTCTGTATGGAGTGTTTACACTTGTGTATAAAGGGTAAGTCCACCACCATTAGCGTATAAAGTGTTTACCTTTTTGTATTTTTATTTATTAACTTTTGTAGATGAATGACGAGTTCACATGAATAATTATTTATGCAACAATTGGTATGGATTAGCGTGTGCATATAATGCAATTGGTATGGTTAAGATTACATGAATTTGTATGTATGTTGCATTCATTAATTTCATTGGTAAACCTATTGAGGGAAAACCATTACCAAAACCAATTGTAAGCAACTGAGGACATATCTATTCACAAGAAGGTAACATTTATTTACAAAAAGGCAACAAGAAATTATCAAAAGCCAACATCCATTTGCAAAAGCTAACATCCATTTACAAAACATCAATACACACTGCTAAGTTTAAGATCATCAAAAACATCCACTTTACATCAATACAAGTCCAATGCATATGACTACAAAATAAATACAAGTCCTGGTTCTTTAAATCCCCTTTCTTCAAGTCTTGCTTGCTCATCTTGTCACCAAATTATGCCTTGGTCTTGGTTGTAATGCTTTGAATATTTGGAGAAGTGAATTTTTAAAAAAATTAATTAAATCAAAATAATTCCATTCTTATTAACTTAGTAAAATAGGAGTTTGATTACAAGTACTAAAAATATAGAAAATTACATTTGAAATTTAACAAGTACATAGCTTAAAACAATTTAAGTAAAGTAGTGTGCAATCTGGTCTTCCTCGGTATTGCCACCTTTGAAGATCTGGAAGTCAAGTTCGTCAATGTTGTCCTCGGTACCTGGCGTGAAGAGCTCGGGATAGGAAAATTGCACCGTAAGCGAAAAAACTTAATAAATAATTCCTACCCATACTTTTCAATTTATGCAATAGATCAGAATATGCATGATCATGAATGAACAAATAATAAATAGAGAAAGCAGTAAACAACTAAGTCCAAAAAATAAATTAGAGTATATGCAAAAAATAAATTAGAGTATATGCAAAAAATAAATTGGAGTATATGTGATAATTTTTCCAAGTCAAAATCTCAAGTTTAGTTCAAAAATCTCATGAGTACTATGTTTACTGTCAACCTACCGTTTACTAAATCCAACTGTTCAATGTTATTCGATACACCGATACACTAATTAGATGTTCATTAACAACAATTATTAACAATATCATAATGATGGACTTTAGATAAGCATGCCACAGAATCATTAAAATGTGTAAGCATTGCATAAAGTGAAATGAAGGTTGTCGGGGTCATGGAAGTCTTATTCTGATAACGACTTTTAAGGATGCTCATGATAAAGTTTAATCATGATGGTGAGGGCCGTTACTCTAAGTAGGTATGAGTTTATGAAGTCAATGGTATGAGGTTCACGTATCAGACTGCGGAACAATTTTTATTTGTGACCGGTTAAGGGAAAGTCTTGATAGGTTAGTAATGGTTGAATGACCTATAACATTGTTGGCCCTTGACCAGTTAGAGCAAAGGCGTGATTGGTCAGGCTGGAGGTTTACAACAGAAATTTAAAGTACAGAAAATAGTTCTAACCGGTCACAAAAATAGTATGACCGACCAGACTAAAGAATTTCAGTACAATTTTATACAACAGAGACCAGGCGTGACAAGTCAAAGTACAAGTGTGACCGGTTGTTTGTCATGAATGTTCATGTAGCAGGGTTGACAATTTCTAGGTCCTCAATGACCAACTCCAAGAATCAGGTCCATGTATCTCTAATTTTAACATATGCAAATGGATAAGACCGGTTGTTTGCATCTATCCCAACAACCACTAATAGATGACGCCCATGTGGTCCTTTCAAATGACAAGCATCTATACAAATCAACCTTATACAACCAAACAACATTCCTTCTTTTAATGCCCACAAGTATATGTGTATTCTCTCAAATACTATTTGTTTGTCCTCAATTGCGGGGGTATGGTCTTTATGAGTCGCCAATGCATGCCTTGCATGCACATCTCGATAGTAATGTGAGGACCGTTTTGGTTTTGAGCTTAATTGTTTTTCTTAAATTAAGTGACAATTGAATAATTAGGATTTTTTGGAGTTTTAATGAGAATTATGGAAGTTTAGAATTAAATTGTCACTTTAACAAACTTGTGGGGTTATAGTGTAATTATAATTTTAGTTGTTATATAATCTTGTATAAAACACACACATACTCTAAAATAGTCAAGCGGACATTTTTCTCTCTCTTATTCACGAGTGTGGTGTTCTGACGTCTTGTCTAAAGTGAACGTCCGAACCTTGAATTCTCGAAAAATGTGAACGAGGAAGTTCCAATCTCCGTGAGGAGGGTTTCGAGTCAAGCCTAAAATGATTAGCTTCGCGGGGTATTGAAGGACAATGTAGAAGTTACGGTTTCGTTAGAGTCTTGATCCGAGGGAGGATTTCATGTTAAGATTGATCAGCTTCGTGTGGTATCGAAGGACTGTGCATAAGTTAGAGTTTCGTTAGAGTCTTGATCCGAGGATGGATTTCGTGTTAAGTTGATTGAATCAATGTTTTTGTTAACATTACGTATTTCGATGTGCATATATTGAGTGATTAATAATTTTTTGTTTTATGCATAAACTATACGCGTGTTTAGAGGAAACTATTGGTTTGGGAGTTTTTTGCTCGTACTCGAGGAATAGTGCAGAAATTTGTGGAGGTCGCTCGAGCGAACTCTTTGATTTTCAAGAAAATAAAAATAAAAAATTGAAGATTGCTTGGGCGAGCTCTTAAAATTTTAAGTTATGTTTTTTCGATAGTGGACATATTTTTGGCGCTCGAGCGACCTCAGTACTGGTAAATATTTTCTTTGTTTCTTGCACATTTATTGGGTACTTCGTTTATTTCCTTATGCTATTTGGGTTTGGAATAGGTCATGTAATGTTTATAGGATTATTGCTCAATGTCGTGATTACCCTGGATTGGTTTCTGTGTAACGTTGTCGGTGAAAGTTCATAAAATACCACTGGTCTCTGTGTGATGCTGTCGGTGAAAGCCAATAATATATTACTGATCTCTTTGTGACGGTGTTGGTGGAAGTCTGTAAAATTGCACTGGTGTGCATTTGTTGCGACAGGGTCTCAAATGTATTGCATGTGGCTTTCACTAGTATATCATATGATTAAAACCTTTGCAAACTATGTACTTTTGAATTAACAAAAATCTTATATGTTTTGATATGAGACAAGTTTTAATCCTCGTTACTTTGTTAATTAGCATGTTATCCTATACGAGTTTCGGATTATGTTATTGTATTAATAATTTTTCAAGTGATGATAGAAAACCAAGGGTTTAGTGCTTTGAGATAAACTCGAAACTCGGAGCTCGAAGCTCGAGTATTAGGATTTACTTATTTGTTTTATTCAATTATTTTTTATTGGGCAGTTGTGGGCCCGATTTGACTATTTAACTGATTAGTTGGAGAATTGGTGTAAAAGATTAAAATTTTATTATTTAATGGTTTTATTTGGAAATTGAGTTAATTGTTTAAAATTATTATGGGTTTTCTCTTTGTCTTGTTATGCTTTGTGTTTTTGCTCAATATCTTACCCTTAAAGTTTGTGGTGTGACGGTAGAGACCTTTGAGAGTTGATGTTTGCAATCCAAACTCAATGAATGCCAATGGTTGATGTAGTCTACCACTAATTTATCTTTTAGCTACTTTGCATTAGTCAATTCGACCATATACTTACAGCTCTTCGACTGCTGTAGAAGTGATATAAGAATTCTTACTCCATATGCTCCCAATTATATATTGACTCACACTCCAAGTCAATGTACAAATCAAAGGCATTCCTATAAGTGATCGGACAAACAACTTGATAAGAATTTCACCTTCTGTTCCAACGTTGTTTCACATTTTGATCAAATGGGCAACATGTTGCTTAGGATTTCCTTTTCCATTGAACAAGTGAAATTTGGGAGGTTGGTAATTAGAAGGCATCCTTAAGCTATCAACCCGCTTTGAGTAGGGCTTGGAATACAAAAGAGTATTTTAAGGGGCACTGCATACTGTTGAATCATTTTTGCTATCATATATTGGAGTTGTTGGATGGACAATTGAGCTATAGAGATGTGATGGCAATCTTGGTCCACAACTTGCTTTGAATGAGTTTCGCGGGCAGCTTGTTGCTTCATAGCAATTGAATGACTTGCGTTGATGCTATGCAAAGGTTGTGGCATAGGACCAACTAGGTGTGAATTCTCTTGACTTGTTTCACCTACCTTTTGTGTTTCTAGTCTATTCATGAGCATAGCAATATGGAGATCTTTGTCTTCCACGGTTTGAGTGAGCTTTTTAATTGTTCAAGCCATTGTTACCAATTGTTCCTCTACTATCGCAATGCTAATTGTCATGACTTGCATGGTTGCCGAATAAGATGACTCTGAATGATTTGACGAGACCGAGTGATTTGGCGATGAAGGAGAGGATCACAAACACAAACTTGTGCTTGAGTTTGCATAAAAAATTAAATGAGAAGGGCGTGGCTACAAGCTTACTGGGATTGCATTTTTGGAATCGGATAGAAGCTTTTTAAAGTCCTTTTTCTCTTTTCTCGTTGCTGCAGGAGTGGTGGCGCTTCAATATTTTTCATGCGCCACATTTGTTGAATTAGTGCTTGATGTAACTCCTAGATTCGTAGGGGTAATGATCACCCTGGTCTTGCTACATGTCATAGGACCCGTGGAAGTGTTGTTGCTGCTAAGGACAATGAAGATGTTCTTGCTAGTATTCTTGATGGTTTTAGCAGTTTGAACCTTTTTAGAAGCCATTTGCGAATAACTTGCCTTTAGCGAAAGAGATGAGAGGTGGAGAATGTCCCTCTGGGCATGCCAAATTTGTAACACACAACATCGAGTCCTGCAATAAAGACACAAAAGATGCACAGAATAATAATTTTATTGATGTAATAAAAAATGGGTACAATTCTCTATTACATTCTTTGCGATGAAAGAATGATTCTCCTGATTCAATCTTCAAATAGGTTCGCGATCCAACAGTTGTAGAAGTTTGTTGTTGAATGAACAAGTTGATAATTTCTTTAATGAAGGAACTGAAGTAGTAGTTTTAGTCGAGGGGTTGAACAACTTAATCTTGAATGAACTGTAAAGACCCTACGCGAATTGACACAAAAAAGTATAGTCTCAGACACATCAACACTGTTTGGGTGCTTGTTAATACTTTGCATGAACTTATGAGTCAACACGCTGTTTGGATACTTGTTAATTCTTGGCAAGAGCTTGAGTCGTAGACAAATAGGCGTGTTGTTTGAGTAATTGTTGATTCTCTACAGGAGCTTGAGTGGTAGGTGAATCGGCACAGTATTCAGGTGCTTGTTGATTTTTTTTCAGGAACTTGAGTTGCAGACAAATCGGCATGCTATTCGAATGCTTGTGGATTCTCTACAAGAGCTTGAGTTGTAGATGAATGAACATGTTATTTGGATGCTTCTTCATTCACTTGTCCCAAGGTTCATTTTTTCTCCATCATACATACGAGCCTCTATATATAGGCTCAAGTAGAGGGAGTTGATTTTGATTTTACATGAGCATCAACGATAAATTTAATTGAGTTAATTTTCTAAACATAACTATTTTCCTTTTTATTTCATAGAAATAACTTTATTGATTTGATTGAGCTAATTTTCTAAAAATAATATATTTTCTCTTATTTCATAGAAATAACTTTAAATAAAAAGCATAATTTTATTTTCTTATTCTAATAACTAAAAATATTTTGTTTCTCTTAATTAATCAAATCGTTATCAAATCATACAAAAATTTAGTGTCTAACCCTAGCTTCTCAACGATGTCAACAACTTCCAGCAAGGAAAACTATCAGGGTGGCACTGATCAACATAGATAGAGTGCCACCCTCATACTTCATGTAGGGTATGATAAAAAACTTACCACCATGAAAAAATTGCATGCTAAAATATTCACTATCCTATATACATATAAAATTCTAATATGTGACCACAATGACAAAAAAAAAGTCAATGAAGAAGTACAGGGAAAAATTTTCAGTCATATAGTGGTGGTTCAGGTAGAATTAAAAATGCATTCTTTTATTAGTGAAAATCAAAATATAACACTCGTTTATTTCAGCATTCTTCCATACGTCGCCATATCGCCATGCACAACGCTATTTTGTTGGCAATGAAATCCTCTTGATTGTGTAGGCTAGGGCACAATACCAAACTTGATTAGGGGATTGTCGTGTTTCATGTTCTCTAAGTTTAAAGAAGAAGGGAGTTTATTACCACAGTTACCCCTCTAATGGAGTCACATACAATGCACATGAGGCCTGCTTGTGAGAGAACATGGACGAAACTTAACAGACAAATGACATTGAAACAAACTCAGAAGTTTAAGGTGAACATTGATCAAATTAAAAGTAAAAGGATTAAAGTGAGATTCACCTTAAAATCGAAGGAGCATATAAGCATTTGTCTCCCTATGAAAATAGCTAAGAAAGAGGTGAATGTTCCTCATGACACAATGACATACCTCCCTTAAAACTAGGGCAAACCTAGCTTGCATTCTTCCTTCTTTCCAAGTCCACCTTCCAATCCAATTTTCAATTACCTCAATTCACCTCTATATCCATCCTCCTTGAAACAAAACATTTCTCCCTAATAGCTTTAGTTTTTTGTGTGTGACTAAGACAACTCCACCCCCCTCTCCATAGACAGCCTTACCATGATGACCAAATCAAACCCCTCATAGAAACTCTTTTACTTCTGACAACCCATACCAGAAACTCATTTTCTCCTCCTCATCCTAATACAACCTCACTTCATACTCTTGCCGTCGGCGACCCTTCTTTCTCTTGCTGATTCTGCATTCATCCAACCCTCTCCTTCAAAGCAACAAACCCTAATTTCCTCTCTCATCAGTCCCACAATACAAAATTCACTCTCTCCCCGCGCTTTCTCCAAAACTTTTGCCCTCTATCTACATATATTCAGTCCCTTGACCTTGATCATCTGACTATTTTCCTCCTCTTCTTTTCTCTCTCTGTGTGTCTAGCTTTAGGGGCAATTTGGACTGTTATTGTCTTTGCACGATCAAGTCTTTGGCTTAGTGGGCCTACCCACCAAAATTGATAGTATTCTATACTGGGGATTAAGATTTTAGGGTTTCCTTGAATTCCTACCTGTATGTAGATGATCTGAGTGCTGTTTGTGAACGGTTTGTATATCTGCATTGAGGCTAACAATGTCGGACGACATGCTGCTTCATTTCTCTTCCAATTCTTCGAACCAATCTGATCAGTCCCTGCCCACAAAGATTGCTAAGCTTGAGGCTCGGCTGGTTGGTAAGGCTCCCTCTGCTGTGCCCCCCGCCCCTGTACAGGCTACATGGCCGGCTGTTTCATCTGTTACAAACTACGGTGCTGCAGAGGATTTAATGTCAAGCGATTCCGACGACGATGTGAGCCCTGAATTTTGTTTATACACTTGTATTTGTAGTTATTTTGATCCTTCACACATGTTTGATATATATTGTCATTTTTTTAGTTTGCTTATGATGACGACAATGCGGGGATTCTAACTTTGGAACAGAATTCATGTATGGTGGCGGATTATCCTTGTCATATAACTTAACGATGGGGTTTTTGAAATTTTGTCGAGGTGGTCGCTTCCGCCAGCCCTCACCTCGGTCCAATTCCTGCTTATTTTGCTAGTTCATCAATTAGTAATGTGGGGTTGCTAAGATTCGCCAATCTTGTCCGATGTTTCTCCAAGATCCGAGTAGTACTTGTTGTCTGCGCAAAGAACAATTTGTTAGTGCCACCTGGCCAACGCTAGCCGGAAGGCACTACTCCGATGCTTAAGTTAGGACACGTACGATAAAACGCAAAAGTAATGGTACTTGTAATTGATTGCGTAACTTGTTAGGTTTTGTAGTCTCCTTTCTCCATGTGATTGTGTATCCCCAAATTGGTAGTGAAATTGTCCCGGGAAACTTTTTCTAAATGATTGAGGATTCCATTCTAGAATCTTTCCATATCTTCTGGATTTCCCAAACAGGATTCCTTCCCTAAGAACGAGCCTTTCATAACAAGGTTCATACCATAACCCTGAACTTCCTATATCAGGTTTCTTTCTGCAAAACATGAATTCCTTTCTAACCTTCCGGGTGTTGGGTTGGCACTCGGCAATGGGCAACGTTGCTGACCCGGCCCACTGTCTAGCCTTTGGGCTGGGCCATCTAGCACCTCAAATGTCCAGTTGATTGTCAGCACGACCCGCTAGGCCCATCAGTCTGGCTAAATGAGGCGGCCTGGTATTTTGGTGGGATCCTTCCCGTTGGTCCTGGTTGTTTTGACTTCCTTCAATAGCATTGAAACTACCATGACCACATCAGAAAAACGATTAGTTCCCAGCGGAGTCACCAATTGTCGGGTTGTTAAGATCCACAATCTGATCCGATGTTCCTCCTAGATCCGAGTAGTACTTCTTGTTTGCACAAGGAACATCTTTTACTTATATGGTTGAATCTCTTGTTGTTTGGTGTTTATATGGCAAGTGGTACATGAATAATGGACTCTTCAAAATGAAGGTAATGATTGATGTTAATTAGCATGACACATCTTTTGCTTATGTGGTTGAATCTCTTTTTGTTCGGCAAGGTAGATTAGGTCATGTTTATTTTATTACTTTCCATAGACTAATTAATTTAGATTCTTTGTCAAACTTTGAAATTGACTCTCATCATAAATGTGAGGTTTTTATGGAAGGAAGGTTAATAAGAGCACCTTTTCAATCAATTGAGAGGAATACGAACCTTTAGATCTAGCATGTTTTATTTTAAAATTAATTGTTGCTAGCTCATCAATTAGTAGCATGATTATAAGAGTCAATTAACTTATTTCCAATATGAATTGGGCTCTATTCCTAGGGAATGTGGACCATCCAAAATGTTTGTTGGGTATGACAACTTCTCTAATGACCCGAAAGTGGTGAAACGGCATTAAATATCGAAACAACTTGTCTTTTCCTTTATCCATGATGAAGTTTTACAAGTCTAGTGTAGGGATGAGTTTTATATAAATCCGATGTCACTTTCAACCCCAATCTGAGTTTTATCAAATTTGGAATACTCGTTGGGAATTCTGAAAATTGGATGAAATGAAATGAAATTATCTGATCCTCATAAATGATAGGACGGTTAAGCATGCGGTTTCAATCTCTGTAAGTTACTTTTGCCACCCCTCAGCGGTGTATTTATAGACTTGTGGTAAGAAAGTGCATTGACTTGGTCAACATTCAAGAACAAGTCATACGAATCGGGAATGTGGCTTTTAATTTGCGCTCTCAGCGTAGCGCCCGTTTCCATTTTGTAAAGGAAGGTTGCACTGTTATGTGTTATTCACGTTTTTAGGATTCAAAAAATGATTCAAGAATGTCCTATGAGAGATTTGAGTTGGAAACGTGATTTATATGTTATTTGTAAGATGCCCTCATTAAGTTTTTTCTTACGTGGCTTCAATACCAACTTCTTGGCAGAAGGGGATAAAAATGTTGAACTTTGCGCTTGTGTATTATACCAAATGTGGTGCAACTATAGATTTGTAACGTTGCGTCCATGATAAAAAAATAAGGCAATTATAAGCACAAAAACGCACGAGCCATCACATTTTTGCTTATTTCTTCCAACTCATATACAGTTATTTCACACATTTTCGCTTATATTTCAAAACAGTGCACTTGTTCAAAAATAAATCCATGCTTGGAGGACCAATATGACGCTAAATGTTTGTTGCAAAAGCGTCCAAGCAGGAATCAATGGGTTATTAGGCACAAACTCAGTAGCTTCGAATGGACAAGAAAAAACAGAGTGAAAAATTGCAGCATTAGAGTGGACTTTATTGCAGCCAATAGTGTGACTAATCATGGGAGGTATGCATGTGGTGTGTATTAAAGAACTGTTTCCCTGGCAATCAAAACAGTAAAAATGAAATAACAGTGGCCCTAAGTTAAGGATGAACTCATTGTTGACTTGTATGTCTCAGTGCATGCTTGTGTGTTTTCTGCATGTTTCTTTTGTTTTTGACTAGCTCATTTTGCTAAATTTTTTAACAATGGGAATAGATAATACCTTACGATCAGAAGTTCCCTGTATTATCTTTAAGTAAATTTTACTTGTTCTTATGGTATGGTTCACTTTAATTTTATTGAGCAATATGGCCCATCCTTTTGGAAATGGCTCTGAATTTGTTCCCGGCCCTTCCTTTTCTTGACAACACTGTCTCTGTACCAATGCTAGAATGGAGCGGAGTACCTCATACAAGCAAATACTCAGAAGCGCCGGAAACTCGAAGAAGATGACAGCTCATCTGCTTTAGAACAAGTCAAGGTGGGCTCTATAGTACATTGCTTTCTTTAAATGGGACATTGAATTTGTGCTATCTATGTAAAGTACATCACCATTTCTTTGTGTCATCCTATTTTAATGTTTTGCCTTTTCAGCTTTTGTGATTGTCTCTGTTTTGTGAACGTTATTTTATGATCCATTTTATTGGTGTTGTTCTTTGCCAGCACTCTTCTTAGGCATGGGTTCCGAGTTAAGTTTTAATTTTATCCTGTATATCTCGTAGATTTTATCTTAGTTGAAATCATTGTATAGTGATGTATAAGGAATAATGAATCAGGCAGTGGCTGACATGGGACAGAAGGTTATTGAAACTACGGACCCCAAGCCAGGCCTAGATACGAATAAGAGAAGACAAGGCCGTGGTAGGGGGCATGCTGTTTCAGGCAGAGGGCGCGGTTCCAGAGGTAATGGTCAGGCAAAAGCACAAAGTTCTCCTTCACATGTTTTGATATCCAATGGTCAGCTTGATAACTCGTATCATAAGGTATGTTATCCGTTTTATGTCCTACTCAGATTTCTTTCCCTGTTAGTTAATAGCTGCTGCTGTACACATGTTATCCTGAAGCATAGCAACGGGGGAGGCCATTTACATTGCAGCCGGAGCCCCAAATGACTTTAGGATAGGAGTACTTGTAGTACTTGAAGTTTAATTTCACACGACAGTCGACACTACCTTGTATCATTCTTTTCTGTAGCAATCAGTTTATCGCTCTTCGCCTCTTCAGAGTCCATAATAGGAAAGCTTTATTTCTTGAAATTAATTCATCAAGCTGATGATAACATCTATGGATGTTCTAGTGGACCTTATGCACTTGTTACACAACAACTCCTTAGAGGAAGAGCCAAGAAAGGGGCTACCGCCTAGCCATTGGAGGGAAATGCCACTGAGTTCGCTGCTTTCAATTCGGGATTGACTAAACATGTGGGGAGGGAAATGGATGGCATGGCAAAGTTTTTAATAACTGCAGTAGAATACGGTCGAGAATAACTTGAGAGAGCTGTCAGCGTATTTTATGCATATGATCTCATCTTCTGCATGTGCCATTTTTTAGTCAGTAGGTGATGTATTCGCTTACATTGTAGTTCAGGAATTTTACCACGTAACTACTTATTCTTCTGCTGTATGAAGATCAAAAGAGGGATGTCCAAAATTTTGCTGAAATGTCAGCATGATCATCTGTGGTTTCCTGATTTTGTCTCTCTCTCAAACTAGAACCTAATTGGAGATAATCTGCTTCATATGTTCCGCGTTGACCTTGAGAATGAGGTAGAAGTACGAACATAATCTGCAGTATAGATGGTATTATGTGTAATAGGAAAAGTTTACATTTCATCCATTCAACAAAATGAGTGTGGAGACCGAACAGCTGAGTTGGGATACATCCTTCATTTTTGTCATCATCTTGTGATGAGTAGAATCAGTAGATCATACAATTTCAGTTTCTATTCTCTCCACTGACATATGGCTTTTCCGGTGGACTCATTTTCCTAGGAATTCATTATTGCATGCGATATTGTCTACAAATATCTTCACACCCTTGTACTCTTGTAGCATACGGAGAGAGTTTGCCTTGTATAATGGTCATTGTTATTGAGTGATGCAGTTTCGTACTTACAGCTTTAGTGAATTCTATTATCATGTATTTTTGATCTAAGTGTAAGAAATGTTTATAGTTTTACGATACATTTGAAGGTCTCACTCTCAAATTATTGGAGGTAAGATTATTGGTTTGGCTTAGTTAAACATATGTGGTGTCCAAAATACTCATTGAAACCCTCCTTGCAAAAAACACATTGGCAATTAAAGTACAATTTTTACGTCCTATAACGTGCGATAAGTGTCAGATGTACGAATGATGGAATGAAAATGTACTGCCATTTAAGTCCCCATCATTGGCCTCTGGGAAGGATTGTTACAGACGTAGCTACTATCGGATTCGTGCCAACAACTTCAAGGTCATTTACCTCTGAATTGGTGGCCTCCTTGAATATCCTTGCGCAAATCAGAAAGTATTATGCACCATTTTTTTTGTCACTGCTTAGTTCAAATAGTGTCCATGACTAGTGCGAAGGTTCAACTTCTAGGCCATTATGTTGAAAATCATAGGAACTTCATTCAACAAACTACTTTTACTGCTTTTATCTAAGCTTTTCTAATCTCTATCCAGTATCGCTTCTAATTAGTTTTTCAGTTTTATTGGAAGTCCATGACTTCTAATACAGGCAAACAATACAGGCGATCTTTATTTGGATATTTAGATATATATTTTGGTAATTGAAAAGCTCAGTTATACAGGTCTGCCATGTTAATTAAACATAAGCATCAAGATACCTCTTTGTAGCCAATATTCTGTCACATTTTTAAAAGTTACTTTTATATTGAATTGTATCTACTGACTGGACATTGCCAGTAGCTCCTTTTATTATCCAGCGTAAATGTTTTTATTTTCCGTTATAGTATACACTGGTATATAATTGCATTTGGGGAATGTTCTCAAACATGATACTCTGCTGAAGAGGTTAAAAATATTATCCTAATCTGGCATGATTTCTTTCCTGTTCGGCATTACGGTTGAAGTTTACTTTCATATATCTGGATGTGGTTGATGTTAGGCTGATGTTTTTCTGACAAGCTTTCTGGTTATTGTTGGCTTAATAGAACCATCATTTATTTTAGAAATGCACAAGAAGGTGACTAGTGCTTGTAATTCTATGGTAGCAACTCTGAGTTTTATTTTATTATGTTTTCTGTTTCTTTGATTTGATGGCTGGCTCTTTCCCATTTTGCAGGACAGTTTGTCCAAAGAGCTACATGGGAGTGACAACCGCTCTTCACTAGAGGTAGCTGTGTTCGTTTAGAAGTTTCCAAAATATTTTCTGAAAATGTTTTGGAAACTTGTTTGAGAAATTTTTTTCCAAACATTTTTATTTTTTTCCTAAACAACTTCATCTCTCGATAAAAGAAGAGAGAGAAAGAGAGCACCTCGAAAACGCCAAAAAAATTTAACTCTCAAGAGTTAAATATTTTTTGAAACACTTACACCAAACAACATCTCAGAGTTTTTTTCCCAAAAATCGTTTCAGAAACACTCAACCGAACACAGCCCTTGGTGTTTGATATTTATGGTGACGTTTCTGATTGGAGAAATATTCTTACCTTTTTTTTGTTTAAGGTTACTATTTGGACATAAGTTAGGATGATACTTCTGCTTTAGGTATTCTTGCAATACAGTAAGCTTTAGTAATCATTGTGCTTGCTTCTACTGTCAACTAACTTTAGGAGGAGATTATATCTTTACGTGCAAAAGTTGCTGCATTAGAAGAGGACCTCAAGAAATCACGTCAAGAGGCCTCTGATTATCAGCAACTATGCCAGCAGTCTGAAAAGGTAGCATTATCCTCCATTTCAATGTTTAAAAATTGGTTCATTGCAACCCCCGATCTCTTTTAGTATTTGTTGTTGAATTGCACAGGAACTGAAGGATCTTAAAGATTATGAGCAACAAATGAAACCAAAGGTATTTTTGTAAAGCTTTATGTTCCTTCTAAACTACGACACTAAAAAATAAGTAGACTGTCTATTTTTTTTATTTCACGAAAGCTCGTGATACATATGTTGACTAATTTATAGCATATGCTAAACACATGTATTATGCGCGTCAAGCTCTCATTTGTTTGAGAAAAATTGAAGGACAAGAAAAATCTGCCTCATCTCACTAGGCTTCTTAAGGAGAAAAAAAACTACCACTATTGTATTCTGTAAGAAAGAAAGTTTGAAAGTGATGGAACTTTGAAGGGTCTTTTCTAAAAGCTTTTACATTCTTCGATATGTATAATGTTGAACATGATGAGGTCTATGACTTAACAAAATCTCATTAAAAAACTTAGGTACTTAGTTGGGGAAAGTGGTCTGCAAAATGCAAAAAGCTTATAGTAGAAGGGTCAAAAAGAAAAAGAAAAAGTACCATCTGCGGTAGGGGCCAAAGTAAGAGAACAAATGACTTATTCATTCTTGTTCACCTTTTCCTCTCTATCTCTTCTTCTCTTTTCCTTTCTAGTTTATCAGATTCTCGTATTTTAAGGTTTTAGTTATTCTCGTGTCTATTATTTTCACAAAAAGATTCATCTAAATATAATTATTGTTGGTTACGCTTTTATAGTGTACTTGGTTTCTCTTTAGTAGAAATGAAAGCTTGAATTTTACTATGGCATGTGATGGCAATCCAAACTCCAAAAACATTTACTCCTATACAAGGCACATCACAGTTCCTTTCTTGATTTCGTGCTGTCATTCATCAGTGTGCTGATTGGCTGTACATTTATCTGCATAACCAATCTGCTATTTGAAAAACTTGGCTTGGCTTTTGCTTTCCTTGTAGTTGATGTGCAGTACACGTTTGGTTGATTAGTCTGACAGTCATTTTCATTTCCTTATTTGGTGCAGAGAATGAAGATAATATCTGATCTGTTAATATCTGTTTCAAAAGCTGAGAGACAGGAAGCAAGGTTGAAAGTACGCCAGGATTCTCTGAGACTTGGCAATGTTGGTGTAATTAGGTACTCCTTCCATTCAAGTTAGACTAATACTTACGGTAAATCATTCTCCCTCCCTTGGGTCCCTGCAAATTGACAGAGAAAGAATGACATGGGGCGAACCACAAAAGTTACCCCCAGGAAACAGACAGGATAGTTGCTGCTTATATCTGTCTCCTTTCTATTTGTTGATAGATGGTAATTGGTCCTGTGGATTGCAACAATTTGAAAGGTGGGAAAAAACTTTATTCTTTAATAGGAGAAAATCATCCTTACTTGTAAGACAAGAATTATAAAGTATCACATTCCTCTCAACTCAATGACATCGCAGAAATCCACTTACGGTTCATAGCATGATTAATGTTCAAAGCCGGTGTAGCAGAAACTCAGATATTGGACTTGGAACAACATATCAGGGGCCTGCTTACACGTCGAACTCAGTAGTGCATGTTCATGGTGACTATAAGTCTATAAGGACATATGTACCTGTATTGTACTGTATAAGGATATGACTAGATGGACATATTAGAGGATTGCTTTTTCAAATTGCTCCAGTGACAGTTTCTTAACTTTGAAGCTGGACTCAGCAAATATGAGATAAATGCATTTAGAGATTCCCATGGTTGTTTCTGTTCATTTTGCCATCTTCTGCTCTATGTATTCATGTTTCTTACACTCGAAGGGGCCACTGCATGCCTAAATTGTAAGACCCGCCGGCATGTCTGGTCTATATTCAACATTTTTTTTAATATTTTCAGAGTTCCGTATCTAACACCGTCAGACTTAGACATGGTTTCAGCTCCTCTGAGTATCATTGCAGTAGTTTAAAATTGCAGGGCAAATTGCGAAGACAAGGACAAATGTTTTTTGAATCATGTGCTTGAAAGTCAAAACATCTGGGTTACCCTCTTAGATTAGCAACGGAGAAATTGTATTAAAACAGAAAGGAGAACAAATCTAAACTTCTTGAAAATTAGCAAAGACCTAGTTTCTTGATGGAAATTGCATTTTCTTGTCTTACAAGACTGATGTTTATGTACAACTTGATAGCATGATCTGTTATGCTCGTAGTGTATACCATTAGGTGAAGGAGTTTCCTTTCTTGGGCCAAGTAATTAGGGATTTGACAGGATAAGGTATCCCATGGAAATTTAGCTACAAATGAAAGGGTCAAACCTAGAGGTGTACCACAATTGCCGATTTTTGTGAAGCCATTTTGCTGGTAGTATGTTTAGAATGACCAATTGCCTGTGAAGTCTGGGAAACAGAAATAGCAATCATTGCATGCTTCTTGTCACCATTGCAATTCATCATTTTAAGTAGTTTCCTTAAAATGTGATCTGGGCAGATTTTATGTACTGGATACTTGATACATGATTGGACCAACTAAAGACACGTTTGGGTTCTGCCAATTTTTATGGTTTGTCAGATATTTGTACGTGCTTGGAATAGGCCAATATTTTATTTTCTGTATCGGATGCCAAATGATATAACTTTCGTCTTTTGTGCATAGATTGGTAGTTGGAAATTATGTGAAGTTAATAATTTGGAGGTTCCTAAGACTAAACATATCATTTGGCTTGATATCATATACGTGTGTTGATACAATTTATCTAGAGAGGACAATAACTGCAGTCATGCAAGTTACACATTTAATTAATCTTTATCTCTGTACGTAAAAGCCTGCATATATGTGTTTAGAGGAATGCCAACTACCCTTGATAGCATTTACGTACTATTGGTTTAGGCTGGGACAGTTTTGGTTCCTTATTAGTAGTGAACATGATATTTTTTTGTTTAACACTTCATCCAAATAATTAAAAATTAGATTTTTGATACAATGTTGTTTGGTGGTTTTGGTTCCGTATCACTTCTTCCAAACGATTAAAACTAGTTTGGTGGAAGTTGTCTTGTTTATTTTCTAAGTTTTGGAGTCGGAACATTTGATTGCATGGTCGTGGTACTGGTTCCTGTATTGTTTTCTCATTATTGTAGACCGTACTGGATTCCAGTTGTCTTCATTTTTCTTAACATTGCACTGCTGTGATCATTGTTATCAGATACCTGTATGCAAGCTGTTAAATATTGAAATAGTAACATCTCTTTGTTTGTTCGGTTCTAAGTTATCAGAGATGCTTATTCTTTTCTCCTTTTCTTTGAGGACACCAACACACAAATACAAGAAAAGTGGCTGCCTCTTGTCTGTATTGATTTTCCAAAAAAGAAAAAGGATATTGTGATCTCTAGACGCATAAAATCGTGATGTGTTGGTTTGTGTATGGTATGCTACAACAAAAATACGGCATGTCACTTGTGTTTGATTTGTATAGATGTTGATGTCGATGAAATGTAGGACACTGTTTGATTAGTTGCTCTTTGTTCATAAATAGTTTTATCTGACACAAACATCTAAATACCAGATGATAAACCAAAGCCGAACTGAGCCTTAAGTCCCAATCAATTGGGTTTGGCATTATTTATTATTTTCTGGAGCACTAAATGCTCAGATGCCACTACTGCAATTTCTTTTTGTTATTTTGAACTTTCAGTTCTAAAATTTCATGCATCTTTCTACTGCTGTCCGTCAATTTATATCCGATGGTCCTGTTTTTTCTTATATTTGCAGAGCTGGAACTGTCATATCTGAGACATGGGAGGATGGGCAAGCACTTAGGGATCTCAATGTTCATCTTGTATGTTCTTCTTTATATCGTTATCAACTACCTTGTTACTGATATCAATCAATTCACAGTAAGTGTCGCACGATTGTGTTCGATACATGAGCAATCTATACTTATCGGGGGTTGAATTGGTGAAATGTTTACCATCACAATTTTATAATTCCTGACACGTTTTGCACGATTTGAGTAGCAATCAATTTGATTTTATCCACATTTTCTCACTTGCATATTGTGTCACTTTATATCAATTTGGTTTAGAACTTTTGAATTGAGGATCTTTAATTGCCGTTGTCATAAGTGATGAAGATGCATATATCTCCGAATTAGCATAGCTTATAACGTAAGCACCAATGTTTTAAAGGATAATAGATCAAGTTGAACCTTGAACCCACATCTATTCCCAAAGAGGCAAGCGTCATAGCTCTTACATCATATCTTCATCATAAAAAACATGTCTCCTTGACTTTGTCGAATTTTGGTTACGTAGTTGGTCCTTTTAACTCATTTGGGTACAACTTCTTAGCGGTTTACTTTGTGCCAGTTGTCACAAGTTAAGTATCTTGTCAAGATGATATAATTTAAATCATTGTAGCTTTCAGTCTCAAATAAACTTATTCAACTCTACTAATGAATGTTCCACAGTACTAGTTACCACTCAATGCCATAATAGGCAGCCGAACAGTTCTAGTTTCTTCTAATCATCATCTATGGAATAATGAACAGTCTGAAGAAGGGCATTGGCAGCATTTTGTTTTCCCTAGAAATCTGATCGTTATATTGCGCGTACATGTTATTGATTGAGTTGGATGCTTTTTGAAATGCATGTATTAAAACGGATGTATTATCATAAAGCCATACTCTGAACCAAATAAACCTCGTGTCCCAGTTAGGCTCAATTCCTTGAATTCCTCTCCCTTCTTGCCTTACTGCCAAGGGCTATATGATGTCAAAAAATTCACATCACTTAAGATTCTTCCGTTCTTTTAGCTGACTGAAGCAGGGATAGCCATTCGTTTTAGTTTAGGTTGTCCCCTTTCCCAACCCTTGCGTTAACAGGCAATTTTGATCTTCTGCCTCACTAGCATTTATGTTAACAGTGATCCTGTTACTTATTATTGTTGTTGCTTCATACGGTCTTCGTTGCACGTGACCAAACCATTTGTTCTCCTCAACTTATGCCTTAAATCAAAGAAACACATATTTTGTTTAATCTTGGAACAGGAACTTATCTCCTTTATCGTAAATGTTCAGTTCAAATAATCTTTATTGAATGTCTATGTATTCTTGCTAAGTTGTGGCAATTGTTTCAAAAGTTTAGCAAGTCCCAAACTGGTGTCTGCTCTGAAAATTCTAATTTTGTGCAAAACTTATGTATACAATTCCCACCAGAATAACGTGACAGCCCCGGTGCACATTGTTATTCTATATAAAACTTCTGCAACATATTTCAGTTTTATTTGCATTACTTTTTACATTCACGGAAGATGAGATTTGAACTTTTGTTATACATTCCACGTCTGTATGTTTAGGGATTTCTTACGAGATAGACTTCCTTTGGTATAGCCTTTAGTACCCAAGGAAATCTTCACATGATTATTTGGTCATAAAAAATTCAACCAAGTTTTTGGTAACTTTGTTCTTGAAAAAATGTTTAGCTAGTGTTAATTTTTAGGGATGAAATTTCAGTAAGTTTTCCCATCATTTCTGCAATTTATTAGACCTTAGGAGCTTGAAATTTAACACTGTACAGGATTTTTCAAATCATTACAATATGCACAGTGTCTCATTCTTATTCATCAAATATTCTAGTTTTCTGAACTTTCTAACATGAGATCTTGCTGCCAATAGAGCAAGTGATGGTTTCCTGTGACCTTGTTTGATTCATTCTTCTATTCAAATTTATAGCGGCGCTATTTTTTTTTTGTTTTATAGAGACATTTATTAGAGATGAAGGAAGCTGTTGAGCGGCAGCGAAAATCATTGAAGAAACGACAATCAGGTGTTGGTTTTTTTGGAATCTTCGTAAAACTTGTTGTGTCTACTTTTTTTACTACTTCCTTGTTTTATCGTGTCAATTGCAAACTTCAAACCTATAGGTTTTTGTTGAGAGATTATTCAATCAAGTAGCAGTTATCACGGAATAGTCCGTAGTTGGATCGATTTCTTTGGAACATGTAATTGATATTTGAAATGAAGCGCCATTCTCTGTATATACAATATGTTGGAGAGTAAATGAAGAGTAGACTCCCATGAAAACCTCTTCAGAAGTACAATTTAGCTGTAGCTATAAGTTTCTTATAATTAATAACCCTCACAATAAGTTTTTTATATTGAAGTGACACCATGCTGTTTTCCCTTACGCGTCTCACTTGAGACAAATCTGTCCCCTGCTTGAATTTTACTATAAGTAATTGGGCACGCCAAGTGGCTTGTGTCTGTGTGTCCCCGACTTGTCCGACACACGTACAACGACCAAGTAGGTTTGTCGGTGCATCATAGTCATAAAAAAACACGGTACTCTATTTTATGCATGTTAATCTCTTGAAATAAGTATGTTAGAATATAGTAACGTATAAATGCCTAACCCTCTCATACCGCAATATGGGACACGTGGAGTACTGCATTCGTGTTTCTCGCACCAGAATGATGCATTCTAGCTAACACAGGTTCTTCTTGTAAGTTCATGTGTAATCCATACATGGGATGAAGTGCTGATTGTGCCCTACTTCCTGAAGCACTCATTTGACTTTGTATGGGAGTGATGTTAAATAAGATCCCTATTTATGTGAACTTGTTGAGACATGTCTTTATGTATAGGGCTGCATTCTGGTAGTTTAGGGCTTGATGGATTATTAGAATCCTTGATATATGAATGTAAGTATTTTGCTCTTAGTTGATTTTCCCCTCTCATCATCTATGAGTTACTTTTTGCCATTTACCAAAATTCTGCACACTGATATGGTTTCTAATTATTTGAAGACAAGGGTGAGTCAATTGATGCAGAAGCAGGGTCTCATGAAGAAGATTTTCTAATTCAGGATGAGATATATAAATCCCGTCTAGCCAGCATCAAGCGTGTAAGTTGCTGTTTATGGTAATTGTCATTGAAGTTCTTCAACACTCCCAACCCCACTTCTGCCACAGATACAAAAAATCGGCCACGAGTAGGAAAAGAAAAGAAAATAAACGAATACTCATTCATTGAGCTATGGATGTCCTGCAGGAGGAAGATACCTTAATGCGCGAAAGAGATCGATATGAGCTAGACAAGGGAAGGCTAATACGTGAAATGAAACGTTTACGGGATGAGGATGGTTCTCGTTTCAACAATTTTCAGATTTTGAACCACCGATACGCACTTTTAAACCTTCTTGGGAAAGGGGGATTCAGCGAGGTTTACAAGGTCTGATATTGGCAAGTTGTATAACCCTTGATCTCGATTTGTTTCCCTGCGCATTTATGTTGTTTCACCAATCGAAGATATTATAGTACCACTTTTTGCTCTCATTTGATGCAAGAAATTTCCAGCAGGCTTTTGACTTGGTGGAGCATAGATATGTTGCATGTAAGCTTCATGGTCTGAATGCTCAGTGGAGTGAAGACAAGAAGCAAAGTTACATAAGGCATGCAATTCGAGAGTACAACATCCACAAGACCTTGGTTCATCATCACATTGTGCGGCTTTGGGACATTTTTGAAATTGACCAAAATACATTCTGTACCATCTTAGAGTACTGTAGTGGTGTGTATTGTCTTTCAGCTGTTCTGTCATTTCTCTATGTTTGTTTTTGCAATTTACATTTGTAGTTAATTGAAAACGATTACCTTCACACTCTGCTTTCAAAAATTAAAGATAAATTTACACATCCTGGCTTCGTTTCCTTACTTCTAATCGGTAGTTATCTACAGGCAAAGATCTTGATGCAGTTCTAAAGGCAACACCTGTACTGCCAGAGAGAGAAGCAAGGATCATTATGGTTCAAATATTTCAAGGCCTTGTTTACTTGAATAAAAGAACACAGAAGATCATCCATTATGATTTGAAGCCCGGGAATGTTCTATTTGATGAGTTTGGGGTTGCTAAAGTGACTGATTTTGGTCTTAGTAAGATAGTAGAGGATGATGTTGGATCCCAGGGCATGGAACTAACATCACAAGGAGCTGGAACATATTGGTAAGTACTGCATCAATTGTGAAATTTTTCTTTTAAGCTTGGCAATATGTTTCCTCACTCAAGGTTATGGACATCTGAGTAACTAATTTCTCAGCGTCTACTCTGATGGTATACCATACTGAATTTTAGTAACTTACTTGAGATGGAATGAGTAATCTGCTTTGCTTAAGATGCACTTTTCCTTTTTGTTTCTCACTTTGTGAAGCATAGAATCCTTTTGGGCAATATGAACTATCAAGGGAAAATAGTAGTATTATGTGACTTAGATCTGTTCTATTTTTTGTGGAGGATAGATGAAAACTGGTTTCGCTCCTAGCTACCATGCATGAAGGATAGAATCCTGGGTGGAATCATTTTTCTCCTTTGATTAATTTTCTGTATATTGACGAAAAAAGAAATAAAGTTCAACTAGGGAAATCTAAATTCCAGAAAAAATTGAGTAAACCTGATCTAACGTGGAAACAGAACTTGCCTCTGTATAGGATAGGTTAGTATGTCTGTTCATGCTACTTGACTGGATGATAACTGAGGAGCAAATGCATTCTATCTCCCCTGCTAAGCCATGTAAATTCTTCCAGGCTGTATTGCGTACGTTATGAAAGGGTGATGTGGTGTCCAATCACCAAGTCATATTAAACAAGTATCTTAGCTTGATTCGTACACACCAAAATGTCCAGGATTAATCTCTGGTTCCTTTTGTTATGGTTTGATCACAATGGGACTTACAAACTTTCTCTGAGTGACAGTTGGTTCAGTTGGTGATATATATAGGGATCTCGATAAGGTTTCTATGACTTACTCTGATTGAAATTGGATTCTGTTGGTGTATGTCTATAGGGATCTTGATAAGGTTTCTATGGCAAGTGAAATGTTATTTGTATTGACTTATTTTCCCATTCTTCTTTAATTTGATTATTACTGGTGTTGCTTTCTGTTTTTGAGATTACTGGGGAAGGATTTGATGAAGTGTATTGATGTGGAGCATGGAAAGAAGAAAAGGGACAATTCCATAACTCCCTATGGAACATGCTTAGGGCTTTATATGATTAGGCTTGAAGACAATTTGGGACTTATTTTGGTGTTTTTGATAGTTTAGAATAATGCTGGATAGATCTTAATGTCTTTGTATGGTATTTTAATAGTAAGGGGTACTTTGGTCGCCGCACATGCTTGGGTTTGGAATTTGGGATTTTTTTATGGAATCATTACTCGGTCTAAATGTTCTAGTTGGCTAGCCGCCAATATCCTTTGGTTTCCCATTTTGGGTTTGGATCCCAGTTAAATTAGGAGAACAAATGCAGCCTGTATATCCTTTCAACCCAAATCCTTTACCCTGCTCGGTCTATGATTCTGCTCCCTTACCAAATCAGAGCTGACTGAAATTTTGTGACCATAGGTATTGCAACCTAGGTCGAAATTCACCCTTTCCGTGACTAGTTGTTGGCATCCATAGTTCAACTTTCTTTATGATTTTTTACATCTTGTGTTGGTCAATGGAGCTGAACATGGGAAACATATTCAGGTGTGAACCCAAACTAGTTGAAGTTTAGATTCAGAAGCTTAAGGCTTTGAGTGGGTTTTTACGTACGTCAGCATCTCCTTTCTGTATGACAACAAAAAATTATCCAGTAAAT
Organism: Arctostaphylos glauca; assembly: GCA_019985065.2. Lineage (NCBI taxonomy): Eukaryota > Viridiplantae > Streptophyta > Magnoliopsida > Ericales > Ericaceae > Arctostaphylos > Arctostaphylos glauca. Next base: position 12,018,614 of record JAHSPW020000001.1, on the reverse strand, counting down.
CCTAATGCTGCTTGCTCTTTTGGTTTGTACTTGCTTTATCCTTCCTCTCTCTGCATTCTCTGTACCTCTTTGCTAAATTTGCAGTCAGTTGATCATTTCTTATCTTATAAGTTCAGGTATCTGCCCCCAGAGTGCTTTGAGCTAAGCAAGACTCCTCTCATTTCTTCAAAGGTCAGTTAATCTGAAATTTTGTTTTACAAGTACATTTTATATATGAGGTAAGTAAATATTGCCCTCCCATCTCTTTGTGATCCTTAGCCCATTGACATCTTTTAACTTCAATAAAGCTTTCTTAATTTTTTTATTTTTTTTGCATTGTTCATTCCTTGGGCTAAAGTTAGTTTCTAAAAGTTCATCTGTTGAAAAATAGGTTGATGTTTGGTCAGCTGGTATTCTACTGTACCAAATGCTCATCGGCAGACGGCCTTTTGGTCATGACCAGACGCAGGAGCGAATTTTACGTGAAGATACTATTATCAAAGCTCGCAAGGTGGAATTCCCTTCCAGACCTGCTGTCTCAAATGAAGCCAAGGTAGGTTCTTCCTATCGCAGCTTGCTGCTGCATTTGCTGCATTTTGATATTGGCCCATGCAGCATCATTCAGTTGTGTTAATGTCTTTTGATCAAAGTTGTGTTATTTTGTTCCACTCTAAATCAGTAAAGATTGAAGTAAATCCTAGTTAAAGGAAAGGTAAAAATAAAAGATATAAATCTCTGTAATATGGTGCATGGGATCATAATTTACTCAGCCATCCATGAAAGATAGTTCTAGTTGGTGTATTTGCGTTTACTTCAATCTTTAGGTAAATTTATTTGTTAAGCTCAATACAGGTTTCTGTAAGGCATTGCAATGCAGGGAAGTGTTTAGGTTCTACATCTCATTTGTTCTGTGCAAAAGAATTTAGGTCTCACATCAGCTATGACATTGTTTACTCATCTATGAAGCCCTTGTATAGATCGGAGTACTGGTATTGATACGATACAGGTATGCCGCTACAGAAAAAGTTATAATTGGTACGGTAGGGGTATCCATGCAGACTTGGATTTTTTAAGTTTAGAGCAACGTATCTGTGTAATAAGTACAAACCGAATAAAAGATTTTGTTAAATACTTAGTAGAATAATGATACTAGATATGCTCAAAATTGAAGCGAAACAATTGGGTATGTGTTTTACGTACCCGACATCATGCAGAGTACAAGTATCCGGTATGGGTATGAAACTGTGAATTGAATCAAGAATCAAAATCGTCCTTTTGTAATGGTGATTGAGCTTTGAATTGCTCCTATTCAGTCATGATTCTTAGTATGTTGAAATACATATTCATGCCTTTACTCTGAAAATATATATAGTTGTGTCTTTGGATGAGAAAGATACATTGTAAAAGTAATTAATTCAGGCCTAAATGAATAAGAAGCTTAAGTGATGAATCAAGGACAGTGGTGTAGAGGGAAGACCCTTACTTAAGTTCCAAGAGATGCGAGTCCGTAGAATCTGATTTTGGCTCAATTCTAATGGACAATGATTCAAATAACCCATTTTAAGGTCTTCAAAATTACTATATGCCATCTTTTGTGTCTATCTGCCTTTATTACCTTGTTTATTAAGCAATACACCCAGGATATATCAAATGAGAAGACAAAATTGATATTTTTAATCAGAAGTGAGAAATTTGATACAATATGCATCCATATACAATCTATTATACGTACCCATTATAAGTTTTCCAGACTCATAAATTTGAGTAATAGTGTTGATGTTTTGTACAAAACTTTGTCTGTTATACTTCTGTAAAATTGACCATTCAAAAATGAATATGATTGAAAAAATAACTAAAAATTCATAATTTTATATTTAGTTTTGTCTTTATTCTTCTATGTTTATCAGATTGGCGAATGATAAAACTTCTGCAGTTCATGTAATCCCAGCATTGACATTAAACAGCTTTGAACTTCCAAAATGCCACACTTTTCAATGAAACATGTTGATGAAGTGAATCGATATGTATCAAAATGAATCGCACAACACGTATTGCGAATCATATGATTTTTGTGTTTTAGCAATTCACCCTGCAGATAAGAATCGATAGCTTGGTGTATTAATCGAGTTGTACAAATGCATAATGTGAATCATATGGTTCTGATAATAGAGGTTACTCGTCATTATTGAAGTATAAGTCGCAAGCTGATGGCAAATGAAACATAAAGTATGACTATTTGCTTTTGATAAAACTCCTCGCTTTCCTTTGATTTCTGCAGGATTTTATTCGCCGATGCTTGACTTATAATCAGGCAGAGCGGCCAGACGTCCTAAGTATTGCTCAAGATCCATACCTTACATACACCAAGAAATGAACATGATTACCAACCTGCTGAAGGCTCTTGTGGGCTGTGAGCAGGAAGGTATATTTCCTTTAGTCAACTCCAGAATTAAGAAAAACCACAGTACATTAGGGGGAATTTTGTATAGGTGTAAAGCTTTTGTAATTTCCTTCCCATCCTCATCTTACCCGAAAGTTGGGGTGTTTTGAGTTTTCTTCTTGTAAAAGTCCTGTTTATTGCCCTCTTGGTTGTGCTGTTGGTGGTTGTACCTTCTCTTCGGAAAGGGTGAAAAACATGGGAGGATAGGCAAGAAGATGAAGTGGACTAAATTGGAGGATGTTTTGAAATTAAAATTAAATTTTGGATATCCTGGTTACATTTTTGTCCAGACTGTGTTATAAATGATACCATTCTTCCAGCCACTTTGCTTTCAGGCATGAAACAGGCTGCTTCTTGGCATCTCTGATGTATTTGTGCTCCTAAGGCTTTATTCAGTTGGAAGGAAAGAAGAGAAAAGTGCAGGAATATCAAGCTTTCATCTATTTTTTATGCGTTCAGTTATAGAGAAAGTTGTTGGACTTCTTGTCTTTCATTTATTTCACAAGGTTTAGTTTTTTCTCGAAATATGTCAAGAGAAATATAAGATTTTGCAAAAAAATCTTGCTTTTACATTAGTTTTTTACACAATTAAATTATTGATTCTTGATTTTGTCACACGTTTCTTATATCAGATGAACACACGAGAAAAATCAAGTTTTTTTCCCTTCACTTTACTAAGCTTTTTTTAGGAATAATTCTCGTATACTAATTCCTTGATAAATGAACAGAGCTTAAATTAGCGTAGTTAGTTGTGTAAGAAATTAGTGTAAGATCAAGTTTTTTATAAGATCTTGTATTTTTACAAGATATGTTATGAGGAAAAATTAATTCTAGTAGAAAAATTAGTGATGTATGTTCAAAAATTTTGTTGGTTATTAAATATATAAAAAATTGAGGAAAAAAGTCAGTTGAACTCAAACTTAATGCTTTCACAATTAAGGAGGAAAATTAGCATCAAACTTATTCAGCAAGAATGATGGCTCTATCTTTTATGACCTGTGACTGACAAGATAATAACCTGTCAAAAAATTCACCGTCGTTGTGACGAGAAGATACTCCGATAATTAAGTCAGACAATGTTTACAAGAATGTCTATGACTCAAGCTAATAGTCTCTATAAGTTGGTGCATATTTTTTCTCATGTACCCGATCCTCTATTTATAGATTTCGTGACTTAACCTCCCTAATCTTTTTAGGACTCTGAGAAAATTTGCTTGCCAAACTAGCTTAATTATTTAAGGAAAAACTTAATAATATTTCTCTAAATTTTACCTTCTTCAATTACCTCCTAGTTTAGTTCGCTTCCTGCTGAATTGACGGGATGATCAAAGTTACTATGTCACACTTCACTGGTAAGTGCCCTTAATGGGAGACACCTTAAGGAAACTTACAGTAGAAATCAGAACAATCAGATTCACCTACATCCTATGATCCAATAGCTCGAGATCGGGAAATGAGAAAGCATTATGACTTCAATAGCATGAAAGTACATGCAAGGGAACACGCTTTGGAATAAGAACAAAATGTTTGCAGATATTTTCTTATCGAATAAATATCCCTCAACCATCACTTGGAAATTGTATCGCCTTATTAAATGCAACATGACATTATGGTAGCCTTTTACGGTTAACATGCTTTTTGCGCGTGCCAATTTTCACTATTATAATTACACTCTTAATTCAAATTTCCTTTCCCAAAAAGGAGTTTTTTCTGTTCGACTTCTTTTTCATTTCACCTTCTTCCTTTTTTCCTTGTGCACCGTTCATCGTCCCCGTCGTTGTTTTTGCTGAGGTCAAAGGATACGTTGTTGAAGCCATTACACTCCCGTATTCGAGAGAACCAGATCGGGTGATTGTTGCTGCTTTTGAAGAACAATCCAGTACGTCCTCCGCTTCTTCAACAACGTGTTGGCCACAATCTCATTCTCCTCACAACTGGAATACTGACGAGGAGGAGGAGATAAATCAAGCAATTATGGCACAAAACCCAGGCATTCCAAAGCTAAAGGAGCTGATAATGCAGAAGGGCAAGAAGCCTGATTAGACCAAAAGGAAGATCGCTTCATCCGAGACCAAGGTCATCCCTCCTGCACTGACTAGGGATAAGGTGAAGGTGTTTTGCCTTCATAGAAGAAGCTGCGGAAGAAGTATGCCACCGAGCCCATTACTAAGGCAAAATCTCCAAAGCAGGCAAAGGTGCCCAAGAAGGCAGACAACTAGGCCTCGATAGTGCTGGTTGGCGGGAGGGATCTTATAATGCTTGTGGACTCTGTGAAGCACTTGGACGTTGCTCAGGCTGTGGCTGAAGCAGTTATGCTGCCGAAGGACATCGAGCCCTTCAAAGAGTTTGATGAGCATACACTGATGCAATCGGCCATTACTCATGAAATCTGTGTAAGTATTGGACTTCCATCCTTTGTAATTTTATTCGTTTCTTATTTCTTATCATATGTTGTTCTACCTTGGGGCCATGCTTTGTCTAGGCCGAAACCAGGATAGAGAAGCACGTTTTCACTCTGTTGAAGAAGAGGCCAGAGAGTGGAGATGGAAATTTACTATTGCAAAAGATGAAGCCGGAGCCAACAGGAAAAGGCCTTGGATGCTGCTCAAAGGGCCGACACCATCAAGCTTCAACTTGCAAAAGAGACGAAGAAGAACACCGACCTAATGCAGAAGGATGCTGGTGAGAAAGCCCCACATGAAGAGTAGATTGCCAAGCTTCATGTAGATGCCCGCCAAGAGGGTATTCAGATGGCTACCTCTAACTTCCTAGAGAATTAGATCCCTAAGCTCCAAGAAGACTTTTTTGCTGTTGGATGGAAGGTTGCCTTGATGACTTCTAATATTCTAGAAGACTTTCCTCTTTTCAGAGAGATCCCCCACTCTTTCGAGTTTGAAGCCGAAGAGCCTGTTGCTATCAAGGATGGAGTTGCCCCAATGGGGGATAATGTTGAGATAACCGATCTCACAATTGATGGTCCTCCTGTGGAGACCGAAAAGGCTGCGACTGAGGACAACAATAGTGCCCCAGTCGACACCAATGATGGTGTTTGAATTGTTTTTGTACTTGTCTTTTTCTTATGCAATGTTGTCGACCAAGATTACGATAGAAGGTGGAGTCCTGAAAGTGACTCGTTGGGCACTTATACTCATTGAGGACACTCAGAAAGAAACTAAGTAGAGCTACCCTTTTTAAGCAGATCCAACGACAATGGTGCCTTTAGACTCTGGCATATGTGCTAAAGGCATGTTGGCAAGAAAGCTTTGCAAGAATTGAGGATCTGAGACTTGCAGGGGCGGAACCAGGATTATGACATTGGGGGGGCCGAAATTTTTTTTTTTTGGAAATGAAGGGTTAAATATAATTTTGGGGGGGCCGAAATGTAATTTTTTATATAATTTTTAATTTTTAATTTTTTTTATACCTAGGTTTTAAAATTTTTTGGGGGGGCCCGGGCCCTCCCCGGCCCCCACCTGGTTCCGCCCCTGGAGACTTGTTGAATGGGGTCAAGATTGAAATGGTTGGCTTTAATGAGCATTATATATTGGGCAAGAAAACTCTAGTCAAGTTTGAAACTGGAGTTCATAGCACCGTGAAAATTCTAGATTACACTCACGCGGATGTTTGCAATCGTGTAAAAAATGCAACATTGGGAGACAAACGTAGACCCAAGTAGGAATGGACAAGAATGACCGTCCATTCTGACCTTTCAAGAAATCCTTAATTTTTAGTTGGATTTGACATAAACACGTTAAAAGTAATATAGGTTTGCCCTACCAAGTTTAACGAGTTTGAAACAAAATATCTTACTGCGAAAGTTACCAGCCAATTTCTCAATTCGGTCCAAATTAAGCGGTTTAGTTCAGATAACCATCGATTCGGTCCAAATTGCCATCCCTAGGAATGACCGTCCATTCTGGCCTTTCAAGAAATCCTTAATTTTTAGTCGGATTTGACATAAACACGTTAAAAGTAATATAGATTTGCCCTAGCAAGTTTAACGAGTATGAAACAAAATATCTTACTGCAAAAGTTACCAGCCAATTCCTCAATCCAAAAAAGATAAGTAAATAAAGAAACAAAGCACAATAAGTATACAATATCCATCGACATCCAACTATAATCACTGCATCCAGGCAAATTTTAACTTGGATGAAATCCCTTAAAAGTCATCCTCCTTATGTGATCATACATCTCAAAATACCAGCATCTATATCCGCATACTAAATGACAGGTTGGGACTGGATATTGGATTAACAGCAAGTCTTCCCCACCAAATTTTTTGGTTGGAAACTTACTGGTTGAAGTTATGGTTCAACTGACAAAAATCAGTTATTCAAAGGTTTAGTTGTGAGACCAAACCCAAATGGGAAAAGAGGATCGGAGTTCGGATCACCAAAATTCATTGGGAGCTGATCAACGTTCTTGAACCAAGTGTGAGCAAGTTTTCCAGTAAATCCATAGTCACCAAAGATAAGGTCAGCAACACCTTGGCCTTCACTTCCTGGAAGCCAAGCAGCGACAAGTGCATCCACTTTCGAAACAAAGGGCTCAATTACAACAGGGCGGCCAGTGATGAGAACAACAACGCATTTAACAACAGCGCACACATTAGTGATTGTACTTGGCCCCGGGTCAGGTATCGTCAAATTCATGCTATCACCTAACATCTCCACGTAGGGAGTTTCACCCACGACGACAATAGCGTAGGAGAATTCGTTGGACTTTACAAAGTTTGCATCAGGGTTCTCCATGTAGACAACTTGGGTAGTATGATCAACAGTGTTCTTTACAGCAGTTAAGATTGAGGAACCTGTCAACAAAATCATATTGCATGAGAGACCAGCATTCATTTTCCATTGACCAAAAAAAATTGAAATCATTTGACAGTATGTTGAGACATTGGGTTGAAGACATACCGATTATGAATTCGTTGCCACTAACACCCTGCCATTGTATGGTCCATCCTCCACATTGATAACCCAGGTTGTCAGCATGAGTTCCAGCAACAAGTATTTTTTGTGCCTTTTTGGGAAGTGGAAGCATTGGCTTATCAGCAGGTTTACCATTCTTTAGAAGCACAAGTGATTTCCTCACAGCTTCCCTAGCCAAATCTCGATGTTCCTGTCCCAAGCAAATGGAAATCAATTTGTCGATATGGCATTTTTCTCAACTCATAAAAATGAGATTAATGAACAAGATATCTGTTTCATTTAACCTTGCTTCCCAATTGATTACTCAAGCTAAGATCAGCCATTGGATTCTCAAAAAGGCCCATGACAAATTTCACCCTCAAGATCCTCTTCACAGCATCGTCGATTCTGGTCATAGGAATGACATTGTTTTTTACGTGGAACGTCAAATCATCAATGAACTCTGTGAAGTTCATCGGGATCATGATCTGCAACTCGCACGGGACAACATAGAGAATGTCACAGTATTAGTCAAAAAAAGATGTTAACTTGCAGCATTTAGTGAAGTTTGTATGCTCGTAAAGTTATATGACCAAATTCTGGACACATTGCACTTTGGCTGACCATGTCAATTCCTGCAAGGACTCCGGCTTGAACAGAATAAGAGTAGTTAGCATGGGGCGGGGAGGTGATTTTGTCGATACCCAACCAATCTGATATGACAAAACCCTGAAAGTAAAACAGGTAGTAGAGTCAAATTCTCGAGAGTATACTCAATATCCAATCTAAAAATCTGATAATCCTGGTGTTTGATTTACTTTACCCTGAACTTGAGCTTGTCCTTGAGGAATCCAGTGACAAGATCACGGTTAGCATGCATTTTTACTCCGTTCCAGCTTGAGTAGGATACCATCACTGTCGCAACACCCTTCCTAATAGAATCAATGTATGCTGGCATGTGGATGTTGAGCAACCCTTTGAAGTCAATCACAGTGTTGTACTCATCTATGCCCTTTGTTGTGCCGCCATCTCCCACAAAGTGTTTAGCGCAGCCTGCAACTTTTGTGCTTCATTAAAGGAAAAAATTTAGTCAAGGGATGGTCTTTGTGGGTTTTCAAAGTAAGTGCATTTCAGTCACCTTATCAGCAATGGTAAACCTTATCAGCACTGGTAAGTGGCATGTAATAATTATGTAGGAGAAACTATAGTTTATATTGGAGTGACTTTCACACTCCACGTCGGTGTGTGGGTATATATGCTTATGAATATGGGAGTGCTTGCATTTTTTATTTGGAAATTTTCTAGAAGAATGAAGACAATTATATTTGATTAGTCATTCCCAAATCCAAAGTAAAATTATCCCAAATTACCAAAGTGGAAAAGAGAGCATTCAGAAAGTAGGCAAATAAAATAAGTTAGAGAATCACCACAATCAACTAGGAGAACTGAATTTGGATTTTGAATGTCGGCAGAGACAACCAAAAACCAGAAAGGTACCAAACTTCTATATGTGGTCACTTTGTCAACAATGTTAGGTCCACTACAATGGCACATCATGTGCTGTCCAACATGTATTAGACAATGTTAGGCCCACGACAAAAGTGACAGGCTTAGTTCATAAGGATTATAAATGCAGGTATCCCAATTACAAACCAACTGCAAATTACACAAGGTAGGTCCCCTTAAGCCATAAATGTGTTCCTATCTAAAATATATGTATACAGAGCGCTAATCAATATACCCATGCTAGTATAGCTTGAAAGACGTGAAGATAAGGTTTATAGGGGTTGGAGTAGGGGCAGCACAACTTTTCGGGAGGGAGGGGGTGTAAAGACAACTTTAAAGATTGATACTGTATGAGTTTTTATGAAAAATAATATGAAATCGATAAATCAACTTTTCCAAAAACAAAGAAACGTATTCAACATGAAAAAGAGTTTTTAAAAAGTCGAATAAAATGAAACAATGTCTTTTAGCTTCTTATCAAAATGCTATGTGTATATTCGATGTTTTGCTTGATATGATATAATGTAAATGCTATGGCATAGTCATATTTTCAATAAATATATTCACTTTCATTGGATGTTTTGGCATGAGCCCGATTAGGGCAGATGGAAAATGAAAAAAGAAGGGAAAGTATTGCCCTTGGCATGATTCGGATGGGTAATAAAAAGCTAGAAGCAACAAGCAGATCAGAACATGATCCAGTCATCTTAGCTTGCGATATATTGATAAAGATAATATTTGGGGCTGTTTTATTTAAAAGTCAAAAGCAAACAAACGGACCGCTTTAACCCATGGCTAGCACTAAATGGGGTAGGGGAAGGAAAGCTACTTTATTGTCACAAGATTTGCACCCCATGTGATAATAAAGTATATGCTAATGAGAGAGGCAGTGTTGGGCAATTCAGTAAAACATCACCATTTAAGATTTCTCTTCATAGAGAAAAGAGAAAAAAACTAGAAGAAAAGCAGGTTCATACTTTCCAGCAACAAAGGGAACACCCTTTCGAGAATTGGCTGGCAGATCTCCTTGTAATCCAGGTATGATTTCGGTCATTGCTTGAACAATCTTATGATCTTCACTGTAGCTTTCATAACACCGTCCCCATCTTGGATCTCTGCAGACCTGTGGAAACAGACTTATCAGAAACCAAAAAAACCAAACTATAATTCAGACAAGTTTAGTTGTTAGTTACCGCAATACATGGAGCAAAAACATAGGGGATTCCTGTAGCTCTAACTTCAAGTGCAGTTGCTTCTCCAATCTTCCTGAGAAGTTGAGGATCCCTGATAGAAAGTCAACACAATTTTCAACATAAGCACATTGATCAACCATCAAATGTCTTTCAAACAGGGAATTATTTGTGTATTCAATTGAACTTGTTATTACTGCTCAAAAGTTTGCAGAAATGGAAAGCTATTTTCCTATCATGCTTTGTCATCCTGGAAGTAGATAAAAAAGAAACCAGAAAAAATACTACGTCCGATATTCTTTTAAGTGTGATCTTGATATCAATGAGAAGTTTCTAGCATACCATCACTCAAATTCGCATGGACGTCACAAAAGTATCGCAAGCTTTTAGAACTTTATAAAAGTCCGATATGCTGAACTTCACCACAATAAACAAGTCTACACATAACAATAACCCCTAAAGGGCTACAAAAAAACTATACCAGTAGTTGTAGTCCTGGCAATATCTACTTGCCTTGTAACTCCAAGCCCAACATTATGAGGAAAAATGGTTGCATTGTATACATTGTTGTGTCCGTGTACGGCGTCAATACCATAAATCATTGGGATTCCAAGACGGGTAGAGAGAGCACCCTTCTGCAAATCATTCACCATATTCACCCAAGTTTCGACAGAAGCCTTTGGAGCCGGTACACTGCCTCCACCACTCAACACACTTCCTGCCCGAGTCAAGTCCAAATCAACTCATTCATATAAACAACCAATGGTCCTAACAACAGGAATGTAAAGTTACATAGACCATGTAGAGAACTAAGAAAAGCTAATTGGCTTTGTCCAGACATTATACAAGATAGTTGTTTACCACTAAATGTATTCATGTCATTGTTCTAAGATAGTAAATAATGGTATGTAGATACACGTCCATTTACGCATACACGTAGATATGTAGACAGAATTTATGTAATTCTAAGGACCAAAAAGGATGACATTATAAAATACCAAATGGGTTTCTCCAGAGACTGTACAAGATAGTTTCTTTCAGCTAAAATATAATCAGCACATTGTTCTAATATTAAAAAAAGACATTTAAAAACGCGTGCATATATAGTTGTTGACAATTTGAATAACTTGTAGTCCATAGTATTCAATGAAGGATGATTGCATACCAATGAAGTACTTGTTCATCACATCAGCTGATGCAACCGAGCGCTCAATCTGAACCATCTGCCCAATCTTTTCTTCCACCGTCATTCGATTCATGAGGTCCTTGATTCTGACGTTCAATGCCTGTTTTGGGTCTTTGTACTTCATGTACTCTGCCTCTGTAACTGCTGCCGACAAGCATAAGACCACAAACCCAATCAATGCTAATGAAAATCTCAACATTTTGGTGTCCGGATCAGCCATCAGCCCCTTGCTTCAACTCTGAAATCATAGAACAATGACGGGAGTGCAAATAACAGAGTCAATAGATGAACCAGAATCCACAGGCGTGAACCGAAAGGAAGTTGAAATCTCATTAATTAAGAGAGACAGCTTGTCACTGAAAAAAAGCAAGATTCTTCTGTTTTTTAGTGGCGTGAGAAAAGTATCATATGTGAAGACTTCAAAACAGCAAAAACCAGTTTTCTTTGAGTGTCAGTGTGAGAGAGAGAGAAGAGAGAGAGAGAGAGAGAGAGAGGAATGGAGATAAGGGCAAGAGAGAAAAGATAAGGTGGATACACTGACATCAGTGAGTGGGTAATGCTGATGCTGACACAGAGAGAGGGAGAGGGGGATACTTCCACTGCTCTGATTAGTGCTACCTCTCTCTGCAGTTTTTCTCTGAAGAAGATTGGAACTCGGAACCGTCTGAAGTCCTGGAAGGCTTCATATCCACTTCCCAGATTAATTATTTATTGCTTCGGAGTGTGCTCCAACCCTCCTCCACATAAATGTCAGGACACGTGTGCTCTATTCGCACTGAATAATTTTTCCATGTTTAGAGTGGCTCCAACAGTTGTTTCGGTAGGCGTCCTTTTGTAATCGTACTCGTGTATTGTGGATAAAGTAATATTTTTTTTTTCATTTTTGTTCTTAAAATTATATTTTTTTGACTTTATGTATTTTAATAATAATTCATGAGGTTAGTCCAAACAACGAATTTTAAAATAAAATTGATAAAATTATGTTATTTTGCATGCACAACACCTACAAATCCCAACTATTGAATCAATCTTTTTTATTATACATTAACCTTCTGATAAGTCTAGAACTCTAATTTTTGTGCACAAATTTGAACAAAGTTATATTTGGAAATTGTCGAAGAGAATTAGGAATTAAAGTCCCAAAAGAATTGAGATTGATTAAGTCATTAAAGTCTATAAATAAAGGTAGATTCAATTTTAGCTAAAGCTATTTCATTAGAGAGATTCTTGTGATCACAGTTCTAACTTAATCATCGGAGTATTTTTCCGTCACAATAGTAGAGCATTCCTTGACGATTTTTGTCTTGCAAATCACAGATATCAAAGTGATGAAAGACTATAATTTTTGCTGGTTATTGAGGTAGTAATTTTCCAACTGATTGAGAAAATCATCACCTCTAATTAGCGCCGTTTGTGAAAAATTAAGATCTTATGGCAGGAACAATACAACGAAAAGAAACATTGAAAGGGGCTACCAGCAAAGAGAATCAAAATCTCCCCCTCTAGTCTCACCTAGAGGGGAAGGTCTACGAAGGGACCTATCACGAATTTCTCCTCCAGACTTCATAGGAAAATTTCCTCAAAAAGAATCTCAAGATCCACCTTGTGAGGACTTGCCTCCGCCACCACCGACACCTCTAGCGCTACCAATAGAAGGGCCATAAGACCCACCTATGGATGGGAAAGGATTCCGAACACAAGAGGATTCACCAAGATGAGTAGGACAGAGGGGACAGTGATCGCAAAAGGTTGTGAATGCGAGATAGAGAGAGAGATTATCTAAGGCGTTATCTGCATATGGCATAAAGAGAATTAGGGACCTTAAACGAGCCCATGATAGGGAATGTTCCAATCACATAGTGCGGGACAAACAGGCTGGGTCCGTTGGGAGTCGTCACCACGTTCATGGTCCCCAAGAACCAAGACACAAAGAACTTCCACCAGCTGGAGGCACCCACAATGTTATCCGAGAAGGGCAAGCTTCAAGCGGCATGCACAAAGCTCAGTCTGATATCCCAAATATGAGGGAATGGCTAAATCAATAGCTTATTGCGTGCTAATCAGACCAAGATGCGATGAAGAAGGCATTATAGTAGTTGGCAACTTCTCCGTTGTTGGAGAAAATTGAGGTAGAGGTGTTACTCAGAAAGTTCGTCCCTCCAAAATTTCACCTCTATAACGGGAAGATAGACCTCATGAGCCATATTAAGTGGTTTGTCCATGCCATGTTCGTTTACTTCAACAAAGAAAATCTATACTGTCGAGTTGTTCAAATAAGTATGAGAGAAACTGCCCTTAATTAGTTCCATAAGCTCCCCTCACGCTCCATCAACAATTGAAGCAGTTGGTCGAGCAATTCGTAACCCGATTTATTGTTAATCGCTCTTAGTCAAAGGAGTTAGCCACTCTGATGACTATGAAAAAATGTTTTGATGAAAGCTCGAGGGGAATTCGCGAGCAAGTGTTGGGCCACCTATAAAGAAAATAGAGGTCTGCAGCGAGAAGTATGCAATAGTAACTTTTAGACTTGGCTTGCTTGCTTGCGAGAAGCTACGAGAGTCCCTCACAATAAATACAGTGGAGATTATTTCAAACCTAATGGCCAGGGTGTAATAACGTGCAAAATTAGAGGACGACATTAGCTAAGAATTAGACAAGATGGCCCTCCAAAACCATAAAATCAATGTCGTAAGGGAGGCCGAACAGCAAAGCAAAAGGGTGAAGAAGGATAGAGAATCAGACAAGATGGCCCTCCGAAACCATAAAAGCAACATGGTAAAGGAGGCCGAACAACAAAGTAAGAGGGTGAAGCAGGACATGACCAAGGTCACTTTTGATAGAAGGTAGAAAAAGCTTCCTGGTTTAGAAGCCTAGAAAGCCATCAATAGTAACTTTTAGACTTGGCTTGCTTGCTTGCAATGTTGGGCTTTGACGTTCGGGGCCATGGGTTTTCGGAGCAAGTTGGTGGGGCTCGCAAGCATGGCGGTGATGACCTCCCCCTTTTTTCCCTTCTCTTCTCTCTCCCCTATCTCCTCTCCGCGTCATTGCTGCTAGGCTGGCTCGTTGGCTCAGCCCTCCCCCGCAGGGGGTCTTTTGCTGTTGGGCCACTGCTTTCCCTCTGCCTCACAGTTGGGCCGCTGAGGCTGGTTCACCACCCTGCGGCTAGGCCATCGAGGCCAGCAGCCATGCTCGTAGCTGGGCCGTTGAGGTCATTGTCCCCCTCCGTGGCTGGGCCGCTAGAGGGCCCATTCTCTGCCTTGCGGCTTAAGCCGCTGAGGTTGGTCTCCACCTTCGTGGCTGGGTCCGTAGCCATAATCCCGTGCCCCGCGGTCTTCTCTCGTGCCTTGGGCTTGCGGGTTAGACACCGCGGCCCCACCATTCGACAGCTCCTGCAGTTGGGGTTCGACCTTGGGTTTTGTTTGCAAAATCCACGGTCCATGAATTAGTTTACGAAGTCTCAAGGCCTTATTTTGGCCCATGGACTTTTACGCGGCCTGCTTTTGGCCCCTCAGCCCATATGTTCTTGGGCTCGGGACTCATAGGCCTAAAACGTTGATGGTGGCCTACATTTAGCCCCTCGTGTGCACGAGAATTATTTTTTACGCATGCGTCTACTCAGTGCCTCGGGGATGCTTTCCCCATGCACTCATTGGGCATCATGCACCTCCCATCAATCTTTTCAATCTTTCACCATCAAGGCCAACTTGTGAACTCGGTGTCACATCAATCAAATCCAAACTTTGATTAGCCACCTTCGGATCAAATTCATCACTATCACTTCTTTACATTGTCAAATCAAGGGTCAAATCCATTGCTTTCAAGTCTTGTACAATCGATTCGGCGTCATATCACTCACATCACTTGACTTGTCACACCAAGCTTTTAGGAAGAAAATCTAAATTTTGACCAAACTTATAAATATGAAGAGGGGAGGGGCAAAGTTCCCATTTCCTTCACACTTGCCCTTGAGCTTTCTCCTTTCTCTAGAAAGCTCATCTCTTAAGCATTTTTTTCGCCTTCTTCGGTAAATTACCATGGCTCGTAGTGCTAGTTCTAGGTCTCATATTGTTTGTCGTACACTTCTCGACACCTCTTCTTCGCCTCCCGAGAATCAGTGGCAGAGGGCCCCATACCTCGGTGGTTGTGAAGACCCATTTTGGCGGGAGGTGGAGGCGTCTTTGCTGACTCCCATCACTGTTTCGGACGAGCCTCTTCTATTCACACCGGAAGCTTCTCTCAACTCTACTCACACCGTGCCTCTTTCATCAGTGCTCCATCTACGTATCGAGCGGAGGTGCGTTCCTTCTCACCTTCACAGTATGGCGTCGCTTCTCAATCCCCCGCGGTTTTGGCTCGAGTGGGTGGACATCGTCACTTTCTACCCAAATTATTGGGCTGTTTTGCATTCTACCGACATTCTAGATTCCATTATACTTTCTCATGAATTGGAGGTGAATTGAAAATTGGTCAACCTCGGGTTTGCTGCGTCCCAATGGAGCCGGGACACTCACACTTTCTGCAATACATGGGGGGTTAGCCCTATCCTCGAGGACGTCACTGTGTTACTCCACCTCGACACACTTGGGTTGCACCCTTTTGATCCTTCTGAGGTCTCGCACCAGATCAGAACAGGATGGACCAGCTCCATGTGGCTTTTACAGCGTTTGCTTAGTTAGGTTCCAAATTCAGTATCACCGGGGAGGGACGTGACCGTACCTCCACGAAGAAGACTTCTTGAGGGTGTTGGTTGTGGCATGTTTTCAAAGACATTCAGTCGAAGCCGCCGGCGACTATGGCAGAGTATGATGGTCCCAGCTATCGAGGCGAGCTCTACTTGGCAGGCTTTTTGGTATATTTTCTGTCCTTGATCTTCTCCTCTAAGTCAGGATGATACTTCCTTGGTGCCTGTTTGACTGGTTTGAATTTGGAAAACACGTCCAGATTATGGGTCACTAATGCATTGTCTAGCCCTGGCATCTTGGGATATTGTCAGGCGAAGACGTCCTGGTAACGAGTCAACAAGGCCACTTGCTTTCCTCTCTCCTCCCTGCTAGCGACTTGCTCACAAAAATTAGCCTCGGGGCTTCACCATCTTCTTTGAGGTCCACCTCCTCTAACTCTTCAGGTTGGGTTTAGGGCCATCCTGCATGTACTCTGGAGCTGACTCGGGCTTCTCCATCACTTATTCCTCTGTTATGTTACAGGCTGCCTCCAACCCAGGGTCAGTTTTCCCCTAGAGGGTTGCTGTCCTGGCATGCCGTCACAAGTATTACATGGTCTTTTCACCTTCGCAGACCTTTTTTATTTTTCTGGGCATTGGGGTTTTAGAGCTCCCGACCCCTCCAGGGGATTGCCTTCTCTTCTTCCGGGCCATCCTTGATATCCTCCCATTTGCAAATTTTTACCTCTTGGGTTTGCCTTGTATCACGATGGGCACCTCTTTGAGCTCTAAGAAGAACATTGTGTCAGATAGGTGAGCCTTGTGCACTTTGAATGGTTTCTCAAAAGGCTCCACCGTCACTTTATTTCTGCCCATATCCCCTTCAAGAATTGGTGATAGCTTGAGGGGACTGCCGCGTACTTGTGCATCCAAGACCTCCATGATAGTTTGACTGCGCGTCAATGACATGAAATTTCGTGGCCGCCCTGATCTCTCCAACAGCAAGGTCCACCACCACATGTCCAAGGGACGCCTTCTTGTCTCCACCAAAACTAGTAACAGTAAGGAGTTTTGACCAAATGGCTTTCAAGAATGCCTACTTTCTTGAAGGTGGCAAGGGGCATGATGTTGATCAATGCGCCTCCGTCAAGGAAGGTGCGACATAACTCCACATTATTGATGTAGGCAGTGACATAGAGGGGACGGTTGTGAGGGAAGATCACCCTCTTGTCACTATCGGAGAACCTAATAGTATTGGCTCCCTCGCGCACCAGCCGTGGTACTGAGCCACTTGCTGCCATGCATGCTTCTTGATGCACCTCCGCTATGTCCATGATGGCTTTCGTGATGTCTGTTCTTGCCGCAGTTTTGAGGCATAGACCATCGAAAAATGCTATGAACTTAGCAGAATTTTGGAGGACCTTTATTAATGCATCTGGGTCTGGTACCACCACCGGTGTCTCATAGCTGGCTATCTCCTCGAGATAGTCGTAGTGGGATGCCATGAAAACTTCCTGCTCTGTGTCTTCTTCTACTGAGAAGCTGTAACATGCTGCCATGTTGAGTACTCCGCCAACTTCTCGGTGTTCCAGGTACAGTCTTTCTCGAACATCTTTCTGTCTAGCCTCCTCCACCTTTAGTTTGTTGGCGGTTTGCTTTCTCTTGAAAATCCTTTTCAGGGTCCAACAGTCGCTAGTTGGATGCTTGGTATGCCTGTGGTATATGCAGTAGTTCGGGTTATCTCGCTCCCTTCTTGTGGGCATGGGGTCAACCTCAGGGAGTTTTAGTTCCCCGTTGGCCACCTACTTCTTGACCAGTGCTTTCACCTCCTCTATGCTGCAGGGGTAGTCTAGGGCGTCACCCATGTCTTTTCTCTTTCTGGACCCCGTAGAGCCCTCCCCCCTGTGGCTTTCATGAGAATGGAGTGGAAGTTGCAGCAGAGATCGATTGAATCCTAGAGGAGC
This sequence comes from Arctostaphylos glauca, assembly GCA_019985065.2. Lineage (NCBI taxonomy): Eukaryota > Viridiplantae > Streptophyta > Magnoliopsida > Ericales > Ericaceae > Arctostaphylos > Arctostaphylos glauca. The sequence goes on along the minus strand of JAHSPW020000001.1, from coordinate 12,000,776 downwards.
ACCAACTGTCACGCGTAGACAGCTTGATAGTGGTGCGAAGGTTGTGTGTTACCTCATAAAGAGCTGAGAAGGTGGGGAGATTGATGTTGATCAGATGCACCCTGTATTCTCGGATGATGCCTTCAACACAGATCTTGACCAAGTGAGACTCGTCCACTGGCTCGTGGCAGTCTACCGCTCGGTCTTGAAATCTATTAATGAAGTCCAAGATATTTTCGTTGTGGCTTTGGCTCTCCCTAACAAGAGATAGGGTTGTGACCTTCTTCTAGATTTGGAAGAACTTGGTGTAAAAATTGTTCACCATATCCTCCAAGGTGAGAAGAAAGTATGGTGCGAGGTTGACATACCAAGTGTAGGCTCTATTTGTGAGAGATTTCAAGAACTCTCGAAGGCGCAAGTTATGGTCAGACCCATATTGGCTCAGGGTCTCAATGAAGCGAACCACGTGTTCTTGGGCATTGCCTTGTTTGCCATAACTTAACAAACTTAGGTTGTTGGTAGCTGTCATGATATGGTATGGAGAGGAGGACTAGAGGATATGGTGATTGTATATGAGGGTTGGGTAGGGAGGGTAAAATCTTCTTGGATCTTTCCTGCTGGAGCAGGACATGCACATCAGCAGTTGTGAGATATTGTTGTGTGTGGTTTAGAGAGAGAAGAGCTTGGTTATTAGTTGGGACGCGGACTTGGTCCACCGAACTTGTCCCATGAGGTGGTAGTTGAATTGGAGTGTTTTTGACAGCTGGGCTCCCCAACATGGATCTGTCTGGGATTCTCCCATGGGTTAGGGACTGTGAGAGGGATGATAGAGAGAACAACATCGATCAGTGTTTAGAGGGCAGTGACTAGCTGTTTCTGAGTGTCTTGTATGGCTTGCAAGGCATCTAGAGTGGCTAGAGTGCAGTCTTTGCTGGTTGAGTCTTCATTTTCTCCATGGCGAGAGGAGTTATGTTGTTCATTGTCTTCAGTAGCCATTTGAGTACCTTGGAGTTACAGACCACTTCTTAGGCTTACCATTCACTAAACACCTCCCCGGCAGAGTCGCCAAAATGTAGGGGATGGATTCTGCTGAGCAAGAATATGTGAAAGAATATACTGGAGAGATTAAGAACAATAAAGTCTGGTTAGCCAGAGAGAAAGAATAAGAAGTGGAAAGGATGAAAGAGGAGACAAACACCAAGAAAAAAAGAATGACAGATCTCTCTAAACTTGAAATGGGCCTAGGAAGATAGGTGGGGGACAAGCTATAGAGAGTAAACTAAGAAAGGGCTAGGAGAAAATCTCTCTCAAGCCTAAGGGGAGTCTCTCTCTCTTTAGAAGGCTTAGATGTCTAATCAATATGCTAACAACCTTCAATTTGACATGGGGGGTCAATTATATATAGGTACACTAGGCCCATATTCTAGTATCAAGTTTCCCAATGCATACTTGACACGTGTCCCTTTCATGAAATGTCTAACCACGGTGGTCCTGCCCCCCGCTATGACTCACGGTGACGATACGTCCTGCGTCGACCCCTCATACTTTGAAGCTATTGATCCACTAGTCCTCTTTCTTTCTCGTGAGTAGGGTCGAGAGACCATTCGCTCGGTTTCTCTTCGACTATTGTTGTCCCATCTCCGCGACCCGTTCGTCCAAGCCCTACCATAGCAGCTCGGCGGGTATGCATCAGTATCGTTATTCCAGATCTCGAAATTTGCTTTGATCGCATTCCCATCTTTCGACGTCATTTGTCTCTCGTCTGCCCGACACGTGGTCGTGACAGGCCTTGATCTTCCACCTACAACTTTCTTGAGCTTTAGTGATGATCTGGCCTCAATTTGCACTCCTGGACAATGGTAGTCCCCGGGTCGTGCCTCCTCTTTAGAATCTCAAGTCTACTGCAGCCTAATTGTCGTCGACCTTAGGCGGGTTGGGGAGCGAAACCCGAGATCTCAAATCTGTTGCAACCTAGCCTCTGTCAATCTTGGGTCTCGAATCTCGGAGACGGGAGACGAAGTTCAGAATTTCGAATTTGCCATGGCATGGCTTTTCCCGGTCTATAGTTTTGGGCTTCCGGTGCGGGAGTCTGGATTGCGAGCCAACAGTGGCCTGGCCTCGATTGGCATCGGGCCTTGATCGGCCTTAAGTCTCGAATCTTGGAGACGAGGTTCAGAATCTTAAATTTATTGTGATCCGGCTTTAGTCGGCCTCCGGTCTCAGACTTCGGATGCAAGAGTATGGATTGTGGGTCGATAGTGGCCTTGGGTTTATTGGCCTCGAGTCTTTGATCCCCAAGGTGGGGCTTGTCATATCAAGTTCGTTGCCCAATTTTCGTCAACCTCGTGCCTTGACACTCGGAGCGAGGGGTTTCGCTGGCACTCGGATACTGTCGACGTTGGGCTTCGACGTTCGAGGCCATGGGTTTTTGGAGCACGTTGGCGAGCCTCGCGGGCGTGGCGACCACGAAACCCCCTTTCTCCCTTCTCTTCTCTCTCCCCTCTTTCCTATCTATGGCATTCCCACTGGGCTGGCCCGTAGTTGGGCCACTGGGCTCAGCCCTCCCTCGCGGGGGGTCTTTCAAGGCTTAGCCGCTACCTTCCTTCTACCTCGCGGCTAGGCCATTGGGGGTCCTGCTTGTTGCCCCGCAGTTGGGCCGCTGGAGGGCCTGTTCTCTACCTCGCAGCTTAAGTTGCTGAGGCTGGTCTCCACCTCCGTAGCTAGGGTCCGCAACCATGACTCCCGCGGCCTTGCTGTCTTCTCTCGGGGTTTGGCTCGTGGGTTAGACACCACGGCCCCACCATCTGATCCCTTCCACAGTCGGGTTTTGGGCCCTGGTTGACGAACCTCCATGGTCTTAAGTCCGGCCTTGGGTTTGGTTCGCATAATCCTCGATCCTTTTCTCGGTCCATGAATTAATTCACGAAGTCTCGGGGCCTTATTTCGGCCCATGGACTTTTATGATGCCTGTTTTTGGCCCCTCAGTCCATATTTTCCCGGGCTAGGGACTCGTGGGCCTAGAAACTCGATTGTTCCCGACATTATTTTTGCGTCAAATTTTTATGGTATATTGGTTGATTTCGATGGAAGGATTCTAAAAAGTATAAAGTTACATCCAAAAACTAAAGAAATTTCACTAAGGACAAAAAATGTGCCCAAACATACCATGTTTTGATTTATTTTTTTATCTTTTCTAAATTGTTTTTAGTGTTTTGACATAATTTTATAATTTTATAAAATCTCTTTGTCAAGACAAATCAATAATCATAAAAAAATTAACACAAAATAAAAAATTAAAAAAACAAGAATAAAAACTAATCTAATAATTATCACCGTTCAAACAAACCGCAAGCACAATGAACGAGTAGATCAAACTATAACGTCGTCCAACTGGTGTGGTTCGTTCGTATTCACATAAGATACAAACGAGGAGCATGAAAAACCTAAACTACCTCTGACAATGACAAGTAACATTGGCAAAAAGTGTGAAGCCATTGGATCAATAGGAAAACCACCCTCTAATTTTCTTTTATATGGATAATTTATTTAATGAAAAATAGATTCGATACACCTTCACGGCAGGACATAAAAAATGTTGATTTCAACTGGTCTCTCAATATCGTAACAAGACTCATTTTGTATCAAATCCTTTTAAGAGGTTAGGTTGTTGGTTGAGTCGAAATAGAAAAGGAAACTAAGTCACCGGTCATGTAAGGATTTCCCTCCTTATGAAATGTTCTAAATTCCCATGTGTATGAGTAGGTTAAATAACAAGAAGTGCTTCACCAAAATCCTATTCTCCCCTCACAAATGAACCCAAGTAGAGACGAACAAGACCGACCCTCCATTCCAAATTTTCAGGAAATTCTTAAATCTTTAGTAGGATTGTACGCAAACAAGTTAAAAGTAATACAAGTTTGCCCGTGCAAGTTTAACAAGTTCGTTACAAAATATCTTATTGCGAAAGATAAGTAAATAAATAAATGAAAGCACAAGAAATATACAATATCCATCGATATCAAAGTATAAAACAACCAGCAGGCAATTTTAACTTCGATTAAATCATCAGGGTCCTCATACATCTCAAAAAACCAGCATCTATATCCTCGTACATAGATAATGATGGGTTGGGATTGGCTATTGGATTAACACCAAGTCCTCTGCGACAAATTTTTTGGGTGGGGGAACTTCTAGTTGAAGTTATGATTCAACTGACAAAAATTAGTTCTTCAAAGGTTTGGTTTCGAGACCAAACCCAAATGGGAAAAGCGGATCATAGTTCGGATCACCGAAATTCATTGGGAGCTGATCAACATTCTTGAACCAAGTGCGAGCAAGTTTTCCAGTAAATCCATAGTCACCAAAGATAAGGTCAGCAACACCTTGGCCTTCACTTCCTGGAAGCCAAGCAGCAACAAGTGCATCCACTTTCGAAACAAAGGGCTCAATTACAACAGGGCGTCCGGAGATGAGAACAACAACGCATTTGACAACACCACAGACATTAGTGATTGTACTTGGCCCCGGGTCAGGTATTGTCAGATTCAAGCTATCACCTGTTGTCTCCACATAGGGAGTTTCGCCCACGACGACGATAGTATAGGAGAAGTTGTTGGACTTTACAAAGTTTGCATCAGGGTTCTCATTGTAGACAACTTGGGTAGTAGGATCAACAGTGTTCTTTACGGCAGTTAAGATTGAGGTACCTGTCAACAAAATCATATTGCATGAGATACCCGCGTTCATTTTCCATTGAACCAAAAAGAAATGGAAATCATGGACCGTATGTTGAGACATCGGGTTGGAAACATACCGACTATGAACTCGTTGCCACTAACACCCTGCCATTGGATAGTCCATCCTCCACATTGATAACCCAAGTTGTCAGCATGAGTTCCAGCAACAAGTATCTTTTGTGCCTTTTTGGGAAGTGGAAGCACTGGCTTATCGGCAGGTTTACCATTCTTCAGAAGCACAAGTGATTTCCTCACAGCTTCCCTAGCCAATTCTCGATGTTCCTGTTGCAAGCAAATGAAAAACCCTTTTATCGATATGGCATTTTTCACATCTCAAAAAAGAGATTAATGAACAAGATGTCTGTTTGTTTAACCTTGCTTCCCAATTGATTACTCAAGCTAAGATCAGCCAACGGATTCTCAAAAAGGCCCATGACAAATTTCACCCTCAAGATCCTCTTCACAGCATCATCGATTCTGGTCATCGGAATGACATTGTTCTTTACTTGCAACGTCAGATCATCAATGAACTCTTTGAAGTCCATCGGGATCATGATCTGCAATTCGCACGGGACAACAATGTAAGAGAACATCACAGTATTAGTCAACAAAAAGATGTTAACTTGCAGCATTTAGCAAATTTTGTATGCTCTTGGAGTATGAGCAAATCTGGAACATTGCACTTTGACTGACCATGTCAATTCCTGCAAGGACTCCGGCTTGAACAGAATAAGAGTAGTTAGCATGGGGCGGGGAGGTGATTCGGTCGATACCCAACCAATCCGATATGACGAAACCCTGAAAGTAAAACAGGTACTACAGTCAAATTCTCGAGAGTATTCATTATCTAATCTAAAAATCTGATAATCATGGCGTTTGATTTTACTATACCCTGAACTTGAGCTTGTCCTTGAGGAATCCAGTGACAAGATCACGGTTAGCATGCATTTTTACTCCGTTCCAGCTTGAGTAGGATACCATCACTGTCGCAACACCCTTCCTAATAGAATCAAGGTATGCTGGCATGTGGATGTTGAGCAACCCTTTGAAATCAATCACAGTGTTGTTCTCATTTATGCCCTTTATTGTGCCGCCATCTCCCACAAAGTGTTTAGCGCAGCCTGCAACTTTTGTCCTTGATTAAAGGAAAAAACTCAGTCAGGGGTGGTGTTCGTGGATTTCCAAAGTAAGTGCATTTCAGTCACCTGATATCAGCACTGGTAAGTGGCAAGAAATAATTATGTAAGAGAAACTATATGGGAGTGATTTTCACACTTCACATCAGTGTGTGGGAGTATATACATATGTATGTATCTACATAGTGCACATTAAACATACAGATGCCTGCATTGTTGATTTAGGAATTTTCTACAAGAATGAAGAGAACACAATGATATTTGATTAGTCATTCCCTAGTCCAAAGTAAAATTGTCTTTTTAAAAGAGAGCATTTAGAAAGTGGGCAAATAAAATAAGTTTAGAGAATCAACAGAGTCAACTAGCAAAACTGAATTTGGATATTTAATGCACCAAACTTAGACAATGATATATGTGGTCATGATTGTTGACGCTGTTAGGTCCATTACAATGGCACATCATGTGTTGTCTCCAACATGCATTAGACAATGTTAGGCCCACAACAGAAGTGATAGGCTTAATTCATCCGGATTATAAATGCAGGTATTCCAATTACAATCAATTGCAAGTTACACAAGGTAGGACCTCTTAAGCCATCAATGTGTTCCTATCTAAGATATACTCCACACTAGTATAGCTTGAAAGAGGTGAAATACAAGGTTCATAGGGGTTCGAGTCAGGGCCGGCCAGCCCTAACTTTTTGAGGGCCTAAAGAGAACTTTAAAGACTGGTCCTGTATGAATTTTCACGGAACATGATATGAATCCAATAAACCAAACTCTAAAAGTTTGACAAACAAAATAATCTTACTATCGAGTTTTTAAAAAGTTAGAATCAAATGAAACCATTTGTCTTTTAGCTTCTTATCCATATATTGTTGTGCATATATTCAATGTTTTGCTTGATATGGTATAATGTAAATGCTATGGTGAACTCGAATTTTTTTTTAATAAATATATTCCTTTTATTGAAAGTTTTGATTCGAACGCCATTAGGGCAGACAAAAAATGCTAAGGGGGGAAAGTAATTCGAACCGGTAATAAAAAGCTAGAAGCAACAAGCACATCACAACATGATCCAAGCATCTTAACTTGTGATAAATTGATAAAGATAATATATGAGCCTTTTTATGTTCAAAAGTCCAAAGCAACCACACCGACCGCTTTAACCCGGACTGGCAATGAATGGGGTCGGGGAAGGAAAGTTACTTTATGGTGACAAGATTTGCATCCCATGTGATAATACAGTATATGCTAATGAAAGAGGCTATGTTGGGCAATTCAGTAAAACATCACCATGTAAGATTTCTCCTCAGAGAGAAAATAGACGACTAGAAGGAAAAGTAGGTTCATACTTTCCAGCGACAAAGGGAACACCCTTATGAGAATTGGCTGGGAGATCTCCTTGTAATCCAGGTATGATTTCAGTCAACGCTTGAACAATCTTATGATCTTCACTGTAGCTTTCATAACACCGTCCCCATCTTGGATCTCTGCAGACCTGTGGAAACAGAATTGTCAGAAACCAAAAAAAACCAAACTAATGATTCAAATAAGGCTAGTAGGTGGTCTGGTTGTTAGTTACCGCAATACATGGAGCAAAAGCATAGGGGATTCCTGTAGCTCTAACTTCAAGTGCAGTTGCTTCCCCAATCTTCCTGAGAAGTTGAGGATCCCTGATAGAAAGTCAACACAATTTTCAGCATAAGCACATTGAAAAACAATAATTTTGGCAATAGCAGTTTAAAAGTTTGCAAGTAAATAAATCCAAGCAAGGACTCCAAGTGGCCTAAATACTAGGTCTTACTAACTGATTTTACTAGTATTAAAATGTCATTTTAAACTGGGAACTTTTTTTTTGTTCAATTGAACTTGTTATTAATGCCCAAAGGTTTGTAGAAAATGGCAAACTATTTTCCCATCATGCATCATCCAGGAAGTAGATCAAAAGGAAACCAGAAAAAATACTACCTTCGATATTCTTTAACTGTGATCATGAAAACAATGAAAAGTTTCTAGCACACAATCACTCAAATTTGCACGGACGTCACTCCACAACCAAAAGATGAAAGAGAGAAAATTATCGCAAGGTTTTAGAACTTTATAAAAGTCCGATATGCTGAACTTCCCCATGATAAACAAGTCTACGCAGAGCAATAACCCCTCAAGGGCTACGGAAAAGCTATACCAATAGTTGTATTCCTGGAAATATCTACTTGCCTTGTAACTCCAAGCCCAACATTATGAGGGAAAAGGGTCGCATTGTATACATTGTTGTGTCCGTGTACGGCGTCAATACCATAAATCATTGGGATTCCAAGACGGGTAGAGAGAGAACCCTTCTGCAAATCATTTACCATGTTCACCCATGTTTCGGCAGAAGCCTTTGGAGCCGGTACACTGCCTCCACCACTCAATACACTTCCTGCCCGAGTCAAGTCCAAATCAGTACAAATCAACTCGTTCATATAAAACAACCAACCGTCCTAACAACACGAATGCAAGTTACATAGACTATATGTACAGGAGCAGTGCTGTGTACACAGATGTGTCCGGATCCGTCGGATGCACGTGGGGCCCTTAAATGCCAATTGGGTCCACGTGGGGCCCACGTGCATCCGACGGATCCGGACAGATGTCCGGATCTGTGTACACAGACTTTCTCTATGTACAGAACTAAGAAATGCCAATTGGGTTTTTCCAGACATTGTACAAGATAGTTGTTTACCACTAAAATATTCAAGTCATTTTTCTAAGACAGTAAAAAGAGTAGATACATGTCCATTTATGTATACACGTAGATATATAGACAGACAATTTGAATACTTTCTAAGGACCAAAAAGGATATAGAAAGTGAAGTTATTAAAAGATATTACGGAGAACTGAAAAAAAAATACCAAATGGGTTTCTCCAAAGACTGTACAAGATATTTGTTTTCAGCTAAAACATAATCAGAATTCAGAGCACATTGTTCTAACATTAAAAAAATACATATAAAAACGTGTGCATATATAGTTGTTGACAATTTATATAACTTGTAATACATAGTATTCAATGAAGGATGATTGCATACCAATGAAGTACTTGTTCATCACGTCAGCTGATGCAACCGAGCGCTCTATCTGAACCATCTGCCCAATCTTTTCTTCCACCGTCATTCGATTCATGAGATCCTTGATTCTGACGTTCAATGCCTGTTTTGGGTCTTTATACTTCACGTAATCTGCCTCTGTAACTGCCGCCGACAAGCATAAGACCACAAACCCAATCAATGCTACCGAAAATCTCACCATTTTGGTGTCTCTATCAGCCCCTTGCTTCAAATCTGAAATCATAGAACAATCACAAGACCCGTCAGTGCAACTTACAGACTCAATCGATGAACCAGAATCGATAGGCTTGAACCCAAACTAAATTAAAATCTCATCAATATCGACAATAGAGACAGCTTGTCACTGAGAAATAAAGCTAGACTCTTCTGTTTTGTAGTGGCGTAAGAAAAATGAAGATCTGAAAACAGCAGAAAACAGTTGTCTTTGAGTGTTAGTGTGGGTGTGTGTGTGTGTGTGAGAGAGAAGATGGAAAAAATAAGGTCGATACATTGACATCAGTGAACATCAAGATCCTAACAGTGACAAAAAAATTGGGAGAAAAAAAGGTAGAAGATGGAAAATGGTGATAAATGATTTGAACGAACTTGCTTAAATCTTCAAGCTTGATCTCTGAATGATACTGATGCACAGAGAGAGAGAGAGAGAGAGAGAGAGAGAGAGGAGACTTGCACTGTCTGATTAGTGCTACCTCTCTCTGCAGTTTTTGTATTTCTTTATCCTCTCTGAAGAAGGTTGGAAGCACGAAACCGTCTGAGACTCTGAGACTGAAAAATCTTATTTATGGACTCTAAGTATGGCTCCCGTTTAAAATCCATTTTCAATTTTTAATTCCCAACCCCCTTTACAGTTGTTTCGGTAGGTGCCCTCTTATAATAGTGTGCACTTAACGGGATAAAATGATATAATTTTGCTCATTTATATTTTTAAAATCACGTCGTTTTGATTTTATGTATTTTAATAATAATTTGCAAGGTGAGTCCAAACAACGAAATTTCGAGAACAAAACGAATAAAGGAAATAAATTTTGTTCATTGGTTAAAACATTTACATCTTTACCAAAATGTGTATTGTAGATGCGGGGTTTACACCATTTCAACAAAAAGTGAACAAAATTGCACTCCTAATAAAATTACATCATTTTGTCTGCACTATTATTCAGTCAATCTTTTTTAATATACATTAACAATTCTACAAACATAACTTTCGTGAACAGACTGGAAATACAATTATGTCCGAAATCGCTTGATACACACAATATCTATTATTTGGTAGATTTCGAATACATCGAATTATTCTCGACACATCTATATTTAAATATACGAATTAAAATCTACATTTGTAAAAGCAACACAAGTCACAAAAACCTAAAAACCCCCCACCCACTCTTGTAATTTGGTTTTTGTATCTATCTGTTAGTATTTTGTCAGTTTCTGTGGAGACCACTGTTATAGTCTACAATTACGGCCTCGTTGGCATTTTTCGTCCATCATCGATCACATGTTTTGACAAGTCATATGGACTTTTGTTTCGCAGAGCACACATTACTTCTTTAAAATTGCGAACATCTTATTTTTATTTTTACCATGATTCGCGGGAACTACAGACCTCGATTCTTGATTTTGATCCAATTCCGAAGCTCGTTTGCTCACTAGCCGATGTCATTTTCTAGTTATACAAGTATGGAGATACCGTACTACCTTGCTAGAAAAATGGAACTCTGATTATCACACCAAATAACAGCAGAAGACATGCATTTGATGCCTAGGTCTTTAACCAAATGAGACAGCCATGTTAATTCTGCAGCAACATTGGCCAATGCTCTATATTCAGCTTCAGTAGACGATCTAGCCACGGTTGGTTGTTTTTTTGCAGACCAAGATATCAAGTTAGGTCCAAAGTAGACACAATAACCAGATGTTGATCTCCTATCTACTGAGTCACCCGCCCAATCTGCATCTGCATAGGCAGTGAACTGAAATGAACCAGGAGAAAACTTCAAGCCATGATTGAGAGTACCCTGGACATATCTCAAAATCCTTTTAACTGCTGCAAAATTCCCATCAGTAGGATTGTGCATATGCTGACACACTGAATTTACTGAATGGGAAATATCAGGCCTTGTAATAGTCAAGTATTGTAATGATCCAACCAGAGTGCGATAGAAACTAGGATCATGAAATAACCCATCAGAAGGAGGAAGTTTCTTAACTGAGGCAGGGGTTTTACTAGGCTTACAATTAAGCATTCCTGCTTTAGTTAGAAGATCAGTGGCATACTTGTGTTGAGACAACATCATGTGATCTGAGGAATGATTAATCTCAATTCCCAAGAAGTAGTGTAAACTACCCAAATCCTTCATGGCAAATTTGGTATTTAAGGTAGCAATGAGGCTATTAATAAGGTGATCATCATTCCCTGTTAGGATGATATCATCCACATAAACCAATAGAACAATGCAGGACTGTCCTTGAGTTAAAACAAAGAGAGATGAATCAGCAACACTATTAACAAATCCCTGTTTCACCAGAAATTGACTAAACACTGAATACCAGGCTCTTGGTGCTTGTCTAAGACCATATAATGCTTTGTGCAACTTACAAACCAGATGTGGATGATCAGGATCCCGAAAACCCTGAGGTTGTCTCATATACACTTCTTCTTCAATTACTCCATGAAGAAAAGCATTTGAGACATCAAGCTGTCTAAGATTCCAAGAATGAGTTAGAGCCATAGATAGGACCAATCTGACCGTTGTCTGCTTCACCACTGGGCTAAACGTTTCTGCATAATCAATGCCCTCAGCCTGTTGATTTCCATTGGCAACCAGACGGGCTTTGTATCTAGCTATCTCTCCATTAGAATGTCGTTTGATTTTGAAAATCCACTGACAACCAATAATATGCCCATGATGAGGTAAAGAAACCAATGACCAGGTCCCTTGTTTCAACAAAGCATCATATTCTTCATCCATAGCCTTTTTCCAGAATACATTCTTCACAGCCTCAGAAAAGGTTTTAGGTTCCAAGTAAACATCAGCAAGGCTTGCAGACAAGGACATAGGAATCCTGGGCTTGGTGATACCATTCTTTCCCCTGGTAATCATGGAATGTTGGTTATGAGGAACAGAAACAACAGGAACAGATGCTGATTCACTGGCAGGAGTAGGTCCTGCTGTAGGAGAAAAAGATTCCTCTGTATTAAAACCTGAAGACACTTGATCTTCATCAGAAGATAAGGGAATTGCTGTTGATAACATGGGAGATAAAGGCAAAGAGGAAGTTTCTGGTAAATATGAATCAGGCCTGATGTCCACCACAAACGATTCATACTCTGTAAGAGGAACTTTAAACTGAGAAGTAGAGGAAGGAACTTGATCATCTGAACTAGACATGATGGTTGAGTATGGAAAAACACATTCATCAAACTTAACATGTCTAGATACATAGACTTTGTTGGTGATAGGATCATAGCACCTATACCCTTTGGTGTTAAGACAATAACCCAACAGTACACATTGGAGAGACTTTGGTTCTAATTTGTTGGAAACATATGGCTTTAGCCAAGGATAACAAGCACAGCCAAAAGGTTTCAGCAGATGGTATTCAGGAGCTTTGTTAAACACAATCTGAAATGGAATCTGGAACTGAATTGATGAGTGTGGAAGCCTGTTAACAAGGTAGATGGAAGTTAACAGTGCTTCAAGCCAGAAGGAAGAGGGCAACTTGGCTTGATGAAGCAAGGTCAAAGTTGTTTCCATTAGATGACGATGACACCTTTCAGCTCTCCCATTTTGCTCAGCTGTATGAAGGCAAGAAGTCTGATGAAGAATCCCAGCTTGTAAGAAAAGAGCACTCAAGTAATTGTTAACAAATTCTCCCCCATTGTCACTTCGGACAGTCTGAATTGTGGTATGAAAATGATTCTGAACAAAGGCCTTAAAATGGACTAGATGAGTCTTAACTTCAGATTTGTAGAACATAGGAAATAACCACACATATCTTGAGTAATCATCCAAGAGCAAAAGATAATACCGGTATCCTTTATTTGAAGAAATTGGAGATGGTCCCCATACATCCATATGAACCAATTGAAACAAGCTTGTGGACTGTGATTCAGATAAGGGAAAAGGGATTTTGTGACTTTTTACTACATCACAAGAGATACACTGATCTGTAGGTAGTTTAGTAGAAGTAATCAACTTCTTTTTGATCAAATGAGTCATTAGACTTGCACTAGGGTGACCCAACCTCTTGTGCCACAATGCACTAGATAAAGTAGAAGGACTGAAAAGAGCACCAGCACCAGCACCAGCACCAGCAGTACCAAGATTGCCTCTATACCAACTCTGAAGTGGATATAGACCCTTCTGACACTGTCCTTGATCCAGAATGTGATTGGTTTTCTTGTCCTGAACAATAAATCCAGTAGAATCAAAGATAATTCTGCAATTGTTGTCTTTAGTAAATTGATACACGGACAGCAGATTATGGCTAATTTGAGGAGTGCACATCATATTTGTCAAAGTGAAAATATGTGAGTCAGTAGCTAACTTGCCTTCACCGGTGTGAGAGATTGGAACAGATGCACCATTACCAACCAAAATGCCCTGAGTTCCAGTATACGGTTGATTGTTGAGAGAGAGATTGGCTAAACTATTTGTGACATGACCAGTTGCTCCACTGTCAAAGTACCAAGGAGTAGTGGTAGGACAAAAACTTGATCCTGACTGACTCAGATTAGAATCCTGAACCAAAGGATGTGTGGCTATATTAGCTTGATTTACCACAGGTCTATGAGAAGATGAAGGTTGAGAACCATCAGATAACACTGGACTGAAAACTGAACCTTGAGCCAATGGAACATTATACATAGGTAAAGCTGTTAGACCAGGAGAAGCTGATGTTCCATATGAGTGAAAGTATCCTGAGTTAGTCTGAGGAGGAGCTGATCTGAATGCAGGATATTGTTGACCATAATGCATCAAGGATGGAGGCTGATAGGACAGATTTTGTCTATGATGACAAGCATTAGCCAAGTGATTGTCTCTTCCACAGATCTGACAAGTTGGTTTTCCAAGACCAAAATTTGGTTGTCCTGCATTTTGACCTTGATAAGAGCCAAAACCAGAGTTTGGAACAAAGCCAGGTGGAATAAAACCAGGGTTATAACCTCTGTAATTTCGCCTTTTGTCCTTTGAATAACCACGACCTTGTGTACTGTAAGCATTGCTAACAAAATGAGGTTGAGAACTTACAGTTCCAGGTGATCCATAAGAAGAAAACACCTGATTAGGAACAAATTGTGATACTGGTGACTGTTGTGTTTGAGGACTAACAACAGGATCTCTAAGATGATTATCAATGTGCTGTTTTGCTACAAAGACTGATTGAGTCTGATCCTGATGTCTCCTACTTTCTGATTCCAGATCCTCAGACTGAAGCAATGATACTAACTCATCAAAGGTAATTGGTTCTGTCCTAGCCTTTAAGGCCAGTTTTAGGCTTTTGAATTCATCAGAGAGACCATGCATGGTGTGAAACACGAGATCATCATCAGAAACAGGACTCCCTGAACTTGCTAACTTCTGTGCACAATCTTTAATGTAATCAATGTATTTATCCATTGATGAAGTCTTAGTTGCATCAAAAAGCTTTCGTTTCAGAACGTGAACATGAGATCGGCTGAGTAAGCCAAAGCGATTTTCTAAAGAAAGCCAAACTTCATATGCATGATTGCATCCAAGAATATATTGTAAGATAGAAGGAGAAACAGAGGCAGTGAGACATGACAGTAGATGACCATCCACTACTGTCCAGTGTAGAAATTCTGGATTAGTAACACGTTCTTCATTTAAAATCACGAATTCTGTTGGTTGCTTAAAGGATCCATCAATATAGCCAAGAAATCCATTCGGACGAGTTGCATTTTGCACTTGTGTTTTCCACAAGATGTAGTTATTTGAATCAAGCTTTAAAGTGACTAAACCATGAAAATTCGATACTAAGAACACAAGAGAGGAAGGAACAGTTACTGATCTGTTAGGTGTAGCAGCAGTAGGTTGTGTATCCATGTTTGCAGGATCTTTTTAGACGTTGGTCATTGAATAGCTCTGATACCATGAAAACTTTTGTGATCTGATCTCATTCTTTCATGAAGAAGAATAGAAGACAGAAACAGGAAGAAGTAAAGAAGAAGAAGAATAGAGGAAACTGTATTTTATTTTGCTTGATCATTACAAAGGACTAGAGGAGTATTTATAGGCCTTTCTTACTAACCGACTCACGCAAAATATCTAACAACCAATTGCCAGCAAAGCAAAACAGAATGCCAGCTAATCAAAACAACCACACCTAACTAACAGACTTTACATCAGGATCAGACTATTAGCTAATGTATAGAAAACGTGGGAACACTACTGATTATTACTCTTAACAGTTACGACGTAGGCGAAGGTTTTAATTTTACAAATGATTGAAACCATAGGCTCTGAGTAATCGGGGTGATTCGATTAGTTAAAAAAAAATTAGTTTGCCTATATTACGGCCATTTGTCACGGGTTTTTAACTCGCATTTGTTGTTAAAAGTTGGTAGGGATTTCAATTCATTTTATACACCCTATTTTTATTTAAATTTTTTTCTTTATTTCAATTAATTTTATTTTCTTGCAAACATGACTCCTCCCACAAGTATTATAGGAGTAATTATTTAATTGTCTTAGAACACCGTTAATTTTTTAATTATTATATTGTCACTATAATTTTTGTAAATATTTTTCACTATAAATTCATACGAGACTCATAAATTTAATCTTGATTTGACATAAATATGTGGTGAAAAAATTAGAACAATGCTACGGTCCCAGAAAATATTCTCAAATTTAAAATCGAGGGTTATGAATAATTTAAATTTAGAAATTTACATACTCAAGTAACGAAAAGTCTTGAGTCCATGAAAACTTTCCAAGAAAATTTTTCATAAATCAAAATGAATGAAGTAAATTTATTTGACTGTGTATATTTTTAAATGCAAATGAATCATAACATTTGATTTTGAATTAAGAAAAATTTTTGGGAAATTTTTTTTTTTTGGGACGGTAGCACTACTTCTCAAGTAAATCTAGTTAATTTATTTTGAATTTTATGAAAATTTTTATGGGATCATTAGACTTAAAAAAAAAAAAAACAAGATACCATAATTTTTGTTAATGTACGGTCATTTTTTTTATTGCTTCAAAATATTCTTGTTGATTTGGCACGTTATAGACAGTCCGGAGCCAAACCTGGCGAGAGAATTAAGGGAAAGGGATAAAGGTTTGAAACCAAATTGACCGTTACAAAAAGTACCCAGATCTTAAAATGACTCTAAAGGAATATGACCGTTGAAGGCTCGAAGCAAAATCTCCATAGTTTAAACTTTTAAACAAAAAATACTGCACACAAGTTCACTCTTGGCGTTAAAATATCATATCGAAGCATTAATTACAAGTTCTCGCCAACCGGTTTTGTTGGTTACTTTAATTTGTAACAAGCACTTCATTGTCAAAAAAAAAAGTTATAACCCAGTTGTCCCCTATTCAGGTTAGGTTTGACCCGACTTAATTATTTAATTATTATTTTGTCTTTATTTAAAATTTTCTTGTATTGTTTTGTTTTTCGTCAACTTTTTATTGATTATTGTGGATTATTGGTTCGTCTCGATGAAAGCTTTTATAAAAATTATAAATCATGGACCAAATTTAAAAAACATTCAAAAAACTAAGGTCGGTCCACCTCGGCATTAGGAGAGGGATGACAACACAGAGATCAGGACCATCAATATCATCCATGGAATGAGTATGCGGTTGTTGAAGAGCATCTTCAGCAAGAAATACAGAGAGTAGACTCGGCAAATGAGATCCTATCAGTTGTCTCGAACATTCTACAAGATAGTGCACGTGTTGTGAGAAAATGAGAAAACTAATTACAGATTGCATGGTCTAAAGCTAGTAGGATTCAGCCAATCAGCGCGATGCTTGGATGGCATACTGGGGCTGATGTGATAGCCCTAAACCCATCAGTTTGAAGATGGGATAGTTCGTGCTCATTCAAGGCCTAAAGAATCATACGACGTGTGTGAAAACAACTAGAAAGGAAGGAGAATAATGAGATTAGGTATAAGAGACTAATTTCATACATAGATTGGTTGTAGAAATGAGGATTGCAATAGATCTGAAATCAAAAAAAGTTGAGGCAAAAGAGTCAAAGCTTTTGCGTAAGAGAAAAAATGGTGTGGCTTTCTCTCTCTATGTTCAATGTATATATACTATTGCACATCTTTCAAAAATGCCTGCAAGGGAAAATGAAACGGATCCTGTTGGATGATCGACGCATGGCATGATTTGGGGTGTGACGATTCGTGTGAGATATCACTTCAGTCGCCAACGGTTTTCTCGATATACAGGATGTTATAGCCAATTAAAGGATGTCATGCGTGCAACAATTGGTTTAGGGCACGTTACAATTTTTTGGGCTCCGACCGTTGAAAATAAAAAAATTAATGTTATATACAATTAAATAAATTTGAACCGTCATTAGCACTGAGATTTGATTCTAGAGGAGTCCTTTTCTCCAAAGGAAACATCATCTTTAAACATGATATCCATAGCTGGGAGTACTCAAAGTAATGATGGTCCAGTTGTCCCTTGTTTATGTGGGCAAAATAGAATTAACTATCCTAGAAAGTGTTCTAGTTGTAAAGCGCAAGTCATTTTTACCAAAGCTGTAATTAATAGTGTATTGTTAGTGTAAGCAAGTCTTCTAGCTTCATGGCTCAAGTTATTTTTATCGGAGTGATAAAAATTACCCATTCACTTAAAAATCACCGTATCCAAACAAGTAAGATGGAGTAGCGAATTGATTTCACCATCATGTGTATGCTGTCCAGATTTTGTGAACAATAACGGAAACACTACCAATGAGCTAATAATTATAAACAGGCATGGTTCGTCTCTTGCAATCGACGAGGAGAAGACTAAGGTCAGTCCACCTCGGCATTAGGAGAGGGATGACAACACAAAGATCAGGACCATCAATATCATCCATGGAATGGTGTGTGCGGCTGTCGAAGAGCATCTTCAGCAAGAAATACAGAGAGTAGACTCGGCAAATGAGGTCCTATCAGTTGTCTCGAACATCCTACAAGATAGTGCACAGGTGTCGTGAGAAAATGAGAAAACTAATTACAAACTGCACAGTCTAAAGCTAGTAGGATTCGGCGAATCAGCGCGATGCTCGGATGGCATACTGGGGCTGATGTGATAGCCCTAAACCCATCAGTTTGAAGATGGGATAGTTCGTGCTCATTCAAGACCTAAAGAATCATACGATGTGTGTGAAAACAACTAGAAAGGAAGGAGAATAATGAGATTAGGTATAAGAGACTAATTTCATACATGGATCGGTTGTAGAAGTGAGGATTGCAATAGATCTGAAATCAAAGAAAATTGAGGCAAAAGAGTCAAAGCTTTTGCGTAAGAGAAAAAATGGTGTGGCTTTCTCTCTCTATGTTCAATGTATTTATACTATGGCACATCTTTCAAAAATGCCTGCAAGGGAAAATGAAGTGGTTCCTGTTGGATCATTGACCCATGGCATGATCTGAGGTGTGACGGTTCGTGTGAGATATTGCTTTAGCTGCCAACAGTTTTCTCGATATACAGGACGTTATAGCAATCAAACGATGTCATGCGTGCAACAATTGGTTTAGGGCACGGTACAATTTTTTGGGCGGCTCCGACCGATGTTGAAAATAAAAAATTAATGTTATATACAATTAAATAAATTCGATCATCAAATCTTACAATATCCAGCTTGGTGTACGGTCATTGCAATAGCACACCTCACCTCATCTATATCGATTTGTATAAATGGTCATATTTATTTATTCATAATTTGATTAAGTAAAATTCATGGTCCCATTTACCATCAAATCTTGACGGTATTCAACTTTGTGTACGAGTATTGCAACGGTACATACTACTTATATCAATTTAATCAAATGATCACATTTTTTTGGATTGATGCAGGTGGAGCTGTGAAAATTTACCCATTTTCATATAACACAATGTCTTTTAGTGACCAATTAAATTATACACACAATTGTGTGTGCTGATCAAGGCCCCACCTTTGTATGCCATAGACCCATCTCTACTGGTCTCAAATTTTCCCTATAATTGACAATTCTTTGTGGCCATGTTATGGCGCAAAAGGTGTTTGTTTTTTTTAAAGGAATATATTAAACCACAATATTTAGAGTGAGAATTAATATAGGTTGTTGAAAGCTATGACATGACATGAAAGTTGTCACATGGATAAAAATTGTACTTATTTTTTATTGGTTCATAAATTATTAGCCCATTGCCCTCCATGTCGCTAGATTGGACAACTTTTTAGGGTAATTTATATAAAACTCTTTTTATTTATCACTTGATTTCACTTAACCCTCTTCATCTTTTAATTGTATCAATACACCTCCTGATTTTTGTAAATGTAACAATGAAACCTTTTTGAATTGACGCACAAGACTATTTATCATATTTTTCTCTAATTGCGTCTATCCAAAAGAGATTTGAAAATATTAGGAGATGTATTGAGACAATCAAAAGATAAAGGGGGTTAAATGAAACCGAGTGATAAATGAAATGAGTTTTATATAAATTACCCAAATGTACTTAATTCCTTGCATCTTCTAATTATCCCAAACAACTCATGATATTTCTAAATGTAACGATGAAATCCTTTTAAATTGAAGCGCATGATTACTTATCATATTTTTCTCTAACTGCGTATATCCAAAAGGGGTCGATCGTTACATTTAACAAAATCAAGAAGTGTATTGGGATAATTAGAAGATGAAAGAAATTAAGTGAAACCGAGTGATAAATGAAGAAAGTTTCATGTAAATTATCCAAATATCTAAAGCTATACAAAGAAAATAAGTACTTGAAGAAAAAGTTGAAAAAATTCATCTAAAAAAGTCAAAGAGGTGGGGCTGTGTGTAAGATGTATGGATGGTGGAAGAAGTTTCTTGGAAACAATCCCCATTTCTTAGACAAATACCAAATATGTCTTCTGATTCTCAACAAAATAGAAAAGAATGGGTGTTTATATATTTTTAAAAGACAATATTTGAAGAATTGCCCTCCCCATGTTCCCATGGACTTAAAATGGAACAATTTTTAGTTGACTGAGATAGGAGTAAGACTTAACTTTCCTAGTATAAATGTTAATCAAGAACTTTCATATGACAACCATTAAATATTTAAAAAAATCAAAACTACAAATTGACTTGATTCCGATTTAAAAACGGATATGTAGGCAATGCATTCATATTGGTTTAGTCACAATTTATTTTTTTAAACTTAAATATTTGCACCAATTTTAATATTTTTAAAGAATAAAAAATGAGAACTACAGTTTTACTTGATTCCGATTCCGACTTGTCCTAATTAAATTTCGGACTAATCAAACTAGATACATAGGCAGCTTAAATAAATAAGTTCAGTTACAAATATTGTGAACCCAAATGTTCACTGAAAATTAAAAGTTCAATAAAAACTACCCAAATATTGTGAACCCAAACGTATCACTGCGTATGTTGGGCTTAACAAATAAAATATGTAGACAACCCATGTAAACGGGTGCAGTGACAAAACTAAAAAGTTAAGGATGGACATATGATTAGTAAAAAAAAGTGAGTGTCCCCTAATTGGGATGTGCTTTATTTTTAAAGTGATGCCGCAAGTTCTAATTTCTAAAATGGACCGCAAAGGCTCGTCAAAATAAATTTAAATAAACCATGAACTACATTTTGACTTGATTCCAAACAAGGGGTACACAAGTAGGCTAGATAAATAATCTAGGTCCAATTGATAAAATAAATAAATTTTATTTATTTATTTTGCTCTTGAAATTAATTGTAGTT
This sequence comes from Arctostaphylos glauca, assembly GCA_019985065.2. NCBI lineage: Eukaryota > Viridiplantae > Streptophyta > Magnoliopsida > Ericales > Ericaceae > Arctostaphylos > Arctostaphylos glauca. The sequence goes on along the minus strand of JAHSPW020000001.1, from coordinate 11,979,851 downwards.
AGAATCAAAATATTTTCTTTTATAAAAGATATAGTTAAGAAATATATTATATTTTGGATAGGTCCAACCAACATAATAAAAATTTACTTAAATTATTATTTATGTAAGTGAGGTTATGCTAAGTAAAAATTTAAATTTTTACCTAACATAATTTTTTGACATGCCAAGTGGAATTTATTCTTCTTTTCATCTCCAACTATAGTTTAATTTGCTTGTTGTTGCCTCTAATAGGTTGCAATAGTACTGAGAATCAGGATCTACTACGACAAGTTGGGAGCTACAAGAAGGTCAGGCTACCGAGTTACTTTCAAACTTGACCGCTAACCATTACCTATTTTGCAAGTTGTTTCGAAATTCACTTTGATATTTGATGCCACAAAGATCACCAACAATAAGAGTACTAAAGTAATTTCGACAAAGACAACCAAGTTTGTCTCTAAGACCCGTAAACAATGGCGAAGAAAGCTGGTAGGGTCCTTATGAAGATAACTACCAAGGATAGCGACATGGTTGCAAGGCAAGTAGTCGATGCGGTCTTTCAACTCTGTCTGAGTGAGATCTTCATTGGGTCAGTTTCAATTGAGTTGCCTTAGTGGCTTGTTACAAACTAGCATTGACGCACTTTTGGGTAGCAACATTAATCACGCGGTGGACGGCATTGATTATCTGCACCTCCTTATACTCCTCTCAGTTATTCGCTCAGGGTGGCATGACGTTTATCTTCTCAACGTCGATATACTCCTTTAAGTGACCTTTGGAATGCTCCGCGTACTGTTTCCAGGGTGAGGGGTTCTTTTTCCCTATCATAAAAATACCTCATTCTCGGGTTTTTCACTTTTTGTGCCTATTACTTATGGTCATGATTTAAAGAATAACTTGTTCTTAATCTTGCGAAACAAGGCATAGTTTGGGAGCGTGAAGACCTTAGAGAGAGCAATAAACTCACGGAGTCAAGGGCGGATCTAGGAATTTAATTTACCATTAGCTATATTTTAAACCGGGTTAAAAAAGAATTAGACTGCAAATAATATGGCGTTGCTAAAATTACTTGGACTAAAATTTTTTACATATATTTTTTTATCACACTTGGTCTAGAACCCACCTAAGAGACAAGGTGGTTCCGCCCTTGCATAGAGCCAAGGGCCCTTCTCTCGCGGTCTCGAATGGCTTCATCCCTTTTTCCCTCCTCTGGAGCTCCAATAGAGAGATCAATAAACTCATGGAGCTAAGGGCTCTTCTCTCGCCTGCTCAGATGGCTTCACCCCTTTTTCCCTCCTCTATTTTCTCTACTTGCCTTTACTGCCACTTGCTCGAACAACCTCTTTCCTTCCTAGCTTCCTCTAATTGGTATTACTTGTCGATTCAATTCATCAGATCATTCATGTCTACTGGGTTGGATATCATCATATCCTCAAAAATTTGACATCCGTGATGTAGACCCACTTTGAAGGACATGAAGACAATGGTCTGATCGCACCCCTAGATTGCATTATAGAGCTCCAAATAACGGGTGGCATACTGTTGAAGCACTGCAAATTTTCAGAGGCCAAGTAGGAAGTCAACCTCTTTCTTTTTTAAGTGTTCGTCACGCACCAAGCCAAAAATGCTATTGATAACTCTGAAAGAAGAAATCAATGTTTTTTTTTTGATAAGCAAGAAGAAATCAATGTTATTGGCAGCTTGTCAAACCAAAGGAGGTTCAACTCCTCAAAATTCATCAGCTTTAGACAAACTCGTGGAAGAGTCCACAATTCAGCACTCCACAAAATTGATTCATCAATTGTGAAATAAAATATTAATATAATGAGAGGTGCATTTTTTTTTAAATTAAGCAACGAAAGGTGCATTTAAAAAGAATTCACTTTGAAGCCTGAATCTTAAAGCGCCAAATTTTTAAATTCTCATGGGGTCCTCCTGTCAATAACAACTCAATCTCTGCATTCTTCAGTGACCTTTTCCCCATCTGATTTGTTCATAAAGTGAAAAACTTTATTGCGACAAAATTTGAAGTTCAATAATTAAAGCACCATACTTGTAGATTTTTTCTTCATTCGCATTTTCCTTTTTAATTTCTTCATGTTTTGCAAAACAAAACATTGAGAAGTTAGAAAAATCACTTCTTTTTTTTTTTTTTTTTGGGGGGGGGGGGGGGGGGGGGGGACTAAAATAGTTTCGAGAACTCGGAAATAACTGGGTTATTATCACAAATGTTTCCCAAAAACTGTTTTGAAACCAAACAAGTTTTCAGTAATTCCGGCAAACAACAAACAGGAAACAAAAACAAAATCGATACTCATAACAGAGTTAAAAAGGAATCAAAGATTCAGTCAGGTAGATAGCAAGCTCTTTAAGTAGCATTCTACATTGTTTAGTCCACAGAGTTCCTTCACAACAGGCATGGTAGCAGGGACCTCCAACTGGAATGTTGAATCACACCCATCTACCCCTCTCCAACTACTAAGCTGTTCTCTGGCTTCTTTAATGGCTGCTCTCGTTGCACAATGAACTGATACTGCTAGAAGTAATGGTGGCTCACCAGAAGCTTCACAAAAACAACAATACTGCTCAATTTACCAACCAAAATAAACAAAAAGTTACACAGCTCCAAATGGTTAGAGTCATCCCACAGAGAGAGAGATGCGCGATAATCCTTCAATAAAGGATGCTTTATCACGAGTACTAATATGTTATAAAGGTCAGCATTAGAATTACACGTATCAAACGATACTGCTTAGGGGCATGGGGAGGAGGTTTGAGCACTTACAACAATGCAACCACTTGGTTCGTATTACAGATTGTTGGGAAATAGCTAATATCAACAAAAACGATTTAGTCTTTGAGTCACAGTTGAATGCTCTCTCATTAAGACAATATTTGCCCCCATTAGTTTGTGGCAAATTGCCTCTAGGTACAACAAAGCCAGTGGAAACTATAGAATTTGTTGAAATTATCAAAATAAAATGGGTTTTTTAATTGGGTGTTTTATCAAAATTTCCTTGTGCTTGAGAAAACCTATTTTAGAGTGTAGAGGTTTGTCCCACATTGCTTAGGTGGGAGAAAACCTATTTTAGAGTGTAGAGATTTGTCCCACATTGCTTAGGTGGGAGAAAGTCTAATGGTCTATATAAGGGAGCACACCTATCAAGTTTACTTTAATAGCTTAGCTCTAAAGTGGCTTGGCTCATAGGTGCTTCGCACCGTAATTAAGGTGCTCCGCACCTTAAACCGGCAAAGCCGGTGTGCTTCGCACATGCGTGCGTGTGCTCGTGCTCGTGCTCGTGCGCGTGCGCGTGCGCGTGGCAGTGGGCTGTGTGGCGCTTTGATGGCGCACTTTGCACTTAGCACGTCGGCGCGAGGAGGCGCCCTTTCTTATTGCGATTTGGCAGTAAGGTTGCGCTGACGTGGCACACGCGTTGCGTACGTGTGGCGGTTGAGTCACACGGGGTGCGCCTGTTGGATTGGACGCGACCCATGGTTCGTACCCGATTGGGTGTGGGCGTGTCCGTTCGCGAACAGGTACAACCCTGCGCGAGTGGGTGCATCTGGGTCTATAAATAGAGCCCAGATCACAGCCATTTAGACACTGAATTAACCAGAAAACTCTCTCACTCCAAAATTCGTTTTTCTTGTGCTGTTAATTCGTTATTCTGCAGAAACGGATTTAACAGTCCCTTGGTTCTTTTATTTTATTTTTGATTCGGTATTCTATCTGTTCTTCGTTTGTGCGTACGCAGACAGAAGATCTTTCGATCGGGCTTCGTTGTATCTTCGAAACATATTCGCTGCAACCCGGTGCACACCAATTGGTGGGGGCGAATACTGTTTTTCGGAAAGCGACGTCGTAACGCGCCTCGAAGCAAGTTCATCATATTGTTCACATTCCGAAGATTCCAGATTTTGCACCAACAATCGAAAAACAGTATTCCTACAATGGCGTCAAAGTCTCTGCGACAGTTGACACAAGATTTCGTGAAGTTGGACAAGTTTGATGGCGGTAACTTTAGGCGTTGGCAAAAGAAGATGCATTTTATGCTTACGACTTTGAATGTCGCTTATGTTCTCACCACTCCATATCCGGAGGACAAAGAAGATGAAACATTGGAGGAGACTCGGGTGAGGATGAAGTTTGAGAATGATGACTACATTTGCAAAGGGCATATTCTGAATGCACTGTCGGACCCACTGTTCGACGTGTATACCAATACGGAGACTGCGAAAGAAATGTGGGATTCATTGGAGGGTCGTTATCTGACAGAAGACGCGACAAGTAAAAAGTTTTTGGTTAGTCAATTTATGAATTTCAAAATGATAGATAACAAGTCTGTGATTGATCAATTGCATGAATTTCAACATATCTTGAATCAGTTTAAGATTAAAAGTATGAATATGGATGAATCGATCATAGTTTCGTCTGTGATTGATAAACTCCCTCCCTCTTGGAAAGATTTTAAGAAAAGTCTTAAACACAAAACTGAGGATCTTACGCTGGAACAATTGGCTATCCACCTTCGTGTGGAGGAAGAGTCAAAGCGTCAAGAGAAGGAAGAACTTGGGGCTAATAACTCCAAGATTCATATGGTGGAAGAAGGGAAAGGTTCCAACAAGGGTAAAGGAAAAAAGAAATTTTGGCGAAGCAACGACAAGGGCAATGAACCGAAAGGAAAAAAGGCAAAAGTGGAATGTTGGCGTTGCGGTAAGTCAGGGCACTTCAAAAAAGATTGCAGATCCAACATGAAGAAAAATTCAGAAGCATCGGGGTCAAAAGGCAATTTTTTGGCTGTTTTATCCGAGATTAACATTCTCGAGGATGCTGGAAACTGGTGGATCGACTCAGGTGCTACAAAGCATGTGTGCAATGATAAGAGGTTCTTCACGGACTATGAAGTGGTTGATGATGGTACTGTTCTCTATATGGGAAATTCATCTACTGCTGTTATCAAAGGCAAAGGAAAAGTGGACTTGGAGTTCACTTCTGGGAAGATGCTAACTCTGACAAATGTTTACCATGTACCAGAAGTTAGGAAAAATCTTGTATCTGGAGGCCTGCTTAACAAGCATGGTTTCAAGTTAGTGTTTGAGGCAGATAAATTTGTTCTGTCCAAAAGTGGTATTTTTGTTGGGAAAGGTTATTTTGTAGAGGGCATGTTCAAACTTAACATAAATAATACAAGTCCTATTTCTGCTTACATGATTGACTCTCTTTCTTTATGGCACACTCGTTTAGGGCATGTGAATACTAGGAAAATGGATTTTATGGTTAAATTAAATTTAATTCCTAAATATAATATTGATATGGTTGACAAATGTAAAGTTTGTGCGCTTACTAAAATTACTAGAGTTCCATTTCCTAAAATTCAAAGAACCACATCTTTATTAGAACTAGTTCATAGTGATGTATGTGACATGCATAGCACTCCTACTAGAGGAGGCAAGAAATATTTTGCAACATTCATAGATGATTATTCAAAGTATTGTTATATTTATCTATTGCATTCAAAAGATGAAGTTCTTGAAAGTTTTATTGCTTTCAAAACCGAAGTTGAAAATCAATGTGGAACAAAAATAAAACGTTTAAGGTCTGATAGAGGTGGTGAATATCACTTTCCTGCTTATTGTGAATCAATGGGGATAATACATGAAAAGACTGCACCATATACTCCACAACAAAATGGAGTGGCCGAAAGGAGAAATCGGACTTTGACTGAGATGGTAAATGCTATGCTTAGTAATTCAGAATTAGGTACTGGTTTGTGGGGCGAAGCCATACTTACCGCTGCGTATATTCTGAATAGGGTACCTCTCAAAAAGTCAAGAATAACTCCATATGAGTTATGGAAAAAGAAGAAACCTAACCTCAATTACTTTAAAACTTGGGGTTGTAGAGCAATCGTTAGATTGCCAGAGCCTAAAAGAAAGAAATTGGGTGAAAAAGGAATTGAATGCATATTCATTGGTTATGCTTTACATAGTAAAGCATATAGGTTTCTAGTGTCTGAGCCATTTGATTCAATTGGGGTGAACACCATTATTGAATCACGTGATGCAGTGTTTTATGAAAATAAGTTTGGTCCTATTCCGAAGGTAATAAATCAAGAGGATGAACCACTTCCTTTGGAGTCTAATACAGAGACTGAACCTTCGGAACAGGTCGAACTTCGAAGGAGTAAAAGGGCTCGAGTTGCCAAGTCCTTTGGACCTGATTTTGTAGTTTATCTAGTTGAAGGAACTAGAGAAATTACATGTAATCATACCATGATTACACTTCATGTAGAATCAGATCCCTTGACCTACGGGGAGGCTATGAAATCACAAGACTATGCTTTCTGGCGAGAAGCAATCCAAGATGAAATGGATTCTATTATGGGTAATAATACCTGGGTTCTTGCTGATTTACCTCCGGGTTCCAAAGCCATTGGCTGCAAGTGGATTTTCAAAAAGAAAATGAAAGTTGATGGTACAATAGACAAGTTTAAGGCACGGTTGGTTGCCAAGGGTTTTACCCAAAAGGATGGTATCGATTACTTCGATACATATGCACCGGTGGCAAGGATTTCTACCATTAGAGTTCTGATTGCCTTAGCTTCAATTTATAAACTTCAGATTCACCAAATGGATGTGAAAACTGCATTTTTAAATGGTGAATTGGATGAAGAGATTTATATGAAGCAGCCGGAAGGATTTATTGTACAAGGTCAAGAACACAAAGTATGCAAACTTGTTAAGTCTCTTTACGGACTTAAACAAGCACCAAAACAATGGCATGAAAAGTTTGATAAAGTAATTCTATCAAACGGGTTTAGGATACACCAGTCAGATAAGTGTGTATACAGTAAATTTATTGGTAATAAAGGTGTAATCATATGTTTGTATGTAGATGATATGCTTATCTTTGGAACTGATCTAGAGAGCATACAAAATACAAAAGAGATTCTTTCTTCTAGTTTTAGTATGAAAGATATGGGTGTAGCCGATATAATTTTAGGCATCAGAATTATGAGGCAAGGAGACAGTTTAGTCCTAAACCAGTCTCATTATATTGAGAAAATACTAAAGAAGTTTAATCACTTCGATAGTCCCCCAATATCTACACCTTTTGACCCGCATATTAAGTTGTATCCTAATACCGGAAGAGCTATATCACAATTAGAATATTCTAGAGTGATTGGAAGCTTGATGTATGCTATGACGTGTACAAGACCAGATATTGCGTATGCTGTGGGTAAACTAAGTAGGTATACTCACAACCCAAGTGACATTCATTGGAATGCAGTTAATCGGGTTTTGCGGTATCTAAAGAAAACTATAGACTACGGGATAGTCTATAGTGGGTATCCTTCGGTTCTAGAAGGATACACTGATGGTAGTTGGATAGCTGAGAATGAAGATCACTTGTCTACAAGTGGTTGGGTATTCACTCTTGGAGGAGGAGCAGTTTCTTGGGGATCAAAGAAACAAAGTATCATTACAGATTCAACTATGGCTGCTGAGTTTGTAGCATTAGCATCAGGAAGCAAAGAGGCAGAGTGGCTAAGAAGTATGTTGTGGGAACTACCCCTGTGGCCAAAACCTATGCCACCGATATCTTTGCATTGTGATAGTCAATCAATGCTATCACGGGCTTATAGCCAGATATATAATGGAAAGTCCAGGCATATAGGACTTCGACATAGTTATGTCAGAAATTTGATAACTGATGGGGTGATAACCATTGATTATGTAAAGTCAAATCAAAATTTGGCAGATCCTTTAACAAAAGGTCTTGCAAGGGAGTTGGTGTGGAGAACATCAAAGGGGATGGGACTTCAGCCCACTGAGATATAATCACTCTTGGTGGAAACTCAACTCAACACTTGTTTTCCTACAAGTCTTGGGTTCAATGAGCAAAGTACACCATAAGTCGTGATGACAAACACTTTTCGGTTTAATCCATCCTAAGGTAAAGTGTTTGGTACCTGTAATGAAAATGAGGAGGTTGGGCTACTTAGCTCTTAATAGGTTTCTAACGGTGTTGTTAGGTCTCGAATGCTGTAGTTACAGGGGCATTGTTAACCTACCTATACGAGTGTGAAGGTGGTGCCGCCTTCTATTGGTTCACGGGCAAGAACTATAGAGCGCTCATGAAATTAAGATACAGACACACGGCCAATCCACGTGTCAGCAAATTTGAATACCTAAGTCAGGTAAGATGCGTGCGTGAGACATGTCCGGTTGGTCATTATAGGATCGCTAGTTAAAAGCCAAGTCTACTATGCTTTCCGACTAACTTTGATGCGTCTTCACTAGATGAATGGTTAAATTCGTAAGACACCTTCATTGATGCACAAATCTTTTAAAGGAACCAAGGCTTCTTCTTTATTTTGAAAATGGTGGGGGATTGTTGAAATTATCAAAATAAAATGGGTTTTTTAATTGGGTGTTTTATCAAAATTTCCTTGTGCTTGAGAAAACCTATTTTAGAGTGTAGAGGTTTGTCCCACATTGCTTAGGTGGGAGAAAACCTATTTTAGAGTGTAGAGATTTGTCCCACATTGCTTAGGTGGGAGAAAGTCTAATGGTCTATATAAGGGAGCACACCTATCAAGTTTACTTTAATAGCTTAGCTCTAAAGTGGCTTGGCTCATAGGTGCTTCGCACCGTAATTAAGGTGCTCCGCACCTTAAACCGGCAAAGCCGGTGTGCTTCGCACATGCGTGCGTGTGCTCGTGCTCGTGCTCGTGCTCGTGCGCGTGCGCGTGCGCGTGGCAGTGGGCTGTGTGGCGCTTTGATGGCGCACTTTGCACGTCGGCGCGAGGCGCCTAGTAGGCGCCCTTTCTTATTGCGATTTGGCAGTAAGGTTGCGCTGACGTGGCACACGCGTTGCGTACGTGTGGCGGTTGAGTCACACGGGGTGCGCCTGTTGGATTGGACGCGACCCATGGTTCGTACCCGATTGGGTGTGGGCGTGTCCGTTCGCGAACAGGTACAACCCTGCGCGAGTGGGTGCATCTGGGTCTATAAATAGAGCCCAGATCACAGCCATTTAGACACTGAATTAACCAGAAAACTCTCTCACTCCAAAATTCGTTTTTCTTGTGCTGTTAATTCGTTATTCTGCAGAAACGGATTTAACAGTCCCTTGGTTCTTTTATTTTATTTTTGATTCGGTATTCTATCTGTTCTTCGTTTGTGCGTACGCAGACAGAAGATCTTTCGATCGGGCTTCGTTGTATCTTCGAAACATATTCGCTGCAACCCGGTGCACACCAATTGGTGGGGGCGAATACTGTTTTTCGGAAAGCGACGTCGTAACGCGCCTCGAAGCAAGTTCATCATATTGTTCACATTCCGAAGATTCCAGATTTTGCACCAACAGAATTGCTACGTACAGAACTTACAACCATATATGATTGTAGTAAGGAAGAGTAAGAGGTAATCACTTACTGCAGGAGTAGTTCTGTTTTTGTAAATGTATTAGCACTCATAAAAATTTGTGACGCATCTGTAATTCAAATGCTTAAAATCTAAAGCTTAAGTGCCAAGAAATGACTACACCCTGACACCCTGGCGCATGCACTATAGCATTTGTGTGTGTGCGCGAGCGCGCATTTGTACAACACTGATTACTCAGATGGTTGGAAGGTTGTGCTGTCATCTTGGTTAATTAGCATTTACAGACATCTAAGTCCTGCGCTATTTGTGGAGGTTTCCAAAAGGATTCCATAATGTATCTATTTCAGCTAACAGGAAACTGTTTTCTGATTGACATGAAGAATTAAACAAAAGTCTCTGCTTGAATACAATCACGTAATCACTCATCAAAAAGTTTTAGATTTAGAAACCTTTAGCAGACACCATTACTTCTATCTATAAGGATTTAGCCAAACAAGGAACTTACTGGAACTTCAAAAAGATACCTTTAGAAGAGAGAACTCGCTTTTGGTGATGTCCGCTATTTAGTAACTCGACATTGAATGACTGCGGAATGGTGTCAATAGTCGGGATCTTGTATGTCCATGTGCTATCCGCAATAACCAATCCATCTGCATTTGTAACATATTCTTCGAGCATAAAAAATCCAACTCCTTGTACAAAGGCTCCTTCGATCTGATAGAAACCAAGAACGGAAACATCAAATGCATTTAATTTAGCTACCAAAGCCAATACAAACTAACAATCAAGGATACAAACTTTAAAGACTGATTTGACTTTAAAATACTGCAGAAATTAGGCCAACCTGTCCCAAGTCCACTGCAGGGTTCATGCTCTGCCCACAGTCATATATTATATCTGCTTGCAAAATTCTAGTTTCTCCAGTCAAGAGGTTTACCTCCACCTGCAAAACCCAGAGTTGTCATGGTGATCATCTCCCGAAGCATGCTACAGTAAATACTAAACATGCAAGAAGCACTGCTCTATGAAGAGTTGTATAAGTGGGAAACAAAGAAAGGAAGGAAAAGAACACAAAGAAAGAAAGAAAAAATGGCAGCAATAGCATTTTATTTTAACCTCGCTCACTGCGGCACCGTAATTCAGGTATTGACTTGAAGTGGAGTCAGGCACGAAGTAAGTACTTGCAGACAAATTCACAGCCATCATAGTCGCCTGCATTTAGAATATCAGAAAAATTGAGATTACAATAAATTGAAGGATGCATACATAAATATCAATTAATATTCAAAATCTCGTTCAAATCAACCTAAATAACTGAACTATTACAGACTTTTCTAAAACATAATTCTCAATCACTTGAAAAACTCTAGCCTAGGAACATGGGTGAGGTATTAGAGTGACGAATATGGGGAGCAACATTTTGTTGACAATTTCTTGTTGATCGTAGAAAGTACAAAATTATCAACTCAAACCCCAATATGATTCTATCTAATAACATTTTCATTGTTAGGTGCTTAGATGTACACATTTAAGCCCCTAATCTACATTTGTTTGATTCGTTTACCTTGTTACTTGAATGATTTAGGGGGTTTCTTTACCTTGTTACTTGAATGATTTAGGGGGTTTCTCATGTTTGCAGGTTTCGATGGTCTTTGGATGAGAAATGGAACTTGAGAGAGCCTTTTCGATCATTGTTGCCAAGATGAGAATCATTGAAGTGAATTCGAAGATAAAATGGGCACTCCAGCAGTTCCCATACGGACAGGAGTCACAACCATCCGGATAGACTCAGCTAGTTGAGCTCCCAAGTTTTTCTGTCCGCGTAGGAGTCAAGTCTGTCTGGATGGTCAGCTCCTTTTTTATCAGATTTGTGTGTTTTTTATGTATTTTTTTTTAGTGAGGGGTATAAATAGATATAATCCAATTTCAGGGTTATTTATCATTCTTGAGAGAGGTAGAGAGAGAATGAAGAGTGAAGCAAGGCTCAATATCCATGGCTTCCACATCGCAATCTTGAAGCTCCAAGCCTCAAGAGATGAAGTTTCCATTCAAGTTATAGGTTTTTATATAGTTCCTAGGTTTATCTTTCAATCTCGATTGTCTGACAAGGATGATTTTTATTTCATTAAATTAATTGGATATTTCCTATTAATGACGTATTTGTATTCTAGCCTAATACATTTCATACAATAGTTTTCATTGACTTGTGATTTGGGATAATTGAGACAGGTTATGCTACTAAGATAAATCGTGCTATTAGACAAAATTTGTGCTTCGACATGGATCGTACTAATTAGGCGATTTGTTCAGGGTAAGATACTCTATGCCAATTGACCAATTGCAAATACTTCCTTGATAACTATTGATAGGAATTGCAAGCCCCACCAGTAATTTAGTTGATTTGGATTATGAACTGGGACTATGCATGATCTCTAAACTCGGTAGTATCAGATTCCAAACCTAGGACTTTTTCTCCATTATTTTCTCTAAATCATTCAATTTGTTGAAACTAGTCATAGTTTACAAGAAAACACTATCATATCTTTCTATTAAAATAATCATAACTCAGCCATTTAGTCCCCGCAGGACAATACATAGTATTAACCGCTATTCTATGGACTAGTCGTTAATTCTTGTTTTTTATGAGTATTCATGGTGTGGCATGACACACATCATTCATACACCTATATGTACTTGCAAAAAAAGGCCACCCCAAGACAAGCTCTGTGAGGATAGACACAAAAACATGAACCAAACACATTAAATTGATTAAGTTTCTTATATTTGTTGAAACTTTAGTTTGACAATGAGTGTACCCACTACCCAGCTAGTTGGTACTCATGATTACTAGACACCAAATAGGGAGTTCCTGCTTCATCAACTGATGCACGTGCGAGACTAAGCTAAAGGAATCGCGGACTATCTTTATAAATTGTCTGAGCATAGTAAATAGAGGGTCTTGGCTCTAGTTAATAGGAGGACTGACTAAGAGCACCAACCAGCAGTAGCGCGAAAGTGTTTAAGAGAGGGAGAGAATTAGAGTTACTATCAAGAATATCTATAAACACTGCAGCAGCTTGAGGATGACTCCTAGCCTCCGGACTCTAATGTAGTACATAAAGTGAAAACTGAAAAAATAAACATGCAGTATGAAGATGAAGTAGAATTCTCCACGTGATCCCCTTGTGATTTTTGGGCGAATAAACATAGGGCCAGCAACAGCCCATTATGACAACCCAAGCCGTTCAATTCGTAGGTTCCAACAGTTAATTTATCTATGCAAAAAAATTAGTTTAATCAGATAAGAATAAGTGCCTAGTCGAATCATGATGTCTCGAGATAAATGCACAGTCACAATTGAGGACTGTCAAATGATATTTGTCGTGAAAGAAATGAACAGTCAGAATTTTGACAACTATCGATGTCCAATATTAATCTAATGTATTGTATGAATGATTTGCACATCGATAACTTTAAAAAGAACGGCTCATATCATCAAGGATCCTGGTTTGTATGAAGATACCTGGTGAATCAGAGTCCCCCATTTTACAGAACCCATTTGTTCCTGCAACTTATCCTTGAGGGGAGTCAGTCTTTCAACTAAGATATTGCAGCAACGTCTAACTGCTTCACAGCTTGATTCTGATGTTGTGCTTCCAGCAGTGAACCCCCCTTGTATCAAGCTCAATGTATCAGCTTGTACGACCCTTACATTCTCCAGGAGGTCTTCAGTCCCATCACACTGTATGGAACTGAGAGCAAATGCAGTCATCTGTTTGACCTTGGTCCAGAGCCCCTGGCCCAGCTCAATCCCTCCAACTTCTACGACAACAGATCCATCCCTAAGAATACTTACTTTCCCTGGTGTAGGTCTTACTGTCACTTCATGAATGATAGGAACTCTTGAAATACCCCTTTTCTTCCATTTAGTCAACATATTGAACCGATGGACCATTTCAATTCTTCGGTCAAAACAAGAAGACATGGCCAATTTATCCCAGATAGAAGGCAATGTATACTCGGATAATTCACCTGCACTACCCTTGTAGAATAAATTCAGGCTTTTGTATGTATGGAGATTTTTGGTTCTCACAGAATCCACATCCATTGAAAGCATCGCAGCTACATGTTCTATAACAGCTTCAGCAATAAATGATGCCTGCACCTCACCGGGGGCTCGCATAGCTGACTTAGTTGAATGGTTTGTCTTGCATACCTTTATATCAAAAGATAAAGCACCCCAGTCATACTTTTTTAGTGCACCCAACATGTTCAGTGGCATGACTGGGCTTATGTCTGCTGCAAATCCACCGTTGATCAATATACAAAGGTGTAGAGCTGTGATTTTCCCACTGGATTTGAACCCAACACTGTATGTTATTTTCATGGGGTGTCTTCCTCCTGCCATTACCATATCAGTCTTGCGGTTAAGATATATACGGACAGGGCGGCGTAATTTGTGTGCTGCAAGTGCACATGCTGTAGCCACCTGAAGAAAAGAAATCAAATGGTAAGTATTTGAACCTAGTGGTTCATAAAAGTGAACAGAAACATAAGATTATTCCACAGCAACAGGAGGAAGCAGATCTAAAACCCAAAAAGAGAGGGAGAGACTACTATAAAAAGGGGACAATGGATGAGGCTCCCACCCTACAGGGTCAGATATATGCAGCACTAATGGCACAGACAAAGAGGTTGCTTCCTTCTTGTGAACCCATGGCACCCACGTTGAGGTGACGTAGAACTTAATTCATGTTTTCTCTCCAACAGCCTATTTGTTTTCCCTTAGAAGCTAATTATCCTACGTGTAGTTATAATCATCAGAGTAAAACAGATGAACCTGCAATCTGCTACCGAGACCAAACCTGTTAAAGCATCTAACTCAAAACCAAGGAAATGTGTGGAGAGGCCGCCCAAGCTCGTAGACTAATTTTCGAAGTAATAACTAATTAATATGGGATAAACTCTAACACTCACGTGCGACCCGTTACACGCACATGGAGAGATAAACAATGGATCCATAACATACGGATCCTAACGAAACAAGGTGTAAGGTATAAACAATGAGGCAATCAACCAAAGGAGTTTTGTCCAAAACCTCTGAAACCCTAGCTCTGATATCATGTTAAAGCATCTACTCGAAACCTATTGGCAATGAGTGGAGAGCCGCATTGGCTCATAAACTAGTTTTGGAGGAAATAACAAATCAATGTGAGACAAACTTTAACAACCCATCTGAGGTTTGAATTTCATCTGATAACCAGAAGTAGCTTTGTAGTACATTTTGAAGTTCTGAGGGTACAATCTTTGCAAGGAATTATTCTATGAAATATGGGCCCTTGTAAAATGACAAATAGAAGGGAACATATTATTGAAAAAGGATAAAAGGAATGGCATATCAAGTATATCAGTCCCTTCAACCGTAACTCAGAAATTCCAAATAGAGAAGTTTGTTGTCGGGAACATGAAGAAATTGAAGACAATCTGAAATCTTGCCACATCCGAGAAAATTGAATACAACCTGAAATCTTAACACAACCACTAACAGCAATACAATTCACAACTTTACAAGGTCCTAGGTCTTTTCCTTATATAGAAAAACTTTCTAAGAACTGTAACCGTAATTTGCAAATTTGCCTTTCCATATTTGCAGGAAACAAAATAAGGAAAAGAACAAACAACAAAAGATGAAGAAAAACCAAAACACCAAAGGAAACAAGAGTTAAAACTTCCTTTAAGCTTATTTTCTTTTTGGTTAAGATATTTCTAAAAGTTGCAGCCGAAACAAACCTAGAATGTATGAGGAGCGTACTCGATAGAATATATTGGAAAGAAGGGGGCCTTAATGGTCTCCTTCTATGTTCCTCACTGAATAACACATGAATTATCCTAATATTGGGAAAAAGTTCACAATCTTGACTTTGAGTCTACAGCAGTTTAAAAAAAAAATACACTACTCACAGGCATTGCTCTTATGGCCTTGCCACCAAAACCTCCTCCAACTCTTCTTGTAATCACTCTGACATTATGGTCAGGAATACCTAGACAACTTGCAATTGCAGAGTGTGCGAACTCAGGACACTGGATTGAACTATAAACCAGCATGCAGTTGTCTTCATCTGGGATGGCAAGGGCAGTTTGTGTTTCCATGTAGAAATAGTATTGAGAGCCAAGTTTGATCTGCATACCACAAATAAGAAAGGAACTTCACAGTAGCGTAACTTAAGAGAGAAAATGAATGAATCCACAGTCTAAGCAGCTTATGAATCATAATAACAATATCAGCTTTGAAACGACACTTTGCGATTCAACGTCCTGAGGGAAGCAAATCCAAAGGAAAAAAAAATAAGGGAAAGAGAAAACTATTGGAAGTACCTCGGCAGAGAGAATCTTGTGATCAGCTTTTGCCATTCCTTCTGAGAAGTCACCGACCTGTGTAGGATATAGGAAAGGAGGGACCTCAAAAAAGCTAGATCTCTCAACCGCCTCTTCAACAGTTAAAATAGGGCATTCCAAGTTTTCAGTGTCATAATCAATCAAGGCACTTTCTGCTGCCATATCTGCAACTTTCTGTGTATCTGCAACCTAGAGAAATCAATCCCTTACTATATAAACTACCATGGGGTTGAATACCTTTTCTTATATACATCCATTTAAGAGAAAGCTGAGAGATCATAGAACATAAAGATTTCCAACCCAGTGAAACTGAAGTGTATAAATTACCACAAATGCGAGGGGCTGACCAGCAAATCTGGTAAGATCATCCGCAAATAAAGGTTCAGTACCAAAAATGGTTTTAGATCCGACATTGTCACCGCCTTTGGGGATATCCCTGAAAGAAACAACTCCAGCTACTCCCTCTTGTAGTGTCTTAGATTTGATTTCAACTTTTTTTACCCGGGCCAAAGGTTTTTTGCTATAAATGAATGCACCATAAAGACAGTTTGTTGGTGAAGGAATATCATCCACATAGACAGCTTCACCTGCATGATTGGAAGAAAAAACTTCGAGTAAGCTTAGAAGAAATATTCTTCAAAGGCTGTAGAGACAAATCTAAGAAGAAATATTCTTCGAAGGTTGTAGAGACAAATCAGCTGGTGATCATAGTTCAGGCGAAACCAATCTCTGAAAATAATTAACAAAAAGACAAAAGTTTAACAAACCCAGAAATAAGAACCATTCAGTTAGAGTCTTAGAGAGGACTAAACCCCCAAAATAAGTAATATTCTAGAAACAGTTAAAAGAATGAATAAGAGGCAGGGAAGAAAGGAGGAAGCAAAATGATGCTCACATATGAAATGATGCATCAAAATTTAAGTTCCCACCCCGTGGATCCGAAGAGGATAAATGAAGAGAAGAAAACATTTCAACTGATCTCAATAAGAAGATTGACATCATTGGATGTCTATCGGGCTCTATAACACCTGACCTAAAATACATTAAACTAGTTAATATGTCCAACTGAGTGTTCACTGAGTTGAATAAATGAGGGCAGCAGTCTAACTTTAACAGGAAGCACTTTAATCAAGAAAGATCAATCAAGTAAACCATGCCCAAGTTGAATAAAATATCAAAATACGGGGCAGAACAAACCAGAAGCTTGGATGGCAGCACCAGCTTTTGTAATTGGCACACCTACTGGATAGTACTTTTGGTTTGATACCACCACCTGTTTTCCAGACAATGACAATGCTGCATATTTATTTTGACTGAACTGCTTATGATTATGAAATCCATCCAACAGGCCATTCGAAAATTCAAAAGCATCAACCAAGGAGCGAAGGAACTCAAAGAGAAAACCAACAGCCAAGCTTGACCTGTAAGCAGCACTTGTAGTCCCATCGTCAGGAACAATAGTGGCTCCAAGCAATTTAATAGCTTCAAAAAGAACATTAACCCTCAGTACCTTTCCAGCTAAGAAAACCTCAACCACTTTTGCCCTTGTTGCATGTTTTATCCCATAAGCACCAAAAGCCAATCGAATATTGTCTATAATAATTCCATTAGAAGATTCAGAAGGAGTGACTTCAGCCAAGAACGCAGCATTTAAATAGGCCAATGAATTGCCCAAGGGTCGTGGTGCAGCACGATAGGTTTCAAATAGCAAACTGGTGTCTGTTTTGGTAGAACAACTTTTAGGTGGTTCCCAACGTGGAATGTGTACACTTAAAAGCACGCTTCTGGAGTCTAAAGGAGGTCTTCCCAAGAATTCCTCCAATCTAAGCTTTTCATGTTTGAAATTGGTCATTATATTCACTGACGAACCCGCAGCAAGAAGTATCGTAGCAATATCTGAAGGAAAATGATTCCGTTGTGCCATCACCAAATTTCCCCCCACACTGGCTGAGTTTCGGATGAAACCTGACGCAATCTTCTCCATATGGTTAGCAATTTTTTGGAAAACTGCCTCAGCATGTGGATGAAACTCACCATCTTTTTCTTCCTTCAAAGCTAAGATAGCTTTTGAGATCGTCACAGTTGCTCCAATTTCGATTCCCATATGATCCCTTCTAATCACTGAGAGCTCAGGGATATACCTCAGATCAATGAATTTGTTGTAGTGGTCTATTTCCTTGTAATAGCCCACCCCCGTGTTACCAACAACTAATTTCACCAGCGTGTCATTTTCATCTGAATTGGATTCCAACATGCTTTGAAGTTCCTTAACACTAACAGGATTATACCAAGAATATCTTTTAGACTTACAAATCATGGAGGACCTTATTTCATTTTTCAAGAACTCAGGAAATGTGCAAATCTGATCATTTGGGTTATAAAATGGTAATTTACTTCCTTTCACCTCCTTACTCTCTCCTTTTTCCCAAAAAGAATTGATTCCCAAATCTTCCATGTCAACATCAGCTGCAAAGCTTTTGCAGGCATCAGCAATGGGTCGATACCCAGTACATCGGCAGAGATTTCCAGAAATAGCCTTTTCAGCTTCTGAAACTGTGAGCTTGGAGAATCCTGAAGGCGGCTCCACCCGTGGTGTTTTTTCTGCGTTGATAAGAGCAGAGAAGAGAGAAACGCACATTCCGGGTGTACAAAAGCCACATTGAGATGCATGAAAACCAGAAAACCTTTGGTGAATTGGGTGAAACCCATCTTTACTATTTCCAAGGCCTTCAGTTGTAGTTATTGAGCACCTATCTGCACTGCAAAGAAGTGTAAGACATGAACTCACCGTAAAGCTCTCTATTTCTTCACGAATGGGGTCATACTTCGAAAGTAGAACAACACAAGCACCACATCCACCTGTGACCATCAGAATTTGAAGAGAAAGTATCACTTAAGTGAATGTATGAGTTGTTATAAGATTGTAATAAACAAAAAGAAGTGACAGAAAATAGCCCAACCAGAAAATTACTTTGCCTCACTTCTTGGTTGCCAAAATGGAAAAGAAGGGAACATGAAATCATATCATATAATTCTTGTGTAAACTAGCAGAACATGTTGAAGCCTCTAAACAGTGCCCATGTGTTTTTGCAGAACTTGCCACGCATCTTACCTTTTAATGAGCAGCTCTCCATACATGTTCATTTATTTCCCATGCCTAAGCACCTTCTCTACCAAACAAAATTTGCTCTGTCTTCTTCTCCAAACATCTTATGCCGCATGAACTCTTCTAAATAATAGGTGATCTTCCTTCTTCTTTATACATCTTACGTTTTCTTTCTTCGTACCTTTATGCTCCCTCTCCTCTTCTTTCAAGCATTCTCTCCACCTTCTCTTCTTAATTACAAGAACAATATTATAAGGGCGCTTTTCTACTCTGGGCCTCTTGTATTGGCTTTGTTCCCCCAAAAATTCTTTATTCCCCATACGGTTCCGCTTCCTCTCCTACACTTGCTCTTGGCTATTCGTTGCCCTCCACAGGAACTATACAAATTTGAAGTTAAGGAGCATAAACTGATTGAGTGGGAGAGGAGACAGGTTTACCTGTAAGATTTATTCTTCTGTCTTTATTCAAATAGAAATGTGTCTATTATGGGCTAATTTTATCATCTATTCTCTACATTTTTATCCCACATTTTAAATTCCATTAGCTTCTGGGAAAAGGAGTTTACATTGCAAAACGATCGGTGTATTAATCAAGCCATGCTTCCTTTGGATGCCAAGAAAATGTGATTAAAAAGGAAAAAAACATACATTATTATTGAAAGTTATGATTTATATCTAGACAAAGTTAATTACTTTGTTGTTGTGTCAAATGCTATATACTGTTTAATGATTTGTTTTCCTTAATTGAGATTCAACAACTGGGAAAGGAGAGTAAGTAAATCAACTAAGAATGACAAGCAAAATTGTCAATTAGTTTGCTTATGATCAAACATGCGTGTATCAATTTCACATGTTGAAAAACTGGAAATAGAGATTTTCTCAATGAAGCTTAAAAGATTTTCTTAGTATTCTGAATTGAACACAAGAGGCCTTTGTACTATTTAGTACAAATTCATTGGAGCAAACTGTTGGATGGTATGCTTTATTGACCCCAACGTGTATTGGTTTGAACTATATCTGTTTGGAACTTTGGATTAGTCGGAGAAAAAGTGCAGGTTTGTTATTTGGAGATTGGCAAATGATACTTTTTTAACTATTATGAAGAGACAAACCTTATCGATCGGGTTGTGCAAAATTTCCTAACTTAAGTATGATTAGTACTATAAAATAGTACAGATGAATTCATTATAAGTCTCATTACCTGATATGTATTTGCCCAACATCTATTTAGGCTAAATGAAGAGCTTACATTGTCCAAGAGCACATGAAAAATATAAGCAGAAAAGACAAGAAGAGTCACGATAGAGAGAGTAGAGTGTATAGTATTCGATCAGCGTTTCCAAGGAAAAAATTCAAACACAACCATTTCATAGCACAGGTAAAATACTAGTAATTACAAATAGCGAACATTTTCTTGGCAAAAAACATAAAATGAACGAAAAACAAGCATTTTCTCACTATTTCTGAGCAATCAAACACATAAAAGAGTAGACCCAAACTAGGCTAATAGTACCTGCGGCAAGTATGTGTGTGTGTGTGTCTGCGACTGCGTTCACTCATAACCCTTTATAACGGGTCAAATTGTAAACACAAAAACCTTCTTACATTCCACTATGAAGACCAACACAAAAATTACATAATCCTAAAAAAACTCCATTACTGCGAACCGGGAAAGAAGAAGAAAGAAATCAAATCATCTTACATACATAGAACAGCGCTAGGTAGTCAACTTTTTGGAGAAGAATAATCTATCCACCAAAAAATGATATATAAAGAAAAAGAAAAAAAACCCAGATTGCAATCGAGCAACTCTCACCAATCCATTACTTGGCAAAAAAAAAAAAATCCCACCAATCCATTACACAAAATACACACACAGAGAGAGGGAGTTTACCTTCACCGCAACCGAGCTTAACACTCTTGAAACGTGTCTCGGAACGCAAGAATTGGAGCAAAGTAATAGAAGGGTCGACGGTGGAGAGCTCGAACCTCTCTCCATTAACTGCAAAGAGTAGAGTGTCTCCTCTTTCTCGTATTGCTGCTGCTGCTGCTGCTACTTTTTTTCCTCTCTCCTCCATCATCCCCACGAACAGTCAGCTCAGGTTTACAAGACCCACAAAAAGAAATGACCCAGATGGCAGATAAGCAAAATCCAAATGAAAATATAAAAGATGCTTGCATGATGTCGGAATCGGAACTGCTACACTGTTTCTTTATTATTATTATTTTTTGCTTGGTCAATCTTGGTGACATACTATATTTATCGGGAAAGCAAGATATGATTTCGTACTGGAGTTGGAGTAATGACATTAAAGGAAGTCATCCGAAGTCCGAAACAATAGGATTTCTTTATAAGAATTTGAGAACTATCGTTATCATAACCTGCGGTTCGGTCTAATGTTTTGAATAACAGATCGGATTGGGTATCGATTTTTCTACTGGTACAGTACATACAGATACCGATTATGTATCGGGTACCATATCGGATTTATAATAACTATTAATATATATATAAATTATAGAGAGAAACTCCAAAAAATTAATTTTTTCGTAACTCTTGAAAAAAAAAGATCCGGTACTGGCCGATATGGCCGGTAGTAGTCGGTACGGCCGATATTGAAAACGGTACAGTACTAAGAGTATTTAGTACTATTTTTATGACAAAACGGTACGTACCAACCAGTACGATACAGTACTAATAACATTGGTTCAGCCCTTTTTGCTTCGGAAGAATTTCTAAGTTTGGTTCAATGGAACATCCCTTTGGGAAGTTCCATTTTAGTACTTGGTTGTAATATAATCAAGGATAAAATGAACCGACCTCTCGAGGGTTTTAATAAATGCACGAACCTCCTCTAAGGTTCTAGTAAATGTATTAATCTTTCATACTTTACAAATTATTTAAAAAATCATCTTACCGTTAATTTTTTACTAACGCCGTTAGTTTTCACTAATAAAAGACTAAAATGCTCCTCTAAAATCTTTTTATTTCTCTTTTTTATATATATTTAGCCTATTTATACGTGTATAAAAATATATATTATATTAATATATACATATATATGTGTTGTGTGTGCACGTGTGTGTATATATATTACACACATAAAAACTTCTAATAATGATCTCTTATTTTGCTATGGTACAGACCTCTTATTTTCTCATCAAATTTTGATGATCCAAACCGTTTAATATGTTTAAAATATATTTTTAAGGGTTAACGCGAGAAATCAGCTCAAAATATTATTTGAAAAAGTTTAATCCATTTAATTTTTTATAAAACTGTTTCTGTTATTACTTATCAAAAACTGTTTAGATCAAACATTTTTCGATATTATTTTGAACCGACTTTTTATGGGTACCCTTAAAAACATATTTTAAACACATTGAACGATTCAGATCATCAAAATTTAGTCCACACCATAGCAAAATAAATGATCTTTTATTAGAAGGACACACACACACACACACACAGAGAGAGAGAGAGAGAGAGAGAGAGAGAAAGAGAGAGGGGTAAGTTATTGTTGGCTCTAATATATCTCAGGGTTAAACTTGTTCGCGAGCGTGCCAAAAAAAGAATGTAACTAGTTTTTTTAGAAAAATTTGTGTTGACAGTTAAAACTAACAATTATCAGGAGTTTATGCTGTATGTTGTCTTACCTCAATGAATAGAATTTTCTTAAGTATTGACACGTGATTACTCAAAATTAGAAACAAAAAATGAACAGTCACGAGAAATGTGAAATGAACTGCAAATGAACAGTACATTTGCTGGCAAACTCAAAGGAACAAAGAATCCAAGTTGCTTCGAATCGAACTGATGTTACAAATTACTCCTACCTACCTTTATAGGCTACGATTAAGCTAGGTATAGATATCGATACAACTACTGCTAAGGCTACTACTACGACTACTGCTACACTAAGTACAGAAAAAAAAAAAAAACAAGTATGAAAAAAGATAAGTATTTGTGTGGAAATTTGTCCTCCTTTTACCTTCCACCATTGGTTCTATTTATGGACCACTAGTGTTTGGAGCTACTTCTTTGAATTTTCTCGCTTGACTCCTTGCGCCATCTTCCCTCATTCGATATAAAAACAAAACGTGATTGCTCCACTTTGAATATATTCTTATCTTTCCCCTATTGCTCATGATGCACGACATGTCGCCTTCTTTCTCTTTGCTCGTGCATTGCTATTGAAATAATTGCTCATGCATGCGAAACGTCGTCGTTTCGATTTTGCATGTGTCAGCCCTGCGATAGTTAATTAACTACTTCCGAAATTCGAGCAAAATGTCGTATATGCTTCTTATGCATTTCATCGTGTATGGACACTCCCAAAATGCTACGACACGCGTCGCATTTCTACCAGCAGAATTACTAGAGTGCCAACATACCTCTGCACCAACATAAGTTAAGGCTTTAAATTATGCTTGTGGATGTTCAAAATGCTTGCTTCCCACCAAAAAAAAGTTTGTGAGACACCGCAACCGTTTGTTTTCCCCGACTTTGCAACTCCCAGTGTGAAATCTTCTTAGTTTGCCTATAAATACAAACAATCAATGTAGGCTAACTCGTTCATCTTCCTCCCTACTTTACCATGGGGACTCTTGAAACCATTAGTCAAACCTTTTAAACTCTTTCTGTCACCGAAACCAATTCCCCTATGGCATTTGACATTCCACACTCTGCAACTCCATCTGTAGGAAGTTGGGATGACAAATTCCCTGCCCCTGAGCCTTGACCAAGATTGAGTTGGGATCTTTCTAACGTTACACCTCCATCGACCATAATACATGTGGTTATTAATGGAACTAACTCTCCTAAATGTTTTCATCATTCACGCTAAAGAGAGATGAGCATGTACCATCCTACCTTTGTCAACACAAATATTCATATTAGTCTTATGGACTCTTTGTACTCTTCCTCATTTCTCCCCAACTTTCTTTGAGCAGTCGAGCTCGAGAACAAACCTGGCCTTCTCAGTTTTGAAGACCTAAAATGTCAAGCTACCACGTAGAAGAAAAGAATGGTCTAATAAAGTTCATCGCATCCATTAGCCGACTAGGTACATTGAATTCCCAGCCTCGACTCCATTAAAGGATGATGCCAATTGGTTCAAAGAAATAGCCGATCTTCACTACGGTTGTGCAAAATTTGATTCGAACTACTCCATTTATCCCACTGAACTCGGTGGACAAGTCAAAGAAGCTAAGGAACTACTTGTTGTTTTTGCCTTCCTACCCTTCAAAGGGCTACTCAAAGACATTCTTCGAGTTAACCTCCACTGGATGTAAGGGCTTGAAATTTTATTTTATTTTATTTTGGTGCTTGAACGTTTACGGTGATTAAAATTGATTACGATATGCTTGGATGAGATTGAATGATGAAAAGATGAATGATGATGAAGAGGTGAAGAGTAAAGAAGAGGGTGACCGGTCAGGAGGTTGATAGAGGACTTGGGTGACTAGTCATGTGAAAATAAAAATTTAAAAATTTTTGGTCAATAGCTATGGGTGACCGGTCATGGGATTTTCATGGGATTTTTGTGACCGGTCAGACGGGTAAAAAAAAAGCAATTTTTAAAGGGACGAATTAGATTTTTTAGAACATAACACATACACCCAAATTCTGATTTCTTCCATTTTTCTCTCTAGAAAACCTTCATCTCCACTCACTCTCCACCCAAATACATTATCCAACCTCAAGATCATCTAAATTCCTTCAAGATTCTCTGCCAATATATCAAGATTTTTCATTTCACTTAGAGGAGGGTTGATTGGAGCTTCTTCTTCACAATGAAAACTAGGGTTTCATCTCGGAGCTTAAGTCTTGGATTCTCATTTCGAGGTAGGGATATTTCACTTTTATTACGCGTGTATGGCTTGATTTGGTCTACTTCTACGTTTTGTTTGTTGTTTGATCATGTTTGAGAGTTTATGGAGATTTGGGAAGGACACATCCCTCAATCTTGTGGTGAGCATCTATGGTTTTGAGATTTCTTTCCGAATATTGAAGTAGATGTGGACCCTTGGGTTTGTTTTATACTGGAATAGTTCAACATTTGATGATACCCCGTTTTGATCTCGTAAAGTACTCATTTCAATTCCTTCAGTACATCCCGGGATTCCAACCCAACATGTGGTTTGGTGCTTTGTCATGATTTGGGCCATGGTGTGAAGTAAAACGACATATCTCGTGTCTCCGAATACCTATTGTCCCAAGTTATGGACTTTTAATGAAATTCTAAGACATGTTGTGAATAAAAAGAAAGTTGATTTAAGACATGGAGTAAATTTTCTTATTAGAACGAGCCAGTATCAGAACCATCCCTTTAATTCCTTGAAAAGGCCTGTTCCTCTTCCTCCAAGGTTGAGACTTCGTTAAGAGGCATTCTATGTATTTGATTTTGGATTTTAACGACGTTGTAGGATGGTCTAGTGAGAGACCCTTTCTCCCATAAGTTTATTGTCATGAAATTATTTTCGGGGAATGGTTTCTCCCTACTCTAGTGTTGCGAGGAATTCCCTTATTCCCTAGAGTGACGCTGGATCCTGTTCTATTATGAGACTATAAGACAAAATGTAATCTGAGAAGGAAAGGTAGTGAGCAACCCTTAGGATTTGGTTGGCCAAATCCTCTCTCGATAGTTAACATTAAACAGAGCTAAGATGGGTTGATCGTGAAAGAACATAGAGCAATTGATAAGTAGCACTTAGGCGGATGGTTATTCACATGCTTCTATTGCTTGTTTCTCATACTTTATAGCATATTATATATGACGATTGTATTATGCATCATGATAGATTATACATACGAAAAGTTATGACGCACATGGTCAATGTTGTTGTTTAAATGAAGCTAAACAATAATTATGTGACATTAGATATATGCGGATACCGATACAATATGAGGTGATTGTTATGAGACACGTGACATGCGTGAGGACTTTACTAGACTCCTTTAGTAATGCTAGGGTAATTGTACTAGACTCCTTCGGGAATACTAGGAGTGATGTGAACTGGATTCTCTCTCAAAAATGCTAGGAGGGTGACGTGATTATGTACTGGTTACCTCTGGGTATGCCAGGGGTGTACTAGATCCCTTCACGGGAATGCTAGGAATGATATGGATTGGTCCCATTCGGGAGAATGCTAGGTATGACAATTTGACACTCAATGAAAATAGGTTGATGGAGCACGTGCTTTTGTGGTATGCGTTAAATCAATTGAGTGATTACAAATAATCATTATGAAGTTATTGAATGCTCGTCGTTGGCTTACCATTGCTTTCTTTCTTTTGATCTCATTTGTGTAATATATTGGTGTTTAGAATGTGAGATGTGGATATACATTTATAAATTAATGAAATAAGAGGGTGAATTGCCTAGCCTCCATTGGGAGTGTGATATTTTATGAACTTGTGTCGTATTGTTGGGCAGGACAACGTCATGGCTGGTTACCTTCAGGTAATGTAATAGAAATGACAAAGAAGTTACAATGAGGAGAATGTAATGGTGCAGATGAGTTGGGTGTTGATCGAATGGTTCATTTGATGATAAATCAATGTTATAGAATTGTTAATGCGGGTTCCAAGTTTGTGGGGTACCTTGTTACATTGAGGTATGACTACTTGGTGAAAAAGGAAATACTTTAGCATTACTTGTGAGACGTGGGACACAAGGAATGACGTAGTGAATGAGTGTATATATGGACGTGTTGACCTGACAATTGATGGCGATATACTGATGAGAAAATATAAGTTACGGAATGGGTAATTGGTCGTTGTTGCGTAACGTTCCATGGGAAATGAGCTTGTATTGTTAAATGGCTAATGGACAATGAGGTGGTGTTGAGAAATAGTTGAAGGGGTGACGAAACGGTGTTGTAAATGGTTGAGTGTGTCGTTCTTGCTTATCTAGTATTTTATACAAGCTTATCATGTCTTATCGTTTTATGTTCCTATCTTGTGCTGGATTGTTTCATGGTCACACTTGGGCGTAGATATTTCTACTAGGTTGTATAGCTCAGCCCTTCTTTCTTTTCAGGTATAGTACTGGAGTAGAAAAGTGGAGAGCTTGGAGTACATGTGGACGACAGGTTTTGAAAAGTTGCATATGAGAGTTATTTACATTTTGCAACCTTTAATTTGGAGATTCTTGAAGATCTTCTATTTTGGTGTTATTGGTTTTGGATAAAAAAGACTTATTTATTATATGATCGAACTCTATAATATTTTGGTTGATAATAATGGACATTTGGTGTTTATGGGTGAGTGTGTGACGATTTTGTGCCAATATACTATTTGTTATGTTGAAAATTGAGGGCGTGACACTGAGCTTGTGAGGTCGTTGCGGCCTTTGACACTAAACACCGACATCTTGTGAAATTCGTGCCTTTACCACGCATTTTACAAACCTATTGACTTGGCTACGCCGTCATTATGGAGACAATCCTTTTGATCAAGTCTGGTACGAATACGATGACATGAAGGACCAATTACAACATCTTCATTATAAGATCCTCAATCTTGAAGACATGTCGTTTGACTTGCCCCCGGATGGTCCTAAGGCGCTTCAAAAATGTCACAAGGCTATATTGCAGAAGTTCGCTGTAGGGGAAGCTAAACTAAGCCAAAAGCCAAAAGCCAAAAGTCAAAAGGACAACTTTAACTTTTCATCAAGTGGCTAACAAATGGTTTAAATATTAGGCCAATGAAGAAAATAAAAAGCTAGAGAAAGAATTCCTCCATTTTACTTGGGAGAAATTCCACACTTTGGTGACTTGGATATTCTCACACTACTTCAAGGTCATCCCACGTTGTTGCTGAGAAACTTCAGTGCCCGAGTAAATCGAAGGAAATAGTGCAAGCTTTATGCCGTAGATATTAGGACTTTCTTTTTTCTTATTTGCTCTTTTTTTTCTTCTTCGTAGCTTTAGTCCTTTATCCTTTTCTCGATATGACTTGCAATGCCAGGACGTTTGTGACACCCCAGCCAGGCCGTGGTGCCAGCTGTAAGGCCGGCGTCCGGGAGATAGTGTCTCAGTGGGACATCCGGATAGGTGGTCAAGGTTCCTACATCGCTTGGTGGATGTAAGTTCGTGGTATTTATAAGATTATGAACCTTTCTTGTACAAGGCCTTTTAAAGCCGTGATGGCGCCAACACCAAATGAAATTTCACAGTTAAGCGTGCTCATCCTGAAGTAATCTTGGGATGGGTGACCTACTGAGAAGTCCATGGGGTTTGGGCAACAAAAGCGGACAGTATTGTACAAGGCGGGAGTGGGTCGTTACAAATGGTATCAGAGCTTGCACCAACCGAAAATGTGAGAAATCTCAGCCCCACCCGAGGACGTGTATTCCTAAGTGGGGGAGATTGTGACACCCCAGCCAGACTGTGGTGCCAGCTGTAAGGCCGAGCATCCGGGAGATGGTGTCTCAGTGGGACGTCCGGATAGGTGGTCAAGGTTCCTACTTCGCTTGATGGATGTAAGTTCGGTGGTATTTATAAGATTATGAACCTTTCTTGTACAAGGCATTTTAAAGCCGTGATGACGCCAACACCAAATGAAATTTCACAGTTAAGCGTGCTCACCCTGGAGTAATCTTGGGATGGGTGACCTACTGAGAAGTCCATGGGGTTTGGGCGACAAAAGCGGACAGTATTGTACAAGGCGGGAGCGGATCGTTACAAATGGTATCAGAGCCTACACCAACCGAAAATGTGAGAAATCTCAGCCCCACACGAGGACATGTGTTCCTAAGTGGAGGAGATTGTGACACCCCAGCCAGGCCGTGGTGCCAGCTGTAAGGCCGGCGTCCGGGAGATGGTGTCTCAGTGGGACGTCCGGATGGGTGGTCAAGGTTCCTACTTTGCTTGGTGGATGTAAGTTCGGTGGTATTTATAAGATTATGAACCTTCCTTGTACAGGGCCTTTTAAAAGCCGTGAGGGTGACAAAACCCATTGAAACTTCACAGTTAAGCACGCTCATCCTGGAGCAATCCAGGGATGGGTGACCTTACTGGGAAGTCCATGGGGTTTGGGCAACCAAAGCGGACAGTATTGTACAAGGCGAGAGCGGGTCGTTACAACTTTCTTTACTTCACACATGTGTTGTAAATATTTTCCAACCAACAATACAGATTTCTTAACTTTCACACTTCTATCAAAGCAAGTTTCTATGAAAATCCATCATAGCACATTTGATTTGAGTCTTGTCATCATTATTTTATCATCACTCCACCACTGATTTTGGACTAAAAACTTGCCAAGGGTAAGTAAATGGCTCTACCATGCTTACATCACTTGTTTAATCGAATGGTAGTTTAAATAGTGGGTGAAGATAGGATTTTCTTACTTCACTCCTGTTGAGACCACAATATGTCATGCACAGTGGCTCAACGTGTACTAATTTGGCACACGTGTATTGATTAATCATCGTTTTTATCCAATAATGCACGTTTGGTAGTTTTTGTCAATTTGCAGGTTTTGTATGAAAAAGGATGTTCGGTGATGATATCTTGATGTCCCGAAAATTTTGAAGTGATTCCGACACCCCGAGGGATGAATTAAGTGTAATTGGATGAAGTGCCAAAGGCCCAAGGGCAATGCGAAGTCTAATGAAAGAAAGAAAATTAAGATTCAAGAAGGCAACCTATGACATGTTCATTAGGTCAGGACCAAAGCCACACTAGTCAGGCTTAAAGAGAAAATAAACCAGTGGATAAGTTTGACTAGTCAGGCCAATAGGTTAGGAGTAAAGCCTTGAAACATGATTGAATCATCAGGTCACGCACCTTAAGACCATCAGGTCACGTTCGTTATCCATCAGGTCACGTTTAGAGAAGAAGAGAATCTAACATGTTCATCAGGTCAGGCCATAAAATTAGGCCTTGAATGAAAAACCATAAAAATTCCAATAGCTTTAGGTGACTAGTTAGGGTTTGAGCCCAACTAGTCAGGCTTGTGCATGTCCCAGAGTTTGAAATATTTTATTTATCTTATTTTGATTCTTGTATTATTTAATTTTCTTAATCTTTTTAGGATGATTTTCCTATTCTTTTTAGGGGTTATACTTATTTAAAGCCCTTGGAGGTTTAGATTCAAAACTTAGTCTTTTCTTATTAATTTTCTCTTTAATTTTTCTTCTAGTTTTTAATTACAGAATTTAGTTCTAGCAATTTTTATTGAAGATTTGTTCAAATTTCTTTTCATCTTGTGTTCAAGTTAGATCTATTTAATTTATTTCATCATGTTTTTATTTATTATTGTTATTTCTTTCATTAATATGCTAGGCTAAATTATTTTAGGCAAGATCCGAGGATGATGTTCATCCAATGATATAGATTTTCAACATCATCTCAATTGTTTTTCACTACTTGTTCTAAAATTGATTTGAGTTTTTATTTTTGAACCAAACAAGGAGTGTTAAGTACTTGATCAGTTGCACTATTGATTTGGTACATCTGATACTTGGGTCGATGTCCTCCTTCGATTGTATCTAATGTTTCTTGAACAAAAAATCAAGTTGAGAACACGTCTTTCGAATAAATTTATTTTCATAAAAAAATATTCCGATCAAGATTCTCTGGCCAGAATTCTTGATTGAGTTTTATAACGATCCGCTCCCGTCTTGTACAATACTGTCCGCTTTGGGTGCTCAAACCCCATCGACTTCCCAATATGTCACCCATCCTTAGATTGTTCCAGAACGAGCACACTTAACTGTGAAATTTCAATGAATTTTGGCACCCTCACGGCTTTAAAGGGCCTTGTATAAGGAAGATTTATAATCTTATAAATACTACCGAACTTACATCTACCAAGCGATATGGAACCCTTAACCACCCATTCGGACATCCCACTAAGGCTCCATCTCCCGGACACCGGCCTCACAACTAACACCACAACCTGGCTGGGATGCCACAGTTATTAAAGAGGAGATGTTGACTACCAAAATCTAGGTTGAACATATTCTGAAGATCTAGCCTACTTTCTTTATTTAATCAATTGTTGAGTTCTTTATAATTTTAGACATTAAAATATTTCCGAATTTGAGGTTATCGTCCGAAACGCTATAACTACACGTCTCGTGACAACCTTCCTTCTTATTTCTCGTGGATTGATATTCTATCTTGTCGCTTTACTGATTTTCTACATTTTTGAGACAAGAATTAGTTTCATAAATAAATATTGATTTAGCTGGTACATCAGCGATACTTTTGTTGGTCGATCAACTCCCTTGTAGAAAATGACAACCAATAGCACTCCCATTTTCACCCCAGCACAACTTAATCATTTCCATGAAGAACTCTCTCGAGTTGCTCCGTCCTTAGAGCAATGAATGCAAGACCAATTTCAACTGGTCCTAAACTTTGAAGTTCATCCATCTTTGAAAGACCTTGTTGACTTGGTCGATTACCTAGATTGTCAGATCGACTATCTCAAAGTGTAGATAGAACGCCTAGAAAGGGTTCGTCTTCCTCTGCCAAGTGTTTCTGATGAAGATGCATAGTCGTCTCCCTTTTACTTTTTACAACTGTTATTGTACATAACTCGAATTCAGAGGCCGAGGTTGAAGCCTAAACTAAGGAGTAAATTTCTATCATAAAGTGTCAGAATTTTTTCTTAAACTTTAACAAATAAATGTGAGGCAGAGGGTTGAAGCCTAAAGGAGTAAATTGTTGACTGCTCAATTCATCCATATGGAACAAAATAA
This sequence comes from Arctostaphylos glauca, assembly GCA_019985065.2. Lineage (NCBI taxonomy): Eukaryota > Viridiplantae > Streptophyta > Magnoliopsida > Ericales > Ericaceae > Arctostaphylos > Arctostaphylos glauca. Next base: position 11,948,262 of record JAHSPW020000001.1, on the reverse strand, counting down.
GTCATCTGAATGAGTTTATCTATGAAAGGAGGATCAATGGTCTAGAATAACAAGTCATGGTTGGGAGAGAAAAGGTCACCCGGATGAGTTACAAAATAGGATCAAAAGTACAAGCTCAACCAGATGGATTATTTTGCTCAACCATTTGAAATACGAAAACCGGTCACGCGATTTCTGTAGAATTTCAAGTTCGATTCCAAACTTCCCAAACAACAATCAAGGTATGAAATAAGGTCCAAAACAAGTCATAAACACACAATAGAGGTGAGATATTCCTACCTCAAGATTGAAATGCAAGATTTGAGCTCCCACAAGAAAACTCTAACATAGTTTGCCATATGGTAGAGGTCTTGCTAGAAGGATTCATCAGATATGTCGGGTTAAGATTCTCATAGATATATCTTGCCACTCACGAAGAAGGTTATAGAACGTGGTATGCATATGGATGCCAAAGAAGACAAAGAAATGGTGTCATGCATGACGTGGAACTGTATGGAGCTAAAACAAAGGCTTAAAAAAAGAATGCATGGTATACGTGAGAGCCCATGCGTGAATCAAGTAATTGAAATTAATTTTGGTTAGTTTCATCTTTATTTTTCGACTTGACCTTTAGTGTTCATACTTATAATTGGCAATTATCGAAGAGGTTCTTTTAGTTGAGACAAGAAATTGATAGACATAATTGTCTGACGCGCATATTCATTCTGTTATTCACGTAAACACTAGGGATACTTGCTGGCACGCTTGCATTATTTTTTATTTTTATCAATTATACCAAATTAAGACATATGCGAGTCTTTTCCAATTTCAGGGGTCAAAATGATCTAACCTCTTTTGTTTCTTGTTTTTAAGTTATGTTGCAGCCTGAATCGGCCGGTGCTCATTAGAGATTTTTATTGATGTCTCATGAGCTTGGTCTTACTTCACCTTCAAGAAAGAAAAGAAGACTTCAATCTTCAAGTTTCACTCAGACGTAGCTCATGTCATGTTGGTTCAATAATCTGGTAGTAACGTCATCTGTAAGAAAAAAGAAGGCACAAATATAAACAGAGAAACCCAACCGCTGAAATGTATTTTTTTAGAATTAATCAATGTCAGTTTCATTAGTTTTGGGTGAAGAATTTTGAAAGGGAATACAGTAGGAATTTTAACTGCTTTTCTTCATGGAACTATAGGAATTTTTGGATTATGCAAGAACGTAGGAAGCCCATGAAGCATGCCTAGGTGGGAGTGTTGGCAATAGTTATACCATTTGAAACTAAATTACAGTTTCAGATTTTACTTTAAATCATCAATTCTGCATTTTAATATAAATGTGTGTGTGTGTGTGTGTGTATATATATATATATATATATATATATATATATATATATATATATATATATATATATATATATATATGAACACCTATTGTAATATCTATTCTAAATTTCTAATATATAAAGGGAAAGCACCAATTTGGTGTCTTCCAATTTGTCATTGAGTGTATTTTTCAATTCCTACATTGTCTCCGAAAAACATTCCTAATTACTTTTAAGTTACTTTGACCACCCAATAACTCCAAATGACGATAAGGGTAAAAAAGACAAATTATCTTCTACTAATTACTCCACATACTTGCCCACTTCTCCTACTCACCCCTCTCATCTCTTCAATTATAACTCCTCTCACGATAGTTTTTTCTGTAAAACTTTTTTTCTTTTTTTTTTTAAAACTATTCTGTACGAAATAAATTGCAACTTGCAAACGCAATACGCGTGCTCCTACCTCTAGTGTTAACTATGGCGGTGAAATTATGAAAAAATATTAAAATTAGATTCTCAACTATTTAAAATTTAAAATCTAGTTCCAAAACAGCCCAAACAGAGCTTCTCCAATCTTATAAGAATCCTTAGAATCTCAAATCTACATATAAGAATTTTTGATAAATACTGACAACTATTTTTAAAATCTAAAATCTCAAAATTGACTATTAAATTTTTTCGTAAACAGTGAATGAAATTGGATAAGAAATAAACGAGATAGACCGAGCACAAAAGCAATCACGAAGAAGGCACAATTACAAACAAAGAAAGTGATCTAAAGAGAGAACTTTCAGAGAGAAGTAAACACACAACAGATAATATATTTCAAGGCTCAAGTCTAAAAAGCAAATGAGGGGGAAAGTCTCCTTTTATAGGCATGAAGAAATGACCTTACAAAACAAGAAGTTTCCTTACAATACATGACAATTCACGAAGCTACCGTACTACATGACAAAACACAAAGCTTCCTTACAATACACGACAAACAACTTATATTCGAATCATACAGCATACGTTACACAACAAACAACTTTACATTTGTGGCTCTGATACCACAAATGCAATCACGAAGAAAGTACAATCACAGAAAAAGAAAATGATCTAAAGAGAGCTTTTAGAGAGAAGTAAACACACAAATAGATAATATTATTCAAGCCTCAAGTCTGAAAGCAAATAAGGGAAAAGTCTCCTTTTATAGGCATAAAGAGACGTCCTTGCCAAAATAACATTACAACTTTCCTAATCTTCAGGTGTTGAACCAAATGAAATTACTTATCGCTTTAAACCTGTTTCGTATTGTTTCAAAATTTACATTTTTAGGTTTATGTTTTGCTGTTTGTAGTTTGGAACAAAAACCAAAATATCAAAACACAGACGTTATTTTCTCTGTGTTATTATTTATTTGAATTTTCTTCATAAAATTTGACAACAGCTCTTTAATTTTTTTTTGAAAATGATCCCAGATGTTTTGGTTTTTCTGAAATAAACCTGCACGAGGTCCAAGTTGGTCATGTTTTCAAATTAATCACGAAACCTATTCCAATAATCAAGGGCAGGCCTAGATAGTGGCAAGTGAAGTCAACTAACCCCAATAAGTTGAAAAATCCCCCAAGGATAAAAATTTGCCCCACAAAATGTTATGTCTTGCCCCACAGATGGTATGCATTGTCCCACAGAATTATACATATCATAAGTACTTGATCCCAACGTCTATAAATCATACAATTTTGCTATCAGCAATGAAAATCAGCCTGAATTCTCTACTGAACAGCTTTAAAAGTTAAACTATTCGCACGAATAGTTTAACTTTTGAAGGTGTTCGAGATGCTTTTCAAGCTGATTTTAGCAAAGTTGATAAATCATAGATCTGCCCATCAATAGTCCTCCAAAAATTGATAACCAAAACGAACCATGTAAATATATGGATTAATGCTGCGATCAGTAAATCTCTTACAAAAAGTCCAAAACCACATACTACTAGCCGAATAATTTGAACAGTCAAAACAACATCCTTACATTTTGGCAACTTGGCGACTTCAAAATGGACTTCCTAAAAATGTGGGCTATAGATGCAGCACAGCATTTTTATCCAAGTAAATATTCAGGACCCCCCATCTCAGAGCATCAACAGAAGCCGAACAAGGTGACAAGGCCCAGAAATCTTAGGGTCCACTGTACAAATCCACAGCAGTGTTGAAGACAGCTCAAGTCCAGAAAACTATGTGGGTCAGGTCTGAGCAGAGAGGGATATCAAGTACACACACACTCGTCATCACTAGAGTTGAACAGAGATTAGATCAAAAGACGGGAGTGACTTGCATTGTTACCACCGGACATCTGAGAAGTAGTCGTTATAATTGAGATAACTCCAGAAATGTGCAAGGCCAAATTCTGTGTGTTTTGGTGTGTTGAGATAACACAAATGCAATTCTTTGAGATTTTTATGGAATGTCTGTTTTATGGCAAGTACCTGTAAAAGTCATAAACATTTTGGTGATTAAAGTTAGTTTCTCTAGATTTGTCTGCTTGATAATTGAACAAAAATTGACAATCCAATGAAGCTATCCTAGAATTAGTTCTGCCAAAAGTGGAATTATAACCATGCAGACATTCACACATTTCAGATGTATATAGAGAGAAGCAAGCATTCTGCAGTTAAATTTTTTGCCGCAAATGCTCAGATATAATGATCTGACACAAGCATAATAAAAACTATATAAGAGCAGGTACCCTCCTTCGCTCCTCTTGGATTCATATAAATTTTCTCACACATTCATTAACAATATGACACGCGATAACTGAACAGGCAAGCTTTACAAGTGATTGTTAAAAGCTTGTTCTGTGATGTAGGCTATGAAGTACGGATGTTCAAAAGAAGTCCCCGTATACATATTGGATAAGCACCCAATACAGCCGGTTACTATACCATATGCCAAGACAAGGCTGGGATACGGGGGGCATGGGAAGGTTATGAAGGGGCTATTAGACGTTCTATTTTTCTTACATTTAAAAAAAAAAAAATTGGATATGTTTTGCCTTCATTTTCTAGTCCGATATATGCTCTTCTATGTTAACTCTAGTATGTAATGAAGTCGTGATTTATTTTGATTGTTGCGTGCTTCCATATTCCATCCCAATGTTCTAATCACTTGACATGTATTGGATGTTTGATGGTTTTACCAAAATTAGCTTACTACTACATTTGGTTTTACATTTACAAATAATACAATACTAAATATCATTAGAATAAAACACTTTCCACAACCGTATCCTAGTTGTATCTGTATATTATGTTATTGTTCCATATCATTGCAACCCTATCTATCATACCCGTATTCTTATCCTTATCCGTGTTTCCTAGACTGTTGGAGGAAGGGTAATTGCCACAAATAGGAAGAAATAGTTTGAAGTCCACTAGTGGCAGCTCCAGAAACTTTTGGATCAAGAAAAATTTAAATTTTGACTCCATAATTTTTTTTCTTTTTTATGGCACACTCCGTAATTCCTAAACAACCACGAATTTTGTTAAAACATCAAACTCAAAACTAATTGGCAATGAGTGGAGAGGCCGCTCACTCAGGCTCATATACTAATTTTGGTGGTAATATTAAATCAATGTTGGACAAACTCTAACACTCCTCCACACATGCGACTCTTGAATCACATGGAGAGGTAAACAACAGATCCATAACACACGGATCATAACGAAACAAGACACATTTAAGGCACAAACGAGGGGTCCACAAAGAGAGTTTCGTCCAAAAGCCTCCAAAACTTAGCTCTGATTCCATGCAAAACCATCCAACTAAAAATCAATTGCCAATGAGTGGAGAACCCGACCATGTGAGATGAACTCTAATAAATTTATAAACTAATTCTTAATATTGGGTCATGCTAGTGTTAAGGAGGAGGTAATGCCGAAAAATTTACAACTCAATCCACATTTTACATAGTTCAAAGCACTTGCACAAGTATCTATGTACTTTTCATGCACTTTTATGTTCACATAGTCGAGATAACCAATCTCCACTAGGTTATCATTTACTATGATGGAAAATCATAACAAACTCAACACAAATTTTTTTACCAAAAAGATAATAAGCTTCTATATATACATAAAAAACTCGACTTTCTACAAAATCAAAAAACAAGCGTCCCTTTTAAAAAGTAAACGTAAAGCGTCACTAAAATTGCCAACTAAAACTAAAAATCCTCAAGTTGCTGCTACATGTGCTGTGTCTGCAATCTGCACTACAGTAAGCAAATGTATTCCACTAGGCACCCTTTCGAAACAGATCTTCAATTTATAAAAGTACAGAAAAAACCACGGGGTACTCCCCCTTTATTTCCTACCCTTGGCCCTCTCTGTTCCTCTCCACCACATCATCGAGGATGGAAAACACAAAAAGCTAATCATTCATATTATGATCTTTATCAGATTCCATTCAAATATCTTGTCCTCTTTAAAGTGTAGTAAAGATGGAAACCTTAATTGCTAATCCCTCATTCAGAAAAAAAGAAAAAGAAAAATGAAGTCACGTCTTTATCTATCATACAGCTACAGAATATCCACTACATTGATAGGCAAAGGCCGACGCAAAGCTGTATTGGACAGCATATTTGTTTGAGAAATATTTACTTTCACCCCTTGTACTTCGAGAGATTTTAACTTATACCCCTCAACTTTAGTTTTACATACTTACAACCCCTTATACTTTTAAGTAAAGTGAAAATGTTAACTCTGTTAACATGTGGTCTAAAAGGACCAAATAGCCCATTGAGTAAACCCCCTTCCAAAACACCTGAGGGACAATCACTACCACTCTTTACAACTTAGTGCAATTGTCTGATGAAGCCATGGAAATGAGAACTGAAGCCTCATACAGTGAAAATCAAGTTATGCAATCCATATTTAGTAATTTTTAGGCATGCATTTCATCCATTTCAATTTTAGGGTTACTGACTGTTATGGTGCTAAGAAATTGGGTTTTGTCATCTTATATTTGATCCATAGATTATGTATTTAAAACTAACCTTTTTAACTTTTCTCCTTCTACCTGCATATCTTCTCTGTCTCTCTCTCTCTCTCTCTCTTTCTCTCTCTCACACACACACACACACACTAGCTTACTTTCTGTTAGTCAATTGACTACAGCTTCAAATTGTTCAATAAATTTTTCTCCTACCTCTTGTGCTTTTCAGAACCTCAAGACCAAGAAGATGATTGATTCAGAGCATAAGAAGGATCGTATCTATTTTTCGATGTTGATCACACCTCTCCTGTCTCCTCATCTGCTTTGTGTGCTATCATATCTTTTCTTCAGTATCATTTCTACATGGGCCACTACTACATGGCAAACTTAATTTAGCTAATCCTACTTTGAGTCACATGTCTAGTCTAGAGTGTGAAGCATGTCAGCTTGAAAAACATGATCGTAGTTTTTTCTCGTATTGTAGTCATGGTTTTAAAAAAGAGTTCTTTAATGAGGACGTGCTCATAGGACTGAGTACTTCTGGATATCCTTATTATGTTCACTGTTGACGACTCCTCTTTTATGTCCTCGTTACTTTCATAGAAAAAGTGATCTTACCATATATTGTTTCCTAAATTTTATATTAAGATCTTTACCCATTTTGGCAAGCATATTAAGTTAATCATTCTGATAATGCTTTGGAATATAATCAATCTGTTGTTGATTGTGGAATTATTCATCAGACTAGTTGTGCTTACATTTCCCAGCATAATGGTGTTGCTTAGCGCAAGCGTCGCTTGCTCGTGTCTTGTTATTCAACATGTAGGTACCAAAACATTTTTGGAGTGACGCCATTCTAACGGCATGTTACCACGTTAACCATATGTCGATAGATATACTGCTGATAAATCAAAGGTCCCCTTTCTACTTGTTATTCCCCATTTGCTCACATTTTTCTCACTCCTAAGGCCCTGCTTAGGGGACAAATGAGGGGCATAAATTTAGAACCCGGATATGACAACCTGGTTGTCATATATGGGGTTTGTTAGCAGCTTCGGACCCCGGATATGATATCCGAGGTCTAAATTTTATTCGCCCGGAGGTGGAAAAAATTTGAACACCCCTCTCCCTATCCATATCTTATACCCTTCCATATCCCCCTTTATTTACGAAAATGCAATCCGCATACTCATATCTACCATATCCCTCTTCTTCAAAAAATACTCAAACCCACCCTTTATAACTTATCACCCCTTTATAATAAATCTCTCTGTCTACTATATTCCCCCTCTTACTATATCCCCCATATCATTTCCATAATTTTAATTGCTAAGAAATGGGCCATGCACGTTTTGGTTATGTTGAATTTGCGCATGTTCTTGACTCTGATCATGATAAGCTCTCTCTTTAGGCTTATAAATGTATTTTTATTGGGTGTCTCATTTCCATAATTTTAATCGCTAAGAAATGGGCTGTACAAGTTTTGGTTTTGTTGAATTTGCACATGTTCTTGATTCTGATCATGAATCTCTTTAGGCTCACAAGTGTATTTTTACTGGGTGTCCTCGTACCCAGAAAGGATAGTGTTATTACCATTCGAGTATCACTGTTACTTTGTGAGTATCGAAGACACCTTCTTTGAGTCAACCACATACCTTACCTCCTTCGCCAAGACCTATCTTCTAATCTCTTCTCTTGTCGTGAGCGGGAGTCGTCCACTTCATCTCCTACTCTTCCCATGCCGTTTTCTGTTCCTTCCTCGTCTACTCCTCGTTTGCAAGTCTATGAGCAATCTCAAGATAGAAGAGTCATTTCTTATGACCCAACCACTTCACCTTCCCCATCAAAGGTTCATACTTCCTCATATACTCCAACTTCTAACAATTTACCTATTGTTTGGTGCCAAGTAAAACATATTTGTATTCAACATACTATTGCTAATTTTGTTTCTTATGATCACTTTTTCCCCTGCCTTAATTTCTTAGCTTGCATTTGTCATATGTATCCATTCTTTCATCTTATAACGATGCTATGCATGTTGTAGATGGACAACATCTATGGATGAGGAAATGAGTGCTCATCATAAGAATCAAACTTAGGAACTTGCTTATGTTCCTGAAGGTGGCTAAAGGCTACGTTAAGACATGGTGTTGATTATATTTGGAGACTTTTTCTTCCGTGGCTCATCTTGACTCTATGGATTCTTCTTTTGGTTGCTCTTAGTCGTTCTTGGGCTTTATATCATCTTAACAACAAATGCCTTCCTTCATGGTGATATACAAAATGAAGTATATATATGGAGTGGTCACATACTTATGTTATTTCTGGCAAGGAGCATCTTGTTTGTAGATGGCACAAAGCTCTGTAGGGTCTCAAAACAGTCTCCTCGTGTCTAGTTTGATAGGTTTAGCTTAGTTGTTCTTGCATATGGATTTTCTGTTCTTCTTCAAATCTCCCAGTCAACACTTTGTTTCCTTCCAATATAGCCTTCATTGTCTATGTCAATTATAGTGTTATTTTATGTGATTATTTTACTAGTATTTTCTTGGAATCGAGGTTGCTCGTTCTTTGAAGGCTATGTTTGGTTTGATAGAATCAATGTTGGAAGCAAATGGGATGGAACAGACAACAAAATCGAATGCGATTAGAATTATCATTCTCATTTTTATGTTTGGTTGTGCATAGGAATCAAGGAATTAGGTATGACTTGAATTTGCTAGTAAGGTCTTACACTTGCAACCAACAGTGCAAAAGGAAAAAATAATTTACTCACTCTTTGTCTCGGTGCTCTCTTTCCCTTCTCTCTATAAGAATTTCTTTCCTTCCAATCTCTATAAAAAGTGGGTCAATGTCTCTAAAATTTCTTTTCATAGCAATCTCTATAAAGAGTGGGTCAATTTAGAGAGATAGGGAAGACTTCGGGATACCTATGAAGATTGAGTTAATTGAGAAAGAGACTAAGGGGGAAAAAGAGGACTTCGGATATCTATGAAGGGTCTATCAACTGAGAGGGTGGAAGGAAGGGCTTAGGAGAGAAGACATGGAGATCTCTATGAAGAGTTGGTTAAGTAAGAGAGAGAGCGAAAGATGGAGGGGGGAGAGAAGATACATCAATTTTCTCTTATCGTTGTCAATTTGATATGACCATACTATGTATATGAATTGTGAAATATGAGAATATTTGTCTCGCAAATAGAAAAAGAACATAATGGAATGGTGATTCTTTTATTTTCTACTGGATTGATTATTCCTTAACTTGGGTGAAAGGTGATTCAATTTCAAATTAGAACTCCTTTAATTTTTTGTGAACCAAACATGAGAATCACGATTCCATTCGAACAACTATTACAGTCCCACATTGATTCCATCCAACCAAACATAGCTTGAGTCCATCAGAGGGAAATGTGTTTGTTATCTTCTTTCTGACACCTATCTTCTCGGTGCTCAATTTGTTGACACTTGCATGGAGTCTACAGTTAAGCTTCATGATAAACAGAGAGAGCCATTTTATGATGTGGAATGTACTCAACAACTTGTTGGTAAATTAATTTATCTTACTATTACTCGTACCGGCATTACCTATGTTGTGGGTGTCGTCAGTCACTATATGCATGCACCTTGCCATTAACATTTTGAGTCAGTCTGTCATATCTCACAATATTTAAAGAGCTCTTTGAGATGAAGTTTGTTGGAATGGCCCACCAATTCCTTGTTTGTGGTTAGATTTATGATGTAGATTGGTGCTAGAAGACATCCTAATATGTACTATTGTACCTTTGTTGGTGACAACCTTGTTACATGGCATAGTAAAAAGCAATAAGGTGTTGACCATTCTAGTGATTGATCGCAGTATCGAGCAATGGCCCATACAGCTTTTGATATTAAGGCAACAGTCTTTATTGCCAGCAACTCTATGAACTAACCATATTGAAGTTGGATCTCACATTATTCGGGATCCATTGATGCAGAAGCACATTGTCAATCCATATGTTCAATCTCATGATTAATTGAATGATATTCTTATGAAACCTTTACCCTTTAATTAATACCTCGGACTGTTTAAGAACACCTCCCTACCTTCTTAAATAACAACACCCAAGGGCTTGGTAATTTACTCGTTTCCCCTCCAAAAGTTGCTTTCGGGAGAGGAGCTTATGTCATTCGTCTTCATTTGTTCCTCTTCGGTTCTGGGTTCTTCGTTTCACCTCCTCTTTTGCGATTTATTGAGAAGGCTTGATTCTGTGCTCTTCATATCCTTGATGTCCTGCTGTTGCGTTCGTTGCCTTCTCTTACTTCTTGGTTGAGGGTTCTTCGTTTCACTTACTGAGCAAGATTTCTGCTTTCTAGGTCGTTCATTTCCCCTCTTCCTGATCTTGATTCAAGAGAGGTGTGTCATTTCGTTGTCCTAATATTGTTCTTCGTTAGGAAGAGAGGTATGGCTTTTGAGTTCTTCGTTTTACGTAATACTAGTCTTTGGATTTGTGATTTTGGGTTCTGTCCCTGTTTGTTGTTTTCAAATGGATTTGCAATTACACTACATTTTCTCGATTCTAGGTTTAGGGTTTGTGATTCTGGGTTGAGTGTTGTTGATTTTGTTAAAATGGGTTCGGGTTTCTCATTTGGATTACTGGTTTTGTTTTTTGGATATCTACGTTTTGAAAACTTGATGGGAAGTATTGCTCACTTTGTGCTTTGCGAATCCGGTTTTAGCTGTTCATTGCGGTTCCGTGTTGTGGGTGTATTTCAGTTCATTGCGTTTGTTGAGTTGTTGATTGAGAGGTTGAGGTGTTGGGTTCTTTAGGTTTTTCCACTTGTATTTTGCTCTGGGTTACGTTTGTTTTTAATGTTCCTCGTTTATTTGGTCCACGTAGAACTGGGTATTGGTTTGAGTTGTATCTACTTTTGCAAAATAGGTTTGTGGTCATTTACGTATGGGCATATTCAAATTGGGTGTGTGGTGTGTGAATTGACTCAGAGACAAACAAAAAACCCAATAAGAGCCAACACTTTGAATGTATCGGAGCCTTAATTGATCATTAGAATGCTTCATTTCATGGGCTATGATGATTTTTTGTATTTAAATTATGAGCCTTCGTAGTTGTATTGCGTGTTCTATGATGAATTTCGGAGCCTTCTTCAACGATGTTTCTTGGGTAAGCACGGTAGTTGCAACCACAATTCCCGGTATCCTATTGATTGGCTACTTCTATTTATGTGCATTGGTGGGAAAACTATTCCCTGCGATTGGGACAACAATGAATGAACGACAGTAGCCCTTAATTCGGTTGTGATGATTAATACGGCTTCAATGCCAAAGGCGAGTAGGTATGCTTAGCTGGATAGCAAAATATGCAACCAAGTATGGACTTATGCCATCACAAACCGTGATTTGAGCCGCATAAATCCAATAGCACATGCATTTGCATTTGTCTTGGAAACTAACAATGCTTTGTGTTGGTGGAAAAGGATAATCGATGGCAAGTATGCGGTACTGTATTGTCTTTGTTGGACGGAGGCCGGAGATCTACTCCACTTGGGACGAGTGGAACGCTCAAGTCTCTGGACATAGTGGTTGTTGTCACAAGAAATTTTGGACTTACGAAGAAGCCTATGCCGCATTCATGTCGAACGAACCAAGCAAGCCTCATGGTCCCACACTCGTCTGCCGCACAAACCCACTGATGGATGCAACAACTATGGTTGCCGCAACACCGACGGTGGACAATGTTGTTCTAGTTGAGTTAGCACCGAACCGATTGTCATTTTCATATGTGGATTTCTTTCAGGATTGATAGTCGCATGGATGGCACGTTAACTTGTTTATTTTATTGTACTTGAGGTAGAAACGTTATGTTGTATTGGGACCATTATGAAATCTTGATAATTAACATTGAAATTAGCTGTGTATTCATTAATTTCATAAATTGTAAGTTACAGTGTTTCCAAAAAAATTCCAGCCATCATGTTTGAAGGTCCGACGTTGCTCACAAATTTGTTTTATTTTGACATTCCATGATTCCCCCCATTTTTAAGCTTAGAATGGAAAGGAATCGTGAGATGTCAAAATAGAACAAATTTGTCAGCACCGCCGCACCTTCAAACATGATGGCTGGAGAAATTTTGAAAACACGGTAACTAACAATTTATGAAATTAACGAATACACGGCTACTTTCAACGTTAATTATGGAACCATATGATGATCAAGTTGTGCACATCTTAAATTGTTGCATTTGTAAGAACAATTTTAACATCACGTACGGATTGTTGAATTTTTATTTTTTAATGTTATCCCAAACAAAAATTGTTATTGGATGTGGAATTGTTTTTCTAATAAGAGCCATTCTAATTATTTTGACACAATGAACACAAATGAAATAATAAGAATGACAACATCAAAGAAAACACAAATACAAGGGTAAACCCATGGATTTGATACATATAAATTACAAACGGTTTTTTTCTTTAAGGCATGATTATGACAAATTAAATAATAACGTACAATTGTATTTAAATTTAACTAACAAATTATAGTATTTCATTTTTACACATTATTTACAATAAAAAGTCAATTTCAATACAAGTATCAAATACAAGGGCAAAAATGTCAAATAACCCAACTTTGACTTAACACACCCTCTTATCCACCCACATAACTTACCAACCAAAGCAAGTCTAAGATAGTCTCTCCCCTCTTATTACAAAACTCAACCAAACACCATCTTAATTAATCCCCCTTTTTAAGCCCCCCTCTACCATAACACCCCTTACTTAAAACCCCCAAAATTATGTCCCCATCCAAGCGACCCATTAGTTTGTTATTCTTTCCGACTGTTACATGTCTAGCTATTCATTTTTTATGTCTACGCTCCAGCTTTAAGGGGAGTGTTAACGACGGACATTTACTTTATTACTACTTTGTTTATGTTATGTAGGATTGTCAATTCTATTAGTTATTGAAAAAAATACATGTGGTGTGTGGGAGCAAGTTAAGACTTCCATATCTTCTCATTTTACTCTCCTTTCTCTACCTCCTTTTCACTACAAACCCTAAATCTATAATCTCCACTTCAACTATGAGTAATCGAGAGCACATGCAATTAAAAATGGCTACCCGGTGCATGAGGCTCCCGCTTTAGCAGGGTTTGCGAAAGGGATGGACGTATGCAGCCTTACTCCCACAATTACTTGAACCCGTAGCCACTAGGTCACATTGAAACAACCTTACTTTTGCAAGCCTACAGCCCTTCACGTGGATATTTACTTGAATTGTTAACATAATACTAAGAATGGTATCAAACACACCTAGTCTTCTTGACCAAACAGAGTGTGTGTGTGTGTGTGTGTGTGTGTGCGCCAGCACATGCGCATGCGTGTGCACGTTAAATGTTATGGTTTCCGTATATACGAATTACCATTGTATGTTCGAGTAGTCGGCTTAATAGCAAGGAGACATATAGTCCCGTGAGATGAGTAATCCCACCAAACTAATTTGATCATCAAGTTTGTAACATCAAATACTCCAAGATATTGTCCGTTACGTATTTGGTAGAATTGATTGTCCATCGAATATGCCTTCTCTCTGCCAATACATGAATCTGAACGCTGTAAATAACCTTCAATACAATTTCTAATTCAATGCCCTATCTATTCTAGCCAAATCCAATGGGCCCTAAGGATATAATCGAAAAACTATTTACCACGGAGTTAACTAAACACATTAAAGTCGTGCAAATTTTTGAAAGAGTGACAAATCAACTAATGCATGCACGTGGTTCATTTTTGTGGAAGTTGCTGATGAAAAATTCAAAAGTTTTTTTATCTATGTATACATATTATCAGTGCAAAATTTTGCAATCTAAGTTTTGTACTCTGTATGTAATCCATGAAATAATTATGCTAAATGTAAAATTTCTAATTTTGTCTATTTCACCAGTTTGACTTGGATGGTAATTGTTGTCAATATGCTAGTAATCAATCTATGGCACAATGGTATGCAGTTGGTCAAGCAGAAATAACCAATGCCGTCTTTGATTAGCAAAACAGTTAAAAGATTAGGCATAGAAGTGCATTTAATTTAATAGTTGAAACTAAATCAACAAAGAATATCAAGATATGAGAACCACCTGAGAAATGTTGATCCGAGACAGTTTGCCAGACAAACTTCCAGAATGTCCAGCTGCACAATTGGCTACAATCAAACAAGACCTGAAGTCTAGTGCACACTGTAAAATGCATTCGATTGTGCTGGCTATGGACTGCGTTTCTTCAGACAAGAAGCATCTGAAAAGGAAATATTACTGTATAAGATTCATAACATACGAAAAGGAAATATTACTGTATAAGATTCATAACATACATTTTTTCTTTTTTGGTTAATTTGTAGCAAGCATGCTAGTCCAATGACAAACAAAAAGAATTCAGTGTGTGTGTGTGTGTGTGAAAGAGAGAGAGAGAGAGAGAGAGAGAGAGAGAGAGAGAGAGAGAGAGGCATACATGCTTGGATAACGACGGAAACATTTTGCATATTACAACACTAAGAAAAATGCTACTGCATGATAATGATGATAATAATAAAGAACAAGAGGTAGCCAATAATGCAAACCATAACTATTTCAGTTCGAAACAGTGATAATTTGCATCCTGCAACCGTATAACCTCATTCACAAAGCAAAATCATGATATCACTTTTGCTCTTCTTGTTTTTACCCTATCCTTGCCATAATCTTATCCACCCATATTTATTCTATAGCTTTAATCTTTGATAGGTGAGTTAACTTTCATGTTTACACCCCTAAGTTACCGTTGTTAAGTCTTTTTACAGCTATACTTAGGGTTTCGTACTTGGTTTGCGTGCTTCAAGGCTTACTCTTGCGCCAATTTGGAGCCTAGAAGGATGAATTACAAAGTGCGGAAAGCATCTGGATGGATCCGTTAGTGAGTGGACGCAAAATGCTTATGCCTCCTTGTAGTCTCTCCTAGCCAACCGCCCGGATGCCCTTCGCCCTGCATTTGGAGACCCCAATTTCAAGCAGCTGCTAAAATTCCCCATACATCAATCCAGATGCCCCTGCAACAATGCCATCTGCTGAATTTCTCAAGTCATATGTCCGATGGGCCATGAGCTGCATCTGGACACGTACGTGTTTTGGTGGTTCCCAATTGAGCCTATTCAGTGCACTAACAGGGGAGGTATAAATTAACATGAAACATCTTTTTCCGAATGGGCCGTGAGCCGCATCTGGATGCATACGTGTTTTTGATGCCATCTGGATGCCTATGCATCTATAAACATTTATGTCATATGTGGATTAGGTTAAGTTAATTAACGTGAAACACCTTTATCCTCTCATAACATGGTATCAAAGCAAAACTAAACAAAAAACTAACCCCAACACTCATTGCTGCCACCGTAGTTGTTGCCCTCCAATCGCTTTGTTGTCGCTGGTTGGCCTATGTTCCCGTCGCCGCTGTTGGCTTAGACAACCAATCAATCCGGATGGATTGGCCTTCACCGTTCGGTGGTCTATATTTGCTAATTCCCACCGATCAATCCTTGTTCGTCATCGGTCATTCTCAGATCCTAAAATCATGTTCATCAGATCCTGTCGTCGTAGCTCTCTTTCCCTTCGCCGTAGGTTCCCTGTTCACTGGCTCCTCTCTGTTAGCTTCGCATCCCTATGTTTGATGATGATGTAAGTTCTGTTTTGACAAGGATGATGATGCCGGTGGTTATACTGATCTTCCGCATGGATATTAACTTACATTCTGATCAATATGTATTGTTGGGGGTGGGTTGCATGATGATCAGTTGTTAGTTGGTCATTCAGTTGTTGCTATCAGTTATTAGTTGGCCATTCATTTGTTGTTGTTTGCAGGCTAATTGTTGGTTGTTATTCTCATGGCTTCAGATTTGGTTTCTGGTTTTCCTTGGTCTCCTGAGATTTTATCTATCACCTCTATGAGGTTAAATGGTAAAAATATACTCAGCAGGCTAAGCCATTTGAGGCATACTATACAAGGAAGATGCAATTTTGTTTCTTAACTGATGATCCCCTTAGCTAGTGATTCTAAGTTTGTTGCATGGACGGCTCATGATGCTCGTATTCGTATTTAGTTATGGAATCGTATGGACACTCGAATTAGTGGTGATTTGATTTCTTGCCTACTGCCAAACTTGTGTCGCATAAGGCTTAGGAATTGTATTCCGGTGTTAATAATTCTGTGGCGAGCATACCACAATATTCAAATGAGTTAATTGCCGCAATGAGCGGCGCAAGCCCCAACCACACACGAGTTCATTGCCACAACCACAATATTCACACTCCCCTTGTACCAGCTCATCCGCAAAATCGAACATGAACCCTTCATCACATGGTCAACCAGCAAATAGGAGAGCAGAAACTGAAGAACTAGCAACCCCGGTATTCCTACCATAAAGACAAGGGGCATCTAAACCGACTGCAAACCATTCAAAGGCCACCTCGAGCAGCTCGTCACAGCTAGCCACTTAAGGGAGTACATTGACAAGGAAAAGACAAGGGTCGTAACAACAAAGCAAGCCCCGACACGGGAAGAGGAAGTAGAGTAAATCCAAAAACTCCAAGTGATCCATGGGATGGTAGATCAGTGCGCCAAAGAGAAATTAAAAGCCGAACTAAAATTGGCTATATTTGGCAAAGAGAGGATGAGGGTAGAGCTGGTCCCCAAAAAGTGCCAACTCGATCCGACTCAGACTATCAGCTTCACCGCAAAGACCTTGAGAGGATCTATGTCCCACACATTGACGCTTTGGTAGTGACTACTAGGATGGCCAATTGCAAAGTGAAAAGAGTACTAGTTAACCTTAGCAACTTGGCTGGGTGATATACTATTTCACTATTTAGAGAGATAAGGTACGCAGAAGCCGACTTGCAGCCTACCTAACTCCAACTCGTCGTTTTTAATAGTGCCCCAATTTGGCCCTCGGTAGGTTCACCATTCTGATCGTCACGGGCATGGTGACCCTGACAACGAAATTTGTGGTCATCGATGGCCCTTCACCCTACAACGCTATAGGTGGAAATGACTCGGTGCACCGACTTGGGAGAGTTGCCTCAACTTACAACCAAGTTCTTCAGTCGCTGGGATGTAATCGAAAGCCTGTACATCGACCAAGTTGTAGTCAAACAATGCTACTACATCACCTCGGCCAAGAGTAAAGTAACACCAGAGCAAGTCCCTTGGTCGAAATCCCCAACATGCTAATTCTAGAAGAGGTTGGCGCCCCGGCTGTCGACAAAGCTATGGACCTGAAATCCGTACTGCTGGATCAAAATAACAAGGATAAGTTCTTTCTCATCAGCTCCATGTTGACTGAAGAGGAAAAGGAGCAGATGACAAAGTTTCTGAAACAAAACATTGGGTGTTTGTATGAAGCCCCTACGAGATACCTGTCTTCGACCCTAAATTCATTTGCCATCAACTCAACGTCAACTTGACACGTGGACCTATCATACAAAAAGCTTGTTAGTCGGCCCTCACACACACAAGTGCGGTCAAAGAAGGTCAATCGGTTATCAAAAACATGCAGTATCCGACCTGGATTGCCAATAGAATCGCCGTTCAAAAGAAAAACGAAAGAGTGGAGAGTCTACGTAGCTACACCAACCTCAATGATGCATGCCCAAAAGATAGCTTCATCCTCCGAAGCTTCGCCCTCCCCAAAACCAATAAGCTAGACGATGCCACGGTCTGGCATGCACAAATGAGTTTTATGAATGCCTACCGAGGCAATAATCAAATCGCCATTGTTCAGTCCAGACCAAGACAAGACAACCAAAGAATGAGCACAAAGTTATTCGAACGCCATCTCAATAACATTGTGGAAGTCTACATCGATGACATGGTTATAAAAGCATTGCATCAATGACCCACAGGAAGTGTTTGACATCTTAAAGAAATACAAGCTAAAACTAAACAACTAGAAGTCGGTTCCAACAAGTTCCAAAGTTAGCTACTTGGAGCCAAGCCGAATTAAATCACTGCGATTCAAAAGCCGGAAAGACCTGCAACTTTGAAGTATAAGAGCTAACAAGCACGGCAGCAGCACTAAACCAGTTTATTAATCGGACATTAGATATGTGTCGGCCATTTTAAAAGATCCTGAGGAAGAATAGTAGAAGACACTTTGTCTAGATTGACGACTGCGACCGAGTACTGGATTAGCTGAAGCAAATATCTCTCTATGTTATCCCTCTTGACAAAGTCGGACGACAAGAAAGACTTGTATATCTATCTAACCCTATCACAATAGGCCGTGAACCGCGTTCGGAGGCTTACATGTTTTGGTGGTTCCGAATTGAGCTTGATCAATGTGTTTTTGGAGGAGGTAAAAAACCAAACACTAGGTCCTTTTTAGGGTTATTGAACGTTCAACGAGGCTACAAAATTAGGGATCTAGCACAAGAACGATGAATACTTGAGGGTTAATGGATTCCACCTTCATAGATGCGAATGTTTCACCTTCAATGGCCAACTAATCTCCTCGTCCAGGGCTTTGATGAAGTTCTTCTCCAAGTAACATTATTTGTATTTTAGTTTACGGTTTTCTTTGATTCGAATTAGTCGTATGATTGCTTTTAACGAATCATTTCATTTATGAAACTACATTAATATTTTCCATCATTTTTTGTATTTAGATTCTGGAACTCAACCATCTTCAAACAACGGTATTAATGGATTTGCGATGACCGATTGAGAGAGGTTATACCCTGTAAGTAAGCCACATTGTGCTATTAGATGATTCGTGCCTTTGAAACGAATCCTGCCAGTAAGACGACTCTTGGGAACTGGTGATACCCTATGCCGATTTGTGATTCCTACTTATCATCAGGCAATATTGTGTAAGTTGGCCAACCTACGCAATATCTGGTATATATTAACCGTAAATTAGTCTGCAAATGGTGTTATGAGGGGGAGAATGGATTCAAAACTCTATATTCTTCTCTCTTGAATTTTTGCTTTAATTGTCTTAATTATTTCTGTAATTTCAGCAAGTAAAATTAACCATCTTTCCTGAATTATTGTGATAATCAATTGAGGTTAACGTAGCACAACCTTTCAATCCTTGTGGATTGATACTCAGACTTACCGCTGTTCTTTTGAATAGTACTAATAGTCCCGTTTAAACAAATATTAAATATTTTGGTACGGTATAATAGTGATCAATCTTAAAGACTTCTCGTTGTTCAATGTACAAGGACTGAAAGTAAATACAATATTTGTACCCTTTATTTTGATCTTACATAGTCCGGTTGTATCTCTCGTGCATAGGTTAGCCATGGTAATAGTTTTGGCTTTCAACTCCTAGACCTAAAAAATGCTGGTGGAGTTAGGACTAAGGAAAAGTCCAACCTCCAAAATCTATCCTGTGAAATTAAGAACTCCCAGACTAACTGCCAATAGCAATGTTGGTTGCAGTAGGCTAGCCCTATGTTACCTGGACCCAGTGGCTACTGGGTGCGGATGCATATCTAAGGGTCGTACAAGTCAAACCTAGAAGTGGAGAATATGCCAATATGGATGTACATATGGATAGTCACAAAATACGCTAAATAATGTATTTATTAAATTATTATTTCATATAAACATAAGTTAAGAAATTCTGCAAGGTTTTACTTTGTTTAAAAGTTGTTGGACAAAAAACATGCATAAGCCAAATAAAGGGTTCAAAGTTCAAACTCATTAATAAGTTTTCAGCACATTAGCCTTATTGAACATCCCTTACTTGACCCCTGCCCAAAAAATAATAAAATCACGGTACTTAATGCACTCCATAACTGCTCAAGCCATGAAAAGAAAGATATATCTGTGCTACAACAATTAGCATAGCTGCACAGGCGATAAGTGCATAAAAACAACATGCACGTCTTTGAACTGCCATATCCGGCCCAAACCCACAACCATGTTGTCTCGTTTCAACACGGGTGCTTTGCCCAAAATAATGGATCCATGGAACATAGGACCAGACAAAGTCAGTTACAGTGAGTACTCATACTGGTATTACAACCCCCTTTTTGTACCATCTAGAAGATCTATAAGCTTCATTTAAATAGTGTTGTCTGCATGGGAATTCATGACATCACATCACCTAAAGTATTCCATCAGACATATCTGGAGTGACAGAATAAGCTTTAACTAGGTGATACTTAATATTACTTGATAAAAACAAGCTTCTATTTAATTGGCTGACCATTGAATATCTAAAACATCTTTTGAGTTAAATATACGTTGTAGATCTAGGACCATGAATCAAGCTGCTTAGTAAATTCTACAAGTGTAAGCAACTATGAAGCATCAAGTATAGGTACGGCAAACAGCTACCAAACGTCACTAGGTCGGCGATATAAAAAAACTATAAAAATGTGATTGGATATGGCAGGGGTATGTTTCTAATATTTATACATATTTACTAACATATTTTATACATACCAAAAGAAAAAAATTCAAGAGCACTTCATCCTGATCTAGCTAAATAATAAACACCTAGTGTTCATGCATGGTGTGATACATTCTCTGAAAGTTTTTAAGCAAATATCGATTTTTCAAGCTAGTGTGCTCAATTTAATACGTTTATTCCTCTTGCCATGGTTTTAATTTTGAAAGAGGTGCTCAATATGCATTAAATACAAAATTTCAGTAACTCCTCTTCTGATTATTATTTCCATAACTGAACTCTAAAAAGGAGCATGGTCTTCTTCATTGATGTCCAACCCCTACTGAATGAAATTAAAATTCCCGAACTAGTAATGTTTAAATATTGTAAGAACAGATAGATAAATAACAACTCAAGATGAAATGGTATAAAACAGATCAGTTGTTAATATCACAGCTTGTACATAAAAGTAGAAGTTTTTAAGGAAAATAATAAAAACGATGTGAAACAAGGTGGTACCAACAGGCGTACTCATCCCCATACCGCAGCTTACCAATGATGTGTCTGAATATTATAACGTAACCGATAAGTTTTTTGCGCATCATATACATGTCTTATATAATCGTATTGTACCAATACCCACTACTTGTACTACAATGATTTTGGATACATGCTTTATAGGAAACAATAACAAAATATAAACTTACATGTGCAGGGAATCTGTTAGATATCCCATATGAACTGAGTCAAGATCCATCATATCTTTGACCTACAAAAGCCAAAGGTCAAATATAAGTAAAAAGGGGCAACTAATCCAGGAGAGCAATTTAGCAAAAAAAATGCTGAAATTGAATGGCGCTTGCCGATTGGTTCTACTTTGCCTTTCTAGTGACTCCTGTCTTCAACCCAATGATATTCATAGCTTTAAAACAACAAATAAAAAGACAGTGATAAGCCTTATGTATGACCCCTGTCAAGTGAAGTAAATAAATTTTAAGGGGTCATCTCCAACAAGCTTTTTTCCCTACCTAATTTATGCAGTGAATACTAAATGTTATGCCAAATGATAGCGCCATTAATAAGTGTATAAATATTGTGCTCCTGGGATTTAGAAATTTGATTTCTACTTTAATTGATAAGCATTTCATTATATGCTTTTGAAATTTTAAAGATGTGTCAATTGAATGTGAAATTAGTGCTTTTCAATTTAGTCAGAGACCCATCTATAAGCCTATATAAATTAAACTTAAAACAGTATTATGCTCAACAGGAAGAAAATATTTCGAAGCTTGTGGCAAATAAATGCCCCTCCCAAGTTAAATTTCTGGATCCGCCACTACTTGCAGTTTTAATCCTGCTAGCCAAATTCTCAATCTTCCCAAAACATATGTGCATGTTTATGTCCTACTAGTTTGATTCCGAACTTCAAAATCAATTGACAACAAGTGGAGATGTCGTCCAAGCTCATATACTAGTTTTGAAGGTTATAATTTGACTAACATGGGACAAGCTCTAACACTCCTCTACACGTGTGATCCCTGACCCACACGCGGAGAGATAGATAAAGGATCGATAACTCAAGGATCATAATGAAATAAGGTGCACATAAAACACAAACAACAAGGCACTCATTTACTTGTTCAAAAGCCTCCGAATCCTCTCTCTGATAACATGTTAATCATCCACCTCAAAACTAATTGGTAACGAGTGGAGAGGCCTTCCAAACTCGTATCTAGTTTTAAAGGTAATTCACCAATATGGGACAAGCTCTAAAAATGACCAGTGACGAACCAAGTCATGAAAAAACCACAGAAAGATGGCAAGGCATTGTATTCTCGACATGCACATTCTACAAAAACAGAGGAAACGGCAAACAAACCCAAAATAAATGTTAAAAATATAGCACACAAACTAAATATCCAGTCCAGCATGCTATGGATGAAACTACAAGGGAAAATTAGAGATGAGCCACATTAAAATAAGCCTCAAACCTTATGCTTACGACATTCTAGAAACTTGCACCAGGATACATGGGATAACTGTGATTGGACATACTGCTGCAATGTAGATACAAAATGATTAACTTGGTGCCTGAAATACAAGAGAGTGGGGTATATCATTGTCAGGCATATGATTCGAAAGCTTTTATCACCGGCAACACATTAAATTAAGACAGGAGGCAGGAAAATAATTTGTAATCAACTCTCCCTCTTTCTCTCTCTCTCTCTCTCTCTCTCTCTCTCTCTCTCTCACTCAGAGAGCAGATTTTATCTCCATTTCTAAGAGCAACCAACAAATCCTTCTTGAGATCCATCTCAACGTAGATGTTCAATAAAAGATGTACAACAAACCAGTCATTGCCCTATCTGTGATAATAACACTCAAAGGCATCACTTCAAATCCAAGAGTATTCACGGCCAGTGGATAGATCGAAAGATGAGACGTCAACCACAGAGCGTAGCATCTTAGCAAACACTAGGGAGAAATCCCTAGTCACTTCATCGCTCCAAAATCTTTTGGCAAACTCCAAAACATGACTTTTAATAAAAAAATGTTTGAAATGAGAGACTTTCCTTTCGATATAGTTATAGTACACTGAAACTCTATATTATGGTAAGTGGCCGTCACCTTCTTGTCGGCGATCTCCGTCACCAAGAATGGCATAGTTGCAAAGCTTCGTCGTACCATACACCCACAGACCCTATAGATCCAACCCTTTGAGGCTATTTCCCTCAAACGTAAGTCCGAATATCCTTTTTCAACCAAATGGTACAAATCGAACTAAGACTGCAGCATACCAAATGATATTGGCTTCTTTTCACCAAACCCACCATAATAATGCCCACAAAAAATTCTAAATACAAGGCTTAGCAACCCAGCTAGCACTAGCTGGACTTAACAACCCTCACATAAGTCATACCTATGAAGCACTAACGCACCTAAGTTGCCACCGTATCCTTCTTGAACATGCCTGAGACACAGAAATACACATGGGACACAACAAGTGGCCTGTCCAATTTTTACAGAAATTTAGGTAGGGAAGGCGTCTGGGGCACGTCAGGGACATGCATGTCTCAAGTGAGACATATATGGGGCTACGGCCTGGTGTCACTTAATAATGTAAAAAACTTAATTCAAGGGTTAAAATTTAAAACAAACTTGTCTTGTGCCTCATGGTATGTTCATCTGGTGGACCATCTCTTAGTTATATAAAGTAATGTTTGTTTTGTTTTTGTGTGCAGTTAGGTTTAGTTTTCATTAGCTTTGGATGTTTGTACATACAATTTTTGTATCAATCACAATTTAAAAAAAAAAAGAAAGAAGAAATATGTGTGCTTCTATATTTTATGCTCCCCTTCCCGTGTCCGTGTCCCCCGTTAACTTTGAATTCCCGTGTCACTTGTCCGTATCTGTCTTTGTCTGTACCGTGATATTGCCACTTGTTAGAAGCATAAAAACCAGATAGTTCGTAATTTTTTGTGGCTATTGTTAAGCACGCGACCATATAGACTTAGTCCTCTACTTTTCCAAAATCAATGACACTCACATTCAGTTACTTGTATTCTTAAAGAAAGAGAAGAAACAAAGCCCTCTTTGATGGAAACAATGACTTAACTCTTTCAGTAGGAGGAGCAAAAAAGGATATTACAAGTTAAGGAACCACTAGTATCCCAGGTCTACATTTTTCATACGGTGAACAAAAAGGAAAAACAGTGGTGAGAAAAAGGACGGAAGCAAGCTCCTATATCTCAAGATTGTGAAGATTTTTGAAGAACTATAGTACCTGTTTCATTTTTTGGTTGTTGTAGTCAATTGATAGGTGAGAAATTGCAAATAGCATGAGACCTAAACAAATTGGACACTCAACTATGCAATAAAGTCCAACGAGACCACCACAATCACACATCACCCCAAAAACACAGCAATCACAAATACGAACTTAAAAGGGAGAGATCATTCATGCGCAGAGGGAGAATTCAACCCTTCACCTCCAAATGAAGTTCAAAGGCTCTAGGCTTCGGGGAACTAGACTAACCTTGATGGTTGAAGTGTTACAG
The DNA here is from genome assembly GCA_019985065.2 of Arctostaphylos glauca. Classification (NCBI taxonomy): domain Eukaryota; kingdom Viridiplantae; phylum Streptophyta; class Magnoliopsida; order Ericales; family Ericaceae; genus Arctostaphylos; species Arctostaphylos glauca. The sequence goes on along the minus strand of JAHSPW020000001.1, from coordinate 11,923,513 downwards.
TGCCTGAATGAAAACTACGCGATAACCACACAATTAAGGAAAATAGTAAGAACAGTCGCAATTCATCTTGAAGTTGAAGTCAAATTTGCAAGAGGTAGCTTGCAAAAAGGACTTCGGTGTCATAACTAAGATACTGGTAAACAAACCATTTCCATCGGCAGCATGATTTTAACTAATAATGCAATTTTGAGTGTCCTAGGAAACCCATAAACCACTTATCATTATGCATGCTCCTTGTTAAGAATGAAATCTATACAATATCTATGACTGAAGAACTCTTGAATAACTCTCTCAGTGGCAATTTGGCAGCCATTCTAAGAAGGGATATTAATTCGGAAAATTGGAATGCAAATTAAGTTCAGCCAAAGCAAATTTATCTCAACTAACAATACCAATTTAATCAGTCAAGTATTAACTTTGATAGAAACCTAACCCATAAATTCTATGATTACCTCCCAAAGTAGATTTACATCAGAATACTGCATGGCTATTCACCTATTATGTACCTAAAGACATAAAACAACTACTACCTAAACCAGAGAAGATTTGACAAACATCTAGAGAAAGAAATCCAATGGGAGTATAGATCAAGCAAGTTTCACAATACAAATCCTACGTCTAGAGAATAAAATTAAGGAGTATAAGACAAGAAAGACTCCAAAGTAGAAACCCTTTTCTCTAAGAAGTTTTATTGCTAGCGGAAGGGAAAATCAGACTGAGTGTTAAAATTAATAATCCAGATACTTTTTTTCTATTCATCATGCGTTCTATTTATACAAGTAAAAAGAAGACTAAACTAACTATAACTCTAACCAATCTATAATTCTATTTACATATGGAAATAAAACTTAATCCTAATCTAATTACAGTCCTACACATAAATATAACTTAACACTGAAGAATATAGAATTGGATTGCAATGGTAGGAAAACAAAATGTAGTAATCTACGACTTAAGACAATTATTTGGTCAAACATTGGCTGCAATTGAAAGTATATGAAGTGTATCACCATAGAGTGCTTGTTTGAGGCATCAAGCCCTTGCTAAGTCTCTAAAACTTGTATTTATAGGGCCTCTTGCATTTGATTTTCGGTTAACATGTTACCAATGTAGGCCTCACGAACTAACTACGCCTATTCTTCTCCAAATATGACAGTTGAGCTCATGTTCAGCACCAAAAACACTTGTCTTGACATGTGTCCCTATGCTTTCTCAAAATTCCAACTGCATACCTAAAATTCCTTGGCCTCGTTTGATACGTGTTGTAGGTTGAAGGGGATTGGTAGTGAGGAGGTGATTGGGATTAGGATTGGTTGAAAAGGGATTCATAGAGAAGTTTGTTGTCCGTTGGAGGTATGGATTGTGTATGAATTGTTATAGCCCTGTTTAAGAGGGGATTATTATGGATGGAAGGATTAAGGGGGGATTGGACTATGAAAGACACCCCCCACATTGGTCTGCCAATCCCCCACCATTTTGTGGGTTTTGTCTGCACTCTGAGTCCGACCCTCGAAAAATGCAGCCAAATAGATTAATGGGCCCACGGGATTCAAAATCCAATCTCTCCTTCTACACCAGACATCAAACAACATTGCTCCTAAGAACGCCACATGTCCATAATTACTAAAAATAAAAGAAAATTATAATTGGACAATCGTATATATATGCCCAAGTGTCTTTGACCAGTCATGCAAGAGTTTTGAGCTAATATGCCAAGAGATAATCGAAGAGGAAAAAATGGATCATCGAGTGACTTCCTTCTATTGCTAAGGGATTCGCCTCTATCCCGGTAACAACAATATTTATAAATCATCATAAAATTCCAAAAACAACCTAATCACTCTCTTTAGTCATCAACAAACCAACTGGGTTACCATTGCTCTTTTGGTAGCATCACGCCACGTGTTGGTGTCCCATTGGTGTCATTTTCAGGGGTAAACATTGCCCCCTCCAACCTTTTCCTTAGCCCTTAAGAAATTTGGTTTGATCCTAATCGAAAACGGAGGAAGTGATCAGAGTTGGGTCTTTCTTACAACTCTTGAAGCTCAACCTTGAATTCATCCTCCAACCACACCTTGAAAATGGTCACCATTACTGAAATGGGGGAAGGCCCATCTCGAGAAAATAGTTATTGATCTCATTGATGAGAAAAAAAGCCCAAATCACTGGTGATTACCTTGTTTCTCCACCCCAAATTCCTTCATGTCTATACACTTTTTGCCCCTGCCCAGAGATTTTCCTCCTATGGCCGAACAAGGAAGCGCCAATTCGGTGCACATATCACACACAATCCGCTACTCAGCTATGGAACACTCCTTCCTGTAACATCAACTTGACCAACCGAGTGAAATCAGCCTATGTAGATCTCTTGAATATTGTAGGGCCAGGCGCAAGAGTAAGATTTCCCCACTGGTCGTCTGGTTGTCATAGGTTCAATTCACGGAAACACTCTTTGGTTGTGAGGTAAGGTTGCGTACATCCAACCCTTCCCTAAACCTTGCAATAGCAGGAGCCTCGTACACTCAATGGCCTTTTGTATTGAAAATAGTGCATCAAAGGTTAGTCGAAGCTATATAAGAATCATGTATATGGGTGAGAAAGTATTTTGGCAGCGACAGGCCATGAGAGCTCTAACTTTCAATCCCAAATTATGAACCTGTCTCTACTCTCTATCTATGAACTTGATTCATCATGTATGCCCGAAAGATAGGATTTTAGTGTTCTAATTCCTATAAAACAAATAAAAGTTAAAATATTTGGTCAAACCCGTATAAGACAATTCTGCATTAATGGGCCAACTTTACAAGACTGCCCAGCCACTCTGGATCTCTATAACCACATGATTTGAAACATTCTAAAGCTCTTTAATTCTACCTTCCAACCAAATTTGTTTGGTCCAATATTTGCGTACTTATTTTGATATGACAATTTTACCCTCGGTATGTTGAAAACAAGACATTTTTGTAAAACGGTCTCATCTTCTTATTAAAGTTCAGATTAAGACTCTTTTCATAATGTTGGAACGCATTTTTATGGCACTAAAAGATCGTAGTAATCAGTTTAAAAATTACAAGGTTTGCTTAAGAAGATGGAGCTAGAAGCATACCATTCCCAAGGTTGTAGGGGCCACTTTGATTATTTTGCAGGAAACCAAGATTAGAATCCGTTATCGAGCTTAGGTGAGGTTTAGAAAAGTATTTCTCAAGTGCTTGAAAGCAAATGACCTATCAAAGCTTTCCAAGGGGTATTCATTCATGTTCTTCATCATAGGATGACACTCAGGACGGGACCTAAACGCTACGTGAAGTCAATATGAGACGTCTACAACGCTCTGCCTCACATGGAGCGTGCTCAGCCGCATCATTTTCCGTGTGCAAGCCAAGGAAAAGCACCTACGCATCACCAGTAATCCATGCTAAGTTAACAAATGTCCTAGAATGGCCCAGCAAGTATATCAAGCTATCCAATATGCTGCCTCACGTTCAATCATGTCTTGAACAAAAGATACAATTATCCAAAATATGCAGAAAAATAGAATGCAAAGGGGAAAAGCAACATACAACCAGGAACAAATAAAAAAGGAGTAGCTCCAAGACCTCCCATAAACCAAAGCTCTATTACCATGTTACACAGTCTTGGGTTAAACTTATCTTCAAAAAAGTGGCTTTTTAAGGTGAGAGTGCCCTCACGCTTATGTGTTGCATATTATTTTCGTAGGAGACTCCGTTTCACATGAATATGGATCACGAGATCCGAGGGCCCTAGGATTACTCCCGGAAGGTAGACCAACTGCGTAAGCGCCTTTTCACAAATTTAAAAGACAGATCCATCATCTACAAGGACTTTTCGAGTATTAACACACTATGTGGGCCACAAATAAAACATGAGCTATTAAAATGTAATAACCAAAATTAACTAAATTGATTATTTTTTGTCTTTACTGAAATTTTTTTTGTATTTGTTATTTTTGCGTCATTTTTTTTGTGTGATTATTGTTTCGTCTCGACAAAAGGAATCTAAAAAGTATAAAATTATGTCCAAAAGCTAAAAAAGATTTACTAAAGACGAAAATAAGTCAACACACACGCTGTTTTAGGCTTATTTTTTGTCTTTTCTGAACTTTTTTTAGTTATTGGACATAATTTTATACTTTTCTGAAATTTCTTGTCGAGATGAACCAACAACAATCAAAAAATTGACACAAAACAAAAAATTATAAAAAAATTTCACTAACGAACAAAAAAACAATAAGCCAATAAGTCAATAATTACCACAGTCCAATGGACCCTAAGAAAAGAAGATACAAAAATCATAAAAAGGTATGACAAGGCAACAAAGAAGTATTAGGATCAATCTTTTTCCCCTTAAAAGTCTTTTGGGTATGTCTTCATCGTATTCTTGGGACTTTTGGGCATACTCCCCTAAAAATCATCGAATAATAATCCAAAAATTGCAATAGAAGAGAAAAAAGGAGGTTATTAGGTATGATAAATCTTTTTTACTAGGTAACCTAGTTTATCTTGATACACGATTATGATCATTATCCTTCCAGGACCGGAACTTCTTGTTTCCACATGTGAATATATCAAACTCGATCAACCGTACATGCGTAATCCTAATGTTGGCAATGGGCGTCATGTTTTTCAAAAAGGCCATACTATGCTGAGGGTCCAAGAGATGTCAGGCTCGTAATGGAAATTGCGATTTTTTTCATTTTTGCTAGACACAGTCAAGAATAGTAAAATAAATTTAAGAAGAACCAAGAAGTATCAATGTCCAACACAGACAAAGCACCCTTACTAAAGTTCAGCAAATGAAGTCAAAGAAGCAATTTCAAAGAAAGCAATACACCAAAGACTCAAAAATGCCACAGTGGATACAGTAAAAGCAAACATAAATTAGTACGAAAGAATACACGGCATACCTCACTCTGATTAAGATATTGAAGTGTCGCATTTCTGGTTCACATGCTTTAGAATGGTGATTCTGATTAATTACATGCAGTAGATCCTGTTGACCAACATTTGGAACATATCAAATATCTTAGACAGTTTGTAAATTTCCAAAAGCTTTCAAGAGGAAATTTCACCTGTGGTGACAAAAGTGCACCACAAATGACCAAATGAACTTTCAAAGCATTGTAATGGCTAAAACATATTGTTTCTTTCTTTTCTCTTGTACTTTTTTCTTTTGAGTATGTCCCCGTGTCCTTTCACTAATCTGTTGCTAGTATGCACAATAAGCTAAATCAAGTTCTCAGGTCACTGGAACGATGTCCAAGTACAAAATTATACAACTAGAGGATCTATTCTTAAGCACCTTAATCGTGAAGTTTAGTGCTAAATTGTTGGCCACCATTTAGATGCGCTGGGTTCACAATTTTTCATAGCACCAGACTAGGTGCTTGCAACTCACTGCCTACTTTGTATTCACAATCATAAATCATAACAAATGACCACTTGTTGCCTCATTAGGGAGAAGACCTTAGCAACAAGTCTGGGGGCCTAACAGAGAGTATAACTATAAAACCGTCTCTTAAATAGCCTAAGCTTTTGAATGAGATAGTGGTTCACAATTTAACATTTAGTCACGAAGCTTGAATAAAAAGTACAAACAAAAATTATCATGGATGCAAGGGAGCACCAATGCAATTCCACATACCAGGGAATGGCGCAGGCGAAGAGGGAAAAAGAAAAAAAAAGCAAAAAAGGAACAAACTAACTGGCAAATCATTGTTTGACTAGTTGGCACTTTCCAATAAACACAACAATCAAGTTCGGTCCTGAGATCATTGATACTTTTGAAGGTTGTTTAAGTATAGTATAAAAATACTTCTTTAGCATCTGAAGTACCTTACTTTTTTAATTTTAATCCAGCAAGTTTGAACAGCAAGAATGCAAGCAAGAACAATAACGATGAAAGGAACATTGATACACATATCTGTCCATCGAGCAGGGGAAGAGATAAAAACAGTTTGCAATGCAACAAATATTTGATCAGGAATATAATATTGTAGACAAGCCAAACAAGCAGTCATTCGTATGAATTCCGCAACCACAAGAAAAGAAGCAGTTGGTCGCTCCAAAACAGTTAATGAAAAGCATAATTACCAGCTATAAATGGTATTAAGCTTCAGTAAAATAACCCAACCATAGTTTGATACATGTTTGCATAAACAATGTATGCATGTTATACACATACATGTGCTTGTAAATCCATACCTTCAATGAGCACCATACATCAGTTAATGAGAAAACAGCAAGCCTGACTCGAATAAGAAAGCTGAATATCTGGGCATATATTTGTAACGCCCGTGAGGTCAAAACAATACTGACTGGCCAGTCCACTCTATAACCCAAACCTAAAAAATCGAATGAATTGACTCCTGCCATACAAACAACAAAATGGATGTAGAACATCAAGCGAAATAATTCAAGTACAAACGGAAACAAAGGAAATGCAGTAGGAGAAAAAAACAAACAAAAAGTTTGTTGCGTCCACCATAAAGATTCACCTATTGCAGATGCTGAGAGAGGCATTGTGCCAATTCTCTTTCCCTTCATGTACACAAATAGACGGTCCTTATTAAGGTCTCTTTCACATGAAGACCTCTGAACTGACATCTCAAGTAACCCCTGAATATCTGAGACATTCCGATCTCCCTCTGCTACATAGGATTTCTGGTTTCAAGGTAACAAAAGGAAACATAATCAGGATGCCTAACATTTTATCAAACAAAATAATCGACATATAATAGATTGAAGTGGGTAGTCAAACATGAATACATGATGCAAAAGAGACATGACAAACAAATCTGCCCAGTCTGCTAATTCCATGAAATGGTATCGCCGCAATGCCAGTATATGTTCTTGCAAATCAAATCCTTCTTCAAGTATTTTAATAGTCAACTTGCTGACGTACCAATATCTGGCTTCATTAAGGAAAAGGCATAATTGACTTTAAACCAAATCACTACAAGATTACTAGGTTGTGAAGGAAAGTGGTTAAAGACATATTAGAGGTGCCATATTCACCCCATTTGGATCTGCTAGATTCCCTGCACCTCAATTTTCAAGAGGGCTACCCATATACTTCACTAATATACATATCGAGTTGCAATCCTTATCTTTAAACTACAGTCAGAAGATAAAAAAATCCACCTGCCTCAGAATCCATCAAAGATAACAATTAGAGTTTCTGAAGCCAACTATATCAGCATGTATTTATAGGAACATAAAAGACCATAATTTGACACCACAAGTCCTCATTGTCAGTAGATCTCCACCTGCAAACTTCGACATTCAACATGAATTGTGGTAGACGTATTGGTTTTAATGAAACTCTTGACCATATTTCATTACCCAAAACAGCCTCTTCTACCTTTCCTCCATGATAAATAGACTAATTGCAATTAACAGTCCATTTTTCATGGAAAAATATAAAACCAAGATCAACTGCGAAAACTCAAATGGAACCAAGCACTCCAATTGTGAAAACCAGTACTTAAACAAATTAAACACATAGTAAACTTGACATATGCCGAATCATCGGTCTCACTTGATAGTGTTGCAGTCCATCAAAAGACATGTCTTTCAGTACAAACTTTGTGCTGGCCATCCCAGTTACTTTACTATTTGAGGGCACACATTAACATGTGCTACTACTTTGGAACTCAAGTGTTAATACAGAAGAGTCTATTATGCACTAGCCAGCATTTCTAGTATTTGCCTCTTCACATGAAATGACGACTCCAGAATGAAGAGGTTGTTTCTCACAGGAAATTCATGCTCAACTGAGAAGGTCTACAAAATTCTTAAGCAGATGATTATACATGCAGTTAACACAACTTGGTCTTTTTCCAACAAGAAATCAGATGACTAATAGTTGATGTCTGCATTTGGCATAAAAGCAACAAAAGAGGACTACAAAGTTCAAACGAAAAGGCAGCAGCAAGTTATATGATTATAAATCTTGTCTGGGTCTGGAAAGTATAAGGATACTGAAGCAAGATTTCCTGCAAGAGGCATTTCTCAATAACGAAATCAACTGGTATCTCAAATGTAGCTGCTAAACTGTTCGTATGATCTCTGCCACTAAAGTCGATAATACTATCTAAACAACTGAGCATACTCTGCCAACCACTTCCACCAGAAACATTGTCCAGATTCACTCGTCCTTTCTTTTCATTCTTTGATTCCAATATAGAATTATCACCATGACACTCATGCTTATCAATCAAGATCTTATCAAATCTGTTGCCTTCCTTCTCATGGTATTTACTCATAGCAAGTGCATCAGAAGCATTAGACGTCTGGAAAAGTGTTACCTCAGCTCCAAACTGATGCCTGGGATTGGAAGATAAGTTTTTGGCATAAACCTTACAAGGGTCCTTTACAGATGAAAAATCAAAGCAAGGAAAGGGTTCTGTATGGTCTGCATAGCCCTTCATTCCACGCTTGCCCATCAGGTCAGTTTTAGACAATACTGGGTTCATACTAAGAAGATTGGAATGGTATTTGAGCTTCGATTGTTGCAAAGAAAATAAATTTGACAGAAGGTAAGTTCTATTCGAAAGTTGATCCTCATCGTTGGTTCCCCCCGTCAAAGAATCAACGGTGCAAATCATATTGCTCACATTTGGCACACCCTTTTCATTTCTGTACCTTCCATCAATATACAAAAAACTTTTCACAGGGTCAGTAAGAGGCCAGCCGGCATCAGACTGACTATCTATGTTTCGAGTGTCAGACAACTTTAACCAATTTGGCTTCCCTGACTCAGGGCAAAGAGGATTATCATTGAACTCTGTTCCTCTATGACTAGGGTGTACAGTTCGGTCCTCTGGAGAGGTTCTCTCGTTCATCTCACTTGAATAACCATCGATGGGATTTGATATACCACTTTCTGAAGGTTTCTGCGAACAATTATTAATGGCAACATTTGATAGTAAATTTAAAGCGGATAAATAGTTATGTTCAACAGCAACCAAATTACTAGGAAGTTGAATCAGCTGTGTAGACTCATATTTCTCTTCGGAGCCATTTAAAGATGAACATTCTGATGATTCCAGCTCCTCCACATTAGAGAACTCATCTATTGTGCTAGAAACCTCAGACACAATGGTGTCAACAGCCCTGAGAATCATGAAAGTGAACATACAGTTGTTGAAAGAGAAAAGAAAAGCATAGACAATATCCGAAATAAGGTAGACAAATGGGTGAAAGAAATAAAGTACATCAATGTCAATTAACTCCAAGTTATTCTAGCATCTTCTGATTTGAAGGAGGTGGTGGTAGGCATGTGAAACAAATATCATAGCACATACACTGATACAAGGGTGCAGAGAGAGAGAGAGAGAGAGCTTACTCATCCAAATAACTACTTGTAGAAGGATAAATGAAACTGCCAGTGTTTGTAAACGAAATTGGGTCGTTTAGATTCCTTCCATTGGCATTTAGAAAGACTGCTACATTGTCATGTGGAACTACCTGGAAAAGCACAATTTCTCATGCGAGATATCAAAAAGAAGCTAAGAAATCTGGAAAAAAACAAAAAAAGAAAAGCAACAGAACCTGCTATACATTTGGTTAGCAGAGAAAAACAAAATATTGACTGACAAATAAACTTGTTCTGCCCTCATTCAACAAACAAAATGCAAAAGCTCCAAACCATCCAAGTCCCTCTATGAGTTGGAATGCAACTTCGATTAACTTCGCACATTTCACCTCTAAGTCATTATAAATGGTGGAATCTTCCCATGACTACCATTCTATGGACACATAAACCAAATGTTATACACATTGTGCAGGAACATCAAGAAGAACACCTTCGACAAATGGCACGTGAACAAAACAAGGACAAAAAGTATATTCATTAGTCACTACCTCTAGCATAGAGCTAGTGTAATAATTATAGGCTACAACTACTTGTCTGGTTGTGTCTTTTATATTTCAAATCCCTGGTTAGGATTTTTTTCTACATCTTGAGTAATAAAGAATTCACTGAAAGAAACAGACTTACAAGAGCCAAGGAAGCAACCTTTCCAAACCAACAAAACAAAGAAAAACAAGCTCAGCTAAGAAGCTGAAGCAAAAATCCTAATGGGGGATTTGCCAACTACTACCAATCCTGTTATTTAGGAGTGTTTGTTTTAGCAAAGAGATTCCTAATACAAACATCAAACAACTATGCTGCGCCTTTCGATGATTTGGTAATTCTAAAGTTTCTTTCTTGCCAATTGAAGTAGCCCAAGCAAGTCTTCTAACTGTGCTACTAAAAGACTTAATAAATTTCCCAATGAGCCATGAATCTCAGCATCACAATTATGTTGCACTTTGGAGATTCCACTTAAATGAGAAAGCTGCTTCCATACATTCCTGGATTAGGTGCAGCCAAAGAGAATGTGGGATATGGTCTCCAGTTCCTGATGGCAGAGAGAACAAGTAGACGAAGATGAAGGAATAATCCCCCAACTAATAAGTTTATCTTTGGTTCTGAGCTACTTTTTAATGGCCAATGCATGTAGGAAACCAAACTAATTTGTGCCAATGCACAATAGATGTAGTGGCATTTCCCGCAGTTGCAGCAGAGTATCTAGAAGAGGGGGAACCAGCTCATAAAACTTTATCTTCAACAGTGGAATTAGGCTCAAAAAGTGGATTCAAAGAAGAGGGATAGTGCCATGTCCATTAACAATGGTAGATTATCAAAGATACCCTGGCTAAAAGGGGAATTCCAGAAGAAGAGAGGGTGTTGGGGCTAAAGTAGTCACAAAAGAGGACCTTGAGTGAGCTAGTTATCAAACCATACAAAAGTAGCTTCCCCGTTACCAATAGATGCTTGGTAAGGGGCCTAGCAGTTCTCCTGATTAATATTTTTCTCCATTTCCAAGAGCAGTCTGATGGAGTATCTATAGCCCATAAACATCTGTGTTTGATGAGGCATTTGTGGCACCATTGTACCCATAAAGATCCTTTTTAGAACAGATGGACCAGATGTGTCTAAGAAAGGAAGCATTATTCTAGTCCTTTATCCCTCTCAACCCAAGAACTCCTTCATTCTTAGGCAGGCAGATGGCTGACCAGGCTATCTTATTAGAGCCGTGGTATGAATCAGTTCCTGAAGGGAGGTTTCTAAAGAACTTTTCAATGTGTCTGCATACAGTACTAGGAAGGGCAAAGTGCATTGTCCAATATATGGGTGCTAAAGGATATACATTTAATGAGCTCCAATCTTCCAGCATATGATAAGTTTTTGCTAGCCCAACCGTGAATCTTAGCAACAATTTTTGTAATGAGACCCTTACAATCCCCAATAGACAGCTTATGGGGGTGAGATGTACTCCCAAGTATTTTAAAGGTAGGGTACCTAGCTGAAAACCCATTAAACTGCAGATAACTTCCATTGTCAGATAATCTAGACCAGCTATATATAACAGCAGGATATCATTAAGTCCTTGTAGGAGTTTAAAATTCACTTTACTGGATTTCTCTGGAATTTTTATGTTCATTGATTTCCACTTTGTATAGAAATTTCCTACTTTTATAGTTGTACTCTAACTTGGTCAAGCTTTTCTTTCTTGGGCTGCAATCCAGTGGATTATTTGTCCAGCAACAATATGTTTTTCAGGAATTTCTGTCATGATATTGTTTTCACGTTGAGTTGGAAATTTTTTAAAGTCTTTTCTTTGTGTATTGAGAGTATTCTAGTATCTCTTTGCTTTTGATCAAAACAAAACAAGAAAAAAAAAAAAGAGTTCTCTAGTATCCAAATAAAGGGCCCCTTTCAGCAACACAACTTGGCTGAAATCAAAGCTTTTTCTTAGCTAAAAGATGATAAAGTTTGAGTGTGGATCCCAAAAGCCCTGGTGGAATAAGTTTCCTATTTTTTCCCATTTACTAGTTACTCGTCTTATTGGATGTTATTTCTTATAACCTACTTGCAGCATTTTGTTCTTCAGAATCAAACCTAGAATACTAGTATAAACCTTAGTCCAACACCACTTTACCCACGCGGACATCCCTAGACTGCAACAATAATGGGCTGTCCAGCGTTGATAAAAGCTCAAGACCACTCATCAACTCTTCAACCTCACAATCCTGCAAATTAACTCTAAGCAACAGATAGGGTTCTCCTAAATCACCTAAAACCATTGCAAAGAGTAACTTTACACAATAACAGCACAACACCTAGGGACCGAAACCATCTACAATATATTGGAATGCAAACCAATAAAGTTTAATAGCTACATTGTTGGGTCTATCTAACAAAAGCTTTTAGGACAATTGCTGACTTCAGATGGTATCAGGGGTTTGGTTTACGGGAGGTCTTGAATTCAAGTCTCTCCATTTATATTTGTTCCCCATTTCAATTATGGTTTCCCCTTCGCATTCTCTAGCACTGTATATTGATGTCGTGTTTGATAACAAGTTAAGCTTTTGGAACAATTTAGTGAGTTAACAAATTCAAGCATGGCAGTCATAAGCAAAAAAAATACTAAAAGCCAATAATCAATATTCGTTCAACAACATGCTAGGTCTACATAAAGAGTTGGTTCTTGAACTTCATAAAGCTGCGCAGAACAAGCAACAAAAAAGGAACTGCTTTCAGAAAGTAACTATGTAATTTTCTATTAATCAACATAAAAAGCAGAGAACAAACACTGAAGACACATAGGGCTATGGCGATGCAATACCTGTTGATAACTGACAGCCAACGTCGGAAAAACGATGTCCAGTTTTTCCATCTTGCTTTTGTAATAGTTGTTCCTCGCACATACCATAGCTTCAATGCTTAATTTACTAAAAGTCAATGAAGATGCATAAGATGGATAGTCACTTGAGAAATCGCTCCAACAGGGAAGGATATCCTCATAAGTATGATTCCTGATGCCAACGTGACTACACAATTCAAGTAACTTCATTACAACTTGAAGCTGCTGACCAGCTCTGAGAAGAGGAATTGACATATCTTTCAGAAAACAGGGTACAACAACTCCATCTTGCTCCTGAGGCAAAAATTTCCAGATTGTGAGCAAAATCCTGCGGGAAAGCTTAAGGGCCTGTTTGGTAATGTTTTTGTTTTCAGTTTTCAGTTTCTTAATTTTTTTGTAAACATGTTAAAGAACACTTTTCTTAAATATGTTTTTGGTTATTGTTTACTATAAGCATTTACAAAGTTTTTTGAAATTGTTAAAACAACAAATTTGTATTTTCACTTGTTAAAAGACAAGATTGGACAACCCACTATAGCCATAGCCCGTCTCTCTTTCTCTCCCTCTCTCTCTTCCCTCAACCACCCATCATAATTATGGCTCGTTTCTCTCCCATTCTTCCCCCCCACCCCCCCCCCCAAAAAAAAAAAAACCCACCACAGCCATAGCTTGTTCCCTTCTCTCTCTCCTCAACCATCCACTATAGTCATGGCTCACCTCTCTCCCCCCTCTTCTCAACCACCCACTTTAGTCATGACTCATCTTTCGCTCTCCTCTTTACCCCACTCGCTCCTTAACCACCCACCGGAGCCATGGCTCATCTTTCTCTTCCCCCTTTGCCCCTCTCTCTCTCTCTCTCTCTCTCTCTCTCACCCCTTACTTTCTCTCTATTTTTTCAACCATCCATCATAGCCATTACTCGTCTCTTTCTCTCTCTCTCTCTCGCTCGCCCCCTAAACTGTCTCTTTTTTCTCAACCATAATCATAGCTCGTATCTATCTCCACCTCTCTCTCTCTCTCTGTCAACCACCCTTTCTCAACTATAGTTTCATGTTCTTTGTAACATGAGGTTTGTCATAAAGGCCTTAGTTTGATAATATTGTAAAAACAAAAACAAAATGATATTACCAATCAAGTTTATGTTGTTTTTATTTTGTCTTGTTTACAAGAATATCATATGAAACATGTGTTTTGTTTTGGTTTTTGTTAAAAATAAACAAAATTTAGTTTTCAGATTTTTATAAACAAGAAACAAGAAACTGGAACCCTTAAATGTTTACATTGCAAAAAATGCTGGACCCAAAGGGTAAGCTACAAAGTCACAGCATTACCCTAAGTATGGCCAACTGAATGTCATTACACCTTCCAGCTTCGTCAGGTGAGTAAGGTGGTGAATGTTTGACAAATTCTACGACAAATTCATTATGAGGATCACAAATCTTGGCGTCATATATCCATGATCTAATAAATTCACAATATGGTTCACATGAAGAGAGAAATAGAAACTTGAGGACAGCACTGTGGACTGGATCAGCAACCTACAAAGTACAATGCCGAAATAGCACATCAGCAGAACCACAAGTTAACCAAAAAAGGAGCATTTATACAATCAAAATTTGGATGTCAATGAAGCAAGACAACTAAATTCAATGGGCTGGGTGCAAGTATATCTAGGAGTCGGAAACCTAATACTTAAAAATCAAGGATACGCGACTTTAGGAAAAAATCTGGATACATCTACTGGGATACTTCAACGATTTGTTTTATTACTTGTCATATGAACCTGAGTTAGAAAGTTGGCTCCATAGTTATTTTATGTATGTCTACGTGTTAAACACATGACAAGGTGAATAATATTTCAAATGATTTACTAACATAAATACCCTAATTTGGTAACAGTCCATGGCCCAATTATTATGGTTCCATGATCCTATTTTTGCCCACAATTTTTTTCATTGTGCCAAACAAATTAGTTAAGTAAATAATAGTAAATCCCACTACCAATTCCCTTAAAAGGGTAGTCCATGTACAAACGGGATTTTAAATGATATGTATGTTGCTAGTGCCGCTTTTGATATGACTCTTGGCTTTTGGGTATGTTAGCTTAAAACAGAAAAAGAAAAATCCATACACAAAACAGCCATATCCGGTACATGTCCCGCACCTCACCCGTATCATTTTCGACACAGGTACTTTGACCAAATGGCGGATCAATGTAACCTTGCAAGATAACATCACCCATTGAGATTTTCTTCCCTAGGTGTAAGGTATCGGCGACATATTTCAGCTGCCTAGTGAGAAGGTGAAGATCATAGCAAGTGTCAAGATCATGAGCGAATGACCTATGGTGGATTATAGATAATGACGTGACGGGACCAAGTAACACCAAGGCCAGAAATGGAACAGTTAAATTTTAAGGCGACGCACAATAGAAACTAGAAGAGACAAAACAAAAGTTCTGACCCGTAGTTGTGTATACAAATAAGTGAGCAGAGCTCCACCTCTTGGGAAGTTACGAAACTCTAAATTAGCTTTAGCAACTAAACCTTCCAAAGAAGATAGTGATGAGCAAAGAGCCATATCATGTATGTTGCAGATACGTCCAATTGCTTCAATCTGATTTCTCAATTCCTTTGTGTGCAGGTAAACCTCCAGTACGGTAACTACAGAATGCACCGAGCTCGTGAGACTGCCTACTCCAAAACAAGAGTTAGTCGTTGTCGAACGTCTTAAACCCACTGATACATTTAGTGTATCCACTCCGCATATGTAACCTTCTAAAACCTTCCGCACAGCAACAGAGAATGCTTGATTAACAAGACTGTGTATACGGTGTTCTCCCCCTTCAACCGAAAGATCATTATGATTTTCCTTTGCTTCTGAACTTGTAAGTTTATTGCAGCTTTCAGTTTCTTCCAATTCAAAATTAATGAAATGATCTACAAATTTGCGGAGAAGAAACACTACACATCCTGAGTGGCCTATGGATTTGAGTATCTTTCCCAAAGCAAGAGTGCTTGATGACCGGTTCCACAAACTGGGAATCCGATGGAAGGTTCTATCTGCTGGATCAGAATAAAATGCTGCACAGAGCTTTTCAATGGTAATAAGAGCTGACTCTATGCCTTGCAGAGCATTCAGTGCTATCCTCACTAAATTTCCCTCCTGCAACCATCCCAAAAAAAATCGTAATTACAATGAACAATCAGCAGTACTTAAGTGCAAGAAAAACTATAATGAGATATGAACAGGACAGAACCTGGAATAGATAGTGTAAACTAACAAAGGGAGAAAATTATGTATTGTATTGATCAATTAAGCTGTACAAAAGGGTCCTCTATTTATACAGGTAGAGGAGACCTAATTACGGAAATAAAATCAGCCTAATTACAACCTATTATTTACACAATCAGAATCAAATCAGAATGGTAACACTATCAAGCTAATTATGGTAACACTATCAAGCTAAGTATGGTACATGCTAACACTCCCCCTCAAGTTGGTGCGAAGATATTACTCAAGCCCAACTTGGATGCAATAGTGTGGAAACTCTTGCTGCCGAGTCCTTTTGTGAAAATATCAGCCAGTTGATCTCCAGATCTCACAAAAGGCATACATATCGAACCTTCACTGAGTTTCTCCTTAATGAAGTGTCTGTCAATCTCTATGTGTTTCGTTCTATCATGTTGAACTGGATTATGAGCAATGCTTATGGCAGCTTTATTATCACAGTAGAGTTTCATTGGACCACTATTGCTAAAACCCAAATCACGCAGCAATGTTTGAAGCCAAAGAAGCTCACAAACACCATGAGCCATGGCTCTGTATTCGGCTTCTGCACTGGACCTAGCAACCACAGATTGTTTTTTACTTCGCCATGTAATCAGATTTCCTCCAAGAAAAGTACAATAGCCCGAAGTCGATCGTCTATCATCCACAGAGCCAGCCCAGTCAGCATCGGTGAATGCTTCCAAACACAAGTGACCATGATTAGAGAACAGGATACCTTTTCCAGGAGTTGACTTGAGGTACCTCAGGATGCGGTAAACCGCATCAAGATGGGCGGTGCAAGGATTATGCATAAACTGACTAACGACCCCCACTGCATAAGAAATATCTGGCCTAGTGTGAGCTAGATAGATTAATCTACCCACAAGTCGCTGGTACCTCTCTCTATCAATACGTTCTCCCATATCTCCTTTCAGGTGATGATTTACCTCAATAGGTGAATCTGCAGGCCTGCAACCTAACATACCTGTCTCCTCCAATAGATCGAGAATGTATTTCCGTTGAGAGATAAAAATCCCTTTATCAGACCGTGCCACTTCCATGCCAAGGAAGTACCGCATTGATCCTAGATCCTTGATCTCGAATTCTTGAGCTAAACGAGATTTAAGAGTCTGGATCTCTTTCACATCATTGCCTGTCATTATTATATCATCAACATAAACAATAAGGACAGCAATTGTATCAGTACCTCTCTTTACAAACATTGTGTGATCTGCATGGCTCTGCTTGTACCCAAAACTCACCATAGCTTTTGAAAATCTGCCAAACCAGGCTCGAGGTGACTGCTTCAAACCATAAAGAGCCTTTTTTAACCTACACACTTTCCTTGCACTAACTGGGGAAGAAAATCCTGGGGGAACCTCCATATACACCTCCTCCTCCAAATCACCATGAAGAAAAGCATTCTTCACATCAAACTTCTGAAGTGGCCAATTCAAGATTACAGCACATGAAAGTAATGTACGCACCGAGTTCATCTTTGCAACTGGTGCGAATGTCTCCTCATAATCAATGCCATAAGTTTGCGTAAAACCTCTGGCTACCAATCTCGCTTTATATCTCTCAACTGAACCATCAGCATTATGTTTAACAGTGAAAATCCACTTACAGCCTACAGGTTTCTTTCTTTCCGGAAGATTTACAAGTTCCCAGGTGCCATTCTTTGCTAAAGCTTTCATCTCCTCCACCATAGCCCCTTTCCACTCAGGTATCATAAATGCTTCCCTCCAATTCTGTGGAACAGTTATAGCAGAAAGAGAAGCAACAAAGGCACGGTACGAAGGAGATAAATGATTATAAGAGACATAATGTGAAATGGGATGCTGAGTACATGATCTGACACCTTTCCGAATAGCAATAGGACGGTCATCACAATGAGGAAAGGATTCATTACCCGATGAATTTGGTGAAGAGGCTGAAGATGATTCTGGAACTGAAGTAGGATCTGCTGATTGGCAAAGTGGTGGAGCACATGGAGCTTTAGTTCTCCTTTGATACGTTGCCAAGGTGGCAGGCCACTCTCTTGGCAATCTATGCACGTTCTCATCCACTTGCCCATCACCATCATGTGGTTGAACATTCTCAACAGAGACCAGTTCGTCTTCTTCCTTATTCTCCCCCTCACTATGAAAAGAGGAAGGCAACAATGACCATGATGACTCCAGAGATTGGAACACCCCTCCTTCCTCTCTCATCTCTTCCGGACCAACACTCTCCCCCTGAAGAGATGAAGGAATATACAAAGACTCTGTCTCCCAAAAAGTAACATCCATTGACACAAAAAACTTCCTAGACCGGGGCTCATAACATTTGTAGCCTTTTTGGGTAGGAGAATACCCAACAAAAACACATTTGTGTGCCTTATGTCCAAGCTTTCCCCCAGAAGGATGAGGAGCATGAACAAAACACACACAGCCAAAAACACGTGGAGGAATAGACGTGGCGTGACAAGTACTAGGTAAACATTCAATGGGTGTTTTGAACTGAAGCACACTAGAGGGCATGCGATTAATGAGATATGCAGCAGTTAAAATAGCCTCCCCCAAAAATATTTAGGAACTTTCATGGTAAACATAAGAGAGCGGGCTACCTCAGCCAGATGGCGATTTTTTCGTTCGGCAACACCATTCTGAGATGGAGTATCCACGCAAGTTGTTTGGAAAAGAATGCCATGTTCATCAAGATATGCACGAAAAAATTTATCAATGTACTCAGTACCGTTGTCACTACGGAGAATTTTAATGCTTGTGTCAAATTGAGTGTTCACCATCTTATGAAATGATTGGAAACAAGAAAAGACTTCATTTTTAGTTTTGAGCAAATACACCCAGGTAACACGAGAATGACAATCAATGAAAGTGACAAACCATCTATAACCTTTTAATGAAGTAACGGGGGAAGGACCCCAAACATCAGAATGAATGATTGTAAAAGGAGAATCACTTCTCTTATTAATAGGTGCATAAAATGAGCGTTTATGTTTAGCAAGTTCACATGCTTCACAAAAAAATTGACTCCTAGGACAAGACTTGACTAAAGTAGGAAAAAGTTTCTCTAAAATCCCAAAAGAGGGATGACCCAATCTACGATGCCACTGGTGTAGTAAGGATAAAGCAGAACCCGTATCGGCTTGTAAAGCTTGACCACATGATAGTGATGGTGGAGGACAAGGTGCATTTTCCAGATAGTAGATGCCACCATGTGCTTTACCACTGCCAATCACCTTCCCCGTTTTCAGTTCCTGAAATACACAACGAGTAGGAAAGAAAGTTATAGAGCAATTGGCAGAACGAGTAAAACTACTAACAGAAAGTAAATTGGTGGCAAACTTTGGAATATGTAGAACAGAGGATAGAGAAATTGAGGGAGAATAACAAACAGAACCTTTTCCTGAAATAGCAGAGAATGAGCCATCTGCTATTCTAACTTTATCCTTACCAGAACAAGGGAAGTAGGAATCAAAAACAGAGGAACAACCTGTCATGTGATCTGACGCACCGGAGTCTATAATCCAAGGAGTGGAAGAAGAAGACGCTGTGAAAGCACTGGACAGTATACCTGAATGAGCAAAATATGATGAGGCCGGAGTGGATGTAGGAGCGGTGGAAGTAGGGGCTACAGTAGATGAAGAATCAGCCCTCGCGGACAAAAGACGCCTGATAGCCTGCAACTCCCCCTGAGAAAGACCCTCATGAGACTCACCATGTGGCTGAACTCCAATAATCGGTCCGGGATCAGGCACAGTAACAGCTGCAGATTCTGTGAAATGAGCCTGGCCATGATAGCGCCCATAACCACGGCCACGACCACCACCACCACGTCGTCCACCTCCTGTGTCACGAGGAGGACGCCCATGTAGTTTCCAACAGGTGTCTCGGGTGTGATTGGTCCCATCACAATAATCACATTTACGCTGTCCACTAGATCCACCATGACTGCCAGACTGTACCTTTTCATTCTGTGGAGATCCGAATCCTCGCCCAACGCTAGTATGAGGGATAGCAGCTAAAGCAGAACGCTCAGAAGTAGATGAAGCAAGCATGGCACTGCGCCTACTCTCCTCCTGCTGAACAATAGCATATGCATCGGCCAGGGACGGAAACGAAACCCGGCCCAATACCTGCACTCTAATCTGATCATACTCCCTATCAAGGCCAGCCAGGAAGTCATAAACACGCTCTTTATCAATCCGTTGGAGCCACTTAGCAGCATCAGCTCCACACGCAGCTTGAAATCCCTGATAAAAATCAAATTCCTGCCATGCTCCACACAACTCAGCATAATAGTTAGCAACCGGGCGATGATTTTGCTCCATAGAACGAAGCCTCTTTCTCAGTTCAAAACACTGAGCATCATTACCCTGCTGAGAGTACATATCAGAAACAGTTGTCCATACCTTGTATGGATTCTCAAGTAACAAGAAAGGATTACGGATATCGGGTTTCATGGAATTGAACAACCATGTCATAACCAGGGACCGCTGAGCTTTAAACCTTTTAAGTTCCAATGCATCTGTAGGTGGGTAAATAGGACCCTTAATAAACTCTGACACTCCTTTGGACTCAATGGCCAGTGTAAAAGATCGTGACCAAAGCATATAATTTGTTCCATCCAATTTAATTGGACAAATATCCACAGGGGCACTATCCAAGATCTTAATAAACTGGCCAGGAGTATACTGTGTACCTAATGCTTCATTCATCTCTACTTTCGGTGCATCAATTATTTTCTCAGACATAATTTCCAACAGAATAATTGCGAACCCAAAAAATTGAGATAACTTGACCAAAAAAAAATGAGAGAGAGAGGTACCAAACGAGTCTGATGACCAGACCACACCAATCCAACGAGTCTGGGCAAACAAAGCACCAAGAGGAGGCCCAAACGAGGCCCAGACCAAACAAAAAGAACGAACAGCGTCTGATGAAATCAGAAAGAACGGCGTCTGATCAGACCAGAGCGGCGAACGACGAACCAGGGATCCGGAGCGACCAGAGGGAATGACCAGAACGGCGGCGAGGAACGACCGGAGCGGCGTCGGAACGGCGGCTGAACGGCAACAAGGTGTTTGGAACGGTGAACAACGACCAGTTAGCAACCAGCAACCAGGCAAGGCTTCTGGTCGTCTGGAACAGCTACGACTGGAAGGAAAAAGGGCCAGTGATGGCGAACACCGGCGGACGACGGGTAAACCCGGAAGAATCACGACTACGGGTAAACCCTGGGTAGTCGGAGAAGGCCTGACGACGGCAGCGGAAGAGCTATTAATGCTCTGATACCATGTAAACTAACAAAGGGAGAAAATTATGTATTGTATTGATCAATTAAGCTGTACAAAAGGGTCCTCTATTTATACAGGTAGAGGAGACCTAATTACGGAAATAAAATCAGCCTAATTACAACCTATTATTTACACAATCAGAATCAAATCAGAATGGTAACACTATCAAGCTAATTATGGTAACACTATCAAGCTAAGTATGGTACATGCTAACAGATAGGTATTGAAACTCGAAGGTGACAGTGTAGAGAAGAGACCACTTGAGAAGATAGAAGAAAGCCATTTGAAATTAATTTTTATGTCCTTAGTGTGAGCCAAAACAATGTGGACTGAAACATGAGCAGAGTCATGACTCACTAGATTTACAAAAAGTACATCTTGCATGGGACCTTTTGGCTGTTCCAATAAAGTGACCTAGACCACTTAAAATAATTGAACTTGCATATTAGGCAATTAAATGTGTTTTGGGGATCCTGTAGCGAGGGTAAGAGGTGGAGATTTGCAGCCCCAAAACAACATCGTCTTGGGGAAAGCAACTCAGGCCATTAAGGGCTCAAATCGTTTGGGGGTTAACAGAACTCAGCCCTCTTCTTCCCTATCTCTTCTTCAGAGAATTGCAATCAAGCCCACCCTTCTGTGTAACAAGTCGGGACTATGTGATATTTACACTCCAGCTTGAGGGAGAGTATTGAATACATATACTCTCTATATATCACATATAAGTGTATTGGGATAATTAATTATGAAAAACACTTTCACCAATTCTTTTTAACAAATCCAATAAAGTTTGTCTTTTCTTTCTTCATATAAATTAGGGTCTCAAGATCGTCCTTGAATTGTTAAATGTATTCGTCTTTGAACACAAATTATACATAAGATATTCATGTTGTAAATGTTTGTGTATTTGCTTGCTTGTCCCTGTTGATAAGAGGGGGAGAGAGAGAGATTTGGGTTTGAATGATGATGGCCGTGATTGGTAATGGTGCAAATGGCGGAAGGGAGGGAGAGACTGAAGAGTGGGCTTGATAGCAGGCGAAGAGATAGGAAGAAGAGGGCTGAGTTCCTTTCACCGCAAAACGACATTTTAATCCCTTAAGGGTGAGTTGATTGCTCCAAAACAACGTCATTTTGGGGCTACACATCTCCAGGTCGTATCCTCACTACAGGTCCCCATGTCCATGTTTCGCTAGATGTGTTTCAAGCACAATTGAAATGGATCAACTCTAAAATCTACAACTTTTGCTTAAAGTGAATTGTCTGTTGTTTCTTTTCGAGCATATGTTTTCCCGACCAATTGTGTGGAAATGGATCAACACGGAAATCTACAACCTTTGCCTAAAGTGAATTATGTCTGTTGTTTCTTTTTAAACATACAATTTCCTTACGATAGTGAGAAGATTTAAGTTTTGTCCAAGAGATTACCCAGAAAAAATTGAGTTAGGCCGTCCATAAATTCACAGTAGGAATTAGTTAATTGAACATTGACCAAACCGTAAATTAAAGCAAATCCCGCAACCAAATAGGCCCTTAAAACATGATGTGGTTTTCAGAAGCAGGTCGTGGTTAAAAAATCAGACACATAAGTGTGCTATAAAGTTCACATAAGTTAACAGAGTTGGCAGAATGCTAAGAGACAGGACTTCCAAGGTAATTCAAATATCAAAATAACACGTAGCCATAACTACCACGCCAATACAGTAGTGAATGAAATGTATCAAAACCAGAGCTCCAGGATTACTTTCCCAAAGACTCTGTTTAGTTTAAGCTACGTTTCTATGTTTCATGGATAATCTGCAAGCCCAGAGAAGCTTCAAAAGAGCTGAATTGTGGAAGAATCGATGACATGCAGAACCTGAGAACATCGAGCGAATTTTCCAACACAGATGGGTAGTGTACCCACATTTCGTTGTACAAATAGGTACATACAAACAGAAAAATGTACAGACGACCTGCATTTCTAGAGATGAGTAAAATAAAACGAATTGGGAAACACCAGAAGAAAGAACAAGTTATAAGACCGACTTACGGAGACAATGGGAGTGTCGTATAGAGGTGTAGCGACAGAAGAGCACCGGGATGTTGAAATGTTCGAGTGAGATAATCCGCTTTCTGAAGGGATCGACTCCCAAGGCCGCGGCGGAAGCCATGGATCTTCCTGCTTCAGGTTTTCCATCAGGGACGCGAAATCCGTGTCGACGGCCATTGGAGGATCGACCAGGTTTTTCAAATTGAAAACCTTTTCACTTTGGAGGGCTTTATGCTACCCACTGCCGGCCGAGTAGTACAATTTTTGGGGAAGTTTTACGCCGGAGTCGTCCCCCGCAGCCCCTAGCCCGCCGTAAATTTGCAGCGACCACAAAACGACGTGGTTTTGTGGATAAATTTTACAATTCATTAAAGGTTCAAACCACGTCGTTTTAGACCCCCCAAACTCCAGCCGACCGTATAGGCTTCTTCCTCGCAACTACCATGGATGCTCCCCCGCCTCTCTTCATATCAGCCACCACCACGGCCCCGCCGTCGCCTACAACCGCCATTTCTTCGCCGTCGCATACAACCGCCTATTTCACAATACCAACCACGCGAAAACAGTAAGAATGAACTATTTTGTGTTTTTCAGATTCTTCTTCTTCTTCTTCTTCTTACCGTCCATAATGTGTTTTCCAAGATCTGTGGGGTTTTGTTCTCTCAGACAATTACTGAATAGTCTGTTTTTTAGCTTAGAATTTAATATCAGTCTTCTTATCGTCCATATTGGGATATGCACGTAGATTAGTTGTTATTTGAAGTTGTTCAGTATTAGTTATTTTTGTGTTAGCTTGTTTTGTAAGTTAGAAATTCACGAGCTTAACTCACTCTTAAAATATCGGTTTGAAATATAAGAGTCATCCAAGGTTTATAAGCACTCGAAGAAAAAATAACATATGTGATGTGAAACTCGCTAATACCCTGCTTCACGCAAAGCATGCATGTAACGCATATGTAAGGACTCTAGGGGATAGACGACAAGATCCGCATGCACAATGATTGCGTAACGGATCTAGTTCTGATACTATGTTAAAAACTCATGAGTCTAACTCAATCTTGAAAACGGACTTGAAAGGTTAAGGCCGTCCAAAGCTTAAAAGCAAGGGAAGTAGAACTAATAGCCTAGTAGGAGTAGGTTATGTGAACATCGAAGCAGCTTTATACATTTCCCTTGATTTATGAAACGATAAATATTTTAAAATTACTTTATTATTTATTAATGTGTCCAAAAAATTCTTACATTACAGTTACAAGAAATACATGACTTACAAATAAGCCTTTGTAGCACAACAACTTACGAAAGAAGCCACCATGAAGATGACCTACCCATCAGTTGTACGACATCGTCAATGATTGCAGACAGTGGACAATGCCGTCAATTAAGACTTAACACTGATTGTAATCATTGTATTTGATTTTTTGTTAGACTTGATAACCATTTGAATAGCACGCTAATTTTTTGTATTGTAGGGTAGGACAAAACGATTTGTTATATTATGAAAGGGTCGTTCAATTACAATTCTTTAATTTTATCTTACACGAGACTAAATTCTTGAGTTTTGAAGAAAATTACACAAATTCATACGCCATAATTGCACTTGTAACCATGCATAACATTTTCATATTACACCTAAAATCGTAATTTCAAATTCGTATACTAACTTTCTTTTTTCTATAAAAAACTAGACCATGCGAAGTAATTAATAAAGTACAATATATATTGTGCGTGTGTGTATATATATAATTCTATTTACACATATATTTACATATTCGATATATGTATGTATATCGTATTATTTGCAATAATAAATATAATATAATGCATGTAACATGGGACAAAAAGGCCAAATAACCCAGCATTTGCTTAAAAACTCTTCCTAATCCACACACATAAGACACCAACAAAACCACCTCTTACATACAAAATTCAACCAAACAAATTAAGTACCTCATTTAAGCCACCCCTCTACTTTTACCCTTATCCACCCTCTTAGCCAAGACTCCAAAATTTATATCCCCTCCAAACAGGCCTTAACAGCTAAAGAAGAGGAGCAAATCCCCATCTTAAAGAAAAACAGGAAAACAGGAACTGGTAATTGCCTTTATCCATCATCTCCATTTTTTTTTCATCCCAACAACCATCTTTGAAGGATGGATTAATATCCGCAGGATAATAAAAGCAAAATCGAAAGACAAAATTCACAAAAATGAAGAAAAACAGTGATAGAGTTCAAGGGGCAAAGCCTACTACTGTATAAATCATCTTCTCCACAATGACAAATGCTCCTAAACTCAGCAAAACGCCAGTGAATTCCCTTTTGTCTTTTGCATACAAGCTATCTGAGTTACGGTCCTTTTTAAAATCACTTGGTGCTTGCCAATTGGGTGCGGAGGAGCTTGGCAGCGGCAACCATGTTACCGAGAGCAGGCTTGACTTCACCATATTTCCTTGTCTTGAGGCCACAATCAGGGTTGACCCAGAGAATGTTGCTCTCTAGGACAGCAAGCATTTTGTTGACCCGATCAGCAATCTCTTCTGTGGAGGGGATTCTGGGAGAGTGGATGTCATACACACCCGGGCCAATTCCTGCACCATACTTGACTCCCTCGCGGAAGACGGAAAGAAGCTTCTCGTCCGACCTTGAGTTCTCTATAGTGATCACATCAGCATCCATGTCTATAATTGAGTGGATGATGTCATTGACGTTTGAGTAGCACATGTGGGTGTGGATCTGTCCAACGACACCAAAACGAAGATGCTCAGTTCAGAGTCCACGTCTATAAACAACATATCATTGGACTTTTCTGTTCCAGTTGTATCACAAAATTCATGAAGTTGAAGGTATCTCCAGAAAACAAAAAGAAAAGCAAAGCATAACAGAGTAATTTTAAAAAACTAAAACAATCGCTCTGAAACTATTGCAAGCACAAAAGATTGATAGGGAAAAAGTCAAAAGGAGCTTTCTGATGCTGAAAAGATTCAAGTTTTCTTGGAAGGCGGCAAGTCAACACGGGTGCTTTTGTGATATGACCCTTCCACCAAACAGCGGTGCTTTTGTGATATGACCCTTCAATTATTGGAATAGGGATAGCTTTTCTGAATATATTATGCTTTTGCATGCCAATTACCAACTTTGAATATTTCAATAACTACAAACTTCAAAAGAACCCTAGGCATCCCTGCGCCCGAGGACCCCTCAACATCCCCATGAATAAAAAGGCAACGGCATCCTCGTACGACTACCAATACTCAACACTTAGCTCGTTCTATTCATTGTCAAAAAACACTATGCAGAGTCCTTTAAATTGGCTCCAAGATGTCAATTGTCAAGTTATATCCTAATAACAAACAAGGTAACTTCCAACTAACTACAAGATAAATCCTGTTAATAAGCTAGAATACTAGATGTAAATCCTAGATAATAGATAAAACAAATAACCAGATTCTCATCTAATACTTCTTGTACACCATCCATGTGTATCATGAAATTTTCCACCCTTTGGACACAAGGACTGCAGCTCAGGGCTTAGGTAATGGACAAATTTTCAAGATGCAGAACAAAAGATAAGGCAAAGATAAACCTGGGTAGTGTCTTTTACACCACAGTTGGTGATCCTGAAGGAGTGGACAGCCCAGTCCAAGTAGAAAGCTTGCTCTGACTTCCTAAGAGGCAAACCTTCCCTTAATGCAGCCTCATCTATTTGAATAATGTTAATTCCAGCCTTCTCAAGATCTTCAACCTCATCCTTCATTGCCAAAGCAATCTGATAGCAGGTCTCAAATCTAGGATACAAAAGGTTACGACCCCCCCCCCAAAAAAAAAGCAGTAACAAGAAAAATAAAATAAAATGAGCTAGCTAGCTTCAGTTCGGTTATCTTCAAACCTGGGTTGGTCATTTCTAGCGAAGGACCAGTTCAGAATGGTAACAGGGCCAGTAAGCATTCCCTTCATCGGGCGACTAGTCATACTCTGAGCCATTGAAGACCAGAAGACAGTCATTATCTTAGGGCGGCTCACATCACCGTAGATGATAGGTGGCTTAACACAGCGAGAACCATATGACTGGACCCACCCATTAACAGTGAAGGCAAACCCAGACAATTGTTCTCCAAAGTACTCAACCATGTCATTCCTCTGCATTATCAAAGATGTTGCAAACAATATTCTGATTATGAAGCTCACTTTTCACAAGAGAAATGTGCCTAATTTAAATAAAGCCAATTTACTTAGGAGAATGCCCACCTCTGGCTCTCCATGAACCAGAACATCGATGTCAAGCTCTTCCTGGAGCTTGACAACTTTGTTAATTTCCTCCTTAATGGCCTTAACATACTCCTCCTCGGAGATCCTACAAATGTATCAAACAAATTACTACGCACGGCGAAGAAGTTGGAAGAAGTAGAAAATTACAAAGAAAAACCCTATACAAGAAAGAAAGCTCACTTCCTGGCCTTGTATTCACGGCGGACTTTTCTAAGCTCCATTGTTTGAGGGAAAGATCCCGTGGTTGTGGTTGGAAGAATCGGAAGGTTTAGCTTTTTCTGCTGGGCACCCAACCTGGCACTTACATTTGTAGCACGGCGGTGGTCAGAGCCCTTCAAAGCAGCAACCTAAGCAATAAAATAATAACCTACGGTAAGAACAAGATGATCCACATCTGAATATATGGAAAGTGAAAATTAAGAACAAAGGAATACTTACAGCCTTTTGAACAGCCTTGTTTGTCACCCGTGGGGAAGACTTCCTTGAAGCATGGGCTGCAGCATTAGCAGAGAAGAATGCCTAAAGAGAGAAAAAAAGCAGCTGAGAGGGTAAAACTGTAGGAGTACTTCAAAGTGATTTCATCATACTCACCATGCGTCCATTCCATAAAATTGAAAGGCATGATGTTTCAGAAGTAAAAACCTTTAGAAAGGCAAGATGTTTCCATTCCATAAATATGAAGAATTTGTTATCCACATAATGATGAGCCATCCAAGAATACATAATGATGGCTCAGACCAAATTTTTCTCTTCTGGTCACCAGCCCAGTCATTAGAAACGTGTAATCCCTCATAAAACATCATTAATTTCCATAGATGAAACTAAAGCTATATCTCTTTACTTCCAAAAGACTCATAAATATGGACTTATAATTCAAAACAATGCGACTAATAAATAAGCAGAAGATTGAATATAACTTCATTCACAGCATCAAAGTTGCTGCATATTCTAAATCCAAGTAATTGTTTTCGGTATACTCTTCTATTTTTGAAGCAAGGAGAAATGACAAACGAAAACATAAACAGAAAGAAGTTAAAAGATGAAGAACCTCATCTTTCAAACCATGCAATGCATTTGCCAAGGCATTGACTTCAACTACTTTCTGTGCAGCAAATGCAAGCCACGATTTTATCTCTTTGTCCAATTTAGTCTCATTGACCAAGTCAACAGCAGTGTGAAGAAGAGAACAGGAGGTTGAGACGACAATTTTCTCTGTTAATTATCAAAATAAAAGACACTAATCAGCGCCTACCAAAAGATATATTTTCCTTTCATCACAAAAAGGAGCTTCAAACAAACACACAAGCCAGCCCCATCCCCCCCCGAAAAAAAAAACCCAAAGACACACACAAACACGAAATAAAAAAAAACTCCTTTCAGTAAATTTTTCTTTATAGAAGGACAGAAACTAACTCAGGTTGGACTAACGTCAGGATGCAACTCTAATGGTACATGGATAAGCTGAAAGGATTTTAAAGCTACAAGCAGTCTTTAAATCTTTAGTAATTCATTTATAATCAAAATAAAGGGTGAAATTGACCACTTCTGCTCTTAAAAAAACCAAGCTGTCTCCAGTATGATAATTTGGCCTCTTAAAACCCTTGAGAGAACTAAATGATGTATAATTTGATAAGAGGGACCTTTACCAATTATGTAGTGATGGTTACCGAAAACAAGTAAAAATATTTTGCAGTTACTCCAGATTCAGAATTTCGTTGAAGTTAAACAACTTTTTGATAAGAAAACAAATGTCATAGAATTTTACAGTCACTTTACTTTACCCTCGTGTGCCAGCAAGATACTAGGCTTCATCCAGCATAAGTTTCGCCAAATAAGAGTCAGGTTTTATTGGTACCAAGTTTTTCCAGCACAGTGATATTGACGGGAGGAAAGCAGAGGGCTTCAGAATGCAGAAAAGTGGGAGGTCAGAGATTGAATTGAAACTGCTTCTGGTTTCAGATAAAGTGGATGAGACACGTAATGAACTTTCTCTTAAATGTTAATAAAAGGAATTTCTTGGTTACTTGGAGTGTTTGGTAATGATTATGTAGTTATAACATCGACTATTATTTTGGCTAAAAAGAACCATAACCCTGTAACTACCTTTTTCCACAATGCCCTCAAGAGCCTGCAGGGTATTAAGAGAATCAGCAAGATCATTGGCCCAAATGTTCCTTCCATCGACCACTCCGGCAAAAAGGTATTTGCCCGAAGGAAATCCACGCTTAATTAAATCAAGGTTCTTTGATCCACGAACCAAATCTAACCCGAACCCAGTAACACCCTTCAATTCAGAAAGTGTTTTGTAAGCCTTGACAGGAACATCTGCAAAATATGTCTCAATAATAACATTTAAACCAGAGAGTGACGACTCCAGCTCTGAGTAGGCATGAGTAAATGCTTGCAACTTGTGAGACTCAAGATCCATCACAAGAGTGGGCTCATCAAACTGAATCCAGGTAGCTCCAGCTGACTTCAGTTCAGCCACAACTTCCCTGTGTGGTAAATGTATCACACGAACAAATTACCATGAGAGATAATACAGAAGTTGAACAAAATAGGTCACCCATAACGGCACAAGTCCTTACTTGTAGACTGGAAGAATGTTTTCAACCAAAGAGAGAAGCGAAAAGGACTCCACAATGCCCTTAGCTGGTTTTGATAACAGCAAGTAGGACACAGGACCAACAAGGACTGGAACACTTTCAATTCCAAGCTGCAAAATTACGGTATCAAATAAACCTAGCATACCAATCAATTCCAGTAAATTTGATACAATTTAGACATAGAAGCAATGAGTCAGAGTGACAAAAAGTAACAAATTATTGTATTCAGCCTAGGATACCTATACCAGATCGTGATCAGTATTAAACACTTACATTTTACCCAAGATGGTTACTCTAAAATGGTCACCGCAATAAAGAAAGAGACATAAAATGGGAAAAAGGAAAGCTACAAAAAAAATGAAGGTTAGAAAGAAAAAAGGGAACACAGCTAATGGGGGAAATTTTAAAACTTAAAAAATCACAGAAACGTCGTCATGCCTCTATTAAGAAGTTTCAATAAACATGAATTCAAAAGAAACAAGTAAGAGGTGAATGAAAGAAATATCCCATCAATTACACACCATACATAACTGTCAAAAAATGAGAACTTAGGGAGCAGCAATAGGAAATTGACAAGGTAAGCATCTCCATTCATCATAAACGATTTCCTTTGCCAATGCATAAGTTAGACATAATTTCTTAGAAATCCATCTCCAAAACTAAGCTAAATCCCAATCTATAG
Organism: Arctostaphylos glauca; assembly: GCA_019985065.2. Lineage (NCBI taxonomy): Eukaryota > Viridiplantae > Streptophyta > Magnoliopsida > Ericales > Ericaceae > Arctostaphylos > Arctostaphylos glauca. The sequence continues at coordinate 11,892,651 of JAHSPW020000001.1, read as the reverse complement.
CTTTGTGGAATCTTGTGCAATTTGGTACGAGATTCAGCATAAGCCACCGATTCTCTCTCTCTCTCTCTCTCTCTCTCTCTCTCTCTCTCTCTCTCTCTCTTGATGGGCACCACAAAAATGACTCAAATCTGATTTTACTCTCCCTATTACCATTCGACACCCCAGTCCTACAAGAAGAAAAATGTAATCTGATGTGAAGAGACAAAGATTAACCAGCATGCAACTTTCGACGGCAAGATGAGAGTTTGAAAGTTGATACTCAAATATGAGTCTCTTTATGCGAGATCCCATCATGCAATCACAAAAATACATTTTCTTTCACATGTATTTAACCTTCTTTTTACAATATTATAAGATTTTCACAACTCTGCATATGGAAGATTGTACACAAGGTTTGGGGACTACTAGAGCAAATCATTTCATTCCATGATACCAGTTGTGAAAGTAACGAGAATTCCTCATTTACAACCTCAACAAGATGTCTTGTCAGGTGCAATCATTTGTTGAAAACTTGAGCTTGTTCCACATTATGTAAGGACTTAAGGTCTTAAATATATAGTCAAGAATAAAGAAATATACTTCATATCAGAGTTGCATTGACTCCTTTATTTTGCCAAAGTATTGGATTCTCTAATTTTAACAATGTCTGAATAAGCAAGTTTGCATTTCATTCTAAGGAAAACTTTATAGCCTCCCAATAACTTGGGAGGAAGAAATCCCTTTTTTCCCTTCATCCTACTTCATTGCCACAATATCATACAATATACTATACAAAGTCTAATCTTCCGAGCATGTCCATGCACCCATATCCAACTTTTCAATAAGGATCCCTAGATCCAAAAATTTGGGTTTTGCGAGGTCCATTGCTTGGACACATTCCACAGTCTAAGTTTCTAACATTCAGAGTCCATGTAACTACACTTTTGAGGGATAGAGATAACAAAATGAAGTGATTCAGCTTCTGTAAGCATCCACCCAAATTATCACTAATGCGTAACCCTACAAAAAGATTAGCAAAAAGACAAAGAGATCTGGCAAACTTACGGCTTTGGCCTCCTTGAATTCTTCCACTGCCTTGTGAGATGCATAAGAGAACGTCACATCTGGTCCTAATTCTGGGACAATGTAATGACTGCATCCATTGCCATATATGTTATTCCGAGCAAATATTACTACACATTCGAAATTCTTCAACATGGATGAATTGTGAAAAGCATAATGACCACTTACTAGTTAGTATCAAACCACTTCGTCATCTCCATAGCAGGAACAGAAGCATTTCCCCTAGCCATGGAAAAGTAGAGATCAAACCCAATATCACCACCATCCCAACCGTACCTAGAGGGAACTGCCCCAACCATTGCTGTGGTGTCCAGCACTTGATCATAGAATGAAAAAGTGTTACTTGGGATATACTTGATCCCAGCATTGGCCATCTGCTTCCAGATAGATGACCTGAGATCAGCTCCTACCTTCTGCAACTCCTCAGCACTACTCTTCCCATCCCAGAAAGATTCCAAAGCAAACTTTAGCTCTCTCTTTGGCCCCATGCGAGGATACCCAACAATGTGAGATGCCATTGTTCTGTTTCATCAGACGCCACAAAAATTACTCATAAGTACATGACTTAAAGATGTCATTCCACGAAAAAATCAAACAGAGAGAGATATAATTACATGGATAAGAATGTGTGGGTATCATTCTTTACTTAGTAATTATTATTATCTGATAAAACAATTAATTTCACCCAAACAATATCTGCATTAAAAGCGTCCTTCGAATCCTTCAAAAATAAGGGCAGGGGGAGTTAGACAGGGTAGCTGTGCTAAAACTTAGGATTGCAAAGTGCCATGAATGGCATCCAACATCCAACCCACCATCTGTCCACACTGAGGAACAAGAAGTGAATGAAAATTCATAAACATAGGCATCAGATGTCTAACCTAATTGCCACTGAATTTATGATTAACCCAGATTAAACTCAATCCCACCCTTAAACAATAATAGTAAACGGAACTAAATGCAATATAGTAACTCATGAAAACCGTATGAAATTAATGTTAAGCTATTCTTAACCCAACCCATTTCAGCTTAACAAATGTTGGAAGAAGTAGTCGAAGCTAAACCATGGAATATGACACGTACATCGAGAACAAGGAAAGAGAAGCAGCAGCAACGACAACAACATACACAAAACTAATTTGAAACAGATTATTAAGTTTCACTTTTCAAACGCGACCTTAGACGGGTACCCGTCAACCTGAATTCAGATTCAAATTGAACGACAAAGATTGAACACAGAAGCATATTCTAATATACATATGGTACATAAAATATGTATATATATCAAAAAACGAATCATATTACCTTAGGCGGGAGTTGAAGCGGAAGACTATAAGACGGTTGGTGGTGGGACTAGGGAAGAGAGAGGAAGAGGGGCTGAAGGATATGAGAGCAAGAGGTGAAGCCGCGAGCGCAGGAAGCATATGTCTCGTTTACTGTGAGAGTTACAACTCCCCCAGTAGTCCACCTCCAAGTTCCATCATCATATATATGTGTGCGCGCGCTAATTGAGAAGGCGGGGTGTTTAGATTGTCGGAATTGAATGTGGGGGTGGGGGGAGTGAGCGTGGGGTGTGGCAACAGCGTAAATAGTTTACCTAGTTTATAATTATTTCATGTTAAAATAGTTAGGAAATTTTTATTTTTATTTTTATTTGTAGTGACAAGTATGTTTTTCTTCTAAGGTTAAGTTTTAATATTAAAAATTTTAAAATATTAAAATTACCCTTAAATATCAGTTTTCTATGCATACAATTTACTTCCAAAAAAACACGATAATTGTTTGTATTCTTCCGGTGTGGGAGAATACCTTACTAAAATTTTGAGTACCTTACCAAAATCCTAATTTGATGATTTAGATTTACTAGGGATGAAACAAAAAACCGACGGACTGAAAAAACCGACAAAAATCGACCGGAATTTTCGGTCTACGGTCGGTCCACTGATATATTCGGTCGGTTTCGGTTCGACATTTAGAAAATATTCGGTTTTCGGTTCGGGGTCGGTTTTTTCAAATTCAGTCCGGACCGAACCAAACGAACCGACATGAAAGGAGACCGAACCGAACCGATGGACTGAACCGCACCTGTGTTGGACCGAACCAAAGTTACAGAACTAACCCTATAAGTTACAATTTAAATTTTAACCAAACCCAAAAATATGTACAGTTGTGGTGCCTCCCTCCTAAATCCCAATATCTGTGTATCACCCTCACGCCTCTCTCTCTCTCTCTACCGCTCTCTTTCTTCCTCCCTCCTCTCTCTCTCTCTCTCTCTTCTCTACAGATCTCTCTCTCTATCGGCTTTACTATTTTACTCTGTAGATCAACCTCTCGTCTCTCACCCGCTCGTCTCCTCTGCACAGAGCCACAGATCGATCTACTTCGGTTCTGGTCCAAAAAAACAGAGCTCAAGGTATGGTTTCAGATTTATGGTTGAAGTTAAAGCTAGGTTCTTTTCTTTTTCCTTCTTGTGCTTTTTTCTTATGCGAGTTGGTTTAGACAAATAATTACTCCTGTCACCACTCCAATACCCACGAGCACAAATAATTCCTCTCATTGTTACTGTTGAAAACGTGCTTTGTTATATATTGATATTTACTTCGTTGATGTTTTTTTTTTGGTAGACTCATATACATGTCTTTTTTTGCCTTAATTTCTTCTTTGCTAACCCGGGGCAACCAAACATTTGTAGGAGATGAGGATACTAAGAAAAGATCAAAGTGAGTATGATAAAAACACTCAAAAAATTATTTGACAGTGTGTATATTCAATGTCATTTCCATAAAAAAAAAAAAAACATAATCAATTATAAAAACATTAATGTGAAGTGATTCCAATTTACGGACCCTTTTCCTTTTTCCTTCACAAATGTCAAATAGCACAGCGAAAAGGAAGTACCGCATACAATGATAGCGAAAAAGGAAGTAATTTATTTTTCTAATGATGTATATAGTTTGTGGCCTGCCATTTTTCTTTGTTTGTTTTTCTAGAAAGTTTGTTTGTTCCAGTGGATTCTATTTCGGATTTGCATTTTGGCTAAAAATTGCATACAATCTAAATGGCAGCTAGGTTCAACTTTGAATTTCTTGATTCAACAAAGCTTAAGGAGTGATTCGAGTTACACGGAATTAAGACAATTTGAGGCTTGAGCATTGAGGTATGAGTTTTTTTACTTCTTTAATAGATTTGTGTAGAATTCTTTAATTATTGGATAAGCGATGTCGTGATTTGTTAATTGAACACAGCCAAATGATGCATTGAATGTTTATTTTTGGGTTATATTTGTTTTTAGATGGATGATACTCATGAGGACATGATTGTAGAAGATGGTCATGAGATTGACTCTCGTTGAGATATGGACAATGATAATGAATCTGAGGTTTCTAAAAAACAAAGAGTGGATTCTAAAGTTGATAATGAAGGAACTGGGTTAGTCAATAATAAAAGATCTGGTTGTTGGAAACATTTTGTTGTTGTTACGAAACCCGGTGATGAAAAACCTAGGGCAGCTTGCAATCGGTGTGGGAGTACTTATCTATGTCATTCAAAGAACAATGGTACAAAATCTATGACTCATCACTTAGCAAATCAGTGTACCAAATACCCTTTGAGCAAGAGATATACGGGTTCTAAGCAATCAATACTCGGTTTTGAGAAAATAAAATAGGAACATAGTGAAACAAGTGGAAATCTTGTGCCTATGTCTTTTAGTGTTGATGCATGTAGAACAGCCTTAGTGGAAATGTTAATAATTGATGAGTTGCCATTTGCATTTGTCGAGGGTGAAGGTTTCCAAAGGTTTATGCGTGTTGTCCAACCAAAATGGATAACGATGCCAAGTAGGATTACAATTGCAAAAAATTGTGTGCGCATTCATGATTTAGAGAAAAAAGCATTGAAGAGAGTGCTCAAAAGTCAAAGATTATGTCTTACTACAGATACGTGGACTTCGATTCAAAATTTGAATTACATGTGTTTAACTGGACATTTCATTGATGAGAATTGGAAATATCAAAAGAGAATTTTGAATTTTTGTGTGGTTCCTAACCATAAGGGTGAGACTCTTGGCAAAATAATCAAACAATGTTTGTTGGATTGGGGAATTGAAAAGATTTTGACTGTGACAGTTGACAATGCATCTTCCAATAATCTTTTAATTGATTACTTGAAGAGAAAAACCAAAGACAAGAGGACAACCATATTAGAACATGAGTTGATGCATGTTAGATGTTGTGCACATTTTTTGAATCTAATTGTACGTGAGGGATTGCAAGAGATAGATGGTTCATTAAGGGTGCGAAATGTTGTGAGGTATGTAAGGTCTTCCGCGTCCCGAATGGCGGAATTTTGGTCTTGTGTTGAAAAAGAAGACAATGATTGTAAACTTAAACCTTGCTTAGATGTGCCTACTCGGTAGAATTATACATACTTTATGTTGGATAGGGCTGTAATATATCAGAAAGTATTTGAGCGGTTATGTGATGATGCATTCTTCAAATTAGAACTAAGTGAGGCGGAGTTTGATAAAGAACTCGATGACTTTGAATTTGGTGAGTTGGAGCGTGAAACTGGCAGTGGGGTGGTTCGAATTGAAGACGAGGTGCATTGTGAGAAAGAGAAAGGAAAAGAGAAGGGGAAAGGGAAGGAGAAAGGGGAAGGGAAACAAAACACAAGGCCTCCAACTTCTAGTGATTGGGAGAAGATCAAGTTGTACGTTAAGTTTCTCAAGTTGTTTTACCTCGCAACTTTAAGGTTCTCGCGGGTTTCTTTGTATGTCACTTGCAATGACTTTTTTGATGAAATGGTGATGATTCAAGAGGCTATTACCAACTTGTGTGGAAATTAGGATTATTTTTTGAATGCTTTGGCACGTGATATGAGTGGCAAGTTTAATAAGTATTGGGAAAAGTTTGAAAAAATTAATCCTTTGTTATTGTACGCGGTTGTACTTGACCCCCGATACAAAACTAGATTTGTTAAATTTTGCTTTTGTAATACATTGGGCTACAATGAGACAATGGCTAACGATTTGGTAGAAAAATTAAAAAAAGGTTGACCGGCTTATTTGAATGGTATGTGAAGAATAATACTTATAATTCACAAATACAAGAGGTGGTGGGATTATCAGATCAAAGGGATTTGAATAGTGCGGTGGAAATATTAATCGTCAATTTTTGAAATCTCAATTTAAGTTACACTTGGAGAAAGAAACCAACATGGTAAGCAAATCGGAGTTGGAAAAGTATTTGATGGAGGCTTGCGAAGATGAAACTAATAAGTTTGATATATTGCATTGGTGGAAGGCAAATTCCTTCAAGTATCCCACTCTATCTCAAGTAGCATGAGATGTGCTGGCGGTCCCCGTGTCTACTGTTGCCTCTGAATCAGCTTTTAGTACGGGCAGATGCGTACTTGATCCATATTGAAGTTCTCTTGCTCCAAAAACCATGGAGGCTCTTATTTGTACTCAACAGTGGATAAGAAATTCAACTAAAATCAATTTTCGAGAACAATTTGATGAGCTAGACCAATTGAATACAGATAATATCGATTGTTATTTATTTCTTTATTTCTTTGCTTATGGAATTATTTTTTTATTTCTACTTTCCTTGTTTGTTTTTTAGTGCTTGTGGAATTATCAATTGATTAAGACTAACGAGGAATGGCTTATTGACTTTCCTTTTGGTGTCTACAATGGTAAGTATCATCTTATTTATTTATTTTGTTGGATACATGCTAATGTGTTTTTCTTAGTTCCAATAGCAATTGTTTTGTATTTACTAACAAATTAATTATTTTCTTATAGGTTTTTGAAGATCTTCATGTGATGAAAAGTTGCAAGTATTTCACCAATTTATGTTTTTTTGCTATTTTTTTACGTAGTACAACACTTTATTTGATGTTATTCGGGTTATTGCATATGTGTTTGAAGAAGTTTGTTGGTAATTTGATTTTTTTGGGCTATGGCCGAACTACATTTTAGACACGTAAGTTGCTAGTAATTTGGTGTATTTTCTGTTGGTTGGATTATTTGCTAGTAATTTGATGTTTTGCTACTAGTTATTACATATGTGATATGTGTTTGAAGAAGTTTGCAGCGTTTTTAGGGCTATAGAAATTTTGGATAGATGATTAAATGGTAGAAGTCAAGTTGTTAGGACTTAAAGAAAGACACGTGTTGATTCACAAAGGAAAACTTGCATTTGTTAATTGTTATTTGCTAGTAATTTGGTGTATTTTCTGTTGGTTGGATTTAAAGTTGTAGTAGTAGTAAGTAAATTGTAAACTACAGTACTTATTAATTTCTAGTCAAATTTACGTTTTACTTTAGACATGGGAATTGTGATTGGATTTGATATAATTTAATATTTTTTTGGTTGGATTTATGTGAGGTTGATTTAAAATTTGGCCAAAATTGTCATTAAAAATTTATTTTCAGGTAAAAAATTTTATTTACTGTTTTTTGTATGGTCTAATATAGGGTTTATTCAATTTACAATTTCAACAGATTGAGAGAGGCACAAATCCTCATAAGTTGGATCATTCTTATAGGTTGCATTCTAAAATCATGACGGTAAATTTGATGAAATGGCAAATTTCGTATCTGCGCTTAGGGTGTGTTCGGTTGAGTGTTTCTAAAATGATTTTTGGAAAAAAAAACTCTAAAATGTTATTTGGTGTAAGTGTTTCAAAAAAAGTTTATGAGTTAAATTTTTTGGTGTTTTCGAGGTGCTCTTTCTCTCTCTTCTTTTATAGAGAAATGAATGTTGTATGGGAAAAAAATAAAAATGTTTAGAAAAAAATTTCTCAAACAAGTTTCCAAAATTTTTTTGAAAATTTTTGAGAAATTTCCAACCGAACACGGCCTTAATGTAAGTTATGGTGTAATAGTAAAGTTGATGGTAGTCATGATAAGTTTATTGGGTTGCAAATTATTCAGTTATCAATGGTAAATTTGCAGACATGATGTCACAAAAATTGTTGGGAAAGGAATTTGATTCTAGTTGTATAAGACTACACTGACACGAAATTAAGGTTTAATGAACTTGACTAATTGTACATGTAAATTTTATGATTAGTCCTAATTGTTATTGAGTACCCCAATGACTCATACTCATTTAACAATACTTGATAACAAGAATTAGTGGTATTTTTTCCTTGGATATTCTAATATTCAGAAAAGTTTGTAACAAATTTATAGCGTTTGAAGAATGTAGATACTTAAGGTGTTATGTGGTGATTGTTGAATACCATGCTGAATACGAAATTAACCATGTGTATCTAATTCCGATTTGCATGAAATTTATCACGTTCTTTTGTTTTTTTTCAAATTGCAACTTGAGATGAATTCAGGGGTGTTTGCAAGCCTATTTTTTAAATTTTTGGCTTTTTGAATTCAATAAGTCTAGGTACACACCTTTTGGCTTACACCCGCTCACACCTTGCCTATATGTTTGAGATTTTGATTTTTTTTTTTGATTTTTGATTTTCTTTTAAGAGTTAAATGGATGGGGTTCATGTGCCATGTATGCAATGTGTGAGCGGATGTAAGCCAAAGATGTGTATGTAGCATTACTTTTTTAAATTATGGGCAGAATAAGTTTTGAATTTGGAAAAAGTGTTTGGAAAAAATGTGTAGAATGCATTTTGTAAAAGTAGTAGAATGAAAAATAGGAATAAAAATGCTAAAGACCTCCTTTTAAGTTTTTGATTCTTGCAGAACTCATTCTGAGAATGTGGCTCCCAAACAACTAAAATTTAAAAATAAGAATGGAAAAATACAAAAAAGAGGTGACCAAACGCCCTCGAAATTCTAGAGTTGGGACCAATAAGTGCATACACCCATTGTGGACAATATAAAGTCCCCCTATAAAACCATCGCAACTGACTTGTATCAAACCACCATCTATTGCAACTGCCTATATTAAACAAATGATGCACGTTAGACAAATTCAATTTACAAAATCATAGCCAATTTATCATCATAATACATATTCAGCAAATTTATCATCACGATGAATAAATTTACCATTAGACTCTCAACCTACATTCTTTGCTTTCTACTTACCATTAAAAAATTCATCACCAAATTTAACATCATAATTAATATCATATACGACAAATTTTATCATCACAATAAGTAAATTTACCATCTGAATCTCAACGTTGCTTTCTACTTCCTACATATTTATCATAAAAAAATCAATGACAAATATATCATCTTCTCCCTTAAATTTACTATGTATTGTCTAAATTTACCATAATGGCAAGAATAATATGACAGTGGATTCATCAAATTACCATTACTAAATTTACCATTATAGTATCATATTCGGCAAATTTATCATCACAATGAACAAAATTACCATATGAATCTCAACGATATTATATTGCTTTCTACTTTCTATATATAAATATACCATGAAAAACACGACGACAAATATACCATGAAAACCTAATACTAATGAATAGTTGGGGATTTTTTCGACCATATTTTTGTATAACATATTCTAGTGTTTAACCATTATCACGCTAAACAAATGCCAAAAAAATAGAACAAAAGTAGAATAAACAATATTCACTGCGTAACAAGAACTTTCCTCGAAAAAAATCTTTTACATTTTGACGGTGAAATCTTTCTTCCATTTCGAGACAATCATTCTTCCTTCTTAATTCAATGGCAATGAAAATTTTAATATGTATATCCAATCACCAATCTTTCATTATTACTTCAACTCTATCACCAATCTTTTAGAATTGTTCTTTCTTTAAGAATTATTTATCCTTTAACTCTATTAAAGACTGGTGATCGGCAATTGTTCTTCCTTTCAACATTCTTGAATGATTCACCGAAAATAATTGGATTTCTTCCTACCTATTTTACAATCACCGAATATTTGTTTCCTAACTTAAAGAATTTAAATCCAAAATCAAATCCTGATATAAAAGCCTAAATAAATGGACATAATTTCACTTCACCAATTTAGGAATTACATGATATCACTTAAAAAGGACAAAAAGGTAAGCCTAACACTCAAATAATAGTAATTACGTCAAACTATGTAAAACTAAGACTAAAACATAACTCGCAATTCGTGATAAAATAAAAATATGCGTTGCATACGAAAATAGGACCCTGATTTAAATTAAACAAATAGTTATAATTATAAAAATTTATGTTTTATAGGATAATTTTGAAAATTATTTTTTTTTATGGAAGTTCGTCTCCTTCAGCCCCTTATATGATGATAGATTTCTAGTGTTAATTACAAATTACCCCTCTATTTATCACACCTTTTTACTCTATACCCATAATCTAAAATACTTTACACCTTGACCTTTAATCAATCATTTAGTATATTTTAGCCCCTTCTGCCCAGATTTGGGCATTAAACTCCAATATGCCATGCACATGTTAGTAATTTATGATAGAAATACATCATTTCACCAATATATATATATATATATATATATATATATATATATATATATATATATATTCATTTTCAGACTCATTACAAATTAATTTAATTCTTCTTGTTCAAATACATTCCTATAATGCAAGGAATATGCTTCTATTTATAGATCATTTGTCGCTTTGGGACCTACTACGAGTCCTACTGTGATAATCCAAGTCATTAATTTTTAGCCTTTGATGTTTAGATCATGTATGTAAAAACAATCAACTTATTGAGCATCTATAATACATTTGTCTTGAATTAAAAAATGAGCAATCAGGGACAAAAGAGTGTTTTATCATGATCAAGGAGAGATGAACGTAAATTTTTAATAGTGAGTCTCAATCGGTTGGGATATGTCTCAATTGGTTGAAATGAAATCCTGGCTGGTTATAACATGAAATTCCAACTTTGGGAAGTGGCTTAGAAAGTAGGTTTGACCTATTGAAGTTGATTCTTTATAGGTTAAAATGTTAACTTGACCGGTTGGCCATGTTATATCTCAATGCATGAAAATAAGGCAGAACTGAACTTGACCGATTGAGGTGTCACTTTGACCAGTTGAGGGTCATCTTCCTCGATAAAATTATCTGGTTTTCTTCCATTAAAGTTTTGCGAAGCTTTCATGGATTCATCAAAACATAAAATTGGGACATTAGGGTAAGAGAACTTACTCTAATTGAAGGAATTAGAAGGAGATTGAATGAAATGGTAGAACACATTGGGTTTCATTTGGTTGTTGTTGCTTCCGCTACTCCTTCTTACTTCTTACTCTCTCTCTTTCTCTCTCAAACTCAAAATATAGCAATTGTGTGGTTTTAAAGTTGAAGAGTGGTCTGGTATTTGTAGGAGAAAGAGGGGAAAGTCATTCAATGGTTTGGAGCAAGATCAGAGATCGAGGTTGTACAGTTGCCAAAGATGGAGTGGAGGGAGGTATTCAGAAGACGCGAGGGAGATGGATGCACGGTAAGAGTGGGTGAGAGAGTATAGTGATTTGGGGAGAAATACCGTGGGAGAGGGAAGTGGTCTGATGGTTTGGGGGGTGTGTGAGGAGGGGGTGGGGAAGAAATAACAGGCGTACAAAATACATATATGCTTATATACATATATAACACATGAATAAGTAAAGTATTTATATGCATCGAATATATATATATGCAATGTATATGCGCGAATCATACAAAATGCATTTCAATATCTTGTATTAAAAATAATACACAAAATTCATAGAATTACATGGGAAATATTTCGAAAATTTATTATTATGGACTTAATTAGATTGGGTCTTTTACAAGATTGGTGCACCTTATATGAGTAGTTATAATCGATGAGTCGTAATTTGACCTTTTAGACGACCAACTTATCCAACCCACTTGTGGCACTCGGTTAAAATGCAAATCAGAATATAGCAAATTTACAGTTTTTAACACTGATTCATTAGATCCCTATGATCACACAACTATGAGAATCCTATCCTAATAAATCATGAGAAGATATGTATCATAATATAAACAAAATAATTCCACTCCTATCAAACAAGTGTGGCCTATAGTCTTTGAGTACCAAATCGCTATCTTAAATCAAGTTGACTTTTTTTGGTTGAACGCAATCGTTATTCTTCATTGATACCCATGTATGTGATATAAGACCCTCAAATTTCTTTTGGAGTCCTCTTTACTATTGTTAACTGATTTTTATACATTTAAAGATTCATAGCGAGGAACAACGAGGTAGACAGAGTAAAAACATATATCATCATAAGCTCAGTCGATTGGGCTATGCTCAATTTGAACTAGATCAGGTTAGTGATTTGAAATTAATAACCATTTGTATTTATGTGAATCTATTTCTAATTCGTTACTTGTGCTCTCACTGCTTGATTTCTTGTTAATTGTTTCATAGATAAATGAAAAAAGAAAAGCAGTGGACGGTACTAATTCCAATGCTGCTGAGGGTGAAGGTGTGGGTCTGGGTGAGGGTGTAAATTTAGGTGTTCAACATTTGGATAGAAGCGTTCTATGGAAGAAGGCTCGTCAAAACAAAAATGGAGAGTATGATAATGAGGAAATCAAGCAACAAGCAGCAAAGATTGTAAAGCTATTTATATCAACTCATTAAGGTTAAAATTTAATTCATCAAGTTCTAATGCTTTTTATAACTATGTCAATGTTTGTTGTAGGATGAACTGATCAAACTTTCACAAGAGGGGAGTTTAACTATTAAAGGAAGCAATGATATCTTGACATTGGCATTGGGTACACCTGAACATTCTGGTCGGCTACGGGCCATAAGAGATTTTGTAACACCGACTGCCTACTTTAACATACCTAGACGTGGTACTCATTCACGTTGCGAAGAAAAGATTAAATCGCTTGAGAGAATTATGGTACAAATCCAAGGTCAACTAACTTCAATGAATCAACAAAGCTCTCATACACCACAATCTAAGCATGTAAGTTCAAACACCATGAAAAGTTATGACATTTGCACCCTGCAACATGATTCAAGCAGAATGGACGTTGGGATGAGAAAAATGAATGACATACCGCATGCCTCTAATCCGACACTGAAAAAGGTAAATTATTTTAATTTTTTAAAAAGTTGTGGGGTCATGTTGTTATTTGTATTACTAGTTAGAATTGTTGATTGATGGTTCTTATTGTTCTAGAGCAAACCCTGTAGATTGGCTTTAGGGACCCTTGATAACATTGTTGCTCATGGTACGATGTTTGATAAAGTCGGACCGGAAGAAGTAATTCATATGGTACCCTTTGGACAGGCCAATGTCCGTGTGTCAATTGATTTGGTAATAGACAAAGACGCCATTCTTCCTATACCATTATTGGGGGAGGTGAATACTATTGGAGAGGCAGCTGGATATCATGTTGCTTGGCCTAAAGATCTAGTATTACTTACAAGTATTATTTCGAAAAATCATGGATATGGTAATAAGGTATTAATCCTCTCATAAAAGTATATTTCTGGATGGGAATTGGATATATCTAGTTTTTATATCTAGATTGTTGACTTATATTTGAATTTGTTTGTAATTTAGGGACCTCAAAAAACTTCTGGACGAGATAGCAACAAGGTATAATATATGTTGTAATTTGGTATTTTTCATATGGTTCTTCCAATTATTCCATATCTTGGACTTTTTTTTTAGATAAACTTCTTACTTAACTAGGCAATGTCAAAGAATATGGATTTTGAAAAGAATTTGGAATCTATTCGGTCTTTTGACGACTTTGTGAAGCATCTTGAATACAATGAAGCATATAACATTTTGCTTGACAAAGACATATTTGGGGAGAATATTGTGGTGCCACTTCAAAGAGTAGATATGGAGTATATTTCTGAAATGAAAGAAATATCTGTTGCATGCATCATGCTGTATATCAGGTTAGAGGAGTAATATTACATGAATACATTTATTAAGTTATCAAATACTCATATAACAATTGCTTTTCGGCATTTTCAGTCATCTCTATCATGTTATTAAGTCTTCAAACTTTGAGCGAAGATTTCTATTTGTTAACCCTTCCGCCATTAGTGGAACAAACAAATTCGGTGGATCTTCAAAATCATCAATGCTTGCAAGTTCACTCAAGGATGCTGGCAATGAACAACTTGTTTTCGTTCCTCACAATTTGGGGTAAGTATTTTCTTCTAAATTCTTAATTTATGAGGTGTTAAGGCTAATACATTTATCACTTGTTACATTATAGGTATCATTGGATATTAGTAGTCATAGATCTATCATCTCCAACAGCTTACTATCTTGATTCAGTTGACGGTGAAATCCATCCCAACCTTAAGATTATATTCAATGCGTAAGTTCATCAATTGTTGGAGTGGATTAGCTAATAGTTTTTATTCCATTCAATTGATTGATAGTTTTATATTACTTTTTGTGAAGTGCTTTAAAGATTTACGATTCTACCAAGAGAAAGACTAGAAGAAGTCTTGTTTGGAAACAAGTTCAGGTATCGACGTATCCTCTTTCTTTGTTGTATGTCATAAATGGTAATGTCTTTTTTCTAATCATGATAAAAATTGCTTCTGTAGTGCCCGCAACAACCTACAAATGTTGAATGTGGCTTTTACGTAATGAGATACATGAGAGACCTTATTAAAGATGAGAGCATCCTCCGCAAACGTGATGTGAGATTACTTAGTTTATTTCACTATTTTCATCAAAATAAAGTATACAAAAAATCTTCTCTTCACTTGTTCTTTATGTTTTGCAGTTCAATGGGAAGAAGACTTACACCACGACTGAGATAGATGAAGTACGAGTTGAATGGATAAATTTAGTCTTGGAACATAACCTCTAAAGTATGGCTTATGATGGTAATTCATGACTTTCCTTGTCCTTTTTAAAATGGTGCCTTTGATCTTCTTTAGAATTTGATGATGGTGTTTTGCTAATGATGCCTTGTGTGTCAATTTAAGAAAGGTGGTTTGACTCTATGTGAATTTCAAGAATTTGTGATTGTTTGCATGTCTACTCCATTAGGAGAATCCTAAATGTTCTCTTTTTTGTTGTGCCTAATGTTTACCTATTTGTTGGAGTCTTCTGGTTGATTCTTGGTGGTGTAACTTCTGTTGAGGCAGCTGCTGTGTGCAGCTTGGCACTTCTGCGGATGAGTTTGGCGATGAAGAGCTTGTTTTGCTTCTGCTTCTGTTGTTGGTTTGACGCTGATGATTTTGTTTTGCAATTTAGTTTACCTTCTAATTTTGTTAACAGATTGTTGGTTTGAAATGGAATTGGATACACTAGTTATGGATTTTTTGTAGATAGCTTTGAGCAGCATACTCTGTAATGGATGTTTTGGTTAATATTAGACAATATTTTTCGGTGCTTTTAAAATGTGATTTTTATGGGTTATTTTATCGAATAGGGGATATTATTTAATTTAATTTGTAGAAAAAGTGAAAATTAATTTATTACAGAGAATAACTTACAATCACGGTATATTATGCAACCGTGATATTACAAAGAATAACTTACAATCACGGTTTATAATCCAACCGTGATTGTTAGTGTCAAATAATCTCGATTTTATACAAAATCGAGATGTTAGATAGGTGTTTTAACCACGGGATATGGTATCTTTAATCACGATTTTGTACAATACTGAGATTGTCTGTGCCGTTTTAGATCACGGATTGTAAGCGGGATAAAAAAGGACAGACTTTTCATTACACCCCGATACACCACGGAATGAAAACCGAGATTAAAAGGTAACGATCACAATTAAAAACCGTGATCTTTAGCTCTGTTTGTAGTAGTGACAATCTCCCTTCATTTCAAAATGAGTAAAATACTAGTTTCAAATTACAAAATACATGAGATAAAGAAATTACATTCGAAATTGAAAAGTAAATAGCTCAAAACTAAAATAGGTGAAGCAGAGTGCAATCAAGTCTTCCTCATGATTGATGTCTTCAACTGCCTGAAACTCATGTTCTTTAATGATGCTCGGTACTTGTCGTGAAAAGCCAGCGGCAGGAAAATTGCACTATGATTGATTTGGCTAAATACATAATCTTACACGTACTTCTCTCAATTTATGTACAGATCATAGTGATGCATGAATATGTAATGAACAACGGAAGGAATATAAGTGCAGAAATTTAAATAATTGAAGTACCATTAAAGCGATAAAATTTAAATGAAGAACTCCAGGTCAACACCTAAATTCATGATTCTAATGTTTTTCTACACGAGTGTCGACAGTACCATTTGTGTTAGAATATATTTCATAATCTTAGTCATGGGCCGTCACAAGCGTTCCTGTAAGTTAGAACCATTATTTTCGTGTTATGATGCTCCCGTCTGATGTGGTTCTTACCCCTCTGCTCAATCGTGTTCCTGACCACCAATGTTCTCAACCATTATGCTCTGGACCATTATGTTTTCACTTACATCGTGCCCAATATCAAAATATCCGACTTCGCTTCTAATACTCTAGGTTTTGTTCAAAGGACACAACACGACTTGATAACATATTATGTTTTATGATATAACTTGTCTCAATACATGAGATGGCTAATAACACAACTCGGTTCAACATGTAATTCAATTAAAGACGCCTTATAGAACTAGACATAGTTCGGTTCAAGCCATATCAAATTAAAAGCATCATAAACACAACTCACAAGGAGATAAATCATTTTCTATTGTAATGCCCTGATTTCTCCGAACATTATTTAAATTATTTTATTCAATTATTAAATCAATTAAAATATCAATTACAAAAATGCCCTTTTATTATTGAACAGTAGTAAATTAAGTTTAATCAAAGTTAAAAGTGTAGAAATGAAAATGGAATGAATACCCCTACGAGTTTACATGTGTTCATTTTGAAAATAAAACTAGACAGAGTTATTAAGGATAAGGTAGTCAAACGTCACTATGAACTCCGAGAAATCCCAGCTCTTCATGCTTGGGAGGGTACTCTAACTACTCCACAACATCTGGTATGAAACACCAGGGGTAGAGAAGTTGCTGGTGAGTTGTGAAATTCAGTAAGAAAAAGTCATTGAAAAACCAACCCACATATACAAATATATAGTAAGACATATAAATCATGAAAAATGATAAAGTGTATAAGTAAAGTCACGTACGTTCATTATGCTCTCGTTCTTTTAAATTTCTAAAAATACCTTTTTTCCCTGGTCTTTCTTCTATCCAACTATTTAGAGCAGAGTACTCGGTTGATTGACAAATACAGTTTCCTATCAACTAGCAATTTATCAACCATACTACATTGTTTTGTCAGCACGATAGCCACGTTAATCTCACAGTTTGGCACAACGACCTCATTTATAATCATCCGTTGGCTCAATAGCCGTAACTAATCTACTGCTGGCACGATGGCCTAATCATGGTTATATCAAAATTACTGCAACACTTGATAATCCAACTATCAAAACCGTAACCGTAGTTTACAACAATACACTTCATGGTCAAAGTTTGGTCAAACGTGCACACGGAGTCCCACAGGGACCTGTGGGCATACATAATGTGCTTGTGGATGCTTGTACAGAGTGTACATGCAAAATAATGGCGAACATAAACTAGAACTACTGTCGGAAAGCCTGATCAATAATCTGTAAACTATTTAGATTTCAATAGGCTACTTGAGCGGCTTAGAGCTCGCTCGACCAGGCTGCCTAATTTTTCAAATTCTGGATTCTGGTTTCAAAATTGTTAGAATCTATCAAAAATATGTCAAGTCTCTCGCTCAAGCGAGCCTTTTTTTTTTTGGTAAATTCTGATTTTCTAGTTTTTCAACTTACACAGCACAATCTAAACCCTATAATATGATTCTGACCTCCAAAACATAAATTGAAACATCACATATGAGCTCTATACATCATAGATCAAAATCCCTCTTTCAATTTAGTAAACTAATTAACGAATAGGATGAATTCCATGCTTTTACAGAGATTGAATACAAACCCTAGCATGCTTTTCTATCAAAATTTAACCCATAATCCTACTGTAAATCGTAAGATACGGATTGGTAGTGGTTTTTCCTACCTCAATTCCTGAAGATTAAGCAACAAATGACCTTCAAATTTGTGAATTCGCGAATGATCAGGACCTCAACTTCAAGAACACCCAAGAACACTTGAACTTCTGTGTGTGTGTGTGTGTGTGTGTGTGTGTGTGTGTGTAAAACTCTCTAATACGTGATTCATGTGTGAATTGATCCGATTAACCATGTATAAGTAGAGATTCCAAGCCATAATCGTGTAATCAAATCATATAAATCCCGAATTTAATACGTAAATATTTTCCTCCATTAATGACCATTAGATTTGCATTCTACCTGTTCAGAATTCAAATAGGTTGCTCGAGCGGCCTACTAATTTTAATTCTAAATTTTAAATCACAGAAAAATATTATTAAAAGGAAAATGCATTAATTTAATTATTATTTAATTACTAAAAATTCAGGGTTATTACACCTATAATCTCGTGTGTCCGTGTTTTCCAAAAGTCAAGTTTCATTCAATTTGTGTCGAGAATACTAAGTTCGACATTAACCTATCGTTCACTAAACCCAAGTGTTCCAAGGTGGACAAATGCTATGTCTTGGTGCTCATCAACATTGAATAATACCATGGTTTTACATAATAGACATTAAATAAGCATGCGAGGTGAACAATTAAAGATACGTAATAATGCACGTGGTGGAATGGAGGTTGATAGGATGGTACCATATTTGCATGTCACGTCCTAATAACTGTCACACCCAAACTCCGAGGCATGAATTGAGCATCAACCAAACATAAAATGATTTCAAATGTAAATAAAACATCATAAAACTTAAATTTTGTTACATCAGTTCTCAATTACAAAATTAAACAAATAATCCGGGTCCACAATGCCCACTAAACTAAAGTCAACAAAATAGTGAACAAAACACCAAATTACTCAAGCACATCTCTAGGCTCTATCTCATAGGCTCAACATCACGTCCAATAAAAAATGGTTAAACACAACATAAATCTCGAAACTTGTATATGGTGCAAGTTAAACCACAATGTAAGAAAATTTAGGACATTCATGCAAAAAATATTACGTTTTCAGTCCATACAAAAATATAGGCTTCACAAAGATTTTTTTACTATCAATATACAATTGACAATCACATACAAACCATGGGACCTGCCATACCCAGGAGGCCAATGCAACCTTTTATGAATTTGAACCGAGGGAATTACACAGACACCCAATATATTCGAGGGAATTCACAGACACCCAATATATTCTTACGGTTTTTCACCAAAGGCTACTCATGAGAATCATGAGAACCAATATCACTTTCTACAGGCTTCCACTAAAGGTTGTCCATATCAACCATGAAGACCAATACCCATTTTACGAACTTTCACCAATGGTTGTCCACATCAACCATGGAGACCAGGACAACATTTTACATGGACTTACACCGACGGCTACTCATTGGACCCACCATGGAGACCAGTAAGGGTAATCATCATAACGGCATGCAACCATCACTACAACAAAATTAGTCTATGACAACGAAATAATTTCGGCGCCCATAGTTTCACGCGAAAAGTCCAGGTGACGAAAAATAAAATTCGTCTCAAAATATATTCTATGGCGACGAAATAATTTGTCACTAAATATAGTTATTTAGCTAGGAATTTTTTTCGTCGCTAATCTTTGTTTCTAACGACGAAATATTTTGTCGCTAATTACAATTATTTCACGAGAAAAATAATTTCGTCGTTAGTAACTAGATTTGGAGACGATTTTTTCGTCGCTAAATTGAGTTTAAATTCAAAACAAATTGCCATAATAGACATTATTCCTTCCTTGCCAAGACTTGAGCCTTAGACCTTGTTCGTACAAAGACCTTAATAACACTCTCCTTGACCACTGAAGCACACACAATATTCAAAAATTATTTACAATATCTAATATATAACATATATATGTTTAAAATTTTTGTTAGTAGATGTTAAACATATATTATATATTATATTTTTATCTCTCTCTCTCCCCTCCTTCTCTCTATTTCTTTCCTCTCTTTTTCTCTCTCTTAGAATATTAAATTAAAATTATTACACTCTCATATCTATCTCCCCCTCTCCTCTCTCTCCTCTATTTTAATTAGATTATTAATTTAAAATTACTATTCTAATTGTAAGAGGGTAGATTTTCTCAATCAAGGCGGAAAGCCAAGAACTCACTATCCAGCTGAAATCAATCTCTCAATATCGGTTGACCTGTGATCTGCAAAACAAGAATCCGTCAAAGAGCCCGCTGCCTCTGTGGCAGGAAGACACTCCGATGATTAAGTCAGGCAAAAGCTCACAAGAATAATATCTCCAGCCAATATCTCTATTAACAAGCGATACTATGCATTACTTAGAACGTACCTCTTTTTGTTGATCTCGAGCTTTATTTATAGATTTTCTCTTTAGTCCTAATTCTCTTAGGACTCTAATTGGAGTGAAGTGCCTTCTGATTGGCCACTAATGAGATAACCCTCGTCAAGTAGTTATCTTCTATCATTAGAGTTCTATTTAATTAATACTTCTCATATTAATTAAATTGGCCGTGGATTTCTCATCCATATCTGTTTGAACCGAATCCCGACTTATCCGGGATTCTATCTTATCTTGGAAAAACGGTTGCTCATTGCCTTTCTCGGGCTGCCCGTAGTTCGGTCCGAGCTTATATGTTCGGCAAGACATGGATCCGCCTTTCTCAGGTCGGCATTGCTCAATACTTGATTCTGTTGTCCCAATTTATATATGGTCGGCACTCCTCGTGTTGGCCATTCCTTCACGTGATCGGCACGTGCCTCTGGATGTATACTTTGAGTTCGGCCGAAGTCCGAACTTACTCGGGGGGCTTAAATGTATTTTCTGGATTACACTTTTTGTGAGACCCCGATCCGGAATTTGGGCATTTAAGGGCTAAATTATAAGTTGAATAGTTAAATCAAGAGTAATTTGGTTAATTCGACACGAATTTGATTTTTAATTGGGATTGGGAAGTGGTCTCAGCTTTTATTTTAATTTGTGTTCGAAACTCCAGGGTTGGATCAGATGATTTATGCTTGAGGTGTTATTTAAGGGGGTGTTGTAACGATTAGGATTGGACCGAGAAGCACCCAAAGATTTTTCATGTAAAACCAAATCGAGTAGATATACTACGTTAGATATTTGCATGCCTTGTATCAGACACAGAGGTGTCTCTTGACACCTCCTGCTTTGATTTTTTTGCCGATATCTCACCCATTAAGCTCCTCTAAGTCACCCCTTCGACAAAAACCAGAGAGCTAGAGAGAGAGGGAAGAGATTCATTGTCTGTTCGTCAACCCCCAACTGCTTCTTCAACCTGTTCTTCATCGTCTACCTTCAGCTTCTTCATCTGTTCTTCTACAGTAAGTCCTCTAATCATCTAAGTTATGATTTTCTTTGTCGATTCTAAGATTTTAGGACTAAGGTAGACTTAGTTTGATCCTATTTGTTATGTATCAGAAGGTATTTGAGGTTAGAGCAAGAAACCATAAGAAACCATGTCCTGAAACTCATCCGGCCACGCATCCGGCTACGCATCCGGTCACGGATCCGGATTTCCGGATTGGCTACCGGATTAGGCAGTTTTGACCCCGAATTTTGAATTGAGCTCCAGAATGCTACGGACCTCGGATTGACCTCAAATTTGGTATGAATGTACCTTGATATGTTAGCTTTCATTCCCAATTGGAACCAAATCATTTGGACTTCTAGAACTCCTTAAATTAAGATTTCCGTAGAAGCTGTCCGTTTTGGACCAGTTTTGCGCCAATGGAGTTTTCACCCGTTTAAAGGCATATTAAAGCTTTGTGGTCTTCATAGAAAATGTTCCTAACATCCTATGCTAGTGTTCTGTTAAATTTGGTGAACTTTGGACATGAGATGATTGGAGTTTCATACTAAATTCTATTGAGGTAAATTTCAGAAAAGCTGTATAGTTTAGTACTTCAATAATTTGAGACTTGGGAACCTCTATTTTGACTCCTTAACCATCCGAACTTATGTACATTCACTTGAGGACATTGGTAGACCTAGTGTGATTTGTGAATTCCCTATCTTGGGGTGGTTTGGGCATAAACATCAACGCCGAAGTATTGGAAACTAGGAATAAGTTGATAAAATACTTATATTCCTTGTTATAGGAATCGATCCTGACATCAGAGTCGGTGCAAATCGTTGGACTACGTAAAGCAACGTGAGGTGAGTCTTGATATGCTTGTCCTACTTGTATGTTTAAAAACGTGACCGAGCATGTGAATTTACTAAATCCTGTTGATGGTTGTTTATATTGAAACCATGCTTATGCACGACACATGACTGATTAGCATGTGATGCTATGTTATAAATTGATAACCTTATTAAAGATGATCATGTATTGACATCATGTGAAACACGGTGACTCCCTGACCGCTGGGGGTGCGACAAGCGGTGGTTTGAGATAAGGCTGGGTCCCACGGCCAGGTGGCATCGGATGACGTCATGCCAAATTCTGAATTATTATTCAAGGGTCGCTCCCTTTATCAGTTCTGGCATACACCGTTGGTTGATTGGTTGGTTGATTTGTTGATTCTGTTGCAAAGCATATTGGTTTGTTGAATCAGATGCTGATAACCCACGGGTTATGAAAACTACGAACTATTGATCATGTCCTCGGCTACGGCCCATGGATCAATTTACGAACGTTCTTGACATGCTAATGAAGTGTTTATAATGAGATTATGTCATGGCAAACCTGTAAGACTTGTATATCTTGATTCATACTAGCGATATGCTAATGATGTTGTTAAACAACATACCAGGTAATGAGACATGAGGCGTTAGGGCCTATGGAAGCTCAAGAATGATCGTTTGGCCTCTTGCGCTAAGAAGCTGAGATGTACCAGATAAGTTGGTAACTATCTTGTTGTATGTAAGATAGGCTATGTTGGGGCCGATAACGTATTGTGTATTGTAATTTTGTGGGTTTTAGTGATGTTGGCACTTTATATGCCCTTGGGTTTGTTAGTTGGATTATTTTATATGCTTCCGCGCACTCTGAGAATCTTTCAAGATTATGGATGAATGACAGGTAAAAATCCCAAAACTCGATTAGTGAGAGGCCTTCGTGAGTTGGACTCATTGGCCGGTCATTGATCATCCCTATATCGGGATGGGTCGTGACACTTTTACCCTCGTCACTAATTTTTTCTTTTTCTCTATATTTCTCTCCTCTCTCCTCTCTCCTCTCTCCTCACTCCTCTCTTTCTCTCTCTCTCTCTCTCCCCTCTCTCCTCTCTCCTCTCTCCTCTTTTCTCTTCTCTCTCTCTCTTAAAACATTAAATTTAAAACTATTACAGTATCTCTCATCTCTCTTTCTATACTCTCTTTCTCTCCTCTTTCTTTCTATCTCTTTCTACCTTTCTCTCTAGCCCAAAGTTTAAAATCTATCTCTCATCTATTTCTTTTTTCACTCTCTATTGCTCATCTCTCTCTCTCTCTCTCTAAATCCTAAACGAAAAATCTCCACACTCTCTCCTTCCCTATCTGATTAGATCATTAATCCAAAATTATTTCTCTCTCTCTCTCCTCTTAGTAGTTGTACCAATTGAATATGCGCATATTTGTGTGTGTGTGTGTGTATATATATATACACACACACATATACCTATATAGGGGTTACATATTTCTATAATATATATGTACATATACATATACATATACATACATACATATATATATATATATATATCCCTTATATATGTAATACATGTATATATCTTTTCGTCAGGGACGAAATTATATTTTTCGTCTCAAAATATATTATTTAGCAACGAAATATTATTTTCCTCACCAAATTTATATATATATCGAAGAATTATAATTTTTGTCTCCAAATAGATATTTTGGGTGAGGAAATATTATTTTCGTCTCCAAATATGTGATTTGGTGACGAAATATTATTTTTCTCGCCAAAACTACCTATTTGGAGACGAAAAATATAGTTCGTCGCCAATATATGCATTTGGAGACGAAAAAAATATTTCCTCACCAAATGACATATTTAGAGACGAAAAGTAAAATTTCTTCGCTAGTGGAGTACTTTTGGCGAGGAAAACATGTTCCTCGCAAATATTTTCAGAAAGGCGACAAGATATTTTTTTCGTCTCCATATATACCCATTTGGTGACAAAATTAAATTTCGTCTTCCGATTTCGTCTCCATAAATGGTTTTTCTTGTAGTGCATATACATTCCAATCCCTCTCATCATAACCATGCAAAGATGTAACAGTAACCAGAATCAACCCCCACTACCTGCCCCAAGATATTCACTCAGTAGCCAAAGCTTTTTGAAAATAGTGTCATAAAGATTCATGTTATTCGTGGAATATTAGAAAATAGAATTTAACAACTTGATTGACCAGTCAAAATACATCTTGAGCGGTTAGGCTTGGCCCTGACTGGTGAAAGAGCAGTCTTGACCGGTTAAAGTTATCCGCTAAAATGTTTTGAAACAGACCTTGACTGGTTAAAACATTATTTTTACCTGTCAAGAATTGCTACTGGAATATTTTGAGTCATGCCCTGGCCGATCATAATACCATGTTGATTGGTCAGGCTTTGATTCTAGAACTTTTAGTTATACAGTCCGATCGGTCTGACCCCTACCCTGACTGGTCACAATATATTTTTAAAATTTTTGCAGATTTGAAATGATCATGATCAACACCATATAACACATAAAATACCATCAAAGTATGACATAAAACACATTAAATAGCTTTATAACATAGTTTAACAAGTATTCTACCTTGAATAAGATGATTCATGAACCCTAGCACAGAATGATTCGTTTAATTCCATCACAAGCACACCAACACTTGATCTGATATACGCTTCGACAACTAGTATGATGCTTCCGTGTCATGTTCTTTGAGAATTCAAAAGATTGACACACGCCAACTCTATCAAACTCTCACGAAGACTGTAGGAAGGCTCTTTAGGGTTTCCTTACTTTAGGGTTTTTGTATAATACATGATGGGACTAAAAATCTATTTTTATATTGAAAAATTAGCAAATTACACTTACACTTTATTCCAAAAGTCTCATTCATTCTCGATTTAAGGCTAAACTTTTTAAAAATTAAAATACTACTCCAAAATCCTTAAAAACTCTAATTTAACGATAATTACTTAATATAGAAAAGTAGTTAAAAGTCAAAACTGAAACAATCTCACAACAACGGACCCCGAGGGATGTATATGATGAGATCGAATCATGGCTTATGGTTCCTTGTTAATTAGGGTTTAGGGTTTGTTAAGTTATGGGTTCGAGGCTTTTACATTAGGTTGAGGATAGTACGAGACAGTGTCTCTGTGGACCAGCTAAGGAAGGATCTTGACTAGTTAAGATGCTTACTTTAGTTTTAGACATAAATGCTTCTTGACCGGTTGAGATGAGGGCTTGACCGGCCAAGGAGTGGATTTTAAATTTTGTAATAGTGAGTAGTTTGACTGGTTGGGGTAGGGTTTGGATCGGTGAGAGGGAGATATTCCATATCTTAATAAAGAGGGTTTTTTACCAATTAAGAGTGAGTCTAGACCTATCAGGGAAGAGTTTGAATTTTAGGTAGTAGCAAGATTGACCGATTAAGATGCATGTATGATCGGTTCGTTGAGTTTTGGATTTTGTTGTCTCAGAAGCAAAATGACCGGTCGAGGTTAGGTCTTGACCGATGGGATTTCAAAGCATTTTGATACAACATTGAGGAAATAGACAAGACAGGTTGTATTCTTCAAAGAATAATTGGGTTTTTCACCATTAGAGCTTCGTAAAATGTGATCTTAAACAAAAATTGAGAGATGAGAAGAGGATATTTACCTTCAAATAGAAGAATGAAGTTTGTATTGGAGTTAATTATTTTGGATTTGATTTGTTGTTTGATCCTCCAAGCAGTCCTGTACACCTCTTTCTCTACTGTAATATGGGAAGTTTTCTCCTAATCGCCAATAATGACAACCTCTCACTATCTCTAAAGCTTTGAAAATGTGGGGATTGTACATGAGTGAAATGGGTTTCTTTATATGGAAGAAAGGGTGTGACCATGATTTTGATTTTGATAGCCATTTTGCATGCTATGAGATGGAGGTGGAGTGAAGAAATGGTTTTGTAGTTGTTGGAGGGGGGGATTGTGCAGTAGCAAGAAGGAGGTAGTAGGGTGGTTGTTAAGGGAGTTAGGGTTAGAGAAAATAGGAAAAAACAACACCCACCATTGGGGAAGAGGAAGTTGGTTTGATATGGTTTTGGGGCTAAAACCATGGGTGATAATGGCTTTGCTACAAAGAATGAGGTTTAGTTGTTGAGAGACTGAGTAAGGAATAAGGGAGGGGATGCCATTAGGAAAGAGAAGTGAAGTCTGGAGCAATGGGGGGAAAAGGGAGAAGAATGAATCAGACGTTTGTGAGGGTGATGATGAGCGAGGATGAATTGATCTGTGAGGGAGGGACCATGGTAAGGAATGGGTTACGATCATGTGTTATGATACCATGGGGTATGTAAGGGGGTGAAATCCGGTGTGGTGGGCACCATAATGTGAATGGAAAGTGCTAGAGCATGTAAGGGTCCATAATAAAGGGGGTACAATTTTGCAGGGTGTGATGGGTTCACGGTAAGCATGATGTGTATAATAAATAAATTTTAAACTAATGCATGAATTAAAATATTAAAACATGGAATTAAAATTAATTAGAATAATTAAATTAAAAAATTCTTTTATTAATTGAATAAAAAATCATTGTCTTTACAGTCCCACTGCTCGAGAAGTCATGAAGAACTTCATCAAACATGGGTTGACATAATTCATATGTAAAAAGATCATTTTACCCTTAAACAAATAAAGAACAAAAGAAATAATTTATAAGCTAATACGATGAAACCGGGATGACTTGTCTGCCTCGATTTTTTTAACGATACTAGATACATGACCATTGGCATGTTCCAGGATTCAATTGTATGCTTTCAGATTGTCATTGGAAAAGTGTGATCGGTAGATTATGGGTGCTAAAATTAGTAATCTTCTATCATATATATATTTTGATTTCATTACTTATGCGTGGGAAGGGAAAAAATTTGATCTTACTGTATTTATTTCCCTATTCTCAGAGCAAGGTAACAAGCATGACGATGCATTTTTCACGTTCCTATATGCAGGAGAACTATCATTACAATGTTGAGATCCAGACTCACGACAGGTCAAACAAACCGACAACTATACTAGGCTAATTCGGACATTATTTATGTATAAGAATGTAATGCTCTCTAGAGTAGACCCGACCTCAAGTTTGTGAGGGTCCTAGGCAAATTTTCAAAATGGGATCCTTTATGTTTTTAAACATAAAATAATAATTATAATTTAAACGTTTAGGACTTTTATTAATTTTTTATTTTTTAGATTTCCTTCATCAGGGCAAGTAACTAATAAAAAAATTGATGTAAATTAATACAGATTCAGAAAAATAGTAAAAAAGAAAGGCATTAATACCAA
Source organism: Arctostaphylos glauca (assembly GCA_019985065.2). Lineage (NCBI taxonomy): Eukaryota > Viridiplantae > Streptophyta > Magnoliopsida > Ericales > Ericaceae > Arctostaphylos > Arctostaphylos glauca. The sequence goes on along the minus strand of JAHSPW020000001.1, from coordinate 11,865,035 downwards.
TTTTATTGGCTAAATTGGACTTAAAATGACGCTAAAAAATCTAAATACTTATCGAGTAGTTTTTATTTTTTTATTTTTTTACCTTTTTGAGAGGGAAAAAGGAATTTTTAGGTACTTTTTGTCAAGCTATATACGTTACTTCAAAAGTTAGGTAATATTATTTTCAAAAAATAAAAAATGCAAATATTTTTTTCTAAAATAATCAAAAAGTTACTTTTTATCATCCAAACTGAACTTTCAAATCTCTATTATATCTTTGTCAATTTAGAAGGAACCCAAAATGCAAAAAAGAATTTTTTTTGACATTGCAAAAACACGACCTAAAATATTTCGATATTTTGGTTTGTGTGTTAAATATTTTAAAGCATTTTTATTGCACGTGTTTTGGCAAACAAAATGCCCACAAATGGGCGCAACAAAAGGAGACACAATGGAACTTTCAATGTGCTCAAAATAAAATTTTTGGTCTTTCTTTCTAATGGGTTCTATTTTGTGAAGTAGGTAGGGTAAAAAAATTTGAGCGTGTTTTTCTAACAACTAAAACTAACGGGCTCCCTAATTTTGGGCAAGATGTAGGGGGCCGAAGGCGGTGCTTGGTGGGCCTATTCTTTGGCTTGGCCTTGCTCCAGAGAGAATTCGAAAGTTTTCAAGTCATAGTTCAAGCATTTTTGGTTCAGTGAACCATTCCACCTTTGACTTTTGTCGTTGGGGCAGAAAACTCTAGCACACAAAATTCTTTTTTGGCATTGTTCGAGAAAGAAGCAATTCGAGCTCAACCAACAACAAATTTCTTAGCAGGATCACAATAACTACCTCTGGTGATCTTAGTCTTGCGGTTTATGCAAAAAATCTATAAAGATGTGCAGTGGTGCGTTTCGAAAATAAAAAACTTATATTAAATTTAATGTTTTTTTGTTTTTAGTCGTTTTGGCCATTGTTTTATAATTTTGTGCTTTTTAGGTACATCGAGACACACTTTAAAAATTAAAAACTAACGACAAAATAATGTAAATAATATAAAAAAAAGCTAGCTTTGACTTAGCAGTTTTTTTTTTTTATCATTTTTGTTTCTAAGTGTTTTTAAAGATTTTTAATACATTTTTTTTAAGATAGAGGTACACTTCAACAATTAAAATTAAATATATATATTTTAAAATTTCATTAAAATAAAAATTAAAGACAAAAAGTGATCAGGATCGTAATATAAGTCGGGAATAGGGATGGCAACGGGTTGGATCGGGGGTGGATATTACTGTCTCCATCCCCGATCCCCGAACCTATATCTAATCTCCATCCCCGCCCCGATCTCCAAACGGGGACTACTTTTGCTCTCCACCCCCGCCCCGAACGGGGAACGGGGATCTCCAAATGGAGATTGGATATCCAAAAATTAAAAAATTATATTAGTAATTACTTAAAATTTGAAATAATTTTCCTTTTCATCCAAAAAAAAATAACAAAAGAGAGTAAATAAAAACATGCAAACTTTTAAGCAAAATTAATTCATTTTTTACAATCTAAAATATTTCAAAAACAACAACAATAACTAATTAAAATAAACATAACATCGTTCCACAAGTTTCAATCCTAACAAAAATAACCAAACATACTCAAGAATATTGTCATTGAGTCCATTAAAGATTGTTGTATTCCTCTACCAATTGCAAACCATGGTTATTTTCTCTTTCTCCTTACAAACCTATTACATAAAAAGGATAAAAAATCACGGGGCGGGGAGGGGCGGGGCGGGGCGGGGAGGGGCGGGGGTGGAGGCGGGGATCGGGGCGGGGATCGGGGTGGAGACACCTAACCTCGAATCCTACCCGATCCCCATTTTTTTTAAAAATTTATCCCCGAATCCTACCCGATCCCCAAAAAAATCCCCGAATCCCCTATCCATTCGGGGCGGGGAACGGGTAGGAGCGGGTTGGATCGGACGAGATTGCCATCCCTAGTCGGGAACAAAAGTTCTCTTTCTTCAAAGTGCCTCTCGTACTTCGTTTTCGTATTCCCTTCCTAACGCACCCTTATTGGAGAGAGAGTTAATAAACCCTAGGAACTCTCTCTCTCTAGGAAGACTCTCTGTGTCTTGAATCTCACCTCAGATTCTAGTAATCCAACACCTTCATCGTCTACTTTCCCAATTAAACCCGAAAACCCAACAATTTTCCCCCAAATCCACCTGCTGTATCAGCAATTCGTCGAATTCAACCTCGTCCGCCTCAATTCACGCGGAAAACCTTCCATGACCTCATTCTCCTTTCCACAGCTGTGAGGCAATGTTGGAGATCGATAAGAGCCTGATGGTTTCGCCGACGACATCACGGTCGGTGACGGAGACCGTGAACGGATCGCACCGCTTCGTGATCCAAGGCTACTCCTTGGCAAAAGGCATGGGAATTGGGAAGCACATCGCCAGCGAGAATTTCACGGTAGGAGGGTACCAGTGGGCCATATATTTCTATCCTGACGGGAAGAATCCCGAGGACAATTCGACGTACGTTTCCGTTTTCATTGCGCTGGCGAGCGAGGGTACGGATGTGAGGGCGTTGTTCGAGTTGACTTTGCTTGATCAGAGTGGCAAGGGGAAGCACAAAGTACATAGCCATTTCGATCGATCTCTGGAGAGCGGCCCTTACACCTTGAAGTACAGAGGCAGCATGTGGTAGGTTTTTCATTTTCGTCATGTTAGAACATAATTCGATTCTTTATGGGTCTTACTTAATTTGGGTTTCACCTTACGTGTGCAAGTTTTAGGTTTCACATTATGTATGCAAGTCAGTTCAACATGATTTCGCTTCTTCATTTGAATTATCAAGGATTTTTGCATAAATGAATGGCAATTGTACAGTAATGGGCAGAATTTTGATTCATGACTCTGGAAAGTCATAGCTATTGTTGGATCGTACCATTCATTATGGTGAGGATTATAAAGTCAGAAATGATTATAAATGTGTCACGGCGGTTAAAAAGTGTTACAATGTGGCACAGTTTACTGTCAATTTTCAAACTCATTCAGCACGTGTCCTCTAGCTCGGTGGTAGGGCACATCTTTGGTGAATTTTTTGTATGTGTGGTTCTAAGGCTTATCGATTACATCAATACTTTAGCTTCAAAGTGCTCGGTATTTTAGATGCTAACACGTTTTAGCCTTAATTTGGAATGTTGATGTAATAGCTGTAGACTGTAGTTGTGGAATATGGTAGGGCATGGGAAAGTTTAAGATTGATATGTAGAGTAACCATTACCCAAGCAGCAGTAAGGTATTTGGAATGAATAACTTGTTGAAGTTGTTTTTGATACTCTATAAGCGTTTACTATATATTTGTTTATTGGAATACTTTTTCTTTTTTGCATTTGGGGATATCCTGACAATAATGCAAGAAGGTGTTGTGCATGCGGTTGGACCATGCTGGGATAAAATCTTCACTTCCATGCGGAGGCACACAGTTGCCTTTTGTGATTGGCCTAGTTTGACGCCTGGTTCAGAGTTGAGCTGAGCATATAAGTTGGTGAATGGTTATTATCTACAGCAAAAGTGTGCGCAAGAGCTGAGCATCATTTGTAATCAATGATTTGGAGCAGTTGTTGGTGTATGAAGCACATTAATGAGAATTGTACTAGGAAAACAACCTTACATTGTGTTGGACATTGACTGTGTACTAGTGGATTTAAACAAGGGCATGGAGGGGATATTGCATATGAATTTAGTTCTTTTCTTGATATTAATGGTATTACCCCCCGCGGCGGTTGTTTGGGGGGGGGGGGGGGGGGGGGGGGGGGGGGTTGTTGATCATGGCTCTCTTAGGCGTAATGTGTGTAAGTATGGTTAGGTGTACTAAGGTCTGGCGTTGGTAAGAGTATCATCTTTGGCCCGTAAGTCCTTTGGAGCTTACAACTCTCTTCATAAACTAGTAGTGGACTGTTTCTAGGTGCCACTCAAATTATTCTTTAATGCAAATGGTTTGAGATTTTGTACTGGGTCAATTTTGTTTGCTAGGTTTCCAGAATATTTTATTTAGGTTCTTATTTGCCTCTGGCTTGCTAAATTTATGCACCTTTTCCCTAATCTTGTGCCTAAGAGGAAGAGGGAAATGTTGGCGATGTCACTTCTTACTTAAAAATAATACCCAGCCTTTCCTCTTGGAATTGTCCTTTCTTGTGGGACAATCGAAGAAAAGTTTGGATAACCAAAAGTTTTTGGGGTCGGAAAGGCAAAAGAGATGTCTTTTTGGTTGGAATAATTAGTTTGTTCTCATTTAAATGTTTACTAGTTGGAGTTTTAGACAATGCTGCAATCTCTACAACAACTGTTCTGAGTTCTTGAGAATCTGAAGCTATATGCATACGAGATGTTCTTTAGGATTTTGGAGTTAGGGTTTTGTGTTAAATAAATGCGAAGATCACATGGTGGTCCTAATCAAAATCAGAAATCTGATCATCAATTGGAAGATAGAGGAGAGGAGAGAACTATCTTGGCGGCATTAATCCTACACGTGCAGATTAAAGCTGATCAATCCTACAATTCTTCAGATTCAAGTTGTTCGATTAAGTGTGCACCACATTAATTTTATGGCTTCAAAAGCTTCTTTCATATTCGTGACTTGGCTTCATTTAATATACAGGTTACATTGTAAGGCCATTGGCCTTCCAATTCAATTTTTCTCTAGGCCTTACATTCTGTGGTTCAGATAGATCACTGATTTCAAATGCTAAAGTCACCAAGAAAAACTTGATTAAAAAACATAAGAAAGTTACTTAAAGCAGTACGCTAATCTAAAACCCAACTTGGTTCTTTAAGTTGTCAAGTCTATTTGATAGTTCTTCTTCTCTTACTTGGACAATCTACATTTTCCATTATGACCATCTGACGTATCCAAGAGAGAACCTTTGCTGTCGTCTCAATGGTCGATGACATTGGCATGGTTTCGAGCAATTTAGTCCTAATCTATGTAGCATGGAGGCGGACACGGACACAGACACAGACATGGGACACGTGATTTTTGAGAAAATGGGGATATGGACACGACAATTTTTTTTACATATAATTATGTGTAAATACATAGTATATAATGATTAATGAATGAACATTAATACTAAAACAAAACAACAATACAAATCAAAGAGTTGTCTTGGATGAATGTATTATGTTTGAGTTAATTAAATATATTAAAGAAAAAAAACATCTCTGGAGTAAGAAACGTGCCACTGTACTAGAGATCGTTGCGGACATGGAGATGAAACGTAAATCCGTTGAGGTATTTTAGGATTCTAAACATTTAATTGTAGTTTTAACCCATATATTATGTAATAAATATTTGCGCACCCCCCCCCCCCCCCCCCCAAACACACACAAAAAAAAAAGAATCTACCTCTGCCGTGTTCCAATCTGTGTCTTCCCATGTCCTCGCCGTGTCCCCGTTTAAAAAATAAATTAAATTAATTGGACACGCCAAATGGCGTGTCCGGTACGTTTTTCGTGTGTCCCCGGCGTGTCCGTGTGTCCGGAGTGTCCTACATGGGTATGGGGACCTTCGAAGAGTGTCCGTACTACATAGGTCCTAGTGCAGTAAATGGGTGTTAAATTGATAGTTATATTTTTCCTTCAGCCCCATCCTTGTGTATACCTTCTCTTTTCCCCAAATGCAGGGAGAGAAAGATTTCTTGAAATTGAAGGGATTTGTGTTATGGGGAATGAAGCCAACAAAGTAAGACCACTATGGTAAAAAAGAATCTGCATCTTGGACGCCAAAAAGGGAGAGGAAGAGAGACCACAAAGAAAAGAAACCCATTTGTAGGTACAATGGTTTTGTTTTTGTTGAGACAAAACAGAATTGGCTGGGATTGGCTCTTACTATATTTTTTTGAGTTCAGAAGTGAACCGAAATATGCTGCCTGATTAGAACACGCATTATGTATCACATTACTATTCTACATCCTTCCTATTTTTTCACTTATGCTTTATGTTCAGAGTGAAGATTTTATTTTATGTGATCTTTCTTTGTCAAAAGGAACAAAGTCATGCTTAATTTCACTTCATTTTCTTATTGGATCTAGTTTTATTACTGCAATATGTACCATACCATGCATTGATGTGGATTATAATAGGTCCAGATTTTGAGATTGTCTTACCTGAATTAACCCCCCCATTCCCAAAAGATAGTTGTCCACAATCCGCGATTGACCAAGCGAGCGCTTCCCATTGGAACAGGGCTATCAAATGGTCGACTGCGAAACCTGTTGAGAATGCCTTGATATTCCAGCAGGTTTCAGTACCGGTAGAATATGGTTTAGTACCGGTAGTATGATGTACGCGCGGAATATTTGGCAGATGCGATTTTGAAGGCATATCTTTAGGATCTGTTTCCTATTTGGATTAGGATTCGTTCCTAATATATCTCTTTAGGATTTATTTCCTATTTGGATTAGGATTTGTTCCTAATATATCTCTTTAGGGTTTACCTATATATAGGTAACTAAGAACACCTATTGAGTATACTTTTGAGAATCAATCTTTTGGTCAATACTTCATATTGTGGCTTCTCTAGAGTTACGGATACAGCCGGCTCTTTGTATCTCTTCTTCACCATTAGTTAGGGGTGTAAGAGTAAATCGACAAACCGGACCAAACCTCCGGTACGGTCCGGTTTTGGGAGCAGACTGGTCCGGTCCGGTCCGGTTTGATTTTTTTTAAATTGTTTCGGTTCGGTTTTCGGTTTTTGAGTTTTTGGGCCCGGACCGAACCGGACCGGACCGGTATAGGGTCTTATTATGTTGCTTGTGTGGGTGGGACGTGAGAATCATGAAGTGGTACTTTATATGTTTAATTTTTCTGGGTTTTTTGTCCGCACTGGATCTTGATTGGGCTTTGATGTGGATTTGGATTGATCTTGACTTAGGAATAACTTACTTGTATAAGTAAACTGCAAAATAACAAATGAGTTACCTAAAAATCAGGCCCAAAATAACAAATAGGTTATCTAAAAAATCAGGCCCAAAATAACAAATGGGTTATCTAAAAATCAGGCCCAATTTTTACATTTTTTTACATGTTTTTGATGATTTTGGCCCAAGACCACTTAAACCGGAAACCGGACCAAACCGAACACCATCGGTCCGGTTTTCGGTTTACGTTTTTCTCAAACCGGTCAACCGGTTTGGTCCGAGTTTTTAGGGCAAACCGGACCAAACCGGACCGGTTACAGCCCTACCATTAGTGAACTCTCTCTCTCCTCGCCCGTGGACGTACCTCATTCTTGAGGGAACCACGTAAATCTGTGTGTCGTGTGATTGCTTGTTGATTGGCGTTTGTTAATCTCTCTGTAAACTTAATCGCGCTCATAGCACGTGTGTTACAACAAACTGGTATCAGAGCCTTAGGGTTTCGAGTTTCCGCTTGTGGCTATGGCGGCTAAGTTTGAGATTGCAAAGTTCGACGGACAGAGCAGCAGCTTCAGTCTTTGGAGGGTTAAGATGAAGGCTTTGTTAACGCAATAGGGATTATAGAAGACTTTGCAGGGGCAGGAAAAGTCCGGCATCAGCGCCGAACTTTGGGAAGACATGGATGCTAAAGCGCTGAGTTCTATTCAGTTGAGTCTAGCAGACGATGTTCTTCGCGAGGTTGAAGAAGAAGAATCAGCAGCAGGTATTTGGCTGAAATTGGAAGGCATCTATATGACGAAGTCATTGACGAACAGGTTATACCTAAAGCAACGTCTGTATACGTTTCGAATGCGAGAAGGTATTCCTGTTAAAGATCATTTAGACGAGTTTAATCGTATTTTAATGGACCTGAAAAATATTGATTGTAAAATCGAGGAGGAGGACCAAGCCCTGATTTTGTTATGTTCTTTACCACCGTCGTATGAACACTTTGTTACAACCTTATTGTATGGGCAAGACACAATATCCATGGAGGATGTTAAGGCCAGTCTTCATTCGAAAGAGTTGAGGAAAAAGGTGTCAGGAGAGGTTGATGATCATGCGGAGGGTCTGTTTGTTAGGGGAAGAACGGCAGAAAAGGGTGATACGAGTAATAAGGGGAGATCCAAATCAGCAGGGAAAAACAAGAAAAAGGGCAATTGCAATTATTGCAAGAAACCAGGATACTGGGCCAGGGATTGTTTAAAACTCAAAGAAAAGGAGAACCAGAAGGGGGGTAAGGATATTGCCGGAGTTGCTGAAAGCTCGGATGAGTTAGATACTGTTTTAGCAGTAACAGCGGGAGATTCTCGTTGTGACACAGAGTGGATTTTGGATTCTGGGTGTTCATATCACATGTGTCCGCACAAGGAGTGGTTCACCACTTATGAGGCGGTCAATGGTGGCACAGTTTTGATGGGCAACAACATGGCCTGTAAAACTGTTGGTTATGGAACGATCCAACTCAAGATGCACGATGGTGTTGTGAGAACTTTATCGGAGGTTCGACATGTACCGGAGTTAAAGAAAAACCTTATTTCTTTGGGTGCTCTAGATTCTATTGGTTGTACCTTCACTGGTGAAGGTGGAGTTTTGAAAGTCTCAAGGGGTGCGTTGGTGCTGATGAAGGGTCAAAAGCGAAATAACCTCTATTCACTCATGGGCAGTACAGTTACAGGTTCTGCAGCAGCGGTCGCTTCTTCAAAGGTTCAGGGTCCAGATTTGACTCGGTTGTGGCATATGCGGCTTGGGCATATGAGCGAAAGGGGGATGACAGTTTTGAGCAATCAGGGTCTACTTTGTGGGCAGAAAATTGAGAAGTTGGATTTTTGCGAGCATTGTGTCTACGGCAAGCAGTGCAGGGTCAAATTCAACACAGCTGTTCATCAAACCAAAGGCACGGTGGATTACTTTCACTCGGATCTTTGGGGTCTCGCTGAGGTAACTTCTAAAGGTGGTTTTCGATATTTTATGAGTATTATTGATGATTTCTCTCGTAAGGTTTGGGTGTTTATGCTGAAACATAAAAGTGAGGCTTTTAGTACATTCAAAAGGTTTAAAACTTTGATAGAGAATCAGACAGGTAAGAAAATAAAGAGATTGAGAACTGACAATGGAATGGAGTTTTGTCTTGGCGAATTTGAAAAGTTTTGCAGTGATGAGGGCATTGTTAGGCATCACACAGTGAGAAAAACCCCTCAGCAGAACGGTGTGGCTGAACGAATGAATAGGACTCTTTTGGAGAAGGCGCGATGTATGTTGTCCAATGCCGGGTTGGGCAAAGTTTTTTGGGCTGAAGCCGTTTCCACAGTTTGAACGAATGAATAGAATGTCACGTATTTTAAGATTTTGACAACATTGGTCCCAAACACTGGCCTGTTGGCCACATTGACTTTCAATCACTTGATGGCATAGCATGTCACAATCTATTTAGCATAGACACTCCTCGAAGGTCCCATACCCGTGTCGGACACTCCGAACACACAGATACGCTGGGCACACACCGAAAAACGTATTGGACACTCCACTTGGTGTGTCCAATTAACTTAATTTATTTTTAAAAGGGGACATTTTGGGGATACGGCGAGGATACGCAAGGGACACAATTGGGACACTGCGGAAGTAGATTTTTTATTTTTTTAAATTTTTCTGTAAAAAATATGTTATTACATAATATATGGATTAAAACTACAATTAAAGGTTTAAAATCCCAAAATACCCAAAAAGATATAAGTTTCATCTCTATCTCCATCTCCACAGCGATCTCTGTACAATGATACGTTTCTTGCTCCAGGTATGTTTATTTTCTTCAATATATTTAATCAACTCAATAATAATACATTCGTCTAGGACACCTCTTTGATTCGTATTGGTTGTATTGTTGTTTTGTTTGAGTAGTATTAATGTTCATTTATTAATCATTATATAGTATTTATGTGCACATGCTATTATGTAAAAAAAATTTGTCGTGTCCCCGCCGTGCCCGTATCCCCTTTTCAAAAATCCTGTGTCCCGTGTCCGTATCCGTGTCCGTGCTACATAGGTCACGGTGAATAGAGAATCTCCACAACAACTGCCCTAACGAGTCCTAAAATAGGGAATCTCCATAACAACTTTCTAAGCAACTCCTTGTTCCTAGCCACAATGTTTCTGAAGTTAGACCTCCCTTCCTTTGACTTCGTTATTTGTACTTTCATTGGTGAATTTTTTTCCTTTTATTTTCTATTACCTGTTGACATTTGTTTGTATGTGCTTTTGTATGCTCAGAACAACTGAGCATCTTTCACCACCAGTAGACTAAGAGGAAGAATCTTTTCATCCAGTTAGCACATCTCCCTATTTTCTTCACAACTTTCTATCTTTGAAGTGCTGATCGGATCTAAGTTTGTTGTTGTGTAGGGGATATAAGCGGTTTTTCCGACGAGCATTGCTTGAAAGTTCAGATTATCTCAAAGATGATTGCTTGAAAATAAATTGTACTGTTGGAGTTGTGGTTTCTGCAATAGACTGTTCAAGGCTGCACTCGATTCAGGTCCCAGATTCTGATATTGGAGCACAGTTTGGTATGCTGCTGGAAAATATGGAAGGTTCAGATGTTATTTTCAATGTGGCAGGGGAAAAATTTCATGCTCATAAGTTGGTGTTGGCTGCTCGATCCCCAGTGTTTCGATCCGAGTTTTTTGATATATCAGAGGGTGATACCCAGGAGATTTTGATTGCAGATATGGAACCTGAGGTTTTTAAGGTGAGAAATGTTGTTCATCCTCATTTTGCTTCTGATTATGTTAATGCAGGGTATTATGACTATCGTCTTCTTGGTCATCCTTTGGTATTTTGCTCTAAGCAACTGCTATTTTCTAATTTGTTGGCTTATCAAATGAGAATGGAGTTGGTTGTGCTGCTATCGATAGGCAGCTGTTCTAATAGTTATGAATCTTACAGGCAATGCTGCACTTTATATACAGAGATTCTCTTTTGGAAGATGAGCTGGTGGTTTCTAGTTCATCATCTGTATCCTCTGTATCTGACACATTAACGGCGAAGTTGTTAGCTGCAGCTGATAAGTATGATTTGGGAAGACTAAGGCGGATGTGTGAATCTCATATATGCAAGGATATTTCCGTGAACTCTGTTGCAAATACTTTAGCTTTGGCTGACCGTTTTCATGCCACAGAGTTAAAAGCTGCATGTCTAAGATTTGCTGCTGAAAACCTTGCAGGTAAATTGTTGTTGTTGCCATATTGTTGTTCGCCTTCCCTGCAATAATTTCGATAAGTTCTTACTTGTGAAGTTACTTAAAAGTGGAAAATGTTCTTTCATTATTGCGGCTCCACACCACGAGACCTCGTATGAGGTATTTATGCCTTTTGACTTCACATGGTTGAGTCAGTCACTTTCTTTTGCAACTGTACATTGAGCTGATTTGTTACTAATCTCATATATAGTGTTTAATGACTAGAACGTATGTCAGTTAGGCTATTTGATTTAATGATGCTCTGAGAACATCCTATTTTTAAAGATCTCTATGGTTAGAAATAGAAAGATGTCTGGCAATCGGTCAAGTTTCTTAGTAAGTGCCATTTATACCTGTGTGAATATATAAATGAATATATTCTCAATTACTTGCTGACAGATGCACACCTTCACTCTTTTCTTTATGGATCATATTTTCATCATCATCTACAAGCATGAGACATAGACCTTGATTTAATTTGGAATCAACCCTTTTCGACACTTGTCTATTGCATTACCTCTGCAGTGCCTGCTTACTGTATTCTGGCAACTTCTGATAAGTGCCATATATACATATATATATGCATGAGCGTTTGTTTCTGCATTCCAAGTGGTTCCAATGTAGTGGCTGGTAGAGGCAGTGAGGTGGTTTTGAGTTGTCCTTGGCGGTGGGTTGATTTTTAGATGAGCAGAAAGGTGATGTTTGGTTATAGGCTCGAGTACAGGGTGATATTTAGGTGTTTGTATTAAGATATTTAGGTGTTTGTGTATGGGGATAGTTTAGGGGGTTTAGGTGTTTGTGCAGGTAGCTTTTCCTTTCTAACTCTAAATGCTTTTACAATCATATACCGTTTCATATTCCAATACTTCGTATTTTTGGACAGAAAAGTAAGGGGTTGTCCCCATACTTGCAGAAGCCTTTGGGGAGGTTACTGCAACTCACCCCGTGGGGTGGTTTTTTTTATTTGTGGGTGGGGGTGGGTGGATGGGGAAGGGGGGGAGGTAAGGATTCTTATTTTGCCTTGCATCCCTTACACGTTGTAGGTCTCCCGCTTCTCTCTTTTGTATACTTCCCTTCGAACAACGAAAAGAAAAGTGTTTTCAGTTCCTGTTTGGCACTTACTGTGGCTTTGATTGCATATGATTTCAATTTCTTAAGATAATTTTTATTCTGTGTTCCCAAAGTCATTGCTACGCGATAGTATCTTCGACAAGTTCAATTCGGCTATAAATGTGGTTATTTTATTGTCAGAAGGCAATCTAGATTTGCTACCTTTGACTGATTACTATGCAGTTTGTGGTAGATATTTTTCTTGAATTGGATAGAATCCTACAAAGAACCAGTCGCACTATTTGTAGAACTTAATCCATAAATTTTGCCTGTTGAATTTCTTTGGCATGGTGGATTTTATATTGCCCTTCATGATTTCTGTTTATTCCACAATGCTAGGAGGATTGCAGAAAAGGAGAAAACCTCGTGTCTTTAACTGAGCGTTCATCATTCTCAACATTGATTCTGAATTTTAGGCATAGCTTAGACTTTGTTGTACTGCATTGTAGTCATCTCTATGCACCTCAATGGAGCATCAGTAAGTGTTGCACGTTAGCTCCCCATCTATTAGCTGCTTCTATATTCAGAGTCCACAATCTTTTGTTGGTCCTTACGTTTTTCTTGTTTGGCACAAGCATTACATACATATACCAACATATCTGGTGAGTGGTTTTTATGCTCTGTGATGTTGAGGTGGACTTTTCATTACCATGCCAACATTATCAGTCGGGTCACTGGTTCCTCCAGTTATCCTTCAGTTGAAACCATGCCAATGTTATCAGCGAGGGCATTGTTTCTTCTGGCTTTCCAATTATTAATATCGCATGACAAGCCACTACTATGTTCAGTTATTGACATAGTGAATTAGTAATACTTAATGTTATCCTTTCCTTTCCAATATGAAGAGAGGGAATTAGAGGAAAAAGTAGTGGCCAATGCTAATGCTGGAGGGATATCTTGATCCGGATAAGAGTAATCAAACTGGTTCCATTAATGCAGCAGTGTATGCCCCCTCAAATGCTTTCTGGTAGTGGTAACTGGGAATAGTTTTCTTTTAACTTAATTTAATAGGTCGTATTTCTTGGTCCAACAATAAAAGTTGGACTACTGAGTGGGTGTTCTCGCCTTCACGTTTGAACAGAGCCATGATGTGCAAGTATTGCCCAAAGTTTCATCTGTTTTCAGTACAAGCATTTGAGTACCCTTGCAGTGCACCGTCTCTTTCCACTGCCTTTGTAAGGTCCTGATGTCCAAAGCGATGCTTCTTTTCTGCACTTACTTTCTGAGGCGAACTCTTCTTAATTGACGGGTGAACCACCAGCAAGTGCCAAGTAAAAGTAATAGGTAGCATTTTGTTCCATGTGAATATCAGATACTGAGGTAATGGTATTCATTTATGGTTCCGGCATTTTTGTAAGTTGCTGCCTTAAGATGAATGAAAGTATTGTAGTGACGGCCCAACGAAAGATGGTTCATGAATATCATCAACCAATTCCCGAACTGAATAGCCATCGTGGAGAATTAAAACTCAGATGTTCCTTCTGACTTTCAGTTTGTTTTCTTCCCAAACATTGCACGTGCTTATGGCGTACTTCTGGGTCATTGTTCACATGACTAGTTTGTGGCACTCATTATTGTTTACATTTTTTTCTTCTGTTTATCAAATAGGAATATGTTGCGTCTAGGTTGCTCTCCAGTTTTGTCTCTTGGCTTCACTGTGGTTTTCTCTATCAAGATGCTTAATCAAGAAATGAAAACTTATAATACACAAACTTATGATTTCTGAATTGCATTTAGCTAACTTTCAAAAACATGTTACTACCGCAATTTTTTAGAAAACTTTCAGTAGGTTGTGTATGCTATCTTTCAGTTTGGTAAAAGTGTCAACTATGTCGCGCTCTCTCTTGTAGCATATTAAAATTCATGTTTTTGAAACTGTTTTAGAATTGGAGTTACGAAATGAGGTTTGTGCAGCACAAAGGAGTTAAGAAAGTGATACAACTTTGCGAGAAGGGATGCAAGGAGAGGATTTTTGTGGATAGAGGCTCCCAATCGTCAGTAATGAGCCATCCAGAGTCAAGTTCCTTGAAGTGAAACGTGTGGATTTGAATGTGCTTTGGCTTAAGGTGGCGTGATGCCTGCAACTCAAGACAATATATTTCTCATGCTTTGGAGATGTCCGTGGCATTGTTTTGTTTAATTTGTTTATCATGACGTAATGACATCAAATCCTGTGCGTTAATTTTTTTGTTTCTTACTATTCATTGTACTTTACGTGGCAGCTGTCATGAGGTCTGATGGTTTCGAGTATCTGAAAGAGAACTGCCCGTCACTACAGTCTGAGCTCTTGAAGACTGTGGCTGGCTGTGATGAGGATTGTAGTAGTGGAGGCGGAAAGTCGCGAAGTGTATGGGCTCAACTTTCAGATGGCGGCGATACCAGCGGCAGGAGGCTGAGGCAGAGAACTTGATTTTGACTGCAAAAATGGTGGTGGTTGTTGTTTGTATAATGTGGTGATTTCAACCCAAAAAAATGGTGATGCTATGCTACAAATGCAGAAAATGTTAATAGACTTGAACATCTATCCTAGGCTTTCTGATTTGTATCTCATGAATATATAATGCTGTTGTTAATGGTACAGACTGAACTTTTACTAAATTGTAGTCTTTTTGCTAATGATGATACTAAGACTCTGTGTTCAGTATTGAGGCATATTACACCCAACTCATTTTCAAAAATGTCCCTGCACTATTCTACAGTTTTCATGATATAAGTTTCTTTTAATTTTTAATTTTTTATATTTAGGAGTATATATGTATAGTTGGTGGATGTTGCAAGAGTTAAGGCTGGTTGCTTGTACTTCATCATCATGCCATGCTTGGCATTAATTGAGCTGTGGTTATATATTTTCATACAGTGATGGAAGCCTGCCTTTGGCGCTCGAAGAGTCAACATGCCCACCACATGCCGGGTGGGCGAGTCGAAGAGTCAAATGCTGAGTTAAACAGTCAAAATGTCAGGCCAGCAAGATAAAAAAAATATTCCCGACCATAATAGGAAGTGAAATCGAACGATGGCACTTGTTAGAGAAAACACAAAGATAGTTATGGCGAAAGATAGGGGCTACCGAAGCTCCTGGGTTGTGTCGCGGGAGGTTGAAGATATAACAAAAAAATGTTGGATAGAATGATGCCATAGTAGGTGGAATGTCGCCCAGAGAACAATAAGAATGGTGGAGAAAGAGAGAAGAGGGGCTTTCAAGATGCATGGGAAAAATACGAAAAGAACTCCAATAAGAAGACAAGAGACACCCAAGTGGACACTTGCTCCGGTTGGATGGCAGGACCTACGGGGCCCGTCAAGGCTTGGTAGCCATAATGGCAATGCCGAAACATGGCTTTTAACCGTACCCAAAGCGGGATTGAAAGGGGATTTAGTGATTTGGTAGCCTCAAAAGGAGAAGAGGTCGCTGAGGGGTCGAAGCTCGCAACTATGGGACCATTGCAAACATCTTGACCATTGTTGGTTTGTGATTCACTATTAATTCGCGAGATAAAAGAATACGTTCAAAACCTTGATACTGGCAAAGGACTCACGATAACAGGAATGTTTGCTCTCTTAAGATCAGCTTGAGTTAGTCCTATCTTCTTAAATGGTCCAAAATAAAGAATTTTAGTCGAGCTACCCTGGTTGACTAGGATTCTCTCCGTGTCGAATGAGCCGAATTGTAGGGTGACTACCAATGCATCATTATGGAAAAACTGGGCTCCCTCGAGATCTTCTTTCTTAAATTATCTCAATATTGACCTCTTTCTTTAGTTTTTTCCACTTCTAATCGAGCTGATGGACATGGTGCAGGTATGCAGCCTTGCGCCTTTGTGCCATAGCCTTTTTCTCATTGGCTGGATGGACCACATCATGTAAAATGGAATTGTAGCTATAATCTCTGCCTTTTCTTTTGAAGAGTCAGACCTATTAGCCTTTCACTGTCTCTTATTATCTTGCCCTGTCTCAGCAATATACTTCTTAAGGTGCCTGCCTTAACAAGTCATTCAAAAAACCTTTTGAAGGACTTGCAATTCTCGATGATGTGACTATTGTTTTAGTGATAACTACACCAATTTTTGTCTGGGTCTCTCCTAATCGGTTCTCTCCCCGACTTTGGTGGTCACTTCCAATAAAGCTCATCTTTAAGCGGCCATATCATCTTATATTTGGGGGGTGTTAAAAACTATCTTCACAACCTTATAAGCTTGTGGATCTGGCGGCTTGTACTCCCTTTTTGTGAAAGTGATTTTGGTTGTATCCTTAACCTCTTGTTCTGTTGTTCAACCTCCCTCACCACGTTGTTTATGTGGTTTGGGGAAGCCATCTTCTTTAATTCTCTTCTGATTTCATTATCCAGCTTTGCATTCTGCTCCACCCTAGCCATCAGATCATGGATTGCCTCCACTAGGTTAACCATGAGGGATTCACATAGTTTCTCGTGAGCAGGTAAGCCTAGTCCAAAAATGGCTATCACATACTTCTCGTTGCAGTCCTCTATCTCTTCATACAAGAACCAATATCTGCGTGCCAACTCCCTTAGATTCTCATCAAAATATTTTTTCATAGCTTTTAGATTGTCTAACTCCTTTGATTGGGCTTAACTGGCTATGAACCGTGCTATGAATTGTTCGGCTAATTGTCCCCATCTGTTGATGGAACGTGCAGAGAGTTTTTGGAACCAATTAAGAGCGGTTTCTCCCAAGTTCATGGGGAAAACATGACAATAAAGATTTTCTTTGCTTAAGTAAACGAATTTGGCTTGAAGAAATCCCTTGGTATGGCTCATAGGATTTGTCTTTCTGTTATAGATGTGAAACTTTGAACGGACAAACTTTCTCGGTAACGCCTCCACCTCAATTGCATCCGATAATAGAGAAGTCACAAGTTGCTGTAACGCCTTGTTCGTCGAGTCTTGATCAGGTCAGCGCATAACAAGTTATTGATTCTTCCATTCTCGCATATCAGGGATGTCAGATCGAGCTCGATGTGACCAAATGAAGTTTTTCCTTCTCAAGCATCATTGCGGAAGCCTCCCGTTGATGGTCGTGTGCCTCATGGTTGCTCTGGGATGCCACAAGTGTCGTGTTGGCTCCCAACAGATTTGGCACGATCATCCTGATTTGTGTGGATAGAACATTCTTTGTCTCTAGCCCGTTTAAGCTCCCTAATTTCTATTTTGACCCTTTGAAGATAACATGTGAGGTCATCTATCTCTCGATCTCGCCTTCGCAACCTCTCGGGATCACTGTTTTCTTTTTCTTGTTCGTTACATCTTTTTGAACAGGAGCCCACATGGGTTCGGGATACTCTCCCTTTCCCTGGGAGGTCTTGAGGTGGATCTACTGGTTCCATCGATAACATTGGTGGCGGCAGAGGCATGTCTTCTCGCGGTGGATCTTAGTGCTCTTCTCAAGACAAAATCCCTGCGAGATCTGGGAGTGGTAATCGTGATGGGTCGCTCCTTGAACCTTTTGATTTAGGTCGAACCGGAGGACGAGATTTAGATTTATCTTTGCCGGTGCTCCTTTTCATCGTCTGTTTCTGTGGTGTTCCTATCACGATATCTTAACATTTCCATAGACGGCGCCAACTGTAATTGGGTAATTTTCTCAAATCGATGAAAATTTAATACCTCAATTATTCGGCCTGAATGATACCCTCTCACTAAACCTGTGATCTGTAAGACAAAAAATCGTCAAAGAACCCTCCTTTGCTGTGGCGAGACGACACTCCGATAATGAGGTCAGAATGACAATCACTAGAATCTCTCTAATCGATTGCTAAAACTGTGAGCTAATGTGTACCTTTCGTCGTAAATTTGCACATTTATTCATAGACTTTATGACTTAATCAATCTCAATTCTCTTGAAATTTTAATTCCTCATTAGAAACGAAGTGGAAGTGCATTATGATTGGCCATTAACAAGATAAATTTCCCCTGGAATCTCAAGGGAATTATCTTCTGCTGTTAAAATTTCATTCAACCTCAAACTTTTCATTATAAGTGAATCAGCCTAAAACTACTCGTCCCTACCTGATTAGAACTTATCCTGAGACAAACATGATTATGTTCCATCCATAACGCAAAGACTATTTACTGCTTTCCTCATGTCGATAAACAAGTGAACCGCCTTTATCAGTTCAGTTGTTATTCTTTTGAGCTCGACAAAATGAACGTGCATGAGAACATTTCAGTACTGAACTAAATTGATGATTAAAGTTTTTTTTTTAAATCTTATTTATGTTTTATCTCCTTTAATTGTTGTAGTCAAGTCACATAAATTTTAATTTAAACTTTTCTCTGAAAGGCTAGCAGATCTTGTATTCCTCGTACCTTATGCTTGAATATGCTAATTGTTAATCCTATGTCCAATTTAATAATCGGTGACCTATTGTTTATTTTAATATTATGCATGTAACTAGGGGCGTTTGACCGTCTTTATTTTGTATTTTTCTTTTTGTAGTTTTTTTATTTTAATTATTTAGCTATAGAACAAACTTTTGGAATTTTTAACTCTCAAACACAAACTTTTTAACTTTGGAATTTCACTAAATCATGGACTCGAACAACAATAAGTTTAATTTTATTCGGTATAGATTTGTTCACCCTTGACTATATACGAACAAACTTTTTACTTCAAAACTTTAAATTTTTCAAGTTAAAAAATTAAATTGTCAAGTCAAGTATTTATTGTTGTTCGATTAAATTGAACTTTTTGTGTAATTTTAAAAAAATTATCTGAACAAAATAACTAATATTAATTATCGATATAAACATCTCAAAATAATTATGCACAATTAAAATAAATAAAATTTGTTCATGGCAAGCTCACAAAACTGGATTCTAACTTAACGTTATCAATACCGTATTGTACCGTATCAGACGGTACGTATCGTTATAGCGTAAAAATAGTATCAAGTACCTCTAATACCATATAGTTCTAAATACCGACGGATACCAGCCGGTACCGACTGATACCGGTATATATATATATATTGATATTTTTGAAAAAAATTAATTTTTTTTGACTCTCTCTCTATTTTATATTTGTATTGATAGTTGTGATAAATTCAATACGGTACCCGATATACAATTGGTACTGCTACATACCATATCCATAAAAATATTAATACTCAAACTGATACGGTATTCAGAACATTGCTTTAACTACGAATGGCTGCTCTTTTCTAAGCCGCCTTGTGTTACTTCCCCACGTGGTACATGTTTTTCTTATCCACGTAGGGTTTCTACTGTTTTTTTTCTTTGAAAATCTTTTTCGTGGGGATAATTTTGTAATTGTGATCAAAATTGACTGCCTTGTCATCCAACAAAAACATTAAAAGCGACAAGACATTATTCGGACACGTTTGTCATTTGGTGGGGAAGGCTGCAAACAGTCCTATAATAATAATTGACAAAAACAAAACACATATGATGATGAAAAAGTGTATTGTCTGCATATGAGTTACTCCATCCGTCCCAATTTGTTTGTCCATTCTCGAAATTTTAACTTATTAAGGGAACACAATAATTGTTATTTTAAGTTTTAACTTTTCCATAATACCCTTAACTTTTTAGCATTAAATAAGATGACACATTTTTCAATGTGTGGATTTTTAAAAAAGATGAGGGCATTAAGATAATTTTTACAAGTCAATTTTAAAATTGGACAAACATTTTGGGACATGTAAAAGTCAAAAAGTGGACAAACAAACCGAGACAGAGAGAGTATTACATTTTAAATAGTTTCTCTCTTTTTTAATATTAATTTATTATGAGACTTTTATTTTTTTAATCTATTTAATATATATTGTCTTCTAACTCATTTTTAAAAGTATTCATTAATTAGTAATGAGAGTTAATTAGTACTCTCTCCCTCCCAATTTGTTTGTCCATTCTCGAAATTCTAACTTATTTAGGAAACACAATCATTACTCTTAAAAAATTTTACTTTCCAAGAATACCCTTAACTTTTTTAACATTAAATGAGAGTTTACGTTTTCCAAAACATGGTTTTTTAAAAAAGGAAGGGCATTAGAGAAATTTTGACAAGTCAACTTCAAAATTAGACAAACAATTTGGGACATTTAAAAGTCAAAAAGTGGACAAACAAACCGGGACGGAGGGAGTATTTAAACAGGCTTAAGCTAAGCAAAACTTTAAAAAATAGATTCATGTGTGAATTGAATCTTTCTTGTCTAGAGATTGATAGATCACCCTCGAAAGAAAAGATTTTAATAATCCTTCTCTTTTGAACAAGATAAGTGGAGAGATCGTTGAATAATACAAGAACCGATAAGCTAGGAGAGGCTTTCGTTTAATATCTTCCAACGTATAGGTTTTATTCAGAGGTGAAAATTTTCAACTGCATATTTTGTTCGATGAAGGGCGAACGACAGAAAGAGACTCTTTCCTATACGAGTAGTGAAGAACTATAGAGAATTTCGGCTGGTTATTGACAAACAAAAAACATGAGACTTTTTTTCTCATTCGTTAGGATGAGCGAAGAGCAGCGTGGCTACGTTGCAAAATACCTAACATGAACGTCACATTTTTAACATATCTTTTTCTCATTTTAAGAAACTGAGGGAGACTGAAAGCTAACTAAGATCACCATGGAATCTTGGGGAAAAAAAAAGAGCGTGCACGCTAACCAATTTTATGGCAGAGAGGACCACATCAACGATTTGTCCGTCAACAATTAAATTTTAGAGGGAGTACGTTAATATAGTAAGAAAAAAAGTATGATAGAAGGACTTACGAAAGAGAGATGGATAGTTATGAATAGTTTATTAGAGTATTTGTTTTAAGACGCGGGATATTAAATATATGAGTAGGTGGATGATCTTTCCGTAATAATTGCATTTCCATAACTAAAAAGGGAATATAGATCATCGGATAAGAATAGACGGAGGTGAGATAATTTTAAAGCAATGCTACTAACACATCACGTTGTACATTAATTTATATATCATGCTTACGTGACATTTATTAATTTGAACACGTATCAAAATTTATGGGACCCACTTTTACATTTTATACTTAAAATGACATGTCACATAGACATGATATACTATTTAATGTACAACTTGATGTGTTAGTAAATTTATTCGTAATTTTATCCTCCTCCAAGAATAACAAATAGATTTCAACTGCAATAAACTCGAATAATTATATCCGAAATAATTCCATATTCTCCTTCCACCAACCTCAAACAAACAGGCTCACTGGGATAGTGGGAATATCATTTCTTTTCATGCTTCATCTCTTCCATTGGATCAATGAGTTTTACATTTCATATATATGATGATACCTAAAATGTGTTCTATTTAAAAGTTAATTTCTAGATCTAATTTCATTTAGAGATAGGAAAATAATTGACGAGAGTTGAAATTTCGACCAGATAAATAAATACACTTAAATGAATAATCTCAATTACTGAGTGATGTTACAACATCTTACACATGCATCACGCATTTGGGACGTCACGCAAAAAAAAAAAAAAAAGTCTATTAATTTCAGGTAATGGATGAAGAAACATCATGCAATATTTGAAACAAAAAATGTCTTATTATTACTTTAATGGCAATTGATATGAACATGTGGTCTATCTTGCTGATGAAAAAAGTGATGTGGGTTTATCTTTTGCCTTTTGTTTTTTTGCTTGAAAGGTACAATATGACCCATCTCTCAGAATCAAACATTGGTAGTTAAGAAGTCATTTGCACTCAATTTCGCAGTCGAAGATTTGTATCCATCTACATTTATTAACAACTGTCACACTAATGATCACTTGTCTTTACTCAATTCATTCATTCTCTCTCTCTCTCTCTCTCTCTCTCTCTCTCTCTCCAAGCTATAAACATTAACCTTGGTTTTGTCAAGTGCAAAAGTTCATAACGACACTTCTTTCTTCTAGTGAGTCGGGTCGACATCAAACTTGAATTGTATCCTGGATCAAGTTCAGATAGCTTAGAAGTCTCATGGATTTAACCAAAGTCTAACATGGTTCACGAGACCTCGCGCAACCAACTCGTGTTACGAGCACACGTTGTTTGGGCCAGGTCGAGTTGGGACCCGACTGGTCAAAAAGAGCCACGTGGTTCCAGTCCATCTCTACCTGGCGTCTAGGTGTCTTAGTCTCGGCACGTGACATCTTAATTGGAGCTCGGCACATCATGTATGATGTCAGGCTAGAGACGGTTATTTTTTACCTCATTAGAGAGTGTGCTCTGCACACGCATGCTGACACTGGTCGGTGAGCACTAATTGATTCTGAATTTTGCGGTACCAGGGAGCTTCAAAGATTATTGAATTGGAGCCTGAACTAGACGACTTCCGAACTAAAAGATTCCATTGTTAACTAGGCCAACTTGTTTGCTGCGAAATAGAATTATTTGTTCCGCGCATTTCCAGTTCACCCTTTAAATATTTACCTTTGCATATAACGGGTGAAGGAGGGAAAACTTAATTAGTGCATCACGCAATAGAAATTTTATATTTTGGAGCTTTTGAGAAGATGGGTCTCAATCAAGCCGAGCTTGAGAGAAGACATTCGTCTTATCGATTTAACTACAGAACTAATTTGGCCATTGGGTATGGTTACCATGCTAGTTCAGGTTGGTAAGGTAATAATTGATATATAGTTTTTAGTGGTGGATGTTACCTTAGTTTACAACGCAACAGTGGGCAGGACATGTTGATAAAAAAAAAAAAAAAAAAAATAGTGGGCAAGACATGGATGCATAGGATGGGGTCATTCCATCTACTTATCATCAAGTGATCAAATTCTCAAGACCTAAAGGTATTAAGAGGGTACGGAGAAACCAAAAATGGTGAGAGGATATTTTGTGACTTCCATTAAAAACAAGCGCACTACTGAGCAGGCTAAATCAATATTAGTTCCAGATCAACTTGTCATGGAGGATGTCGAGGGGAACTTGGTAGACAGGGTTTTGGAGAAGCTGAAATAGGTCATTGCTCACGAGACAGAAGTTATTTCTCATTGGAGAAGAACTTCGTAAGCTAGACGAGGAGGCCTTATTTCAAGTCCTTATGAACCACATTGACATATTTGCTTGAACCCCCTAGGAGATGCCAGGAGTGGATCCAAATATTATTTGTCACCATTTGAACGTTGACCTGCAATATAAGTCGGCTATACAGAAACAAAGGAGGTCAGCGATTCAACGTAGAGGTATGTGTAGGCTGTGATTGAGGAGATAGACCTACTACTTGAGGTCAGCGATTCAACTTACAGGCTGTAATTGAAGAGATAGACCTACTACTTGAGGCCAGAGCCATTAGGGAAGTTTACTACTCCGAGTGGCTATATAATACTATAGAGGCCAAGCAAAAGAATGATAAGTGGAAGGTATGTGTAGACTTTACCAATCTTAACAAGGTCTGTCCAAAAAATGAGCATTCAAAAAAATGAGCATATATATATATATATATGTGTGCCAAACTTTCTACATCTATATAATATGGGACAAAACATACATAAAAAAATGAGCATTCAAAGGAAATAAGAAAACTTTATGAAAATTCAAAATTAACACCAGTTAATATTTAGAAAATTTCTAACACTACTTGTATTAGTTCATGTACTTTTAGCAGCTGTCAAATGATCTGTCTTTTCTCGGTCATTCTAATCTCCTCTCTCTCTCTCTCTCTCTCTCCCTCTGTGTGGGCACAACTAGTGTTAGATGCACCTTAGCCAGGCAGCATGCTGTACTACTACTCCCCCTCTCCACCCAACTGGGGGAAGTGTTATCTATCTATGTCTATGTTCACACTGAAATGATGGATAAGTTGACCTAATCAACCTGTCAAACATGACAAAATCCTCATCAAACCATTCTCACAATTACACATATCCCCCTGCCCGCCTCTTATCTCATTTTCTCTTTCCATATCAAACTTATCAACGACTTTTATTTTGTATTTCGGTTCTTTAAATTACTCAAATTTCACACATCAGAATGTGTTGTGAATCAAAATATCATTGATCAAATAATTTTCAAATAATATCTGCGCAGCAAGGCCATTCCATTTTGTCTCGGTATTGAGTGGTGTTGACTTTACGGTCAAAGCCTCTTTCACTTTGTTTTATTTTTCGTTTTTATCTCGTCTTGTAATATTCTTACAAACATATTTTTTGTTTTTAACTTTCCAATCACACTTGAACCCGATTATTATATATAAGTCTAGAGAATATTTACTCCTGTATAAGATGCTTCACTTGCGTAAAAAAAAAAAAGGATTCTTCGTACCTTTCCCACAAGGAACGTATAACTTCTCTCATGGATGACACTTTCTCTTCAACTGTCACCTCTCTCTCTCTCTCATCAGTTTTCTAGATGGCAGGATACCTCTCCATGCACAGAGCCAAGTGTCTTGCTCTGCTTCTGAACACATCCTTCGTCTTCCTCATTTGCCTCCTCACGACCCATCTCATCTCTTCATCCAATTCTGATGATCTTCATTTCTTCAACCATTTCAAGATCAAATCAAATTCCAGGATACCCATTTACTATCAAATCATAGACACTGATATTGGTTGCAAAAGGCTTCACGAATTCCAAGACAAATGTTCTTATGTGAAATCCCACGAGGGTTGTCAATTAGGAGGCTACATATCCTATCTTTACCTCTTTTATTGCTCTTTCCCCCCATTGCTTGGTTACACTTGCCTCTTCCTTTGGCTTCTGATTCTCTTCTACCTGCTTGGTGACACAGCCGCCACTTACTTTTGTTCTTCTCTTGAGGGTTTGTCAAGGATTTTAAAACTCTCTCCAACCATAGCTGGAGTGACTCTTCTCTCACTAGGAAATGGAGCACCGGATCTATTTGCAAGCATAGCCTCTTTCACTGGAGAAAACACCAATCAAGTTGGACTCAATAGCATTTTGGGAGGAGCATTCTTTGTGTCTACCACTGTGGTTGGAATCATAAACATTTACACCGTTTGCCCTATGATCCAGGTATCGATAGACCAGTTCAGCTTCATCAGGGATGCCCTGTTCTTGCTTCTCTCTCTCCTCTGTCTACTTGTTATAATCATCTTTGGCAGCATCAACTTATGGGGTGCACTCTCTTTTCTCTCACTCTATTTCCTCTATGTGGTGTTGATTTCCGTATCAGAATTATGTAGTAAAGATAGAAGAGGGTCTCCAATATTGCCTCTCATTAGTGAAAATTCTGAGTTTGGAGCTCCTTTATTGAAATTTATGGTTGATGATGAGAGGCCTATTTCAGTCATTCAAGAATCAAAAGAAGACAGAAAAGGGTGTTCCTGTGTTGGATCTAACTCAATCTGTTCGTTTCTTGGGAAAGTCCTATGGATTCTAGAGCTTCCACTTTCCTTGCCAAGAAGGTTTAGTATTCCAGTGATTTCAGAGGATAGATGGTCAAAAACATGTGCAGTTATATCAGTCACTTTAGCTCCTATTTTGTTGGCTGTGATTTGGAGCTCTTATGGTCCAAGCAATCTGATATTTGCAGTTGGTGGGTCAGTAGGAGTTATATTAGGGCTTCTTGTTTTCTTCAAAACAAAGGGTTCTAACCCACCAAGGAGGTTCTTGTTCCCATGGCTTGTAGGGGGGTTCTTTATGAGCATCACATGGACATATATCCTGGCCCAGGAACTGGTTTCTCTATTGGTTTCAATAGGGCTTGTTTTAGGGATAAGCCCATCTATTCTTGGGCTGACTGTCCTTGCTTGGGGTAATTCTCTTGGTGATTTAGTAGCCAATGTGACAATGGCAAGAAATGGTGGGGCTGATGGAGTTCAGGTAGCCATTTCTGGGTGCTATGCTGGACCCATTTTCAACACTCTAGTGGGATTGGGGTTGTCACTTGTCTTCTCCTCCTGGGCTGTCTATCCCTCCAATTATATTATACCCACAGATGCCTCAGTATATGAAACTGTGGGCTTCCTAATGTGTGGCTTGCTTTGGGCCCTTGTTGTCCTCCCCAACAACAATATGAAGCCCAACAGGTTTATTGGGGCTGGCCTTTTAGCCATATATTTATGCTTTTTGTTCCTAAAATTGGCTAGAACTCTTGGCCTAGTACAAGGTCATGTGTCCCTCCCCCATTTTGTAACCTAGCTACTTGTATTTTGAATGTAGAAAAAATTTAGATTAGGGTTGGAAAAAGCTATGTAATGAAGGATTACATGGCATGTAAGTAAACATAATGAGTAGGACACCTCTTATCCGAATGAAAGTGTGATATCTGTTTGTCTGGTTCATTTGAAATGTGACCATGTTTAAGAAAGATCACCAGCTTGAGAATACTTACTTTGATCTTGTTATGATGTAAATACAGGGTTATGGTTGTACTATAGGGAAACGACATGAAAGTGACTTTAATTCAGAAAGTCGATTCCAAATATGTGGGAAGCATTGAATTAAGGATGTTAATTCGCTGTGAAATCGTTGGGCCTCCGAATAGATCCACACCTTCGGCGGTTATTATCTACTTTCCATACACTTGGAGTGGTTTTATGTGGCTTAAGCAGGATGAAAAGATAAAATTGTAAATACGAGCGTGCCAGTAGCATGAGACAAATGTATTTCTTGACTCAAATAAAAGGATTTTTCTATAATCGCCAAACAAGTGCAAAAATAAACAATCGTATTCAATTGAATGCCGAATTCAATAGTAACAAGAACAGAGATAACAACCAAACAAGAATTGGAACATAGTACCTGTGAATTACATTTTACTTTAGGTTATTTCTAACACTCCTATCTACTGGAATTGAATCACTCCTAATAAGACTCGGGCTCCTGTTTTGCATGGCATAGAACAGAGTGTGTTATGCGTCAAAACGATATCGTTTTTGCACTCAGAATATTGAAAGAACAGTTGGACACTAATCGAACAATTTTTTAACAATGTTCAGTGCATCAAAACGATATCATCTTGACGGACAACACGCTTGCGTAGAGATAGATTGCTTCGTTATATTCAACCCATAGATGGTAACTAACTCGGCACCAGGGAAAAAAAAAACACAATTCCCGACTAATTATTGTCGCCAAAAATCCTTTTGGAAAAGTCTTTGCCGACTAAAATTTTTTTAGCCGTTTTAGTTGCCATATTGAGGTCGGGAAAAGCTTTCGTGATTTTTGCCGACTAAATATGTTGTTGCCAAAATCTTGACCTTTGCCGACCAAAATGTTTCGTCGCCAAAAGTCATGACCTTTGCCAACCAAATACATTGGTCGCAAAAATTCATGATCTTTGTCAAATAAATATTTTGGTCGCCAATTATAACATCCACGTGGCGCTGACGTAAACAAAAAAATCCACATACATTGCAACATAGGACATCCAACATCCACATGGCATTTACTGTATCAACATGGCTTTCAGAA
Source organism: Arctostaphylos glauca (assembly GCA_019985065.2). Lineage (NCBI taxonomy): Eukaryota > Viridiplantae > Streptophyta > Magnoliopsida > Ericales > Ericaceae > Arctostaphylos > Arctostaphylos glauca. Next base: position 11,837,392 of record JAHSPW020000001.1, on the reverse strand, counting down.
GTTCTTCTACCACGTAATATTCAACCCATGGTAACTAATTAAGGTTCTCCACCTGATTCGGTTGGGGAATGGTTAATGCATACAACACCCAAATTTATTACCCATAATCGAACCCAACATACAACAAAAAATGAAGAAATTATCCCTAAAATACAAAAATTTACATGTAAGTAAGTACCTTTATTGTTTGTTTTGGCTTGCCTTCGTTATGATCTTCTTCTTCCAATTTCTTTTTAACTTTTCCTATTTGGCTTGGTATCTTGTCAATCGGGATTGTAATGTAGTCTTCGTATCCTTTCTCTTAGTTATGATGAGCTCGGTTCATTTTCAATCAGCGATCGATTAGTGTTTTGAGCCACTTAGAGACAACTCAACAGAGCAGTTCGTCGACAAGCCGACCAACTGATCAGGCATACATTGGATGGATTGGTAAACTTTCATCCCGATGGGTTTGAGTTCGCTCAGGAATATTGGGCTCGATTTGATCAGGAAGAACAAAACGTTAAGCGCCGACCAAAAGAGCTTGTACGTGGCACCCCAGATCACTTGGGCAATCTCAGAAATGACGCCACTAACTGCTCGACGTACTGGGATTAACACAAAGAATCAGCGGGCCATTCTTCGCATTATGAATGGAAGAGTCGATAGCTATAAGCTCGCATAAGATCAAACCCCTTCCCCAAACTATTAAAAGGGAACTTTGTCCACTGTGACCAGGTATATTTTCTAATCATACAATTATAGCATTCATGCCTACCTTACCCGGTTACTAACTTGATCTCAGAGGTTCCTTGACCAAACAATGACCTCTCGATCATCACACTTGTTTATAAGAGCCCGAGTAGGAGTACGGGACGTCTCACTAGTTTTCATCATCAATTTAGCATCGTCAGTTTAGCGCTGTTTATGGAAACGACTTCATCTCACTTAAACAAATTTAACTAAAGCAACCGGAAACGACGGTGAAAAACCATATCCACCCAAGGAGAACAATGAGAAGGTGCTACTTCCCAGAACCAAAACTCGTTCGGGATGCAAGTGCAAAACCTTACCCAATTGCTGGCAACGTTGGTTAAGTAGAACAAAATCTAGGTGCAACAACTACATGCCAGGGCCCCTCTTTCGGTTGTTGACCCTCCGGTGGAGCAACATTAGAAGGATCCTGAGGGCCAAGAGGTCGGCGAGTACGTAGATGAGTGGGTGAACAACCACACCACCGAGTGAGGAGAGGAAGCCCGACAAATACCAAGAAGAGCAACCCCCACTGAGGACTCCACAGCGTAAGGGGTGGAGATCAAAGAACTTTGAGAAAAGCTTGAAGGGATCATGAGGTAGACAGAGGAGCGAGCCTGGGGGTTGGTGATGGGCCGTACCCAGGACCAATCTACCATTTGCCGAAGCGGCAATGGCCAAATTGCTTCCACCTAAATTTAGAACACCTCAAATGGACCTCTTCAATGGCTTCGAAGATCTGTTAGACCACTTGGAGACCTACAAGGCCTTCATGAGCTTGCACGCTATTTCTGACAAGATCATGTGTCGAGCCTTCCCTATTACCCTAAAGGGCCCAACCTGAATCTAGTTTGGGAAAGTTGAGTCTGGGGTGATTGACAACTTCAAGCAGCTCAACAAGCTATTTATTAACCATTTCTATAGTGGTTGTCGCCCCTGCTGACTATCCACCTACTTTCTGAACATCATGTAGCAGTGGGAGGAGTTTCTGTGGCATTAGCTCAAGTGCTTTAACGATGAAACGTTGCGGGTGGATGCGGTCAATGATAAAATCACCCTTACGATCTTTATGGGTGGTCTGCAGTCGACTTAGTTCTTATACCACTTATTTGAGCGGTTCCCATCCACAATGGCCGAGCTGATGATTAGGGCTCAGTAACACATGAATATGGAGGATGCCATGGCGGCTCGTAGAGGCTGTGTGGAAGAGATTAGTAGAAAATGGCTTGAGCTAGGCCGGTCAGGAAACAAAGTAGGAGGGAGCCTCCCAGAGGGTGACAAGATGAGCAAAGAAAGATCCGCGATGGTTCGAAGGATTCACTCCAGTGACCATCCGGGTGGAACAAGTGCTAATACAGATGGTGGATGACCCAGAGGTGCACTAGCCCAAGAGACTCAAGTTGGATCCAAAGAAGAGGGACGAGAAAAAATGTTGTCATTTCCACCAAGAGCATGGCCATGATGCAACAGATTGCTTCTTTTTGAAAAGGCAAATTGAAGAAATTATCTAGCGGAGGAAATTAAATCGATTCGTAGCAGGTCGGCAAAACAAAGAACAACAAGGGAGGCCCCGGGAGCACAAGGAAGAGCGACACTAGAGACAGAGACTTAGAGCCCATCCAACCAACTAGAGAAACAAGAATGATATCCGAGGGATTCGTTGAAGTGAAGGAGGAGAAATCAACTCCTCCAGGAGAGCACACTCAAGAAGGTTGAGAATAGATGGGGATGTAGAAGTCATAGTTGTGAGCAGCTCGTAAAAAGAAAGAAGATAGGATGAGCATCCCATCAGCTTCTCAGAAGAAGATGCTAGGGGGTCCAACAGCCCTATGACGACCCCCATGGTAATAACTGTTGTGGTCGGCAATTACAAGATGATTCAAGTGCTTATCAATAATGGTAGCTCAATTGACATCATTTTTGGGGGCGCTTTTAATAAAATGGATATCTAGGCTGACATGCAGCCTGTGGTCACCACTTGCGGTTTCTCAGGTGACCGGGTGTAGCCCCTTAGTTCATTTGAGCTACTGGTCATGTTCGACATCACCCCCAAACAAGCAACCAAGATGGCCAGTTCTTGGTCATCGACTGTCCATCAGCCTACAAGGTTGTCTTGGGCAGAATGCCCTAAACAACATGAAGACTATCACATCCACCTACCACTTGATGATCAAGTTTCTTAGGAAGAATGGTAATGTCGAGCAGTTGGAAAATGAGATGATGGCCACATTAGGCAACCCTCAAGGAAAGGAGATCTAAGGAGGCACTGGTGATTGTTGCCCTGTAGGTTAGAGATGAGAAAGAAGCAAAAAAAAAAAAAAAAAGGATTTGGAAGGGACTCTAGAGGTCATACAACTGGAGGATGGCAGGAAGCATAGAACAGTGCAAGTAGGAGCAGAACTCTCTGCTAGTCTTTGATCCAGTTCCTCAAGCATAACTTGGATGTCTTTGTGTGGTCTTACAAAGATATGACAACAATTGACCACCAAATTATGTTTCATCACCTCAATGTGGACCTCGACTTCAGGCCAATCAGAAAGAAGTCGAGAATCTCTGTCCATGACAAAAGCGAAGCAATAGAGATAGACGTTAAGAACTTAGAGCAGGCCGATTTTGTCTTAGAAGTGCAATACCCCGATTGGTTGGCCAACGTGGTTTTGGTCAAGAAATCGAACAATAAATGGAGGAAGTGTTTGGACTTTAAGAACCCAACAAGGCATGCCCAAAAGATAACTATCCCCTCCCAATGATAGATCAACTGGTGGATTCCACATCAGGCCATGACCTCCTTAATTTCATACTACAATGTTAGTATGCATACGACAATTTCAACTTGCATATATAGACTTAATTTTAGCTTGTAATCTGCAGTTTCAACACCTACGTAGGTTGTTTTGGCACTTACATGTGCTGTTTAAATAATTTCATTTCCCTGAGAATTTTCCTTTTATACAACATCACATATACATCTCCTAATTCTAGTACATGACAAATATATTTTCAAGCGACTCAATTCAAGAGGAATGCTAGCTCACAACTCATGACCACATTCACCTACAACACTTCCTTTATTTGCTAAGCAACTTCAAGCAAATAACAGCCAATATAAGAAGATACTCAACTAATACAAGAATGACTCAATGAGCACCAAATTATCTGGTCTTGATGAATTGAATTTCTTGAATGTGTGTGCACCAGATTGGTTTAACCATGAGCACTTGGAAAGCCAAGTGCTTCAGATTCCAAGACAAAGTATTCGTGTGACGCACGGCCACTGCATTTGCTTTTGTCCCCTCAACACACAACCACTTTACCAAATTGTGTGTGTGTGTGTGCGCGCGCGCGCGCTTCACATGCTATGATAGTTTTTTGTCGCCTTTACGCCATGTTGTGTACTTCTGTGCAACACTAATACAAGGAAACTATCCGAAGATAAAATTTGATTCAATAACATTGGGTGTGACTAAAAAAATCCTTCTAGTGTATACGTTTCGAGGATAGACATTAATTCATGTGTAAAAAAATGTGCACAACCAAGTGGTAGTCTGCATTCATGTATCGTTGAATAATGATCGACAATATTGATTGAATCAATAATATTGATAGTATCTTTTATTGACATTAACACAGTATTATGTTGAAAAGTGTGATTCAAATGTTTGAGAATTGTGCCATCTTCTATTGATAGTATGGCTTTTGAGCTCTATTGGAAATCAATAATATAATGCCGCGGGACTGTTTCAAATCTTTGTTCCGTGATCGTGTTTGTACTTGATTTGCTTGTGACTTATGAGTAAATTTATTGTAGTTCATCTTTGCCAAACTTTCTTGTGCCTGTAGGTCTCTGAGTTGAAATAGAATATCAGTGTTTTGTGATTTTTGACTAAAGACATAGAGAGACGAACGTGTGTCAGGATCGGTTGGACACAATTGAAGATTTTTTTCCTTAACATACATTGCTTTCTTTTTGTTGTCAAGGCTTGTGGTCTTCTTTTGGGATATAGATGTTAATATAATACATTATTTTAGAATCTTTATGGGTACGTAATTGTATTGTGACTTTGACTAATGACATATAGAGATGAACTTGTGTCAGTGCCGGTTGGACATAATTAAAGAGCTTTTCCTTGACGAATATTGCTTTGTTTTTGTTGTGCATAGTCTACTTTTGGGATATAAATGTTAATATAAATACCTAATTTTTGAATATTTATGAGTACGTATATTGTTTTGGAATGGGTATTCAATTTTGTTAGCATTTATCCCTTATAGTTTTGTATGAGCTTGGTTGGAAAGAGATTAAAGTTAGCAAAAGCATTTAGGGTAGGTTGCAATGCTAGCAAAAAGACCCTCTTAAACTGACAGGTTATAGCATTTTGAAAATGCTATGGAATGTCAAGACTTGTTATAGCTTTTAAAAAATGCTACAAAAAACGTACCTACAATAGCGTGCAGAAAATACTATGGAATATCAAGACCTGTTATATCGTTCAGAAAATGCTATAAAAAACATACCTACAATAGCATGCAGAAAATGCTATAGTTGACCTGGCTTTTTATAGCTTCAGCTATCACCGCGTTAGTAAAGAATGCTATGTATAAGATTCAATTGCATTTTTTGCAAGTTATGATATGTGTTTTTTGTTGCAGTGCCAAGATAATCAGAGTTCTATCTTACACGATTTTGTTAACCCCATTTTTTAGGTAGGCTAAATCCATAATGGTATCAGCAACATGCACATGCACATAAGAGCACTCCATTGCCAAGCTCGATTAATTAATAAAGAAAAACCTAATAAATCTTATTTAACTTTTACCTCCTTCACTTCGTTTTGGCCATCGAAGGGTATACATTCTAGTCAAACACCACCTAGAGTGTTGTGGCTGGTCCTTGTTTTGCGAAAAAATAAGAAGAAGATATAAGAGGATAAGTGTCACAAAGTCACGCAGTCAGAGCATCAATCCCTTGAACATATTGCGGTACCAAGATAATTTAAGATCAAACTATAATTCCATTCGATAATTGACAATGCTTTCTAGACGACAACTCGCAAAACTAAGTATAATCAAACTATAATTCCATTTATGAATATTTGAAGGGGGAAAAAAGCTCTCACTCACTTTATTTGTTTTCACTATCCATCCAGATGTGATGAGTGAGTGTTCTCATTCTGCACATCAAAGTCTCGTACAGGTCCCTTGAACCATCTCCTTGCATCTAAAAACCACCATTGCATTATCATTGTCAAAACAAAGCCTAGAGCTACAGGTGCATAGTTGAAGGTGCTCCAAGTAATGGGGTACAGAGTTGGCAATAGAAAGACTGAACAGGTATAACATATCCACAAGAATGCTACCAAACAAATAGGTCTACTTGCTCTTCTCCCCAAGTAGAATGGCCCTGGTTTGAATTTCTCTTGATCCATCACCAGCCTAGCAAATATGGGAACTGCGTAACTACCCATCCATCCCACTGTACTTATAGATATGATTGCATTGAATATCACATTCAGCTTCAAGACTGGAAGCCCGAGGATTGCCGACAGGATCGCGCATAGCCACACTGCATTTACAGGAACCATTTGCTTCGGGTGAATTCTTCGCCAAATCTGTGAAAATGGTATTCCTCTATCCCTAGATAAAGCATATACCTGAAGGAAAAGAAAGAGGGCAAGAATTATGGTTACAGGGTTAGTATCAAAGTTATTCTATCCATTCTGGAGAGGTAATGGACAGATAAAAGATTTCATAAGATTATTACAACAACGCCCAGTAAAAATCGCTAGGACATTAGAACAAAATCAGTTTGAAATTAATAAAAAACTAAAACAATTCATAAGATTCAGGAAATGCCCGGTATGACCCGAAATGGTAAGATACACAGTGGGGAGTGTCCCATTTTGCCTCTGGTACAATAGGTATCACCCGGTACCAGCCTTTACGTTAAGATATTCATAACACTGGGTTATATATGTTGAAATTTTAATGCATAGCTAGATTGTTCCTGCTATTACTTTTTGGCCATTCTTTCGAAAAAAATGGAGCATACAAGATTTGTACACAGAGAGAGAGAGAGAGACATGAGAGACATACAACTCTGGAAGCGCTGGTTGTGACAGAAAGACCACAAAAGAAGAAGGATCCCCAGATGATGCAGAGGAAAGCAATAGCTCCAGTTGAATTGTGGTATCTCCCATGGAATGCATCGTATATTATCTGTGCCGGCACAAGCGCTCCGGCTGTCTCATTGGTTACATCATACAATTTGCTTGGGTCCTAGGTCAAACAATTACACCACACATATCAAAGATGTTGCTCCATTTTTCAAACAAAGAAATGCATAGCCACAATCCATATAAGTTTTTCCCATTCATTTTTGGCTTCCCTGCCTGCAAAATTCAAGGTCTAAATATAAGGTGAGGGTTACCTGGATGCTGAAAGTAAGAGCCAAGTTATATGCCCATCCGAATACAGAGATAATGGCAATGCTTGAAAGAATAGCAATAGGACCAGTTCGGTCAGCGCGTTTGGTTTCTTCGGCTAAATGAGCAGCAACATCGTAGCCGTAAAGACAGTAATGGCTGAGGAGTACAGACATGATTATTGCATACGGTTTGCTAGAAATTCCAGTCTCCAAAGGAGCCATTTCAAAATGAGTGAACACGTAGGAAGCTGGTTGTGTTGTTTGTGCCACCAATGGTAGAACTATGATAACCACCAAACCTCCAATTACCTGCATTGCTTCTTCAAAATTAAGTTTTGGTTGTATATGGGTTCATTTGATAATCAAGACCATTTATCTTTTTTAATGTCGTTTAGACATCAATCATGTCGAAAATTGTATTAGTTGGATATCAATAAATTACATGCCTTGAGACATCAATCATGTACCGTACCAATAACAAAAACTGCACCCTCACTAGTACAAGATTGATAACTTTGTTACAAATATCTTTTACGCTTTTGCTCACGATCGATCACCTTGTATCAAAGCTACGTAGCATTGACATAAATAAAATTAGCATGAACTAGTCGAATAAAAGGTGTTAAATAATACCTGCCACCAGATGGAGATTATGTTGAGGTATGCAATGACCTTCAAGGCAAAAGAGTTGAGAAATGCCCAGACAAGGATATAGCACATGTACATACACAAAAATACACCGCGAGGAGCAAAGTAACCACCACCCTTATTTGTTCCAGTAGATAAAAGGATTATCATCTGCAGTATTTGTGCTCCTGAATATGCCTGATATTATTGAACCACATATGTAAGAGTAATGCTACGGATACAGACGGTCCAGACACATCCGGACACAAATGTGTCCAGAACCGTTGGATGCACGTGGGGCTCTTAATAATTTGTGAATCTCATATGCATCCAACGATTCCAAACATAATCTGTATGCTCAGACTTTTCCTATGTAAAATGGGGAGATACAAACATGGAGAGTAATTTATGGTAAACCAAATAAAGGAATAGATAGTCGAAGGACCTGAGCACTAATCCCAGAGATTAGACCAATGGTCTCGAGCCAAGCACAACACCATGATGCAAATGGTCCCCATCTGGGTCCAGCCAAATGAGCAGTCCAAAAGTAAAGGGAACCTGTTGTCTGTATTAATGTTCACGTCATGATTTCTAAAATCACCGCATTCTTTTACCATTAATCCATACCAGCATGTCATATGTGAAACAACAATATAAAAAAATCAAAATAATAATTAGTTTCGAAAAAGAATAAGAAATTCAAAAACATTCAAAAGACTATGCTTCTAGTAAACTCTTAGAGCCACCCATATTCATGAAATAGTTTCCAAAAATTATTCAAGTATTATATGAAATCTAATTTTTAAGAATAGTTCAATAAGGCATTGCACCTCCCTCTGATGTCGAAGTAGAAGGTGATAGAGAGGTAAGTCCAGTAGATGATGCCTCCATTGATCATGTAGACAGGTACCAATATGATGGTCAGAATGAATATGCTGGCCAAACCCGAACAATTGGCCATGGCCATCTTACGAGAATTTATTATGACCCAAGAGGTCATAATATGCAAGGCAATCAGACCAATGCTATTAGTCGAACCACATATGTGAGTGATGTCGTATTGAGCGATCCGATAGATCTTAGATCTTTACAGTTAAATCACCAACTTTTGAACTCACTGGAAGAGATTTTCACATCTCAACACGCCTTGTTGAGATGAAAGAAAGGGCACCAACCATGAAATAAACTACTTCTGGCGGGTCATTTCAAGAACCCAAACCAGTGATACTCAGGGTCATCGAGGCATGCTGCACTCCGAACCTGGATTATTCGAAAGAGGTCCTAGGAATGAGGTTGACTCACTAAGAGACGGGTCACATATGGGACAAGGAGTATCGAGGTCGAGAGGAACACCTCAATCTTGGTATGAGCTTGTAAAACCCAAGACCATTATGGGAATGACAACTAGTGAGCATGGAAGAATTCATTATGTTCATATGACTTTCCCAAATATTAATGCCCTACCCAGAACTCAAGGAGTGGGTTGGAATAGAACTTCTCTAGACTCCATCTTTCAACCAACACCTAGTGGGTTGAAGGAGGACATTAGGCCAAATGCTCAATCTCGAGGAGTTGGGACAGGGTATGGGATGTTCACTGACGCATGCACTACCTAGTGTTCCACTTGTGGTACCACCCATAGCACCTCCACTAACATATTTTAGAGTGCCACCTTCAGGGCTTTACCAGCCTTTTCAAGGCATGACCAGAGTCTCAAATTTTAGAGAACCATCACTTATGACAGTCCCTATACCTCAACCTATAGCCACACCCATGGTTGCCTTTGTGGCAGCATCTGTGACTGCACCAAATTAGGGCAACCCTGGTAATTCCCCTTTAGGGAGAGACCCTTCACTTCAAGACCAAGTATTGGATCTTATACAAGAAATGTGTGGGCCATAAGTTTGGGAGGTCCAAACCCCAGTCTATAGAAAATCATATCCAGAATAGATTGACCACCAATTCCATAGGGGATTTAAAATCCCAGATTTTACCTTCTCTATGGAGGTGGAAGATAATCGAATCGTGGGCAGATTCACAACACAATGTGGAGAATTGGTTAATAATACTTTCATAAATCTTAGGCTTTTTCTAGGCATGTAATCAGGGACAACCTTCACTTGCTAAACTTTAGAGAGAGAGAGAGAGAGAGAGAGAGAGAGAGAGAGAGAAGAAGGGGTGAGGGGTAGAAATTTTCTAAGGCAAAAGGGAGGCTCTAGTCACTTGATCGATGGGGGATTCCCTGGTGTTCATTACTAGCAATTCTGATTTTCCTTTTAGTTTCAACATATTATCCTTTCATCATCTTCTGTTTGTACATATGTTAATGTGTGTTATACGGAAAATTGTAATTTATCTAATTTTATTCGTATTTCACGGACTGTGCAATAGCTATTTTCTGTGTATTCGTGCGAATGTACTATACTGCCATTTGATGTGTGGAAATTGAACTATTCAAAGGGTAACATGATTGTTCACATATATAATTAAAAAAAACTATACATGTGAGCCACACAGAGAATTTTTATCATTATAAATACTGTTGGAATATGAAAAGAAACAACACTAGTACAAATATTAACAAATGAAAGATTTAGATCGATAAAAGTAAAAGTCAAGTGAAATTTTGCTAAAATAGGGGGGATCATAGTGTCATTTGTTCAGATATGTCACAGATATTTGAAAATCCTCTCTCTTCCATGGGACAAAGGGTCTTGTTATGTTTTAATTAGTTTTTTTTTAGATTTATTGGTTCATTTCGACAAAAAGAATTAATTTAAAAGATGAAATATTGCTAAAAGGCGAAATAAAAAGAACATACAGGGAAGGAGGAGCATATTTCAGCCATGGCAAGTCCAACAAACCAGGTGAAGAATGTAACAACAACCCATCCCCATATCAAGCTCGCAGGACCTGCATATAGCAGGCTTTGTCCATACAAAGGTGTTCCCACGAACACTGCCATAGATGAGAAGGTAATTGCTAGTGTCTTGAACATACTCTGCAACATCAACAACCAAAACAAACCTAATTATATCCCATGTAATATTTATTAATTATTTCTAAATGAGAGACAAATTTAGGAAAAAAAGTTTCATACAAATTTAGGAACTATGTATGAGGGTGTTTAGGAGAGATTTTTTGATGTGTTTTTGGATTCTGGAATTTTGATTCTTAAATTTTAGATTCAGAAAACTCATAATTAAAATCTATAAAGTGTTTGGTAGAATTGTGTAAAATAGATTGTGAATCTATAAAGTGTTTGGTAGTATAATCAAATTATTAAACTGTAGGTGAGCAATTGTGGATAGAATAGTAACAAAATTTCAGAATCCAAAATAAGAATGTCAAAAGTAGCTCCCGACCTACTTTTGAGATTGTGGCTCTAAAACACTGTTTTGAGAATCCCACAATCAGAATTTTATAATTAAAATCCCAAAATCAGCATTCCAAACACTTAAAAATCCTATAATCAAAATCTCATAATCCAAAAACACCTCAAAAAATTTCTTCCAAACTCCCACTACAAAATTTGAAAATTATAAAAAAAAATTACATTTTGGTCCCTCCTCTTTCCTATAAAAAAAAATTCGGTGTTCAGTTTGGAAAATCAAGAGGGGAATGGTGTGTCGCAAGCCCTATGAAAAGCTAATTTGGAAAATCAATAAATTTCAAACTTTAGCTTTTTTAAATTTAGTATTTAAAAATTCAGTACATAACAAATAATTTTTATGCTTAAAAAATTCAGTGTTCAGTTTTAAATGCTTAATTTTCAATTTTAAGTTTTCAGCTTTCAGTTTTACCAAACAGCCCCCTAGATCTAACATTATATTATTGTTTTTTGCTTTTTATTTTTTATTTTTTTCAGCAAATTTGAAAATTGGAAACAAAATCTTACTTTACAGAAGAAGAAAAAAGATCCCATAATTTGACTTGGACAAGAAGCAATAAAGAAATAAGAAAAGTTACCAAAAGTAAAGCCTTAATTAATTTTGTAGATAAAAAATAGTAATAAAATACAAAATCAAAATAAACACAAATAGGTAAATCAAATATTTTTTATCCAACAGAACTATTTCTAGTCAAAATCTAGTTCTAGAATAATAAAACTAAAGACATAAAAACTCATAAATCATGTTCTACATTGAGCGAGTCGTTAAAAGAATTATATTATTTTTCTAAAAACAAATAGCGGGTAGTACCCCCATTTTTTTGACTTGTTCATTCTATTAGTCTTTCGAATTATAGTTGGATTTGTGTGTTTGTGTGTGTGTGTGTGTGAGAGAGAGAGAGAGAATATGAATTGCGGAGATTAGTTTTGATGCCATCAAAAAAGCTTGTACTTGACTCAGTGGTCAACTTAATTATATGGTAATGTGATTATCAACGTGGTTTCTTTATCATGAGGTGATCATCGAGCTCATCTCTAAAGAACTCAACTAACTATTTTTTAAGAGGAGTGCTATAATACCAGAAAATAATACCAGAAGTGTTCCCGAATTCAAAATCAAAGGTCATGATTCACTTAAGTCTATACCAGAAATGTTTCCGAATTCAAAATCAATGGTCATGATTCACTTGAATTTTTAAACATCTTCAAATAATATATAGAAAGGGGAAGAAGAGAGAAATACAAACCATCTCTCTTCGGAGTTCTTGCTTGTAGCCAAGCTCGTTCAGACGCTTCTCCCCTGAATCCATTTCCATTGTTTCCCAACTCACATCCTCTACTCTCGAACCCATTTCCGCTACTCAAAATGCTCTTTCGACTTAGAGAGAGAGAGAGAGAGAGAGAGAGAAAGAGAGAGAGAGAGACAGGGGGGAACTATGCATAATATATGACTACAAAGTCAATGGATGAGTGGGTTTGATTTAGTCTTTACGCGAGATTGATTTAGGAGATATTCCACTTATATCTCCTGTATTTTAAGGAAATTATCATTATCATATATATATGGTGTGACTGTTAAGTTTTCTGGTAAAATTAATAAAATAATTGGTTTTATTCTATGTAATTTTCCTGCCTATAACATATATCCTAAATATTTACCATACCATTGGAGGTTATTAAAAAATCATATTTTAAAAGATATTCGAATATCAAACTTTTTCAGGTTGAAGTACAAAGTTATTATTACCACTGCCCACTGGGGATATCTACAAGCGAAAATAGTGGTTCGGGGTTTTGACATACATGTGGTTTGAATTTAACAATAAAATAATAAGTTAAATTAAAAATCATAACGCTTTTTTTATAAGATAGACTAAAAACGTATATGTACTTTGACTAGGTAAAATATACATAAGAATGCAGACTTAACAATATGCATTAAGTGATAAATTAAAATATCTTTTGAAAGAAAAATAATTATTAATATATAAGATGTATATTTATTTGTACCTTAAGTCTAATATATATATATATATATATATATATAGATTAAATGTATTTTAAAAAGAGGTAAAAGGACTTTATAAGAGGAGAATCTTAAAAGAGATATTTTAGTCTTTTATCACTAAAACTAACAGTGATAATAGAAAGCTAACGGTGGAGGTAAAATTCTAATAGTATCAAAAGTAAGGGAGGTGAGTGTATTTTTTTGAAATCTTAGAAGAGGTCTCTCATTTGTCAAAAACCTCGGGAGAGGTTAGTACATTTTACCCTTTTAAATTTGGCCAACTTTGGCAAGTGGACTAACTTTTTTATTGGAATATATTTTTGTCCTTATGTGAAAATTTCTTGTATTTTTTTGTTTTTCGTTTCGACGAGAGATTTCAAAAAAAAATATAAATAATAAATCAAATTTTAAGCAACATTTTAAAAAGCAACAATAATATAAAAATATGGTCTTTTTTGTGTTTATTTATCGTCTTTCGTGGACTTCTTTTAACTTTCGAATATAATTTTATACTTTTTAAATTTTTTTCGCGGAGACGGACTAATAATCTAAAAAAAAAACTAAGGGAAAAAAAACCTTAGAATCTTAAGTTATCAGAGAGAGAGAGAGAGAGAGAGAGAACGTTCATTAGCCAAATGAAGTTTAGAATTTAAAACAGTTAATCAACATGCATTTCATACGCATCCATTATTAGCTAATTAAATAAAAAAACGTTTAAGTCAACAAATTGAGTTTTAAACATGTTGGTCTATGTCTTACATTTTACACCAATGATATGGTAATGGAAATTTAAAATATTAGCTAACGAGTATTACATACGCAACCCTGATTAGGTAATTCAATTAAGTATGATAGTAAATATTTTTAATATATTGTATATAATTTTAGATTTTTTTCGTCTTAAATAAAGACAAAAATAAGAATTTAAATACTTGCCTATCTATGTTATTAATGGCTAATTTTAGCGTAATGGGTATAATAGTAAATGCAAGTGTGCCGCAAAGAATCAACTCATTCTTACATGAGTAAACAACTAAATAAGTCAATCTGTGCATCACGCAATTATAGTTATTGGTTCCTCGCCTCAATTAAGATTACTTGTTCAATAATTCCCAACAACTTTGAAAACAGGAAATCAAGCTGAAGCAAATGCTCGAATTAATTGAATTAACTCCATTAAAGAAATTCAAAAAATGAGTAACATGAGCACCTGTGAAGTACGTTAAGTTACTTCTACTCCTATGCTTACGAAAGAATCTATTTCTAACTATCATAGTGGCTAATACTCCGACAAAAATTAGAATTTTTGAATAAAAGTGGAGATGATATAGATACTACTTTGGACTGTAGTTTTTATGTGTTTATTTATTGAAATTTTTTTCGTTCTTATTTGAAATTTTTTTGCAAATTTTTGTTTTTCATCAATTTTTTTTGATTTATTGGTTCATCTCGACAAGAGCTTTCAGAAAAGTTATCAATCATCGGCTACATTTGAAAAAAGTTCAGAAAAGACAAAAATAAATAAAAAAACAGAGTTTTTTGTACTTATTCGTCGTCTTTAGTGATTTTTTTTTAACTTTTGGATATAATTTTATACTCATTAGATTCCTTTCATCAAGACGGACCAATAAACTACAAAATATTGAGATTTGAACAACAAATGCAAAAAAAAAATGAATAAAGACAAAAATTTGAAATAAATAAATTAGTGAGGCCAAATAGGGCCAATATAAGTTCTTGGCTCAGTTTTGGGCCTCTTTTACGAAACCGTTTGCTTGATATTTGTACTTCTATGCACAATAACTAACTACTCGTAATTATTTGATATGAGCATGGACTTCCATGTACACCACGCATTATTCTTTCTAAGCCTTTGTCGGCCACCTCCTTACGCACATCATTGTTTTCCTCCATGATGCTTGGTAACCATTTGCACATTTTACGTTTTCCAACATTCTTTATGAGTCGAATAATTTATCCAGGGATAATTACCGACCTGACAAATCTTTCTAAAAACATCTTTGCCACTTGTCGTGCTATAGTTATTCAAGATCGAATACTTCGATTAACTTCACATCATGCTTCTTCATCCACGTGTTACAATCTCAATGAATCCCACATCTATGATGTCAACTGTTATATAATATTGCATGGTGACTTTTTATTTGAAGAATGTCACGATGACACCTAACAGAATTAAAACCAAAAAAATTTAGAATTTGAATGAGATAAAACTTAAATGAGAATTATTGAGTTTTCCTTAAATAATTAATTCAATTTCGCATTGAGATGCTTTCACACACATGCATATTGTCGAGCTCGAACAAATAACAACCGACCAGAGTAAGACGGTTCACATGATCATTGACCTGAGAAAGGCGGTTCAAAGGATTGCCAACCTGAGGAAAGTGGTTACCAATCTTGAATTGTGATTGAAATAGAACCCCGTGTATCTCAGAATAGGTTCTAATCAGATATAGACAAGGAGTCCTAAGCCGATTCAACTTAGAATGAGAAATTTGAGGTTGAATGAAACTCTAACAATAGAAGATAATTCCTTGGAGGATCTAATTCGAGTTTGACTCGTTAGTGACCAATCAGAAGGCACTTCTTCTTCATTTCTAATGAGGAATTAGAATCTTAAGAAAAATGAAAAGATTAAGTCATAAAGTAAAGGTGCAGATCCATGGTGAAAGGTACATACTAATTCCTCATTTTAGTTATTGATTAGAGGGATGATGGTGATCATTATTGTGACTTAATCGTCATAGTGTCTTTCTGCCACAGAGACAGAGTGTTTTTTGACAATTTATCGTCTTGCAGGTCACAGGTATCAAGAGTGAGAGAACGTAATTTCTGTTTGTTATTGAGGTATTAATTTTTCAACTGATTGAGAAAATCACCCACTTACGATTGCACTGTCTGTGGAAAAGTTAAGATCTCACAATGAGAACGAGGCCATAAAAACAGATATCAAAAGAAACTATCAACAGAGAGAAATCAAAATCTACGCCCCCAATCCCACTCAAAGGAAAAGGAGCAAGAAGGACCTATACTGCAAATCCCCATAGACCTCACAGGGAATTTTCCTCAAGTAGAAACACAAGATCTACCATGCGAGGACTTGCCTTTTCCACCACCGGCACCACCAACAGCAATTAGAACACGAGCCGCTAGACCCCCCAGGGAAGGGAGAGGATCCGAAACTCGTGAGGCTCAAGCTCAAAAACATGCAACGAACAAGACATACAGGATAGTGACTGTGAAAGTGTGTGAAGACAGGATCAAGAGATAGAGGATCTAAGGCATTATCTAAATAGAGCGAGACAAAAAGTACGAGCCGTCACCAAACTAGTGAAGCACCTGAACAACCCCGAGGAGGAGGACAACCGCTAGCAGAGGGCATTTGCATCAATGCCTAAGAAGGGCAAGCCTCGAGCCGCGTGCACTGAGCTCAACTTGACCTTTCAAATATGAGGGAAAGGATAAATTCGTAGCTTGTACCATGCTGACCTGATTGACAAAGAAGGCATTGCATCAGTTGGAAACCTCTCCAATGTTAGAGGAAATTGAGATATAGGCATTACCTAGGAAAGGTATATATTATATTAAACACAACACTTCATGAGTTCATAGAAACTTATAAGGATTGGTGTTGGAAATAGAGGGTGACTTGGAGGGCCCAAAAACTATGAAATTACGAAACTATAAGTATGGCACATTAGGAATTAAACATTGTGGAAGATTTTGGCAGGAGGACGGATAAATACTACAGATGCATCCCACAAAATTTAGTATATTTTAAACATTATTCAGTTCCTAGCCCAGTCACGGATAGATTCAACCACGTATAAAACTTAGGTCTTTTCATTCGGATCGTTGAAATGTTACATAAAGAGTTTTGACTCATGCTAGGTGTCATAGTTTTGGAGGTTGTGGGTAAGACGAATTCTCGAGGCTAAGATCCTAGATAAATCACTCAGGTTAATGGTTAGATAATGGAATTTTTTCTCGTTGCATATTCATCAAATTATTTTGTTTTATATAATCCTTCTTGTGAAATTTTGGGTTAAGGATGGTAAAGATTTTATCCAGTAAACTCCATCCCACACTGTATTATGCTACCTTGGTATTCGAACGTCGGGTAGAGCAAAAGAACTGTTGGTACAAAGTGGCGTCCCTACCATTGACGAAGAATACGTTGATCCATCACTAACTTAGATTTAGCTAGCTTTGTTACTCTAAACTTTATTTTCAAAACAACGTCCAATGTAAAATTTCAAAAAACTCATTTGGAAAAATTGGATATGATTGTAATTAACATATTAAGATTATGCATCACTTTGAAATCATTTTTAACGACTTAAGATCTATCTACGTATTTGGCGAATGATTATCTTTTAAATGAAAATATTTTATTTTAACGAACTAAAAAATTGATGCATCATAATAGTACTTCAGAAAGACTTTTTGTGGGGAGTGCTTCGAGAGCATGACGTGGCATGACAGAAAACACAATTTAAGCAATTAGTATCTAGTTTAATAGTTGTAATATATAATAAACTCAATGACGCCATGGATAAAAAAATTTAATCAATTGTAATATAATTTAAAAAATAGTTGTAAATGAGATTTTTATCAATAATTTTAATTTAAAATTAGTTTTTTTTTTCAACTTGTATATATAATTAGATGGCGTAAAGTATGAAAAGGTATATATTATATGAAACACAACACTATCAAAAGAAATATTAAATACAATAACATAAAATTGTGCATTATCAATTATATATTAAAATTAATTTTTATTCGCCGTGCCATGCACGGGTTTGCTCTAGTGGAGGATATTTGTTGCTTCTTTGACTCTACTGTTAGTTCGAAAGGTAAATTGCTCTACCTCCCCTGAGGTTTTTGATAATTACAGGAGCCTTTCCTGATATTTTAGAAAATATAAAAACTTCCCATACTTCATAAAACAATAAACTATTTCCCCCTTTCAGGCACCTGCCGTTTATTTTTAACAGATTTTGATGATGTCATCGGATATTAAACTTCAAAATTCCAAAAATATCCGAAAGGGCAAATTACAACAAAGATGTAATCCTCTACCATAGGATCAACCACATAGGATTAAATTCTATTTGGTACAACCATTATAGGTACCAAAAGGTGTTGGTTCCAACTTCAAGGAGAAGAAGGAAATAAAAACAAGTCTTGTACTTAATTAATAGTTTCCATCTATAAGAGTTTCTAATTTCAACATCAAGCAACACATTAAAATCACATTTTTAGGAGATTTCAACTAATGGGTTTCATCAAGTCTGACTATATATTTGCATACTACATTAGATTTGAAATTTAACTAATGAAGTTAGCCAAAATACATTTCATGTAACGCTTCATGTATACTACTGACTCAATAACTTATCGAAGTCTAACCACGTGGCTCAAAATATTTAAACACAAGTTATTAGTTGTAATGTACATGGCTCATTATATACACAAGATCATCTATGTATACTTTCAATGTAGGACGGAATGTCACAATCTACCTGCCTTTAAGACCTTACGCCCTCGCAAGAGATTGTACACTAGAGTCATCACAGCCTAACCCCAGGTCTGTTCTCTAGTAACCAAACAAAGTCCCAATCCAACAATCGATGGTGTACATGGGTCGCTCTAAAATTATTTATAACGCCCCATGTACACCACTGACTCAAAATGTTTAAACTCAAGTCACTAGTAATAGTATACATAGCTCATTATATATCCAAAATCACCCATGTAGACTTTCGGACGAAATGTCACATTTCACAACACAAAACAATATAGTAATTAAATGAGAAATATATGAGAAATTACTTGCAATTGTTTTCTCTATTTTCCTCTTCATTGTTTTCACTAGTTGTTAAACCCACAAAAGTTTCAAACCCTTTCCCTACTTCTTTTCTTTTTATTTTTTTAAGAAGGTAGCAAGTATATTCCTTTTGTTGTGTACTTAATATACAGATAATATCTACACATGCACACACTTGTTTTACACCGTAATAATAATATTTTTAAACAACGTTAAAATGTCTTATCTAGTGTTTAAATTCTTTTCAGTATAATGGATGAGCGGTTAAGATTGTAAATGCATGTGTATGAGTAGGAGCGACGCACCATAGGGTATTAAAAAAAGGAGAGAAAATATATCCAAAATTCCAAATACCATTCATAGATCAACGACGTGATACTAATCCTAGGAGAATTTAGTATGATGAATCTGAGGATTAATGAATATTCATCAATAGTCCAAATTCAAAGTTATCCATTTGAGTTTTCAATGCATATTAAAAATATTCTCATCCAATAGCCATTGTCATCAGTATGGATCATTCTTCATCCATTTCACTCACGTCAGTTGAACCATTTCATGAACCTTGAAATTCTAAACCTAGCCTTAGGCTCTCTACGTGCATGAACCCTTGGAATCCCAAGTTGTCCATTTGTTGTTTTTTCAAAATGCCTTCATTTCCCAAACACCACAATTACCCACTTCTTATACCCATATGTCTATATAAAGGCAGCCCGACCATCTCTATGCACGCACAAACCATTGATAACAGAGAGTTTCACACAGAGAGAGAGAAACAGTAAATCGTAGGTAGAGAAAAATCACCACCGAGGGTCATTCCACCACCATTCGATCACCGTTTTTTGTCTAAATCGCACAATTAAGGTAGAAACACATACATTGCAACCTTAGTTTGTCGAACATGGTTGGAGGTGACTTCGGGATGTCTGCGGTGACAGCTCTGAACCCGAGGGAGTGACGACCAATGTCTTATGCGTCCTTAAGCCGATAAGGAGAAGTAGCTAAGGTTCGTTGTGACTGAATTTGTTGAAGGCACGTTCGTGGGATCTAGATAGGGTATAATAGGTATGATCTGAGTGGACGGTAGAAGGTCCTTATCTTGCCAAGTCAGTATTCAGTCAGGTACATAACCTTAGACCATTGCCACTAACCACCACACTATTGACCACCACCGCCACCCGCAAGCACTACACTGCCGACCACCGCCACCTGCCACCATAGCCACTCACCACCACCACACTATGGACCATCGTCGCTAACCACCACCACTACACTACCAACCACCGCCACTAACTGTCATCGCTATCTGTCACCAATGTACCAACCACTACTCCATAGCCTCTGACCACCACCACCACCACCACCGCTGCTGCCCCTAAAATATCATGTGGGATTTGGTGCATTGCAAGGCCCATGGAGGGTTAAGTTGAAAAATCAGTAAACTTCAAATTTCAGCTTCTTGTGCAAACCAAACAGTTTAATTAATTCAGTACTTAAATTTCTTGTGCTCAAATTTCAGTATTTAGTTTTTAATACTTAATTTTCAATTTTATGTTTTTAGTTTTCAATTTTATCAAACAGCACCTAACCTACGTGCTTAATTTAAATTACTTTATGTATGCTTCTCTTTCTTTCTATTTTTGTCTTCTTCCAAATGATGGGTCTCACATCGGTTCAATTTTATGGTCTTAAGAATTGAACTGGACCGAATCAGAATGAGCCTTGTATTGTTTTTCATTTTTTTTAACAATTGATGTTCAAATAGCTACTAGATAAATTCGTTATTAAATGGCAACTCATAATTTTTTGTATTGTTAAATACTTGCATACAAGTTAATTTTAATTTATAAATTACACTTAATGATCCAACATCTTTTTTTTTTGAACTAATGTTTTTTGCTACTTAGGGTTTGTTCTTGTTATAATTCATAATTTTAAATTAAATTAAAAATTAATATTTGATATTTAATATGTCGCTCGAGCTAGCTATCAATTTATAGTGATTTTGAAAATAGCATCTTTTGGTATTTGTGTGCATTCACAGCCATTATTATGAGTTTTATTGGACAAATTAAATATTGCATCGGATTCCTTTGAAATGAAAAGAAATCATCACATTAATTGGGAGATTTGATGGCCATTAGGATTAGGATTGAATGGAAAATTCATGACATTGATTTAGAAAATAAATTGGGTATTGATGCAGGATTTTTCATCTTGGATCTATAAATAGAGTAGCAATTTCAGTACTTTTTACACGAATTTTTGAAATTCAGAGATTAGAGAGTGTATTGTAAGGTGTTAGAAGATTTTCAAATAAGCTATGAAAGTGGTCTTGTGAAGAGAGAAAACTAGGTTGAAGTTCTACCCAAATACCGTCAAATTCGAATTAAGGTAGGATATGTTACCTACCAACCTTAGGACTTCCAATTTTGTTGTTATTGTATGATTTTATAATTTGTTAGTGTTTTTGTCAAATTTAGTGTTGTGTCTGTACAAAAATTTCAATTTTGAAATTTCAAGAATCTAAAAAGAAAACGATGGCGCTCGAACGAGGTTGATTGTCAATTTTCACAAAAAAATAATTTTTTTTAATAGGTTGCTGAAGCAAGTTGTAGAATTTTTTAGTTTTAAAATTTGGACAAAAAATTTATTTTGGCCGCTCAAACGACCTGTTGAAAAACAAAAAAAAAAAAATTTTGCATGCTTAACTTACTGTTCAAGCCCACGGACTCTATTTACAAATTATATTTTGTCCAATAGATGCATGTACACCTCGCACAAGTATACACGCACTATAAATTTGCACATGGGTCCCTGTGGGATCATGTGAGAATTTTTTTTTTTTGATCGGCAAAAGATAATTTATAAAATTGATAAAAGGGGCAGAAGTCCAAAGTACAGGGTACAATTAAATTTGGCAAGGAGCCAAATTAGAAAGAAGGAGAGAGCCAAGAAACCAAGAGAGAAAGAAGAAGAAAACCAAGAAAACCCGAGCAACAGTACGAATCCGATTATCCTCCCCCTATTTACTAACATCTACCCTCCCCATCACCTCACTTCAGAGCTGCTGAGAAGAAAACCATTAGCTGGAATGGTTATGAAGTTTGTGACCTCCTGAAAGAGAGTTTTCTGATGATCCCAAAATTTCTGATGATTTCTTCCGTAGAGTAATCCTTGATGTTGAATCTGTGCTTAATCCAGGTAGCCAGCCGAAGTTGTGTGAGTTCTGATATCATTAATGGCGAAGGAGAAGAGTGATTGAAAATACAGTCATTTCTAGCAAGCCAGATAGACCATAGGACCGCCATAATAGTCGCATTCCAGCATTGAAGTTCAAGTCCATGGAAAGGGGAGAAGAACCATTGTTGGATCAGGGAAGTCAAGGAGGCAGGGAAGACCCATGGAATCGACCACCAGTTCAAAATGCGGAACCAAATTTGACCAGAGAAGGGGCAGTGGATGAAGAGGTGGTCAGCAGTTTCAACAGCTGAGGGACAGAGGGTGCAAAGGCTGGATTGGGATAGGCTGGCAGGTAAGATATTTCTTCTTGTTAGTTCATCCTTGGTTGGGAGACCCCGTTGAGTAGCTTGCCAAAGGAAGATTTCTACTTTGGGAGGACAAACACCTTTCCAAATAGAATTGAGAGTGGGGTTAGGAGGGAGGCGGTCTTCCCATTTGGAATAGGCTGATTTGGGAGAGTATTTCAGGGAGGAGTCCCAAATCCAATGAAGGTTGTCTGGTTGTGAAGGTTGTAGGGTGAAGTTTGCTAGGTGAGCAGTTAGCTCAGCTAGTAGCTGCTGTTCCCATTGAAATAGGTTTCGACGGAAGGAAAGCTGGTGGCCAAGAAAGGGGGTGTGGGATAAAGCTTCAGCAACCAAGAGGTCTTTGTTTGAGGATAGTGAGAAAAGTCTAGGAAATTGGAGTCTTAGAATGAATGGGCCAGCCCAGCGGTGGTCCCAGAACTTTATGGAGGTTCCAGACTTAAGAGAGACTTGCATACCATTGAGAATTATTTCTTTAAATTCAGGGAAGTCATTGAAGGATGAGCAAATGTTGCTCCATGTAGACGAGGGTTTACCAGAAGAGGGGAGCCGTGGGAACCAGTCAAGAGGGTGAAGGTTATACTTTTTGGACAGGACCTTAACCCACAGGGAGTCCTTCTCTTTGTGGAATCTCCACCACCACTTTCCAATTAAAGCCAGGTTCTGAACAACAAGTTTTCTAATGCCCAGGCCTCCTTTGTCTTTAGATGAAGTCACCTTGGACCACCTAATTAGATGGAGTTTCTTCTTGTCTGAATTGGAACCCCATAGAAAATTCCGTTGTAGTTTTTCAATCAGATTAGCTACTGAGATAGGAATTTTGTATAAAGACATATAATAAATGGGGAGGCTAGCTAAAGAGGATTTAATCAATGTCAGTCGTCCCCCAATGGATAGATATTTGGATTTCCAGGGTGCTAGCTTCTTGTTGACTCTATCAATCACCGGCTGCCATGCATTAGCTTTTCTAGGATTTGCTCCAATCGGCATGCCTAAGTATTTGATGGGCAGGGATTCCTTTTTGCATCCAAGGATCGAAATCATGGCTGATAAAACAGGGGTGGGAATAAGAACTGGGCAGAGCACACTCTTTGAGAAATTAATTTTGAGGCCTGTCATCAATTGGAAACATCTCAAGATCCTTTTAATAACTATGATTTCTTCTAGATTGTTGTTGCAAAAGATGACCGTATCATCTGCAAACTGGAGGTGGGAGACAATGTGACCATGAGAGCCTACTTTGATGCCGTTAATGAGCCCCAAAGCTCTGGCTCTTTCAAGCATAATGTTCAAACCTTCAGCCACAATGTTGAAGAGTAAGGGGGACAGGGGGTCCCCTTGCCTTAGGCCTCTCTGAGGATGAAATTCAGCAGTAGGGGATCCGTTGATGAGAATGGAGAGAATTGAAATACCATATTATTATGTGTTGATGCCTTGATGTGAAGTATGCATGATGATACGTGGAATAGATATTGTTGGACTTTTGTTAGTTGTAGAGAACAATTGTAAAGAACTTGAAGATTGAAATCTATGGTTATGTTAGGTATTCGTTGTCGTGTTGCCCGATGCTGGACGTCATTTCGAAGATGCTAAGGGGTAACCAGTTCCATGTGTATGTATATTTTGGGTGCAGTCATCATGCTACCCGATGCCGGGCATCGTACCGAGGAGCTAAGGGGTAACCAGTCTCATTATATATCGGACGTCGTTTCAAGGTGTGGTAAGGAGTAACCAGTCTCACATGTGTGCTCGCTTATCGGGTTCAAACCCTGAGGTGTGCTAAGGGATCTTGTGAGAATCAGAATAGCATGTTATTATGTGTTGATGCCTTGATGTGAAGTATACATTATGATATGTGGAATAGATATTGTTGGACTTTTATTAGTTGTCGAGAATAACTGTAAAGAATTTGAAGATTGGAACCTGTGGTTATGCCAAGTATGGCCATCGTACTGCTCAATGCCAGATATCGTTTTGAAGATTCTAAGGGGTAACCAGTCACACATGCATGTGTGTTCCGAGTACGACCGTTGTGCTATTCGATGTCGGGCCTCGTCCCAAGGTGCTAATGGGTAACTAGTCCCATATGTATGCTTGTTTACTGGGTTCAAGCTCCGAGGTGTGGTAAGGGATATCCAATCCCTCATGCATGCTCCAATCGTCATGTCATGTGACCTGACGTCGTCCCGCTTAAACAAGATAAAGATAACGAAAAAGAGCATAATGAACAAAATGTGTTTGTTGTTTTGCTTTTTTTGATATCAGCATGTATTGTCATTACCTATTCAACTGTTTTATTATAAACTATTGTAAACTGTTTATCTTTAGGTTTGATTTTTCGAGTAACCTTTCCCACTGAGTTTCATTATTCATCAGTGCTAATTTCTTTACCCTTGACGTTTCATACTAGATATAGAAAAATAGATAGACGAACTGACCACGTCGGAGGAACCAGAGACTACTAGGGGAGGAACCCTCACTTGGCTGCCTTATTCTTAGTTTACTTTGATGTTTTAGTTTATTTAAAATTCAATTGTAAACCCAAAAAGGTTTTTTAGTTATTTCAAACTTCAAACTTGGTTTACCTAAATATTTAACGTTTTTTCAATTTATCTAATGAATATAAGTTGCTTTTCTTTTAATAAATTATTTTGACAAATAAAAAAATATTTAAAAAATAAAAAAATTAACATGCCAAAAACCGAGACGTTACAATTTTATTTGTAGTTCTCCAAATCGATAAACCGAAATAATCAAGGACTCCACTAAATTTTCAAGCCAAAAACTAATACGAATTTTCCTACCAAATCGGAAGTTGTGGGCCATGCGGAGAAATAATCAACCGCAGCCCAGATTTCCCAAACAAATTTGCAACCGGTCACTTATTTGCGGCAAGTAGTAGGAAAGGAGGAAGTCAAGAGACAGTGCGCGGGGAGTGGAGAGGGAAAATACCACCTAACCTTCTCCTTGTCCTCCTCTTCTTACAAGCTATTGGCCATTCAAGGCAAAACCCCAGAAATTGGGAGCTCCGAAAAAGAAAAATGGAGATTTTACAATCTCAGAGGTTGGATTTGATGGTGGGGATAGCCGTTGCTGTCGTAGCCATTGGTGCCGGCACGGCCTATTACTTCTATCTCTCCAACAAAAAACTCAAAGGTTCTTAATCATGTCTTTCATCCTTCACTTCCTATCACTGTATTATGTAGTTCTTCTTCATATTTGCGTTGATTATCAGTTTCTATGTCCACTTACTGTGAAATTTCAACCGTATGGGACGTACATATTTTAGGATATACAACTAGTGATTGAGTATATGGTTATGTAATGGGGCTAATGGGTGGATGATTGTCGTACCATGATGTTGAGATATTCTACCCCTACTTCTCATTTTTCATTGGAATTTAAAAATGGAGACTGAAAAGATGTCTTACATGTGAATTGCTGACAAAGAGAAGGCGAATAAAACAACAGGTGGATTCCCAATTTCCCCCGCTGTGCAAATACGAATAGCCTTCCTTCTTGGTGCAAAAAAGTGTAGTCAATGAAGTCGTCATATCGTATTTGTTTGCCATTTCAAGAACTTGAAGCAATTTTCACCTTTGGTTATGTATGCAAGTGTTGTCCTTTGAATCACACAAGTGTGTGAAAAAGATCAAACATTGCGACAGTTGACACACGTAAGGGCGTGAAGGCGAGAGCATGCCAGGAGCTAATTTTAACTCCAAGAGTTGTTGGCAGATTGCACCACAAATCAAACTTTCTCAAGCATTGTGTACGGCCTAAGGGAAGCTGAAGCTCGGTTGATTCGGATCTTGCCTCAATTTTAAGTAACGATTACTAAACTAAATACAATAATTGAACGGGCTGAATTGTATTAAATGACTGGAAAAACAACAAACTAAACCACAGAGACTTTATTTGTGAAAGTATCCTATTGCAATCCTTTATTTTAGGCAGTTTATTGAGATCGTATCGGGATCAAATCGGAATAGTATCGACAGCACCTTATTTGTAGCCTTATTTGTTATTTAATCTTATCTTGTTAAGGGTAGGGTTAGGTAGGCTTTTCTCTATATAAGCCGTTTATCTTTTCATTGTAATTACTTCTTCCAATGGAATAATACAAAACGTTAGTTTCTCGTCTCTCTCTTTGTATAGCTATCATGGTATCAGAGCAGGTTTTCGATCCTGTATCAGTCTCCTCCCATCACTGTTTTCCGCAATCAGTTGTCTCTCCTCCCTCTACCGTACCATACAGCAGCCTCCCTCTCCTTTCATCGCACCAGCAGCAGCAGCATCTCTGTCCTTTCTCTTTGAACATCAGCAGCAGCAACAACTTCCAGCAGCAACATCAGTAGCCTCTGGCCTCCAGCGACCCTCGCCGAAGCTTCGTCGACCTCCGAACAGCCTTCTTTGGTGCTGTTAACTTCAGATCTGCAAAGCCCAATATGTTTGGGCACTTCTCTGCACTCCATCATCCTTGCCAGAGCTCCGTCAGCACTCCGGCATCCATGTTGGAGCTCCGTTAGCCTCCGGCAACCTCGCCAGAGCTCTGTCAGCCTCCAAAGACCTCTATTTTTCTTATCTCTTTAGAAATCTGATCTGTGAGCACTTTCTGGAACTCCTCTGAACTCTGGCATCCTTGCCGGAGCTTCGTCAGTCTCCGGCGACCCTCGCCAGAGATCCGGCAGCCTCCAATGACTCTGTTTTTGGCTGTTCTTGGCTATTTTGGCCCAGTTTCTGAATCTGTCTCCTCTGTTTTGCAGTCTGTTCCCCCCCCCCCCGCGCGCGCGCGCGCGCGCATCTGTCTCTTTTCTCTATGTTCTCCTTATTTTTCTCTCTAGGTATCTCTGTTGATGGCTCGTATGAGCATCCATGAGCTCTGAACCTCTGCACCTCTACCTACATAATCTCTCTCTCTCACGGAAAATACCTCTGATCTCTGTCTCAGTATCCCCTGACTTTGTTTCAGTATCTCTGTCTGATTTCGTAGGTGCATTATTTTCTGAACACTGGGTCTCTATCTCTCTCAACCCAATTCGTAGTTGTAAGTTCTCTAAAATCTGCAATCTAAATCTATTCGGTATTGGTATTGGTATTGGCATTGGCAATGGTTTGGTATTGGTATTGGTATTGGTATTGGTATTGGTATTGGCATTGGCATTGGCACTGGTAGTGGATTTGCAATCGTATAGGTATTGGCAATTGTATTGGTATTGGTTTGGTATAGGTATTGGCAATTGTATTGGTATTGGTTTGGTATTGGTATTGGTATTGGTATTGGCATTGGCACTGGTAGTGGATTTGCAATCGTATAGGTATTGACTTTGCACTGTTCAGCGCAGATTGGTATTGGCAATGGTTTGGTCCCTATTGCACCATTTGGCTTCATAACTTTCTTGACAAACTCATGTTGCTCTCCGGGTTCGCATCATGAGTTTGAGCGGGGGTATGAAAGTATCCTATTGCAATCCTTTATTTTAGGCAGTTTATTGAGATCGTATCGGGATCAAATCGGAATAGTATCGGCAGCACCCTTATTTGTAGCCTTATTTGTTATTTAATCTTATCTTGTTAAGGGTAGGGTTAGGTAGGCTTTTCTCTATATAAGCCGTTTATCTTTTCATTGTAATTACTTCTTCCAATGGAATAATACAGAACGTTAGTTTCTCGTCTCTCCCTTTGTATAGCTATCATTATTCTACTTAGAAATACTCAAAATAATCTAATTTTAGTTAATGAAAGCAAAGAAATTGATGAAAAGTTGAATAGCTTGAGAATATGTAATGTGTTTGTGTTTGTTGGTGCTGGACCCTCCATCAATATAGCCTTGTGTGTACTTATAAACAAACCCAATGTTCACTAGTCGTTAGCAACCATCTCCACGGCTCATCATCCCTATCTTCTCTTACTAAAACCACTCTCAAATTGACATGTGTCCCATCTCACTTAACCACTTTGAGGAAATAGTAGATGCATACTCCCCACGGTGCCACGTGCCTCCTTAATCCTTGCAACTAATTCTCTCTGGGCCGCACACATCATTCCCCTTTTTCTCTCACCCAAATCTCATAATCAAATTATTCTTTCTTTGTTGCTGGTAAATCAACTTATGCAGGACCCCACTCATTAAAATCAATTTATAGTAATAATTTTCTTTTCTGGCCACAACACTGCCCCTCTCAAACTCCTGTTTTTGGGAAAACAAATTGGAGTTTGGATATATATTAACACCCCTGCACACATATCGAAATATAACCGCCTCTTTAAATTCGATTAGGCTCCTGCTGCAGTCGTAATGGCTCTGTCATCATCATCTTTAAATATTCGAATGTTACTTTTAGGGCTTCACTTACTTTCTCTCCACCTTCTCCCTTCGTCTTGTTCCAACTTCCTTCTCTACAACCAACCTCCAAACTCCATGGCCACTCATCAGTCAAACATCCCTTCCTAAGGTACTAACAACTTTGGTCGACAGCTTCAACAACTTCTCCATGATAACCAAGCTCCCATTGACACTGACGTCCTTATTCCCATATCTGGTTTCTATTATCAAAACAAACTCTGTGGACTGGGTCCATACTTCAACGGGCCAGTCCCTAACTATGTGGATAAATTTTATCCTCTCTTTGAAAGTAATCTCCCTTTTAATATCCTCAAATCAAACTGGAGCCACTATGGCCTTCTAAACCCCTTTCGCCTTTTGTCACCTGTCTCAACCGAATACGATCAATGGCTATATAGAGTAGCAAGAACCCATCGCCCCCTCAGGAGAGAGATTGGCATTTATGACGCCCTAATACTGAGTAAGGGCTCCATTATTACTAACACTGCTGCTATCTGTTTTGTGGCCCTTTTCTGATCTCCTCCTACCAATGCCTTTATGTTTAGATATGGAATGATGTCCCCCACCCTACAAGATGTTTTCTTCCTCACCAGTCTCTATCCTCACGCTGAGGAGGCTAATGCGCAACTATCCTATCCTGAAATCAAGTTCTCCTATCCTAGGGAGAAAAAGGAATTAACCTTTAAGTACTTCCTCGACCATTATCGCAAAACCGGGATTGAACCTGTGTCTGACAAAGAACAAATCACACTTCTAATCTATTGGCTAAATAAATTCATTTTCTGTGTTGGCTCCACTAAAATCACCAAAGACTTCACAGAACTTGCAGAAGACCTTATTTCAGGCCAACAATTGGCCCTAGCTCCTCTCGTTCTTGCACATTTTTATAGAGGGATGAAGGAACTTCTGGACAATCAGTTATCAGGGTTCTCAGGACCCCTATGGCTTCTCCAGTTCTAGCTTTGGACATATTTTCCTTCATTTTGCCCCGCACTCATGAAAGAAATCCCTACCAAGAATTGTCACGGTCGTGCTCTTATGCACTGACTTCCCCCGGATCATTGTTTTGATCAATGCTTCTCTTACCTCTTTACTTTATTGATTGCCCAAACTACTGACTTTTGGCTCCCTTATGCTAAAACACTCGCCACTTCTTGGTTAAAGACAAAATCAATGAATCTGGGGATTCAGGGAGGCTGTAGTGCACTTTTCTGTAGTGCGCTTGTAGTACGAGCAAAACGACATAGTTTTGTCCTCAATACTACATCGTTTTATCTTATCATGCAAATTGTTATCAAAATCTATAGGAAATAAAAAACGATGTAGTTTTGAGGACAAAA
Organism: Arctostaphylos glauca; assembly: GCA_019985065.2. Taxonomy (NCBI): domain Eukaryota; kingdom Viridiplantae; phylum Streptophyta; class Magnoliopsida; order Ericales; family Ericaceae; genus Arctostaphylos; species Arctostaphylos glauca. The sequence goes on along the minus strand of JAHSPW020000001.1, from coordinate 11,807,122 downwards.
CAAGCAAAATTATGTCGTTTTGCCCGCACTTTGTACGCACTACAAGTAAGTGCACTACAGCTCCCCCAATGGAACCAGTCATCAAGTGCAACAAAGTGCGGGCTAACTTCCTCACTGTTCATGACCTTCCTTATGGGATGTGCTTCTACCCTACTAATAACACATGTGGAGTAGAATTTTACAATCCTGCTCAATTTGCTCATCAATTTGGGTTGACTCGACTAGTCCCCCTTCCTCTTTGCTTGGCCAATGATTTACTGATGGCACGACACATCCTAGACATTGGAGAAAGAAAGGTGGCATTTCAAGAAGCCAAGATTAGGCTTGAAAAATTTATTCTCCACCCGTTTGAAGAAATCCCCCATACTTCCATGGCCTTTCGTGAATGGTGAGGCAAAGCAATTTCTATCCAGTTTCAAGATCATGATTCCATCCTGCTCACTATTTCTCCTGAGGTGGCCCCTCCCTCTGCCTAATGCGAGGTAGAAAAAACAAAAGTTGCTAACCCTCTTCAGAAACCTGCTATCAACGTTAAAACCACCCCGGTGGTGAAGGAGAAAATTCAAGGTATTCCCACCTCCTCTGACATTTATGCATCCATTATTCATGTTGAAAACTTTTTAAAATGTTAATGGAACCCTCGTAAGCCTGCCCTCATGGATGAGGCCAGACAAAAACACCTTAGGATTGCACAGCAGCAAAAAGAAGTTGATACTGCTTGGTGAAAGGCCTACACCACACATGGAAATAAGGCCCCTTCTCCAGAGACCTTTGAAAAACCTTATGGCAGACCCATACCTCCTCCCAAGACAGAATTTGCCTTTGCTAACACTTTGAGATGGGACGGGACGGGACGGGATGTACGAGCTCTATTCTTCTCCCCCCCCCCCCCCCCCCCCCCCCCCCCAAAAGAAGGTAATTATAGCATAGACGGATGTACCATTTTGGGAGATAGAAGATGCCCACAGAATTTGCCTTCATGTTTTTTGCTCTCTATAATAGTAAGTGAGAAAGGGAAATGTGAGTCTAAACTTCAAGAGGAGGCCAATGTAATATGCCTAGGCTAGCAGTATTTTTCTATTTATCAGGGGAGGTCCACCATCTTTTTCTCCTTTTTAAACTCAAACTTATACAAAGTTATGTTGGGGGTACATCCCCATACAATAATGTCGATTAGAGTTCCAACCCCTTGATAGGGATGTATATTGGCGTCGGTGGTATGGCAATTTATTGTCTGATATATTGGTAAGTACGACATCAGAGGTCCAAAATCCCATTATGTGTCAGCTGATACAATATGCAGTGTCCAATATTTAGAACCATGTTTTCATCGGTATTAGCAGCCTTTATGTCTTTATAATTATACAGTTTCATTTGAGATGTCCTATGAAGCATAAACACTTCCTTTGGTCGTTGTATTTGTGTTACACACTCTACATGCATGTTGACACCTGTACATGCATAGCCTTGTGTTAGAGTTTTATAAATAATTTAGGCAGGTAGTTAGGTAACTAAAGTACATTAATTGAAGTAAGTCGTAAAGTGGAAAAAAATGGAAAGTTTTCCCACCAGGCAATGCATGTTGTCCAGACATCTATTGCATTGAAAAATGAGAGGGCAAGAGGAGACCCTGTTGGGTTTGTTATTGGCGTTGTGATTTTTAAAGTCGCTATAGTTTCTCATTGTACTTGTAATAGTTATACGAAAATAGTTTTCTCATTTTTGGTGTAAAAGTTAGTCGTATCCTTTGAAAATCAAATTATGTGTAAGGTATAATTTCTGGTATCTTCTTTTGTTCATTTTCTTTTTTCATAATCCTCGTGTCTAGTGTCTATACTGTGTACATTTTTTGTTACATTTCCACAGTATTGGTGCTTCTTACCTCTCCACAAGGCTTACAAATAAGAACTTTCTGGTGCTTTTTTTTCATGAGACGAATGGTGAGTTCTGTTGAGCATCTAAGTTGAAGATTAAAGCATACTGGGCATAAAATGAAAAATGCCTTGTGTTTTCATCTCGTCTTGATTCTTAATGTTAAAAAATTTTCTTAGCACGTGACTTGTTCTCGTTTTTGTTTAGGTTTTCCTTAGTGTTCACTTGTTTCGATGGATGCCTTGGGCCAACCAAGGGGTTTTCATGTTGCTCTTCATTCATTACAGCTTTTTTTCTGTTATTTATTTAACGTTTCTCAGATTTTCCCCATGTCTAAACGATCTCAAATGGTTGTATTTCTGAGCCGCTCTCAGACGGCACAAAACAAGACAGCTGATATGGCATTATAATCAGCTGATTAACATTTCCCCTCTCCAGAATCCTCTTCATGTTCTTCATGAATCAGCGGTTCATTTGATGTTGTGTCTTCATCTGGTGTTTCTTATTGTAAGAATTCTGTCAAATTTGAGACCCTTTGGCTTTTACCCTTGCAATGGTTTTGACTGATTTCAGTTGTATTTTTCTTTGCTTTACTTTTGATGACCTCTGTTTCCCTTGTTAGCTTGATTTCTTTGTTTTCTTATTAACCTTTTTTTAATTAAAAAGCAATTAAAGCTCCATGTGTTATATATGTGTTTTTGTTTTTTAGAATGTGCCTCTTTCTGTCAGCATGCCAACTGACCCTATAATATGCTCTGATAGGTTGCTTGGACCCTGAAAGCTTCAAGGAATTCAAACTTGTCAAACGCACCCAGCTCAGCCATAATGTGGCTAAGTTTAGATTTGCTCTTCCTACACCTAATTCTGTGTTGGGACTTCCAATAGGACAACATATGAGTTGCAGGTATAATGCTCATTTTTATTTTGCATTTGTCCTATTCGTATCAGAAAGCTAATGTGCTACTTTACATGTGCTCAATAATGGTTGGATTTCTGTCAAATGTGATACTATCATTCTAAAATCATTGTATTCTCAAACAGAGGAAAGGATAGTCAGGGTGAAGATGTTATAAAACCCTACACGCCTACCACTTTAGATTCGGACATTGGTTACTTTGATCTGGTCATAAAGGTATTGTACTCTGATTTAGTTTTATGTAGCCCTTATCCCTTTTGAGTTGCTTTTGTGTTTTCTTGAATTTTCGTTAATCAGATGTATCCACAAGGAAGGATGTCCCACCATTTTCGAGAGATGTGTGTAGGTGATTACCTTGCTGTGAAGGGACCCAAGGTAAAACAACTTCTATTCCTATGATATCCTACCACTTATAGTCTTTGGTACTTTTACTTGGCTGCATGACATAATGGTACTTGGAGCATAGATGGTTAATGTATGTGAAACAGAATAAAAAAGAACGTGGTATCCTGATAGCTTTTTGTAGTGTTTACATGGATTCTTCTCTTGGCCACATTATACACACCTTACTTGCATGATGTGGGAGTGGGAGCAGGGGAGCGGAGGAACATAGAATCTCCCAAGGTTGGGAGCGCGAAAAGAACACGGACAATATATTGTGAGAAATAATGTGTTGTAGAATACACACTTCAAAAATACAATCATTGTAGGGAGTGGAAAAATGGGTCAAGTTCACCATAAGTGTAAGAAATGGGCTAGTGTTACAATATGTGGTCCTCTTTCAAGATATCATGACTTGTGCTAGATAAGTTCCCAACTTTAGACAAGGATCGTACAAAAGCTCCTACCTTTGGATTGAGCATGATGGGAGCTGACTCCCGTCAAGTTTCTTAATTGGGAGCGTGGGAGTGTGCTCCCGTCAAGTTTCTTAGTTGGGAGCGTGGAGTGGGCTCCCGTCAAGTTTTATAGTTGGAAGCACGGGAGTGGGCTCCTAAGGTGGGAGTAGCACCACTTTAAGAGCTCCGTGCTACTAAAATACCCTCTCACAAGATATGACAAGGTCAGGGTATGTGATAGTGTGTCCAACCCGTCTATCAAAACTAGACTCTTGGTTGTCTAGTTGAATACAATTGTGAAGGAAGATCCTACCATAGGATAGTGAAGGAAGAATTCTAGCCTCTCCCATGTTAGGTGATAGTCCACCCTAAAAACATCACCTAAGTCCCATTTAATATCAGGTACTTTCCTATCAGATGAAGATTCAGCACAACCTACATCCTCATGACCCTTGGTTGGATATTACCTTGCTTTTGATAGAACAAACCACAATAGGATGCACTTTCAAATGAACTTCCAAGATACCATAAAATGTGCAGTGTAGCATCCAATGACAATTTCGTGGAGCATTTAAGAAACTGAATAACCGCACTCATTAAAAGGAAATTACTGGTCTACTTACAGTGAAATTATTAAGCTATCCGACTAGTGGTCGATGTTATCCTGGGTTAGGTAACCACTCACCATGACCTACCATAAGCTTGGGCATCGGAGGGTGTAAAGATGAAAACCCACACTCTTTAGAGAGGGGCAAGCCGTTTATTTATAATAGAATAGACGAGATTAGGGTTAACCTAATGGGCTCTAATCACTGAGGCCCATTAGGGTTAATTTATACATAACCTAATCTATACACATAACAACTAACACCCTCCCTCAAACTGGTGCATATACATCAATCATGCCCAGTTTGTTACATGTATATGAAACCCGATTCCCAACTAGTGGCTTAGTGAAGATATCCGCCAATTGTTCACCGGTGCGCACATGGCTAGGAGTGATCGTGCCCTTCTTGTATTCATCGCGGATGAAATGACAATCGATCTCAATATGTTTCATGCGTTCGTGGAACACAGGATTGGTGGTGATATGTATGGCAGACTGATTATCACACCATAGTTGGGTCGGTCCGTCCACTGCTGCCCGTAATTCGGAGAGGATCTGCCGAATCCACATAATCTCGGAAGTGGCTAAAGCCATGGCCCTATACTCTGCTTCGGCACCTGAACGAGCCACCACTGCTTGCTTTTTGCTTTTCCAACTGATCAGGTTACCCCCAATAGTGACTAAAAATCCAGAGGTGGATCGTCTATCAGTTGGCATCCAGCCCAATCGGCATCGGTGTATCCCTCTATCCGGGTGTAGCCCTGATTATGATATCGAATACCTTTCCCTGGATTACTTTGTAAATACCGGAGGATATGTAGAACTGCGTGCCAGTGAGGAACCCGCGGATTCTGAGCAAACTAACTAACAACACTGACAGAGTAAGCAATGTCTGGCCTAGTCATTGTAGTTAGATAATTCAACTTCCGAACCAACCGCCTATACTAGTCGGGATCAGGGAATAACTCACCAGTATCGGGTAGTAGCTTGGCTCCTGGGTCCATAGGGGAAGTGACCCCTTTTGCTTGGAATAGCCCTGCATCAGACAGAATATCCAAGACATATTTGCGCTGAGAAATAACAATACCCTTCTTTCCGCGCAACACCTCGATGCCAAGAAAATATTTCAGCTGCCCAAGGTCTTTGGTTTGAAAATGCTGATTGAGAAACTGCTTGAGATCAATAATCCCCTGTGCATCATCACCGATAATGACAATATCATCCACATATACAATCAGCATGATACATCCAGAAGAATGGTGGCGATAGAAGACCGAATGATCCTTCGCAGACTGTATCTGCCCCAAACTAGTAACCACGTGACTGAACCGACCAAACCAGGCCCTTGGAGACTGTTTTAACCCATAAAGAGAGCGGCGAAGCCAACAGACACGACGTTCCCCTCCCTGAGCAACAAACCCGGGTGGTTGCTCAATATATACCTCCTCAGTGAGATCACCTTGAAGGAAAGCATTCTTCACATTCAGCTGGTATAAGGGCCACGAATGAGTAACCACCAAAGAGAGAAGGAGGCGAAGGGAGGCCATTTTGGCCACTGGGGAGAAGGTCTCAAAGTAATCGACACCATAGGTTTGGGCATAACCCTTGGCCACAAATCGAGCAATAGAGCCATCGGGATGAACTTTGACGGCGTAAACCCATTTGCAACCAATATCTTTCTTGGTAGGGGGAAGAGAAACAAGATCCCAAGTATGATTGGCCTCCAAGGCCTGCATTTCCTCCTCCATAGCAGCACGCCAGCCCGCATGAGCCAAAGCCTCACCAAGAGTACGTGGCTGGGGCACAGAATCCAGACTAACAATCAAAGAGCGAATAGGAGTTGCCAAACCATGGTAGGAGGTAACATATAAAGGGTGATCACGGCAGGAGCGGTAGGGGCTGCTGGAGGGGGCAGGGGGAGCCACAGAGGGTGAGACTGGATCAGACGGCAAAAGGATTGCCTCAGTAGGGGAAGCCAAGGGGGATGTGTGTGCCGGGGCCAGAGGTGGTGCCGGAGGAGTCGGGAGAAGTGGAAGGTAGACAAGAAAGTCATCAGGTGGAGGGGACTCCGAGACACTAGTGAGAGGATAGAATGACTCAGTCTCGACAAAGGCCACATCCCGAGATGTGAGATACTGACGCAATTGGGGGGAGAAACATCGGTACCCTTTCTGGGTTTTGGAGTACCCAAGGAAGACACATTTGAGAGAACGGGGATCTAATTTGGACAAACTGGGGCGAGTATCGCGAACATAACACACACACCCAAATAGGCGAAGAGGAAGACTATAGGGAGGAATGTTAGGGAGAAGGACAGACTGGGGGGTGACACCACAAAGGACAGAGGAAGGTAAGCGATTAGTGAGATAGCAGGCAGTGAGAACAACATCACCCCAGAAGCGTTTGGGGACACCCGTGCGGAAAAGGAGAGCACGAGCAGTGTCGAGAAGATGACGATTCTTGCGTTCGGCAACCCCATTTTGTTGTGGGTGTCGGGACAAGATGTCTAGTGAACAATGCCATGGTGGGACAAATGTGCCTAGAATCACTGTGATACATATTCTCTACCATTATCACTACGGAGAACACGAATAGTATGACCAAACTGGGTACGAATCTCAGAGAAAAAAGAACTCCACACAGAGAAGACTTCAGAGCGAGCTCTCAAAAGGTAAATGTAAGTAAAACGAGAGTAGTCATCCACAAAAGTCACAAAATATCTGTAGCCGAAGGGCGTAGGAATGGAGCATGGCCCCCACACATTAGTATGCACAAGAGCAAAAGGAATAGAACTTTTGTTATTATTACGAACAAGGTTGTCAAATCGTGAATCGTATCGAGAATCGTCGCGTTGACTTTTTGAATCGTGAATCGAATCGAATCGTGAATCGTAATGATTCGGTCAAAATTATAAAAGTACTCTAAATATGTATGTGTTTGCATTGATATATGAAAATGCATACAAATAAGCCTAAAACAAAAGATAGAAACTTCACAACTTCATACTTGTGCCAAAATAGGACAATTTAAAAGTCTAGATAATACTTAGAAATTAAATGACAAGCAAGAAGTTCAATCCGCTCCATTCAAAAGATCATCATCATCATCACCACCAATGTCAAGTTCCTCATCATCATCCTCTTCTTGTTCATCAAATGATGCACCTTCCACCGTAACCACTTCATCTAACTCTTCTTCATCCCCTTCATCCCTTTCATCATCTTCAATAATTTCAATATCATCATCAACCAAGAACTCATGTATTTTCCTTTTACCTTTGTTGTTTGCATTTAAGTTTCTTGGCCCTATATCAAAAATAGTTGAAAAGTAATTTGTAAGTAATAATGTAAACATAGATGATAGAAATTAGAAAATCAAATTAACTATTAAAAAATTGCACTCATACCTCTCTTTCTCTTTTTGCCACTAACTTCTTCGTCATCTTGGAAGCACTCTTGAACGTCCAACCATGAATGATCTTCGGGTAGACAAGAATCTTCTTTTTCGGTAATCCATTCATCATCGGATTCCATATCCGATAAACAAATAGGATCATATGTTTCCCCTCTTTCTTGCCTCTTCTCTTGTCTCATTTCAAGTCTAAGGTTGTACTTCACAAAAACTAATGCATTTAGTCTTTGTTGCTCTAAACGGTTCCTTCTCTTCGTGTGCACTTGATCAAAGGTACTCCAATTTCTCTCACACCCCGTTGCACTACAAGTAAGGCTTAGCACTCTAATAGCCAACCATTGAAGTTCCTTGCACTCTTCTCCATAACTCTCCCACCATAGAGCTAGAAAACAATAGTTACGATACGTTATAATTATATTATATAAGAATGCAATGAATACATGTTCACAAGTCACCACTCACCGGGTTGCTTCTTGTCTCTTGTCAATATTGCCATGCTCATGCCAAACATACCCTCAGCTCTTTTGAACTTCTCCAATTGTGCATCAACCTTTACCCTTGTCTCTACATCGGGGTAAAATCTTTCAACGGTTTTATACAACCCAACTTTAACTTCATGATCCGCCTTGAAGTTGTCACTATAATGGAACCTACACAATGAAGTGCGACGTACGTTTACTATAACCATTAACCACAAGATGATGAAAAACAAGAACAATAGATTTGATTAATTTACTTACTTGGGATTAAGATAGTAAGCCGCCGCATGAAGAGGCCTATGAAGTTGCATATCCCATCTCGCATCAATAATTTTCCAAATCTTTTCATATCTCCCCTTCACATTGTCCACATTTTTTGCAATTTCTTCTTTGGCCCTATCCATAGCCTCATAAATGTACCCAATTGCCGGCTTGGCGTCACCATCTACAAGCTTCAACACTTTTACCCAAGGGACAACAAGTTTCATGCAAAGCTTTACGGCCTTCCAAAATCTTAAATCATACAAAATTGTCCCTTGTATTTTACACCCCGCAACACTCTTCCCGTAGGAACTCTCAACCCAAGCTTGGGATGCAACCATAGCTCTTAGTTGAATCTTTGTTTCTTCAAAACTTTTCAATGTTAGATAAGCCGTAGCAAATCTAGTAACTGCCGGTCGTGTTAATTCCTTCTTCTTTGTAAACTTTCTGAACATGGAAAGAACCCATTGATGCCTATAAATGTAAATCGATATCTCCTTTGCCTTTTGCAATGTATCTTTAAAAACCGGCAACTCACCTATGTCACTAAGCATCAAATCAATACAATGTGCCGCACACAGAGACCAAAATAATTTTTTTCTCTTCTCCTCCAACAATCTACCGGCACCTACATAAGCGGATGCACTATCCGTCACCACTTGTACAACATTTTCTTCCCCAATCTCCTTCACCAAGTTTCATGCAAAGCTTTACGGCCTTCCAAAATCTTAAATCATACAAAATTGTCCCTTGTATTTTACACCCCGCAACACTCTTCCCGTAGGAACTCTCAACCCAAGCTTGGGATGCAACCATAGCTCTTAGTTGAATCTTTGTTTCTTCAAAACTTTTCAATGTTAGATAAGCCGTAGCAAATCTAGTAACTGCCGGTCGTGTTAATTCCTTCTTCTTTGTAAACTTTCTGAACATGGAAAGAACCCATTGATGCCTATAAATGTAAATCGATATCTCCTTTGCCTTTTGCAATGTATCTTTAAAAACCGGCAACTCACCTATGTCACTAAGCATCAAATCAATACAATGTGCCGCACACAGAGACCAAAATAATTTTTTTCTCTTCTCCTCCAACAATCTACCGGCACCTACATAAGCGGATGCACTATCCGTCACCACTTGTACAACATTTTCTTCCCCAATCTCCTTCACCAAATCATCAAGCAACTCATATAATTTTTCAGAATCCTTGATTATGCTCGAAGTATCAATTGATCTAATAAACACTGAACCACGTGGGCTATTGACAAGAAAATTAGTAATTGACCTATGTTTCCCGTCCGTCCATGCATCAGACATTAGAGTGCAACCCGTATTCTTCCACTCCTTTTTATATACCGTTAATCCATCATGTACAAGGTCGACCTCTTTCTTTAAATAGGATACTCTAACCTCATGATAAGTTGGGGGTTTTAAACCCTTGCCATAATCACCAACGGACGCCAACATTCTCTTCCATAAAGGGTCTTTAACCAAATTAAATGGCAATGCATTCCCATAGATACATCTACAAATATCACTAATTACCGGCTCTTTTTTTTTTATCATTTGGTTCATTGTTTGTTGCTTGACTTTTCCTTTTCCTTTCGTAACATATGCATCCATAGTTCCCCTCCTTTTAACATCAACATATTCATCTTTAAGTTCAACCTCCACAACGTTCTTTTGTAATTTTTCTCCTAAAATTTGTAGGAAGAAATTCTTAACATCGTCGGAAACTTGAGGACATGGGGCTACCTCAACGTGAGCCCCCGCCAAATGATGTTTCATGCGTATCACCCCTCCCCAAAAATTTTGGTTACAATAATTACAACACAAGTGCATCCTATTTGTTTCACTCACTCGAGTACAATGACTCCAAGTAGGATCTTCAATTTTTTTCCCTTTCTTATTCTTCATTTGCACGAGCCACTAACTGTAAGAGCAATATAACAAGGGAAATAAATAAAAAAACTGATTTTGTATGTAAAAATACTATTAACTTATTAAGTATTAACTATATAAAAGTATAAAACATAAAACATAAACTACATAAAAATTAAAAACTAAAAGTTAAAAAGTTAAAAAACATACGGTTGTTTAGTTTAGGGGCTGGTTTGGGGCTGCTGGTTTTTTCCACTCTCTGGTTTCCACTCGCCAGAAAATTTACAACTCGCCGGCTTCTGGAAATTCCGGCGACCTTTCCTCCGTCGCCTCCCCCACCGCCCACGGTGAGAAGAAGCACAGTGATGGTTCGGAAAAATCTGGGAAGAAGGAACGCGCTGGTTCGGAAAACAATGGTTCGTCCGGCCGCCGTGGTGTTCGTCTTCCGGCTGCTGTGGTGTTCGTCCGTCCTCCGGCGGGCCGTCGTGGTGTTCGTCCTCCTGAAACGTGGTGTTTCTTCTGATTTTGAATGGGTAAGACAGAGAGGAGAGCAGACAGAGTAGACTGATGTTTTGTTTTCAAAATAAGGAAGGTGATTTATTGGGAAGACAAATTTTGGGAAATCTTTTGCCTTGGGAAGAGCCACCGTCGTTTCCATTTCCGTTGCCTTGTTACCGTTCTGGTTGATCTTTCAGATTCTGGTTACCAGTTCTAGTTCGAGCATGAATCGTTCGATTCATGCGATTCACCGATTCGGCGGCGATTCTCCGATTCATGGTACGATTATTTGTGGTTTGCGATTCATAGTAGTGGTTCGAATCGTTTGGACACCGAATCGTATCGAATCGTCTGATTCGAATCGCGAATCGTCCGATTCTTACAACCTTGATTACGAATAGAATAAGACACACGATGGTGTTTGGCTAAATGACAAGACTCACAAGATAAATAAGAAATAGAATTAAAATCAGGACATAAAGACTGTAAACTAGCTAAAAAGAGGGATGACCCAACCGACAGTGAGCATCATAAGCAAAGGAGGTGAGCCCGGCACAGGCAACCGGTTGATCAAGCACATACAGGCCCCCTATAACACTCCTTTTACTGATAGTCCGCTTCGTCACCAGATCCTGAAAAACACAATGATCAGGAAAAAAATGTTACGGAGCAGTTTAAATCTTTAGTAACACGACTAATAGAAAGCAGATTAAAAGGGGAGCCAGGGGTATGTAACACATGTTGCAGGGTCAACGAGGAAGTGGGAGTAGCAATGCCACAACCTCGAATGTCAAGAGAAGAGCCGTTGGCCACTGTAACCTGTCCAGTCCTACTAAGAGGAGAATACTCAGAAAGAGTACCTGTAGTCCCGGTCATATGATCGGTAGCACTAGAGTCAATAACCCAAGTGCGCGAAGTAACCATGCAGGCGGTGGAGTTACCTGTAATAAATGTACCAACAGCAGGAGAAGAGAGCACAGGGGATTGAGTGTACCGGTCATATTCAGCATCAGACATATGGACCATGTGACCCGCGGGAGAGGAAGTAGGTGCAGTAGCAGTATGAGCCATAGAAGATGGCTTAGAGCCCAATTAGGGACAATGGGGACGAATGTGGCCAACCACACCACACTGATGACAAGTGCGAGTCTCTGGAGATCCAGTACGACCACCTGTACGCCCGCCTCGGCCCCGACAGCCGCCACGGGCCCCACCCGGGGAGGAAAAACAGGCAACCCTATCAGAGGGCTCAGGGGGTAGAGGGCGAGCATCAGAGTGACTCACCGAGCGACTCACACGTCGAAAGGCCTCCAGGAGAGATGGGATATCAACCCCAGCAAGTATCTGTGACCGGGCAGCCTCACAGTCACCACCACCAAGACTGGCTAAGTAGAGCACCACCATAATCTGATCATGCTGATGGCGAAATATGGTGGGATCGGAAGTAAAGGGGAGCAATCGGTCAAACTCATTAGCAAGAGTCTTGAACACAGCATAGTGTTCTTGAAGAGTTTTTTCCTCACGCGTGAGTTGGAAGAACCCCTTCATTACATCAAAGAGGCGAGATAGATCATTAGTAGTGGAATAGGTATCAGACAAAGATTGCCAAATTTCCCGTACAGTATCGGTATTTGCGACCAACACCTCAACAGATTCATCCATGGAGTTCAGCAATAATGTAAACAGGTGAGCATCATCCCGAATCTAGGAGCGGTACTGACGTGAAGTCTCGGGAGGAGCACAGTCTGTCAAATGGGAATCGAGATCCATACCCTGAAGAGATTTCAGGACCTTCTTTCGCCATAACACATAAGTGGATGGGCCAGTCAGCTTGATTTCCACCAAGCGAGTGGATGAGGAGAAGATCTGGGGTCGGGTAGGCTCGCAAGTCACCACAGGCTGGGCAGACGAGACAGATGACGATGGTGGCAAAGAATCAGTAGTCGACATGACTACGATAATATAGGACAAAGTCCACTCTTGACACCTATATCAGCCCGACGAACCACCAATCACCGGATCAGAACATTCATTCACCAATAACAGACAAACAACCAAGGGTAACACGAAGATCAAGTAGGCATGAGGCCGGAGAGGACAGATCAGTCCACGGGCATACAGAGATAGAGGAGATCAGCACGAAGGAAGGCAGGAGCAGGGCGGCGGCGGCGGCGGCGAGGGCGGCTGTGAAGCAGCCGAGATACCAGATCACGAAATCAGGCGTTTAAGGCTTGGTAAAGGAGAAGGGTACAGTAGCAAATCGGAAGTGGTGGCTCAGAGATGGTAGCGGACGGCGGCGGTGGCGGCGACTGTGGGCGGCGGCGAAGCCAGTCAACAGCTACAAGATCAGATCCGAAGGAGAGGGATACAGATCGGTGGAAGAAGGAGGAGTTAACGCCAGGAGAAGAGGAGGGTGGCGGTAACATTGACGGCGGCGGCGGCGGCAGGCGGCGGAGGAAGAGGCAACGGACGAGCTAGAGAGCAGATCTGAAAAGGGGGAAGCTAGGACGCGATTATGGTAGTGGAGACGCGACGCCGCCGGAAGATCAGTGCATATCCAGCGTGGCGGCCGGCGGCGGCGGCTTCGTCCAGCGATGGCGGCGGCAGTTGAGTTAGGGTTTTATTTTTTTTTTTTATTCTTTACCAGGCTCTGATACCATGTAAAGATGAAAACCCACACTCTTTAGAGAGGGGCGAGCCGTTTATTTATAATAGAATATACGAGGTTAGGGTTAACCTAATGGGCTCTAATCACCGAGGCCTATTAGGGTTAACTTATACATAACCTAATCTATACACATAACAACTAACAGAGGGTATATGTAGTTTCTAGTTTGAACAAACTTGTATGGCCAAACAATAACATCTATTATTACATAGATGCCTTGACACACCTTGCTCGCTTTAACGACCAAATAATATGTGATTATCCTAGATCTTTGTATGAAACTTGTTGAAGAATGGTATTTGAGTCTTGACGGTTGGCAAGCTTTGAGAGCAAATTAATTTGGGTCCCACATCTCTTAAGGATTTGGTCCGTAAGGGAAAATGTTCATTTGCATGAGAGGACTACATACGTGAATTCACTTGTTCAAAACTATTTATGGAGTGAATGACAGTTAGTGCAAAAGTAGATACTTGAACATAGGTAACTTGCATTTGCCCCACATTCGGTATTTGATTGAAACCAAGTGTATACAAGGCTCGTGGTTGCACTTGGATTTGGGCTCGAAGGGATACCCTAAGTTTTCCAAAGAAGAGAAGACTTAGCCATAGTTGGGTTGACCCACAACTGCGCGCCACTGCCTAGGCTAGGCCAGTCTCGGGTTTGTGTATGGGACTAATACTGGATTGGGCCTTGCAGTTGCGTTAGTTCGTTATTTACTTAAATAAATGCTTTCCAAAACCTTCTAGAAAAGATTGTTACTTGAATATCCGGTGGTTGCATCGGTTTTCCATTGACCGGTTGCATCTAGCATTGAGCATGTTGGTTGTTGCGTAAGGTCACCAATGTCTATGAATTCATTGCTAGTCGTCCCTTCCACCATCCAAAATTCTACCCAGAAAACTCATGTGTCAATTTTGTTGAGCTGTCGTGAGAGAGTACAAACACAAGTTGGTTCATTGTGCACAAAGACTCTATGCTTGTACTGTGTGTGTGTATCTTGCATCTTGGGAGGCAAACGTCCATTCATCGAAAATAACATCGAGGGTGAATTCTGTCTCAAGGACAGTGTAAAATGTTGACCGGATCGCATTTGGTTTTTGGTTCACATCTAGTTGTTGCTACTTTTGGCTTGAAATTGCGAGGCTACTATCTAGTCTTGTAGATTAATCCTTTTAAAGTGTTGATTTGTTTCTGCTGTTTAGTTTTTATTTACAATTTATGTTCACACGGTACGAAATTGTTTTTTCAAACAAGTTTTTGTTTTTGTCTCCTAAATTTACTCTGCTTTGTCCCCTCTATTGGAATGTCATCCAAATGCAATCACATGAAGTAAAGAATGCTCTACCCCACACATGAGTCTATCGAAACAAGCTTGAGGATACTATTTTACCTCCTGAGCAACATACTCTGGAGGTTGCTGCATGTATGCCTCCTACTAGTCACATGTATGCCTCCTACTAGTCACTATGTAAGAAAGCTTTGTTTGCATCCAATTGATGTTAAGGCAAGAGAGACGAATAGTCTAAAGGATCATATTTTGCAACTGGATAGAAACTAACGGAATATTCTAGAATCTAGTCCATAAACACCATCAACATCCTATGACTGACTTGCGCAACTTGCCCAGAGGAAGAGGCACTATTTCCTAAGCTGATCAGTGATGGAATTGGCTGGTAACCAGTTGTTGAGGCCTGTCAGTCGTGGGACGGATTCAACAGTAAGCAATGGTCGATAAATATGTAATTGAATTCTCTTTTCGGGGCAAGACTCACTCGTCATCTGGATTGCTTTAGGCAACAGTGGTTGGTGGTCAATGGCATTTGGATGGGACTTTTTGATCAACTGGTTCATGGTACAAGATAACAAGAGATGATCGCGCTCAGTGTGGGGTTGACAATGTTGATCGGTGCCAGTTTTTGTTTAGCTGGAAGACAGCCGTAGTTTGAAGTTACCTGTATAAATGATTGGTCTAGTGTTGAGGATATTTGCTTGCAAGAAGGCCAAGGATGTGTGCCTTGGATTTTTTTATCATTTTTCCTCTGATCCCATGCAAGTAAAGAAGGGAAGACAAGACAAGAGAAAATATTGGAAGAGTTAAAGTAATTAATAGCTCTTTTGTTGAATCTTGATGTTATTCCATAACAATGACACAAGTACCACAAAATTTTGATACTTTTTCTTCGACCCTCGTTATTGCACCAAAATCTTGGTCTTGCCTCATATTGGTGGGTTTTCATCTGTCTCTGCCACCCTGTCATAGAATCCATCTACAAAAGGGATAGCCATGTGACTTATTTGTAGTCTGTCCCTAGTTATGACTTGTGAGATTCTGCACAATTAGTTTTGATGTTGCCTACTGTAGTAGTCATTATCTCTAAACAACTCACCCTAGTTTTGACTAGGGGTCCCTAAGTTATTTGAAGTGTGCCTGTTTGGCATGTTCGAACTTCTTTTTTCCTCCCCTTTTTGTTGATGAAACACTCAAAGCTGGCCGAGAGTGTCGGATCATGGGGTGCTAGTTTTCTCTATGTTGCACTCGTTTTCTCTCTTTGTACTTCAATTGAGGGTTTCTTAATACCTTCAGTAAAGCATGTAATGTCCTTTCTTAATTTCTTCTCGGATGCTGAGATGTTTATTTGAAGTCAAGGTTTTGAACTATGCTCATTGCTCAATTTCCAAGCGTCAGTAATTGATGAATGTTTATGCTGGTTACAGGGAAGATTCAAGTATCAACCTGGCCAAGTTAGAGCTTTTGGAATGCTTGCTGGAGGCACTGGCATTACGCCAATGTTCCAGGTACTTACCTTACTAAAAAACACGATAGATAGCTTTTCCCAAACGGGGACTTTTTGATTTGATCATGCATTGTCCTGCATATATTTTCATCTTTCTAATTTCCGTGTTATAGGTCGCCAAAGCCATTCTAGAAAACCCAAGTGACAAAACCAATTTACATCTTATCTATGCTAACGTGACTTATGAAGATATTCTTTTGAAGGTAAACCCCCCTCTCTCTCTCTCTCTCTCTCTCTCTCTCTCTCTCTCTCTCAAGCGCGCGCGCGCACACGAGTGGGCTTGTTCAATTTCATTCACTATTATAGCAACATAAACCATATCTACAAGCTGAGATGTTGTGGGGATTTAACTGTAGTAAGTTGTATGCACCTTTCCTGCATTAATCACCACATTACATGGACTCTTCTAAATGTGCAGATGAACTCCATACTTTGATAAGGATATTGGATCCAGTCCTACCTGTTTAATTAGGCTACCTAAGCACATTTTATAATTTGAATTTACGGTGAACCATGCATAGAACTGTTTTCTGCATGTATTGCCTTAAGGCACCTTGTAAACACAATTTGTGCTAGAAAATCTAAGATATATTCCAAGGAATTGAATATTTTGTCTTGTCATGTTCTGAATTTGGAAAGTAGACATCCGACACAGAGACAAATACTCACACCAAACACCCTTGCCCAACGTCATTTAACATGGATTCTCACACATACTTGGGAGGCAAGTACAAAGAAAGCTCATAGAAACCATAGTGGATGCCCTTCCCCTACTTCTTTGTGGAGAAGCAGATTCAAATGACTCAAATCTGCATTGAGGGTGCACAGCACTTGCCATCATGCCCTCTAAACAAGTCATGTATAAGGCTTCTGGATACTGCAGCGTTTGGGAGAGAGAGTGGTAGAAAACACTGCCCCTTCGTTTAGTTTTTGAGAATTCATGACTTAACCTCCTGCCACAATGCTGGGTCTCCCCACCATGCGAGGTCGCGACCTCTCAATTTGCTTGGTGTATAATCTCCCAAACTCGAGAGAAAATTAATCAGGTTCTTCTTGTGATAAGGACATTAAGTAACAATTAGATTTTTGAGTGTGCACTATTTTTTGGTCCTTGCAAAATATAATTGGAGGTTTCAACATTGTTGAGTTGATTTTGTCCTAGTATTGTGAATTAACTTCCAGTGTCACCTTTACCATACTTAGCGATTCAAAATGATGATGTCGTTAACATTTGCTTATGTTGACCTGATGCGGGTTAAGGAGTACTACAGTTGGGTAATGACGTGGGAAAAGGTACTGAAATGCCCCTGGTTGAAAAAATCCAATCAGACACGACTATTTCTCTCTCTCTCTCTCTCTCTCTCTCTCTCTCTCTCTCTCTCTCTCTCACACACACACACACACATGATATATGTGTGTGTTTGTGCCAGCAAACCACAAAAACCATGTCCTCAAACAATGCCTTTCCTCTCCCCGTTCCCCCCTCCTGATATCAATCACTCCCTAAATCCATATAAACCCGCACCAGCACCCAAATATAAACCCAACTACCAGCGTGGTTTGTCCAATTTGGTTTCTAGCTGTTATTTTAGGTGATGAATTGTCCACGATTTCCATTAATTTCACAAGCTTTCTTTTGCAAAAATCAAACAAAAAATTTGTTTTTAGCATGTGGTCTAGTTAATTTTGATTTATCTTCTCTTTCGATGCTTCTGAAATTTGACCGGCCTTTTTGGGGTTGTGAAAGTTGGTTCTGAGGTTTTGAATTCAGTTCGCTACAACCCAAACCAACCTACCTCTTCTACATCCCTAAGACTAGATAAGGGAGCGGGAGAGAAAGACACACCAGCCGCCAAAACCCAATAGGAGCGGCTACAATTTCTTAGCTAAAAAACATTCTCGTATCTCCCCTCGCTCTCTTACTCAGTCAGCTACTATTTCATGTTTCTCTCGCCTCTCTCTCTATTCTCCTCTACCACAGGGAACGGCAGACTTGATGACAGTTTTACAGATATTGGATTCCGGATTGATTTGCGGAATAACTGAAGTGCATGAAGTAGATATAAATATAGTGAGAAGAGGTGAATTCCCTAATTGGGTTAGCGCAAGAAAGATAGGGAGGGAGAGGGAGAGAGAGAGAGAGAGACAGGCTTTGGGAATTTTCTGCATTGGTGGTGGAAAGGGATGGTGGAGGCTTGGGTGGTGGAAGGTTCTAAGGCCGGGGCAAGGGAGAGGTACTATTTTTGGTCTTGGTGTTAGTATTGGATGGGTTTGGCCGTTTGGCTATATGGGTCTAGGTTTAGATTTGAGTTTAATTATTCAACATATTAATTTGGGTTTACATATCTAGGTAGCGCCTCAAGTCAACTCCACTAAGCATAGCGTGTCAGTATTGGGTGGGTTTGGCCATTTGGCTGTTGGCGTCTTGGTTTTGGGATGGGTTTAGATTTGGGTTTAATTAATTAATGTATTAATTTGGGTTTACATATCTAGGTAGCGCCTCAAGTCAACTCCACGTAAGTAACCATTAGCCACGCTTAGTGTTTTCCATCACTTAGTTGATGACAAAGGTGAAATTGAAAAATTCATCATGCAAGGATGAAATTGGCACTACAAATATTATTGGGACAATTTTCAAACCTGCTATGCTTTGTAAGGACAAAAAAGTAGATAAGCCCTGTGTTACATGGATTCTTTTAAATGACTAACTGTATCGGATACTCAACACTCGGATAGGGGTATGAGATTCGTATCTTACATAGTTATTTGGACATTTATCTAGCTAGCATATTTTGTAAATTGAATTTACCATGAGCAAAGCATGAAATTCCTATGTTATGCATGAAATGCCCTAAGTTACTTTGTAAGCATTACTTATGAGAGAAATTAATAGGAATATACTACAAATTTGAAAGTTTTGGCCTATTCTCGTGTCCTTGAGATGCAAATTAGATGACTCTGACACTTCGACACCTACCCACACACAATACCCCTACCCAAGTCAAGTTAATATAGGGACTCACGAGGCTTTATATTATGAAAATTGAAAATATTGGCTAGATAATTTGACCTTTGGCATCTTCGGCCAGATTGTTTGTGGTAAAATAGGTCTGCCCCACCCATGCCATTAGAAGATAATCACATCTGAAAACGCCTTCTTATTGCTATTCCAGTATGTGTAGAACTGTCAGGAATACCTTCATAGAATTTAGGCCTTTTCATGAGTTTCCAATTCCTTTAGATGTACAAGTAAAATGAGAGCAGCGATACTAACAGAAGAAAGTAGCATTGTGTTGCCAAGACAGTGAAGGGGAGTAAATTACTTTCTTGCACAAAGCTAGATATGTGTGAAGCTAAATAGGCAAGAGAATAGTGGAGAATAGAGTTGGAGAGGAGTAAATGTTCCATCAAGAATTCTACTTTGTATATTTGACTTGTTTATGTCAGTCACTACTACTAATCGAGTTCCAAGTGAGTCCATAACGAACATACTGCCCATTTTTCACACTAAGGATCTGTTTGTTTGTTTGGATTAATAGTGAAGGCGTATGTTATCCATAGGATGTATAATACCAATAGGTACAATAGTAAGGGTATTAGTAATTCCACATTTCCCACAGTACTGTATATCTGAGATATCATAGCCGATGGATATTTGAGCTTGATCTTAGAAGTTTCCACCAAGCAGAGGGTTGTGGGCCTGTGAACCCCTTAAAGATATAGTCCAATCTGATGCTCAAATCCTGACAAACAAATGGGAAGAGAAAGTTATAGAAAGAAGCACAAAAGAAAATGGAAAAGAAAATAAAGAGCAGTCAGTAATATTCTGAAGTAATAATAATTTGTTTACTGCTCAATTCCGTGTACATTTATCTTTCAAAAACATCGTTTAATGCCCAATCCTGAGAACTTGACACTGAGAAGAATCTAAGAGGATGAGAAACTTGTTATTCTTTCTTGAATTGACTTGTTGAGTAGTCTTTATCCTTTTGTACATGTTATCAGAGATGAGAGAAAGTGTATAGGGTGGTGACTGACCCTAACACTCAACACTTTATTTATATAACGAGAGTGGTGGATACAATATGTAGATACCCGATGTGGGACTAATAACAATAAAGCTAGAAAGCTATTCTAACACTCCCCCTCAAGCTGGAGAATAAATATCACAAAATCCCAGCTTGTTACATATAAACTCTAAACGGGGTTTAAACAACGGCTTGGTGAAAATATCAGCCAACTGAGCTCCTGTAGACACAAATGGAGTAGATAACACACCACCATCTATCTTCTCACGAACAATGTGACAATCTACCTCAATGTGTTTCGTTCTCTCATGGAATACCGGATTTGAAGCAATATGTATAGCCACTTGATTATCACAAAACATAGGAATAGGCAACTCCACATCAAAACCTAACTCCGCGAGGAAGGCTCTTAACCATACAATCTCACAAGATGTGTGTGCCATGGCTCGATACTCCGCTTCCACGCTGGATCTTGCAACCATTTCCATGTGACCAAATTGCCTCCAACAAAAGTACAGAACCCAGTAGTGGACCGCCTATCAGATAGTGATCCTGCCCAATCTGCGTCGGTAAAAGCTTCAGCACGCAAATGACCATTAGATCGATAAAACAGACCACGTCCAGGATGAGCCTTAAGATATTTCACAATACGAAGACAAGCTTCCCAGTGTGGAAGCCGAGGAGCTGACATAAACTGACTCACCATACTCACAGCAAAAGAAATATCAGGACATGTATTGGTAAGGTAATTTAACTTACCAACTAAGCGACGATACCGGTCTGGATGAGAAAATATCTCCCCCTGATCAACACAAAGTTTCACATTAGGATCCATTGGGGTCTCCACAGGTTTTGCTCCCAATAAACCTGTCTCCTCAAGAATATCCAATGCATACTTCCGTTGGGACAAACTGATTCCGTCCTTGGATCTTGCTACCTCAATACCCAAAAAATACCGTAGCTTACCCAAATCTTTAATATGAAACTGACGCTGTAAGAACTGCTTCAACTCATCAATACCTTTCTGATCATCTCCAGTAATAATGATGTCATCTACATACACAATTAACACTATTTTCCCACGCTTTGACTGAAGGGAGAAGACAGAGTGATCTGAATGGGATCGACGCAAACCAAACTGTAGCACAGCATCACTAAACCGACCAAACCAAGCTCGAGGAGATTGCTTCAGACCATATAAAGCTTTGCGAAGACGACAAACTCTAGAACGATCCTTCTCACAACAGAAGTTTAACACCATCCAACAAACATCATCATTACTGGTCAACAAAGCAAATAATACCATAAACAGAACCTGATGAGCACTGAAGCAACAGCGGAAGGACAAAAGCAACACCGTGAAGCATCAACACGAGCAGAAAGCCAAGAATCGAAGTACCGGATTACCACGAAATCACTCCGACAAATAGGGCAACGAACAACCACAGCGATCAACCAAACAGAGGCAATGATCAACCAAACAGAACAACGAACAACCAATCAACCACAGCGATCTCCAGATCAATGAAAGGCAACGAACAACCAAACAGAGGCAACCAGATCAAACAACCAAACAGAGACAACCAGACCGCGATCAACCACAGAAAACAGATCAATGGGTGAAGATGGTCAGAACAGCGGACCAAGGGCATAAACAACACAACCAAACAGAGACAACCAAACCGCGATCAACCACAGAAAACAGATCAATGGGTGAAGATGGTCAAAACAGCGGACCAAGGGCATAAACAACACATTCAACTCCTGAGTTCTGAGGACAAACAAACTGGAGAAAACTTCATCAACAGTATCCTAGTGCGTTACCATATCACCACAAGGGAACTTCCAAATACGCAACAGAAGTGGCGGCTGAGCAACAAACCAGGCGGCGAGCAACACACCAGGCGGCAGCTGAGGTGGCAAGCCAGGCGGCTGAAGGTGGGAAGCCAGGCGGCTGGCGGCTGAAGATGTAGCGGCTGAAGGTTGGAAGATCAGCGCATGGCTCCGGCGGGGCCAGGGGCGGCGGGGCCAGGTGCGGCAGGAGAGGTGTTGGGCAGAAGAAGATTGGGCAGGAGAGTTAGGTTTAGGGTTTTGGTTTTGGGTTAGGGTTTAACTAGGGTTAGGGTATGGATTAAGGGTGGCTCTGATACCATATTATCAGAGATGAGAGAAAGTGTATAGGGTGGTGACTGACCCTAACACTCAACACTTTATTTATATAACGAGAGTGGTGGATACAATATGTAGATACCCGATGTGGGACTAATAACAATAAAGCTAGAAAGCTATTCTAACAGTACACAATACACCTACTGTTGCATGGATTATTTTTTTCTCTTGCAATTATATATATACTCAAGGGACCAACACTTTTTTAGACCAATATTAGACCAACGCCTAAACTCTTCATTTCCGATTAAATTTTGATAATCCGAACCGTGCAATGTGTCTAAAACATATTTTTAAGGGTACCCACGAGAAATCAGCTCAAGATATTACCAGAAAGGACTTGATCCAAACAGTGGTTCAAAATGCTGACAGGAACTGTTTTATGAACCAATATTTGGATCAAGTCCTTTTTGGTAATATTTTGAGCTAATTTCTCACGGGTACCCTTAAAAACATGTTTTAAACACATTGAATGATTTGGATCATTAAAATTTAATCGGAAATGAAGAGTTTAGACGTTGGTCTAATATTGGTCTAAAAAAGTGTTGGTTCATATAGCATTTCCCATATATATATATATATATATATATATATATATATATATATATATATTTTAAAGTCACATGCATCTTTTATTTCTGGCCTAAGTTAAAGTTGAGTGCTTCTGATTGCTCTTGAGATGGTTCCAAGGATTGACCAGATTAAGCCAGTGGTACTTAACTCTGAGTTAACATGTAGATCACATTTATTCCACAACTATTTTTGCAGGAAGAACTGGATGATCTGGCAAGTAATTTTCCTAGCCGCTTTACTGTCTACTATGTTTTGAATCAGGTATCATCTGCTTTAGTTACAGCTTGATCATTGGTTTACTTGTTTCTTGTTTTTGTTTCCTTTCACCTTGAGGATGGAGACTTCCGACTTCAAGATATTTTTTAATGTATTTTACCTAGATTCACATTCATTCTCACAGTAGATGTAGGTCATTTTGCTTACTGATCTTTGTTAGAAAATGAAGTATGTACTGCTTTGCTCCTATAGCTTAGGAAACTCTCTTACAGTTTACCTGGGACAGCACCAAACCTTTGTGTGTATTCATGCTTTGCCTTCAAAAGCATTTGAAATTGTGTTATTAGCATCTCTATATTGACGGACAATTTTTTGGAGGTACGTTGAGGGACTAATTACACAGCAGTGCATTTTATTTAGCACACACACGTGCTTTTAGTATTACATCATGCTTTAATAGGGTCAAATTTTGACCGAGGAAAACATATTACATAACGCTAGTTATTTTTGTTTTCTGTGGGTCAGCTGACCCCATAATTGCCTTTGTGCCGTCACCCCTGATGCATTAGTACAGCATTGTACACTTTGACATAACAGTACATATTGGATGCATGGTTGTAAATGGAGAAACAAGAAGGAAACTGATGAGAATTTTTGGGGGAACAGGATCACTATAGCTTAGCAGTGTATCATATTTTAAGTTTCTTTGCAACACTATATACAGAGTTTCAACTAGTTTCACTGAATTTGTCGTAGTTTCTTCTTGCAAGTTTCCCTTTATTTTGCTGCTGTACTGGATATGTTCCCCTGGAAAAATTCCAGAACTTCTCTCTTAATTCTTTGGAATTCCATAATATCCTTTCGGAAGCATGCTGCTTCTGTTTCAAAGAGAGTTTTTTGTGATAACTATAGTCCAAACATTTTTCCATGTGTGGATAAAGATATTTCTCGAATTTAAATTTGCTTCTATTCATCCTCCTCAGCCACCTGAAGGATGGGATGGTGGAGTTGGATTTGTATCCAAGGAAATGATTCAAGCCCAATGCCCTGCACCCGCACCTGATATTCAGGTAACGCTCTCTCTCTCTCCCTCTCTCTCTCTCCCTTGTTGTCGCCTCTAAACCTATTCTCTTGTGTGCTTGTGTGTTCAAGATACTGAGGTGTGGGCCTCCACCCATGAACAAGGCGATGGCTGCTCACCTTGATGCTCTTGGATACACTCCCCAAATGCAATTCCAGTTCTAAGCCTTCGTGCAACTTCTGTTTGTCCTTCCATTATGATTTGTAATGAAACGAACATATAACTTCACTGTCAACAACCCTATGGGCCATTTTTTCGCTTGTAGTTTGGATAGGGCACATCACCAAGCCTTATTTCTTTAGTGGCTCAATAATTTACTGGAAAACATCTTCCATTTTCCTTGGTATGGCCTATACTACATGCAGGTTGAGGATGTATGAGATTTGGTGATCCATATAAAACAGAAACTTGATCTTGCCATTTTGTCTCCCGTCTGGCATCCAGGCATTGAATCGTATCAGTTTCTGTATGCAGCACAGCTTAATCTGTAAAACTAATTGACTCCCTTTTCACTTTACAAACGTTGTTAAACTGCTAAACTCATCTGTATTCTGTGCAATTCAGTTCGTCACAATGTAGATGAAGATTGAAATAGTAACACATTGTGTGATGCAGTTTTGGTGTTACAGGCTTAATTTGATTAAAAATAATTATGTGAAAGTAAAGTTGCAGCCTTTTCCTGTTGTAATTTGTAATTCAAAATAGGGCACCAGGACACAATTCCTTACACTGCCATTTTGTCAATATTGTGGAATAGCATGGCCCGGGGCTAAGGTAACTCAAGTGGGAGAGCAGTGTTATGGATTGTGTATATGATGCAAGTGAACGTGTACGAAAAAATTATCATAAAGCAAGACACCAGATAAAGGACCGCATAACTCATGCAAATGACATATTAGTCGATACTCGCAACTGGCTATATCTCTGAATTGCAAGAATGTGTAGAACGCAGATGGAATGACAAATCTGATTTGAAATCCATGGGGTTACTTGAAATCCAACAGGGATTGTGTGGATTTGGAGCTCGAATCTGAAGCCTACTTGTAATCCAAATAGATATTACCTTCAAAGTCCAAAGAAAAAATCCTAACTTCTCATGTCCTCCCGGTTGAGTTACACAAAAAAAACCCCAACCATTGACTTGTGGTGTATGGATGACCCTTCGGGGTGAAGCAAATTTCAAACGGGTAAGGCGGCATGCATCACGAAGTGAAATAAATTGTACGTGCTACGGATTGCATGTGCATAAATATGTTAAGTCTGTCGTGTTTATTTGATTGTAATGACAGGTTATTGAAACTTCATCTACAAATAAGCATCAGTTTTTTATTTTATTTGTTCAGAAATAGAGTTACTGTATAAAAGAGTGAGAAAAAACTTGAGTGGGAAATATCTAATGAAGTCTTGTTTTTTTTTTTGGAAGGCCAAATTCTTTGTCAATAGTTTTTGAAGGAATAATATTTCATACATCTTGTGTCATGCAATTTGTTTATTTTCTTTTACTTATATAACACATTATCAGTGCTACTCTACTCATGGTAAATGATCTACACTTCGTATATCTATTGTCATGCGAAAATGAATGAATTTGCACCTTTTTTTCACCAATTATACTACAGAGGAGAATGACCATGGAACTTTCATTTTATCATATCATTGACATAGCAAAATGGTTGTAAATCTTCAATCTATTATATTATTTATAAAGGAGAATGATTTTATACCTTCCTTGTGTTAGGGTATTGATTTTCACCTTTTACCTACTATATTGTCTGTGTAGACCTATTAATATTCCTGAATACATGGAATATTACACTTGTTAATACTTTTTGTATTTATAGCAAACCAGAAGTATTTTACCCTTATATAATACCTAAAGATAATCATAACAATGAATTGCGTATTGTGAGTTTTTTTTTTTTCAATTAGAGGACCCAAAACAAGAGTGTTCTTTCTCATTAGCTAAATTATTAAAAAAAAACTACCTTTGGCATCTGTGTATGGTATGTAAAATGTCCCCCCACCCCAATTTCTCTAGAGTGATAATAATAGAAGGTACCTGTTCCTGCAAATCAAAATAACATGTCTTGTTTTATGCATGTATTGATTCAAGGCACCTTGTAAACACCATTTATGCTAGAAAACCTAACAGATATTCCCAGGAATATCAAATTTTGTCATGTCATGTTGTGAATTTAGTAAGTAGAAATCCAACACAAAGACACGTACTCACTAAACACCACTCTGGTTCCACTTTAGAATGGTCCAGAATTGTTCTTGATCCCGGGAATTCAAATGATGAAGTTGAGAGATCAGAGAAGGTTTAGAACTCTTGGAGGCTCATTGGCTCACGACACATACACTAAACACCATTGCCCAAGGTCATTTAACATGGATTCTCACACATACTTGGGAGGTACGTACAAAGAAAGCAATTGTACACATCCAACAATGATCTATTCCATCGAATCGAGTGAAAAAATATTGCTCGAGTTTAGATGCTATAGCATATTTAGTTACAAACATCATGAAGTCCATGCAACAGATGTACTTTTTATTATAAGATGTGCACAAAGTTTTTGCAACTTCTGGAGAAGGAGCCGAATGGTCTTTTGCAAAACAAAAAGTGAATGAATATGAATTGTACAGCCGATCATTCAGCAAAATTGAAGCAAGAAGCATCTGCTTGGAACATCAAATCACATACTACTGTCCTGCGCAGTAAAATGGTCTGCATAGATGCAAAATTTCCATTCAAAAAAGGAGGGAGGGAGGGAGAAAAATCCATGCTAGGCATGGCCTTCAACCAAGGAAAGCTAACTGCTTGAAAGGAAAAAGCTCAACAGTTATATCGATTTTCTAGTTCAGTCATTCGTAATTCACATCGTCATCATCGTCGAGCTCTACTTCAGCATCGTCAGAGCCACCGAGGAGTGACAGGAAAACTAAAACAGCTACCAGCTGCGTAACCAGGAAATATTTGGCCCTTCGTTTGAATTTTCTCTCTTCCTCTGTCTTCTCCCTCTTAGGTTTGCTCTTGGGTTTTGAACCTACATTATTAAAACTCAGTTACTCAAAACTACTGAACACAAACAGAAGGCATCAACAAAAAAGCACATCGTCGGAACCAAAACTCCGGGACCACACATTAGTTCAAAGAAGAAAGAATTGCAAATGTCTGGGTATAATTGCTGAAAATCAACATTAGTAACTATGACCAAAGCTTTGATTTCCTTAGTGGTGTCACCCTTGTGGAGTTGTATACCACTTCATAGGCTCGGGTACTGGCCTCTCTCTCTCTCTCTCTTCTCAAAACGTTAGCAGCTGTGAAGCAACAATGATCAAAGTTTCCATTTGGACAGCAACAATTGAAAAACATAAACAATCCTTCGACTTTCCTTAGATGAATGTATATCAAGACTGAAGTCCAATTGAACCAAAACCAGCCTTCTGCTAAAACTGCTTCTATTTAAAATGCACTGGGAGAATGAACTGGCTGACTATGGCTAGCACACAGGGAGAACCCACTCATTCGCCAAGCACAAAGCCATGCAGTGCCAAAAGCAGTAATACGGTGCCAAATGCAGTACTCGTAAGTGTGGTGGAGGAAATGATACAAGTCCTGAAGTGGATATTTCCTATTCATGCAAACATAAAAGATGCTCCTTTCAATTCTCTCCCGTTATTCAAGAATGCTACACCATATTTCCAAAGGGAATCAAATGTGACATCCATTGAGTGTGTTTACATTTCAATGGAAGGCAGATCTTCTCTAAGTAGTAAATACCATAAATGCTTTTGAAGTGGTGTAATGAAATAAGTTCACACTATGTTTCCCAGAGTATAGGGCCTGAGCTTTCCACTAACTAAATAGAAGCTGGAAGGCGGGTAAATTTCTCACCCGCTACAACATAGGTTGTACAGCTCATTGGAAGAAAAGGTTTTGTTTACCAAATTTTGGCTGACTTCAAGCCAAATTAAAGTGGAACCAAACACCAATTGAGGTGGGTCTTAGTGGGTTTAAATACTCCTAAATAAGTGGTTTAAGCCATTGAACAAAATCCATTCAGAGTTGAATGCGAAATTGTCTCTCAAAGTGGGTTATGTGCAAAGGTATAAATGTGAAAGTTGTGCATCAATCCCACATTGCTCATTGAAGTGAGCTTTAACGAGTATATAGTCCCAAGTTTGCTCAAGAGTTTGGGCCCATTTGGGGTACCCAAATTTTGTGAGCGCACCAACACGCACACGATTGTAGTTTACCATGCTTGTGCAGTTGCCCGTCCAGACCATCCCGAGTCAGGGCTCAAAACTCGTGGGCGTGTGGTATGGCTTGTGGTCGGGCCTACAAGCCTTAACTTTTTTACTCCCAAATTGTTCTAAACTTGGGCTTGTGTATGGACTTGAGTTGGATGTGAGCCCATCTCAACAGTCCAAAGTTTTCGAATTCTCACATTTTGTACATGCAAAGCTATCAGTTTAGAGGATTTAACATCACAATTAATCCTATGGTTATGGTTGTATTCATTAAGGAGGTTTCTGGTGGATTGAAGCCTCTAGAATTTGAAAGGCCCCTAGTTGCACGCAAAAGTTGGTATTACTGCACCAGAATTCTGTATTTTGAAAAATGCCAGAAACCTAAAGCATACTTCGTGTTGTGTCAGTTGTTCTTCGGGTTATGTTCAGATGAGAGGGAGTACACCACGGTTCCAGTTGGCCATAATGATTGTGGGAGGTGTGACATCCATAACCTAACCTGTTGTATCCCGAAATTTGTGAACACTAGAGTTCTGTGGCATTCTATAAAAGTGATTTGAGTAGATTTTGTGTCTTGGGTTCGGGATTCGAAATTGTTATTGAAACTCAAATCTCCACTTATTATTCGACTCATCACGAACAAAATTTGATTTGGTTTCAGAGTTTACTCAATTTTTCAAGAAGTTTGGCTCTCTTGTTTGGTCTAAGGTTTCGTAAAAGCTAGTTCAGTCAGAAGTTGTGGATCAACAACAATTGGTGTTTTTCATTGAGAGCTTGATTTCGAATTTTGATTGGCTCTCTTGCCCGTAATTTGAGAGGTTGATCAATTGTTTTGGTGCAATACTTGGATATGCCGACAACTTGGAGATGTGTTGGAAATTTTCTCGCTTTTGACCATTCCGGCCAATCCCACTCCAGCACAACCCAATTGGACTCGAGAGCAACCTGACACAAAGCAAAAAAATTCTTGAAGCTTCTAGGTATTAATGTTTCCTTGCAGGTTAGTTGGCTATAACATAGCATCTTTCTTTATTGGTTGGATTTTTCCTCCTTTATTGGAGTCCTTTGGATAAGCCTTGGGATTCTCCGGAAGAATTTTGCGCTATGTGGCATTCAATCACTTGGTGGAACTTAACGGTTCCTTGGTAGATCCTCACTACATCTTTAGAAGAACTTTGCAGCATTCTTCAAACTTGGATGGTATTTGTGTACTACAGTCTCTGAAATTTTGTAGACCTTTTGGGCTTTGATAAATCTTTCATGGTTTTTGGTGTCTCTTGGTTGAAAATGGGATTTTGAGGCTTATTAAAAGGGTGCTTTTGGTTGATAGGTTACAATTAGGAAATTCGACTTTCAGCAAGTGAGACGAAAGTAGGATTGTGTTCTCTATTACTAGAAAACCTCCATTCTTGCTCTGTGGACTATTCGTACTCTGTGCATAAATGTAATCATTCTCTCGTCTATTTGACCATGTTGGGGATATTCTGAACCCTGTTTCTCTTGACCACTCTTATGTTTCTAGTAGTTGTTTTGTTTCTCCAACATTAGTTTTGGTATATATTTTGTATGTTGACCTTCACTATCATAGCCATGAGCTCATTGGTGTGGTTGGGCCTTCCGAGGGCCCTCTGCATAACACAAATTACCCCACATATTGAATGATTCAGGGCATTGTTTTCTATATGGTATTTCAACTTTGGGCAATAAAAACCAATCCCCTAAATACTCCAGTGATATATAAAATTGTGGCCTAATTAATTATAGTGATCAACAGGAGCGATATGGAATGCAATAACATAGATACGACCAATTAAGAGATCCCTCAATGAAAGTGGGAGGCATCTTACTCCATTTCGAAGTACCACCTCGCCTTGGAAATGACGAAGATGGCTCCACATGTAAGGGTGGAATTGAAGAGGATGAACCACCTTCAATGAACTCCACTTTAAGTTTATCAGCATATTCTACAAGATTGGAATGCTCCAGGAGCTTGCTCCGCAGAACTGATGTTTCCTGTTAGTGAAAAAAGTTAAGATCAAACAAGACGTGCTTCAAATACTTGATCAAGGCAAAAGTGTGAAAGCTTCAAGTACATAGTGAAAAAACAAATGTTTGAACTGGGTCGTCGTCCTTATAAACATGTGATATAGAGAGCTCCATCCATTCACACATTTCATTACACAGCTAGATTTATTGCTGTACCCAAGAGATAACAAAGAAAGACAGGAATTTCACCACCAACAATGCATCTTTTGAAAGCGCAAGTGAGCCATGCATTCAATTTCATTTCCAACAGCTAGTATGTCGGCACAAAGAGATTATCAATCAGTTACTTATCACAAAATTAAGACTTGGTTTTCAAGTATCCATACCATAGTTATACATTACGAATTTGGTTTGACATTAGAAGTGCTCAAGCATTAGAATATATATACATTTCTTTGACTAGCAGTTTACCTGTCAGATTTGATAAAAGCTGTGAACTCTTCCCAGCAATTGACTACACGCATACATATTTTCCACACGGTTAAAACTCAAGTTGAGCTGAGATTAGCAATATACCCACAAGGAAAAAAAAAAGTTTAGGTCCAGGCACTGAATGAAAGCACTATGGTCACATGTGAAGTCAAAAGGAGTATCTGAGATTGTAAACAGCCACAGCACCTAAACCTACGTTTGAAATCCCCCACAGCATATTGTAGAGCAACACAATGATCAGTGGCATGCGTGCAGTTTTACTTCTCATAGCCAACTACTCTTTGCTAGCTCCACATTGCTTGTTCCATGAACTAATCTTTAAAGCTGCTTGAAATACTGATTAGATGCGTCATTGTCTGCATACACCTCCTTGATAGGGGTCAAACAGTCAATTAACATAATCGGCTTTCAAGAGTCAAGTCATGGGGACTGGGAAAGCTTCATGGTGCTAACAACAGCCCTGATGAGGCAGAAACTTTATTGGGCTAGCCTATTTTCAACACCAAAAGGTACAATAACGGCACCTTGCATTCTTTTTTTTCACTTCGTTGTCAAACTTTTACCTTCAACTGTAGACGTTCTTCTATTCTCTTGTATTTACTAGTGAATCAACCGGCTATTGGACTCATAAGTCATTCAACATCAGGACCCCAGATTTACCATTCACCATGGCTTCAAGCCAGCATTGCTACGGTTCCTCCCACACACATCCAACCTGCTTACTCATACGCAGAGGAGAAATGCAATTTGAACCACTCATCATTACAATTGAATGTTACAGTTGTCAGTATTTCCAAACTGACTGGCAACAAGTAAATTAAACAAAATAAAAATAAGCTAAATGCAAAGGAGTTGTAGAAGAAAAGGAATCCTCCAAAACAGAACATAGTTGCAAATTACGTCACACAAATGACATTCCAATCTCAAGAAAAAGAGCAAACAGCAAAAAAGAGGGCACATGGACGAGATGATGGCGTATCAAGGTATACAAGCACCTACAAAGAGCATGTGGAAATAGAACCATGAAACGGGAGCTACCCAACGAACACCAAGGCCCACGACCACAGGATAATACAGAAATAAGCGATCAAGTTATACAAGTACCTACAAAGAGCACGTGGACCATAGACCCATCAAAAGGGAGCTAGCCAACGAACACCGACAACTGAAACAACCAATACCACAATGCACGAGGCCCACGACCACGAGATAATACAGAAATAAGTGATATACTTTCGCCGTTTTCTCACACATAATGCACCATATAGGAAGTAAAGTGCAATTATAGCTCCTTTTTGGAAACATGCCATCTATATTGAGAGTTATAGGAGCCATAGATCACCACACACACAAAAAGAGCCATTCACCTCGAAGGAGTAAATTCACTAGGTCGATGTCCAACAATGTTATGAGAAGTCTACAGGTGCATCATTTTTTATGGGTTTGAGATATCTTGGCAAGTCTATTTGCTGAAGGCAACTTTACGTCAGCTTTCAAAAGTAGGATTTCTGCAAAGTTTGAGAAACGCAAATAGAACTTTGGCGTGATGGCCGGCAGTATTCAGAGTAGATAGGAATATCCAAATCCTTTTTAAATGATAGCTTGAGAAGTTCTGCTTTGGTGCCTAGGGGTTTCGGCTCAAGAGGTGGGAGCAACCAGATCTGTTTGTTGATAAAAAAACAATTTACAATGTCTGGTAATTGCATGTTAGCTGGGATCGGGCAATTTAAAATGTGTCTACGGACACAAGTGGGATCCTAAACTTCTTTAGTAATTGCTTGGTGGGAGGGTGGGGATGGTCACAAAGACAGTAGAGGGGTGATTGGTCGAGGAGCGGGTGAATAGGCAATGACTGATTTTCATGTGGAATTTAAAGAGCCAAGCACAGCAGTTTTGGTGATGGTGGGTGTTGGTCAGTAAAGCTCAACTCTCTCCTGAACTGGTGATCTCCAGCCGGTATATGCTCTCAAGAGTGGAGAATCCCATGTCCCCGTGAATCTGGTTGGTTGGCTGCTGTAGGATCTGTGAGATTCCAATGTCTTCAAGGAGATAGGCAATCCATGCAGGGGCTTGTGGAAGCTGAAGAATCAATGACTAGAAATGAGTATTGGGTCATCACTACAAAGTAGAATCAAGGTCAGAGGTGCCCAAATCAAAATTCCAGTATCAATTTCAATGGGTTGGCATTTGTGGTGATTAAAGATGCACAGATGATCTGTCCATGAGGCCGCTACAAGCAGTGGAGGTTGGGAACGCAGAGGTATCAGAAGAAGGAAAAGAGTATCAATATTTAAGTCCCCCTTGAGCTGTATCCAACAGACTACAAGTGGAGTCCGGTCGGCCACAAGGAGTATCACTTTGAGGTTGAGTAGAGGCTAGTCGAAATATACAAAAGGGCTAGAAACAACAGCCAGGCTTTCAGTGGCCAAGTCCAAAACAGAGTTACCCTAATTCGCTAGACCCCGTACAATTTTGATCTGGATCACACATCCCCAGTTGTGGCTCGCTAGCGATCTAAATTGTGTTATTGGGCATTCCAATCACAAAAGCAAGCACAGAAAAATGCAATCAAAGGTCTAGCATACTTGATTTTGTGGAAGTCAACCTGCAACTCGGTCGATTTTCCAAGAACACAGGTTTATTGATCGGAGCCTTGATTCATATCCAATATAAAACTGATCACTGCTTTGTTAATATTCGGTATAGAAGTCAAAATTAGTTCTTATTTCATGCAAACTAAGACTTCCATTTTGATGAAAAATGACTGAACATAAAATATGATCAAGTGCATGTTTTGTTTTGAATATTGAATTTCCAATGTTTGCAGGAAATGAGGACCATGTTGGGAATGAAGGAAGAGGAGTGGAATTACGCAGTTTACTTCAATTGGTGACATGAGACTTTCAATGTCACGGTGGTAGCATTTTGTAAATTGTTTTGTGCTTCTGGCCGTTTCGATTCTTGACACCACGGCAAAAGCCAAGTCGTGCATGTTCATGCTGGACCTTGATCGTAATGACTTTATTTTCAAATGTTTATAATATTTCTCAATTCCTTTAGGTAAAAACTCTTGATATATATTTATTTGTAAACTATTCACTATTTTCACACAAACGAGTTCAGATCTGGGTCTTATTAATGACTGGGGAGAGAAGAGAAGAACATTGGAAGAAGAGAAAAAAATACAACTCCAATTATTTACGCTCTATAGTCTTTCTTCTTTTCCTTTTCTGGATAGAAGCTTTGTTCTTTTCCGAGACAGAACATTCTCTTATTTTTTTCGTCTTGGATCACTTTGGGCTCTTCAGTAAATTCATGGGGGTGACAATTTGAAGGTAATGAGGAGAGGTCCATGAAGCTTTTCACAACTATCGAGGCCACTTGGAGAAGAAAGATGCCTAATGGTAGTGCCCATAAAGATAACGCACTACGTAGAAAGGGGAAAATGGAGCTTTGAATCTTACTTTGCTCCATCAATTATGACAAGCATAGCACAAAGGAGGGGAGTGTTGGGAGAAAGGAAGGGGATCTTTGCTTGTTATAACGAGTCTTAAAGTTATTTATTGGAATATAAAGGGCGAGAAACTGAAAGTTGAATTCTTTGCTTAGAAATAGGAAGCTGATGTCACATCAAAGTGCACAACCCCATTGTGACATGAGATGTGCAGTCACAGATGGAGGCCATCAAGGAGAACATGGTGGGGTGGTGGAGTAGCTATTAGGTGGAAAGCAAGAAGTTGGGTGCTTACAAAATAGTTGAGGCTCAAAGAAAAAGGTCTCAAACCATGTACTAAGGAGTCGTCCATTACGTTAGCGGGGAAGTGGGAGCGGGTATGAAAGTTGGTGCGGGGACAAGTAGAAGCTCCTATGGTTAGGAGCACCGAAAGGCGTGGATATATAATACATACAATAATTCAAAAATAAAGGTACCACACACAGTATAAATTCACTAGCCATTATCAAATTTCTAGATTAGAACTAGGAACTACATAAACACTAAGCCCCATATTGTTGTTGGACATTGTTGGGCCGCCCTTAGCGGGTTGTCTTAATTGACTCTACCGTAGCCCAGTTGATATAGAAACAAAGAGCAGTAAATTGAGAAACAAAGCATAAAACATTTTTGTAGTTATCACCCATTTAAAGCAAATAGGTTACCAGTCGTACTCCAAGTAAAAACAAGACTCCCATTTGCTACCATATTGTTATTTCATCTCTTTCCCTCCCAGAAAAAGAAAAGGGGAGCGAAGAATAAGGAACGAGTATTACCAGCAAGATCTATTTTTGAGTCAAATCTTCTCTCTACTGCCATTCTTCCCTTCTGTACGAAATACCACAATAGCTTCTCAGTCGATGATGTTGCCGGAAAATCGATCCAATTATTTTCCTCGAAATCAAAATCCCATACTCCAATCGCTAACCACACTCTCTAAACTTGATTAGGATTGCGCTCCTATTTGGTTAGACTCGAGCTCTATTCACGTTTCTCACTCTATATGGAAATTCGTGCTCCTGTGTCAGGAGCGAGAGCAGGGATCGTGAAGGTATAACGCAAAGGTTATAGAGGTCATCAAGGACACTGATGCTTGGTGAATAGGGGTGACTTGTCACAGGGAGAAAAATTTTGGATGGAGGCAACAAAGAAAGATTTTGGTGAACTTGTTACGATGGAGAAATTTCTAGAGTAATAAGTTCAAACTTTATATCTGCAAGAAGGGTACAAAAGCATTTGTTCCTTCCATTAAACAACCAATGCTCGTCGAAATTTGAATTGTTGGTGGGATAGTCTCAAAGGAGATCGATATTAGAGATAGGATGACTTTCATTAGATGGTTGGAGCTTGCCTCTATGTTAGGGAATGGTAATGATTAGTGACAAAGACCATTTATAGAAGGTCATTCGTGTTTGAAAGATATGAATGGCGACAAGGCCCCCAACCCACAAGGCATGACTGGTGGCTTCTCCTAAAAAGTTAATGGGAGGTGGTAAGGTTAGATGTGTCATGGATGTCGAACCAAGTTCCGCAAATCTGCTACTTTTCAAAGGAGTCTAAAAATGCTTCCTTTGTGGCACTGATTTCCAAAACCTTATCAGTCTTATTGGTGGTGCATAGATGCTCGGTGAATCGGTTGATGGGTGTCCTTCAAGCGGTTGTTTCTAACTCCCAAAATGCCTTTGTGGGGCTATGTCATATTTTGGGTGTTGTTTTGGTGGCAAATGAAAAGTGTTGAAGAGGTCATTCGGAAGAAGATATTGACAAGGCACATCATAACATAAACTAGGACTTCCTTCTTTACAAGTTGGTGAACATGGGCGGCAAGTGGAGGCAAATGGCTTTTGTATCTCCATCGTATGGTTGTCGATTACTGTTAATGGTTCTCTGTTTGGTTTCTTCAAATCGTCGGGGTGCTTACCGTGAGAAAATAATCTCTCTCCATTTGGTGATGGACAATATAATTAATCTCTCTTTTCGTTTTGTGGAGATTTCAAGGTTGGCGTGGTTCGAGGAGCTCAAATTTTCATTTCTCATACCTTAGAAAAGTGTTGTGGTTTGAAGCCATGTTGAGTACACGGGTGAACCTAGACAAGTCAAAGTTAATTCTTCTAGTACCCGAAATTTTTGGTTCCCAATTACTCTCACTTTTTATGGATTTTAATTTTCAAATTTCCTATTGCCTGACATGTTTTGGTCAGTCAAATAAACCCAGTTACCTTTCTAGTAGTTCATAACACTAAACAAATCTAAAAATTTCATTGATGGGCTCACTTGATGCCGGTGGGCATGTGCGTATCATGGGCATTAGTTCGTGCGAATATTGCATGTTCAAGATACTTTCATTTGCATTTAAAATGAATATAAGAGTAAGAAGTGAACTAACATTTTCTTTTCTTTTTTATCTGGTTGATCGGCAAAGAAAGTAATAGTCTATTATTAGTCATAATAAAATGTTGCAAGGGAAAGGAGAAAAAAATCGCCCCAATGAAGAACAAATCGTAATTGGAAAGGTGCCCAACTATCAAAATCACCAAAAGCTCGTCTACAATAGCCTCCAACACCAATCTATCACTAGATTCCCAACACACCAAACCTCAAGTTCTTCATGCCAATGCCCCCATTTCATCTAACTTCCCTAGAAAGCCTATTTATATTAGCCGATTCTGGTTTTCCTACCACAACAGCTCCAATGAGATCGGTGACTTGGAATACATATAAAAACTTAAGCGGTGGTTTATACCAAACCAATTGCTTTTGCTGAATCAACCTTATTCTCTACAAAAAAACAATGGAGTTTTCTCAATCTTTTCGACCTTGATTTCCTTTAC
The DNA here is from genome assembly GCA_019985065.2 of Arctostaphylos glauca. NCBI lineage: Eukaryota > Viridiplantae > Streptophyta > Magnoliopsida > Ericales > Ericaceae > Arctostaphylos > Arctostaphylos glauca. Next base: position 11,769,775 of record JAHSPW020000001.1, on the reverse strand, counting down.
TTATATTAACTTCTTTTGGGAGAAATAGTTCAACCATTTGTCACTAATTGCCCTTTGTGCCCAGCCTCTTCCCATCTTCATCCTCTTCGTTGTTATCACGGCTCAAAATTGTAGCACTACTACTAGTGATGCCTCACTTAAATTCACTAAAGAACTAGTATCGACTACCTCCCAGCTTTTCAAATCACCCTTGGCCACCAAACTTCCATTTGTACAAGATGAAGCATTTGGATCTTTGGAGTTTCTATTTTAGGGCCAATTGAACCTTCAAAGGCCCAATCACCCTAAACACCAAAAGACCATACCACCTATTCCTGATTGGAGCACAAGTAGTTCAATTCTCCCTGTTAAAAACACCAGATTTGTAGTTCAAATCTGAAAATAATACGGGGAATCAAGAAACTTGAGTGTATGGGGACACTTGAACTGGAATGCTTTGGAATGATGCGCCCCCTAGAATGCTAGTTCCACTACCTAGGGTTTGACCATGCTTATCTAAATAACATCCATTACCATGTGTGACAGGAGTGGGACTATCTTGACTTCTTTCTTACACACTATTTCTCCAAAGACTGTTGAATGGCTTTGTTGACGAACTTCAAATGAGTCACAAGAGCCTCCCCAGTAACACAAACTGGAATCCTTTTGCAAGTCTGAAATCTTTGGTTCAACAAAATAGATGATGGATTTGTTAAGTTTCCGATAACCAAATCCCTTATTTAAAGAAAACTCTTTTGCACCTATCACCGACAAAATCATATTTGCCGTTGCTCTACACGATTGTCTGAAGGTTACTTCCTCTCATCCAAATTATCCGAAAGAGGAATCAAAGTTGTGTGACCCCAATCCGACCTTGAAAATAATCGAACCAACACTAATCTACTAATTTCTATTGAAAGTTGTGCATTCTCTCTATGAAGTTCAACATGGGAAAGTCAATATCCAATTTTTCACCACTGTAGTCCTTGTTCCCCTCATCCAAACCAGTTCTTCAAAGGCCGTTACCATGCTTGAGACAAATCTCAGCAATAGCTTCCTCCATACCAGTCCATCCTTTTCAATGGCCTTCTCCTTATGGATGAAGTCCTTCTTTGGCCCATGAACAATGATTTCAACAAAATAACATCTGTTGTTCTATGCTTCCTAGACTTCCACCTGTCTCCGCTTACCAAAAGATCTTCCCCCAAAAAAAGAGCACATTCATCTTTACATGACGCCTCTCACCACTTAACCACTCACTCACCAAAAACACTCTCTCGATGCCGACCGCTGGAATCTCCCACCACACTCCACCAAAGTCACCAACAGAACAAAATGATCTCCTTCATTGACCAAATCAAATCTCTTCCACCCCACTGGGAAAAAATCGGCCTTGACATAGCCCAAACAAGCATTGCAATAACTTTTAGAGCCAAACTGAGTGTATAATCACAATTACTCACATAAACCAAGAAACAGAAAAGAACATGACGAAATCAACTAGAAGAAAACCAAAAAAGAAAGTCCACCACCAAAGCAAAGCCCAAAAACAAAATAGACCACAAGACAAACCGAAAAACTAAAAATCAAACCCAAGGAAAGCCCTAGAACAAACAAATGCGAACCAAACTAAGAGCCAACAAAACCTCACAATGAATTACGATTAGCTCAATCAGAAGACCAAGGAAGATGAAAGATCGAAGCCGAAGACATAAAACTTATGGTGGCTTGGTTTGAGGAAAATAATAAGAGTTTCAACTTGCAGACTGCTCAGTACTGTGCTTGTGGCATTCAAACTAAGCATAGAGCGATGTAGTAGTGGCCTTAACAATTGCAAGCACTAGCACCGAGTGGTGGACCCCTAAGCGGCTATGGCAAATTAAAAGGAGATCAAGCATTTTCGTTATACCAGGCTTTGAAGGTCTTTCTAAGATTTGCAATTAGAAGAGTTTGTGGGGTGCTTGCTTTGCTCCTTACAATTAATAGCATGGGGTTGGGGGAGGATAGTGCAAGCTCAAAGAAAATGGCATGTTTGATGTGTTCTCTCTCTTTCAAGCTTGGAAATGGCATTCACGTGGGGGAGCCCCTCCCAAGTCCCAAGGTGGTACTTCTTTCCATGGACGGTGGTTCAAGGTACAATCTTGATGATTCACACCCCCATTAGAAACGGCTCTTCTTAGTCAATTGGTATTGGATGCGCACAAATGATGGAGTCTATATCACAGGTTCTCATCCATTGGAGTTGTGGAATATGGTTTTGCTTTGGTCAGTATTCATTTGGGGTGATTGATGGCGATGTGGTCATGGGGCTAGGAAGTCTGAGGGGTGGAAGGTAAGCAGGCATAGGTGGAAAGCTTGATTACTTGCACCTCTCTGTGTCAAGTGGATGATATGGATTCAACAAAAATACCTAATTTGATCTAATATTGACCCCGAGACTGCACGTTCGAGTTTTGTCTCCGTTGATCACCTTTTTCTGCTTGCGCAATGGCGAGTTGCTCTTCTCGGTCCACGAATACTTTTCCAAGGTGTGGAAGAGTATGCCTCTTTGTTAGAGACTATTGTTGACTATGTAAATAGTAGGCATATAATTAGGAGCCTATTTAGGGATTCAGTTAGAGATAAATTAGGGATATAGAATAATAGAGCCTATTTAGGGATTCAGTTAGAGATAAATTAGGGATTCACTCTGTACATTGTTCTATATATATTGTGCCTCCTCTTAGGAGAAGAATACACAGAAAATATATTCCTCAACATGGTATCAAAGAAAATATATGTTGACTATGTTGACCGTTTTTTGTTATTAGGGTTTCAAGCTTAATGTCTCCTAGCTTAGGTAATTATATCATTTTTGTGGGTTCCTTTTACACGTATGCATACTTGGCTAGCTTACCAAGTTTTTCCACGCTTCTGCATAGATGGGACATCCCGTTTGATGTTGTTTCTACATACTTAATGGTCATTATCCAAAAAAAGTAAAACCACTTTAAAAGGGACAAGCATTTCAAAAGTTAACCTAAAGAGGGTGAAATAGACCATTTGTAGTATTAACAATGATATCGAAGAAAGAATTACAATCATTTACCCAAATAGACCACATCAAGAACATATAACCAAGAACATCCATGGACAAGAATCTGCAATTAGCCAAATAAGAGTACCATCCATTAGCCTCAATCCGTACCTACTCTTAATAACATGCAATAGAGTCTCACAATCAAATGGGAAAGCTCCACAAACATGTACCAATAGAGTCCCAGAATCAAAGACAATAATGATCATGCTCCATAAGCACATATAATGTCATCCCCAAGCATTATCATTCTCGTCTTTAGGAAGATAGACCATTTCCCAGCTAAACTAAGCACTTGTACCACTAAACTAACGCCAATGGTATGTATCATGTACTAAATGATAACTATCTCTAGGGATGAAGACACAATTTGTGTTTAGTGTGGGCCAAGGTAAGTTAGCTTAGAAAAAGAGCTTCTTAAAATTTGACAGATTCTTAATATGGAAAAAGCTAGTACGAAAAGTCAATAAAACGAGAGTAGATTTCTTACAATTCATATTAATTATAAAAATTATTTGTCCACACAATATCAGAAAAAAAAGTACATAGGATTAAGTTTATTAACAAATACAATTATTGTAGGGCACCTATCAATTGATGAGTTCATATGAACAAAAAAAAAATCTACCTCAAAATGACATGTACATGTCAAATTAATTAGAATCACATTACTGCATAATACGTGAATATTCACGCCAATATGATGAAGGAACACTCACAAATTTAGAAGGTTCATCAAGAATTCTCAATAACACAAGGACCATAGGATATTCATTTCCTACATGTTAATTTGCAAGGGGCATAAGAACTTTTAAAGAATTGAGGCCGGCCTTCATCCTTGCACATCTTCACGTGCCTGTTGTGTGTGCTACCTGTAACTAACTCCTAGTTCCACATCAGCCAAGTCCCAGCATCTTAACCTTTGAAGGTTGGGACAAGGGGTGAATCAATTAGACACCCAAAACCCAATAGACATACCCATGTCCATGTGAATAGGCAACATGTAGAGTCTAGGTCGTCAGAATGTTTGGCTGACCTAGTGCTTCGTTTCAGTCAATAACAGTAATAGCACAAGATAAACAGTAAGGATCCCTCGGCTTCGACTGCCCTAAGAGATATGCTGGACTCAAAAGAAAGGACGTTGAAAGGATTCAGTCCATTTACCTCTTTCTTATCCGTATCCTGGGTGACGGCCTACCTAGGTTTTGAGTACTTAGAACTTTAAAAGTAGGGAAAACATTTTAAAGTTCATGGACTAATACTCAGGTATGTCATCTCGTTCATATGAAATCCCAAATATCATCACATTTGATAAAGAAGCCAATAAAGCTTTAGACTTGCTTAGAGTCTAACAAATTCAAGTGTGCCACTGTTAACATCACAAGGTAGCAAATTTTAATGCAATAGAGAGTAACAATCAGTGTTCTATTTCGAGATAAGTAACAACTTTGTGCGCCAACATGGAGACAAGGACCTATCTGACTACTCGTCAATCATTACCGAAGTGTGATAAAGGACAACTTTTCTTACATTGTCAACGACATAATATCAAGAACCAAATTCACCATGAATGCATCCTTAATGGACCACAATATCCTTTAACAAAAACAACAGCTACGATGCAATCAATAAGGTACTCACAGGAAATGCATGCAGGGTAAAAAGTGCATGTCCAAGGAAAACTGCATCCAAACTTGTTGGCCTGCAAACCAAGAGTGCACCAATATCATTTATCTTTGCATTAAATGAGTTTTAAGTCTTTGAAAGCTGCATCATATGTTTAATATCTGAACAAAGTAACCGCAGTTACACCATCATATTTGTACTACCTGTCAAAGAAATAGGACTGATCCCCTAACCTAGTTGAAAGTGCTCCATAAGCAATGGTTGCTCTCCTATAAATCTGTCCACAAATAAATATCATGACTGCGGCATATTTCAGCATATGTAAGCTAAAGCATTCGTAAGAAGAAAATCAGAAAATGAAAAATGAAATCAACCCATCGAGCATGTGCCATTTTAACAGGAAAGATGAGCTAAAGATAGAAAGTACCTCCTCTTCTCTTCGGTCTACATTTTCCTTCGTTATTCCTAGTAGTTGTTTTGTAAGCCGAACTTGCTTGAAATAAAGAAGCTTTCCAATTGGCCATGGCAGGTCAGAATAATATATCTTGTGTGCAGAACTTCCGTCAGAACCCACCCAGAGTTCATACATTAGTGCATCTGCAAGCCATGCGTTAACCATTGCCTTTGTGGATATCCATTCAGCGACAGAGTGAACTTCGGAGTCCATATCAACAATACCATCTTCTTTTAAGCTCTCAATAACCCCACCCTTCTCATTGTTATAAGCCACATAGGTACCAGATTCAACATAAGGAATTTGATCTGGCAAAGTTGAAGTTAATAATCACATTAATGAATGTAGCTATAGCATTTCAATTATCATTATACTAAAAAGCTACCAAAGTATGGTTATTCTATATGAATCTTGCCATAAACCTAGCACATCAGATATTTATGATATAACACCACCACTAATAATCGGAATCATACATGAGCAGACAAATCAATCATCTAGGGTGTTACCAAGTAATAAACAATAGGAAGAACATTCTAAACACACTCGTATTCCAACTCCAAAAAACAGTTCAGGAGATCAAGCATTTTAGTAAGTAAATATTGGTAATAAAGGAAAAAGAGAAGGCAATGGAGTATATCGCAATTACAAAGAAAAAAAGAAAAGCTCTATACACCTCCATGTGGATGAAAAAGATCCACATATAAGAAATTGATCAAGGGAAGGATTACTCTCCCGAGACTACCAACTATACAAGCTAACAAGAACAATACTTTTCAGTATATACAAAACACACCAAACCATCAAAAGGCCATTGTTTCCTTTGTTTCCAATGTGAAAAAAGGAAGAAGAAAAGAGAGACAGAGAGAGAGAAATCTTATCCCTAAATTTCCTTCTCTCCACCAACTTTAGTCCCTCTCAAAAAAGGAGAACGAACCTGAATCCATCCACTTGGCCAACCTAGAAAATCCCTCCTTCTCCTGGGGAAGTATAACATGATGTTTAATCTATATTGCAAATCAAGACGGTATGGGACCCTCAAAGACATTTCCACAATAACAGTTGAGATCGTTTTCATCTAACGGCTGAGGTTCACTACAAAAAAAATAGTATGCACTAATCTTAACTAGCATTTATTAGCCCACGACTTTCAAAAAGTAATAAAAATATACATTAATGCTCATCATTTCTCTCTCTATTTTTCTAAATTAAGTAATTTCTATAAATATTTACTTTCCAGTTTCCAATATATAGTACATACGTATTTTTTGGCAAAAAATATTGTGTGGTCCAGATCAATCTATATTACTATATGCAACGGGATGAGGCTCTCCAGACCCATTTTCACAATAACTGGGATTGTTTTGATCTAATGGTTGAGGTTCACTACAGAAAAAATTACACAATGCAAACATGACAATAGCTTGAATAATAACTGAATTAGAATCCTAACATGAATATAATGTTATTGGTAGTGTCGTAGGCACGAGCAATATGCTAGTACAGCTACGTGTACGTCCCAAGTCGCAACTGGGAAATTCCTCAGTTTCGTGATTAGTTAAGGAGGCATAGAAGCCAAACCCAACCAACAGTCTTGGGATGCAAAAAGTGAACAACGTTTAGCTTTTGACCGACAAGTAGCTGACCTTGCTGGTAATTCCCTAGCAACAGACAAGGGCATCCCTTTATTTAAAACTCTAAGGAAGAGTTCCAGTGGATAACAAGGCTTGAAACAGAATTCTAAGTGATGAAAGAATACCCCCTTTCCCTATTGCTACTATCCCAAGACCTAGACAGTGCCCGGGGTGGGGCTATTCCTTTGCCTTGCAATTTCAGCAATTAAAATTAATCAAGCCAAAGTAATAAGGCACCACACCGAAAATCAAGTCAAAGAAGAAAAAACGCGAGGAAGAAAAGAGGGCGTGCTCGAGATGATAGTGGTGGTTGTGATGAACATAAGAGAGTGTGCCATAAAAAGATCAAGAACTCGTTGGATGGATTCTCGAAATTTTAAGAGAGAAGAGAGAGTAAGAAGCCTCAAACTGTTGATGGTTCCCGTGTTTATCCGAGAACGTTGGTAACCTACAAGCATGTGGTATCTGGAATGTTGAACGTGTCCTAGACAAACAGCCGAGATGGAGATAACTATTTGTAAACTCATAGGTGAAAAATTGAAAACGGCATTCTAGCAACATGCATTAAATGCATATAAGGAAATGTGTAGCTATCATTTTCAGTAGAAGGGAGGAGGAACCAACCGATTCATAAGCAAGCCGCTAACATCAAGAATAGGGAATCTATTGAGTCATAATCCTACTTCCAGATTACATAACACTAGGGTCACTGCTTGAGAAAGTGTACCACTGACGCAACTACTTATAAAACCTTCTAAGTTTGAGCTGATGAATTGGCGCATGTAGATTAAGGATCACGACAAAAGAAATTGCTAAGGGTCGCAACCAATTCCTACATCAAGCCCCAGATCACCTTCCCAACCGCATATGGATTAGTAACAGGCGTCAACTATGAAGCATGTGTAATCCAAAAGACATACAAGTACCGGGTAGGCCCCCGGTATGGGAAAGTACATACCCTGTAAGCCAAAAAGATATAGGGCACATTTCGATTTCTGTGTACGATAATGGTTAAAGATGGGTATTTATGTGGGTAAGGTTCCGATACGCCTGTTTTTTTTCTCCTTATATTCTAGATACTTAATATGAACAACTAATTTTTTTTCCTTCCACTTTTAAGATCTTATTTTTCCATAAATTGGCAAAAAATTATACTATGATTCGAGAATTATCCAACACCAAATCCCAACACATATTACAATGAGTAAATAAACCCTAGAAACACGAAACGAGTTAGCTAAAAAGGACTAAATATGTAATCAGAACGTAAATAAGTGCAACATTAGTATTTGGAAATAATCAGAGATCAAGAACTTTGGAAATCCAATGTCAAAGAGGCAACATTAGCATGCCATAAATTGGCTGGTTTGCTCCTTATTTTGTTTAGCCTAGTCTGGGTTTTAGTGGTGGAGTGAGCTGAGTTTGTGTGTTGTGCTTGTTTTTTCAGGGGAAATATTGCCCCTTTGATCCTGTAATTGGTTGTTTCAATGAAATAATTTACCAAAAAACATAGCTTATCCTATATAAGTAAACGACAATTAGGAACTGAAACGTGCAGGAATTCAAAAAATAACTACAAAAACAATGAACAAGCAGGATGCACTTAAGCATTCTAATCAGTTGTTTAATGTGGTTCTACTAACTTCTCCATACATGTATACTACAGAAAGAGAAAACCCACCTGAATCAGGGTGGATTAGATTGAAATCCAAGGTAAATGGGAGTTGAGCAAACTTGAGGTAAATGTAAACAGGCAAGCATGAAGGGCAAGCTGTTGGGAGACCAAAACATGATTTCCTCGCCACAAGAGTCAGTTCTTCAGCCATATGTATGTATGACTGTATGTATATATGTGTGTACAATCCAACGATTGAGCTATTCGACGTTTTATGAAAAATTGCTTGTAAGATCTTATGAAGGAAGAAGACCCTTTCTTAAACCCTATGCTTTCGAGGGTGCGGCCACCGCAGGCCGAGTCCGATGGTCTTCTTACGGTGTGTTTGGCGGAAAATTTTTGGATTTTATATTTTATATTTTTATTTTGTTATCAAACTGTGCCATTATGCAATAATACATTTTGAAAAATAAATTACATAATTCAAAATCACCTTGGGAGGAGTTTTTGAATTCTAATTATACTTTTTAAAAAAAATATTTTATTTATATTATTTAAATACTTTTACAAATTATTATTGTAATTTAAAAGTTTATAATTTATATTTTACAATTAAAATATAAAAAATAATCATTTTACAGACACTTCATTAATCTATGCTAAGCAAATATATGAACTACTTTGATTTGCTAAATTTTATTCATAAATTATTTTTATTTTTACTTTTGTTAAATTTTGTATTTTATTTATTGTTATTCGTCTTAAACGAAATTAAAAAATATTCACAAAAGGTCAATTTATTTCGGATTCTATTTATCTTTACTGATTTTTTTCATAGTTTTTTACTTTCTATGTTCTTCTTATTTAGACGAATCAATAATTCACGAAAATTTAATGTAATCATTTAAAAATTAATTTTTTACGTAAAGACAAAAACACAAGCTAGAGAAACTCAAGCCACAAGAGGACTCATTTAACTCCGTTAGATTTATTACAAAGAAATGAGAAAAATGTGTAAAACCCATAAAAGAAAACTTTACTTATGCATAAGAGTCGCAGAACAAAAATTTAAAAATAATTTATAGCAACTATCGAATAGGTATTGATATTTTATATAAATAGAGTATCACTAAAATATTTATTGCAGATTATTTTCTCATTCTTTTACAATAATAGCTCTCTATTTGAATAAATAAAATTAAAAATTAAGGTCACTAGTTTCGGATGAAGTTTTAAACAATAAACTATTAATATACAAAACTTGAGGAGTTAAAGTGCGTTTAAGGCATAAATACATCCAAGATTCTTTGCCCTTTGATTGCTTCAGCTCCTCTTCACCCTTGTGACTAGAATTCACATGTTATCCATCATATCACCTTGTCATGTCATCACACTTGCCCTTAGATGACCATACACTAAAAACATGGGTTAGCAAGTGCGTATTTCCCGTATCAATCAATGGGTTATCAAGTTGCCCCTGTTATATCTGGTGTCTAGGCCTTAGATGATGTTGCATTTTCAACTACTATCATAGAGACCTTGACACATGAAGCTATTGGTCCATCAGCTACTGAGGGCTCACTTTTTGTCTGGTTGTTAAATCGAAAGGACAAAAGCACTATTAGGCGCTTTAATGGTTGTTCATGTAAGTCAAGCTACTATTGAAGAGCATAGGAGAGAGAGAAGCATAAGATAATAAATAGGGTGTAAGATGTTGTTGTTATTACCATAACAATCAGTTGACTCGCTAAAGCAATGATGTATCTGTAGTTGCTCTTGTGACAATGGCCAAAAGGTCACTCACTAACTTAAGCAAGCTTGACCTATTCATCTATAGAGAGACAGGAGAGAGCCAGTCCTAAGACTACAGAATGAGAAGCATTTTTATACATCTATAAAGCAGTAAATCATAGACCAGCCTTCATGCCCCTAGCAACCCAACCTTTTTTGGAAAGTTGACGATCAGGATCACCTTACTCAAATAGGGAGAACAAGACTCTATTAAGATTGTCTGTTCTTAGTACAAAAGAAAGAGTCGGGAACGAAAGGTCTCTTCATGACAAAAGTACTTACATTACAAGACTTCAATCGACAAAAAGAAGATCAAGACGAAGTCAATCCAAGAGGAGGATTGACCCGCAATAGATAAAGGAGGAAGGAATGACCGTGAAGATCATTGTGGTCTAAGTGAGATTGCTACCTATTTAGGTCGACGGCTATCGATCAGTCAAAGTCAAGTGACTCTTAATAACGTAAGAAAAGGTTTTAGTCATCTCTAATTAAAAGCATGAAAGAACCCTGATATTTCCAACTTATAGATCATCCCTCATAGCTTTCACTAATCTTGGAAGTGATCCTTAATGAGTGACTTTAGGAGTCGACGAGGGTTTCGTATCTATCTCCGCAGAGATCTCCAATTTGCTCATTATGTTTTTCCTTCCCTCCTCATAGTTGTCTAGGAAATCAGGATAGCCCTCTATTGCATATTTTCCTTTACAACATTGCAATACAAGAGCCTTGATGTGGTCTTGTATTGTCCGGATAAGTTCCTCCCGTTCGGACACTTTTGGTGGCGCCTCTGGGGCAACCCCTAATTCTGAAGCTTGAGGAGCAAGCTCATGCTGAGATAAGCTTGGATTCTCACCCAAAAATTGGTTGATGAAACTTTTGATCTCCAATTGGCTCATTATGTTATCCGTTCTCTCCTCATATACCCGTGTTTGTTCGAAAAATCGGGACAACCCCTTATTGCATATTTTTGGTTCACAACATTACAATACATGCCTTGATGTGGTCTTGTATTGCTCGTATAAGTTCCTCCTTATTGGAGCACATTTGGTGGTGCCCCTGGGACGGCCTCTGGTTTTGGAGCTTGAAGAGTAGGCTCTTGCAGAGATACGCTCAATCTCACCAGAAATCAGTGTGAGAAAACTTTTGATGAAGAAAAAATGGTATTATTTTTGTATTTTGTAAAAATAATAGGTGTTTTCAAATTTTCTTATTAAATATTTTTAAATGAAACTCAACGAAACAAAGTCTTAGACGAAGAAAAAAAGTACAATTGACAAATGATCTTCAAGTTATTTTCTCCCCCTCGACGATTCATGACATGTTTTTGAGTTGATTGTATCCTAATATTGTGAATTTGTTTTTTTTTTAATATTGTTGTCGACAAAGCTTTGATAAATAAAACAACTTAATACATTTAGTTTTTTATATTTAACTAAATACACGTGAACAAATTTGAGGAGTTAAAGTGCGTTTAAGCCATAAATACATCCAAGATTCTTTGCCCTTTGATTGCTTCAGCTCCTCTTCACTCTTAGGACTAGAATTCACATGTTATCCATCATATCACCTTGTCGTGTCATCACACTCGATCTTGGATGACCATACACTAAAAATATGGGTTGTTAATAGTAAGTGCGTATTTCCCGTATTAATCAGTGGGTTCTCAAGTTGCCCTTGCTATATGTGGTGTCTATGCCTTAGATGATGTTGCATTTTCAACTACTATCATAGAGACCACATGAAGTTATTGGTCCATCAGCTACTGAGGGCTCATTTTCTGCCCGATCGTTAAATCGAAAGGTCAAAAGCACTATTAGCCGTTTTAATGGTTGTTCATGTAAGTCAAGCTACTATTGAAGAGCATTGGGGAGAGAGAGAAGCATAGGATAATAAATAGGTCGTAAGATATCACTGTTATTATCATAATAGTCGGTTGACTCGCTAAAGCAATAATGTATCTGTAGTTGCTCTTGTGACAATGGCCAAAAGGTCGTTCACTAACTTAAGCAAGCTTGACCTATTCATCAATAGAGAGGCGAGGAGTGAACCAGTCCTAAGACTACAAAATGAGAAGTATTTTTATACATCTATAAAGCAGTAAATCATAAACTAGCCTTCGTGCCCCTAATAGCCCATCTTCTTTGGAAAGTTGACGATCAAGATCACCTTACTCAAATAGGGAGAACGATGCTCCATTAAGACTGATTGTTCTCAGTACAAAGAAAGAGTCAGGAACGAAAGGTCTCTTCATGACAAAAGTACTTACATTACAAGACTTCAATTAGCAAAAGGAAGATCAAGACGAAGTCAATCCAAGAGGAGGATTGACCTGCAATAGATAAAGGAGGAAGGATGGACCATGAAGATCATTGTAGTCTAAGTGAGATTGCTACTTATTTAGGTCGATCTATCAAGTCAAAGTCAAGTGACTTCTAATAACGTAAGAAAAGGCTTTAGTCATCTCTAATAAAAAACATAAAAAAACCCCGATGTTTCCAACTTATGAATCATCCCTCATAACTTTCACTAATTTTGGAAGTGATCCTTAATGAGTGACTTTAGGAGTCGAGGAGGGTTTCATATCCGTCTCTGCAGAGATTGTCGCGTTCATTATGTTCTTCGTTCCCTCCTCATAGTTGTCTGGGAAATCAGGATAGCCCCCTATTGCATATTTTCCTTTACAACATTGCATTACAAGAGCCTTGATGTGGTCTTGTATTGTCCGGATAAGTTCCTCCCATTCGGGTACTCTTGGTGGCGCCTCTAGGGTGACCCCTAATTCTATAGCTTGAGGAGCAAGCTCACGCGGAGGTACACTTGGATTCTCACCCCAAAACCAGTATGATGAAACTTTTGATCTCCAATTCTCTCATTATGTTCTCCGTTCTCTCCTCATAGACCTGTGTTTGTTCGGAAAATCGGGACAACCCCTTATTGCATATTTTTTGTTCACAGCATTGCAATACAGGAGCCTTGACGTGGTCTTGTATTGCCCGAATAAGTTCCTCCTATTGGAGTATGTTTGGTGGCGCCCCTAGGACGGCCCCTTGTCCTGGAGCTTGAGGAGTAGGCTACTGCGGAGATACGCTCAATTTCTCACTAGATAATTAGTATGAAAAAACTTTTGATGAAGGAAAATGGCACTATATTTTCGTATTTTGCGAAAATGACAGGTGTTTTCAAATTGTCACATTAAATATTTTTAAATGAAACTCAACGAAATGAAATCTTAGACAAAGAAAAAATAGTACACTTGACAAATGATCTTCGGGTCATTTTCTCCCCCTCAACGATGCATGACATATTTTTGAGCTGATGTATCCTAATATTGTGAACTAGTTTTTTTTTTTTTAATATTGTAGTCGACAAAACTTTGATTAATAAAACAACAACTTAATACATCTGGTTTTTGATATTTAACTAAAAACACGTGAACAAATTGGATTACTTATGCTTCTTTCTTTTTATAATATTCATTGAGTCAATTATGAGACATGCGTGAAAATTGCTTTAAGCTACATAGATTTTTTTAACCTATTAAAATAAACACTTTTTGGCTTCGAATTATATTTTCCCAGATTTTGCATTTTTTTAGAGACTTTCATGTGAACATCGCTGTCCGTTGTTACCAAAATTTATGCTCTATCGATAAAGGATGAGGAAATACTGACAACAGCAGCAACAACAAAAAAAAAAATAGTGGATGCTGGAAATATGGATTGTGGAAAGGAGAATGTACGATTCAATGTCGTGTTTCAAGGACTTTACCAAAAGCACAACAAAGTTCGAAATCAAGCAATAGAAGTACTAAAACTAGCATAACGGAGGACTAGTGACTGGCCAGTGATTTACACGAATCAGAGTTTGTGGAAACATACACATAATTTGTAATAAAACTCCAAGGCTGTGAACTCATACATGTCATATATACAAAAGTTTACAACATAAATACCTAAATATTTATAACCATAACTTGTCCCTGGCCCAAATATAACATGCCAGATACTCAACAACAAAACCAGAGACAACCAACAAAACTACTTTTCTAGCACTATACAAAAGAGGCAATTATTCTTGATTTCTTTCACCGCCTATCAACTTTAGTTTCTCGACCTGACAAGTTGCATAACAATATTCATTAACGTAAAGTTAGTGCAAAATTCAAATATGCAAGCCTTACAAGTTTGGCATGTTTTGACCAAATGCACACGTATCAAAATAATTCACAATAATGTCATACTCTAGCCATTTAATTCATATGCTACTAAAGCTCACATTTTGGTCCAAGGACCGTAATCGAGGACAAATGTCAAAGCATTTTTAATTTTTCATGACAAAGGGATCATTCTTATTCAAAACACATACATGATCATTTATAATAAGTAATAACGATGTTCAATATGATTTTTTTGGGTGAGACTTTCATTTATTCATTAAATGGTATAATGTCATCCAGTACTGCATTGACTGTGGCCGCCACCCTTATTTCTTCGCCACACTATTTATCCCCTAGCCGCCCAAAGGTATTGCTTGAACGTTATGTTATTCCATGATCACATTTTGTTAACAAATTCCTTAATTAACGCATGACTTACGAAGTAATCAACATATACTTGAATTAACATGTTTGGGCATGATGTTTCATATAAAACATGTCATCATTTGTTAAATTATCTCATGCTTTTACAAATACGCAAGTAAGAATAAACATTCATCTCACCTCTTGATTAGATCACATAATGTACTGGCTAACGCGTCACGAGCTTTTTTCCTCATGTCCTACATTCCAATAAAACGTCTCATTCACCGAACTCTAAGCTTCAAATTGTACCTTGAGCTTTATGCTCATGTTTTTCATAAACCCAAATGATTGAACTCCTCAATTCACGAGAGGCTCCAGATTCATTACCTAACTATATCCCAAATTATGGTCGAACTAAAGCCCTATGATGTTTGGTAACACAATAATTAAACTCTCGTGATCAACCCAAAAAACAAGCTAAAACTAGTTTTTGCTAGATTGTCGATCAATCGATTCAACATAAGGGATTGACTGGTCAGAAGAGGTCAACCGGTCCAGATCGGCGGTTGATCAATCAACAATCCGTGATGAGCCAAACTGTGAAAACCCATTTTAATGCTTCAAACTTTCAAATTATGCTCAGAAACCTCAACAATCAACCACTTCTAACATCTGTTTAGATCAAGTCCAAGGAAATCCAGGTTTAAAACCAAGAATTGGTGAGTGAAATCCCCTTACCTTGATAAATTGAGACCACCACCTGACAAAGATGTTGAGATACAGTTGGTTCCCCCCACCCCACCCCACCCGCCCTCTCTCTCTCATCTTACAACTTACCATTGCCTACATAAATTGCATTACACTTCGGACATTACACGATTCAAGCCCCAAAATTCATACCACATACTTCAAACATTATTTCCGATATCAAATCTCAATCCCCGACAAAATTCAATCAACTCTGAACTAACCATAAATGATTACGATATTGTCCTTAATCGTTCAAATTATGGGCCGGGATCAGGCCATCGTGCACTTAGCCGTCAAGCGGTCATTTGCCCGGAGGCTGTCAACGTGTGTTCACAAAGCGACCAGCAAAAACAGCCGAGTGCATGTGACCCGCTGCAAAGCAAAAAGCCAAATCGGGCTCATGAAATTACTTACTCAGTTAAGAGGTAAAACTATACGCTTTATAGCAATAAATGTGCCGTTACAGCAACACATCTCCTTACTGTCCTCTCACAGAAAACAGTTCTCTGCTGTACAACCCAAGGCAATGAGCGCGAAATTCCCAGGACTGGGGGGCATGCAGAAAAGGTGGAAAGCAAGGAAGGCAGGGCAAGAAAGTGTTTACAACAGTCCATAAGGCGTGTATCGAAAACAAATAAAGTCATCCAACCAAGGGACGCCACAGCATATCTACGGAATTAACACTCCGAAAAGAGTAGCAAGGAGTGGCTGAGACACGAACCTGGCAGATCACGCAGAAATGTGGCAGGCCAGTCTCAAACAGTGTTGGGGTCGCATGTTCTTTCAGAGTTTACAACAGTCCATAAGGCGTGTCATCGAAACCGAATAAAGTCAACCAAAGGGACACAACAGCGGATCTACGGAATTAACAACTCCAGAAAGACTAGCAAGAAGGAGCGGCTAAGGCACAAACCTGGCAGATCACCCAGAAATGTGGCAAGCCAGTCTAAAACAGTGTCGGGGTCGCTTGTTCTTTTCTCCATGTTTACAACAGCCCCTAACGCGTGTTGTCCAAACCGAATAATTCATCCAAAAAGGGGGCATAAAAGTGCATCTACAGAATTAACACTCCAAAAAGACTAGCAAGGAGCGGGTGAGGCACAAACCTGGCATATCACACAGAAATGTGGCAAGCCAGTCTCGACCCGTGTTGGGGTTCGAGTGATCTTTCCTCACAATGCATTAGATATAGGGAAATAACTTCATTAATCTCTACCCAACAATTGTGCCATTTAAATATCTGATAATGAAAAGGCTAAGCATCCAAAATCCTCTCCTGTCTAAGCACCCAAAAGGTATAAAACCCATAAGCACACGTGGAAGATTCAGAAAAAGCACAAACAAAGAAGAGCATGGGAAAATGGAAACAGAAATGGAAGAGCAACAAAAACAGACATTATTCAAGTGAATAGTATGATATTCCATCAATCAAAATTCATAGAAGAGCATGGGAAAATGGAAACAGAAATGCAAGAGCAGCAAAAACAAACGAGACCTTATTCAAGTGAATTGTATGATATTCCATCAATCAAAATTCGTTGACGCAAGAAGCTCTATTGTTAAGCACATAACAAAACTTAGAAAATAAGCCAAAACTTATCGTAAGAATGAAGGGAAGTGAAGAAAAAAGAAAAATAAGGTGTAAGCCAACTAGATGGCCAGAAGAAACGAACAAGTTAACCAAAGCATGGAAGAATTGACTCCCATAACCACAGAGCAAAAACACAAGTCGCCAGTTCCATCGCGCGAAACCTAAGGGGATAGCATAATCAAAACCAAGAAAAAGGCAACAAATCATACCCCATGCGAACAAGAATATATTTTAAGGAATGTGAGCAAACCATAAAACCCTGAACATGCTATAGATCACATAGGCAAAACCTAAAGGAAAAATCAAGCACAAGTACAACTTGAAAAAAAATTAGTATTGTCCTTCAACTTTCCTCCCTTTTCTTTCGCAATCAATCAGAGAACAGTATAATCAATTAAATCTTCCATATATATTTTCTCTCCTCTCATGTTTTATTTTCTCTGTACTCTTTTCCCTGTATGGGAAGAAAATGGTAGTGAAGAAACAATAATAAGAGAAGAAAATAGACGAAATATATTTGTGGAAGAAAATGAAGATATATTTGATGGGGAAAAGAAGGCAATCTTAGTACTCCACAGTCCCAAGCTTCGCAGCGTTGACACGGCCGCTGCCTAGCCGCCCTAGTTTTGACAGTTTTCAGACGTGCTTCCCATTAGGGAATTGCTATTAAGTCCATTTAAGAAGGTAGTTGTAGTACCTGTCCATCACAGCTATTGGGAACCCGATGCTTTGAAGCAAAACAAAGAAAAACCCACCATCTCAATTCAAAAAAACCCAGGAAATAAGCAGATTCTGCACAGACTACCACAATTTCTGTAGAGACTACCAAATCGATCAAAACACATAAAACATTCAAGTGACCAGGAGGCAGAGATCATATCCAGGGATTGATTATCATGGAGGTTTGACCGTCAGTCAAACCACATATGGTCGACGATTCTACTGCAAACCATACTAGTCGGCGGCTCTAAATATAGTGACTTTATAAATAGATAAGCAATACACTTATACATAGGTAGTGAGAGCTCTGATGGTGGTGACAGGTCAGGGATGATGCTAACCTAACGACCCTTGAAACCCCTTCCAACTGGTGTATTGTTCCTCTACCATTCGAGGGTGATCAAGAGATATCGTAAGGAGGAGAGAAACCTTAAAAGAAGATTACACAAGGAGAAGAGGGAGGGAGGGAGGGAGGGAGGGAGGGGGGGGGGGGGGGGGGGAGAGGGGGGAGGAAAAGTACAGGACGATAAGGAGAGGACTGCAACCAAGTCCCATCACATACTCACCGTTCAATTCCATCATAGAGGGCACATTAACCAATTTAGCTAAATTCCAAGCATTGGCTAGACTGCCACATTTTTAGAACAAGGGCAAGGATGGTTTTGCACTTTTGTAAGCGAGAGTAACCCTACTTCCTTAAGTAAATTAGTGCATAAATCTGCGCAAAGCTAGAGAAATATAAGTACAGACACCAAATCAAGGAGGGCAAAATCATCAAATCACAGGGGACAAAAACTTTCTGTTGCATGGGTGGCTCCCAGTATACAGGATAGATTTACTGAAACACAAGCACGCACACCCATACACAAGATTCTGGACTCCCCACATTGGAGTCCATAGTATTAATATGCCAAATAGTTTTCCACCCATATAGGCCCTAAACACGAACCTATCACAAGCAGAGCCAGCCAGGGGGTAAGCCCCGCAAGCCCGCATGCTTGGGCAACCCACCGGCACGGGGCAACAATTTTTTTTTTTTTTTTTTGCAAGTATAGAAAAAAAATAGAAAACCCACCAAAAAAAATTATTATTAATATTAAGTGGGCAACTAAGCTGAGGTCCGGCTTGGGCAACCCAAATGTCGGGGCCGGCAGTAATCACATGCAGAACTTTCCTTAGCAATCACGAGATTATGCATCAAAACCGTTTCTATGCAAAAGACCCAAAATAGATAACACTTTTCATTCTGATGAGCTCTAGTCAAAATGGGTTTGAAGGAGAATCTATCAAATGACAAAAAGAAATAGGATGATACACAAAATTCACGTCATTTGAATCAATGAATTCATTACTGCTTACTCCAAATCAAACCTGAAATGTGAAATTGGTAACCAGAGATTTCCTTTGCCGGCGGAACAACAAAAGCAAATGTCAGGAGTTGCAAAAGATAATCCTATACAACACCATTTACCTATCCAAAGACTACCATCGTACCAATATTGGTTTAAGAATCCAAATGCTAACCTAGAGCTAAAAGACATGCTAAAACCATGAAATGTATAATATTCTCACATGATTAGCCAGGACGTATTGTAATGGCAAGCAACAAAGAAATCCGCATCCACTTCTATGCTTTGGGATTCCCACTTACCCTACGCTTCACGTAACATACACCAGTCCTATCATGATTGACCGGGTTCTTCTTTGCTGCAACTGAACATTGTTCTGCACGGCCAACTTTACTATTCATCTCTGCTTGGATCTTACGGCGCCTCATTCTGTTCTCTAATCGCACATCTCTTAAAGCACGAACCCTCTGTTCAATCTCCAAAGCCTGTGAGAAGTTCCAGATCCGAATAACACCTTCTTCGCCTCCACAAATGACCCGATCACAACCAATGTCCACAGAGAATAAATTGCTTCCAAATCCATGTAACATTCTCTGGGGGGGCTCCACATTTTTCTGGTACGCCTGACTGCATACCATTTTAGGGTTTTCAACCGCAGATCTTCTAGTCGTCTTTAACAACTTTCGCACGTCAATAAGTGCAAGCCTCCCGTCACTGGAAGCTGAAACAAGCCATGGGAACTCAAATGCAAGGGAATTTACAGGACCAGAGTGAGGAATCCATGTTGCAACCTGCTGCAGCAAATTATGCTTAATGAAATGATTGCGGAACTCAAACATGTGAATAGCCCCATCTTCTCCTCCAGTGAAGAGGAGTTTCCCTGTGTGGCTTCGAGCCAAAGAGCAAGTGTTGCCAACATGGGCATCACTAACCATGGCAATGCGACTCCCAGTATTACTGTCCCAAACGTACACATCGGAACCTGCTGTGGTGGCTACTGTTGTATCGTGAGGAACAAGGCTCCAGACCCAGTCACTGTGCCTCAAAACCTTCATGCACTTGAGTAGGAAACGATCCCAAATGCGTACAGTCATATCCCAAGAACCACTATAAATTTTTGTCATATCCAAAGCAAGACAAGTTATGGGGCCTATGTGCTCCCAGAGTCGGAACTCAGCGCCCTTCTGCTTTTGAGGACACTCAAGACCAAACGAATAGGGCAGTCCTTCATCTGCCCTCCAGCCATGTATGAAACCATCAGTACCCCCAGCAATCAAAAGTTTTGTATCTGCCGCAACTGCTCGAATAGTAGAGCCAAGCGGTCGAGATGATGCAATTGCCAAACCTTCCATGTCCCACATTCGAACAATTGAATCATACCCAGAAGTAAATATGAGCTTCTTAGAAGCCAAAAGAAATACTGTGCGAACTGCTTCAGCATGGCCATACAAAACATCAACGCTATAACGTCCAAGAAAAGTTTTGCTCCGAAATTCCCTTTCAACAAAGAGTTCCTTCCAAGTCTTCTCGGCCAAACACCCAGATCCTAGAGGTGTTGGGACAATGGGTTGCCCCCATCTCTCGTAATAGAATTGCTTCCAGACGTGGTGTTCAGATGCAAGCCTATATAGAGATGTAGAGACACAGGAAACTATACCAAGCTCTTTTGGGTCGAGGCAATTAAGGATTTCAGATATCAATGCCGGAGGTAAGTCAGTAATTGATCGAGAATCATGAGGAAAAACCTCATTACCAGGCAACGATTTTGTACTAAACAGGGTCAAAGTCCCCTTCTTGGGATGAAGTTCTTTATTGGGTGTCCGGTTTTCAGATTTCTCAACTGTTACTTTGGAAACAAACGTCGACTTTTCTTTGTCACTAGGGATTTTAATCTGATCCAACTCAACGCTAATTCTATCAACAGATTGCACCAAATTGTTTGACAAACCCTCAGTAATTTTGAAGCATTCAAAGGCCATAAAATTTATTGCCGTCGTCCTAAATACACGGATACCTCTAGCCTCAAAAAGTTCAAGAACCGAAAACCCTAAGGATCTTGAAACTCGTATCCTTGTATCAATTGACAATCAATCAACCAAAATTGGACAAGTATCGAACACCTTAAAAGACCTGATTCCAACGAATTCTAACGGAGCAGAAATATGAACCCTAAAAGTCAAACCTTACACAAATGGGCCAACACGCTAGGTGGAAAAAATAACCAAGAATTACGTGATGAGAATCAAATGAAAGAGCTAAATCAAACGGTACGTTTATCTGATCCTAACACGCAGATAGAGAGACAGAGAAGAAACTAAAATGAGTAAGGAGGTACCACAGACGAGAACAAACGATCGTAAGGGGCTCCAGCCTCCAACTGTGAGAAATCTGGATTAGGGCGAACGAGAGTGAGGAATACAATACGAAGAGAGAGAAAATGGGGAGTTGAATGGCGTGTGAATGCGTGACAATGGTCAGGGACGTCACCGAGAGATGTGCACCGTAAGATTCAATTTAGATGGTTTCTATCAGGAACCGTATGATCACATGATTGCCAGAGATAAAATTATGTTCTCAGGCCTTCCTGATGTAACCGAAATTGCATTGCGTAGTTTTGACAATTACACTTTTCTCCTTTACTTTCCAAAATATTATTTTCTTCTTTATTTTATAAAATATTTTTTCAGAACCTCGATAGTCAATTGTCACAACACATTCCTGAGTTTAATACCAACATTATTCTTTAGTAGTGTCAAACATAAATTGAAATGGGGCGTGGCCAAATGGTAAGGCAACGAATTTTGGTCCCGTTATTCGGAGGTTCGACTCCTCCCATTCCAGAGCATATTCGACTAAAGCATATTCTTTAGTAGTGTCGAATATAAATTGTAGGAATTCTCAAAGTAATACATTTTCGAAGAGCCATATATTCTTTGGTCTACGGTTTAAGTCCGTATATCCCTAAATAAACAAAAAATATAATAAATAAATATAAAATATAAAAATAAATATGTTAGTTTGATGTAGCCCATTTGATATCTTCATATTTGAGAATTAACAAATTCAACTCTACATTGTTCGCAAAATTTCAAGTCTTCTTTTTTATCTCGAATTACTCGATAATTTTCATAAACACAAACTCTACTTTTTATAAGTCCAAAAATTCTTTCGCAAAATAATCTATTTTTTATTGGTTTTGTAATGAAAATGGGTTTTTGTTACCTCTCCAACTGTCTCTCCATTACGGGGCAAAGGAAAAGTCTCAGGGAGACCGAACAAGTTACAATGAAAAAATACCATTCCCATGTCTTTTTGAGTAAACAACTCTGCTACGCTCTGAATCCAATTCCAAACAAATATATTGTTGAAGAACAGGACGCTTTCAAAGTATCTTCGGGATACGCCAGTTGACGGTGTTAAAAAGCAAAAGAAAGAAGATTCGGGTGGCCCAAGCACTTATTTATTGAGAAAAAATTGATCCAATTTGCCTTCAAATTTACCTACTATAGTACCCGAGTGAATATGATTCCCATTAGACATGCGTAACGCTTTGACTAGTACACAAAAATGTATACCATGATTCTTCTGTCTTAACGACATGCATTGTACGATGAATGTGAATAACTAAGCCATTATCTCGGCAATAATGGGCCAAGCTAGTTTTTGCAGTGAACCCTCTATTAAATAGTCATGCACTACAATAGGAACTCTTAATTCTCTGGCAAATACAGCTCTTTTTATAATTTCTTTACACGTACTTGTAGTAGCATTCCTTTCCTCACTCTCTCACTTATTTGGGGAGGCTATAATGCACTTTCATATAGTGTGCATGTAGTGCAGACAAAATGTTGTAGTTTTACCTCCTTTATCTTCGGAACTATACCATTTTGACTTATCACACAAATTGTTATCAAAATGTGTAGTATCAAAATAATATAGTTTCGAAGATAAAGCAGATAAAACTACGACGTTTGTCCACACTACACACATACTATAGGGAAAATTGACACGTCCAACTCAACTAACGCAGTAGGTCATTGGTGAGATAAAATAGTATCATCTAAAGGGTGGTATTATTTTGGTGGACAAAACAATACTCTGAACTAAATAATTATTTTACCAGAATGACCCTCAATTAAAACTCTCACCCACAAAATCTACCACTTAATTAAAACCGCTTACTTTTTATTTTTCTCCAAAACCAAAAAATTGTTTTTGGTTGTTCGTAACTAGCTTCCTAGGATGTTTTTCTTTTAAAAAGAGCTCATTTTTAGAAATCAAAAAGGTATTTCATAATTTTTCAAACAAATTCTGCTCAAGGATGAATAAAATCTACAAATGATGAAGATTTTGCATTTTATAGTTCTTTTTGACTAATTTAAAAAAATTAATTTTGAAAACAACTACCAAATATAATCTAGGGATGTTTGGATCCCAATTCCTCACTTATCAACATTTAAGCAGAAATGGATTTTGTTCACCCTAGGGTGAATATTACCCTCTCTTCATTAGTTGAGATTGTCACATCATTGCCAAAAAGTATTTTGTATAAGCGGGACATACACGATTTTAACCAATAAGAATAAGGAGAACGTTCACTCTCTTTAAAAGAAGTGAACAAAATTGCACTCCCCAAAAACTGCTAAACAATCTTGATGCCAAGAACGTCCCACATGAATTACGACTTGCCGCTCAAAAAAATAAAAGGACAACTGAAACCGACTTAACTGCAAATAACACTAATAATAGATCTCTGAAAAACATCTATACAAAAACAATAACCAATATTATGGTGAAAGACATTAGTATTATAATGAGAGTACGTAGAACACGAAATGTAAAGTATAATCTATCTATTATTCCATCAATTAAACACGGACACTCAGATATTTCTTACAATACTTCAACACTAATACTGGACAAGAACAAATAAGGGAAATTTTTATTTTAGTCCCGAGACTATTAATCTCTAGACTGCTAAGTCTAACAGTTCGGGACTAACTTATTCCTTAATAATTAGTCCGAGAATCAAATGTGCCCTAATTAGGCTATTCCTACTTTAACCAAGACATATAAAACAAAGGAAGAAAAGGAAACAAGATAGAATTAGTTCCAATGTATTAAAAACAATACAAGCAATTGTTCCTGCTTCAAAATAAATAACACATATTACTGGTGTAAGTAAGAGGGTGGAATATCTGGCTACAATATCAGATGAAATGGAGAAATCCAAATGAATATAGTATCAATGAACTTAAAAAGAGTAAAAAAGTTACAAGGCTAGTGTTGTGAGAAAAGCAATGGCTAAGCCAAGAAACTGGGAGAACTTTCCAATGCCGGATGCTCCACTGCCATTGTTTCCAGCTTCTGGGGACAAACCACCACCACCTGCATTCATATTATTGTTGGGATGAATGAGCTAGAAAAACTGTGTGATTGAACTAGCTTTTTCTTAGATCAGCTGCCTGATCATATCATTTGATTGTCTTAATAAAATAGTACGTGTAGTGGGTTGGGTCGCCACTAAGTTTGTGTTATATATACCATGGATCAAGCCTAATAGCCCAGTAGCCTTATAGGTAGGACCGAAGCTCAACATGGCACATGAGACCTTGCGCTACATGCCTAACCTATGAGTGCACATCGTGGGGCGGGCCAAGTTAGGGCTTGAAAGGTCAACCCAGACCAATCCGTTTCCACCTGGCACCCATATAGCTCTGACACGACATGTGTTATCCGAGCTAAAGTATGGTTATTTCTGACGTCATCAGAGAGCATGATCCGCACATGCTAACTTAGAGCTTAAGTCTTGTTCGTGTATAAAATGTGACTTCAAGTAAAAAGTACGTTACATGCTCTTTGCCCTCTCAATAGTACTTTCTTTTGCCCCTTTCTGCTTCACCTATTGACTTAAGTATCAGAGTATTTTCCGGTAGACACGGGTCGATAAGCACTAATTGGTTCTAACTATTGTGGTACCAAGGAGATCTAGAAGCTCTTGGATCGGAACTTGATCGAGACGACATCCAAGTATTGCGCTGAATGGGGTATTAAAAGTTCAGTTATATACTACATTTTTTCTTATAGTTATATATGCTTTAAAAGTAGGTTCACTTACAATTTATAAATTACGTTTATTTTTCCTTCATTTTTTCAAAACACCCCCCAAAAAATCACTTTGTTTAGTTATTCTATCAGGAAAACAAAAAATTATGGTGTACGTTTACTGCTAACCAAATGGTTTCTTGAAAGAATAAAGTTACCTTTCGGGGAATAGAAAACCAAACAACCAAGGTTTATATTGTAGATCTTATCAAAATGATTAAATATAATTCAGATTTATATTAATTTTGTAACGTTTCATGTAAACTACAGACCCAACAACTTGTTGAAACCCAACCACGTGGCCCAAAATACTTAACCCCAAGTTATTAGTAGTAGTTTACATGGTTCCTTATATACCCAAGATCACCCATGTAGACTTTTGATGTGAGACGGGACATTACAATATCCTCACCTTTAAGACCTTGCGCCCTCGCAAGGGGTTCAATACTAGAGTCACCACGGCCTAACCCTGGGTCTGTTCCCTAGTGACCAAACAAAATCCTGACCCCACAATCGATCGTGTATACGAGCCGCTCTAATATCATTTGTAATGCTCTATGTAAACCATTGACCCAACAACTTGTTGGGTTAATGGTTTACATGAGGCATTACAAATTTGATATTATTTACATGTGATCGGTGATCATAACACGAAAACAACTCAAGACTGAATTATGTTGAGCTTCAATCTTGTTGGGCCAGTAGTTTACATGGGGCATTACAAATTTGATATTATTTATACGTGATCGGTGATCATAACACGAAAATAACTCAAGACCGAATTATGTTGAGCTTCAATCCAGTTTGTGTGCGGTACATAATCCAGTCTTGAATTATTTTTGTGTTTGATGACATAGCAAATAATATCTCATCAATACATATATACTTAAGCTTTTCAACGAGATCTATAATATAAATGCCGACGAGGTGCAGTTCTATAATAAATTGTGCCCAAGTAAAAAATCCTACTGATAGAATATCAATAGTCACGCGATTAAAACACATTTATCTTCAAATCTATTTTCAGTATCACAACAACTGTTTAGGTTTTTTTCAAACGACAAATGTACGTCATTATTCCTAATAGCTAGGTTGAATTACACTGACCTCCATTGAGGTTTCTAATCAATACAATATATTCTCACTTAAGTCTTTGAAATCACGCTGACCTCTCTTACTTTTTAAATTATTACGCATTTACCTCTCATATGGTTAAGATCAGTCAAACGTCGTTAGTCAAGCTATTAAAACTTCAAGTTTGAGATTTTTTTGACAAAACAAGCCATAAAATAATTCCTATTCTCAAAAAATTCAATGCAAACTATTTTCAGCATTGTAGAAATTATGCTACAGTCCATGTTGTATGTCATTCATAAGGTTGTGACGAGTAAAGTAAACGATTCATAGCACGAAATCATACTTGCGACCGCACAACAACACGGTCCAAAGTAACAGAAGTCGGGTTGAAAAATTACCAGTTGTTGTAGGTGCTTCACTGGGCGTTGGAGCTCCAACTGGATATCCAACCGCTGCAACACAATAATAATGCACGACTTTAGTAGTTAACACCTACTAAATGATCTCTTTGTCTAGGTTTTTTTTTTTTTTTTTTTTTTATAGTCGAGATATCCGGTCGATTTTAAAATTATCCCAAGCTAATGTTGACTAATCTTCGAGATCATTGAAGATAACAACCAGGTAAATTTCAAGTGACGTCTAATGATTGATTTTGATAAAATTGGACCCCGTGATCTTGAGGTGACAAATCACTTAGTCGCCTTTTCTCCTTCTAGTACTGAACCAACCCGTCTAGATTTTAACCATTGTGTATTCAAAATAAAAGCTTGTTGTTGTATTTTAATTTTGATGAAGAGAATCACAGTATATTAATCTTTGGGATAGATGGAAAAAATGTTTGAATAATAATAAAGAAAAATAAATTGGTACATTAATGATTTTTTTATTTTTTATTTTTAGAATCCCTGTCTTTATAGCATGTAATAAGATGAATGCATCTCTAACACAAATTATAACAACCACAATAAAAAATCAATTCAAAAAACTGATCAATTCCACCTCAAAAACCTCAAATTTGACCAAACTCCCGTGTGTAGCAATAATTTAAAAAAATTTTGGGCATAATTTTATATTTTTTTAAAACATCTTGTCGAGACGAAATAATAATTCATAAAAAATTAAACAAAAATATAAAATATAAAAAAAATTCAAACAATTAATTGTAGAAATTGTAAAAATTATTTAAAAAATTCATTGGAATTTGAACAAGCTCCACATTAAAGGAGGACTTGTCTATCGTAGCAATGCACGTAATAAATAAACTGTCAACACAGTGAGTAATCGAAAGACGAATTTTTAATCTCGTGTTTAAAAATACAAAACATTTCTTACTTCTATTTTTAAGTTAATATTAAAGTTTTCAAATATTCTTCTACATTCATAATAATAAAATTATATATATATATTTTTAAATTAATTGTAGAAATATCTTTTCTCATTGTACAAGACCTATTATATATTGATAGAACAGAAGATTTTGTGGGGATCTATAAATACATAACTTACATGTGATGAAAGAAATTTTGTTGACGAGAAAATCTATTTTAATATATAAAAAGTGAATATTATTTTAGTGTTTTTCAATTTTGTCATTGTGTCAATTTTACCCGAACCCTATTTTTTCTTTCTTTTTTAATTTTGTTTATTTTTTAAAAAATAGTAAAATACATTACGAAACATATTAAAAATCAGAAACTATTTAAATTATAATAAAAATAGACTTGAGAAAAGGAATTTAAAAAAAAAAAAAAGGACCTGAGCACAAGGAGACGGGAGGAGTCTCAACGGCACAAACAGTAGGAAGTTTGAGTGCCTTTTTGAGGTTGATCTGGACCCCAAGGGTGTCACTGGTGTTGCTGCCGAGCAGCTGACACAGGCACAAGGGTTGGCTTTCCACCAGCCCCGCCAGTTCCGGGCAACACCCTTTGTCCGGCGTCGTTAGATTGCTTCCCTCCTCCACATATGTTAAACAGTCTGACATGTTCACCAGATATGAAAAGCAGTCCAGTCCACCCGACGGCCCTGGCGCCCCCGCCGTCGACGTTTCCGGCCCTGGTGCTGCTGCCGGTGCCTGACCTGCTGCTCCTGCTACAACCAAGGCCAACGCCACAATTATTGCTCCGGCTAATGTGGTAGTTGCTCGGATGGTTGCCATAGTTATTGTTTGCACTCCTCTCTCTCTCTCTCTCTCTCGCTCGTCTACAGATATATATGTCTGTGTTTTGGGGAATAAATGTAAACGGTTGGGAATACTAGGGGTTGTAAAGGTAGTCTTACTCACTTTTGGATGAAAATATACTGCAGGTCTCGTTTTTATAACCATCAAAATGGATCATTGTGGAAGAATTAAATTGTTAAGAAATTATACAAAAATTCAGCTCAATCAATCATCATTAAAAGTATTTGGATTCAAAATGTAGTTATGCTCTAACAAAATAAATAAATAAATTATTGGATTTATTATTTGGCCTGTCGTTACTATAAGATCATTGAATTTTTGGGTTTGTAAGTTTTTTTGTAGAATTTAATTTAGTCCAGTCCATATGAATTAAATTATGTAAAGTCTCTGTTGATCGTATTAAATGTATGTATTTCGCTTAAATATATAACTTTGGAGGGAAATATACTTAGAATGACAAAAATGATCCTCAAGGTGTGCGTTAAGTACCCTAAAGCATTTCTTGCATGTCAGGGGTATAAACGTCTACTCACATCCATTTAGACTCGTGGGTTGGGTCTGTGGTGATTTCATCTAGATAATTTATGCCAAATAGCTGGACTTAAATCACTCAAAGTAAAACTTAATCCCGTAATAATTATAAATCAAATACACCCGATATTTAATTAAGTTAAAATTTTTTAAAATAATTTTCTAATAATTTAACTTCAGAAACAAACAAATTTGATCATTAAGATGTGCAATACATCCTGTCTATTTGAATAAGAATTTAGGTAAGTGTGAAGAAGATTACTCCCATGGTCATGGTGTGCTCTGTACTCTTTTCCTAACTTTTGGGCAGCCCATATTTAAGAAAGCTACCTACCACCCAACTCCTATTTAATATGCCTTGCTGCTCTTTAGGTATGGCGGTGATGCCTATTTTTTCTTTTACTTGGGACCCTACCAATTCCGGCTATTATTTGATTTTTAAAAAAAAAATATTTAGCATAGACGAGTCTATATATTTCATACAAAATTTATTTTTTTATAAAATAATAGAAGTTTTTTCTTTCTTGTAGAGACAACCACCCTTGTTGGCCCATCTCTGCCCATCATGTAATGAGCACATCAGAGCAAGATGTACGTTAAAATGATGTCGTTTTCTTTAGTACCCACTGTATCGCAATAGGTGTGTAACTACCAAATTTGGAGGGCCCCAAGCCTCTCCAAATTTTTTTGAAAAATATTAGGACTTACATATAAATTTTAAAAGTTGTAAAAAACTTACATTTCAACCACCCAAATTACATTCGGGCCTTCCTTTTTTAGGAAAAAAATTTGCAACTCTATCAA
Organism: Arctostaphylos glauca; assembly: GCA_019985065.2. NCBI lineage: Eukaryota > Viridiplantae > Streptophyta > Magnoliopsida > Ericales > Ericaceae > Arctostaphylos > Arctostaphylos glauca. The sequence continues at coordinate 11,739,972 of JAHSPW020000001.1, read as the reverse complement.
ACTTCAAATTCTAAGGCAATGCATTTCAACTCGACAAGAGCTTTCAGAAAAGTTATCAATCATTGGCCAAATTTGAAAAAAGTTCAGAAAAGACAAAAATAAATAAAAAACAAAGTTTTTTTTTTTTACTTATTTATCGTTTTTAGTGACATTTTTTTAACTTTTGGACATAATTTTATACTTTTTAGATTTCTTTCATCAAGACAGACCAATAAACTACAAAATATTAAGATTTAAACAACAAACAAAATAAATAAATAAATAAAAATTATAGGCCAAATCGACCCTTATCACCGTGATTGTAGGCTGCCCATTTCTTATTTTCTTCCTCATTTTCCAAATCCACGGACGAGCGCGTACACATGCATAAACTCTCGAGCACGCAACCGACCAACCATCGTTTGGCCAGCTGCCAATGAATGGAAAGATTATTCGCTCAGCCTTTTCCTGGTGCCTTTTAACACTTATTATTTTTCAATCATAAACAATTATGTGAATTCGATTTGACCTGATTTTTATTTTAAACTATTTTTTTTATTTTAAAAAACTTTGTATTTGTAAGTTTTGCATTAAATTTTATAAATTATTGATTTGTTCCGACGAGATATATTTTTAAAAAATTAAATATTAAAAAATCCAAAAATATCTGTTTGTTTGAAATTATTTTCGTCTTTATTAAACTTTTTTAAGTTTTTTATCATTTTTTTAATTTTTTAAGTTTTTCTCTTGAAGACAAACTAATAATCCATACAAATTTGATATAATAGTTTGTATCAGTTTGCTGTGTCTTAATTTGATCATTTTATCAATTTTTTTGACTCCTAAATAGCCCACAAAATATTTTACTAATTACTTTTAAATAATCTTGAACCACCCAATAATTATAAGGGAAAAAAAAAAAGAAAAAACATCGTCCAATATTATTTACTCTAAATAACTGTTCTACTATCAAATAGATTACGAAACATCTACTTACAGATATATCGCGTATACCCGCCTTATATTCTGCCCTTAATTCGTGCCTTAGTTCGTGGGGTGTAAGTCAAGCCAAAGACATGTATGGTTTCTTTTATTTTTTGGACAATAATTGGGAAAACCTTTTTAACAATTAGGAAGGAAATCTAGATGCACCACTAGCTAAAAAATTTAACTTTTTTTTATTTAACCAAAAAAAATTTAATTTTTGAAGTTCATTCAGTTAAATCGGGCAAAAATATCGCTACTATGCCACAATCTTAATAATGAATAACAATTTGTAAAAAATGCTGAATAGTAAAAAAATATTATAAGAAAGAAAACATTAAAATCCATTGGTTGAGAAAAAATAAATAATAAAATTTTCTTATTATTAAATAAAAAATAGTTTTTAATTTATCTGATATGAAGAAAAAGTGAATAGTGAAATTTTACCTGTTATGATCTCTGGAAGTGGTAGTGGGATGATTTGGCTGGACAAAGTATAATAAATAATTCGAAACCTCTCAGATGCTATCAATTTTTATGGGGTCAGTTCATAAAAGACAAAACTCTGACTTTAAACGAGCCCTCCGCAAGTGAATGGTAGTATTGGTCCTTTGAAGATTAGTCAGCAATAAGTTGAAAGTAATTCCAAAACCGGCTAGATATCTCGGTTATAAAAAAATATAATAAATAATTAAAATATTTTGAAGGAGTATATGTATAATTATTAAGTGTGATTTTGTTTACAACGTTATTTCTTTTTTAAATTAGAAGGTCTTAACCTTAAAAATTTCAAAAGCATAGACACTGGGGCCTTATGAATAATTAGCCCATACTAAATAGATCAATGCCCTCTCCTGCTGAACTCTAGACCAAATTTTTGTAATACTTATTGACTTCAAACCAACGTGCCAGGATTTTACATGACATATGGCATGCAAGATTGAAATGAGCAACATAGGTTTTCTTTCATTAATGATATTTTCACTGCATAAATAAAAAGTACGCAAGCGTAATAGTCAGATAATTTTTGTTTTTATCGGTAAAAAAAATTCCATATATCATGACGATAAAGATATGAGATTAATATAATAAGAAGAGAAAAGTATTGAGAGAGCTTCGAAGAGAAACTATGAGCCACCATAATGCTGCTATTGGCTAGAGCTCAACCTATCTCTCAACCTCCCAATTTAAAGATAAAAATAGAAAATAAAAATAAACATGAGGTGGCAAGTTGCTAACTCCAAACAACCCCTCAAGATCTAAACTTCCATACAACCAATTAAGCTTTATCTCTTATCTCTATCGGCCTCGATGTTGGCAGCAAATACAACCTGAAAAGCTAAACTCTATTCTACCCTCCTCCTCCTTCTCCACTGGGAAAGCTATCTCGCCGTCTGACCCACCAAGCTCTACCAATGTGGCTCACTGAAATCCAAATCAAATAGGAGTCACCTTTATCGGAGGGGTGATGAACTCGAAAACCCATACTTCGATCTTACCATTTTTTTTAATTATCCTCGCCAAAAATCTCCTCTGCATCTAGAGCCGTCGCACCCCGCATGACCGGACCGGCAAAGTGCTTGTCGTTAGGGGTGTGCCGGCCACTAAATCAGTGGTTTAATTT